>JASDDO010000016.1:317867054-320700632 GCA_030015575.1 Agapanthus africanus | reverse complement strand
CTACGCTGGCAGTGGGTTTAACCACAGACCGCAAGCGACACTAGCTGTGCGTAACGGTCCCCAGGTAATGCCGACAAGAAGACCGACGAGGCGAAACCCATCTGAACTCCTACTGAGCCTGAGTGTGACATTCTCCGTACAGTCCGGTCTGTTCGTCTGATACATCGCATGGCGGGCCTAGGGGGCGGTAAACGTCAGTCCCCCAATAGCGGTACAAGTCGTGCCGGAGCGAAGCCCAAAACACCCTGAGATACCACTGGAAACCTACGAGTATATCTCGTTTGCCCTGGCCAGGACTACTCGTGTAATGGCTCTCCTAGACACAGCGCGATGTCAACCCCCCAATACCGGGAGAGACGAATCCTGTCTAACCGTCACTGCCTCCAAGTGCTTCGGGACTGCACCCAACCACCACCTGTTTGCACGACTCCTTTGAGCCGTGGTAGGGTAGTGATCAAAGTACAGTGGGAACACACCCGAGGCGAAGTGACAGTGTCAAGTCAGCGGACTAAGCTGTACTCATGTCACCTGGGAACTGATAACTGACGATAGGTATAATACCAACTGGTCAGTTCCCGACGAGTCCTGTCCAGTGTACCCGTAACCTAACGAGCACCCGCATACTATCTCAAGTACGACGTACTGACGGCTGTGGGACAGACCGTCTCCCACACTGGGATGAGAAGCGCATGCGCTGGTCTACTCCGGAGTATCGATGCCCTGTCTCGATAGTCCTGCGACCAGGGACCTGCATAAGGATGTGCTTCTAGATTACCCAGCCCCACTAGTGTGACGGCCATCACATCGCTGGTAATCAAGCAAAGATCCTAAGGGCTCCACTAATGTGTATAAGCAATATACAAAGATAAACACATGTACACATTGAAGTAGAAATAAACCAAGTAGCATACTACCATTTTGAGCAAGATTGTATATACAAGGTGAATATCCCAAGCTTCCATTAAGTAATATACATACTAGTATGATACAGTAATGGCCTCTAGGGCATATACACTAACACTTCAGGGGTTCGTCTCTCCCGGTATTGGGGGTGAGGTCGCGCTGTGTCTAGGAGAGCCAGAACATGAAAAGTCCTTGGCCAAGGCAGGAGATTTACCGGTAGGTATTCCAGTAGTATCTCAGGGTGTTCTGGGCTGCACTCCGACACGACTTGTACCGCTTTTGGGGGTCTGACTTTTACCAACCCCCTAGGCCCGCCATGCGATGCTCATAGACGAACGAACCGGACTGTATGGATATTGTCACTGATAGGCTCAGTAGGGTGTCAGGATGAGTTCGCTTATCGACGTCCCTTTTGGTCAATACCTGGTAGCCCATTACGTATAGGCTAATACCTCTGACGTGCTAGTGGTTAAATCCACAACCAAGGTGTTGACGAGTCTTTAGAGTCCCCCACAGACCAGTTTCTCAAGTTTCAGGCGAAACGCTGTAGAGGCCGTATGGAGATATGGCAGGGTTCGATCAGATACGTGCGGTATTGCACGGATCATGATCGGACGGATAATACTAGGCGGGCTTTGGTTTAAGCCGGATCCTAGTATTGTACAGTGTAGATTTTGTCTCTTTGCATTTGTATTCAGTGGGAATACAAATGCGGGTATGTATATACAGTCGCGGGGTTTTACTGTAATTTATTACTGTATCAGTTTTCTGAAGTTGCCAGTTTGCATTCCGTTCCGGCCAGTTTTCCTTTGTTCCTTCCCGGCCGGACTTTTGTGATGGAGGGGCTAATTTTCAAGTTCACAAATTAGCATTTGTGGAGGGGTTATTTGAGATTTGAATGATTATGAAAGCATCTTTTCTTTTCTTGCATTAATGAGATTAGAATGGATTAGAAATTGATTTGATATTGTTATCATTGCCTTTTTGATGTGGTCGCCCTTTTTCCTTCCCTACACTCACCTCCCTTCATGCTTTTGTTTTTCTCCTCCTCATTTTCCATTTAAGGGGGCCGGCCACAACTGGAGTGAGAAGGGGGTTTTCATTTTGATGGGGGAAATTTGATCATCTCATTTTCTTGCTACAAAAATTCTAGCTCCACTAGAAAGTTCATTCCATTCTATTCCTCCATCACCATGGCAATTACATAAACCCCAAATGAGACAATGGATTCTACAATTCATCTACTTCAACCTTGGATGCGTCGGCTAGCCAACTTCGAGCCCGAGTTGCCTCGGTCCAGAGGTGGGAGCCCGTAAAAGAATCCGGCGACGTGGTGCCCTTTCCGACGAGGAGGCGACGACCGGAGATTCCGCGAGGAGATCGGAGTAGAGACGAAGACCAAAGGACACGGATCGCTTGGTATAGCTTCTCTACTCTCTTTTAATTTGCTAGTAGCTAGGTTAATAGCCCGATCCGGGATGAAAGTGCGCGGTGGTGCCGGTTTCTAGTTTTTAGAAAAGTTTCGTTTCCGCATTCCGGCGTCGGATTGACGGCCGGGGCGCCGCCGTGCACTTACATTGGTGTCAACCATGTGACAGTTGCCGGCAGTTCTTTTGCGCTCATCTGTCGTGCTTCTCTGTTCCCGACGAGTCTTGCGCTTCACTCGCTGGACTTGTTGTCGGTGGGCAACATATCCCTGCCACCAGTTTTTAAAGGACATGCACTCTTCGGTAGGGTGCGTGATCTTCCGATGGTATAAGCAGTAATTTGGATGTGCATCTGCTTCGTCAAGGTGTATGCTGCCAGGAGTATTTCCTGACAGGGCTTTGGCAAATTGTTTCCTTGTCTTAAACCTGGTTTTGTCTGTTGTAGGCGTGCTTCGATCTGGTTGGGGAACTCCACGGTTTCTCAATACTGGAGCTTCTTCAACTTGACGTCGACGCTTGGCCCTTTCGTACATGGATGTTTCCTGCTCTCTGTCAGCCTTGCTTTTCTAAAGAGCTTCGTTTAGCAGCATGTATCAACTTATCGGGCAGTTCTAAGGATTTTTGGTGCCGATTCTGCCCCCGGCTTTTCTATGTCATCTTCTAACGCTGAGTGAGGTTCTTCATCATTTAGTGACGAATGAGAAACCATGTGACAACTTGCCACGTAATCCTCGGGTTCTTCTGACGTGCCGTCTCCCTCGTCATTGTCATTGCCTCTGTTCTTAAGGATATGGTTGAGAAACTCATGGAGTGTGACTGGGGTCCGCGCCTTCTGGTTGTATTCCTCCAGCGCGTCAATATACTTTTGCAGATCCGTGCGCTTGTCATCAAACTGCGCGGGCTTTTTGGTCTTCTTCTTTTTCTTCGAAGACTTTGACGGCTGGGCCTGGGTGTTTTTCCCATCGCTATTAACTCCTAATGTTGGGCGTGGTTTCAGCATCCCCTCGATGATCTCCGGTTCTAGCGGGCTTTTCCACCTGATCGCCGGACATGTTTGAAGATATTTCAGCATTCTTTTAGTTTTTGCCGAAAGAACAACTTCCCATGGAGCTTCCTCTACGAATGAGCACGATGCCCCCGGCAGGTCCATCTTTTCAGGAGCATGTGGTTGTGGCGGGTTCACCTTCCAGTTTTCAACCCAGTTTTTGAAGACGTAGCAATCTTCGATTAAATGGCCCAATGTTCGGTGGTAGGGACAATAATTGGGACTGTTAACGTCACCGGGCTGCAGTAGACGTTTCGGCTCCGGCAGGGTAATGAGCCCGTTATGCACCGCCAGCTCAAACAGTCTCCTTGTTTTATCCCGAAGGAATGAGTAAGGACGGCTCAACTTCTCATTGAGGGATCGCCGCTTGTTACTTTGGCGAACAACCGGTCTCGGGCTACTCGATTATTGTTGAGCGTTGGTGACGAAGGTTGCTTTCCCTTTGCCTTTTTCATTTCGAAACTCCGTCTTTGAAGAGGAAGGCTTATGACCCATCTGGTCCATTTAGGCCAGCTTGTCAATTAAGGCCTGGAAGGTGGTCGGCTTGAAGAACATCATGAATTTAGATATGGTCGACTAAGGATCGAGTGTTCCCATAAACATGCCCACTGCAGGGGCCTCTTCTATGCGTTGTTCGCACTTCGACCATAAGTTCTGCCACCGTATCGCATACTGAACCCATGTTTCGCCTGGCTTCACCCTGGCATTGATCAACGCCGTGATTGGGGTACGTTCGCTGGCGCTTGTGAACCGCTGAGTGAATAGCAACTCCATCTCTGTAAATGTTTTGACAGAGTCATTCGGCAGCTCTGAATACCATTCAAAGGCCGTCTCCGCCAAGCTGCTGACGAACTGGCGAAGTAGCAATTTGTCGTCACCTCCGGTATTGCCGTAGAGAGCCCTGAACTGAGCGATATGCTGATGTGGATTACCTGTCCCCTTATACACATGGAATTTGAGGATCGTATATCCTGGCGGGTACTTAATCTGATCGTACCAGCCCGGATAGGGTCGCCCAGTTCTGACGACTTGGCTAGCCGCTTCGCTCGCCTGATGAGCTCGTATCTGTTGAGCTATATAGTCGTCAAGGGCGGATTTAGAGATGGTCTCTTCCTTGGCTACTGATAGAGCCGGAAGAGGATTCGATGTCTCCCCTCTGTCGTCTTCAAGGATTACTGAAGGGTCTTCAGCTGGAGGATCCGACTGGATCATCATTCCGACCATATCTTGGAATAAAAGCGCCATTTGTTTTATGTTGGCCGCTTGTTCCACTGCCTCTTTGTCTTTCTTCTCGAGGATTCTGCGGAGGAATTTGACATCGGTTTTCTGTTCTTGTTGCTGCTCTGACGACATCTCTGGGCTTTCTTTTGGCCCAGCGAGTGCGGCCATCTTCGTTAGCATCTCCTGGAGTTTTTTCTGTTGTTGCTCCTGAGCCTTTGTTGCTCTTGAGCCTTTGTCACAGACCGTGTGAGAGGTCGATGGTCTGTGGAGATACGGTTATCCTCTTTTCCGGATGCCATATAAACAGTGTGCACCACCATGCCCCCAGACTTGGGGCGTTTAGGTTCAGCGCCTTTTAAATTCGTCGCAGACACGGGGATTTTCTCCGGCCTACTTCTTTTATGAGCGGTCGAAGTTGAGGGGGCCGTTGCGGCGAGCACCCAAGTAGATGACACCTTATGTTGTACGACAGGGTGGCCCTTCTCTTGCCGAACCTTCATTTTCTTTGGTTGGCGGGAGTAGTCTTGGTTAACCACAAAATCTTGGACCTTTCGCCAGACCTTGTGAATTTTGGAGGATAGCCACTGAAGGGGCTGCTCCAGCTTTGCCTTTGTGGTCTTTTCAGCAGGCGGAGGATACTTTTTTAGCACGGCAGTTGGCAAATTCCTGCGCACCATGTTAAGTGGTTCAAAGCTGTTCTCAGTTGGAACAGCAACATCAATTTCCATCATTGGAGCTGGTGGGGTAAGTCCAGAAGGAAAACTGCCCCCAACTTTCCTCACTCGGCGCCAGCGGCGACGTCGAGCATGTCTTGCAGATGGCACTGGCTCAGTTATGAGGGTGGCTTCATTATGCCCCCTATTCTGGTGAAGGGTTGTTGTTGGTGCCAGCCTATCGAAAACTGACGTCCACTGAGAGGGAATGATCAATATTGAAAAGACCGACTTTTTGGCAGGGGAAGCAACTTTGGTTACTTCGCCTGAAGCGGGAGCTGTAACGACCAGTCTTGCGAAGACCGACCCCTTAGCAGGAGAAGCCGCTTTAGTGACTTTAGGAGCAGGAATGGCTATTCGTTTTGGGATAACCCCCTCAGGTATCGCGAGCTTCTTCACGGGCCTATTGGACTTTTGGCCCAGTCTGTTAAAGACTGAGGCGTTGGATTTGGGCGACCCATTGAGAGGGGCCGCGGTAGTCGTAAGCCGATCAAAGACCAACTTCTTCGGAGCTTCTTGCGACGGTAGTGGGGTGTGGAAGCTCATGGGTGGGAGCATGGTCCCAAAGAACAACCCAGTGGTGGCTTGCGTCACCTGTTCTACTGGCATCTTGAAAATGGAGGCCGCTTGAGGCCCATAAGTCACTCCTCCAGCAGGGAGGGAGTGGGAGTTGTTGCAGTTGAAAGCCATTGATCTTATGTTTTCTGCACGGAGCAAGACACCAAATCTTCGTACCTCGAATCCAAGGGCACCATAGCAAACCGCTATTCGTTCGTGAAACATGATAACGAAGTGTGGAGTGGAAAGAGAAAAAGGTCCCATCAGGCGTGCGAGAATCTGTTTACCGCCGGAAACTGGGAAGACAAATGTCTTACCTGAATTTGGGGGCAGATGCTATTTGGTTTTATCCGTCCACCTCTCCGAATATGCCAAGTTGATTTATGACACCATGTCTTGGAGGTTTAGACGGATGCGGCATATATAGCAAACTTCGTCAGATTCCTCCTCATTGAGGGTTTTTTGATTGTGGGGACGCTCTTCCCTGCAGGCGCAAGCTCCTGCAGTTAATTATGTTACCGCATCACGGTAACCACTTTCTCCTGCTCCAGAAGGTCACTTCGTGTCGTGTGTGTTTGTTTTATTTTTTGTTGCCCGTGGATTGTATACGGAGACTAATTTATGTTGTCGCCCGTAGGGTGTGGATTAGTCCAAATCCGTATTTTCTTAGATTTGGTTTGGGTTGGGTTTAAGGATCGTTAGTCTCATTTGAGATTAAGATCAACTTAAACGTTTGTTGAGGATACGTTGGTCTATTTTTAGACTAAGATCTACTCAACAGGATCATTTAGATCCAACAAAAGAGCATTTGGACTCTATTGTTTTAGTTAGAGACATTGCGGTCCATAAGTTTAAGGACATCATAGTCCGTGACAGTTTAAAGACATCATAGTCTATAAAATTTAAAGACATCATAATCTATGAGTTTAAGGACCCCACAGTCCATAAAGTTTAAGGACATCATAGTCCATGAGTTTAAGGACCCCACGGTCCGTAAAGTTTAAGGACATCAAAGTCCAGTTTAAAGACGTCATAATCTGTATGGTTTTGGTTCAACCGTTTGGGGATGCACCAAAAGTTATTGGTTATTGGGACCCTCCATCTCTCTGAAGACGTTGAAGAATTACAACGACATATATCAAAGGAATGAAAAGATGTATCCTTGAACCAATGTCGGTTGGGAGATCTATAGTCAAGTTTGGGACTAAGATCGGTTACAAAGATTCATGAGCATATGGGCTCAATTAATTCAAAAGAGGGATCTGTGGCCAACTTGGGCTCGGCCAACTCAATTAAAATGTTGGATATTTAATTGGGCTCGACCCTTTTTATTTAACAATGCTGAGCATTGGTTTGGTTTTTGACAACTTTTTGTCTTTTGTTGAGTGTTGAGCATTCATTATAGCTCTGGGGATTTATTTAAAGAACAGTTTATATTCCCTCAATGCACACGTGAGGAGCACGTGGTGCGCTTGGTACTGAGCGCCAGATTTAGAGCGCTAAGGTGCTTCCTGTGAAAGAGCGCACACGTGAGGAGCACGTGGTGCACTTGGCGCTGAGCGCCAGTAAATGAGTGCAGAGCGCTTCTTGTGAAATAGTGCACACGTGAGTAGCACATGGTGCACTTGGCGCTGAGCGCCAACCTTTGAGTGCAGAGCGCTCCTTGTGAAATAGCGCACACGTGAGGAGCACGTGGTGCGCTTGGCGCTGAGCGCCAACCTTTGAATGCGGAGCGCTCCTTATGAAATAGCGCACACATGAGAAACACATGGTACGCTTGGCGCTGAGCACCAACCTTGAAGCGCTGGGCGCTTCTTTAAATTGGAGCGCTAGGAGCATTGCGGCGCTGTGCGCCAGTTTTGGAGCGCTGATGTGCTTCTTTAAATTGGAGCGCTAGGAGCGCTGCGGCGCTGTGCGCCAGTCTTGGAGCGCTGAGGCGCTTCTTTTCAATTTGGAGCGCTGATGGTCTTCTTAGGCAACTTTGATCAGTTCTGCGCTCTGAGAATTAAATTCTGGTTTATAAGAGACTTTGTCTCGTGGGTTTAAGAACAAAGTTCTTATTTTAATAGGAGATTTTACAATCTCTTCTGTTTTTATGAAAGACCTTATCTTTGTGGATATGTGATCCAAGGAAAATTAAGTTCTTTTCTCATCTCCTTTTATGATGAGATTCTATGATCTCTTTTTATAAAAGACATCTGTCTTATAGATCTATGATCTTGAAGAAGAATTAGGTTCTTCTTTTTACGAGATGATTTTATCTCTTTGTTTTATTTACCTTGAAGAAATTCTTCTTCCGAGAGCTTGCTCTTCTTTTTGAAATTTCTCAAAGTTTGGGGAGGGGGGGGGGTTCCTCTATGCAAGACTTGAAGTCTTGGGTCCTTTATATAGAGGAGGCTGATTTGTTGAATCAGTTAGGAAATCTTTCCTCTGATTGATTTGGAGATGTTTTCCACCGTTGGATATTTGATCATTACTGATTTGTGAAAGACTTTGTCTTTATCTTTTAGATTTGTGATCTAACGAGAAATAAATTCTTCTCCCTCCCTTTTTATGATGAGATGATATGATCTCTTTTGTGAAAGACCTCTGTCTTTTAGATCTATGATCTAGAAAAAGAACTAGGTTCTTCTTCTCTTGATGATATGCTTTGATCTCTATATTTTATTTACCTTGAAGAAATTCTTCTTCTTCCGAGAGCTTACTCTTCTCTCTGAAATTTCTCAAAATTTGGGGGGGGGGGTTCCTCTATGCAAGACTTGAAGTCTTAGGTCTTTTATATAGGGGGGGCTGATTTGTTGAATCAGTTAAGAAAATCTTTCCTCTGATTGATTTGGAGATGTTTCCTACTGTTGGATCTTTGATCCAAGGGTTTCTGTTTTAGAGAAGGCAATCTTCTTGTTTTTAACAAGATTGTAAAAATATTTTCCGATACAGAATTTGTTCTGTACCTTAGTGATTTTTAATCACCATTGGATTATTGATCCAACGGTGCTCTGATTTACAGAGCACAATCTTTCCTGTTTGGAAAGATTCTGAGGAGTATTTCCTTAACAGAATTTTATTATGAATTTTGATGATTTATCATCTTCGTTGGATCTTTGATCTAACGGTGGTGAACATTTAGTTCTGGCGCAATGAGTCTTTGACTCTTTAGCGCTGGCGCTTAGCGCTTCGTGCTTTGCACGTGAGGCGCTGCCTCAGAGTCTTTGACTCATTGCGCTAGCGCTCAGTGCTCTCGTGCTTTGCACGTGAGGCGCTGCTTCAGAGTCTTTGTCTCTTTAGCGCTGGCGCTCAGCGCTCTCGTGCTTTGCACGTGAGGCGCTGCCTCATTACTGAAGGTGTCTTTTCACCTTCCTTCTCCACTTTTCCTGAGCCAGACTTCTCTTTCCTAATGCCTTCTCTTAACAGAGCTTGGAAGGAGTTCCATCATGCACATAATTTTCTGTGCCTAGACTTAAATGTCTATCTTTATAATTTGAAGTAAAGCTTCTCTTCTTTCTCACTTTTAGAGAATTGTTTTATCAGAGAAGAGCTATGGCTTGTAATCGTCCACATGATCGCCGGAAACCATAGGAGGTGCCAATTGAGGAAATCGTTCCTCGTTTTGCTTCCCGCTTGGTGAACCCTGCTCTTACAGATGACTAATGCGACACGGTGTTGTACGAGCTCTTGACTCGTAGAGTATCTCCTCTCCCCATCGGCTGCATTTGGCTCTGGATGGTTTTCTTGTCTGTGATCAACGATATTCCCCCTCCTCCGTCGGAGATGACTCCGGCAATGCTCGACGCCGCGGAAGATAAGTTCGAGTGCTTCCATGAGGCACTTCTAATCACCACAGCTCTGAGGGATCGCTCTGTTCGGCTGCTAAGCCAGATACGGGCTCAGCGGGTCGTCATTTCTGCCTTTGCTGATGGGTGCAGTGCTGACCGATGGGTAGCTACTCCTCATGAAGATCGCCGCTTTGTCATGGTAAAGAAGGTAGAGAGGGAGTTAGATAATTTTATCCATAGTTTTGTGAATCCCTGTACTTTCGATCCTATATTTGGTGATTTATTTCCTGTAGAATAAAATGTTCAATTAAATGCTTTGTTTTTGTCATTGAACACCTGTTCTTCCTTTGATGTGTGCATGTGCGTATATGAATGAGCTTAGTTTCACATATATCTGTAAATGAATCTTAAGCCGGCATAAACAGGAACAAATAGCTCTTGGCCGAAGATTTTGGCGGGAACAAAGGGTTTCCCTTGTAACATGTTTCGTGTCATCTCGGACACATAGGAAAATACTGAGACTATAACACCTGCTTGGAAATCCCTTCGGTAACTATTGATGCATGCAAAAACATATTCAGGTACTGTCCTCTCACTAGTCCTGCTCAGTTTCTATACCAAATAGTAAATATCATAAAACATACTACTCCAAAAGAAACCAATTCCAACATGTGTATAAGAATACCACGTGCGTCTGGCATGCACAGAAATCGAAATCAATGAATGTGCTATACATGTGCACAGAAAAAAAATCTGAGTGTAACGGGGTTGCACGAAAACACCTATCAAGGGCAACGAGTATGGCTGACAGCAATATCAGGTGCACATGATCTGCACGAAGAATCCCGATTTAGTGCATCTGGTGTGCACCAAAATCGCATCAAGCACGCCAAGATGCGCAAGAATCCAAATCAAGTGCATAAGGTGCACGAAAATAAATATCGAATATCACAATCGAAATCGACGGTATACAACAAACCTCAATCTAAATCAGGTATACCGTGGTATATAATCTCACAACCACGTGCATCAGCGTGCACAAAATCGAATCTAAGTACTAAAAGTGCATGAAAACTACACCGAAGGCACATGTCAAATCACGTACATACCATTGGCATGAAATCAAAATCAACCATCTCGAATGACATCAAATCGAAATCGAGTGCAACAATGGTGCACGAAAATTCAATCATGCAAATAAATCGCCCAAAACACCGAAATCCAAAATGACGGACACGTGATATTCGAATCACCAAATCGAAAATCGTAGACACTGTTGTCGATGTGTCCTTCCTTCAAAGTCGAGAAGGGGTCGGTGCATCCAAAGCTAGCAGAGCAAGATATCTACTTGCCTCCTGTTCGTGGTCTAGCGCCTTGTGCCCTTAGGCTCTCATCTCTCTCTGCGGGTTGCCAGTTACATAACTTCTCGGCTCAACGGCCCAATATGGAAATGATGACGGAAGCATTTCCGCTCTGGCACATCCTCTAAAGATCTCTGGCCAACTATCATGGTCACTCATAACATGTTTCGTCGATGATGCCGAACTCTGTCCTACTTGGTGTGCGTAATACGACCGATCCTGGGTCCAAGTCTTCTCGTGTAGTATTCCAGAATGATTCTGTCGGGGTCTCTCCCAAATCTCATTTCTGCCGAACTGCCCGGAAGTTATCACCCTTTACTAAATCCATTTCTTGTTCCGGAACAGCTGCATACTCATCACGGTTTCTTCTAGAAGATATATCCATATTCAACGCCTCGGCATGCGTATCACATGTCTGATGTCAATGGAGTAGAACGTCATCTCGTCAAAATCTCGTGCGAACCTTTTACTCCACTTTTCTCTAATGTCGACTGATTCGGACTCGTCTCTTCGTAGCTGTATGGACTGCGCTACCAACGGTTATACACATATCTAGAGTCACCCTTTCAAAACTACGAAATCGACCGCTCAGTATCATGTGGTAGGTATCTGGCCAACTACGCCCTCGGAAACTCTTCCAAATTTTCGGAGGAATACTCATCATTCGTCCGTTTTCTATCGACTCTTAACGTGCCTGTGTGAAGTCCTCTCTAGCTGAAATTAATCAATCTGATGACCTCGCGTCAGGGTATGCAAACAAACCACAAGTCCTAGTCATTCATCCATGGTGACTAGCAATCTTCTATCATATTCCTAAGTACAAACTCGTTCTGCAATAGCTTCAAACATCTGGGACGATATCTTGTCAGTCGCAGCAACTACTGGATCATTCGTTCGCACGCTAAACAATGACTCAATCCTCAAGATAGACGATACATTAACGGTCATCACATTCTAGACGGCCTCTAGCAGTCACCCAATCCTCAGGTGTTGATCTGAACGTTAGCGTCAACGAGAAAACATAGAAAAACGATATATCGAATGCTCATATCGCGAAAAGCACAATAAAACGACACATCTATGCAATCGTGTGTCACCGAAATTACGCCTGTGTCAGTCCTCATCCATGACGATCTTGTGCTGACCGCAACTCTAGCCGCAGCTCTCTCTGCCCATGCAACCGTGGTAACAGAAACCACAAACTGATAACGATGAGGATAGATCAATGAACGAATAGAATACTGTGCAAAGAAATGTATATCCTAAGGCTTCTTAAGCGGAATAGCTGTAGGGTTCCTAGGCACACTCATGAGGTTTCACAAGGCATCAACCATGCCAAATTCAAAAATTTATGTGCCGAGAAACCCTATGAAGATCGTTAACTAGAGGATAAGCGAAACTAAATGCAAGTTAACAACTTAACTAACAAGTTAAAGGGATTACAACCTTTGTAGATCCGGTCCTCCACTTCTTTAGCTCCGTGTTGACGTCCCTCCGCTGCGATCATCGGAATCCTGGACTCTAGTGATAGTTTCGTCGGAGAAATAATCAGGCTAGGTCGTTGACTTCGATGCCGAAGATGATCTACGTCGAGGCGACTCAAACTCAAGCTCCATCTTCACTTGGTCATGAACCTTGTGATGAAAACACCCTATACAACATGGCAAATGGTAAAGGATGAAGAAATAGGAAGTGGGTTCACTTTGGATTTGGATTTCTCACTTGATTTCAACACTTGAAATTTTTCAAGAAAGCTTTCTTCACTTCAAGAAGAAGATGAAGAAGAAGAGAAAAAAAGAATTATTTCTAAAAGAAAATTCAAGTGAATCTTATCATAATGCAACCATAGGTGAAGTTAACACATGTAGAGAATAAACTAGGGTTTAGGTGTAATGGTTAGGTTAAGGAAAAAACAAAATGGTTGAAGCTTCATGAAACTTCAAGAATAAAACAAAGAAAGCCACCATTTTATTTTTTGCCAAAATAAATAAATATGTTAAAACCCTAACCATTAACCTAAACATGGTTTAAAGCATACACACACCTAAGTTTGCATGTATCATCAAACATGATACAAACTAGTGCACAAACATATATCATATATACAATGTGCACAATCAAGTGAGATAATCAATCTTAAGTGAACAATACTAGTCAATGTAAAGTAATATATCTAATATATAATTATACATTAAATCATTAAATCAACACTTGATTTAATGATCCGGTCATACTGCACATAACCGACTAATATCAAGTGTATCAATATATCGAATCAACATTTGATTCGGTAACCCGACTATATCTTATATAACCGTCCGATGATACAAATCGCGAGAATAGAATTCAGTATCACATACTGGTATTATTCTCGGTCCCGCACATATCTCATATGCGCTCCTATTTCGTTTCGCTTGAGCCAGGAAACCTCTGTGAAGGACTCTAAAGACTCGTCAATACGCCGGCAGTAGGTGATGATCATATCAAACACCCACAAGCCGTAAGCGGTCTGCTAAATGTAACGGCCACCCGGGTATTGAGCGATCAGAAGATCAACGAGCAAGCCCGCTCACACTCCTGTGAATCCAACCAGTAACACTTACCGTACAGTCCGGTCTCGTCGTTTGATATGTCGCATATCTCGCATAGGGGTGGTAAACGTCAGACCCCAGTAGCTCGATAAGTCGTGTCGATATGAGGTCTATAACAGTTCGAGAAATTACTGGTAACACTTACCAGTAAATCTCAGCAACCCTGGCCAGGGATTTCCGGTTATAGCCAATCGAACACTGCGCAACATCAACTCCCTATACCGGGAGAGACGAATCCCCTCCTATCGCCCATTGCCTCCATATGATTCGGGACTGTACCCAAAAACCACCGTTTTGCATGCCCTCTTAGACATGGTAAGGTGGAAATCAAAGCACAGTGGGAATCACACAAGACTCCATGACGATCTCGGGTCTACAGACTAACCTGTACCAGTGTCACCAGAGAACTGCCATCTGACGTAAGGTATAATACCATCTGGGAGTTCTCGGCGAGTCCGTCCAGTGTACCCAGTCTCCACTGAGCACCCGTATATCATCTCTGATGTCAAACACCAATGGATATGGGATCATCCATCTCCCATCTGTATGGGTCGAGAAGGTATACGCTGGTCTACTCTGGTATATCGATGCCCCGTCTAGATACACCCACGACTAGGGACCTTGAAGGATGTACTTATGGACTACCATGTCCCTGTTAGTTATATGTATGCCCTAGAGGCCATTACTGTACATACGATGTATATTGTAATGGATGCTTGGACATATATAGGGAGGACTTTCTTGCTCGACATGATAGTATGCTATCTGGTTGTACTTTATCTTAACATGTACTCTGATTGTCTCTATATTACATGTTGATAAAGCCCTTAGGATATGTACTCGACTACTGGGACTATGATGAGATCATACTAGTGGGGCCATGGTAGTCGATGAGTACATCCTATAACTGTTCCTAGTCGAGGGTGTATCGAGATAGGGCATCGATACACCAGAGTAGACTAGCGTATACGCATCTTGACCCATATGATGGGCGATGGATGATCCCATATCCATCGGTGTTTGACATCAATGATGGTGTACGGGTGCTCAGTAGAGACTGGGTACTCTGGACGGACTCGCCGAGAACTCCCAGATGGTATTATACCTCACGTCAGATGGCAGTTCTCCGGTGACACTGGTACAGAGTATTCTGTTGATCCGAGATCGTCATAGAGTCTTGTGTGATTCCCACTGTGCTTTAATTTCCATCATACCACGTCCAAGAGGGCGTGCAAAAAGGTGGCTTTTGGGTACAGTCCCGAATCATATGGAGGCAATGAGCGATAGGAGGGGATTCGTCTCTCCCGGTATAGGGAGTTGATGTTGTGCTGTGTTTGATTGGCTATAACCGGAAATCCCTGGCCAGGGTTGCTGAGATTTACTAGTAAGTGTTATCAGTAGTTTCTCGAACTGTTATAGACCTCAAATCGACACGACTTATCAAGCTACTGGGGTCTGACGTTTACCACCCCTAGGCGAGATATGCGACATATCAGACGACGAGACCGGACTGTACGGGAGTGTTACTGATTGGATTCACAGGAGAATGTACATGCTTGCTTGTTGATCTTCTGAGCGCTCAATACCTGGGTAGCTGTTACGTTTAGCTGACCGCTTGCAGCTTGTGGGTGTTTGATATGATCATCACCTACTGCTAGCGTATTGACGATTCTTTAGAGTCCTACACAGAGGTTTCTTGGCTCAGGAAAAATGGAGTAGGGGCATGTATGTGATATGTGCGGGACTGAGGATAATGCGATATGAGATACCGTATTCTATTCTCGCGATATTTGATATCGGCCGAATCATCGGATCAAGTGTTGATTCGATGAATCGGTACGGATAAATATTAGTCGGTTATATGCGATATAGCCGGATTGTCGGATCAAGTGTTGATTCGATAATTTAATGTATAATAATATATATATGATATATTAAATTACATTATCTAATATTAGCTCACTAAAAGATTCTTTTTCTCACTCGGGTAATACATTGATATATATATATGCGATATATGTTAATTGTATTATTTTATTTTGTTACAATAAATATTATATATGTGATATATAATATTGTAACATGATATGATTATTAATGCAACAAGTTTAGTGGAGATTAAACATGGTTAGGGTTTGATTAGGGTTAAGCATTTCTAGATGTTTCTAGAAGGTTTTCTTTTTTGTTTTGGAAAAGATATTTTTACATGATATTTCTTAACCCAACCACACCCCTTAACCCTAGTTCAATCTCTACAAAGGTTACTTGACCATGGTTGCATTATTCTTCATATTAATCCTTTCATTATTCATCACAAAAGAAATGGATCACTATTCTTCTTCTTCCTCCTCCTTTTGCGAAGCTTTCTTGCTTTTTATTTGTGATGGAAAATGAGTGAGAAATAGAAAACAAATCAGAGCAATAATACCACTTCATCATCCTCATCTATCCTTGCCATTTAGATGAGGGTGTTCACTTCATATTATGAGTGTTAGCTTGTGTTAACGAAACTTCAAGGTGGATCATCTTTGTATCGAAGATCGGAAGCAAGACTGCATCTTTCTCTTCGTGGAACCTCTCGAGAGTCCGGAACACGATGATCGCAGTGAAGGGACTTCAACACGGAGCTTTAGAAGTGAAGGACCGGATCTACAAAGGTTGTAATCCCTCTCACTTACTGTTAAAATGTTTAGCATGCTTGTTTTCGCCTAAACTCTAGTTTAAAGATCCGGCTTCGGGTTGTTCGGCACGACTAATTTTTAAATTGGGCATGGTTTATCCCTCGTAGACCCTTGCGTGCCTAGCAACCCTACAGTGGTATCAGAGCCAAGCTAGAGCTTTAGGCAAAGTTTAGACGAAATTTAAAGTCCGATCGAACCCGAAAACCCCGATAAAACCCATTCTCTGGAAATTTTTCAAAAATGTGATTTTTGTAAATTAAAAATGCTCAGAAATATAAGCAGGGAAATATAGAAATTACTGTGAAGTACGGACCCTTGATTCGATCACGTGACCACGGAACCGTGGCCAAACCATGCATTTGGCCGCGGATCCACGGCGGAACAGTGTCGTTGGGGCCCGCAACTTCACAGTAATAATTCTGGGTTCTTTTTTAGTCTTCTGGGAATTTCTAATTTACTAAAGTGTTCAGTTTTCAGGGTTGTATTGGGGAATCGTTGATTCGATCAGATATTTTAACTTTGTTTAGTTTTGTCCGGATAATTTTTAGAAACCGTTAAAAAGTTCGAACGGATATCAATAACTCACTTTTTCCCTTGTCGGAAATTTTTTCAAAAGTTGGATTTTTTCTCGTGTTTAAGAACGTTCTAAGTCGTGCAAGTAACGCGGTGGACCCTCTAGAAGACAACAAACCTTAACTCGATTATGTGACCGTCTTGAACTGCTCTGAACCTTAGGGTTTGTGGCAGTACGGCGTGCCACATGTGAGGCGTTGGCTTGACCCTTCTACGGCTGGACCATTGGTACTGTGGTATGTGATGGATGTCTTTAAACTGATTTCAAGTGTTGAGATATATTGGGGAAATCTTGGGTGTTTGATTATTCGATCGGAAAGTTTAACATTGTCTATTTATCTGGATTGTGATACAATATTTGGAATCCATATGAAGTTATGAGATAACTAATTTGAATGTTATAAACATAGTAGTTTAGTCTCAGATGATCGGTTGCCACAGGATTTTGATGCGATCAAAAGTCCGTCGCAATCACGTAGCGTACGCGGATACTCGCCGGGTAAACTTAATAGACAGCCACGCCCTATAGCCCCGACCAAGTGACTGTAGGAGAACCCCGTCGCCAAAAGCATCCGTTCGGGTGCTCGCGGCAGCGGTGTTCCGCCTTAGTGCACTTCGTCGACGGCATCCGGGGGTGCGGCCGTCTACTAAATTTTGCGACGAGCATTCGATCAGGATGTCGGGAATCTTGTTGAATTGCCCGACTTGACATTGAAAAGAGTTTTCGATAATGAGACTAAAATGCGGGGTTTATAATTGTTAGGCATGAGATGTATAAGGAATTCATTCGGTTAGGCATGCGATGTCTAAGAAGGTTGCGGACCACAACTGTTGTAGTTTTACACTTTCTTTTCTGTGACCGTAAGCGTAGTATGTGGTGTATCGCCGGCTTCGTTGCTATACATCAACGACAATCGGGATACGCATACTTGCTTATGTTGATGATATGAGATATTATGTGTTGCTGTGATATGTTATATTGGATCGTCGCGTTTTGAATAGCCGGGGGTTTTATGTGAGATGAGAGTTTTTTTCTTTTTCATTCATGTAAAATTCATTTGTATGTAATATTATTTTATTGGGGCACTTTCGGGCCGAGGATGATGTCACCATTGTTTATTATTTACTTTTCCGCATTAGGTAGACCCAAGGCGGGGAGCACAAGTAACCGGGTTCTAGGGTCCAGTGGGAGACCATCTCGAGGAGTCGAGACCGGATCTCCTAACCCTAGAATTGGCAGTGTTATTTGCCGCTCTCGTAGGGGTCTAGGGATGTGGGTTTGGCTATTCATCGCGACCGTGGAATCCGTGTTTTATACAGGCTCATATTGAAAACACGGACATCCTAGTATATCCAATATTTCATATATGTTCTTCTGCTGCAATGTTCTGTGATGAGATCATATTACTGCCTGAGACGAATATTTATATTATTGCAGATTTCGTTTTCAAATGTGATGCTTGCGAAGCATAATAAAATGGGACTTCATTAATGAGATTAATGAAACTAAAAGAAACCTAAAGATGTTGTAGAAACTTGTTTAAAAAAACTGGTAGCTCTAGTTCTTGCTTTGCATAGCGGTGTTCCTTGTAGAACATCCAGCACCTTATTCGATAAGGAAAGAGCCGAGATCCCTTCACCGGGAGTGACCTCTTTAGTGAAACTAGCAGATGCTACAAACTCGGTTTGTCTTTTGATTGCTTCTATAGTTCTTGCTTTGCATGGTGATATTTGTGAAATATCCTGCACCTTATTCGATGAGGAAAGGGCCGACGATCCCTTCACCGGGAGTGACCCCTTTAGCAAAACTAGAAAAGCCTAAAAAACACTCCATTTAAAATCACTCGATTCTACAACGATATCAAGTTCATTACACAAATGGTTTTCTTAAAAACCTGTCGTAGCCCTCCGTCATTTCAGATAAGTACTTCATAGTATTCGTGCTGCGTTTGTTGGCTTTCGTCAAGGCGTAGTGTGCGGTAGCTATTTATGCTTATCTGTATAAGCATATGATGCGATTGAGTTAGGGTAGTCGTGCGACTTTGTTGGCATTCGTCAAGGGCCGTGCGGGTGGGTTTAATTCAATCGGAAAATGACGGGTTGAACTTGACTAGTAGCCTATGGTTTGTTGGCATTCGTCAAGGTCATAGGATGCTAGGGGTAAAATATTATTGGGAATTTCAAGTGTTGAAATTTGCAATGAGATTGCATACCTTCTATGAGATAGTTGGATCCCGATACCCGCTGCGAGTAAGAGTTACTCCTGGGAGAGTTTTACACATTACAATTAGCCAATCAAGTAGGTGTCTAGAAAGGTGTTAACAGGGTTACGCCCCTGGGAAAACGAGGTTTACTTTAATTAGGTTCATGCGAAAGCACGGGGGACCTCCCTCAAAGTACCGACACTGGCCTGGCTGAAAGATTAGCGAACTTGTAGCGTGTAATTAATCCCGGCTAGTCTTTCCTTTTAGGGTTTGAAGGAAGATTTGATTAAAACAGTGGGAGACATCCTGATTAGATATATTAGATAACCAATCTAATCTTGCAAGAGCATACGCTGAGTGTTTTCTTCTCTCTCTCTCTCCAGGTAGCGACCATATCACGCCTTAATCAAGATAATAAAACGGATGAATTGACCGAACCCGCTTGTCATACTGAGCTGGGGAACGTTGGTCCCGCTCCAACTTATAATTGTTATAAGACAGAGCAGGAAATTGGGGAATACCAGATTTCCCATGCCTCCCAAACGAAGAAAGTGCATGTTGATGCATCATCTTCGGGTGTGTTCATTACAGAGAATTGTTTCTCAGTATCCTTTACGTCCTGGGTATGAGATACCGGATCAGGATCCCGCATATGTAATAAGTTACATGGGCTACAGATAGGTAGAGAACTGAGAACGGGTGATAAGTTTCATGAGATAGAAAACGGTGCAAGTGTTGCAGCCAAGTCTGTTGGTCACTATCACCCTGTATTACCAGAATACATTGATTCTGAACGAATGTTATTAGATACCGAACCTGATATACAACATCATATCAGTCTCTTTATTAGTAAAGAAAGGATATAATTTTGTATTGTTGGATAATGTTTTGAACATTTCCTATATCAAGAGTTGATCGGTTCAGGCACGTTATCTAAAAGCATAGACGTTCTAAATCAAACCACAGTTCTTAACGTACAGAACACACACAAGAGGAAGAGTTCAGAAATGAATGAATCCTTCTTGAGGCATTGTAGACTAGGTCATATCAATGTGACCCGACTGGCTGAAGTTACATAAAGATGCATATTTAAATTAGTTTGAATTTACATCTTGTGAAACTTGCCGATCATGTCACAAAGATACGATGACCATAGCTCTGTTTATTGGAAACAGAGAAAGAGTTAGTGAACTCTTGGGATTGATACATGCTGATGTATGAAAGTCCCCTGTCTACATATGCCAGGACCAGTTCTTTGTACTTCATTACATTCTCTGATAATCTCTCAAGATTCAGACATGTGTTCCTGTTGAAACATAAGTCCGAAGCTTTTGAGATATTCACAGAATATAAGTTAGAAGTAGAGAACCAAAATATAGGTATAAGTATTATGTCCTTCGATGAGATCAAGGAGGAGAATACTTGAGCACGGAATTCCTGGACTATTCTAAAGGAGAATGAGATTCTCTCTCAGCATTACTCCTCCGTATACACCATAGCACGATGTATATCGGGGCGGAGCAATAGCACCCTATTTGATATGGTGTGCTATATGATGAGTACTACTGAGTTTCCTATTTCCTTTTGGGAGTTATGCACTTGAGAAGCTGCATACCTAATGAATAGGGTTCAAATCAAATCAGTTGCCTACCACTTCAAATGTGATATGGAAAGGGAAGAGCCCATATCTTAAGCTTCTTAAGATTTGGGGTTGTCCAGCCTATGTCTAAAAGCAAAATCCAGACAAGCTCGAGGCAAGGTCTGTTATGTAGAACTGGAATGGTTCTAGCTATACAAACTGCAGCTGATGATTTGGTAGAACCAAAGGATTCAATAGTTGCCAACGAACCTCAGCCTCTCCGCCGATCTAGCAGGGTTCCTCACCCACCTGAGAGATACTTCGGTTTCTCTATGACAGTGGGAGCGAGGATTGCATCATGAGATGATGACCCAACTAGTTTCGAGCTGGCCATCAGGAGTGGGACTCTGTAAGAATGGCTGGATGCTTATCGATCTGAGATGGAAACCTTATACACCAACAAAGTATGGACTTTGGTTGCTTTATCTGAAAGGTTAAATCCCCATCAGGAGCGAGTATATCTTGAGAAGATTACTTGGTGTACATGGAAAAGTTGAGACTTTCAAAGCTATGCTTAAGTCCATCCAGATCCTACTTGCCACGGCTACATATCATGACTACGATATCTGGTGGTTGGGTGTCATGACTGCTTTTCTAAATGATGTTTTAGAAGATAGCGTCTATAAGTACACAGCCAGAGGGCTTCGTAGACAGTGGGAGCAGCGGAAACGTGTGCAAGATGTTTTATGTGATAAAACAGGCATCACGGAGTTGGAACATCTGTTTTGATGTGGTAGTCAAAGAGTTTGACTTCATCAAAATGGTAGATGAACGTTGTATATACAAAAAGGTAGTAGAGAATATGGTGGTGATCCTCGTAGAATACGTGGATGACATACTCTTGATAGGGAAGGAGTTTCCTATGCTACGATCGGTCGATCTCCGCTTATCACAAGGATTCTCCATATAGGATCAAAGTGATACCTACTGGGTTTTGGATCTATGAGATAGATCTAATTGGATGTTAGGATACTCACTAGTTGTAGTGAGATGGTATCAATTGATCTTGGGGAGAATCGCTGGAAAGGTTCCAGGGTGATAAGGACGACTGAATGTCAGTCGCAGGCATTGTCTTTACCCTCAGTAGAGGGACGATATGTTGGAAGAGTTCCAAGATAGATACCGTGACTTACTAGACGATTAAAGGCAAGATACATCGTTACCAAAGATACTACCAAAGAGGCAGTCTGGATATATATAAGTTCATGAGATGAACTTCGTTCCTACCATTGTGTGACAATGGAGTTGTGGCTTTAGCCAAGGAACTACCGTCCCATCAGAAATCCAGATATAATTCTTAGGCAGTATCACCTGATCATGGAGATGGTTGATCTCCAGGGAGATCGAGGTTAGGAGAGCAGACACAGACGACGACAGCGCGGATCCACTCACAAAGGCCTTTTTCCCAGCAGAGACTTTTATGGGATGGTTGAGTATGAGATACTTCAACCACAGCTAATTGTTGGGTATGTGATACCACATCAGATGGCCCTAGTGCAAGTGGGAGATTGTTAGTTATATGTATGCCCTAGAGGCCATTACTGTACATACGATGTATATTGTAATGGATGCTTGGACATATATAGGGAGGACTTTCTTGCTCGACATGATAGTATGCTATCTGGTTGTACTTTATCTTAACATGTACTCTGATTGTCTCTATGTTACATGTTGATAAAGCCCTTAGGATATGTACTCGACTACTGGGACTATGATGAGATCATACTAGTGGGGCCACGGTAGTCGACGAGTACATCCTATAACTATTCCTAGTCGAGGGTGTATCGAGACAGGGCATCGATACACCAGAGTAGACTAGCGTATACGCATCTTGACCCATATGATGGCGATGGATGATCCTATATCCATCGGTGTTTGACATCAAGGATGGTGTACGGGTGCTCAGTAGAGACTGGGTACACTGGACGGACTCGCCGAGAACTCCCAGATGGTATTATACCTCACGTCAGATGGCAGTTCTCCGGTGACACTGGTATAGAGTATTCTGTTGACCCGAGATCGTCATAGAGTCTTATGTGATTCCCACTGTGCTTTGATTTCCATCATACCACGTCCAAGAGGGCGTGCAAAAAGGTGGCTTTTGGGTACAATCCCGAATCACATGGAGGCAATGAGCGATAGGAGGGGATTCGTCTCTCCCGGTATAGGGAGTTGATGTTGTGCTGTGTTCGATTGGCTATAACCGGAAATCCCTGGCCAGGTTTGCTGAGATTTACTGGTAAGTGTTATCAGTAGTTTCTCGAACTGTTATAGACCTCAAATCGACACGACTTATCAAGCTGCTGGGGTCTGACGTTTACCACCCCTAGGCGAGATATGCGACATATCAGACGACGAGACCGGACTGTACGGGAGTGTTACTGATTGGATTCACAGGAGAATGTACAGGCTTGCTTGTTGATCTTCTGAGCGCTCAATACCTGGGTAGCTGTTACGTTTAGCTGACCGCTTGCAGCTTGTGGGTGTTTGATATGATCATCACCTACTGCCGGCGTATTGACGATTCTTTAGAGTCCTGCACATAGGTTTCTTGGCTCAGGAAAAACGGAGTAGGGGCACGTATGTGATATGTGCGGGACCGAGGATAATGCGATATGAGATACCGTATTCTATTCTCGCGATATTTGATATCAGCCGGATCATCGGATCAAGTGTTGATTCGATGAATCAGTACGGATAAATATTAGTCGGTTATATGCGATATAGCCGGATTGTCGGATCAAGTGTTGATTCGATAATTTAATGTATAATAATATATATATGATATATTAAATTACATTATCTAATATTATCTCACTAAAAGATTCTTTTTCTCACTCGGGTAATACATTGATATATATGCGATATATGTTAATTGTATTATTTTATTTTGTTACAATAAATATTATATATGTGATATATAATATTGTAACATGATATGATTATTAATGCAATAAGTTTAGTGGAGATTAAACATGGTTAGGGTTTGGTTAGGGTTAAGCATTTCTAGATGTTTCTAGAAGGTTTTCTTTTTTGTTTTGGAAAAGATATTTTTGTATGATATTTCTTAACCCAACCACACCCCTTAACCCTAGTTCAATCTCTACAAAGGTTACTTAACCATGGTTGCATTATTCTTCATATTAATCCTTTCATTATTCATCACAAAAGAAATGGATCACTATTCTTCTTCTTCCTCCTCCTTTTGCGAAGCTTTCTTGCTTTTTATTTGTGATGGAAAATGAGTGAGAAATAGAAAACAAATCAGAGCAATAATCCCACTTCATCATCCTCATCTATCCTTGCCATTTAGATGAGGGTGTTCACTTCATATTATGAGTGTTAGCTTGTGTTAACGAAACTTCAAGGTAGATCATCTTTGTATCGAAGATCGGAAGCAAGACTGCATCTTTCTCTTCGTGGAACCTCTCGAGAGTCCGGAACACGATGATCGCAGCGAAGGGACTTCAACACGGAGCTTTAGAAGTGAAGGATCGGATCTACAAAGGTTGTAATCCCTCTCACTTGGTGTTAAAATGTTTAGCATGCTTGTTTTCGCCTAAACTCTAGTTTAAAGATCCGGCTTCGGGTTGTTCGGCATGGCTAATTTTTAAATCGGGCATGGTTTATACCTCGTAGACCCTTGTGCGCGTGCCTAGCAACCCTACAGTCCCCACTAGTATGATCCGCATCATAGTCTAGGTAGTCAAGTACACATCCTAAGGGCTTTACCAACATGTAACAGAGAGACAATCAGTGTACACGTTAAGGTAAAGAGCAACCAGATAGCATACTATCATGTCGAGCAAGAAAGTCCTCCCTATATATGTCCAAGCATCCACTACAATATACATCCTATGTATAGTAATGGCCTCTAGGGCATACATATAACTAACAATCTCCCACTTGCACTAGGGCCATCTGATAGCAGTGGTTGTAGTATCTCATACTCAACCATCCCATAAAAGTCTCTCTCTGGGAAAATGCCTTTGTGAGTGGATCCGCCGTGTTGTCCTCTGAGTCTACTCTCCTAACCTCGATCTCCTTGGAGATCAACCATCTCCATGATCAGTTGATACTGCCTTAGAATATGTCTGGATCACTGATGGGACGGGCGTTCCTTGGAATAAGCCACAACTCCATTGTTAGACAATGGGAGGAACTAAGTTCATCTCATGAACTAATATACACTCAGACAGCCTCTTTGGTAGCATCTTAAGTAGCGATGTATCCAGCCTTTATCGTCTAGTAAGCCACGGCATCTAGCTTGGAACTCTTCCAACATACCATCCCTCCACTGAGGGTAAAGACAATGCCTGTGACCGACATTCAGTCGTCCTTATCACTCTGGAACCTTTCCAGTGATTCTCCCCAGGATCGATTGATACCATCTCACTAAAACTAGTGAGAATCCTAACATCCAATTACTTCTATCTCATAGATCAAAACTCAGGATTTAGGAGGTATCGTTTTGATCCTTTGTGGAGAATCATTGTGATAAGCGGAGATTGACCGAGCGTAGCATAGGAAACTCCTTCCCCATCAAGAGTATGGCATCCACGTACACTACGAGGATCATCACCATACTCCCTACTACCTTTTTGTTTATACAAGGTTCATCTACCATTTTGTTGATGTCAAGCTCTTTGACTACCACAAAACAGACGTTCCAACTCCGCGATGCCTTCTTTATCACATAAAACATCTTGCACACGTTTCCGCTGCTCCCACTGTCTACGAAGCCCTCTGGCTGTGTACTTATAGACACACTCTTCTAAAACATCATCTTAGAAAAGCAGTCATGACATCCAATCGCCAGATATCGTAGTCATGGTATGTAGCCGTGGTAAGTAGGATCTGGATGGACTAAAGCATAACCACTGGAAAATGGTTTCATCATTATCCACGCCTGGTCGATGACGAAAACCTTTAACAAGTCTAGCTTTGAAAGTCTTAACTTTTCCATCTACACCAAGTAATCTTCTCAAGATATACTTGCTCCTGATGGGGATTTAACCCTTCAGATATAGCAACCAAAGTCCATACTTTGTTGGTGTACATGGATTCCATCTCAGATCTATAAGCATCCAGCCATTCTTACAGAGTCCCTACTCTCGATGGCCTGCTCAAAACTAGTTGGGTCATCATCTCATGATGCATTCCTCGCTCCCACTGTCACCGAGAAACCGAAGTATCTCTCAGGCGGATGAGGAACCCGACCAGATCGGCGGAGAGGCTGAGGTTCGTCGGGGACTATTGAATCCTTTAGTTCTGTCAAATCACCAGCTGCAGTTTGTATAGCTGGAACATTTCCAGTTCTACAGAACTGACCTTGCCTCGATGTTGTCCGGATTTTGCTTTTGACATAGGCCGGACAATCCCAAATCTTAACTTACTTAAGAAATAGGCTCTTCCTATACCATATCTCATATGGAGTGGTAGACACTGATTTGATTCGAACCCAATTCAATAGGTATGCAGCTTCTCAAGTGCACAACCCCCAAAAGGAAATAGGTAACTCAGTAGTACTCATCATAGAGCACACCATATCTAATATGGTGCGATTGCTCCGTCCCGATACACCGTTGTGCTGTGGTGTATTCAGAGGAGTAACACCGAGAGAGAATCTCATTCTCCTTTAGAATAGTCCAGGAATTCTATGCACAAGTATTCTCCTCCCTGATCTTATCATTGGACATAATACTTATACCCGGTTTTTGGTTCTCTACTTCTAACTTATATTCTGTGAATATCTCAAAAGCTTCGGACTTGTGTTTCAACAGGAACATATGTCTGAATCTTGAGAGATCATCAGAGAATGTAATGAAGTACAAAGAACCGGTCCTGGCATGTGTAGACAGGGGACCTTACATACATCATCATGTATCAGTCCCAAGAGTTTACTAACTCTTTCTCTGTTTTCAATAAACAGAGTTATGGTCATCTAATCTTTGTGACATGACTGGCAAGTTTCACAAGATGTAAATTGAAATTGATTTAAATATGCATCTACAATGTAACTTAAACTAGTCGGGTCATATTGATATGACCTAGTCTACAATACCTCAAGAAGGAATCATTCATTTCTGAACTTTCCTCTTGTGTGTGTTCTGTATACTAGGAACTGTAGTTTGATTTAGAACGTCAATGCTTTTAGATAACGTGCCTGAACCGATCAACTTTTGAAATGTTCAATACAATATTCAACAATACAAAATTATATCCTTCTTTAATAAATAAAGAGATTGATATGATTTTGTATATCAGGTTCGGTATCTAATAGCATTTGTTCAGAATCAATGTATTGGTAATACAGGGTGACAGTGACCAACAGACTTGGCTGCAACGCTTGCACCGTTTTCTGTCTCATGAAACTGATCACCCGTTCTCAGTTCTCTACCTTTCTGTAGCCCATGTAACAGATTACATATGTGGGATCCTGATCCGGTATCAAATACCCAGGACGTAGATGATACTGAGAAATAGTTCTTTGTAATGAATAAACCCATAGATGATGCATCAGCATGCACTTTCTTCGTTTGGGCGGCACGGGATATCTGGTATTCCCCAATTTCCTGCTCTGTCTTATAACAATTATAAGTAGGAGCGGGACCAACGTTCCCCAGCTCAGTATAACAAGCGGGTTCGGTCAAATACATCCGTATTATTATCTTGATTAAGGCGTGACATGGTCGCTACCTAGAGAAAGAGAGAAGAAAACACTCTGCATGCACTCTTGCAAGATCAGATTGGTTATTATTTTATCTAATCAGGATGGCTCCCACTGTTTTTATCAAATCTTCCTTCAAACCCTAAAAGGAAAGACTAGCCGGGATTAATTACACGCTACAAGTTCGCCAATCTTTCAGTCAGGCCAGTGTTGGTACTTTGAGGGAGGTCCCCCGTGCTTTCGCACGAACCTAATTAAAGTAAACATCGTTTTCCCAGAGGCGTAACCTCGTTAACACCTTTCTAGACACCTACTTGATCGGCTAATTGTAATGTGTAAAACTCTCCCAGGAGTAACTCTTACTCGCAGCGGGTATCGGGATCCAACTATCTCATAGAAGGTATGCAATCTCATTGCAAATTTCAACACTTGAAATTCCCGATAATATTTTGCCTCGAGCGTCCTATGACCTTGACAAAGGCCAACAAACCATAGGCTGCTAGTCAAGTTCAACCCGTCATTTCTTGATTGAATTAAACCCACCCGCACGGCCCTTGACAAAGGCCAATAAGCTCGCACGACTACCCTAATCCAATCTGCATCATATGCATAAGCAGATAAGTACTATTCAGCTACCGCACACTACGCCTTGACAAAGGCCAACAAACGCAGTACGAATACTAAACAGTCCTTATCTGAAATGATGGAGGGCTACGACAGGTTTTTCTGAAAACCTATTGCGTAATGAACTTGATATCGTTGTAGAATCAACTGATTTTAAAATGGAGTGTTTTTTAGGCTTTTCTAGTTTCGCTAAAGGGGTCACTCCCCGTGAAGGGATCGTCGGCCCTTTCCTCATCGAATAAGGTGCAGGATATATCATATATATCACTATGCAAAGCAAAAACTCCAAAAGCAATCAAAAGACAAACCGAGTGTTGTAGCATCTGCCAGTTATTGCTAAAGGGGTCACTCCCGGTGAAGGGATCGTCGGCCCTTTCCTTATCGAATAAGGTGCAGGATGTTCTATAAGGAACACCGCGATGCAGAGCAAGAACTGTAGCTACCTGTTTTTGAAAATTCGATTCCATAACATCATTAGGTTTTTTTCTTTCATTAATCACATTAATGAAGTCCCGTCATTTAAATCACCTAAACATCACAGATAAATATGACGTACACTTATGTCATCCGCATTCGCCTCGATGTCCCGTCTGCACCGTTAGGTTAGGTAACTAACGACAGAGCGAGGCAGGGCTAGCACGGGTGTAAAACATAAACAACGTCTATATAATATATCATATATACTATATACAATATCTATCTGAACATATCACATGATCACATCACAGATAACGCAGCAGAAAATATCATATGAAATATTGGATATACTAGGACGTCCGTGTTTTATTTTGAGTCTGTATAAAACACGGATTCCACTGTCGTGATAAATAGCCAATCCCACACCCCTAGACCCCTACGAGAGCGGCAAGCAACCCCACTAATTCTAGGGTTAGGAGACCCGGACTCGACTCCTCGAGATGGTCTCCTACTGGACCCTAGAACCCGGTTACTTGTGCTCCCCTCCTTGGGTCTATCCTAATGCGGAAATTTAAATAATATACAATGGTGACATCATCCGCAACCTGGAAGTGCCCCAATAAAAGAATATTACATACAAGTTTTTACATGAATGAAAAAGAAAAACACTCATCTCACATAAAAACCCCCGGCTATTCATAACGCGACGATACAATATAACATATCCAGCAACACATAACATCACATGTCATCAACGTAAGTAAATATGCCCATCCCAATTGTCGTTGACATATAGCAACGAAACCGGCGATATCACATATTACACTTACGGTCACAGAAAAGAAAGTGTAAAACTACAACAGTTGGAATCCGCAACCTCCTTAGACATCGCATGCCTAATCAAATGAATTCCATAGACATCGCATGCTTAACAATTATAAACCCCGCATTTTATCATCGAAAACTGTTTTCAATATCAAGTCGGGCAATTCAACAAGATTCCCGACATCCTGAACGAATGCTCGTCGCAAACTTTAGTAGACGGCCGCACCTCCGGATGCCGTCGACGAAGTGCACTAAGGCGGAACACCGCTGCCGCGAGCACCCGAACGGATGCTTTCGGCGACGGGGTTCTCCTACAGTCACTTGGTCGAGGCTATGGGGCATAGCTATCTATTAAGTTTACCCGGCGAGTATCCGCGTACGCTACGTGATTGCGACGGACTTTTGATCACATCAAAATCTCGTGGCAACCGATCAAGTGAGACTAAACTGCTAGATTTATAACATTCATTCAGTTATCTCATAACTTTTGTGGAATCCAAATATTGTATCACATTTCAGATAAATAGAAAATGTTAAACTTTCCGATCGAACAATCAAACACCCAAGTTTTCCCAAAACAGCTCAACACATGAAATAAGTTTAAAAACATCCACTTCATGCCACAGTACCAACGGTCCAGCCGTAGAAGGGTCAAGCCAATGCCTCACATGTGGCATGCCGTACTGCCCCAAACCCGAAGGTTCAAAGGGCAGTTCAAGATGATCACATAATCGAGTTAAGGTTTGTTGTCTTCTAGAGGGTCCATCGCGTTACTTGCACTACTTAGACGTTCTTAAACTACAGAAAAAATCCAACACTTGGAAATTTTCCGGCAGGGGAAAAAGTTGGTATTTATATCCGGTCGAACCTTTTAACATGTTCTATAATACCCAGAAAAACTTAATAAACAAAGTTAAATAATCCGATCGAATTATCGAGTCCCCAATACACCCCAGATAACTCAACTCTTGAGTGTAATTTAAAAATTCCCAGAAAACACAGGAAATTCAGTTGGACATTACTGTGCAGAGCACGTGACAAGAGTCACATTTATGGCCGCGGAACCTCCGTGAAAGCCAGGGTGGCACCGCGGTTTCGCGGCTCATTAGCCGACTTAGGAGCACGTGCTCCACAGTAACTCCTATAACTACCTGCTGTATTTTTTGGATATTTTTAATTTGGAAAATTCCACAGTTTCAGAAAATGTACAGAGAGGGGTATTCGATTAGGGTTTCGGGTTCGAACGGACTTCTAACTTCGTCTACACATCGTCTAAAGCTCTAGCTAGGCTCTGATACCACTGTAGGGTTCCTAGGCACACTCATGAGGTTTCACAAGGCATCAACCATGCCAAATTCAAAAATTTATGTGCCGAGAAACCCTATGCAAGATCGTTAACTAGAGGATAGGCGAAACTAAATGCAAGTTAACAACTTAACTAACAAGTGAAAAGGATTACAACCTGTGTAGATCCGGTCCTCCACTTCTTTAGCTCCGTGTTGACGTCCCTCCGCTGCGATCATCGGAATCCCGGACTCTAGTGATGGTTTCGTCGGAGAAATAATCGGGCTAGGTCGTTGACTTCGATGCCGAAGATGATCTACGTCGAGACGACTCAAACTCAAGCTCCATCTTCACTTGGTCATGAACCTTGTGAAGAAAACACCCTATACAACATGGCAAGTGGTAGAGGATAAAGAAATAGGAAGTGGGTTCACTTTGGATTTGGATTTCTCACTTGATTTCAACACTTGAAATTTTTCAAGAAAGCTTTCTTCACTTCATGAAGAAGATGAAGAAGAAGAGGAAAAAAAAAGAAATATTTCTAAAAGAAAATTCAAGTGAATCTTACCATAATGCAACCATGGGTGAAGTTAACACATGTAGAGAATAAACTAGGGTTTAGGTGTAATGGTTAGGTTAAGGAAAAAACAAAATGGTTGAAGCTTCATGAAACTTCAAGAATAAAACAAAGAAAGCCACCATTTTATTTTTTGCCAAAATAAATAAATAAAATAAATAAATAAGTTAAAACCCTAACCATTAACCTAAACATGGTTTAAAGCATACACACACCCAAGTTTGCATGTATCATCAAACATGATGCAAACTAGTGCACAAACATATATCATATATACAATGTGCACAATCAAGTGAGATAATCAATCTTAAGTGAACAATACTAGTCAATGTAAAGTAATATATCTAATATATAATTATACATTAAATCATTAAATCAACACTTGATTTAATGATCCGGTCATACTGCACATAACCGACTAATATCAAGTGTATCAATATATCGAATCAACATTTGATTTGGTAACCCGGCTATATCTTATATAACCGTCCGATGATACAAATCGCGAGAATAGAATTCAGTATCACATACTGGTATTATTCTCGGTCCCGCACATATCTCATATGCGCTCCTATTTCGTTTCGCTTGAGCCAGGAAATCTCTGTGTAGGACTCTAAAGACTCGTCAATACGCCGGCAGTAGGTGATGATCAGATCAAACACCCACAAGCCGCAAGCGGTCTGCTAAACGTAACGGCCACCCGGGTATTGAGCGATTAGAAGATCAATGAGCAAGCCCGCTCACACTCATGTGAATCCAACCAGTAACACTTACCGTACAGTCCGGTCCCGTCGTCTGATATGTCGTATATCTCGCCTAGGGGTGGTAAACGTCAGACCCCAGTAGCTCGATAAGTCGTGTCGATATGAGGTCTATAACAGTTCGAGAAATTACTAGTAACACTTACCAGTAAATCTCAGCAACCCTGGCCAGGGATTTCTGGTTATAGCCAATCGAATACTGCGCAACATCAACTCCCTATACCGGGAGAGACAAATCCCCTCCTATCGCTCATTGCCTCCATGTGATTCGGGACTGTACCCAAAAACCACCGTTTTGCACGCCCTCTTGGACGTGGTAAGGTGGAAATCAAAGCACAGTGGGAATCACACAAGACTCTATGACGATCTCGGGTCTACAGACTAACCTGTACCAGTGTCACCAGAGAGCTGCCATCTGACGTAAGGTATAATACCATCTGGGAGTTCTCGGCGAGTCCGTCCAGTGTACCCAGTCTCCACTGAGCACCCGTATATCATCTCTGATGTCAAACACCAATGGATATGGGATCATCCATCGCCCATCTGTATGGATCGAGAAGGTATACGCTAGTCTACTCTGGTATATCGATGCCTCGTCTCGATACACCCACGACTAGGGACCTTGAAGGATGTACTTATGGACTACCATGTCCCCACTAGTATGATCCGCATCATAGTTTAGGTAGTCAAGTACACATCTTAAGGGCTTTACCAACATGTAACAGAGAGACAATCAGTGTACACGTTAAGGTAAAGTGCAACCAGATAGCATACTATCATGTCGAGCAAGAAAGTCCTCCCTATATATGTCCAAGCATCCACTACAATATACATCCTATGTATAGTAATGGCCTCTAGGGCATACATATAACTAACAGTAGAGTATCATAAGTATGCCGCAGAACATACACACAGTACGTCACTCTACTTAAGTCACCTACTCCATCAACCAAGGTCAACCTATGCGACGAAAGTTTGGGTCTAATACCCTCTCGACCAAGTCTAAGTTTCATAAGGTCAAGCCTAGGTTCCATATATATATATATATATATATATATATATATATATATATATATATATATATATATATAGACACACACGCCCTAGACTCCGCATAGTTAAACATAGACTCAAACCAAGGTTAAACCTAGCGCTCTGATACCAACTTTGTCACGACCCGAAATAGCACGTGACTGGCACTTGAATCATGTGAAGTCTATAGGACCCCACCTAATTCAAGTAAGCCAAAAGCCCAGATATCTAAACCGTTTTAAAGAAGAAGTGAAGGAAACTTGTTTTAAAGCAAGTGGTTTTAAACAATTAAGAGCAACATCATATTTTCCTAAAAAAAATCGACAGAGTCTCCTTTGTAAATACTGGCCCCAAACGGGTACAACACATGAAATACATATAAATGATGAATCAAGGCATCCCCAAGCGGGAGCTAGCTCTTCGCCAATTGGCGGAAACAACCACGCAAGCAATATAATATACAATGCCGAAGGGCGAGAATCAAAACTCAGAAAGAAACCACACCCTCAAGAAAACCAGAGAAAAACCATAATAATACAAGCGCGCGACTCTAAGGTCGAAAGAATATACAACTGGTCTTCTAAGTTTATAAATTAATACAAGTCTGGTTGATGGAGTTACTAGATACAACTGAATATAAATAAAATACAATGGTGGTCACGATGAAAGCGAACCTACCTAACAAAGCAATCACCCGGAAGAAAGCAATGTGCCAACAAGCCGCAACTAAACCTGTACGGCCAAACCTGCAAGAAACTGTGGCACAATGGGGGTGAGTTGCTAACTCGTGAGTAGAAAATATCACCGAGAAGAAATCGCATGTATAACTCTATCCTAGGTCATACAATAATATCCTCAATATATATATACACCGAAGCATCTAATAATGGCAAGGGTAAACATAAGTGTAATACCAAGTGCTCGTGTTAGTGCCTCAGGTAGCAACATATCACAACATGATGTACGAATGCATTAAGAATGAAAATAGAATACATCTTGCATGAGAAAAACTGTTTTCTTATCTCAATGAGATTTCTGTGTAAAAATCGAAGTATCATCAATGAAATCAACAGAGAATCCGTGTCAAGCATCGACACAAAATATATATCTCAGTATCTCAATATCTCGAGCTCCGGCAATCCGGACTGGCCCATATCATAAAGTCTCAATATCTCAGGCTCCGGCAATCCGGACTGGCCCATAACATCAAATCTCAATATCTCGGGCTTCGGCAATCCGGACGGGCCCATATCATCAAATCTCACGACTACGTCGGTATCCTCCGGATATCCGCCGCGTCATAAATAACCGGTCGGTAGTGCTCCCTTGCCGGGCTCAATGCCATCATCTGCGACCATCTTGTCCCGGGGTACCGCACCGGGTCCACCATGCACCCACAGACGGTTCATCCTCCTCCTCGAATCGGGTGTATGATACTGCTCAAGAGCCGAGAAAACTCATGGTGGATACCTCTCACATCATATCACGAGAAAACCGCAATTTTCTATCTTTTAGAAATGAAATTGAGTTTATAAAATCCTTACGATTTCTCCAAATCCAGAAATCTCATGGAAAATCCGAATCCAAAACTCGAGAGTAAATAAACAGTGAATTACCGGCATAAAGCTCCATAATATTTCACGACAAAAGAACGTATAAATGCATGAAGTATCTCAGTAATAAATGCAATATCAAAACTAGCATATGAAAGCAAGCGTACAAGTACTATGTTGAACTACCAGCTAGCAATTTATATCGATGAAGTAATATTCTCTAAGTGTACGTGACATGACAATTACCGATGATGATGTGTGTGCTGGCAAGCAAGTGTTCGTGGACATATGCATCATCGGTAATGGTGTTGGTGTTCTGACAACATGGGTTCATAATAACAAAAGACAACACATGTATAAGTATGCAATGCGATAAGAACAATATGAATATAATGGAGAATGAATAGTAAACGAAACATATAAGCATATACGTTTATATATACGAGTCATACAATTCTTGACATTTGGAATAGACCGAATCATGGTTTTAGAAAATAGGGGCTACGGTGTTTTTGAGAAAAGATACGTCCTTAGAAAAATCCGTAGTATCCCTCGGCATGTCTTTAAAATATACTCATGATTCGTTAGTTTTGAAAATAAGTCTGACTCGAGCCCAGTCTAACATCTACCAAATAAACTACATAACTAAACTAAGAGACTAGTCAAAAAAGTATGAAAATCCATCTAAAGTCCGAGTCGATATATCTAGTAGTCGGTGATCCCTCCTCAATAGCGTCACATACAGTAAATATATAATACGGCATCCTCGAGTCAAGAGTGTGGATCAATCATCATATCTATATTTCGTACGGTAAAATCCATCGTACGGCATCCCAAATCGGGGTACGGGTCAAATATCACATATATCTCATTATTCATATGGTATTGTTATCATAATATCATGAACTACGGGTGCTGATCTAAATTTTAGTACATTCCAATACCATCAACATATATCCGCGTGTGTATGAAAACACATTGCCCATCGATCCACTATAATATCATGTCGTATATCATAACACGACCCAAATCACATAACCGATCTCACGGCATCATGCCCGATCATATCGACTCTCCTCCGAGTATCATATACTATCCTCATCACCCGTGTATACGTATATATATATACACACACATACATACTAATGCATCCACACACACACACACACACACACACACACACACACATATATATATTCATATAAACATATACACCCAATATCATGTCACGTGTGCGTGTGCGTGTGTGTGTGTCAATCTTTACTCTAGGATTTTGCGACTGAGAAACTAAACTTAAAGCACTATTTTCTAATTATGCTAAAACTAACCCATGCTCTCATAAAGCCGTTCATGCTAATTATCCACGTCTCACAATACACATATTTATATATATATAACATATTTGTATGCTACACTATGAAACTGCGGGGGTGCTATACGCCATCCACACGACTTCCCCTGTAGATATACATCTACTGTAACATTTCAGAAAAATAAAATATTATTTTTGGGAATTTAAATAATTAAAATAATAAATATTATGAATATTTTAATGATGTGGTATAATTATGTACCGATAGTTTGGAAAATATTGGAAAATACATTTGAAGGTTGATTTTGAAAGAATATTATATGATTTAGACACTTTATAAATTTTTATAAAGTTAATTGTATATGGATTATTACTAAACTCGATTAGCGTTACTAATTTTTCATTAAGCATGACTATGCATCATGACATGCAACAAAATTTGTTACATTTTATTCTACCAGGATTTTTTTTGTGTGCATGGTTTCATTTTAGGTTTTTCAATTTGTTTTACAAATGAAAAGAAAAGAAAAGAAAAAAAGGAATAAAGAAATGGGTATGGGCAAGAGAGAGAAGAGAGAGAGAGAGGTGAGGGGTTTCCTTTGACTTTGTGTTGGAGATAGTTCCCTCAGAGTCAATTATTGGATCACAGGCACGTGATTGCAATGATTGAGGGAGGACCTATCCCGGTAGGACAGTCTTACTCAAGATGATAGTATGCTATCTGGTTTATCTTTATCATCGTGTACTGCTTTAGGTGACCTGACAGGTCGCTATTACACGTTGATAGAGCCCCTACGATTCTGGCTTGACTGCCAGCAGTATGAGGGCGATCATATACGTGGGAGCTGGTAGTCTATAAGCACATCCTTAAAAGGTCACTAGTCGTGGGAGTTTCGAGACAGGGCATCGATACTCCAGAGTAGACTAGTGTATACATTTGAGACCCCGACAAGGGACGGTGGCCGGTCTCACAAGCCACTGGTGTCAGTTGGATCACCTAAGATGTATACAGGTGCTCATTGGATTATAAGTACATCGGACAGGACTCGCCGGGAACATGCTAGTTGGTCTTATACCTGACGTCAGATAGCAATTCCTTGGTGACATGTGTACAGGTTAGTTCATCGACCTGGGGATCGTCATTTGTCTCGTGTGAGTTCCCACTGTACTTTGATTACTAACCTACCACGCTCAAAGGAGACGTGCAAACAGGTTTTAGTTGGGTACAGTCCCGAGCCACATGGAGAAAGTGAGCGGATCTTCAGGGGTTCGTCTCTCCCGGTATTGGGGGTGAGGTCGCGCTGTGTCTAGGAGAGCCAGAACATGAAAAGTCCTGAGCAAAGGCAGGAGATTTACTGGTAGGTATTCCAGTAGTATCTCAGGGCGTTCTGGGCTGATCACTGACACGACTTATACCGCTTTTGGGGGTCTGACTTTTACCAACCCCCTAGGCCTGCCATGCGATGCTCATAGACGAACGGACTGGACTGTACAGATATTGTCACTGACAGGCTCAGTAGGGTGTCAGGATGAGTTCGCTCATCGACGTCCCTTTTGGTAGATAGCTGGTAGCCCGTCACGTATGGCTAATACCTCTGACGTGCTAGTGGTTAAATCCACAGTCATAGTATTGACGAGTCTTTAGAGTCCCCCACATTCAGTTGCTCAAGTTTTCGGGCGAAACGCTGTAGAGACCGTATGGAGATATGGCAGCGTTCAATCAGATACGTGCGATATTGCACGGATCAGGATCAGACGGTTAGTACTAGAGGCCGTATGGATATATGGCAGGGTTCGATCAGATACGTGCGGTATTGCACGGATCAGGATCGGACGGATAATACTAGCCGGCTTTGGTTTAAGCCGGATCCTAGTATAGTACAGTGTAGATTTTGTCTCATTGCATTTGTATTCGGTCGGAATACGGATGCGGGTGTGTATACACAGTATCAGGGTTTTCCTGTAATTTATTACGGGACCAGTTTTCTGGAGTTGCCAGTTTGCTTTCCGTTTCGGCCATATTTCTTTGTATCTTTGATTGGCCGAAGATTGGTGGAGGAGGGCTTATTTGCATTTGTGCAAATAAGCATTTGTGGAGGTCGGTCTTTTGCATATTGTTGGATCATGATGCTGTACCATCCCTTGACCTTCCATGGTTCATGATTGCTTGACTTTTTGTAGCAATCATGGTTGTTGATTAGTTGATGGAGTGTGGTTTTGCTAGTGATGATGATTCTTGCATGATGACCATTCCTCTCACTTGCATTATTCTTGTGGCTATCTTTTTAATGCTCTCTCTCTCATTCTCTCCACTCCCATATGCATGGCCGGCCAAGCTCATTAGAGGGCTGTCCAATATTTTTGGTGTGGGTTTTTGTTCATTTGGCTTTACAAAAATTCCCATAAGTTCCATCTCCAAACTACATCTCATTCCTCCACCTCTATGGCAACTCCACTCAAACCCCAATGAGACATAGATCCCTACACTATTCTACAGCAAATCATGGGCACGTCGACTCGCCAGCTTCGTGCCCGAGTTGCCTCGGTCCAGAGGTGGGAGCCCGTAAAAGAAGCAGGCGACGTGGTGCCCTTCCGGCGACGAGGTGTAGACCAGACATTCCGCGGGAGAACGGGACGACGACGAGAAGACCGAAGGACACGGATCGCTCGGTATATCTCTCAACCCCCCCTCTAGATAGCTAGGACTAGTTTAATGGCACGATCCGGGTTTATAGTGCGCGGTGGTGCTGGTTTGAAAAATTAAAGTTTAGCATCGCTTCCGCATTCCGGCGTCGGATTGACGGCCGGGGCGCCGCCGTGCACTTACAGTGGTATCAAAGTCTCGCCATTAATATAGTCTAGCTTGGTCTAATGTGTTTAGAACTTCGATCGATCGGATTTTCCAAAAACCGTATTTTTCCTAGCATCAGTTTCTGTCGAAATTTTTTGGACTCCAAAAATTTTTCAGGTTGTTGCAGAATGATGTTCAGGGAGTTATAAGAATTCTGTGAAATTTTTGTTGCATGATCTCACTTTTCCAACGCGGAACCGCGGCCAAACCCATGCTTGGGCCGCAGTTCCGCCGCAGTATTGAATGTTCATGGCCCTAAAATTTTACAGAATGCTCCTGAGTGGAGAATAGGTTTTCTGGAATGTTATTTTTTGGGCCCAGATTTCTTTATGTGCTACAGTATTGCTTGGGGGCCCACTTGGTAAATTTGATCGATCGGATATTTTAAACACATTAGTTCACAGTATTTACATTATATCTGCGACCGTGAATGTCACTTGATCGGTAAATCCAGTCTAACTGCTATAGCCCGGTTAGACGGATTTGCGAACGTGACCTTCACGTTGATGTTCTGTGTATTGCTGTGATGTTGCGGATTGGTCGTGGGGGATAGCCTGGTTGCAGTGGTAGTACAGTTTTGTTGTATTATGTACATTTGATATTGCGGGGCGAGCGTCCGGCATGTGGACTGCCATCACGGCCTGTTTGTATTATTATTTTGGGGCACGACCTGGTTGCGGTCGATGTACCCGTTGTATATATATTTTACTTTCTGTACTAGGATTACCCCAAGGAGGGGTGCACGGATAGCCGGGTTCTAGAGGGCAACGAGCCCGCATCTCATGGCATTGAGACGGAGGGGGCTTCACTCTAGAATTGGCGGGCTATTCGCCGCACTCGTAGGGGGTACAGGTTGACCCAGGAGGGGTGCCCAAGTTACCGGATTTCGTGAAGTGCCGGGTGGTCCATTCACGTTGCTGAAGGGGCTGCCTCGCTTCAGGTTTTGGCGGGTAACTTGCCACGCCCGTAGGGGTCTAGGATTTCATTACACAGGCTATCCACACGACCAGGGGAACGTCGGGTTTAAGTAGTGGCTCTGTAAAACCCGGGGATCCCAGATATCTGTATTGTTCTGTGATGCTGTACATTTCTGTGATGTTGCATTTTATCACGCCTTGAGCGAAATATTATATATTGATATATATATTAGTAGATGTTGTATATGTTTTGCATTCGCGCTAGTCCAGTCCCCACTCTGTCGTTAGTTAGCTAACCTAACGGGTAATGACGGGACCCAGTGGCGAATGCGGATGGCATATACGTACATCAATATATTTTCGTTCTTTGTGGTGTGATCAATTGATGGGACTGCGTTGATTCGGATCAATGCAAGTTAAAAACAAACCTAATATGATGTTGTTGGAACACTTTTCAAAAAGCTGTTATTGCAAGGACGTTCGCTTTTGTTTTGCATCGTGGTATTCAGCTGGAATATCCTGCTCCTCAGTCGACGAAGCAAGGGCCGAGATCCCTTCACCGGGAGTGACCCCTTGGACAAAAAGTTTGCGTCAGGGCAATAACTTCACTATAGCCGATTACTTTTGCTTTGCACCGTGGTATTCAGTTGGAATATCCTGCACTTCATTCTATGGGGAAAGAGCCGAGATCCCTTCACCGGGAGTGACCTCTTTAGCAAAGGTTTTCGTTACTATATTTTTCTAAAAAGCTATCCGTTCCTTCAACGATATCAAGTTCATTACGTTAAAGTTTTTCGCCAGAAACCATTCGTAGCCCTCCGTCGTTTCAGACGGGTAGCACGTAGTATTCATGCTATGTTTGTTGGCCTTCGTCAAGGCATAGTGTATGGTAGCTGCTTGTTACCTTTCTACTGCATAGATAGATGCGTTGGTTTGGGACAGTCATATAGCCTTGTTAGCCTTCATCAAGGGCTTGTATGGGTGGGTTCAAATTAACCTGGACAATGACGGGTAGAACTTGACATGTGACTTATGATTTGTTGGCCTTCATCAAGGTCATAAGAGCATGGGGCAAAAATCCACATCGGGAGTTTCTAAAGAAACTGAAACTTGCCAGATATGCGCATACCTTCTGGAGTGTGATGACGTGAGCGGATTCCGTTACGTTATCATGCGATGATAGTTGGATCCCGATTCCCACTGATAAGTTGGTTTACTCCTCGGGTGATCCCGACTAATTCTTCTTTCAGGTTTGGAGGAGAATTTGACGGTACAGTGGGAGGTTTCCAGATTAGATAAATTGGTAACCATTCTGATCTAGGTTAGAGTGCATGCTGAGTGTTTCTTTTCTCTCTCTCTTCAGCAGCGACTATTGACCCGACCCTAAGACTATGACTCAGTGACCAAATTAACCGAACCTTCTTAAACACTGGATTTTGGATTGTCAGAGTTGATAACCTCATTGCCACTCCTACTTTTACCCTTTTCTCCAGGACACCCCGTATTACTACGAACGTCCACTTCCATTGGACAAAACCATCGTATGGTTAGATACGAACTCGAAGGAATTCGAGGATGGTTTCCGGTTCTGGAGAAAATGGATAGGACTATTCAGTTGTCTTTTCCTTTTACCTTTTCTCAGGTTGCGAGTACTCCTTGGTTTAGGAGATAGTACACTTATTATGCAAATTGGATAGTCTTCTTCCAAACCTTAGGCTGGTGCCGAACGGTGGGGAACGAAGAAAACCAATTAGCATAACAATGGTGTGCAGAAGGTATTAAGTTAAGACAAAGCAAGGGATTAGTAAGAGGGCAAAGTAAATTGCGACTGCTATTCACGACCAAACCAGGTATTTCATTACCACTCCCACTTCACCTTTGTATTTCTCCAGGACACTCCGTATCACTACGAAGATCCACAGTTTATTGGATACTCCATCGTATGGTTATATACGAACTCAAAAGGAACTTGTTCCAGTTCGGGGATGGATTCTGGTTCAGGAAAAATAGGAATAAGGTTTATTCAGTTGTCTTTTATCTTTACCTTCTCTCGCATTGCGAGTGCTCCTAGGATTAGGACAGTACACCCATTATGCTTATTGGATAGTCTTCTTCCAAACCATAGGCTGGTGCCGAACGGTAGGGAAGGAAGAAAACCATTTGGCCTAAAGGGGTGTGCAGAAGGTAATGACTAAAGACATATAAAGGGATTTAGAGAGGTGGCAAAGAATTATATGGTTACATTCGTGAATCTGGAAGAGGCATTACTAGGAATACCGGGTACCCCATCGAAACATTTCAATATTTCAGTTTCACTGTGTACTGTTAAAGGAAAACTAATTTCCCGATTAGATACTTACTCCAGGGTATGTATTTACCAGGTATGATTCTCACATCTGTATGGTTTTACAGATGATGAGTGGAAGTAAGTTATTGGGAATTGGGTGATCATCCTCATTATATCGGGATTCGTTGTAATCGGTGATATTTGAGGAAGTCACCCGGGTTGTTTGCCGGACGGCAAATATTTGGTTTTGAATATCTGTTGTTATGCACCAATTTCAAATTGATATATCTGTACGTCTATTTTCATAGAGTGAGATATACCTTTTGTATTTCTCCAGGACACTCCGTATCACTACGAAGATCCATAGTTTATTGGATACTCCATCGTATGGTTATATACGAACTCGAAAGGAACTTGTTCCAGTTCGGGGATGGATTCTGGTTCAGGAGAAATAGGAATAAGGTTTATTCGGTTGTCTTTTATCCTCACCTTCTCTCACATTGCGAGTGCTCCTAGGATTAGGATAGTACACCCATTATTCTTATTGGATAGTCTTCTTCCAAACCATACGCTGGTGCCGAACGGTAGGGAAGGAAGAAAACCATTTGGCCTAAAGGGGTGTGCAGAAGGTAACGACTAAATACATATAAAGGGATTTGGAGAGATGACAAAGAATTATACGGTTACAGTTGTGAATCTGGATAATGGAAGAGGCATTACTAGGAATACCCGGATACCCCATCGAAACATTTCAATGTTTCAGTTTCACTGTGTACTGTTAAAAGAAAACTGATTTCCCAATTTGACACTTGCTCCAGGGTATGTATTTACCAGGTATGATTCTTACATCTGTATGGTTTTACAGATGATGAGTGGGAGTGAGTTATTGGGAATTAGGTGATCATCCTCATTATATCGGAATTCGTTGTAATTGGTGATATTTGAGGAAATCACCTGGGTTGTTTGCCGGACGGCAAATATTTGGTTTTGAATATCCGTTGTTGTGCACCAATTTCAAATTGATATATCTGTACGTCTATTTTTATAGAGTGAGATATACCTTTTTGAAATTATGTCTATGACATTTACCTATATCAGTGGATGGTTAGGTAAGGAGCATTAAACAGCGGTGTAATTCTTCTTAACCATAAGTACAGTTTTCAACCTACGACACACAGTGAATGAGTTATCAGACTCAAGGGACTTATACAGAGTATTGTATGTTGTCCAGGGTCCATCAGGACAGAGGGGTTGGTCCTCGTACTATATTCGGTTTACTTATGACTTCTCTAGTTTTTAGATAGGTGTTTCGTGGAAACACAGGGTCCGAATTTTGAGAAGTTATAGGTATTTAAATAAAGTAGAGAACCAGGTGTTGCAAGTATCGGGATTCTTCAAGTTGATCGAAGATGTAGATACTTGAGTATGGTATTCAGTTGATAGTAGTGATTAAGAGAACTTGCTTCTCTTTCTGGTTACTCATAATTGGAAGCATTCCTAAGTTGAGTAACGCTGATCGGCCTCCTTCCATTTAGTTGGCATGCACTAGAGACAGCTGCATGATTTGAATTTGGTTCAATTAAATTAGTGGCTCTGGTTCTATATTGGATATAGTACAGTTCATATCTTAACATTGTTAAGGTACGGGGAGTTATCCGGCTTATGATTAAAACCAGACACTGGACAACTCAAGGCACATTTCTGTAATGGTTGTTTGTGGGTTGACCCAGGCTATGACAAGGGTTGACTTTCTACCATCTGGAAGATCAATAGCGATATTTTTCTAGACTCGCCACGGTTTTAATAAAATGGATTTTTTCAGAAAACAGTAGTGGGAGTATGGTAGAACTGGAAATAATTCCAGAACCACAAACGATTACTGAAGATTTGATAAGGAACCTAAAGATTCAATCTGGTTTGACATTCCATTGGCCACTCCGCAGATTTGGTGGGTACCCTCAGGCACCCGAGAGGTACTACGGTAGCCTCAAGGATGGTGACAGGGAGGTTCTTGTTTACCGACACTTGCCATTGCTGTTGTTCCAGGCTGCGAGACCCGGCGGGAGGATAAGTATAGTGTCGTTCTAAACTGGCTTTAGAAGTGTACGTCTATATGACTCTGCCAGAGAGTTGTCGTAGTCAGTGGGAGTAGCGGAAGCATTGGTGGACATGTGGCTTATGTCTATTTATAGACTAAAGCAGATGTAGCGGAGATAGATCATCAATTTCTGATGTGACAGTCATAGATTTGATTTCATCAGAATAGGGGATGGATCTGTTAAGAAGGTAGTAGGGTGTGTTGTCATGGTATTTGGATGACATACACAGAGTAGGAAGTGAAACTTCTATACTACGATCGGTTATACTTTGGTCGTCACACAGTGGTTTCTCCACATGGGACATGGACATTATATCAGACATACTGGTTACTAGATCTATGGTTTTAGATCTAGATCTGGGTGGTTTCCCAATTAAGGGTACTTAGACAGCATTCTAAGAGTATTTAGAATGGACGACTCCTGGCACGGTAGTGTACCTGCAGGTGATGGAGTCACCCTCTCTAAAGGTGTCTTACAGACTAAAGGGGAGAGGGATGTGCATGATTGGCAGATCACTTGCTCAGGAAATTGAGTCAATCATGAGATGTCAAGTACCACACCAGATGTTGTTCTTGCACTAGATGCAATAAGTTGACATTGATCCAATCCTGGAGAAGCAGTCGGAAGCAGTTTTAGAACATAAGTGGATGTTCTAGGGATATGATAACGACAGCCTCATTCGGGAGACAGTTATCATTCCAGGCTTCCAAGGTGACCTGGACGACAGGGAGGTTGTCAGAGTTATAGTTTTCCTTCTGACGAGGGGCGGTATTTTAGACAGGTGGTCCAAGGCAATACTGAGGGAGGCATGGCGCAGGATACTGATTAAGTTCAGTTGACGATACAGTCTAAGAAATTTGGATTTGGAGTTCATTTATGAGCTAGGTCCCATCAGACATCCAGACACATTCTAAGACAGGTATTGCTCATTTCGGGAGATGGCATTCTCCGCGAACTTGAGATATAGATAGACATAGAAAGAGACATCAAGGCGGATCCACTCACTGAGGCTATTCTTCGAACGCAATAGTTTCGCAAACGAGTTTTGTGAGACTGACAAGTAGAGGAGTTGGGTGTTTGGTATCACACGGGCTGTGAGTATGCGACATCGCAATAATTAGCCTTGAGTGCAAGTGGGAGATTGTTGGAGATAGTGCCCTCAGAGTCAATTATTGGATCACAGGCACGTGATTGCAATGATTGAGGGAGGACCTATCCCGGTAAGACAGTCTTACTCAAGATGATAGTATGCTATCTGGTTTATCTTTATCATCGTGTACTACTTTAGGTGACCTGACAGGTCGCTATTACACGTTGATAGAGCCCCTACGATTCTTGTTGACTGCCAGCAGTATGAGGGAGATCATATACGTGGGAGCTGGTAGTCTATAAGCACATCCTTAAAAGGTCCCTAGTCGTGGGAGTTTCGAGACAGGGCATCGATACTCCAGAGTAGACTAGTGTATACATTCGAGACCCCGACGAGGGGCGGTGGCCGGTCTCACAAGCCACTGGTGTCAGTTGGATCACCTAAGATGTATACAGGTGCTCATTGGGTTATGAGTACACCGGACAGGACTCGCCGGGAACATGCTAGTTGGTCTTATACCTGACGTCAGATAGCAGTTCCCTAGTGACATGTGTATAGGTTAGTTCATCGACCTGGGGATCGTCATTTGTCTCGTATGAGTTCCCCCTGTACTTTGATTACTAACCTACCACGCTCAAAGGAGACGTGCAAACAGGTTTTAGTTGGGTACAGTCCCGAGCCACATGGAGAAAGTGAGCGGATCTTCAGGGGTTCATCTCTCCCGGTATTGGGGGTGAGGTCGTGCTGTGTCTACGAGAGCCAGAACATGAAAAGTCCTGAGCAAAGGCAGGAGATTTACTGGTAGGTATTCCAGTAGTATCTCAGGGCGTTCTGGGCTGATCACTGACACGACTTATACCGCTTTTGGGGGTCTGACTTTTACCAACCCCTTAGGCCTGCCATGCGATGCTCATAGAAGAACGGACCGGACTGTACGGATATTGTCACTGACAGGCTCAGTAGGGTGTCAGGATGAGTTCGCTCATCGACGTCCCTTTTGGTCGATAGCCGGTAGCCTGTCACGTATGGCTAATACCTCTGACGTGCTAGTGGTTAAATCCACAGTCATAGTATTGACGAGTCTTTAGAGTCCCCCACATTCAGTTGCTCAAGTTTTCGGGCGAAACGCTGTAGAGACCGTATGGAGATATGGCAGCGTTCGATCAGATACGTGCGATATTGCACGGATCAGGATCAGACGGTTAGTACTAGAGGCCGTATGGATATATGGCAGGGTTCGATCAGATACGTGCGGTATTGCACGGATCAGGATCGGACGGATAATACTAGCCGGCTTTGGTTTAAGCCGGATCCTAGTATAGTACAGTGTAGATTTTGTCTCATTGCATTTGTATTCGGTCGGAATACAGATGCGGGTGTGTATACACAGTATTGGGGTTTTCCTGTAATTTATTACGGGACCAGTTTCCTGGAGTTGCCAGTTTGCTTTCCGTTTCGGCCATATTTCTTTGTATCTTTGATTGGCCGAAGATTGGTGGAGGAGGGCTTATTTGCATTTGTGCAAATAAGCATTTGTTGAGGGTGGTCTTTGCATATTGTTGGATCATGATGGTGCACCATCCCTTGACCTTCCATGGTTCATGATTGCTTGACTTTTTGTAGCAATCATGGTTGTTGATTAGTTGATGGAGTGTGGTTTTGCTAGTGATGATGATTCTTGCATGATGACCATTCCTCTCACTTGCATTATTCTTGTGGCTATCTTTTTGATGCTCTCTCTCTCTCATTCTCTCCACTCCCATATGTATGGCTGGCCAAGCTCATTAGAGGGTTGTCCAATATTTTTGGTGTGGGTTTTTGTTCATTTGGCTTTACAAAAATTCCCACAAGTTCCATCTCCAAACTACATCTCATTCCTCCACCTCTATGGCAACTCCACTCAAACCCCAATGAGACATAGATCCCTACACTATTCTACAGCAAATCTTGGGCACGTCGACTCGCCAGCTTCGTGCCCGAGTTGCCTCGGTCTAGAGGTAGGAGCCCATAAAAGAAGCAGGCGACGTGGTGCCCTTCCGGCGACGAGGTGGAGACCAGACATTCCGCGGGTGAACGGGACGACGACGAGAAGACCGAAGGACACGGATCGCTCGGTATATCTCTCAACCCCCTCTCTAGATAGCTAGGACTAGTTTAATGGCACGATCCGGGTTTATAGTGCACGGTGGTGCCGCTTTGAAAAATTAAAGTTTAGCATCGCTTCCCCATTCCGGCGTCGGATTGACGGCTGGGGCGCCGCCGTGCACTTACACCTTGGCCATTCTTTCTTCCCTTCATCACCCTCATCATCTCTCTCCCCTTCACTTCCATGGCTTCTTCCCTCCTCCATCACCTCTACCTTTTCACTACAACCCCAAAACTACATCAAAACCTTGCATTCACTTCACAAAAAATGTGCACAAGCTCACTACAAGCATTTTGGACCAAGAAAGTTTGGATTTTGAGCACTTGGGGCAACTCAAGAAATTTCTTGAGTTGCCAAATGATCTAATTCCTTCACACTTAATATAGTATTTCATTCACTTAAGCATCCATGCATGTTTAGAAGTGTTTTGGTGAGGTTTAGTGAACTTTGAAAATTCCTAAATGAGGTTTTGTGGAATTCTTGAGTTGTGATGATGCATGTGAGTGTGTTAGTGACTACAAACCCCCTATAGTGCAAAACCTGGACCTAACTTAAGACCAAACCCCAAAATGTGACTTAAGCTTGCCCGATATCGGATTTTGTAGACTTTGGTGGTGGTATTTTGAGATCTGCTAATACCCGGCGGCTCTATAATTCATTTAGCAATTACTGGGAGATGTGCAGGCAAAGTGGAGCATACCCTAAAGACCCGAGACCCCAACCACACTTTATGGCCGCACTTTTTCCTTTTCTGGCCGCAAATTGCGGCCAGGGTGTTAGCCTAGGTCCTCCTTCTTGGATCATGGCTCCATTATCTGTTAATTAGACCCTCCACATATGCAAAATTGGCTATTTTCACCTGGGGTAAAATCTGGAGGTGTTTTCTTATGTTGTTGTTTCGTTTTGCGACTTCGTTTTAACTTTGGTTTTGGTATTTGGGTTTTAAGTCGATGGTTTGATGTTTGTACATCGACATCAAGGATTTGTTTGGCCTTTCTTGCATGCGTAGTCCGTAGGTTCTAACCTATAGGCATTTCGTGTGTCGTTTTGGTTTTGAATCAGATATTAATGCGATACGATACGCTGTGACATGTAGGTACCTCCGCATGAACTTCGGGACGACAAGCAAGGGTGTGGCGACATCGACTTCGGCAAGCAAAGATCAAGTGAGTAGATATATATCTACGGGGGAAGTCGGGTGGATGGCGTATAACACCCTCGCAGTTTCATAGTGTAGTATACTAATACGTGTATATATATATATGTATGTATGTATGTATTGTGAGACTAATGATTTTCAAGATAGGTTTTAGGTATTCATGGGTTAGTTTCAGTGTAATTAGAAGTAACTTAGTTTAGCTTCTTAGTCGCGAAACCCTAGAGTAAAGATTTGCACCTACGCACATATACACGCATACATTTTTTTTTACTTGTACGTATATGGGGATATATATATAGGTATGTGAGTATGTATATATATATACATACACACACACATATACATGGATGATGAGGATAGTATATGGTACTTGGAGATGAGTCGATGTAATTGGGCATGATGCCACGAGATCGATGATGTGATTTGAGTCGTGTTATGAGATACGACATGTTATTTCAGCGGATCGTTGAGCGATGTGTTTTCATACACACGCGAATATATGTTGATGGTATCGGTATGTACTAGACTTAGATCAATATCCTGTTCATGATATTATGATAATGATATCATATGGATATTGAGGTATATGTGATAGGCGACCCGTACCCCGATTTTGGGATGACATACGATGGATTTTACCGTATGATGTATAAATATGATGATAGACCCGCACTCATGATTCGAGGATGTCGTATTATATATTTTATCGTATGTGACTCTATTGAGGCGGGATCACCGACTACTATACATATGTTAGTGTATATGCCCTAGAGGCCATTACTGTATCATACCGGTTTGTATAGTACTTAATGGAAGCTTGGGATATTCACAGTTGTATAGACAGTCTTACTCAAAATGGTAGTATGCTACTTGGTTTGTTTCTACTTTAATATGTGCTTGTGTTTTTTTTAGCATATCACTTATACATATTAGTAGAGCCCTTAGGATCTTTGCTTGATTACCAGCGTTGTGATGGCAGTCACACTAGTGGGGCTGGGTAATCTACAAGCACATCCTTTTACAGGTCCCTAGTTATAGGATTATCGAGACGGAGCATCGATACTCCGGAGTAGACTAGTGTATACACTTCTCATCCTAGTAGGGGAGATGGTCTGTCCGACAACCATTAGTACGGCGTACTGGAGATAGTATGTGGGTGCTCGTTAGGTTACGAGTACACTAAATAGGACTCATGGGGAACAGTTGGTTGGTACTATACCTATCGTCAGGTAGCAGTTCCCAGGTGACATGAGTACAGCTTAGTCCGTCGACTTGATACTGCTATTTTGCCTCGAGTGTGTTCCCACTGTACTTTGATTACTATCCTACCTCGGCTCAAAGGAGTCATGCAAACAGGTAGTAGTTGGGTGCAGTCCCGAAGCACTTGGAGGCAGTAGCGGTTAGATAGGATTCGTCTCTCTCGGTATTGGGGGTTGATATCGCGCTGTGTCTAGGAGAGCCATTACACAAAGTCCCTGGTCAAGGCAAGCGAGAATTACTAAAAGTGTTTCCAGTAGTTTCTCAGGGTGTTCTGGGCTACACTCCGGCACGACTTATACCGCTATTAGGGGTCTGACGCTTACCGCCCCTAGGCCCGACATCCGATACTCTTAGACGAACAGACCAGACTATACGGAGATTATCACATTCCGGCTCAGTAAGAGTTCGGATGGGTTTACCTCATCGGCCTTCTTATCGACATCTACCTGGGGACCGTTATGTACAGCTAGTGTCGCTTGCTGTCTGTGGTTAAACCCACTGCCAACGTAGTGTCGAGTCTTTAGAGTCCCACATAGAGAGTTTCCCTGCACTAGGCAAAAGGTGTAGAAGTCGTATGGTTTTACGGCAGGGATACGATCACTTACATGCACATGTGCGCGTATTGTTGGAGATAGTGCCCTCAGAGTCAATTATTGGATCACAGGCACGTGATTGCAATGATTGAGGGAGGACCTATCCCGGTAGGACAGTCTTACTCAAGATGATAGTATGCTATCTGGTTTATCTTTATCATCGTGTACTGCTTTAGGTGACATTACTGATCACTATTGCACGTTGATAGAACCCTTAGGATTCTTGCTTGACGGCCAGCAGTATGATGGTGATCATATACGTTGGAGCTGGGGTCTATAAGCACATCCTTAAAAGGTCCCTAGTCGTGGGAGTTTCGAGACTGGGCATCGATACTCCATTAGTAGACTGGTGTATACAGTCGAGACCCCGACGAGGGGCGGTGGCCGGTCTCACAAGCCACTGGTGTCAGTTGGTTCATTTAAGATGTATACAGGTGCTCATTGGGTTTTGAGTACACCGGACAGGACTCACCGGGAACATGCTAGTTGGGATTATACCAGACGTCAGATAGCAGTTCCCTGGTGACATGTGTACAGGTTAGTTCATCGACCTGAGATCGTCATTTGTCTCGTGTGAGTTCCCACTGTGCTTTGATTACTACCCTACCACGGCTCAAAGGAGTCGTGCAAACAGGTTTTAGTTGGGTACAGTCCCGAGCCACATGGAGGCAGTGAGCGGATCTGCAGGGGTTCGTCTCTCCCGGTATTGGGGGTGAGGTTGCGCTGTGTCTAGGAGAGCCATTACACAAAGCCCTCGGCCGAGGCAGGAGATTTACTGGTAGGTATTCCAGTAGAATCTCAGGGTGTTCTGGGCTTCACTCCGACACGACTTGTACCGCTTTTGGGGGTCTGATTTTTACCAACCCCCTAGGCCCGCCATGCGATACTCATAGACGAACGGACCGGACTGTACGGATATTGTCACCGACAGGCTCAGTAGGGTGTTAGGATGAGTTCGCTCATCGACGTCCCTTTTGGTCAATAGCTGGTAGCCCGTCACGTATGGCTGATACCTCTGACGTGCCAGTGGTTAAATCCACAGCCATAGTATTGACGAGTCTTTAGAGTCCACCACACACAGTTACTCAAGTTTCGGGCGAAACGCTGTAGAGGCCGTATGGAGATATGGCAGGGTTCGATCAGATACGTGCGGTATTGCACAGATCGTGATCGGACGAATTTTATTAGCGGGCTTTAGTTTAAGCCGGATCCTAGTATTAGACAGTGTAGATTTTGTCTCTTTGCATTTGTATTCAGTGGGAATACAAATGCTGGCATGTATATGCAGTAGCGGGGTTCTCCTGTAATTTATTACGGGATCAGTTTTCTGAAGTTGCCAGTTTGCATTCCGTTCCGGCCGGTTTTCCTTTGTTCCTTCACGGCCGGACTTTTGTGATGGAGGGGGGTATTTGCAAGTTTGCAAATAACTTATTGAGGAGGGGGTTTCTTGCATTTGAGAGCTTCATGATAGATACTTCATGATGAGATTCTTTTTCCATCACTCTTTGCATTAATTGAGATTAGAATGAATTAGAAGTTGATGTGAGGCTTGCTTTTGGATGTGGTCACCCTTTGGCTTCTACTACACTCACCTCCCTTCTTGCTTTAGTTTTTCTCTCCTCGTTTTTCCATATAGGGGGGCCGGCCACATATGAGAGGGGAGATGAGAGAGTTCATTTTTGATAAGGGGATTATTCATATCTCATTTGCATGCTTGCTAAATTCTCAACCTCTCTCCAAAGTTCTTTCATTCTCTTCTCCATCAAAAGGCAACTTCACCCCATTGAGATAAAGGTTTTCTACACTAGTCTACAGCAAACCTTGGACGCGTTGGCTAGCTAACTTCGCGCCCGAGTTGCCTCAGTCCAGAGGTGGGAGCCCGTAAAAGAACCCGGCGATGTGGTGCCCGTTTCGATGAGGAGGCGACGACCGGAGATTCCGTGAGGAGATCGGAGTGGAGACGAAGACCGAAGGACACGGATCGCTCGGTATAGCATTCTACCCCATCTCTTGTTTGCTAGCATTAGGTTAATGGTTACGATCCGGGTTTATTATCCGTGGTAGCGCCGGTTTAAAGTTAAGAAAATTTTTGATTCCGCATTTTGGCCTCGAGTAGACGGCTGGGGTGCTGCCGTGGCACAACATGGTATCAGAGCCACGCCATTAACCTAGTCTAGCTTGGTCTAACGTGTTTACAAGTTTGATCGAACGGATTTTCCGAAAACCCGATTTCAAGTGCATTAGTTTCTGTCGAATTTTTTTTAGCTCCAAAATAATTTTTTCAGGTCATTACAGAAACACGTGCAAGGAATTCTAAGCATTCTGTGAAAATTTGGTCGCGTGACGTCACCATTCCACCGCGGAACCGCGGCCAAACCCACGCATTGGCCGCGGTTCCGCCGCTACTTTGACTTGTCAATGCACCAAATTTTAACAGTGGGCTTCTGAGTTGAAAATGGGGTTTTTGGAATATTCTTTTTGGGCCCAGATTTTCTGTGAGTGCTACAGTAGTGCTTGGGGTCCACTTCGGTAAATTTGATCGATCGAGTATTTTAAACATGTTAGTTCACAGTATTTACATTATATCTGGGACCGTGAATGTCATTTGATCGGTAAATCCTGTCTAACTGCTATAGCCCGGTTAGACGGATTTGCGAACATGACATTCACGTTGATGTTCTGTGTTGTGCTGTGATGTTGCGGATTGGTCGTGGGGGATAGCCTGGATGCAATGTTAGTACAGTTTGGTTTATTATGTACATTTGATATTGCGGGGCGAGCGTCCGACATGTGGACTGCCGTCACTGCCTGTTTGTATATTATTCTTTTGGGGCACGACCGGGTCGAGGTCGATGTATCCGTTGTATGCATATTTTACTTTCTGTACTAGGATTATCCCAAAGAGGGGTGCACAGATAGCCGGGTTCTAGAGGGCAACGGGCCCGCATCTCATGGCATTGAGACGGAGGGGGCTTCATGTTAGTTATATGTATGCCCTAGAGGCCATTACTGTACATTGGATGTATATTGTAGTGGATGCTGGGACATAAATAGGTAGGACTTTCTTGCTCGACATGATAGTACGCTATCTGGTTGCACTTTATCTTAACATGTATACTTTCTGTCTCTCTGATTACATGTTGATAAAGCCCTTAGGATGTGTACTCGACTTCCAGGACTATGATGTAGATCATACTAGTGGGGCCTGGGTTGTCCATGAGTACATCCTTCAAATGTTCCTAGTCGAGGGAATATCGAGACGGGGCATCGATATTCCAGAGTAGACTAGTGCATATCTTTTCGACCCATGCGATGGGCGATGGATGATCCCATATCCATTGGTGTTTGACATCGAAGATGGTATGCGGGTGCTCAGTGGAGACTGGGTACACTGAACGGACTCGCCGAGAACTCCCAGATGGTATTATACCTCACGTCAGACGGCAGTTCTCTGGTGACATTGGTACAGCTTAGTCTGTTGACCCGAGATCGTCATAGAGTCTTGTGTGTCTCCCACTGTGCTTTGATTTCCACCCTACCACGGCTCTACTGAGTTGTGCAAACAGGTGGTTATTGGGTACAGTCCCGATTCACATGGAGGCAATGAGCGATAGGAGGGGATTCGTCTCTTCCGGTATTGGGGGTTGATGCTGCGCTATGCTCGACTGGCCATAACAGGAAATCCTTGGCCAGGGTTGCAGTGATATACTGGTAAGAGTTATCAGTAGTTTCACGAATGTTATGGACCTCACGTCGGCATGACTTATCGAGCTACTGGGGTCTGACGTTTACCACCCATAGGCGAGATATGCGACATATCAGACGAACAGACCGGACTGTACGGTAAGTGTTACTGGTTGGATTCACAGGAGTGTGAGAGGGCTTGCTCGTCGATCTTCTTATCGCTCAATACCCGGGTGGCCGTTACGTTTAGCAGACCGCTTGCGGCTTGTGGGTGTTTGATATGATCATCATCTGCTGCTGGCGTATTGACGAGTCTTTAGAGTCCTACACAGAGGTTTCCTGGTTCAAGCAAAACGAAATAGGAGCGCATATGAGATATGTGCGGGACCGAGAATAATGCGTGTATGTGATACCGTATTTCATTCTCGTGATGAATGTGTCGAATGGTTGTATGCGATATAACCTAGTTATCGAATCAAGGATTTATTCGATAAGCCGATACATTGGATACTAGTCGGTGTTCCCCTCCGAAAGGCGGCCTAGACTTGCTGTCTTGCCTGAGATTCGGGGGCAGATGCTATATGGTTTTATCCGTCTATCTCTCCGGAGATGCCGAGTTGATTTATGGCACCGTGTATCGGAGGTTTAGACGGATGCGGCCGATGTAGCAGACTTCGTCAGATTCCCCCTCGGGGTGAGGGGTTTTTGATTGTGGGGACGCTCTTCCTTGCAGGCGCAAGCCCCTGCAGTTAATTACGCTACCGCATTGCGGTAACAACTTTCTCCTTCTCCAGAATTTCACTTCGTGTCGTGTGTGTTTGTTTTATTTGTGGTTGCCCGTGGATTGTATACGGAGACTGAGTAATACCGTCGCCCGTAGGACGTGGATTAGTCCAAATCCGTGTTTACTTAGATTTGGGTTTGGTGTACTTAGATTTGGGTTTGGTGTTTTAGTTTAAGGATACATTAGTCGCGTTGCGGCTAAGATCAACTTAAACGTTCGTCAAGGATACGTTAATCCTATTTTGGACTAAGATTGACTTGACATAGTGATCTATTTAATATCTGGCTGTCGGGACTCGTCACCTCTCTGACGTCGTTGAGGGATTACAACGACAGGCGTCAGAGGAATTCAGAGATGTACCCTTGAACCAAGGTTGATCTGGAGTTTTATCATTCATTTAAATGTCTAAGGATACGTTAGCCGTATTTGGGGCTAAGATCAACTTAAACGGAACCGTTTAGATCCGGCAAAAGAGCATTTGGAGGCTCTATTGTTCCAGTTTAGGGACGTAGTGGTCCATTTTCCAGTTTAGGGACGTGGTGGTCCTTCGCCAGTCTAGGGACGTGGTGGTCCATATTCCAGTTTAGGGACGTGGTGGTCCGATATTAGTTTAGGGACGTTTCGGTCCGATATTAGTTTAGGGACGTTCCGGTCCATCATTAGTTTAGGGACGTCTCGGTCCGATGTTAGTTTAGGGACGTCTCGGTCCGATATTAGTTTAGGGACGTCTCGGTCCGATATTAGTTTTAAGGACGTTTCGGTCCAATATTCGTTTAGGGACGTCTCGGTCCGATATTAGTTTAAGGACGTTTCGGTCCACGAGTTTAAGGACCCCGCAGTCCATATGGATGTGTGGTCGTTGGGACCCGTCACCTCTTTGACGTCGTTGAGGAATTACAACGATAGATGTCAAAGGAGTTCGGAGATGTACCCTCGAACCGGACGTACATTGATTTAGGAGAGCCATTCTGCTCAGTCAATTTAATTTAAGGACTTATGGCCACGATTGGGCTAAGTCCATTGCTTTTGCATTTCTTTTGCTTTTATTTGGGCTTTGCCCAAAAGGGATGCAGAGCATCAATTTTATTTGGGCCCAGCCCTTTTATTGCTTTGCAATTTATTCTGACCTGCTAGGTCATTTTGATTTGGGCCTGGCCCTTTAAGTAATGCATTGCATTTGTGCAAAGCACCAGGAATCTTTTAGATTCAGGAAAAGAAGTGCAGAGCACTTTTTAATTTCTTGATCTAAATTTAGATCAAAGAAAGAGAAGAAAGAAATCTTTTCATTCTTTCTGTTTCAGAGAACCAGAGGTTCATAGCAAGTGCAAGGCACTATTTTTATTATTTTTATTTATTTATTTGTCTATTGAAGATCACTAATCTCGTTTTCTAGATCAATGATCTATTCTTTAAGAGAATTTTCTCTTATCTCAAAGGTTTTTACCTTCTTTTAGAGGGTCTGCAGAATTCTCTTCTCTCTCTTTTTTTTAGATCCTGATGTCCTTTAAAATGAGATCTGGGGTCCTTTTTATAGTGCTCAAAAATTAGTTAAATTTGTTTAATAAATCTTTTCCTGAGTGATTTGGGGAATTTTCCCCACCGTTGGATCTTTGATCCAAAGGCTCCTGCTTTATACAAGAAAATCTTCTTGTTTTAACAAGATTCATTCTGTTTTGCGCAACTCTCCCAGTGAGTGACACGTGTCGAGCATTGAAGCGCTTGCGCAACAGCGTTTGCGCAACTGCGCAGACACGTGTCGCGCAGTGAAGCGCTTGCACAACAGCGGTTGCGCAACTGCGCAGATACGTGTCGCGCAGACGTGCGCTTGCGCAGTTGTGCTTGCGCAACTGCGCAGACACGTGTCGCGCAGCCGTGCGCTTGCGCAGTTGTGCTTGCGCAACTGCGCAGACACGTGTCGCGCTGCCGTGCGCTTGCGCAGTTGAGTGTTGCTTATGTTTTTTAAAGAGCCTTGCTCTGAACTTCTGACACGTGGCACGTTGCGCGCAGCGCACGGGAACCGAAGCGTTGCTTCAAAAATTTGAATTTTCAAAATTCAAACAGAGCCTTGCTCTGATTGGGGGAACAAATGCCCCCCACCGTTGCGCTCACGTGGCGCGCACGTGAGTGCAGCGGTGGCAAGATCCCAACCATTGGATTATAGAGGTCAGGTGAAGAGACGCTGGCGTCTATAAATGGGACCCTTGGTCCTTGAAAATTTTTACCATTTCAAGAACTTTAATTCAGAGCCTTGCTCTTGCTTAAAAAACTCTTAGAGCCTTGCTCTTGCTTCTTCCCAAGAACTTTGAAGTTCAGAACTTAGAATCATTCCTAGGTAGAAATTTAAATTAATTTCAATTAACAGAGCCTTGCTCTTGTAGATCTTTGATCTAAGAAAAATCCCTTTGGGGTTTCTTCAACAGAGCCTTGCTCTCATAGATCTTTGATCTAAAGAAAACCCCTTTGGGGTTTCATCTACAGAGCCTTGCTCTCAAAATCTTACAGAGATCTTGTTCCTGGGTTTTAACCCATGAACAGAGCCCTGCTCATAGATCAAATAGAGTACTTCTAAAAGTTTTCATGGATCTTTAAGATCCCAAATTTTTTTTTAATTCTTAGGAGTTATAATTTTTTATTACTACGACAGAGCTAGGCTCTTTTTAAGAAGTTTTATTCCTTTGAGACCAGAGTTTGACAAATGTCACTCTGTGACAGAGCTTTGCTCTAAAAAGAGGAGATTTTCTCCTTGTCTCTAGGGATTTCCCCCCAATGAGGATATTCTCTTGGGGATCTTTTTTATTGACTGACAGTCTCATCCAATGATGGGACTGTCTTATCAAATGATGCGCCGTCATCTTGATTTTGTGGGTCCCCCTTTGGTCCCCTACCCACTGCATTGTAGTGTGATGTAGGACTTTGAAATGTGAAGCATTGGAACACTAACGGTTATGTTTTTTTTTGTCTACAGGAAACATGTCTGAAGATTTGTCTTTCCCTTTTGTCCGCTCAGAAGGAGGGTTCCCGCATGCACCAGTGGACCGGGTAGTGCTCGCCTTGATTAAAGATCACGATCCCGAGTGCAAGAGACTTCACTTATGGGGAAGGTGGTACAGCCAGATTATCCAAGGCCGTCGCAGCTTTAGCTCCACCTCACCCTCTGAGCCCATAGTTACGATCCCTTATGCGGACAAACCCCCGGTGGAGTATGCCGTGGAGGTTAAAAATTGGAATTCCGACGACCTCCTTCAGCCTGCAATCGGTGCCATTCCGGTGCAGCCGCCGCCGGCTATAGACATCTTGGGGAGGCGAATCTGTCAGGGTGAAGCACGCCCTTGGGGACAGGCTTACAATATTGGATTGACCCCGCGGCCGCTTGCCGGATATTTGCAATGGGCCCGTTACATTTTGGCGACGAAGAGGGCTCACCTGACGAAGATTGGTTTATACTCCGCCGTCTACGTCTCGCTTTTCGAGTACCCCTCTCCTCCGACGTGGTAGATAAAGGCCTTCATCGAACAATGGAATATCCCCACCCATACCTTCCTGACAGCGGATAGGGAAGTCTCCATCTCTCTGGAGGAATTTGCTGAGATTTCGGGTTTGCCAATGAGGGGAGAACACTACGAGGAGCTGCTTCCTCCTGACGAGCATGTCTTCGCCACCAAGCAGCTAGTATTTGACTTAACTCCGGCAAATGCCATTCAGCATCAGCACCCGGGCTTAGTGAAGGTGTTGGAGATTTATGAGGAACTCCATTTGGAATCGGGCGACCGGGGTGTCAGTTTCGCGGATTTCATTGCTCGTTTTATCCGCCCGGAGTTCCTATCAGAGCAGGGCGAGAAGTTCGCTCAGCTTGCTGACCCCTTTGGTTTCGGCTTGGACCGCCGACCTTTATCGGAAAATGACCAACGGGATTTTTATCTCCCTGGCACTGCCAGCGTCCCTTTTTCAGAGATCGCCGTTCCTGGCATGGACGAGGAGACTTTTTTTATAGGGTTCTTGGGTCTATGGCTATGCAGCTTTGCGCTCCCCATGCATCCACGCCTCATGCGGTCTTCCGTCTTTTACCCGGCGCATCGAATAGCGGCTGGTTTGCAGCTATCTGTAGGGATTGCCGGGCTGGCTTACCTTTATAATGGACTTAGCGTAGCGGCGGACGCTAATGAGCCTGGGGTACAGCCTGCTAACTTTCCGATGCACTACTTCACTTCTTGGATGGAGCTGCATGTGCGAGGGGTGTTTGGTGCCCATAAGACTCCTCCGTTCTTTGAGAAATTCAAACTCCCAAGAATCATGCGGTTGGTCGGGGCTTCAATCGTGGTTGCACCTCCGCGGGAGTCTAGGGGACTGCTCCTGCGTTCACACCTAGTCGGAGCGAAGACCTCTTTTGTGGATAAGGTCATCACCATGGGCTCCGAGACCGCTAAGTCAGTGGTGTCGCTGCGTGATGACTTTAAGGGCGGGGTTTCTGTACTGAAGGCTCGGGAAATCCTTCACCTTTACTCCATTCGGCCGGGCTACCTAGTATTTAGGCAGAATAAGACGGCTCTCTTTATGAGGTATAACCCACATCGATTTGCCCGACAATCGAGTTACAATCAAGGGATCCCGATGGAGGCCTTTCTGGAAACACCCGCGGTCGGCCCAGAGGGGATAAGGAATGCGATGCATCATTTCACCCGGCTCAATACAGGCTCCTATTTTTTTATCAGTGAGCCTAGCTGTGTCCCTAAAATAATCCATCCGTATGTAGCCTGGTATGCGCATGCTATGGGCCCAATCATCTTAATGGAGAAACGCCTGCTGGTCGACCGTAGGGCTGCGCCTCCTGGCGGTGATCGCAAGGCTCCCTTGCAGCCAAGGATCCAGGTCACCCTCCCGCTAAAAGATGCCAGAGTCGACCGACCGTGCGTGTTGAGCCCCCCGCGTGGATTGCCATTGCCCACTACGGTGGATGCACCGCCGGCGCCCCATGCTCCCGCGAAGACAGTTAATGTGGTATCGCCAGGATCTGGCGGAGGGGCGGAGATCGGGACTCGCCGCCCTAAAGTAGCTGCCAAGCGCAAATCCGCTCCGGGTGGATCTAAAGCTGGTGGACAGCAGAAAAAGAAGAAGTCCGCCCTTTCCCTCGATGCGATCCTCGGCTCAAAGCCTGCGGCTTCTCCTGCCGAGACCATATGTGAGTATGGCAGTAATGTGGGCTTCGTGGTAGACCCTGAGGACACCAATCTGGCTGCCGCCATTGCAGCTTCAGAGCGATCGGCGAGGCTTGAAGTGATGTTAAGCAAACTCACTGAGTCCAGTAATCATCAAACGCTTTATTTGTCATTTCATTGCACTTTTTATTATTATATTTAACTAACATTTGCTCCATTTTCAACAGGTGTCTCTACTGAAGAGGCTATCGCTGCCTCCCTGAAAACCTTCCAGGAGGAGGAGGAGAAGCGTGCCCTAGCAAGCGTCGGTATGTTTTATCCCTTTCTCTTTTATAAGGAAAGTTTGTTGTCTTTTTATGATAGTCAACCTGACCTTCTTTTGTTTCTTTGCAGGAGTTGTGTCAATTGACGCAGGGATCCTTCCCGAGTCTGTCATCGAAGTCCCGGCTTCGTCGAAGTTGCCACAAGAGCCTCGGCTTGACAAGACGACGAGGGATGCCCTGAAAAACCTAGAGGCATCCCTATATACGGACGAGAAAGCCTCACTCAAGGAAGACCTGGTGGCATCCGTCTCGACGGCTCGAGAGGAACGGAAGCGGTTGAGACGCGAAGCAAAGGCGCGCAGAGCTGCTTTGGCCGCAGGAGCGGGCCCTAGCACTATTCCTCGTGCCGACACTCCTTCCGGAGCAAAGGTGGGCAGAGCTGCTTTGGCCACGGGGGCGGGCCCTAGCACTATTCCCCGTGCCGACACTCCTTCTGAAGAGGCCCCTGCCGCCCTGTCTACTGCTCATAGGCAGGTGGCGCGCACGGCTCGGGATGCAAACGATAAGTCCTCTTCAGGTAACATTTCTTTCAGAACTTTTGTTGTAAGAATTATGAAGCCATTGGCTCATATGCGTTTCATCTGATAGGGCCTAGTCCGACTGAGGGGGAGGCGGAGACCGTCGAACCCAGGGGAATGGAGGAAGCGGTACTTGCTGAACCCGAGCCGACAGTGAGCACCGTCGTCGGGGCCACGGCGCCTGAAACAGAAGTTGAAGGATCCGCTGCCGAAAAGGTCATCGATGCCGCATCTGAAGTGGCGGCAGATGAGATGATTGTCGAGCCGAAGGCAGTAGAAGTCGAGGCGCTTGAGGCTGGAGATGTCACGGTGCCGATGGACGAGACAACTGTGACCGCAGGACCCGAAGGAGTAGCGGGTGAGGTGGCCACGATTCCTGAGGACGAGCCAGCCGCTCCTTCTCTGGAATCTGGCAATACTCCAATCATAGCCCTCCCCGCGTATGGTTCCTTGCCGTCTCCCGGGCTTGCGAGCACAACAACGGTTCATATCGAGTCGGGTGATGAGGCTACGGGCGGTGGTCTCATGTCAATGGAGGAAGGAATTGCCTCAGTCTCGGCTGGCAGTTCGTCGGGCAAGTTTCGGGTTACTATCGTTTCCCCCCTTTTTTTATATATCTTGCGATCTCTTCTAACAAGCTTGTCTTTGCAGGTGCGGCCAGTGCCGACGCTCCATTGCTTGAAGGAGCACCGTCAACTACTGCTTTGGCGGTGGTCACTTCCCCGTCTTCCCTCGTGCCATCGCGGATGTTGGAAGGTATGGATTTGCGACTCACAAGTTAATCTTTTAAACGTGTAGTTCATGGACTAACGCCATACCACTGCATCTTTTCAGGAGTGCTCTTTGATCATCTATATCAAGTGTTGCTCCCACACTTCTCCTTCCAATCCGAACTTGCTTCTCCCTCTAGTGGCGCTGGTGAGTGTATGTTCAATACAATATCTTTGTTCATCCCCTTTTTCTAGCAATTGAATGATTTCTGACTTTTCCCTTTCTTTATTGCAGTGCCACAAATCGAAGGAGGGGATGCCAGACCTGCCGCGCTACCGGCCCTTCCGGCTCTGCCGTCCGTTGCTGCTGGTATAGCAAATTCCTTTTTTTGGTAACCCTTAAATATCTCTTGAACCATCGTTTAACCATGTTTTGTTTTGCAGCTATTGTTCCGGCTCCGGTCCCTTTTGAGTCTCGCGTCCTTCTACCGGCAGGCCCTTTCTTGAGACGCCCGTCTTCAAAGGGTGCTGTGATGAGTTTGGGCATGCTGAGCGGGTACATCGAAGAGCTCAACATGGATGATCTCCCTTCTGCCATAGATTTCGCTGTGGATGTTAATCCAATGTTGGCGGCGCTCGTAACTTTTCATAACGAAGGCGTCGTCGGATCTTGGGTTAATCACTGTAGGGAGATCGAGGCCTGTCTATACCGGCTGGAGTCGACGCGCCCTTCTCCCGAAGTTTTAGCCCTGAGCACCCAACGCACAACTTGGCTCGAGCAAAGCACTTCGCACTCCCGCCACTTGGAGCAAGAAGCAGCTCTAAGACTAAGGGAATGCCAAAAGACCTCGAACGAAACGGCCCATCTGCGCGCTGAGGTTGAGGCAAATGCTGCCCAAGTGAAGACTATCTTTGAGGGTCTCTTGGAGCGCATCTCCCATAGGCTAAACTTGAAGCGGAGGCTTGACGTAGCTGAGCGCAATATCCCAAGTCGGGAAGCTGCCTATCAAGTCGTGAGGGAGCAGCTTGCGTCGGTCTTGCAGCAACGAGCCCAAGTGGAGGCAGAGCTGGCGTTGGTAGCCGGTCAAGAGAAGGCATGGAAGGACATATGCGAGCGATTGCTACATCTGTGCAAGACGCTTCCATCCCAATAATTCTCCTTGTATCATTTGTCTTTGTAAAGTATATGTATATATATTTTTTATTCTTTAGCACAATGTATCCTGTACTCAATCAATATTTATGAATAAAAGATGCACATTTTTGTAATGTCTTGTGTCATTTCTCCGTCTTTTCTTTCATTTATTATCAGTACGCCACCTTAGTAACCATGATTGACGGACGATTGGGACGAGTATCCCGACCTTCTTAAGAAATAACGATGGCTTAGGCCGCAGGTTCAGATCTGCTACCTAAGGCTTTTCAACTCTATAAGCCGTGAGGATCTCATAGAGACTTTTCTCCCTACGGATCGAGAGGATCTCACAGGTGGATTTTCTCCTTAGGAATCGTGAAGATTCCTAAGTGTGGTTTTCTCTTATAAGTCGTAAGGATCTTATAAGAGAATTTTCCCTCTTACGAGTCGAGATGATTCGTAAGTGGTTGTTTCCCTCCTCGTCGAAATTCGACTTCGGAGAGTGAGACCCGTGAATAGTATGCAAAAGACCAGTTTGGATTGACTTGCAGGGCCCCATTGCTCAGAAAGCAAGCTTTTCAATCCTTGTTGTATGAGACTTCTTCTTACAAATTGAGACGAATCGGGGATCTGTCTGCAGTTGTAGCGGAATAGTTGACATGAGTTAAGAAGCTCTCATCATGGAGTGTTTGTATCCGTGAGTCGAGGAGTTTGCTAGGGATTATTTGTTTCCCAAGCGCCAAGGAGTATTTGTTTCCTTGGGGTTTGAAACGAGTCGAGGGTTCCCACGGGGGCACTGGTGGCTCTGCGGGTCGACGCGGATCAGAAGGCTCACGTCAAGGAGTGTTTGTATCCGTGAGTCGAGGAGTTTGCTAGGGATTATTTGTTTCCCAAGCGCCAAGGATTATTTTTTTCCTTGGGGTTTGAAACGAGTCGAGGGTTCCCATAGAGGCTCTGGTGGCTCTGCGAGTCGACGCGAATCAGAAGGCTCTCGTCAAGGAGTGTTTGTATCCGTGAGTCGCGGAGTTTTGCCAGGGATTATTTGTTTCCCAAGCGCCAAGGATTATTTGTTTCCTTAGGGTTTGAAACGGGTCGAGGGTTCCCACAGAGGCTCTGGTGGCTCTGCGAGTCGACGCGAATCAGAAGGCTCTCGTCAAGGAGTGTTTGTATCCGTGAGTCGAGGAGTTTTTCCAGGGATTATTTGTTTCCCAAGCGCCAAGGATTATTTGTTTCTTTAGGGTTTGAAACGAGTCGAGGATTCCCACGGGGGCTCTGGTGGCTCTGCGGGTCGACGCGGATCAGGAAGCTCTCGTCAAGGAGTGTTTGTATCCGTGAGTCGAGGAATTTTGCCAGGGATTATTTGTTTCCCAAGCGCCAAGGATTATTTGTTTCCTTAGGGTTTGAAACGAGTCGAGGGTTCCCACGGGGGCACTGGTGGCTCTGCGGGTCAACGCGGATCGGAAGGCTCTCGTCAAGGAGTGTTTGTATCCGTGAGTCGAGGAATTTTGCCAGGGATTATTTGTTTCCCAAGCGCCAAGGATTATTTGTTTCCTTGGGGTTTGAAACGATTCGAGGGTTCCCACGGGGGCTCTGGTGGCTCTGCGGGTCGACGCGGATCAGAAGGCTCTCGTCAAGGAGTGTTTGTATCCGTGAGTCGAGGAATTTTGCTGAAGTCACTGGCCTCTTCGGTTGAAATGAACCGGTGAGGTTTGGGGTTCGTCGTCTGACGGAATACGCTGGGAAAGTATGGCCCATTCTTTGTTTACGCCCTTGGATTGTATACAGGGATCGATGTGATCTTAACTGTAGGGCCAAAGTTTTATCATTTCTTCTTTTTATTTTATTTTATTTCCGCGATGCTCTATCATTTCAGCTTTTATATCGCGAAGGTCGCGATTGCCCAAACATTTCGGCTGTTTTTCACGGTGCCCAATCATTTCGGCTATTTATTTTATTTTTACTCGCTGCTTTTTATTGCGAGTTGCCAAATCATTTCGGCTATTTTTTTTTATGCATATATTTTTACTTGCTGCTTTTTATTGCAAGTCGCCCCATCATTTCGGCTATTTCGTATGCATGTGCGGCCTACTGGCTTTTCGCTCTAAACCTGAAATTGGACACCGATTTCGGCATCAGCACCGCTACAACTGGGATATTGCCAGGAGCGAATCATCATTTGCCTCTGTCGTTGTCGAACAAAGGAGGCTTAGCGACCAGGGTTAGGGTCCTGTCGACTAAGGCTTTTGATTTCATGAGCCGTAAGGGTCTCATAAAGGTATTTCTCCCTACAAGTCGTGAGGATCTTGTAGGTGTATTTTCTCCTTAGGAATCGTGAGGGTTCCTAAGTGTTTTGTTCCTCTGTAAGTCGTAAGGATCCTACAGGAGGGTTTCCTCCTCATAAATCGAGAGGATTTACAAGGGTTGTTCACCATACAAACATATCCCTAGCCTCGGATGGGACTAAGTTAGGGAAATGTTTATTCGCGCCCGTGGATTGTATACAAGGGCCAATATTGGACCACTTGTAGGGCAATGTCGAAAGTTGTGGGGGTTGCTTAAGCACAGGTTTAGATTTCTGTAACTTAAGACTTTCAAATCTTAAGAGCCGTGAGGGTCCCATAAAAGAGTTCTCCTTACGAGTCGTGAGGATCTCGCAAGTGTATTTTCTCCTTAGGAATCGTGGGGATTCCTAAGTGTGTTGCTCCCTTGTGAGTCGTAAGGATCTCACGCGGGTGGTTTCTCCTTATAAGGTCGCGAGGACCCTATCAGTGTCTTTAACGAAGTTGCGCCCTTTCGGGTTTTCACAAACATTCGCCGGTAGTCCTGCTGTTTTTACTCACGGAGCCCTTTCGGGTTTTCATCCATGCTCATTTTGCTTATGGACATACCGTTTTTTTTCTTCTTATTTTCTTTTTCTTTTTCTTTTTTTTTAACGAGGTCGCGCCCTTTCGGGTTTTCACGAACACTCGCCGGCAGCCCTGCTGTTTTTACTTACGAAGCCCTTTCGGGTTTTCATCCGTGCCCTTTTTGCTTATGGACATACCGTTTATTTTATTTTATTTTTATATGTTTTTTTTTATCTCGTCAGCCTAATGATGCTGCGGTATTAGTTTAAAGACGTTTCGGTCTGCTATTAGTTTAAGGAAATTTCGGTCCATCACTTGAGAAGGCGGGCTACTGCTGATAGAGTTTGAGCTTAGGAAGATAGCGAGCGGACTTAGTCGTCGTCATCTATCATTGACCTAGGCTGTGGCTCATTAAGCGTAATATTTCTTTAGGAAGCGACCGTTTATCGGCCTGAAAGGCCTTTCACTATGCATGTCCATGAGTAGATAGGCTCCACCTTGGTAGACTTTATCTATGATGTACGGACCTTCATAGTTTGGCTCGAATTTTCCCCGCTTGGCGCGATTGGGGATCATAGGCCTTTTGACCACTAGCACAAGCTCGCCTTGGCGGAATGTCCTCGGTCGGGTCAATCTTTCATATGAGCGCGTCATCTTTGCTTTATAAGCCTCCAGATTTTGTTGCGCTATGAGCCGGGTTTCATCAAGGGCGTCAAGCTCCTCAAGCCGAAGGTGAGCATTTTCTTCGTCCATCAACTCGTAGTGGACTGCCACTCGTAATGAGGGTAATTCTATCTCGAGAGGGAGTACTGCTTCCATCCCAAATACCAACGCGTATGGCGTTGTGTTTGTGGCCGTTTTAAATGTAGTTCGATACGCCCAAAGAGCCTCTTGCAATCTTTCGTGCCAATCTCTCTTATTTCGTGACACTGTTTTCTTCATGATCTTTGTCAAGGTCTTGTTGAAGGCCTCAGTTAGACCGTTAGCTCGCGGATTATAAACTGAGGAATATCTCCAGTCTATATTGTGCTGCTGTGCGAAGCGGCTAATTTTATGACTTCGGTAGGCTGGCCCATTATCAGAGATGATTCTTCTCGGGGTTCCAAACCAGTATATGACATGCGTTTTGAAGAAATGGAGGATGTTCTCCGTCTTCACTTCCCTCAACGGTACCGCCTCTGCCCATTTGGAGAAGTAATCAGTCGTCGCCAAGATGAAACGATATCCCTTTGACGATGCTGGTTCGATGGGGCCGACTATGTCAGTTCCCCACATTTCGAATGGCCAACTAGCCACTGTTGGATGCAGTGGATTGGGATGCTGATGGATGAAGTCCCCATGAATTTGGCATGAATGACATTGCCTCGCGTATTCCAGGCAATCCTGCATCATCGTGGGCCAGTAGTAGCCCATCCGTTTTATCTTCAACTTCATCTTAGGGCCTGCTTGGTGGGAACCGCAGAGTCCGTCGTGAACCTCTTGGACAACCCTTCTCGCTTCGTCAGGTCCTAGGCATCTCAGCCACAGAGAATCGAATGTCCTCTTGTATAGAGTATCGTTGACGAAGGCGAAAGACAGAGCTCGTTTCACGAGCTGATGTCTTATGGACGCTTCTTCAGGCATTCGGTGGAACTTGAAGTAATCTATGAAGACTTCTCTCCAGTCTTCGGTCTTCTCATGGTCTTTTATTTGTAGGGTCGCCTGCTCAGTTGCTCCCTTTTATTTATATGATTCTGGAGGTATTTCTGCTGGGGCGAGCACTCGACGGCTTTGTATCACGATTCTAACGTCATCGAGGTTCTCGTCAGCCAATTCTTTAGCAAGTTTGGCCAGTGCGTCCGCTTTGCTGTTTTCCGCGCGCGGTATACTTTCCAACGTGTAGGAGGGAATTTGGGTTAGCAGTTGCTGCACTTTTTCACCGTATTTTACCAATTCTGGTTTGCATGTTTGGTAATCGCCGTTCACTTGACTGACGACCAGTTGGGAGTCCCCATATATGAGGAGGCTTTCAATTCCCATATCAATGGCGATCTCGAGGCCTGCTATCAAAGCTTCATATTCAGCTTCATTATTCGTTCTCGGCTCTGTTAAGGAGATGGCGAGGCGCATTATTCCTCCTTGTGGAGTCATAAAGATGAGTCCTACCCCCGATTTGATCATTGGCATACTTTGTTTGTGCTTTTTCATGGAAGATGCTCCATCGAAATAAAGCTCCCAATGGGTATCACCACTGTCGATTGCGTCAAACGCATGTCTATCTGGCAAATCGCAATTTAAAGGAGAATCGGCAGGTATGGGATGCTCAGCAAGGAAGTCGGCGATGGCCTGGCCTTTTACTGCCCTGAGAGGTTGATATGTTATCGAAAATTCCATCAAGAGCAGGGCCCATTTAGCGAGTCGCCCTGTCAATATGGCTTTTGACATTAGATATTTGAGAGGGTCCACTTTTGAAATAAGACGGACTTCGTGCGCCAACGCATAGTGCCTAAGCTTTGTTATTGCGAAGATCAACGCCAGGCAGTGTTTTTCAATAGGAGAGTAGTTGCTTTCTGCCCCCAGCAGAACTCGACTTAAGTAGTAGAGTGCTCTTTCTTTCCCTTGATCATTCTCTTATGTCCATAATGCGCCTAAGGAACCTTCGAGGGCGGTTGTATAAAGAATGAGAGGCTGCCCCTTAACCGGAGCAGCCAACACCGGTGGGTTCTGCAGGTATTGCTTGATCTCATCCAGTGCGCCTTGGCATTTTTGATCCCAAACGAATGGGGTTCCCTTCTTCATCAGGTGACTATAAGGACGACACTTTCCTGAAAGGTTGGCTATAAATCGCCGTATGTATGCGAGTTTCCCTTGGAGAGACCGCAGCTGTTTGAGAGTCCTCGGCGGAGGCATTTCCATGATCGCTTTAATCTTTGACGGATCTATTTCAATACCTCGGTGTCGAACAACGAATCCCAGGAATTTGCCCGAGGAAACCCCGAACGCACATTTAAGAGGATTCATCTTCAAGTTGTATCGCCGAAGGCGTTGAAATACAGTCTTCAGATGCTCGAGATGTTCCTCGTATGATTTGCTTTTAACCACGAGATCGTCGATATAGCATTCAACGATTTCGTGTATAAGGTCGTCGAAGATCTTTGTCATGGCCTTCTGATAAGTAGCACCGGCGTTCTTCAAACTGAAGGGCATCACTTTATAACAAAATATACCAAGAGGAGTCCTGAAGGCTGTGTGCTTCTGGTCTTCTGGATGCATTTTTATTTGATTATACCCTGATGAGCCGTCCATGAAGGAGAAAACTTCATGAGTGGATGTATTTTTTATCATCAGTTCAGTGACTGGCACTGGGAAATCATCCTTCGAGGAAGCTTTATTAAGATCCCGGAAGTCTACGCATATGCACACTGTCCCATTTTTCTTCATCACTGGGACAATGTTGGCGATCCATTCAGGGTACTGAACTTCTTGGATGAAGCCAGAATCGATTAACTTTTTGACTTCGGTATTTATGCATATCTCAAGCTCGAGTCGCATTCTTCTCGGCGCCTGTTTGACTGGCTTGATGTTCGGGGATATTGCTAGTCTATGTACAGCAACTTCTGGATCTAGTCCCGGCATCTCAGAATAGTTCCATGCGAAGCAATCTTTATGCTGCACAAGGACGTCTTTTAACGCAGCCACCCTCTCTTCAGACAGCAGCTCGCTGACGAATATCGGTCGCGGATCATTTATTGTCCCCAATTCGATTTTCTTGAGGTTATCTGCAGTAGTATGGATTCCATCCTCCAGTTCTTTCGGAGCTGGGGGAAATTCTGAGATTACCTCATCGCTGCCGTTTTCAAAGCACCAAGGAAGGCTGTTCATGTCCTCGGACTCTTCTTTTAATATTGTTACGACGTGGCAAGTGCGAATTTTCTGCCAATCCCAATGCGGAGTTGGTTCTATCCTTGTGTTTTCGGGTTCGTGCTTTTGCGGCGGCGCTACCCTCCAGTTATCAGACAACGCGAATTTGCCAAGCTGATATTGGTCCTCAACCCAATTCTTAAAGGTGAAGCAATCTTCAAGCGGATGTCCTACTACTCGATGGTAAGAGCAATAATTTGGGTTGGAGACTTTGCTCGCTTGCTCAGGGTGTTTAGACTCTGGCAGTGTAAGCATTTGATGTTTTAGAGCAAGATCAAGTATTTTCCTTGTTTTGTTCCGAGGAAATGAGTATGCTCGACCCATTTTCTTCATGAGGGCTAGGTCAATAACGCTCGACTCTCGGATGCGTGGCTTCTTAGCTCTGCTTTGTGGTTGTTGAGCGCCTTTCTTGCCTTTCAACTTGTTTTTGTCTTCGCGTCGAACCTTTTTTGTAGCAGGTTGACATGGGGCAGCATCTTCGTTCTTTACTGCCTGTTGAAGGAGGCGCTGTGTCTTGGCTTTCTCATAGATTGCCATTTCACGATTGTGATCATCTCGGGCTTTTTGACTTGCATCCCTTATAAGTTTGCTCATCTGGTCTTCAAACGATGGACTGGGCGATTTTGTATCAGGAACTTTTGCTGGTTCAGGATTAACGTCCTCCCATTGAGCGTCCGCCTCTTCATCGAAGTCATACATGACATAACAGCTGTTTACTAGCTCCCGTCTCTTTGACCGGATGTACCCAAGCCCTTTTGTTTCTATTCTCCCGTTAGGCAGTTTGCATTGAGTCTCGGGGACGTTCCAGACTTTGTCATAGAACTTGGCTTTTCGAACAGTTTGCTTGAAGGATATCCCCTGGCGTTTCAGCAGCTTTTTCAAACCCGCTGTATAATATTTGGGGAGACGGATGGGCTGAAGCCTGTCGAGCGTAGAATCCGCACCATGCCAAATTTCTTTTTCCACCTTGGTTTCTTCAGAACGGTAGAACATAATTGCTTTCTCGCTCTCTCTCCTGGGAGGGATATAGAATGTCTGCAATTCTTCTATGCTGTTGGTGTCGAGTGCATCCAGTTCTTTGTAATGTTCAAGCGGCACCATGGTTATCTGCAGACTTCGCTCTTCATCAGTGGAAACCCGTATTGAAGGCTGAGCAGGGAATACAGCATGAACTTCATCCTCTGAATCACTACCGAAGATCAATGAAGGAACGGACGGTCCTGGCCTGGTGGATTGGGATGGACCTGAATAAATTATATCCTCCTCCTCCTCGGTGTCACTGCCGAAGACAGGGATGGTTGCGTTAGTTTTGTTCTCCGGTTTGTGGCACCTTTCCGTGTCTTCGAAACTCGGTAAGAAGTATTTGGCATCTTCATACTTGCGAACTTCGTTTACGGAAAACGGATTCAACTCTCCCGTCACTGTGTACTCGAGGCCATCCCTAGAATACTTCATGCACTGATGCTGTGTAGAAGGGATGATGTTGTACTCGTGTAGCCATGGTCGGCCGAGCAGAGCATTGTAGCACGTCTTGGCGTCTATAACATGGAATTTGATGTCTGTGACGAGCAACCCGAAGCGTAGCGTCAATATGACAGATCCAAGAGTCTTTGAGGATTGAGAGTCGAAACCGGAGATAGTGATCTTATCCCGGGCGAGGTGTTGGACGCTCATGCAAATTTCTTTTAACACCCGCACATTAAGTAGATTGACAGATGATCCGTTATCGACCAGGATTTTGCCTATCTTTATGTCATGGCAGTATCCTGAGACATAAAGGGGACGATTGTGTTCGCACGTCCCAAGGAGAAGGTCTTCATCGCCGAAAGCAACGTCGGCCGTGTGCACCTCTTCCAATTCATCCTTCATCTTTTGTTCGGCCAGGAAAGCTTGGAATTGGTCTGGATCTTGTAGGGCCTTAATCAAAGAATCCCTCGCCTCTTTTGATAGTAATAGGGCATCGAGAATGCTGAGTTGTGAGGGTAGCTTTCTCAGATGCGCCAAGACATTGTAATCCACTTTACTCCTCTTCGACGGGTTCTTGGCGGTTAACTCTTCCGCAACTTGGTCATCCAAAGCGATGTCTTCAGAGACCTTCTCTTTCCCTTTGTCTTTCTTGTTTAAGGGTCCGAGATTCTTTTCGGGTAATGTTCGATTGCGTAGCTGTATATTTTCGCAAGCCTTCGGTTCTTCTTCTTTTCCCGAAGTGGATTCTTTGAAGAGGGGGCCAAGCTCTAGCTCCTCATCGGAATCGCTCCCAAATGTAGCCACTTGTAACCCGGCAGTGTTAACCATGTGACAATTGCTGGCAGTTCTTTCAAGCTCTTTGGTCGTGTTTCTTTGCTCCCGCCGAATTCTACGCTTTTCCCGTTTAAAGCGTTGTTGATTAGCGACGTATCCTTGCCACCATCTATCGAAATCCTTGCACTCTTGAGTGGGATGCGAGACCTTCTGATGATATAAGCAATAAGAGGGGTGCATTTCCACCACACCCGTCATTTTTCCTTCAGAGGATGGTAGCTTCATGCCCATCGATATGGCCTTAGCAAACCTCTTTTTTATCTTGAATTGGCTTTTGTCAGCGGTGGAGGCATTTTGCTCCAGTGGGATCATCTCAGCTCTTTCCTCAAGTCGCTGGCGCTTGGCCCTTTCGAATATAGCCGTCTCGCGTTCTCGATCAGCTTTACTTTTCAATCGAGCTTCACTAAGAAACGTGTCAATCATTTCGATTGATAACTCCGGAACCCTTGACTCCGTATTTGCCCCCAGCGTTTTAGTGCGGGAAGTCCCTTCATCGTTCGTGGTCGAATGGGAGATCATATGACAGCTCGCCACATATTCCTCGGATTCATCCGATGAACTTTTCCCCTCATCTTCTTTTTGAAAGACGTGATCAAGGAAATCTTGGAGCGTAATGGGAGTCCGCGCCTTTTGGTTGTACTCATCCAGTGCGTCGATTTGCTTTTGTAAGTCCGTGCGCTTGTCGCCAGGCTTCACGGGCTTCTTAGATTTCTTCTTCTTCTTTTTCGAAGATTTTGACGGTCGGCTATGAACGCTTGAACTACCACCATCCGTCTTCGGAGTCGGTCGTGGCTTCAACATCCCCTCAATAACCTACGGTTCCAAGGGGTTCTTCCACTTGACCGCTGGACAGGTCTGAAGATCATTTAGCATTCTCCTCGTTTTGGCTGATAATACAACCTCCCAAGGAGCTTCCTCAATGACGGAGCATGTTGCCCCCGGCGTATTCGTCCCTTTAGAGGTGTGGGGCTGCGGGGGATTCACCTTCCATTTGTCGGATAGCGCAAATTTGCCCTGACGGTACTGATTCTCAAGCCAATTTTTGAAAACGTAACAGTCTTCGATCGGATGTCCTAGCACTCGATGATAAGGGCAGTAATTAGGCTCGTTGACGTCACTTGGTTGCAACGGGCGTTTTGGATCTGGCAGATTTATGAGTCGGTTGTGCAACGCCAGCTTGAATAGCCTCCTTGTTTTATCGCGGGGGAAGGAGTAAGGACGTCCCATCCTATCCTCAAGGGGTACGTATGGGCGTGTATCGTTTTGACGAGCAACCGGCTTCGAGTCGCTCGGTTGTTGTTGGGCATTAGAGACAATGATCGCTTTTCCCTTTCCTTTATCGTTTCGGGAGTCCGGCTTCGGGAGAGGGGGTTTATGGCCCATCTGGTCCATCTGCGCTAATTTGTCGATCAAAGCCTGGAAGGTAGTCGGCTTGAAGAACATCATAAACTGTGAAATGGTTGCTTGTGGATCAAGGGTTCCAACAAACATTCCCACCGCAGGGGCTTCTTCTATGCGCTGTTCACACTTAGACCATAGATTACGCCACCGTATAGCGTACTGAACCCATGTCTCGCCGGGTTTTACCCTGGCGTTAATCAGTGCCGTCATCGGGGTACGCTCACTGGCACTTGCAAAACGTTGGGTGAAGAGCAGCTCCATCTCCGCAAAGGTTTTAATAGAGTCGTTGGGAAGCTCAGAATACCATTCGAACGCCGTATCTGATAGGCTTCCAACGAACTGGCGAAGCAAAAGCTTGTCGTCGCCGCCGGTGTTACCACAAAGCGCCCTGAACTGGGCAACATGTTGATGGGGATTGCCGGTCCCTTTGTAGACATGAAACTTGGGAATTGTGTAACCCGGCGGGTATTTGATTTGGTCATACCAGCCTGGATACGGTTGCCCCGTTTTTACGACGTGGCCGGCTGCTTCGGCCGCGTGATGAACCTTTATTTGCTGGGCTATATATTCTTCCAGATCAGTTTTAGAGATTGTATCCTCTTTAGCCGTTGATAGAATGGGCTGAGGGTTTGATGTCTCTCCCCTATCATCCCCAAGGACAATCGGGGGTTCTTCAGTCGGGGGATCTTGTTGTATCATCATCCCTATCATGTCCTGGAAGAGGAGGCCCATACGCTGTATATTGGCTTCTTGTTCAGCAGCCTCTTTGTCTCTCTTTTCCAGTACTCGGCGGAGGAACTCGGCGTCGGTCTCTTCCTCTTGGCGTTCATCTAAGGACATCTCAGGATTCTCTTTTGGCTCCATGAGTGCAGCCATTGTAGTCATCATCTCCTGGAGATTTTGTTGCTGCTCCTGAGCCTTGGTCACTGATCGGGTAAGCGGTCGGTGACCCGTAGAAGTACGACTTTCTTCCTTTCCAGAAGCCATATAAACCGTATGAACTGTTATACCCCCTGACTTGGGGCGTTTAGGTTCATCACTTTTAAACTTTGTCAGTGTCACAGGAGCTTTCTCTGGCCTTTTTCTTTTGTGGACCATTGAGGTTGAAGGAGCCGTTGAAGTGGGCATCCTAGCATTTGTTGCCCCCTGCTGTTTAATGGGGCGGTTTTTGTCCTTTTCCACCTTTGCCTTTTTCTGGCGACGAAAGTGGTCTGAGTCAATCACGGAGTCTTGAACCCTCCGCCAAACTTTATAAATTTTTGACGACAGCCATTGAGAGGGCTGTTCCTGCTTTGTCTCCGGAGCTTTTTCCATAGGCGGAGGAGATCTTTTCAATGTAGCAATTGGAGAGTTCTTTCTCACCTTCCTCAGCAATTCAAAGTTGTTCCCAGTTGGAACAGCAGCGTTGACCTCCAGCACTGGAGCAGGTGGGGTTAGCCCTGAGGGGGAGTTGCCCCCTGCTTTCCTTACTCGTTGCCAATGGCGACGTCGCGCACGACGAGCCGTTGGGAATGGCTCGGAAATCGAGATGGTTTCCCTGTTTGAGTGTGGGGTAACTGCCGATGTCAGCCTATCGAAGACTGATGCCTTTTGACCAGCTGGGGGAGGAGTGGGAACCGTCAATCTTGTGAAGACCGACTCTCTGATGGGAGAAGCCGCTTTAACGACTTCCAAAGCAGCGGCCGTTGCCCTCTTTGGGACGGCCACTTTATAGTTCTGACCTAGCCTGGTGAAAACGGAGGCTTTCGGTTTAGTAGCGGACGACCCGTTGACAGGGGTCGTGGTAGTAGTGAGCCGGTCGAACACCGACTTCTTGTTCGCTTCCGGTGCGGATATCGGCATAGAGAAGCTTGTAGGTGGGACCATGGTCCCGAAAAACAGGCCGGTGGTGGCTTGGGTCACCTGTTCTACCGGCAGAGCGAGGAAAGAGGCCGCTTGGGGCCCATATGTTACACCTCTCGGTGAGGTGGAGCGTCCGTTGCAGTGGTGCTTCGCGCATTTGGTGCAGTTAGAATCCATGGATGCTTGAGTTCTGCACCGGACAAAAGACCAAATCTTAGTAACTTGAAATCCGAAGGCAACCATTTAACAAACCGCGACTGGTACGCGAAGACGACACACGAAGTGTGGAGTGGAAAGAGGAAGAGGTCCCACCGGGCGTGCCAGAAACTGTTTCCCTCCGAAAGGCGGCCTAGACTTGCTGTCTTGCCTGAGATTCGGGGGCAGATGCTATATGGTTTTATCCGTCTCTCTCCGGAGATGCCGAGTTGATTTATGGCACCGTGTATCGGAGGTTTAGACGGATGCGGCCGATGTAGCAGACTTCGTCAGATTCCCCCTCGGGGTGAGGGGTTTTTGATTGTGGGGACGCTCTTCCCTGCAGGCGCAAGCCCCTGCAGTTAATTACGCTACCGCATTGTGGTAACAACTTTCTCCTTCTCCAGAATTTCACTTCGTGTCGTGTGTGTTTGTTTTATTTGTGGTTGCCCGTGGATTGTATAGGGAGACTGAGTAATACCGTCGCCCGTAGGACGCGGATTAGTCCAAATCCGTGTTTACTTAGATTTGGGTTTGGTGTACTTAGATTTAGGTTTGGTGTTTTAGTTTAAGGATGCATTAGTCGCGTTGCGGCTAAGATCAACTTAAACGTTCGTCAAGGATACGTTAATCCTATTTTGGACTAAGATTGACTTGACATAGTGATCTATTTAATATCTGGCCATCGGGACTCGTCACCTCTCTGACGTCGTTGAGGGATTACAACGACAGGCGTCAGAGGAATTCAGAGATGTACCCTTGAACCAAGGTTGATCTGGAGTTTTATCATTCATTTAAATGTCTAAGGATACGTTAGCCGTATTTGGGGCTAAGATCAACTTAAACGGGACCGTTTAGATCCGGCAAAAGAGCATTTGGAGGCTCTATTGTTCCAGTTTAGGGACGTAGTGGTCCATTTTCCAGTTTAGGGACGTGGTGGTCCATCGCCAGTCTAGGGACGTGGTGGTCCATATTCCAGTTTAGGGACGTGGTGGTCCGATATTAGTTTAGGGACGTTTCGGTCCGATATTAGTTTAGGGACGTTCCAGTCCATCATTAGTTTAGGGACGTCTCGGTCCGATGTTAGTTTAGGGACGTCTCGGTCCGATATTAGTTTAGGGACGTCTCGGTCCGATATTAGTTTTAAGGACGTTTCGGTCCAATATTAGTTTAGGGATGTCTCGGTCCGATATTAGTTTAAGGACGTTTCGGTCCACGAGTTTAAGGACCCCGCAGTCCATATGGATGTGTGGTCGTTGGGACCCGTCACCTCTTTGACGTCGTTGAGGAATTACAACGATAGATGTCAAAAGAGTTCAGAGATGTACCCTCGAACCGAACGTACATTGATTTAGGAGAGCCATTCTGCTCAGTCAATTTAATTTAAGGACTTATGGCCACGATTGGGCTAAGTCCATTGCTTTTGCATTTCTTTTGCTTTTATTTGGGCTTTGCCCAAAAGGGATGCAGAGCATCAATTTTATTTGGGCCCAGCCCTTTTATTGCTTTGCAATTTATTCTGACCTGCTAGGTCATTTTGATTTGGGCCTGGCCCTTTAAGTAATGCATTGCATTTGTGCAAAGCACCAGGAATCTTTTAGATTCAGGAAAAGAAGTGCAGAGCACTTTTTAATTTCTTGATCTAAATTTAGATCAAAGAAAGAGAAGAAAGAAATCTTTTCTTTCTTTCTGTTTCAGAGAACCAGAGGTTCATAGCAAGTGCAAGGCACTATTTTTATTATTTTTATTTATTTATTTGTCTATTGAAGATCACTAATCTCGTTTTCTAGATCAATGATCTATTCTTTAAGAGAATTTTCTCTTATCTCAAAGGTTTTTACCTTCTTTTAGAGGGTCTGCAGAATTCTCTTCTCTCTTTTTTTTAGATCCTGATGTCCTTTAAAATGAGATCTGGGGTCCTTTTTATAGTGCTCAGAAATTAGTTAAATTTGTTTAATAAATCTTTTCCTGGGTGATTTGGGGAATTTTCCCCACCGTTGGATCTTTGATCCAAAGGCTCCTGCTTTATACAAGAAAATCTTCTTGTTTTAACAAGATTCATTCTATTTTGCGCAACTCTCTCAGTGAGTGACACGTGTCGAGCATTGAAGCGCTTACAGAACAGCGTTTGCGCAACTGTGCAGACACGTGTCGCGCAGTGAAGCGCTTGCGCAACAACGATTGCGCAACTGCGCAGACACGTGTCGCGCAGACGTGCGTTTGCGCAGTTGTGCTTGCGCAACTGCGCAGACACGTGTCGCGCAGCCGTGCGCTTGCGCAGTTGTACTTGCGCAACTGCACAGACACGTATCGCGCAGCCGTGCGCTTGCGCAGTTGTGCTTGCGCAACTGCGCAGACACGTGTCGCGCTGCCGTGCGCTTGCGCAGTTGAGTGTTGCTTATGTTTTTTAAAGAGCCTTGCTCTGAACTTCTGACACTTGGCACGTTGCACGCAGCGCACGGGAACCGAAGCGTTGCTTCAAAAATTTGAATTTTCAAAATTCAAACAGAGCCTTGCTCTGATTGGGGGAACAGTCGGTTATATACGATACGACCGGATCGTTAAATCAAGTGTCGATTTAATGATTTAATGTTTAATTATGTATTTGATATATCACTTTGCATTAACTAGTATTGGTTCACTTTAAATGGATTTTCTCACTTGAAATGCACAAGTTGTATATGTGATATACTTTTGTGCACAAGATTGTATCATGTTTGATGATACATGCAAGCTAGGGTTAGTGTAAAGAATGTACCATGGTTAAACTAATGGTTAGGGTTTTGTTTTTCCATTTACTTATTTATCTATTTATTTTTAAAAGGTAAAGAAAACAAAATGGTTTCTTTTGGATGCTTCAAGCATCTTTGACCTAATGACCATTTTGTCTTCATCTCCTAAATCTAACCATTCTATTAACCTTAGGTGATTCTCTACACTAAACCATGGTTATTGACATGATAAGTATCATATGGTTTTTTATTTTAAATGAATACTCATCATATCTTCTTCTTCTTCTTCATCTTCAAGTTGAAGAAAGCTTGCACCATCAATGGCAACTAGCCAAAATGAGTGAGAAATCCAAATCTAAAGTCTACCCACTTCCTATTTCTTCATCCTCTACTACTTGCCATATAGTAGAGTGTGTTGTCTTCACAAGTTTCTTGACTTGGCGAAGGCGGAGCTCGAGTTTGTGATGCCTCGACGTAGATCATCTTCGGCATCGAACCGACGATCAAGCCCGCCCATTTCTTCGATGAAGCCGATGCTAGAGTTCGGGATTCGATTTGGACAGCGGAGGGAGATCATCGTGGAGCTTAGGAAGTGGTGGACCGGATCTACAAAGGTTGTAGTCACTTTCCCTTAGCATTTAATTCGATTACATGCTTGCTTCGCCTATATATCTAGTTAACGATCCGTATTAGGGTTTGTAGGCACAAGGAATTTTTTGATTTTTGCATGTTTGATCACTTGTGAGACTTCATTAGTGTGCCTAGGAACCCTTACAGTGGTATCAGAGCCTAGCTAGAGCCTTAGGCAAAGTCTAGACGGAATTAGAAGTCCGATCGACCCGAAACCCCGATTTTAACATGCTCTCTGGACATTTTTGAAAAACTGGGTTTTTTCCAGATTAAAAATATTCAGAAAACTCAGTACAATATTCTAAGAATTACTGTTTAAAACGGGGGCTCTAAATCGTTAATAGTGCGGCGGAACCGCCGCATATGCATGCCCAATGCGGCGGTTCCGCGGCAAGTTTGACTCTTCAGTCACGTTTTCCTGCACAGTAATTCTTATATATTATTTCGGGTGTTTCTGGGAATTTTTAATAATTTTTTAAAGAGTTGAAAATTCTGGGTTGTATTGGGGACTCGGTGTTTCGATCGGATTGTCTAATTTTGTCAGTGTGGCTTTCCGGATAAATTTGTTGAATATGTTAAAAAGTTCGACCGGATATAAATACCAACTTTTTCCCCTGCCGGGAAATTTCCAATTGTTGGATTTTTCCGTAGTTTAACGACGTTCTAAGTAGTGCAAGTAACTCGATGGACCCTCTAGAAGACAAGAAACCTTAACTCGATTATGTGACCGTCTTGAACTGCCCTTTGAACCTTCAGGTTTGGGGTAGTACGGCGTGCCACATGTGAGGCGTTGGCTTCACCCTTCTACGGCTGGACCGTTGGTACTGAGGCACGAACTGAATGTTGTTAGACTTATTTCATGTGTTGAGCTGTATCGGGAAAACTTGGGTGTTCGATTGTTCGATCGAAAAGTTTAGCATTTTCTATTTATCCGGAATGTGATACAACATTTGGAATTCACAATAAGTTATGAGATAACTGAATGAATGTTATAAACATAGTAGTTTAGTCTCACTTGATCGGTTGCCACGGAATTTTGATGTGATCAAAAGTCCGTCGCAATCACGTAGCGTACGCGGATACTCGCCGGATAAACTTAATAGACAGCCTCGCCCCATTGCCCCGACCAAGTGACTGTAGGAGAACCCCGTCGCCGAAAGCATCCGTTCGGGTGCTCGCAGCAGCGGTGTTCCGCCTTGGTGCACTTTGTCGACGGCGTCGGGGGTGCGGCCGCCTACTAAAGTTTGCGACGAGCATTCGATCAAAATGTCGGGAATCCTGTTGAATTGCCCGACTTGATATTGAAAAGTGTTTTCGATTTTGAGACTAAAATGCGGGGTTTATAATTGTTAGGCATGCGATGTCTAAGTAATTCATTTGGTCAGGCATGCGATGTCTGAGGAGGTTGCGGATTCCAACTGTTGTAGTTTTACACTTTCTTTTCTGTGACCGTAAGTGTAATATGTGATATCGGCGGTTTCGTTGCTATATGTCAACGACAATTGGGATGGACATATTTACTTACGTTGATGACATGTGATGTTATGTGTTGCTGGATATGTTATATTGGATCGTCGTGTTTGAATAGCCGGGGGTTTTTATGTGAGATGAGTGTTTTTTCATTTTCATTCATGTAAAAACTTGTATGTAATATTCTTTTATTGGGGCACTTCCAGGTTGCGGAAGTTGTCACCGTTGATGTATATTATTTACTTTTCTGCACTAGGATAGACCCAAGGAGGGGAGCACAAGTAACCGGGTTCTGGGGTCCAGTGGGAGACCAACTCGAGGAGTCGAGTCCGTGTCTCCTAACCCTAGAATTGGTAGGGTAGCTTGCCACTCTCGTAGGGGTCTAGGGGTGTGGGATTGACTATTCATCACGACCATGGAATCCGTGTTTTATACTGGATCGTATTGAAAACACGGACGTCCTAGTATATCCAATATTTCATATGATTCTTTCTGCTGCGTTATCTGTGATGTTCTGTGATAGATATAATATATAGTATATATGATATATTATATAGACGTTGCTTATGCTTTACACCCGCGCTAGCCCTGCCTCGCTCTGGCGTTAGTTACCTAACCTAACGGTGCAGACGGGACATCGAGGCGAATGCGGATGGCATAAGCGTACGTTATATTTATCTGTGATGGTTAGGTGGACTTAAATGATGGGATATTCATTAATGAGATTAATGAAAAAAAATAAACCTAATTGATGTTGTGGAATCGAATTTCAAAATAAAAACAGGTAGCTACAGTTCTTGCTTTGCATCACGGTGTTCCTTGTAGAACATCCTGCACCTTATTCGATAAGGAAAGGACCGAGATCCCTTCACCGGGAGTGACTCCTTTAGCAATAACTGGCAGATGCTACAACCCTCGGTTTGTCTTTTGATCGCTTCTATAGTTTCTGCTTTGCACAGTGATATATATGTAAGTGCACGGCGGCGCCCCGGCCGTCAATCCGACGGCCAAATGCGGAAGCGGTGATAAACTTTAATTTTTCTTGGACTGGCAAACCGCCGCGCACTAATACCCGGATCGAACCACTAACTAGTCCTAGCTATCTACAAGAAAGGGAAGAGAGATATACCGACTGATCCGAGTCCTTCGGTCTTCTCGTCGTCGTCCCGATCTCCTGCGGAATGTCTCGTCTCCTCCTCGTCGCCGGAAGTGCACCACATCGCCTACTTCTTTTACGGGCTCCCACCTCAATGCCGAGGCAACTCGGGCACGAAGCTGGCTAGTCGACGTGCCCAAGATTTGCTGTAGAATGTGTGAAGAACCATGTCTCACTTTGGGGTTGTGGAATTGCCTTTTGGTGGAGGGTTGATACAAGGAAATATGTGGAGGAACTTAGGGATTTTTTTTGGAGCATGAAGAGAAACAAAATCACCTTCCTCCAAAAAATTGGGCAGCCCCTAAAGAGGAGTGGCCGGCCATTTTCTATGCAAGAGAGTGAGGGAGAGTGTGTATCAATCAAAGAAAGATAAGCCCACCAATTTCTAAGAGAGAGAGAGAAGGTTGCAATGATGAATAATGATCACACAAGGAGAACCTCACTCCACCAACCTCATCATCAACAAGCATGATGACAAACTATAACCAACACTCCACTACAACTATCATCTCACAAAGTCAAGCAATGATAGAAGAAGAAGTCAAGGTCAAAGAATGGTGCTCCATCATAACATAAGAATATGCAAAGACCCCCTCCACAAATGCTTATTTGCAACAATGCAAATAAGTCCTCCTCCACCAATCTTCGGCCAATGAACGATACAAAGGAAATCGGCCGAAACTAAAATCAAACTGGCAACTCCAGAAAACTGGTCCCGTAATAAATTACAGGAAAACCCCGATACTGTGCATACACACCCGCATCTGTATTTCGACCGAAATACAAATGCAATGAGACGAAATCTACACTGTACTATACTAGGATCCGGCTTATACCAAAACCGGCCAGTAATATCTGTTCGATCCTGATCCGTGCAATACCGCACGTATCTGATCGAACCCTGCCATATATCCATACGGCCTATAGTACAAACTGTCCGATCCTGATCCGTGCAATACCGCACGTATATGATCGGACCTTGCCATATCTCCATACGGCCTCTACAACTTTTCGCCCGAAAGCTGAGTAACTGAATGTGGAGGACTCTAAAGACTCGTCAACACCTTAGTTGTGGATTTAACCACTAGCACGTCAGAGGTATAAGCCAATACGTAACGGGCTACCAGGTATTGACTAAAAGGGACGTCTGTGAGCGAACTCAGCCTGACAACCCTACTGAGCCTGTCAGTGACAATATCCGTACAGTCCGGTCCGTTCGTCTATGAGCATCGCATGGCGGGCCTAGGGGGTTGGTAAAAGTCAGACCCCCAAAAGCGGTACAAGTCGTGTCGGAGTGTAGCCCAGAACACCCTGAGATACTACTGGAATACCTACCAGTAAATCTCCTTGCCTCGGCCGAGGGCTTCGTGTAATGGCTCTCCTAGACACAGCACGACCTCACCCCCAATACCGGGAGAGACGAACCCCTGAAGATACGCTCACTGCCTCCATGTGGCTCGGGACTGTACCCAACTAAAACCTGTTTGCACGACTCCTTTGAGCCGTGGTAGGGTAGTAATCAAAGCACAGTGGGAACTCACACAAGACAAATGACGATCCCCAGGTCGATGAACTAACCTGTACACATGTCACCAGGGAACTGCCATCTGACGTCTGGTATATGACCAACTAGCATGTTCCCGGCGAGTCCTGTCCGGTGTACTCATAACCCAATGAGCACCTGTATACATCTTAGGTGATCCAACTGACACCAGTGGCTTGTGAGACCGGCCACCGCCCCTCGTCGGGGTCTCGACTGTATACACTAGTCTACTCTGGAGTATCGATGCCCTGTCTCGAAACTCTCACGACTAGGGACCATTTAAGGATATGCTTATAGACCCCCAGCTCCCACTTATATGATCGCCCTCATACTGCCGGTGGTCAAGCAAGAATCCTAGGGGCTCTATCAACGTGTAATAGCGACTTGTCAGGTCACCTAAAGCAGTACACGATGATAAAGGTAAACCAGATAGCATACTATCATCTCGAGTAAGACTGTCCTACCGGGATAGGTCCTCCATCAATCATTGCAATCACGTGCCTGTGACCCAATAATTGACTCTGAGGGCACTATCTCCAACAATCTCCCACTTGCACTCAAGGCTAATTATTGCGATGTCGCATACTCACAGCCCGTGTGATACCGAACACCCAACTCCTCTACTAATCTGTCCCACAAAGCTCGCTTGCGGAACTATTGCGTTCGAGGAATAGCCTTAGTGAGTGGATCCGCTTTGCTGTTTCTTTCTATGTCTCTCTATATCTCAAGTTCGCGGAGAAACCCATCTCCCGAAATGAGCAATACCTGTCTTAGAATGTGCCTGGATGTCTGATGGGACATAGCTCATAAATGGACTCCAAATCCAAACTTCTTAGACTGTATCGTCAACTGAACTTAATCAGTATCCTGCGCCATGCCTCCCTCAGTATTGCCTTGGATCACCTGTCCAAAATACTGCCCCTCGTCGGAGGGAAAACTATAACTCTGACAACCTCCTTGTTGTCCAGGTCACCTTGGAAGCCTGGAATGATAACTGTCTCCTGAAAGAGGCTGTCGTTATCATATCCTTAGAACATCCACTTATGTTCTAAAACTGCTTCCGACTGTTTCTCCAGGATTGGATTAATGTCAACTTATTGCATCTAGTGCAAGAACAACATCTGGTGTGGTACTTGATATCTCATAATTGACTCAATTGCCCGAGCAAGTGATCTGCCAATCTTGCACGTCCCTCTCCCCTTTAGTCTGTAAGACACCTTTAGAGAGGGTGACTCCATTACCTGCAGGTACACTACCGTGCCAGGAGTCGTCCATTCTAAATACTCTTAGAATGCTGTCAAAGTACCCTGATTTGGAAACCACCCAAATCTAGATCTAAAACCATAGATCTAGTAACCAATATGTCTGATACAAAATCCATTTCCTTTGTGGAGAAACCACTGTGTGACGACCAAGTATAACCGATCGTAGTATAGGAGTTTCTTTTCCTACTCTGTGTATGTCATCCAAATACCAGGATATCACACCCTACTACCTTCTCAACAGATCCATCCCCTATTCTGATGAAGTCAAACCCATGACTGTCACGTCAGAAACAGATGATCTATCTCCGCTACATCTGCTTTAGTCTATAAATAGACATAAGCTACCTGTCCACCAATGCTTCCGCTGCTCCCACTGACTACGACAACCCTCTGGCAGAGTCATATACACGTACACTTCTGAAGCGAGTTCAGAACGACGCTATACTCATCCTCCCACCGGGTCTCGCAGCCTGGAACAACAGCAATGGTAATTGTGGGTAAACAAGAACTTCCCTGTCACCGTCCTTGAGGCTACCGTAGTACCTCTCGGGTGCCTGAAGTTACCCACCTTATCTGCGGAGTGGCCAATGGAATGTCATACCGGATTGAATCTTTAGGTTCCTTATCAAATCTTCAGTAATCGTTTGTGGTTCTGGAATCACTTCCAGTTCTACCATACTCCCACTACTGTTTTCTGAAAAAAAATCCATTTTTAATAAAACTGTGGCGAGTCTAGAACAATATTGCTATTGTTCATCCAGATGGTAGAAAATCAACCCTCGTCATAGCCAGGGTCAACCCACAAACAGCCATTACAGAAACATGCCTTGAGTTGTCCAGTGTCTGGTTTTAAGCATAAACCGGACAACTCCCCGTATCTTAACATCGTTAAGATATGAACAGTTCTATATCCAATATAGAACCAGAGGCACTGATTTAATTGAACCAGATTCAAATCATGCAGCTGTCTCCAGTGCATGTCAACTAAATGGAGAGAGGCCGATCAGCGTTACTCAACTTAGGAATACTTCCAATTATGAGTAACCTGAAAGAGAAGCAAGATCTCTTTATCATTACTATCAACTGAATACCATGCACAAGTGTCTACATCTTCGATTTCTTTGAAGAATCCCGATACTTGCTACACCTGGTTCTCTACTCTATTCAAATACCTATAACTTCTCAAAATTCGGACCCTGTGTTTCCACGAAACACCTGTCTAAAAACTAGAGAAGTCATAAGTAAACCGAATATAGTACGAGGACCACCCCCTCTGTCCTGATGGACCCTGGACAACATACAATACTCTGTATAAGTCCCTTGAGTCTAATAACTCATTCACTGTGTGTCGTAGGTTGAAAACTGTACTTATGGTTAAGAAGAATTACACCGCTGTTTAATGCTCCTTACCTAACCATCCGCTGATATAGGTAAATGTCGTAGACATAATTTCAAAAAGGTATATCTCACTCTATGAAAATAGACGTACAGATATATCAATTTGAAATTGGTGCATAACAACGGATATTCAAAACCAAATATTTGCCGACTGGCAAACAGCCCAGGTGATTTCCTCAAATATCACTGATTACAACGAATCCCGATATAGTGAGGATGATCACCCAATTCCCAATAACTTACTCCTACTCATCATCTGTAAAAACCATACAGATGTGAGAATCATACCTGGTAAATACATACCCTGGAGCAAGTGTCTAACTGGGAAATCAGTTTTCCTTTAATAGTACACAGTGAAATTGAAACATTGAAATGTTTCGATGGGGTATCCTGGTATTCCTAGTAATGCCTCTTCCAGATTCACGTCTGTAACCTTGTAGTTCTTTGCCACCTCTCCAAATCCCTTCATATGTCTTTAGTCTTTACCTTCTGTACACCCCTTAGGCCAAATGGTTTTCTTCCTTCCCTACCGTTCGGCACCAGCCTATGGTTTGGAAGAAGACTATCCAATAAGCATAATGGGTGTACTGTCTCAATCCCAGGAACACTCGCAATGAGAGAGGGTGAAGATAAAAGACAACCGAATAAACCTTATTCCTATTTCTCCTGAACCAGAATCCATCACCGAACTGGAACAAGTTCCTTTCGAGTTCGTATATAACCATACGATGGAGTATCCAAATAAACTGTAGATCTTCGTAGTGATACGGAGTGTCCTGGAGAAATACAAAGGTGATTTTAGGATTGGCGAAGAAATACCTGGTTTGGTCGTGAATATCTGTTGCAATTTACTTTGCCCTCTTACTAATCCCTTGTTTTGTCTTAACCTAACACCTTCTGCACACCATCGTTATGCTAATTGGTTTTCTTCATTCCCTACCGGTCGGCACCTGCCTATGGTTTGGAAGAAGACTATCCAATTTGAATAGGTGTACTATCTCCTAAACCAAGGAGTACTCACAAATTGAGAGAAGGTGAAAGGAAAAGACAACTGAATAATCCTATCCGTTTCCTCCAGAACCTGAAACCATCCTCGAATAAATTCCTTCGAGTTCGTATCTAACCATACGATGGTTTTGTCCAATGGAAGTGGACGTTCGTAGTAATACGGGGGTGTCCTGGAGAAAAGGGTAAAAGTAGGAGTGGCAATGAGGTTTGCAACTCTGACAATCCAAAAGCCAGTGTTAAGAAGGTTCGGTCAACTTGGTCACTGAGTCATAGTCTTAGGGTCGGGTCAATGGTCGCTTCCAAAGAGAGAGAGAAAAGAAACACTCAGCGTGCACTCTAACCTAGATCAGAATGGTTACCAATTTATCTAATCTGGAATCCTCCCACTGTACCTCGAATTCTCCTCCAAACCTGAAAGAAGAATTAGTCGGGGTTACCCGAGGAGTAAACTAACTCATCAGTGGGAATCGGGATCCAACTCTCATCGCATGACAACGTGACGGAATCCGCTCACGGTATCACACTCCAGAAGGTATGCGCATATCTGGCAAGTTTCAGTACTTTTGAAACTCCCGATGTGAATTCTGCCCCATGCTCTTATGACCTTGGCGTGAGGTCAAAATATCATAAGTCACATGTCAAGTTCTGCCCGTCATTATCCAGGTTAATTTGAACCCACCCGTACATACCCTTGACGTAGGCCAAAATAGTAGTACGACTGTCCCAAACCAACGCATCTATCTATGCAACAGATAAATACCCGGCAGCTACCAATCACTATGCCTTGGCGTGAGGTCAAAATACATAGCTTGAATACTACCGAATATTTAACTGAAATGACGGAGGGCTACGAATGGTTTCTGGCGAAAACCTTTAACGTAATGAACTTGATATCGTTGAAGGAACTGATAGCTTTTAGAAAATATAGTGACGAAAACCGTTGCTAAAGAGGTCACTCCCGGTGAAGGGATCTCGGCTCTTTCCCCGTAGAATGGGGTGCAGGATATTCCAAATGAATACCGCGATGCAAAGCAAAAGTAATCGGCTATAGTGAAGTTAATGCCCTGACGCAAACTTCTGTCCAAGGGGTCACTCCCGGTGAAGGGATCTCGGCCCTTGCCTCGTCGACTGAGGAGCAGGATATTCTAACTGAATACCACGATGCAAAACAAAAGGGAACGTCCTTGCAATAACAGCTTTTTGAAAAAGTGTTCCAACAACATCAGATTAGGTTTGTTTTAACTTGCATTGATCCGAATCAATGCAGTCCCATCAATTGATCACACCAAAAAGAACGAAAATATACTGATGTACGTATATGCCATCCGCATTCGCCACTGGGTCCCGTCATTACCCGTTAGGTTAGCTTACTAACGACAGAGCGGGGACTGGACTAGCGCGGATGCAAAACATATACTACATCTACTAATATATATACCAATATATTATACTCAAGGCGTGATAAGAAATGCAACATCACAGAAAATGTACAGCATCACAGAAACAATACAGATATCTGGGATCCCCGGGTTTCACAGAGCCACTACTGAAACCCGACGTTCCCCTGGTCGTGTGGATAGCCTGCGCAATGAAATCCTAGACCCCTACGGGCGCGGCAAGTTACCCGCCAAAAACCTGAAGCGAGGCAGCCCCCTTCAGCACCGTGAATGGACCACCCAGCACTTCACGGAATCCGGTAACTTGGGCACCCCTCTTGGGTCAACCTGTACCCCCTACGAGTGCGGCGAATAGCCCGCCAATTCTAGAGTGAAGCCCCCTCCGTCTCAATGCCATGAGATGCGGGCTTGTTGCCCTCCAGAACCCGGCTATCCGTGCACCCCTCCGCGGGGTAATCCTAGTACAGAAAGTAAAATATACATACAACGGGTACATCGACCGCAACCTGGCCGTGCCCCAAAAATAATAATACAAACTGGCAGTGATGGCAGTCCACATGTCGGACGCTCGCCCCGCAATATCAAATGTACATAATACAACAACACTGTACTAGCATTGCATCCAGGCTAACCCCCACGACCGATCCGCAACATCACAGCAAAGACAGAACATCAACGTGAAAGTCACGTTCGCAAATCCGTCTAACCGGGCTATAGCAGTTAGACCGGATTTACCGATCAAGTGACATTCACGGTCGCAGATATAATGTAAATACTGTGAAAAATGTGTTTAAAATATCCGATCGATCAAACTTTAACAAGTGGGCCCCCAAACATTACTGTAGCAGATAAAGAAATTCTGGGCCCAATGTTATTATTCCAAAACCCATATTTTAAGCCCACAAAGACACTGTAGAAATTTGGTGCAGGGATCTGCACAGTGCGCGGCGGAACCGCGGCCCAAAGGGGGGTTTTGGCCGCGGTTCCGCGCCTCAACTGTCGACTGACCCTGTCGAATTTCTACAGTATCCTTGTAATCTCCAGTACATCAATTTTATACAACCTGAAAAATTTTTGGAGACTAAAAAATTTCAACAGAAAACTGTCACTTTGAAAAACATAGTTTTGGAACTTTTTCATCGATCGGAAATGCAAACACATTAAACCAAGCTAGACTAAGTTAATGGCGAGGCTCTGATACCACTGTAAGTGCACGGCGGCGCCCCGGCCGTCAATCCGACGGCCAAATACGGAAGCGGTGATAAACTTTAATTTTTCTTGGACTGGCAAACCGCCGCGCACTAATACCCGGATCGAACCACTAACTAGTCCTAGCTATCTACAAGAAAGGGAAGAGAGATATACCGACTGATCCGAGTCCACCGGTCTTCTCGTTGTCGTCCCGATCTCCTGCGGAATGTCCCGTCTCCTCCTCGTCGCCGGAAGTGCACCACATCGCCTACTTCATTTACGGGCTCCCACCTCAATGCCGAGGCAACTCGGGCACGAAGCTGGCTAGTCGACGTGCCCAAGATTTGCTGTAGAATGTGTGAAGAACCATGTCTCACTTTGGGGTTGTGGAATTGCCTTTTGGTGGAGGGTTGATAAAAGGAAATATGTGGAGGAACTTAGGGATTTTTTTTGGAGCATGAAGAGAAACAAAATCACCGCTCCAAAAAATTGGCCAGCCCCTAAAGAGGAGTGGCCGGCCATTTTCTATGCAAGAGAGTGAGGGAGAGTGTGTATCAATCAAAGAAAGATAAGCCCACCAATTTCTAAGAGAGAGAGAGAAGGTTGCAATGATGAATAATGATCACACAAGGAGAACCTCACTCCACCAACCTCATCATCAACAAGCATGATGACAAACTATAACCAACACTCCACTACAACTATCATCTCAAAAAGTCAAGCAATGATAGAAGAAGAAGTCAAGGTCAAAGAATGGTGCTCCATCATAACACAAGAATATGCAAAGACCCCCTCCACAAATGCTTATTTGCAACAATGCAAATAAGTCCTCCTCCACCAATCTTCGGCCAATGAACGATACAAAGGAAATCGGCCGAAACTAAAAGCAAACTGGCAACTCTAGAAAACTGGTCCCGTAATAAATTACAGGAAAACCCCGATACTGTGCATACACACCCGCATCTGTATTTCGACCGAAATACAAATGCAATGAGACGAAATCTACACTGTACTATACTAGGATCCGGCTTATACCAAAACCGGCCAGTAATATCTGTTCGATCCTGATCCGTGCAATACCGCACGTATCTGATCATCGAACCCTGCCATATATCCATACGGCCTATAGTACAAACTGTCCGATCCTGATCCGTGCAATACCGCACGTATATGATCGGACCTTGCCATATCTCCATACGGCCTCTACAACTTTTCGCCCGAAAGCTGAGTAACTGAATGTGGGGGACTCTAAAGACTCGTCAACACCTTGGTTGTGGATTTAACCACTAGCACGTCAGAGGTATAAGCCAATACGTAACGGGCTACCAGGTATTGACTAAAAGGGACGTCTGTGAGCGAACTCAGCCTGACAACCCTACTGAGCCTGTCAGTGACAATATCCGTACAGTCCGGTCCGTTCGTCTATGAGCATCGCATGGCGGGCCTAGGGGGTTGGTAAAAGTCAGACCCCCAAAGCGGTACAAGTCGTGTCGGAATGTAGCCCAGAACACCCTGAGATACTACTGGAATACCTACCAGTAAATCTCCTTGCCTCGGCCGAGGGCTTCGTGTAATGGCTCTCCTAGACACAGCACACCTCACCCCCAATACCGGGAGAGACGAACCCCTGAAGATACGCTCACTGCCTCCATGTGGCTCGGGACTGTACCCAACTAAAACCTGTTTGCACGACTCCTTTGAGCCGTGGTAGGGTAGTAATCAAAGCACAGTGGGAACTCACACAAGACAAATGACGATCCCCAGGTCGATGAACTAACCTGTACACATGTCACCAGGGAACTGCCATCTGACGTCTGGTATATGACCAACTAGCATGTTCCCGGCGAGTCCTGTCCGGTGTACTCATAACCCAATGAGCACCTGTATACATCTTAGGTGATCCAACTGACACCAGTGGCTTGTGAGACCGGCCACCGCCCTCGTCGGGGTCTCGACTGTATACACTAGTCTACTCTGGAGTATCTATGCCCTGTCTCGAAACTCTCACGACTAGGGACCATTTAAGGATATGCTTATAGACCCCCAGCTCCCACTTATATGATCGCCCTCATACTGCCGGTGGTCAAGCAAGAATCCTAGGGGCTCTATCAACGTGTAATAGCGACTTGTCAGGTCACCTAAAGCAGTACACGATGATAAAGGTAAACCAGATAGCATACTATCATCTCGAGTAAGACTGTCCTACCGGGATAGGTCCTCCATCAATCATTGCAATCACGTGCCTGTGACCCAATAATTGACTCTGAGGGCACTATCTCCAACAATCTCCCACTTGCACTCAAGGCTAATTATTGCGATGTCGCATACTCACAGCCCGTGTGATACCGAACACCCAACTCCTCTACTAATCTGTCCCACAAAGCTCGCTTGCGGAACTATTGCGTTCGAGGAATAGCCTTAGTGAGTGGATCCGCTTTGCTGTTTCTTTCTATGTCTCTCTATATCTCAAGTTCGCGGAGAAACCCATCTCCCGAAATGAGCAATACCTGTCTTAGAATGTGCCTGGATGTCTGATGGGACATAGCTCATAAATGGACTCCAAATCCAAACTTCTTAGACTGTATCGTCAACTGAACTTAATCAGTATCCTGCGCCATGCCTCCCTCAGTATTGCCTTGGATCACCTGTCCAAAATACTGCCCCTCGTCGGAGGGAAAACTATAACTCTGACAACCTCCTTGTTGTCCAGGTCACCTTGGAAGCCTGGAATGATAACTGTCTCCTGAAAGAGGCTGTCGTTATCATATCCTTAGAACATCCACTTATGTTCTAAAACTGCTTCCGACTGTTTCTCCAGGATTGGATTAATGTCAACTTATTGCATCTAGTGCAAGAACAACATCTGGTGTGGTACTTGATATCTCATAATTGACTCAATTGCCCGAGCAAGTGATCTGCCAATCTTGCACGTCCCTCTCCCCTTTAGTCTGTAAGACACCTTTAGAGAGGGTGACTCCATTACCTGCAGGTACACTACCGTGCCAGGAGTCGTCCATTCTAAATACTCTTAGAATGCTGTCAAAATACCCTGATTGGGAAACCACCCAAATCTAGATCTAAAACCATAGATCTAGTAACCAATATGTCTGATACAAAATCCATTTCCTTTGTGGAGAAACCACTGTGTGACGACCAAGTATAACCGATCGTAGTATAGGAGTTTCTTTTCCTACTCTGTGTATGTCATCCAAATACCAGGATATCACACCCTACTACCTTCTCAACAGATCCATCCCCTATTCTGATGAAGTCAAACCCATGACTGTCACGTCAGAAACAGATGATCTATCTCCGCTACATCTGCTTTAGTCTATAAATAGACATAAGCTACCTGTCCACCAATGCTTCCGCTGCTCCCACTGACTACGACAACCCTCTGGCAGAGTCATATACACGTACACTTCTGAAGCGAGTTCAGAACGACGCTATACTCATCCTCCCGCCGGGTCTCGCAGCCTGGAACAACAGCAATGGTAATTGTGGGTAAACAAGAACTTCCCTGTCACCGTCCTTGAGGCTACCGTAGTACCTCTCGGGTGCCTGAAGTTACCCACCTTATCTGCGGAGTGGCCAATGGAATGTCAAACCGGATTGAATCTTTAGGTTCCTTATCAAATCTTCAGTAATCGTTTGTGGTTCTGGAATCACTTCCAGTTCTACCATACTCCCACTACTGTTTTCTGAAAAAAAATCCATTTTTAATAAAACTGTGGCGAGTCTAGAACAATATTGCTATTGTTCATCCAGATGGTAGAAAATCAACCCTCGTCATAGCCAGGGTCAACCCACAAACAGCCATTACAGAAACATGCCTTGAGTTGTCCAGTGTCTGGTTTTAAGCATAAACCGGACAACTCCCCGTATCTTAACATCGTTAAGATATGAACAGTTCTATATCCAATATAGAACCAGAGGCACTGATTTAATTGAACCAGATTCAAATCATGCAGCTGTCTCCAGTGCATGTCAACTAAATGGAGAGAGGCCGATCAGCGTTACTCAACTTAGGAATACTTCCAATTATGAGTAACCTGAAAGAGAAGCAAGATCTCTTTATCATTACTATCAACTGAATACCATGCACAAATGTCTACATCTTCGATTTCTTTGAAGAATCCCGATACTTGCTACACCTGGTTCTCTACTCTATTCAAATACCTATAACTTCTCAAAATTCGGACCCTGTGTTTCCACGAAACACCTGTCTAAAAACTAGAGAAGTCATAAGTAAACCGAATATAGTACGAGGACCACCCCCTCTGTCCTGATGGACCCTGGACAACATACAATACTCTGTATAAGTCCCTTGAGTCTAATAACTCATTCACTGTGTGTCGTAGGTTGAAAACTGTACTTATGGTTAAGAAGAATTACACCGCTGTTTAATGCTCCTTACCTAACCATCCGCTGATATAGGTAAATGTCGTAGACATAATTTCAAAAAGGTATATCTCACTCTATGAAAATAGACGTACAGATATATCAATTTGAAATTGGTGCATAACAACGGATATTCAAAACCAAATATTTGCCGACTGGCAAACAGCCCAGGTGATTTCCTCAAATATCACTGATTACAACGAATCCCGATATAGTGAGGATGATCACCCAATTCCCAATAACTTACTCCTACTCATCATCTGTAAAAACCATACAGATGTGAGAATCATACCTGGTAAATACATACCCTGGAGCAAGTGTCTAACTGGGAAATCAGTTTTCCTTTAATAGTACACAGTGAAATTGAAACATTGAAATGTTTCGATGGGGTATCCTGGTATTCCTAGTAATGCCTCTTCCAGATTCACGTCTGTAACCTTGTAGTTCTTTGCCACCTCTCCAAATCCCTTCATATGTCTTTAGTCTTTACCTTCTGTACACCCCTTAGGACAAATGGTTTTCTTCCTTCCCTACCGTTCGGCACCAGCCTATGGTTTGGAAGAAGACTATCCAATAAGCATAATGGGTGTACTGTCTCAATCCCAGGAACACTCGCAATGAGAGAGGGTGAAGATAAAAGACAACCGAATAAACCTTATTCCTATTTCTCCTGAACCAGAATCCATCACCGAACTGGAACAAGTTCCTTTCGAGTTCGTATATAACCATACGATGGAGTATCCAAATAAACTGTGGATCTTCGTAGTGATACGGAGTGTCCTGGAGAAATACAAAGGTGATTTTAGGATTGGCGAAGAAATACCTGGTTTGGTCGTGAATATCTGTTGCAATTTACTTTGCCCTCTTACTAATCCCTTGTTTTGTCTTAACCTAACACCTTCTGCACACCATCGTTATGCTAATTGGTTTTCTTCATTCCCTACCGGTCGGCACCTGCCTATGGTTTGGAAGAAGACTATCCAATTTGCGTAATAGGTGTACTATCTCCTAAACCAAGGAGTACTCACAAATTGAGAGAAGGTGAAAGGAAAAGACAACTGAATAATCCTATCCGTTTCCTCCAGAACCTGAAACCATCCTCGAATAAATTCCTTCGAGTTCGTATCTAACCATACGATGGTTTTGTCCAATGGAAGTGGACGTTCGTAGTAATACGGGGTGTCCTGGAGAAAAGGGTAAAAGTAGGAGTGGCAATGAGGTTTGCAACTCTGACAATCCAAAAGCCAGTGTTAAGAAGGTTCGGTCAACTTGGTCACTGAGTCATAGTCTTAGGGTCGGGTCAATGGTCGCTTCCAAAGAGAGAGAGAAAAGAAACACTCAGCGTGCACTCTAACCTAGATCAGAATGGTTACCAATTTATCTAATCTGGAATCCTCCCACTGTACCTCGAATTCTCCTCCAAACCTGAAAGAAGAATTAGTCGGGGTTACCCGAGGAGTAAACTAACTCATCAGTGGGAATCGGGATCCAACTCTCATCGCATGACAACGTGACGGAATCCGCTCACGGTATCACACTCCAGAAGGTATGCGCATATCTGGCAAGTTTCAGTACTTTTGAAACTCCCGATGTGAATTCTGCCCCATGCTCTTATGACCTTGGCGTGAGGTCAAAATATCATAAGTCACATGTCAAGTTCTGCCCGTCATTATCCAGGTTAATTTGAACCCACCCGTACATACCCTTGACGTAGGCCAAAATAGTAGTACGACTGTCCCAAACCAACGCATCTATCTATGCAACAGATAAATACCCGGCAGCTACCAATCACTATGCCTTGGCGTGAGGTCAAAATACATAGCTTGAATACTACCGAATATTTAACTGAAATGACGGAGGGCTACGAATGGTTTCTGGCGAAAACCTTTAACGTAATGAACTTGATATCGTTGAAGGAACTGATAGCTTTTAGAAAATATAGTGACGAAAACCGTTGCTAAAGAGGTCACTCCCGGTGAAGGGATCTCGGCTCTTTCCCCGTAGAATGGGGTGCAGGATATTCCAAATGAATACCGCGATGCAAAGCAAAAGTAATCGGCTATAGTGAAGTTAATGCCCTGACGCAAACTTCTGTCCAAGGGGTCACTCCCGGTGAAGGGATCTCGGCCCTTGCCTCGTCGACTGAGGAGCAGGATATTCTAACTGAATACCACGATGCAAAACAAAAGGGAACGTCCTTGCAATAACAGCTTTTTGAAAAAGTGTTCCAACAACATCAGATTAGGTTTGTTTTAACTTGCATTGATCCGAATCAATGCAGTCCCATCAATTGATCACACCAAAAAGAACGAAAATATACTGATGTACGTATATGCCATCCGCATTCGCCACTGGGTCCCGTCATTACCCGTTAGGTTAGCTTACTAACGACAGAGCGGGGACTGGACTAGCGCGGATGCAAAACATATACTACATCTACTAATATATATACCAATATATTATACTCAAGGCGTGATAAGAAATGCAACATCACAGAAAATGTACAGCATCACAGAAACAATACAGATATCTGGGATCCCCGGGTTTCACAGAGCCACTACTGAAACCCGACGTTCCCCTGGTCGTGTGGATAGCCTGCGCAATGAAATCCTAGACCCCTACGGGCGCGGCAAGTTACCCGCCAAAACCTGAAGCGAGGCAGCCCCCTTCAGCACCGTGAATGGACCACCCAGCACTTCACGGAATCCGGTAACTTGGGCACCCCTCTTGGGTCAACCTGTACCCCCTACGAGTGCGGCGAATAGCCCGCCAATTCTAGAGTGAAGCCCCCTCCGTCTCAATGCCATGAGATGCGGGCTTGTTGCCCTCCAGAACCCGGCTATCCGTGCACCCCTCCGCGGGGTAATCCTAGTACAGAAAGTAAAATATACATACAACGGGTACATCGACCGCAACCTGGCCGTGCCCCAAAAATAATAATACAAACTGGCAGTGATGGCAGTCCACATGTCGGACGCTCGCCCCGCAATATCAAATGTACATAATACAACAACACTGTACTAGCATTGCATCCAGGCTAACCCCCACGACCGATCCGCAACATCACAGCAAAGACAGAACATCAACGTGAAAGTCACGTTCGCAAATCCGTCTAACCGGGCTATAGCAGTTAGACCGGATTTACCGATCAAGTGACATTCACGGTCGCAGATATAATGTAAATACTGTGAAAAATGTGTTTAAAATATCCGATCGATCAAACTTTAACAAGTGGGCCCCCAAACATTACTGTAGCAGATAAAGAAATTCTGGGCCCAATGTTATTATTCCAAAACCCATATTTTAAGCCCACAAAGACACTGTAGAAATTTGGTGCAGGGATCTGCACAGTGCGCGGCGGAACCGCGGCCCAAAGGGGGTTTTGGCCGCGGTTCCGCGCCTCAACTGTCGACTGACCCTGTCGAATTTCTACAGTATCCTTGTAATCTCCAGTACATCAATTTTATACAACCTGAAAAATTTTTGGAGACTAAAAAATTTCAACAGAAAACTGTCACTTTGAAAAACATAGTTTTGGAACTTTTTCATCGATCGGAAATGCAAACACATTAAACCAAGCTAGACTAAGTTAATGGCGAGGCTCTGATACCACTGTAAGTGCACGGCGGCGCCCCGGCCGTCAATCCGACGGCCAAATACGGAAGCGGTGATAAACTTTAATTTTTCTTGGACTGGCAAACCGCCGCGCACTAATACCCGGATCGAACCACTAACTAGTCCTAGCTATCTACAAGAAAGGGAAGAGAGATATACCGACTGATCCGAGTCCACCGGTCTTCTCGTTGTCGTCCCGATCTCCTGCGGAATGTCCCGTCTCCTCCTCGTCGCCGGAAGTGCACCACATCGCCTACTTCATTTACGGGCTCCCACCTCAATGCCGAGGCAACTCGGGCACGAAGCTGGCTAGTCGACGTGCCCAAGATTTGCTGTAGAATGTGTGAAGAACCATGTCTCACTTTGGGGTTGTGGAATTGCCTTTTGGTGGAGGGTTGATAAAAGGAAATATGTGGAGGAACTTAGGGATTTTTTTTGGAGCATGAAGAGAAACAAAATCACCGCTCCAAAAAATTGGCCAGCCCCTAAAGAGGAGTGGCCGGCCATTTTCTATGCAAGAGAGTGAGGGAGAGTGTGTATCAATCAAAGAAAGATAAGCCCACCAATTTCTAAGAGAGAGAGAGAAGGTTGCAATGATGAATAATGATCACACAAGGAGAACCTCACTCCACCAACCTCATCATCAACAAGCATGATGACAAACTATAACCAACACTCCACTACAACTATCATCTCAAAAAGTCAAGCAATGATAGAAGAAGAAGTCAAGGTCAAAGAATGGTGCTCCATCATAACACAAGAATATGCAAAGACCCCCTCCACAAATGCTTATTTGCAACAATGCAAATAAGTCCTCCTCCACCAATCTTCGGCCAATGAACGATACAAAGGAAATCGGCCGAAACTAAAAGCAAACTGGCAACTCTAGAAAACTGGTCCCGTAATAAATTACAGGAAAACCCCGATACTGTGCATACACACCCGCATCTGTATTTCGACCGAAATACAAATGCAATGAGACGAAATCTACACTGTACTATACTAGGATCCGGCTTATACCAAAACCGGCCAGTAATATCTGTTCGATCCTGATCCGTGCAATACCGCACGTATCTGATCGAACCCTGCCATATATCCATACGGCCTATAGTACAAACTGTCCGATCCTGATCCGTGCAATACCGCACGTATATGATCGGACCTTGCCATATCTCCATACGGCCTCTATAACTTTTCGCCCGAAAGCTGAGTAACTGAATGTGGGGGACTCTAAAGACTCGTCAACACCTTGGTTGTGGATTTAACCACTAGCACGTCAGAGGTATAAGCCAATACGTAACGGGCTACCAGGTATTGACTAAAAGGGACGTCTGTGAGCGAACTCAGCCTGACAACCCTACTGAGCCTGTCAGTGACAATATCCGTACAGTCCGGTCCGTTCGTCTATGAGCATCGCATGGCGGGCCTAGGGGGTTGGTAAAAGTCAGACCCCCAAAAGCGGTACAAGTCGTGTCGGAATGTAGCCCAGAACACCCTGAGATACTACTGGAATACCTACCAGTAAATCTCCTTGCCTCGGCCGAGGGCTTCGTGTAATGGCTCTCCTAGACACAGCACGACCTCACCCCCAATACCGGGAGAGACGAACCCCTGAAGATACGCTCACTGCCTCCATGTGGCTCGGGACTGTACCCAACTAAAACCTGTTTGCACGACTCCTTTGAGCCGTGGTAGGGTAGTAATCAAAGCACAGTGGGAACTCACACAAGACAAATGACGATCCCCAGGTCGATGAACTAACCTGTACACATGTCACCAGGGAACTGCCATCTGACGTCTGGTATATGACCAACTAGCATGTTCCCGGCGAGTCCTGTCCGGTGTACTCATAACCCAATGAGCACCTGTATACATCTTAGGTGATCCAACTGACACCAGTGGCTTGTGAGACCGGCCACCGCCCCTCGTCGGGGTCTCGACTGTATACACTAGTCTACTCTGGAGTATCTATGCCCTGTCTCGAAACTCTCACGACTAGGGACCATTTAAGGATATGCTTATAGACCCCCAGCTCCCACTTATATGATCGCCCTCATACTGCCGGTGGTCAAGCAAGAATCCTAGGGGCTCTATCAACGTGTAATAGCGACTTGTCAGGTCACCTAAAGCAGTACACGATGATAAAGGTAAACCAGATAGCATACTATCATCTCGAGTAAGACTGTCCTACCGGGATAGGTCCTCCATCAATCATTGCAATCACGTGCCTGTGACCCAATAATTGACTCTGAGGGCACTATCTCCAACAATCTCCCACTTGCACTCAAGGCTAATTATTGCGATGTCGCATACTCACAGCCCGTGTGATACCGAACACCCAACTCCTCTACTAATCTGTCCCACAAAGCTCGCTTGCGGAACTATTGCGTTCGAGGAATAGCCTTAGTGAGTGGATCCGCTTTGCTGTTTCTTTCTATGTCTCTCTATATCTCAAGTTCGCGGAGAAACCCATCTCCCGAAATGAGCAATACCTGTCTTAGAATGTGCCTGGATGTCTGATGGGACATAGCTCATAAATGGACTCCAAATCCAAACTTCTTAGACTGTATCGTCAACTGAACTTAATCAGTATCCTGCGCCATGCCTCCCTCAGTATTGCCTTGGATCACCTGTCCAAAATACTGCCCCTCGTCGGAGGGAAAACTATAACTCTGACAACCTCCTTGTTGTCCAGGTCACCTTGGAAGCCTGGAATGATAACTGTCTCCTGAAAGAGGCTGTCGTTATCATATCCTTAGAACATCCACTTATGTTCTAAAACTGCTTCCGACTGTTTCTCCAGGATTGGATTAATGTCAACTTATTGCATCTAGTGCAAGAACAACATCTGGTGTGGTACTTGATATCTCATAATTGACTCAATTGCCCGAGCAAGTGATCTGCCAATCTTGCACGTCCCTCTCCCCTTTAGTCTGTAAGACACCTTTAGAGAGGGTGACTCCATTACCTGCAGGTACACTACCGTGCCAGGAGTCGTCCATTCTAAATACTCTTAGAATGCTGTCAAAATACCCTGATTGGGAAACCACCCAAATCTAGATCTAAAACCATAGATCTAGTAACCAATATGTCTGATACAAAATCCATTTCCTTTGTGGAGAAACCACTGTGTGACGACCAAGTATAACCGATCGTAGTATAGGAGTTTCTTTTCCTACTCTGTGTATGTCATCCAAATACCAGGATATCACACCCTACTACCTTCTCAACAGATCCATCCCCTATTCTGATGAAGTCAAACCCATGACTGTCACGTCAGAAACAGATGATCTATCTCCGCTACATCTGCTTTAGTCTATAAATAGACATAAGCTACCTGTCCACCAATGCTTCCGCTGCTCCCACTGACTACGACAACCCTCTGGCAGAGTCATATACACGTACACTTCTGAAGCGAGTTCAGAACGACGCTATACTCATCCTCCCGCCGGGTCTCGCAGCCTGGAACAACAGCAATGGTAATTGTGGGTAAACAAGAACTTCCCTGTCACCGTCCTTGAGGCTACCGTAGTACCTCTCGGGTGCCTGAAGTTACCCACCTTATCTGCGGAGTGGCCAATGGAATGTCAAACCGGATTGAATCTTTAGGTTCCTTATCAAATCTTCAGTAATCGTTTGTGGTTCTGGAATCACTTCCAGTTCTACCATACTCCCACTACTGTTTTCTGAAAAAAAATCCATTTTTAATAAAACTGTGGCGAGTCTAGAACAATATTGCTATTGTTCATCCAGATGGTAGAAAATCAACCCTCGTCATAGCCAGGGTCAACCCACAAACAGCCATTACAGAAACATGCCTTGAGTTGTCCAGTGTCTGGTTTTAAGCATAAACCGGACAACTCCCCGTATCTTAACATCGTTAAGATATGAACAGTTCTATATCCAATATAGAACCAGAGGCACTGATTTAATTGAACCAGATTCAAATCATGCAGCTGTCTCCAGTGCATGTCAACTAAATGGAGAGAGGCCGATCAGCGTTACTCAACTTAGGAATACTTCCAATTATGAGTAACCTGAAAGAGAAGCAAGATCTCTTTATCATTACTATCAACTGAATACCATGCACAAATGTCTACATCTTCGATTTCTTTGAAGAATCCCGATACTTGCTACACCTGGTTCTCTACTCTATTCAAATACCTATAACTTCTCAAAATTCGGACCCTGTGTTTCCACGAAACACCTGTCTAAAAACTAGAGAAGTCATAAGTAAACCGAATATAGTACGAGGACCACCCCCTCTGTCCTGATGGACCCTGGACAACATACAATACTCTGTATAAGTCCCTTGAGTCTAATAACTCATTCACTGTGTGTCGTAGGTTGAAAACTGTACTTATGGTTAAGAAGAATTACACCGCTGTTTAATGCTCCTTACCTAACCATCCGCTGATATAGGTAAATGTCGTAGACATAATTTCAAAAAGGTATATCTCACTCTATGAAAATAGACGTACAGATATATCAATTTGAAATTGGTGCATAACAACGGATATTCAAAACCAAATATTTGCCGACTGGCAAACAGCCCAGGTGATTTCCTCAAATATCACTGATTACAACGAATCCCGATATAGTGAGGATGATCACCCAATTCCCAATAACTTACTCCTACTCATCATCTGTAAAAACCATACAGATGTGAGAATCATACCTGGTAAATACATACCCTGGAGCAAGTGTCTAACTGGGAAATCAGTTTTCCTTTAATAGTACACAGTGAAATTGAAACATTGAAATGTTTCGATGGGGTATCCTGGTATTCCTAGTAATGCCTCTTCCAGATTCACGTCTGTAACCTTGTAGTTCTTTGCCACCTCTCCAAATCCCTTCATATGTCTTTAGTCTTTACCTTCTGTACACCCCTTAGGACAAATGGTTTTCTTCCTTCCCTACCGTTCGGCACCAGCCTATGGTTTGGAAGAAGACTATCCAATAAGCATAATGGGTGTACTGTCTCAATCCCAGGAACACTCGCAATGAGAGAGGGTGAAGATAAAAGACAACCGAATAAACCTTATTCCTATTTCTCCTGAACCAGAATCCATCACCGAACTGGAACAAGTTCCTTTCGAGTTCGTATATAACCATACGATGGAGTATCCAAATAAACTGTGGATCTTCGTAGTGATACGGAGTGTCCTGGAGAAATACAAAGGTGATTTTAGGATTGGCGAAGAAATACCTGGTTTGGTCGTGAATATCTGTTGCAATTTACTTTGCCCTCTTACTAATCCCTTGTTTTGTCTTAACCTAACACCTTCTGCACACCATCGTTATGCTAATTGGTTTTCTTCATTCCCTACCGGTCGGCACCTGCCTATGGTTTGGAAGAAGACTATCCAATTTGCGTAATAGGTGTACTATCTCCTAAACCAAGGAGTACTCACAAATTGAGAGAAGGTGAAAGGAAAAGACAACTGAATAATCCTATCCGTTTCCTCCAGAACCTGAAACCATCCTCGAATAAATTCCTTCGAGTTCGTATCTAACCATACGATGGTTTTGTCCAATGGAAGTGGACGTTCGTAGTAATACGGGGTGTCCTGGAGAAAAGGGTAAAAGTAGGAGTGGCAATGAGGTTTGCAACTCTGACAATCCAAAAGCCAGTGTTAAGAAGGTTCGGTCAACTTGGTCACTGAGTCATAGTCTTAGGGTCGGGTCAATGGTCGCTTCCAAAGAGAGAGAGAAAAGAAACACTCAGCGTGCACTCTAACCTAGATCAGAATGGTTACCAATTTATCTAATCTGGAATCCTCCCACTGTACCTCGAATTCTCCTCCAAACCTGAAAGAAGAATTAGTCGGGGTTACCCGAGGAGTAAACTAACTCATCAGTGGGAATCGGGATCCAACTCGCATCGCATGACAACGTGACGGAATCCGCTCACGGTATCACACTCCAGAAGGTATGCGCATATCTGGCAAGTTTCAGTACTTTTGAAACTCCCGATGTGAATTCTGCCCCATGCTCTTATGACCTTGGCGTGAGGTCAAAATATCATAAGTCACATGTCAAGTTCTGCCCGTCATTATCCAGGTTAATTTGAACCCACCCGTACATACCCTTGACGTAGGCCAAAATAGTAGTACGACTGTCCCAAACCAACGCATCTATCTATGCAACAGATAAATACCCGGCAGCTACCAATCACTATGCCTTGGCGTGAGGTCAAAATACATAGCTTGAATACTACCGAATATTTAACTGAAATGACGGAGGGCTACGAATGGTTTCTGGCGAAAACCTTTAACGTAATGAACTTGATATCGTTGAAGGAACTGATAGCTTTTAGAAAATATAGTGACGAAAACCGTTGCTAAAGAGGTCACTCCCGGTGAAGGGATCTCGGCTCTTTCCCCGTAGAATGGGGTGCAGGATATTCCAAATGAATACCGCGATGCAAAGCAAAAGTAATCGGCTATAGTGAAGTTAATGCCCTGACGCAAACTTCTGTCCAAGGGGTCACTCCCGGTGAAGGGATCTCGGCCCTTGCCTCGTCGACTGAGGAGCAGGATATTCTAACTGAATACCACGATGCAAAACAAAAGGGAACGTCCTTGCAATAACAGCTTTTTGAAAAAGTGTTCCAACAACATCAGATTAGGTTTGTTTTAACTTGCATTGATCCGAATCAATGCAGTCCCATCAATTGATCACACCAAAAAGAACGAAAATATACTGATGTACGTATATGCCATCCGCATTCGCCACTGGGTCCCGTCATTACCCGTTAGGTTAGATTACTAACGACAGAGCGGGGACTGGACTAGCGCGGATGCAAAACATATACTACATCTACTAATATATATACCAATATATTATATTCGCTCAAGGCGTGATAAGAAATGCAACATCACAGAAAATGTACAGCATCACAGAAACAATACAGATATCTGGGATCCCCGGGTTTCACATAGCCACTACTGAAACCCGACGTTCCCCTGGTCGTGTGGATAGCCTGCGCAATGAAATCCTAGACCCCTACGGGCGCGGCAAGTTACCCGCCAAAACCTGAAGCGAGGCAGCCCCCTTCAGCACCGTGAATGGACCACCCAGCACTTCACGGAATCCGGTAACTTGGGCACCCCTCCTGGGTCAACCTGTACCCCCTACGAGTGCGGCGAATAGCCCGCCAATTCTAGAGTGAAGCCCCCTCCGTCTCAATGCCATGAGATGCGGGCTTGTTGCCCTCCAGAACCCGGCTATCCGTGCACCCCTCCGCGGGATAATCCTAGTACAGAAAGTAAAATATACATACAACGGGTACATCGACCGCAACCTGGCCGTGCCCCAAAAATAATAATACAAACTGGCAGTGACGGCAGTCCACATGTCGGACGCTCACCCCGCAATATCAAATGTACATAATACAACAACACTGTACTAGCATTGCATCCAGGCTATCCCCCACGACCGATCCGCAACATCACAGCAAAGACAGAACATCAACGTGAAAGTCACGTTCGCAAATCCGTCTAACCGGGCTATAGCAGTTAGACCGGATTTACCGATCAAGTGACATTCACGGTCGCAGATATAATGTAAATACTGTGAAAAATGTGTTTAAAATATCCGATCGATCAAACTTTAACAAGTGGGCCCCCAAACATTACTGTAGCAGATAAAGAAATTCTGGGCCCAATGTTATTATTCCAAAACCCATATTTTAAGCCCACAAAGACACTGCAGAAATTTGGTGCAGGGATCTGCACAGTGCGCGGCGGAACCGCGGCCCAAAGGGGGTTTTGGCCGCGGTTCCGCGCCTCAACTGTCGACTGACCCTGTCGAATTTCTACAGTATCCTTGTAATCTCCAGTACATCAATTTTATACAACCTGAAAAATTTTTGGAGACTAAAAAATTTCAACAGAAAACTGTCACTTTGAAAAACATGGTTTTGGAACTTTTTCATCGATCGGAAATGCAAACACATTAAACCAAGCTAGACTAAGTTAATGGCGAGGCTCTGATACCACTGTAAGTGCACGGCGGCGCCCCGGCCGTCAATCCGACGGCCAAATGCGGAAGCGGTGATAAACTTTAATTTTTCTTGGACTGGCAAACCGCCGCGCACTAATACCCGGATCGAACCACTAACTAGTCCTAGCTATCTACAAGAAAGGGAAGAGAGATATACCGACTGATCCGAGTCCTACGGCCTTCTCGTCGTCGTCCCGATCTCCTGCGGAATGTCCCGTCTCCTCCTCGTCGCCGGAAGTGCACCACATCGCCTACTTCTTTTACGGGCTCCCACCTCAATGCCGAGGCAACTCGGGCACAAAGCTGGCTAGTCGACGTGCCCAAGATTTGCTGTAGAATGTGTGAAGAACCATGTCTCACTTTGGGGTTGTGGAATTGCCTTTTGGTGGAGGGTTGATACAAGGAAATATGTGGAGGAACTTAGGGATTTTTTTTGGAGCATGAAGAGAAACAAAATCACCCCTCCAAAAAATTGGCCAGCCCCTAAAGAGGAGTGGCCGGCCATTTTCTATGCAAGAGAGTGAGGGAGAGTGTGTATCAATCAAAGAAAGATAAGCCCACCAATTTCTAAGAGAGAGAGAGAAGGTTGCAATGATGAATAATGATCACACAAGGAGAACCTCACTCCACCAACCTCATCATCAACAAGCATGATGACAAACTATAACCAACACTCCACTACAACTATCATCTCACAAAGTCAAGCAATGATAGAAGAAGAAGTCAAGGTCAAAGAATGGTGCTCCATCATAACACAAGAATATGCAAAGACCCCCTCCACAAATGCTTATTTGCAACAATGCAAATAAGCCCTCCTCCACCAATCTTCGGCCAATGAACGATACAAAGGAAATCGGCCGAAACTAAAAGCAAACTGGCAACTCCAGAAAACTGGTCCCGTAATAAATTACAGGAAAACCCCGATACTGTGCATACACACCCGCATCTGTATTTCGACCGAAATACAAATGCAATGAGATGAAATCTACACTGTACTATACTAGGATCCGGCTTATACCAAAACCGGCCAGTAATATCTGTTCGATCCTGATCCGTGCAATACCGCACGTATCTGATCGAACCCTGCCATATATCCATACGGCCTATAGTACAAACTGTCCGATCCTGATCCGTGCAATACCGCACGTATATGATCGGACCTTGCCATATCTCCATACGGCCTCTACAACTTTTCGCCCGAAAGCTGAGTAACTGAATGTGGGGGACTCTAAAGACTCGTCAACACCTTGGTTGTGGATTTAACCACTAGCACGTCAGAGGTATAAGCCAATATGTAACGGGCTACCAGGTATTGACTAAAAGGGACGTCTGTGAGCGAACTCAGCCTGACAACCCTACTGAGCCTGTCAGTGACAATATCCGTACAGTCCGGTCCGTTCGTCTATGAGCATCGCATGGCGGGCCTAGGGGGTTGGTAAAAGTCAGACCCCCAAAAGCGGTACAAGTCGTGTCGGAGTGTAGCCCAGAACACCCTGAGATACTACTGGAATACCTACCAGTAAATCTCCTTGCCTCGGCCGAGGGCTTCATGTAATGGCTCTCCTAGACACAGCACGACCTCACCCCCAATACCGGGAGAGACGAACCCCTGAAGATACGCTCACTGCCTCCATGTGGCTCGGGACTGTACCCAACTAAAACCTGTTTGCACGACTCTTTTGAGCCGTGGTAGGGTAGTAATCAAAGCACAGTGGGAACTCACACAAGACAAATGACGATCCCCAGGTCGATGAACTAACCTGTACACATGTCACCAGGGAACTGCCATCTGACGTCTAGTGTATGACCAACTAGCATGTTCCCGGCGAGTCCTGTCCGGTGTACTCATAACCCAATGAGCACTTGTATACATCTTAGGTGATCCAACTGACACCAGTGGCTTGTGAGACCGGCCACCGCCCCTCGTCGGGGTCTCGACTGTATACACTAGTCTACTCTGGAGTATCGATGCCCTGTCTCGAAACTCTCACGACTAGGGACCATTTAAGGATATGCTTATAGACCCCCAGCTCCCACTTATATGATCGCCCTCATACTGCCGGTGGTCAAGCAAGAATCCTAGGGGCTCTATCAACGTGTAATAGCGACTTGTCAGGTCACCTAAAGCAGTACACGATGATAAAGGTAAACCAGATAGCATACTATCATCTCGAGTAAGACTGTCCTACCGGGATAGGTCCTCCATCAATCATTGCAATCACGTGCCTGTGACCCAATAATTGACTCTGAGGGCACTATCTCCAACAATATATGATATATCCCGCACCTCAATCCACGAGGAAAGGGCCGATGATCCCTTCACCGGGAGTGACCCCTTTAGCAAAACTAGAAAAGCCTCAAAAACATTCCATTTAAAAACCATTTGATTCCGCAACGAGATCAAGTTCAAAGCGTTAAAGGTTTTCACAAAAACCATTCGCAACCCTCCGTCATTTTAGGAAGTAGAGTACTTAGTATTCGTGCTGTGTTTGTTGACTTTAGTTAAGGCACAGTGTACGGTTGCTAAGTGATGTCTTCCTACACCGCATATGATGCGATTAGTTAGGACAGTCGCATGACTTTGTTGACCTTAGTTAAGGGTCATGTGGGTGGGTCTGATTAATCACGAAATGACGGGTAGAACTTGACTAGTACTTATGATTTGTTGACCATAGTTAAGGTCATAGGTGCTAGGGGTAAAAACCTTTATCGGGAGTTTCAAGTGTTGAAACTTGCAATGAGATTGCATACCTTCTATATGATAGTTGGATCCCGATACCCACTGCGAGTAATTGTTACTCCTGGGAGAGTTTTGCACTTTACAATTAGCCGACCAAGTAGGTGTCTAGAAAGGTGTCAACGGGGTTACGCCTCTGGGAAAACGAGGTTTACTGTAATTAGGTCTGTGCGAAAGCACGGGGAACCTCCCTCAAAGTACCGACACTGGCCTGGCTGAAAGATTGGCGAACTTGTAGAGTGTAATTAATCCCGGCTAGTCTTTCCTTTTAGGGTTTGAAGGAAGATTTGATAAAAACAGTGGGAGCCATCCTGATTAGATAAAATATATAACCAATCTGATCTTGCAAGAGCGCACGCAGAGTGTTTTCTTCTCTCTCTCTCCAGGTAGCGACCATATCACGCCTTAATCAAGATAATAATATGGATGTATTGACTGAACCCGCTTGTTATACTGAGCTGGGGAACGTTGGTCCCGCTCCAACTTATAATTGTTATAAGACAGAGCAAGAAATTGGGGAATACCAGAATTCCTATGCCGCCCAAACGAAGAAAGTGCATATGATGCATCTCCTTCGGGTGTGTTCATTACAAAGAACTGTTTCTCAGTATCCTCTGCATCCTGGGTATATGATACCGGATCAGGATCCCAGATATGTAATATGTTACATAGGGCTACAAAAAGGTAGAAAAACTGAGAACGGGTGATAAGTTTCATGAGGCAGAAAACGGGGCAAGTGTTGCAGCCAAGTCTGTTGGTCACTGTCACCCTGTATTACCAATACATTGATTCTGAACAAATGCTATTAGATACCGAACCTGATATACAAAATCATATCAGTCTCTTTATTAGTAAAGAAATGATATAATTTTGTATTGTTGGATAATGTTTTGAACATTTCCTATATCAAAAGTTGATCGGTTCAGGCACGTTATCTAAAGGCATTGATGTTCTAAATCAAACTACAGTTCCTTGTATACTGAACACACACAAGAGGAAGAGTTCAGAAATGAACAAATTCTTCTTGAGGTATTGTAGACTAGGTCATATCAATGCGACCCGACTAGCTGAAGTTACATTTAGATGTATATTTAAATCAGTTTGAATTTACATCTTGTGAAACTTGCCAGTCATGTCACAAAGATATAATGACACCAGCTCTGCTTACTGGAAGCCGAGAAAGAGTTAATGAACTCTTGGGACTGATACATGATGATGTATGTAAAGTCTCCTGTCTACACATGCCAGGACTAGTTCTTTATACTTCATTGTATTCTATGATAATCTCTCAAGATTCAGTCATATGTTCCTGTTGAAACATAAGTCCGAACCTTTTGAGATATTCACAGAATATAAGTTAGAAGTAGAGAACCAAAATACGGGTATAAGTATTATGTCCTATGATGAGATCAGGGAGGAGAATACTTGTGCATAGAATTCCTGGACTATTCTAAAGGAGAATGAGATTCTCTCTCAGCATTACTCCTCCGTATACACCATAGCACGATGGTATATCGGGACGGGGCAATCACACCCTATATGATAAGGTGTGCTCTATGATGAGTACTACTGAGTTACCTGTTTCCTTTTCTGGGGTTGTGCACTTGAGAAGCTGCATACCTATTGAATTAGGTTCGAATCAAATCAATGTTTGCCACTCCATATAAGATATGGTGTGGGAAGATCCTATCTCTTAAGGAAGTTAAGATTTGGGATTGTCCGGCCTATGTCAAAAGCAAAATCCGGACAAGATCGAGACAAGGTCAGTTATGTAGAACTGGAAATGTTCCAGCTATACAAACTGCAGCTGATGATTTGACAGAACCAAAGGATTCAATAGTTCCCGACGAACCTCAACCTCTCCGCCGATCTAGCAGGGTTCCTCACCTGCTTGAGAGATACTTCGGTTTCTCGATGACAGTGGGAGCAAGGATTACATCATGAGATGATGACCCAACTAGTTTCGAGCAGGCCATCAAGAGTAGGGACTCTGTAAGAATGGCTGGATGCTTAGCAATCTGAGATGGAATCCATAGACACCAACAAAGTATGGACTTTGGCTGCTATATCTGAAGGGTTAAATCCCCATCAGGAGCAAGTATATCTTGAGAAGATGACTTGGTGTAAATGGAAAAGTTGAGACTTTCAAAGCTAGACTTGTTAAAGGTTTTCGTCATCGGCCAGGCACGGATAATGATGAAACCTTTTCCAGGGAATATGCTTAAGTCCATCCAGATTCTACTTGCCACGGCTACATACCATGACTACGATATCTGGTGGTTGGGTGCCATGACTACTTTTCTAAATAATGATTTAGAAGAGAACGTCTATAAGAACACAGCCAGAGGGCTTCGTAAACAGTGGGAGCAGCGGAAACGTGTGCAAGTTGCTTTACATAATAAAGCAAGTATCGCAGAGTTGGAACGTCTGTTTTGATGTGATAGTCGAAGTGTTTGACTTCATCAAAATGGTAGACGAACCTTGTATATACAAAAGGGTAGTAGAGAGTAAGGTGATCATCTTCGTATTGTACGTAGACAACATACTCTTGATAGGAAAAGAGTTTCCTATACTATGATCGGCCAATCTCCTATTATCACTAGGATTCTCCAAATAGGATCAAAGTGATACCTCCTAAATCCTAAGTTTTCATCTATGAGATAGATGTAATTGGATGCTAGGATTCTCACTAGATGTAGTGAGATGGTATCAATCGATCCTGGGGAGAATCACTGGAAGAGTTCCAGGGTGATAAAGACGACTGAATGTCAGTCACGGGCATTGTCTTTACCCTCAGTAGAGGGACGGTATGTTGGAAGAGTTCCAAGCTAGATACCGTGGCACGCTAGACGATAAAGGCTGGTAACATCGCTATTGAAGATACTACCAAAGAGGATGTTTGGGTGTATATTGGTTCATAAGATGAACTAGGTTCCTGCCATTGTATGACAATGGAAGTGTGGCTTCGGCCCTGGAACCCTGGTCCCGTCAGTGACCCAGACAAATTCTGAGGAAGCATCACCTGATCATGGAGATAGTTGATCTCCAGGTTGATCGAGGTTAGGAGAGTAGACTCTGAGGACAACACGGCGGATCCACTCACGAAGGCCTTTTCCCAAAGAGAGACTTTTAGGGGATGGTTGAGTATGTGATACTGCAACCACTACTACAGATGGCCCTAGTGCAAGTGGGAGATTGTTAGTTATATGTATGCCCTAGAGGCCATTACTGTACATTGGATGTATATTGTAGTGGATGCTGGGACATATATAGGTAGGACTTTCTTGCTCGACATGATAGTACGCTATCTGGTTGCACTTTATCTTAACATGTATACTTTCTGTCTCTCTGATTACATGTTGATAAAGCCCTTAGGATGTGTACTCGACTTTCAGGACTATGATGTAGATCATACTAATGGGGCCTGGGTAGTCCATGAGTACATCCTTCAAATGTTCCTAGTCGAGGGAATATCGAGACGGGGCATCGATATTCCAGAGTAGACTAGCGCATATCTTCTCGACCCATGCGATGGGCGATGGATGATCCCATATCCATTGGTGTTTGACATCGAAGATGGTATGCGAGTGCTCAGTGGAGACTGGGTACACTGAACGGACTCGCCGAGAACTCCCAAATGGTATTATACCTCACGTCAGATGGCAGTTCTCTGGTGACACTGGTACAGCTTAGTCTGTTGACCCGAGATCGTCATAGAGTCTTGTGTGTCTCCCACTGTGCTTTGATTTCCACCCTACCACGACTCTACTGAGTTGTGCAAACAGGTGGTTATTGGGTACAGTCCCGATTCACATGGAGGCAATGAGCGATAGGAGGGGATTCGTCTCTCCCGGTATTGGGGGTTGATGCTGCGCTATGCTCGACTGGCCATAACAGGAAATCCCTGGCCAGGGTTGCAGTGATATACTGGTAAGAGTTATTGTAAGTCTACGCTAGCGCCCCGACAGTCTACAGACGCCAAATGCGGAACAAAAACTTTTAACTTGGCGCTATCGTATACTTTAACCCGGATCTGCCATTATTGCTAAACTAACAAACTGTAAAGAGTGTAGAATGGTTATACCGAACGATCCGAGTCCTTCGTTCTTCAACCATCATCCCACGCTCCGTTGCGGCTGCTCCGATCTCGTCGATCTCCGATGTCCTCGTCGAAGTGGCACCACATGATCGGTTCTTTAAACGGGCTCCCGCCTCTGACTCGAGACAACTCAATCGTCAAGTTTGCTAAAAGAGACAACCAAGATTGATGTAGAGAATGAGTAGATGACTTTGTCTCACTTCGTCCAAATCCGTGGACGATCGGTTAATGAAGTTGCCGTGGAAATCGGGTGATGGAATGAAATGAACTGTGAATTCCATACACCCCAAAACTATCATATCTTTTCTAACCGATGAAATCAACCCCATGAGAGAGAGAGAGGGGCCGGCCACTTATAGTGAAGAGGGAGGTGACCGTAGGAAGGGGGTGACCATATGATAAATATCATGAAGAAATATCAAGCATAAAGATCTTTAGCTAAACAAGAAATGGTTAAAATCAAAGCATGACTCATATTAACATAGTCATCACTTAATAAATGCACCATTAAAACCAAGATGACTCATTAGCCACTTCATCACTTCTAGAAGCTTCTAGAATGATGACTCACTCATATCTGTAGAAAAGATAAATCCGTCTTTAACCGAATGTTAAAAGACGGCTGATAGAAAACTGGAAACTGGCAACTTCCAAAAGTGATCCTGAAACGAATTTCAGGACAACCCCGAAACTGTATAAATATACCTGCATTTGTATTACGAACGAATACAAATGCAACTGAGACAAAGATATTATACCTACTCAATATAATACTCGGATCCGGCTTAAACCAAAGCCGACCAGTATCATCTGTCCGAAAATCGACACGTGCGTAAACGCACGTGCATTTTCCGAACCCTGCCATAAAACCATACGGCCTCTACAACGTTTCGCCCGAACTTGGGAAACTGTCTGTGGGGGACTCTAATGACTCGTCAGCACCCTGGAAGTGGGTTTAACCACAAACCGTCAGCGGCACTAGCTATGCGTAACGGCTGCCCATGGACTGACCTCAAGGGTGGCCGAGGAGCGAACTCAAGGGAGACCGATGAGCGAACTCCTCCGAAAACCCTACTGAGCCTAACAGTGACAATGTATATACATTCCGGTCCGTTCGTCAATGAGTATCGCATATCCGCCTAGGGGGCTAGTAACGTCAGACCCCCTTTAGCAGTATAAGTCGTGTCGGAGTGTAGCCCAGAACGCCCTGAGATACAACTGGAATACCTACCAGTGAATCTCCTGCCTCGGCCGAGGGCTTTGCGTAATGGCTCTCCTAGACACAGCACGATCTCGCCCCCAATACCGGGAGAGACGAATCCCCTGCCGATCCGCTCACGTGCCTCAATATGGCTCGGGACTGTACCCAAAAGCTACCTGTTTGCACGACTCCTTTGAGCCGTGGTAGGGTAGAAATCAAAGCACAGTGGGAACTCATACGAGACAAATGACGACCTCAGGTCGATGAACTAACCTGTACACATGTCACCAGGGAACTGCTATCTGACGATAGGTATAGTACTAACTAGCAGATTCCCGGCGAGTCCTGTCCGGTGTACTCATAACCCAATGAGCACCTGTATACATCTTAGGTGATCCAACTGACACCAGTGGCTTTTGAGACCGGCCACCGCCCCTCGTCGGGGTCTCGACTGTACACACTAGTCTACTCCGGAGTATCGATGCCCTGTCTCGAAACTCCCACGACTAGGGACCATAATTAAGGATATGCATATAAACTACCCAACTCTCACGTATATGATCGCCATCATACTGTTGGTAGTAAAGCAAGATCCTAAGGGCTTTATCAAAGTGTAACATGCAATCAGTCACCTGAACATGTACACGACTGATAAAGGCAAACCAGATAGCATACTATCATCTTGAGTAAGACTGTCCTACCGGGATAGGTCCTCCGCAATCATTGCAATCACGTACCTGCGATCCAATAATTGACTATGAGGGCACTATCTCCAACAATCTCCCACTTGCACTCAAGGCTAATATTGCGATGTCGACTACTCACAGCCCGTGTGAAACCGAACATCCAACTCCTCTACTAATCAGTTTCACAAAGCCCGTTTGTAAAACTATTGTGTTCGAGAAATAGCCTCGGTGAGTGGATCCGCCTAGAAGTTTCTTTCTGTATCTCTCTTAATCTCAAGTTCGCGGAGAAAGCCATCTCCCGAATTGAGTAGTACATGTCTTAGAATATGTCTGGATATCTGATGGGACCTTAGTTCATAAATGAACTCATTATCCAAACTTCTTAGACTGAATCGATCACTGAACCTAATCAGTATCGGGCACCATGCCACCCACAGTATCCTCTGGAACCACCTGTCCATAATACTATCCCTCGTCAGAGGGAAAACTAAAACTCTGACAAACACTCTATCATCCATGTCACCTTTGAAGCCTGGAATGATAACCGTCTCCCGAAAGAGGCTGCCGTTATCAAATCCGCAGAACATGTACCAACGTTCTAAAACTGCTTCCTTATGTTTCTCCAGGATTGGATTAATACAAACTTATTGCATCTAGTGCAAAACCAACATTTGGTGTGGTACTTGACATCACATGATTGACTCAATTGCCTAAGCAAGTGATCTGCCAATCATGCACATCCCTCTCCCCTTTAGTCTATACGACACCTTTAGAGAGGGTGACTCCATCACCTGCAGGTACTCTACCATGCTAGGAGTCAACTATTCTAAAAACCATTAGAATATTTGTCAAAGTACCCACATTGGGAAACTACCCAAATCCAGATCTAAAATCATAGATCTAGAAACCAGAATGTCAAATATTATATCCAAATCCTGTCTGGAGAAACAACTGTGCGACGACCACAGTCCAACCGATCGTAGTATAGGAATTTTACTTCCTACTCTGTGTATGTCATCCAGATACCATGACATCACACCCTACTACCTTCTTAACTGATCCATCCCTTATTCTGATTGAAGTCAAACCCATGACTGTCACATCAAAATTAGATGATCTATTTCCGCTATAACTGCTCAAGTCTATAAATAGACATAAGCTACTTGCCCACCATGCTTCCGTTGCTCCCACTGACTACGACAACCCTCCTACCGGGTCTCATATCCTGGAACAACAGTAGTGTCAAGTCTGGGTAGATAAGAACCTTCCTGTCACCGTCCTTGAGGCTACCGAAGTACCTCTCGGGTGTCTGAGGTTACCTACCATACCTACGGAGTGGCTATTGGAATGTCAAACATGATTGAATGTATAGGTCCTATTAAATTTTTCAGTAATCGTTCGCGGTTCTGGAATCACTTCCAGTTCTACCATACTCCCACTACTGTTTTCTGAAAAAGATCCATTTTTACTAAAACTGTGGCGAGTCAAGAACAATATCACTATTGATCTTCTAAATGGTAGAATATCAACCCTCGTCATAGCCAGGGTCAACCCACAAACAGCCATTACAGAAACGTGCCCTGAGTTATCCAGTGTCTGGTTTTAATCATAAGCTGGACAACTCCCCGTACCTTAATTTCTTTTAAGGTACGAACTATTCTATATCCAATATAGAAACTTTGGCACTAATTTAATTTGGAACCATATTCAAATCCATGCATCTGTCTCCAGTGCATATCAACTTAATGGAAAGAGGCTAATCAGCATTACTCAACTTAGGAATCCATCCAATTATGAGTAACCTGTAAGAGAAACACGTTTCTCAAAACCATCACTATCATCTGAATACCAATCACAAGAATCTACATCTTCGATCTCTTTGAAGAATCCCGATACTTGTGATACCTGGTTCTCTACTTTATTCTTATACCCACAACTTCTCAAAACTTAGACCTTGTATTTCTACGAAACACTTGTCTAAATACTAGAGAAGTTATAAGTAAACAGAACATAGTACGAGGACCTATCCCTTTGTCCTGATGGACACTGGACAACATACAATACTCTGTATAAGTCCGCTGAGTTGAACAACTCAAAACCTGTGCGTCGTAGGTAGAAAACTGTACCCTGGCGATTTCCTCAAATATCACCAATTACAACGAATTCCGATATAATGAGGATAATCACCTAATTCCCAATATCTTACTCCCACTCATCATCTGTAAAGCCATACAGATATGAGAATGAAACCTGGTAAATACATACCCTTGGAGTAAGTGTCTAATCGGGAAAACAGTTTTTCTTTAACGATGCACTGAAACATGAAAATGTTTCGTAGGGGTATCCTGGTATTCATAGCAATGCCTCTTCCATAATCCAATTCATGACTTCAACCGTATATTTTATTGCCATCTCTCCAAATCCCTTTATTTGTCTTTTAGTCGTTACCTTCTGTACACCATCGTTAGGCTAACTGGTTTTCTTCCTTCCCTACCGTTCGGCACCAGCCTATGGTTTGGAAGAAGACTATCCAGTAAGCATAATAGGTGTACCCTCCTAAACCAAGGAGTACTCGCAACTGAGAGAAGGTGACGATAAAAGACAACTGAATAATACCTTATTCTTCTTAAAGGTGAAATAGGAGCGGCGATGAAGTACGCGGTTTTGGTCGTGAATGATATTAGTCGCAATTTACTTTGTCCTCTTTCTAATCCCTTTATTTTGTCTTTACATATTACCTTCTGCACACCCTACTTAGGCTAATTGGTTTTCTTCATTCCCTACCTTTCGGCACCAGCCTATGGTTTGGAATAAGACTATCCAATAGGCGTAATAGGTGTACTCTCCTAAACCAAGGAGCTCTCACAACCTGAGAGAAGGTGATAATAAAAGACAACTGAATAAACCAATTCTATTTCTCCTGAACCTTGATCCATCCTCGAAGAAGTGCCTTCGAGTTCGTATATAACCATACGATGGATCTATCCAATGGAAGTGGATATCCGTAGTAATACGGGTGTTCTGAGAAATGCAAAGGGTAAAAGAAGGAGTGGCAATGACTTATGCAACTCAGACAATCCAAAAGCCAGTATTTTAAGAAGGTTCGGTCAACCTGGTTACTGAGTCATAGTCTAGGGTCGGTCAAAGGTCGCTGCCAAAGAGAGAGAGAAAAGAAACACTCTGCGTGCACTCTAACCTAGATCAGAATGGTCATCATTTTATCTAATCTGGAAACCTCCCACTGTCCTGTCAAATTCTCCTCCAAACCTAAAGAAGAATCAATCGAGATCACCCGAAGAGTAAACCAACTCATCAGTGGGAATCAGGATCCAACTCTCATCGCATGATAACGTGATGGAATGCATCCACGTTACTCATACTCCAGAAGGTATGCGCATACTCGGCAAGTTTCAGTTTCTTTAGAAACTCCTGATATGGTTTTTGCCCCATGCTCTTATAACCTTGGCTTTGGTCAAAATGTCATAAGTCACATGCCAAGTTCTACCCATCACTATCTTGTCAATTTGAACCCACCCGCACATGCCCCTGACTTTGGCCAATCGGCAGAACGACTGTCCCAAACTAACTCATCTATCTATGCAACAATTGAATACCCAGCAGCTACCAAACACTATGCCTTAACTTTGGCTAAAATGCATAGCTTGAATACTACTAAATACCCAAAAGAAGTGACGGAGGGCTACGGCTGGTTTTTGGCGAAAAAACCTTTAGCGTAGTGAACTTGATATCGCTGAAGGAACCTGATAGCTTTTTAAAATATAGTGGCGAAAACCTTTTGCTAAAGAGGTCACTCCCGGTAAAGGGATCTCGGCTCTTTCCTCGTGGAATGAGGTGCAGGATATTCCACTGAATACCGCTATGCAAAGCAACTTGTAATCGGCTATAGTGAAGTTATTACGCTGACGCAAACTTCTGCCGAAGGGGTCAGTCCCGGTGAAGGGATATCGGCCCTTGCCCCGTCGAATGAGGTGCAGGATATTCCACTGAATACCGCTATGCATAACAAAAGGAAACGTCTTTGCAACAACACTTTCTAAATTTGTTCCAACAACTCAAACAGGTTTGTTTAACTTTGCATTGATCAGAATCAACGTAGTCCCATCAATCAATCACACCAGAAAAGAACGAAAATAAAATGTACGTATATGCCATCCGCATTCGTCACTGGGTCCCGTCATCACCCGTTAGGTTACTTAACTAACGACAGAGCGGGGACTGGACTAGCGCGGGTGTAAAACATATACAACATCTAATAGTATATAAACCAATATACATAATCGCTCTAGGCGTGATAATATGCAACATTACAGAAAAGTAATAAGCATCACAGAACAATACAGATATCTGGGATCCCCGAGTTTCACAGAGCCGCTGCTGAAACTCGACGTTCCCCTGTCGTGTGGATAGCCTGTGCAATGAAACCTAGACCCCTACGGGTGCGGCAAGTTACCCGCCAAGACCTGAAGCGAGGCAGCTCCCTACAGCATAGTGAATGGACCACCCAGCACTCCACGGAATCCGGTAAGCTTGGGCACCCCTCCTTGGGTCAACCTGTACCCCCTACGAGTGCGGCGAATAGTCTGCCAATTCTGAAGTGGGATCCCTCTGCCTCTCAAAGCCATGAGCTGCGGACCCGTTGCCCCCCAGAACCCGGCTATCCGTGCACTCCGTCTCGGGGCAAAACCTAGTACAGTAATGAAAAATAGTACAATAGGTACATCGACCGCAACCTGGTCGCGCCCCAAAAAAGAATATTATACAACAGGCAGTGACGGCAGTCCACAAGTTGGACGCTCGCCCCGCAATATCAAATGTACAAATAAACTCAAACTGTACTACCATTGCACACTGCTATCCACCACGACAAATCCGCAACAATACAGCACAACACAGAACATCAACGCGAATGTCACGTTCGCAAACCCGTCTAAAAGAACTATAGCAATCAGACGCGGTTTACCGATCAAATGACATTCCCGGTCGGAGATATAATGTAAGCACTGTAAACTAACGTGTTTAAATTTCGATCGACCATAGACCAAATATCAAAAAGTGGGCCCCACTGCTTACTGGTGAACAGTAACAAAATCTGGGCGCAAATGATATATACCAAAAATCACAAAATCCCAAATAAAGCCAACTGAGAAAAATTGGTGCACTGTTCCCTCTGAAGCGCGGCGGTTCCGCGGTCAAACCCTAGGTTTGACCGCGGAAGCGCGGCGCTTTGGTGGGATCACGTGACCGTCTTTTCTCAGATGTCTTAGAAAACCCTGCACTGATTTTTAAGATATACAGAAATCAATTTTGAGACCATTTAAAAACAACAGAAACTGTCAATTTAGGATTTTGTCGTTTTTGAGTTTCGGTTCGATCGATGTTTTGAACACGTTAGCACAAGTTAGTATAGCAAAATGGTTAGGCTCTGATACCACTGTAAGTCTACGCTAGCGCCCCGACAGTCTACAGACGCCAAATGCGGAACAAAAACTTTTAACTTGGCGCTATCGTATACTTTAACCCGGATCTGCCATTATTGCTAAACTAACAAACTGTAAAGAGTGTAGAATGGTTATACCGAACGATCCGAGTCCTTCGTTCTTCAACCATCATCCCACGCTCCGTTGCGGCTGCTCCGATCTCGTCGATCTCCGATGTCCTCGTCGAAGTGGCACCACATGATCGGTTCTTTAAACGGGCTCCCGCCTCTGACTCGAGGCAACTCAATCGTCAAGTTTGCTAAAAGAGACGACCAAGATTGATGTAGAGAATGAGTAGATGACTTTGTCTCACTTCGTCCAAATCCGTGGACGATCGGTTAATGAAGTTGCCGTGGAAATTGGGTGATGGAATGAAATGAACTGTGAATTCCATACACCCCAAAACTATCATATCTTTTCTAACCGATGAAATCAACCCCATGAGAGAGAGAGAGGGGCCGGCCACTTATAGTGAAGAGGGAGGTGTCCGTAGGAAGGGGGGTGACCATATGATAAATATCATGAAGAAATATCAAGCATAAAGATCTTTAGCTAAACAAGAAATGGTTAAAATCAAAGCATGACTCATATTAACATAGTCATCACTTAATAAATGCACCATTAAAGCCAAGATGACTCATTAGCCACTTCATCACTTCTAGAAGCTTCTAGAATGATGACTCACTCATATCTGTAGAAAAGATAAATCCGTCTTTAACCGAATGTTAAAAGACGGCTGATAGAAAACTGGAAACTGGCAACTTCCAAAAGTGATCCTGAAACGAATTTCAGGACAACCCCGAAACTGTATAAATATACCTGCATTTGTATTACGAACGAATACAAATGCAACTGAGACAAAGATATTATACCTACTCAATATAATACTCGGATCCGGCTTAAACCAAAGCCGACCAGTATCATCTGTCCGAAAATCGACACGTGCGTAAACGCACGTGCATTTTCCGAACCCTGCCATAAAACCATACGGCCTCTACAACGTTTCGCCCGAACTTGGGAAACTGTCTGTGGGGGACTCTAATGACTCGTCAGCACCCTGGAAGTGGGTTTAACCACAAACCGTCAGCGGCACTAGCTATGCGTAACGGCTGCCCATGGACTGACCTCAAGGGTGGCCGAGGAGCGAACTCAAGGGAGACCGATGAGCGAACTCCTCCGAAAACCCTACTGAGCCTAACAGTGACAATGTATATACATTCCGGTCCGTTCGTCAATGAGTATCGCATATCCGCCTAGGGGGCTAGTAACGTCAGACCCCCTTTAGCAGTATAAGTCGTGTCGGAGTGTAGCCCAGAACGCCCTGAGATACAACTGGAATACCTACCAGTGAATCTCCTGCCTCGGCCGAGGGCTTTGCGTAATGGCTCTCCTAGACACAGCACGATCTCGCCCCCAATACCGGGAGAGACGAATCCCCTGCCGATCCGCTCACGTGCCTCAATATGGCTCGGGACTGTACCCAAAAGCTACCTGTTTGCACGACTCCTTTGAGCCGTGGTAGGGTAGAAATCAAAGCACAGTGGGAACTCATACGAGACAAATGACGACCTCAGGTCGATGAACTAACCTGTACACATGTCACCAGGGAACTGCTATCTGACGATAGGTATAGTACTAACTAGCAGATTCCCGGCGAGTCCTGTCCGGTGTACTCATAACCCAATGAGCACCTGTATACATCTTAGGTGATCCAACTGACACCAGTGGCTTTTGAGACCGGCCACCGCCCCTCGTCGGGGTCTCGACTGTACACACTAGTCTACTCCGGAGTATCGATGCCCTGTCTCGAAACTCCCACGACTAGGGACCATAATTAAGGATATGCATATAAACTACCCAACTCTCACGTATATGATCGCCATCATACTGTTGGTAGTAAAGCAAGATCCTAAGGGCTTTATCAAAGTGTAACATGCAATCAGTCACCTGAACATGTACACGACTGATAAAGGCAAACCAGATAGCATACTATCATCTTGAGTAAGACTGTCCTACCGGGATAGGTCCTCCGCAATCATTGCAATCACGTACCTGCGATCCAATAATTGACTATGAGGGCACTATCTCCAACAATCTCCCACTTGCACTCAAGGCTAATATTGCGATGTCGACTACTCACAGCCCGTGTGAAACCGAACATCCAACTCCTCTACTAATCAGTTTCACAAAGCCCGTTTGTAAAACTATTGTGTTCGAGAAATAGCCTCGGTGAGTGGATCCGCCTAGAAGTTTCTTTCTGTATCTCTCTTAATCTCAAGTTCGCGGAGAAAGCCATCTCCCGAATTGAGTAGTACATGTCTTAGAATATGTCTGGATATCTGATGGGACCTTAGTTCATAAATGAACTCATTATCCAAACTTCTTAGACTGAATCGATCACTGAACCTAATCAGTATCGGGCACCATGCCACCCACAGTATCCTCTGGAACCACCTGTCCATAATACTATCCCTCGTCAGAGGGAAAACTAAAACTCTGACAAACACTCTATCATCCATGTCACCTTTGAAGCCTGGAATGATAACCGTCTCCCGAAAGAGGCTGCCGTTATCAAATCCGCAGAACATGTACCAACGTTCTAAAACTGCTTCCTTATGTTTCTCCAGAATTGGATTAATACAAACTTATTGCATCTAGTGCAAAACCAACATTTGGTGTGGTACTTGACATCACATGATTGACTCAATTGCCTAAGCAAGTGATCTGCCAATCATGCACATCCCTCTCCCCTTTAGTCTATACGACACCTTTAGAGAGGGTGACTCCATCACCTGCAGGTACTCTACCATGCTAGGAGTCAACTATTCTAAAAACCATTAGAATATTTGTCAAAGTACCCACATTGGGAAACTACCCAAATCCAGATCTAAAACCATAGATCTAGAAACCAGAATGTCAAATATTATATCCAAATCCTGTCTGGAGAAACAACTGTGCGACGACCACAGTCCAACCGATCGTAGTATAGGAATTTTACTTCCTACTCTGTGTATGTCATCCAGATACCATGACATCACACCCTACTACCTTCTTAACTGATCCATCCCTTATTCTGATTGAAGTCAAGCCCATGACTGTCACATCAAAATTAGATGATCTATTTCCGCTATAACTGCTCAAGTCTATAAATAGACATAAGCTACTTGCCCACCATGCTTCCGTTGCTCCCACTGACTACGACAACCCTCCTACCGGGTCTCATATCCTGGAACAACAGTAGTGTCAAGTCTGGGTAGATAAGAACCTTCCTGTCACCGTCCTTGAGGCTACCGAAGTACCTCTCGGGTGTCTGAGGTTACCTACCATACCTACGGAGTGGCTATTGGAATGTCAAACATGATTGAATGTATAGGTCCTATTAAATTTTTCAGTAATCGTTCGCGGTTCTGGAATCACTTCCAGTTCTACCATACTCCCACTACTGTTTTCTGAAAAAGATCCATTTTTACTAAAACTGTGGCGAGTCAAGAACAATATCACTATTGATCTTCTAAATGGTAGAATATCAACCCTCGTCATAGCCAGGGTCAACCCACAAACAGCCATTACAGAAACGTGCCCTGAGTTATCCAGTGTCTGGTTTTAATCATAAGCTGGACAACTCCCCGTACCTTAATTTCTTTTAAGGTACGAACTATTCTATATCCAATATAGAAACTTTGGCACTAATTTAATTTGGAACCATATTCAAATCCATGCATCTGTCTCCAGTGCATATCAACTTAATGGAAAGAGGCTAATCAGCATTACTCAACTTAGGAATCCATCCAATTATGAGTAACCTGTAAGAGAAACACGTTTCTCAAAACCATCACTATCATCTGAATACCAATCACAAGAATCTACATCTTCGATCTCTTTGAAGAATCCCGATACTTGTGATACCTGGTTCTCTACTTTATTCTTATACCCCACAACTTCTCAAAACTTAGACCTTGTATTTCTACGAAACACTTGTCTAAATACTAGAGAAGTTATAAGTAAACAGAACATAGTACGAGGACCTATCCCTTTGTCCTGATGGACACTGGACAACATATAATACTCTGTATAAGTCCGCTGAGTTGAACAACTCAAAACCTGTGCGTCGTAGGTAGAAAACTGTACCCTGGCGATTTCCTCAAATATCACCAATTACAACGAATTCCGATATAATGAGGATAATCACCTAATTCCCAATATCTTACTCCCACTCATCATCTGTAAAGCCATACAGATATGAGAATGAAACCTGGTAAATACATACCCTTGGAGTAAGTGTCTAATCGGGAAAACAGTTTTTCTTTAACGATGCACTGAAACATGAAAATGTTTCGTAGGGGTATCCTGGTATTCATAGCAATGCCTCTTCCATAATCCAATTCATGACTTCAACCGTATATTTTATTGCCATCTCTCCAAATCCCTTTATTTGTCTTTTAGTCGTTACCTTCTGTACACCATCGTTAGGCTAACTGGTTTTCTTCCTTCCCTACCGTTCGGCACCAGCCTATGGTTTGGAAGAAGACTATCCAGTAAGCATAATAGGTGTACCCTCCTAAACCAAGGAGTACTCGCAACTGAGAGAAGGTGACGATAAAAGACAACTGAATAATACCTTATTCTTCTTAAAGGTGAAATAGGAGCGGCGATGAAGTACGCGGTTTTGGTCGTGAATGATATTAGTCGCAATTTACTTTGTCCTCTTTCTAATCCCTTTATTTTGTCTTTACATATTACCTTCTGCACACCCTACTTAGGCTAATTGGTTTTCTTCATTCCCTACCTTTCGGCACCAGCCTATGGTTTGGAATAAGACTATCCAATAGGCGTAATAGGTGTACTCTCCTAAACCAAGGAGCTCTCACAACCTGAGAGAAGGTGATAATAAAAGACAACTGAATAAACCAATTCTATTTCTCCTGAACCTTGATCCATCCTCGAAGAAGTGCCTTCGAGTTCGTATATAACCATACGATGGATCTATCCAATGGAAGTGGATATCCGTAGTAATACGGGTGTTCTGAGAAATGCAAAGGGTAAAAGAAGGAGTGGCAATGACTTATGCAACTCAGACAATCCAAAAGCCAGTATTTTAAGAAGGTTCGGTCAACCTGGTTACTGAGTCATAGTCTAGGGTCGGTCAAAGGTCGCTGCCAAAGAGAGAGAGAAAAGAAACACTCTGCGTGCACTCTAACCTAGATCAGAATGGTCATCATTTTATCTAATCTGGAAACCTCCCACTGTCCTGTCAAATTCTCCTCCAAACCTAAAGAAGAATCAATCGAGATCACCCGAAGAGTAAACCAACTCATCAGTGGGAATCAGGATCCAACTCTCATCGCATGATAACGTGATGGAATGCATCCACGTTACTCATACTCCAGAAGGTATGCGCATACTCGGCAAGTTTCAGTTTCTTTAGAAACTCCTGATATGGTTTTTGCCCCATGCTCTTATAACCTTGGCTTTGGTCAAAATGTCATAAGTCACATGCCAAGTTCTACCCATCACTATCTTGTCAATTTGAACCCACCCGCACATGCCCCTGACTTTGGCCAATCGGCAGAACGACTGTCCCAAACTAACTCATCTATCTATGCAACAATTGAATACCCAGCAGCTACCAAACACTATGCCTTAACTTTGGCTAAAATGCATAGCTTGAATACTACTAAATACCCAAAAGAAGTGACGGAGGGCTACGGCTGGTTTTTGGCGAAAAAACCTTTAGCGTAGTGAACTTGATATCGCTGAAGGAACCTGATAGCTTTTTAAAATATAGTGGCGAAAACCTTTTGCTAAAGAGGTCACTCCCGGTAAAGGGATCTCGGCTCTTTCCTCGTGGAATGAGGTGCAGGATATTCCACTGAATACCGCTATGCAAAGCAACTTGTAATCGGCTATAGTGAAGTTATTACGCTGACGCAAACTTCTGCCGAAGGGGTCAGTCCCGGTGAAGGGATATCGGCCCTTGCCCCGTCGAATGAGGTGCAGGATATTCCACTGAATACCGCTATGCATAACAAAAGGAAACGTCTTTGCAACAACACTTTCTAAATTTGTTCCAACAACTCAAACAGGTTTGTTTAACTTTGCATTGATCAGAATCAACGTAGTCCCATCAATCAATCACACCAGAAAAGAACGAAAATAAAATGTACGTATATGCCATCCGCATTCGTCACTGGGTCCCGTCATCACCCGTTAGGTTACTTAACTAACGACAGAGCGGGGACTGGACTAGCGCGGGTGTAAAACATATACAACATCTAATAGTATATAAACCAATATACATAATCGCTCCAGGCGTGATAATATGCAACATTACAGAAAAGTAATAAGCATCACAGAACAATACAGATATCTGGGATCCCCGAGTTTCACAGAGCCGCTGCTGAAACTCGACGTTCCCCTGTCGTGTGGATAGCCTGTGCAATGAAACCTAGACCCCTACGGGTGCGGCAAGTTACCCGCCAAGACCTGAAGCGAGGCAGCTCCCTACAGCATAGTGAATGGACCACCCAGCACTCCACGGAATCCGGTAAGCTTGGGCACCCCTCCTTGGGTCAACCTGTACCCCCTACGAGTGCGGCGAATAGTCTGCCAATTCTGAAGTGGGATCCCTCTGCCTCTCAAAGCCATGAGCTGCGGACCCGTTGCCCCCCAGAACCCGGCTATCCGTGCACTCCGTCTCGGGGCAAAACCTAGTACAGTAATGAAAAATAGTACAATAGGTACATCGACCGCAACCTGGTCGCGCCCCAAAAAAGAATATTATACAACAGGCAGTGACGGCAGTCCACAAGTTGGACGCTCGCCCCGCAATATCAAATGTACAAATAAACTCAAACTGTACTACCATTGCACACTGCTATCCACCACGACAAATCCGCAACAATACAGCACAACACAGAACATCAACGCGAATGTCACGTTCGCAAACCCGTCTAAAAGAACTATAGCAATCAGACGCGGTTTACCGATCAAATGACATTCCCGGTCGGAGATATAATGTAAGCACTGTAAACTAACGTGTTTAAATTTCGATCGACCATAGACCAAATATCAAAAAGTGGGCCCCACTGCTTACTGGTGAACAGTAACAAAATCTGGGCGCAAATGATATATACCAAAAATCACAAAATCCCAAATAAAGCCAACTGAGAAAAATTGGTGCACTGTTCCCTCTGAAGCGCGGCGGTTCCGCGGTCAAACCCTAGGTTTGACCGCGGAAGCGCGGCGCTTTGGTGGGATCACGTGACCGTCTTTTCTCAGATGTCTTAGAAAACCCTGCACTGATTTTTAAGATATACAGAAATCAATTTTGAGACCATTTAAAAACAACAGAAACTGTCAATTTAGGATTTTGTCGTTTTTGAGTTTCGGTTCGATCGATGTTTTGAACACGTTAGCACAAGTTAGTATAGCAAAATGGTTAGGCTCTGATACCACTGTAAGTCTACGCTAGCGCCCCGACAGTCTACAGACGCCAAATGCGGAACAAAAACTTTTAACTTGGCGCTATCGTATACTTTAACCCGGATCTGCCATTATTGCTAAACTAACAAACTGTAAAGAGTGTAGAATGGTTATACCGAACGATCCGAGTCCTTCGTTCTTCAACCATCATCCCACGCTCCGTTGCGGCTGCTCCGATCTCGTCGATCTCCGATGTCCTCGTCGAAGTGGCACCACATGATCGGTTCTTTAAACGGGCTCCCGCCTCTGACTCGAGGCAACTCAATCGTCAAGTTTGCTAAAAGAGACGACCAAGATTGATGTAGAGAATGAGTAGATGACTTTGTCTCACTTCGTCCAAATCCGTGGACGATCGGTTAATGAAGTTGCCGTGGAAATTGGGTGATGGAATGAAATGAACTGTGAATTCCATACACCCCAAAACTATCATATCTTTTCTAACCGATGAAATCAACCCCATGAGAGAGAGAGAGGGGCCGGCCACTTATAGTGAAGAGGGAGGTGTCCGTAGGAAGGGGGGTGACCATATGATAAATATCATGAAGAAATATCAAGCATAAAGATCTTTAGCTAAACAAGAAATGGTTAAAATCAAAGCATGACTCATATTAACATAGTCATCACTTAATAAATGCACCATTAAAGCCAAGATGACTCATTAGCCACTTCATCACTTCTAGAAGCTTCTAGAATGATGACTCACTCATATCTGTAGAAAAGATAAATCCGTCTTTAACCGAATGTTAAAAGACGGCTGATAGAAAACTGGAAACTGGCAACTTCCAAAAGTGATCCTGAAACGAATTTCAGGACAACCCCGAAACTGTATAAATATACCTGCATTTGTATTACGAACGAATACAAATGCAACTGAGACAAAGATATTATACCTACTCAATATAATACTCGGATCCGGCTTAAACCAAAGCCGACCAGTATCATCTGTCCGAAAATCGACACGTGCGTAAACGCACGTGCATTTTCCGAACCCTGCCATAAAACCATACGGCCTCTACAACGTTTCGCCCGAACTTGGGAAACTGTCTGTGGGGGACTCTAATGACTCGTCAGCACCCTGGAAGTGGGTTTAACCACAAACCGTCAGCGGCACTAGCTATGCGTAACGGCTGCCCATGGACTGACCTCAAGGGTGGCCGAGGAGCGAACTCAAGGGAGACCGATGAGCGAACTCCTCCGAAAACCCTACTGAGCCTAACAGTGACAATGTATATACATTCCGGTCCGTTCGTCAATGAGTATCGCATATCCGCCTAGGGGGCTAGTAACGTCAGACCCCCTTTAGCAGTATAAGTCGTGTCGGAGTGTAGCCCAGAACGCCCTGAGATACAACTGGAATACCTACCAGTGAATCTCCTGCCTCGGCCGAGGGCTTTGCGTAATGGCTCTCCTAGACACAGCACGATCTCGCCCCCAATACCGGGAGAGACGAATCCCCTGCCGATCCGCTCACGTGCCTCCATATGGCTCGGGACTGTACCCAAAAGCTACCTGTTTGCACGACTCCTTTGAGCCGTGGTAGGGTAGAAATCAAAGCACAGTGGGAACTCATACGAGACAAATGACGACCTCAGGTCGATGAACTAACCTGTACACATGTCACCAGGGAACTGCTATCTGACGATAGGTATAGTACTAACTAGCAGATTCCCGGCGAGTCCTGTCCGGTGTACTCATAACCCAATGAGCACCTGTATACATCTTAGGTGATCCAACTGACACCAGTGGCTTTTGAGACCGGCCACCGCCCCTCATCGGGGTCTCGACTGTACACACTAGTCTACTCCGGAGTATCGATGCCCTGTCTCGAAACTCCCACGACTAGGGACCATAATTAAGGATATGCATATAAACTACCCAACTCTCACGTATATGATCGCCATCATACTGTTGGTAGTAAAGCAAGATCCTAAGGGCTTTATCAAAGTGTAACATGCAATCAGTCACCTGAACATGTACACGACTGATAAAGGCAAACCAGATAGCATACTATCATCTTGAGTAAGACTGTCCTACCGGGATAGGTCCTCCGCAATCATTGCAATCACGTACCTGCGATCCAATAATTGACTATGAGGGCACTATCTCCAACAGTTATCAGTAGTTTCATGAATGTTATGGACCTCACGTCGGCATGACTTATCAAGCTACTGAGGTCTGACGTTTACCACCCCTAGGCGAGATATGCGACATATCAGACGAACAGACCGGACTGTACGGTAAGTGTTACTGGTTGAATTCACAGGAGTATGAGCGGGCTTGCTCGTCGATCTTCTGATCGCTCAATACCCGGGTGGCCGTTGCGTTTATCAGACCGCTTGCGGCTTGTGGGTGTTTGATATGATCATCATCTGCTGCCGGCGTATTGACGAGTCTTTAGAGTCCTACACAGAGGTTTCCTGGTTCAAGCGAAACGAAATAGGAGCGCATATGAGATATGTGCGGGACCGAGAATAATGCGTGTATGTGATACCATATTTCATTCTCGCGATGAATGTGTCGAATGGTTGTATGCGATATAACCTAGTTATCGAATCAAGGATTTATTCGATAAGCCGATACATTGGATACTAGTCGGTTATATACGATACGACCGGATCGTTAAATAAAGTGTTGATTTAATGATTTAATGTTTAATTATGTATTTGATATATTACTTTGCATTAACTAGTATTGGTTCACTTTAAATGGATTTTCTCACTTGAAATGCACAAGTTGTATATGTGATATACTTTTGTGCACAAGATTGTATCATGTTTGATGATACATGCAAGCTAGGGTTAGTGTAAAGAATGTACCATGGTTAAACTAATGGTTAGGGTTTTGTTTTTCCATTTACTTATTTATCTATTTATTTTTAAAAGGTAAAGAAAACAAAATGGTTTCTTTTGGATGCTTCAAGCATCTTTGACCTAATGACCATTTTGTCTTCATCTCCTAAACCTAACCATTCTATTAACCTTAGTTGATTCTCTACACTAAACCATGGTTATTGACATGATAAGTATCATATGGTTTTTTATTTTAAATGAATACTCATCATATCTTCTTCTTCTTCATCTTCAAGTTGAAGAAAGCTTGCACCATCAATGGCAACTAGCCAAAATGAGTGAGAAATCCAAATCTAAAGTCTACCCACTTCCTATTTCTTCATCCTCTACTACTTGCCATGTAGTAGAGTGTGTTGTCTTCAAAAGTTTCTTGACTTGGCGAAGGCGGAGCTCGAGTTTGTGATGCCTCGACGTAGATCATCTTCAGCATCGAACCGACGATCAAGCCCGCCCATTTCTTCGATGAAGCCGATGCTAGAGTTCGGGATTCGATTTGGACAGCGGAGGGAGATCATCGTGGAGCTTAGGAAGTGGTGGACCGGATCTATAAAGGTTGTAGTCACTTTCCCTTAGCATTTAATTCGATTACATGCTTGCTTCGCCTATATATCTAGTTAACGATCTGTGTTAGGGTTTGTAGGCACAAGGAATTTTTTGATTTGTGCATGTTTGATCACTTGTGAGACTTCATTAGTGTACCTAGGAACCCTTACACTTCACTCTAGAATTGGCGGGCTATTCGTCGCACTCGTAGGGGTACAGGTTGACCCAGGAGGGGTGCCTAAGTTACCGGATTCTGTGAAGTGCTGGGCGGTCCATTCACGTTGCTGAAGGGGGCTGCCTCGCTTCAGTTTTTGGCGGGTAACTTGCCGCGCCCGTAGGGGTCTAGGATTTCATTGCACAGGCTATCCACACGACCAGGGGAACATCGGATTTCAGCAGCGGCTTTGTGAAATCCGGGGATCCCAGATATTTGTATTGTTCTGTGATGCTGTACATTTCTGTGATGTTGCATTTTATCACGCCTTGAGCGAAATATTATATATTGATATATATACTAGTAGATGTTGTATATGTTTTGCATCCGCGCTAGTCCAGTCCCCGCTCTGTCGTTAGTTAAGTAACCTAACGGGTGATGACGGGACCCAGTGGCGAATGCGGATGGCATATACGTACATCATTATTTTCTTTCTTTGTGGTGTGATCAATTGATGGGACTGCGTTGATTCGGATCAATGCAAGCTAAACAAACCTATTCTGATGTTGTTGGAACAATTTTTCAAAAAGCTGTTATTGCAAGGACGTTCTCTTTTGTATTGCACAGTGGTATTCGGTTATGAATATCCAGCACCTCGGTCGACGAGGCAAGGGCCGAGATCCCTTCACCGGGAGTGACCCCTTGGACAGAAGTTTGCGTCGGGGTAATAACTTCACTATAGCCGATTACTTTTTGCTTTGCATCGTGGTATTCAGTTGGAATATCCTGCACCTCATTCTACGGGGAAAGAGCCGAGATCCCTTCACCGGGAGTGACCTCTTTAGCAAAGGTTTTCGTTACTATATTTTTATAAAAAGTTATCCAGTTCCTTCAACGATATCAAGTTCATTACGGTAAAAGGTTTTTCGCCAAAAACCATTCGTAGCCCTCCGTCATTTCGAATTAGTATTGCTTAGTATTCACGCTACGTTTGTCGTTGCTATTCGCCGAGGCGTAGTGTGCGGTAGCTCTGTAATGCTTTCTGTCGCATGGATATGTGGTTTGGTTAGGACAGTCGTACGACTTTGTTGATTATTCATCAAGGGTCGTGCGGGTGGGTTTAACGCAATCAAGATAATGAGGGGTTGAACTTGACTAGGACCTTTTGATTTGTTGATTATTCGTCAAGGACACTTGGGTCCTAGGGGTAAAAATCACATCGGGAGTTTCTAAAGAAACTGAAACTTGCCAGGCATGCGCATACCTTCTGGAGTGTGGTGACTTGAGTGGATTCTGTCAAGTTATCATGCGATGATAGTTGGATCCCGATTCCCACTGATGAGTTGGTTTACTCCTCGGGTGATCCCGACTAATTCTTCTTTCAGGTTTAGAGAAGAATTTGAGGTTACAGTGGGAGGTTTCCTGATTAGATAAAGTGATAACCATTCTGATCTAGGTTAGAGTGCACGCTGAGTGTTTCTTTTCTCTCTCTCTTTGGCAGCGACCATTGACCCGACCCTAGACTATGACTCAATGACCAAGTTAACCGGACCTTCTTTAAACACTGCTTTTGGATTGTCAGAGTTGCAAACCTTATTGCAACTCCAACTTTTACCCTTTTCTCCAGGACACCCCGTATTACTACGAACGTCCACTTCCATTGGACAAAACCATCGTATGGTTATATACGAACTCGAAAGAATTTATTCGAGGATGGTTTCCGGTTCTAGAGAAAATGAATAGGACTATTCAGTTGTCTTTTCCTTTTACCTTCTCTCAGGTTGCGAGTACTCCTTGGTTTAGGAGATAGTACACCTATTACGCAAATTGGATAGTCTTCTTCCAAACCTTAGGCTGGTGCCGAACGGTGGGGAATGAAGAAAACCAATTAGCCTAACGGTGGTGTATAGAAGGTATTATGTAAAGACAAAGAAAGGGATTAGTAAGAGGGCAAAGTAAAATGCGACTGCTATTCACGACCAAACCAAGTATTTCATTAACACTCCCAATTCACCTTTGTATTTCTCCAGGACACTCCGTATCACTACGAAGATCCACAGTTTATTTGGATACTCCATCGTATGGTTATATACGAACTCGAAAGGAACTTGTTCCAGTTCGGGGATGGATTTGTTAGTTATGTATATGCCCTAGAGGCCATTGTTGTACATATGATGTATATTATAATGGATGCTTGGATATATATAGAGAGGACTTTCTTGCTCGTCATGATAGTATGCTATTTGGTTTCACTTTATCTTAACATGTTGACTTGTAATGGTTTACTGTCTTACTCTCACATATTGATAAAGCCCTTAGGATCTGTACTCGACTACTGGGACTATGATGAGATCATACTAGTGGGGCCATGATAGTCGATGAGTACATCCAATAACTGTTCCTAGTCGAGGGTATATCGAGACAGGGCATCGATACACCAGAGTAGACTAGCGTATAAGCATCTTGACCCATATGATGGGTGATGGATGATCCCATATCCATCGGTGTTTGACATCAGAGATGGTGTACGGGTGCTCAGTGGAGACTGGGTACACTAGACGGACTCGCCGAGAACTCCCAGATGGTGATATACCACACGTCAAATGGCAGTTCTCCGGTGACACTGGTACAGGGTAGTCTGTAGACCCAAGATCGTCATAGAGTCTTGTGTGATTCCCACTGTGCTTTGATTTCCACCATACCACGTCCAAGAGGGAGTGCAAAACGGTGGCTTTTGGGTACAGTCCCGAATCACATGGAGGCAATGAGCGATAGGAGGGGATTCGTCTCTCCCGGTATAGGGAGTTGATGTTGTGCTGTGTTCGATTGGCTATAACTGGAAGTCCCTGGCCAGGGCTGATATAGAGATTTACTGGTAAGTGTTACTAGTAGTTTCTCGACCCGTTATGAGCTACACATCGACACGACTTATCGGTTACTGGGGTCTGACGTTTACCACCCCTAGACTTGATATGCGACATATCAGACGAACAGACCGGACTGTACGGGAGTGTTACTGATTGGATTCACAGGAGAACGCATAGGCTAGCTTGTTGATCTTCTGATCGCTCAATACCTGGGTAGCTGTTACGTTTAGCTGACCGCTTGCAGCTTGTGGGTGTTTGATATGATCATCACCTGCTACCGGCGTATTGACGATTCTTTAGAGTCCTACACAGAGGTTTCTTGGCTCAGGCGAAACGGAGTAGAGGTACATATGTGATATGTGCAGGACCGAGAATAATACGATATGAGATACCGTATTATATTCTCGCGATATTTAGATATGAATCGGGTCATCGGATCAAGTGTTGATTCGATGAATCGGTACATGATATATTAGTCGGTAATATTCGATATAGCCGGATCGTCAGATCAAGTGTTGATTCGATGATTTAATATATAATAATATATATGATATATTGTATTACATTATCTAATATTGGCTCGCTTTATTATTTCATTTTCTCACTGGATGATACATTGATATATATGCGATATATGTTAATTGTATTATTTTCTTTTGTTGCAAATATATAATATATATGTGATATATATTATTGTGACATGATATGATTTATTATTAAACATGTTTAAGGATGATTAAAAGGGATTAGGGTTTGATTAGGGTTAGCTTCTTCTTGCACCTTCTAGAAGCTTTGTTTTTGTCATGCTTAAGATATTATGGTTGATATTTTTGCATGACTCATAACTTAACCTAACCAAACCCTAACTCTAGTTTATTCTCTACAAACTCTTAGCCACTCATCCTTGACCATGGTTGATATATCAATCATATAGTTTTCTTTTCTATTCATCACAAAAGGAATTATCATTATCATTTTCCATTATCATCTTCTTCTTCTCTCTTGATTTTGAGCTCACTAGAAATTCTATTTTGTGATGATAAAAATTGTGAGAAAGTGAATTAAAAAGAAAGCATAAATACTACTCCTTCATCCTCATCTCATCTAGCCCATGAGATTAGTGTGTTCATCTCTTTAGAGTGAGAAAGCTTGAGTTATTGAAACTTCGACGTAGATCATCGGAGATTTGGAACACTTCAAGCTAGCATGGATCGTTCGAGTCGTGGAGCCTCTCTTGAGTCCGGGAGATCGAGGATCGCGGCGAAGGGACTTCTACTCGGAGCTTGTGAAGCGAAGGAGCGGACTACAAAGGTTGTAATCCCTCACACTTAGATAAAAAGATGTTATCTTGCATGCTTAACCCTAATAATCTAGCAAAGATCCTGTCTTTGGGTTGTTCGGCACGTCTAAAATTTTATCCGGGCATGTTTGATGCCTTATGAACCTTTACAAGAGTGCCTAGGAACCCTACAGTGGTATCAGAGCCTAGCTAGAGCATTAGGCGACATGCTTACGAAATTAAAATTCCGATCGAACCCGAACCGACAAAATTTACCCTCTCTCTGGAAATTTTTCAAAATCTGGGATTTTTCTGAATTAAAAATACGTAAAAAAATTAGCAGGGAATTCGAAGAATTACCATGAAACACGGGCCCACAAATCCACCAAACCGCGGCGGAACCGCGGCGGGAACCTACTTCCCGCGGCGGTTCCGCGGCGGAATCTTAGAATTGTGACACGTGGTTTTCATGGTAATAACAGTAGGTGCTTGTTGATGCTTCTGGGTATTTTTAAAAAATGATTCAAGTGTTGTTTAATCTGGGGTTTATTTTGTAATCGTAGATTCGATCGGAAAATTTTAATTCGTTGTTTTTCCAGATATTTAGAAATTGTTAAAAAGTTCGAACGGATATCATTAACTCACTTTTTCCCGGCACGTAAAACTTTTAAGTGTTGAATTTTTATCGGGTTTAAATCTTTCGGAAAAATTGTACAAGTTAAGCGATGGACCCTCTAGAAGACAACAAACCTTAACTCGATTATGTGACCGTCTTGAACTGCCTTTTGAACCTTTGGGTTTGGGGCAGTACGGCGTGCCACATGTGAGGCGTTGGCTTGACCCTTCTACGGCTGGATCACCGATACTGTGACATATTCTGGGATTATTTGAACTCCGCTCAAGTGTTGAGCAATTTAGGAAATTTTGGGTATTTGATTATCTGTTCGGAAAGTTTAATACTGTCTATTTATCTGGAATGTGATACAATATGTGGAATTCATATAGTTAGGCATGAAATGCGAAGTATGTGATATTTCGGATTTACGATGTCTAAAGTGATTATGGATTCCAAATATTGTAGTTTTACACTTTCTTTTCTGTGACCGTAAGTGTAATATGTGATATCGCCGGTTTCGTTGCTATATGTCAACGACAATTGGGATGCGCATATTTACTTACGTTGATGATATGTGATATTATGTGTTGTTGTGATATGTTATATTGGATCGTCGTGTTCTGAATAGCCGGGGGTTTTATGTGAGATGAGGGTTTTTAATTTTCATTCATGTAAAATTCATTTCTAATGTAATATTCTTTTATTTGGGGCACTTTCAGGTTGAGATTGATGTCACCAGTGTATATTATTTACTTTTCCGCATTAGGTAGACCCAAGGAGGGGAGCACAAGTAACCGGGTTCTAGAGTCCAGTGGGAGGTCATCTCGAGGAGTCGAAACCGGGTCTCCTAACCCTAGAATTGCCAGTGTTACTTGCCGCTCTCTTAGGGGTCTTGGGATGTGGGTTTGGCTATTCGTCGCGACCGTGGAATCCGTGTTTTATACAGGCTCGTGTTGAAAACACGGACGTCCTAGTATATCCAATATTTCATATATGTTCTTCTGCTGCAATGTTCTGTGATGAGATCATATTACCGCCTGAGACGAATGCTTATACTATATATATATATATATGCTGATATATAAATATTACTGCTTTCGTTTCTTCTGTGATGCTTAGGAAGCATAAGCTGATGGGATTTTTATTAATGAGATTAATAAAAAGAAAAGAAACCTAAAGATGTTGTAGAATCAAAACTTTATAAAAAAGGGTAGCTACAGTTTTGCTTTGCACAGTGATATATATGATATATCCTGCACCTTATTCGATGGGGAAAGAGCCGACGATCCCTTCACCGGGAGTGACCTCTTTAGCGAAACTGGCAGATGCTACAAAACTCGGTTTGTCTTTTGATTGCTTTTAGAGTTTTGCTTTGCACAGCGGTATATATGATATATCCTGCACCTTATTCGATAAGGAAAGGGCCGACGATCCCTTCACCGGGAGTGACCCCTTTAGCAAAACGAGAAAAGCCTCAAAAACACTCCTTTTCAAAATCACTAGATTCTACGACGATATCAAGTTCATTACGCTCAGGGTTTTCTGAAAAACCTGCGTAGCCCTCCGTCATTTCAGATAAAGACTATTTAGTATTCGTGCTGCGTTTGTTGGCCTTTGTCAAGGCGTAGTGTGCGGTAGCTAACTGGTACTTATCTGTTTAAACATATGATGTAATTGGATTAGGGTATTCGTACGACCTTGTTGGCCTTTGTCAAGGGTCGTGCGGGTGGGTTTAATTTCAATCAAGAAATGACGGGTTGAACTTGACTAGCTTCCTATGGTTTGTTGGCCTTTGTCAAGGTCATAGGGGTTAGGGGCAAAAGCATTATCGGGAATTTCAAGTGTTGAAATTTGCAATGAGATTGCATACCTCCTATGAGATAGTTGGATCCCGATACCCACTGCGAGTAAGTGTTACTCCTGGGAGAGTTTTACACAGGACAATTAGCCGATCAAGTAGGTGTCTAGAAAAGTGTTAACGAGGTTACGCCTCTGGGAAAACGAGGTTTACTTTAATTAGGTCCGTGCGAAAGCACGGGGAACCTCCCTCAAAGTACCGACACTGATCTGGCTGAAAAATTAACGAAATTGTAGGGTGTAATTAATCCCGGCTAATCTTACCTTTTAAGGTTTGAAGGTAGATTTGATAAAAACAGTGGGAGACATCCTGATTAGATAAGATCATAACCAATCTAATCTTGCAAGAGCATACGCTAAAGTGTTTTCTTCTCTCTCTCTCTCCAGGTAGCGACCATGTCAGGCCATAATCAAGATAATAATATGGATGTATTGACTGAACCCGATTATTGTACTGAGCAAGGGAACGTTGGACCCGTTCTTTCTTATAAGAGTTATAAGACTGAACAGAAAACAGGAGAATATCTGGATTCTCAAGCCGCCCAAAAGAACATGCATGTTGATGCATCTTCTTCGGGTGTGTTAGTTATTGAGAACTGTTTCTCAGTTCACCCTACGTCCTGGGTATTAGATACCGGATCAGGATCCCACATATGTAAATTGTTACATGGGCTACGGAAAGGTAGAGAACTGGGAAAAGGTGATCATTCCGTTCAAGTAGGGAACGGTGCAAGTATTGTAGCCAAAGCAGTTGGCGAATATCACCTTGTATTGCCAAGTCGTAATACACTGATTCTAAATGAGTGTTATTATATACCGAACATGATGTGCAACATTATATCAGTTTCTTTATTAAGTAAAGAAGGATATAATTTTGTAGTAAAGGATAATGTTATGAACATATTCCTAGATCAAAAGTTGATTGCATCAGGCTCGTTACATAATGGCATATTCATTCTAAATCAGAATACAGTCCTGAATATACAAAACACACACAAGAGGAAAAGTTCAGATATGAACGAATCCTACTTGTGGCATTGTAGACTTGGTCATATCAATGCGACACGACTGACTAAGTTACATAAGGATGGTTATTTGAATCCGTTCGAATTATCATCTTATGATACTTTCCATTCATGTCTCAAAGGAAAAATGACCAAAGCTCCGTTTAGTGGACACGGAGAAAGAGTTACCGAACTCTTAGGACTGGTACATAGTGATGTATGCGGTTCCATGTCTACGCATGCCAGGAACGGTTCTTCCTACTTCATTACATTCACTGACGATCTCTCAAGATTCGGATATGTGTTCCTGATGAAACACAAGTCTGAAACTTTTGAGAAATTCAGAGAATATAAGCACGAAGTAGAGAATCAAACGGGCAGAAGTATTAAGATTCTTCGATCTGATCGAGGAGGTGAATACTTAAGCAGTGAGTTCCTAGATTATCTAAAAGAGAATGGGATTCTCTCTCAGCTTACTCCTCCTTATACACCACAGCACAACGGTGTATCTGAGCGAAGGAATCGCACCCTATTAGATATGGTGCGCTCGATGATGAGTACAGCTGAGTTACCTATTTCCTTCTGGGGGTATGCACTGGAGACAGCAGCATACCTATTGAATCAAGTTCCAACTAAATCTGTACCTACCACACCATATGAGATATGGAGTGGGAAGAGACCATGTCTTAAACGAGTTAAGATATGGGGTTGTCTGGCCTATGTCAAAAGGCAAAATCCAGACAAACTCGAGGCACGGTCAGTTCTATGCAAGTTTGTGGGATATCCCAAACATTCACATGGATATTTTTTCTACCATCGCGAGGAACAAAAGGTGTTTGTTTCTCGACATGCCACCTTTTTAGAAAAGGAATTTCTTGCAAAAGAAATTAGTGGCGAAGAGGTAGAACTGGAAGAAATTCCAGCTACACAAACTCAAACTGAAACTGAAGATTTGGTAGAACCGAAGGATTCAATAGTACCCAACGAACCCCAGCCTCTCCGCCGATCTAGTAGGGTTTCTCGTCCACCTGAGAGATACTACGGTTTTCTCATTGATGGTGGAAGCGAGGATTGCATCATGGATGATGATGACCCGACTAGTTTCGAGCAGGCCATCACGAGTGGTGACTCTGTGAAATGGCTGGATGCAATGCGATCTGAGATGGAATCCATGTACACCAATAAAGTATGGATTTTGGAAAATGCTCCTGAAGGGGTAAAAGCCATTGGGAGCAAGTGGATCTTTAAAAAGAAATTTGGTGTAGATGGAAAAGTTGAGACTTTCAAAGCTAGACTTGTAGCAAAGGGTTTTCATCAACGACCAGGTGTGGATTATGACGAAACCTTTTCTCCAGTGGCTATGCTTAAGTCCATCCGGATCTTACTTGCCATTGCTGCATACCATGACTACGAAATCTGGCAAATGGATGTTAAGACCGCCTTTCTAAACGGTGATTTAGAAGAGAGCGTGTACATGACTCAGCCAGATGGCTTCGTAGATAGTGGGAGCAGCGGAAAGGTGTGCAAGCTGCTTAAATCCATTTATGGGTTAAAGCAAGCATCGCGGAGTTGGAACATCTGTTTTGATGTTGTAGTCAAAGAGTTTGACTTCATCAAAAATATAGATGAACCTTGTGTCTACAAGAAGGTAGCAGAGGGTAAGGTTGTCTTCCTCGTATTGTACGTGGATGACATACTCTTGATAGGAAATGACATTCCTATGCTGCAATCAGTCAAGCTCTTCTTATCACAAAGATTCTCAATGAAAGATCTAGGTGATGCCTCCTGCATATTGGGAATCATGATCTATAGAGATAGATCTAAACAGATACTGGGATTGTCCCAATCCAGGTATATTGACACCATACTAAAAAGGTTTAGTATGGAAGAATCCAAGCGTGGGAACCAACCCACGATCTCTGGACTCACTCTCTCCAAAGAGATGTCTCCCAAGACTGATTTGGAGAGAGCTCGCATGCAAGGGATACCCTATGCTTCGGCAGTAGGCTCTATCATGTATGCGATGCTATGTACCAGACCCGATGTAGCATACTCACTAAGTGTAGTGAGTCGGTATCAAGCAGATCCTGGAGAGAGTCACTGGACAGCTGTGAAGAACATTCTCAAGTACTTACGAAGGACTAAGGAGATGTTCTTGGTGTATGGTAACGGAGAACTCCAGGTGGAGTCCTTTACCGATTCCAGCTTCCAAAGTGATAAGGACGACTCTAAGTCGCACTCGGGATTTGTCTTTACCCTCTATGGAGGGGCGGTATGTTGGAAGAGTTCCAAACAGGATACCGTTGCAGACTCGACGATGGAGGCTGAATACATCGCTGCCAACGATGCTGCCAAAGAGGCTGTCTGGATAAAGAAATTCATTAGTGAACTTGGAGTGGTTCCATCTATTGAGCATCCAATACCTCTGTATTGCGATAACAATGGAGCTGTGGCTTTGGCCAAGGAACCTAGATCCCATCAGAAATCCAGACATATTCTGAGGCGGTATCACCTGATCAGGGAGATAGTTGATCGTCGGGAGATCGAGGCCAGGAGAGTAGATACGAAGGACAACACTGCGGATCCATTCACGAAGGCTATTCCCCAGATACAGTTTGAGAGATTATTCAGGATACTAGGTATGAGATACTACAGCAGCTGGCCTTAGTGCAAGTGGGAGATTGTTAGTTATGTATATGCCCTAAAGGCCATTGTTGTACATATGATGTATATTATAATGGATGCTTGGATATATATAGAGAGGACTTTCTTGCTCGTCATGATAGTATGCTATTTGGTTTCACTTTATCTTAACATGTTGACTTGTAATGGTTTACTGTCTTACTCTCACATGTTGATAAAGCCCTTAGGATCTGTACTCGACTACTGGGACTATGATGAGATCATACTAGTGGGGCCATGATAGTCGATGAGTACATCCTATAATTGTTCCTAGTCGAGGGTATATCGAGACAGGGCATCGATACACCAGAGTAGACTAGCGTATACGCATCTTGACCCATATGATGGGCGATGGATGATCTCATATCCATCGGTGTTTGACATCAGAGATGGTGTACGGGTGCTCAGTGGAGACTGGGTACACTGGACGGACTCGCCGAGAACTCCCAGATGGTGATATACCACGCGTCAGATGGCAGTTCTCCGATGACACTGGTACAGGGTAGTCTGTAGACCCGAGATCGTCATAGAGTCTTGTGTGATTCCCACTGTGCTTTGATTTCCACCTTACCACGTCCAAGAGGGCGTGCAAAACGGTGGCTTTTGGGTACAGTCCCGAATCACATGGAGGCAATGAGCGATAGGAGGGGATTCGTCTCTCCCGGTATAGGGAGTTGATGTTGTGCTGTGTTCGATTGGCTATAACTGGAAGTCCCTGGCCAGGGCTGATATAGAGATTTACTGGTAAGTGTTACTAGTAGTTTCTCGACCCGTTATGAGCCACACATCGACACGACTTATTGGTTACTGGGGTCTGACGTTTACCACCCCTAGACTTGATATGCGACATATCAGACGAACAGACCGGACTGTACGGGAGTGTTACTGATTGGATTCACAGGAGAACGCACAGACTAGCTTGTTGATCTTCTGATCGCTCAATACCTGGGTGGCTGTTACGTTTAGCTGACCGCTTGCAGCTTGTGGGTGTTTGATATGATCATCACCTGCTACCGGCGTATTGACGATTCTTTAGAGTCCTACACAGAGGTTTCTTGGCTCAGGCGAAACGGAGTAGAGGCACATATGTGATATGTGCAGGACCGAGAATAATGCGATATGAGATACCGTATTATATTCTCGCGATATTTAGATATGAACCGGGTCATCGGATCAAGTGTTGATTCGATGAATCGGTACATGATATATTAGTCGGTAATATTCGATATAGCCGGATCGTCTGATCAAGTGTTGATTCGATGATTTAATGTATAATAATATATATGATATATTGTATTACATTATCTAATATTGGCTCGCTTTATTATTTCATTTTCTCACTGGATGATACATTGATATATATGCGATATATGTTAATTGTATTATTTTCTTTTGTTGTAAATATATAATATATATGTGATATATATTATTGTGACATGATATGATTTATTATTAAACATGTTTAAGGATGATTAAAAGGGATTAGGGTTTGATTAGGGTTAGCTTCTTCTTGCACCTTCTAGAAGCTTTGTTTTTGTCATGCTTAAGATATTATGGTTGATATTTTTGCATGACTCATAACTTAACCTAACCAAACCCTAACTCTAGTTTATTCTCTACAAACTCTTAGCCACTCATCCTTGACCATGGTTGATATATCAATCATATAGTTTTCTTTTCTATTCATCACAAAAGGAATTATCATTATCATTTTCCATTATCATTTTCTTCTTCTCTCTTGATTTTGAGCTCACTAAAAATTCCATTTTGTGATGATAAATTGTGAGAAAGTGAATTAAAAAGAAAGCATAAATACTACTCCTTCATCCTCATCTCATCTAGCCCATGAGATTAGTGTGTTCATCTCTTTAGAGTGAGAAAGCTTGAGTTATTGAAACTTCGACGTAGATCATCGGAGATTTGGAACACTTCAAGCTAGCATGGATCGTTCGAGTCGTGGAGCCTCTCTTGAGTCCGGGAGATCGAGGATCGCGGCGAAGGGACTTCTACTCGGAGCTTGTGAAGCGAAGGAGCGGACTACAAAGGTTGTAATCCCTCACACTTAGATAAAAAGATGTTATCTTGCATGCTTAACCCTAATAATCTAGCATAGATCCTATCTTTGGGTTGTTCGGCACGTCTAAAATTTTATCCGGGCATGTTTGATGCCTTATGAACCTTCACAATAGTGCCTAGGAACCCTACAGGATTCTGGTTCAGGAGAAATAGGAATAAGGTTTCTTCGGTTGTCTTTTATCTTCATCTTCTCTCGCATTGCGAGTGCTCCTAGGATTAAGACAGTACACCCATTATGCTTATTGGATAGTCTTCTTCCAAACCATAAGCTGGTGCCGAACGGTAGGGAAGGAAGAAAACCATTTAGCCTAAGAGGGTGTACAGAAGGTAATGACTAAAGACATATAAAGGGATTTGGAGAGATGACAAAGAATTATACGGTTACAGTTGTGAATCTGGATAATGAAAGAAGCATTACGAGGAATACCCGGATACCCCATCGAAACATTTCAATGTTTCAGTTTCACTGTGTACTGTTAATAGAAAACTGATTTCCCAATTACACACTTGCTCCAGGGTATGTATTTACCAGGTATGATTCTCACATCTGTATGGTTTTTACAGATGATGAGTGGGAGTAAGCTATTAGGAATTGGGTGATCATCCTCATTATATCGGAATTCGTTGTAATTGGTGATATTTGAGGAAGTCAACTGGGTTGTTTGCCGGTCGGTAAATATTTGGTTTTGAATATCCGTTGGTATGCACCAATTTCAAATTGATATATCTGTACGTCTATTTTTATAGAGTGAGATATACCTTTTTGAAATTATGTCGATGACTTTTACCTATATCAGTGGATGGTTAGGTAAGGAGCATTAAACAGCGGTGTAATTCTTCTTAACCATAAGTACAGTTTTCAACCTACGACACACAGTGAATAAGTCACTAGACTCAGTGGACTTATACAGAGGATTGTATATTGTCCAGTGTCCATTAGGATAGAGAGGTTGGTCCTCGTACTATACTCTGTTTACTTATGACTTCTCTAGTTCTTAGACAGGTGTTTCGTGGAAACACAGGGTCCAAGTTTTGAGAAGTTATAGGTATAAGAATAAAGTAGAGAACCAGGTGTTGCAAGTATCGGGATTCTTCAAGGTGATCGAAGATGTAGATACTTGTGTATGGTATTCAGTTGCTAGTAATGATTAAGAGAACTTGCTTCTCTTTCAGGTTACTCATCATTGGAAGTATTCCTTAGTTGAGTAACGCTGATCGGCCTCCTTCCATTTAGTTGACATGCACTGGAGACAGCTGCATGATTTGAATCTGGTTCAATTAAATCAGTGCCTCTGTTTCTGTATTGGATATAGAACAGTTCATATCTTGACGATGTTAAGGTACGGGGAGTTTTTCGGCTTATGCTTAAAACCAGACTCTGGATAACTCAAGGCACGTTTCTGTAATGGCTGTTTGTGGGTTGACCCTGGCTATGACGAGGGTTGACTTTCTATCATCAGGAAGATCAATAGTGATATTGTTCTTGACTCGCCACAGTTTTAACAAAATTGGATTTTTTCAGAAAATAGTAGTGGGAGTATGGTAGAACTGGAAGTGATTCCAGAACCGCAGACGATTACTGAAAATTTGATAAGAACCTAAAGATTCATTCTGATTTGACATTCCATTAGCCACTCCGCAAATATGGTGGGTAACCTCAGGCGCTCGAGAGGTACTTCGGTAGCCTCAAGGACGGTGACGGGGAGGTTCTTGTTTACCCAGACTTTCCATTGCTGTTGCTCCAGACTGTGAGACCCGGCAGGAGGATGAGTATAGCGTCATTCTAAACATGCTTTAGAAGTGTACGTGTATATGACTCTGCCAGAGGGTTGTCGTAGTCAGTGGGAGCAGCGGAAGCATTGGTGGACAAGTGGCTTATGTCTATTTATAGACTAAAGCGGATATAGCGGAGATAGATCATCTATTTCTGATGTGAAGTCATAGGTTTGACTTCATCAGAATAAGGGATGGATCTGTTAAGGAGGTAGTAGGGTGTGATGTCCTTGTATTTGGATGACATACACAAAGTAGGAAGTGAAATTCCTATACTACGATCGGTTATACTTTGGTTGTCACACGGTGTTTTCTCCATGTAGGACTTGGATATTATATCAGACATTCTGGTTACTAGATCTATAGTTTTAGATCTAGATTTGGGTAGTTTCCCAATCTGGGTACTTAGACATCATTCTATGAGTATTTAGAATGGATGACTCCTGGCACGGTAGTGTACCTGCAGGTGATGTAGTCACCCTCTCTAAAGGTGTCTTACAGACTAAAACGGAGAGGGATGTGCATGATTGGCAGATCACTTGCTTAGGCAATTGAGTCAATTATGAGATGTCAAGTACCACACCAGATGTTGTTTTTGCAGGAGATGCAATAAGTTGATATTAATCCAATTCTGGAGAAACATTCGGAAGCAGTTTTAGAACATAAGTGAATGTTCTAGGGATATGATATCGACAGCCTCTTTTAGGAGACGGTTATCATTCCAGGCTTCCAAGATGACCTGGATGGCAGAGTGACTGTCAGAGTTATAGTTTTCCCTCTAACGAGGGGCAGTATTTTGGACAGGTGGTCCAGGTAGATACTGAGGGAAGGCATGGCGCAGGATACTGATTAAGTTTAGTTGACGATACAGTCTGAGAAGTTTGGATTTGGAGTTTATTTATGAGCTAGGTCCCATCAGACATCCAAACATATTCTAAGACAGGTATTGCTCATTTCGGGAGATGGCTTTATTCGTGAACTTGAGATTTAGAGAGACATAGAAAGAAACATCACAGCGGATCCACTCACTGAGGCTATTCTTCGAACGCAATAGTTTCGCAAACGGGCTTTGTGAGACTGACTAGTAGAGGAGTTGGCTGTTCGGTATCACACGGGCTGTAAGTATGCGAAATCGCAATAATTAGCCTTGAGTGCAAGTGGGAGATTGTTGGAGATAGTGCCCTCAGAGTCAATTATTGGATCACAGGCACGTGATTGCAATGATTGAGGGAGGACCTATCCCGGTAGGACAGTCTTACTCAAGATGATAGTATGCTATCTGGTTTATCTTTATCATCGTGTACTGCTTTAGGTGACATTACTGTTCACTATTGCACGTTGATAGAACCTTTAGGATTCTTGCTTGACGGCCAGCAGTATGATGGCGATCATATACGTAGGAGCTGGGGTCTATAAGCACATCCTTAAAAGGTCCCTAGTCGTGGGAGTTTCGAGACTGGGCATCGATACTCCATTAGAGTATACAGTCGTGGGAGTTTCGAGACTAGTGTATACAGTCGAGACCCCGACGAGGGGCGGTGGCCGGTCTCACAAGCCACTGGTGTCAGTTGTTTCACCTAAGATGTATACAGGTGCTCATTGGGTTATGAGCACACCGGACAGGACTCGCCGGGAATATGCTAGTTGGGATTATACCAGACGTCAGATAGCAGTTCCCTGGTGACATGTGTACAGGTTAGTTCATCGACCTGAGATCGTCATTTATCTCGTGTGAGTTCCCACTGTGCTTTGATTACTACCCTACCACGGCTCAAAGGAGTCGTGCAAACAGGTTTTAGTTGGGTACAGTCCCGAGCCGCTTTTGGGGGTCTGATTTTTACCAACCCCCTAGGCCCGCCATGCGATACTCATAGACGAACGGACCGGACTGTACGGATATTGTCACCGACAGGCTCAGTAGGGTGTTAGGATGAGTTCGCTCATCGACGTCCCTTTTGGTCAATAGCTGGTAGCCCGTCACGTATGGCTGATACCTCTGACGTGCCAGTGGTTAAATCCACAGCCATAGTATTGACGAGTCTTTAGAGTCCACCACACACAGTTACTCAAGTTTCGGGCGAAACGCTGTAGAGGCCGTATGGAGATATGGCAGGGTTCGATCAGATACGTGCGGTATTGCACAGATCGTGATCGGACGAATTTTATTAGCGGGCTTTAGTTTAAGCCGGATCCTAGTATTAGACAGTGTAGATTTTGTCTCTTTGCATTTGTATTCAGTGGGAATACAAATGCTGGCATGTATATGCAGTAGCGGGGTTCTCCTGTAATTTATTACGGGATCAGTTTTCTGAAGTTGCCAGTTTGCATTCCGTTCCGGCCGGTTTTCCTTTGTTCCTTCACGGCCGGACTTTTATGATGGAGGGGGGTATTTGCAAGTTTGCAAATAACTTATTGAGGAGGGGGTTTCTTGCATTTGAGAGCTTCATGATAGATACTTCATGATGAGATTCTTTTTCCATCACTCTTTGCATTAATTGAGATTAGAATGAATTAGAAGTTGATGTGAGGCTTGCTTTTGGATGTGGTCACCCTTTGGCTTCTACTACACTCACCTCCCTTCTTGCTTTAGTTTTTCTCTCCTCATTTTTCCATATAGGGGGGGCGGCCACATATGAGAGGGGAGATGAGAGAGTTCATTTTTGATGAGGGGATTATTCATATCTCATTTGCATGCTTGCTAAATTCTCAACCTCTCTCCAAAGTTCTTTCATTCTCTTCTCCATCAAAAGGCAACTTCACCCTATTGAGATAAAGGTTTTCTACACTAGTCTACAGCAAACCTTGGACGCGTCGGCTAGCCAACTTCGCGCCCGAGCTGCCTCAGTCCAGAGGTGGGAGCCCGTAAAAGAACCCGGCGATGTGGTGCCCGTTTCGACGAGGAAGCGACGACCGGAGATTCCACGAGGAGATCGGAGTGGAGACGAAGACCGAAGGACACGGATCGCTCGGTATAGCATTCTACCCCATCTCTTGTTTGCCAGCATTAGGTTAATGGTTACGATCCGGGTTTATTGTCCGCGGTAGCGCCGGTTTAAAGTTAAGAAAATTTTTGATTCCGCATTTTGGCCTCGAGTAAACGGCCGGGGCGCTGCCGTGGCACAACAAGTATGATGTTCGTGCGGACAATACTAGTGGGTTTTGGTTTAAGCCGGATCCTAGTATTGTATAGATGGATTAGTTTTGTCTACTGTGTATTCGTATTCTACGGAATGCGGATGCGGGTGTGTATGCATGGTTGTGAGGAGCGAAGAAGGAGGTGCCTCATTAGGGTTTTAACCATTGACTTGGTCAAAACCATTATGAGGTGGAGGGAAATGTTTACTTATCTTTTTTAATGATAATTGTGTTATGGCTAATTGGTTTGACCATTTGACCATGCTTGACCATTTAACCTAGTTGACTATTGTTGACTTAGATATTTTGTGAGCACTAGATTCTTCTTTTGTTTTGGATTTATCTTGAGATGATAATGGTCAAATCAAGTGTAGCCATCACATATTATCATGATAAAAGATTAGTAAAGATTTTTTTTTTCTCTTGATCATTATCTCTTGCTCATTCTCTCTCATCAAAAGAGAGCTCCCATGGTTCTTCTTCTTCCTCCTCACTAGATATTTCTATAGCTCTCATGTGTTGAGAAAAATAGAATCTAAATAGACAAACAAATCCATCTTCTTCCTCTACATCACCTAGGACATCAAGCATAGCAAACTTATTGCCCTAGTTACCTCGGTTCTTGAGGTGGAGCTCGGACTATAGACTCTCGGGTAGATCATCTTTGACTCAAGGAGGCCATTGAAGAAGTCACGATCCGGACAGACCCATGGAACCTACGGAGATGAGGAGGATAGCGGAGAAGACCCGAAGGACTAGTAGCATGAGGTATAATCTCCTTGCATAGTAGATAGAACCTCCCGTAGTTTCGTTAGTAATGGTTTGGCAAAGATCCTTTAGTGTAAGTCTATGCCGCTCACCTTGCAAGCTAGCGAGGAGGCAGAACAAGTAAAAATTGCGACATAGACTTACAACATATATATCAACTCAGACTTAGGTGTTTTTTCTAACCCTTTGATCAGTCTCTTAGCTTGTTCTGTAGTTACTTAGTAGATATTAGACTGGGCTCGAGTCATACTTGTTTCCAAAACTAACGAATCGTGAGTATTTTAAAGACAGGCCGAGGGATACTACGGATATTTCAAAAGACGTACCTTTTCTTAAAAGCACTGTAGCCCCTATTTTCTAAAAACCACGATTCGTGTGATTTCAGACACCAAAAACTGTATGACTCGTATATAGGAATGTATATGTCCTTATTGTTGCGTTTACTATTCATTTTCCGTATATTCTTGCTGTTCGCATCGCATTGCATGCTTAACTGTGCTTTTATTGTTATTATGAAACCATGCTGTCAGGACACCAGCACCATTACCGATGATGCGTATGCTACACGTACACCTGCTTGCCGGCTCACACACATCATCATCGGTAATTGTTATGTCACGTACACATTAGAAAATACTATTTCATTAGTATAAATTGCTAGCCGATAGTTTCGACATAATACTAGTGTGCATGCCTTTATGTGCTAATTTGGATGTTACATTTATTACTGTAATATTTCATGTATATTTATATATTCATTTGCCATGCGATATTTTTGGGCCAATCCGAATTGCCGAAGCCCGGTATTCACTGTTATTGACCCTTCATTTTTGGGATTTCGGATTTTCCATGAGATTTCTGGATTTGGAGAAACCGCAAGGATTTTATAAACTGATTATCATTTCTAAAAATAGAAATTGCGGTTTTCTCGTGATATGATATGAGATATGTCCACCATGAGTTTTCTCGGCTCTTGAGCGGTATAATACACCCGATTCAAGGAGGAGGAGGAACCGTCCGTGGGTGCATAGTGGACCCAGTGCGGTACCCGGGACAAGATGGTCGCAGATGATGGCGTTGAGCCTGGCAAGGGAGCACTACCGATCGATTATTGTGACGCGGCGGATATCCGAAGGATACCGATGTAGTCTTGAGATTTGATGATATAGGCCAGTCCGGATTGCCGGAGCCCGAGATATTGAGACAGCGAGATATATATTTTGTGTCGATACTAGACACTGATTCTTTGTTGATTTCATTGATAATACTTCGATTTTTATACAGAAATCTCACTGAGATAAGAAAACTGTTTTCTCATTTAGATGTATTCTTTTTTCATACATTCATACAACATATATATGATATGTTGCTTCCTGAGATATTGACACGAGCACTTGGTATTACACTTATGTATAGATGTTTACCCTTGCCATTATTATATGCTTCAGGCTAAGTTATTATATGGATATTATGGTATGACCTAGGATAGAGTCATACATGCGATTTCTTCTTGGTGATGTTTTCTACTCACGAGTTGGCAACTCACCCCCGTTGTGCAACAGTTTCTTGCAGGTTTTACCGTACAGGTTTCCTTAGCGGCTTTGCTGGCACACTGCTCTTTCCGGGTGATTGCTTTGGTAGGTCAGTTCACTTGCATGTGACCACCATTGTATTTTATTTATTCAATTGTATCTAGTAAACTCCATCAACCATACTTGTATTAATTTATAGACTTAGAAGACCAGTGTATATTCTTTCGACCTTAGAGTCGCGCTTGTATTATTATGGTTTTCTTGATGATATTGGTTTTCCTTTTGAGTTTTTATCCTCGCCCTTTGGTGTTGTATATTATATTGCTTACGTGGTTGTGACCGCCAATTGGCGAAGAGCTAGCTCCTGCTTGGGATGCCTTTTATCATTTATGTATATTATTCATGTATTACCCATTTAGGGTCAGTATTTACAAAGGAGACTCTGCCGAAATTTTCGGAAAAGACTTGATGTTTTAAAAATGTTTACTACAACTTTCAAAGTGATTTATACGCAAACTTTTAAACAAGTTTTCCTTCACTTTCTTATTTTAAATGGTTTAGATTTCTGGGATTTTGGCTTACTTGAATTAGATGGGGTCCTATAGACTTCATATGATTCAAGTGTCAGTCACGTGCCATTTCGGGTCGTGACAAAGTTGGTATCAGAGCGCTAGGTTTAACCTTGGTTCGAGTCTATGTTTGACTATGCGAAGTCTAGGGCGTTTATATATATTTGGAACCTAGGCTTGACCTTACGGAACTTAGACTTGGTCAAGGGGGTATTAGACTCGAACTTTCGTCGTGTTGGTTGACCTTGGTTGATGGAGTAGGTAGCTTAAGTAGAGTGATGTACCGTGCGTATATTCCGCGGCATACTTACGATACGCTACTCCGTTTAAGAAGCCTTAGGATGTACATTTCTTTGCACAGTATTATATTCATTCCTATGATCTATCCTCATCGATATCGGTTGGTGATTTATTGCCACGATTGCATAGGCAGAGAGAGCTGTAGCTAGAGATGCGGTCAGCATGAGCTCGTCTTGGACGAGGACCAACCAGGGCGAAATTCCAGCGATACATGATTGCATAGATGTGTCGTTTTATTGTGTTTTCGCGCCATGAGCGTTTGATGGATTGCTTTACAGAATTTCTCGAACGTGCAGATCAGCACTAGAGGATTGGGCCACTGTTAGAGACCAGCCAGAATGTGATGACCGTCCATGCACCGATTATTCTTGATGATTGAGGCACTGTTCAGCGCGGACGAATGATTCAATTGTTGATGCGACTGACGAGATATCGCCCCAGATGTTTGAAGCTAATGCAGCACGAGTTGTACTGAGAGATATGATAGAAGATCGCTAGTCACCCAAGGAGGAATGACTAGGACATATGGTTCGTTGCATACCCCGATGCGAGGTCATCAGATTGATTGATTCTAGCTAGAGAAGACTTCACGCAGGCACGTTGAGAGTCAATAGAAAATGATCGAATGCAGAAACCCATTTTTCCAAGTTTAAAGTATTCAGAAAAACATGCAAGTAATTATGTGGACCCTCTAGAAGAATGAAACCCTAACTTGATATAATGACCATGGGAACGCTTTTGAACCTTAGGGTTTGCGGCAGTTCCGCGGAGCCATTAATGAGGCTTGGGTTTTCCCTTCTACGGCTGGTCCATAGGTACTATGGCATGTACTGGATATTATTAAACTGTACTCAAGAGTTGAGCTCTCGGGGAATTATGGGCCTTTGACGAATCGATCGAAAAGTTCGACGTCGTTCGGATATCATGTGATGGGATACATTGCTTGGGAGACTCCAGATATAAGTATAGCCGTTGGAGTGCAGTCCATGCAGCCACGAAGAGACGAGTCCGAATCAGTCGACATTAGAGAAAAGTGGAGTAAGAGGTTCGTACGAGCTTTCGACGAGATGACGTTCCACTCAGTTGACATCAGAGATGTGATACGCATGCAGAGGCGTTGCATATGGATATATCTTCCAGAAGGAGTCGTGATGAGTATGCAGCCGTTCCGGAATAAGAAATAGATTAGGTAAAGGGTGATAACTTCCGGGTAGCAGAAACGAGATTGGGAGAAACCCCGACAAGATCTTTCTGGAATACTATACGAGAAGACTTGGACCCAGGATCAGTCGTATTGTGCACACCTAGTAGGCCAGAGCTCGGCATCGTCGACGAGACATGTTATAAGTGACCATGACAGTTGGCCAGAGATTTTTAGAGGATGTGCCAGAGCGGGACTGTTTCCGTCATCTTGGATTTCGGTATTTTGGACGATTTATTTGCATGATTGAGATTTTGTACACCACAGTTGCACTTGACTTCGATTTGATATCATTCGAGATGTTGATTTTGATTTCATGCCTATGGTATGCATGTGATTTGACTTGTGCTTTCGGTGTAGTTTCCATGCACTTTTAGTATTTTGATTCGATCTTGTGCACGCTAATGCACATGGTTGTGAGATTATATACCACGGTATACCTGATCTAGATTGAGATGTGTTGTATACCGTCGATTTCGATTGTGATACTCGATATTTGTTTTCGTGCACCTTGTGCACTTGATTTGGATTCTTGGGCATGCTTGGGCGCTTGATGCGATTTTGGTGCACACCAGATGCACTAAATCAGGATTCTTCGTGCATATCAGATGCACCTGATATTACTGTCAGGCACACCCGTTTCCTTGACAGGTGTTTCGTGCACACCCGTTGCACTTAGATTTTGTTTCTGTGCACATTTATGGCACATTCAAAGATTTCGATTCCCGTGCGCACCAGACGCACGTGGCATTCTTATACATATTTTGTGTACGATTTCTCTTGAGCGGTATGTTTTGTGATATTTATTATTTGGTAAAGTGGCTGAGCAGGACTAGTCAGAGGACAGTACCTGGATATGTTTTTTGGTATGCATTGATAGTTATCGAAGGGATTTCAAAAAAGGAGCTATAGTCTCAGTATTTACCTACGTGTCCGAGATGATGCGAAAAACTTTACAAGAAAACCCTTCTAAATTGTTTTCAAAACGGCGGGGCGTGTATGTTAAATAAAGGATATATATATATATATATATATATATATATATATATATATATATATATATATATATATATAGTTATTTTCTTAAAATAAACGTCTGCCACTGTGCCGTGATATGCGCATCGCACAGCGACTTGAAAAGGTTTGGCATGCATTTCTTTTTAGATGTCTATGTACATGTTATAGTTTAAGTATATCATCTTGGTTTTCATATTGGACTTTTACATTGGTATCTTCACCATAACTCCGATAATTGCGAGATGCTTGACGGAGTTTTGATTTTTGAGTTATATACTCGCTTTCCATGCGCATGCATTGCGCTACGATGTGTTATATGTATTTATGATTTCGGAGCCCCGACAACTTGATCATTTTACTGAAATGTTTTAGTATTGAGGGGTTTAAATTTAAATTCAGGGACCGAATTTATTTAAGGGGGGAAGACTGTAACATTTCAGAAAAATAAAATATTATTTTTGGGAATTTAAATAATTAAAATAATAAATATTATGAATATTTGAATGATGTGGTATAATTATGTACCGATAGTTTGGAAAATATTGGAAAATACATTTGAAGGTTGATTTTGAAAGAATATTATATGATTTAGACACTTTATAAATTTTTATAAAGTTAATTGTATATGGATTATTACTAAACTCGATTAGCGTTACTAATTTTTCATTAAGCATGACTATGCATCATGACATGCAGCAAAACTTGTTACATTTTATTCTACCATGATTCTTTTTTATGCATGGTTTCATTTTAGGTTTTTCAATTTGTTTTACAAATGAAAAGAAAAGAAAAAAGGGAATAATGAAATGGGTATGGGCAAGAGAGAGAAGAGAGAGAGAGAGAGAGAGGTGGGCGTTTCCTTTGACCTTAGCCATTCTTTCTTCACTTCATCACCCTCATCATCTCTCTCCCCATCACCGCCATGGCTTCCTCCCTCCTCCATAACCTCTGCATTTTCACTACAACCCCAAAACTACATCAAAACCTTGCATTCACTTCACAAAAAATGTGCACAAGCTCGCTACAAGCATTTTGGACCAAGAAAGTTTGGATTTTGAGTACTTGGGGCAACTCAAGAAATTTCTTGAGTTGCCAAATGAGCTAATTTCTTCACACTTAGTATAGTATTTCATTCACTTAAGTATCCATGCATATTTAAAATTGTTTTAGTGAGGTTTAGTGAACTTTGAAAATTCCTAGATGAGGTTTTGTAGAATTCTTGAATTGTAATGATGCATGTGAGTGTGTTAGTGACTACAAACCCCCTATAGTGCAAAACCTGGACCTAACCTGAGACCAAACCCCAAAATGTGAACTTAAGCTTGCCCGATATCGGATTTTGTAGACTTTGGTGGTGGTATTTTGAGATCTGCTATCACCCGAGGGCCCTATAATTCATTTAGCAATTACTGGGAGATGTGCAGGCAAAGTGGAGCATACCCTAAAGACCCGAGACCCCAACCACACTTTATGGCGGCACTTTTTCCTTTTCTGGCCATAAATTGCGGCCAGGGTGTTAGCCTAGGTCCTCCTTCTTGGATCATGGCTCCATTATCAGACCCTCCACATATGCAAAATTGGCTAATTTCACCTGGGGTAAAATCTGGAGGTGTTTTCTTGTGTTGCTGTTTCGTTTTGCGACTTCGTTTTAACTTTGGTTTTGGTATTTGGGTTTTAACTCGATGGTTTGATGTTTGTACATCGACATCGAGGATTTGTTTGGCCTTTCTTGCATGCGTGGTCCATAGGTTCTAACCTATAGGCATTTCGCATGTCATTTTGATTTCGAATCGGATATTAATGCGATACGATACGCAGTGACATGTAGGTACCTCCGCGTGAACTTCGGGACGACAAGCAAGGGCGTGGCGACATCGACTTCGGCAAGCAAAGATCAAGATGAGTAGATATATATCTACGGGGGAAGTCGGGTGGATGGCGTATAGCATCCCCGCAGTTTCGTAGTGTAGCATACGAATACGTGTGTGTGTGTGTGTGTATAAATATGTGTATTGTGAGACTAATGATTTTCAAGATAGGTTTTAGGTGTTCATGGGTTAGTTTCAGTGTAATTAGAAGTAACTTAGTTTAGCTTCTTAGTCGCGAAACCCCAGAGTAAATATTTGCACCCACGCGCACACACACGCATACATTTGTTTTACTTGTGCGTATATAGGAATATATATATATATATATATATATATATATCATACATATATGTATGTGAGTATATATATGTGTGTGTGTGTGTGTACATATACATGGATGATGAGGATAGTATATGGTACTTGGAGATGAGTCGATGTGATTGGGCATGATGCCACGAGATCGGTGATGTGATTTGGGTCGTGTTATGAGATACGACATGTTATTTTAGCGGATCGTTGAGCGATGTATTTTCATATACATGCAGATATATGCTGATGGTATCGGTATGTAATAGACTTAGATCAGTACCTTGTTCATGATATTATGATAATGATACCATATGGATATTGAGGTATATGTGATAGGCGACCCGTACCCCGATTTTGGGATGCCGTACGATGGATTTTACCGTACGATGTATAAATATGATGATAGATCCGCACTCATGATTCGAGAATGTCATATTATATATTTTATCGTATGTGACGCTATTGAGGCGGGATCACCGACTACTATACATATATATCGACTCAGACTTAGGTGGTTTTCCTAACCCTTTGATTAGTCTCTTAGCTTGTCCTGTAGTTACTTAGTAGATGTTAGACTGGGCTCGAGTCATACTTATTTCCAAAACTAACGAATCATGAGCATTTTAAAGACAGGCCGAGGGATACTACAGATATTTCAAAGGGCGCACTTTTTCTTAAAAGCATCGTAGCCCCTATTTTCTAAAAACCACGATTCGTGTGATTTCAGACACCAAAAACTGTGTGAATCATATATAGGAATGTATATGTCCTTATTGTTGCGTTTACTATTCATTTTCCGTATATTCTTGCTGTTCGCATCGCATTGCATGCTTAAACGTGCTTATATTGTTATTATGAAACCATGCTGTCAGGACACCAGCATCATTACCGATGATGCGTATGCTACACGTACACCTGCTTGCCGGCTCACACACATCATCATCGGTAATTATTATGTCACGTACACATTAGAAAATACTACTTCATTAGTATAAATTGCTAGCTGATAATTTCGACATAGTACTAGTGTGCATGCCTTTATGTGCTAATTTAGATGTTGCATTTATTACTGTGATATTTCATGTATATTTATATATTCATTTGCCATGCGATATTTTTTGGCCAGTCCGGATTGCCGGAGCCCAGTATTCACTGTTATTGACCCTTCATTTTTGGGATTTCGTATTTTCCATGAGATTTCTGGATTTGGAATAACTGCAAGGATTTTATAAACTGATTATCATTTCTAAAAATAGAAATTGTGGTTTTCTTGTGATATGATATGAGATATGTCCACCATGAGTTTTCTCGGCTCTTGAGCGGTATCATACACCCTATTCGATGAGGAGGAGGAACCGTCCGTGGGTGCATAGTGGACTCGGTGCGGTACCCCGGGACAAGATGGTCGCAGATGATGGCGTTGAGCCTGGCAGGGGAGAACTACCGACCGGTTATTGTGACGTGGCGGATATTCGGATGATACCGACGTAATCTTGAGATTTGATGATATAGGCCAGTCCAGATTGCCGGAGCCTGAGATATTGAGATTTGATGATACGGGCCAGTTCGGATTGCCGGAGCCCGAAATATTGAGATAGCGAGATATATATTTTGTGTCGATGCTAGACAGTGATTCTCTGTTGATTTCATTGATGATACTTCGATTTTTATACAGAAATCTCACTGAGATAAGAAAACAGTTTTCTCATTTAGATGTATTCTGTTTTCATGCATTCATACATCATATATACGATATGTTGCTACCTGAGGCATTGGCACGGGCACTTGGTATTACACTTGTGTATAGATGTTTACCCTTGCCATTATTATATGCTTCAGGCTATATTATTATATGGATATTATGGTATGACCTAGGATAGAGTCATACATGCGATTTCTGCTCGGTGATGTTTTCTACTCACGAGTTGGCAACTCACCCCCATTGTGCCACAGTTTCTTGTAGGTTTTGCCGTACAGGTTTCCTTGGTGGATTTGCTGGCACACTGCTCTTTCCGGATGATTTCTTTGGTAGGTTGGTTCACTTGCATCGTGACCACCATTGTATTTTATTTATTCAATTGTATCTAGTAAACTCCATCAACCATACTTCTATTAATTTATAGACTTAGAAGACCAGTGTATATTCTTTCGACCTTAGAGTCGCGCTTGTATTATTATGGTTTTCTTGATGATATTGATTTTCCTTTTGAGTTTTGATCCTCGCTCTTCGGCGCTGTATATTATATTGCTTGCGTGGTTGTGACCGCCAATTGGCGAAGAGCTAGATCCCGCTTTGGGATGCCTTTTATCATTTATGTATATTATTCATGTTGTACCCGTTTGGGGTCAGTATTTACAAAGGAGACTCTGCCGAAATTTTCAGAAAAGACTTGATATTTTAAAAATGTTTACTACGACTTTCAAAGTGATTTATACGCAAACTTTTAAACAAGTTTTCCTTCACTTTCTTCTTTTAAATGGTTTAGATTTCTGGGATTTTGGCTTACTTGAATTAGATGGGGTCTTATAGACTTCATATGATTTAAGTGTCAGTCACGTGCCATTTCGGGTCGTGACATCTACTCACCTTGATCCTTCCTTACCGAAGTCGATGTCGCCATGCTCTTCCCTTGTCGTACGACGTCCACGTGAGGATGCCTACATAAATAAACACATAGTATCATAAACAGAATCGCGTACGCAAACCAAAACGGCACACAAATCGCACATAGGTTAAAACCTATGGTTTACGCATGCAAGAATAGCCAAACAACTCCCGATATCGACGTACAAACATCAAGTGACCGATACAAAACACAAACTCCAAAGTTCAAGTCATGAACAACAATGAAACCAAAACAGAAACTTAGAAAACTTGCTCCGGATTTTGTTCCAGGTGAAATTAGCCAATTCTACATATGGGGTAGGTCTAATTTGCCTAAAATAGAGCCATGGACCAAGCACGAGGCGATTCCATCGTACCAAGGCCGCAAATTGCGGCCAAAAGGATATAATTAGCGGCCGGGGAAAGAAGATATGGTCTCGGGTCTTAGGAACAACTTCTATGTTGCCTGCATGACTCTCTGTAATCGCTAAATATTTTTCAGGTCCTGCGGGTCTTAGCAGATCTCTATAACACATCACAAATACCACAACTTCCGATATCGGCCATATTCAAGTTCACATTTTAGGGTTTGATCTCAGGTTTTGTCCTGAATTCTAACACTAGAGAGGTTGTATGGCCTCTACTAATCTCAATTTACACTTCACAACTCGTAAAATCCCCTAACTCTCATCTTGAAATTTTCAAACTTCACTAAACCTCACTAAATCGATTCTAAACTAAAATGGAAGCTAAGGGAAATCAAATACTACACTTAATGTGAAAGAATTTGCTCATTTGGCAACTTAAGAATTTTTTTGAGTTGCCCCAAGTGCTCAAAATCCCTATTTGATCCCACCATGGTCTATGTGAGGAGCTTGTGCATATTTTTTGTGAAGAGAATAAGGTATTTTGAGGTGGAAATGAGGGTGTTGTGAGGAGGTAGAGGTGGTGGAGGGAGAGGGCAGCCATGGATGAGGAGAAGGGAAAAAGAACCAAGGAAATGAAGTGAAGAATAATGGCTAAGGTCAAAGGAAACCCCTCACCTTCTCTCTCTCTCTCTTCTCTCTCTTGCCCATACCTCTATTTTTATCCTTTTTCTTTTCTTTTATTAATCTTTTCTTTTAAATCTCATTTTAAAACAAAAGCCATTATATAAAAAGAAAGAATCATGGTAGAATAAAATGTAACAAGTGTATAACATGACATGGTGCATGTCACATGCAAAATCATACTTAATGCATAATTAGTGAACATTGATCAAGTTTTGAAATAAACTTGTATATAATTAATTGTATAAAATTTATAAAATGTCTAAATCATATAACATTCTTTCAAAATCAACATTCAAATGAAATTTTCCAATATTTTTCCAATCTATCGGTATATAGTTATACCCTTTCATCAAAACAAATCCTTGTAATTAATAATATTCCTGAAACTTATTATTTAAATTATTTAAATTATTAAAAATAATATTTTATTTTTCTGAAATGTTACAATAAAGAGCGGGGACAAAGAATCCTTCAAAGGGTATGTCGCCCGCTTCTACAACGCTTTCCTTGAGGTCTCAGAGCACCGGGACAAGACGGTCATTACGGCCATTAGGTCGAGTCTTAAGCACAAGGAGTGGCTACTCTCCTTTGCATTAGCGCAACCTAAGACCATGGCCGAGGTAAAGGCCTGGACCGAACGTGAGATCTATCTTGAGTCCGAGGTGAACGCTAACCTGCCCCGGACAGAGCAAGCCGATTAGAAGAAAATGGCCAGGGTGGAGAAAAAGAAGATTGAGCGGTCAAAGCCCTACTCCCCGAAGTTTCAGGAGTATACCAAGCTCAACGTCTCCTAGACAGAACTGTTGGAGGAGGCAAAAGGCGAGAGGTTCTTCAAACTCTCCCCAGTCTCGAATAGGGCGGCCAAGCGTACTCGGGGCCCCAACTGCGCTTTCCACAGGTCGCAGGGCCACCCCACCGATAACTGCAAGCAGCTCCGAGACTACATCAAGGAGTTGATCCGCTTAGGGCACCTAGCAAGGTACTTGTGAGACAAGTGGCAAGCCGACCGTGAGCAAGAGCACCATCCCCCTCCTGGCGAGTTGATAATTGGCCAAATCATAGTCGTGTCAACGGGGGGTGCGACAGGGATCGACGAAACGCGGCACCCCTTACCAGTCGAGGGGACTGGCAGCCACCCAAGGAAGAAGGCTAAAGCGGCCAAGCCGATCATCTTTACCGACGTGGACCTCCACGGGATATCCCTGCCTCACGACCCTCTGGTGATCATAGCCCGGGTCCACCGCTACGAAGTGCAGAGGATATTGGTCGACTCGAGAAGCTCGGCAGATATTCTCTTTTATGATTGCTTTCAGTGTATGGGACTCACCCCGTCGAACCTAAGGCCGACCACCCACATCCTGTCGGGGTTCACTAACCACTCCATCCCGGTGGAAGGGGTTATCATCCTCCAACTTAATATCGGGGAGACGGGCCGTACGCACACCGTGCCTGTGGAGTTTATCGTCGCGAGAATTCCATTGGCCTACAACATCCTCCTAGGTCGCCCGACACTGAACTCCCTCCGGGCCCAGATATCGACCTACCACCTAGCGAGGAAGTTCCTACAACACCAAGGCGGGATAGGTCGGGCCTACAGGAACCAACAATCCGCAAAGGTTTGCTTCACAGCAACATCTACGTCTGAGCGGCCAAACAATGACCTTGAGGGCGAGGATGATATCAAGGGTTCCATGGATACTCGAGACTAGCAAAAAGAGGTATGAGGAACCCCGGTGGAATCGCTGACTAAGGTCCCCCTTGCGGAGGGGGACAATGAGCGAACCGTCCAGATCAGGTCACTCTTGACGGGGAATCGCCGAGATGACCTGATCCACTTCCTCAGAAATAACTCGGACGTATTCTCCTGGGCGCCTGCCGACATGCCTGGGATTGACCCCAGAAACATAAGCTCGGGATGGACCCTACGGTCCGGCCTGTCAGGCAGAAAAAGCGAAGCTTCGCCCCGATCAAACAAAAAGCGATCGAGGACGAGGTAGACAGGCTCCTCACCGCCAACTTCATTCGGAACGTGCCTTACTCGGAATGGTTGGCGAATGTAGTCATAGTTAAAAAATATAGCTGGAAATGGCTCATGTGCGTCGCCTTCACTGACCTCAACAAGACCTGCCCGAAAGACAACTATCCCCTCTCTCGGATAGATCAGCTCATTGACAGTTCGGCAGGCCACGAGCTACTTAGCTTCATGGATGCTTTCTCCGGCTACAACCAGATCCGTATGAATCCGGAGGACGAGGATCTCACCGCATTCACAATGGACTGGGGGGTATGCTGCTATAAGGTGATGCCCATCGGCCTAAAAAACGCCAGGGCTACGTACCGACGCTTGGTTAATCGGATGTTCAAGCCACTGATCGGTAGGAACATGGAGGTTTACGTCGACGACATGCACGTCAAATCATCCTTGTCAGATGAACACGCCAAGGATCTGGGTGAGGCCTTCGACGTCCTCCGCAAATACAAGATGAAATTGAACCCCGCCAAGTGCGCATTCGAGGTCACCGGTGGAAAGTTCCTCGGCTTCATGGTCACCCACCGTGGAATCGAGGCTAACCCGGAGAAAATCAGCGCCATCCTCAACATGGCCGTGCCAAAGACTAACGTTGAAATCATGCGGCTAACAGGGCGGGTAGCCGCTCTATGTCGTTTCATGTCGAGGTCTGGGGAAAAGTGCCTCCCGTTCTTCAAAGCTCTAAGGAAGATGCCAAGGTTCGAATGGTTAGAGAAGTTCCAGACCGCTTTTGAGCAATTAAAGAGGCACCTTGCGACTCCCCCACTGCTCACCCAGCCAGTTGAAGGGGATGAGCCATCGCTATATCTAGCGGTGTCCGACCAAGCTGCAGGTTCGGTGCTCGTCCGAAAGGTCGAGGAAGTCCAGAAGCCGGTATACTATGTGAGCCACATCTTCAAGGACACAGAAACAAGGTACCCGGCCATAGAGAAGATCGTCTTGGCACTCATCGTGGCCTCAAGGAAACTACGACACTATTTCCAGGCGCACGCCATCCTCTTTCTTACCGAGCGGCCTTTAGGGGCTATCCTCGCCTCCCCCGAGTCCTCTGGTCGTTTGGAGAAATGGAGGTGGGAGTTATCCCAGTTCGACATAAAATACCGCCCGAGGCAGGCTATCAAGGCACAAGTCCTGGACGATTTTATCATCAAGTGCACCATCCCCAGTAAAGAGGCGGAATCCACGCTGGCCCCCAGAGCTCAACCCTCAATCGATGAGAGGCCCGACTCCGTCCCTGATTGGATCCTTTACGTTGACAGGTCCTCAACCGAGGAAGGATGAGGTGCCGGCCTCATCATCCAGGGCCCGAACAAGGCAGAGATGGAGTATTCTCTGAAGCTCGGGTTCAAAGCCTCAAACAATGCAGCGGAATACGAGGCCTTGCTGGATGGACTATAGATAGGCTCCAGAGTGGGGCTAAAAACTATCTGGGTTCGCAGCGACTCCGCCCTAGACGTTGGCCAAGTGACATACCGATTCGAGGCACGGGAGCCTATGATGGTGAAGTATCTGGCCGAGGTGAGAAGATTACGAAAGGACTTCGACGAAGTCCAAGTGGAGCAAATCTCCAGATAGCTAAACGCCCAGTCCGACGCCTTGAGTAAGCTGGCTTCATCTTATACGGCCAACAACAAGAGAAACATCCTCTTCGAGGTCTTACCATGGCCCAGCGTGGAAGACAGGGCAACGTCACTTCAAGTGTACAAAGCCCGGGAAGAATACCGGGATTGAAGGAAGCCCCTCATGGGATTCCTGAGGGAAGGTGCACTCCCAGAAGATTGAGGGGAAGCCCGCCGTCTCCGAGCCAAAGCTCACTATTTCGTCTGGAGCAATGGGAACTGTTCCCCTCCGAACGACGGCCGCGACGCGGGGACATCTAGCCTGAGATTCGGGGCAGATGCTATATGGTTTTATCCGTATACCTCTCCAAAGATGCCAAGTTGATTTATGGCACCGTGTATCGGAGGTTTAGACGGATGCGGCCGATGTAGCAGACTTCGTCAGATTCCCCCTCTCTTGAGGGGTTTTTGATTGTGGGGATGCTCTTCCCTGCAGGCGCAAGCCCCTGCAGTTAATTACGCTACTGCGTCGCGGTAACAACTTTCTCCTTCTCCAGAATTTCACTTCGTGTCGTGGGTATTTATTTTGTTTGTGGTTGTCCGTGGATTGTATACGGAGACTGAGTAATGTCGTCGCCCGTAGGACATGGATTAGTCCAAATCCGTATTTACTTAGATTTGGGTTTGGTGTTTTTAGTTTAAGGATACATTAGCCGTATTGAAGCTAAGATCAACTTAAACATTCATTAAGGATACGTTAGTCCTGTTTGAGACTAAGATCAACTTAACGTGGTGATCCATTTAATATATGGCCGTCAGGACTCATCGCCTCTCTGACATCGTTGAAGGATTACAACGATAGGTGTCAGAGGAATTCAGAGATGTACCCTTGAACCAAAGTCGATTTGGAGTTTTATAGTCCATTTGGATGTTTAAGGATACGTTAGCCGTGTTTGGGGATAAGATCAACTTAAACGGGACCGTTTAGATCCGGCAAAAGAGTATTTGGAGGCTCTATTGTTCCAGTTTAGGGACGCAGTGGTCCATGTTCCAGTTTAAAGACGTAGTGGTCCATGTTCCAGTTTAAGGATGTGGTGGTCCATCATTAGTTTAAGGACGTTTCGGTCCATCATTAGTTTAAGGACGTTTCGGTCCGACATTAGTTTAAGAACGTTTCGGTCCAATATTAGTTTAAGGACGTTTCGGTCCACGAGTTTAAGGACCCCGCAGTCTGTATTCATGTGTGGTCGTTGGGACCCGTCGCCTCTCTGACGTCGTTGAAGGATTACAACGAGAAGTTTTAGAGGAGTTCGGAGATGTACCCTCGAACCGGAGGTAAATTGATTTAAGAGACCAATCTTGCTCAGTCAATTTAATTTGAGGACTTACTGCCAAAATTGGGCTAAGTCCAGTTGAAAATGTTCAACATTTTATTTGCTTTTGTATTGCATTTCTTTATTTTTATTTTTATTTGGGCTCTACCCATAAAGGATGCAGAGCATCAATTTGTTTTGGGTTCTGCCTATTTAAAAATGATGCAGAGCATCAATTGTACTGGGGCTCTGCCCTTTTATAAATGATGCAGAACATCAATTGTACTTGGGCTCTGCCCTTTTTTATTGCTTTGCAATTTATTTTGGCCTGCTAGGTCTTTTCGACTTAGGCCTGGCCCTTTAGCAAAAAAAATGCATTGCATTTGTCTGGCGCTTTGCGCCAATCAAAGAGCGCAAGCGCTTGTGGTGACGACACGTGTCATGCAAGCGCAGTGCGCTATGCTGCTGCGCTGCTGACACGTGTCACGTTCTGAGGAGTGCAAACGCAACAGCGCAGTGCACTGTGTTAGTGCGCTGTGCTGTTGCGCTGCTGACACGTGGCGCTCTCTGGTGGCTTACGCCAGCCCAAGAGCGCAACAGTGCAGTTTTATAAGTGTAAAGCACTATTAATTTGAGAATCTTTTAGATTCAAGAACCAATGGTTCATAAAAGAAGTGCAAAGCACTATTTGTTTTCTTCCATCTAATGAGAATCAAAGAAAACAAGTATTTCTTGTTTTTCTTATTTAAAGAACCAGTGGTTCATAAGAAGTGCAAAGCACTGTTTATTATGTGAAGATCATTGATCTTGTTCTTAGATCAATGATCTATTAGAAGAAATTTCTTCTATTTTTATGAAGGTTTTTACCTTTTTCTTGAAACTTTTTCAGAGTTCTCTTTGTTTGAAGATCTTGCTTGCTCAAAGAATGTTGATGCCTTTGAATTGAGGTCTAGGTTCCTTTTTATAGTGCCCATAAATTAGTTAAATTTGTTAAAGAGATCTCTCTCTGAGTGATTTGGGGAATTTTCCCCACCGTTGGATCTTTGATCCAAGGGCTTCTGTTTTACAGAAGAAAATCTTCTTGTTTTAACAAGAACAGAAAAGATTTCTTTAGAATTTTAATTCTGTTTTGTGCAAATGCTCCAGAGCGCGACACGTGCCGCGCAGCGCAAAGCGCAGCGCAACTGCGCTAGCGCATCTGCGCTGACACGTGTCGCGCAGTGCAAAGCGCATCGGAACTGCGCTAGCGCATCTGCGCTGACACGTGTCGCGCAGCGCAGTGCTTGCGCAACTGAAGCATTGCTTCCTTTAATTTTAGTTTAAGTAGAGCTTTGCTCTGATTGGGTGCGCCTTCTTGGTTGCTGCGCTGATGCATCTGCGCCTGACACGTAGGGTGTTGCGCCCGAGATTTGAAGCGTTGCTTCAAAATTTGAATTTTAAATTTCCAACAAAGCTTTGCTCTGATTGGGGGAAACAAATGCCCCCCCCCACCGTTGCGCTCACATGGTGCGCACGTGAGTGCAGCGGTGGCAAGCTCCTGACAGTTGGATCAAGGGGTGAGCTGAAGGGGCGCAAGCGCCTTATAAATAAGACCTCCGGCCCTCAGTAGATGATTACCATCTTCAAGAACTTTTATTTTCAGAGCTTGCTCTTGCTTAAAGACTTCAGAGCTTTGCTCGTTTCCAAAGTTAGAAAACTTTTAGGTAAAATTAATTTAAATCAAATTAATTTATATTAATCTTAACCAAAAGAGCTTTGCTCTCATAGATCTTTTGATCTAACGAAATTCCCTTTGGGGTTTCACCAACAGAGCTTTGCTCTCATGAATCCATAGATCTACAGAGATCTTGTTCATGGGTTTTAACCCATGAGCAGAGCTTTGCTCATGGATCCAAAAATAGATCTTTTTGATCTAAAAATGAAGAACTTCTAAGAGTCTTCAAAATGTTCTAATTTCTTTAGGAGTTTTAAATAAATTTTCTCATCATCACCACAGAGCTAGGCTCTTTTAAGGAATCTTATTTCCCTGAGACCAGAGTTTGACAAGTGTCACTCTGTGACAGAGCTTTGCTCTGAAAGAGGAGATTTTCTCCTTGTCTCTAGGGATTTTTTTTATTATTATTATTAGTGGGAATGTTTTCCTGGGGACCAACTGACAATCTCATTCAATGATGAGGTTGTTTTATTAACTGACGTATTGTCATCCAGATTTTGTGGGTCCCCCTTCGGTCTCCTACCCACTGCACTGCTGTGTGGTGTAATTAATTAATTTTAATTTAATTAATTTTTAATTTAATTAATTAATTAATGCATTTTTCCTTAAACGCTATGCGTTAGGATTGCAACACTAACGGCTAATTTCTGTTCATTTGCAGCGATCGTGTCTCTCGACACCTCATTCCCGTTTGCTCGTTCAGAGGAGGGATTTCCCGAAGCGCCCTTGGACCGTGAAGTCTTGGCCATGATCAAAGACCACGACCCGGAGTATAAGAGTCTCCACCTTTGGGGGTCGTGGTACAATCAGATCATTATGGGTCGACGCAGCTTCACATGCTCAGTGCCGTCAGAACCCATCACGGCGATTCATTACGCCAGCCCACCCCCGGTGCAGTACGCCGTGGAGATGGTTGATTGGACATCGAAGGGCTTTCTACATCCCGCCATAGATGCGATTCCGGTTCAGCGTCCCATAGTTTTGGATATCCTGGGATGCCGTATCTGTCAAGGCGAGGCACGACCCTGGGGGCAATCATATAACATAGGTCTGATCCCCCGCCACCCGATCGGCTACCTGCCATGGGCTCGGTATATCCTGTCGATGAAGAAGTCGCAGTTGATAAGATTAGGATTGTACACCGCAGTCTACGTCTCCCTCTTCCAGTATCCCACGCTCCCCACCTAGTGGTTCAAGGCTTTCTTGGAACAGTGGAATATTCCCACCCACACTTTCCTTGCCATGGATCGGGAAGTGTCAATCTCTTTGGAGGAGTTCACGGAGGTATCCGGTTTACCAGTCATGGGGGAACATTATGAGGAGTTGCTCCCGACAGATATGTACGTCTTTGGTGCTAAGCCGGTAGTAAGGGGGCTCACGCCGGAGAATGCTGTTCAACACCAATTCCCAAGTCTGATCAAGGTGTTGAACATCTACGAGGCCCTTTTCATTGAGCGTGGGAGCCGCGGAGTTAGTTTTGAGGATTTCATTGCTCGATTCCTTCACCCAAACGTCCTCTCGGCAGAAGCTGCCAAGTTTGCCACCCTTGAGGACCCTTTCGGTTTAGGTTTGGATAACCTGCCGGCGAAGGAAATAGACCAAAAGGATTTTTTCCTTCCTAACACCCCGACCATGTCTTTTGCAGAAGTTGCAGCCCCCAAGATGGACGAGGAGACCTTCTTTTTAGGATTTCTTGGGCTATGACTGAGTTGGTTTGCGCTCCCAATGCATTCTCGCCATATGCGGCCCTCCGTCTTTTACCCTGCTCATCGGATGACCATCGGGGTAAAAGTAGCCGTTGGGATAGCCGGCTTGGCACACTTGTATCACGGCCTCAGTCGAGCGGCGGATGCTAATGAGCCCGGGGTGCTGCACGTAATTTTCGCGATGCACTATTTCATGTCATGGCTCGAGCTACATACATCGGGTGTTTTCGGCATGCATAAAAGGCCCTCGTTCTATGAAAGGTGCAGCTTCCCTCGCATCATACAGCTGATTGGCGCATCAATTATGAATCCATCGCCACGAAATGCCAGGGGTTTACTCCTTCGCTCCCACACCGTTGGAGCCGGTGTGTCTTTTGTTGACAAGGTGTTGACTATTGGAAAAGCGTCTACCACTGCAGTATGGCCATTGCAAGACACTTTCAAGGATGGAGCTTCAGTTTTAACGGCCCGGGAGACCCTTCACTTATATTCCATCAGACCGGGCTTCTTGGTGTTTAGGCAGAACGGGGCAGCGATCTTCATGAGATATAATCCGCATCGTTTCGCCCAACAGCTGAGCTACAATCAAAGGGTACCGCTGGAGGCTTTCTTATCGGAACCTGCTGCGACCGAAGAAGGGATGGAGAGAGCGCTGCATCATTTCATGCGTCTAAACACGGGCTCCCACTTCTTTATCAGTGAGCCGGCTTGCGCCCCATGACTCCTCAGGGTATATACAGAATGGTACAGTCATTCGACGAGAGCGGTCATAAAGGAGGAAAGGCGGTTGTTGATCGACCGTAAGGGTGTACCTCCAGGTAGCGATCGCAACGCTCCTTTAGTGCCAAGGACCCCGGTAATCCCCCCTTTAAAAGATGCCAGAGCCAGACCCTCACGTGCGCAGAGTCCTCCACGCGGATTGCCGCTCCCTGATATTCCGGATGCACCACCAGCGCCCTGTACTCCAGTGGAGACAGTGGTTATAGCCTCGCCGGAGTTTGGCGTGGGTGCAGACATCGGGACCCGCCGTCCCAAGGTGGCTGCTAAATGGAAGTCAATCCCACGTGCACCTAGGGTCGGAGGGCAGAAGAAAAAGAAGTCGCTCTTCGCTGCGGACGTCGCGTTCGCTCAGGAACCCCACGCTCCCTATGCCGAGGGCCTGAGTGAATACGGGACTAACGAGGGATTAGTTATACCCCCACCGGATGATACGGACTTGGAGGCCGCTCTCGAAACGTCAGCGTGGTTGGCAAAGCGTGACGCATGGCTAGCTAAGCTTGCAGATTCAGGTAATCACTAGTCGCATTTTCTATTGCATCATATCTTTGCCTTTGACTAATATTTTTCCTTCTTTTCTTCCAACAGGCATCACCACTGAAGAAGCCATTGCCGCTTCACTCAAGACCTTCCAAGAGGAGGAACGCCTTAGAGCGTCTTTAGGCCTCAGTAAGTTTTGATTCATCAAGTTTTTATTCTCCTTGTGTTATGGTCAATCTAATCTCTCCCTTTTTATTGCAGAAACCTCAATGTCGTTCCCGCCAAGCGACGCAAATGTTCTGCCAGCTGCCGATGTTCCCGCTTCCTCTGGGCCACCGCAGGAGACTCGTCTTGAAGAGCCGATGAGAGATGCCTTAAAGGCTCTGGAGGCATCTTTAAATGAGGACGACGATGCTTCGATAAAGGAAGCGTCAAAGAGGTCTATCTTGACAGCTCGGGAAGAGAGGAAGCGGTCGAGGCGCGAAGCAAAGGCACGCAGGGCTGCTTTGGCCATTGGAGCGGGCCCCAGCACCGTTCCTCGAGCCGACACTCCGCCAGAAGAGTCCCCGGTCGCCCTGTCTACAGCTCATAGACAGGCGATCCGCGCCAACAGGGAGGTTAACGACAAGTCCACCTCAGGTAATACTTCTTTCAGAATTTTGTTGTAAAAATTATAAAGCCGTCGGTTCTTATACATTCTATCTTGTAGGGCCAGGCCCAACCGAGGGGGAGGCGGAGACTGCCGAACCTGAGGGGCTAAGGGAAAAGGCATTGGTCGAGCCTGAGCCGGTGGCGGACGACACAGCCAGGATTGCTGGGCCCGAAATAATGGCTGACGAACTGGTCATGTCCGCTATGCCTGAGCAAGCGGTTGTTGTTGAGCCCGAAGTAGCAGCGGGGGAGTGCCTGAGGCTGATGGTCTTGTGGTGACGGTGGACGAGGTAACCGTGACTGTTGAACCCGAGGGAGTAGCGGGTGAGGTGGCCATGATTCCTGAAGACGAGCCGACCGCTCCTTCTCAGGAATCTGGCAATGCTCCAGTCATAGCCCTCCCTGTCTATGGTCCTCCGCCGTCTCCAGGTCTCGCGAGCACGACAACGGTTCCCATTGAGTCGGGTGATGAGGCCACGGGCGGTGGCCTCATGTCGATGGAGGAGGGAGCCACCTCCGTTTCGGCCAGCAGCTCACCAGGTAAATCCCAAGTTACTGTCCTCTTTATCTTACAGTACTTTCTGACAAGTTCACATTTGTTCGTAACGCAGGTGCAGCCAGTGCCGATGCCCCATTGCTCGAGGGAGCGCCTTCAACTACTGCCTTGGCGGTGGTCACCTCTCAGCCCTCTCTCATACCGTCAAAGATGTTGGAAGGTATGAGTTTGCAACTTATTAATCTCACTTTTCAGACGTATAATTTGTGTACTAAAGTCATACTGTTATGTCTTTCAGGAGTGCTTTTTGACCATCTTTATCAGATGTTGCTCCCACACTTCTCCTTCCCATCCGAACTCGCTTCTTCCTCTGGTGGCGTTGGTGAGTATGATTTCCATTGATATCTTTCTTTTTTTCATTGATGGAATTACTTCTAACCCCTTTTTCTCATCTCGACTGCAGTGCTACAGATTGAAGGAGGGGATAAAAGATCGGCTGCGCCACCGGCCCTTCCGGCCTTGCCACCTGTCTCAGCTGGTATGGCGACTATCACATCGATAACTCCCCTTTTTTATTTTCTATACTGTTATCTGATCACATCCTGTTTCTTTTCAGCTGTCGTTCCGGTCTCGGTGCCCTTCGAGCCTCACATTACAATGCCGGCGGGTCCTTATCTGAGTCGTCCGTCTTCGAAAGGCACCGCGAATAGTCTGCGCATGTTGAGTGACTACGTCGAGGAACTCGACATTGAAACTCCTACATCTGCCACAGACTTCTCTACGGCGGTTAACCCGATGCTGGTGATACTTGTGAACTTTCATGACGAGGGTATCATCGCATCTTGGGTTAACCATTGCAGGGAGATCGAGGCCCGCCTGCATCAGTTGGAGTCGCTGTGTCTCGCTCCTGAGACCTTGGCCGCCAGCAATCAAAGAGCAGCGTGGATTGAGCAGAGCGCTTCTTACTTCTGCCATCTCGAATATGAAGTCATTTCAAGGCGTAAGGAGCGCGGTGAGACTTCGAGCAAGTCTGCCCAACTGCATGCTTGGGTGGAGGCCAATGCTGCACGGCTGAAGGTTGTCTTTGAGGGCCTTCTGCAATGTCTTTCTGAAGGGTTATCATTGAGGCAACGGCTTGACGTTGTCGAGCGAGATGCACCCAGCCAGGAAGCAGCCCAGAAGGCGGCGGAGGAGCAACTTTCATCCTTCTTGTAGCAGCGAGCCCAGGTGGAAGCGGAAGTGGCCGCGGCAGCCACCCAGGAGGAGGTGCTAAAGGAAGTGCGAGAGCAGCTCGTGGATTTACTAAAGACACTTCCTCCTCAGTAGCTATCCTTCTTTGTATCGTTTGTACTTGTAGATAAAAAAAGAATGTGTATATATATATATATTTTTATTCTTTAACATAATGTATCCTGTACCCAATCAAGTTTATGAATAAAAGATACACATTTTTTTTGTAATGTCTTGTGTCATTTTCTCCGTCTTTTCTTTCTTTTATTATCAGCATGCCACCTTAGTAAACATGGTTGACGGATGATTAGAGCGAATATCCTGACTACCTCAAGAAATAGCGATGGCTTAGGCCGCAGGTTCAGATTTGCTGCCTAAGACTTTTCAACTCTATTAGCCGTGAGGGTCTCATAGAGATTTTTCTCCCTACGGATCGAAGGGATCTCGTAGGTGGGTTTTCTCCTTAGGAATCATGAGGATTCCTAAGTGTGTCTTCTCTTATAAGTCGTAAGGATCCTATAAGAGAATTTTTCCCTCTTACGAGTCGAGAGGACCCGTAAGCGGTTGTTTCCCTCCTTGTTGAAACTCGACTTTGGAGAGTGAGACCCGTGAATAGTATGCAAAAGACCGTTTTAGATCGATTTGCAGGGTCCCATTGTTCAGGAAGCAAGTTTTTTAGTCCCTGCTGCCTGAGGCTTCATCTTGCAAGTTGAGACGAATCGAGAATTTTCCCGCGGAGACACTGGTTTCTCTGCGAGCCAACGCGAATCAGGAGGCTCTCATCAAGGATTGTTTGTTTCCCTGAGTTGAGGTATTTGCTAAGGATTATTTGTTTCCCTAGCGCCAAGGATTATTTGTTTCCCTGGTGTTGAAACGAATCGAGAATTTCCCACGGAGGCACTGGTTGCTCTGCGAGTCGACGCGGATCAGGAGGCTCTCGTCAAGGATTGTTTGTTTCCCTGAGTTGAGGTATTTGCTAAGGATTATTTGTTTCCCTAGCGCCAAGGATTATTTGTTTCCCTGGGGTTGAAACGAGTCGAGAATTTCCCACGGAGGCACTGGTTGCTCTGCGAGTCGACGCGGATCAGGAGGCTCTCGTCAAGGATTGTTTGTTTCCCTGAGTTGAGGTATTTGCTAAGGATTATTTGTTTCCCTAGCGTCAAGAATTATTTGTTTCCCTGGGGTTTAAACGAGTCGAGAATTTCCCACGGAGGCACTAGTTGCTCTGCGAGTCGACGCGGATCAGGAGGCTCTCGTCAAGGATTGTTTGTTTCCCTGAGTTGAGGTATTTGCTAAGGATTATTTGTTTCCCTAGCGCCAAGGATTATTTGTTTCCTTGGGATTGAAACGAGTCGAGAATTTTCCACGGAGGCACTGGTTGCTCTGCGAGTCGACGCGGATCAGGAGGCTCTCGTCAAGGATTGTTTGTTTCCCTGAATTGAGATATTTGCTAAGGATTATTTATTTCCCTAGCGCCAAGGATTATTTGTTTCCTTGGTGTTGAAACGAGTCGAGAATTTCCCACGGAGGCACTGGTTGCTCTGCGAGTCGACGCGAATCAGGAGGCTCTCGTCAAGGATTGTTTGTTTCCCTGAGTTGAGGTACATGCCGAAGACACTGGTTTCTTCGGAGTTAGGATGAATCGTCGAGATCTGGCTTCGTTTTCTGGCGGAGCCTGTTGGGAAAGTATGGTTCCCTCTTCGTTTGCGCCCTTGGATTGTATACAGGGATCGATGTGATCTTAACTGTAGGGCCAAAGTTTTATCATCATTTTTTTTGTTTTATTTCCGCGATGCTCTATCATTTCAGCTTTTATATCGCGAAGGTCGCGATTGCCCAATCATTTCGGCTATTTTTCACGGTGCCCAATCATTTCAGCTGTTTATTTTATTTTTACTCGCTGCTTTTTATTTCGAGTTGCCCAATCATTTCGACTATTTTTTTTATTTTTACTCGCTGCTTTTTATTGCAGGTTGCCCAATCATTTCGGCTATTTTGCATGCATACATTTTTACTTGCTGCTTTTTATTGCAAGTTGCCCCATCATTTCGGCTATTTTGGATGCATGTGTGGCCTATTGGCTTTTCGCTGTAAACTGATTTCGGCATCAACACCGCTACAACTGGGATATTACCAGGAGCGAATCATCATCTGCCTCTGTCGATGTCGAACAAAGGTGGCTTAGCGACCAGGGTTAGGGTCCTGTCGACTAAGGCTTTTGACTTCATGAGCCGTAAGGGTCTCACGAAGTTATTTCTCCCTACAAGTCGTGAGGATCTTGTAGGTGTATTTTCTCCTTAGGAATGTGAAGATTCCCAAGTGTTCGTTTCCTCTGTAAGTCGTAAGGATCCTACAGGAGGGTTTTCTCCTCATAAATCGAGAGGATTTACAAGGGTTGTTCACCATGCAAACATGTCCCCAGTCACGGATGAGACTTGGTTAGGAAAATGCTTATTCGCGCCCATGGATTGTATACAAGGGTCAGTACTGAGCCACTTGTAGGGCAATATCTAAAGTTGTGGGGGTTGCTTAAGCACAGGTTTAGGTCTCTGTAACTTAAGACTTTCAAATCTTATGAGCCGTGAAGGTCCCATAAGAGAGTTCTCCTTACGAATCGTGAGGATCTCGCAAGTGTATTTTTTCCTTAGGAATCGTGGGGATCCCTAAGTGTGTTGCTCCCTTGTGAGTCGTAAGGATCTCACGGGGATGGTTTCTCCTTACAAGGTCGAGAGGATCCTATAAGTGTCTTTTAACGAGATTGCGCCCTTTCGAGTTTTCACAAACACTCGCCGGTAGTCCTGCTGTTTTTACTCAGGGAGCCCTTTTCGGGTTTTCATCCGTGCCCTTTTTTGCTTATAGACATACCTTTTTTATTTTTTTTATTTTCTTCTTCTTCTTCTTTTTTTACGAGGTCGCGCCCTTTCGGGTTTTCACGAACACTCGCCGGTAGCCCTGCTGTTTTTACTCATGGAGCCCTTTCGGGTTTTCATCCGTGCCCATTTTGCTTATGGACATAACGTTTTTATTTTTTATTATTATTTTATTATATTTATATATATATATATATATATATATATTATTCATCTCGTCAGCTTAAGGATGTTGCGGTAGTAGTTTTAAGGACGTTTCGGTCCATCATTAGTTTAAGGACGTTTCGGTCCGTCATGGAGAAGGCCGGCTACTGCTTATAAAGCTTGAGGTTAGGAAGATAGAGAGCGGACATAGTCGTCGTCATCTACCATTGACCTAGGCTGTGGTTCATTAAGCGTAGTATCTCTTTAGGAAGCGATAGTTTATTGGCCTGAAAGGCCTTTCACCGTGCATATCTATGAGTAGATAGGCCCCACCCTGGTAGACCTTATCTATGATGTACGGGCCTTCATAGTTTGGTTCAAATTTTCCCCGCTTGGCGCGATTGGGAATCATAGGCCTTTTGACCACTAGCACAAGTTCGCCTTGGCGGAATGTCCTCGGTCGGGTCAGTCTTTCATATGAGCGCATCATCTTTGCTTTATAAGCTTCCAGATTTTGTTGCGCTATGAGCCGGGTTTCATCAAGGGCATCAAGCTCCTCAAGCCGAAGGTGAGCATTTTCTTCGTCCGTCAGCTCGTAGTGGACTGCCACTCGTAGAGAGGGTAACTCTATCTCGAGGGGGAGTACTGCTTTCGTCCCAAATACCAACGCGTACGGCGTTGTGTTCGTAGCTGTTTTGAACGTAGTTCGATACGCCCAGAGAGCCTCTTGCATCCTTTCGTGCCAGTCCTTCTTATTTCGGGATACCATTTTCTACATGATCTTTGTCAAGGTCTTGTTGAAGGCTTCAGCTAGACCATTAGCTCGTGGATTATAAACCGAGGAATATCTCCAGTCTATATTGTGTTGCTGCGCGAAGCGACTGATCTTGTGGCTTCTGTAAGCTGGCCCGTTATCGGAGATGATCTGTCGTGGAGTTCTAAACCGATATAGGACGTGTGTCTTGAAGAAATGGAGGATATTCTCCGTCTTCACTTCCCTCAATGGTACTTCTTCTGCCTATTTGGAGAAGTAGTCGGTCGTCGCCAGGATGAAACGATGTCCCCTGGACGATGCTGGTTCGATGGGGCCGACTATGTCAGTTCCCCACATTTCGAACGGCCAGCTAGCCACTGTCGGGTGTAGCGGATTTGGATGCTGATGGATAAAATCCCCATGAATTTAACATGAGTGGCACTGCTTCGCATACTCAAGACAGTCTTGAATCATCGTGGGACAGTAGTAGCTCATTCGCTTGATCTTCAACTTCATCTTTGGGCCTGCTTGGTGAGAACCGCAGATTCCATCATGAACTTCCTGGATGACTCTTTTCGCTTCGTCAGGTCCCAGACATCTCAACCACAGGGAATCAAATGACCTCTTGTACAGAGTATCATTGACGAAGGCGAAAGACAGAGCTCGTTTCATAAGCTGATGTCTCGAGGACGCATCTTCGGGCATTCGATGGGACTTAAAGTAGTCTATGAAGGCTTCCCTCCAATCCTCGGCCTTTTCCCGGTCTTTTATTTGCAGAGTCGTCTGCTCAGTCGCTCCCTTTTCTTCGGGTGATTCCGGAGATATTTCCGCTGGGGCAAGCACCCGACGGCTTTGTACCACAATTTTTACGTCATCGAGGTTCTCATCAGCCAGTTCCTTAGCGAGCTTAGCCAACGCGTCCGCTTTGCTGTTTTCCGCGCGCGGTATGTTCTCCAAAGTATAGGAGGGAATTTGGGTCAACAGTTGCTGCACCTTTTCGCCGTACTTCACCAACTCTGGTTTGCACGTTTGGTAGTCACCGTTTACTTGACTAACGACCAGCTGGGAGTCTCCGTATATGAGAAGGTTTTCAATTCCCATGTCGATAGCGATCTCGAGGCCTGCTATCAAAGCTTCATATTCGGCTTCATTGTTCGTCCTCGGCTCTGTTAAGGAGAAAGCGAAGCGCATTATCCTTCCTTGTGGAGTCACGAAGATGAGGCCTACCCCTGATTTGATTATAGGGGCGTTTTGTCTGCGCTTCTTCAGGGAAGATGCTCCATCGAAATAAAGCTCCCATCGGGTATCACCACCGTCGATCGCGTCAAACGCATGTTCGTCTGGAAGATCGCAATTTAGAGGAGAATCGGCAGCTATTGGATGCTCAGCGAGGAAATCGGCGATGGCCTGGCCTTTTACTGCCTTGAGAGGCTGATAGGTTATCGAAAACTCCATCAAGAGCAGGGCCCATTTAGCAAGTCGTCCCGTCAATATGGCCTTCGACATCAAATATTTAAGGGGGTCCACCTTTGAAATGAGACGGACCTCATGCGCCAATGCATAGTGCCTGAGCTTCGTTATCGCGAAGATTAATGCCAGGCAGTGTTTTTCAATGGGGGAGTAGTTGCTTTCTGCCCCCAGTAGAACTCGACTTAAGTAATAGAGAGCTCTCTCCTTCCCTTGATCGTTCTCTTGTGCCCATAATGCGCCTAAGGAACCTTCGAGGGCGGTTGTATAAAGAATGAGGGGTTTTCCCTTGACCGGAGCAGCCAACACCAGCGGGTTCTATAGGTATTGCTTAATCTCGTCTAGCACTCTTTGGCATTTTTGGTCCCAGACGAACAGAATTCCCTTCTTCATCAGGTGGCTGTAAGGAGGGCACTTGCCTGAAAGGTTGGCTATAAATCGCCGTATATACGCGAGCTTCCCTTGGAGAGACCGCAGCTATTTGAGAGTCCTTGGCGGAGGCATTTCCATGATCGCCTTGATCTTTGACGGATCTACCTCGATACCCCGGTGTCGGACGATGAATCCCAGGAATTTGCCCGAGGAAACTCCGAATGAGCACTTGAGAGGGTTCATCTTCAAGTTGTATTGCCGAAGGCGTTGAAATACTGTTTTCAGATGCTCGAGATATTCCTCGTATGATTTTCTTTTAACCACGAGATCGTCGATATAGCATTCGACGATTTCGTGTATGAGGTCATCGAAGATCTTCGTCATGGCCCTCTGATAGGTGGCACCGGCGTTCTTTAAACCGAAGGGCATCACCTTGTAGCAGAATATACCCAAAGGAGTCCTAAAGGCAGTGTGCTTCTGGTCTTCGGGATGCATCTTTATCTGATTATATCCTGACGAGCCGTCTATGAAGGAGAAAACCTCGTGAGTGGACGTATTGTCTATCATCAGTTCGGTGACCGGCACTGGGAAATCGTCCTTCGGGCAAGCTTTATTGAGATCCCGAAAGTCCACACATATGCGCACTGTCCCATTTTTCTTCATCACCGGGACGATGTTGGCGATCCATTCCGGATATTGAACCTCCTGAATAAAGCCAGAGTCGATCAACTTCTTGACCTCGGCGTTGATGCTCATCTCAAGCTCGAGCCGCATTCTTCTCAGCGCCTATTTGACTGTCTTGACGTCCGGGGATATCGCCAATTTATGCACAGCAATTTCTGGATCTAGTCCCGGCATTTCGGAATAGTTCCATGCGAAGCAATCTCTATGCTGCATAAGTAAGTCCTTTAGCACAGCCACCCTTTCTTCAGATAGCAGCTCGCTAATGAATGTCGGTCGCGGGTCATTTGTCGTTCCCAACTCAATTTTCTTAAGGTTATTTGCAGTGGTATGAATTCCATATTCCAGCTCTTTTGGCGCTGGTGTAAATTCTGAGATAACCTCATCATTGCTGTTTTCGAAGCACCAGGGAAAGTCATCCATGTTCTCGGGCTCTTCTTTTGATATCGTTATCACGCGACAAGTACGAATTCGCTTCCAATCCCAATATGGAACTGGTTCTTCTTCCGTGGCCTTGGGTCCGTGCTTCTGTGGCGGCACTACCTTCCAGTTGTAGGACAGAGCGAACTTGCAAAGCTGATATTGATCTTCAACCCAATTCGTGAAGGTGAAGCAGTCTTCGAGAGGATGCCCTATCACTCGGTGATAAGGGCAATAGTCTGGGTTTGAGAATTCGTCTGTTTGTTCGGGGTGTTTAGACTCCGGCAGTGTAAGCATCTGATGTTTTAAAGCGAGGTCAAGTATTTTCTTCGTCTCGTCCCGAGGAAAAGAGTATGCTCGACTCATTTTTCTCATGAGGGATAGATTGGAACCGCTCGATTTTCGCTCGCGTGGCCTCTTAGCCCCGCTTCGTTGCTATTGAACGTCTTTTTCGCGTTTCGACTTGTTTCTGCCTCTGCGTCGGGCCTTCTTTATAACAGGTTGACAAGGAGCGGCATTTTCATCTTTCACGGTCTGTTGGAGGAGGCGTTGCGTTTTGGCTTTCTCGTAGATGACCATTTCGCGGTTATGGTCGTCTCGGACTTTTTGACCCGCTTCCCTTATAAGCTTGTCCATTTGTTCTTCGAACGACGGACTGGGCTCTTTTGCATCTGGAACTTTCACTGGCTCAGGGTTAGCGTCTTCCCATTGAGCATCCGCTTCTTCATCGAAGTCATATACGACGTAGCAACCATGTAGTAGCTCTCGTTTCTTTGACCGGATGTATCCAAGCCCGATTGTCTCCATTCTCCCATTATGCAGTTTGCGTTGAGTCCCGGGAACGTTCCAGACTTTGTCATAGAACTTGTCTTTTCGAACGGTCTGCTTGAAGGATATCCCCTGGCGTTTTAGTAGCCTCTTCAAGCCTTCCGTATAATATCTGGGTAGACGGGTGGGTTGAAGCCTGTCCAGCGTAGGATCCGCCCCATGCTAGATTTCTTTCTCCACTCTGGTTTCTTTAGAGCGGTAGAATAGAATTGCTTTTTCGCTTTCTCGTCTGGGAGGGATATAGAACGTTCGCAGCTCTTCTAAATTGTAGATATCAAGCGCATCCAGTTCTTTACGGTGTTTAAGCGGCACCATGGCGACTTGTAGACTTTGTTCTTCACCAGCGGACGTTCGTATTGAAGGTCGAGCAGAGAATACAGTATAGGTCTCATCTTCCGAGTCGCTACCAAAGATCAACGTAGGAGTGGACGGTCCTGGCTTGTTGTGTTGGGGCGGACCCGAATACACTATCTCCTCTTCCTCCTCGGTATCACTGCCGAAAACAGGGATGGTGGCGTTAGCTTTGTTCTCCGGCTTGTGACACCTTTTCGTGTCTTCGAAATCCGGTAAGAAGTATTTAGCATCTTCATATTTGCGGACTTCGTTCACGGAAAATGGATTCAGTTCTCCCGCCACGGTATACTCGAGACCATCTTTAGCATACTTCATACACTGATGTTGTGTAGAAGGGATGACGTTGTACACGTGTAACCATGGTCGGCCGAGCAGAGCATTGTAGCATGTCTTGGCGTCTATGACGTGGAACTTAATGTCCATGACGAGTAACCCAAACCGTAGCGTCAGTATCACAGACCTAAGAGTTCTTGATGACTGGGAGTCAAACCCGGAGATGGTGATCTTGTCCCGAGCAAGGTGCTGGACGCTCATGTAGATTTCTTTTAACACCCGCACATTAAGGAGGTTAACTGAGGATCCATTGTCGATCAGGATTTTGTCTATCTTTATATCATGGCAGTATCCTGAGACATAAAGGGGGCGATTGTGTTCGCATGTCCCAAGGAGAAGGTCTTCATCACCGAAAGCGACATCGGCCGTGTGCACTTCCTCCAGTTCATCCTTTATCTTTTCCTAAGCCAGGAACGCTTGGAATTGTTCCGGATCTTGTAGTGCCTTGATCAACGAATCTCTCGCCTTCTTTGATAACAAAAGGGCGTCAAGAATGCTGAGCTGTGAGGGCAGCTTCCTCAGATGTGCTAAGACGTTGTAATCCACCTTATTTCTCTTCGGCGGGTCTTTGGCAGTTAGCTCCTCCATGACTTAGTCGTCTAGGGCGATATCCTCAGAGACCTTTTCTTTCCCTTTATCTTTTCTGTTTGAGGGTCCGAAATTCTTTTCAGGCAGCGTCCGGTTCCGCAGCCGAATATTTTCGCAAACCTTCGGCTCTTCTTCTTTTCCCGAGGTGGACTCTTTAAAGAGAGGGCCAAGCTCCAGCTCCTCATCAGAATCGCTCCCGAATGTAGGCACTTGTGACCCGCCGATGCTAACCATGCGACAATCGCCAGTAGTTCTTTTAAGCCCTTCGGTCGTATTTCTTTGCTCCCGGCGAGTTTTACGCTTTTCCCGCTTAAAGCGTTGTCGATGAGCAACATATCCTTGCCACCATCTATCGAAAGGTTTGCACTCTTGAGTAGGGTGTGAAACCTTCTGATGATACAAGCAATAAGAGGGGTGCATTTCTATTTCACCAGTAATTTTCCTTTGGAAGATGGTAGCTTCATGCCCATTGTTATGGCCTTAGCAAACCTTTTCCTCATCTTGAATTGGCTTTTGTCGGTAGTGGAGGTATTTTGCTCCAGCGGGATCATCTCAGCTTTCATCAAGTCGCTGGCGTTTGGCCCTTTCAAATATGGTCGTCTCGCGTTCTTGATCAGCTTTACTTTTCAACCGAGCTTCATTAAGGAATGAGTCAATTACTTCATCTGATGGCCCCAGAATTTTTGATTCAGGATCTGCCCCCAGCGTTCCAGTACAAGGAGTCTCCTCATCGTCCATGAACGAATGGGAAATTACATGACAGCTCGCCACGCATTCTTCAAATTCATCAGATGAACTTTCTCCCTCATCTTCCTCTTGAAAGACATGATCGAGGAACTCTTGGAATGTAATGGGAGTCCGTGCCTTCTGGTTGTATTCCTCCAGGCACCAATTTGTTTTTGCAAGTCCGTGCGCTTGTCGCCAGGCTTCACGGGCTTCTTTGATTTCTTTTTCTTCTTCTTCGAAGATTTTGACGGCTGGTTGCGAGTGCTTGAGTCACCACCAGTGGTCTTTGGAGTTGTACGTAGCTTCAGCATCCCTTCAATGACCTGCGGTTCCAACGGGTTCTTCCACCTAATCGCTGGACATGTCTGAAGATCGTTTAGCATCCTCTTTATCTTGGCTGATAATACAACCTCCCAAGGAGCTTCTTCAACGACGGAGCATGTTGCCCCCGGCGTATTCGTCCCCTTAGAGGTGTAGGGCTGCGGGGGATTCACCTTCCATTTGTCAGATAACGCGAATTTGCCCTGTCGATACTGGTTTTCAAGCCAATTTTTGAAAACGTAGCAATTTTCGATCGGATGGCCCAGTACTCGATGATAAGGACAGTAGTTGGGCTCATTGACATCACTTGGTTGTAACGGACGTTTTGGATCCGGCAGATTTATGAGTCGGTTGCGCAACGCCAGCTCGAATAACCTTCTCGTTTTATCGTGGGGAAAAGAGTAAGAACGTCCTAGCCTCTCCTCAAGGGCTACGTACGGACGCATATTATTTTGACGAACAACCGGTTTCGAGTCGCTCGGTTGTTGTTGAGCATTAGCGACGACGATCGCTTTTCCCTTTCCTTTGTCATTTCGGGAGTCCGGCTTTGGAAGAGGGGGTTTATGACCCATCTGATCCATTTGCGCTAGCTTGTCAATTAAGGCTTGGAAGGTAGTCGGCTTGAAAAACATCATAAATTGCGAGATGGTTGCTTGCGGATCAAGGGTTCCTACAAACATACCCACTGCGGGAGCTTCTTCAATGCGTTGCTCGCACTTCGACCATAAGTTTCGCCACCGTATAGCATATTGGACCCATGTCTCGCCTGGTTTTACCCTGGCGTTAATCAGTGTCGTCATCGGGGTGCGTTAACCGGCGCTTGCAAAACGCTGAGTAAACAGCAGCTCCATCTCTGCGAAGGTCTTGATAGAGTCGTTCGGGAGTTCAGAGTACCACTCGAACGCCGTATCTGATAAACTTCCAACAAACTGGCGAAGCAACAGCTTGTCGTCACCGCTGGTGTTGCCGCAGAGTGCCCTGAACTGGGCAACATGCTGGTGAGGATTGCCCGTCCCCTTATAGACATGGAACTTGGGAATTGTGTAGCCCGGCGGGTACTTGATCTGGTCGTACCAACTCGGATACGGCCGCCACGTTTTTACGACCTGGCCGGCTGCATCAGTCGCATGATGAACTCGTATTTGCTGGGCTATGTACTCGTCCAAATCAGCTTTGGAGATTGTCTCCTCCTTAGCTGTTGACAGAGCTGGTGGAGGATTTGACGTCTCTCCCCTATCTTCTTCAAGGACGATCGGGGGATCTTCGGCCGGAGGATCTTGCTGGATCATCATCCCTACCATGTCTTGGAACAGGAGGCCCATACGCTTTATGTTGGCTGCTTGTTCAGCAGCCTCTTTATCCTTCTTCTCCAATATTCGTCGAAGGAATTCGGCGTCAGTTTCTTGCTCCCGGCGTTCATCTGAAGACGTTTCAGGGCTTTCTTTTGGCCCAGTAAGTGCGGCCATAGCGTTCATCATCTCTTGGAGCTTTTGCTGCTGCTCCTGCGCTTTGGTCACTGATCGCGTGAGCGGTCGATGACCCGTAGATATGCGACTGTCCTCTTTACCAGACGCCACGTAGACGGTATGAACTACCATGCCCCCAGACTTAGGGCGTTTGGGTTCACCACCTTTGATATTCGTCGCCGGCGTTGGCACTTTCTCCGGCCTTCTTCTTTTATGGGTCGTTGAAGTTGAGGGAGCCGTTGCTTTGGGCACCCAAGTGGTCGTCATCTTCCGCCGCTTGATCGGGGAATTTTCTTCTTGCCGGCCTTTCAACTTCTTGTGTTGGCGAGAGAAATTAGTATCAATCACAGATTCTCGGACTCGTCGCCATGTCTTGTAAATCCTAGAGGACGGCGATTGAGGAGGCTGCTCTAGCCTTTCTGCTTCCACAGTAGTCTCCACCGGTGTAGGAGATCTCTTGAGCACCGCAGTTGGCGAGTTCCTGCGTACCCTATTCAGTAGCTCAAAGCTGTTCCCAGTTGGAACAGCAGCATTAACTTCCGCCGTTGGAGCTGGTGGAGTTATCCCGGATGGGGAGTTGCCCCCAGTCTTCCTTATTCGGCGCCAGTGGCGTCGTCGGACGCGACGAGTCGTCGGTATTGGTTCAGAGACGAAAACAACCTCTTCTTGCCCCGTGTTCAGGTATGGGGTTGTTGCCGGCATCAGCCTATTGAAGATTGATGTCTTTTGAGCAGCAGCAGCAGGAGTGGGAGTTAGGACGTTCAGTCTTGTAAAGACCGATTTCTTAGCAGGAGAAGCCGCCTTGACGACTTCAGGAGAAGGTTTGGGTACTCCTTTTGGGGTAACCTTTTCCGGGACTGCAAGTTTCATTGTGAGTCCGCAGGGGTTTTGGCCCAATCTGGAGAAGACCGAGGCACTGGTGTTGGGCGACCCGTTAAGAGGGGCCGCAGTAACTGAAAGTCGATCGAAGACCGACTTCTTAGGAGCTTCTGATACGGGCACGGGGGTGCTGAACCTTGTTGGTGGAAGCATAGTTCCGAAAAACAACCCCGTGGTGGCTTGAGTAATCTGCTCCACGGGCATGGTGAACAAAGAGGCCGCTTGGGGCCCGTAGGTTATGCTCCCAGTTGAAGCCGGACGCGAGCTGCAGCTGCAGTTGGAGCACTTCGAACAAGTAGAGACCATCGATGCTTGATTTCTTTTCTGTGCCAAGCAAGAGACCAAATCTTAGTAAACTTGAAATCCAAAGGCAACCATTAACAAACCGCGATTCGTTCGCTAAGACGACACATGAAGTGTGGAGTGGAAAGAGGAAAAGGTCCCACCGGGCGTGCCAGAATCTGTTCCCCTCCGAACGGTGGCCGCGATGCGGGGACGTCTAGCCTGAGATTCAGGGCAGATGCTATATGGTTTTATCCGTCTACCTCTCCAAAGATACCAAGTTGATTTATGGCACCGTGTATCGGAGGTTTAGACGGATGCGGCCGATGTAGCAGACTTCGTCAGATTCCCCCTCGCTTGAGGGGTTTTTGATTGTGGGGACGCTCTTCCCTGCAGGCGCAAGCCCCTGCAGTTAATTACGCTACCGCGTCGCGGTAACAACTTTCTCCTTCTCCAGAATTTCACTTCGTGTCGTGGGTATTTGTTTTGTTTGTGGTTGTCCGTGGATTGTATATGGAGACTGAGTAATTGCCGTCGCCCGTAGGACGTGGATTAGTCCAAATCCGTATTTACTTAGATTTGGGTTTGGTGTTTTTAGTTAAGGATACATTAGCCGTATTGAAGCTAAGATCAACTTAAACATTCGTTAAGGATACGTTAGTCCTGTTTGAGACTAAGATCAACTTAACGTGGTGATCCATTTAATATATGGCCATCAGGACTTATCACCTCTCTGACGTCGTTGAAGGATTATAACGATAGGTGTCAGAGGAGTTCAGAGATGTACCCTTGAACCAAAGTCGATTTGGAGTTTTATAGTCCATTTGGATGTTTAAGGATACGTTAGCCATGTTTGGGGCTAAGATCAACTTAAACGGGACCGTTTAGATCCAGCAAAAGAGCATTTGGAGGCTCTATTGTTCCAGTTTAGGGACGTAATGGTCCATGTTCCAGTTTAAAGACGTAGTGGTCCATGTTCCAGTTTAGGGACGTGGTAGTCCATCATTAGTTTAAGGACGTTTCGGTCCATCATTAGTTTAAGGACATTTCGGTCTGACATTAGTTTAAGGACGTTTCGGTCCAATATTAGTTTAAGGACGTTTCAGTCCACGAGTTTAAGGACCCCGTAGTCCATATTCATGTGTGGTCGTTGGGACCCGTCGCCTCTCTGACGTCGTTGAAGGATTACAACGAGAAGTGTCAGAGGAGTTCGGAGATGTACCCTCGAACCAGAGGTAAATTGATTTAAGAGAGCAATCTTGCTCAGTCAATTTAATTTAAGGACTTACGGCCAAAATTGGGCTAAGTCCAGTTGAAAATGTTCAACATTTTATTTGCTTTTGCATTGCATTTCTTTTTTTTATTTTTATTTGGGCTCTACCCATAAAGGATGCAGAGCATCAATTTGTTTTGGGTTCTACCTATTTATAAATGATGCAAAGCATCAATTGTACTTGGGCTCTGCCCTTTTATAAATGATGCAGAACATCAATTGTACTTGGGCTCTGCCCTTTTTTATTGCTTTGCAATTTATTTTGGCCTGCTAGGTCTTTTTGACTTGGGCCTGGCCCTTTAGCAAAAGAAATGCATTACATTTGTCTGGCGCTTTGCGCCAATCAAAGAGCGCAAGCGCTTGTGGTAACGACACGTGTCATGCAAGCACAGTGCGCTGCGCCAATGCGCCGTGCTGCTGCGCTGCTGACACGTGTCACGTTCTGAGGAGCGCAAACGCAACAGCGCAGTGCGCTGTGTCGGTGCGCTGTGCCGTTGCGCTGCTGACACATGGCACTCTCTGGTGGCTTGCGCAAGCCCAAGAGCGCAACAGTGCAGTTTTATAAGTGCAAAGCACTATTAATTTGAGAATCTTTTAGATTCAAGAACCAATGGTTCATAAAAGAAGTGTAAAGCACTATTTGTTTTCTTCCATCTAATGAGAATCAAAGAAAACAAGTATTTCTTGTTTTTCTTATTTAAAGAACCAGTAGTTCATAAGAAGTGCAAAGCACTGTTTATTATGTGAAGATCATTGATCTTGTTCTTAGATCAATGATCTATTAGAAGAAATTTCTTCTATTTTTATGAAGGTTTTTACCTTTTTCTTGAAACTTTTTTAGAGTTCTCTTTGTTTGAAGCTCTTGCTTGCTCAAAGAATGTTGATGCCTTTGAATTGAGGTCTAGGGTCCTTTTTATAGTGCCCAAAAATTAGTTAAATTTGTTAAAGAGATCTCTCTCTGAGTGATTTGGGGAATTTTCCCCACCGTTGGATCTTTGATCCAAGAGCTTCTGTTTTACAGAAGAAAATCTTCTTGTTTAACAAGAACAGAAAAGATTTCTTTAGAATTTTAATTCTGTTTGGCGCAAATGCTCCAGAGCGTGACACGTGTCGCGCAGCGTGACACGTGTCGCCCATCTGCGCTGACACGTGTTGCGCAGCGCAAAGCGCAGCGTATCTGCGCTGACACGTGTCGCGCAGCGCAAAGCGCAGCGCAACTGCGCTGACACGTGTCGCTCAGCGCAGTGCTTGCGCAACTGAAGCATTGCTTCCTTTAATTTTAGTTTAAATAGAGCTTTGCTCTGATTAGGCGCGCCTTCTTGGGCGCTGCGCTGATCCATCTGCGCCTGACACGTGGTGCGTTGCCCCCGAGATTTGAATCGTTGCTTCAAAATTTAAATTTTGAATTTCCAACCGAGCTTTGCTCTGATTGGGGGAAACAGGAACCTTTACAAGAAATCCTTCACTCAACTCCTACTCCGGTGCGTCAACCCCTACGAGGCCGACTACGTCCTCCATGAGATTCACAAAGGGGTCGGCGGCGTGCACCAAGGGGCCCGCACCTTAATCCAGAAGGCACTGCTCCAAGGGTAATATTGGCCGACGATTCACCAGGACGCCCAGAATCTCGTTAGGAGGCGTAAGAGCTGCCAACTCCATAGCAGCATACCTCGCCTTCCGGCTACCAAGCTAACAGCCTTATCCTCCCCCTTGCCGTTTGCCCAGTAGGGAATGGAAATGATAGGCCAGTTCCCTACCGGTACTGGCGGACACAAGTGCGTCCTCGTCGCAGTGGACTACTTCACGAAGTGGATCAAGGCCGTCCCCATCAGGAAACCGGAAACAACCACAACTATCAAGTTCCTGCAGAACAACGTAATATTTCGGTTCGGTATCCCGAGGTGTATCATCACCGATCACAGGACAAATTTCGAAAACGAAAAAGTTAAGGAATTCTACAGCGAATACCATATCCTTATGAATTTTGCCACGGTCGCGCATCCCCAGTGCAACGGGTAGGCCGAGGTCGCTAACCGGGAGGTCATTCGAGGTCTTCGAACACCCATAGAAGGACAACAAGGCAGTTGGGTCGAAGAACTTCCCTAGGTCTTATGGGCCTTACGCACGTCAAAGAAGACCCCCACCGGAGAAACCCCTTTCAGCCTCTGCTACGGCACTGAGGCAATGGTCCCAGCGGAGATCGGGCTGCTCAGTCACAGGGTCGAGCACTTCGACGATGAAGCCAACACCTCGGCCCTTCGGACTAATCTGGACATATTGTTAGAGAAACGGGACTGGGCTCAGATTAGAGTTGCTGCTTATCAACAGCAAACCGCCCACTACTACAATGCGTGAGTCAAGCATCGCTTCATCAAAACCGGAGATTTAGTCCTAAGGCGGAACGAGTTCGTCGATGTCCAGCCCGGCGGAAATGGGACGGACCCTTCCTCGTCTCCGAGGTCCTGCCCGGCAGAGCCAATCGTTTACAAGATGTGAATGGTCACAAATTTCCATGGCCTTACAACGTTGAGAAGTTCAAGTTGTACCTCTGAAAAGAATATCTATGAATGTATATTTCTTCTTTCACAAAAAGCAATGTAAATCTTTCTAAGTTCTTTTTATTTAATAATAAAAAGGAAACAATAGAGTATCGCAAAAAGGAGAATTTTATTTATTCGAAAGGTATTGTGAGCTCATCGACCTTATAGAAAAAGAAAAAGGAAAAATTTACAACAGAGTGGGAACGGGATCAAGGAAGTACTCCTGGTGATACTCAGAGTAGATTTCCGCCAACCGAGCCCTGGCCTCCGGAACCCGCTCCTACTGGTGCTGTACGCGAACCCGGGACGCCACGGAGGCACCTGACGCTCCACCCGCCGAGCCCTGGCTTATGATATGTCTCTTTTGGAAGCACTCCAAAATGAGGGTCAAGGATCGGTCATGCCTGGTCTTCGAAATGAGACCGGTCAAAAAGATCGTACACACCATGTCGAGTGCCTCGTCCAGCAGTTCCTCGGCAAGGGGGTTGTACAACCCCGGGGACCTCCTCCAAATTGCGTACATCGGCAAGTGGAGGAGGGGAGATCTGCGAGGAAGGAGACGACCGATGTGGTCCTCGATGCGCCGGACCACCCTCCGGTACCTCTCCTCAAAAACGGACTGGTCGTATATATAGATGTCGTCAGGAGTAATGATCTCTTCGATCGCATAGATACGCCCGGCCATCTCGAAAAGCAATGCTGGAAAGTTGGCGTCTCCCTCTGTATTTATAGCCTCCGCCGAATCCCCAAAAACCCAAATTTGCGCTCGCATGGGCGTGAATCCTGAGATTCGATCGATTCTCCCAATGCTGCACTGCCACATGGCGGGTATCCCGTGTTTCTCGGAAAATCAAAGTCGGAATGACGTGGATTCTGAGACGCCTCGCCTCTGCCACTTATATTCTTCTGCCACGTGTCGCCTGCGGCGGTCACCCTTCCCGACATTCACACATCTCAGAAGGACGGGCAGAGCCTTACGACAGTGAGCAGCAACCCTGCTCGGTCTATCCTTAGCAGGCAACTCCTTGCCCTCCCGCACTAAGGATCGAAGCCTCACCAAGAGGCCACTGAGCGGCTTCCCTGCTCGGTCCATCCTTGACTAGTAATCTCTTACCCAACGGCGCCGAGGATCAAAGCCCTCATCAAGAGGCCACCGAGCATCTTCCCTGCTCGGTCCATCCTTGGCTAGTAATCTCTTACCCAACGACGCCGAGGATCAAAGCCCTCATCAAGAGGCACCGAGTAGCTTCCCTGCTCGGTCCATCCTTAGCAGGCAACTCCTTGCCCTCCCGCGCTAAGGATCGAAGCCCTCGCCAAGAGGCAACCGAGCGGCAACCCTGCTCGGTCCATCCTTAGCAGACAAATCCTTGCCCTCCGGCGCTATGGATCGAAGCCCTCACCAAGAGGCAGTCGGGCAGCAACCTTGCTCGGTCCATCCTTAGCAGGCAACTCCTTGCCCTCCCGCGTTAAGGATCGAAGCCCTCACCGAAAGGCAACCGAGCATCAACCCTGCTCGTTCCATCCTTAACAGGAAACTCCTTGCCCTCCCGCGCTAAGGATCAAAGCCCTCACCTAGAGGCAACCGAGCAGAAACCCTGCTCGGTCCATCCTTAGCAGGCAACTCTTTGCCCTCCCATGCGCCCTCCTACGCTAAGGATCAAAGCCCTCATCAAGAGGCCACCGAGCAGCTTCCCTGCTCAATCCTTTCTTAGAGGGTGACTTCCTACCCATCTTTACTAAGCGATCCCCACCTCGACTTCGGGGCCATGGAGATACCGACCTTGCACCGGTATATACACACTTGGCAAATGGTTGAGTTCAACTTGACGTGCGATCGCCAAATGAAGGACCTAACACATCATGAAAGCAGTACCGCGCAAATGGAGATTTTACCACAAACAAAGGGAAAATATGTACGCAAAGAACACTATAAAATGATTTCATTCACAAAGGTCGAAAGCCTTTACAGAGGTATTATGGGCTCCCCATCCTTACAAAAATGCCCGGAGGCTTACAAAATTTCAACGCAAAAGAAAATATGAAGGCGGAGAGATTCAGGCCTCGAGGCCGGGGAGAACCTTGACAAGCTCCGCTTCCACCAGGATGGAGGCTGGTAGGTCGGCGCCCACCGCAGGGGCCTCGACGTTGGGAGCCGTGGCGACCGACTTCTCCCCGACGCTCCCACCCGGGGCCTTTCCCCCGACGACGCTTCTGGAAGCATTCCCCTGTGCCTCACCCTCAAGGGGGTACTCACCCCGGATATCGCTATCAGGAAACTCCGGCATCATGGCCTTGACGACGTTGAGGGCCTCATTCCAAACGAGGGCAGCGTCTTCAGCGAGGTCGGTATAGTACTGGTCCGACTTCTTGTAGTTCCCCACCGCCTTCGTTGCTCGGAGGTTAGCACGCCTAACTTTTTCCTTCATCGCCTCATTCTCCCTCTTGAGGGTGATCGCCGTCTTCTTCAGGGTGTTGACAAGCACCCTGGAATCTTCCAACTTAGCCTCGGTGGCCTGGTTGGACTCCCTCAAAACTCGGACGGCCTCTCGGCAGTTGGCGATCTCCCAATCCCAGGCCGCCGCCCGGTCTTCGAGGGCAGCGACCCTCTCCTCCGCCGCTTGCAGCTCCAGCCTCGAGCTCTCCTCTCGTGAGGAGGACTCGCCCGCGATCTGCATCGCCGGGGCAATTTTCTCGTCCTCCATGCTGACAATGAGGATGCAGTGTTGGAGGACCTGAAGAAAACAAAAGAAGGGTTAAAAAGAAAATGGGGGCGCCCGATCTTGTGAACAAAAAGTACTGAATAAAAACCTAAGTGGGGGCCGAACGCTGACCTGCACGGCCTCCTTGGCTATGGCCGCCATTTGGGCCCTGAGGGTCCCCCGAGGGATTCTGCCCCCGGCCGACCTTTCCATCTTCGAAAGCAGGCTGTCGGCAACGGAAAGCCCTGAGGGAACCTCGAAGCGAAGCTCCCCTTCATCCACGATGATCGGGGAAGCCGGGATACGGGGCACCGTCTTATGGTACCTCTTGAGGAGGGGCGCGCGGACATTGTTAGTTATATGTATGCCCTAGAGGCCATTACTGTATACGTGATATATATTGTAATGGATGCTTGGACATATATAGGGAAGACTTTCTTGCTCGACATGATAGTATGCTATCTGGTTGCACTTTATCTTAACATGTACACTTATTGTCTCTCTATTACAGGTTGATAAAGCCCTTAGGATGAGTACTTGACTACCAGGATTATGGTGCCGATCATACTAATGGGGCATAGGTAGCCGGTAAGTACATCCTTAGATTGTTCCTAGTCGTAGGAGTATCGAGACGGGGCATCGATACTCCAGAGTAGACTAGCGTATACGCTTCTCGACCCATGTGATGGGCAATGGATGATCCCATATCCATTGGTGTTTGACATCAGAGATGGTATACGGGTGCTCAGTGGAGACTGGGTACACTAAACGGACTCGCCGAGAACTCCTAGATGGTATTATACCTATCGTCAGATAGCAGTTCTCTGGTGACACTGGTACAGGCTAGTCTGTCGACCCGAGATCGTCATAAAGTCTTGTGTGATTCCCATTATGCTTTGATTTCCACTATACCACGTTTAAGAGATCGTGCAAAAAGGTGGTTTTTGGGTACAGTCCCGATTCACATGGAGGCAATGAGCGATAGAAGGGAATTCGTCTCTCCCGGTATAGGGAGTTAATGTTGCACTATGCTCGATTGGCCATAACAGGAAATCCCTGGCCAGGGTTGCTGAGATCTACTGGTAAGTATTATCAGTAGTTTCTCGAACCGTTATGTCGGCATGACTTATCAGGCTATTGGGGTCTGACGTTATACCACCCCCACGCTGTGATATGCGACATATCTGACGAAAAGACCGGACTGTACGGTAGTGTTACTGATTGGGATTCGCAGGAGTATGAGCAGGCTTGCTTATTGATCTTCTGATCGCTCAATACCCGGGTGGCCGTTACGTTTAGCAGACCGTTTGCGGCTTATGAGTGTTTGATATGATCATCACCTACTGCCGGCGTATTGACGAGTATTTAGAGTCCTATACAGAGGTTTCCTGGTTCATGCGAAACGAAGTAGGAGCACATATGTGATATGTGCGGGACCAAGATTAATGCGTGTATTTGATACCGTATTCTATTTTCGTGATATGTGATATCGGTCGGTTATATGTGATATAGCCGGGTTATCGGATCAAGTGTTGATTCGATAGGTTGTTACATTTGATATTAGTCGGTTGTATGTGATATTGCCGGATTATTAAATCAAGTGTTGATTTAAGAATTTAATGTATAATTATATATGTGATATATTAATTTACATTAACTAATATTAGCTCACTTAAACATTTCTTTTTCTCACTTAGTATATATGTGATATATATTAATGTATATTATTTTGTGTCATGCTAGATGCCACATGCTACATGGGTGTATGAGACTCACACCATGCTTGATATAATAAAGGGTTTATATTTATCTATGTTAATCAAAATTAATGGTAATTAGTCACATGGTTGAAGCTTGTAGAAACTTGTGAAACCATTGACCAAGTCCACTAATTTTGTTCTACTTGTAGATATTTATTAATCTAACCATTATTGTTAGCCATGGTTTAATCTCTACATGAGTTAGTGTATGACACTAACTCACCCATCGTTGCTATTCTCACCTCATGAGTTCATTCTCATCTCCACTTCATCTTCTTCTTCTTTTGAGAAAAAGCTTGCTAGATTTTCTCAAGGTGAGAAAATATTGTAAGAAAAATAAATCTAAAGTGAGCACATTTCTCACTTCATCATTCTCTACTATATTAGTCATTTAGTTTAGGGTTTTTGCTTCACTAATCTATAATTAGTGAAGAGCTAGCATGAGCTTGAGTCTTCTCGACATAGATCATCTTCGGCATCAAAGACATTGAGCAAGCTTGTTCATTTCTTCATGTGAACCCTTGCTAGAGTTCGGGTGTTCACTACTTTGAGCGAAGGGACTACTACACGGAGCTTTAGAAGTGAAGGACCGGTTTACAAAGGTTGTATTCCTCATTCACTTTGTATGCAAAGTTTTTTGTATTGCTTGTTCGTCTAAATCTCTAGTTAAGATTCTAGGGTTAGGGTTCTTTAGTACGGCAAAAATTTGAAAACGGCATGGACGATGCCTCCCAAAACCTTACTGTCGCCGTACGGAACCCTGCAGTAGTATCAGAGCCAAACTAGAGAATTAGACGATGGTTGTAGAATTACGAAACCGAAACAACTCCGAAACACCCGATACACAATCCTAGTTTCTGTCGAATTTTAAATGGCCTCTAAAAATTTTTTAGCAACTGCAGAATGTTGTATGTGATATAACATGGACACCATAGAAATTTGAAGCAAATTGATGTGAATATGGCCGACCACATAGGGACAAAAACCGAGCTCACCGGTTTTTTGGTGGGGTTTTGGCTTTAAACTTTTAGGGTGTTCCAGGCTCTGGGTTTTGGTGTTTCAGGTGTTGCTTGTTTTTGCTAAATTTGCATGTGATGTTAACTTTCTGCAAAGGCAATTCGGAGTGTTTCGTAATCATAATTCTAACATCTATTCGGATTATTTAGACAACGTTAAAAAGTTCGAACGGATATCAATAACCCATACTTTCCCTCGCTGGAAATTTTCCAAGAGTTCGATCTTTTCCAAGTTTAAAATCTTCAGAAAATCATGCAAGTGATTTGTGGACCCTCTAGAAGAACGATACCTAAACCCGACTTTTTGGATCGCGGAACCGCGGTCTTACCCTAGGGTTTGCGGCAATTCCGTGGCGACATGAGTGAGGCATGGGTCGGCCCTTCTATGGATGGTTCATAGGTGCTGTGGCATGTTCTAGGTACTTTTTAAACTCCGCTCAAGTGTTGAGCTCTTTGGGAAATTTTGGGTGTTTGTTTATTCGATCGAAAAGTTTAACATCGTCTAGCTATCTGTGATTGTGATACAATATTTGGAATCCACAAATTTAGTTTTGTGATAACTAGTTTGAATTTTATAAATCTAGCAAGTTAGTCTCATTTGATCGGTTGCCACGAAATTTTGATGAGGATCAAAAGTCCGTCGCAATTACATAGTGTACGCGGATACTCGCCGGGTAACCTTACTAGATAGCCATGTCCTATAGCCCCGACCAAGTGACTGTGGGAGAACCTTGTCGCCAAAAGCATCCGTTCGGGTGCTCGCGGCTGCGGTGTTCCGTCTTAGTGCACTTCGTCGACGGTATCGGGGGTGCGGCCGTCTACTAAAGTTTCCGACGAGCATTCGATCAGGTTATCGGGAATCTTATTGAATTACCCGACTGGTTATTGGAAAGTGTTTTCAATATCGAGACTAAAATGCGAGGTTTATAATTGTTAGGCAGGTGATGTCTAAAGAATTCATTTGGTTGGGCATGAAATCCAAAGTATATGATACATTGGGTTTATGATGTCTAAGGTGGTTGCGGATTCCAATTGTTGTAGTTTTTCACTTTCTTTTCTACGACCGTAAGTGTAATATGTGGTGTATCGCCGTTTCGTTTCTATATGTCAACGAAAATTGAGATACGCATATTTACTTACGTTGATGACATGTGATGTTATGTGTTGTTGTGATATGTTATATTGGATCGTCGTGTTTTGAATAGCCGAGGTTTTTTATGTGAGATAAGAGTTCTTCATTTTCATTCATGTAAAAGCTTGTATGTAATATTCTTTTATTATGGCACTTCCGGGTTAAGGATGATATCACCATTGATATATATTATTTACTTTTCCGCATTAGGATAGACCTAAGGAGGAGAGCACAAGTAACCGGGTTCTAGGGTCCAGTGGGAGACCATCTCGAGGAGTCGAGACCGGGTCTCCTAACTCTAGAATTGGTAGGGTTGCTTGACGCTCTCGTAGGGGTCTAGGGATGTGGGTTTGGTTATTCATCACGACCGTGGAATCCGTTTTTTTTATTGGCTTAAATAAAACACGAAATTCCTATTATATCCAATATTTCATATGTGTTCTTCTGCTGCCGATATTCTATGATGTGATCACTTGATATGTTGAGACGATTGCTTATATTATATATATGAGATATAATAAATATTGATGCTTTCGTTTCTTATGAGATACTTAGAAAGCATAATATGATGGGACTTCATTAATGAGATTAATGAAAGAAAAAGAAACCTAAAGATGTTGTGGAACCTTGTTTTAAAAACTGGTAACTCTAGTTCTTGCTTTGCATAGCGGTATTTCTTATAGAATATCCAGCACCTTATTCGATAATGAAAGAGCCGAGATCCCTTCACCGGGAGTGACCTCTTTAGCGAAACTGGCAGATGCTACAACCCACTCAGTTTGTCTTTTGATTGCATCTAAAGTTTTTGCTTTGCATAGTGGTATTTGTGAAATATCATACACCTTATTCGATAAGGAAAGAGCCGAGATCCTTCACCAGGAGTGACCTCTTTAGCAAAACGAGTAAAAGCTTCAAAAACACTCCTTTTCAAAATCACTCGATTCTACGACGATATCAAGTTCATTACGCAAAAGGTTTTCTTAAAAACCTGTCGTAACCCTCCGTCATTTTAGAAAGTAGAGTACTTAGTATTCGTGCTATGTTTGTTAACCATAGTTAAGGCGTAGTGTGCGGTAGCTGAGTGGTGTCTTCCTACACAGCATATGATGCGATTAATTATGACAGCCATATGACTTTGTTAACCATAGTTAAGGGTCGTGTGGGTGGGTCTAATTAATCAGGAAATGACGGATAGAACTTGACTAGTGCTTATGATTTGTTGACCATAGTTAAGGTCATAAGTCACTAGGGGTAAAAGATTATCGGGAATTTCAAGTGTTGAAATTTGCAATGAGATTGCATACCTTCTATGAGATAGTTGGATCCCGATACCCACTGCGAATAAGAGTTACTCCCGGGAGAGTTTTACACATTACAATTAGCCGATCAAGTAGGTGTCTAGAAAGGTGTTAACGGGGTTACGCCCTGGAAAAACGAGGTTTATTTTAATTAGGTCCGTGCGAAAGCACGGTGAACCTCCCTCAAAATACCGACACTGGCCTAGCCGAAAGATTGGCGAACTTGTATGGTGTAATTAATCCCGGCTAGTCTTACCTCTTAGGGTTTGAAGAAAGATTTGATAAAAACAGTGGGAGCCATCCTGATTAGATAAAATAATAACCGATCTGATCTTGTAAGAGCATACGCTGAGTGTTTTCTTATCTCTCTCCTGGTAGCGACCATGTCACGCCTTAATCAAGATAATAATATGGATGCATTGACCGAACCTGCTTATTATACTAAGTTGGGGAACGTTGGTTCCGCTCTATCTTATAATTGTTATAAGTCTGAGCAGGAAATATGGGATTATCCGGATTTCCATGCCACCCAATTGGGGAATAAGCATGTTGATGCATATTCTTCGGGTGTGTTCGTTACCAAGAACTGTTTCTCGGTACACTCTACGTCCTGGGTATATGATACTGGAACAGGATCCCACGTATGTAAGAGTTACATGGGCCACTGAAAGGCAGAGAACTGAGATTGGGTGATATATCTCTAGGTGTTAGAGAATGGTGCAATTGTTGCAGCCAAGTTAGTTGGTAAATATCACCTTATATTACCAAATGGTAGATACATTGATTCTGAACAAATGCTATTAGATATCGAGCCTGATATATAATATTACATAAGTTTCTTTATTCAGTTAAAGAAGGATATAATTCTGTATTAGAGGATAATGTTGTGAACATTTTCCTGAATCAAGAGTTGATTAGATCAGGCACGTTATGTAATGGCATATACGTTCTAAATCAAACCACGGTTCAAAGTATCTAGAACACACACAAGAAGAGTAGTTCAGAAATGAACGAATCCTTCTTGTAGCATTGTAGACTAGGTCATATCTATGCAACATGACCAGCTAAGTTACATAAGGATGAATATTAGAATCCGTTCAAATTTTCATCTTATGATACTTGCCAGTCTTGTCTCAAAGGTAAAGTGACTAATACTCCGTTTACTGGAAACAGAGAAAGAGTTAATGAACTCTTGGGACGGATACATGATGATGTATACGATCCTATGTCTACAAATGCCAGGATTGGTTCTTTGTACTTCATTATATTCACTGATCATCTCTCAAGATTCGGAAATATGTTCCTGTTGAAACATAAGTCTGAAAATTTTGAGAAATTCAAGGAATATAAGCCTAAAGTTGAGAACCAGACGGCTAGAAATATTATAGTCCTTCGATGTGATCGAGGAGGTGAATACTTGGGCATGGAGTTCCTGGATTTTCTAAACAGAGAATAGGATTCTCTCTCAGCTTACTCCTTCGTATACATCATAGCACCACGGTGTATCGGGGCGGAGGTATCGCACCTTATGAGATATGGCGCGCTCTATGATGAGTACTTCTGAGTTTCTTGTTTCCTTTTGGAGTTATGCACTTGAGAAGCTGCATACCTATTGAATGGGGTTCCATCCAAATCAGTGCCTACCACTCCATATGAGATATGGAATAGGAAGAAACCATGTCTTAAATGAGTTAAGATATGGGTTGTCCGGCCTATGTTGAAAAGCAAAATCCGGACAAGCTCGAGGCAAGGTCAGTTCTGTATAAGTTTGTTGGATATCCCGAACATTTGCGAGGGAATATCTTCTACCACACAGAGGAGCAAAAGGTGTTTTGTTTCTCAGCATGCCACCTTTTTAGAAAAGGAATTTCTTATGAAGAAATTAGTGGTCATGAGGTAGAACTGGAAGGAGTTCCAGCTAGATAAACTAACAGCTGATGATTTGGTAAAACCAAAGGATTCAATAGTCTCCAACGAACCTCAGCCTCTCCACGAATCTGATAGGGTTCCTCATCCACTTGAGAGATACTACGGTCTTCTCGGTGATAGTGGGAGTGAGGATTGCATCATGGTAGATGATGGCCCAACTAGGTTCAGGCAGGCCATCACGAGTGGGGACTCTGTGAAAAGGCTGGATGCTATGTGATCAAAGATGGAATCCATATACACCAACAAAGTATGACTTTGCATGTTGCACCTGAAGAGGTAAAACCCATTGGGAGCAAATGGATCTTGAGAAGATCATTGGTGTAGATGGAAAAGTTAAGACTTTCAAAGCTATGCTTAAGTCCATCAGGATTAAAGCAAGTATCGAGGAGTTGGAACATTTGTTTTGATGTGGCAGTCAAAAAGTTTGACTTCATCAAAATGGTAGATGAATCTTGTATATACAAGAATGTTGTAGAGAGTAAAGTTTTCTTCCACGTATTGTACGTAGATGACATACTCTTGATAGGAAATAGTTTCCTATGCTACACTCGGTCAAGCTCCTCTTATCACGAGGATTCTCAATAGAAGATCTGAATGATACCTACTACATCTCGTGGATTATGATCTATGGTGATAGATCTAAGTGGATGTTAGGAGTGTCCCAAATCCAGGTACATTAACACCATACTAAAGGGATTTAGTATGGAAGATTCTAAGCGTGGTGGTTCGCCCACTTACTCATGGATCACTCTCTCCAAAAAGATGTCTCCCAAGACTGATTTGGAGAGAGCTCGCGTGCAAGGGATAACATATGCTTCGGCAGTAGGCTCTATCATGTATGTGATGTTATGTACCAAACCAGATGTAGAAGACTCACTAGGTGTAGTGATCAGGAATTAATCGGATCTTGGGAGAATCACTGGACAGCTGTGGAGGACATTCTTAAGTACTTGAGAAGCACTAAAAGAATGTTCTTGGTTTGAGCTTCCAGAGTGATAAGGTCGATTGAAAGTCAGTCACGGGCATTGTCTTTACCCTCAGTGGAGGGACGGTATGTTGGAAGAGTTCCAAGCTAGATATCGTGACATACTAGACGATAAAGGCTGAATACATCGCTACCAACGTTGCTACCAAAGTAGATATCTGGATAATTCTTGTTCATAAGATGAACATGGTTCCTACCATTGAGCATCCAATAACTGTTATTGTGACAACAATGGAGTTGTGGCTTTGGCCTAGGAACGCTGGTCCCATCAGCGTTCCAGACATATTCTGAGGCAAGTATCACCTGATCAGGGAGATGGTTGATCTCCAAGGGATCGAGGTCAGGAGAGTTGACGCGAAGGATAACACGACGGATCCACTCACAAAGGCCTTTCCCTAGAGAGACTTCAATAGGACGTTGAGTATGAGATACCGCAACAAATGACCTTAGTGCAAGTGGGAGATTGTTAGTTCTATGTATGCCCTAGAGGCCATTACTGTACATGTGATGTATATTGTAGTGGATGCTTGGACATATATAGGGAGGACTTTCTTGCTCGACATGATAGTATGCTATTTGGTTGCACTTTATCTTAACATGTACACTTATTGTCTCTCTATTACATGTTGATAAAGCCCTTAGGATGAGTACTTGACTACCAGGATTATGATGCAGATCATACTAGTGGGGCAGAGGTGGTCGGTAAGTACATCCTTAGATTGTTCCTAGTCGTGGGAGTATCGAGACGGGGCATCAATACTCCAGAGTAGATGGGCAATGAATGATCCCATGTGATGGGCAATGGATGATCCCATGTCCATTGGTGTTTGACATCAGAGATGGTATACGGGTGCTCGTGGAGACTGGGTAGACTGAACGGACTCGCCGAGAACTTCTAGATGGTATTATACCTATCGCCAGATAGCAGTTCTCTACAGGTTAGTCTGTCGACCCGAGATCGTCATAGAGTCTTGTGTGATTCCTACTGTGCTTTGATTTCCACCATACCGCGTTCAAGAGATCGTGTAAAAAGGTGGTTTTTGGGTACAGTCCCAAGTCACATTTAGGTAATGAGCGATAAGAGGGGATTCGTCTCTCCGGTATAGGGAGTTGATGTTGCGCTATGCTCGATTGGCCATAACAGAAAATCCCTGGTCAGGGTTGCTGAGATCTACTGGTAAGTGTTATCAGTAGTTTGTCGAACCGTTATGGACCTTGCATCGGCATGACTTATCAGGCTATTGGGGTCTGACGTTATACCACCCCCAGGCTGTGATATGCGATATATCTGACGAAGAGACCGGACTGTATGGTAATGTTACTGATTGGATTCGCAGGAGTATAAGCAGGCTTGCTTGTTGATCTTCTGATCGCTCAATACCCGGGTGGCCTTTACGTTTAGCAGACCGCTTGCGGCTTGTGAGTGTTTGATATAATCATCACCTACTGCCGGCATATTGACGAGACTTTAGAGTTTTACACAGAGGTTTCCTGGTTCATGCGAAACGAAGTAGGAATACATATGTGATATGTGCGGGACCGAGATTAATGCGCGTATGTGATACCGCATTCTATTCTCGCGATATGTGATATCGGTCGGTTATATATGATATAGCCGGGTTATCAGATCAAGAGTTGATTCGATAGGTTGTTACATTTGATATTAGTTGGTTGTATGTGATGTAGCCGGATTATTAAATCAAGTGTTGATTTAATGATTTAATGTATAATTATATATGTGATATATTAATTTACGTTAACTAATATTAGCTCACTTAAACATTTCTTTTTCTCACTTGTGTACACTTAGTATATATGTGATATATATTAATGTACATTATTTTGTGTCATGCTAGATACCACATGCTACATGGGTGTATAAGACTCACACCATGCTTGATATAATTAAGGGTTTATATTTATCTAAGTTAATCAAAATTAATGGTAATTAGTCACATGATTGAAGCTTGTAGAAACTTGTGGAACTATTGACCAAGTCCACTAATTTTGTTTTACTTGTAGATATTTATTAACCTAACCATTATTGTTAGCCATGGTTTAATCTCTACATGAGTTAGTGTATGACACTAACTCACCCATGGTTGCTATTCTCACCTCATGAGTTCATTCTCATCTCCACTTCATCTTCTTCTTCATTTGAGAAAAATCTTGCAAGCTTTTCTCAAGGTGAGAAAATATTGTGAGAAAAATAAATCTAAAGTGAGCACATTTCCTACTTCATCATCCTCTACTATATTAGCCATTTAGTTTAGAGTGTTTGCTTCACTAATTTACAATTAGTGAAGAGATTGCATGAGCTTGAGTCTCCTCGACATAGATCATCTTTGGCCTCGAAGACATCGAGCAAGTTTGTTCATTTTTTCATGTGAACCCTTACTGGAGTTCGGGTGTTCACTACTTGGAGCGAAAGGACTACTACACGGAGCTTTAGAAGTGAAGGATCGGTCTACAAAGGTTGTATTCCTCATTCACTTTGTATGCAAAGTTGTTTGCATTACTTGTTCGTCTAAATCTCTAGTTAAGATTATAGGGTTAGAGTTCTTTAGTACAGCAAAAATTTGAAAACGGCATGGACGATACCTCCCGAAACCTTGCTGCCGCCCTACGGAACCCTGCAGACATCCTCCTCGTCTCCGAAGTCCAGGGCCTGGGGCTCCTGCTCCCGAGTGTGTTTGCAGCTCTTCGCTCGGGAGGGCTTCGAGGTCCGGGGCGTGCTCGAGCGCCTGGCCGGAGCGGCCGCGGAGGAGCCTGGCTCGTAGTGGGACGTGACGGGCCGGCGCCTCCGGCCTTCCTCCCTTTCTTCTTTTCGAAAAGGGCCGCCCGAAATTTAGCTCGGTCCATCGGTTCTACAAAAAAGAGAGAATACAAAGGAGTTAGCAACGCTAGAAGAAAGTAGAAGATTACACAAGTCTAAACAGGTCGCCCAAAACTCCTAACTTACCTGCAAACTGAGCGGGGCTTAGCACGACCCAACTGAGGGCCTACTCAGATAACAACACATCAGCCCGGGGGACGGGCTCCCACTCTGCCACCGCCACCTCATCGAGATCATTCGACCGTCTCATCCGCGGGAAGTTAGCCCTGTGCCACTGAATGGGCACAGGCCAACCTCACCCTCTGGTGGCCCGACAAACAAAAACTTGTCCTTCCACTCGTGAATGGAAGAAGGGACTGCGACGACCTCCGACTCGGCCGCACCTCCCCGGTGCTTTCTAAAAGAAATATATACCCAGCTCGGCTCGTCCTTGCGAGTGTCGTGGTGGTTTTTGTAGCAGAGAGAGGAAAGGAGAAGGTTCAGACTAAAAGGGATCTCCCGCAATTTCAACCGGACCAGGAACCCGAGGAGAATCCTCAAGGAGTTTGGCACTAACTGGCCCGGGGATAACTGAAAACAACGCAACGCCGCACTCACCTCGGGAGAGAAGGGCAGGCGCATTCCGGCCCAAAGAGCCTCAAGTACAAGGCAATATCCTTGCCCTGTAACTGATCTGCCCTCTCTCCCTCCCCGGCCAAACAAAACGAGTAGCCGGGGGGAATGTGGAAGCGTGCCCGAATTGTGGTGAGCTCATCCACATGCCTCACAAGGGAAACTACGTCGCGGACACTCCTGGCGCTCGCTTTGGGGACCGTCTCCGCCGCACAACCCTAGGAAGCGCGACTAACCCTAACCTCCCGGGAAGATTCCGACCCGGACGAAGAAGAGGAAGCTGCAGAAGACTCCCTAGACTCTACCCGAACTATTTCTACGGACTCCTCAGAGGAAGACATCTAACCTGATCAAGAGAAGGGCTCCTCCGAGGAAAGAACACAGGAAATCCGACCTAGAGGGAAGAGCGCTGAGCTAACACATGAAGGGAAGAGGAAATTATAGCGAATTGTGGACCCTCGGGGGAATCCCACCTCTATTTATAGCAATCGGCGAACACATCCAGCAGCGCGATCGTCTCCCGTCAAAATGACACTTCGCATTCAACGGCCATCAACGATCCACCTGTCGCACGCGCGTTGGGCGCATCTCATCGTGCGCGAGAACACCATCGGCCCGTCACGTCAGCCAACCAGCGTCGGACACGTGACCTGGCGCTCCGATGAATGTACGCTCGAATCGGCGCTTCCTCTTTAATGCAAGATCTCTTCCCTGATCCGCTGACGTCATCAAACAAGAACTTAGCCCGGATGACCAGTTATACCACTCTCGACCCGACCCATAAATAGGTCGGGACGAGAGTGGGGGACTAATGATGATGCTCGGTACTGAGCACTCCCTGAATCATGACATGTGGCAGATGACGTGTCCCAGGGCTTGCGATAAAGGAGTAAGAACGGTACGTTGAAGGCGTGTCCCGGGCCTCCCTCCTGAGGATGTTCCCTGTTAGTGTATATGCCCTAGAGGCCATTATTGTATCATACTAGTTTGTATATTACTTAATGGAAGCTTGGGATATTCACCTTGTATATACAATCTTGCTCAAAATAGTAGTATGCTACTTGGTTTGTTTCTACTTCAATGTGTACATGTGTTTATTTTTGTATATCGCCTATACACATTAGTGGAGCCCTTAGGATCTTTGCTTGATTACCAGCGATGTGATGGCCGTCACACTAGTGGGGCTGGGTAATCTATAAGCACATCCTTATGCAGGTCCCTGGTCGCAGGACTATCGAGACAGGGCATCGATACTCCGGAGTAGACCAGCGCATGCGCTTCTCATCCCAGTGTGGGAGACGGTCTGTCCCACAGCCGTCAGTACGTCGTACTTGAGATAGTATGCGGGTGCTCGTTAGGTTACGGGTACACTGGACAGGACTCGTCGGGAACTGACTAGTTGGTATTATGCCTATCGTCAGTTATCAGTTTCCAGGTAACATGAGTACAGCTTAGTCCGCTGACTTGACACTGTCACTTCGCCTCGAGTGTGTTCCCACTGTACTTTGATCACTACCCTACCACGGCTCAAAGGAGTCGTGCAAACAGGTAGTGGTTGGGTGCAGTCCCGAAGCACTTGGAGGCAGTGACGGTTAGACAGGATTCGTCTCTCCCGGTATTGGGGGTTGACATCGCGCTGTGTCTAGGAGAGCCATTACACGAGTAGTCCCTGGCCAGGGCAAACGAGATATACTGGTAGGTTTCCAGTATTATCTCAGGGTGTTTTGGGCTTCGCTCCGGCACGACTTGTACCGCTATTGGGGGACTGACGTTTACCGCCCCCTAGGCCCGCCATACGATGTATCAGACGAACAGACCGGACTGTACGGAGAATGTCACACTCAGGCTCAGTAGGAGTTCAGATGGGTTTCGCCTCGTCGGTCTTCTTGTCGGCATTACCTGGGGACCGTTACGCACAGCTAGTGCCGCTTGCGGTCTGTGGTTAAACCCACTGCCAGCGTAGTGTCGAGTCTTTAGAGTCCCACACAGAAAGCTTTTCGCCTTTAGGCAAAAGAGTAGAGGTCGCATGGTATTGCGACAGGTCGCATGGTTTTGCGACAGGGTTCGGTCACATCCGTGCACTTGTGCACGTACAGTGTCCGGACAGTTTACACTAGCGGGCTTTGGTCTAAGCCAGATCCTAGTGTACCTTTTGGGATTGGATTTATCCAGTTTGCATTCGTGTTCCTCGGAACGCGGATGCGGGTGTGTATGCACAGTTGACAGGGAGGCAGAGGCAGCGGATTCTCATTAGGGTTGTTGACAGTTGACCGTTGACTATTTGACTTTTTGCTCAACCCTAATGAGAATATGATATGTGATTAACTATTATATTAATTAAGTATTATGGTGACATGGTTGTTGACTTGTTGACTTTTGTTGACTTGTTGACTTTGTTGACCGGTTGACTAGGCTTGACTAGTTGACCATCATGATAACCATAGCCATCATTTCATGGCAAAGACTTTTACTTGCTTGCTTATTTGTGTAAAATGAGTGCATGATATGATATGGTTATGGTTGCTTCAACCATCACATAAGACTTTTTTGATATGATGAGTTATCATTACTTTGGATTATGAGAGGGTGAGAGACAAAAGACTTGCTCATTCTTTCTTGCTCAATTCTCTCTCTTGTTCTTGAGCTCTCTTGCTTTTGCTCTCACCCTCATCCTCTTGCTCCCTCTCTTGACTCTATGGTTCATATCTCTCATGAGTTGAGAATCAAGAACCATAGATAAAATCTCATTCTAATTCTTCTCTACTCATTCTAGTTCACTAAGTTTGGCAAACCAAGTGAACTAGTTTCTTCAAAGAACGAAGAAGGAGCTAAAGCTTGGAGCTTTCAGGTGGATCTATCTTCGGCGTACGGAGACGACGAGAAGAAGCCAATCGGACCACCATCGGAGCTTGAAGACGAAGGAGTTCAAGACAAGCAAGGTATAACCCCCTAACCGAGTAGCTAGAAACTCATAGTTAGGTTGTTAGATAGATGTTTAACCAAGATCCGGGTTATAGGTCCATGTTACCACCTCCGTAAAAATCGTTTTTTACCAAATTCCGCATTCCCGAAAGTACCGGGAGAGGTAGCATGGACTTACAGTGGTATCAGAGCCTAGTTAAACTCTATCTAACTTGTTAGCAAGTAACTAGAAGATCGATCAAAGAAAAAGTCCCGAAAACGAACCCCAAAAATTCGAGTTTCTGTCGATTTATTTACTGTTCAAAAGTTGATTATTTTAACACCTAAAATCGGCTCAGGGTTTTTTAAAGCCACTGTAGAAAAATCTCCATGTGATCCCCCTAAACGAGCGCGGAAACGCGGCAATAGATTGCTATTGCCGCGGTTCCGCGGCCTCCTTGCCCCCTCTCTGGATTTTCTTTGCTACAGTGTGCTTCTGGGGGTATTTTGGGAATTTTGGTACATGTATTTTCTGCCCAGATTTTCCAGAACGAAAATTTTATTTTGGGGTCCCGAAAATCCGTATTTTTGATCGAACTTCTAAAAGACTTAAGCTAATGGGTTTTCTGTAATGTGATATTTGTATTGAACGTCTACTAATCGCTATATGTCGATTAGTGGGGGTTATACAAATCTGTGATCTGTAATGTGCTGGAATGTGTATATGAATATGTTGGATTGTCGCGGGTGAATAGCCGGGGGTTGTGAGACGAGAGTTTTCTTTTCTTTCAATTCATGTAAATTTGTAAATTGATGTAATAATTATTTGTATGGCCGCACAACCGGGTCGGGGTTGTAGCCGTCATTGTATAATTTCTTTTTACTGTTTTTGCTCCTAGGATAGACCCATGGAGGGGGGTGCACAAACTACCGGGTATGCCGAAGTGTCGAGTGGCCTACTCATGGAGATGAGGGAGGTTACTACGCTTCGGGTACTTGGCGGGTAGTTTGCCGCACCCGTAGGGGTCTTGGGTGGGGTATTTGGCTATTCACCGCGACCGTGTAATCTGTTTTTGTTACAGGCTCGTACAAATTACAGATTCCTAGTATATCCAATGTATTCATCTATGATCTGAAATGTTTATCATTGCAGTATATCTATATATGATATTATTTAGGCGTTGCTTATGTTTTACAGACGCGCTAGCCCAGCCCTCGCTCTGTCGTTAGTTAAGTAACCTAACGGGTAATGACGGGGCCCAGTGGCGAATGCGAATGGCATAAGCGTACGTCATATTTTGGTTGTTTTCTGCAATAGTAGGATTAAATGATGGGACACATTAAAAGAACTAATGCAAGATAATAAACCAAGTTAAAGTCGTTGGAACACTTTCGAAAAACCACTCGGTTCTTTTCAAAACAAACTTTTAAAATACGGAGTTTGAGCCACTCCATTTAAAAGCTATCTCGTTCCATCGACCAAATCAAGTTCACTACGTTCACGGTTTTGCCAAAACCATCCGTAGCCCTCCATCATTTCAGTTAAATATTCGGTAGTATTCAAGCTATGTATTTTGACCTCACGCCAAGGCATAGTGATTGGTAGCTGCCGGATATTTATCTGTTGCATAGATAGAATGCGTTGGTTTGAGACAGTCGTACTGCCATTTTGGCCTACGTCAAGGGTATGTACGGGTGGATTCAAATTAACCTGGATAATGATGGGACGAACTTGACATGTGACTTATGACATTTTGACCTCACGCCAAGGTCATAAGAGCATGGGGCAAAAATCCATATCGGGAGTTTCATAAGTACTGAAACTTGCTAGATTTGCATACCATTTGGAGTGTGATGACTCTGGTAGGATTCCTTCAGTTTCGTCACGCGATGATATTTGGATCCCGATCCTACTGTGAGTATATGCTACTCCTCGGGAAATTTCTCACTAATCGATCAATGCTATAAACCTAGTAGGTGCCTAGAAAGGTGTTAGCGGGGCTACGCCCCCAGGGAAAAGAGGTTCTTTAATTAAGGAACTTCGCGAAAGCGTTGGAAAACCTCCCTCGAAGTACCGACACCGGCCTGGCTGAACGGTTAAGCAAGTATTGTACGGTGGGATTGATCCTGACTAATTCTTCCTTTATGGTTTGAGGAGGGATTCGAGAAACAGTGGGAGCCATCCTGTTTAGACAAACTAAAAACCACTCTAAACTTGCAAGAGCATCATGCTGAGTGTTTCTTCTTCTCTCTCCTAATTGCAGCGACCAATCAACATGACTGGACTTAAGTTACTCCTAGATAAAAACAAACTGACAGGGCCAAACTACAAAGATTGGCTCAGGAATGTCAAGATAGCAATCACTTACGACAAGCTGGGGTATCTTCTTACCACCAAAGCTCCCCCTGTCCCTGGTCCAACTTCCAGCGTCGCGGATAAGGAAATCCGCAAGACTTGGGAGATTGATAGCGCGAAGGCCAAATGCCTCGTGCTTGCCTCGATGGACAACGAACATCTTCCCTGATCCGCTGACCTCATCAAATAAGAACTTAGCCCGGATGACCGGTTATACCACTCTCGACCCGACCCATAAATAGGTCGGGACGAGAGTGGGGGGCTAATGATGATGCTCGGTACTGAGCATCATCCCCGAATCATGACACGTGGCAGATGACGTGTCTCAGGGCTTGCGATAAAGGAGTAAGAACGGTACGTTGAAGGCGTGCCCCGGGCCTCCCTCCTGAGGATGTTCCCGACCCTCGGTGGCCTTCCGGACCACTCATATGCTCGTCTTACAAATAACCATTGGCTCGTCTCCGAGCCCTCCTGCACGCTGAGCTTCCTCAGCCCTCCCAGCTCGCCTCCGAGCTATCACATGAACCAAGTCTGCTCGGTCTCCCGCTCGCCTCTGAGCCTCCCGCCGAGCTCATTTTCCTCGGTCTCATCGACCGACCCCGAGCACCGATCACAGGCGCCTCCACCACGGCTCCGCGAATCCCGCTTGACGCGAGATATCCGCCGCCCACGATCCCGCGTTCCGCACCATCTCGTTCCCCTATTAACGAGCGCATCTCGTCATTAATGAGAAATCTCGCCTTTCACGCAGGCGTAACACCGGGGGCGTAACGGCCGGCGTGAATCTCGCGCCCGCCTGCCCACGGCTGCCACTATATAAACCGCTCTTTCAGACGACTCAGATAACGCAATTTTACCCCAATAAGCCGCTACTCTGCCCATTTAATCCGTCTAACTTGATCGTCGAAGGGTCCTCGGTGGCACAACCATCCCGGGACTTCCTTGCAGGTAGCTCTGCTTCATTCACTTCAAGTCCATTGAGATCCACACGTACAAAGGGGAAACCGTCAAATCCAATCTCAGCCGCTCACCACCACTTGCTGCGGATCAACAGAAGGTAAATCTAAAGGAGATCCAAAGCTCCATCAGTGGTATAGAAGATTTAGAAGTACCTCCAATTCCTCCCTGGCATTAGAACTGAGGGTTTTCTTGTTTAATGCATGCTTCCATTTCCATCGTCCATTTACCATCAATCCTTGGCTCGTCACATTTGCCCCAATATTCCATGTACAAACTGCAAGACTAGGAAATTTATCTACCAAAGTAAAATTGTTTACCCACTTATTTAACCAGAAACAAATGGTACTCCCGTTTCCGATTATCCACTGTAAATTATTATGAAAGAAATCAATAACAACCCTTACGATTTTTCAAAAAATGGGATGAGTTAGATGGGAAGCTCCATTTATTTTTAGTTCTGTAAATGGTAAAATCTGGAAGCACTAGCGGTAAGAAAACTAGAGATTTAACACCCAATGTGGAGAACTTCATGCCTTGAGTGTTTTAACACCAAATTCAACTCCATCCCTGAATTATGTTGCACCAAATAGAAAGGCTTTTGAAGTACCATCTTTCAACAGAGTTTATGCTTGTATTTCTTAATCTGTATATCAACAAACCAAAGCAAGAAGGATTCTTTTTCTTCTTTTTTTTTGTATTTTTTTCCCTTATTTTTTGTAATAGGAATTCACAAGGATAAAAAGAGAAAACAGGTTTTGGGAAAGAGAGAGAATATACAAGAAAACCAGATAAAAAAAACAGGATAGAAAAGGTAATCTTACACAGCCTCATACCGAAACATTGATGAGCTTCAGCAGAAGAAAAGGTTCTGAAGTGAAAATCCTGATGCATGATATTTAATTAGAGAATTTCATGCACCAAAGCTATGTTAAGGGATAATAAGCAATGGACAAATAGTTTTTAACCAACATAATATTTGCACAAGCAACAAAACAACGATCGATTAACAACCCATCTCTAACAACAATCAAGAGAAATTTTGCAAGTACAAGAACCAGGATCTGTTGAGAAAGCTAGTCTTGATAAGCTGGGAGCTATGAGCACAAGTTATGATACTATATATCACAGTAACTTGTTTGATTATTAACATAGACATGATTACTCCTCCTTGTCTAACATAAGAATTAAGGCTCAATTACACAAGAAGAGAGTATTTTTAAATGGCGGGAATAAACATTTGGGGGGGGGGGGGGGGGGGGGGTGGACAATTTCACAATGCTAAAGAACAAGTGCTTACTTCTGGGAATCATATTCAACTCCAATACATAGATACGATAATCGAAAATTATGCATTCTACCGACGATATAAAAAGAACCAGGGTGACCTCGGTTTAGGTAATGACACAATCAAACAATTCTTACAGAGAGTATTTACATCACAAAATAATCCATGATACAATCGGATGGTGATGATTCTCCAAATTAAAAATGCTCGTTAATATAAGCAGAAAGAACAATGAAACAAACATATATAACGTGAGCTAGATCTGGGTAACTAGGATCAGTACCTAGTGTAAGATCAAACCTTGTGGCAGGACTTTCACTTGAATTCCTGGTTACAACTTCTTTGAGTTTCTTGCAATAACAGAAAATTTTCTTCCTGTTATTAGTATATGAATAATAATATATCAGCAACTCATTGACGCGATTAAGAAGAAAGAAGGGTATTAAATAGTTGACGAGTAAATATAGAAGAAAAGTTGAATGTCTCATAGTGTACTTCATATTTGGAGCATTAGTGTAGGGTAGCTAAAGAAAAGATCAATTTGTTTGATAATCTAAATACATACATCTCAGCCAAAACCCAACTGAGTGCTGGTCTTTCATGATTTGCAATAAATCTGTAACTAACCAGAGGTGTTTTGAGAAACAAATATAGCTCTCTCCTTTTAAAACATGTTCTAGGATCAAGTCTCATTAGTTTTGACATAACAAACTAAATGAACCCAAGTTTTACAGCCTCGCATCTCTTCATGGCAAATAGAAACAGGAAGAGTATTGATTTCCCCAATTGAAGGATTGCATGCAGGAGGAAAGAAACTCTTCGGAGATGGTTCGTTGAAATTGATGCGGTCTAAGTGATACCACTCATCACACTGGGCATTTGCAATCATAAACCTCTGATCGTAAGGCTTTCGACATAGGCAATAAAGTATGCTTCGCTTTGATCTCTTAATAACTGCATGAATGAAGATGTATGAGTTAGCAAAATCAAGACCCAGCACAACATAGTTAAAACTTTGTGCAAGCATGTACCTTCATTCCCTTCTCAAAATGGACAGGCAAAGATTCACCCATACTTTTTAAGTTTAAATGCTAAGCTTGACTCAATTTTCCCTGACTTTGATGTGACCTGCACCATTTTTCTTGTTTATTTGTTTTCTCACCTAAGAACAAACCTAAAATTTAACGACTGAAGCATCTCCTCCACCTTACATGTACCAACCTCAAACCAATATGCTTTACTTCCATGTTTCCCTGCATGTAATGATTCATGGATGGTATTCCAATTGCCAAACCCTGAACATCAGCATACAATTAAAAAATTTCATCAATTGGCCACCAAGATGATAGAAATTACATTTGTGTATCATGAATCTTCGAGTTCAAAAATAACAGTAAAATAGGACAATTTATATGCACCATACAACAATATCACAAATATGATAGGCTGATTGAAATGCATAGTTTATACTATACATAGCACTAAAATGGTAAATACCAACAGACTAAAACCATGAGAGCAAATCCACACTCTGTCAAATGTACATGAACAAGAAACTGCCGAAATAATTTTTCTTTTTCAGAAACAATTTATTGAACACGTAATATCATCTAAATAACTAAGAAATGCATGGAGATAATTTACACAGAAATACAACCCACAAGTTTTAACTAGGGGTGAGCAAAAAAACCGACCGAACCGGAAAACCGATCGAACCGATTTTTCCGGTTCGGGTCGGTTCGGTTTAAAATATTGGCAAATTTCGGTTTTCAGTTATTGGCAAAAACCGAACCGAGAACCGACCCGAACCGAGGTACCCTAACTCTTTTTCTCTTTTCTCACTTCTCTCGTTTCAAGGCCGCCCCCTTCTCAGAAGTTCCTTAGTCTCGATCTGGATTCTGGACTCCCTCTCTCTCGTTTCTCCTCCTCTCGCTCGCGACCTCGCTCCCTCCCTCGCGATCTCAACTCCCTCGCTCATATCGTTCAATAATTGATTGGTATTGATTTTTCTTTTAGCGAATCAATTTTTTTAGGGTAAAAATCCATAGTTTTTGCTTGTGATTTTTTTTGTTATAAATATTTTATTTTACTTTTTTTTTATCTTAAGAGATTGTAGGGGACCATGTTGCTGTTGGACCACAATAATGAAAACTTATATGCACTGTAATTTTACAGCTAAAAATGGGTTGCATACTAGAAAGAGAATTTGCCAACCCTCTTAGATTCCAGAAACATATATCCATCATTTAAGAAGAATCATAAAATTTCTTTGCAATCCTTCTGGGTCTTAAACCTGCTCTTCTCTGGATGATTTCATTGCTCTGCCATTTAGCCTTGGTCTCCTTGATGTTCTGAATGGCAAGTTGTGAAGACTGAACCTTGGAAGAAGCCATTTTCTGTAGATACTGATCTGTATGCAAGACTAACTCCTTTCCTTCTTTTACAAATTTCTCCTTATCAAACACATTAAGGTTAATGGAAAAAGTAGGATAACTTCTATCAATTGCCTTATCTACAGATTTAGGAGAAATCTTAAAATTCCTCAAGCCATTTATAGAGCTTGGATTACTAATTGAATGCAAGCTAGAACTTTTAATCAGAAGTTTCTTGTTATTCTCCCAAGTTTTGACTAATTTGCATGAACTATCCAGCATAACAACTAAGTTTGCTTCTGCAGAAGGAGACTTACAGAGTGCTTGTTTCATTGGAATGCTAGAAAATTGAAAAGTTTCTGTATTCTTCGCTTGAGAAACTTCAAAAACATCATCACTGAGATCATGAAAAACTGGTGTTTGAATTTGATTCCCTGATTAGTAACGGCCAGCTCAATAATTTCCACAAACTCTATAGCTTGTTGAAAATCTGCAGGCATAGATAGAGACATGAATAAGGAAAAGACGTGAATGGTATAGTTTCTCTTGTTTCTTAGTTAGCCATGGCACAACTATTTCCAGTGGCATCTATGTATGTATCCGATCATAAAAGATAAAAAAAACATAACATGAATTATGCACGACTTTGCAAAAGTTTCTAAAAATTCTCTTTTTTTCTCTCTTGTACTCGTCCGAGTGCATTGCACCTTGGATATATAACGAAAGAACGTTTTGGCTGCTCTAAAACTTGTTTAGGATAAAATAAATGGTTCTTACATGGGTGAAAATGTAATTTGATAGAACCTTTTTATATTGTTCTCCAACTTATTAAGTGCAAATTCGGTGGTTCTTTTGTTTACCCTATATCATTCCATGTGTTATTAGGGGTTGACATATTCTGAGCATCATCTTCAATGTATTTTTCTCTTCAGGAATTAGAAGCAGCAGTAATAGCAGCGGCAGCTAGCGACAGACACCACTTTCTTGTATTGTTAGTGGCTCGCGATCTCGACTCCCTCCTCTCCCCTGTCGGCTGTCGCTCTCGATCTCATTTCTCAGTCTCGGATCTCGCTTTTCGTCAAAATCAGCGGCATGAGTACTTCAACTTCGCAGCTTTCAAATCCTAATGGACCAAATCCAGAGTTGCGCCTATTATTGTGAACGATGAGGTTTGTTTCTATTTTTTTATTTGGGTGAAATGAAATTGATTAGATTTCAATGACAACAGCCCTTTTCATGTTAGATCATGCACCTTTTGTGAAGTATTTAATTAAATTGTTGAAATTTGCTTGCTAATTTGAGTTAAATTTTTTAAATGCTTGTTGAAAATTTGGTTTAATGTGTTAATAATATGTTATTTAAGTGTATTTGATTAAATGATTCAAATAATTAATGAATGAATATTTAACATGCACACTCTAAATTTTGTAGACAAGTCAAGTTGATCCACCGAATGAAGGCACAAAGCAACCAGTGGCATCCTCTTCTTTACCAAAAACGAAGAACAGGTCTAGAGCTTAGGAACATTTCACGCCGTTGAAAGATAATCCCGATATGGTAAAGTGTAATTACTGTCCTAAACAGTATCATTGTAATAAAATGAGAAATGGCACATTAGCATTACTTACACATATGGAAAAGTGCCGATTTAACCCTCATTTTAGAGATACAATACAAGCCCAGCTGTCTCTTAAACTTGGTGAAAGCAGGCAAATTTCATCTGTTGGCACATTGGCTTTTGATCAAGCCGCGGTGAGAGAAGCTTTTTCATATTTCACTATTATTCATGAGCTTCCTTTTAAATTGGTGGATGGAATAGGGTTCAAGCACTTTATGTCCATTGCTTGCCTTTCTTTTTTTATTCCATCTCGTTTCATAATTCAAAGAGATGTCTTTGAGATATATTTGGAAGAGAGAAACAAATTAAAATTAATGCTGCGAGACCAAAGGATGTCTCACCACCGATGCATAGTCGTCAATCCAACGCATTAATTATATGTGTCTTACGACACATTGGATTGACGATAATTGGATCTTAAGAAAAATGATATTAAACTTTTGCCCTATTGATAGTCATAGGGGTGAAGAACTTAGTAGGACGGTTGAGAAGTGTTTACTAGATTAGGGAATTGAAAATGTCTTCGTCATTACCGTCGATAATGCAAGTTCGAATGATGTGATGGTTAATTATTTAAAAAAAAGATTAATAATTGGGACGGTTGCTTGCTTAGTGGGAAATTTCTTCATATGCGTTGTATTGCACACATTTTCAATTTAGTTGTTAGCAATGGCATTAAGGAGTCGGGAAAATCGGTAGCCCGTATCCGTGGGGCCGTGCGATATGTTAGGCAATCTCCTATGAAATTTAAAAATCAAACAATGTGTAGAAATTGAAAAATTGAAGTACGAAAAAAGATTAGTTTTGGATGTTTGCACTCGATGGAACTCAACATACTTAATGTTAAATACCGCCCAACAATATGAAAATGCTTTTGATATGTTTTCTACTCAAGATAGTTTTTATATTAGTGAACTTGAGAATGGAGATGGAATTCCTGTGGAGAATGATTGGCAAAATGCTAGAAGATTGTGCACATTTCTAAAAAGTTTTTTTGAACTTGCCAATTTCGTGTCGGGTTCTTCCTATGTTACAAGTAACGGATTTTCTCCAAAATTTCTGTTGTTGCAAGTGATTTAATCAAGCAAGTAATGACATTGAGTTGATCATGATGGCAAAGAAAATGAAGGAGAAGTATGATAAATATTGGGGGAATTGGGAAAAAATGAACATCTTGATTTACATCGCAGTTATTCTGACCCTCGAGAAAAAATGGGTTATATGGAGTTTGTTATCCAAGATTTATATGCAAATAACAATTATGTTGATAAAATTCAAATAGTGAAAAATGCGTTATTTGCTTTGTTCAATGAATATCAAAAGAAATATAATGGCATATCTCAATCTTGTGGTGCTACGAATCCAAATGTTGAAATAGAAGGAGAAGATTTGAGATCTCGTTATAAAAAGATGAAAGCGATAAGAGAAGTTGGTGATTCAAAATCGGAATTGGAGAAATATTTAAGTGAATCGCTTGAAAGAAATACTCCAAAATATGATGTATTGAATTATTGGAAAAATCCACGTTCAAGATTTCCTATTCTTTCAAGAATGGCTCGCGACGTGTTAGCCGTTCCCATCTCTACGGTAGCTTCGGAGTCTACATTTAGCATAAGCGGACGAGTTCTTGATACATTTCGAAGCTCATTGACTCCACAAATTGTGCAAACTCTTATATGCACGGAAGATTGGCTTCGAGCTTCGATAGGCTCGAAAAAGAAAATGAATGTCGAGAAGGATTTGGAACAATTTAAAGACATTAGATGTTAGTAAGAATTTAGAAATTAAAGCTTCAAGTCTTTATATTTTATAGCATTTCATAATATATATTGTTGTTTTTATGTATATTTAAAATTTAATTCTTTTTTATATTTCAGAGTTTGACAAATTATCTATCGACTATGACTGATCTTTGAATTGTTGATTGCTGGGGTTCCAGCTGAATCCGCCAAGGTAAGTTTTCTCATACATTCGACCTTAAAAATTTCATGATAACGATTTGCTTTTTTAGTCAAGTTTCTTCATCCTCCGTCATTTTCATCCTTCTTTTAGATCAATACATTTGTCAAAACAGCTGCACAGGTACAAACCTGCAGCAAGTAAATTAACAACAATAATAGCTTGTGTTTTTACTTCCATTCACAATTGTTCTGCCCATTTTAGACTTGTTTACAAATGAAGTTGCAGATGAGCAATGCAGGGGTTATAAAATACCATTTCTTATGAGGAAACCATATAATAAATAGTGAAATATAAATCATGTTACAGTACTAAATTAAATCCTTCGTCGCTTGTATAAAATACTTCCACAACCATTGTAACAAGATTTTAACAGAATTCATATGAATAGTAAGAGTACAAAATACATTCAGCTATGCTAACCTTCTTATATTAACTTGAGAATGATAACGTTAAATAGATTAATTTCACAAACAAACAAGTATATATGAGGAAAACCATAAATAACATTCAAAATGGTATCACTTACATTCTATGCAAGAATCAGACATGAGACCAGATTACTTCCAAATTCCGCAGCATCATTTTTCCTGTTGTCATCAAAAAATCTAAATCCTGCAAGAAATCTATAGGGTATATATCACCAAGAGATTGATTTTGATGCAGTTGAGGACTTGAGGTAATCAGTTGATGTAATGTATTATATTCGATACTCTTGAATTTGAATTTTATTATAACTATGAATCTTAATTTTTTTTTTTTTTGTTTTGCATCCAGGCATGAAGATAAGGTCTTTTGAATCCAAACCTGCAAAAGTAGAGAAGAAATTAGCAATAGCGAGACAAGGATGCCTTTAAAGATTTTTAATTAGCTACTGGATTATTAAGTTTAAAATGTATGATGTATTGAATTTATATTTGGTATGGTTATATCATGTAGAATGTTGAATTCAAGTATTTTTCTTCTCGTTTATGTCATCATATATTGATGTTAAAGGTGGTTTATATTTTATGTTGATATGACATATGATAGATTGATTTAAGGCATTTTCTTTTTATTAATTTGTTGTTATGATATATTCAATTTTATTATTATCTGTCGGGTTTATTAAAAGCCCAAAAAACTATTTGAGCCCAACCGAAAAACCGACCGGACCAAATATAAACTACCTTTAATATCAATATATGATGACAAAAACGAGAAGAAAAATACTTGAATTCAACATTCTACATGATATAACCATACCAAATATAAATTCAATACATCATACATTTTAAACTTAATAATCCGGTAGCTAATTAAAAATCTTTAAAAGCATCCATATCTCGCTATTGCTAATTTCTTCTCTCATTTTGCAGGCTCGGATTCAAAAGATCTTATCTTCACGCCTGGATACAAAACAAAAAAATTAAGATTCACAGTTGTAATAAAATTCAAATTCAAGAGTATCGAATAGAATACATTACATCAACTAATTACCTCAAGTCCTCAACTGCATCAAAATCAATCTCTTGGTGCTATATAGCCAATAGATTTCTTGCAGAATTCGGATTTTTTGATGACAGCTGGAAAAAGGATGCAGCGGAATTTGGAAGTAATCTGGTCTCATGTCTGATTCTTGCATAAAATGTAAGGGATACCATTTTGAATGTCATTTATGGTTTCCCTCATATATACTTGTTTGTTTGTGAAATTAATCTATTTAACATTATCATTCTCAAGTTAATATAAGAATGTTAGCATAACTGAATGTATTTTGTACTCTTACTATTCATATGTATTCTGTTAATATCTTATTACAATGGTTGTGGAAGCATTTTATATAAGCGACGAAGGATTTAATTTAGTACTGTAACGGATTTATATTTCACTATTTATTATATTGTTTCCTCATAAAAAATGGTATTTTATAACCCCTGCATTGCTCATCTGCAACTTCATTTGTAAACAAGTCTAAAATGGGCAGAACAATTGTTAATGGAAGTACAAACACAAGCTATTATTGTTGTTAATTTACTTGCTGCGTTTGTACCTGTGCAGCTGTTTTGACAAATGTATTGATCTAAAAGAAGGATGAAAATGACGGAGGATGAAGAAACTTAACTAAAAAAGCAAATCGTTATCATGAAATTTTTAAGGTCGAATGTATGAGAAAACTTACCTTGGCGGATTCAGCTGGAACCCCAGCAATCAACAATTCAAAGATCAGTCATAGTCGATAGATAATTTGTCAAACTCTGAAATATAAAAAAGAATTAAATTTTAATATGACATAAAAACAACAATATATATTATGAAATGCTATAAAATATAAAGACTTGAAGCTTTAATTTCTAAATTCTTACCAATTTCTAATGACTCTAGATGTTCCAAATCCTCCTCGATATTCATTTTCTTTTTCGAGCCCATCGAAGCCCGAAACCAATCTTCCGTGCATATAAGAGTTTGCATAATTCGTGGGGTCAATGAGCTTCGAAATGTATCAAGAACTCGTTTGCTTGTGCTAAATGTAGACTCCGAAGCTACCGTAAAGATAGGAACGGCTAACGCGTCACGAGCCATTCTTGAAAGAATAGGAAATCTTGAACGTGCATTTTTCCAATAATTCAATACATCATATTTTGGAGTATCTCTTTCAAGCGATTCACTTAAATATTTCTTCAATTCCGATTTTGAATCACCACCTTCTCTTGTCGCTTTCATCCTTTTATAACGAGATCCTTTCAATTTCAACATTTGGATTCGTAGCACCGCTAGATTGAGATATGCCATCATATTTCTTTTGATATTCATTGAACAAAGCAAATAACGCATTTTTCACCATCTGAATTTTATCAACATAATTGTCATCTGTATATAAATCTTGGATAGCAAACTCCATATAACCCATTTTTTCTCGAGGGTCGAGAATAACCGCGATGTAAATCAAGTTCATTTTTTCCCAATTCCCCCAATATTTATCATGCTTCTCCTTCATTTTCTTTGCCATCATGCTCAACTCAATGTCATTACTTGCTTGATGCTTGATCAAATCACTTGCAACAACAGAAATTTTGGGGGGAAATCCGTTACTTGTAACATAAGAAGAACCCGACACGAAGTTGGTAAGTTCAAAAAAACCTTTTAGAAATGTACACAATCTTCTAGCATTTTGCCAATCATTCTCCATAGAATTTCATCCACATTCTCAAGTTCACTAATATAAAAACGATCTTGAGTAGTAAACGTATCAAAAGCATTTTCATATTGTTGGGCGGCATTTAACATTAAGTATATTGAGTTCCATCGAGTGCAAACATCCAAAACTAATCCTTTTTCGTACTTCAATTTTTCAATTTCTACACAATATTTGAAAATTTTAAATCTCATAGGAGATTGCCTAACATATCGCACGGCCCTACGGATACGGGCTACCGATTTTTTCGACTCCTTAATGCCATCGCTAACTAAATTGAGAATGTGCAATACAACGCATATGAAGAAATTTCCCACTAAGCAAGCAACCACCCCAATTATTAATCCTTTTTTTAAATAATTAACCATCACATCATTCGAACTTGCATTATCGACGGTAATGGTGAAGACATTTTCAATACCCTAATCTAGTAAACACTTCTCAACCGCCCTACCAAGATCTTCACTCCTATGACTATCAATGGGGCAAAAGTTTAATATCATTTTTCTTAAAATCCAATTATCATCAATCCAATGTGCCGTAAGACACATATAATTAATGTGTTGGATTGACGACCATGTATCGGTGGTGAGACACACCCTTTGGTCTCGCAGTATTAATTTTAATTTGTTTCTCTTCCAAATATATCTCAAAGATATCTCTTTGAATTGTGAAACGAGATGGAATAAAAAAAGAAGGGCAAGCAATGGACATAAAGTGCTTGAACCCTATTCCATCCACCAATTTAAAAGGAAACTCATCAATAATAATGAAATATAAAAGAGCTTTTCTCATCGCGGCTTGATCAAAAGCCCATGTGCCAATAGATGCAATCTGCCTACCTTCACCAAGTTTAAGAGACAGCTGAGCTTGCATTGTATCTCTAAAATGAGGGTTAAATCGGCACTTTTCCATATGTGTAAGTAATGTTTTTGTGTCATTTCTCATTTTATTACAATGATACTGTTTAGGACAGTAATTGTACTTTGCCATATAGGGATTATCTTTCAACGGCGTGAAATGATCCCAAGCCCTAGACCTGTTCTTCGTTTTTGGTAAAGAAGAGGATGCGACCGATTGCTTTGTGTAAGTCCACGTTACCTCTCCCGGTACTTACAGGCTTGCGGAAATGATGAAAAACGATTTTCAAGAGGCGGTAATATGGACTCAAAAATAAGATCTTTGTTAAACAACTAACAAACCTAACAAGAGTTTTACCTACTCGGTTAGGGGATTATATTTTTCTTGAACTCCTTCGTCTTCAACTCTTTCCGGTGTACGGATCGGCCTCACCTCGTCGTCTCCTTGCGCCGAAGATGGATCCACCTGAAAACTTCTACCTTTAGCTTCTTCTTCGAACTTGAAGAAACTAGAACACTAGGTTTGCTAAACCTTGTGAACTAGGATGAGTAGAGAAGTGATTTGGGTTTTCTTTTATCTCTAAGGCAATGTTTCTCAACTCATGAGAGGGTGTTGCCTTGAGCTAGAGAGATAGCAAGGGGAAGAGCAAGAGGGAGGGCTCAAGTAAGAGAGAGAAATGAAAATGAGAGAATGAGTAACTCCTTTGCCATCCAAGCTCTCATAATCCAAAACCATGATTACTCATAATAGTAATTGAGTATTATGTGATGGTTCAAGTCAAATGGCCATATCATTTCATGCACTCATTTTGCAAAAACAAACAAGCAAGCAAAAGTCTTTGCCATGAAATAATAGCCATTGTAATGATGATGGTCAACTAGTCCAACCTAGTCAACCGGTCAACAAGTCAACAAAGTCAACCCCTCATCTCAACCATGACACAATAATACTTAATTAATATTATCATTAATCATATTTCTTATTCTCATTAGGGTTTAGTAAAAGTCAATGGTGAACAGTCAACAACCCCAATGAAAATCCTCTGCCTCTGTCTCTCTGTCAACTGTGCATACACACCCGCATCCGCGTTCCGAGGAACACGAATACAAACGAGATAAAACCAATCTCAAAACGTACACTAGGATCTGGCTTAAACCAAAGCCCGCTAGTGTTAACTGTCCGAACACTGAACGTGCACAAGTGCATGGATGTGACCAAACTCTGTCGCAAAACCATGCGACCTGTCGCAAAACCATGCGACATCTACTCTTTTGCCTAAAGGCGAATAGCTTTCTGTGTGGGACTCTAAAGACTTGACACTACGCTGGCGGTGGGTTTAACCACAGACCGCAAGCGGCACTAGCTGTGCGTAACGGTCCCCAGGTAGATGCTGACAAGAAGACGGACGAGGTGAAACACATCTGAACTACTACTGAGCCTGAATGTGACAATCTCTGTACAGTCCGGTCTGTTCGTCTGATACATAGCATGGCGGGCCTAGAGGGCGGTAAACGTCAGTCCCCTAATAACGGTACAAGTCGTGTCGGAGTGTAGCCCAGAACACCCTGAGATAGCACTGGAAACCTACCAGTATATCTTGCTTGCCCTGGTCAGGGACTACTCGTGTAATGGCTCTCCTAGACATAGCGCGATGTCCACCCCCAATACCGGGAGAGACGAATCCTGTCTAACCGTCACTGTCTCCAAGTGCTTCGGGACTGCACCCAAAAACTACCTGTTTGCACGACTCTTTTGAGCCGTGGTAGGATAGTAATCAAAATACAGTGGGAACACACTCGAGGCGAAATGACAGTGTCAAGTCAGCGGACTAAGCTGTACTCATGTCACCTGGGAACTGATAACTGACGATAGGTATAATACCAACCAACAGTTCCCGACGAGTCCTGTCCAGTGTACTCGTAACCTAACGAGCACCCGCATACTATCTCAAGTACGACGTACTGACGGCTGTGGGACAGACCGTCTCCCAAGCTGGGGTAAGAAGCGCATACGCTAGTCTACTCCGGAGTATCGATGCCCTGTCTCGATAGTCCTGCGACTCGGGACCTGCATAAGGATGTGCTTATAGATTACCCAGCCCCCACGAGTGTGATTGCCATCACAACGCTGGTAATCAAGCAAAGATCCTAAGGGCTCCACTAATGTGTAAAGGCGATATGCTAAAAGAAACACATGCACACATTAAAGCAGAAACAAACCAAGTAGCATACTACCATTTTGAGCAAGATTGTCAATACAGGGTGAATATCCCAAGCTTCCATTAAGTAATATACATACTAGTATGATACAGTAATGGCCTCTAGGGCATATACACTAACAATCCCCCACTTGCACTAAGGCCATGTACTGGCGTATCGAAGACCTATCATCTCGATCAGCCGCTCGAACTGAGTCTGGGGTAAGGCCTTCGTGAGTGGATCAGCAGTGTTATCTTCCGTAGAAACTCTCCGAACCTCGATCTCCTGGCGACCCACGATCTCTCTGATCAGGTGATACCGCCTCAAGATGTGCCTGGACTTCTGATAGGACCTGGGTTCCTTCGCTAAAGCTATAGCTCCGTTGTTGCCACAATACAGCGATATTGGATCAACAATGGTAGGAACCACCTGAAGCTCCGTGAGGAACTTCTTCATCCAGACAGCTTCCTTTGCGGCATCTGCAGCAGCGATATATTCCGCTTCCATCGTCGAGTCAGCAACGGTTTCCTGTTTGGAACTCTTCCAACACACCGCCCCTCCATAGAGGGTAAAGACAACCCGACATGGACTTGGAATCATCCTTGTCACTCTGAAAGCTGGAGTCAGCAAAGGCCTCGATCTGGAGGTCTTTTCCGCCATACACCAAGAACATTTCCTTAGTCCTTCTCAGGTACTTGAGAATATTCTTTACCGCTATCCAGTGTTTCTCCCCAGGGTTTGACTGATACCGGCTTACCACACTCAGTGCATAAGCTACATCTGGTCTGGTACACAAGATCGCATACATTATAGAGCCTACCGCAGAAGCGTTGGGTATAATAGACATGCGATCCCTTTCCAAATCAGTCTTGGGAGACATCTTTTTGGAGAGGGTGATCCCGTGACAAGCCGGTAGATTACCGCGCTTGGAATCTTCCATACTGAACCTTTTCAGTACGGTGTCGATGTACCTGGACTGTAAGAGTCCTAATATCCTCTTGGATCTGTCACGATAGATCCGGATCCCCAGAATGTATGAGGCATCACCCAGGTCTTTCATGGAGAACCTGTGTGACAAGAACCCTTTGACAGATTGTAGCATAGGAATGTCATTTCCTATCAAGAGAATGTCATCCACGTATAAAACGAGGAATACTACATTTCTCGCTACAAATCTACTATAGATGCATGGTTCATCTGGATTTTTGATAAAGCCAAATTCCTTGACCGTCTCATCAAAACAGATGTTCCAACTCCGCGATTCCTGCTTTAGTCCATATATGGACTTAAGCAACTTGCACACCTTTCCGCTGCTCCCACTCTGAATGAAACCCTCTGGCTGGTCCATATAGACACACTCCTCTAAATTTCCATTTAGAAAAGCGGTCTTTACGTCCATCTGCCAAATCTCATAATCGTGGAAAGCAGCAATGGCAAGAAGGATCCAAATGGATTTCAGCATAGCCACAGGAGAAAAGGTGTCGTCATAGTCCAAGCCAGGTCTTTGACGGAAACCCTTTGCAACAAGTCTAGCTTTATAGGTCTCAACCCGTCCATCTACACCAATCTTCCTTTTGAAGATCCACTTGCATCCTACGGGTTTTACCCCATCTGGAGCAACGTCCAATGTCCATACTTTGTTGGTGTACATGGACTCCATTTCGGTCCGCATTGCATCCAGCCATTTTACCGAGTCAACGTTCTGAATGGCCTGCTGGAAGCTAGTCGGCTCATCATAATCTATGATGCAATCCTCTCTATCCCCGTCTATGAGAAAACCGTAGTATCTCTCGGGCGGATGAGACTGCCTACTACTTCTGCGGAGCGGCGTAGGAATGTCCTGGTCTTTTGAACCCTTTGGTTCTACTAAGCTTTCAGTAATAGCTCGTGGTTCTGGAATTTCTTCCAGTTCTATTGCGTTCCCACTTATCTGATTTTCCAAAAATTCAGTTTCCAAGAAGTGGGCATGACGAGAAACATAAATCTTTTGTTCCTCTTCGCAATAGAAGAAATATCCCTTGGAGTTCTTTGGATATCCCACAAACTTGCACTGTACTGAGCGTGCCTCGAGTTTGTCCGCATGCTGCTTTTTAACAAAAGCTGGACATCCCCATGTCTTAATGTGATTAAGATAGGGTCTCTTCCCACACCACATCTCATATGGTGTGGTAGGCACAGTCTTAGTTGGAACTCGGTTCAAAAGGTATGCAGCTGATTCTAGTGCATATCCCCTGAATGATCGCGGTAACTCAGCGTTACTCATCATGGACCGTACCATATCCAATACGGTTCGGTTCCGTCTCTCCGATACACCGTTATGTTGCGGAGTGTATGGAGGAGTAAGCTAAGAGAGAATTCCGTTCTCTTTTAAATAGTCCAGGAACTCGGCACTCAAGTATTCACCACCTCGATCCGATCTTAGAATCCTGATACTTTTGCCGGTTTGTTTTTCTACTTCATTCTTATATTCCTGGAATTTTCCAAAGGCTTCGGACTTATGTTTCATTAAGAAGACATAACCGTACCTTGAAAAGTCATCTGTAAAAGTAATGAAATAAGAATAACCGCTTCGCGCATGTGTAGACATTGGACCGCACACGTCGCTGTGTACGAGTCCCAAGAGCTCGCTCGCTCTTACTCCGTGTCCAGTGAACGGAGTCTTTGTCATCTTTCCTTTGAGACAGGATTGACAAGTGGCATATGATTGATATTCGAACGGATTCAAATATCCTTCTGTATGTAACTTCGTCAACCTTCTCTCATTGATGTGACCCAGTCTACAATGCCATAAGAAAGTCTGATTTATTTCCGGAAACTTTCTTTTGTGTGTATTCTGGACATTGAAAATCTGTGGTTGGTTTAGTACGTATATACCATTGCTTAATGTACCTGACCCAATCAGAACTTGATTAAGGTGAATGTTTACAACATTACTTACAAACGCAAATTCATAGCCTTCTTTAGAAATCAAAGATACAGAAATGATATTACAAGTTGCGTTGGGCACAAAAAAGCAATTACGTAAAACCAAAACATGTCCATCTGACATTCCCCGGTGATAGTCCCCCACGGCCTTAGCATCCATGCTAGCTCCGTTTGCAATTTTGAGGGTCATGTCACCTGCCTTCAAAAACCTACGGTTTCTCAACGCCTGCAAAGAATTACAGATATGAGATCCTGATCCGGTATCCAATACCCAGGAAGTAGAGTTTATTGATAGACAGTTTTCAATAACATACACACCTGAAGCTGAAGCCGCAACCTGCTTAAGATCCTGTGTTCTGGCTTTCCAAGCCCTGCAATCTTTCTTCCAGTGTCCACTCTTGTGACAGTAAAAGCATTCTTCCTTATCCACAAGCTTCCCCGTTTTCTTTGTTGCTTTTGCCTTTTCCTTCGTATCCACCTTACTAACACCGCCCCTTGGTTTGGCGGGGGTTTTCTTCTTCTTTCCCTTGGCTTTCGCCTTGGACCTAGAAGAGGAAGATCCTCCTACAAACAAAATGGATGTTTTCCTACCTTTCTGTAGAGTGCCCTCTGCACTCCTCAGCATGTTGAGGAGCTCTGAAAGTTCAACCTCCTTTTCTTGCAAGTTGAAATTCAGGATGAACTGGGCGTAAGTGGAAGGAAGGGACTGAAGAATCAAGTCCGTATAAAGCCCATTCTCCAACGTGGTCCCAAGGTCCGCAAGCTCCTCTATGAAGCCAATCATCCTAAGCACGTGTTCCGCTACCGATGATCCGACGGCCAACCTTGCCGAAAACAGCTTTTTCGACATTTCATATCTGGCGATACGAGACTGCTCTCCATACAGTTCTTTTGAATGGAGAAATATGGATTCGAGGTCCATATTCTCGTGCCTCCTCTGATGTTCATTGTCCATAGAGGAAAGCACGAGGCACTTGGCCTTCGCGCAATCGATTTCCCAGGTCTTACGGATTTCCCTATCCGCGACGCTGGTTTTGGGACCTGGGACAGGAGGAGCTTTGGTGGTAAGAAGATACCCCAACTTATCATAAGTGATTGCTATTTTGACATTCCTGAGCCAATCTTTGTAGTTTGGCCCTGTCAGTATGTTTTTATCTAGTAGTAACTTAAGTCCGGTCATGTCGATTGGTCGCTGCAATTAGGAGAGAGAAGAAACACTCAGCATGATGCTCTTGCAAGTTTAGAGTGGGTTTTAGTTTGTCTAAACAGGATGGCTCCCACTGTCTCTCGAATCCCTCCTCAAACCATAAAGGAAGAATTAGTCAGGATCAATCTCACCGTACAATACTTGCTTAACCGTTCAGCCAGGCTAGTGTCGGTACTTCGAGGGAGGTTTTCCAACGCTTTCGCGAAGTTCCTTAATTTAAGAACCTCTTTTCCCTGGGGGCATAGCCTCGCTAACACCTTTCTAGACACCTACTAGGTTTATAGCATTGATCGTTAAGTGAGAAATTTTCCGAGGAGTAGCATATACTCACAGTAGAAACGGGATCCAAATATCATCGCATGACAAAACTGAAGGAATCCTACCAGAATCATCACACTCCAAATGGTATGCAACACTAGCAAGTTTCAGTTCTTTTGAAACTCCCGATGTGGATTTTTGCCCCATGCTCTTATGACCTTGACTTTGGCCAAAATATCATAAGTCACATGTCAAGTTCTACCCGTCATTCTCCAGGTTAATTTGAGCTCACCCGCACATACCCTTGACTTTGGCCAAAATGGTAGAACGACTGCCCCAAACCAACACATCTATCTATGCTGCACATGAATACCCAATAGCTACCAATCACTATGCCTTGACTTTGGCCAACATACATAGCTTGAATACTTATTGACCATTCATGTGAAACGACGGAGAGCTACGAATGGTTTTAGCGAAACCGTGAACGTAGTGAACTTGATATAATCGATGGAACGAGATAGCTTTCAAAAAGGAGTGGTTCATACTCCGCATAAAAGTTTGGTTTTGAAAAGAACCGAGTGGTTTTCAAAGTGTTCCAACGACTTTTACTTGGTTTATTTTTTCTTGCATTAATTCCAATGCGTCCCATCATTTAATCCTACCATTGCAGAAAACAACCAAAATATGGCGTACGCTTATGCCATCCGCATTCGCCACGGGGCCCCGTCATTACCCGTTAGGTTACTTAACTAACGACAGAGCGGGGGCTGGACTAGCGCGGATGCAAAACATAAGTAACGCCTAAATAATATCATATATATATATATATTGCAATGATAGCCATTTCAGATCACAGATGAACACATTGGATATACTAGGAATCCGCAATTCATACGAGCCTGTAACGAAATGTGGATTACACGGTCGCGGTGAATAGCCAATACCCCACCCAAGACCCCTACGGGTGCGGCAAACTACCCGCCAAATATCCGAAGCGGAGCAACCTCCCTCAACGACGTGAGTAGGCCACTCGGCACTTCGAGATACCCGGTAGTTTGTGCACCCCACCATGGGTCTATCCTAGGAGCAAAAACAGTAAAAAGAAATTATACAATGACGGCTACAACCCCGACCCGGTTGTGCGGCCATATAAATAATATTACATCAATTTACAAATTTACATGAATTGAAAGAAAAGAAAATTCTCATCTCACAACCCCCAGCTATTCACCCGCGACAATCCAATGAATTCATATACACATACCATCAACATTACAAATCACAGATATGTATAACCCCCACTAATCGACGTATAGCGATTAGCGGACATTCAATACATATATCACATCACAGATATATACCCGCCAGCTTAAGTCTTTAGAAGTTCGATCAAAATACGGATTTTTAGGCCCCAAACACAAATTTTTCTTTCTGTAAAATCTGGGCAGAAAAAACATATCCCAAAAATCTTAAAACAGCCCCAGAAAAACACTGCAGGAAACCTTTTCCACGACCGAGTCAACTCGGCCACGGAACCGCGGCGCTTTGACCGAGTCGATGGACCAAATTTCTTGTGTGGGTTTTAAAAAGCCTGAGCCGATTTTTAGTGTCAGATTTATTACTTTTGGAACAGAGGAAAAAATCGGCAGAAACTAGATTTTACGGGCGTGTTTCGTGACTTTTTCTTCGATCGAACTTCTAGTTACTTTGCTAACATGTTAGATAGTGTTTAACTAGGCTCTGATACCACTGTAAGTCCACGTTACCTCTCCCGGTACTTACGGGCTTGCGGAAATGATAAAAAACGATTTTCAAGAGGCGGTAATATGGACTCAAAAATACGGATCTTTGTTAAACAACTAACTAACAAACCTGACAAGAATTTTATCTACTCGGTTAGGGGGTTATACCTTTCTTGAACTCCTTCGTCTTCAACTCTTTCCGGTGTACGGATCGACCTCACCTCGTTGTCTCCTTGCGCCGAAGATGGATCCACCTGAAAGCTTCTACCTTTGGCTTCTTCTTCGAACTTGAAGAAACTAGAACACTGGGTTTGCTAAACCTTGTGATCTAGGATGAGTAAAGAAGTGATTTGGGTTTTCTTTTATCTCTAAGGCAATATTTCTCAACTCATGAGAGGGTGTTGCCTTGAGCTAGAGAGAGAGCAAGAGGAAGAGCAAGAGGGAGGGCTCAAGCAAAAGAGAGAAATGAAAATGAGACAATGAATAACTCTTTTGCCATCCAAGCTCTCATAATCCAAAACCATGATTACTCATAATAGTAATTGAGTATTATGTGATGGTTCAAGTCAAATGGCCATATTATTTCATGCACTCATTTTGCAAAAACAAGCAAGCAAGCAAAAGTCTTTGCCATGAAATGATAGCCATTGTAATGATGATGATCAACTAGTCCAACCTAGTCAACCGGTCAACAAAGTCAACCCCTCATCTCAACTATGACATAATAATACTTAATTAATATTATCATTAATCATATTTCTTATTCTCATTAGGGTTTAGCAAAAGTCAATGGTCAACAGTCAAAAGTCAACAACCCCAATGAGAATCCTCTGCCTCTGTCTCTCTGTCAACTGTGCATACACACCCGCATCCGCGTTCCGAGGAACACGAATACAAACGAGATAAAACCAATCCCAAAACGTACACTAGGATCTGACTTAAACCAAAGCCTGCTAGTGTTAACTGTCCGGACACTGAACGTGCACAAGTGCATGGATGTGACCGAACCCTGTCGCAAAACCATGCGACCTCTACTCTTTTGCCTAAAGGCGAATAGTTTTCTGTGTGGGACTCTAAAGACTCGACACTACGCTGGCAGTGGGTTTAACCACAGACCGCAAGCGGCACTAGCTGTGCGTAACGGTCCCCAGGTAGATGCCGACAAGAAGACGGACGAGGTGAAACCCATCTGAACTCCTACTGAGCCTGAATGTGACAATCTCTGTACAGTCCGGTCTGTTCGTCTGATACATCGCATGGCGGGCCTAGGAGGCGGTAAACATCAGTCCCCTAATAGCGGTACAAGTCGTGTCGGAGTGTAGCCCAGAACACCCTGAGATAGCACTGGAAACCTACCAGTATATCTCACTTGCCCTGGCCAGGGACTACTCGTGTAATGGCTCTCCTAGACACAGCGCGATGTCAACCCCCAATACCGGGAGAGACGAATCCTGTCTAACCGTCACTGCCTCCAAGTGCTTCGGGACTGCACCCAAAAACTACCTGTTTGCACGACTCTTTTGAGCCGTGGTAGGATAGTAATCAAAGTACAGTGGGAACACACTCGAGGCGAAATGACAGTGTCAAGTCAGCGGACTAAGCTGTACTCATGTCACCTGGGAACTGATAACTGACGATAGGTATAATACCAACCAACAGTTCCCGACGAGTCATGTCCAGTGTACTCGTAACCTAACGAGCACCCGCATACTATCTCAAGTACGACGTACTGACGGCTGTGGGACAGACCGTCTCCCAAGTTGGGGTAAGAAGCGCATACGCTAGTCTACTCCGGAGTATCGATGCCCTGTCTCGATAGTCCTGCAACTCGGGACCTGCATAAGGATGTGCTTATAGATTACCCAGCCCCCACGAGTGTGACTGTCATCACAACGCTGGTAATCAAGCAAAGATCCTAAGGGCTCCACTAATGTGTAAAGGCGATATGCTAAAAGAAACACATGCACACATTAAAGCAGAAACAAACCAAGTAGCATACTACCATTTTGAGCAAGATTGTCAATACAAGGTGAATATCCCAAGCTTCCATTAAGTAATATACATACTAGTATGATACAGTAATGGCCTCTAGGGCATATACACCAACAATTTGTGCCTTCATTCGGTGGATCGGCTTGACTTGTCTACAAAATTTAGAGATTGTGTATGTTAAATATTCATTCATTAATTATTTGAATCATTTAATCAAATACACTTAAATAACATATTATTAACACATTAAACCAAATTTTCAACAAGCATTTAAAAAATTTAACTCAAATAAGCAAGCAAATTTCAACAATTTAATTAAATACTTCACAAAAGGTGCATGATCTAACATGAAAAGGGCTGTTGTCATTGAAATCTAATCAATTCCAAGGGCTGTTGTCATTGAAATCTAATCAATTCCAAGGGCTGTTGTCATTGAAATCTAATCAATTTCATTTCACCCAAATAAAAAAAATACAAACAAACCTCATCGTTCACAATAATAGGCGCAATCTCTGGATTTGGTCCATTAGGATTTGAAGGCTACAAACTTGAAGTACTCATGCCGCTGATTTTGACGAAAAGCGAGATCCGAGACTGAGAAGCGAGAAATGAGATCGAGAGCGAAAACCGACAGGGGAGAGGAGAGAGTCGAGAGCGCGAGCCAGGGAGTTGAGATCGCGAGCCACTAACAATACAAGAAAGTGGTGCATGTTGCTAGCTGCTGATGTTGTTGTTGCTTGCTACCGCTGCTACTCGCTATTACTGCTTCTTCTAATTCCTGAAGAGAAAAATACATTGAAGATGATGCTCAGAATATGTCAACCACTAATAACACATGAAATGATATAAGGTAAACAAAAGAACCACCGAATTTACACTTAATAAGTTGGAGAATAATATAAAAAGGTTCTATCAAATTACATTTTCACCCATGTAAGAACCATTTATTTTATCCTAAACAAGTTTTAGAGCAGCCAAAACGTTATTTCGTTATATATGCCAGGTGCAATGCACTCGGACGAGTACAAGAGATAAAAGAGAGAGAGCATTTTTAGAAACTTTTGGAAAGTCATGCATAATTCATGTTGTTATGTTTTTTATCTTTTATGATCGGATACATACATAGATGCCACTGGAAATAGTTGTGCCCTAGCTAACTAAGAAACAAGAGAAACTATATCATTCACATCTTTTCCTTATTCATGTCTCTATCTATGCCTGCAGATTTTCAACAAGCTATAGAGTCTGTGGAAATTATTGAGCTGGCCGTTACTAATCAGGGGAATCAAATTCAAACACCGGTTTTTCATGATCTCAGTGATGAAGTTTTTGAAGTTTCTCAAGCGAAGAATACCGCAACTTCTCAATTTTCTAGCACTCCAATGAAACAAGCACTTGTAAGTCTCGTTCTGCAGAAGCAAACTTAGTTGTTATGCTGGATAGTTCATGCAAATTAGTCAAAACTTGGGAGAATAACAAGAAACTTCTGATTAAAAGTTCTAGCTTGCATTCAATTAGTAATCCAAGCTCTATAAATAGCTTGAGGAATTTTAAGGTTTCTCTTAAATCTGCAGATAAGGCAATCGATAGAAGTTATCCTACTTTTTCCATTAACCTTAATGTGTTTGATAAGGAGAAATTTGTAAAAGAAAGAAAGGAGTTAGTCTTGCATACAGATCAGTATCTACAGAAAATGGCAGCTTCCAAGGTTCAGTCTTCACAACTTGCCATTCAGAACATCAAGGAGACCAAGGCTACAAGGCAGAGCAATGAAATCATTCAGAGAAGAGCAGGTTTAAGACCCAGAAGGATTGCAAAGAAATTTTATGATTCTTCTTTAATGATGGATATATGTTTCTGGAATCTAAGAGAGTTGGCAAATCCTCTTTCTAGTATGTAACCCATTTTTAGTTACAGTGCATATAAGTTTTCATTATTGTGGTCCAACAGCAACATGGTCCGCTACAATCTCTTGAGATAAATAAAAAAAAGTAAAATAAAATATTTTATAACAAAAAAAACCACAAGCAAAAACTATGGATTTTTACCCTAAAAAAATTGAATCACTAAAAGAAAAATCAATACCAATCAATTATTGAACGATATGAGCGAGGAAGTCGAGATCGACATCTAGGGAGTCGAGATCGCGAGCGAGGGAGTCGAGATATCGAGCGAGCGAGGTCGCGAGCTAGGGAGCGAGGTCGAGAGGAGGAGAAACGAGAGAGAGGGAGTCCAGAATCTAGATCGAGACTAAGGAACTTCTGAGAAGGGGGCGGCCTTGAAATGAGAGAAGTGAGAACTGAGAAAAGAAAAAAAGAGTTAGGGTTTCTCAAGAGAGATAATGGCATATATACATCGCAATTTTTCTAATATAATATGTATCTCGGTTCGGGTCAGTTCTCGGTTCGGTTTTGCCAATAACCGAAACCGAACCGAAAACCGAAATTTGCCAATATTTTAAACCGAAACCGAATCGAAGAACCCACCCGAACCGGGAAAATCGGTTTTTTAATTTCGGTTCGATCGGTTTTCCGGTTCGGTCGGTTTTTTTGCTCACCCCTAGAGTTGGCTATATAGAGAACCAAAAAAAATTGACAAAGCACATCACAAAAATCGTTTGATCAAGTATCACCATGATGTAAACAATATACAAGTTGGTGAGAGGTTCCTAACCAAGGTATTCTGACAAATGTAACTATAGGCTAGAGATAATTGGTACAACTTGTTATAAATTTTTCAGGATTTGAGTTAGAGATTTATATTCTTATATTTGATTTGTTAAAATATATAGATTACATGAGGTAAGAACAGATTAGACTGTCTTTTTATATTATTGATTAAAAGGCAAATAAGTAGAGCTCTGTTAGTTTGAAGAAGGAATACGAGGCAATCAAAAGTCAACCCTACAGACCTCTGACCTGAATCCGAGATAAACTTATGGTTCAAACAGAGTTAGGATATCAAGTTTGGATCATAGTTGAGTTTATCTGGATGACCCATTTGATAAACTGATCATGAGTTCATGACACGGGTGACCCAATTAGCGAAATCAGTGTTGAAAATATTGATGGTGTAAAGAGTAGCTCTCCACCTCAAAAAAGCGAAACACGTAAATAGTTTAAGCCACGCGACTTATCGATATAGTAACTATATTTTTTTGGTTTATATTTTATTATTTTTTCCATAATAAACTATAAATATCGGATAATTTAAAGCTAAGATAAATAATACATGTCATCCCATTAAATTCCTAATCTTCAACCCATGACTTAACTCGTCCCAACAGCAACATACTCGTCAAAAAACAATAGACAGGTACTTAAGAAAGCAAAATAACAAATGATAAAACTCGGCAATAGCTTATCATAACCCGTGATCATAAAGAAAAACTATTATAATTGAGCAATTACCATGGCAAATCAATAATAACTCTACAATCTTATCACAAAGATTTGAAAAGATGACTGGATTGCTCCTATTGAATATTACAGAGAGAAGAATCGAAAACTTTCAATGTCAGATCAATGAAAAGAATCGACGAGACGAATATTTTGAGTCCAAAAATCAACTCGAGCTTGAGAACCTTAACCCTAACCCTAAATGTGTAAAATATATTAACGTCATAAAGATTAATTCAGCATAATGGCATACAACCGGCTAACTACAGATCCCACAGAGACAACCCCAACCCTAACCCCTAAACCCATCCCTGGCCCTGACCATGACCAGCAGCCAACACAACCGCGGCCGGCGCCAACAACGACCGCCTCCTTCCTTCCTTCCTTCCTTCCCCCGTCCTCCTCCTCCTCCTCTCACCGCAAACCAAAAACCCTACCCAGCTCAAGAAACCCTAACCCAAGACCTAAACCCTAACCCTAACCCGAAACCCCAACCCCAACCCTAACCCAAACCGCTAACCCTAACACCCTAACCCCATCAAGAACATGCGCTTACCGCAGCAGCAGAGACCCTCCAGCGCTGCTGTCGCCGCCGAAATAACCGGCCGCTGAAATCAACACAAAATGAGAGAGTGGTGGGGCCAACGAGAATATGATCATAGTGTGTTCAAGAATTTCGTGAAGGACACAACATTAATTGTTTTTCCAACATTTCTATATTCATTTTTTCTAAACAAAGAAACCGAAAGTAAAACAACAGCCATAGAGTCTTAGCAACAGCGGTATCTTCTTCTCCGGCTGCGGTATCTGATTTCGACGAAACATCATCCATCTCTTTAACTCCTGCAGCAAAATCGTATATTGACCCTGATTCCTCTGGCGAGATGTCGGCAGCATTGATCATGTGGTTCCTTGAACAATGCCGTCGAGGTGTAGCTCTGGCGGTGGGGTGAAGGCGAAAAAGGGGGAGACGGTGGCTGAGGGGTGCATGGCGTCGGAACCCATTACTGTTGATGAGGGCGGCGTGGTGGTGGGCCTCAATGTAAAATGAGTACTTATATTTTTGAATTTCTTGTCCGGGTTCTTGCTATGTAAAAACTAGATGGATAATCTGTAAACCATTGTTAATGTTTTTCTACTCAAACTTTTCGTGTTTATCGCTTTACAGAATCTTGTTTTTTGGGTCGGCACCGACAAGCTACAGTGAGTCCGAAGTCCAATGATTATTAAAGTTCTCACAATTGTAATATTGAAGTTGGAGTTGATCATTGTTTATTTTGGTTTCCTCCAATAGCTTAGTAACATATATCTTAATAAAGTTAACATGTATCAAGGTTGGTGAGCTAATTTCGCATTAATGGAAGAGGCTCTTTAAAGCATATAGTATTAAATATTATATAAAGAATTTTTGGATTCAACACTTTCGAATCGAACCAAACTCTTGCTTCTAGCTTACAAGAGAAAATTCTTAGCTTATGCTCATCTAATTTGATTATAAGAAGAGTTCTTAGTGTTAAAGTAAAATTGGTTGGTATAGTAATTATATATTAATGTCACACCTTCCTAAATAAATTGTTTTTTTATATCTCAACCCCAAAAATTTCATATTTCTAAATTTCATCTATAAAAATTCATATTCCTAAATTTCACCCCCTAAAATCTTGAAATTGTTCATATGTCTCTCTTTACTTAGGTTGGCGAAAAATCTTATATGAATATTCTATTACTCTATTAAACATACCATTAAGTGACTATTAAAAGACAAAAATACCCTTAAAGTTATCTTCCTCCTTTTCAATTTATGGTTAGAGGAGGGTTTCTCTTCAATTTCAAATTAGGGGTTTTCTTTACATAAAAAATTAGGGCTTTTGCCCTTTTATTTGTTGTGAATATATAAAATAGATTATGCTTCTTTTTATATCAATTTCGATAACTCCAAAAATAAAAATGCTTTTAAGTTTCAAATTCCGTGAAAAAGAAGATATCTCATAATAAGATTGAAAATGAAGAAATTAAAAAAGGAGTCCCCGTGATTTTTAAAAGAAAAGAAACAGAAGACACACTTATCACTCAAGTTCTAATTGAAACAATCTAACCCTGGCTAAATTCGGATGAAATATAGATAAAATGGCTTTTTTTTGGCTAACATAGAAATTTTAGAGGTGAAATTTGGAAATATGACCTTTTAGGGATGAAATTCAGAAATATGGAAGTTTTGGAGAAGAGGTATAAAAAAAACCCTACATAAATTCATTCTCCCTGCACCTCACATGAATATATCATGCAAATGATATTGTCATTTAAACAAAGGCTAAAATGCGGAAAACCCTCTCGCTTTTGTCTGAAAAGCAGAAAAACCCCTTAACTTGAAAATATACAGACTGCCACAAAAATCCTAACAGTATTCATTTTTACATCCATAATATTTTTTTTATGCCAAAAATGCCCGTATAATAAATTTAATTGACTGACCTAATTTTTTCTGTCTTTATTTTTTCTAAATCTATACCCTCTTGAATCTATGTCCGCTCTTCTGAGGAGTAGAAAGAAGGTAGATGGGTTTTAAATTAGAGATTTTGGAAACGAAATTAGAGGAACAGGTTCGGTAGAGAATAAGGGGGAACTTGGAGAAGAATGCTTGAAGGATATTATGGAAAATATACAACAAAAAAACGGAAAGTGTTAAATATTTTTAGGAAAAGCTGCATATTTAGGGGTATTTTGTGCTTTTTAGGCAAAAGTCAGGAGGGGTTACTGCTTTTTAGCCTAAAATAAAATACTAATTATTTTGTTATTGTGGCCGTACGAGTGATTTTGGAATGCCACTTCTGGTCTAATTTGGGCGAGTGGCCCACTTTAATTTTTAACCTATGGTCCATTATCCGCATTAATTTTTGTTGAAGAACACTAGGTTGTCACAAATTAAATACTTTAGCTTGAGGTTCTTGACGGCAACTCAAATGAGATCTGAAAGACCATCGGAGATCATCCTGCTCCAGCACGGAATGGTCATGACTCATCGGGGCTCCCAAACAGAGCCCAACCTCAAGTAAAAAACGTCATGGAATATCTCTGACGCTTGCTCTTTCGACGGTAATATTACCTGGAAGATTACTTGAAAATGTCTTGTCCATCCTCCGAAGGGATCAGAGACACGACAGTCGCGGGGCTACCCGAACAGCAAGATTGCATATCGGGGAAAATATCGGCCAACGCTACGGTGCGACGGGTAAAAAACCCTCGTACCATAGACCCTAACGGACTTCTCGATTCGTCTCGGCTCGTAAGGAAATTAGTGTATTTGCGAGAACTTCTCGATTCGTCTCGACTCGTAGGGAAAAACCTTAGGCAATAGGGATAAGGACATGTTTCCTAAGCACTGGGGCCCTGCAAGTTGGTCCAAGATGGACTATTGCATACTATTCACGGGCCACACTCTTCAAAGTCGAATATCGACAAGGAGGGAAACAACCATTTATGAGCCCTCTCGACTTGTAAGGGGGAAAAATTCTCTTGTGAGATTCTTACGACTCTCAAGAGAAAACACACACTTAGGTGTCCTCACGACTCCTAAGGAGAAAATACACCTATGGGATCCTCTCGACTCATAGGGAGAAAAGTTTTTATGAGACCCTCACGGCTCGTAAAGTTGAAAAGCCTTGGGTGACAGATCTGAACCTGTCTTTTAAGCCATCGCTGCCCTATAAGGAGATCAAGATAGACTATCTACAAGACACATTTGCTAAAGGGACACGCCGGTATGAAATAAAATATGTCTTTTATTCATGAATCAAAATGAATACAAGATACTCTCAGTCAGGAGTAAATCCAAAAAATGAGAATATAAAAAAAATCTTCAAACCGGCGGTTGGTGCAATAATTTCGTCAGTTCATCGTTCTTCCGCTGGGCCTTGGCTTCAAGCTTTGTTATTGCCACAAGACTGGTCTCCGCCTGAGACTGTTGAGTCTGAGCCTGAGACTGTTGAGTCTGATACGAAGTGAACCGACTCTCAAGCTCCTTCTCAGCAACTTTATGAGGTTCAACCATCTCGCGGGTAAAGATAACGGCTTTATCAAGAGCTACCACCTCTGTGATAGCTTCTTGAAGCACCTGCCAAATTTCGTACGCACGGATGGTCTTAGTAGTGAGTTAGGCATGGAGTTCCACCAAAGCATTCGAGGCTAGCTCTCTCTCCGAAAAATTCCGGTTGAGCCTCTTCTCGCAAGACTGTAGATTAGCGGCACACCGCTCAATCCATCCCCGCAGGCCCACCTTTGCAGTTAGGAGCTCGGAAGGAAGGCGTATGCACTCAAGATAATGCAAGCAGGCCTCCACTCGACGACAATACTCAACCCAAACATGCACAAACCATGTACTATGCAAGGCAATAAGGAGAGTCTTTGGTGCACACCCCACTAAGCATGCATTTGCGACTATATGCCTGCTTAAATAGAAATGGTGTCCAAAATGCACTGATTTGCGGGCAACACGACAATAGCGCTCGCACTTAAAAGGAAATTCCTAAGGGTAAGGTATAAAGCTCATGTACAGAGACGGGATACACGTACGAATATATGATGAACAGAAAACATTCAACAGTCAATAATAAGATAAATACATCGATATAAATATACTACTCTACAGGAAAAAGATCACCAAATATGGGATCGGAGATACATGGGTTAACAAAACAAAATACAAAGTTCTCCAATTCCCTCTCTGCCCTTTCCACCATGTCAAAGCGACGGTCTTCGCGAGAAGTTTCTCCCCATCGATTAGTACCATGCTCATCAGCAAAAGCGGAGATGATGGCCCGCCGAGCTCTTATCTGACTCAGTAAATGAACTGAACGATCCTTCAGAGGCTGAGTAATTAGGTGTGCCTCGTGGAAACACTCAATTTTGTCCTCCGCCGTATCAAGAATCGCCAGAGTCATCTCCTCCGGATAAGGAAGGATATCAGCAAGCACAGACAAGAAAATCATCCTGAGCCAAATGGAACTCATAGGAAGAGGAGAGCCCCTACGGGCCAAGAGTTCGTACAATACCGCATTACATTGGTCATCAATGAAAAGAGGATCCGCTAACCGCGCGGCAAAACGAGGAATAATCTCCTTGATAGGCACCTCCCAGGGTTGCCGACGAGCGTGGGGACGGTTGCAAGCCATAACCTTTGGTTTGTTTCTCAAAATGATCACCCTAAGGTCTAAATGGTTCTCTCTGTGTGAAGAAAGAGGAAGACATAGCTTCGGGTTATAAAGAGAAGCATTCAAAGCTATGCACAGAAAATGCCGTGCATGGTGGAGCTATTCCCAAGGCCAAAAAAAGGGGGGACATAGGAAAAGAAATGGGTGACTTATTGGAATCAGGGTAGGAAGGCGGAACGACCTCATCAGCAGAGCCTCACGCGCATGGCACGTGAGCACCTGCGTTGATCCTTTTGAAAACTAAAGCGGCACCGCACATGCATAACGCGTGAGCGCCGGCGCTAGTTCGGGATTAAAATCCCCAACAGCACCTCATGCGTAAAACACGTGAATGCCAACAACAGTATAACGACACTTCATGCAGAATACATGTGAGCAAAAAAAGGGGGGGAAAATGAAGTTTTGTCATTCATGCTCCGGGAACTTATACATGGTATAAAAACAAAAGAAAATGTTTACAATGGTAAAACACTAAATCCTGGACATGGATTGAGGAATTCAGAAGTAAGGCCGAGTAAAATGCTTCTAGCTTCTCTGACCATTTTCGTGTGGATCTTCTCACGAATGCAAGCGTCAGGATTCTCGCTGATGTTGTCCGTCCTCTGGTAGGCAGAGATTATCGTCGTCTTTTGGAAAACTTGATGCAAGATATCAACAAGACCATCTCGACGCTTCTTCGAGATCAAGCCCATCAGATATACTGAGTGCACCTTGTCTTCAGCATCATCAAGTGCCTTAAGCGGCATGGCTTCGTTAAATTCAGGAAGTGCTTCCCAAATCGCCCCCACGATGATCTTCAAAAGAGCGGAACAACGGGGGAGTAGTCGATCATTGTATTCGTCGAAGCGACGCATAACCTCAGCGCATTGGGCGTTTGTAAACTCCTGGTTTTGACAGCGGCCTTGGACACGAATGTCTTCATAGGAGATAATTTCGTCAAGATCATACATATAAGCGGCCATAGTATCTAAAAAGAAAAATCAGTAAGAGTTTAGTGATCAAAATGATCAAGAAAACACTTATTGTGAAAATCAAAAAAGGATTCTCATTTAATGAGAAACTCATTGGGCCAAGGAGTTGAACTCCCTCGAGAGCAGTGCTCTGCAGACAGAAATCATATTTGTCAAATGTAATTAAGAAGGGAATAAAATTCCCCAAAGATTTTTAAAGAGCTATGCTCTGTAAAAACAATGGTATAATCTACCAGAACCCTCAAAAGCAAAACTTTTTATAGAGTAAAACCACAAGATCTTTAAGATCTGTAAAACAAACTCTTAGGAGTTCTTCATGAAAGATGAACAGTGTTCTAATTGAGGGTTAAAGAAACCATAAAATACGTCTTAAGATCTACGATCTTAGAAGAGCAAAGCCCTGTCAAGGGGTTCGATTATAATCCTTACCAAATTTTTGGGCAGAGTTCTAACTCTAAAAAGAGATTTCTTTGGGCATAGATCTAAGTTCTGAAAGAAGAATTAAATTCTCAGAAAAAGAAAGAAGAGAAAAAGATGAACAACAATCATCTCAAGGGCCAAAGGCCCTACTTATAGGTAGGGGAAGCTGATTCAATTTCCAAGAAGATCCAACGGTGGAAAAGTTGCCACCGCTGCACTCACGTGTAAGCCACGTGAGCGCAACGGTGGGGGGGAATTTGTTTCCCCCCAAATAAAAGAGCAAAACTCTGTTCAAAATTTGAAAAGAGGCAGCGCCTCATAGGCCTTGCATGAGGGTGACAGCGTCGAGAGTTAAAAACTTTGAGGCAGCGCCTCACGTGCCTTGCACGAGAGCGCCAGCTCCAGAAGTTAAAAACTCTCAGGCAGCACCTCACGTGCCTTGCACGAGGGCGCCAACGCCAGAACTAAAAGTTCTCTGCCGTTGGATCAAAAATCCAACGGAGATGATAAATCATCAAAATACAGGATTAAATTCTGTTGAGAAAATATTCCTAAAATCTTTCTAAACGAGAAAGATTACTCTCTGTAAAACAGAGCACCGTTGGATTAAAAATCCAATGGTGATTAAAAATCTCCAAGCTACAGAATAAGCTCTGTATGGGAAAATATTTCCCCAATCTTTCTAAGCAAGAAAGATTACGCTCTGTAAAACAGAGTACCGTTGGATTAAAGATCCAATGGTGATTAAAAATCACCAAGATACAGAATAAGCTCTGTATGGAAAAAATTTTCCCAATCTTGTCAAAAACAAGAAAAATATCTTCTGTAAAACAGAAGTTCTTGGATCAAAAATCCAACGGTGGATAAAATCCCCAAATCAATTAAAAAATCTCTCAACGAGAGATTTCCTTAACTAATCAACAAACTTGCCTCTACTATATAAAAGACCCAAGACTTCAAGTCTTAAACAGAAGAACCCCCCCATAAACTTCAAGTTCAAAACAAGAAGAGAAAGCAAAAAAAAAGCTTTAAGAGAGAAAAAAGAAGAAGAACTTTCTTCAAGGTAAATAAAGATAATAGAGATCATAGTACCTCATCTGCATATTAAAAGGATTTAAACCTCATAAAGAACATAGTTCTTTCCCCCTGGATCCGAGATCCATGAGATAAGTCTCCCACAAATGAGAATTTAATTCTCGTGGGGACGAATTTGTTCTTGGGGATCGAAGATCCAGGGGAGAACAGAGAATTGAACATCTTCAGAAAAATGCACAAAGAAAGAAACAGCGCCAAGCGCTTCACGTGCCCATCACGTGGGCGCTGCCCAAATAAAGAGTGCTTAGCACTCAATGGTTGACGCTCAGCGCGAAGCGCCTCACGTGCCCATCACGTGGGCGCTGCTTAACATGAAGTGCTCTGCACTCATCAAACAGTGCGTAGCGCCAGGCGCCTCACGTGTTCCGCACGTGGACGCCATAAAGAGTGTTAAACACTCCATAAAAAACAAAAAAGAGGATAAAGTAAAGGGTGAACGTCAGAACCCATATCAATACTCAGCACTGTTTGCACAGAAAAAGGACTGAGCCCAAACAAGTGTTTAACACTTTATTCAAAGACTGGGTGGGCTGAGTCTAAGTTGACCAAAAGTCCTTAATTCAGACCAACTGAGCCCATATGCTTACCATTTTCCAAATTGGTCTTAGTCCCAAACACGACTATTGATCTTCCAACGGACATTGGTTCAAGGGTACATTTACTCACACCTCTGATAAATGTCGTTGTAATTCTTCAGCGTCTTCAGAGAGGTGGTGGGTCCCGATAACCAACAACTCTTTAGTGTACTTCCAAATTGACGGGCACATCCCAATACGGACCGCAACGTCCTTAAACTAGTTATGGACCGTAACTTCATTAAACTATAATGGACCGCAAGGTCCTTAAATTAGCTATGGATCGCAACGTCCTTAAACTAAGACAATATAGAGCCCAAATGCTCTTCTGTTGGGTCTGAATGATTCCAAAAATCCTATTGAGTAGATCTTAGTCTAAAATTAGACTAACGTATCCTCAACAAACATTTAAGTCGATCTTAATCCCAAACGAGGTTAACGATTCTTAAATTAAACCAAACCCAAATCTAAGAAAATACGAATTTGGACTAATCCACGCTCTACGGGCGACAACATAAATTAGTCTCCGTATACAATCCATGGGAAACCAAAAATAAAACAAACACACACGACACGAAGTGAACTTCCAGAGCAGGAGAAAGTGGTTATCGTGATGCGGTAACGTAATTAACTGCAGGGGCTTGCGCCTACAGGGAAGAGCGTCCCCACAATCAAAAACCCCTTACTACGAGGGGGAATCTGACGAAGTCTGCTACAACGGCCGCATCTGTCCAAACCTCCGATATACGGTGCCATAAATTAGCTTGGCATCTTCGGAGAGGTGGACGGATAAATCCAAATAGTATCTGCCCCCAAATTCAAGCAAGACGTCTGTCTTCCCGGTTTTCGGCGGTAAACAGATTCTGGCACGCCCGGTGAGACCTCTTCCTCTTTCCACTCCATACTTCATGTGTCGTGTTCGCGAGCGAATCGCGATTTAATATGGTTTCCCCTGGATTCGAAGTACTAAGATTTAGTGTCTTTCTCCGTGCAGAAGAGAAGATGACATCGATGGCTTCCAATTGCACCAACTGCAATAGCAACTCCTACTCTATCCTCGCCAGAGGAGTGACCTATGGGCCCCAAGCAGCCTCCATCTTTGCCATGCCAGTGGAACAGGTGACTCAGGCCACCACTGGACTGTTCTTCAGGACCATGCTCCCGCCAATGAGCTTCAATGCTTCAGTAACGTCACATGAGGCTCCGAAGAAGTCGGTCTTCGATCGGCTTGCAACTACCGCGGCCCCTCTCAACGGGCCGTCCAATTCCAATGCCTCAGTCTTTAACAGGCTGAGTCTAAGCTCAAGTGAGCCCGCAAGGAGGCTCGCCATATAATTGATCGTTTTTCCGTTGTGTAATATGAATCAATTCAAAAGGTCTCCTAAAACGGTACCATTTGATTGAAACTGTTCTTGTGTCGGTAATCAGAAAATTTATAAAGAACTTCACAACCAAAAAATATTTTGACCGCAATCAAACCACGGTGTCAGCTGTAGTTAATGAGTGAGTGCGGATCGTCCACAGGGATTGCACGATTCATTTATATTTGTGATACGTTTGAATTGAAAAGTTAAGTAACGATAAAAGAAAACATGATTCAAGAATGATTTGTATTCGAGTGTCACTATTCTTTATTCAAGAATCAAGAAACTATAAACAATCGAGAATCAGGGTTTCGATAGTATTTCCAATCAACAATCAAGAATCTAAGAGAGGCTCGTAGGAATCGATCGGATCTATAGACGTGATGTAATCTAAAGATTTCGTATTCTTGTCCTTCGAAGTATTGATACTAGATCGATGATGATCGACAAGAGTTAGGGTTTTCTCGTGAAACTAGGGTTTCATCTTATCCCTTGTTCTGTTGTCGATATCATTCACATTCTAGCCTCTAGCAATTTCAAGAAACGATCCTAACTCCCCAATTTCGAGCGATATCATTCAAGAAAGTATCGTAACGAAATGGGTTGTCGGTTCTTGAACTTGCTAGGGTTTACAAACCATCGTAGGAATCAAGAATCGATTAAAGCTATGTTACATCATTATTCTATTGACCGTCTCGACTCCTCGACGAGCGGAGTTTTATTCACACATCACCACACAGACAATATTCAAGAATTGTAAAGATAACATGATGCGGAATTTACAGAAAACAAGATAAAAGAATTTCACCTTTATTTATCTCAACAAGTTTCGATTACATTTGCTTGAGAACTACAAGAGAATGAATCTAGTTGCTGATAGGGCGTCGCTCGGCTTCTTGAGTCGTGGATCAGCTTCGGATCACTTGCTCCGTTGAAGATCGGCTTCGCTCGTAAAGATGGTTGGGTTTCTTGCCTAAAGGGTACTCGGGATCTTGATGTTGGCTTGGAGTAGGGTTAGGGTTTCCTTTCACAAGAGTTGTGAAGGAAGAAGAAGATGAAGAAAGAGATGGGTTGAAGGAATGAATCACACCCTCTCTTTATGATAGAATGATTTTTCTAAGATCAATCATAGATGTTTGATCCTTGAGTTTAGGGTCTTATTTATAGAACTCCCAAACCCTAGGTTTAGATTTGAATTAGAAGTTTCCCTCCCAAAGTTTGTTGAAAAGAGTTTGTTAGGAACTAGCTTAGGGTTTAAGCTAAGGTTTAGGGAAAGTTCTAGAATAATAGGCTAATTTAGTGAAGATCAAAGTGTTTGCTGATCTGGTAGAAGTTTCTCGAGTTTTCTGGAAGTTGGAGTGCATTTCTGAACTGTAGCCACTGAATGAAGCATTTTGGTACAAAATTGAAGAGGTGATCCCCTGGGCCCACCGCGGATCCGCGGCCTTAGCAAGCCCATGCCGCGGATCCGCGGCTCTTCAGGTGGCTTGGGCCTTGGGCTCTCTGGTGAAGCTTTGTACTGGAGTTTGGGCTTTTCTCTGATGTTTTGATTTGTATTTTCCCTTCTGTGTTGATACCAGATTTGAGTTTAGTGAGTTTACGTATCTTTCGAGCGGTGTAATGATCGAGTAAGCTTCTCTTTTCCTGCACAGACTTCGAAACACGGGTTGCGACATATAGAAATATTGCGATGCCATGCAATGCAGTCAATTTCCCTAGAAATGTCGGTTTTAAGGTCTAGTACATGTAATCTTATAATCTGTGATAGATTTGCTAATATGTGAAATACGGATACCGTACACTTCTATATGGATGCAAATGATAAGGAAATTGCCGGTTAAAATATGCAATATTTTCGACTGATCAAATACCCCCAAACTTAATTTCGATCGTCTCGAGCGAATGTTTTATTAAAGAAAAAGAGAAGGAGAAAATAAAGAAAGAGAAAAACTAACTAGCACACTTTTGTAGGCAACACGATTGCATTGAGCATGTGCAACAAGCCTTTAAACCTCTAGGTGTCCCTAGTAGGAGGAGTGTTATCTCCTGAGGGTTTTCAGCGGATTGCACCCACAAAATCCAATAATAAAAGAAAGATCATGAATATTACATTTAAAGAAAAGAATTGTAAAAGAAAAGCTTTGAAAATTAGGGTTTCCAACTAAGCTAGCTTTTCGGTTGTCATGAGCCCTATCTTAATGGTCATGAAAAGATGTTAGAAATCACGTCCTCCCTCAATAAAACATCGTCTTATTTTTCATTCCTATCTTTCTTCCAAACATCGATCATATAACCCTGCGTGTGTGTAAAGGACATCCCTACACCCGGAGAATTCAATTCAAGCTATCATACTCTTGCCCATCAGCCTCAGTACTTTTTGATAAACGAGATTGCTCACACACTTTCATGCGACCGTTAATACTTCTTGAGGTACTATCCGACCGATTACTCCTGTGCTTGCTAACTTGGTGTATTTTCCTTGTCTTGCACCACCTTAGGTATAGCAGTGACTCCCAGACCAGTTGGCCTTAGGGCACCAGGTGAAGAAGCACCCTTGCTATATATTTTTTATTGCCCTCGGTGATAACAAAACCAGTGTCCATTTTTCTCACCACTTTATATATTTTTTTATTTCCTTCATACTTTTGGCTTTTAAGACAAGAGCATTTCAAGGTATCCTCTACTATCCCAGGCTTTAAGATGTGTGTAAGTGCGAATAGCAGGGTAGCAACGTTCAAAATGTTTGGCTTCCAGAATAGAAACTATTTTTCAGACTTATTTTTATCCTCAGATTAGTGACGTCTTTCATCTTAGTAACCCTTGGGACAACGGCTCATAACTACTTATTACTAGTTCGTATAAGAAAACTTCTAACTTTCTTGGTTTTCTTAAATTTTTTTAATCTCATGGATGTAATTTTTCACTATCTAATCTTTTATTATCTTATTTATGTACAAAAAAATATTTTTATTTTTTTGAAAATTTTTAAATTTTTATAGGTTTTAAAAAAATGTTTTGTGCTTATGCAAATGATATGCAAATGATGCAAAAATAAGCACAAACCTCCCCCAAACTTGTTTTCAACAGTGTCCTCACTGTTGCCATCCGCTAAATCTTGAAAAACCTGTAAGCTTGGGAGGAATTTATTAGTGGGGGCAAAATATTTAAGTGAAGAACCTCCCCCAAACTTATTTTTGGCTCAAAATTTTGTAAAAATTTTCTTTTCAAGAGCCAGAAAAAATGCCCCCCCAAACTTGAGTTATGCAATGTTAAGCTTTGAAAATCACAAGAGGGGGTCAAAAATCAGTGGTCGATACCAAGCTTTGCAAAGACCGAATGTCAACACCAACCATTCGAAAATTTTATCAATGCAGTGCTCGGGTTGGTGGAAGAAGAAGTGGGGAAAGGTTAAGTGGTGGAATAGAATGTGTGTGCGTCTCATTTTGGAGAGACGATGCAGTGTATGTGATGGATTACTCGCATTCTTCTTACAGTTCAGAAGAAGGGGTGGAGGTTCAATTTCATTGATTTGGACATGATTCGTCTCAACACCCGTGCTTTTTAGAAATACGAGTTCATCAGCGAAGATCTCCTCAAAAGTTTCATCTATACCCCGAAGAATAATGTCATCACAAGGTGCGGGGTGATCTTCAGACTCTAAGAGCAATTCATAATCAGTGTTAATTGTTGACCCAGACATCTCGGTGGAAGAGTCCGTATGTGTATGATACATAATTGGGTCAAGCAATAACGTATGAAAAGAGTCAAGATCAGTATCAGGAGGATCATTAAATTCGCTGCTGTCGACATCCATTAAGTCGACAGAACAGACCTGAGCAGTAGGTTCGGAGGGTACACTTCCTAACTTGTAAATGTTCATCTCAATTGTCCTGTTCCCGAAGGATAGGGTCATAGAACCATTACGACAATTGATGATAGCATTGGAAGTGGCAAAAAAGGGGCGACCTAAAATCACCGGAATTTGATTCCGTGAGTTCGCTACAGGCTGTGTATCAATTACAATAAAATCCACAGGGAAGATAAATTCCCCGATTTTTATTAACACATCCTCTAGTTCACCCCTAGGTCTGGTGATTGATCGGTCAGCCATCTGGAGAGTGCAAGGAGATGGTTTCAACTCTCCGATTCCTAACTGTTCATAAACTGAGAAAGGAAGCAGGTTAACACTTGCCCCAAGATCTAGTAGAGCACGGTTAATGTGTTTCTCCCCAATAGAGATGGAAATCGTAGGATATCCAGGATCCTTACGTTTTCTTGGTAATTGCTGGGGGAAAGCTGTGTCTATTGTTTTTGCTATGAATATCTTCTTGGGCATTTGTTTCTTCCTCTTTCTAGTGCAAAAATCTTTAAGAACTTTCGCATATGCAGGGACTTGTTGGATAGCATCTAGAAGAGGGATATTGATGTTAACCTATTTAAACATCTCAGTGATCTTCTCCATATGTGGACTTGGTGTGTTAGCCCTTAACCGATTAGGATAAGGTGCTTTAGCAATAAGCGCTGGGTCCATCATAGGAGAAGGAAGTGTGTGTGGAACCGATCCCAAAATAGAAGTGGGGATCGTCCGTGGAGGGGTAAAAGAGGTGGGCTGTAGTGGCGAGCCTTGTGGGAAATGGAGAATAGGCTCGTGAGAAGGTGGTTTGGTAGAAGAAGAAGGATCAGAAGGAGAAGTGTGTGTGTGGGGAAAGGTCTCAGTCGGGGTGTTGATATGATTTTCAGTATCATCAACTTCTTCCCCAACATGATTGTCAAGCACTCTTCCAGATCTCAACGTGGTGATTGCATTCACATGATGTGAATAACCAGGATTGGGTAAGGATTGAGCTGGAAGTTTCCCTTTCTCTCTTGCACTCATTTCGGCTTTTAATCGTGCAATTTCTTCTTCCATCGATTTAATACTCTCGTTTTGGGACGCAGAGTTTTTCTCAATTTTATCGACAGAAGATTTCATTTCAGCCGAAACTTGCATGATATTTGTTAAGACCAAATTCATGTATTGTGCAAAAGAAGAGGATTCATCAGTTCCGGTCAACTGTAAAGGACTAGACAGTACAGGTGTGTTGACCTGATTTTGAAAATTATGTGCTTGAAAGGGGTGCTGACTTAATTGAAGTTGTGGCTGCTGTTGTGGTGGAGGGACCCTTTGGAAATTGTTTTGGTTTGGAACCGTGTTTTGAGATTGTGATTGGTTCCAAGCAAAATTAGGGTGATTCCTCCAACCCTGATTATATGTGGAAGAAAAAGGATCGTTCCTAGGTCGTTGAAATGCGGCATTGGTATGCTCACGACCTTGAAACGGACATTCTTCCGTCAAGTGAGACGGATCAGAACAACAGCCACATACAGTTTTGGAAAGTGACATTTGATTAAGGGAGGCAGCTAAAAGTTTGTTTTCCATAGTCTCGAGTTTCTTTTGTATAGCTGAAATGTCAGCTCTAACTCCTATGGAAACATCTGATTGGTTGTTGCCACTCCTAAATGATGGACTTTCCCACTGTAAAGACTTTTCAGCGAACTCTTCTAAATATCGCCACGCTTCCCCATCATCCTTAGACATGAAGGTACCTTGACACATGTTTTCAAGGCTCTGTTTAGTGTTAGGGTTACTGCCCTCATATATGATTCGGCAAAGCTCCCATCTCGGGATGCCGTGATGAGGGCACTGAACCAATAGATCCTTGAAACGTTCAAAGCATTTTGAAAATGGTTCAGCAGGGAGCTGGGCAAATTGATTTAGTTCGCTACGGATTCGAGCTGTCTTTTGGATTGGGTAAAATTTCTTAAGGAATGCAGCGACGAATTCCCCCCAATTCGTAATAGAATGTGCGGTAGTGTTGTATAGCCACTTCTCGGCTATATCGCACAATGTAAATGGAAGAAGTCGTAGACGCATCGCATCCACTGAAAGTTGTGACGTACCCATCATTGCGCATACGTTTTCAAATTTGGTAATGAAAACGTAAGCGTCCTCTGTCTCGAGTCCGTGGTATTTGGGTAAAAGATTGATATACTGGGGCTTAATCTCAAAGTTATCCCTATTGGCTGGTGGTGTGGATAAGCAGGTCGAAAGAGGACCTCTAAGTGGATAGCATCTCTCCTGGAGAGAGATGCGGGGTGGATTCTGCGCACCAACGGACGGCGGCAGATTAGGGTTAAAGAAATTTGATGGAGGTGGATCCATCGGTGTGGGTGTGGTAGTAGGTAAAGAAAAGGTAAATGGAGAAATATCGACTTCGGAGTCGATAAGAGGTACGCGGACTAAACGAGCACTAGAATCCCGTGTCCAGCCTATCTTGTACTAAAAAGGGTTAGTACAAGTGGCAGCGTTGGCTTATAAGTAGGGGTAAATGAATAAATGCGGTGTTTGCTTTTGAAAAAGGGACGGATTTTAAAAAAAAATTGATGCGACAAACCAAATGCAGCACACCAACCCTAGAATCTAGTGGTCACCTAGGTTCGGCTCTAGACCGCTCCTAACTGCCAAAAGACAAGTCGCAGGATAGAATCCTCCACTGCCTCTTTGTCCCCCTGTAGCCGGATGAGTGCCAGGTAAGTGGGAAGGTACTCCACTACGTAAGTAGTGGGCCTAATTAAAAACCACTAGCCTTAGACACACTCGCCTTAGGCACCACAAGAAAACGCGGATAAGCAATGAATTACCCACGGCCTTCTCTTGTCCTAAATGAGCGCGACAGTCCTTAGAGTCATCTCTAGATTTCTTTTAGTTAATGTGGGTCAATGCGGATGCAAGTTTGGTGGTTTTCGGGGCCTAAGAAAGGTAATGAAATCCCCACCTAATTTGGATTTGGCCGTGCCCCTTAATTTCCGTATTAGTAATGCAAAACAACCAAGAAAAACAAAATCACGCACAATTTTAATTTGCTTTTGCGGCGCAGCGATTATTTGCAAAGAATCCTGCAGAAAAGATTAGTTGGAGCTAAAAGAGGAGAGGGGAGAGAGATAGAAATCACCTGCAGGAAAAGTTTCCAGAGACCCCTTCACCAAGCCGCGGATCCGCCGCAGATGGTGGGTATTAGCCGCGGAAACGCGCTCCTATGGTGGGAACACTGTACAAAATTTTTCCAGAATGCTTCTGTGACCTTCCTCTACTCTCTTGTATATCCCAAATAATTTTTCCACAGCACAGAATGCTCCAGATCTCCTTGCAATCAAATCACAACACACGTATAAGAGTTTGTACGAATTTTGATTTCAAGAAGTAGAATGTAATAATTCTTTCACTTCAAACTAAAAATGTAAATGAATTAGCGCGATCCCCGGCAACGGCGCCATTTTGATTGATCGTTTTTCCGTTGTGTAATATGAATCAATTCAAAAGGTCTCCTAAAACGGTACCATTTGATTGAAACTGTTCTTGTGTCGGTAATCAGAAAATTTATAAAGAACTTCACAACCAAAAAATATTTTGACCGCAATCAAACCACGGTGTCAGCTGTAGTTAATGAGTGAGTGCGGATCGTCCACAGGGATTGCACGATTCATTTATATTTGTGATACGTTTGAATTGAAAAGTTAAGTAACGATAAAAGAAAACATGATTCAAGAATGATTTGTATTCGAGTGTCACTATTCTTTATTCAAGAATCAAGAAACTATAAACAATCGAGAATCAGGGTTTCGATAGTATTTCCAATCAACAATCAAGAATCTAAGAGAGGCTCGTAGGAATCGATCGGATCTATAGACGTGATGTAATCTAAAGATTTCGTATTCTTGTCCTTCGAAGTATTGATACTAGATCGATGATGATCGACAAGAGTTAGGGTTTTCTCGTGAAACTAGGGTTTCATCTTATCCCTTGTTCTGTTGTCGATATCATTCACATTCTAGCCTCTAGCAATTTCAAGAAACGATCCTAACTCCCCAATTTCGAGCGATATCATTCAAGAAAGTATCGTAACGAAATGGGTTGTCGGTTCTTGAACTTGCTAGGGTTTACAAACCATCGTAGGAATCAAGAATCGATTAAAGCTATGTTACATCATTATTCTATTGACCGTCTCGACTCCTCGACGAGCGGAGTTTTATTCACACATCACCATACAGACAATATTCAAGAATTGTAAAGATAACATGATGCGGAATTTAAAGAAAATAAGATAAAAGAATTTCACCTTTATTTATCTCAACAAGTTTCGATTACATTTGCTTGAGAACTACAAGAGAATGAATCTAGTTGCTGATAGGGCGTCGCTCGGCTTCTTGAGTTGTGGATCAGCTTCGGATCACTTGCTCCGTTGAAGATCGGCTTCGCTCGTAAAGATGGTTGGGTTTCTTGCCTAAAGGTTACTCGGGATCTTGATGTTGGCTTGGAGTAGGGTTAGGGTTTCCTTTCACAAGAGTTGTGAAGGAAGAAGAAGATGAAGAAAGAGATGGGTTGAAGGAATGAATCACACCCTCTCTTTATGATAGAATGATTTTTCTAAGATCAATCATAGATGTTTGATCCTTGAGTTTAGGGTCTTATTTATAGAACTCCCAAACCCTAGGTTTAGATTTGAATTAGAAGTTTCCCTCCCAAAGTTTGTTGAAAAGAGTTTGTTAGGAACTAGCTTAGGGTTTAAGCTAGGGTTTAGGGAAAGTTCTAGAATAATAGGCTAATTTAGTGAAGATCAAAGTGTTTGCTGATCTGGTAGAAGTTTCTCGAGTTTTCTGGAAGTTGGAGTGCATTTCTGAACTGTAGCCACTGAATGAAGCATTTTGGTACAAAATTGAAGAGGTGATCCCCTGGGCCCACCGCGGATCCGCGGCCTTAGCAAGCCCATGCCACGGATCCGCGGCTCTTCAGGTGGCTTGGGCCTTGGCCTCTCTGGTGAAGCTTTGTACTGGAGTTTGGGCTTTTCTCTGATGTTTTGATTTGTATTTTCCCTTCTGTGTTGATACCAGATTTGAGTTTAGTGAGTTTACGTATCTTTCGAGCGGTGTAATGATCGAGCAAGCTTCTCTTTTCCTGCACAGACTTCGAAACACGGGTTGCGACATATAGAAATATTGCGATGCCATGCAATGCAGTCAATTTCCCTAGAAATGTCGGTTTTAAGGTCTAGTACATGTAATCTTATAATCTGTGATAGATTTGCTAATATGTGAAATACGGATACCGTACACTTCTATATGGATGCAAATGATAAGGAAATTGCCGGTTAAAATATGCAATATTTTCGACTGATCACCATACCTAAAGGGGTTATCCCGAAGCGGATAGCCATTCCAGCTCCGGTAGACGAAGTCGTCAAAGGGGCTTCTCCTGCTAAGGGATCGGTCTTCGCAAGACTGGCCGTTACAACTCCTTCTACGGGTGAGGTCGTTACAAGTGCTTCCTCTATTCGAAAGTCAGTCTTCGACAGGTTAGACATTCCCTCTCAACGGACGTCAGTCTTCGACAGGTTGGCACCAACAGCAGCCTCTCATCAAAGTAAGGGGCATGACGAGGTCGCTTCTACAATTGAGGTGATCCCATCCACAAGACATGATCGACGTCGCCACTGGCGCCGAGTGAGGAAAGCTAGGGGCAGTTCCCCCTCTGGACTTACCCCACCAGTTCCAATGGTGGAAACTGACGCTGCTGTTCCAACTGGGAACAACTTCGAGCTACTCAGGAGGGTGCGCAAGAACTCTCCAACCGCCATACTGAAGAAGTCTCTTCTGCCTGTCGAAAACACAACACAGGTGAAGCCGGAACAGCCTCCTCAGCGGTTGTCCTCCAAGATCCACATGGTTTGGCGGAAAGTCCAAGACTCTGTAATTGACAAAGATTACTCTCGCCGGTTGAAGAAGACGAAGGCTCAGCAAGAGGAGGACCATCCCTCTGCCATACCACGAAAAGTATCATCTGCATGGGTGCCTGCCGTAACGGCCCCCTCAACTTCGACCTCCCATAAGAGGAGAAGGCCGGAGAAGATCCCCTGCCCGCAGTAAATTTCAAAGGCAGTGGATCCAAATGTCCGAAGTCTGGGGGCATGGTTGTGCATACCGTTTACATGGCATTCGGAAAAGAGGATAGTCGTGCTGCCGTGAGTCATCGACCACTCACATGGTCTGTGACAAAAGCTCAGGAGCAACAACAAAACTCCAGGAGATGTTGACAAGGATGGCCGTACTTACTGGGCAGAAAGAAAGCTCGGAAGCATCATCGGAACAACGCCAGGAGCAGGAGACCGACACCGAATTCTTACGGAGGGTGCTTGAAAAGAAAGATAAAGAGGTCGCAGAACAAGCGGCTAATATGAAACAAATGGCGCTTCTGTTCTAAAATATGGTGGGGATGATGATCCAACCGGATCCTCCAGCCGAAGACCCTCCAATCATCATTGAAGACGACAGAGGGGAGAAATCAAACCCTCCTCCGACTTTATCAGCAGCCAGGGAGGAGACGATCTCCAAAGATACCCTTGATGACTACATAGCTGCTCAACAAATACGAGCTCATCAAGCGAACGAAGCGGCATGACAAGTCGTCAGAACTGGGCGACCTTATCCAGGCCGGTATGACCAAATTAAGTACCCGCCAGGATATACGATCCCCAAATTCCATGTGTATAAGGGGACGGGCAATTCGCATCAGCACGTTGCTCAATTCAGAGCTTTGTGCGGTAATACTGGGGGCGATGACAAACTGTTGCTTCGCCAATTTGTCGGCAGCTTGGCGGAGACAACATTTGAATCGTATTCGGAGCTTCGAAATGATTCCATCAAGACATTTACGGAGATGGAACTACTGTTCACACATCGATTCGCAAGCGCAAGCGAGCGCACCCTGATCACGGCATTAATCAACGCCAGAGTGAAACCGGGAGAGACCTGGGTTCAATACGCAATTCGGTGGCGTAACCTATGGTCAAAGTGTGAACAACGCATAAAAGAAGCTCCTGCTGTGAGCATGTTCGTGGGGACCCTTGATCCTCAGGCAACTATATCCCAGTTTATGATGTTCTTCAAGCCGACCACCTTCCAGGCCTTGATTGACAAACTGGCCCAAATGGACCAGATGGGCTATAGGCCGTCCTCTTCAAAGACAGATCTTATGAATGAAAAGGGCAAAGGGAAAGCGACCTTCGTCGCCAACTCTCAACAACAACCGAGTGACCTGAAACCGGTTGTTCGCCAAAGCAACAAACCAAGATCCCTCGAAGAAAATTTGAGACGTCTTTACTCGTTCCCCTAGGATAAAACAAGGAGATTATTTGAACTGGCGGTGCGCAACAGGCTCATCACTCTGCCGGATCCGAGACGCCCACTGCAATCGGTAGACGTCAACAATCCCAGTTATTGCCCATACCACCGAATAGTAGGCCACTCAATCGAAGATTGCTACGTCTTTAAAAACTGGGTCGAATACCAGTACCAGCATGGCAAGTTCGCGCTGTCCGAAAACTGGAAGGTGAACCCGCCGCAGCAGCACGCTCTTAAGAAGGTGGACACGCTGGGGGCATCTTGCTCATTTATAGAAGAAGCTCCGTGGGAATTTGTCTTCTCGGCGAAAACTAAAAGAATGCTGAAGGACCTTCAAGCATGTCCGACGATCATGTGGAAAAACCTGCTGGAGCCTGAAATTATTGACGGAAAGCAGAAACCGCGCCCAACGCCAAAAGTTGGTAACGATGGACAAAACCTCCAGGCCGAGCCTCCGAAGTCTTCAAAGAAAAAGAAGAAGGCTAAGAAGCCCGTCCAGCTCGACGGAAATCGTACGGGTCTACAGAAATACATCGATGCACTGGAGGAATACAACCAAAAGGCACGGACCCCAGTCACGCTGGAAGAGTTCTTCAAGCATGTTCTTGAGGACGGAAACAGTGAAATTAGAATCGGAAGAACCCGAGTATTATGTAGCGAGTTGCCACATGATCTCTCACTCATCGACAAATGGCAAAGAGGCTCCTGACGTAGAGAAACTGGGGGCAGACCCGGAACCAAAATCCATGGAACCGTCAGATGACCTGATCGACGAACTGCTGAACGAAGCTCTTCAGAAGAGCAAAGCTGATCGAGAACGTGAAGCGGCTATTTACGAAAAGGCTAAGCGTCGGTGTCAGGCCGAAAAAGCTCCGGTGATGAGAAGCCATAAAGTGCCTCAGCCGGATCAAAGCGTACCTGCCACCAACAAGAGCAGAATCAAGATAAGGAAGCAGTTCGCCAAAGCTCTGTTAGTGGGAATGAAACTGCCACCTTTCAAAGAAAATACTTCCGGGAGTATGTACCCTGACGAACCGGATGCACATTTGAACTACTGCTTATACCATCGGAAGGTCATGCACCCTACCGAAGAGTGCAATGCCTTCAAGAAGTGGTGGCAGGGATACGTTGCCCACCGACAACGATTCAAGCGAATGAAGCGCAAATCCCGTTAGGAGCAGAGAAGCACGATAGACAAGCGTGAAGAAATAGCCGGTAACTGCCATATGGTTGATGTCATCCCGACAAGAGCAAAACCCCAATTTCTTACCTTCGGGAGTGATTCTGACGAATAAATAGCCCCCGGCCCTCTCTTTAAGGAATCCACCTCTGAAAAAGAAGAGGAGATGAAGAACTGTGAGAGCGTTCAGCTGCGTAACCGTATATTGCCTGAAAAGAATCTTGGACCTTCAAACAAAGGTTCGAGCAAAAGAGATAAAGGCAAGGAAAAAGTCCCCAAGGAGGTTGCCCTCGATGATAGAGTCGTCGAAGAGCTCACAACCAAGCACCCGCCCAAGAAAAACAAAGTGGATTACAATGTCCTGGCACATCTGAGGAAGATACCCCCACAATTAAGAATTTTGGATGCCTTTCTCCTGTCTAAAGAGGCACGAGATTCCCTGATCAAGGCGTTACAAGAGCCTGACCAGTTTCAAGCCTTCCTTGCAGAAGAAAAGATGAAGGACGAGCTGGAGGAAGTCCACACGGTGGACATCACCTTTAGCGATGAAGATCTTCTCCTCGGAACATGCGAGCACAACCGTCCGCTATATGTAATAGGGTATTGTCACGACATCAAAATAGGGAAGATCCTAGTCGACAACGGGTCCTCTGTCAACCTTCTTAATATGAGAGTGTTGAAGGAGATTTGCATGAATGTTCAACACATGGCTCGGGATAAAATTACTATATCTGGGTTCGACTCGCAATCATCACAAACACTCGGGTCTGTAATACTGACATTACGCTTCGGGCTGCTCGTCACTGACATCAAGTTCCATGTCATTGATGCCAAGACTTGCTACAACGCTTTGCTCGGCAGGCCTTGGTTACATGAGCACAACATCATCCCTTCTACACAACATCAGTGTATGAAGTACTTCAAGGATGACCTCGAGTACACAGTTACAGGGGAGCTGAACCCATTCTCCGTAAATGAAGTCCGCAAATATGAAGACGTCAAGTACTTCTTACCAGAATTTGAAGACATGGAAAGATGTCGCAAACCGGAGAATAAACAAAAAGCCGTCGCCACTATCACGATCTTTGGGAGTGATACCGAGGAGGACGAAGAGATGGTCTACTCGGGACAATCCCAAGGCAACAGGCCAGGACCGTCTACTCCTATTCTAGTCTTTGGCAGTGACTCTGAGGACGAGACCAACACAGTGTTCTCCGTCCGCACGTCAATACAGACCTTTGCTGGAGCTGACCAAAGTTTACAAATTACCACGGCTCCACAGCGGCATTACAAAGAACTTGATGCACTTGATACGTACAGCGTGTAAGAGCTGCAAACCTTTTACGTCCCTCCTAACCAAAAGGGTGAGAAAGCGATCCTTTTCTATCAATCCACGGTGACCAAGATGGAGAAAGAAGTGTGGCACGGTGCTGAACCTACGCTCGACAGACTTCAACCAATCCGTTTACCCAGATACTACACAGAGGGACTGAAAAGGTTATTAAGGCGCCAAGGCATACCCTTCAAACAGACTGCTTGATTTTAGAGATTTTAGCGTGCTTGCGCTTTAAAAGATAGATCAAAAATATTTGTAACCGCAATCAAGAACGGCGTTGCTTGGTAGCTAGCTGGTGAGTACGGGTCGGTCCACAGGGATGTTGTGAATTTCCTAATCGCTCAAACGAGTTAATTCCGATAGGTGTTCGGATTGATTATTAAATCTAAAAACTAAATCTATCTATACTAAGATTATCTAGATCTAAATCTTGCTAGGGTTAGGTTTAGGAATGGTTTGGAAATGTAAATAAATCTCAACGCTTTCTGTACCCAAATTAGGATCTAAGAGGAGTTATGGTAAATCAATAAAGGGGATTAGATCCATTCGGGAAGGTGTTCCTTCCTCTAGGTCCTTGTCCTTCCTTTAGAGATCCTTACCCTAACCTCCATGGAAAACGCGCGCAACCGGGCCTTTATACTACGGTATCACTGCTACCTCGAGGGATAGGGTGCCGTAGGGCGCGGTGTGTGCGTGTATGCATGGAGTCCTATTAATTATATATGATGGGTAAGAAAGGGATGAGAGATCTCATCTCTCAAAAGCCTTCCCCAAAGCTAAAATCTAAGGCAAGGAATTAAAATCTAAACTAGAGCAATTAAATAAAACTACTTACAGATGGCTCTCTCCAAATATCAACACAGGGTTGTCAGATCTGAATTCATGAAATGAAAAGAGGCACCAATGCTCTCCAAAAGAATTCTAAAATTTATTAATGAAGGGAGGCATAGCCTTTACAATGATTTAGAGTTCCTATTTATATAGGATAGGAAACCCTATTTTACAATTGATCTGCACATCTGCTATTACAAAAATACCCCCTAAGAAAAAAGACCAAGTCAACGAGCCTCGCACCGCCACAAAATTTGTCGCCGACACGGGCTTAACCCGGCCGCGGTTCCGCGGCCAAAGGCATGCTTTGGCCGCGGTTCCGCGGCCAAAGAGAAGCTTCATGGGATCAGTTTTCCAGGGGTTGTTCTGTTGCATTTTGCCTTGGCTTTTCTTTAGGTTTTTTTCTCAGATTGGCTTCTGGTTCTCATCCAGATCTTTCAGTGAAAACTTGTAGTGGTCTTTTAACCGTTCGCTTTGACATCTTGGACTTTGCGTTGCCTTGTTAATTGTGAACTGTTCTTTGTCTAGGCTTGACTAAGATCCTTCTATTTGTTGGTAAAAAGTCCTTCTTTTGTATCATCTTTTGTCTTTTTCACTGTTTTCGCTCCAAGAACCTGTAAGCTGTAATATGTAGCAGACATGCGTCAAAAGCACCTGTTTATTTATGAAACAAATAAGAATGGGGAATATAATAATATAATATTATGGTGTGAACAAATACCCCCAAACTTATCTTTTGCTCGTCCTCGAGCAAACTTAGTTTTATTCTCTATAAAAACCTAACCGCACTTTCGCAGGGAAACGCGATTGCACTGAGCTCGTGCAACAAGCCGTTAAACCTCTAGGTGTCCCTAGTAGGAGGAGTGTTGTCTCCTGAGGGTTTTCAGCGGATACTACCTACAAAATCCTATCAATTTGGCTTATCGACTTTTATTCTCCAATTAGGTTTTCTAACAAGGAATTCTATTATCTTCGACTCGTAAATTATCCACCCATATTCTTCACACTTCCTCATTATTTAACTTAAGATTATATATGTTCTATAGACTTACTTAGCTTTCGGCATTTCTTAAGTTTTCCTTCTAGGATTCCATCTCCACTTAGGAATTTTTATCAACTCTACTAAAGATACAAGTTCTATTCTTCATTCCTTTCTCTCATCTAAACTCTAATCACATACCCCTACGTGTGTGTATAAATCACCCCTACACTTGGAAATTCAAATCAAGCAATCATACTCTTGTCCGTTGTCCAAAACACTTCTTAATTAGTGAATTTTTAAAAGAATTTTGCTTACACATCCTTCATGCGACCGTTAATACTTCTTGAGGTACCAACGACCGATTACAAAATGCGTTTGCACTTTAAAGCGTAATTCCTAGTCTTGCAAAACCTAAGGCTTTTTAGCAGTGACTCCCAAACCAGTTGGTTTAAGGCACTAGGTGATGAAGCACCCTCGCTAAATATTTTTTCTATTTTTTTGCAGCCTTAAGTAATCACAAAAACCAGTGTTCAATTTTTTTTTATTCACACTTGTATATATTTTTTTATTTTCTTCATACTAAGGACTTTAGACAAGAGCATTTCAAGGTCTCTTCTACTATTCCAAGTTTCAAGGTACGTGATTGTGCAAATTGTAGGGTATACGTTTTCAGAATTTAGACTTAAGCTAGGAATTATTTTTCAAACTTATACTCTAATAAAAATATTAATACTTTTCCTTTGTTTCGACATAGCCCAAGAAGTGGACTCAAAATTTGCCTATTTCTAAATAAGCTACAAAGACATATACTTTCTACCGTTAAACTTTAAGGAAGGTTATTTTTAGGGCTTTTAATTTACTAAATCTAAGATCTAGTTGTTCCTAGCCAGTTAACCTATTTGTCAAACTCAAGTCAAATATGGCCAAAATTGAATACATTAATTTTTATAATTTTTTGAAAATTTTCAATTTTTATGGGTTTTTAAAATAAGTATGCAAATGCAAAAATATATACAAATGAATGCAAAGGAAGAAGACTTACCGAGCATACCCCCAAACTTAAACTTGACAGTGTCCTCACTGTCATGCTATACCAAGAGGGTTGAAAATGTCGGTACTTCCCTGTTTATTTATTTACAAATTGTTTTTATAATTTTTTTTAATTGTTAAAAGAAAAACAAAAATATATATACAGAAAGGCCCCCCCAAACTTTATTTAAACGTCATTGCCAAACTTTGCAAAGACCAAACGTCAACACCAACCATTCGAAAAATTTATCTGTATAGAGTATCGGTTGGTGGAAGAACATGTTGTACCGATCCAAAAAGAATTGGGGAAGATAGAAGTGGTGGTATGGAAAGTGTGGAAGTGAATAGATATGAGGTGGTGATGAATCAAAACGAGAATGCAAATGATCAGCAATCAGTGGAATATTGGCATTCTCGTAGCTTATTAAAAGAAATGGGGGTGGTTCAACCTCTGAAGTAGGAGGTTGACTAACCACACTATCCTCAAGACATTTCTGAGGATCCTTTATCGACTTGGCATCATCCATCATATGCATATGATATTCAATTATGAGGAAACTAATCTCCTCGATGTCCGCCATAGTCCAGCCGAAAACTTGCCGCCTATCTTGTAAGACCATTAAAAGAGCGTTCTCTTGCTCGAAGGCTAGAGAGGCCGATGTGATAATGGGAAAGGTCTTATTCTCACTTATGTAAGCATATTTAAGGTGAGACGGCAAGGGAATGAGTTCGAGTTTCGTAGGCAAAAGAATCATAGGTAAAATTGGGGAATCTACCTCGAACTCAAAGGACTCCAACACAGGTTCGAAATCATTGCAAACAACCGATTCGGATGGTTCAACTAACTCATCCAAAGATTCAAAAGACTCATATTCGGGCTGTGAGTCATCAAAATCATCCGAAAAAGTGAAACTTTCATAATCAATATCGGTTGTGTCAACTGTGGTGGATTCAAGGAGGGACGCACTAGTGGCGTCAAAACTGTTTTCATCAAATAGAAATCTTTCAAGCTCGCAGTCCTCCTGCGTGATTTCGTGAATAGAGCAAACTTCTCGTGTACTAGTTTTAGGCATGGGGGGCAGACTTCCTAACTTGTAAATATTGAACTCACTAGACGTCTTCCCGAAGGATAGATTCATGGATCCATTGCGACAGTTTATTACGGCATTGGAAGTGGCCAAAAATGGTCGACCGAGGATCACCGGAATTTGGTTCCGTGAGTTAGCAACAGGTTGTGTGTCCATAACAATAAAATCAACGGGGAATATGAAATCCCCAACTTTGATCAACACATCCTCTAGCTCACCCCTAGGATGGGTGATTGATCGATCAGCCATTTGGAGAGTACAACGAGTGGGTTTCAACTCTCCAACCCCTAATTGCTCGTACACGGAGTAGGGAAGCAGGTTAACACTAGACCCAAGATCTAAAAGTGCTCGATTGATTTTCTTATCCCCAATTGTTATTGAAATCGTAGGACAGCCGGGGTCCTTTCGTTTTTGGGGTAAGGGTTGAGGTTGGTTAATAGCATTGCTTACTGCACTAGCCACTAGCATTTTCTTGGGTATTTGAGAAGACTTTCTCTTTGAGGTGCATAAGCCCTTTAAGATTTTCGCGTATGAAAGGACTTGTTGGATTGCATCCAAGAGAGGTATATTTATGCTAACCTGCTTAAATAACTCCACAATCTTCTCCATTTGTGCAGTTGGTTTATTGGGACTCAACCTGTTTGGAAATGGAGTATTTTGAAAATCTGTTGAGCCCAAAGTTTGTGGAGTAGAATGTGGAGTTGGAACGGATCCCAGTGTGGGTGTGTTCGTGAAGTGAGAGGTGGGTCCGTTCGGATTAGAAGAAGAAGAAGAGCCTTTTGAAGAATGGAGAATAGGCTCTAGCGGAGAAGATGAAGGTGAAAAAGAAGAAGAAGGAGAAGAAGGAGAAGAACCACCGACGGGGATGTCATCACTAATACCAACATTATTCTGCAACACTCTTCCGGATCTCAACGTGGTCACCGCATTTACATTGTGATTGTGATATGCGTTTTGTGTATGACCGGGATTTGGCAATGGTTGAGATGGAAGCTTTCCCTTTTCTCTCTCGCTCAACGCAGCAGTTAATTGTGCAATTTGTGCCTCAATAGATTTGATGCTTTGACCGTGTGAAGCATTGTTGTGCACCAAAGACTGGACGCAATTTTCCAATCTTGCTGCGGATTCTGTAGATTGCTTGAGAAACACGTCTAGACTTTTTTCTAGCGAGATAACCTTATCATCATTTGGTTGAACCAAATTGTTCGTTTGATTTGGATAAGGTTGTGGTTGGAAAGGTTGCTGGTTTTGAGTTTGTTGGGGTGCTTGTTGTTGTGGAGGAGGCCTTTGAAAGTTGTTGTTTCCTTGGAGTTGCTGATTTTGACTCCAAGCAAAATTTGGGTGGCTCCTCTAACCCGGATTGTAGGTCGAAGAGTAAGGATCATTTCTTTGTCGTTGCTGAAAGGCAGCATTGACTTGATCTTGTCCTTGAATAGGTGGATTGTAAGGACACTCTTCGGTAAGGTGTGATGGATCCGAACAATAAGCACAAACAGTTCGTGGGGGTAAAGCAGGGGCAGGAGAAGACGATGAGATTTTGGTCTCAATGGCTTCTAGCTTTTTCATAAGTACGGCCATCTCGGCCTTCATAGCAATCGACATGTCTACTTGATGTATGTCTGCCCTAGATTGACCAATAGACGAAGATGAGTTGGTCTTTGTGCTCTCCCACTGAATTGTTTGTTCACTAAGATCCTCGAGAAACTGCCATGCTTCCTCACTAGATTTGGTTAGAAAGTGACCTTGACAAATGGTTTCTAGCAACTGCTTTGTTGCCGGGTTCAATCCCTCGTATAATGTTTGGCAAAGTTGCCAACTTTCGATCCCATGATGAGGGCATTGAACAAGTAGGTCCATGAATCTTTCAAAACACTTCCAAAATGGTTCGGAAGGAAGCTGGGAAAATTAAATTATCTCATTGCGAATTCTCGCGGTCTTGTGATGAGGATAAAACTTTTTAAGAAAAGCTTTAACAAACTCGTCCCAATTTCTAATTGAATGTGATGCTGTGCTGTATAGCCACTTCTCGGCTAAGTCACATAAGGTGAAAGGAATGACCCTTAGCCTTATAGCGTCATCACTTAATTGGGTTGTTTTCATCATGGCGTAAACGTTTTGGAATTTATTGATAAAGATATAAGCATCTTCGGATTCCAATCCATGAAATTTTGGCAGCATATTGATGAAGTGGGGTTTTATTTCAAAATTGTCCCCATTTGCCGGTGGGGATGAAAGACAGGTAGGTAAAGAGGTGCGGACAGGGTAGAAGAGATCCTGGAGCGCGATTCGTTGGGGCGCTACAACAGGCGGAAGATTCGGGTTATTCGCACCTAACGGAGGCGGAATCAGTCCCGTGGGTAAGGTGTTGTTGGGATTATATCCCGACATACCTTCGGAAGAAGAATTTGAAGGTGGAGATAAGGAAATGGAGGGAATTTCGACTTCGGTGTCAAAAGGTTCGTCGGTCGGTACCAACGAAACACGGACTAATCGGGCGCTAGTGTCCCTAGTCCAAAGTGACATACACTAAAGGGGTAGTGTAGTCAGAAAAAAATGAAAGACAGAATGTGGAGGTAAGATAACGTCAATGAGAAGAAAGTGAGTGGTGGTGGGGTGCAAGGATTTTACGCGACAAGTTGCAAGTTTTTTTTTATAAAAGATTTTTTCTTTTTCCCTTTTTTATTTATTTAGAACCGTTTGCAAAAAAGATTTTTGATAAAGGGCTAAGACACACTTTCGATCAACCAAAAATGCATAATCATGCCTAACTCTAGGGTCACCTAGGTCAGCTAGACAACTCCTAACTGTTTCAAAGGGTTAGAGATAGGACCTCAAACCGCCTCTTCACCGCCAATTGCGGCCAGGTAAGTGCCAGGTAAGTGGGAGGCTCCCCGCTACAAGTAGCGGTTCTAATTAAGTAACCACTTGCCTTGACACACTTGCCTAGACACCGCAAAGTCAGGTTAGGTTAAACGGCTGATGCCTATAACTAGTCCTTTGTCCTATTGAGCTCGAAGTCCTTAGGGCTGAGTCTAGTATTTTTTTTAATTAAAGATTGGTCAATGCAAATGCCTTATGTGATTTCTGAGGTCCTGGAAAGGGTGATGAAATCCCCACCCAATTTGAATTGGTCAAAAGCCCCTTAAAGTCAGTTTTAAAGATATGCAAAACAGAAAAATCACTTGCAAAAGATTTTTATTTTATGCGGCGCAAAGAATCCTGCACAAGATTTGTTATTTGGAAGAGAAGATTTTTTTAAAGCGCACAAAATTCTGCAGGAATTTTTTAGAAAAGATATATCTAAATTTCCAGAGAAAGAACAGAGGAGCTTACAGAGGAAATTCCACGAGATGATGGCACCTTTGAGCCGCCTTTCCGCGGTCTTAGGTAGGTTCTGGCCGCTGAACCGCGGTCTAAATTATGGTTCAGGCCCCGAGAAGTTTTTTCAGAAGGCGACGTCACTTTCCCGCCGCGTATGCGCGGTCAAATCAGGGTTCCCGCCGCGGAAGTACGGTCAAGTGGTCGGCTCGGATCCCAAGATTTATGGTGTTCTCAGATGTGATACTCCTCTGTTAATTTAGATCTTTCATTTGCTGTTTCGATTTCTGGAGATTTCCAGATCCGAATTTGTTCGTAAATCCTGCAAATTTCTCACAAAAATACCCTTTCCAAAAATAACAGATGATATATTCTTATATTTTTTCAGATTTTTATGATTTTTTATTTTAGATTAACCCGAAATTGCAAAGAGGAAAAACTACGCCATCCCCGGCAACGGCGCCATTGGATTTTAGAGATTTTAGCGTGCTTGCGCTTTAAAAGATAGATCAAAAATATTTGTAACCGCAATCAAGAACGGCGTCGCTTGGTAGCTAGCCGGTGAGTACGGGTCGGTCCACAGGGATGTTGTGAATTTCCTAATCGCTCAAACGAGTTAATTCCGATGGGTGTTCGGATTGATTATTAAATCTAAAAACTAAATCTATCTATACTAAGATTATCTAAATCTAAATCTTGCTAGGGTTAGGTTTAGGAATGGTTTGGAAATGTAAATAAATCTCAACGCTTTCTATACCCAAATTAGGATCTAAGAGAAGTTATGGTAATTATCAATAAAGGGGATTAGATCCATTCGAGAAGGTGTTCCTTCGTCTAGGTTCTTGTCCTTTCTTTAGAGATCCTTACCCTAACCTCCATAGAAAACGCGCGCAACCGGGCCTTTATACTACGGTATCACTGCTACCTCGAGGGATAGGGTACCGTAAGGCGCGGTGTGTGCGTGTATGCATGGAGTCCTATTGATTATATGTGATGAGTAAGAAAGGGATGAGAGATCTCATCTCTCAAAAGCCTTCCCCAAAGCTAACATCTAAGGCAAGGAATTAAAATCTAAACTAGAGCAATTAAATAAAACTACTTACAGATGGCTCTCTCCAAACATCAACACAGGGTTGTCAGATCTGAATTCATGAAATGAAAAGAGGCACCGATGCTCTCCAAAAGAATTCTAAAATTTATTAATGAAGGGAGGCATAGCCTTTACAATGATTTAGAGTTCCTATTTATAGAGGATAGGAAACCCTAGGTTACAATTGATCCGCACATCTGCTATTACAAAAATACCCCCTAAGAAAAAAGACCAAGTCAACGAGCCTCGCACCGCCACAAAATTTGTCGCCGACACAGGCTTAACCCGGCCGCGGTTCCGTGGCCAAAGGCATGCTTTGGCCGCGGTTCCGCGGCCAAAGAGAAGCTTCATGGGATCAGTTTTCCAGGGGTTGTTCTGTTGCATTTTGCCTTGGCTTTTCTTTAGGTTTTTTTCTCAAATTGGCTTCTGGTTCTCATCCAGATCTTTCAGTGAAAACTTGTAGTGGTCTTTTAACCGTTCGCTTTGATATCTTGGACCTTGCGTTGCCTTATTAATTGTGAACTGTTCTTTGTCTAGGCTTGACTAAGATCCTTCTATTTATTGGTAAAAAGTCTTTCTTTTGTATCATCTTTTGTCTTTTTCACTGTTTTCGCTCCAAGAACCTGTAAGCTGTAATATGTAGCAGACATGCGTCAAAAGCACCTGTTTATTTATGAAACAAATAAGAATGCGGAATATAATAATACAATATTTTTGTGTGAACACTGCTCGACAAGCCCAGTTCTATAATAAGATTTGGGACATTCCCGGGACTCAGCGGAAGATGCCCAACGGAAGAATGGAGACGGCTGGCCTTGGATACGTTCGGTCCAAGAAACGGGAGCGATTCCATGGCTTCCATGTCATAAATAACTCCGGTGGAGAAGCGAATGCATTTCCAGATAGCGTCGATGTCGAACCAGAGCGAGATCCCGCTGTGGGAATACCAAGCCCGTCATTCGAAGAACAGATTGATAAGCTGATGAGAGAAGCGAGTCAAAAGGTTCGGGATGACCATAGCCGCGAAATGGCCATTTACGAGAAAGCCAGGACGCAGAGTATCATTTAGCAGGCTACGGAAGGAGAAGACGACGATGCCCTTCACCCTCAGCCCGCTGTGCGCTCTTGCGGCAAGGAAAAAGCCCGACGCAGAAGCAGTGACAAGATCAAGAATGGGGACGGCATTCAAAGACGGCGAAGCGGATCCAAGAAGCCACGCGATCGAGAAAAATGTAAGTGCACGGCGGCGCCCCGGCCGTCAACCCGACGGCCAAACGCGGAAACGGTGATAAACTTTAATTTTTGCGGACTTTGCAAACCGGCACCACCGCGCACTAAACTCCGGATCGTAACCATTAACTAGTCTACGCTACAAATAAGAAAGGGAAGAGATATACCGAGTGATCCGAGTCCTCCGGTCTTCTCGTCGTCGTCCCGATCTCCCGCGGATCCTCCGGTCGTCGCCTCCTTGCCGGAAGGGCACCACATTGCCTGCGTCTTTTACGGGCTCCCGCCTCTATACCGAGGCAACTCGGGCGCGAAGTAGGCTAACCGACGCGCCCAAGATTTGCTGTAGAATAGTGTAGAATCGTTGTCTCTTTGGGGTTAATGAGGTTGCCAAGATGGAGGAATTTATGGACAAGAATTTTCCATGGATGCTTAATGAAGAATGAAGCATCCAAAACTAAATGAGCTCGGCCATTTCAGAAAATGTGCTCACTGGAAAAAGAGGAAGCAAGCACACTCAGGAAACATGCAAGTGGGAAGTATATATCTATTAATTAAAACCATCAGCCTCTTACTAATGCACTCAAAATGGGTATATTTAAATTAATTCATCAATCCATCACAATTAGTGTTCCAGCAGCCACATTAAACATTTGAAGAATATTATTCCACCACAAACTTCACTCCATACTTCCAACAGCAACAGTGGCCGGCCCAAAACAATTTCCAACACAAAACATATCAAAAACCCATACCTCCTCATGTCATAATTAATGCAAGTGATGGAGCATGGCAATATACAAAGAACCCCTCCACAAGATATTATTTGCAAACTATAAATAATCCCCTCCATCGGAAAAGTCCGGCCGGGAAAGAACAAAGGAAAACCGGCCGGAACGGAATGCAAACTGGCAACTCCAGAAAACTGGTCCCGTAATAAATTACAGGAAAACCCCGATACTGTGCATACACACCCGCATCTGTATTCCGTCCGGATACAAATGCAAAAAGACAAAACTACATTATCTAATACTAAGATCCGGCTTAAGCCAAAGCCGGCTAGTAAAAACCGTCCGATCACGATCCGTGCAATACCGCACGTATCTGATCGAACTCTGCCATATCTCCATACGGCCACTACAGCGTTTCGCCCGAAAGCTTGAGTAACTGAAAGTGTGGTGGACTCTAAAGACTCGTCAATACTATGGCTGTGGATTTAACCACTAGCATGTCAGAGGTATAAGCCAATACGTAACGGGCCACCAGCTATTGACTAAAAGGGACGTCGATGAGCGAACCCATCCTGACACCCTACTGAGCCTGTCAGTGACAATATCCGTACAGTCCGGTCCGTTCGTCTATGAGCATCGCATGGCGGGCCTAGGGGGTTGGTAAAAGTCAGACCCCCAAAAGCGGTACAAGTCGTGTCGGAGTGTAGCCCAGAACACCCTGAGATACTACTGGAATACCTACCAGTAAATCTCCTGCCTTGGCCAAGGTCTTTGTGTAATGGCTCTCCTAGACACAGCGCGACCTCACCCCCAATACCGGGAGAGACGAACCCCTGAAGATCCGCTCACTGCCTCCATGTGGCTCGGGACTGTACCCAACTAAAACCTGTTTGCACGACTCCTTTGAGCCGTGGTAGGGTAGTAATCAAAGTACAGTGGGAACTCACACGAGACAAATGACGATCCCCAGGTCGATGAACTAACCTGCACACATGTCACCAGGGAACTGCCATCTGACGTCTGGTATATGACCAACTAGCATGTTCCCGGCGAGTCCTGTCCGGTGTACTCATAACCCAATGAGCACCTGTATACATCTTAGGTGATCCAACTGACACCAGTGGCTTGTGAGACCGGCCACCGCCCCTCGTCGGGGTCTCGACTGTATACACTAGTCTACTAATGGAGTATCGATGCCCAGTCTCGAAACTCCCACGACTAGGGACCTTTTAAGGAAAAGCTTATAGACCCCCAGCTCCCACTTATATGATCGCCCTCATACTGCTGGTGGTCAAGCAAGAATCCTAGGGGCTCTATCAACGTGCAATAGCGACCTCTCAGGTCACCTAAAGCAGTACACGATGATAAAGGTAAACCAGATAGCATACTATCATCTCGAGTAAGACTGTCCTACCGGGATAGGTCCTCCCTCAATCATTGCAATCACGTGCCTGTGATCCAATAATTGACTCTGAGGGCACTATCTCCAACAATCTCCCACTTGCACTCAAGGCTAATTATTGCGATGTCGCATACTCACAGCCCGTGTGATACCGAACACCCAACTCCTCTACAAGTCAGTCTCACAAAAACCGTTTGTGAAACTATTGCGTTCGAGGAATAGCCTCAGTGAGTGGATCCGCCTTGATGTATCTTTCTATGTCTCTCTGTATCTCAAATTCGCGGAGAAAGCCATCTCCCGAAATGAGCAATACCTGTCTTAGAATGTCTGGATGTCTGATGGGACCTAGCTCATAAATGAACTCCAAATCCAAACTTCTTAGACTGTATCATCAACTGAACTTAATCAGTATCCTGCGCCATGCCACCCTCAGTATTGCCTTGGACCACCCGTCCAAAATACTGCCCCTCGTCAGAGGGAAAACTATAACTCTGACAACCTCCTTGTCGTCCATGTCACCTTGGAAGCCTGGAATGATAACTGTCTCCTGAATGAGGCTGTCGTTATCATATCCCTAGAACAGCCACTTATGTTCTAAAACTGCCTCCGACTGTTTCTCCAGGATTGGATGAATATCAACTTATTGCATCTAGTGCAAGAACAACATCTGGTGTGGTACTTGACATCTCACGATTGACTCAATTGCCTGAGCAAGTGATCTGTCAATCATGCACGTCCCTCTCCCCTTTAGTCTGTAAGACACCTTTAGAGAGGGTGACTCCATCACCTGCAGGTACACTACCGTGCCAGGAGTCGTCCATTCTAAATACTCATAGAATGCTGTCAAGGTACCCAGATTAGGAAACCACCCAAATCTAGATCTAAAATCATAGATCTAGTAACCAGAATGTCTGATATATATCCAAGTCCTGTGTGGAGAAACCACTGTGTGACGACCAAAGTCTAACCGATCGTAGTATAAGAGTTTCACTTCCTACTACCTTCTCAACAGATCCATCCCCTATTCTGATGACGTCAAACCTGTGACTGTCACATCAGAAATGGATGATCTATCTCCGCTACATCTACTTTAGTCTATAAATAGACATAAGCCTGATGTCCACCAATGCTTCCGCTGCTCCCACTGACTACGACAACCCTCTGGCAGAGTCATATAGACGTGCACTTCTAAAGCTAGTTTAGAACGACGCTATACTCATCCTCCTGCCGGGTCTCGCAGCCTGGAACAACAACAATGGCAAGTGTGGGTATACAAGAACTTCCCTGTCACCGTCCTTGAGGCTACCGGGGTACCTCTCGGGTGCCTGAAGTTACCCACCTTATCTGCGGAGTGGCCAATGGAATGTCAATTCAGATTGAATCTTTAGGTTCCTTATCAAATCTTCAGTAATCGTTTGCGGTTCTGGAATCACTTCCAGTTCTACCATACTCCCACTGCTGTTTTTTGAAAAAATCCATTTTTAATAAAACTGTGGCGAGTCTAGAACAATATTGCTATTGTTCATCCAGATGGTAGAAAGTCAACCCGCGTCATAGCCTGGGTCAACCCACAAACAGCCATTACAGAAACATGCCTTGAGTTGTCCAGTGTCTGGTTTTAAGCATAAGCCGGACAACTCCCCGTACCTTAACAACGTTAAGATATGAACTGTTCTACATCCAATATAGAACTAGAGGCACTGATTTAATTGAACCAGATTCAAATCATGCAGCTATCTCCAGTGCATGTCAACTAAATGGAAAGAGGCCGATCAGCGTTACTCAACTTAGGAATGCTTCCAATTATGAGTAACCTGAAAGAGAAGCAATTTCTCTTTATCATTACTATCAACTGAATACCATACACAAGTATCTACATCTTCGATCACTTTGAAGAATCCCGATACTTGCTACACCTGGTTCTCTACTCTATTCAAATACCTATAACTCCTCAAAACTTAGACCCTGTGTTTCTACGAAATACATGTCTAAGAACTAGAGAAGTCAAAAGTAAATAGAATATAGTATGAGGACCAACCCCTCTGTCCTAATGGACACTGGACAACATACAATACTCTGTATAAGTCCCTTGAGTCTGATGACTCATTCACTGTGTGTCGTAGGTTGAAAACTGTACTTATGGTTAAGAAGAATTACACCGCTGTTTAATGCTCCTTACCTAACCATCCACTGATATAGGTAAATGTCATCGACATAATATCAAAAGGTATATCTCACTCTATGAAAATAGACGTACAGATATATCAATTTGAAATTGGTGTACATCAACGGATATTCAAAACCAAATATTTGCCGACCGGCAAACAGCCCAGGTGATTTCCTCAAATATCACTGATTCCAACGAATCCCGATATAATGAGGACGATCACCCAATTCCCAATAACTTACTCCCACTCATCATCTGTAAAACCATACAGATGTGAGAATCAAACCTGGTAAATACATACCCTGGAGTAAGTATCTAATCGGGAAATCAGTTTTCTTTTAACATTACACAGTGAGACTGAAACATTGAAATGTTTCGATGGGGTATCCCGGTATTCCTAGTAATGCCTCTTCCAGATTCACGACTGTAACCGTATAGTTCTTTGCCACCTCTCCAAATCCCTTCATATGTCTTTAGTCTTTACCTTCTGTACACCCCTTTAAGCCAATTGGTTTTCTTCCTTCCCTACCGTTCGGCACCAGCCTATGGTTTGGAAGAAGACTATCCAAAAAGCATAAAGGGTGTACTGTCCTAATCCTAGGAGCACTCGCAACGCGAGAGAAGGTGAAGATAAAAGACACCTGAATGTACTTTATTCCTATTTCTCCTGAACCAGGATCCATCCCCGAACTGGAACAAGTTCCTTTCGAGTTCGTATATAACCATACGATGGATTATCCAATAAAATGGGATCTTCGTAGTGATACGGAGTGTCCTGGAGAAATACAAAGGTGATTTAGGATTGGCGAAGGAATACATGGTTTGGTCGTGAATATCTGTTGCAATTTACTTTGCCCTCTTACTAATCCCTTGCTTTGTCTTAATCTTAATACCTTCTGTACACCGTTTAGGCTAACTGGTTTTCTTCATTCCCTACCGGTCGGCACCAGCCTATGGTTTGGAAGAAGACTATCCAATTTACGTAATAGGTGTACTACTCCTAAACCAAGGAGTACTCGTAACTTGAGAGGAGGCAAAAAGGAAAAGACAACTGAATAATCCTATTCGTTTTCTCCAGAACCGGAAACCATCCTCGAATTCCTTCGAGTTCGTATCTAACCATACGATGGTTTTGTCCAATGGAAGTGGACGTTCGCAGTAATACGGGGTGTCCTGGAGAAAAGGGTAAAAGTAGGAGTGGCAATGAAGTCTGCAACTCTGACAATCCAAAAGCCTGTGTTAAGAAGGTTCGGTCAACTTGGTCACTGAGTCATAGTCTTAGGGTCGGGTCAATGGTCGCTGCCAGAGAGAGAGAGAAAGAAACACTCAGCGTGCACTCTAACCTAGATCAGAATGGTTACCAATTTTTCTAATCTGGAAACCTCCCACTGTACCTCAAATTCTCCTCCAAACCTGAAAGAAGAATTAGTCGGGGTCACCCGAGGAGTAAACCAACTCATCAGTGGGAATCGGGATCCAACTATCATCGCATGATAACGTGACGGAATCCGCTCACGGTATCACACTCCAGAAGGTATGCGCATATCTGGCAAGTTTCAGTTCTTTTGAAACTCCCGATGTGATTTCTGCCCCATGCTCTTATGACCTTGACTAAGGCCAACAAATCATAAGTCACATGTCAAGTTCTACCCGTCATTGTCCAGGTTGATTTGAATCCACCCGTACAAGCCCTTGACTAAGGCCAACAAGGCTATACGACTGTCCCAAACCAACGCATCTATCTATGCAGCATATGAATACCCAATAGCTACCAAACACTGTGCCTTGACTAAGGCCAACAAACACAGCTTGAATACTATTGACTACCCATATGAAACGACGGAGGGCTACGAATGGTCTCTGGCGAAAACCTTTAACGTAGTGAACTTGATATCGTTGAAGGAACGGATAGCTTTTAGAAAATATAGTGACGAAAACCTTTACTAAAGAGGTCACTCCCGGTGAAGGGATCTCGGCTCTTTCCCCGTAGAATGGGGTGCAGGATATTCTAACTGAATACCACGGTGCAAAGCAAAAGTAATCGGCTATAGTGAAGTTAATGCCCTGACGCAAACTTCTGTCCAAGGGGTCACTCCCGGTGAAGGGATCTCGGCCCTTGCCTCGTCGACTGAGGAGCAGGATATTCCAACTGAATATCACGATGCAAAACAAAAGTGAACGTCCTTGCAATAACAGCTTTTTGAAAAGTGTTCCAACAACATCAGAATAGGTTTGTTTAACTTGCATTGATCCGAATCAACGCAGTCCCATCAATTAATCACACCACAAAGAACGAAAATATACTGACGTACGTATATGCCATTCGCATTCGCCACTGGGTCCCGTCATCACCCGTTAGGTTAGCTTACTAACGGCAGAGCGGGGACTGGACTAGCGCGGGTGAAAAACATATACAACATCTACTAATATATATACCAATATATTATATTTCGCTCAAGGCGTGAAAAGAAATGCAACATCACAGAAATGTACAGCATCACAGAACAATACAGATATCTGGGATCCCCGGGTTTCACAGAGCCATTACTGAAACCCGACGTTCCCCTGGTCGTGTGGATAGCCTGTGCAATGAAATCCTAGACCCCTACGGGCGCGGCAAGTTACCCGCCAAAACCTGAAGCGAGGCAGCCCCCTTCAGCTCCGTGAATGGACCACCCAGCACTCCACGGAATCCGGCAACTTGGGCACCCCTCCTGGGTCAACCTGTACCCCCTACGAGTGCGGCGAATAGCCCGCCAATCCCAGAGTGAAGCCCCCTCCGTCTCAATGCCATGAGATGCGGGCTTGTTGCCTTCCAGAACCCGGCTATCCGTGCACCCCTCCGCGGGGTAATCCTAGTACAGAAAGTAAAATATACATACACCGGGTACATCGACCGCAACCAGGTCGTGCCCCAAAAGAATAATACAAACAGGCAGTGACGGCAGTCCACATGTCGGACGCTCGCCCCGCAATATCAAAAGTACATAATACAACAATACAGTACTAGCATTGCATCCAGGCTATCCCCCACGACCGATCCGCAACACCACAGCAAATACATAGAACATCAACGTGAAAGTCACGTTCGCAAATCCGTCTAACCGGGCTATAGCAGTTAGACCGGATTTACCGATCAAGTGACATTCACGGTCGCAGATATAATGTAAATACTGTGAAAAATGTGTTTAAAATATCCGACCGATCAAAAATTATAACAAGTGGGCCCCAAAACAATACTGTAGCAGTTCAGGAAATTATGGGCCCAAAATTAATATTCCAGAAAACCCAATTTTAACCCAAGAGGCCCACTGGAAAATTTCCACACACTGATCAATGAATACGGCGGCGGAAGCGCGGCAACAAGTGGGTATTTGCCGCGCTTCCGCGCTCCAATGGGAGAATCAGTGTCTCGAATTTTTCCACTGGTCTTAGATCATCGAGCACAGTACTTATATGTAACCTGAAAAAATTTTAGAGACTGAAAAATTTCAACAGAAACTGTCGTGGGTGTATTTGGGTTTTCGGACATTTCGATCGATCGGAACAGAAAAACACATTACACAAAGCTAGACGAAGTTAATGGCGAGGCTCTGATACCACTGTAAGTGCACGGCGGCGCCCCGGCCGTCAACCCGACGGCCAAACGCGGAAACGGTGATAAACTTTAATTTTTGCGGACTTTGCAAACCGGCACCACCATGCACTAAACTCCGGATCGTAACCATTAACTAGTCTACGCTACAAATAAGAAAGGGAAGAGATATACCGAGTGATCCGAGTCCTCCGGTCTTCTCGTCGTCGTCCCGATCTCCCGCGGATCCTCCGGTCGTCGCCTCCTTGCCGGAAGGGCACCACATTGCCTGCGTCTTTTACGGGCTCCCGCCTCTATACCGAGGCAACTCGGGCGCGAAGTAGGCTAACCGACGCGCCCAAGATTTGCTGTAGAATAGTGTAGAATCGTTGTCTCTTTGGGGTTAATGAGGTTGCCAAGATGGAGGAATTTATGGACAAGAATTTTCCATGGATGCTTAATGAAGAATGAAGCATCCAAAACTAAATGAGCTCGGCCATTTCAGAAAATGTGCTCACTGGAAAAAGAGGAAGCAAGCACACTCAGGAAACATGCAAGTGGGAAGTATATATCTATTAATTAAAACCATCAGCCTCTTACTAATGCACTCAAAATGGGTATATTTAAATTAATTCATCAATCCATCACAATTAGTGTTCCAGCAGCCACATTAAACATTTGAAGAATATTATTCCACCACAAACTTCACTCCATACTTCCAACAGCAACAGTGGCCGGCCCAAAACAATTTCCAACACAAAACATATCAAAAACCCATACCTCCTCATGTCATAATTAATGCAAGTGATGGAGCATGGCAATATACAAAGAACCCCTCCACAAGATATTATTTGCAAACTATAAATAATCCCCTCCATCGGAAAAGTCCGGCCGGGAAAGAACAAAGGAAAACCGGCCGGAACGGAATGCAAACTGGCAACTCCAGAAAACTGGTCCCGTAATAAATTACAGGAAAACCCCGATACTGTGCATACACACCCGCATCTGTATTCCGTCCGGATACAAATGCAAAAAGACAAAACTACATTATCTAATACTAAGATCCGGCTTAAGCCAAAGCCGGCTAGTAAAAACCGTCCGATCACGATCCGTGCAATACCGCACGTATCTGATCGAACTCTGCCATATCTCCATACGGCCACTACAGCGTTTCGCCCGAAAGCTTGAGTAACTGAAAGTGTGGTGGACTCTAAAGACTCGTCAATACTATGGCTGTGGATTTAACCACTAGCACGTCAGAGGTATAAGCCAATACGTAACGGGCCACCAGCTATTGACTAAAAGGGACGTCGATGAGCGAACCCATCCTGACACCCTACTGAGCCTGTCAGTGACAATATCCGTACAGTCCGGTCCGTTCGTCTATGAGCATCGCATGGCGGGCCTAGGGGGTTGGTAAAAGTCAGACCCCCAAAAGCGGTACAAGTCGTGTCGGAGTGTAGCCCAGAACACCCTGAGATACTACTGGAATACCTACCAGTAAATCTCCTGCCTTGGCCAAGGTCTTTGTGTAATGGCTCTCCTAGACACAGCGCGACCTCACCCCCAATACCGGGAGAGACGAACCCCTGAAGATCCGCTCACTGCCTCCATGTGGCTCGGGACTGTACCCAACTAAAACCTGTTTGCACGACTCCTTTGAGCCGTGGTAGGGTAGTAATCAAAGTACAGTGGGAACTCACACGAGACAAATGACGATCCCCAGGTCGATGAACTAACCTGCACACATGTCACCAGGGAACTGCCATCTGACGTCTGGTATATGACCAACTAGCATGTTCCCGGCGAGTCCTGTCCGGTGTACTCATAACCCAATGAGCACCTGTATACATCTTAGGTGATCCAACTGACACCAGTGGCTTGTGAGACCGGCCACCGCCCCTCGTCGGGGTCTCGACTGTATACACTAGTCTACTAATGGAGTATCGATGCCCAGTCTCGAAACTCCCACGACTAGGGACCTTTTAAGGAAAAGCTTATAGACCCCCAGCTCCCACTTATATGATCGCCCTCATACTGCTGGTGGTCAAGCAAGAATCCTAGGGGCTCTATCAACGTGCAATAGCGACCTCTCAGGTCACCTAAAGCAGTACACGATGATAAAGGTAAACCAGATAGCATACTATCATCTCGAGTAAGACTGTCCTACCGGGATAGGTCCTCCCTCAATCATTGCAATCACGTGCCTGTGATCCAATAATTGACTCTGAGGGCACTATCTCCAACAAAAAAGTCAGTTGGAATCCATCTTTTATGAAAAAGATGGGCCGGGAGTATTCTTTCCCTTAAGACAAGACAAGGAAAATCTTCGACCTTGTCATGAAACATCAAATGATGGTGCTCCCAGAGTCTCAGCGCCCTGAACAAATAGACGAGGTCCATCACCCGGTTTATTGCTCTTATCACCGAGCAATAGGACATCCTCTTGAAGACTGCTTCACCTTCAAAAACTGGGTTGAAGATCAATATTAGCAAGGCAGGTTTGCTCTATCCGACAATTGGAGGGTAACCCCACCATAAAAGCATGAGCCAAAAACAATCTATAGGGCGAGAATAGAGTCAGATCAGCATCGGTCTTGGAAACGAACTCGTACCTGCCACATGATAACGTTCTCAAAGGAGGCAGAGCATGAGAATATGTATGACCTCTCCCAGTGCTTCGCAAATGAAGATGAGAATGAGGTGATCTCAGAATTTCCACCAGCGCCAAAATGACTGGAAGATGGGATACACACCACAGCAGACAATCTGAAGAAAATTGACTTGGGGATAACAAATGATCCAAGGCCAACGTTCGTCAGTGAGCTGCTGTCTGAGAAACAGGTGGCCACGTTAAAAGACGTGCTTATGCAGTATAAAGACTGTTTCGCATGGAACTATTCCGAGATGCCGGGACTAGATCCAAAAATAGCCGTGCATAAACTGGCAATATCACAGGACGTTAAGACAGTCAAACAGGCGCCACGAAGAATGCGGCTCAAACTCGAGATGAGCATAAACACCGAAGTCAAGAAGCTAATCGACTATGGCTTTATCCAAGAAGTTCAATACCCTGACTAGATCGCCAATATCGTTCCGGTAATGAAGAAAAATGGGACAATACGCATCTGCATAGATTTCCGGGATCTCAACAAAGCTTGTCCGAAAGATGACTTCCCAGTGCCAGTTACCGAGATGATGATCGATAACACATCCACCCATGAAGTCTTCTCCTTCATGGACGGATCCTCAGGGTACAATCAAATCAAGATGCATCCTGAAGACCAAACGCACACTGCTTTCCGGACTCCGCTGGGAATATTCTGCTACAAAGTGACGCCCTTTGGTCTAAAGAACGCTGGCGCCACCTACCAGAGGGCCATGACAAGGATCTTCGATGACCTCATACACGAGATTGTCGAGTGTTATATTGACGATCTCGTGGTGAAAAGAAAATCGTACGAAGAGCACTGGAAGCATCTGAAAATAGTGTTCCAGCGTCTTCGAAAATATAATCTGAAGACGAACCCTCTGAAATGCGCGCTTGGAGTATCCTCAGGCAAATTCCTAGGATTCATCGTACGACACCGGGGTATCGAAATAGACCCGTCAAAGATCAAGGCGATTATGGAAATGCCTTCGTCAAGAACTCTCAAGCAACTGCGGTCTCTCTAGGGAAAGCTCACGTATATCCGACGGTTCATAGCTAACCTCTCCGGCAAATACCGCCCCTACAGTCATCTAATAAAGAAGGGGACCCCGTTCGTTTGGGATCATAAATGCCAAAGTGCACTGAACAAAATCAAGCAATATCTGCAGAACCCGCCGGTACTGACCGCTCCGGTCAAGGGAAAGCCCATCATCCTGTACACAATAGCCCTTGAAGGTTCTTTAGGCGCGCTATGGGTATAAGAGAATGACCAGGGGAATGAGAGAGCTCTCTACTATTTGAGTCGAGTTCTCCTGGGGGCAGAAAACAACTACACCCCCATCGAAAAGCATTTCCTGGCACTGATCTTCACGGTAACGAAGCTCCGGCATTACGCCTTGGAACATGAGGTCCATCTCATATCAAAGGTGGATCCTCTCAAATATTTAATGTCGAGAGCCATGTTAATGGGAAGGCTTGCCAAATAGGCCTTCCTCTTGATGGAGTTCTCGATAGTATATCGACCCCTCAAGGCAATAAAAGGTCAGGCCATCGCCGACTTTCTTGGTGAGCATCCGATACCAGCTAATTCTCGCTTAAACTGCGAGTTGCCGGACGAATACGTGTTTGACGCAATCGACGGGGAGAAAGAAGGGAGTGATACCCGATGGGAACTCTACTTCGATGGGGCATCGTCTATGAAAAGGTGGAAGCAAAGCACCCCCATAATCAAAGCCGGAGTAGGCCTTATCTTTGTGACTCCACAAGGAGGGATAATGCATTTTGCCCTTTCCTTAACGGAGCCACGAACAAAAAATGAAGTGGAATATGAAGCTTTGACAGCAGGTCTCGAGATCTCCATTTACATGGGGATCGAAACCTCCTCATATATGGAGACCCCCAGCTGGTTGTTAGCCAAGTAAATGGTGACTACCAGACGTGCAAGCCAGAATTGATCAGGTATGGTGAAAGAGTGCAGCAATTGCTGACGCAAATCCCCTTCTACACCCTGGAAAGCATACCGCGTGTGGAAAATAGCAAGGCGGATGCGTTAGCCAAACTTGCTAAAGAGCTGGCCGACGAAAACCTCGATAACGTAAGGATCATTGTGCAAAGCCGCCGGATTCTCGCACCGGCAGAGATATCTCCGAAGACGTCTAAAGGAGAGGAAGCAACCGAACAAGCGGCCTTCCAATTAGAGGATGAAGAAGAGGCGAACGATTGGAGAGAAGTCTTCATAGACTACTTCAAATCCCATCCAATGCCCGGAAATGCATCATCAAGACATCAGCTTATGAAGCGAGCCCTGTCCTTCGCCTTCTTCAATGATACTCTATATAAGAGATCATTCGAATGTCTGTGGCCGAGATGTCTGGGACCAGAAGAAGCAAGGAGAGTCGTCCCAGAAATTCATGACGGGCTCTGCGGTTCCCATCAAGTCGGGCCAATGATGAAGCTGAATATCAAAAGAATGGGCTATTATTGGCCCACGATGATTCAGGATTGTCTCGAATATGCGAAGCAGTGTCACTCATGCCAAATTCATGGGGACTTCATCCACCAGCATCCGAATCCGTTACACCCGACATTGGCTAGCTGGCCATTCGAAATGTGGGGAACCGATATAATCGGGCTTATCGAACCAACATCATCAAAGGGACATCGGTTGATACTAGAAATAACCGATTACTTCTCTAAATGGGCAGAAGCAATACTGTTAAGAGAGGTGAAGACGGAGAACATCTTCCATTTCTTCAAGACACATGTCATCTACCGGTTCGGCACTCCGCGACGGATCATCTCGGATAATGGGCCGGCCTACAGAAGCCACAAGATCAGTCGCTTCGCACAGCAGCATAAATAGATTAGAGATATTCTTCAGTCTATAACCCCCGAGCTAACGGTCTAACTGAGGCTTTCAACAAAACCTTGACGAAGATCATAAAGAAGATGGTGTCCAGAAATAAAAAGGACTGGCACGAGAGATTGCATGAAGCTCTTTGGGCTTATCGAACCGCATTCAAGACGGCCACGAATACAACGCCATTCACGTTGGTATTTGGCATGGAAGTAGTACTTCCCTTGGAGATAGAGCTACCCTCTCTACGAGTAGCGGTTCGATGCGAGCTGACGGATGAAGAAAATGCCCATCTTCGACTTGAGGAGCTCGATGCCCTCGATGAAACTCGTCTCATGGCGCAGCAAAACCTAGAAGCTTACAAAGCAAGGATGGTGCGCTCATACGAAAGATTGACTAGGCCAAGGACATTCCGCCAAGGCGAACTCGTGCTAGTCGTAAAAAGACCTATGATCCCCAATCGTGCTAAACGGGGGCAGTTCGAGCCGAACTATGAGGGCTCGTACATCATAGACAAGGTCTAACAAGGTGGGGCCTACTTGCTCATGGATATGCATGGCGAAAGACCTTTCCGGCCAATAAACAGCCGGTTCCTTAAGAAATACTACACCTGATAAGTCACAGCTTAGGTTAATGATGGATGACAACGCTCGTGTCCACTCGCTATCTCCCTGAGTCCAAACTCTATAAGTAGTATCCAGCGAAACCGCGCCTCAAAATCGCCACGGACCGAGATGTCCTTAAACTAGCTACGGACCGAGATGTCCTTAAACTAGATACGGACCGCAACGTCCTTAAACCAGCTACGGACCGAGATGTCCTTAAACTAGATACGGACCGCAACGTCCTTAAACCAGCTACGGACCGAGATGTCCTTAAACCAGCTATGGACCGAGATGTCCTTAAACTAACACTGGACCGAGATGTCCCTAAACTAACAATAGACCGAGATGTTCTTAATCTAACAATGGACCGTAATGTCTTTAAACTAAGTACGTCGCCTCAAATACAGCGACAATGGAATTCAAGTCCACGAGTCCCAGCAGTGAGGACTGCAACTTAAATCCCACCGGCAAACAGATGGGTCACATGCGGCGAAACTATTTTCGAGGGTTTCATCATTTAAAAAAAATGGTATGTCCACAAGCAAAATGGGTACGGATGAAAACCCGAAAGGGCGCCGTGAGTAAAAATAGCAGGGCTACCGGTGAGCTTGTGAAAACCTGAAAAGGCGCAATCTCGTTGGCAAAAAACAAACGGTACCTCCACAAGCGAAATGGGCACGGATGAAAACCCGAAAGGGCTCCGTGAGTAAAAACAGCAGGACTGCCGGCGAGTTCGTGAAAACCCGAAAGGGCGCAGACTCGTAAAAAATTCATGCACACTTGCAAGGTCCTCTCGACCTTTTAGGGAGAAAATACCTACGTGAGATCCTTACGACTCACAAGGGAGCAACACACTTAGGGATCCCCACGATTCCTAAGGAGAAATTACACTTACGAGATCCTCACGACTCGTAAGGAGAATTCCCCCTATGAGACCCTTATGGCTCATAGGATTCAAAAGCCTTAAGCTACAGGGATCTGAACCTGTTCTTAAGCCACCACACTCCCCAAGTTGCCCTACAAGCGGTTCAATGTTGACCCTTGTATACAATCCACGGGCACAAGTAAACATTTCCCCCACCAAGTCCCACCAACGACGAAGAATGTCCTCATGTGGTGAACGACACTTGTAAGTCCTCTTGACTTATAATAAGAAAACACTCTTGTAAGATCCTTACGACTTATAAGAGAACACACACTTAGGAATCCTCACGACTCCTAAGGAGAAAACACACCTACGAGATCCTCACGACTCGTAGGGAGAAACACCTTTATGAGACCCTTACGGCTCATAAAGTCAAAAGCCTTAGTCGACGGGATCCTAACCCTGTCTGCTAAGCTACCTTTGTTCGAATCGACAAAGGCAAATGATGATTCGCTCCTGGCAATGTCCCAATGGTAGCGATGTTGATGCCTAAATCGGTATCAAATTCCAAGTTCTTTCACGGCAAATGATGATTCGCTCCTGGAAATATTCCAGTCACAGCGATGCTGATGCTAAGATTGGTATCAGATCTTGAGTTCTATATTCGCAATAAAAATCAGCGAACAAAATGCATATGAAATAGCCGAAATGATAGGGCAACTCGCAACAAAAATCAGCGAGTAAAATATATGCATATAAAAATAGCCGAAATGATAGGGCAACTCGCAACAAAAAGCAGCGAGTAAAGAAAAAGAAAAATAGTCGAATGAATAGGCACCGCGAAAAAATAGCCGAAATGATTGGGCGATCGTGACTTTCGCGATATAAAAAGCTGAAATGATAGAGTCTCGCAGAAAGAAATAAAAAAAATGAAATGAAACTTTTGCCCTACAGGCGAGATCACATCGACCCCTGTATACAATCCATGGGCACAAAGAGAAAAGGGAACCATATTGTCCCACCAGGCTTCGTCAAAGGGAAGCTAGATCTCGATGGCTACACCTACAGCCTAGAAATCAACAATAGCGTTCCTTCTCGTTCCAATCAGAAGCAGATACAACGTCGGAAAAACGGAGCCACGGCAAAGTCCTCTAGTTCTAAATCTCGACGGTTCACGGACAACCTAGAGACTACCTCGGAGCCATGGCAGAGCCCCTAGTTCCAAGTCTCGACGGCAGCATCCAAAGCCCAGAGATCAACAACAGCGTTCTTCCTCCCCCCAGCAGGATGTAGACGCGACATCAACAAACGAAGCCATGGAAAAGTCCCCTAGTTCCAAATCTCGATGGTTCACAGAAAACCCAAAGACAACCTCAACATTCATCGCAATATTGCAGACACAATGTCAACCAACGAAGCAAAGGAAGATCCCTAGCTTCAGGGTCTTGACGGCAACTCAAATGAGACCTGAAAGACCATCGGAGCTCATCCTGCTCCAGCACGGAGTGGTCATGACTCATCGGGGCTCCCAAACAGAGCCTAACCTCAAGTAAAAAGCGATATGGAATATCCTTAACGCTTGCTCTTTCGACGGTAATATTACCTGGAAGATTACTTGAAGACGTCTTGTCCAGCCCCCGAAGGGATCAGAGACACGATCGTCGCGGGGCTACCCGAACAGCAAGATTGCATATCGGGGAATACATCGGCTAACACAACGGTGCGACGGGTAAAAAACCTTAGTACCACAGACCCGAACGGACTTCTATTACCAGGAGTTAACTGTGACATTAGGACACCCTTGCGAGAACTTATCGATTTGTCTCGACTCGTAAGGAAATTAGTGTCCTTGCGAGAACTTCTCGATTCGTCTCGACTCGTAGGGAAAAGCCTTAGGCAATGGGGATAAGGACCTGTTTCCTAAGCACTGGGGGCCTGCAAGTCGGTCCAAGATGGACTATTGCAAACTATTCACGGGCCACACTCTCCAAAGTCGAATATCGATAAGGAGGGAAACAACCACTTATGAGTCCTCTCGACTTGTAAGGGGGGAAAATTCTCTTGTGAGATCCTTACGACTCTCAAGAGAAAACACACACTTAGCAGTCCTCACGACTCTTAAGGAGAAAATACACCCGCGGGATCCTCTCGACTCGTAGGGAGAAAAATCTTTATGAGACCATCACGGCTCGTAAAGTTGAAAAGTCTTGGGCGGCAGATCTGAACCTGTCTTCTAAGCCATCGCTGCCCTACAAGAAGATCAAGGTAGACTATCTACAAGACGCATTTGCTAAAGGGACACGCCGGTATGAAATAAAATATATCTTTTATTCATGAATCAAAATGAATACAAGATACTCCCAGTCAGGAGTAAATACAAAAAAGGAGAATATAAAAAAAAATCTTCAAACCGGCGGATGGTGCAATAAGTTCGTCAGTTCATCGTTCTTCCGCTGGGTCTTGGCTTCAAGCTTTGTTATTGCCACAAGACTGGTCTCCGCCTGAGACTGTTGAGTCTGAGCCTGAGACTGTTGAGTCTGATACGAAATGAACCGACTCTCAAGCTCCTTTTCGGCAACTTTATGAGCTTTAACCATCTCGCGGGTAAAGATAACGGCTTTATCAAGAGCTACCACCTCTGTGATAGCTTCTTGAATCACCCGCCAAATTTCATACGCATGGGTGGTCTTAGTAGTGAGTTGGGCCTGGAGTTCCCCTAAAGCATTCGAGGCTAGCTCCCTTTCCGAAAATTTCCGGTTGAGCCTTTTCTCGCAAGACTGTAGATTAGCGGCATACCGCTCAATCCACCCCCGCAGGCTCACCTTTGCAGTTAGGAGCTCGGAAGGAAGGCGTATGCACTCAAGATGATGTAAGCAAGACTCCACTCGACGACAATACTCAACCCAAACATGCACAAACTATGCACCATGCAAGGCACTAAGGAGAGTCTTTGGTGCACACCCCCACTAAGCATGCATTTGCGACTATATGCCTCCTTAAATGGAAATGGTGTCCAAAACGCATTGATTTGCGGGCAACACGACAATAGCGCTCGCACTTAAAAGAAAATTCCTAGGGTAAGGTATAAAGCTCATGTACAGAGGCGGGATACACGTATATATGATGAACAGAAAACATTCAACAGAAAATATTCAACAGCCAAAAATAAGAGAAATACATCGATATAAATATACTACTCTATAGGGAAAAGATCACCAAATATGGGATAAAAAATACAGGGGTTAACAAAACAAAATACAAAGTTCTCCAATTCCCTCTTTTCCCACTCCACCATGTCAAAGCGACGGTCTTCGCGAGGAGTTGCTCCCCATCGATTAGCACCATGCTCATCAGCGAAAACGGACATGATGGCCCGCCGAGCTCTTATCTGACTCAGTAAATGAATCGAACGATCCTTCAGAGGCTAAGTAATTAGGTGTGCCTCGTGGAAACACTCAATTTTTTCCTCCACCGTATCAAGGATCACCGGAGTCATCTCCGCCGGATAAGGGAGGATATCAGCAAGCATGGACAAGAAAATCATCCTGAGCCAAATGGAACCCATAGGAAGAGGAGAGCCCCTACAGGCCAAGAGTTCGTACAGTGCCGCGTCACATTGGTCATCAGTGAAAAGAGGATCAGCTAACCGCGCGGCAAAACGAGGAATAATCTCCTCGATAGGCACCTCCCAGGGTTGCCGACGAGCGTGGGGACGGTTGCAAGCCATAACCTTTGGTTTGTTTCTCAAAATGATCACCCTAAGGTCTAAATGGTTCTCTGTGTATGAAGAAAGAGGAAGACATAGCTTCGGGTTATAAAAAGAAGCATTCAAAGCTATGCATAGAAAATGTCATGCATGATGGAGCCATTCCCAAGGCCTAAAAAAGGGGGGACGTAGGAAAACAAAAGGGTGACTCATTGGAATCAGGGTAGGAAGGAGGAACGACCTCATCAGCAGAGCCTCACGCGCATGGCACGTGAGCACCCGCGTTGATCCTTTTGAAAACTAAAGCGGCACCGCACGTGCATAACGCGTGAGCGCCGACGCTAGTTCCGGATTAAAATCCACAATAGCGCCTCATGCGCAAAACACGTGAATGCCAATAACAGTATAACGACACTTCATGCAGAATACATATGAGCAAAAAAGGGGAAAGAGGAAGTTTTGTCATTCATGCTCCGGGAACTTATACATGGTATACAAACAAAAGAAAATGTTTACAATGGTAAAACACTAAATCGTGGACATGGATTGAGGAATTCAAAAGCAAGGCCGAGTAAAATGCTTCTAGCTTCTCTGACCATTTTCGTGTGGATCTTCTCACGAATGCAAGCGTCAGGATTCTCGTTGATGTCGTCCGTCCTCTGGTAGGCAGAGATTATCGTCGTCTGTTGAAAAACTTGATGCAAGATATCAACAAGACCATCTCGCCGCTTTTTCGAGATCAAGCCCATCAGATATACTGAGTGCACTTTGTCTTCAGCATCATCAAGTGCCTTTAGCGGCATGGCTTCGTTAAATTCAGGAAGTGCTTCCCAAATCGCCCCCACGATGATCTTCAAAAGAGTGAAACGACGGGGGAGTAGTCGACCGTTGTATTCGTCGAAGCGACGCATAACCTCAGCGCATTGGGCATTTGTAAACTCCTGGTTTTGACAGCGGCCTTGGACGCGAATGTCTTCATAGGAGATAATTTCGTCAAGATCATATATATAAGCGGCCATAGTATCTAAAAAGAAAAATCAGTAAGAGTTTAGTGATCAAAATGATTAAGAAAACGCTTATTGTGAGAATCAAAAAAGGATTCTCATTTAATGAGAAACTCATTGGGCCAAGGAGTTGAACTCTCTCGAGAGCAGTGCTCTGCAGACAGAAATCATATCTGTCAAATGTAATTAAGAGGGGAATAAAATTCCCTAAAGATTTCTAAAGAGCTAAGCTCTGTAAAAACAATGGTATAATCTACCAGAACCCTCAAAAGCAAAGCATTTTACAAAGTAAAACCCCAAGATCTTTAAGATCTGTAAAACAAACTCTTAGGAGTTCTTCATGAAAGATGAACAGTGTTCTAATTGACAGGTTTAAGAAACCCTAAAATACGTCTTAAGATCTACGATCTCAGAAGAGCAAAGCTCTGTCAAGGGGTTCGATTATAATCCTTACCAAATTTTTGGGCAGAGTTCTAACTCTAAAAAGAGATTTTCTTTGGGCAGAGATCTAAGCTCTGAAAGAAGAATTAAATTCTCAGAAAAAGAAAGAAGAGAAGAAGAAGAATAACTGTCATCTCAAGGGCCAAAGACCCTACTTATAGGCAGGGAAAACCGATTCAACTTCCAAGAAGAGCCAACGGTAGAAAAGCTGCCACTGCTGCAATCATGTGTAAGCCATGTCAGCGCAACGGTGGGGGGAATTTGTTTCCCCCAAATAAAAGAGCAAAGCTTTGTTCAAAATTTGAAAAGAGGCAGCGCCTCACGTGCCATGCACGAGGGCGCCATCACCCAAAAGTTAATACTCTGAGGCAGCGCCTCACGTGCCTTGCACGAGGGCGCCAACGCCAGGAGTTAAAAACTCTCAAGCAGCGCCTCACGTGCCTTGCACGAGGACGCCGACGCCAGAACTAAAAGTTCTCTGCCGTTGGATCAAAAATCCAACGGAGATGATAAATCATCAAAATACAGGATTAAATTCTGTTGAGGAAATATTCCTCAAATCTTTCTAAACTAGAAAGATTACTTGTTTCCCCCAATCAGAGCAAAGTTCTGTTTGAATTTCAAAAATTCAAAAATTGAAGCAACGCTTCAGATTCCTTGCGCTGTGCGCAGCGCGCCACGTGTCAAAAGCTGACACGCCAGCGCTGCGCCCAAGACAGCGCACCCAATCAGAGCAAGGCTCTATTTAAAATAAAAATGAAGGAAGCAACGCTTCAGATGATCTGCGCTCTGCGCTGCGCGACACGTGTCAGCGCAGTTGCGCTGCGTTCTGCGCTGCGCGACACGTGTCAGCGCAGTTGCGCTGCGCTCTGCGCGACACGTGTCAAGCGCAGGTGCGCTTGCGCCAACTGTGCCGGCACTAAAATAGAATTAATATTCCAGAAAGATCTTTCTAATCTTGTTAAAACAAGAAGATTATCTTCTGTAAAACAGAAGCCCTTGGATCAAAGATCCAACGGTGGGGAAAAATCCCTAAATCACTCAGAGAAAGATCTCTTTAACCGATTTAACAAATCAATTGGCACTATATAAAGGCCCCTAGACTCCAAGTCTAAAACACATTGACACACAGAGAGAGAGAAACGCAGAAATCCTCTGAAAACTTTTAGAAAGAACTCAAAAAAGAAAAAAAGGTAAACCTTTGGAAAAGAAGAAGATCATCTTCTTCATTTAAAGAATTTAATTCTTAGAATAAAAAAAAGGAGAAGAATTTCTTCTAAAAAGATCAAAGATCTAAGAACAAGATCAAGATCTTCAACATAAAAAAAAGAGAGGACCAGAAAAGATTAGATCTTTTGATCTATATAAAAGCATTGCCTTTTGATGAACCACTGGTTCTTGAGATTTGAGGTAGAACTTCTTTGGAAACAAGAAAAATTTGTTTCCTTTGATCTAAAATTGATCAAGATATTAAACAGTGCCTTGCACTTTTGAAATTTGCACTGTTGCGCTCGTTGGATTGGCGCAAGCCACAAGAGAGCGCCACGTGTCGGCCCTAGAACAAAGTGCGTCTTGCGCTTCTAAAACAGAGCACTGCTATCTTAAATCGGCGCAAGTCATCAGAGCGCGCCACGTGTCAGCAGCGCGCTAGCGCAGCGCACTGCGCTAACAGACTTACACTCACCAGAGCGTGACACGTGTCATCCCCACATGAGTTTGCGCCTTGCGCTCCTCAATTGGCGCAAAGCGCCTGACAAGCCACGTGGGGCACTGTCAGAACATTAAATGCAATGCATTATTAAAAGGGCAGAGCCCAATAAAAAGGTCTATCAGACCAAAATAAAAAAATGCTATGCATTATTAAAGGGCAGAGCCCAATTAAAGGTCTAATAGGCCCAAACAAAAAATGAAATGCATTAATAAAAGGACAGAGCCCAAACAAAGGCCTAACAGGTCAAATGCAAATAAAATGTTGAACATTTTCAACTGGACTTAACCTAATATTGGCCATAAGTCCTCAAATTAAACTGAACCGAGCACAACTGTTCTCTCAAATCAATTTACACCCGGTTCAAGGGTACATCTCTGAACTCCTCTGATATTTTTCGTTGTAATCCTTCAACGTCGTCAGAGAGGTGATGGGTCCCGACAACCACACACAATACGGACTGTGGGGTCCTTAAGCTCATGGACTAATGCGTCCTTAAACCAATATTCGTCCCCAAAATGGGAATGTTGGACCACCATGTCCCTAAACTGGCAATACGGACTGTGGGGCCCTTAAACTTATGGACTAATGCGTCCTTAAACCAATATTCGTCCCCAAAATGGGAATGTTGGACCACCATGTCCCTAAACTGGCAATACGGACTGTGGGGTCCTTAAACTCATGGACTAATGCGTCCTTAAACCAATATTCGTTCCCAAAATGGGAATGTTGGACCACCATGTCCCTAAACTGGCAATGGACCACTATGTCCCTAAACTGGAACAATAGAGCCCCCAAATATTCTTTTGTCGGATCTAAACGATCCAGTTAAGTTGATCTTAGTCTCAAATTGGACTAACGTATCCTTAACAAACGTTTAAGTTGATCTTAGCCTCAAATATGGCTAACGTATCTTTAAACCAAAACCCCAAACCCAAATCTAAGAAAATACGGATTTGGACTAATCCACGTCCTACGGGCGGCGACATAAATTAGTCTCCATATACAATCCACGGGCAACCACAAACAAAACAAACACCCACGACACGAAGTGAAATGTTGGAGAAGGAGAAAGTTGTTACCGCGATGCGGTAGCGTAATTAACTGCAGGGGCTTGCGCCTGCAGGGAAGAGCGTCCCCACAATCAAAACCCCCTCAAGCGAGGGGGAATCTGACGAAGTCTGCTACATCGGCCGCATTCGTCTAAACCTCCGATACACGGTGCCATAAATCAACTTGGCATCTTCGGAGAGGTGGACGGATAAAACCAAATAGCATCTGCCCCGAATCTCAGGCGAAGACGTCTCTCGTCGCGCCATCATTCAGAGGGGAACAGATTCTGGCACGCCCGGTGGGACCTTTTCCTCTTTCCACTCCACACTTCGTGTGCCGTATTCGCGAACAAATCGCGGTTTGTTAATGGTTGCCCTCGGGTTTCAAGTTACTAAGATTTGGTCTCTTGCTTGGCGCAGAAATCAAACAGCAATGGCATCCAACTGCTCGAACTGCTCCAAATGCAAATGTAACCGGCGCTCCGCCTCACCTGGAGGTGTAGCCTATGGGCCTCAGGCGGCATCACTATTCACGATGCCGGTGGAACAAATCACCCAGGCTATGACTGGACTATTTTTCGGGACCATGCTCCCGCTAGCGAGCTTCGCCATCCCAGTGCCCGTACCGGAAGCTTCAAAGAAGTCGGTCTTCGATCGACTTGCTACTCCCACTGCCCCTCTTAACGGGTCGTCCAATTCCTCAGTCTTCACCAGGCTGAACTCGAGCTCCAAAGGGCCTACCAAGAAGCCCATAATACCTGAAGTGGCCATCCCAAAGAAGATAGCTGCTCCTAAAGTCGTCAAGGTGGCTTCTCCTGCAAGAGGGTCGGTCTTCCCAAGGCTGACTGCTCCCAATCCCGCCCCCGCTCAGAAATCTGTGTTTGACCGGTTGGACACGGCTTCTCAACGGACGTCAGTCTTCAAGAGGCTGACACCGGCAACAGCCCCTCACCTGAACAGGGGCAAGATAAAGCCTTCGCTGAACCAATCCCGACAACCCGTCATGCCCGACGTCGCCACTGGCGCCGGATAAGGAAGGCTGGGGGCAACTCCTCCTCTGGGCTAACTCCGCCAGCTCCAACGGTGAAAGTTAATGCTGCTGTTCCAACTGGGAACAGCTTTGAGCTGCTGAACAGGATACGCAGAAATTCGCCAACTGCGGTGCTCAAAAGATCTCCTCCACCGGTAGAGACCGTCGTGGAAGCAAAACCAGAAAAGCCGGAGCAATCTCCTCAACGGCTGTCTTCCAGAGTCTACAAGACTTGGCGACGAGTCCGAGAATCGATGATTGATCCGAATTTCTCCCATCAGCGTAAGATGTCGAAATCCCGACAGGAAGAAGGCCGCCCTGTTAAGCAACGGAAGACGAAGGCCACCTGGGTGCCCAAGGCAACAGCCCCCTCAACTTTGACGGCCCACAAGAGAAGAAGGCCAGAGAAAGTCTCCACGCCTGCGGCAAATGTCAAAGGCAGTGAACCCAAACGCCCTAAGTCCGGGGGCATTGTAGTACATACCGTCTCCATGGCGTCCGGAAAGGAGGACAGCCGTATATCCACAGGTCATAGACCGCTTAGGCGATCGGTGACTAAAGCTCAGGAGCAGCAGCAGAAGCTCCAAGAAATGATGACTGCGATGGCCGCACTCACCGGGCCAAAAGAAAGTCCAGAAGAATCTTCGGATCAACGACAAAAGCAAGAAACCGAAGCCGAATTCCTTAGGAGAATACTGGAAAAGAAGGACAAAGAGGCTGCGGAACAAGCAACCAATATAAAATGAATGGCCCTTCTGTTCCAGGATATGGTGGGTATGATGATCCAGCAGGATCCTCCCGCTGAAGATCCTCCGATTGTCCTCGAAGATGACAGAGGAGAGACATCGAATCCTCCACCGGCTCTTTCAACAGCCAAGGAGGAGACAATTTCCAAAGCTCCCCTGGATGAATATATAGCTCAGCAGATACGGGTTCACCAGGCAATTGAGGCAGCCGGTCAAGTTGTCAAAACGGGGCTACCATATCCGAGCTGGTATGATCAGATCAAATACCCGCCGGGCTACACGATCCCAAAATTTCATGTCTACAAGGGGACAGGCAATCCCCATCAACATGTTGCCCAGTTCAGGGCTCTTTGTGGCAACACCGGCGGCGATGATAAGCTCCTGCTTCGCCAATTCGTCGGCAGCTTATCGGAGACGGCGTTTGAATGGTACTCCGAGCTTCCGAACGACTCTGTTAAAACCTTCGCTGAAATGGAGTTATTGTTTACCCAGCGTTTCGCTAGCGCCGGCGAGCGTACTCCAATAACAGCTTTGATCAATGCAAGAGTAAAACCGGGCGAAACCTGGGTTCAATATGCAATCCGGTGGCGGAACTTGTGGTCGAAGTGCGAACAACGCATCGAAGATGCGCCATCGTGTCACGTCCCGAAAGTACGGAACATGACCGACACTTAGGCTACGAACGTCTCAAGGCGTACATGCTCTACGTAAGCCGAGCCCAGAAATCCAAACCAAGAAAAGTAGTAGAGAGTAGGAAGAACCATATCAACAACCAGTATGCAACATAATATACAACGCCTAAAGGCGAGGATCACAACAGAAAAGGAAACTCCAACAGCATTAATCCATAGAAATATAACGTGCGACTCTAAGGTCGAAAGAATAAACATCACTGGTCTCTATCTTAAATAAGTACATGTTTGGTTGATGGAACTTTTAGATACAACTGAATATAATATACAATGTATAATGATGGGTATGATACAAATAACCCACCTACCAGCAAGTCACCTGAAAGAAGTTGTGCCCGCAAAGCCGTAAAGAACCCGTACGGCAACACCTGCAAGAAACTGGGGCACAACGGGGGTGAGTTGCCAACTCGTGAGTAGAAAAAGATCTACGAACAGAAAACCGCATGTATGACGCAATCCTAGGTCATACGATCAATATATATATAAACCTCAAATATATATAACCAGCAATCTATAACAAGACTAGGGTAAATATCTAACCCAAGTGTAAACCCATGTGCCTGTGTCAGTGCATCAGGTGGCAATGTATCATATGAATGATGTATGAATGCATGAAACAGAATGCATGTACTGAAGAAAACTGCTTTCATAAATTTGTGAGATTTCTGTATTTTTAAAATGAGGTATCATAATGAAATCAGCATAAAACAGTGCCTAGCATCGGCACAAAACATAAATCTCAATATCTCGATATCTCTGTATCACAATCTCTGTACCTCAATATCTCGAAATCTCAATGTCTCAATCATAATATCCAGGGCGCCGTCAGTCCAGATCGGCCCCTACCATCCATATCATGACTACGACGGTATCCTCCGGATATCCGATGCGTCGGGTAATATCACCGGTCGGTAGTGCTCCCCTGCCAGGCTCAACGCCATCTCCTGCGATCTTCTTGCCCCGGGGTACCGCACCGGGCCCACCATGTACCCGCAATCGGTCTCATCCGCCTCCTCGATTCGGGTTCCACATGTCGCTCTCAGCACCGAGAAAACACATGGTGGACGCACTGAAATATCATATCAAGGGTAACCGGGTTTTTAAAACATTTACATAATCTCTTTGAAATATCCACGGTTCCCAAATCCAGAAATATCATAGAAACAGCATATCTCAATGCGTATAATCAGGAAGCATGATGTATGTGACATAAAATTAAATGCAAGTATAACAGTATATCATGCAACATGGAATAATAGTATGCACATACAAGGGTTATATCCTGATGCAATAATACTACTGTGTAGTGACATTGCAATTACCGATGAAGATGTGTGTGAGGTGGCAAGTAAGTGTATGTGGAACATACGCATCATCGGTAATGGTGCTGGTGTCCTAACAACATGATATCAATAATGAAATATGAATCACAACAGTATGCGATGCAGAGCAACAACAATAATATGTGGGAGCTGAATGCTAAACACAAAGATAGCTAAACTGCATCTAATGTCATAAGGGTCCCATAGTTACACCAACTATAAGGCTGAGCTAATAGGTTAACTGCAGGTAAGGTAAACCGCCTAATCTCTGAGTCGATATATGTATATGTATATATAGTCGGTGATCCCGCCTCAATAATATCGCATCCGATAACATATCTCTATAATCAGTTATTCCCAAATCAAGAGTGCGGATCAAACATCAATTTATAGCTCATACGTAAATCCGTCGTACGGCATCCCCAAATCTGGGTACGGGTCAATATCACATCCGTCATATCATTCATCTAGTATCCTTTTTTATCAAGATCATCATCTGGGGTACTGACCTATGTCTAGTACAATGCTAATATCATCACTATAATCAAGATCCGACTACTGATCGACAGTCTTGTATAAATCGATATCATCATCATATATCGTCAACATAATCATAATCCGGCTTCCGATTGACAGCCTCTAGCAAGAACGATATCATCAGCACATATCATCTCAAGGAGTAAATAACGCCCAAGGCGGCCTATCATAAATATCTGGTTATATCATATCATATCATATCTCATAACATAATCACGTGTCGATCATTATATATTTATGTCATCATTCCTATGGCATCATTATTCCCAAAATCCTCTAAAGCATCAAGACGTATCTTAATTATGAATTTTATCATATCACCGATATCATAATCTCAGATCAAACTCATCGACTCATCTCAATCCTATGTAACATCCTCAAATCCGTATGTGAACACGTGGTCCCATACCCATATGAACACATAACTATATAGAATCCCGTCTATGCACATATGAAGTAAGGATGTATGCAAGTATGTATGTGTGGGAGTGTGTATGTGTAGTGCACCCACTATTCTAGGTTTTCGCGACACTAAATCATCCAAGTCCACCAATTATCCATCCTAAACATCAATAATTTCCCAACAACATATAATAATTATAGGTGTGTATACGCATCCGTATACATCACCACGGACTGCGGGGGTGCTATACGCCATCCACCCGACTTCTCCCCGTAGATATAAATCTACTCACCTTCCTTTAAGCGTGCCGGTGCCGATGTCGCCATTTGCATTTCCAACGCTTCGACGCCACGTGGGGTACCTATAAGGATATCACGCTAAAACACATGAAAACCATGTCGGAAACCAAAATGGTACACGCTACGCCCATAGGTAAAAACCTGTGGCCTCACGTGCAAACATAGCCAATATCCACTGCCGTTGACGTCCAAACGCCACCCGACAGAAACGAATCATCGAATACCAAAATCCATACGAAAACAAGTCGTAAATCATACGCCAACTCATGAAAATCAACCCAGATTCTACCCTAACTGGAATCAGTCAAAACTAGACATACCGGGGGTCAAGTTTACAGGTAAAAGAGCTGTGCACGCAAAACGAGGAGGTTTCACCCTGGTCTGGCCGCAAATTGAGGCCAGAGGGAATAAAATAGCGGCCTGAAATGGGAGTTGGGGGCTAGGTCTTTGGGTATTGGTTTCTATCTACCTGCATATCTCACTGCCAAGTCAATTTTATTTTAGGAGGTCCGGGTTGATAGCAGTTTCCAGAAAGGCCACAAAATCGACAAAATCGCTAATTTACACCAAGTCGAACAATCTGGTATTTTGGTGAAACCTAGGACAAATCTTGTTTCAACTGGTCTTAACAGCACCTAGTAAGGCTATACTAACATTCAAAACCATCCCTTGGCCAACTCTCACTCAAATCACCTAAAACTAGCACTAGATCGCAATATAAACACTAATTTTCAGCTATATAACCAGAACTGAGCAAGATAGGAATTGGGTTGTGAGATTATACCTCAAGGGGGTCCTAGGATGAAGAAGAAGGGAAGGAGGATGAAGAAGGGTTGTTGGTGAACTGCTGAGTTGCTCCTGCAGCTGCTGGTGTGGCTTTTGCAACTGATATTGTTGCTGTTCTCTGGGCTGAAACTGCTGCAGGAATTGTTGTGGTGGTTTTTGTGGTTGGGCTGAGGTTGTTGTTTTGGTTACTGCTGTTGTATTGGTGTTGTGTTGTTGTGGTTTTGGTGTGGGTATGGTGTGGTTGGGTATAAGGCTGATGTTGATGACATTGGGGCTGTTCTTGCTGCTGTTCTTGCTGCTGTTGCAGCTGATGAATATTTTGGGTATGTTGTTGCTGATATAGTTGTTTTAGTGGCTGATGTTGCTTCAGCTACTGATGCTGAAATGATGATATATGGCTTAGGTTTGGGACTGATGTGCTGCTGCTGATGTAATGTGCTGCTGTTGCAGCTGTTTGGTGGCTGAAGTTGGACAATTGGGGGCTGTTGTAGGATGAAGTGTTGATATAGGTGTATAGGTGTGGGGCTATGGTTAGGGGCTGGTGGTTGCAGCTGCTGGTGTTTGGGCAGCATCTGATGCATTTGATGTGGGGCTGATGTGGGGGGGGGGAAAGGGTTGTATTATGGTGGAGTGTGAGAGTGGGAGATGTGAGGGTAGGATGTGAGTGATGAGAGGGAGTGATATGAGTGAGGGGAGGGGTGTGTGTGAAGAGCACAAAGGGTAATGAAGAAGGAGATGGATCATGGCACACCCTAGCCACCTCTCTCTCTTTCTTTCCTACACAAGGTCAATTCCCATCCTAATCACCCTTAACAAGCTAAAACCCTTAATTAACCTACTTAATTTAACCAAATGGTTCAAGTCACCATGGTCATCTAAGCATGGTTCAACCCTAGGTCACCAAGAATCCAAAACATGAAACAAGTGTGACAAGTGTGGGAATGTTATGTGCACATTTTTGCACAAAAAGCCAAAAATCCAATTAGCGATTTTTAATCGCGGTTAACACCAAAATAGCATTTACGTAACCATAAAGGCTTAAAAATGACATATTTCCACAAAATACCCTATTTTAGAATTTTCCAAAATTTTCTCCGGAATTTTCCCCATTTATCGGTAATTAATTATACCGACTATTAAAATATTCATTAAAAATTAATATTAAATTATGAAAATTCCCAAAAATAATATTTTATTTTTTTGAAATGTTACACAGCGGTGGGCATGTTCGTGGGCACCTTAGATCCTCATGCAACTATTTCACAGTTCATGATGTTCTTTAAACCAACCACGTTCCAGGCCCTGATCGACAAGCTAGCTCAAATGGACCAGATGGGCCATAGACCGTCTCCTCCAAAGCCGGACTCTCGAAATGAGAAGGGGAAAGGAAAAGCGATTGTCGTCGCCAATGCTCAACAACAGCCGAGCAACTTGAGGTCGGTTCGCCGTCAAAACAATATGCGTCCAAGCGTATCCCTCGAGGAGAGGCTAGGACGTCCTTACTCGTTTCCTCAAGATAAAACGAGAAGACTGTTCGAGCTGGCGCTGCACAACAGGCTTATCAATCTGCCAGATTCAAGGCGCCCGTTGCAGCTAAACGACGTCAATGATCCCAATTACTGCCCCTACCACCGAGTATTGGGTCATCCGATCGAAGATTGCTACGTCTTCAAAAACTGGATTGAAGACCAATACCAACAAGGCAAGTTCGCATTGTTCGAAAGATGGAAGGTGGACCCGCCGCAACCTCATACCCCTAAAAAGGTGAATATGCCGGGGGCAACGTGCTCCCTTGTTGAAGAAGCTCCATGGGAGGTTGTGCTATCAGCCAAAACCAAAAGGATGCTGAATGATCTCAAGACATACCCGGCGATCAGGTGGAAGAACCCGCTAGAACCCCAAATCATCGAAGGGATGCTGAAGCCGCGCCCAACTCCAAAGATCGGTGGTGATGGCCCAAACACTTGTACCCAGCCGTCGAAATCTTCAAAGAAGAAGAGGAAGAGATCCAAAAAGCCCGTGAAGCCTGGCGACAAGCGCACGGACTTGCAGAAACAGATTGCCGCGCTGGAGAAGTATAATCAGAAGGCACGGACTCCAATCACGCTTCAAGAGTTCCTCAGCCACGTCTTTCAGGAGGAAGATGATGGAGAAAGCTCGTCGGATGAATCTGAGGGTTACGTGGCGAGTTGTCATATGATCTCCCACTCGTTTACAGACGATGAGAAAACTCCTTGCACTGAGAAGCTGGGGGCAGATCCTAAACCGGAACTTCCGGGGTCATCAGATGAAGCAATTGATGCATTCCTCAACGAAGCTCTTTTGAAAAGTAAAGCCGATCGAGAACGCGAGACGGTCATATTTGAAACGGCCAAGCGCCGGCGACTAAACGAAAGGGTTGAGACACTCCCGTCAAATCAAAAGACATCCGTTGCGGATAAAAACAAATTCAAGACGAGGAAAAGGTTTGCTCCGTTGCTTGTTCTATAGGCTTTCTTAAAGCCATATCGATGGGGATGAAGTTACCACCCTCTGAAGGAAACATTGCCGGCAAAGCAGAAATGCACCATTCCTATTGCTTATATCATCGAAAGATTTCGCACCCCACCGAAGAGTGCAAAGCTTTCAATATATGGTGGCAGGGGTATGTCGCTCACCGGCAACATTTTAAGGGGGAGAAGCGCAAAACTCGTCGGGAGCGGAAAAGTACGACTGAGGAGCTTAGAATAACTACCGGCGATTGTCGCATGGTTAACGCCGGGAAAGTGCAAATTCTCACATTCGGGAGCGACTCTGACGAGGAAATGGCTCTTAGCCCTCTCTTTAAAGAGTCCACCTCGGGAAAAGAGGAAGAGCCGAAGGCCTGCGAAAATATCCGGCTGCGTAATCGTACGCTACCCGAAAAGAATCCCAGACCTTCAAATAAAAAAGATAAGGGAAAAGAAAAGGTCTCTGAGGATATCGCCCTAGATGACCAAGTCATGGAAGAGCTAACCGCCAAGAACCCGCCAAAGAAAAATAAGGTGGATTACAACGTTCTGGCACACTTGAGAAAGTTACTCTCGCAGCTCAGTATTCTCGATACCCTCTTACTATCAAAAGAGGCAAGAGATTCATTGATCAAAGCGCTACAGGAGCCAGAGCAATTCCAAGCTTTTCTCGCCGAAGAAAAGATGAAGGATGAGCTGGAAGAAGTGCACACAGCCGATGTCACTTTTGGTGATGAAGACCTTCTCCTTGGGACGTGCGAACATAACCATCCCCTCTATGTCTCAGGATACTGCCACGATATAAAGATAGGCAAAATCCTGGTTGACAACGGGTCCTCCGTCAATCTCCTCAATGTACGGGTATTGAAAGAAATCTGCATGAGCATCCAACATCTCGCTCGGGATAAGATCACCATCTCCGGGTTCGACTCTCAATCATCACGGACTCTCGGGTCTGTGATACTGATGTTACGCTTTGGGCTACTCGTCACGGACATTAAATTCCACGTCATAGACGCCAAGACATGCTATAATGCTTTGCTCGGCCGTCCCTGGTTACATGAGTATAACATCATTCCCTCTACACAACATCAGTGTATGAAATATTTCAAGGATGGTCTCGAGTATACTGTGACAGGAGAGCTGAACCCGTTCTTAGTAAATGAAGTTCGAAAGTACGAGGATGCAAAATACTTCTTACCGGATTTCGAGGACACAGAGAGATGTCACAAGCCGGAGAACAAAGCTATCGCCACCATCCCTGTCTTCGGGAGTGATACTGAGGAAGAGGAAGAGATGGTTTATTCGGATCCACCCCAGCACAATAAGCCAGGACTGTCCGCTCCCATGCTGATCTTCGGCAGTGACTCAGAAGACGAGGTCCATGCTATATTCTCTGCTCGGCCTCCAATACAAACATTCGCTGACGAAGAGAAAAGTCTGCAAGTCGCTATGGTTCTACTTAAACATCATAAAGAACTGGACGCACTTGATACCTATAGTGTAGAAGAGCTGCAGACGTTCTATGTCCCCCTAGACGAGAAGGCGAAAAGGCGATCCTGATCTACTGTTCCGGGGAAACCAAAGTAGAGAAAGAAATCTGGCATGGCGCAGATTCTACACTTGACAGACTCCAGCCCATCCGTCTACCCAGATATTATACCGACGGACTAAGAAGACTTTTGAGGCGCCAAGGTGTACCCCTTAAGCAAACTGCTCGAAAAGCCAAGTTCTATGACAGGATCTGGAACGTTCCCGGAACTTAGCGCAAGTTGCCTAACGGGAGAATGGAAGCAATCGGGCTCGGATATGTTCGGTCTAAGAAACAAGAGCTGCTCTACGACTGCTACGTCGTACATGACTTCAATGAAGAGGGGGACGCTCAATGGGAAGATGCTGACCCTGAGCCAAAAAAAGTCCCCGACGTGAAAATGCCCAGTCCGTCATTCGAAGAGCAAATGAACAAGCTTATAAAGGAAGCTGGTCAAAAATTCGAGACGACCATAATCGCGAAATGGCCCTCTATGAGAAAGCCAGGACGCAACGTCTCCTCCAACAGACTGTGAAAGACGAAAATGCCGCTCCCTGTCAACCTGTTGCAAAAAAGGCCCGACGCAGAGGCAGAAACAAGTCAAAAAGCGGAAAAGGCGTTCAACAACGACAAAGCGGGACCAAGAAGCCACGCAGTCGGGAATCGAACGGTCCGGATTTGTCCCTTATGAAGAAGATGAGTCTAGCATACTCTTTTTCTCAAGATAAGACAAAGAAGATACTTGACCTAGCTATAAAACACCAAATGATTACGCTTCCGGAGTCCAAGCACCCCGAACAAGCAGGTGCAGTCTCACACCCGAACTATTGCTCTTATCACAGGGTAATAGGACACCCTCTCGAAGATTGCTTCACCTTTAAGAATTGTGTCGAAGATCAGTATCAGCTCGGCAAGTTTGCTCTATCTGACAGCTGGAAGGTAACGCCGCCACAGAAGCATGAACCCAAAGCCGTGAGAGCAGAACCAGATCTACATCGGTCTTGGAAGTGAGCTCGTTCTTGTCATATGATAACAATATCAAAAGAAGAGCCCGAGATTATGGATGACCTTCCCTGGTGCTTCGAGAACAGCGATAATGAGGTGATCTCAGAATTTCTGCCAGCGCCGAAAGAGCTGGAAGATGGAATACACACCACTGCGGATAACCTCAAGAAAATTGAGTTGGGGACGGCGAACGACCCGCGACCAACGTTCGTTAGTGAATTGTTGTCTGAAGGAAGGGTGGCTTCATTAAAATACGTGCTTATGCAGTATAAAGATTGCTTCGCATGGAACTATTCCGAAATGCCAGGACTAGATCCAGAAATTGCTGTGCATAAATTGGCGATATCCCCGGACGTTAAGCCAATCAAACAAGCATCGAGAAGAATGCGGCTCGAGCTTGAGATGAGCATTAACGCCGAAGTCAAGAAGCTGATCGACTTTGGGTTTATTCAAGAAGTTCAGTATCCCGATTGGATCGCCAACATCGTCCCGGTGATGAAGAAAAATGGGACGGTACGCATATGTGTAGACTTTTGGGATCTCAATAAAGCCTGCCCGAAGGACGATTTCCCAGTGCCAGTCACCGAGCTGATGATAGATAACACGTCCACTCACGAGGTTTTCTCCTTCATGGACGGCTCATCAGGATATAATCAGATATAGATGCATCCCGAAGACCAGAAGCACACCACTTTTCGGACCCCTTTGGGTATATTCTGCTACAAGGTGATGCCCTTCGGTCTAAAGAACGCCGGTGCCACCTATCAAAGGGCTATGACAAAGATCTTCGATGACCTTATACATGAGATCGTCGAATGCTATATCGACGACCTCGTGGTTAAGAGCAAATCATACGAAGAGCATTTAGAGCATTTGAAGACCGTATTTCAACGCCTTCGACAATACAACTTGAAGATGAACCCTCTCAGATGCGCATTCGGAGTTTCCTCGGGCAAATTCCTAGGATTCATCGTCCGACACCGAGGTATCGAGATAGATCCGTCAAAGATCAAGGCGATCATGGAAATGCCTCCACCAAGGACTCTCAAGCAATTGCGGTCTCTCCAAAGGAAGCTCGCGTACATCCGGCGATTTATAGCCAACCTTTCAGGCAAGTGCCGCCCTTACAGTCACCTGATGAAGAAGGGAACCCCTTGTAAGTCCACGGTAGCGCCCCGGCCGTCTAACAGACGCCAAAATGCGGAACAGAACTTTTACGACTGGCGCTATCGCGTACTTTAACCCGAATCTGCCATTAAAGCTAAACTAACAAACTACAAAGTGGGTAGAAATGTTATACCGAACGATCCGAGTCCTTCGGTCTTCAACCATCATCACACGCTTTGTTGCAGCTGATCCGAACTCGCTCGATCTCCGATCTCGTCGTCCAGGTGGCACCACGTCGACGGATCTTTAAACGGGCTCCCGCCTCTGAACCGAGGCAACTCGATCATCAAGTTTGCTAAAAGAGATGACCAAGATTGATGTAGAGAATGAGTAGAACACTTTGTCTCGTTATATCCAAAGCTATGGACGAACGGTTAATGAAGTTGCCTTTTGGAATCGGGTGAAACGAGAAATCAACATATGAAATTTCTATGAAGCAAATTTCATAAGCTTTTTACAAATGAATCAAATTCCTTACCCCCACAATAGGGGCCAGCCACTAATATATGAGCAAGGGGGTGAGTGTAGGAACATCAAGTGGTGACTTTAACAAGGATACTTATCATAACAATAAAAGAAAAGCATGACTCATTAAGAACAATTAATGCAAAATGGTGATTCATAACCTAGTCACCATTTCAATTAATGCAACCTAATGAGTCACAATCCTAGTCACTAATCTTGAACCTTCCACACACAATGACTCACCCAAAGAAGGAAAGATAAATCCGTATTAAACCGAATGTTTAATACGGGTGATAGAAAACTGGAAACTGACAACTTCCAAAAGTGATCCTGAAACGAATTTCAGGATAACCCCGTAACAGTATAAACATACCCGCATTTGTATTACGACTGAATACAAATGCAACTGAGACAAAGATATTATATCTACACAGTATAATACTGGGATCCGGCTTAAACCAAAGCCTACCAGTATTATCTGCCCGAAAAATGACACATGCGAAAACGCACGTGCATTTTCCGAACCCTGCCATAAAATCATACGGCCTCTACAACGTTTCGCCCGAACTTGGGAAACTATCTGTGGGGGACTCTAATGACTCGTCAATACACTGGCACTGGGTATAACCACTAGCACGTCAGAGGTACAAGCTGTACATAACGGTTGCCTATGTATTGATTGGAAGGGAAGCTGACGAGCGAGCTCATCCTGAAACCCTACTGAGCCTGACAGTGACAATATCCGTACAGTCCGGTCCATTCGTCTATGAGTATCGCATATAGGGCCTAGGGGGCCGGTAAACGTCAGACCCCCAATAGCTGTATAAGTTGTTAGTGTATATGCCCTAGAGGCCATTACTGTATCATACTAGTTTGTATATTACTTGATGGAAGCTTGGGATATTCACCTTGTATAGACAATCTTGCTCAAAATAGTAGTATGCTACTTGGTTTGTTTCTACTTTAATGTGTGCATGTGTTTCTTATAGCATATCACCTTTACACATTAGTGGAGCCCTTAGGATCTTTGCTTGATTACCAGCGTTGTGATGGCAGTCATACTCGTGGGGCTGGGTAATCCACAAGCACATCCTTATGCAGGTCCCTAGTCGTAGGACTATCGAGACAGGGTATCGATACTCCGGAATAGACTGTAAGTTGATGTAGAACACCCCACGATTTGCGGGGAGGCGGAATAATGAAAAACGATCTTGTTTTAGGCGTAAACATCGACTAACCGAGAATCTTTGCTAAACGATAACTAACAAGAATCATAGAAGTTAAAAACTACTATGAAAAGTGATTATACCTGATGAACCGTGTCCTTCGTCTTTCCGTTCTCCACGTCCTCTCCGGCCTTCTCTATGTAGTAGATGATCCACCCGAGAGCTTTACTACAAGCTTCACCTCTAACTTGAGGTAACTAGGTTTCTTAAATCGCTAATTTAAGTAACCTAGGTGATATAGAGAATGGTTAAGGATTAAGTAGTCTATTCTAATCCTTGGTCTCAACACATGAGAGGGGAGGATTAGTGTTTGAAGAGAGAGAGCTTGAGGAGAGAGAAAGTGAGCAAGAGAATGAAATGAGATAATGATCTATCATAATATATATGAAGCATTAACAATATCAAGATAAATCAAATAAATGATTTAACAACCATGCTCCATAAATACAAATGGGTGATTCATCTCCATGAGTCATTAAGCATTTATGATGCATTAATGACATGGATGAATCACACAAATGAGTCACTAATCTCATTTAATGCATATGCCACCTTAACCCTCAAGTCACCATCTTCTAGAAGCTTCTCACGTAATTACGAGAACGCCCCTCCTATCCGTGAAAACACGGAAAAACTTTAGACTGTATAAATCCTATAACCGGATACTAGAAACTGGCTTAAACCAAAGCCGGCTAGTAAAAACTGTCCGGATGTCGTACGTGCGTAAACACACGTATGCGTCCGAACCCTTGTCGTAAAACCATACGACCTCTATATCATTTCGCCTGGAGTAGGGAAACTCTCTGTGTGGGACTCTAGAGACTCGACTACTACGCTGGCAGTGGGTTTAACCACAGACCGCAAGCGGCACTAGCTGTACGTAACGGTCCCCAGGTAGATGTCGATAAGAAGGCCGATGAGGAAACCCATCCGAACTCCTACTGAGTCTGATGTGACAATCTCCGTACAGTCCGGTCTGTTCGTCTAAGACTATCGCATATCGGGCCTAGGGGGCGGCAAGCGTCAGTCCCCTAATAGCGGTATAAGTCGTGTCGGAGTGAAGCCCATTACACCCTGAGAAACTACTGGAACCTACCAGCAAATCTCGCTTGCCCTGGCCAGGGACTTTGCGTAATGGTTCTCTGACACAGCGCGATATCAACTCCCAATACCGGGAGAGACGAATCCTGTCTAACCGCCACTGCTTCCAAGTGCTCGAGACTGGACCCAACTTCTACCTGTTTGCATGACTCCTTTGAGCCGTGGTAGGGTAGCAATCTAAGAACAGTGGGAAACACTCGAGGCGAAGTAGCTGTGTCAAGTCTGCGGACTATGCTGTACTCATGTCACCTGGGAACTGTTAACTGACGACTGGTATAAAACCAACCAACAGTTCCCTGTGAGTCCTGTCCGGTGTACCCGTAACCTAACGAGCACCTGCATACTATCTCCAGTATGACGTATTGACGGCTGTGGGACAGACCATCTCCCCAACTGGGATGAGAAGCGTACACACTAGTCTACTCCGGAGTATCGATGCCCTGTCTCGATAATCCTACGACTAGGGACCTGAATAAGGATGTGCTTGTAGACTACCCAACCCCCACTAGTGTGACTGCCATCACAACGCTGGTAGTCAAGCAAGATCCTAAGAGCTTTATTAATACGTATACTCACATATTAAGATAGACAAAACCAAGTAGCATACTACCATGTTTAGCAAGACTGTTATATAACTGTGAATATCCCAAGCTTCCATTAAGTAATATACAAACTAGTATGATACAGTAATGGCCTTCTAGGGCATAAACACTAACAATCTCCCACTTGCACTAGGGCCATGTACTGGCGTATCGCAGACTTATCATCTCGAATAGCCTCTCGAACTGCGTCTGAGGAATGGCCTTTGTGAATGGATCAGCAGTGTTATTCTCTGTATCTACTCTCTTTACCTCGATCTCCCGGCGATCGACAATCTTCTTGATCAGGTGATACCGCCTTAAGATGTGTCTGGACTTCTGATAGGACCTGGGCTCCTTCGCTAAAGCTATAGCGCCATTGTTGTCACAATACAGAGGTATTGGACCAACACTGGTAGGAACCACCTGAAGTTCTGTGAGGAACTTCTTCATCCAGACAGCTTCTTTTGCGGCATCGCAAGCAGCTATGTACTCCGCTTCCATCGTTGAGTCAGCAACGGTGTCCTGCTTGGAACTCTTCCAACAGATCGCCCCTCCATTAAAGGTAAAGACATAACCCGACATGGACTTGGAGTCATCCTTGTCATTCTGGAAGCTGGAGTCAGCAAAGGCCTCGATCTGGAGGTCTTTTCCGCATACACCAAGAACATCTCCTTAGTCCTCCTCAGGTACTTGAGAATGTTCTTTACTGCTATCCAGTGCTTCTCCCCTGGGTTTTCCTGATACCGTCTTACAACGCTCAATGTGTATGCTACATCTAGTCTGGTACATAACATCGCATACATTATAGAGCCTACCGCAGAAGCGTAAGGTATAATCGACATGCGATCCCTTTCCAAATCAGTCTTGGGAGACATCTCTTTGGAGAGGGTGATTCCGTGACAAGCCGGTAGGTTACCGCGCTTAGATTCATCCATACTGAATCTTTTCAATATGGTGTCTATATACCTGGACTGCGAAAGTCCCAACATCCTCTTTGATCTATCACGATAGATCTGGATCCCCAGAATGTAGGTGGCATCACCCAGGTCTTTCATGGAGAACTTCTGTGACAAGAATCTTTTGACTGATTGTAGCATAGGAATATCATTTCCTATTAGGAGAATGTCATCCACGTACAAGACGAGGAATACAACAACTCTCCCTACAATCTTACTGTATATGCATGGTTCATCTGGATTTTTGATAAAGTCGAATTTTTTGACAGTATCATCAAAACAGATGTTCCAACTCCGCGATGCCTGCTTTAGTCCATAAATGGATTTAAGCAGCTTGCATACTTTACCGCTGCTCCCACTCTGAATGAATCCCTCTGGCTGATCCATATAGACGCTTTCTTCCAAATGACCATTTAGAAAGGCCGTCTTTACGTCCATCTGCCAGATCTCATAATTGTGGAAGGCAGCAATAGCAAGAAGGACCCGAATGGATTTGAGCATAGCCACTGGAGAAAAGGTTCCGTCATAGTCCAAACCAGGTCTTTGACGGAAACCCTTTGCAACAAGTCTAGCCTTATAGGTTTCAACCTGTCCATCTACACCAATCTTCTTTCTGAAGATCCACTTGCATCCTACGGGTTTTACCCCATCTGGAGCAACATCCAAAGTCCATACTTTGTTAGTGTACATGGACTCCATTTCGGTCCGCATTGCATCCAGCCATTTTACGGAGTCGCCGCTCTGAATGGCTTGCTGGAAGCTAGTAGGGTCGTCATTATCAATGACACAATCTTCTCGATCCCCGCCTATGAGAAAACCGTAGTATCTATCGGGTGGATGAGACTGCCTACTATTTCTGCGGATAGGCGCTGGTATGTCTCTTTCTTCTGAAACTTCTTGTTCTACCAAACTTTCAGTAACAGCTTGTGGTTCTGGAATTTCTTCTAGTTCTACTGCGCTCCCACTCTTCTGATTTTCTAAAAATTCAGTTTCTAAGAAGCGGGCATGACGAGAAACAAAAACCTTTTGTTCCTCTGCGTAGTAGAAGCAATATCCCATGGAGTTCTTTGGATATCCCATAAACTTACACTCTACTGAGCGTGCCTCGAGCTTGTCCGGATGCTGCTTTTTTACAAAAGCTGGACATCCCCATGTCTTCAGGTACTGAAGATAGGGTTTCTTCCCACTCTACATCTGATATGGTGTGGTAGGCACAGTCTTGGTTGGAACCTTGTTCAAAAGATATGCCGCTGATTCTAGCGCATAACCCCAGAATGATCGCGGTAACTCAGCCTTACTCATCATGGAACGAACCATATCCAATAGGGTTCGATTCCTCATTTCCGATACACCGTTGTGTTGTGGTGTGTATGGAGGAGTAAGCTGAGAGAGAATTCCATTCTCTTTTAAGTAACCCAGGAACTCGACACTTAAGTATTCACCACCTCGATCAGATCTCAGTGTCTTAATACTTTTGCCTGTTTGGTTTTCCACTTCATTCTTGTATTCCTGGAATTTCTCAAAGGCCTCGGATTTATGCTTCATCAAGAAGATATGTCCATACCTAGAGAAATCATCCGTAAAAGTAATGAAGTAGGAATAACCACCTCGCGCATGTGTAGACATTGGACCGCACACGTCACTGTGTACGAGTCCTAAGAGCTTGCTCGCTCTTACTCCGTTTCCAGTAAACGGAGTCTTTGTCATCTTTCCCATGAGACAAGATTCACAAGTGGCATAAGATTGATATTCGAACGGATTCAAATATCCTTCTCTATGTAACTTCGTTAATCGTGTTTCATTGATGTGACCTAGTCTACAATGCCATAAGAAAGCCTGATTCATTTCTGGAGACTTTCTTTTAAGTGTGTTCTGGACATTGAAAACCTGAGCTTGACTCAATACGTATATACCGTCATCTAATGTACTGGACCCAATCAGAACTTGATTTAGGTGGATGTGAACTACATCGCTTACGAATGTAAAGTCATATCCCTCTCTTGAAAGTGAGGACACTGATACGATATTATAAGTCAAACTAGGTACATACAAACAGTTACGTAGAATCAATATCTGCCCACTTGTCAAACCTAGGCGATATTCTCCCACGGATTCAGCGTCCACGCTCATTCCGTTTGCAACTCTGAGAGACAAATCACCTACCCTTATAACTTTACGGTTTCTCAAAGCATGTAACGAATTACAGATATGAGATCCTGCTCCGGTATGTAGTACCCAGGAAGTAGAGTTAATTGACAAACAGTTCTCAATTACAAACACACTTGAGGCTGAAGCCACAACATGCTTCGTATCCTGGCTACTGGCTTCCAAAGCCCTGCAATCCTTCTGCCAATGCCCATTCCCATAACAATAGGAACATCCCTCCTTACCTACACCAAGTCCCGAAACTTTTGCTCTTCCCTTTCCTCCTACTTTACTGACACCGTATATCGGCTTTGTAGAGGTCTACTTCTTTTCACCCTTTGCTTTCGCCTTGGATGAAGAAGAAAAAAGTCCTCTATTAAGCAGAGCTTGTGTCTCCCTGGTTTCTTTCAGGGTGTAAGTAGAGGGTAGGGACCGTGGAAATAAGTCAGCGTATGACCTGTTTCTCAACGTGGTCTCCAGGTCCTTGAGCTCATCAAAATAGCTAGTCATCGTAAGGACGTCGTCCCCTACAGATGACTCGTTAGCCGACCTTGCTTGAATAATTTCTTTCAAGGTCTCATATCTTGCGATATGAGATTGCTCTCCATATAAATCTTTGTTATGGAGAAAGATGGAAACTGAGTCCATCTTCTCGTGCTGCTTCTGGTATACACCATCAACTGAAGCCAACATGAGGCACTTGGCTTTCGCATTATCCTTTTCCCTTGACTGACGGATATCCATATCCTTGACGGTGGAAACTGGACCTGGGACGGCGGGATCTTGAGTAGTAATAGGGTGGTCCAGCTTGTCATAGGCAATGGACATCTGGACAGACCTTTGCCAGTCATATAAGTTAGATTCAGTCAACTTGTTATCTAGATGTAACCTAGTCATGGTCACAAGGTCGCTGCAATGAGAGAGAGAGAAGAAAACACTTTAGCATGATGCTCTTGCAAGTTTAGATTGGTTTTTAATTTATCTAAACTGGATGGCTCCCACTGTTTCTCGAATCCTTCCTCAAACCATAAAAGAAAAATTAGCCAGGACTATTCTCACTGTACAATACTTGCTTAACCGTTCAGCCAGGCTAGTGTTGGTACTTCGAGGGAGGTTTTCCAACGCTTTCGCGAAGTTCCTTAATTAAATAACCTCTTTTCTCTGGGGGCGTAGCCCCGCTGACACCTTTCTCGACACCTACTTGGTTTATAGCATTGATCGTTAAGTGACGAATCTCCTGATAAGTAGCATATACTCACAGTAGGATCGGGATCCAAATATCATCATATGATAATGTTGAAGGAATCCTACCAACATTCATCAAACTCCAAATGGTATGCAACACTAGCAAGTTTCAGTTTCTTTAGAAACTCTCGATGTGGATTTTTGCCCCATGCTCTTATGACCTTGACGAAAGCCAACAAATCATAAAACACATGTCAAGTTCTGCCCATCATTATCTTGTTAATTTGAACCCACCTGTACATACCCTTGACGAAAGCCAACAAGGTAATACGACTGTCCCAAACCAACTCATCTATCTATGCAACAAATGAATACCCCAGCAGCTACCAAACACTATGCCTTAACGAAAGCCAACAAACATAGCTTGAATACTACTGACCATCCATAAGAAATGACGGAGGGCTACGAATGGTTTTGGCGAAACCGTGAACGTAGTGAACTTGATATGACCGAAGGAACCTGATAGCTTTTAAAAGGAGTGGTTAAAGCTCCGCAATTTAAAAAATATCATCTGTTTTAAAATAACCGAGTGGTTTCTTTTAAATTGTTCCAACGATTCATCTTTTGGTTTATTTTCTTTGCATTAAAAATAATGCGTCCCATCATTAACCTATCATTGCAGAAAACATCGAAAATACAACGTTCTCTTATGCCATCTGCATTCGCCACTGGGTCCCGTCATCACCCGTTAGGTTACTTAACTAACGGCAGAGCGGGGGCTGGGCTAGCGCGGGTGTAAAACATAAGTGACGTCTAAATAGCTATCATATATAGATATTGTACATTCGTCAGACGCAATAATAGGCATTCCAGATCTCATATGAACTTTATTGGATTTGCAAGCAATCCGCGTTTGTTTAGAGCCTGCAACAAAGGACGGATTACACAGTTGTGATGAATAGCCATTACCCCACCCTAGACCCCTACGGGTACGGCAAACTACCCGCCAAATACCCGAAGTGAAGCGGTCTCCCTCAACAACGTGAGTAGGCCACTAAACACTTCAAAGTACCCGGTAGTTTGTGCACCCCATCTTGGGTCTATCCTAGGAGCAAAAACAGTAAAATGAAATAATACAACGGTGGCTACAACCGCAACCTGGATGTGCCCCGCAAAATAATATTACAACATATTACAATTACATTGAATGAATGAATATAATAACCCATCTCAAACCCCGGCTAATCATCACAACAGTCCAATACAGTTCACATCCACAAATAGTAAAAACCATTACAGAAATGTGCAACCCCCTGCCAACCGACATACTAGCAGTTAGGGGAGGTTTACGAACACATTATACAATCACAGATATAATCATATTAGCAAACATCGTAAAATTTCGTTCGAGCAAAACACTTTAGATTCTACTCCAAAACTTCTCTGTGCATCTGAGATCTTAGCAGAAAATAAAATATCCCAGAAACATCATTATTAACACCTAAGAGTTACCGAAATAATTGGGGCTGACTCGGCCCCAACTCGGCCGCGGATCCGCGGCGGATCGCATGGATCCGCCGTGGTTCCGCGGTAAGTTTGCCGAGTCATGAGTCCAAATTTCTTCAGTAGACCTATTATTCTCTGATTGTAATTCTGAATGTCCCTGAAAAATTTTTAAGGCCTGTTTTAAATTCGACAGAAACTGTGTTAAATCGATGATTTTTCAGGTTCTTTTTGCGTTCGAAATTCTTACGACTTTGCTAATAAGTTAATTATTGTTTAGCGAGGTTCTGATACCACTGTAAGTCGATGTACAACACCCCATGATTTGCGGGGAGGCGGAATAATGAAAAACGATCTTGTTTTAGGCGTAAACATCGACTAACCGAGAATCTTTGCTAAACGATAACTAACAAGAATCATAGAAGTTAACAACTACTATGAAAAGTGATTATACCTGATGAACCGTGTCCTTCGTCTTTCCGTTCTCCACGTCCTCTCCGGCCTTCTCTATGTAGTAGATGATCCACCCGAGAGCTTTACTACAAGCTTCACCTCTAACTTGAGGTAACTAGGTTTCTTAAATCGCTAATCTAAGTAACCTAAGTGATATAGAGAATGGTTAAGGATTAAGTAGTCTATTCTAATCCTTGGTCTCAACACATGAGAGGGGAGGATTAGGGTTTGAAGAGAGAGAGCTTGAGGAGAAAGAAAGTGAGCAAGAGAATGAAATGAGATAATGATCTATCATAATATATATGAAGCATTAACAATATCAAGATAAATCAAATAAATGATTTAACAACCATGCTCCATAAATACAAATGGGTGATTCATCTCCATGAGTCATTAAGCATTTATGATGCATTAATGACATGGATGAATCACACAAATGAGTCACTAATCTCATTTAATGCATATGCCACCTTAACCCTCAAGTCACCATCTTCTAGAAGCTTCTCACGTAATTACGAGAACGCCCCTCCTATCCGTGAAAACACGGAAAAACTTTAGACTGTATAAATCCTATAACCGGATACTAGAAACTGGCTTAAACCAAAGCCGGCTAGTAAAAACTGTCCGGATGTCGTACGTGCGTAAACACACGTATGCGTCCGAACCCTTGTCGTAAAACCATACGACCTCTATATCATTTCGCCTGGAGTAGGGAAACTCTCTGTGTGGGACTCTAGAGACTCGACTACTACGCTGGCAGTGGGTTTAACCACAGACCGCAAGCGGCACTAGCTGTACGTAACGGTCCCCAGGTAGATGTCGATAAGAAGGCCGATGAGGAAACCCATCCGAACTCCTACTGAGTCTAATGTGACAATCTCCGTACAGTCCGGTCTGTTCGTCTAAGACTATCGCATATCGGGCCTAGGGGGCGGCAAGCGTCAGTCCCCTAATAGCGGTATAAGTCGTGTCGGAGTGAAGCCCATTACACCCTGAGAAACTACTGGAACCTACCAGCAAATCTCGCTTGCCCTGGCCAGGGACTTTGCGTAATGGCTCTCTGACACAGCGCGATATCAACTCCCAATACCGGGAGAGACGAATCCTGTCTAACCGCCACTGCCTCCAAGTGCTCGGGACTGGACCCAACTGCTACCTGTTTGCACGACTCCTTTGAGCCGTGGTAGGGTAGCAATCTAAGAACAATGGGACGCACTCGAGGCGAAGTAGCAGTGTCAAGTCTGCGGACTATGCTGTACTCATGTCACCTGGGAACTGTTAACTGACGACTGGTATAAAACCAACCAACAGTTCCCTGTGAACCCTGTCCGGTGTACCCGTAACCTAACGAGCACCTTGATTATTTCAAAGATATATGTTAACCGCAATCAAGAACGGCGTCGCCTTGCAGCTAGCCGGTGAGTACGGGTCGATCCACAGAGATGTGTAATTTTCTTACGTGTTTTTACGAGTTGATTCCAAATGTTGTTTGGATTGATTTATTAAATCTTAAAAACCTAGATCTATCGATAAACTAAATTAATCTAAATTAAAGTCTTGCTAAGGTTAGGCTTAGGGGAAGTTGGGAGATTAAAGGTTTCCTCACCGCTTTCAATGCCTTATTTTAGATCTATTAGATGTTATAGTAATTATCAATAAAATGGATTAGAATTTTTTGGGAAGATGTTTCTTCCTCTAGATTTTTGTCCTTCCTTTATCGATAATTACCCTAACCTCCATGGAAAACACGCGCAGCCGGTCCTTTATACTACGGTGTCACTATTACCTCGAGGGATAAGGTGCCGTAGGGAGCGGTGTGTGCGTGCATGCATGGAGTTCTAATTCTTAGGTGTGAATGGCATGAAAGGGGTGAGAGATCTCATCTCTCAAACCTTTCCCTAAGGCTAACCCTAACAAGCGAGGAGATTACTCGCTCATTAGGGGATTAAAAGATATTCTAGATTAAAAGAGAATTAAAACAAGGAATTAAAAATAACTTACTAATTTTATTGATGGCTCCCTCCAAACAATAATGCAGAACACATCTGAATTTGTGAAATGAAAAGAGGCATCGGGTTTTACAATTTTCGATTACAATTTATAAGTAAACAGGAGAATTTAGGGTTACGAGATTCGCACATGTGCAATTACAGATTTGCCCATGAAAAATCCAAACCCCCGCACCGACACACCGACACCAAAAAAAAAACACCGACACGGGCTTTAAATGGCCGCGGAACCGCGGCATTAGTGGGCTTGGGTCGTGGTTACGCGGCCCTTTGGTGAGATCATCTCACCAAACTTCCTGGGCTGGTTCTTTATACTTTGGGCTTTTTATTTCCATAATTCTTTTCTCTGTTTGGCTTTTTATTCTTCTCCAGATCTTTCAGTGAAAACTTGTAGCGATCTTTTAACCGTTTGCCTTGACATTTTGGACCTTGCACTGTTCTTCATCTAGGCTTGACTAGGACCCTTCTACTTGTTGGTCAAAAGTCACTCTTTTGTATCGTTTTTTGTCTTTTTCACTGTATTCGCTCCAAGAACCTGTATCCTGTAACATGCAGCAGACATGCGTCAAAAGTACCTGTTTAATTATAAAACGAATAAGAATTGGGGAATATAAATTGCAATATTATGATATGAACAAATACCCCCAAACTTATCTTTTGCTCGTCCTCGAGCAAACTTATTATTTTATTCACTAAAATCCTAACCACACTTTCGCAGGGAAACGCGATTGCACTGAGCACGTGCAACAAGCCGTTAAACCTCTGGGTGTCCCTAGTACGAGGAGTGTTGTCTCCTGAGGGTTTTCAGCGGATTGCACTCACAAAATCCTATCAACTCGGCCCATTGACTTTTGTTCTCCAATTAGGTTTTCTAACAAGGAATTCTATTATCGTCGATCCGTAAATTATCCACCCACATTCTTCACACTTCCTCATCATCTAACTTAAGATTATATTTATCCTATAGACTTACTTAGCTTTCGGCATTTCTTAAGTTTTCCTTCTAGGGTTCCATCTCCACTTAGGAATTTCTATCTGTTTCCTGATTTAAAATCAGGAAAGCTTCTGGGAGAAACTTCAAAAAGGGGCCACGTGTTTACACGTGACCGGCAGTCACGTGTCGACACGTGACATATAAAGCGGCAGAAAAGCACACATTAGTCCCCTGATCAAGACAGGGAAAAGAGCCTCAGAAGAGGTCACGTGCTCCCACGTGACCAAGGTCACGTGTTGCCACGTGACGTGCAAGACGGCAGATCAGTTCTCCCGTTCAGCTAAAGAAAGAAGTGCCAGACAGGGATCACGTGCTCACACGTGACCAGGGGTCACGTGGTAGCACGTGACATTGAAGCAGCAATCAGAAGACAGACGCAAGAGAAAGAGGAAGGCTCATTCCAAAAGGGGGTCACGTGTCCGCACGTGACCATGGGTCACGTGGTCACACGTGACCGGCTTTCAAAGCCCATGTTGACGGCAGAATTAAATTCTGAAGGAAATTTGAATCCTTCCAAAGGAAAGTGAGTATCTGGGACCAATCAAATTAAAGATTCAGAGATGATTAAATATCATCTATCTATGGAAAATCTCGGGTTTGGAAAGATTTCCCCCTTAAATCTAACCAAAATAACGAAGGAGAATCTCTGGATTTAAAATCCAATGGTGAATAAAATTCACCCAATAATCCAAAGGTCCAAAACGAATGATGGATACAAATCAAATCTCTCAGTGAAGATTCATCAAAAAACTAATTCATTCGGCTGCTTCTCCTATAAATAGGAGCCAATAGAGACAGAGATATACGCGCAGAGAAAGAAAAAAAGGAGAAAAGCTTTGATACTTGGAAAAGACTTGGATCTTCTGCAAAAACCCTAGGTAAGAAAGGGAAGGCTTTCGGAAAGAAAGAGAATTTAATTCTCAACAGAGTTTAACTCTAATATATATAAAACAGAAGAACACATTTCTTCTCTCTTTGATAGAGGATCTGCAAAGTGCACATCTCCCCTTAAGGTTGAGAATTTAATTCTCAATGGGTCGAGATCCTGCCATGCAGATCCAAAACATAGAGAAGGAATGCAAGCATGACAATTTAATTCTCGCAGAACTATAGGAATTCAATTCCTTTAAAATAAAATTAGGGCTCAACCCTGTATCATGGGAATTTAATTCCTACAAAATAAAAAGAAGCAGGGTTTAACCTTAATTAAGAACATAGTTCTGTTGAAACAGCAGGAATTTGATTCCCTTAATCATAATTCTTTAAAACGGGAAGTTAGGGTTTAACCCTATTCAGTTCTTCACATATGTGAGGAATTTAATTCCTACAGAAAATTCAGAGTTCAACTCTGCTTCAGAATATAAATCTGCAAAAGGAAGTAGGAATTTAATTCCTTTGAAAATTAAAGGCCCGAGGAATTTAATTCCTGAAAAAAGATCAACAGATCCTCTAAAAACGACACACATAGAGGCAGGGTCACGTGCCACCACGTGACCCCCCCAAGAGATCTACAGAAAACCCTTTGAGGTTGTCCCTCACGTGACCCACGTGACCCTTAATAAAAGCTCTAACAAATGAGCATATGAATGCCCGTCACGTGCAGACACGTGATGCTCTAAAAGACGCAGTAATCTCAGCAGAACCATTGAAAAGAGGGCGCTCTCACGTGTTGCTACGTGACCCCTTTTGCCTTAGTGTTCAACACTAAATTGGAACTCTCAAACCCAGCATCAAAACACTGTTGGGCCTTAGCATTCAACAATGATTAAAAAAGCCTTATTGGCAGTGTTCAACACTGATCTGTTTTAGTGTTTAACACTAATTTGAAAAAGCCTTATTGCTGGTGTTTAACACCAATTATTTCTTAGTGTTGAACACTAACTTATCAACCTTATTCCCAGTGTTCAACACTGATTGCTCTGAAGTGTTTAACACTAGGCTTTGGCCCAATTGGCTAAAGGGATAGAGGCAGACATTCTCCCTCAATGGACCAACAAAGAGTCAGTATTCCAGACCTGACTGGACTTAGCCCAAGCTGGCCATAAGTCCTCAATTTGTGATTAACTGGGCCGATAGGCTCATAACATAATTGATCAGTCTTGACCCAAATTGGGCCAGGGACTATTTAATCCACCCCGGTTCTAGGGTACATCTCTTCACTCCTTTGATACTTGGCATTGTAATCCCTCAATGTCTTCAAAGAGGTGACGGGTCCCGAAGACCACTCATGATATGGACTGTGGAGTCCTTTAACCCATGCATAATGCAAAATTCCTGGTTACGTGGAACGCGGATAACGTCACTCTTTGACCCCGCGGAAAACGTCCAGAGCGGATCCTGGTCCTCGCAGAGCACGGCAGTGAACCCGTGTGAAGCATCCAGAGCGGAGCCTGGTCCTCGCCTAGCACGGCAGTGAACCCGTGTGAAGCATCCAGAGCACATACCGGACTGTGGAGTCCTTAAACCCATGGACTATGACGTCCTTAACCTTGACCGAGATGTCTTAAAACTACCAATGGACTTCATGTCCCTAAACTACCCATGGACCGCAATGTCCTTAAACTACCCATGGACCGCAACGTCCTTAAACTAGAACCATAGAGCCTCCATATGCTCTTTCGTCGGATCTAAACGGTCCTGTTTAAGTTGATCTTAGCCTCAAAGATGGCTAACGCGTCCTTAAACCCTCAAACAGACTGGACTATGAATCCCCCTAATTAACTCTGGCTCGAGGGTACATCTCTGAACTCCTCTGACATTCGTCGTTGTAATCCTTCAACGTCGTCAGAGAGGTGACGGGTCCCGACGGCCACACATACGACGGACTACTATGTCCTGAAATTGGAACAATGGGGTCCAAACACTCCTTTGTCGGATCTAAATGATCCTGTTAAGTTGATCTTAGCCTTAAACTAGACTAATGTGTCCTTAACAAATGTTTGAGTTGATCTTAGTCTCAAGCATGGCTAGCGTATCCTCAAACCAAATCCTCAAACCCAAATCTAAGAAGATATGGATTTGGACTAGTCCACGCCCTACGGGCGACGACATAACTCGGTCTCCGTAAACGATCCACGGGCAGGAAAACATAAAACAAAACACACGACACGAAGTGACCATCTGGAGAAGGAGAAAGTTGTTACCGCGACGCGGTAGCGTAATTAACTGCAGGGGCTTGCGCCTGCAGGGAATAGCGTCCCCACAATCAAAAACCCCTCACCCTGAGGGGGAATCTGACGAAGTCTGCTACATCGGCCGCATCCGTCTAAACCTCCGATATATGGCGCCATAAATCAACTTGGCATCTTCGGAGAGGCAGACGGATAGCACCTATTGGCATCTGCCCCGAATCTCAGGCAGGACGTCCTAACGTCTCGGCCGCCGTTCGGAGGGGAACAGATTCTGGCACGCCCGGTGGGACCTTTTCCTCTTTCCACTCCACACTTCGTGTGTCGTTATTCGCGAACCAATCGTGGTTCGCCAATGATTGCCCTTGGGTTTCAAGATACTAAGAATTGGCATCTTGCCTATTGCAGAAAACAAAGGATCAATGGCTGCTACTTCCGCGAAGTCCTTCAACTGCTCAAACTGCAATTGCGACCAACGCTCTACCTCGCCAGGAGGTATAGCCTATGGACCCCAAGCTGCTTCGTTGTTCACAATGCCGGTGGACCAGGTGACTCAAGCCACTACCGGATTGTTCTTTGGGACTATACTCCCACCATCCAGCTTCACGGCGCCAGTGCTGACAAAGGAAGCTCTCAAGAAGTCGGTCTTTGATCGTCTCACCCCTGCCACGGCTCCTCTCAACGAGTCGTCCGATGTCAACGCCTCAGTCTTTTCTAGAATGGGCCAGAAAGCTTGCAAACTCATCATGGGGCCTACAATCTCAGAGAAGGCTGCTTCTAAGGAAGCGGCCGCTCCTGCCTCCGAAATCGCCAAGGCGGTTTCCCCAGTCAAGAAATCGATCTTCACAAGATTAACAGCTTTGACCCCTGCTCCCGCTGCGCAAAGGACATCGGTCTTTGACAGGCTAACACCAACAACGACCCCCCACCCACACAGGGGGCAGGATGAAGCCATTCTCACCGCTGAACCAACACCGTCCGTTCGACGCGCTCGACGTCGTCATTGGCGCCGAATAAGGAAGGCTGGGGGCAACTCCCCCTCTGGATTGACTCCACCAGCCCCGGTGGTAGAAGTTAATGCTGCTGTTCCAACTGAGAACAGCTTCGAAATGCTAAATAAGGTGCGAAGGAATTCCCCTACTGCAGTGCTGAAGAGGTCTCCTCCCCCATTAAAGAAGGTTGCGGAAATAGAACCAGAACAACCCCAATCTCCTCAACGGCTGTCTTCCAAAATCTATAAGGTTTGGCGACAGGCCCGAGATTCGATCATCGATCCAAACTCCTCCCGCCAGCACAAGAAGCTGAAAATCCAACCCGAAGCTGGTCACCAGGCTAAACCCCAAAAGGCTGTCTGGACGCCCTCCTCAACGGCCCCCTCAACCTCCATGGCTCATAAAAGGAGGGAGCCAGAGAAGATCCCTCAACATGCAACGACGGTTAAAAGCAATGAGCCCAGACGCCTTAAGTCTGGGGGCACGGTGGTGCACACTGTTTACATGGTCTCTGGAAAGGAGGAAAGCCGCACGTCTACGGGCCACCGATCGCTGACCCGATCCGTGACGAGAGCCCAGGAACAATAACAAAAGTTGCAGGAAATGATGAGTGCTATGGCTGCACTTACCGGGCCAAAAGAAAGCCCAGAAACGTCCTCAGACGCGCGCCGGGAAGAGGAAACCGACGCCGAGTTCCTCCGCCGGACATTGGAGAAAAAGGACAAAGAGGCTGCTGAACAAGCGGCTAATATACAGCGCATGGGCCTTATCTTCCAAGATATGATAGGAATGATGATCCAACAGGACCTACCCGCTGAAGATCCCCCAATCGTTCTGGAAGATGACCGAGGAGAAACGTCAAATCCACCACCAGCCCTCTCTACGGCCAAGGAGGAGACGATCTCTAAAGCTGACTTGGTCGACTACATAGCCCAGCAAATCCGGGTCCATCATGCGACTGAGGCAGCTGGTCAAGTCGTGAAAACGGGGCGACCGTATCCAAGCTGGTACGATCAAATCAAATACCCGCAAGGCTATACGATACCAAAATTCCATGTGTATAAGGGGACCGGCAATCCTCATCAACACGTCGCCCAGTTCCGGGCCCTGTGCGGTAACACCGGCGGTGACGATAAACTGCTGCTCCGCCAGTTCGTGGGCAGCTTATCAGAAACAGCGTTCGAATGGTATTCGGAACTCCCGAACGATTCTATCAAAACGTTCGCTGAAATGGAATTGTTATTCACTCAGCGATTCGCGAGTGCCAGCGAACGCACTCCAATGACTGCTTTGATTAACGCCAGGGTAAAACCAGGCGAAACTTGGGTCCAGTATGCTATACGCTGGCGAAATTTGTGGTCGAGATGCGAGCAACGCATTGAGGAAGCACCCGCAGTGGGCATGTTCGTGGGAACCCTAGACCCCCACGCAACTATCTCCCAGTTTATGATGTTCTTTAAGCCAACCACATTCCAGGCTTTAATCGACAAGTTGGCTCAGATGGACCAGATGGGTCATAGACCACCTGCCCCGAAGCCAGAACCTCGGAATGACAAGGGTAAAGGAAGGGCGACTTTTGTCGCGAACGCCCAACAACAACCCGACGCCCCGAAATCGGCAGATCAATTGGAGGAAAGACGCCGATATTATAACGAAAAGATGAAGCGTCCCTACTCGTTCCCACGAGACAAGACGAAACGGTTATTTGAGCTGGCAATACGCAACAGACTTATAAACCTACCAAATCCAAGGCGACCGCCACAACCCACCGAGGTGAATAACCCTAACTACTGCCCTTACCATCAAACGGTAAGTCATCCGATTGAAGATTGCTTCGTCTTCAAAGGATGGATTGAAGATCAATACCTCCAGGGGAAGTTTGTACTGTCCGAAAAGTGGAAGGTGAACCCACCACAACCGCATATTCCTAAGAAAGCAGATACACCAGGGGCAACCTGCTCCTTTATTGAAGAAGCTCCGTGGGAAGTTGTACTATCAACTAAAACCAAAAGGATGCTGAGAGACCTTCATGCGTGCCCTGCAATCGAATGGAAGGACCCTCTTGAACCTCAAATTATCGAAGGGATGTTGAGGCCCCGCCCAACTATGAAGACTCATGATAAAGATCCAAATACTCACGCCCAGCCGTCAAAAGCTTCGAAGAAAAAGAAGAAGAAATCCAAGAAGCCCGCGAGGCTTGGAGACGAGCGCACGAAATTGCAGAAGCAAATCGACGCGCTGGAAGAATGTAATCAGAAGACGCGAACTCCTGTCACACTGCGAGAATTCCTCGACCACACCTTTCAAGACGGAGATGATGAAGAGAGCTCATCGGATGAATCCGAAGAGTATGTGGCAAGTTGTAACGTAATCTCCCACTCGCTTACCGATAGCGAGAAAGCTCTTGACACCAAGAAGCCGGAGGCAGAGCCCGAACCCGAGCGTGCGAGGCTGACAACTGATATGATCAATGCCTTCCTAGACGAGATCCGCCTAAAAAGTAAAGCGGATCAGGAGCGTGAGATGGCAGCACCAGAAAGAACCAAACGCGGGCGACTGAACGAAAAAGTTGAACTACCCTCGCCAGATCAAAAGGCATCCGAAGTAGACAGGAAGATATTCAAGACGAGAAAAAGGTTCGCCAAAGCCATGTCAATGGGAATGAAGCTACCACCCTCGGAAGGAAACACACACAATGGGGCGGAGAAGCACCCCGATTACTGCGCATATCATCGAAAAATCTCACACCCCACAGAGGAGTGCGACGCCTTTAAGATATGGTGGCAAGGATATGTTGCTCGTCGGCAACATTTCAAGCGCATGAAACGCAAGAGCCGTAGGGAGCAAAAAAGCACTGTCGACGGGCCCAACAGAACTACTGGCAACTGTTATATGGCTCAGGCCGAAGGATCACAAGTTCTCACCTTTGGGAGCGACTCTGATGAAGAAGTGACTCTGGGCCCTCTCTTTGAAGAGTCCGTGTTAGGGAAAGAGGAGAAATCGGAAGCCTGCGAGAACATCCAGCTGCGCAATCGCACACTCCCGGAAAAGAATCTCGGGCCTACGAACAGAAAAGATAAGGGAAAGGAAAGGGTCACCGAAGATATCACTTTGGATGACCAAGTCGCGCAAGAACTGGCTGCCAAAGACCCTCCTAGGAGGAGTAAAGTGGACTATAACATCCTCGCGCATCTAAGGAAGCTACCTTCGCAGCTTAGCATTCTCGACGCCCTCCTATTATCAAAAGAAGCACGGGACTCACTAATTAAGGCATTACAAGAACCTGAGCAATTCCAAGCCTTTCTCGCCACTGAAAAGATGAAAGACGAACTGGAGGAAGTGCATACGGCCGACGTCACTTTCGGTGATGAAGACCTCCTTCTTGGGACGTGCGACCATAACCGTCCCCTATATGTCTCCGGATACTGCCATGACATCAAGATAGGCAAGATCCTGGTGGATAATGGATCCTCCGTCAATCTCCTTAATGTTCGGGTGTTGAAGGAGATCTGCATGAGTGTGCAACATCTCGCCCGTGACAAAATTACTATCTTCGGTTTCGATTCACAATCGTCATGGACTCTCGGATCTGTGATACTAACGTTACGCTTCGGGCTTCTCGTCACAGACATCAAATTCCATGTCATTGACGCCAAGACCTGTTACAATGCCTTGCTCGGCCATCCTTGGTTACACGAGTACAACATCGTCCCTTCTACACAACATCAGTGTATGAAGTACTTTAAAGATGGTTTCGAGTATACTGTAACGGGTGAGCTGAACCCATTTTCCGTGAACGAAGTCCGCAAATACGAAGACGCGAAATACTTTTTGCCAGACTTCGAAGATACAGAAAGGTGTCGCGACTCGGAGAACAAGGCCGCCGCCAACATCCCTGTTTTCGGAAGCGATACCGAAGAAGAGGAAGAGATAGTTTATACGGGGCCATCTCAACGCGACAACCGGAGGACGCCCACCCCCATACTGGTCTTCGGAAGTGATTCAGAAGATGAGGTCAATGCCGTATTCTCCAATCGGCTTTCAATGCAAGCACCTCCTGGCGATGACCATCACTTGCAAATCACCATGGTACCGCGAGAACACTACAAGGACCTCGACACACTTCAAGCTCACAGTGTGCAAGAGCTGCAAACGTTTTGCGTCCCTCCCAGGCGAAGGGGTGAGAAGATGATCCTATTCTATCGATCCTCAGAGTCGAAAGTAGAGAAAGAGATCTGGCACGGCGTGGATGCTACACTTGACAGGATCCAACCCATCCGTCTGCCTAGATACTATACAGACGGGTTAAAGAAGCTGTTGAAGCGCCAAGGAGTACCCTTAAAACAAACTGTTCGGCAGGCTCGGTTCTATAACAAGATTTGGGATGTCCCTGGGACTCAACGCAAATTGCCCAACGGGAAAATGGAGACACTTGGGCTTGGATACGCGAGAACCGGAAAACGAGAGCGGGCCCACAGCAGCTACGCTATATATACCTTTGATGAAGAAGAGGACGCCCTATCAGGAGATGCCGATCCCTCATCAAAACCAGACCCTGCGATTGAAGCACCAAGTCCGTCGTTTGAAGAACGAATGGGCAAGCCTATTGGGAAAGTGGGTCAGAAAGCTCGGGAAGACCACAACCGCGAAATGGCCATTTACGAGAAGGCCAGGACGCAACGTCTATTTCAACAGATTGCAAAAGACAAAGATGTTCATCCTTGTCAACCCCTCATGCGAAAGGCCCGATGCGGAGACGGGAATAAGTCGAGAAGCGGAAAGAGGAGTCGAGCGTACTCCTTCCCCCGAGACAAGACGGAAAGGTTACTCAAGCTCGCCCTAAAACATCAGATGATCACGCTTCCAGAGTCTAGACACCCTGAGCAAACCAACAAGGCTTCTCGTTCGAGCTATTGCTCTTATCACCAAGCCATAGGACATCCGACCGAAGACTGCTTCACCTTCAAGAACTGGGTCGAAGACCAGTACCGACGGGGCAGATTCGCTTTATCCAACAGCTGGAGGGTAACGCCGCCACGAAAGCACGAGCCCAAGGCCGCAAGAGCAGAACCAGATCCACCTCAGTCTCGGGAGCGGATTCGCGCCTGTTATACGATTACGATATTAAAAGAAGAGCCCGAGAACATAGATGACCTTCCCCGGTACTTTGAAAACAGCGATGATGAGGTGATCTCAGAATTTCCGCCCGCTCCGAAAGAGCTGGAAGACGGTATACATACTATTGCAGATAACCTCAGGAAGATTGAGTTGGGATCGGCGAATGACCCGCGACCGACATTTGTCAGCGAGCTACTCTCTGAAGAAAAGGTGGCCGCGTTAAAGAACGTGCTTCTACGGCATAAAGACTGCTTCGCGTGGAACTACTCCGAGATGCCAGGATTAGATCCGGAAGTTGCTGTGCATAAATTAGCAATATCCCCAGATATCAAGCCAGTCAAGCAAGCGCCAAGAAGGATGCGACTCGAGCTTGAGATGAGCATCAACGCCGAAGTCAAGAAGCTGATCGATTCTGGGTTTATTCAAGAAGTCCAATATCCCGAATGGATCGCCAATATCATCCCAGTAATGAAGAAGAATGGGACGGTACGTATATGCGTGGATTTCAGGGATCTCAACAAAGCTTGTCCAAAGGATGACTTCCCGGTGCCGGTAACCGAGCTAATGATAGATAACACGTCCACTCACGAGGTCTTCTCCTTTATGGACGGTTCCTCAGGATACAATCAGATAAAGATGCATCCCGAAGACCAGAAGCACACCGCTTTCCGGACCCCTTTGGGTGTATTTTGCTACAGGGTTATGCCCTTTGGTCTAAAGAACGCCGGCGCTACCTATCAAAGGGCCATGACAAAGATCTTCGACGACCTCATACACGACATCGTCGAGTGCTATATCGATGACCTCGTAGTAAAGAGTATGTCATACGAAGATCACTTAAAGCATCTGGAGACTGTATTTCAACGCCTTCGGCAATATAATTTGAAGATGAATCCCCTCAAGTGCGCGTTTGGAGTCTCCTCGGGAAAATTCCGGGGATTCGTCATCCGACACCGAGGTATTGAGATAGATCCGTCCAAGATTAAAGCAATCATGGAGATGCCTCCGCCAAGAACCCTCAAACAGTTGCGGTCTCTCCAAGGGAAGCTCGCATACATCCGGCGATTTATCGCAAATCTTTCAGGCAAATGCCGCCCCTACAGTCACCTGATGAAGAAGGGAACCCCATTCGTCTGGGATCAAAAATGCCAAGGTGCACTAGACGAGATCAAGCAGTACCTGCAGAACCCGCCGGTATTGGCTGCGCCGGTCAAGGGAAAACCCCTCGTTCTTTATACAACCGCCCTCGAAGGTTCCTTGGGCGCATTATGGGCGCAAGAGAACGATCAGGGGAAAGAGAGAGCACTCTACTTCTTAAGTCGAGTTCTACTGGGGGCAGAAAGCAATTACTCTCCTATTGAAAAACATTGCTTGGCACTAATCTTCGCAACGACAAAGCTCAGGCACTATGCGTTGGCGCATGAAGTCCGTCTTGTTTCAAAGGTGGACCCCCTTAAATACTTGATGTCAAAAGCCATATTGACGGGACGACTCGCTAAATGGGCCCTGCTCTTGATGGAGTTCTCGATAACATATCAACCTCTCAAGGCAGTGAAAGGTCAGGCCATCGCCGATTTCCTCGCTGAGCACCCGATACCGGCCGATTCTCCTCTGAACTGTGATTTGCCGGACGAGCATGCATTTGATGCGATTGGCGGCGGTAGCACCCGATGGGAACTCTATTTCGATGGAGCGTCCTCCGTAAAGAAACAAAAGCAAGGTACCCCAATGATCAAATCGGGGATAGGCCTCATTTTTGCAACCCCACAAGGAGGGATAATGCGCTTCGCCTTCTCTTTGACAGAGCCGAGGACAAACAACGAGGCTGAATATGAAGCTTTGATAGCAGGCCTCGAAATCGCCATCGACATGGGAATTGAAGACCTCCTTATATACGGAGATTCTCAGCTAGTCGTTAGTCAAGTAAACGGCGACTACCAAACGTGCAAACCGGAGTTGGTAAAGTACGGCGAAAGGGTGCAACAACTGTTGGCCCAAATTCCCTCCTATGTTTTAGAGAACATACCGCGCGCGGAGAACAGCAAAGCAGACGTGCTGGCCAAACTCGCTAAAGAACTGGCTGACGAGAACCTCGATGATGTCAGAATCGTGGTACAAAGCCGTCGAGTGCTCACCCCGGCAGAACTATCTCCGGAACTACATAAAGAGGGAGCGACTGAGCAGATGACCCTACAAATCAAAGACCAAGAGAAGGCCGAAGACTGGAGGGAAGTCTTCATAGACTACTTTAAGTCCCGCCGAATGCCCAAAGAAGCGTCCGCAAGACATCAGCTCGTGAAACGAGCTCTATCTTTCGCTTTCGTCAACGATACCCTATACAAGAGATCGTTTGATTCTCTATGGCTGAGATGCTTAGGACCTGACGAAGCAGAAAAAGTCGTTCAGGAAGTTCATGACGGACTTTGCGGTTCTCATCAAGCAGGCCCAAAGATGAAGTTAAAAATTAAACGGATGGGTTACTACTGGCCCACGATGATCCAGGACTGCCTCGAATACGCGAGGCAATGCCACTCGTGCCAGATTCATGGAGACTTCATCCACCAACACCCAAATCCACTACACCCAACGGTGGCCAGCTGGCCGTTCGAAATGTGGGGGACTGACATAGTCGGCCCCATCGAGCCGGCATCATCTCGGGGACATCGTTTTATCCTGGCGACGACTGATTACTTCTCCAAATGGGCAGAAGCAATACCACTGAGGGAAGTGAAGACGGAGAATATCCTCCATTTCTTCAAGACGCACGTCATCTATCGGTTCGGAACCCCACGGCGGATTATCTCCGATAACGGGCCAGCCTACAGAAGCCATAAGATTAGCCGCTTCGCACAGCAGCACAGTATAGATTGGAGGTATTCTTCGGTTTACAACCCACGAGCTAACGGTCTGGCCGAGGCCTTCAATAAGACCTTGACGAAGATCATAAAAAAGACCGTTTCCCGGAATAAGAGAGACTGGTACGAGAGGCTGCAAGAGGCCCTTTGGGCTTATCGAACTACATTCAAGACGGCCACGAACACAACGCCATACGCGTTGGTATTTGGGACGGAAGCAGTACTCCCCCTCGAGATAGAGTTACCCTCTCTACGAGTGGCAGTCCACCACGAACTGACCGACGAAGAAAATGCTCACCTTCGACTTGAGGAGCTTGATGCCCTCGACGAAACCCGACTCATAGCGCAACAACATCTAGAAGCCTACAAAGCAAAGATGACGCGCTCGTACGAAAGATTGACCAGGCCAAGGGCATTCCGCCAAGGCGAACTCGTGCTGGTGGTCAAAAGACCTATGATCCCCAATCGTGCCAAGCGAGGGAAATTCGAGCCAAACTATGAAGGCCTGTACATCATAGACCAGGTCTACCAGGGTGGAGCCTATCTACTCGTGGACATGCACGGTGAAAGGCCTTTCAGGCCAATAAACGGCCGCTTCTTGAAGAAATACTATGCTTAGTGAGCCACAGCCTGGATCAACGGTAGATGACGACGACTATGTCCGCTCGCTATCTTCCTGGGCTCAGGCTTCACAAGCAGTAGCTGGCCTTCCCATAACGACGGACCGAAACGTCTTTAAACTATCAACGGACCGAAACGTCTTTAAACTATCAACGGACCGAAACGTCCTTAAACTATCAACAGACTGAAACGTCTTTAAACTAACGATGGACCGAAATGTCCTCAAACTAACGACGGACCGAAACGTCCTTAAACTAGCGACGGACCGAAACGTCCTTAAACTAACGACGGACCGAAACGTCCCTAAACTACTGCCGCAGCATCCTTAGGCTGACGAGATAAAGAAGGGAGAAAAGGAAGAAAAAAAAATGAAATGATAAAAAAAAAAAAGAAAAGAAAAAAAAACGGTATGTCCATAAAGCAAAATGGGCACGGATGAAAACCCGAAAGGGCTCCGTGAGTAAAAACAGCAGGGCTACCGGCGAGTGTTTGTGAAAACCCGAAAGGGCGCAACCTCGTTAAAAGACACTTATAGGGTCCTCTCGACCTTGTAAGGAGAAACCACCCGCGTGAGATCCTTACGACTCACAAAGGAGAAACACACTTAGGGATCCTCACGATTCCTAAGGAGAAAATACACTTACGAGATCCTCACGACTCGTAAGGAGAATTCTCTTATGAGACCCTCACGGCTCATAAGACTTGAAAGTCTTAAGTTACAGAAACCTAAACCTGTTCTTAAGCGCATCCCCCACAACCTTCGATATTGCCCTACAAGCGGCTCGTACTGACCCTTGTATACAATCCACGGGCGCGAACAAACGTTTCCCTAACAAAGTCCCACCCGTGACTGGGGATATACCCATACGGTGAACAACCCTTGTAAGTCCTCTCGACCTATAAGGAGAAAATCCTCTTTGTAAGATCCTTACGACTTACAAGAGAACATGCACTTAAGAATCCTCACGATCCTTAAGAGGAAAACACACCTACGAGATCCTCACGACTTGTAGGGAGAAACACCTTTGTGAGACCCTTACGGCTCACGAAGTCAAAAGCCTTGGTCGGCAGGACCCTTAACCCTGTTTACTAAGACACCTTTGTTCAAACATCGACAGAGGCACCTAGTGATCACCACCTGGTGATCACCACCACGGCATTCATCTCGATACAGCAGACGCGATACCAGCAAATGAAGCGAAGGCCAAATTCCTAGCTTCAACGTCTTGACGGTAAGTCATATAAAACCGGAAAGACATTCAAAGATCATCTCATACCAACATGGAGTGATCACCACCTCGACGTTCGTCTCGACACAGCAGACACAACATCAAGCGAAACGGAACAGCGGCAACCCCAAGTTCCATGGCTCGGCGATACATATCACCAAGAGTCAAACCTCCATCCCGTGAAATGCGGATACAATCAACAAACTTCCTGGTTACGTGGAACGCGGATAACGTCACTCTTTGACCCCGTGGAAAACGTCCAGAGCGGATCCTGGTCCTCGCAGAGCACGGCAGTGAACCCGTGTGAAGCATCCAGAGTGGAGCCTAGTCCTCGCAGAACGCGGCAGTGAACCCGTGTGAAGCATCTAGTGCAAACTTCCTGGTTACGTGGAAAGCGGACACGTCACTCTTTGACCCCGTGGGAAACGTCCAGAGCGGATCCTGGTCCTCGCAGAACGCGGCAGTGAACCCGTGTGAAGCATCCAGAGATGAGCCTAGTCCTCGCCGAGCACGGCAGTGAACCCGTGTGAAGCATCTAGTGCAAACTTCCTGGTTACGTGGAATGCGGATAACGTCACTCTTTGACCCCGTGGGAAACGTCCAGAGCGGATCCTGGTCCTCGCAGAACGCGGCAGTGAACCCGTGTGAAGCATCCAGAGCGGAGCCTAGTCCTCGCCGAGCACGGCAGTGAACCCGTGTGAAGCATCTAGTGCAAACTTCCTGGTTACGTGGAACGCGGATAACATCACTCTTTGACCCCGTGGGAAACTTCCAGAGCGGATCCTGGTCCTCGCAGAACGCGGCAGTGAACCCGTGTGAAGCATCCAGAGCGGAGCCTAGTCCTCGCCGAGCACGGCAGTGAACCCGTGTGAAGCATCTAGTGCAAACTTCCTGGTTACGTGGAACGCGGATAACGTCACTCTTTGACCCCGTGGGAAACGTCCAGAGCGGATCCTGGTCCTCGCAGAACGCGGCAGTGAACCCATGTGAAGCATCCAGAGCGGAGCCTAGTCCTCGCCGAGCACGGCAGTGAACCCGTGTGAAGCATCTAGTGCAAACTTCCTGGTTACGTGGAATGCGGATAACGTCACTCTTTGACCCCGTGGGAAACGTCCAGAGCGGATCCTGGTCCTCGCAGAGCATGGCAGTGAACCCATGCGAAGCATCCAGAGCGGAGCCTAGTCCTCGCCTAACACGGCAGTGAACCCGTGTGAAGCATCTAGTGCAAAATTCCTGGTTACGTGGAACGTGGATAACGTCACTCTTTGACCCCGCGGAAAACGTCCAGAGCGGAGCCTGGTCCTCGCCAAGCACGGCAGTGAACCCGTGTGAAGCACCCAGAGCAAACACCGGACTGTGGAGTCCTTAAAATCCACGGACTATGACGTCCTTAACCTCGACCGCGATGTCTTAAAACTAACGATCAACCACCCCTATTCCTTACGGATTTTTGCCTCGGTTTAAGGGTACATCTCTTCACTCCTTTGATACCTGGCGTTGTAATTCCTCAACGTTTTCAAAGAGGTGAAGGGTCCCTGCAACCAAACATCGGACTGTGGAGTCCCTAAATCCACGGACTATGAGGTCCTTAACCTTGACCGTGATGTCTTAAAACTAACATCGGACTGTGGAGTCCTTAAATCCATGGACTATGAGGTCCTTAACCTTGACCGCGACGTCTTTAAACTACAATACCCAGAGCAGCCTCTGACCCCGTGAAACACGGATAAGGGCGACCACATTCAGCACTTGCAGGTCCTCACGACCTGCAAGGAAGAAAAAACTCTCTTGTGAGATCTTTACGACTCTCAAGGAAAAACCCGCTTAAGAATCCTCACGATTTTTAAGAAGAACTTACACCTATGGGATCCTCTCGACCTGTAGGGAGAAAAACTCCTAAGGAGACCCTCGTGGCTCATAAAATGGAAAAGCCCTAGGAAACAGATCTTAACCCTGAATCCTGAGCTTAACCCTGAATCCTGAGCCATTGCTGTCCTGCAAGGAGATCAAGATAGAATATCCGCAGAATGCATTCAATGAAAAGGAGACACAACAAAGCTTATCATCCAGACTTCAAGAAGGCGATACAAAATAAAAGAAAAACTTTTACAATGGTAAGGCTTCAGACGCGGGGCATGGGTTGAGAAACTCGAAATTAACTTTGTTCGGGATCTTCCAAGCATTTCGAACCTCCCGAGTATGCTTTCACGGTCACAAGCATCGGGGTCCCCGCGGATGTCCTCTACCCTCCGGTAGGCGCCCAATACGGCTGATTGCTGAAAAATCTGATGAAGGAGATCAATGAGATCATCCCGCTTTCTCTTTGAGATCAAGCCCATAAGGTACACCGAATGCACCTTATCCTCGGCAATGTCCAAGTCCCCGAGCGGTATGCCGGCACAAAAGAGAGGAAGTGCCTCCCGGATCGCCAGCACGATCAGCCTCAGAAGAGAAGAGCGACGGGGGAGTAGCCTATGGTTGTACTCGTCGAAGCGGCTCATGATCTCGGCACACTGAGCATCGGTGAACTCCTGATTCTGACTACGGCCCAGGGCACGAATATTCCCGTAGGAAATAATTTCGTTGAGATTATACAAATGAGCGTCCATGATACCTGAAATAAAAATCAGAACGACTTATTACAAACCCTCTTCTTCCTCACTAATCATAGAATGACAAAGAGACCCCAAGGAGCCTCTGGGTCAAGAAATTGAGTCCTTCATAGGAATTAAATTCCTTATTAGGAAAAAGGAAATTAAATTCCCAGAAATAATTTTGATGGAATTAAAGTCCAGGGAGTTGAAACGCTGTCATCATCCCCCCGAAGATCACCTAAACCCTAAGAAATCCTACAGTTCGAAGGTTCCCTGTTCTTACGAAAAAACTTGAAGAAAAATGGGTTCTTTACGAAACCCTTAATATGGATTTGAAATCCAAGGAGTTCTTTTGAAGACGAAGGCGCTTTGGCCGTTCGACATTATTACCTGAGGGAGAGGACCCGTCGACAGAGTTAAACTCTGGGAAATGTTCAAGACAGAGAACTAAGCTATGGAAGAAGAGAATTAAATTCTCAAAGAAGAAATTCTCAGAAGAAGAAGATGAGCAAAGTGAAGGCTCCTATGAAGTGACAGAGGTATTTATAGAAGGCAATGGAAACGTTTCGTCTCCCCAGATCCCTAAGTGAATCCAACGGTCACAAAGATGACAGCGTTGCACTCACGTGCAGACACGTGAGAACAACGCTGTGGGGGCATTTGTTTCCTGATTTAAAATCAGGAAAGCTTCTGGGAGAAACTTCAAAAAGGGGCCACGTGTTTACACGTGACCGGCAGTCACGTGTCGACACGTGACATATAAAGCGGCAGAAAAGCACACATTAGTCCCCTGATCAAGACAGGGAAAAGAGCCTCAGAAGAGGTCACGTGCTCCCACGTGACCAAGGTCACGTGTTGCCACGTGACGTGCAAGACGGCAGATCAGTTCTCCCGTTCAGCTAAAGAAAGAAGTGCCAGACAGGGATCACGTGCTCACACGTGACCAGGGGTCACGTGGTAGCACGTGACATTGAAGCAGCAATCAGAAGACAGACGCAAGAGAAAGAGGAAGGCTCATTCCAAAAGGGGGTCACGTGTCCGCACGTGACCATGGGTCACGTGGTCACACGTGACCGGCTTTCAAAGCCCATGTTGACGGCAGAATTAAATTCTGAAGGAAATTTGAATCCTTCCAAAGGAAAGTGAGTATCTGGGACCAATCAAATTAAAGATTCAGAGATGATTAAATATCATCTATCTATGGAAAATCTCAGGTTTGGAAAGATTTCCCCCTTAAATCTAACCAAAATAACGAAGGAGAATCTCTGGATTTAAAATCCAATGGTGAATAAAATTCACCCAATAATCCAAAGGTCCAAAACGAATGATGGATACAAATCAAATCTCTCAGTGAAGATTCATCAAAAAACTAATTCATTCGGCTACTTCTCCTATAAATAGGAGCCAATAGAGACAGAGATATACGCGCAGAGAAAGAAAAAAGGAGAAAAGCTTTGATACTTGGAAAAGACTTGGATCTTCTGCAAAAACCCTAGGTAAGAAAGGGAAGGCTTTCGGAAAGAAAGAGAATTTAATTCTCAACAGAGTTTAACTCTAATATATATAAAACAGAAGAACACATTTCTTCTCTCTTTGATAGAGGATCTGCAAAGTGCACATCTCCCCTTAAGGTCGAGAATTTAATTCTCAATGGGTCGAGATCCTGCCATGCAGATCCAAAACATAGAGAAGGAATGCAAGCATGAGAATTTAATTCTCGCAGAACTATAGGAATTCAATTCCTTTAAAATAAAATTAGGGCTCAACCCTGTATCATGGGAATTTAATTCCTTCAAAATAAAAAGAAGCAGGGTTTAACCCTAATTAAGAACATAGTTCTGTTGAAACAGCAGGAATTTGATTCCCTTAATCATAATTCTTTAAAACGGGAAGTTAGGGTTTAACCCTATTCAGTTCTTCACATATGTGAGGAATTTAATTCCTACAGAAAATTCAGAGTTCAACTCTGCTTCAGAATATAAATCTGCAAAAGGAAGTAGGAATTTAATTCCTTTGAAAATTAAAGGCCCGAGGAATTTAATTCCTGAAAAAAGATCAACAGATCCTCTAAAAACGACACACATAGAGGCAGGGTCACGGGCCACCACGTGACCCCCCCAAGAGATCTACAGAAAACCCTTTGAGTTGTCCCTCACGTGACCCACGTGACCCTTAATAAAAGCTCTAACAAATGAGCATATGAATGCCCGTCACGTGCAGACACGTGATGCTCTAAAAGACGCAGTAATCTCAGCAGAACCATTGAAAAGAGGGCGCTCTCACGTGTTGCTACGTGACCCCTTTTGCCTTAGTGTTCAACACTAAATTGGAACTCTCAAACCCAGCGTCAAAACACTGTTGGGCCTTAGCATTCAACAATGATTAAAAAAGCCTTATTGGCAGTGTTCAACACTGATCTGTTTTAATGTTTAACACTAATTTGAAAAAGCCTTATTGCTGGTGTTCAACACCAATTATTTCTTAGTGTTGAACACTAACTTATCAACCTTATTCCCAGTGTTCAACACTGATTGCTCTGAAGTGTTTAACACTAGGCTTTGGCCCAATTGGCTAAAGGGATAGAGGCAGACATTCTCCCTCAATGGACCAACAAAGAGTCAGTATTCCAGACCTGACTGGACTTAGCCCAAGCTGGCCATAAGTCCTCAATTTGTGATTAACTGGGCCGATAGGCTCATAACATAATTGATCAGTCTTGACCCAAATTGGGCCAGGGGACTATTTAATCCACCCCGGTTCTAGGGTACATCTCTTCACTCCTTTGATACTTGGCATTGTAATCCCTCAATGTCTTCAAAGAGGTGACGGGTCCCGAAGACCACTCATGATATAGACTGTGGGGTCCTTAAACCCATGCATAATGCAAAATTCCTGGTTACGTGGAACGCGGATAACGTAACTCTTTGACCCCGCGGAAAACGTCCAGAGCGGATCCTGGTCCTCGCAGAGCACGGCAGTGAACCCGTGTGAAGCATCCAGAGCGGAGCCTGGTCCTCGCCTAGTACGGCAGTGAACCCGTGTGAAGCATCCAGAGCACATACCGGACTGTGGAGTCCTTAAACCCATGGACTATGACGTCCTTAACCTTGACCGAGATGTCTTAAAACTACCAATGGACCGCAATGTCCCTAAACTACCCATGGACCGCAATGTCCTTAAACTACCCATGGACCGCAACGTCCTTAAACTAGAACCATAGAGCCTCCATATGCTCTTTCGTCGGATCTAAACGGTCCTGTTTAAGTTGATCTTAGCCTCAAAGATGGCTAACGCGTCCTTAAACCCTCAAACAGACTGGACTATGAATCCCCCTAATTAACTCTGGCTCGAGGGTACATCTCTGAACTCCTCTGACATTCGTCGTTGTAATCCTTCAACGTAGTCAGAGAGGTGACGGGTCCCGACGGCCACACATACGACGGACTACTATGTCCTGAAATTGGAACAATGGGGTCCAAACACTCCTTTGTCGGATCTAAATGATCCTGTTCAGTTGATCTTAGCCTTAAACTAGGACTAATGTGTCCTTAACAAATGTTTGAGTTGATCTTAGCCTCAAGCATGGCTAGCGTATCCTCAAACCAAACCCTCAAACCCAAATCTAAGAAGATACGGATTTGGACTAGTCCACGCCCTACGGGCGACGACATAACTCGGTCTCCGTAAACGATCCACGGGCAGGAAAACATAAAACAAAACACACGACACGAAGTGACCATCTGGAGAAGGAGAAAGTTGTTACCGCGACGCGGTAGCGTAATTAACTGCAGGGGCTTGCGCCTGCAGGGAATAGCGTCCCCACAATCAAAAACCCCTCACCCTGAGGGGGAATCTGACGAAGTCTGCTACATCGGCCGCATCCGTCTAAACCTCTGATATATGGCTCCATAAATCAACTTGGCATCTTCGGAGAGGCAGACGGATAGCACCTATTGGCATCTGCCCCGAATCTCAGGCAGGACGTCCTAACGTCTCGGCCGCCGTTCGGAGGGGAACACTATCAACTCTACTAAAAATACAAGTTTTATTCTTTATTCCTTTCTCTCATCTAAACTCCAATTACATACCCCTACGTGTGTGTATAGATCACCCCTACACTTGGAAATTCAAATCAAGCAATCGTACTCTCGTCCATTGTCCAAAGTACTTATCAGTAAGTGAATTTTTAATTGAATTTTGCTTACACATCCTTCATGCGACCGTTAATACTTCTTGAGGTACCAACAACCAATTACAAGATGTGTTTGCACATTAAAGCGTAATTCCTAGTCTTGCAACACCCAAGGCTTTTAGCAGTGACTCCCAAACCAGTTGGTCTAAGGCACTAGGTGATGAAGCACCCTCGCTAAATATTTTCTATTTTTTCAGCCTTAAGTAATCACAAAAAACCAGTGTCCATTTTTTTTTCTTTATTCACTTTTTTTTCTTTTATTTTCATTGTACTAAGGACTTTTAGACAAGAGCATTTCAAGGTCTCTTCTACTATTCCAAGTTTCAAGGTACGTGATTGTGCAATTTGTAGGGTATACGTTTTTAGAGTCTAGACTTAAGCTAGGAACTATTTTTCAAACTTATACTCTAATAAGAACATCAATACTCTTCCCTCATTTTGACTTAGCCTAAGAAGGGAACCCAAAATTTGCCTATTTCTAAATAAACTACAAGGTATATACTTTCTACCGTTAAACTTTGAGGAATATTATTTTTAGGGTTTTTAATTCACTAAGTCTAAGATCTAGTTGCTCCTAGCTAGTTAACCTATCTGTCAAACTCTAGTCAAATAAGCCAAAATTGAATACAATAATTTTTATAATTTTTGAAATTTTTCAAATTTTTATGGGTTTTTAAAATAAATATGCAAATGCAAAAATATGTACAAATGAATGCGAAGGAAGAAGACGTACCGAGCATACCCCCAAACTTGAACTTGACAGTGTCCTCACTGTCATACTAAACTAAGAGGGTCAAAATACCGGCACTTCCCTGTTTATTTATTTATAATTTTTTATTGTTAAGAAAAACAAAAATATATACAAAAAGGCCCTCCCCCAAACTTCATTTAAACTATGTTAGACATTACTGCCAAACTTTGCATAGACCAAACGTCAACACCAACCAGTTGAAAAATTTATCAGTAAAGAGTATTGGTTGGTGGAAGAATAAGTTGTAGCGATCCAAAAAAAATTGGGGAAGATAGAAGTGGTGGTATGGAAGGTGTGGAGGTGAATATACAGGAGGTGGTGATGCATCAAAACGAGAATGTGATTGATCAGCAATCAGTGGAATATTGGCATTCTCGTAGCTTATTAAAAGAAATGGGGGTGGTTCAACTTTTAAAGGAGGAGGTTGACTCACCACAATACCCCCAAAATGTTTCTGTGGGTCCTCTATTGACTTGGCACCATCCATCAAATGCATATGATATTCAATTATAAGGGAATTGATCTCCTCAATGTCCGCCATAGTCCAATCGAAAACTTGCCGCCTATCTTGTAAGACCTTTAAAATAGCGTTCTCTTGCTCGAAAGCTAGAGAGGCTGATATTATAATGGGAAAAGTCTCATTCTCACCTATGTAAGCATATTTAAGGTGAGGCGGTAAGGACATGAGTTCGAGTTTTAGAGGCGAAAGAATCATTGTGGAATCTACCTCGAACTCAAAGGACTCCAACACAGGTTCGAAATCACTGCAAACAACCGATTCGGATGGTTCGACTAACTTATCCAAAAATTCAAAAGACTCATATTCGGGCTGTGAGTCGTCATCATCCGAAAAAGTGAAACATTCATAATCAATGTCGGTTGTGTCAACGGTGGTAGGCTCAAGGAGGGACGCACTAGTGGCGTCAAAACTGTTTTCATCAAATAGAAATCTTTCAAACTCGCAGTCCTCCTGCGTGATTTCGTGAATAGAGCAAACTTCTCGTGTACTAGATTTAGGTACGGGGGGCAGACTTCCCATCTTATAAATTTTGAACTCACTAGACGTCTTCCCGAAGGATAAAGTCATGGAGCCATTGCGACAGTTTATCACAGCATTGGAAGTAGCCAAAAATGGTCGACCGAGAATCACCGGAATTTGGTTTCTTGGGTTAGCAACAGGTTGTGTATCCATAACAATAAAATCAACGGGGAATATGAACTCCCCAACTTTGATCAACACATCCTCTAGCTCACCCCTTGGATGAGTGATTGATCGATCAGCCATTTGGAGAGTACAACGAGTGGGTTTCAACTCTCCAACCCCTAATTGTTCGTACACGGAGTAGGGAAGCAGGTTAACACTAGACCCAAGATCTAAAAGTGCTCGATTAATTTTCTTATCCCCAATTGTTATTGAAATCGTACGACAGCCGGGGTCCTTTCGTTTTTGGGGTAAGGTTTGAGGGTGGTTAATAGCATTGCTCACTGCACTAGCCACTAGTACTTTCTTGGGTACTTGAGATGACTTTCTCTTCGAGGTGCATAAGCCCTTTAAGATTTTCGCGTATGAAGGGACTTGTTGGATTGCATCCAAGAGAGGTATATTTATGCTAACCTGCTTAAATAACTCCACAATCTTCTCCATTTGTGCAGTTGGTTTATTGGGACTCAACCTGTTTGGAAATGGAGCATTTTGAAGATTTGTTGAGTCAAAAGTCTGTGGAGTAGAATGTGGAGTAGGAACGGCACCCCGTGTAGATGTGTTCATGTTGTGAGAAATGGGTCCGTTCGAGTTAGAAGAAGTAGAGCCGTGTGAAGGGTGGAGAATAGGCTCTAAAGAAAAAGGTGAAGAAGAAGGTGAAGAAAATGAAGACGGGGAAGATGATGATGGAGAAGAAGAAGAAGAAGAAGAAGAAGAAGAAGAACCACCGGCGGGGATGTCATCACTAATACCCACATTATTTTGCAACACTCTTCCGGATCTCAACGTGGTCACCGCATTTACATTGTGATTGTGATATGCGTTTTGTGTGTGACCGGGATTTGGCATTGGTTGAGATGGAAGCTTTCCCTTTTCTCTCTCGCTCAACGCAGCAGTTAATTGTGCAATTTGTGCCTCAATAGATTTGATACTTTGATCGTGTGAAGCATTGTTATGCATCAAAGACTGAACATAATTTTCAAATCTTGCTGCGGATTCTGTAGATTGTTTGAGAAATGCATCTAGACTTTTTTCGAGCGAGATAACCTTATCATCATTTGGTTGAACCAAATTGTTCGTTTGATTTGTATAAGGTTGTTGTTGGAAAGGTTGCTGGTTTTGAGTTTGTGAAGGTGCTTGTTGTTGTTGTGGAGGAGGAGGTCTTTGAAAATTGTTATTCCCTTGGAATTGTTGATTTTGGTTCCAAGCGAAATTTGGATGACTCCTCCACCCCGGATTGTATGTCGAAGAGTACGGATCGTTTCTTTGTCGTTGCTTGTTTAGTTGATAAAACTGCACATTTGTTATTACATTTTTCCTACCATTTCCATATTAAAAAAGATCTTTATTATAATATATCATACATATGAGGGTTTATGTGTAAAAATACTATTTTCCATGTGTTGATATATTATAATTAGAATTTGGTAGGAAAATGTATGCAAATAATATCATTGACCTAATCCTAGTAGAACTAAGTCTACTAAATATTATTTAAGTTGTTGTGCAGAATTTTCAGGGCTGAAATCAAGGAAATCAAAGTTGGCAAATCAAATCTACCAAAGATATTCAAGAAACTAATTCTGGTAGAAATGTAGAAAAGATTTTCAAAGTCTAAATACTCAAAAGATTACCAAGTGTTACAGATATGAAGCTACAAAAATTAGAGGCCATGATCTCACCAAAAGGGGGCGGATCCGCGGCCAAACCTATCCAATGGCCGCGGTTCCGCCGCGGATTTGAAGAGTTAAGATATGGGATTGTGGTGGTTAGAATCCTAACAACTAGTTTCCATATTAGGAAACTAGGGTTCTGGCTCTGTGACTATAAATAAGGACCGAGAGCCTTTTGGAAAAATCATCAAGCCGACGAGATCACGAAGTCCAAGACGGCTCACGCATCCAGGTTGATCATCAACGGTTCATCTACCTCCTTAGAAGAGATCGAGAAGCAAACTAGTATTTGTAATCATTTTCTAAGGAAAATAAAGTGTTATGAGTTTGGTTGATTAATAAAGGTAATTCTTTTTCTTATTCTATTTCTTTGTAGTTTCATTATGAATTCTCTCTCCATCTCTTTTTCTCCCAACATGCGCGAGTAATTCTCCGCTTGTTAGGGTTCGTAGGATTAGGGTAGGCTAATGGATGATGAAGATCCTTAAACTCTTTTTAAGTCCTATAAAGTTTATAAACTTTATCAAAAGAATCATTAACATCCTAATCGGGCGCGCTAACAATTCTTTGTTAGTTCCGACCGCGATTAGAGATTAGATTAATGATTGTTTTGGTAAAGGCTAGATATGAACGGAGTTCCGTGTCGAGATAAGGGTTAAGAGTGAGATTCCTTTTCCCTCCAGAAACCCTAATATACACGCATCACCGTCGTTCTAGTTTTAAATCTATTAAAGGATAAAAGGGTAACTTTTAATTAATCGTCCATAACTACTAAATCCTAACGAACCCTACAAGCCCTCTTATTATATTAACTACATCCATAAATATTCTAGATCTATATTTTGCATTAGTGCTTAACGTAGATCTAGAAACTTTTCACAAAATTCTTTATTCCTCCTCTCTTTTTCAACACATCTAAAGTAAGAGTAAAAGATTCAACGTTTCCCTGAGGACGACCCGTACTCATCTCGGTCTAGCTACGCGCGATACCGTTATTGATTGCGGTTATTCTACAAACACACTCTTTTTCGTACCAATCAAATGGCGCCGTTGCCGGGGATACGTGCGTAATTTTTTATTCTTATTATTTGTGTTGAATTCTTAGACTATTCATATCATTATTAAAACAAAACTGCAAATTGCATATTTAACGATTTGTGTGTGAATTTTGCGAGGGAATCTGGAGTCACGGACTTGAGGAAACAGGAGATCTAGGGTTCCGAACTTCTCTGGTATCTTTCTTAACTCCTTCTCTCTCCTCTCAAATCCAATAAAATCTATTTTCTGCAGGATTCTTTGCCAAATAGCGCCGCTCAAAAATCTTTTTGCAAAAGTTTTGTGATTGGTTTTGTTTTGCATATTTTAATACGGACTTTAAGGGGCAAAGACCAAATCAAGATTAGGTGGGGATTTCATCACCCTTCCTAAGCCCCACAAATCACAAACCGAGCATCTAGATCAACCCTTCATTAATTTAAAAAAATATCTAGACCAGACTCTAAGGACTGTCGCGCTCAATAAGGACAGAGGAAGGTCGTGGGTAATCTATCGTTTATCCGCATTACTTTTGTAGTGCCTAGGCAAGTGTGTCAAAGGCTAGTGGTTTTTAATTAGGCCCACTACTGTGGTTCCTTCCCACTTACCTGGCACTTACCTGGCTACAAGGGTAGTATGGAGGCGGTAGAGGATTGATCTTGCGGCTTGTCCTTTGGAAGTCTAGGAGCGGTCTAGAGACTGGACCTAGGTGACCTTAGTTCTAGGGTTGCTTGTGCATCTTAGGGTGATTTGTCTTGAGTCCCACTTTTTCAAAACAAGCCAATTTTAAATCACACATACGCTGCCACTTGCACTAAACCCGCTTAGTGCATGCTCGGCTGGACACGGGATCCTAGTGCCCGTCTTGTCCGCGTTCCTGCTATCGACGCCGAAGTCGGTACTTCTTCATCCTCTTTTCCCCCACCACACACCACGACCGAGATGGACGACACTCCATCAAATTATAACACCACGCTGCCACCGCCCGAAGGTGCGCAGAATCCACCGCGCATTTCTCTCCAAGAGAGATGCTATCCTATCCGTGGTCCTCTTCCCACTTGTCTATCTCTTCCACCACCTAACGGGGATAATTTCGAAATTAAACCCCACCACATCAATCTGCTACCCAAATTTCACGGGCTTGAGTCGGAAGACGCGTACGTTTTCATCACCAAATTCGAGAATGTATGCGCAATGATGGGTACTTCACAATTGACTTTAGATGCTATGCGCTTACGTCTTCTCCCATTCACACTGTGCGACTTGGCAGAAAAATGGCTTTATAATACTGCCGCACACTCTATCACTAATTGGGATGAATTCTTCATAGCATTTCTTAAGAAGTTTTACCCAAACCATAAGACTGCCCATATTAAGAGCGAGATCAACCAGTTCACCCAGCTTCCCAGTGAACCATTTTGGAAGTGCTTTGAACGTTTCAAGGATCTGCTTGTCCAATGTCCTCATCATGGAATACAAAGATGGGATTTATGTCGGATTATATATGAGGGCATTAATCCAGCGACAAAGAAGATGCTTGAAACAATGTGTCAATGCAATTTCATGTCTAAAGATGACGGTGAAGCATGGAAATATCTGGAAGATCTCGCAGAAAACACTTTGCAGTGGGAAAGCGTAAGACCACCTTCAACTAAGGGAGGTATTCACCAGCTCGATATTTCCATCGCAGTAAAAGCCGAAATGGCAGCGATACAGAAGAAACTCGACGCTATTGAGAACAAATTCTCATCATTCTCCCAAAATCATGTCACGCTTCCTAAGACCGTCTGTGGTTGCTGTTCGGATCCTTCACACTTAACGGAAGAATGTCCTATGAATGCTTCGTTTTAAGCTAATACTGCTTTTCAGCAGCGACCTAGAAACGACCTTTATTCTTCCACGTACAATCAAGGATGGAGGAATCATCCTAACTTTGCTTGGAATAAAAACCAACAAAGCAATTATCAAATACCTCCTCCACAGCAACCACAACCTCAGAATCAGCCCCCCTTTCAGTCACAGAATTTCCAAAATCCGGCCAACATTTCTACACCACAAGTGGCCGGTACTGACAACTCACTTGCACAAACATTGGATATGTTCATGAAACAATCCATGCAAATTTCGGCTGAGATGAGGTCTTCTATTGATACCATAACGAAAAACTCCGCCTCCCATGGTGAGAGTATTAAATCATTAGAAAACCAAATCGCACAGTTAAACGCCGCAATGAGTGCGAGAGAGAAAGGGAAACTCCCATCTCAACCCCTACCGAATCCTAGCCATTCACAAAATCATAATGTGAATGCCGTTACTACGTTGAGATCGGGGAGAGAGCTGAATAACCGAGTGGGTGAGCAGTTTGATGTTAGTGACACATTTGATACCCCAGCTTCTTCTTCCTCTTCCCCTAATTCGTCTATTCCCCCACCTTCATTCGAGCCTATTCTCCGTTTTCCCCAAGGCTCGAACATTTCGCCAAATCTATCTAAGTCGATGCCCACTCCAATTTTGGGATCGAATCCGTCGCCACAGTCTTCTCCACAAACGTTGGATCCAAAACTTATTGATCAAGCACCTTATCCAAACAGGTTAAGAGGCAACAGACCAAGTCCACAAATGGAGAAGATTGTGGAAATTTTTAAGCAAGTTAGCATAAACATTCCTCTACTAGATGCTATTCAACAAGTTCCGTCATATGCGAAAATCCTAAAGGACTTGTGCACTAGGAAGAGAAAAGTTCAAGTACCTAAAAAAGTTTTCCTTGCGAGTAATGTCAGCACTGCTTTTACACAACTACCCAAGAAACGAAAGGACCCCGGAAGTCCTACAATTTCAATTTCTATTGGGGGTAAAAATATCAATCGTGCTCTACTCGATCTAGGTGCTGTAAGTCCGCGGCGGCGCCCCGGCCGTCGATTCGACGCCGGAAACGCGGAAACAAAAACTTTCAAAAACTATTGAACCGGCACCACCGCGCACTTTTCACCCGGATCGGGCCATTAACCTAGCTACTAGCAAACAAGAAAAGAATAGAGAAGCTATACCAAGCGATCCGTGTCCTTCGGGCTTCGTCTCCACTCCGATCTCCCGCGGAAACTCCTTTCATCTCCTCCTCGTCGGAAAGGGCACCACGTAGCCGGAATCTTTTACGGGCTCCCACCTCTTGACCGAGGCAACTCGGGTGCGAAGTTGGCTGGCCGACGCGTCCAAGATGTGCTGTAGAATAGTGTAGAATCGTTGTCTCTTTTGGGGTCAAGAAGTTGCCATGGATGGAGGGATAGAAGGAATGAACTTTGGAAAGGTGAGAAGGGTTTTTATGAGCAAGCCAAAAATGAGATGTTTCAATTTCCCTCTCTCAATCAAAATGAACCTCTCCCTCTCACTAGTGTAGTGGCCGGCCCCCCCATGAAAGAATGATGGATGGGATAAAAAGAATAATGCAAGAAAGAATATATCAACATGAGAAAAGAAAATGGCCACATCCATTTCAAATCAAAACCCATCATAATGAAAACAAGTGAGTTGATTCAAAAGGAATCTCATCATGAAAGAACACTCATGATGCCTCACCTATGCTTGGAAGCCCTCCACAAATAAGTTATTTGCAAACTGCAAATAACCCCCTCCATCAGAAACTCCGGCCGTGAAGGAACAAAGGAAAACCGGCCGGAACGGAATGCAAACTGGCAACTTCAGAAAACTGATACCGTAATAAATTACAGGAAAACCCCGCTACTGCAAATATATGTACGCATTTGTATTCCCACTGAACACAAATGAAAAGAGACAAAATCTACACTATCTAATACTAGAATCCGGCTTAAGCCAAAGCCGGCTAGTAAAAAACCGTCCAATCACGATCCGTGCAATACCGCACGTATCTGATCGAACCCTGCCATATCTCCATACGGCCTCTACAGCGTTTCGCCCGAAACCTGAGTAACAGTGTGTGGTGGACTCTAAAGACACGTCAATACTATGGCTGTGGATTTAACCACTAGCACGTCAGAGGTATAAGCCATACGTGACGGGCCACCAGCTATTGACCAAAAGGGACGTCGATGAGCGAACTCATCCTGACACCCTACTGAGCCTGTCAGTGACAATATCCGTACAGTCCGGTCCGTTCGTCTATGAGCATCGCATGGCGGGCCTAGGGGGTTGGTAAAAGTCAGACCCCCAAAAGCGGTACAAGTCGTGTCGGAGTGTAGCCCAGAACACCCTGAGATACTACTGGAATACCTACCAGCAAATCTCCTACCTTGGCCAAGGACTTTTCATGTTCTGGCTCTCCTAGACACAGCGCGACCTCACCCCCAATACCGGGAGAGACGAACCCCTGCAGATCCGCTCACCGCCTCCATGTGGCTCGGGACTGTACCCAACTAAAACCTGTTTGCACGACTCCTTTGAGCCGTGGTAGGGTAGTAATCAAAGCACAGTGGGAACTCACACGAGACAAATGACGATCTCAGGTCGATGAACTAACCTGTACACATGTCACCAGGGAACTGCTATCTGACATCAGGTATAATCCCAACTAGCAGGTTCCCGGCGAGTCCTGTCCGGTGTACTCATAACCCAATGAGCACCTGTATACATCTTAGGTGAACCAACTGACACCAGTGGCTTGTGAGACCGGCCACCGCCCCTCGTCGGGGTCTCGACTGTATACACTAGTCTACTCCGGAGTATCGATGCCCTGTCTCGAAACTCCCACGACTAGGGACCATTTAAGGATGTGCTTATAGACCCCAGCTCCCACGTATATGATCGCCCTCATACTGCTGGTAGTCCAGTAAGAATCCTAGGGGCTCTATCAACGTGTAATAGCGACTCGTAAGGTCACCTAAAGCAGTACACGATGATAAAGATAAACCAGATAGCATACTATCATCTCGAGTAAGACTGTCCTACCGGCATAGGTCCTCCCTCAATCATTGTAATCACGTGCCTGTGATCCAATAATTGACTCTGAGGGCACTATATCCAACAATCTCCCACTTGCACTCAAGGCTAATTATTGCGATGTCGCATACTCACAGCCCGTGTGATACCGAACACCCAACTCCTCTACTAGTCAGTCTCACAAAGCTCGTTTGCGAAACTATTGCGTTCGAGGAATAGCCTCAGTGAGTGGATCCGCTCTGGTGTTTCTTTCTATGTCTTTCTTTACCTCAAGTTCGTAGAGAAAGCCATCTCCCGAAATGAGCAATACCTATCTTAGAATGTGTCTGGATATCTGATGGGACCTAGCTCATAAGTGAACTCCAAATCCAAACTTCTTAGACTGTATCGTCAATTGAACTTAATCAGTATCCTGCGCCATGCCTTCCCTCAGTATCCACTTGGACCACCTGTCCAAAACACTGCCCCTCGTCAGAAGGAAAACTATAACTCTGACAGCCACTCTGCCATCCAGGTCACCTTGGAAGCCTGGAATGATAACCGTCTCCCGAAGGAGGCTGCCGTTATCAAATCCCTAGAACATCAACTTATGTTCTAAAACTGCTTCCGATTGTTTCTCCAGGATTGGATGAATATCAACTTATTGCACCTACTGCAAGAACAACATCCGGTGTGGTACTTGACATCTCATGATTGACTCAATTGCCTAAGCAAATGATCTGCCAATCATGCGCATCCCTCTCCCCTTTAGTCTGTAAGACAGCTTTAGAGAGGGTGACTCCATCACCTGCAGGTATACTACCATGCCAGGAGTCGTCCATTCTAAATACACATAGAATGTTGTCCAAGTACCCTGATTGGGAAACCACCCAAATCTAGATCTAAAACCATAGATCTAGTAACCAGAATGTCTGATATAATATCCAAGTCCTGTATGGAGAAACCACTGTGTGACGACCAAAGTATAACCGATCGTAGTATAGGAATATCACTTCCTACTCTGTGTATGTCATCAAATACCAGGACATCACACCCTACTACCTTCTTAACAGATCCATCCCCTATTCTGATGAAGTCAAACCTATGACTGTCACATCAGAAATAGATGATCTATCTCCGCTATATCTGCTTTAGTCTGTAAATAGACATAAGCCTGATGTCCACCAATGCTTCCGCTGCTCCCACTGACTACGACAACCCTCTGGCAGAGTTATATAGACGTACACTTCTAAATCCAGTTTAGAACGACGCTACACTCATCCTCCCGCCGGGTCTCACAGTCTGGAACAACAGCAATGGCAAGTGTGGGTAAACAAGAACCTCCCTGTCACCGTCCTTGAGCGTACCGAAGTACCTCTCGAGCGCCTGAGGTTACCCACCATATCTGCGGAGTGGCCTAGTGGAATGTCAAACCAGATTGAATCTTTAGGTTCTTATCAAATCTTCAGTAATCGTTTGCGGTTCTGGAATCACTTCCAGTTCTACCATACTCCCACTACTGTTTTCTGAAAAAATCCATTTTTAATTAAAACTGTGGAGAGTCAAGAACAATATCACTATTGATCTTCCAGATGGTAGAATATCAACCCTCGTCATAGCCCGGGTCAACCCACAAACAGCCATTACAGAAACGTGCCTTGAGTTGTCCAGTATCTGGTTTTAAGCATAAGCCGGACAACTCCCCGTATCTTAACAATGTCAAGATATGAACTGTTCTATATCCAATATAGAAACAGAGGCACTGATTTAATTGAACCAGATTCAAATCATACAGCTGTCTCCAGTGCATGTCAACTAAATAGAAGGAGGCCGATCAGCGTTACTCAACTTAGGAGTATTTCCAATTATGAGTAACCTGATAGAGAAGCAAGTTCTCTTAATCATTACTATCAACTGAATACCATACACAAGTATCTACATCTTCGATCACCTTGAAGAATCCCGATACTTGCAATACCTGCTTCTCTACTTTACTCTTATACCTATAACTCCTCAAAACTTAGACCCTGTGTTTCTACGAAACAGATGTCTAAGAACTAGAGAAGTCATAAGTAAACAGAATATAGTACGAGGACCAACCCCTCTGTCCTAATGGACACTGGAAAATATAAAATACTCTGTACAAGTCCCTTGAGTCAAATGACTCATTCACTGTGTGTCGTAGGTTGAAAACTGTACTTTTGGTTAAGAAGAATTACACCGCTGTTCAATGCTCCTTACCTAACCATCCACTGATATAGGTAAATGTCAAAGACATAATTTCAAAAAGTATATCTCACTCTATAAAAATAGACGTACAGATATATCAATTTGAAATTGGTGCATAACAACGGATATTTAAAACCAAATATTTGCCGACCGGCAAACAACCCAGGTGGCTTCCTCAAATATCACCAATTCCAACGAATCCCGATATAATGAGGATAGTCACCTAATTCCCAATAACTTACTCCCACTCACCATCTGTAAAACCATACAGATGTGAGAGTCATACCTGGTAAATACATACCCTGGAGCAAGTGTCTAATCGGGAAATCAGTTTTCTATTAACAGTACACAGTGAACCTGAAACATTGAAATGTTTCGATGGGGTATCCTGGTATTCCTAGTAATGCCACTTCCATTATCCGAATTCACAACTATAACCGTATAATTCTTTGCCACTTCTCCAAATCCCTTTATATGTCTTTAGTCATTACCTTCTGTACACCCCTTTAAGCCAAATGGTTTTCTTCAACTGTAACCGTATATCTCTTTGCCATCTCTCCAAATCCCTTTACATGTCTTTAGTCATTACCTTCTTTACACCCCTTTAGGCCAAATGGTTATCTTCCTTCCCTACCGTTCGGCACTAGCCTAAGGTTTGGAAGAAGTCTATCCAATAAGCATAATGGGTGTACTGTCCTAATCCTAGGAGCACTCGCAATGCGAGAGAAGGTGAAGATAAAAGACACCTGAATGAACTTTATTCCTATTTCTCCTGAACCAGGATCCATCCCCGAACTGGAACAAGTTCCTTTTGAGTTCGTATATAACCATACGATGGATTATCCAATAAACTGGGATCTGCGTAGTGATACGGAGTGTCCTGGAGAAATACAAAGGTGATTTAGGATTGGCGAAGAAATACTTGGTTTGGTCGTGAATAGCAGTCGCAATTTACTTTGCCCTCTTACTAATCCCTTGCTTTGTCTTAACTTAATACCTTCTGTACACCGTTTAGACTAATTGGCTTTCTTCATTCCCCACCGTTCGGCACCAGCCTATGGTTTGGAAGAAGACTGTCCAATTTGCGTAATAGGTGTACTATCTCCTAAACCAAGGAGTACTCGCAACCTGAGAGAAGGTAAAAGGAAAAGACAACTGAATAGTCCTATTCGTTTTCTCCAGAACCGGAAACCATCCTCGAATTCCTTCGAGTTCGTATATAACGATACGATGGTTTTGTCCAATGGAAGTGGACGTTCGTAGTAATACGGGGTGTCCTGGAGAAAAGGGTAAAAGTAGGAGTGGCAATAAGGTCTGCAACTCTGACAATCCAAAAGCCAGTGTAAAGAAGGTTCGGTCAACTTGGTCACTGAGTCATAGTCTAGGGTCGGGTCAATGGTCGCTTCCAAAGAGAGAGAGAAAAGAAACACTCAGCGTGCACTCTAACCTAGATCAGAATGGTTATCACTTTATCTAATCTGGAAACCTCCCACTGTAACGTCAAATTCTTTCCCAAACCTGAAAGAAGAATTAGCCGGGATCACCCGAGGAGTAAACCAACTCATCAGCGGGAATCGGGATCCAACCATCATCGCATGATAACGTGACGGAATCCGCTCACGCTATCACACTCCAGAAGGTATGCGCATATCTGGCAAGTTTCAGTTTTTTTGAAACTCCCGATGTGGATTTTTGCCCCATGCTCTTATGACCTTGACTAAGGCCAACAAATCATAAGTCACATGTCAAGTTCTACCCGTCATTGTCCAGGTTGATTTGAACCCACCCGTTCAAGCCCATGACTAGGGCCAATAAGGCTATACGACTGTCCCAAACCAACGCATCTATCTATGCAGCATATGAACACCCAATAGCTACCAAACACTGTGCCTTGACTATGGCCAACAAACACGGCTTGAATACTATTGACTATCCATATGAAACGACGGAGGGCTACGAATGGTTTCTGGCGAAAACCATTAACGTAATGAACTTGATATCGTTGAAGGAACTGATAGCTTTAGAAAAATATAGTGACGGAAACCTTTGCTAAAGAGGTCACTCCCGGTGAAGGGATCTCGGCTCTTTCCCCGTGGAATGAGGTGCAGGATATTCCAACTGAATACCACGATGCAAAGCAAAAGTAATTGGCTATAGTGAAGTTATTGCCCTGACGCAAACTTTTGTCCAAAGGGTCACTCCCGGTGAAGGGATCTCGGCCCTTGCCTCGTCGACTGAGGAGCAGGATATTCCAACTGAATACCACGATGCAAAACAAAAGAGAACGTCCTTGCAATAACAGTTTTTTGAAAAAGTGTTCCAACAACATCAGAATAGGTTTGTTTATCTTGCATTGATCCGAATCAACGCAGTCCCATCAATTGATCACACCACAAAAGAACGAAAATAATGATGTACGTATATGCCATCCGCATTCGCCCCTGGGTCCCGTCATCACCCGTTAGGTTACTTAACTAACGACAGAGCGGGGACTGGACTAGCGCGGATGCAAAACATATACAACATCTACTAGTATATATATAATATATAATTTTCGCTCAAGGCGTGATAAAATGCAACATCACAGAAATGTACAGCATCACAGAACAATACAGATATCTGGGATCCCCGGGTTTCACAGAGCCGCTACTGAAACCCAACGTTCCCCTGGTCGTGTGGATAGCCTGTGCAATGAAATCCTAGACCCCTACGGGCGCGGCAAGTTACCCGACAAAACCTGAAGCGAGGCAGCCCCCATCAGCAACGTGAATGGACCACCCAACACTTCACGGAATCCTGTAACTTGGGCACCCCTCTTGGGTCAACCTGTACCCTCTACGAGTGCGGCGAATGGCCCGCCAATTCTAGAGTAAAGCCCCCTCCGTCTCAATACCATGAGATGCGGGCTTGTTGCCCTCTAGAACCCGGCTATCCGTGCACCCCTCCTTGGGGTAATCCTAGTACAGAAAGTAAAATATACATACAACGGGTACATCGACCTCGACCCGGTCGTGCCACAAAAGAATAATACAAACAGGCAGTGACGGCAGTCCACATGTCGGACGCTCGCCCCACAATATCAAATGTACATATAAAACAAAACTGTACTAACATTGCATCCAGGCTATCCCCCACGACCAATCCGCAACAACACAGCACAATCACAGAACATCAACGTGAATGCCACGTTCGCAAATCCGTCTAAAAGGGCTATGGCAGATAGACTGGATTTACCGATCAAATGACATTCACGGTCGCAGATATAATGTAAATACTGTGAACTAGCATGTTTAAAATATCCGATCGACCAAATTTTATCAAGTGGGCCCCAAAGTATTACTGTAGTACTTACAGAAAATCTGGGCCCAAAAAGAATATCCCAAAACCCCTATTTCCAAGTCTAAAGCCCTCTAGAAAAATTTGGCATGCTGATCGGTTAAAAGCGCGGCGGAACCGCGGCCCAAGCATGGGTTTGGCGGCGGTTCCGCGGTGGTTTGGAAAGATCTCGCGACCAAATTTTCACAGATTTCTTAGATTTTCATGCACAGTATTCTGAAACAACCTGAAAAATTTTTGGAGCTAAAAAAAATTCGACAGAGAACAGTGCACTGAAAATACGGTTTTTTTTTTGGGATTTTTGTTCTATCGAGTTCTAAACATACTAGAGTAAGCTAGGCATGGTTAATGGCGTGGCTCTGATACCAATGTAAGTCCGCGGCGGCGCCCCGGCCGTCGATTCGACGCCGGAAACGCGGAAACAAAAACTTTCAAAAACTATTGAACCGGCACCACCGCGCACTTTTCACCCGGATCGGGCCATTAACCTAGCTACTAGCAAACAAGAAAAGAATAGAGAAGCTATACCAAGCGATCCGTGTCCTTCGGGCTTCGTCTCCACTCCGATCTCCCGCGGAAACTCCGTTCATCTCCTCCTCGTCGGAAAGGGCACCACGTAGCCGGAATCTTTTACGGGCTCCCACCTCTTGATCGAGGCAACTCGGGCGCGAAGTTGGCTGGCCGACGCGTCCAAGATGTGCTGTAGAATAGTGTAGAATCATTGTCTCTTTTGGGGTCAAGAAGTTGCCATGGATGGAGGGATAGAAGGAATGAACTTTGGAAAGGTGAGAAGGGTTTTTATGAGCAAGCCAAAAATGAGATGTTTCAATTTCCCTCTCTCAATCAAAATGAACCTCTCCCTCTCACTAGTGTAGTGGCCGGCCCCCCCCCATGAAAGAATGATGGATGGGATAAAAAGAATAATGCAAGAAAGAATATATCAACATGAGAAAAGAAAATGGCCACATCCATTTCAAATCAAAACCCATCATAATGAAAACAAGTGAGTTGATTCAAAAGAAATCTCATCATGAAAGAACACTCATGATGCCTCACATATGCTTGGAAGCCCTCCACAAATAAGTTATTTGCAAACTGCAAATAACCCCCTCCATCAGAAACTCCGGCCGTGAAGGAACAAAGGAAAACCGGCCGGAACGGAATGCAAACTGGCAACTTCAGAAAACTGATCCCGTAATAAATTACAGGAAAACCCCGCTACTGCAAATATATGCCCGCATTTGTATTCCCACTGAACACAAATGCAAAGAGACAAAATCTACACTATCTAATACTAGAATCCGGCTTAAGCCAAAGCCGGCTAGTAAAAAACCGTCCGATCACGATCCGTGCAATACCGCATGTATCTGATCGAACCCTGCCATATCTCCATACGGCCTCTACAGCGTTTCTCCCGAAACCTGTGTAACAGTGTGTGGTGGACTCTAAAGACTCGTCAATACTTGGCTGTGGAATTAACCACTAGCACGTCAGAGGTATAAGCCATACGTGACGGGCCACCAGCTATTGACCAAAAGGGACGTCGATGAGCGAACTCATCCTGACACCCTACTGAGCCTGTCAGTGACAATATCCGTACAGTCCGGTCCGTTCGTCTATGAGCATCGCATGGCGGGCCTAGAGGGTTGGTAAAAGTCAGACCCCCAAAAGCGGTACAAGTCGTGTCAGAGTGTAGCCCAGAACTCCCTGAGATACTACTGGAATACCTACCAGCAAATCTCCTACCTTGGCCAAGGACTTTTCATGTTCTGGCTCTCCTAGACACAGCGCGACCTCACCCCCAATACCGGGAGAGACGAACCCCTGCAGATCCGCTCACCGCCTCCATGTGGCTCGGGACTGTACCCAACTAAAACCTGTTTGCACGACTCCTTTGAGCCCTGGTAGGGTAGTAATCAAAGCACAGTGGGAACTCACACGAGACAAATGACGATCTCAGGTCGATGAACTAACCTGTACACATGACACCAGGGAACTGCTATCTGACATCAGGTATAATCCCAACTAGCAGGTTCCCGGCGAGTCCTGTCCGGTGTACTCATCACCCAATGAGCACCTGTATACATCTTAGGTGAACCAACTGACACCAGTGGCTTGTGAGACCGGCCACCGCCCCTCGTCGGGGTCTCGACTGTATACACTAGTCTACTCCGGAGTATCGATGCCCTGTCTCGAAACTCCCACGACTAGGGACCATTTAAGGATGTGCTTATAGACCCCAGCTCCCACGTATATGATCGTCCTCATACTGCTGGTAGTCAAGTAAGAATCCTAGGGGCTCTATCAACGTGTAATAGCGACTCGTAAGGTCACCTAAAGCAGTACACGATGATAAAGATAAACCAGATAGCATACTATCATCTCGAGTAAGACTGTCCTACCGGCATAGGTCCTCCTTCAATCATTGCAATCACGTGCCTGTGATCCAATAATTGACTCTGAGGGCACTATATCCAACAGGTGCTAGTGTTAACTTGCTTCCGTATTCTGTTTATGAGCAATTAGGGATCGGAGAGTTAAAACCTGCGCATTGCACTCTTCAGATGGCCGATCGATCTATCACCCAACCAAGGGGTGAGCTAGAGGATGTGTTAATCAAAGTCGAGGAATTCATATTTCCTGTGGACTTTATTGTTACAGATACACAACCTGTGGCAAACCCAATTAATCAAATCCCGGTGATACTCGGTCGACCCTTTTTGGCCACTTCCAACGCAGTAATCAAATGTAGAAACGACTCTATGACCCTATCCTTTGGAAAGAAGTCAATTGAGCTTAACATTTACAAGTTGGGAAGTGAACCCTCCGAACCCTATGCTCATGTGTGTTCTGTTGAATTAATGGATGTCGACAGCAGCGAATATGATCAACCTCTTGATACTGACTCTTTTCATATGTTGTTGTTTGACCCAACTATGTATTCTTCCGGGTCAACATCTAACGCAGATGAGGAACTTTTTATAGAGTCTGACGATCACCCCATTTTTTCTGATGACATTATTCTTCGGGGTATCGACGAAAGCTTTGAGGAAATTTTCGCTGATGAACTCACATATTTACAAGACACGGGTGTTGAGATAAATCAACTCCAAGATGAAGAAATTGGACCTCCACCCCTTTTTTGGACAATCATGATAATGTGAGTAATCCATCATTACTATCACTGTGTCGTCTCTCCAACTTGAGACGCAATCCTTTTCCATTACACCTCTTATCACCTCCCCACTTCTTCTCGTCGAAAGGTGACATGTTCTTCCACCAACCTTTGTGCTTCATCGATAAAATTTTTGAATGGTTGGTGTTGACCTTCGGTCTTTGCAAAGCTTGGCATTGACTAATAACCTTGACCCCCTCGTGTGATTTTAAATGATTAAAATTGTTTAACTCAAGTTTGGGGGGGGGTATATTTTGGGCTCTTGAAAGAAAATGATTTTTACAAAATTGTGAGCCAAAAATAAGTTTGGGAGAGGATTTTCACTTTCATATATTCTTACCCCCATTAATAATTTCCTCCCAAGTCTACAGGATTTGAGCTTAACGGATGACATCAGTGAGGACACTGCTGTAAACAGGTTTCGGGGAGGTTTGTGCTTATTTACGCATCAATTTGCATCATACTTTGCATAAGCACAACATTTTCAAAAATTTTCTTTTATAACAAAAGAGTAGAAAGTGAAAAATTACATCCAAAAGATAGGAATAGTTTAAGAAAACCAAGAAAATTAGAAGTTTTCTTAAACGAACTAGTAATAAGTAGTTATGAGCTGTTGTCCCAAGGGTTAGTAAGATGAAGGAAGTCACTAATCTGAGTATGAAAATAAGTCTGAAAAATAGTTTCTATTCTGGAAGCCAAACATTTGAATGTTGATACCCTACTATATGCACTTACACACGTCTTGAAACTCGGAATAGTAGAGGATACCTTGAAATGCTCTTGTCTAAAAGCCAAAGTATGAAGGAAATAAAAAAAAATGAAGAAAATATAAAAATGGTGAAAAGAAAAATGAACACTGGTTTTTTTATCGCCAAGGCAGCAATAAAAAAATATAGCGAGGGTGCCTCTTCATCTAGTGTCCTAAGGCCAACTGGTCTGGGAGTCACTGCTAAGCCTTAGGTGATGCAAGACGAGGAAAATACTATCACCTAATCAGCAAGCACATGAGTAATCAGTCGGTTAGTACCTCAAGAAGTATTAACGGTCGCATGAAAATGTGTGAGCAAATCTAAATATTCATCAAATTAAAAAGTACTACGGCAGATGGACAAGTGTATGATAGCTTGAATTGAATTCTCCGAGTGTAGGGATGTTCTATTCACACACGTAGGGGTATATGATCGATGTTTGGATGAAAGGTAGGAATGAAGAATAAAGACGATGTTTTATTGAGGGATGATGTGATTTCTAACATTTTTTCATGACTATTAAGATAGGGCTCATGACAACTGAAAACCTAGTGTAGTTGGAAACTCTTATTTTCAAAGTCTTTCTTTTATGGTTCTTATCTTTCTATGTAAATTTCACCATCTCTCTTTTGTTATAGGATTTTGTGGGTGTAATCCGCTGAAAACCCTCAGGAGACAACACTCCTCCTACTAGGGACACCTAGAGGTTTAACGGCTTGTTGCACGTGCTTAGTGCAATCGTGTTTGCCTACGAAAGTGTGCTTAGTTTTCTCCTTTCTTTTTCTCCTTCTCTTGAATAAACTAGTTTGCTCGGGACGATCAAAGATAAGTTTGGGGGTATCTCAAGATGGCTCACGCATCCAGGCTGATCATCAACTGTTCGTCTACCTCCTTGGAAGAGATCGAGAAGCAAACTAGTCTTTGTAATCATTTTCTAAGGAATCAAAGTGTAGATTGTTCAAGTTAATTAATAAAGGTAGTTGTTTTATTTAATTCTTTTGCATTTTAATTATGTTTTCCCTCTCTATCTTTTCATCTTCTTTTCCCAACATGCGCGAGTAATTCTCCGCTTGTTAGGGTTCGTAGGATTAGGGTAGGCTAATGGATGATGAAATCCCTAACCCTTTTTAAGTCCTATAAAGTTTATGAACTTTATCAAAAGAATCATTAACAACCTAATCGGACACGCTAACAATTCTTTGTTAGTTCCGACCGCGATTAGAGATTAGATTAATGATTGTTTTGGTAAAGGCTAGATATGAACGGAGTTCCGTGTCGAGATAAGGGTTAAGAGTGGGATTCCTTTTCCCTCCAGAAACCCTAATCTATACGCATCACCGTCGTTCTAGTTTTAAATCTATTAAAGGATAAAAAGGGTAACTTTTAATTAATCGTCCATAACTACTAAATCCTAACGAACCCTACAAGCTCTCTTATTATATTAACTACATTCCTAAAATAATCTAGATCTATATATTTGCATTCTTGCTTAAAGTAGATCTAGAAACTTTTCACAAAATTCTTTATTCCTCCTCTCTTTTTCAACACATCTAAAGTAAGAGTAAAAGATTCAACGTTTCCCTGAGGACGACCCGTACTCATCTCGGTCTAGCTACGCGTGATACCGTTATTGATTGCGGTTATTCTACAAACACACTCTTTTTCGTACCAATCATTGCTGAAATGCAGCATTGACTTGATCCTGTCCTTGAGTAGATGCATTATAAGGACACTCTTCGGTTAGATGCGATGGATCCGTACAACAAGCACAAACAGTTCGTGGAGGCATAACAGGGGCAGAAGAAGGCGATGAGATTTTGGTCTCAATGGCTTCTAGCTTTTTCATAAGTGCGGCCATCTCGGCCTTCATAGCAATCGACATATCTACTTGATGTATGCCTGTCCTAGATTGACCACTAGAAGAAGATGATGTGGTCTTGGTACACTCCCACTGAATTGTTTGCTCACTAAGATCCTCAAGAAACTGCCACGCTTCGTCGCTAGACTTGGAGAGAAAATGACCTTGACATATGGTTTCTAGCAACTGCTTCGTTGCCGAGTTCAATCCCTCGTATAATCTTTGGCAAAGTTGCCAACTTTCGATCCCATGATGAGGGAATTGAACGAGTAGGTCTTTAAATCTCTCGAAGCACTTCCAAAATGGTTCGGAAGGAAGCTGTGAAAATTGTATAATCTCGTTACGGATTCTAGCAGTTTTGTGATGAGGATAGAACTTTTTCAGAAAATCTCTCACAAACTCGTCCCAATTTCTAATGGAATGTGATGCGGTGCTGTATAGCCACTTCTCGGCTAGGTCATATAAGGTGAAAGGAATAACCCTTAGCCTTATAGCGTCATCACTTAATTGGGTCGTTTTCATCATTGCGCACACATTTTGGAATTTATTGATAAAGATATATGCATCTTCAGATTCCAAACCATGAAATTTTGGCAGCATATTGATGAAATGTGGTTTTATTTCAAAATTGTCCCCATTTACCGGTGGGGGTGAAAGACAGGTAGGTAAAGAAGTGCGGACGGGGTAGAAGAGATCCTGGAGCGCAACTCGTGGGGGCGCTGCAACAGGCGGAAGATTCGGGTTATTCACACCTAATGGAGGTGGAATCATTCCCGTCGGCAAGGTATCGTTGGGGTTGGATCCCGACATACCTTCGAAAGAAGAATTTGAAGGTGGAGGTAAGGAAATGGAGGGAATTTCGACTTCGGTGTCGAAAGGTTCGTCGGTCGGTACCAACGAAACACGGATTAATCGGGCGTTAGTATCCCTAGTCCAAAGTGACATACACTAAAAGGGGTAGTGTAGTCAGAAAAGAAAAAAAAATAACAGAATGTGGGGGTAAGATAACGTCAATGAAGAGAAGAAGTGGTGTAAGCGAGGTGCAAGATTTCTTTAACGACAAGTTGCAAGTTTTGAAAAGATTTTTCTTTTTTTCGTTTTATTTATGTGAGAATGCTTGCAAAGAGATTTTTGAAAAGGGACTTGTGACACAAATGTATCAACCACACATGCACAATCGGGCCTAGATCTAGGGTCACCTAGGTCTGCTAGACAGCTCCTAACTAGGGCTAGAAATAGGACCTCAAACCGCCTCTTCACCGACAATTTGCGGCCAGGTAAGTGCCAGGTAAGTGGGAAGGAACCACAGTAGTGGGCCTAATTAATAACCACTAGCCTAGACACACTTGCCTAGACACCGCAAGGTCAGGTTAGGATAAACGGTCGATGCCTATACTAGTCATTTTCCTATTGAGCTCGATATCCTTAGGGCCGAGTCTAGTATTTTTTAATTAATTGTGGTCAATGCAAATGCTTTAAAGTGATTTCTGGGGTCCTGGGAAGGGTGATAAAATCCCCACCCAATCTGAGTTTGGTCAATTATCCCCTTAAAGTCCGATTAAATTATGCAAAACATTAAATTCACTTGCAATCAATTTTTAGCGCGGCACAAAGAAACCTGCAGAAAATCTGTTATTTAGAAGGGGAGAGAAGATTTTTAGCGCAAAGAAATCCTGCAGAAAAGTTTTACAAAAGATATATGGAGGTTGACAGAGGGGAGAAGGAGAAACAAACCAAAAAAATTTCGTACAGTGTTGCCACTACACCACCGCGGTTCCGCGGTTTGGTGCGCTATACCGCCGCGGTTCCGCGGTCCTTCTGGAAGATCAGGCCTCCAAAAATCTTGTGTGGCTCTGTTGTGATGTTTCTCCTCTGTTCTGATGTTCACTTTTCTGATTTGCCCTCTGTAAAATTCCAGATCCGAGGATCTTTGCTATTCCTGCAAAATTCAACAGATACACCCTTCAAACAGATCAAAATTGATAATTTTTTTTATTTCTTTTTTTTATTTTCAGATTTTTATAATTTTTAAAATTTATATCAACCCGAAATCACACAAAAGAAATTTTACGCCATCCCTGGCAACGGCGCCATTTGATTATTTCAAAGATATATGTTAACCGCAATCAAGAACGGCGTCGCCTTGCAGCTAGCCGGTGAGTACGGGTCGATCCACAGAGATGTGTAATTTTCTTATGTGTTTTTACGAGTTGATTCCAAATGTTGTTTGGATTGATTTATTAAATCTAAAAAACCTAGATCTATCGATAAACTAAATTAATCTAAATTAAAGTCTTGCGAGGGTTAGGCTTAGGGAAAGTTGGGACATTAAAGGTTTCCTCACCGCTTTCAATACCTTATTTTAGATCTATGAGATGTTATAGTAATTATCAATAAAGTGGATTAGAATCTTTTGGGAAGATGTTTCTTCCTCTAGATTTTTGTCCTTCCTTTATCGATAATTACCCTAACCTCCATGGAAAACACGCGCAGCCGGTCCTTTATACTACGGTGTCACTATTACCTCGAGGGATAAGGTGCCGTAGGGAGCGGTGTGTGCGTGCATGCATGGAGTTCTAATTCTTAGGTGTGAATGGCATGAAAGGGGTGAGAGATCTCATCTCTCAAACCTTTCCCTAAGGCTAACCCTAACAAGCGAGGAGATTACTCGCTCATTAGGGGATTAAAAGACATTCTAAATTAAAAGAGAATTAAAACAAGGAATTAAAAATAACTTACTAATTTTATTGATGGCTCCCTCCAAACAATAATGCAGAACAGATCTGAATTTGTGAAATGAAAAGAGGCATCGGGTTTTACAATTTTCGATTACAATTTATAAGTAAACAGGAGAATTTAGGGTTACGGGATTCGCACATGTGCAATTATAGATTTGCCCACGAAAAATCCAAACCCCCGCACCGACACCAAAAAAAATACACCGACACGGGCTTTAAATGGCCGCGGAACCGCGGCATTAGTGGGCTTGGGCCGCGGTTCCGCGGCCCTTTGGTGAGATCATCTCACTAAACTTCCTGGGCTGGTTCTTTATACTTTGGGCTTTTTATTTCCATAATTCTTTTCTCTGTTTGGCTTCTTATTCTTCTCCAGATCTTTCAGTGAAAACTTGTAGCGATCTTTTAACCGTTTGCCTTGACATTTTGGACCTTGCACTGTTCTTCATCTAGGCTTGACTATGACCCTTCTACTTGTTGGTCAAAAGTCACTCTTTTGTATCGTTTTTTGTCTTTTTCACTGTATTCGCTCCAAGAACCTGTATCCTGTAACAGGCAGCAGACATGCATCAAAAGCACCTGTTTAATTATAAAACGAATAAGAATTGGGGAATATAAATTGCAATATTATGATATGAACACACCTGCATACTATCTCCAGTACGACGTACTGACGGCTGTGGGACAGACCATCTCCCAAACTGGGATGAGAAGCGTACACACTAGTCTACTCCGGAGTATCGATGTCCTGTCTCGATAATCCTACGACTAGAGACCTGATTAAGGATGTGCTTGTAGACTACCCAGCCCCCACTAGTGTGACTGCCATCACAACGCTGGTAGTCAAGCAAGATCCTAAGAGCTCTATCAATACGTATACTCACATATTAAGATAAACAAAACCAAGTAGCATACTACCATGTTTAGCAAGACTGTTATATAACTGTGAATATCCCAAGCTTCCATTAAGTAATATACAAACTAGTATGATACAGTAATGGCCTTCTAGGGCATAAACACTAACATAGACTAGCGTATGCGCTTCTCATCCCAGCTTGGGAGACGGTCTGTCCCACAGCCGTCAGTACATCGTACTTGAGATAGTATGCGGGTGCTCGTTAGGTTACGAGTACACTGGACATGACTCGTCGGGAACTGTTGGTTGGTATTATACCTATCGTCGGTTATCAGTTCCCAGGTGACAAGAGTACAGCTTAGTCCGTTGACTTGACACTGTCACTTCGCCTCGAGTGTGTTCCCACTGTTCTTAGATTGCTACCCTACCACGGCTCAAAGGAGTCGTGCAAACAGGTAGCAGTTGAGTGCAGTCCCGAAGCACTTGGAGGCAGTGACGGTTAGACAGGATTCGTCTCTCCCGGTATTGGGGGTTGATATCGCGCTGTGTCTAGGAGAGCCATTACACAAAGTCCCTGGCCAGGGAAAGCGAAATATACTGGTAGGTTTCCAGTGTTATCTCAGGGTGTTCTGGGCTACACTCCGACACGACTTGTACCGCTATTAGGGGACTGACGTTTACCGCCCCCTAGGCCCGCCATGCGATACTCTTAGACAAACAGACCGGACTGTACGGAGACTGTCACATTCAGGCTCAGTAGGAGTTCAGATGGGTTTACCTCGTCAGTCTTCTTATCGGCATCTACCTGGGGACCGTTACGTACAGCTAGTGCCGCTTACGGTCTGTGGTTAAACCCACTGCCAGCGTAGTGTCGAGTCTTTAGAGTTCCACACAGAGGGTTATTCGCCTTTAGGCAAAACGAGTAGAGGTCGCATAGTTTTGCGATGGGGTTCTTTCACATCCGCGCACTTATGCACGTTTGGTGTCCGGACAGCTTATACTAGCGGGCTTTAGTTTAAGCCAGATCCTAGTATATGTTTTGGGAATGGTTTTATCTCATTGTATTCGTGTTCCTCGGAACACGGATACGGGTGTGTATGCACAGTTGACTGAGGCAGAGACAGAGGACTTTCATTAGGGTTGATGACGGTTGTCTTTTTCTTAACCCTAATGTTTATATGTGAAATATGATTATTATTATTAATTAATTATAATTGTGTTATGGTTAGGGTTGTTGACCATTGACTATGGTTGACTTGTTGACCTATGTTGACATATTGACCATCATCATTTCATATGAAAGATGCTCTTTGATTCTTGCAAAAGTAATTAATGTGAAATGATAATGGTCATTTCAAGATTAACCATCACAATTATCTTTAGTTAATTATTTAATTATTATAATTCATATATATATGAGAAGGTTGGCATTATCTTCTCATTCTATCATTCTCATTCTCTCTCATCCTCTTCCTCTCTCTCAAAGCTCTCCCCTCTCATGAGTTGAGAACCATTAAGCTTTGAGATAAAACCTTCAAAATTACTCTCTACTCTTTCTAAGGTTCTAGGTTTAGCACACCAAGCACCTTAGTTACTTCTAGTTTGAGGTAGGAGCCAAAGGTAGAGGCCCTCGGGTGGATCTTTCTTCGGCAAGAGAAGGCGACGAGGACAACCCGTTCATCCCACTCCAAGGAGCAAGAAGAGAAGGACTTCAAGACTTAGGTATAACCCTTTAACCGAGTAGCTAACTCTTTTAGCTTTGTTGTTAGTTTATATTTAGCAAAGATCCTCCTTTAGTTAGTCCATGTTGCCTAGAGTTGTAAAAATCGAATTTTTATACCGTTTCTGCCTCTCCGTAAGCACCGGGGTGGGCAACGTGGACTTACAGTGGTATCAGAGCCTAGCTAAACACAAACTAGCAAGTTAGCAAAGTATCTAGAATTTCGATCGGACAAAAAACCACAAAACACCCCATAAAATTCAAGTTTCTGCCGATTTTTATTTCTTCTCAAAAAATAATAAATCATGTACTAAAAATTGGCTTAGGCTTTTGTTAGAACAGGCAAGAAAAACGATCCAGTGAGTCGACCAACTCACCGCGGATCCGCGGCAAGAGCTTGCTCCTGCCGCGGATCCGCGGCCGAGTTGACTCGGCCGTGGATCGTTTCTCCTACAGTTTTCTTCTGCTGGTGTTTTGTGATTTTTGAGATGGTTTGTTTCTGCCCAGAATTTCCAGAGAACAAGTTTGTTTCTGGGGTGGTTACAAATCCGTATTTTGATCGATTTTCTGTAGACTTTGGCTAATGGGTTGTATCTGTGATGTGATATATATATTGAACGTCTGCTAATCGCTATACGTCGATTAGTGGGGGTTATACATATCTGTGATTTGTAATGTTGATGGTTTGTGTATATGAATTCGTTGGATTGTCGCGGATGAATAGCCGGGGGGTTGTGAGATGAGAGTTTTCTTATTCTTTCAATTCATGTAATATGTAAATTGATCTAATATTATTTATATGGCCGCACAACAGGGATGGGGTTGTAGCCGTCATTGTATAATTTCTTTTACTATTTTTGCTCCTAGGATAGACCCAAGGTGGGGTGCACAAACTACCGGGTATCTCAAAGTGCCGAGTGGCCTACTCACGTTGTTGAGGGAGGTTGCTTCACTTCGGGTACTTGGCGGGTAGTTTGCCGCACCCGTAGGGGTCTAGGGTGGGGTTTGGCTATTCATCGCGACCGTGTAATCCGCTCTTCGTTATAGGCTCGTATGAAATGCGGATTCCTAGTATATCCAATGTGTTCATCTGTGATCTGGAATGGCTATCATTGCATGTAACGAATGTATATATCTATATATATGATATCTATTTAGGCGTTGCTTATGTTTTGCATCCGCGCTAGTCCAGCCCCCGCTCTATCGTTAGTTAAGTAACCTAACGGGTGATGACGGGACCCATGGCGAATGCGGATGGTATAAGCGTACGTCATATTTTCGTTGTTTTCTGCAATGGTAGGATTAATTGATGGGACGCATTAAAATTAATGCAAGAAAAATAAACCAAGTAAAAGTCGTTGGAACACTTTCAAAACCACTCGGTTCTTTTCAAAACCAACTTTTAAATACGGAGCTTGAACCACTCCTTTTGAAAGCTATCTCGTTCCTTCGATTATATCAAGTTCACTACGTTCACGGTTTCGCCAAAACCATTCGTAGCCTCCGTCATTTCACATGGATAGTCAATAAGTATTCAAGCTATGTTTGTTGGCCAAAGTCAAGGCATAGTGATTGGTAGCTATTGGGTATTCATGTGCAGCATAGATAGATGTGTTGGTTTGGGACAGTCGTACTGCCTTGTTGGCCAAAGTCAAGGGTATGTGTGGGTGGGTTCAAATTAACCTGGAGAATGACGGGTAGAACTTGACATGTGACTTATGATTTGTTGGCCAAAGTCAAGGTCATAAGAGCATGGGGCAAAAATCCACATCGGGAGTTTCAAAAGAAACTGAAACCTGCTAGCGCTGCATACCATTTGGAGTGTGATGATTCTGGTAGGATTCCTTCAGTTTTGTCACGCGATGATATTTGGATCCCGATCCTACTGTGAGTATATGCTACTCCTCCGGAACTTTCTCACTTAACGATCAATGCTATAAACCAAGTAGGTGTCTAGAAAGGTGTTAGCGGGGCTACGCCCACAGGGAAAAGAGGTTATTTAATTAAGGAACTTCGCGAAAGTGTTGGAAAACCTCCCTCGAAGTACCGACACTGTCCTGGCTGAACGGTTAAGCAAGAATTGTACGGTGAGATTGATCCCGACTAATTCTTCCTTTATGGTTTGAGGAGGGATTCGAGAGACAGTGGGAGCCATCCTGTTTAGACAAATTAAAAACCACTCTAAACTTGCAAGAGCATCATGCTAAAGTATTTCTTCTCTCTCTCCTAATTGCAGCGACCAAACATCATGACTGGACTTAAGTTACTACTAGATAAAAACATACTGACAGGGCCAAACTACAAAGATTGGCTCAGGAATGTCAAAATGGCAATCACTTATGACAAGTTGGGGTATCTCCTTACCACCAAATCTCCCCCGTCCCAGGTCCCAAAACCAGCGTCGCGGATAGGGAAATCCGTAAGACCTGGGAAATCGACTGCGCGAAGGCTAAGTGCCTCGTGCTTGCCTCTATGGACAATGAACATCAGAGGAGGCATGAGAATATGGACCTCGAATCCATATTTCTCCATACAAAAGAACTGTATGGAGAGCAATCCCGTATCGCTAGATACGAAGTCTCGAAAAAGTTGTTTTCGGCGAGATTGGCCGTCGGATCATCGGTAGCGGAACACGTGCTTAAGATGATTGGCTACATAGAGGAGCTCGCGGACCTTGGGACCACGTTGGAGAATGAGCTCTATACGGACTTGATTCTCCAGTCCCTTCCTTCCACTTACGCCCAGTTTATCCTGAACTTCAACTTGCAAGAAAAAGAGGTTGAACTTTCAGAGCTCCTCAACATGCTGAGGAGTGCAGAGGGCACCCTACAGAAAGGTAGGGAAACATCCACTTTGTTTGTAGGAGGATCTTCCTCTTCTAGGTCCAAGGAAAAAGCCAAGGGAAAGAAGAAGAAAATGTTAGTGTTTATGCCCTAGAAGGCCATTACTGTATCATACTAGCTTGTATATTACTTAATGGAAGCTCGGGATATTCACATGTATATAACAGTCTTGCTAAACATGGTAGTATGCTACTTGGTTTTTCTATCTTAATATGTGAGTATACGTATTGATAGAGCTCTTAGGATCTTGCTTGTCTACCAGCGTTGTGATGGCAGTCACACTAGTGGGGGCTGGGTAGTCTACAAGCACATCCTTATTCTGGTCCCTGGTCGTTGGATTATCGAGACAGAGCATCGATACTCCGGAGTAGACTGGTGTGTACGCTTCTCATCCCAGTTGGGGAGATGGTCTGTCCCACAGCCGTCAGTACGTTGTACTGGAGATAGTATACAGGTGCTCGTTAGGTTACGGGTACACCGGACAGGACTCACAGGGAACTGTTGGTTGGTTTGATACCAGTCGTCAGTGAACAGTTCCCAGGTGACATGAGTACAGCGTAGTCCGCAGACTTGACACTGCTACTTCGCCTCGAGTGTGTCCCACTGTTCTTAGATTGCTACCCTACCACGGCTCAAAGGAGTCGTGCAAACAGGTAGCAGTTGGGTGCAGTCCCGAGCACTTGGAGGCAGTGGCGGTTAGACAGGATTCGTCCCTCCCGGTATTGGGAGTAGATATCGTGCTGTGTCAGAGAGCCATTACGCAAAGTCCCTGGCCAGGGCAAGCGAGATTTGCTGGTAGGTTCCAGCAGTTTCTCAGGGTGTAATGGGCTTCACTCCGACACGACTTATACCGCTATTAGGGGACTGACGCTTGCCGCCCCCCTAGGCCCGATATGCGATAGTCATGGACGAACGGACCGGACTGTATGGAGATTGTCACATCAGACTCAGTAGGAGTTCGGATGGGTTTTCTCATCGGCCTTCTTATCGACAACTACCTGGGGACCGTTACGTACAGCTAGTGCCGCTTGCGGTCTGTGGTTAAACCCACTGCCAGCGTAGTAGTCGAGTCTCTAGAGTCCCACACAGAGAGTTTCCTACTCCAGGCGAAACGATATAGAGGTTGCATGGTTTTGCGACAAAGGGTTCGGACGCATACGTGCGTTTACGCGCGTACGACTTTCGGACAGATTTTACCAGTCGGCTTTGGTTTAAGCCAGTTACTGGTATCCGGTTATTGGATTTTTACAGTCTAAAGTTTTTCCGTATTTTTTACGGATCGGAGGGGCGTTCTCGTAATTACTCGAGAAGCTTCTAGAAGATGTGACTAAGGAGGTTTCTTTTGGATAAGAGAGTGAGTCATAGTGGTGATTCATTCACTTCATTAATGCACATTTATTGCTTAATGACTCATGTTAATGAATCATCACAAGATATTTTGTGAAGCATGCTTATTCATTTCCTTTATTGATTATTCTAAAATAAGAATGCTTCATAATATTATGATACACTCTCTCTCTTCTCTCATTATCATATCACACATTCTCTCTCCTCAAGCTCTCATCTTCTAACCCTAATCCTTAATCCTCATGTGTTGAGATCAAAGGATTAGTTAGACTAAACAATCCATAACCTTCACTCTATATCATCCTCTCATCTTTGATTAGCAATCAAAGTTGATTAGTTACCTCAAGTTAGAGGTTTAGCTTGGAGTTTCGCTCTCGGGTGGATCGTCTACTACCTAGAGAAGGCCGAGGAGAACAAAGGAGGACGTAAAGAAGAAGGACCGGTTTCATTAGGTATAATCCCTAATCACTTGTGAGATGAAACTTTAAAATACGGTTATTTAGAGTTTAGCTTCGATTCAAGCGGTTAGTCGATGTTCGTTGTTTAAACTTGATAAGTTTTTGTAAATTCCGCCTCCCCATAAGTACTGGGGTGTACTACATCGACTTACAGTGGTATCAGAGCCTCGCTAAACACTAAATAACTTAATCGCAAATTTGTACGAATTTCGAACGAAAAAACGAAGCCGGAAAACCCTAATTCTGTTTAGTTTCTGTCGAACTTAAAATAAAGTCCTAAAATTTTTCTGGTGTGTTCAGAGAGCTTGACATGACCACAGGAGAACACCCAAGAAATTCGAGCCAATGATTCGACTAAAGCGCCGCGGAAACGCGGCGGATCCCACCGATCCGCCGCGCTTCCGCGGCCGAGTTGCCGAGTCATGGGCTCAATTTTTTTGGGTGGGTCCCCTGTGATATTTGGGGTTTTCTGGAATATTTAATTATTGCTCAGGTTACTGTTTAACAGAGCAGATTTTGGAGCAATATTGTAGTTGTTTATTCGATCGAATTGTACAGTATTTGCGTATTGGATTATATCAGTGATTGTTTAATGTGTTCGTAAACCTCCCCCAACTGCTAGTATGTCGGTTGGCAGGGGGTTGCACATTTCTGAAATGGTTATATCTGTTTGTGCATATAAACTGTATTGGACTGTTGTGGTGTATAGCCGGGGTTAGCAATGGGTTATTGATTAATTCATTTGTTGTAAATGTAATTTGTTGTAATATTATTTTCGCGGGGCACTTCCAGGTTGCGGTTGTAGCCACCGTTGTATTATTTCATTTTACTGTTTTTGCTCCTAGGACTGACCCAAGGTGGGGTACACAGACTGCCGGGTGGGTAGTTTGCCGTACCCGTAGGGGTCGAGGGTGGGGTAAACGGCTATTCATCACAACTGTGTAATCTGTCTTTTCTTGCAGGCTCAAAAGAAATACAGATTGCTTGCAAATCCAATATTGTTTATCTGTGTTCTGGAATGAATATCATTGCGTCAGACGAATGTAAAATATCTATATTTATTATAGCTATTTAGACGTCACTTATGTTTTACACCCGCGCTAGCCCAGCCCCCGCTCTGTCGTTAGTTAAGTAACCTAACGGGTGATGACGGGACCCCGTGGCGAATGCGGATGGCATAAGAGGACGTTATATTTTCGTTGTTTTCTGCAATGATAGGTTAATGATGGGACGCATTATCTATAATGCAAAGTAAAACAAACCAAAGTTTTAATCGTTGGAACAATTTAAAAGAAACCACTCGGTTATTTTTAAAAACAGATATTTTTAAATGCGGAGTCTTAACCACTCCTTTTAAAAGCTATCAGGTTCCTTCGGTTATATCAAGTTCACTACGTTTACGGTTTCGCCAAAACCAGTCGTAGCCCTCCGTCATTTCATTTGGGTATTCAGTAGTATTCAAGCTATGTATTTTGACCTAACGCCAAGGCATAGTGTTTGGTAGCTGCTGGATATTCATTTGTTGCATAGATAGATGAGTTAGTTTGGGACAGTCGTATTATCATTTTGGCCGAACGTCAAGGATATATACGGATGGGTTCAAATTGACAAGATAATGATGGGTAGAACTTGACATGTGACTTATGACATTTTGACCTAACGCCAAGGTCATAAGAGCATGGGGCAAAAACTTATATCGGGAATTTCTAAAGAAACTGAAATTTGCAAAGAGATGCATACCATTTGGAGTTTGATGAATGTTGGTAGGATTCCTTCAACATTATCATACGATGATATTTGGATCCCGATCCTACTGTGAGTATATGCTACTTATCAGGATATTCGTCACTTAACGATCAATGCTATAAACCTAGTAGGTGTCCAGAAAAGTGTCAGCGGGGTTACGCCCCCAGAGAAAAGAGGTTACTTAATTAAGGAACTTCGCGAAAGCGTTGGAAAACCTCCCTCGAAGTATCGACACCGGCCTGGCTGAACGGTTAAGCAAGTATTGTACGGTGAGAATAGTCTTGGCTAATTCTTCTTTTATGGTTTGAGGAAGGATTCGAGAAACAGTGGGAGCCATCCAGTTTAGATAAACTAAAAACCACTCTAAACTTGCAAGAGCATCATGCTAAAGAGTTTTCTTCTCTCTCTCCTAATTGCAGCGACCCTGAAAATGACTGGACTTAAGTTACTTTTAGAGAAAAATATACTGACGGGGCCAAACTATAAAGATTGGCTGCGGAATGTCAAGATGGCTTTGACCTATGACAAACTGGGGTACGTCCTCACCGCTACGGCACCTGCTGTCCCTGGTCCCAAATCCAGCAATGCGGATAAGGAAATCCGCAAAACCTGGGATTTAGATTGCGCGAGAGCCAAGTGCATCGTGCTTGCCTCGATGAATAATGAACATCAGAGGAGGCACGAGGATATGTCCCTAGATGGCATATTTCTCCATACAAAGGAACTTTATGGAGAGCAATCTCGTATAGCAAGATACGAGACCTCTAAGAAATTGTTTCGAGCGAGGTTGGCTGTCGGGTCATCGGTAGGTGAACATGTCCTACAGATGATTGGCTATATAGAAGAGCTCGCAGACCTTGGGACGACTTTGGATAATGAGCTCTATACAGACCTTGTTCTCCAGTCCCTTCCTCCCACCTACGCCCAGTTTATCCTCAACTTCAATCTTCAAGGAAAAGAAGTTGAACTTGCGGAACTCCTGAACATGTTAAGGAGTGCGGAGGGCACCTTGCAGAAGGCAAGGGAAACACCCGCTATGTTTGTTGGCGGTTCATCTTCTTCCGGGTCCAAGGCTAGGGCCAAAGGAAGGAAGAAGAAGGCCGCACCCAGACCTAGAGGAGGTGTTAGTAAGGTGGGAGGGAAGGGAAAGAAAAAGAAAGCAGTACCGATAGTTGGTCAGGATGAGTGCTTCCATTGTCACAGGAAAGGGCACTGGAAGAAGGATTGCAAGGCGTGGAACGCCAAGAACCAGGAACCGAAGCAAGCTGTGGCTTCGACTTCAGGTGTGTTTGTAATTGAGAATTGTCTGTCGATCAACTCTACTTCCTGGGTATTGGATACCGGATCAGGATCTCATATTTGCAATTCATTGCAGGCACTGAGAAACCGTAGAGTGCTGAAGGAAGGTGATATGATCCTCAGGGTTGCTAACGGAGCTAGCGTGGGAGCTGCGTCCGTCGGGGATTATCACCTAGGATTGACGAGTGGACACATTTTGGTTTTACATAACTGTTATTTTGTACCCAGCTTAACGTGTAATATCATATCAGTTTCCTTGTTATCAAATAAAGGTTATGATTTCACGTTTGTAAGAGATGTTGTCAACATCCACCTTAATCATGGTTTGATTGGGTCCGGTACTCTAAATAACGGCATATATGTGTTAAACCAACTCCAAATTTTCAATGTCCAGAACACACTAAAAAGAAAGTCTCCAGATTTAAATAAAGCTTTCTTATGGCATTGTAGACTGGGTCACATCAATGAGAGAAGGTTGACTAAGTTGCATAGAGAAGGATATTTGGACACGTTCGAATATCAAACTTATGACACTTGTCAATCTTGTCTCAAAGGAAAGATGACAAAGGCTCCATTCACTGGACAAGGAGTAAGAGCGAGCGAGCTCTTAAGACTCATACACAGTGATGTATGCGGTCCAATGTCTACACATGCGAGAGGTGGTTTTTCCTATTTCATTACTTTCACGGATGATTACTCAAGATACGGATTCATTTATCTGATGAAACATAAATCCGAGGCTTTTGAGAAATTCCAAGAGTATAAGAATGAAGTAGAAAACCAAACCGGCAAAAGTATAAAGACACTTAGATCTGATCGAGGTGGAGAATACTTGAGTGCCGAGTTCCTAGGTTACCTAAAAGAGAAAGGAATTCTCTCTCAGCTTACTCCTCCGTACACTCCACAGCATAATGGTGTATCGGAGAGACGGAATCGAACCCTATTGGATATGGTACGATCCATGATGAGTAATGCTGAGTTACCGCGATCTTTCTGGGGACATGCGCTAGAATCAGCGGCATATCTTTTGAACATGGTACCTACCAAGACTGTGCCTACCACTCCATATCAGATGTGGAGTGGGAAGAAACCCCATCTACAGTATATAAAGATTTGGGGATGTCCAGCTTTTGTTAAAAAGCAGCATGTGGACAAGCTCGAGGCACGATCAGTAAAGTGTTTGTTTGTGGGATATCCAAAGCACTCCAGGGGATATCTATTCTATTACGCAGAGGAACAAAAGGTATTTGTTTCTCGTAATGCCCATTTTCTAGAACATCAGTTTTTAGAAAAGGAATCAAGTGGGAGCGAAATAGAACTGGAAGAAATTCCAGAACCACAAACTGCTACTGAAAGTTTGGTAGAACCAGAGGTTCAAGAAGAACAGAACATTCCCGCACCCCTCCGCAGGAGTAGTAGGCCGTCTCATCCGCCTGAGAGATACTACGGTTTTCTCATAGACGGGGATAGAGAGGATTGCATCATAGATGATGATGAACCTACTGACTTCCAGCAGGCCATCCAGAGCGGCGACTCGGTACGATGGCTAGATGCAATGCGGACCGAGATGGAGTCCATGTACACCAACAAAGTATGGACTTTGGACTTTGCTCCAGATAGGGTAAAACCCATAGGATGCAAATGGATCTTCAAGAAAAAGATTGGTGTAGATGGACAGGTGGAAACCTATAAGGCTAGACTTGTTGCAAAGGGTTTTCGTCAAAGACCTGGTTTGGACTATGACGAAACCTTTTCTCCAGTGGCTATGCTCAAATCCATTCGGGTCCTTCTTGCTATTGCTGCCTTCCATGATTATGAAATCTGGCAGATGGACGTAAAGACGGCTTTTCTGAATGGAAATTTAGAAGAGAGCGTCTATATGGATCAGCCAGAGGGTTTCAATCAGAGTGGGAGCAGCGGGAAAGTATGCAAGCTGCTTAAGTCCATTTATGGACTAAAGCAGGCATCGCGGAGTTGGAACATCTGTTTTGATGAGACAGTCAAAGAATATGACTTTATCAAAAATCCAGATGAACCGTGCATATATAGTAAAGTTGTGGCCAGAAGTGTCGTATTCCTCGTTTTGTACGTGGATGACATTCTATTGATAGGAAATGACATTCCTATGCTACAATCTGTCAAAGGATTCTTGTCACACAGGTTCTCCATGAAAGACCTGGGTGATGCCTCTTACATTCTGGGGATCCGGATCTATCGTGATAGATCCAAGAGGATGTTGGGACTTTCGCAGTCCAGGTATATCGACACTGTACTGAAAAGATTCAGTATGGAAGATTCTAAGCGCGGTAATCTACCGGCTTGTCACGGAATCACCCTCTCCAAAGAGATGTCTCCCAAGACTGATTTGGAAAGGGAACGCATGTCTATTATACCCTACGCTTCTGCGGTAGGCTCTATAATGTATGCGATGTTGTGTACCAGACCAGATGTAGCTTACGCACTGAGCGTGGTAAGCCGGTATCAGTCAGACCCAGGGGAGAAACACTGGATAGCAGTAAAGAACATTCTCAAGTACCTGAGGAGGACTAAGGAGATGTTCTTGGTTTACGGCGGAAAAGACCTCAGGTTGGAGGCCTTTGCTGATTCCGGCTTCCAGAGTGATAAGGACGATTCCAAGTCCATGTCGGGTTATGTCTTTACCCTCAATGGAGGGGCGGTGTGCTGGAAGAGCTCCAAGCAGGACACCGTTGCTGACTCGACGATGGAAGCGGAGTATATAGCTGCTTGCGATGCCGCAAAAGAAGCAGTCTGGATGAAGAAGTTCCTAACAGAACTTCAGGTGGTTCCTACCATAGTTGATCCAATACCTCTGTATTGCGACAACAACGGAGCTATAGCTTTAGCGAAGGAACCAAGGTCCCATCAGAAGTCCAGACACATCTTGAGGCGGTATCACCTGATCAGGGAGATCATTGATCGTCAGGAGATCGAGGTTCGGAGAGTTGCTTCAGAAGAGAACATTGCTGATCCATTCACGAAGGCCCTTCCTCAGATTCAGTTCGAGAGGCTGCTCGAGATCATTGGTCTGCGATATGCCAGTACATGGCCCTAGTGCAAGTGGGAGATTGTTAGTGTTTATGCCCTAGAAGGCCATTACTGTATCATACTAGCTTGTATATTACTTAATGGAAGCTCGGGATATTCACATGTATATAACAGTCTTGCTAAACATGGTAGTATGCTACTTGGTTTTTCTATCTTAATATGTGAGTATACGTATTGATAGAGCTCTTAGGATCTTGCTTGTCTACCAGCGTTGTGATGGCAGTCACACTAGTGGGGGCTGGGTAGTCTACAAGCACATCCTTATTCTGGTCCCTGGTCGTTGGATTATCGAGACAGAGCATCGATACTCCGGAGTAGACTGGTGTGTACGCTTCTCATCCCAGTTGGGGAGATGGTCTGTCCCACAGCCGTCAGTACGTTGTACTGGAGATAGTATACAGGTGCTCGTTAGGTTACGGGTACACCGGACAGGACTCACAGGGAACTGTTGGTTGGTTTGATACCAGTCGTCAGTGAACAGTTCCCAGGTGACATGAGTACAGCGTAGTCCGCAGACTTGACACTGCTACTTCGCCTCGAGTGTGTCCCACTGTTCTTAGATTGCTACCCTACCACGGCTCAAAGGAGTCGTGCAAACAGGTAGCAGTTGGGTGCAGTCCCGAGCACTTGGAGGCAGTGGCGGTTAGACAGGATTCGTCCCTCCCGGTATTGGGAGTAGATATCGTGCTGTGTCAGAGAGCCATTACGCAAAGTCCCTGGCCAGGGCAAGCGAGATTTGCTGGTAGGTTCCAGCAGTTTCTCAGGGTGTAATGGGCTTCACTCCGACACGACTTATACCGCTATTAGGGGACTGACGCTTGCCGCCCCCCTAGGCCCGATATGCGATAGTCATGGACGAACGGACCGGACTGTATGGAGATTGTCACATCAGACTCAGTAGGAGTTCGGATGGGTTTTCTCATCGGCCTTCTTATCGACAACTACCTGGGGACCGTTACGTACAGCTAGTGCCGCTTGCGGTCTGTGGTTAAACCCACTGCCAGCGTAGTAGTCGAGTCTCTAGAGTCCCACACAGAGAGTTTCCTACTCCAGGCGAAACGATATAGAGGTTGCATGGTTTTGCGACAAAGGGTTCGGACGCATACGTGCGTTTACGCGCGTACGACTTTCGGACAGATTTTACCAGTCGGCTTTGGTTTAAGCCAGTTACTGGTATCCGGTTATTGGATTTTTACAGTCTAAAGTTTTTCCGTATTTTTTACGGATCGGAGGGGCGTTCTCGTAATTACTCGAGAAGCTTCTAGAAGATGTGACTAAGGAGGTTTCTTTTGGATAAGAGAGTGAGTCATAGTGGTGATTCATTCACTTCATTAATGCACATTTATTGCTTAATGACTCATGTTAATGAATCATCACAAGATATTTTGTGAAGCATGCTTATTCATTTCCTTTATTGATTATTCTAAAATAAGAATGCTTCATAATATTATGATACACTCTCTCTCTTCTCTCATTATCATATCACACATTCTCTCTCCTCAAGCTCTCATCTTCTAACCCTAATCCTTAATCCTCATGTGTTGAGATCAAAGGATTAGTTAGACTAAACAATCCATAACCTTCACTCTATATCATCCTCTCATCTTTGATTAGCAATCAAAGTTGATTAGTTACCTCAAGTTAGAGGTTTAGCTTGGAGTTTCGCTCTCGGGTGGATCGTCTACTACCTAGAGAAGGCCGAGGAGAACAAAGGAGGACGTAAAGAAGAAGGACCGGTTTCATTAGGTATAATCCCTAATCACTTGTGAGATGAAACTTTAAAATACGGTTATTTAGAGTTTAGCTTCGATTCAAGCGGTTAGTCGATGTTCGTTGTTTAAACTTGATAAGTTTTTGTAAATTCCGCCTCCCCATAAGTACTGGGGTGTACTACATCGACTTACAGAAAACCCCCACCAAACCAAGGGGCGGTGTTAGTAAAGTGGATACGAAGGGAAAGGCAAAAGCCACAAAGGTAGCGGGAAAGCTTGTGGGGAAGGAATAGTGCTTTTACTGTCACAAGAGTGGACACTGGAAAAAAGATTGCAGGGCTTGGAAGGCCAGAAACCAGGATCTGAAGCAAGTTGCGGCTTCAGCTTCAGGTGTGTATATTATTGAAAATTGTCTATCAATAAACTCTACTTCCTGGGTATTGAATACAGGGTCAGGATCTCATATCTGTAATTCTTTGTAGGCATTGAGAAAGCGTAGGTTTTTGAAGGCAGGTGATATGACCCTCAAAGTTACAAACGGAGCTAGCATGGATGCTGAGGCCATGGGGGACTATCACCTGGGAATGTCAGATGGACATTTTTTGGTTTTACGTAATTGCTATTTTGTACCCAAAGCAACTTGTAATATCATTTCTGTATCTTTAATATCTAAAGAAGGTTATGAATTTGCGTTTGTAAGTAATGTTGTAAACATTCACCTTAATCAAGTTCTGATTGGGTCAGGTACATTAAGTAATGGTATATACATATTAAACCAACCACAGATTTTCAATGTCCAGAATACACACAAAAGAAAGTCTCCGGAAACAAATCAGGCTTTCTTATGGCATTGTAGACTGGGTCACATCAATGAGAGAAGGTTGACGAAGTTACATACAGAAGGATATTTGGATCCATTCGAATATCAATCATATGCAACTTGTCAATCCTGTCTCAAAGGAAAGATGACAAAGACTCCGTTCACTGGACACGGAGTAAGAGCGAGCTCGCTCTTGGGACTCGTACACAGCGACGTGTGCGGTCCAATGTCTACGCATGCGCGAAACGGTTATTCTTACTTCATTACTTTTACGGATGACTTTTCAAGGTACGGATATGTCTTCTTAATGAAACATAAATCCGAAGCCTTTGGAAAATTCCAGGAATATAAGAATGAAGTAGAAAAACAAACAGGTAAAAGTATCAAGACACTGAGATCTGATCGAGGTGGTGAATACTTGAGTGCCGAGTTCCTGGATTACTTAAAAGAGAATGGAATTCTCTCTCAGCTTACTCCTCCATACACTCCGCAACATAACGGTGTATCGGAGAGACGGAACCGCACCCTATTGGATATGGTACGTTCCATGATGAGTAATGCTGAGTTACCGCGATCATTCTGGGGATATGCACTAGAATCAGCTGCATACCTTTTGAACCGAGTTCCAACTAAGACTGTGCCTACTACACCATATCAGATGTGGTGTGGGAAGAGACCCTATCTTAATCACATTAAGACATGTGGATGTCCAGCTTTTATCAAAAAGCAGCATGCGGACAAACTCGAGGCACGCTCAGTACGGTGCAAGTTTGTGGGATATCCAAAGAACTCCAAGGGATATTTCTTCTATTGCGAAGAGGAACAAAAGGTTTTTGTTTCTCGTCATGCCCACTTCTTGGAAACTGAGTTTTTGGAAAATCAGATAAGTGGGAGCGCAATAGGACTGGAAGAAATTCCAGAACCATGAGCTATTACTGAAAGCTTAGTAGAACCAGAGGGTTCGAAAGATCAGGACATTCCTGCGCCGCTCCGCAGAAGTAGTAGGCAGTCTCATCCGCCCGAGAGATACTACGGTTTTCTCATAGACGGGGATAGAGAGGATTGCATCATTGATAGTGATGAGCCGACTAGCTTCCAGCAGGCCATTCAGAGAGTCGACTCGGTAAAATGGTTGGATGCAATGCGGACCGAAATGGAGTCCATGAACACCAACAAAGTATGGACGTTGGACGTTGCTCCAGATGGGGTAAAACCCGTAGGATGCAAGTGGATCTTCAAAAGGAAGATTGGTGTAGATGGACAGGTTGAGACCTATAAAGCTAGACTTGTTGCAAAGGGTTTCCGTCAAAGACCTGGCTTGGACTATGACGAAACCTTTTCTCCAGTGGCTATGCTGAAATCCATTCGGATCCTTCTTGCCATTGCTGCCTTCCACGATTATGAGATTTGGCAGATAGACGTAAAGACCGCTTTTCTAAATGGAAATTTAGAGGAGTGTGTCTATATGGACCAGCCGGAGGGTTTCATTCAGAGTGGGAGCGGCGGAAAGGTGTGCAAATTGCTTAAGTCCATCTATAAACTAAAGCAGGCATCGCGGAGTTGGAACATCTGTTTTGATGAGACGGTCAAAGAATTTGGCTTTATCAAAAATCCAGATGAACCATGCATCTATAGTAGATTTGTAGCAAGAACTGTAGTATTCCTCGTTTTATACGTAGATGACATTCTCTTGATAGGAAATGACATTCCTATGCTACAATCTGTCAAAGGGTTCTTGTCACACAGGTTCTCCATGAAAGACCTGGGTGATGCCTCTTACATTCTGGGGATCCGGATCTATCGTGACAGATCTAAGAGGATATTAGGACTTTCACAGTCCAGGTACATCGACACCATACTGAAAAGATTTAGTATGGAATATTCCAAGCGCGGTAATCTACCGGCTTGTCACGGGATCACCCTCTCCAAAGAGATGTCTCCCAAGACTGATTTGGAAATGGATCGTATGTCTATTATACCCTACGCTTCTGCAGTAGGCTCTATAATGTATGTGATGTTGTGTACCAGACCGGATGTAGCTTATGCACTGAGTGTGGTAAGCCGGTATCAGTCAAACCCTGGGGAGAAACACTGGATAGCGGTAAAGAACATTCTCAAGTACCTGAGAAGGACTAAGGAGATATTCTTGGTGTATGGCGGAAAAGACCTCCAGATCGAGGCCTTTGCTGACTCCAGCTTCCAGAGTGACAAGGATAATTCCAAGTCCATGTCGGGTTATGTCTTTACCCTCTATGGAGGGGCGGTGTGTTGGAAGAGTTCTAAACAGGAAACCGTTGCTGACTCGACGATAGAAGCGAAATATATCGCTGCTGCAGATGCCGCAAAAGAAGCCGTCTGGATAAGGAAGTTCTTGACAGAACTTCAGGTGGTTCCGTCCATTGTTGATCCAATACCTCTATATTGCGACAACAACGGGACTATAGCTTTAGCGAAGGAACCCAGGTCCCATCAGAAGTCCAGACACATCTTGAGGCGGTATCACCCGATCAGAGAGATCGTGGGTCGCCAGGAGATCAAGGTTCGGAGTGTTGCTATGGAAGATAACACTGCTGATCCATTCATGAAGGCCTTACCCCAGACTCAGTTCGAGCGGCTGATCGAGATGATAGGTCATCGATACGCCAGTACATGGACTTAGTGCAAGTGGGAGATTGTTAGTATATACCCTAAAGGCCATTACTGTATCATACTAGTTTGTATATTACTTGATGGAAGCTTGGGATATTCACCTTGTATAGACAGTCTTGCTCAAAATAGTAGTATGCTACTTGGTTTGTTTCTACTTTAATGTGTGCATGTGTTTCTTATAGCATATCGCCTTTACACATTAGTGGAGCCTTTAGGATCTTTGCTTGATTACCAGCGTTGTGATGGCAGTCACACTCGTGGGGCTAGGTAATCCACAAGCACATCCTTATGCAGGTCTCTAGTCGTAGGACTATCGAGATAGGGCATTGATACTCCGGAGTAGACTAGCGTATGCGCTTCTCATCCTAGCTTGGGAGACGGTCTGTCCCACAGCCGTCAGTACGTCGTACTTGAGATAGTATGCGGGTGCTCGTTAGGTTACGAGTACACTGGACAGGACTCGTCGGGAACTGTTGGTTGATATTATACCTATCGTCAGTTATCAGTTCCCAGGTGACATGAGTATAACTTAGTCCGTTGACTTGACACTGTTACTTCGTCTCGAGTGTGTTCCCACTGTTCTTAGATTTCTACCCAACCACGGCTCAAAGGAGTCGTGCAAACAGGTAGCAGTTGGGTGCAGTCCCGAAGCACTTGGAGGAAGTGACGGTTAGACAGGATTCGTCTCTCCCGGTATTGGGGGTTGATATCGCGCTGTGTCTAGGAGAGCCATTACACAAAGTCCCTGGCCAGGGAAAGCGAGATATACTGGTAGGTTTCCAGTATTATCTCAGGGTGTTCTGGGCTACACTCCGACATGACTTGTACCGCTATTAGGGGACTGATGTTTACCGCCCCCCTAGGCCCGCCATGCGATACTCTTCGACGAACAGACCGGACTGTACGGAGACTGTCACATTCAGGCTCAGTAGGAGTTCAGATGGGTTTACCTCGTCAGTCTTCTTATCGGCATCTACCTGGGGACCGTTACGTACAGCTAGTGCCACTTGCGGTCTGTGGTTAAACCCACTGCCAGCGTAGTGTCGAGTCTTTAGAGTCCCACACAGAGGGTTATTCGCCTTTAGGCAAAACGAGTAGAGGTCGCATAGTTTTGCGACGGGGTTCGTTTACATCCGCGCACTTGTGCACGTTTGGTGTCCGGACAGCTTATACTAGCGGGCTTTGGTTTAAGCCAGATCCTAGTATATGTTTTGGGATTGGTTTTATCTCATTGTATTCGTATTCCTCGGAACACGGATACGGGTGTGTATGCACAGTTGACTGAGGTAGAGGCAGAGGACTTTCATTAGGGTTGATGACGGTTGTCTTTTTCTTAACCCTAATGTTTATATGTGAAATATGATTATTAATATTAATTAATTATAATTGTGTTATGGTTAGGGTTGTTGACCATTTGACTATGGTTGACTTGTTGACCTATGTTGACATATTGACCATCATCATTTCATATGAAAGATGCTCTTTGATTCTTGCAAAAGTAATTAATGTGAAATGATAATGGTCATTTCAAGATTAACCATCACAATTATCTTTAGTTAATTATTTAATTATCATAATTCACATATATGTGAGAAGGTTGGCATTATCTTCTCATTCTATCATTCTCATTCTCTCTCATCCTCTTCCTCTCTCTCAAAGCTCTCCCCTCTCATGAGTTGAGAACCATTAAGTTTTGAGATAAAACCTTCAAAATTACTCTCTACTCTTTCTAAGGTTCTAGGTTTAGCACACCAAGCACCTTAGTTACTTCTAGTTTAAGGTAGGAGCCAAAGGTAGAGGCCCTCGGGTGGATCTTTCTTCGGCAAGAGAAGGCGACGAGGACAACCCGTTCATCCCACTCCAAGGAGCAAGAAGAGAAGGACTTCAAGACTTAGGTATAACCCTTTAACCGAGTAGCTAACTCTTTTAGCTTTGTTGTTAGTTTATGTTTAGCAAAGATCCTCCTTTAGTTAGTCCATGTTGCCTAGAGTTGTAAAAATCGAATTTTTATACCGTTTCTGCCTCCCCGTAAGCACCGGGGTGGGCAACGTGGACTTACATAAGTCGTGTCAGAGAGCAGCCCAGAACACCCTGAGATACTACTAGAATACCTTCCAGTAAATCTCGATTACCCTGGCCAGGGATTTCGTGTAATGGCTCTCTTAAACACAGCGCGATCTCACCCCCAATACCGGGAGAGACGAATCCCCGATGATCTGCTCACTGCCTCCATGTGGCTCGGGACTGTACCCAAAATATACTTGTTTGCACGACTCCTTTGACCCATGGTAGGGTATAAATCAAAGTACAGTGGGAACTCACACGAGACAAATGACGATCTCAGGTCGATGAACTAACCTGTACACATGTCACCAGGGAACTGCTATCTGACGCTAGGTATAATACCAACCAGCAAGTTCCCGGCGAGTCCTGTCCGGTGTACTCATAACCCAATGAGCACCTGTATACATCTTAGGTGAACCAACTGATACCAGTGGCTTGTGAGGCCGGCCACCGCCCCTCGTCGGGGTCTCGACTGTATACACTAGTCTACTCCGGTGTATCGATGCGCTGTCTCGAAACTCCCACGACTAGGGACACTTTAAGGATGTGCTTATAGACCCCAACTCCCACATATATGATCGCCATCATACTGCTGGTAGTCAAGCAAGAATCCTATGGGCTCTATCAACATCTACATGATGATAAAGCCAGACCAGATAGCATACTATCATCCCGAGTAAGATTGTTATATCGATATAGGTCCTCTACAATCATTGCAATCACGTGCCTGCGATCCAATAATTGACTTTGATGGCACTATATCCAACAATCTCCCACTTGCACTTAAGGCTAATTATTGCGATGTCGCATACTCACAGCCCGTGTGATACCGAACATCCAACTCCTCTACTAATCAGTTTCACAAAGCCCATTTGTAAAACTATTGTGTTCGAGAAATAGCCTCAGTGAGTGGATCCGCCCTGATGTTTCTTTCTATGTCTCTCTTAAACTCAAGTTCGCGGAGAAAGCCATCTCCCGAATCGAGTAATAGGTGTCTTAGAATATGTCTGGATATCTGATGGGACCTAGTTCATAAATGAACTCCAAATCCAAACTTCTTAGACTGTATTGATAACTGAACCTAATCAGTATCGCGCACCATGCCTCCCACAGTATCTTCTTGGACCACCTGTCCATAATACAGTCCCTCGTCTGAGGGAAAACTATAACTCTGACAATCACTCTGTCATCCATGTCACCTTTGAAGCCTGGAATGATAACCGTCTCCCGAAGGAGGCCGCCGTCATCAAATCCGTAGAACATGCACTTATGTTCTAAAACTGCTTCCTTATGTTTCTTCAGGATTGGATTAATATAAACTTATCGCATCTAGTGCAAAAACAACATCTGGTGTAGTACTTGACATCTCACGATTGACTCAATTGCCTAAGCAAGTGATCTGCCAATCATGCGCGTCCCTCTCCCCTTTAGTCTGTAAGACACCTTTAGAGAGGGTGACTCCATCACCTGCAGGTACACCACCATGCCAGGAGTCAACTATTCTAAAATACTATTAGAATACTGTCAAATTGCCAATATTAGGAAACTACCCAAATCTAGATCTAAAACCATAGATCTAGAAACCAGAATGTCAAATATTATATCCATATCCTTTGTGGAGAAACAACTGTGTGACGACCACAGTACAACCGATCGTAGTATAGGAATTTTACTTCCTACTCTGTGTATGTCATCCAAATACCAGGACATCACACCCTACTACCTTCTTAACAGATCCATCCCCTATTCTGATGAAGTCAAAGCCATGACTGTTATATCAAAATTAGATGACCTATCTCCGCTATAATTGCTCAAGTCTATAAATAGACATAAGCCACTTGCCCACTATGCTTCCGCTGCTCCTACTGACTACGACAACCTTCTGGCAGAATAATATATACGTGCAATTCTAAAGCTAGTTTAGAACGACGCTATACTTAATTTCCTGCCGGGTCTCATAGCCTAGAACAACAGTAGTGTCAAGTCTGGGTAAACAAGAACCTCCCTGTCACCGTCCTTGAGGCTACCGGAGTACCTTTCGGGTGTCTGAGGTTACCCACCATATCTGCGGAGTGGCTATTGGAATGTCAAACCTGATTGAATATATAGGTTCTATTAAATTTTCCGAAATCTTTTGCGGTTTTGGAATCACTTCCAGTTCTACCATACTCCCACTACTGTTTTATGAAAAAATCCATTTTATTAAAACTATGGCGAGTCAAGAACAATATCACTATTGAACTTCCAGATGGTAGAAAATCAACCCTCGTCAAAGCTAGGGTCAACCCACAAACTGCCATTACAGAAACGTGCCTTGAGTTATCCAGTGTCTGGTTTTAAGCATAAGCTGGACAACTCCCCTTACCTTAACATCGTTAAGATCTGAAGCATTTTATATCCAATATAGAAAATTTGGCACTTATTTAATTGGAACCAGATCCAAAAACATGCAGCTATCTCAAGTGCATATCAACATAATGGATAGAGGCTGATCAGCATTACTCAACTTAGGAATACATCCAATTATGAGTAACCTGAAAGAGAAACAAGTTTCTCAAAACCATTACTATCATCTGAATACCAATCACAAGAATCTACATCTTCGATCTCTTTGAAGAATCCCGATACTTGTGACACCTGGTTCTCTACTTTATTCTTATACCCACAACTTCTCAAAACTTAGACCTTGTATTTCTACGAAACACTTGTCTAAAATCTAGAGAAGTCATAAGTAAACAGAATATAGTACGAGGACCAACCCCTTTGTCCTGATGGACACTGGACAACATACAATACTCTGTATAAGTCCACTGAGTTTAATAACTCAAAACCTGTGCATCGTAGGTTGAAAACTGTCCCCAGGCGATTTCCTCAAATATCACCAATTACAACGAATTCTGATATAATGAGGATGATAACCTAATTCCCATTAACTTACTCCCACTCATTATCTGTAAAACTATACAGATGTGAGAATGAAACCTGGTAAATACATACCCTGGAGTAAGTATCTAATCGGGAAATCGGTTTTCTATTAACAATGCACAGTGAATATGAAACATAACTATGTTTCGTAGGGGTATCCCATGTTGGATATAGTGCCCTCAAAGTCAATTATTGGATCGCAGGTACGTGATTGCAATGATTGAGGGAGGACCTATACCGATATGAAAGTCTTACTCGAGATGATAGTATGCTATCTGGTTTGTCTTTATCATCGTATACATGCTTTAGTTCACTATTGCATGTTGATAGAGCCCATAGGATTCTTGCTTGACTGCCAGCAGTATGATGGCGATCATATACGTGGGAGCTGGGGTCTGTAAGCACATCCTTAAAGTGTCCCTAGTCGTAGGAGTTTCGAGACAGGGCATCGATACTCCAGAGTAGACTAGTGTATACAGTTGAAACCCCAACGAGGGGCGATGGCCGGTCTCACAATCCATTGGTGTCAATTGGTTCACCTAAGATGTATACAGGTGCTCATTGAGTACACCGGACAGGACTCGCCGGGAACATCCTAGTTGGGATTATATATATCGTCAGATAGCAGTTCCCTGGTGACATGTGTACATGTTAGTTTGTCGACCTGAGATCGTCATTTGTCTCGTGTGAGTTCCTGTTCATACCATAATATTGCATTTTCTATTCCCCATTCTTATGCATTTTACAATGAAAACAGGTGCTTTTGACGCATGTCTGCTACATGTTACAGGTTACAGGTTCTTGGACAGAAAACAGTGAAAACGATGTAAAGACGATGAAAAAATGGACTTTGACCAACAAAGAGAAGGATCTTGATCAAGCCTACATAAAGATCAGTTCAAAAAGCAAGGTTCAAGATGTCGACACAAAGTGAACGGTTAAAAGTCCACTGAGCTACAATTATTCACTGGGAAATCTGTAAGAGAACCAGAAGCTATTATGAAAAAAGAAATAAAGAAACAAGAAGCCCAGAAGAACCAAACCAAGCCCAAGAAATATCACATGATGATCCCATCATTGGGCCGCGGATCCGCGGCCCAAGCGCACCCATGCTGCGGATCCGCGGCATTCCTGTGCCCGTGCGCAAATGAAATTTTACCAAAATTATGTGGCGGCTCTGAAAAGATTTTATGGGGGTATATTTGTAACTTTAGACATGCGGTTCAAGATGTAACCTAGGGTTTCTATTTCCTATAAATAGAACTCTACTCATTGTAATTTCTCATGCCTCCCTTTAATGAATAAAATTTAGAAATCTTTTGGAGAGCATCGGTGCCTCTCTTTAATTCAGAAATTCAGATCTGACAAACCTGCATGGAAGATTGGAGGGATCCATCTGTAAGTAATTTAATTTCTTGTTCTAGTTTAGATTTTAATTCCTTGTCTTAGATGTTAGCTTTGGGAAGGGCTTTTGAGAGATGAGATCTCTCATCCCTTTCTTACCCATCACATAGAATCTATAGGACTCCATGCATACATGCACATACCGCTCCCTACGGCACTCTATCCCTCGAGGTAGCGGTGATACCGTAGTATAAAGGCCCGGTTGTGATGTTTTCCATGGAGGTTAGGGTAAAGATTGATAAAGGAAGGACAAGAACCTAGAGGAAGGAACACCTTCCTGAACGGATCTAATCAACTTTATTGATAATTACCATAACTCCTCTTAGATCCTAATTTGTGTATAGAAAGCGTTGAGATTTATTTACATTTCCAAACCATTCCTAAACCTAACGCTGGAAAGATTTAGATCTAGATAATTTTAGTATAGATAATTTAGGTTTTTAGATTTAATAATCAACCGAACACCCTTCGGAATTAACTCGTAAGAACGAATAGGAAATTCACAACATCCCTGTGGACCGACCCGTACTCACCGGCTAGCTGCAAAGCGACGCCGTTCTTGATTGCGGTTACAAATATTTTTGATCTATCTTTTAGAAAGCGCGAGCACGCTAAATCAACTAATCAGTTCCCACTGTGCTTAGATTACTACCCTACCATGCTCAAAGGAGTTGTGCAAACAGGTTTTAGTTGGGTACAGTCCCGAGCCACATGGAGGCAGTGAGCGGATCGTCGGGGATTCGTCTCTCCCGGTATTGGGGGTTGATGTCACACAGTGCACGAGTGGCCATCACTAGAAATCCTCGGCCGAGGTAGTGGAGAATTACTGATTTGGATCAGTAGTTTCTCAGGTGGTGATGGGCTTCATGCCGACACGATTTATTGCGTTATTAAGGGTCTGACTTTATCCACCCCCCTAGACTCGATATGCGATACTCTTTAGATGAACGGACCGGACTGTACGTATATTGTCACTGTTAGGCTCAGTAGGGTTTATGGATGAGTTCGCTCGTCAGCTTCCCTTCCAATCAATACATAGGCAACCGTTACGTACAGCTTGTACCTATGACGTGCTAGTGGTTATACCCAGTGCTAGTGTGTTGATGAGTCATTAGAGTCCCCCACAGACACTTTCCCAAGTTCGGGCGAAATGTTGTAGAGGCCGTATGGATTTATGGCAGGGTTCAGAAAATGCACGTGCATTTTCGCACGTGTCATTTTTCGGGCAGATAATACTGGTCGGCTTTGGTTTAAACCGGATCCGAGTATTATACTGTGTAGATATAATATCTTTGTCTCAGATGCATTTGTATTCGGTCGTAATACAAATGCGGGTATGTTTATACCATTACGGGGTTATCCTGAAATTCGTTTCAGGATCACTTTTGGAAGTTGCCAGTTTCCAGTTTTCTATCGCCCGTCTTTAACATTCGGTTAAATACGGATTTATATTTTTTTGAGATGAGTGTGGAAGCTTCTAGATGGTGACTAGGATGGTGACTAGGCTAGTGAGTCATTAGTGCTTTAAATGTTCATTTAACTAAGGGTTATGATTCATAGTTTTCATTAAATGCATTCATACAAGGTGTTAAGTGACTCATCCTCTTCATTGATCTTGTGCTCACCTTCCCCTCTCCTACACTCACCTCCCTCCCCTCTATATTATGGCCGGCCACCCCTTGGTGGAAGCTAATGGTTGCATGAAAAAAGATCATGATAGTTTTTGTGTATGGAAATTTCATAGCTCATTTCATTCCATCACATTATCCAAAAGGCAACTTCATTAACCGTTCGTCCGTGACTTTGGACGTAACGAGACAAAGTGTTCTACTCATTCTCTACTTCATCTTGGTCGTCTTTTTTAGCAAACTTGACGATCGAGTTGCCTCGGTTCAGAGGCGGGAGCCCGTTTAAAGATCCGTCGACGTGGTGCCACCTGGACGAGAAGATTGGAGATTCACGAGATCGGAGCAGCCGCAACAAAGCGTGGGATGATGGTTGAAGACCGAAGGACTCGGATCGTTCGGTATAACTCTTCTACCCACTTTGTAGTTTGTTAGTTTAGCTTTAATGGCAGATCCAGGTTATAGTACGCGATAGCGCCAGTTGTAAAAAGTTTTTGTTCCGCATTTGGCGTCTGTTAGATGGCCGAGGCGCTACCGTGGACTTACAGTGGTATCAGAGCCTCACCATTAAGCTATAATAACTTGTGCTAACGCGTTTAAAAGATTGATCGAATGGAATTTCCGAAATCGCAATTTTCAGCACACGGGTTTCTGTCGATTTTTTAAAGGGCCTAAAAATAATTTTGCATATCACAAAAAAGCGTGCAGGGTTTTCTAAGCATACTGGAAAAAGTTGGGCACGTGATCCCACAAGATCACCGCGGATCCGCGGCGCTTTAGTGGGAACAGTGCATCAATTTTTCCCAGAGAGCTTCTTTTTGGAAATTGTGGTTTTTGGTATAGTTCTTTTGGGCCCAGATTTTGTTACTGTACAGCAGATGTACGTGGGGACCACTTCGGGAAATTTGGTCGATCGAAATTTTAAATTTGTTAGTATGCAGTACTTACTTTATATCTCCGACCGGAAATGTCATTTGATCTGTAAACCGCGTCTAATTGCTATAGTTCTTTTAGACGGGTTTGCGAACGTGACATTCGCGTTGATGTTCTGTGTTGTGCTGTGATGTTGCGGATTTGTCGTGGTGGATAGCAGGGTGCAATGATAGTGCAGTTTGGATTTATTTGTACATTTGGTATTGCGGGGCGAACGTCCAACATGTGGACTGCCGTCACTGCCTGCTGTATAATATTCTTTTGGGGCACGATCGGGTTGAGGTCGATGTACCCGCTGTACATATTTTTATTTTTGTACTAGGTTTATCCCGCGAAGGAGTGCACGGATAGCCGGGTTCTGGAGGGCAACGGGTCCGTATCTCATGGCTTCGAGAGGTAGAGGGACCTCACTCTAGAATTGGCAGACTATTCTCCGCACTCGTAGGGGGTACAGGTTGACCCAAGGAGGGGTGCTCAATTTACCGGATTCCATGAAGTGCCGGGTGTTCCATTCACTATGTTGTGGAGGACTACCTCGCTTCAGGTTTTGGCGGGTAACTTGCCGTACCCGTAGGGGTCTAGGTTTCATTGTACAGGCTATCCACATGACCAGGGGAACGTCAGGTTTCAGCAGCGGCTCTGTGAAACCCGGGGATCCCAGATTATCTGTATTGTTCTGTGATGCTTATTACTTTTCTGTAATGTTGCATATTATCACGCCTGGAGCGATTATTGTATATTGGTATATATATTATTAGATGTTGTATATGTTTTACATCCGCGCTAGTCCATCCCCGCTCTGTCGTTAGTTAAGTAACCTAACGGGTGATGACGGGACCCAGTGACGAATGCGGATGGCATATACGTACATTTTATTTTCGTTCTTTTCTGGTGTGATTGATTGATGGGACTGTGTTGATTCTTATCAATGCAAGTAAAACAAACCTATATTTGATGTTGTTGGAACAAATTTTAAAAGGTGTTATTACAAAGATGTTTCCTTTTTTTTTGCATAGCGATATTCAGTTAGAATATCCTGCACCTCATTCGACGAGGCAAGGGCAGATATCCCTTCACCGGGAGTGACCCCTTGGGCGGAAGTTTACGTCAGGGTAATAACTTCAATATAGTCGATTACAAGTTGCTTTGCATCACGGTATTCAGTGGGAATATCCTGCACCTCATTCCACGAGGAAAGTGCCGAGATCCCTTCACCGGGAGTGACCTCTTTAGCAAAGGTTTTTCGTCACTATATTTTTATAAAAAGCTATCAGGTTCCTTCAACGAGATCAAGTTCATTACGTTAAAGGTTTTTTGCCAAAAACCAGCCGTAGCCCTCCGTCATTTCTTTTGGGTATTCAGTAGTATTCAAGCTATGCATTTTAGCCAAAGTTAAGGCATAGTGTTTGGTAGCTGCTGGGTATTCATTTGTTGCATAGATAGATGAGTTGGTTTGGGACAGTCGTTCTGCCATTTTGGCCTTTAGTCAAGGGCATGTGCGGGTGGGTTCAAATCAACCTGGATAATGACGGGAAGAACTTGACATGTGACTTATGATATTTTGGCCCTTAGTCAAGGTCATAAGAGCATGGGGTAAAAATCATATCGGGAGTTTCAAACATACAGGAAACTTGCCGGGCATTCGCATACCTTCTGGAGTGTGATAACTTGAGTGGCTTCCATCAAGTTATCATGCGATGATAGTTGGATCCCGATTCTCACTGATGAGTTGGTATACTCTTCGGGTGATCCCGACTAATTCTTCTTTCTGGTTTGGAGGAGAATTTGAGATAACAGTGGGAGGTTTCCTGATTAGATAAAGTAATAACCATTCTGATCTAGGTTAGAGTGCACGCAGAGTGTTTCTTTTCTCTCTCTCTCTTTGGCAGCGACTTTTGACCGACCCTAGACTATGACTCAGTGACCAAGTTGACCGAACCTTCTTAAAATAATGGCTTCTGGATTGTTTGAGTTGCATAAGTCATTGCTGCTCCTTCTTTTACCCTTTGTATTTCTCAGAACACCCCGTATTACTATGGACATCCACTTCCATTGGATAGATCCATCGTATGGTTATATACGAACTCGAAGGGACTTATTCGAGGATGGATCCAGGTTCAGGAGAAATAGAATTGGTTTATTCAATTGTCTTTTATTATCACCTTCTCTCAGGTTGCGAGGGCTCCTTGGTTTAGGAGAGTACACCTATTACGCTTATTGGATAGTCTTCTTCCAAACCATAGGCAGGTGCCGAAAGGTAGGGAATGAAGAAAACAATTAGCATAAGTAGGGTGTACAGAAGGTAATAACTAAAAACAAAATAAAAGGATTAGAAAGAGGACAAAGTAAATTGCGACTGTTATCATTCACGACCAAACCGCGTACTTCATCGCCACTCCTATTTCACCTTTGTTTTTTCCCCAGTTCGGGAGAAATAGAATAAGGTATTATTCAGTAGTCTTTTATCATCACCTTCTCTCATGTTGCGAGTACTCCTAGGATTAGGAGGGTAAACCTATTATGCTTACTGGATAGTCTTCTTCCAAACCATAGGCTGGTGCCGAACGGTAGGGAAAGAAGAAAACCACTAAACCTAAAAGGGGTGTACAGAAGGAAATGACTAAAGACAAATAAAGGGATTTGGAGAGATGGCAAAGAAATATACGGTTACAGTCATGAATAGGATTATGGAAGAGGCATTACTAAGGAATACCAGGATACCCCTACGAGACATTTTAATATTTCAGTTTCACTGCGCATTGTTAAAAGAAAACTGTTTTCCCGATTAGATACTTACTCCAGGGTATGTATTTACCAGGTTTCATTCTCATATCTGTATGGTTTTTACAGATGATGAGTGGGAGTAAATTATTGGGAATTAGGTGATCATCCTCATTATATCGGAATTCGTTGTAATTGGTGATATTTGAGGAAATCACCTGGGTACAGTTTTCAACCTACGATGCACAGGTTTTGAGTTATTCAAACTCAGGGGACTTATACAGAGTATTGTATGTTGTCTAGTGTCCGTAAGGACAAAGGGGTAGGTCCTCGTACTATGTTCTGTTTACTTATGACTTCTCTAGTTTTTAGACAAGTGTTCGCAGAAATACAATGTCTAAGTTTTGAGAAGTTGTGGGTATAAGAATAAAGTAGAGAACCAGGTGTCACAAGTATCGGGATTCTTCAAAGAGATTGAAGATATAGATTCTTGTGATTGGTATTCAGATGATAGTAATGGTTTTGAGAAACTTGTTTCTCTTTCAGGTTACTCATAATTGGATGATTCCTAAGTTGAGTAATGTTGATTAGCCTCTCTCCATTAAGTTGATATGCACTGGAGACAGCTGCATAATTTGAATATGGTTCCAATTAAATTAGTGCCTCTATTTCTATATTGTATATAGAATGGTTCATATCTTAACGATGATAAGATACGGGGAGTTGTCCAGCTTATGCTTAAAACCAGACACTGGATAAATCAAGGCACGTTTCTGTAATGGAAGTTTGTGGGTTGACCCTGGCTTTGACGAGGGTTGACATTTGTACCATCTGGAAGATCAATAGTGATATTGTTCTTGACTCGCCACAGTTTTATTAAAATGGAATTTTTCAGAAAACAATAGTGGGAGTATGGTAGAACTGGAAGTGATTCCAGAACCGCAAACGATTACGGAAAATTTAATAGGACCTATATATTCAATCAGGTTTGACATTCCATTAGCCCCTCCGCAGATATGGTGGGTAACCTCAGACACCCGAGAGGTACTCCGGTATCCTCAAGGACGGTGACAGGAAGGTTCTTATTTACCCAGACTTGACACTACTGTTGTTCCAGACTATGAGACCCGGCAAGAGGATAAGTATAACGTCGTTCTGAACTAGCTTTAGAAGTGTACGTAGATATTATTCTGCCAGAGGGTTGTTGTAGTCAATGGGAGCAGCGGAAGCATAGTGGGCAAGTAGCTTATGTCTATTCATAGACTTGAGCAGATATAGAGGAGATAAGATCATCTAATTTTGATGTGAAAGTCATAGGTTTGACTTCATCAGAATAGGGGATGGATCTGTTAAGAAGGTAGTAGGGTGTGATGTCCTGGTATTTGGATGACATACACAGAGTAGGAAGTAAAATTCCTATACTACGATCGGTTGTACTGTAGTCGTCACACAATTGTTTCACCAGACAGGATATGGATATAATATTGGACATTCTGGTTTCTAGATCTATAGTTTTAGATCTAGATTTGGGTAGTTTCCCAAATATGGGTACTTTGACTGTATTCTAATAGTTTTTAGAATAGATGACTCCTGGCATGGTGGTGTACCTGCAGGTGATGGAGTCACCCTCTCTAAAGGTGTCTTAGAGACTAAAGGAGAGAGGGATGTGCATGATTGGCAGATCACTTGCTTAGGCAATTGAGTCAATCATGAGATGTCAAGTACCATACCAGATGTTGTTTTTGCACTAGATGCGATAAGTTTATATTAATCCAATCCTGGAGAAAGATAAGGAAGCAGTTTTAGAACATAAGTGCATGTTCTACGGATTTGATGACAACAGCCTCCTTCGGGAAACGGTTATCATTCCAGGCTTCCAAGGTGACATCGATGACGGAGTGATTATCAGAGTTATAGTTTTACCTCTGACGAGGGACAGTATTATGGACAGGTGGTCCAAGAGGATAGTGTGGGAGGCATGGTGCTGGATACTGATTAGGTTCAGTGATCAATACAGTCTAAGAAGTTTGGATTTGAAGTTCATTTATGAACTAGGTCCCATCAAATATCCAGACATATTCTAAGACAGGTATTACTCGATTCGGGAGCTGGCTTTCTCCGCGAACTTGAGATAGAGAGAGACATAGAAAGAAACATCAGGGCGGATCCACTCACTGAGGCTATGAGTATGCTGTATCGCAATAATAGCCTTAAGCGCAAGTGGGAGATTGTTGGATATAGTGCCCTCAAAGTCAATTATTGGATCGCAGGTACGTGATTGCAATGATTGAGGGAGGACCCATACCGATATGAAAGTCTTACTCGAGATGATAGTATGCTATCTGGTTTGTCTTTATCATCGTATACATGCTTTAGTTCTCTATTGCATGTTGATAGAGCCCATAGGATTCTTGCTTGACTGCCAACAGTATGATGGCGATCATATACGTGGGAGCTGGGGTCTGTAAGCACATCCTTAAAGTATCCCTAGTCGTAGGAGTTTCGAGACAGGGAATCGATACTCCAGAGTAGACTAGTGTATACAGTCGAGACCCCGACGAGGGGCGATGGCCGGTCTCACAATCCATTGGTGTCAGTTGGTTCACCTAAGATGTATACAGGTGCTCATCGAGTACACCGGACAGGACTCGCCGGGAACATGCTAGTTGGTATTATATATATCGTCAGATAGCAGTTCCCTGGTGACATGTGTACAGGTTAGTTTGTCGACCTGAGATCGTCATTTGTCCCGTGTGAGTTCCCACTGTGTTTAGATTACTACCCTACCACACTCAAAGGAGTTATGCAAACAGGTTTTAGTTGGGTACAGTCCCGAGCCACATGGAGGCAATGAGCGGATCGTCGGGGATTCGTCTCTCCCGGTATTGGGGGTTGATGTCGCACAGTGCACGGGTGGCCATCACTAGAAATCCTCGGCTGAGGTAGTGGAGAATTACTGATTTGGATCAGTAGTTTCTCAGGTGGTGATGGGCTTCATGCCGACACGATTTATCGCGTTATTAGGGGTCTGACTTTATCCACCCCCTAGACTCGATATGCGATACTCTTTAGACGAACTGACCGGACTGTACGTATATTGTCACTGTTAGGCTCAGTAGGGTTTATGGATGAGTTCGCTCGTCAGCTTCCCTTCCAATCAATACATAGGCAACCGTTACGTACAGCTTGTACCTCTGACGTGCTAGTGGTTATACCCAGTGCCAGTGTGTTGATGAGTCATTAGAGTCCCCCACAGACACTTTCCCAAGTTCGAGCGAAATGTTGTAGAGGCCGTATGGATTTATGGCAGGGTTCGGAAAATGCACGTGCGTTTTCGCACGTGTCATTTTTCGGGCAGATAATACTGGTCGGCTTTGGTTTAAGCCGGATCCGAGTATTATACTGTGTAGATATAATATCTTTGTCTCAGATGTATTTGTATTCGGTCGTAATATAAATGCGGGTATGTTTATACCATTACGGGGTTATCCTGAAATTCGTTTCAGGATCACTTTTGGAAGTTGCCAGTTTCCAGTTTTCTATCGCCCGTCTTTAACATTCGGTTAAATACGGATTTATCTTTTTTTGAGATGAGTGTGGAAGCTTCTAGATGGTGACTAGGATGGTGACTAGGCTAGTGAGTCATTAGTGCTTTAAATGTTCATTTAATGATATGATGACTAAGGGTTATGATTCATAGTTTTCATTAAATGCATTCATACAAGGTGTTAAGTGACCCATCCTCTTCATTGATCTTGTGCTCACCTTCCCCTCTCCTACACTCACCTCCCTCCCCTCTATATTATGGCCGGCCACCCCTTGGTGGAAGCTAATGGTTGTATGAAAAAAGATTATGATAGTTTTTATGTATGGAAATTTCATAGCTCATTTCATTCCATCACATTATCCAAAAGGCAACTTCATTAACCGTTCGTCCGTGACTTTGGACGTAACGAGACAAAGTGTTCTACTCATTCTCTACATCATCTTGGTCGTCTCTTTTAGCAAACTTGACGATCGAGTTGCCTCGGTTCAGAGGCGGGAGCCCGTTTAAAGATCCGTCGACGTGGTGCCACCTGGACGAGAAGATTGGAGATTCACGAAATCGGAGCAGCCGCAACAAAGCGTGGGATGATGGTTGAAGACCGAAGGACTTGGATCGTTCGGTATAACTCTTCTACCCACTTTGTAGTTTGTTAGTTTAGCTTTAATGGCAGATCCGGGTTATAGTACGCGATAGCGCCAGTTGTAAAAAGTTTTTGTTCCGCATTTGGCGTCTGTTAGACGGCCGAGGCGCTACCGTGGACTTACATCCCGGTATTCCTAGTAATGCCTCTTCCATAATCCAAATCATGACTTTAACCGTATATTTCCCTGCCATCTTTCCAATTCGCTTTATTTGTCTTTAGCTAAATGGTTTTCTTCCTTCCCTACCGTTCAGCACCAGCCTATGGTTTGGAAGAAGACTATCCAGTAAGCATAATAGGTGTACTCTCCTAAACCAAGGAGTACTCGCAACTTGAGAGAAGGTGATGATAAAAGACAACTGAATAAACCTTATTCCTATTTCTCCTGAACCAGAATCCATCCTCAAAAAAATATCCTTCGAGTTCGTATATAACCATACGATGGATTTATCCAATGGAATTGGATGTTCGTAGTGATACGGGTTGTTCTGGAGAAATAAAAAGGGTAAAAGAAGGAGCGGCAATGACTTATGCAACTTTAGACAATCCAAAAGCCAGTATTTTAAGAAGGTTCGGTCAACTTGGTCACTGAGTTATAGTCTAGGGTCGGTCAAAGGTCGCTGCCAAAGAGAGAGAGAAAAGAAACACTCTGCGTGCACTCTAACCTAGATCAGAATGGTTATCACTTTATCTAATTAGGAAACCTCCCACTGTAGTCTCAAATTCTCCTCCAAACCTGAAAGAAGAATTAGTCGGGATCACCTGATGAGTAAACCAACTCATCAGTGGGAATCGGGATCCAACTCTCATCGCATGATAACGTGAAGGAATCTACTCATGTTATCATACTCCAGAAGGTATGCTCAAGTTTTGCAAGTTTCCTGTATGTTTGAAACTCCCGATATAATTTTTATCCCATGCTCTTATGACCTTGACGTAGGCCAATAAATCATATGCCACATGTCAAGTTCTACCCGTCGTTGTCCTGATTAATTTAGGTTATCGTACATGCCCTTGACGTAGGCCAACAAGGCTATACGTCTGTCCTAAACTAATGCATCTATCTATGCAACAAATGAATACCCAGCAGCTACCAAAAACTATGCCTTGACGTAGGCCAACAAACATAACTTGAATACTACTGACCATCCATAAGAAATGACAGAGGATAACGGCTGGTTTTTGGCGAAAAACCTTTAACGTAATGAACTTGATCTCATTGAAGGAACCTGATAGCTTTTTATAAAAAATATAGTGGCGAAAACCTTTTGCTAAAGAAGTCACTCCCGGTGAAGGGATCTCGGCTCTTTCCTCGTGGAATGAGGTGCAGGATATTCCAACTGAATACCGCTATGCAAAGCAACTTGTAATCGACTATATTGAAGTTATTACCGTGGCGCAAACTTCTGCCCAAGGGGTTACTCCCGGTGAAGGGATCTCGGCCCTTGCCTCGTCGAATGAGGTGCAGGATATTCGAACTGAATCCCGCTATGCAAAACAAAAGGAAACGTCTTTGTAATAACTCCTTTTTAAAATTTGTTCCAACAACATCAAATATAGGTTTGTTTTATCTTGCATTGATAAGAATCAACGCATTCCCATCATTTAATCACACCAGAAAAGAACGAAAATAAAATGTACGTATATGCTATCCGCATTCGTCACTGGGTCCCGTCATCACCAGTTAGGTTACTTAACTAACGACAGAGCGGGGGCTGGACTAGCGCGGGTGTAAAACATATACAATATCTAATAGTATATATACCAATATACAATAATCGCTCCAGGCGTGATAATATGCAACATTACAGAAAAGTAATAAGCATCACAGAACAATACAGATAATCTGGGATCCCCGGGTTTCACAGAGCCGCTACTGAAACCAGACGTTCCCCTGGTCGTGTGGATAGCCTGTGCAATGAAACCTAGACCCCTACGGGTGCGGTAAGTTACCCGCCAAAACCTGAAGCGAGGCAGCCCCTACAGCAAAATGAATGGACCACCCGGCACTTCACGGAATCCGGTAACTTGAGCACCCCACCTTGGGTCAACCTGTACCCCCTACGAGTGCGGCGAATAGTCTGCCAATTCTAGAGTGGGACCCCTCTGCCTCTCAAAGCCATGAGATACGGACCCGTTGCCCTCCAGAACCCGGCTATCCGTGCACTCCGTCACGGGGTAAACCTAGTACAGAAATAAATATATACAACGGGTACATCGACCTCAGCTCGGTCGTGCCCCAAAAAGAATATTATACAAACAGGCAGTGACGGCAGTCCACAAGTCGGACGCCCGTCCCGCAATATCAAATGTACAAATAAATTCAAATTGCACTACCATTGCACACTGCTATCCACCACGACAAATCCGCAACATCACAGCACAACACAGAACATCAACGCGAATGTCATGTTCGCAAACCCGTCTAAAAGAACTATAGCAATTAGACGCGGTTTACCGCTCAAATGACATTCCCGGTCCGAGATATAATATAAGTACTGCATACTAACAAGTTTAAAATTTCGATTGACTAAATTTCCCGAAGTGGGCCCCACGAACTTCTGCTGTACAGTAACCAAATATGGGCCCAAAAGAAACATTCCAGAAACCACAATTTCCCATGTAGAAGCTACTAAAGAAAGATGGCCCAATGATTCAACAATATGGCCGCGGCTCCGCGGCCAAAGCATGGCTTTGGCGGCGGATCCGCGGCCGTACGATCAGATCATTAGGTCGTTTTTCTTCAGTGTTCTAATAAAAGCTAGCATGATTTTCTGGTATGGTCAAAATGAATTTTAGAACAGATTTAAAATTAACAGAAACTTTATGTACAGAAAAATGTAGTTTCGGAAATTCCGTTTGATCGATCTTTTAAACGAGTTAGCACAAGTTAGTAAAGCTTAATGGTGAGGCTTTGATACCACTGTAAGTCCACGATAGCGCCCCGGCCGTCTAACAGACGCCAAAATGCGGAACAAAACTTTTACGACTGGCTCTATCGCGTACTTTAACCCGGATCTGCCATTAAAGCTAAACTAACAAACTACAAAGTGGGTAGAAATGCTATACCGAACGATCCGAGTCCTTCGGTCTTCAACCATCATCCCACGCTTTGTTGCAGCTGATCCGAACTCGCTCGATCTCCGGTCTCGTCGTCCAGGTGGCACCACGTCGACGGATTTTTAAACGGGCTCCCGCCTCTGAACCGAGGCAACTCGATCATCAAGTTTGCTAAAAGAGATGACCAAGATTGATGTAGAGAATGAGTAAAACACTTTGTCTCGTTACGTCCAAAGCTATGGACGAACGGTTAATGAAGTTGCCTTTTGGAATCGGGTGAAACGAGAAATCAACATATGAAATTTCTATGAAGCAAATTTCATAAGATTTTTACAAATGAATCAAATTCCTTACCCCCACAATAGGGGCCGACCACTAATATATGAGCAAGGGGGTGAGTGTAGGAACATCAAGTGGTGACTTTAACAAGGATACTTATCATAACAATAAAAGAAAAGCATGACTCATTAAGAACAATTAATGCAAAATGGTGATTCATAACCTAGTCACCATTTCAATTAATGCAACCTAATGAGTCACAATCCTAGTCACTAATCTTGAAGCTTCCACACACAATAATTCACCCAAAGAAGGAAAGATAAATCCGTATTAAACCGAATGTTTAATACGGGTGATAGAAAACTGGAAACTGGCAACTTCCAAAAGTGATCCTGAAACGAATTTTAGGATAACCCCGTAACAGTATAAACATACCCGCATTTGTATTACGACCGAATACAAATGCAACTGAGACAAAGATATTATATCTACACAGTATAATACTGGGATCCGGCTTAAACCAAAGCCTACCAGTATTATCTGCCCGAAAAATGACACGTGCGAAAACGCACGTGCATTTTCCGAACCCTGCCATAAAATCATATGGCCTCTACAACGTTTCGCCCGAACTTGGGAAACTATCTGTGGGGGACTCTAATGACTCATCAATACACTGGCACTGGGTATAACCACTAGCACGTCAGAGGTACAAGCTTTACGTAACGGTTGCCTATGTATTGATTGGAAGGGAAGCTGACGAGCGAACTCATCCAGAAACCCTACTGAGCCTGACAGTGACAATATCCGTACAGTCCGGTCCATTCGTCTATGTGTATCGCATATAGGGCCTAGGGGGCCGGTAAACGTCAGACCCCCAATAGCTGTATAAGTCGTGTCAGAGAGCAGCCCAGAACACCCTGAGATACTACTGGAATACCTTCCAGTAAATCTCGATTACCCTGGCCAGGGATTTCGTGTAATGGATCTCCTAAACACAGCGCGATCTCACCCCCAATACCGGGAGAGACGAATCCCCGACGATCTGCTCACTGCCTCCATGTGGCTCGGGACTGTACCCAAAATATACCTGTTTGAACGACTCCTTTGACCCGTGGTAGGGTATAAATCAAAGTAAAGTAGGAACTCACACGAGACAAATGACGACCTCAGGTCGATGAACTAACCTGTACACATGTCACCAGGGAACTGCTATCTGACGCTAGGTATAATACCAACAAGCAAGTTCCCGGTGAGCCTGTCCGGTGTACTCATAACCCAATGAGCACCTGTATACATCTTAGGTGAACCAACTAACACCGGTGGCTTGTGAGACCGGCCACCGCCCCTCGTCGGGGTCTCGACTGTATACACTAGTCTACTCCGGAGTATCGATGCCCTGTCTCGAAACTCCCACGACTAGGGACACATTAAGGATGTGCTTATAGACCCCAGCTCCCACATATATGATCGCCATCATACTGCTGGTAGTCAAGCAAGAATCCTATGGGCTCTATCAACATCTACATGATGATAAAGACAGTCCAGATAGCATACTATCATCTCGAGTAAGACTGTTATATCGGTATAGGTCCTCTGCAATCATTGCAATCACGTGCCTGCGATCCAATAATTGACTTTGAGGGCACTATATCCAACACCCCTTTCGTTTGAGATCACAAATGCCAGAGCGCGCTGGACGAAATCAAGCAATACCTGCAGAATCCGCCAGTGTTGGCTGCTCCGGTCAAGGGAAAGCCTTTCATTCTTTATACAACCGCCCTCGAAGGTTCCTTAGGCGCATTATGGGCACAAGAGAATGACCAAGGGAAAGAAAGAGCTCTCTATTACTTAAGTCGAGTTCTCCTGGGGGCAGAAAGCAACTACTCCCCCATCGAAAAACACTGCCTGGCATTAATCTTCGCAATAACGAAACTCCGGCATTATGCGTTGGCACATGAAGTCCGTCTTATTTCGAAGGTGGACCCTCTCAAATATCTGATGTCAAAGGCCATATTGACAGGGAGACTCGCTAAATGGGCCCTACTCTTGATGGAGTTTTCAATAACTTATCAGCCTCTTAAGGCAGTGAAAGGCCAGGCCATCGCCGATTTCCTCGCTGAGCATCCGATACCGGCCGATTCTCCTCTGAATTGCGAGCTGCCAGACGAACATGCGTTTGATGTAATCGACGGTAGTGATACCTGATGGGAACTCTATTTTGATGGAGCATCTTCCATGAAGAAGCGCAAACAAAACACTCCTATAATCAAATCGGGGGTGGGCCTCATCTTCGTAACTCCACAAGGAGGGATAATGCGCTTCGCTTTCTCCTTAACAGAGCCGAGGACAAACAATGAAGCCGAGTATGAAGCTTTGATAGCAGGCCTCGAGATCGCCATCGACATGGGAATTGAAAACCTCCTCATATACGGAGATTCCCAACTGGTCGTTAGTCAAGTAAACGACGACTATCAAACGTGCAAACCAGAGCTGGTGAAGTATGGCGAGAGAGTACAGCAACTGCTGACTCAAATCCCCTCCTACATGCTGGAAAGCATACCGCGCGCGGAAAATAGCAAAGCAGATGCACTAGCTAAGCTCGCTAAAGAACTGGCCGACGAGAACCTCGATGACGTAAGAATCGTGGTACAAAACCGTCGGGTGCTTGCCCCAGCAGAAATATCTCCGGAATCATCAGAAGAAAAGGGAGTGACTGAGCAAATGGCTATGCAAATAAAAGACCAGGAAAAGGCTAAGGATTGGAGAGAAGTCTTTATAGACTACTTCAAATTCCGTCGAACGCCTGAAGATGCGTCCTCAAGACATTAGCTCATGAAACGAGCTCTGTCTTTCGCCTTCGTCAATGATACTCTGTACAAGAGGTCGTTTGATTCTCTGTGGTTGAGATGTCTGGGACTTGAAGAAGCGAAAAGAGTCGTTCAGGAAGTTCACGACGGACTCTGCGGTTCTCACCAAGAAGGCCCGAAGATGAAGTTGAAGATTAAACAGATGGGCTACTATTGGCCCACGATGATTCAGGGCTGCCTCGAATATGCGAAGCAATGCCACTCATGCTAGATTCATGGGGACTTTATCCATCAGCACCCAAATCCTCTACATCCAACAGTGGCCAGCTGGCCGTTCGAAATGTGGGGAACTGACGTAATCGGCTCCATCGAACCAACATCGTCCAGGGGACATCGATTCATCTTGGCAACGACTGACTACTTCTCCAAATGGGCAGAAGCAATACCGCTGAGGGAAGTGAAGACGGAGAATATCCTCCATTTCTTCAAGACGCACGTCATTTATCGGTTTGGAACTCCGCGGCGGATCATCTCCGATAACGGGCCAGCCTACAGAAGCCACAAGATCAGCCGCTTCGCACAACAACACAACATAGACTGGAGATATTCCTCAGTTTATAATCCCCAAGCTAACGGTCTGGCTGAGGCTTTCAACAAGACCTTGACGAAGATCGTGAAGAAGACGGTGTCCCGAAATAAGAAGGACTGGCACGAGAGACTGCAAGAAGCTCTCTGGGCGTATCGAACTACGTTCAAGACAGCCACGAACACAACGCCGTACGCGTTGGTCTTCGGTACAGAAGCAGTACTCCCCCTCGAAATAGAATTACCCTCTCTGCGAGTGGCAATCCACTATGAGCTGACGGACGAAGAAAATGCTCACCTTCGGCTTGAGGAGCTTGATGCCCTTGATGAAACCAGGCTCATAGCGCAACAAAATCTGGAGGCTTATAAATCAAAGATGATGCGCTCATATAAAAGATTGACCAGGCCGAGGACATTCCGCCAAGGCGAACTCGTGCTAGTGGTCAAAGACCTATGATCCCCAATCGCGCCAAGCGGGGAAAATTCGAGCCGAACTATGAAGGCCCGTACATTATAGACAAGGTCTACCAAGGTGGAGCCTATCTACTCATGGATATGCACGGTGAAAGGCCTTTCAGGCCAATAAACGGTCGCTTCCTAAAGAAATACTACGCTTAATGAGTCACAGCCTAGGTCAATGATAGATGACGACGCCTATGTCCGCTCGCTATCTTCCTAAGCTCGAAACTCTATAAGTAGTAGCCGGCCTTGTTGAAATGACGGACCGAAACGTCCTTAAACTAATGATGGACCACTATATCCTAAAACTAGCCGATGACCGAAACGTCTTTAAACTACTACCGTGGCATCCTCAGGCTGACGAGATAAAAAAAAGATAAAAAAAAGAATAAAAAAATATATAATAAAAAAAAAATAAAAACGGTATGTCCATAAGCAAAATGGGCACGGATGAAAACTCGAAAGGGCTCCGTGAGTAAAAACAGCAGGGCTACCGGCGAGTGTTCGTGAAAACCCGAAAGGGCGCGACCTCGTTAGAGAAAAAAAAAGAGAATGAAGAGAATAAAAAAAAATAAAAAATAAAAAAAATAAAAACGGTATGTCCATAAGCAAAATGAGCACGGATGAAAACCCGAAAGAGCTCCGTGAGTAAAAACAGCAGGACTACCGGCGAGTGTTTGTGAAAATCCAAAAGGGCGCAACCTCGTTAAAAGACACATGCAGGGTCCTCTCGACCTTGTAAGGAGAAACCACCCGCGTGAGATCCTTACGACTCACAGGGAAGCAACACACTTAGGGATCCTCACGATTCCTAAGGAGAAATTACACCTGCGAGATCCTCACGACTCGTAAGGAGAACTCTCTTATGGGACCCTCACGGCTCATAAGATTTGAAAGTCTTAAGTTACAGAGACCTGAACCTGTTCTTAAGCAACTCCCACAACCTTCGATAATGCCCTACAAGCGGCTCAATACTGACCCTTGTATACAATCCACGGGCACGAATAGACATTTACCTAACCAAGTCCCACCCGTGACTAGGGATATGTCCATATGGTGAACAACCTTTATAAGTCCTCTCGACTTTTAAGGAGAAAACCCTTTTGTAAGATCCTTACGACTTACAGGGGAACATACACTTAGGAATCCTCACGATCCCTAAGGAGACAACACACCTACGAGATCCTCACGACTTGAAGGGAGAAATACCTTTGTGAGACCCTTACGGCTCATGAAGTCAAAAGCCTTAGTCGACGGGATCCTAACCCTGTTCGCTAAGCCACCTTTGTTCGACATCGACAGAGGCAAATGATGATTCGCTCCTGGCAATATCCCAGTTGTAGCGATGTTGATGCCTAAACCGGTATCAAATCCCAAGCCCTTTCATGGCAAATGATGATTCGCTCCTGGCAATATTCCAGTTGTAGCGATGCTGATGTTGAGATTGGCGTCAGATTCCAAGTTCCACACTCGCAATGAAAAAAAATCAGCGAGCCATACATGCATACGAAATAGCCGATATGATTGGGCAACTCGCAATAAAAAGCAGCGAGTAAAAATAAAATAAATAGCCGAAATGATTGGGCAACTCGCAATAAAAAGCAGCGAGTAAAAAAAAATAGCCGAAATGATTGGGCACCGCGAAAAATAGCCGAAATGATTGGGCAATCGCGACCTTCGCGATATAAAAGCTGAAATGATAGAGCATCGCGGAAAGAAATAAAAAATATATATAATGAAATTTATGCCCTACAGGGGCACAAATAAAGAAGGAAACACATCTTCCCTCCCCATGCTTCATCAGAAAACGGAGTCAAGTCTTGATGGTAACTCATATAAAACCTGAAAGACCACCATAGATCATCTCAACCCCAGGGAAATCAGTGTCCTTGGTAAATACCTCGATTCAGGGAAATTAGCGTCCTTGACGAGAGCATCTTGATTCGCGTCGACCCGCAGAGAAATCAGTGTTTTTGCAGGAATACCTCGATTTGTCTTAACCCCGGGAAAATCAGTGTCCTTGGAAACCTCCTCGATCCAGGGAAATTAGCGTTCTTGACGAGACCATCTTGATTCGCGTCGACCCGCAGAGAAATCAGTGTCTTTGCAGAAATACCGCGATTCGTCTCAACTCCAGGGAAATCAATGTCCTTGGCAACCTCCTCGATTCAGGGAAATCAGCGTCCTTGACGAGAGCAACTTGATTCGCGTCGACCCGCAGAGAAATCAGTGTCTTTGCAGGAATACCTCGATTCGTCTCAACCCCAGGGAAATCAGTATCCTTGGCAACCTCCTCGATTCATAGAAATCAGCGTCCTTGACGAGAGCATCTTGATTCGCGTCGACCCACAGAGAAATCAGTGTCTTTGCAGGAATACCTCAATTCGTTTCAACTCCGAGGAAATCAGTGTCCTTGACAAATACCTCGATTCAGGGAAATTAGCGTTCTTGACGAGAGCACCGCGATTCGCGTCGACCCGCAGAGAAATTAATGTCTTTGCAGGAGCACCTCGATTCGTTTCGACTCGTGAGGAAATTAGTGTCTTTACGAGAACTACTCGATATGTTTCGACTCGTGAGGAAAAGCCTTAGGCAGCGGGGATTAAAAAACCTGTTTCCTAAGCACTGGGACCCTGCAAGTCAATCCAAAATGGACTCTTGCACACTATTCATGGGTCACACTCTCCAAAGTCGAATTTCGACAAGGAGGGAAACGACCGCTTACGGGTCCTCTCGACTCGTAAGAGGGAAAATTCTCTTATAAGATCCTTACGACTTATAAGAGAAAACACACTTAGGAATCCTCACGATTCCTAAGGAGAAAATACACCTACGAGATCCTCTCGATCCGTAGGGAGAAAGGTCTTTATGAGACCCTCACGGTTCATGAAGTTGAAAAGTCTTAGGCAACAGATCTGAACCTGCGGCCTAAGCCATCGCTACCTCTTGAAGAAGCCAAGACAGAATGCTCACTCTATCATCTGTCGACCATGTTTGCTAAAGTAACATGCTGTTAATAAAAGAAAGAAGAAAGTGGAGCAATGACACAAGACATTATGAAGAATGTATATCTTTTATTCATAAATTTGATTGAGTACAAGATACATTGTGTTAAAGAATAAAAGAAACAAATACATTTGTATTTACAATTACAAATGATACAAAATGTTCATGGAGAAGGAAGTGTCTTCAACAAATCCGCGAGCTGCTCTCGCACTTCCTTCAACGCCTCCTCCTGAGCGGCTGCCGTGGCCACTTCTGCTTCCACCTGGGCCCGCTGCTGCAGGTAGGATGAAAGTTGCTCCTCAACTACCTGCTGGGCTGCCTCCTGATTTGGTGCATCCCGCTCGACGACGTCAAGCTGCTGCCTCAGTGTTAACCCTTCGGAGATGCATCGCAGAAGGCCTTCAAAGATAACCTTCAACTGTGCAGCGTTTGCATCCACCTGAGCATGCAGTTGGGCAGATTTGCTTGAAGTCTCGCCGCGCTCCTTATGCCTTAAAGCAACTTCTTGTTCGAGATGGTGAAAGTAAGGAGCGCTCTGCTCGATCCATGCCGCCCGTTGAGTGCTCGCGGCCAAGATCTCGGGGGTAGGACGCATAGAATCCAGTTGATGCAGGCGGGCCTCGATCTCCCTGCAGTGATTAACCCAAGACTCGACGACGCCTTCATTATGAAAATTTACAAGCGTCGCCAGCATCGGATTAACCTCCGCAGCGAAATCTGCGGTAGATAGGGGAGCGTCTGCGTTAAGCTCTTCGACGTATCCGCTCAGCATGCCCAAACTCATCGCAACACCCTTTGAAGATGGACGTCTCAAGAAGGGGCATGCAGGCATTATGAGGCGAGACTCGAAGGGGGCCGGAATCGGAACGACAGCTGAAAAACAAAACACGATCAGATGACGGTTCAAGAAATATAAGAAAGTCATCGATGAGAGAGTTTACTATACCAGCTGCAGCAGGCGGCAAAGCCGGGAGGGCCGGTGGCGCGATCGATCTTACATCTCCTCCTTCGATTTGTAGCACTGCAATCAAGGCGAGGAAGAATCAGAAATAATTCCATTATTGAAAAAAGAAAGGGTATTAATTGAAAACTATACTCACCAGCGCCACTGGAGGAAGCAAGCTTCGACGGGAAGGAGAAGTGTGAGTGCAGCACCTGGTAAAGGTGATAAAAAAGCACTCCTACAAAGATGCAATAATACGACATCAGTACATAAATTATGCAATAAAGATAAGACTGATGGGTCACGAATCCATACCTTCCAGCATTTGCGACGGTGAGAGAGAAGGTAAAGAGGTGGCCACCGTCAAGGCAGTAGCTGACGGCGCTCCCTCGAGCAATGGGGCATCAACACTGACCGTGCCTGCGTTAGAAACAAGATAAGCACTGTCAGAAAAGTTACAGAATAAAGAAAAGGACGGTAACCCAAAATTTACCTGATGAGTCACCATCCGAAACGGCGACGTCTCCCTCCTCCATTGACACGGGTTCACCTCCTGTCGCCTCATCACCAGACTCTACGGAAGCCGTCGTTGTGCTCGCGAGGCCAGGAGACGGCGGAGGACCGTAGGCGGGGAGAGCAATGATTGGAGCATTGCCAGACTCTTGAGAGAGAGCGGCTGGCTTGTCCTCGGGAATCATGCCCGTCTCACCCGCTACTCCCTCAGGCTCAGCGGTCGCGGCTGTCTCATCCACCGTTGCCATAGGGTCGTCGGTCTCAGCCGCTCCATCCGCTACTGCTCCAGGCTCGGTTATGGCAGCTGTCTCATTTGCCGCTAACTCGGGCTCGGCATCGACAACCTTCTATGGCATAGTTTCGTCAGCCCCTAGCTCGGGTCCAGCAACCCCAGCTACGTCGCCCACCGTTGCTTCGGGATCAGCTACCACCTTCTCCACCGTCCCTTCAGGCTCGACGGTTTCCGCCGCTCCTTCAGTTGGACTTGGCCCTGCAAGACAAGATATATAAGAACCGATAGGTTTACAATTCTTGCAACAAAAGTCTCGAAAAACACATTACCTGAGGTGGATTGATCGTTGGCCCCCCGAGCTGCACGCACCGCCCGCCTATGAGCAGTGGACAGGGCGACCGGAGACTCTTCCGAAGGAGTAGCAGCACGAGGAACGGCGCTTGGGCCCGCTCCCACGGCCAAAGCAGCTCTGCGCTCATTCGCCTCGCGCCTCAAGCGCTTCCTCTCCTCCCGGGTCGTCACGACGGACCTCTTCGAAGCTTCCTTCATCAAGGCGTCTTCGTCCGCGTTCAGAGTTGCCTCCAGAGCCTTCAAGGCATCCCTCATCGGCTTTTCAAGTCGGGTCTCTCGCGGTAGCCCCGAAGAGGCCGAGACTTCAGTAGCTGGCCCAGGAAGAGTCCCCGCATCGGCTTGCACGACCCCTGCAAAGAGACAAAGAAAAGATTAGATTGGCCATAAAAAGGAGAATAAAAAAAACTCAGTGAGCCGAGACATACCAACACCCAATAGAGTGCGTTTCATCTCTTCCTCCTGGAAGGTTTTCAGGGAAGCAGCGATGGCTTCTTCGGTAGAGACGCCTGTTTAAAAAAGAAAAGCATTAGTCAAAGACAATGATAAAAACACGATGAAATGACAAAGAATACGACTAGTGATTACCTGATTGACCAAGTTTAGCCAACCACGCTTCGAGCCTTGCCGATCGCTCAGAAGCCTCAATGACGGCCGCCAGGTCGGTGTCTTCTGGCTTTACCAAGAAACCCTCATTGCTCCCGTATTCGATTAAGCCTTCGGTGAGAGGGGCCTGAGGCTCTAAGCCGAGGACGACATCCAGAGAAAGAACGGACTTCTTCTTCCTCTTTTACGCGTGGGCCCCGGTCGCCGCCAAAATCATCTTACGCTTCGCGGGCACCTTAGGGCGGCGGGTCCCAATGTCCGAGCCCACGCCAGACTCGGGCGAAACTACATTCGCCGTCTCCACTGGAGCACGGGGCGCTGGAGGTGCGTCCACGGTATCACGAGGCGGCAATCCGCGCGGAGGGCTCAGCACGCGCGGTGGCCCAGCTCCAGCATCTTTCAGCGGAGGAACGACCGGGGTCCTTGGCTTCAGGGGAGCCTTGCGGTCGCTGCCGGGAGGCGCACCCTTGCGGTCAACCAACATGCGCTTCTCTTCTTAGATGACGGCACCCATCGCATGCGCGTACCAAGCCACGTACACGTGGAGGACCCGGGGGATGCAGCTCGGCTCGCTGATAAAGAAGTGGGAGCCCGTATTCAGCCGCATAAAATGGTGCAGCGCACTCCGTATCCCCTCCTTGGTGGCCGCGGGCTCTTCCAAAAACGCCTCCAGCGGGACCCCCTGGTTATAGCGTGATTGTTGGGCGAACCGATGAGGGTTATACCTCATGAAGAGCGCCATGTCGTTTTGCCTGAACACCAGGAAGCCCGGCCGAATGGAGTATAGGTGAAGAATCTCCCGGGCTTTCAATACGGAAGCCCCGTCCTTAAAACCATCACGCAGCGCCAACACCGCCCTGGAGGTCTCTGAGCCGATAGTCACGACTTTGTCCATGAAAGAAATCCTCGCTCCGACCAGATGCGGACGAAGGAGCAACCCCCTGGCCTCCCGCGGAGGCTGATTCACAATCGAGGCGCCAATCAGCCGCATGACTCTTGGGAGTCTGCACTTCTCAAAAACGAGGGTGTCTTATGAATGCCGAATACCCCGAGCACATGCATTTCTATCCACGAAGTGAAGTAGTGCATCTGGAAATTAGCAGGTTGCACCCCAGGTTCATTTGGGTCTGCCACCACGCTGAGTCCATGGTATAGGTGGGCCAACCCGGCGATTCCGATCGACAACTGTATGCCAGCCACCATCCGATGCGCTGGGTAGAAAACGGACGGCCTCATGTAGCGCGGGTGCATGGGGAGCGTGAACCAGCACAACCACAATCCTAGAAACCCTAAAAAGAAGGTCTCCTCATCAATGCCCGGGGCGGCGATTTCTGATAAGGGCATGATGGTGGCATCAGGGAGATAGAAATCCTTTTGATCGTCTTCCAATGCTGGTCGATGATCTAAGCCGAAGCCGAAGGGGTCGTCAAGCTTGGCGAACTTTTCACCCCGCTGCGATAGAATCTCCTGTCTTAGAAAGCGGGCGATGAAATCTGCAAAACTGACTCCCCGGACTCCCGATTCCAAATAAAGACCTTCATATTTATTCAACACCTTCACCAGACTCGGGAACTGGTGCTGAATAGCATTCTCGAGTGTTAGGCCCATCACCAATGGCTTGGTGGCGAAGACATACTCGTCTGGAGGAAGCAGCTCCTCATAATGCTCCCCCCTCACCGCCAAACCCGAGATCTCAGCGAACTCTTCCAAGGAGATGGAAACTTCCCTGTCCGATAGAAGGAAGGTATGGGTGGGGATGTTCCATTGTTCTATGAATGCCTTAACCCACCTCGTCGGGGGAATATGGTACTCAAACAATGAGACGTAGACGGCGGAGTACAGACCAATCTTCATCAGATGCGTCCTCTTCACTGATAGGATGTACCTGGCCCACTGCAAATATCCGGCCGGTTGTCGAGGGGTCAATCCAATATTATAAGGTTGTCCCCAAGGGCGTGCCTCACCCTGGCATATGCGCCGTCCCAAAATGTCCACGGCTGGCGGCGGCTGCACGGGAATGGCAGTAATCGAAGGCTGGAGAAGATCCTCCGAATTCCAGTTCACGACCTCCACGGCATACTTCACCGGGGGTTCATCAGCATAGGGGATTGACGAGATAGGCTCTGACGGAGTCGCGCAACTGAAGCTTCGGCGACCCTTGATGATTTCACTATACCACCTACCCCACAAGTGAAGGTTCTTATACTCCGGGTCATGATCCTTAATGAGAGCGAGCACCTCCCGGTCCACCGGCGCCTCAGGAAATCCTCCCTCTGAGCGAACAAATGGGAAAGACAGATCAACAGATATGATTTCCTGCAAAGAAAAACGAGATTCAGCCGTCAGTATCATGATTTAATTTTAAAATCCCAACGCTTGGTACTTTAAAATTTGTACCACACTGCAATGCAGTGGAAAGGGGACCAAAAGTGGACCCACAAAATCTGGTTGACAATGCATCAGTTAATAAGACAGCCCCATCATTGGATGGGACTATCAATTAATGAGTAGATCCCCAAAAGAATACTCTCATTAAATGAGAAATCCCTAGAGACAAGGAGAAAATCTTCCCTTTCAGAGCAAAGCTCTGTCACAGAGTGACACTTGTCAAACTCTGGTCTCAAGCGAATAAAATTCCTTAAAAGAGCCTAGCTCTGTAATAATGATGAGAGAATCCATTAAAAGAAAAAAAATTAATTAACTTCTAGAAATTAAAAAATTTGGGATCTTAGAGATCCATGAAAACTCTTAAGAGTTCTTCATTTTTAGATAAAAAAGATCTATATTTTGTCCATGAGCAAAACTCTATTCATGGGTAAAAACCCTGAAACAAGATCTCTTTAGATCTATGGATTCTTGAGAGCAAGTCTCTGTTGGTGAAACCCCAAAGGGGTTTTCTTTAGATCAAAGATCTGTGAGAGCAAGGCTCTGTTAATTAAAATTAAGTTAAATTTTACCTAAGATTTTTCTAGAGTTTTAACTCTGAAGTTCTTGAAAAACAAGAGCAAGGCTCTGAAGTTCTAAAATTAATAATCTTGAAGATGATAATCATCTGTTGAGGACCAAGGGTCCTATTTATAGGCGCTTGTGTGCCTCTTCAACTCCTGAGTTGATCCAACGGCTAGGATCTTGCCACCGCTGCACTCACGTGTGCGCCACGTGAGTGGAACGGTGGGGGGCATTTGTTTCCCCCAATCAGAGCAAAGCTCTGTTTGATTTTCAAAAATTCAAAAATTGAAGCAACGCTTCAGATTCTTTGCGCTGCGTGCAGCGCGCCACGTGTCAAAAGCTGACACGCCAGCGCTGCGCCCAAGACAATGCACCCAATCAGAGCAAGACTCTATTTAAAATAAAAATGAAGGAAGCAACGCTTCAGATGATCTGCGCTCTGCGCTGCGCGACACGTGTCAGCGCAGTTGCGCTGCGCGACACGTGTCAGCGCAGGTGCGCTTGCGCCAACTGTGCCAGCAGTAAAACAGAATTAAAATTCCAGAAATATCTTTCTAATCTTGTTAAAACAAGAAGATTATCTTCTGTAAAACAGAAGCCCTTGGATCAAAGATCCAACGGTAGGAAAAAATCCCTAAATCACTCAAAGAAAAATCTCTTTAACTGATTTAACAAATCAATTGGCACTATATAAAGGCCCTTAGACTCCAAGTCTAAAACACATTGACACACAGAGAGAGAGAAACACAGAAATCCTCTGAAAACTTTGAGAAAGAACTCAAAAAAGAAAAAAAATAAACCTTTGGAAAAGAAGAAGATCATCTTCTTCATTTAAAGAATTTAATTCTTAGAATTAAAAAAAGGAGAAGAATTTCTTCTAAAAAGATAAAAAATCTAAGAACAAGATCAAGATCTTCAACATAAAAAAAAGAGAGGACCAGAAAAGATTAGATCTTTTGATTTATATAAAGGCATTGCCTTTTGATGAACCACTAGTTCTTGAGATTTGAGGTAGAACCTCTCTGGAAACAAGAAAAATTTGTTCCCTTTGATCTAAAATTGATCAAGATATTAAACAGTGCCTTGCACTTTTGAAATTTACACTGTTGCGCTCCTTGGATTGGCGCAAGCCACCAGAGAGCGCCACGTGTCGGCCCCAGAACAAACAGGGCCTTGCGCTTCTAAAACAGAGCACTGCTCTCTTAAATTGGCGCAAGTCATCAGAGCGCGCCACGTGTCAGCAGCGCGCTAGCGCAGCGCACTGCGCTAACAGACTTGCGCTCACCGGAGCGTGACACGTGTCACCCCCACATGAGTTTGCGCCTTGCGCTCCTCAATTGGCGCAAAGCGCCTGACAAGCCATGTGGGGCACTGTCAGAACATTAAATGCAATGCATTATTAAAAGGGCAGAGCCCAATAAAAAGGTCTATCAGACCAAAATAAAAAAAATGATATGCATTATTAAAGGGTAGAGCCCAATTAAAGGTCTAATAGGCCCAAACAAAAAAATGCAATGCATTAATAAAAAGGCAGAGCCCAAACAAAGGCCTAACAGGCCAAATGCAAATAAAATGTTGAACATTTTCAACTGGACATAACCCAATATTGTGTAGGGTTGCTATGCACGCGCACAAGGGTCTACGAGGCATCAACCATGCCCGATTTAAAAATTAGCCGTGCCGAACAACCCGAATACGGAACTTTAAACTAGAGATTAGGCGAAAACAAACATGTTAACAACTTTAACACTAAGTGAGAGGGATTACAACCTTTGTAGATCCGGTCCTTCACTTCATATGCTCCGTGTTGTGGTCCCTTCGCTGCGATCATCGGGATCCGGACTCTCGAGAGTTTCCACGAAGAGAAAGACGCAACCTTTGCTTCCGATCTTCGATACTAAGATGATCTACCTTGAAGTTTCTTTAACACAAGCTAACACTCATGAAATGATGTGAACACCCTCATCTAAATGGCAAGGGAAGATGAGGATGATGAAGTAGGATTTTTGCTCTCTTTATTTATCTTTTTCTCATATTTATCCATCACAAAATCAAAGCAAGAAACCATTTCAAGCAAAGAAGAAGAAGGAAGAAGATGATGAACAATATTAGTAATCCTTTTGTGATGAATAGGAAAAGGAGATAATGATCAATTATGCAACCATGGTTCACTTAACCATTGTAGAGAATTAACCAAGGGTTAGGGTTTTGGGTTGAGTTAAGAATGAGTCATAAGTAAATATCTTTTCCATGACAAAACAAAAACCTTCTAGAATCATCTAGAAACCATTAACTCAAATCAAACCCTAATCTTGATTAATCTTTACAAAACATGTTGCATTATTAATCATATCATGTTACAATATTATATATCACATATATAATATTTATTGTAACCAAATAAAATAATACAATTAACATATATCGCATATATATCAATTTATTACCCGAGTGAGAAAAAGAATCTTTTAGTGAGCAAATATTAGTTAATGTCTTTTAATATATCATATATATTATTATACATTAAATTATCGAATCAACACTTGATCCGACAATCCGGCTATATCGCATATAACCGACTAATATTAATCCGTACCGATTCATCGAATCAACACTTGATCCGATGACCCGGCTGATATCAAATATCGCGAGAATAGAATACGGTATCTCATATCATATTATCCTCGGTCCCGCACATATCACATATGTTCCCCTACTCCGTTTTGCCTGAGTCAAGAAACCTCTGTGTAGGACTCTAAAGAATCGTCAATACGCCGGCAGTAGGTGATGATCATATCAAACACCCACAAGCTGCAAGCGGTCAGCTAAACGTAACAGCTACCCAGGTATTGAGCGCTCAGAAGATCAACAAGCAAGCCTGTACATTCTCCTGTGAATCCAAACAGTAACACTCCCGTACAGTCCGGTCTCGTCGTCTGATATGTCGCATATCTCGCCTAGGGGTGGTAAACGTCAGACCCCAGTAGCTCGATAAGTCGTGTCGATATGAGGTCTATAACAGTTCGAGAAACTACTGATAACACTTACCAGTAAATCTCAGCAACCCTGGCCAGGGATTTCCGGTTATAGCCAATCGAACACAGCACAACATCAACTCCCTATACCGGGAGAGACGAATCCCCTCCTATCGCTCATTGCCTCCATATGATTCGGGATTGTACCCAAAAGCCACCTTTTTGCACGCCCTCTTGGACGTGGTATGATGGAAATCAAAGCACAGTGGGAATCACACAAGACTCTATGACGATCTCGGGTCAACAGACTACTCTGTACCAGTGTCACCGGAGAACTGCCATCTGACGTATGGTATAATACCATCTGGGAGTTCTCGGCAAGTCCGTCCAGTGTACCCAGTCTCCACTGAGCACCCGTACACCATCCTTGATGTCAAACATCAATGGATATGGGATCATCCATCGCCCGTCATATGGGTCAAGATGCGTATACGCTAGTCTACTCTGGTGCATCGATGCCCTGTCTCGATACACCCACGACTAGGAACAATTATAGGATGTACTCGTCGACTACCGTGGCCCCACTAGTATGATCTCATCATAGTCCCAGTAGTCGAGTACATATCCTAAGGGCTTTATCAACATGTAACATAGAGACAATCTGAGTACATGTTAAGATAAAGTACAACCAGATAGTATACTATCATGTCGAGCAAGAAAGTCCTCCCTATATATGTCCAAGCATCCACTACAATATACATCGTATGTACAGTAATGGCCTCTAGGGCATACATATAACTAACAATCTCCCACTTGCACTAGGGCCATCTGTTATGGTATCGCATACCCAACAATTAGCTGCGGTTGAAGTATCTCATAATCAACCATCCCGTAAAAGTCTCTACTGGGAAAAAGGCCTTTGTGAGTGGATCCGCCCTGTTGTCCTCTGTGTCTACTCTCCTAACCTCGATCTCCCTGAAGATCAACCATCTTCATGATCAGGTGACACTGCCTAAGAATTATATCTGGATTTCTGATGGGACGGTAGTTCCTTGGCTAACGCCACAACTCCATTGTCACACAATGGTAGGAACGAAGTTCATCTTATGAACTTATATATATCCAGACTGCCTCTTTCGTAGCATCCTTGGTAACGATGTATCTTGCCTTTAATCGTCTAGTATGTCACGGTATCTAGCTTGGAACTCTTCCAACATACCGTCCCTTCACTGAGGGTATAGACAAGCCTGCGACTGACATTCAGTCATTCCTATCACCCTGGAACCTTTCCAGTGATTCTCCCCAGGATCGATTGATACCATCTCACTACAACTAGTGAGTGTCCTAACATCCAATTAGATCTATCTCATAGATCCAAAAACCCAGGATTTAGGAGGTAACACTTTGATCCTATATGGAGAATCCTTGTGATAAGCGGAGATTAACCGAGCGTAGCATAGGAAACTCCTTCCCTATCAAGAGTATGTCATCCACGTACTCTACGAGGATCTCCACCATACTCTCTACTACCTTTTTGTATATACAAGGTTCATCTACCATTTTGATGAAGTCAAACTCTTTGACTACCACATCAAAACAGATGTTCCAACTCCGCGATGCCTGTTTTATCATATAAAACATCTTGCACACGTTTCCGCTGCTCCTACTGTCTACGAAGCCCTCTGGCTGTGTACTTATAAACGCTCTCTTCTAAAACATCACTTAGAAAAGCAGTCATGACACCCAACCACCAGATATCGTAGTCATGGTATGTAGCCGTGGCAAGTAGGATCTGGATGGACTTAAGCATAGATCCTTAGAAAAGGTTTCAACATAATCCATACCTGGTCTATGATGCAAACCTTTAACAAGTCTATCTTTGAAAGTCTCAACCTTTCCATGTACACCAAGTAATCTTCTCAAGATATACTTGCTCCTGATGGGGATTTAACCCTTCATATAAAGCAACCAAAGTCCATACTTTGTTGGTGTATAAGGATTCCATCTCAGATCGATAAGCATCCAGCCATTCTTACAGAGTCTCACTCCTGATGGCCAGCTCGAAACTAGTTGGGTCATCATCTCATGATACAATCCTCGCTCCCACTGTCATAGAGAAACTAAAGTATCTCTCAGGTGGGTGAGGAACCCTACTAGATCGGCGGAGAGGCTGAGGTTCGTTGGAAACTATTGAATCCTTTGGTTCTACCAAATCATTAGCTGCAGTTTGTATAGCTGGAACCATTCCAGTTCTACATAACAGACCTTGCCTCGAGCTTGTCCGGATTTTGCTTTAAGACATAGGCCAGACAACCCCAAATCTTAACAAGCTTAAGATATGGGCTCTTCCCTTTCCATATCATATATGAAGTGGTAGGCAACTGATTTGATTCGAACCCTATTCAATAGGTATGCAGCTTCTCAAGTGCATAACTCCCAAAAGGAAATAGGAAACTCAGTAGTGCTCATCATAGAGCACACCATATCACATAGGGTGCTATTGCTCCGTCCCGATACACCGACATGCAGTGGTGTATTCGAAGGAGTAATGCTGAGAGAGAATCTCATTCTCCTTTAGAACAGTCCAGGAATTCCGTGCTCAAGTATTCTCCTCCTCGATCACATCAAAGGACATAATACTTATACCCGTATTTTGGTTCTCTACTTCTAATTTATATTCCGTGAATATCTCAAAAGGTTCGGACTTGTGTTTCAACTGGAACACATGTCTGAATCTTGAGAGATTATCAGAGAATGTAATGAAGTACAAAGAACCGGTCTTGGCATGTGTAGATAGGGGACCTTCATACATCAGTATGTATCAATCCCAAGAGTTCACTAACTCTTTCTCTGTTTCCAACAAACAGAGCTGTGGTCATCTTATCTTTGTGACATGACAGGCAAGTTTTACAAGATGTAAATTCAAACTAATTTGAATATGCATCTTTATGTAACTTCAGCCAGTCGGGTCGCATTGATATGACATAGTCTACAATACCTCAAGAAGGATTCATTCATTTCTGAACTCTTCCTCTTGTGTGTGTTCCGTATACTAAGAGCTGTAGTTTGATTTAGAACGTCAATGCTTTTAGATAACGTGCCTGAACCGATCAACTCTTGATATAGGAAATGTTCAAAACATTATCCAACAATACAAAATTATATCCTTTCTTTACTAATAAAGAGACTGATATGATTTTGTATATCAGGTTCGGTATCTAATAACATTTGTTCAGAATCAATGTATTCTGGTAATACAGGGTAATAGTGACCAACAGACTTGGCTGCAACACTTGCACCGTTTTCTGTCTCATGAAACTTATCACCCGTTCTCAGTTCTCTACCTATCTGTAGCCCATGTAACAGATTACATATAGGGGATCCTGATCCGGTATCACATACCCAGGACGTAAAGGATACTGAGAAACAGTTCTGTGTAATGAACACACCCGAAGATGATGCATCAGCATGCACTTTCTTCGTTTGGGCGGCACGGGAAATCTGGTATTCCCCAATTTCCTGCTCTGTCCTATAACAATTATAAGTTGGGGCGGGACCAACGTTCCCCAGCTCAGTATAACAAGCGGGTTCAGTCAATATATCCGTTTTATTATCTTGATTAAGGCGTGATATGGTCGCTATCTAGAGAGAGAGAGAAGAAAACACTCAGCGTATGCTCTTGCAAGATTAGATTGGTTATCTAATATATCTAATCAGGATGTCTCCCACTGGTTTTGTCAAATCTTCATTCAAACCCTAAAAGGAAAAAGTAGTCGGGATTAATTACACGCTACAGGTTCGCCAATCTTTCAGCCAGGCCAGTGTCGGTACTTTGAGGGAGGTCCCCCGTGCTTTCGCACGAACCTAATTAAAGTAAACCTCGTTTTCCCAGAGGCGTAACCCCGTTAACACCTTTCTAGACACCTACTTGATCGGCTAATTGTAATGTGTAAAACTCTCCCAGGAGTAACTCTTACTCGCAGCGGGTATCGGGATCCAACTATCTCATAGAAGGTATGCAATCTCTTTGCAAATTTCAACACTTCAAATTCCCAATAATATTTTGCCCCTAGCAGCTTATGACCTTGGCTAAGGTCAACAAATCATAAGTGCTAGCCAAGTTCAACCCGTCATTTCCCGATTGAATTAAACCCACCCGCACGACCCTTGGCTAAGGTCAACAAAGTCGCACGACTACCCTAACTCAATCGCATCATATGCTTATACAGATAAGCACTAATCAGCTACCGTACACTACGCCTTGGCTAAGGTCAACAAACGCAGTACGAATACTAACCAGTACTTATCTGAAAAGACGGAGGGCTACGACAGGTTTTTATGAAAACCCTTTGCGTAATGAACTTGATATCGTTGTAGAATCGAGTGATTTTAAATGGAATGTTTTTGAGGCTTTTCTAGTTTTGCTAAAGGGGTCACTCCCGGTGAAGGGATCGTCGGCCCTTTCCTCATCGAATAAGGTGCAGGATATATCATATATACCGCTGTGCAAAGAAAGAACTATAGAAACAATCAAAAGACAAACCGAGTTTGTAGCATCTGCCAGTTATTGCTAAAGGAGTCACTCCCGGTGAAGGGATCTCGGTCCTTTCCTTATCGAATAAAGTGCTGGATGTTCTACAAGGAACACCGCTATGCAAAGCAAGAACTGTAGCTACCAGTTTTTAAACAAGTTTTTACAACATCTTAGGTTTCTTTTATTTCATTAATCTCATTAATAAAGTCCCATTTTATTATGCTTCACAAGCATCACAGTTGAAACGAAATCTGCAATATAACATATATCTCATATATATAATATAAACATTCGTCACAGGCAGTGATATGATCTCATCATAGAACATTGCAGCAGAAGAACATATATGAAATATTGGATATACTAGGACGTCCGTGTTTTCAATACGAGCCTGTATAAAACACGGATTCCACGGTCGCGATGAATAGCCAAACCCACATCCCTAGACCCCTACGAGAGCGGCAAGCAACACTGCCAATTCTAGGGTTAGGAGACCCGGTCTCGACCCCTCGAGATGGTCTCCCACTGGACCCTAGAACCCGGTTACTTGTGCTCCCCGCCTTGGGTCTACCTAACGCGGAAAAGTAAATAATATACAACGGTGACATCTTCCGCTACCTGGAAGTGCCCCAATAAAAGAATATTACATACAAATGAATTTTACATGAATGAAAAAGAAAAACTCTCATCTCACATAAAACCCCCGGCTATCCAAACGCGACGATCCAATACAACATATCACAGCAACACATAATATCTCATATCATCAACGTAAGCAAGTATGCGTATCCCGATTGTCGTTGATGTATAGCAACGAAGCCGGCGATACACCACATACTACGCTTACGGTCACAGAAAAGAAAGTGTAAAACTACAACAGTTAGAATCCGCAACCTCTTTAGACATCGCATGCCTAACCAAATGAATTCCTTAGACATCTCATGCCTAACTATTATAAACCCCGCATTTTAGTCTCATTATCGAAAACTCTTTTCAATATCAAGTCGGGCAATTCAATAAGATTCCCGACGTCCTGATCGAATGCTCGTCGCAAACTTTAGTAGACGGCCGCACCCCCAGATGCCATCGACGAAGTGCACTAAGGCGGAACACCGCTGCCGCGAGCATCCGAACGGATGCTTTCGGCGACGGGGTTCTCCTATAGTCACTTGGTCGGGGCTAAGAGAAGTAGCTGTCTATTAAGTTTACCCGGCGAGTATTCGCGTACGCTACGTGATTGCGACGGACTTTTGATCACATCAAAATTCCGTGGCAACCGATCATCTGAGACTAAACTGCTATGTTTATAATATTCAAATTAGTTATCTCATAACTACCTGTGGATTCCAAATATTGTATCACATTCCAGATAAATAGAAAAAGTTAAACTTTCCGATCGAATGATCAAACACCCAAGATTTCCCCAATATATCTCAACACTTGAAATCAGTTTAAAAAAACATCCATTACATGCCACAGTACCAATGGTCCAGCCGTAGAAGGGTCAAGCCAACGCCTCACATGTGGCACGCCGTACTGCCCTAAACCCTAAGGTTCAAAAGGCAGTTCAAGACGGTCACATAATCGAGTTAAGGTTTGTTGTCTTCTAGAGGGTCCACCGCGTTACTTGCACGACTTAGAACGTTCTTAAACACGAGAAAAAATCCAACTTTTGAAAAAATTTCCGACAGGGGAAAGAGTGAGTTATTGATATCCGTTCGAACTTTTTAACAGTTTCTAAAAGTTATCCGGAAAGCCACATAGACAAAATCTGATACTCCGATCGAAACACCGAATCCCCAAAACAGCCCCAGAAAATTCAACTCTTGAATAAAAATTAAAAATTCCCAGAAAATCCAGAATAATAAAATAGGAGTTACTGTGCAAACAGGGGATGATGACGTCATCATTGCGCCGCGGAACCGCCGCAGAAGGCATGCTTCTGCCGCGGTTCCGCCGCGCTTTATACTGTTCATCGAAAACATTTTGCACCGTAATTCTTATAATTCCCTGCTGAATTTTTTAAGCATTTTTAATGTTGAAAAAACCGAGTTTTTAGAAAAAGTCCAGAGAGCTCGTAAAAATGGGGTTTCGGGTTCGATCGGGTTTCAAACTTCGTCTAGACTTCGCCTAAAGCTCTAGCTTGGCTCTGATACCACTGTAGGGTTGCTATGCACGCGTACAAGGGTCTACGAGGCATCAACCATGCCCGATTTAAAAATTAGTCGTGCCGAACAACCCGAATACGGAACTTTAAACTAGAGATTAGGCGAAAACAAACATGTTAACAACTTTAACACTAAGTGAGAGGGATTACAACCTTTGTAGATCCGGTCCTTCACTTCATATGCTCCATGTTGTGGTCCCTTCGCTGCGATCATCGGGATCCGGACTCTCGAGAGGTTCCACGAAGAGAATGACGCAACCTTTGCTTCCGATCTTCGATACTAAGATGATCTACCTTGAAGTTTCTTTAACACAAGCTAACACTCATGAAATGATGTGAACACCCTCATCTAAATGGCAAGGGAAGATGAGGATGATGAAGTAGGATTTTTTCTCTCTTTATTTATCTTTTTCTCATATTTATCCATCACAAAATCAAAGCAAGAAACCATTTCAAGCAAAGAAGAAGAAGGAAGAAGATGATGAACAATATTAGTAATCCTTTTGTGATGAATAGGAAAAGGAGATAATGATTAATTATACAACCATGGTTCACTTAACCATTGTAGAGAATTAACCAAGGGTTAGGGTTTTGGGTTGAGTTAAGAATGAGTCATAAGTAAATATCTTTTCCATGACAAAACAAAAACCTTCTAGAATCATCTAGAAACCATTAACTCAAATCAAACCCTAATCTTGATTAATCTTTACAAAACATGTTGCATTATTAATCATATCATGTTACAATATTATATATCACATATATAATATTTATTGTAACCAAATAAAATAATACAATTAACATATATCGCATATATATCAATGTATTACCCGAGTGAGAAAAAGAATCTTTTAGTGAGCAAATATTAGTTAATGTCTTTTAATATATCATATATATTATTATACATTAAATTATCGAATCAACACTTGATCCGACAATCCGGCTATATCGCATATAACCGACTAATATTAATCCGTACCGATTCATCGAATCAACACTTGATCCGATGACCCGGCTGATATCAAATATCGCGAGAATAGAATACGGTATCTCATATCGTATTATCCTCGGTCCCGCACATATCACATATGTGCCCCTACTCCATTTTGCCTGAGTCAAGAAACCTCTGTGTAGGACTCTAAAGAATCGTCAATACGCCGGCAGTAGGTGATGATCATATCAAACACCCACAAGCTGCAAGCGGTCAGCTAAACGTAACAGCTATCCAGGTATTGAGCGCTCAGAAGATCAAAAAGCAAGCCTGTACATTCTCCTGTGAATCCAAACAGTAACACTCCCGTACAGTCCGGTCTCGTCGTCTGATATGTCGCATATCTCGCCTAGGGGTGGTAAACGTCAGACCCCAGTAGCTCGATAAGTCATGTCGATATGAGGTCTATAACAGTTCGAGAAACTACTGATAACACTTACCAGTAAATCTCAGCAACCCTGGCCAGGGATTTCCGGTTATAGCCAATCGAACACAGCACAACATCAACTCCCTATACCAGGAGAGACGAATCCCCTCCTATCGCTCATTGCCTCCATATGATTCGGGACTGTACCTAAAAGCCACCTTTTTGCACGCCCTCTTGGACGTGGTATGATGGAAATCAAAGCACAGTGGGAATCACACAAGACTCTATGACGATCTCGGGTCAACAGACTACTCTGTACCAGTGTCACCGGAGAACTGCCATCTGACGTATGGTATAATACCATCTGGGAGTTCTCGGCTAGTCCGTCCAGTGTACCCAGTCTCCACTGAGCACCCGTACACCATCCTTGATGTCAAACATCAATGGATATGGGATCATCCATCGCCCATCATATGGGTCAAGATGCGTATACGCTAGTCTACTCTGGTGCATCGATGCCCTGTCTCGATACACCCACGACTAGGAACAATTATAGGATGTACTCGTCGACTACCGTGGCCCCACTAGTATGATCTCATCATAGTCCCAGTAGTCGAGTACATATCCTAAGGGCTTTATCAACATGTAACATAGAGACAATCTGAGTACATGTTAAGATAAAGTACAACCAGATAGCATACTATCATGTCGAGCAAGAAAGTCCTCCTTATATATGTCCAAGCATCCACTACAATATACATCGTATGTACAGTAATGGCCTCTACGGCATACATATAACTAACATATTGGCCATAAGTCCTCAAATTAAACTGAACTGAGCACAACTGCTCTCTCAAATCAATTTACACCCGGTTCAAGGGTACATCTCTGAACTCCTCTGATATTTGTTGTTGTAATCCTTCAACGCCGTCAGAGAGGTGACGAGTCCCGACAACCACACATAATACGGACTGTGGGGTCCTTAAACTCATGGACTAATGCGTCCTTAAACCAATATTCGTCCCCAAAATGGGAATGTTGGACCACCATGTCCCTAAACTGGCAATACGGACTGTGGGGCCCTTAAACTCATGGATTAATGCGTCCTTAAACCAATATTCGTCCCCAAAATGGGAATGTTGGACCACCATGTCCCTAAACTGGCAATACGGACTGTGGGGTCCTTAAAATCATAGACTAATGCGTCCTTAAACCAATATTCGTCCCCAAAATGGGAATGTTGGACCACCATGTCCCTAAACTGGCAATGGACCACTATGTCCCTAAACTGGAACAATAGAGCCCCCAAATGTTCTTTTGTCGGATCTAAACGATCCAGTTAAGTTGATCTTAGTCTCAAATTGGACTAACGTATCCTTAACAAACGTTTAAGTTGATCTTAGCCTCAAATATGGCTAACGTATCCTTAAACCAAAACCCCAAACCCAAATCTAAAAAAATACGGATTTGGACTAATCCACGTCCTACGGGCGACGACATAAATTAGTCTCCGTATACAATCCACGGGCAACCACAAACAAAACAAACACCCACGACACGAAGTGAAATGTTGGAGAAAGAGAAAGTTGTTACCGCGATGCGGTAGCGTAATTAACTGCAGGGGCTCGCGCCTGCAGGGAAGAGCGTCCCCACAATCAAAAACCCCTCAAGCGAGGGGGAATCTGACGAAGTCTGCTACATCGGCCGCATCCGTCTAAACCTCCGATACACGGTGCCATAAATCAACTTGGCATCTTCGGAGAGGTGGACGGATAAAACCAAATAGCATCTGCCCCGAATCTCAGGCGAAGACGTCTCTCGTCGCGCCGTCATTCGGAGGGGAACATTACTCTCTGTAAAATAGAGTACCGTTGGATTAAAAATCCAGTGGTGATTAAAAATCACCAAGCTACAGAATAAGCTCTGTATGGGAAAATATTTCCCCAATCTTTCTAAGCAAGAAAGATTAAGCTCTGTAAAACAGAGCACCGTTGGATTAAAGATCCAATGGTGATTAAAAATCACCAAGATATAGAATAAGCTCTGTATGGAAAATATTTTCCCAATCTTGTTAAAAACAAGAAAAATATCTTCTGTAAAATAGAAGTCCTTGGATCAAAAATCCAACGGTGGATAAAATCCCGAAATCAATTAAAAAATCTCTCAACGAGAGATTTCCTTAACTAATCGACAAACTTGCCTCTACTATATAAAAGACCCAAGGCTTCAAGTCTTAAATAGAAGAACCCCCCTTCATAAACTTCAAGTTCAAAAAAAGAAGAGGAAGCAAAAAAAAAAGCTTTAAGAGAGAAGAAAGAAGAAGAACTTTCTTTAAGGTAAATAAAGATAATAGAGATCATAGTATCTCATCTGCATATTAAAAGGGTTTAACACTCATAAAGAACATAGTTCTTTCCCTTGAATTTGAGATCCACTAGACAAGTCTCCAAAAAATGAGAATTTAATTCTCATGGGGACGAATTTGTTCTTGGGGATCGAAGATCCATGGGAGAATAAAGAATTGATCATCTTCAGAAAAATGCACAAAAAAAGAAACAGCGCCAAGCGCTTCACGTGCCCATCACGTGGGCGCTGCCCAAATAAAGAGTGCTTAGCACTTAATGGTTGGCGCTCAGCGCCAAGCGCCTCACGTTCACATCACGTGGGTGCTGCTTAATATGAAGTGCTCTGCACTCATCAAACAGTGCGTAACGCCAGGCGCCTCACGTGTTCCGCATGTGGATGCCATAAAGAGTGTTGAACACTCCATAAAAAACAAAAAAGAGGATAAAGTAAAGGGTGAGCGTCAGAGCCCATATCAATCCTCAGCACTGTTTGCACAGAAAAAGGACTGAGCCCAAACAAGTGTTTAACACTTTATTCAAAGACTGAGTGGGCCGAGTCCAAGTTGACCAAAAGTCCCTAATTCAGACCAACTGAGCCCATGTGCTTACCATTTTCCAAATTGGTCTTAGTCCCAAACACGACTAATGATCTTCCAACGGACATTGGTTCAAGAGTACATCTACTCACACCTCTGATAAATGTCGTTGTAATTCATCAGTGTCTTCAGAGAGGTGGTGGGTCCCGATAACCAAAAACTCTTTAGTGTACTCCCAAATTGACGGGCGCATCCCAATACGGAACGCAACGTCCTTAAACTAGCTATAGACCGCAACGTCCTTAAACTACAATGGACCGCAACGTCCTTAAACTAGCTAGGGACCGCAACGTCCTTAAACTAAGACAATATAGAGCCCAAATGCTCTTCTGTTGGGTCTGAATGATCCCAAAAATCCTGTTGGGTAGATCTTAGTCTAAAATTAGACTAACGTATACTCAACAAATATTTAAGTTGATCTTAATCCCAAACGAGATTAACGATCCTTAAATCAAACCAAACCCAAATCTAAGAAAATACGGATTTGGACTAATACACGCCCTACGGGTGACAACATAAATTAGTCTCCGTATACAATCCACGGGCAATCAAAAATAAAACAAACACACACGACACGAAGTGAACTTCCGGAGCAGGAGAAAGTGGTTACCGCGATGCGGTAACGTAATTAACTGCTGGGGCTTGCACCTGCAGGGAAGAGCGTCCCCACAATAAAAAACCTCACAATGAGGGGGAATCTGACGAAGTCTGCTTCAACGACCGCATCTGTCCAAACCTCCGATATACGGTGCCATAAATCAGCTTGGCATCTTCGGAGAGGTGGACGGATAAATCTAAATAGCATCTTCCCCCAAATTCAGGCAAGATGTCTGTCTTCCCGGTTTTCGGTGGTAAACATGGGTTTATATAATAGAAACGTGAGCTGGTGGGCACGAGATTCAGGCCGGCCGTTACGCCCCTGGTGTTACGCCTGCGTGAAAGGAGGGATTTCCCAATAATGACGAGATGCGCTCGTTAATGGGGGAACGAGATTGCGTGGAATGCGGGATCGTGGGTGGCGAATTGTAAGTCGATGTACAACACCCCAATACATGTGGGGAGGCGGAATTTTCAAAAACGAACTTGTTTAGTGAACAAACATCGACTAACCGCTTGAATCGAAGCTAAACGATAACTAACCAAACATATAGTTGTTCTAAACTACTATGCTTAGGGATTATACCTATCGAACCAAGTCCTTCGTCTTTACGATCTCCTCGTCCTCCTCGGCCTTCTCTTTGTAGTAGACGATCCACCCGAGAGCAAAACTCCAAACTTAGCCTCTAAACTTGAGGCAACTAACCTTCTTGGATTGCTAATCAAAGAAGATAGATGTAATATAGAGAGGGTTATGGATTAATTAGTCTTACTAATCCTTATACTCAACTCATGAGAGGGGAGGATTAGTCTTTGAAGAGGGAGAGCTTGAGGAGAGAGAAGGTGAGAATAATTATCATATGAGAATAGTAAGTTATCATAATATATATGAAACTTTATAATTCATCAACAAAAGAAAAACAAGTGATGAATAATCAAGTTTCATAAATATCTAATGGTGATTCATAACCATGACTCATTAATCATTTATTGTGCATTAATGATATGAATGAATCACCCTCATGACTCACTAAACCCATTTAATGCAAATGACACCTAAACCTCCTTAGTCACCATCTTCTAGAAGCTTCTCGTACAATTACGAGAACGCCCCTCCAATCCGCAAAAATACGGAAAAACTTTAGACTGTAAAAATCCAATAACCGGATACCAGTAACTGGCTTAAACCAAAGCCGACTGGTAAAAACTGTCCGAAAGTCGTACGCGCGTAAACGCACGTATGCGTCCGAACCCTTGTCGTAAAACCATACGACCTCTATATCGTTTCGCCTGGAGTAGGGAAACTCTCTGTGTGGGACTCTAGAGACTCGACTACTACGCTGGCAGTGGGTTTAACCACAGACCGTAAGCGGCACTAGCTGTACGTAACGGTCCCCAGGTAGTTGTCGATAAGAAGGCCGATGAGGAAACCCATCCGAACTCCTACTGAGCCTGCTGTGACAATCTCCATACAGTCCGGTCCGTTCGTCCAAGACTATCGCATATCGGGCCTAGGGGGCGGCAAGCGTCAGTCCCCTAATAGCGGTATAAGTCGTGTCGGAGGGAAGCCCATTACACCCTGAGAAACTACTGGAACCTACCAGCAAATCTCGCTTGCCCTGGCCAGGGACTTTGCGTAATGGCTCTCTGACACAGCGCGATATCTACTCCCAATACCGGGAGGGACGAATCCTGTCTAACCGCCACTGCCTCCAAGTGCTCGGGACTGCACCCAACTGCTACCTGTTTGCACGACTCCTTTGAGCCGTGGTAGGGTAGCAATCTAAGAACAGTGGGACACACTCGAGGCGAAGTAGCAGTGTCAAGTCTGCGGACTATGCTGTACTCATGTCACCTGGGAACTGTTCACTGACGACTGGTATAAAAACAACCAACAGTTCCCTGTGAGTCCTGTCCGGTGTACCTGTAACCTAACGAGCACCTGTATACTATCTCCAGTACGACGTACTGACGGCTGTGGGACAGACCATCTCCCCAACTGGGATGAGAAGCGTACACACTAGTCTACTCCGGAGTATCGATGCTCTGTCTCGATAATCCAATGACCAGGGACCTGAATAAGGATGTGCTTGTAGACTACCCAGCCCCCACTAGTGTGACTGCCATCACAACGCTGGTAATCAAGCAAGATCCTAAGAGCTCTATCAATACGTATACTCACATATTAAGATAGAAAAACCAAGTAGCATACTACCATGTTTAGCAAGACTGTTATATACATGTGAATATCCCAAGCTTCCATTAAGTAATATACAAACTAGTATGATACAGTAATGGCCTTCTAGGGCATAAACACTAACAATCTCCCACTTGCACTAGGGCCATGTACTGGCATATCGAAGACCAATGATCTCGAGTAGCCTCTCGAACTGTGTCTGAGGTAGGGCCTTCGTGAATGGATCAGCAATGTTCTCTTCTGAAGCAACTCTCCGAACCTCGATCTCCTGACGATCAATGATCTCCCTGATCAGGTGATACCGCCTCAAGATGTGTCTGGACTTCTGATGGGACCTTGGTTCCTTCGCTAAAGCTATAGCTCCGTTGTTGTCGCAATACAGAGGTATTGGATCAACTATGGTAGGAACCACCTGAAGTTCTGTTAGGAATTTCTTCATCCAGACTGCTTCTTTTGCGGCATCGCAAGCAGCTATATACTCCGCTTCCATCGTCGAGTCAGTAACGGTGTCCTGCTTGGAGCTCTTCCAGCACACCGCCCCTCCATTGAGGGTAAAGACATAACCCGACATGGACTTGGAATCGTCCTTATCACTCTGGAAGCCGGAATCAGCAAAGGCCTCTAACCTGAGGTCTTTTCCGCCGTAAACCAAGAACATCTCCTTAGTCCTTCTCAGGTACTTGAGAATGTTCTTTACTGCTATCCAGTGTTTCTCCCCTGGGTCTGACTGATACCGGCTTACCACGCTCAGTGCGTAAGCTACATCTGGTCTGGTACACAACATCGCATACATTATAGAGCCTACCGCAGAAGCGTAGGGTATAATAGACATGCGTTCCCTTTCCAAATCAGTCTTGGGAGACATCTCTTTGGAGAGGGTGATTCCGTGACAAGCCGGTAGATTACCGCGCTTAGAATCTTCCATACTGAATCTTTTCAGTACAGTGTCGATATACCTGGACTGCGAAAGTCCCAACATCCTTTTGGATCTATCACGATAGATCCGGATCCCCAGAATGTAAGAGGCATCACCCAGGTCTTTCATGGAGAACCTGTGTGACAAGAATCCTTTGACAGATTGTAGCATAGGAATATCATTTCCTATCAATAGAATGTCATCCACGTACAAGACGAGGAATACGACACTTCTGGCTACAACTTTACTATATATGCATGGTTCATCTGGATTTTTGATAAAGTCATATTCTTTGACTGTCTCATCAAAACAGATGTTCCAACTCCGCGATGCCTGCTTTAGTCCATAAATGGACTTAAGCAGCTTGCATACTTTCCCGCTGCTCCCACTCTGATTGAAACCCTCTGGCTGATCCATATAGACGCACTCTTCTAAATTTCCATTCAGAAAAGCCGTCTTTACGTCCATCTGCCAGATTTCATAATCATGGAAGGCAGCAATAGCAAGAAGGGCCCGAATGGATTTGAGCATAGCCACTGGAGAAAAAGTTTCGTCATAGTCCAAACCAGGTCTTTGACGAAAACCCTTTGCAACAAGTCTAGCCTTATAGGTTTCCACCTGTCCATCTACACCAATCTTTTTCTTGAAGATCCATTTGCATCCTATGGGTTTTACCCCATCTGGAGCAAAGTCCAAAGTCCACACTTTGTTGGTGTACATGGACTCCATTTCGGTCCGCATTGCATCTAGCCATCGTACCGAGTCGCCGCTCTGGATGGCCTGCTGGAAGTCAGTAGGTTCATCATCATCTATGATGCAATCCTCTCTATCCCCATCAACGAGAAAACCGTAGTATCTCTCAGGCGGATGAGACGGCCTACTACTCCTGCGGAGGGGTGCGGGAATGTCCTGTTCTTCTCGAACTTCTTGTTCTACCAAACTTTCAGTAACAGTTTGTGGTTCTGGAATTTCTTCCAGTTCTACTACGCTCCCACTCTTCTGATTTTCTAAAAATTCAGTTTCTAAGAAGCGGGCATGACGAGAAACAAAAACCTTTTGTTCCTCTGCGTAATAGAAATAATATCCCATAGAGTTCTTTGGATATCCCACAAACTTACACTCTACTGAGCGTGCCTCGAGCTTGTCCGAATGCTGCTTTTTTACAAAAGCTGGACATCCCCACGTCTTCAGGTACTGAAGACAGGGTTTCTTCCCACTCCATATCTGATATGGTGTGGTAGGCACAGTTTTGGTTGGAACTTTGTTCAAAATATATGCAGCTGTCTCTAGTGCATAACCCCAGAATGATCGCGGTAACTCAGCATTACTCATCATGGATCGTACCATATCTAATAGGGTTCGATTCCGTCTCTCGGATACACTGTTATGCTGTGGGGTGTATGGAGGAGTAAGCTGAGAGAGAATTCCTTTCTCTTTTAGATAACCTAGGAACTCGGCACTTAGGTATTCTCCACCTCGATCAGATCTCAGTGTCTTAATACTTTTGCCTGTTTGGTTTTCCACTTCACTCTTGTATTCCAGGAATTTCTCAAAGGCCTCAGATTTATGTTTCATTAAGAAAACATGTCCATACCTAGAGAAATCATCTGTAAAAGTAATGAAGTAGGAATAACCACCTCTCGCATGTGTAGACATTGGACCACATACATCGCTGTGTATGAGTCCTAAGAGCTCGCTCGCTCTTACTCCTTGTCCAGTAAATGGAGTCTTTGTCATCTTTCCTTTGAGACAAGATTGACAAGTGTCATAGGTTTGATATTCGAACGAGTCCAAATATCCTTCTCTATGCAACTTAGTCAACCTTCTCTCATTGATGTGACCCAGTCTACAATACCATAAGAAAGCTTTATTTAAATCTGGAGACTTTCTTTTTAGTGTGTTCTGGACATTGAAAATTTGGAGTTGGTTTAAAACATATATACCGTTATTTAACGTACCGGACCCAATCAAACCATGATTAAGGTGGATGTTGACAACATCTCTTACAAACGTGAAATCATAACCTTTATTTGATAACAAGGAAACTGATATGATATTACATGTTAAGCTTGGTACAAAATAACAGTTATGTAAAACCAAAATGTGTCCACTCGTCAATCCTAAGTGATAATCCCCGACGGACGCAGCTCCCACGCTAGCTCCGTTAGCAACCTTTAGGGTCATATCACCTTCCTTCAGCACTCTACGGTTTCTCAGTGCCTGCAATGAATTGCAAATATGAGATCCTGATCCGGTATCCAATACCCAGGAATTAGAGTTGATCGACAGACAATTCTCAATTACAAACACACCTGAAGTCGAAGCCACAGCTTGCTTCGGTTCCTGGTTCTTGGCGTTCCACGCCTTGCAATCCTTCTTCCAGTGCCCTTTCCTGTGACAATGGAAGCACTCATCCTGGCCAACTACCGGTACCGCAAACTTTTTCTTTCCCTTCCCTCCCACCTTACTAACACCTCCTCTAGGTCTGGGTGCGGCCTTCTTCTTCTTTCCTTTGGCTTTAGCCTTGGACCCGGAAGAAGATGAACCGCCCACAAACATAGCGGGTGTTTCCCTTGCTTTCTGCAAGGTGCCCTCTGCACTCCTTAACATGTTCAGGAGTTCCGGAAGTTCAACTTCTTTTCTTTGAAGGTTGAAGTTCAGGATAAACTGGGCGTAGGTGTGAGGAAGGGACTGGAGAATAAGGTCTGTATAGAGCTCATTATCCAAAGTCGTCCCAAGGTCTGCGAGCTCTTCTATATAGCCGATCATCTTTAGGACATGTTCTCCTACCGATGACCCGACAGCCAACCTCGCTCGAAACAAGTTTTTAGAGGTCTCGTATCTTGCTATACGAGATTGCTCTCCAGAAAGTTCCTTTGTATGGAGAAATATGCCATCAAGGTCCATATCCTCGTGCCTCCTCTGATGTTCATTGTTCATCGAGGCAAGCACGATGCACTTGGCTTTCGCGCAATCTAAATCCCAGGTTTTGCGGATTTCCTTATCCGCATTGCTGGATTTGGGACCAGGGACAGCAGGTGCCGTAGCGGTGAGGACGTACCCCAATTTGTCATAGGTCAAAGCCATTTTGACATTCCGCAGCCAATCTTTATAGTTTGGCCCTGTCAGTATATTTTTCTCTAAAAGTAACTTAAGTCCAGTCATTTTCAGGGTCGCTGCAATTAGGAGAGAGAGAAGAAAACTCTTTAGCATGATGCTCTTGCAAGTTTAGAGTGGTTTTTAATTTATCTAAACTGGATGGCTCCCACTGTTTCTCGAATCCTTCCTCAAACCATAAAAGAAGAATTAGCCAGGACTATTCTCACCGTACAATACTTGCTTAACCGTTCAGCCAGGCCAGTGTCGATACTTCGAGGGAGGTTTTCCAACGCTTTCGCGAAGTTCCTTAATTAAATAACCTCTTTTCTCTGGGGGCGTAACCCCGCTGACACCTTTCTGGACACCTACTTGGTTTATAGCATTGATCGTTAAGTGACGAATATCCTGATAAATAGCATATACTCACAGTAGGATCAGGATCCAAATATCATCGTATGATAATGTTGAAGGAATCCTACCAACATTCATCAAACTCCAAATGGTATGCATCTCTTTGCAAATTTCAGTTTCTTTAGAAATTCCCGATATAAGTTTTTGCCCCATGCTCTTATGACCTTGACGAAAGCCAACAAATCATAAGTCACATGTCAAGTTCTGCCCATCATTATCTTGTTAATTTGAACCCACCCGTATATACCCTTGACGAAAGCCAACAAGGTAATGCGACTGTCCCAAACCAACACATCTATCTATGTAACAAATGAATACCCAGCAGCTACCAAACACTATGTCTTGACGAAAGCCAACAAACACAGCTTGAATACTACTGACTATCCATAAGAAATGACGGAGGGCTACGACTGGTTTTGGCGAAACCGTGAACGTAGTGAACTTGATATAACCGAAGGAACCTGATAGCTTTTTAAAAGGAGTGGTTAAATCTCCGCATTTTAAAAAAATATCTGTTTTAAAAATTAACCGAGTGGTTTCTTTTAAATTGTTCTAACGATTTAAACTTTGGTTTATTTTCTTTGCATTATAGATAATGCGTCCCATCATTAACCTATCATTGCAGAAAACAACGAAAATATGACGTCCTCTTATGCCATCCGCATTCGCCACTGGGTCCCGTCATTACCCGTTAGGTTACTTAACTAACGACAGAGCGGGGACTGGGCTAGCGCGGGTGTTAAACATAAGTGACGTCTAAATAGCTATCATATATATAGATATTTTACATTCGTCTGACGCAATGATATACATTCCAGAACACAGATGAACTTAATTGGATTTGCAAGTAATCCGTATTTCTTTTGAGCCTGCAAGAAAAGACGGATAACACAGTTGTGATGAATAGCCATTACCCCACCCTCGACCCCTACGGGTACGGCAAACTACCCACCCGGCAGTTTGTGTACCCCACCTTGGGTCAGTCCTAGGAGCAGAAAAAGTAAAATGAAATAATACAACGGTGGCTACAACCGCAACCTGGATGTGCCCCGCAAAAATAATATTACAACAAATTATATTTACAACAAATGAATTAAATAATAACCCATTGCATTACCCCGGCTATACACCACAACAGTCCAATACAGTTCATATGCACAAACAGATAAAATCATTACAGAAATGTGCAACCCCCTGCCAACCGACATACTAGCAGTTAGGGAAGGTTTACGAACACATTAAACAATCACAGATATAATCCAATATGCAAATACTGTACAATTTCGATCGATTAAACACTTTTAATCTTGCTCCAATACTGCTCTGTAAACTTGAAACCTGAGCAAAATTAAAAAATACCAGAAAATACCAAATATCACAGGGGACCCACACAAGAAATTTGGGTTCATGACTCGGCAACTCGGCGGCGGAACCGCGGCGGGATCAGTGGGATCCGCCGCGCTTCCGCGGCGCTTTAGCCGAGTCATGGGCCCAATTTTCTTAGGTGTTCTCCTGGATGCTTTTCAAGCTTTCTGAACATCCCTGAAAAATTTTTGGACATCATTTAAATTTCGACAGAAACTTGACAGTTCGGGGTTTTCCGGTTTCGTTTTTTCCGTTCGAAATTCGTACAAATTTGCAATTAAGTTATTTATTGTTTAGCGAGGCTCTGATACCACTGTAAGTCGATGTACAACACCCCAATACATGTGGGGAGGCGGAATTTTCAAAAACGAACTTGTTTAGTGAACAAACATCGACTAACCGCTTGAATCGAAGCTAAACGATAACTAACCAAACATATAGTTGTTCTAAACTACTATGCTTAGGGATTATACCTATCGAACCAAGTCCTTCGTCTTTACGATCTCCTCATCCTCCTCGGCCTTCTCTTTGTAGTAGACGATCCACCCGAGAGCAAAACTCCAAACTTAGCCTCTAAACTTGAGGCAACTAACCTTCTTGGATTGCTAATCAAAGAAGATAGATGTAATATAGAGAGGGTTATGGATTAATTAGTCTTACTAATCCTTGTACTCAACTCATGAGAGGGGAGGATTAGTCTTTGAAGAGGGAGAGCTTGAGGAGAGAGAAGGTGAGAATAATTATCATATGAGAATAGTAAGTTATCATAATATATACGAAACTTTATAATTCATCAACAAAAGAAAAACATGTGATGAATAATCAAGTTTCATAAATATCTAATGGTGATTCATAACCATGACTCATTAATCATTTATTGTGCATTAATGATATGAATGAATCACCCTCATGACTCACTAAACCCATTTAATGCAAATGACACCTAAACCTCCTTAGTCACCATCTTCTAGAAGCTTCTCGTACAATTACGAGAACGCCCCTTCAATCTGCAAAAATACGGAAAAACTTTAGACTGTAAAAATCCAATAACCGGATACCAGTAACTGTCTTAAACCAAAGCCGACTGGTAAAAACTATCCGAAAGTCGTACGCGCGTAAACGCACGTATGCGTCCGAACCCTTGTCGTAAAACCATACGACCTCTATATCGTTTCGCCTGGAGTAGGGAAACTCTCTGTGTGGGACTCTAGAGACTCGACTACTACGCTGGCAGTGGGTTTAACCACAGACCGCAAGCGGCACTAGCTGTACGTAACGGTCCCCAGGTAGTTGTCGATAAGAAGGCGGATGAGGAAACCCATCCGAACTCCTACTGAGCATGCTGTGACAATCTCCATACAGTCCGGTCCGTTCGTCCAAGACTATCGCATATCGGGCCTAGGGGGCGGCAAGCGTCAGTCCCCTAATAGCGGATAAGTCGTGTCGGAGGGAATCCCATTACACCCTGAGAAACTACTGGAACCTACCAGCAAATCTCGCTTGCCCTGGCCAGGGACTTTGCGTAATGGCTCTCTGACACAGCGCGATATCTACTCCCAATACCGGGAGGGACGAATCCTGTCTAACCGCCACTGCCTCCAAGTGCTCGGGACTGCACCCAACTGCTACCTGTTTGCACGACTCCTTTGAGCCGTGGTAGGGTAGCAATCTAAGAACAGTGGGACACACTCGAGGCGAAGTAGCAGTGTCAAGTCTGCGGACTATGCTGTACTCATGTCACCTGGGAACTGTTCACTGACGACTGGTATAAAACCAACCAACAGTTCCCTGTGAGTCCTGTCCGGTGTACCCGTAACCTAACGAGCACCTGTATACTATCTCCAATACGACGTACTGACGGCTGTGGGACAGACCATCTCCCCAACTGGGATGAGAAGCGTACACACTAGTCTACTCCGGAGTATCGATGCTCTGTCTCGATAATCCAACGACCAGGGACCTGAATAAGGATGTGCTTGTAGACTACCCAGCCCACACTAGTGTGACTGCCATCACAACGCTGGTAATCAAGCAAGATCCTAAGAGCTCTATCAATACGTATACTCACATATTAAGATAGAAAAACCAAGTAGCATACTACCATGTTTAGCAAGACTGTTATATACATGTGAATATCCCAAGCTTCCATTAAGTAATATACAAACTAGTATGATACAGTAATGGCCTTCTAGGGCATAAACACTAACACGAATATCTCGCGTCAGGCGAGATTCACGGAGCCATGGTGGAGGTGCCTGTGATCGGTGCTCGGGGTCGATCGATGAGACCGAGGAAGATGGGCTCGGCGGGAGGCTCAGAGGCGAGCGGGAGACCAAGCAAGCTTGGTTCATATGATAGCTCGGAGGCGAGCTGGGAGGGCTGAGGAAGCTCAGCGAGCAGGAGGGCTCGAAGGCGAGCCAATGGTTATTTGTAAAACGAGCATAGGAGTGGTCTGGAAGGCCACCGAGGGTCGGGAACATCCTCGAGAGGGAGGCCCGGGGCACGCCTTCAACGTACCGTTCTTACTCCTTTCTCGCAAGCCCTGGGATACGTCATCTGCCACATGTCATGATTCGGGGAGTGCTCAATACCGAGCATCATCATTACCCCCCCACTCTCGTCCTGACATATTTATGGGTTGGGTCGAGAGTGGTATAACCCGTCACCCAGGCTAAGTTCTTGTTTGATGACGACAGCGGATCAGTGAAGAGATCTTGCATTAAAGAGGAAGCGCTAATTCGGGCGTACGTTCATAGAAGTGCCAGGTCACGTGTCCGACGCTGGTTGACTGACGTGATGGGCCGCTGGTGTTCTCGTGCCCGATGGGACGCGCCCAACGCGCGTGTGACAGGTGGAGCGTTGATGGCCGTTGAATGCGAAGTGTCATTTTGGCGGGAGACGATCGGCGCCGCTGGATGTGTTCACCGATTGCTATAACTAGAGGTGGGATTCCCCCGAGGGTCCATACTTCCCTATAATTTCTTCTTCCCTTCGTGTGTTAGCTCGGCGCTCTTCCCTCTAGGTCGGATTTCCTGCGTTCTTTCCTCGGAGGACCTCTTCTCTTGATCAGGTTAGATATCTTCCTCTGAGGAGTCCATAGAAATAGTTAGGGTAGAGTCTTGGGAGTTTTCTGCAGCTTCCCCTTCTTCGTCCGGGTCAGAATCTTCCCGGGAGGTTAGGGTTAGTCGCGCTTCCCGGGGTCGTGCGACGGGGATGGTCCCCAAAGCGAGCGCCAGGAGTGTCCGCGATGTAGTTTTCCTTATGAGGCACGTGGATGAGCTCACCACAATTTTGGCTCGCTTCCACATTCCCCCCGTCTACTCGCTTCGTTTGGCCGGGGAGGGAGAAAGGGCAGATCAGGTACAAGGCAAAGAGATTGCCTTGTATTTAGATGCTTTTTGGGTCGGAATGCATCTGCCCTTCTCTCCCGAGGTGAGTGTGGCATTGTGTTGTTTTCAGTTAGCCCCGGGCCTATTAGCGCCGAACTCCTGGATGATTCTCCTCGGGTTCCTGGTCCGGTTGAAATTGCGGCAGATCCCTTTCAGTTTGAACCTTCTCCTTTCCTCTCTCTGCTACAAAAACCACCCCGGCACTCGCAAGGACGAGCCGAGCTGGGTATATATTTCTTTTAGAAATCACCGGGGAGGTGCGGCCGGGTCGGGGGTTGTCACGGTCCCTTTTTCCATTCACGAGTGGAAGGAGAAGTTTTTGTTTATCGGGCCACCAGAGGGTGAGGATTGGCCTGTGCCCATCCAGTGGTATATGGCCAACTGTCCGCGGGTGAAACGGTCGAATGATCCCGATGCGGTGGCGGTGTTGGAGTGGGAGCCCGTCCCCCGGGCCGATGTGTTGCTGTCTGAGCAAGCCCTCGGTTGGGCCGGGCTCAGCCCCGCTCAGTTTGCGGGTAAGTTAGGAGTTTCGGGCGACCTGTTTAGACTTGTGTAATCTTCCACTTTCTTCTGGCGTTGCTAACTCCTTCTTTGTATTCTCGCTTTCTTGCAGAATCGATGGACCGAGCTAAATTTTGGGCGGCCCTTGTCGAACAGAAGAAAGGGAGGAAGGCCGGAGGCGCTGGCCCGTCACGTCCCACCATGAGCCCGACTCCTCCGGCGGGCACTCCGGCTAGGAGCTCGAGCATGCCCCGGACCACGGAGCCCTCCCAAGCGTAGAGCCACAAACACGCTCAGGAGCAGGAGCCCCAGGCCCCGGACTTCGGAGACGAGGAGGATGTCCTCTCGCTCCTCCTCAAGAGGTACCATTGGACGGTGCCCCGTACCCCGGCTTCCCTGATCATCGTGGATGAAGGGGAGCTTCGCTTCGAGGTGCCCTCGGGGCTTTCCGTCGCCGACAGCCTGCTCTCGGAGATGGAAAGGTCGGTCGGGGGCAGAATCCCTCGGGGGACCCTCAGGGCCCAAATGGCAGCCATAGCCCAGGAGGCCGTGCTGGTCAGTGTTCGGCCCCCCTACTCGGGTTTTTATTCAGTACTTTTTGTTCTCAAGATCGGGCGCCCCCCTTTTCTTTTTAACCCTTCCTTTGTTTTCTTCAGGTCCTCCAGCACTACTCCCTCATTGTCAGCATGGAGGACGAGGAAATTGCCCCGGCGATGCAGATCGCGGGCGTGTCCTCCTCGCGGGAGGAGATCTCGAGGCTGGAGCTGCAAGCGGCAGAGGAGAGGGTTGCCGCCCTCGAAGACTGGGTGGCGTTCGGGGATCGGGAGATCGCCAACCGTCGAGAGGCCGTCTGAGTTTTGAGGGAGTCCAACGAGGCCACCGAGGCTAAGTTGGAAGATGCCAGGGTGCTTGTCAACACTCTGAAGAAGACGGCAAGAACCCTCAAGAGGGAGAACGAGGCGGCGAAGGAAGGAGTTAGGTGTACCGACCTCCGTGCAGCGAAGGCGGTGGAGAACTACAAGAAGTCGGACCAGTACTACACCGACCTTAATGAAGCCGCTGCCCTCGTTTAGCATGAGGCCCTCAACGTCGTCAAGGCCATGATGTCGGAGTTTCCTGATGGCGATCTCCGGGGTGAGTACCCCCTTGAGGGTGAGGCGCAGGGGAATGCCCCCAGAAGCGTCATCGGGGGAAAAGCCCCAGGTGGGAGCGTCGGGGAGAAGTCGGACGCCCTGGCTCCCGACGTCGAGGCCCCTTCGGTAGGCGCCGACCCACCAGCCGCCATCCCGGCCATCGTGGTGGAAGCGAAGCTCGTCAAGGTTCTCTCTGGCCCCGAGACCTGAATCTCTTCGCCTTCTTATTTTCTTTTGCGCTGAAATTTTGTAAGCCTCCGGGCGTTTTTGTAAAGCTGGGGAGCCCGTAATACCTCTGTAAAGGCTTCCAACCTTTGTGAATGAAATCATTTTGTAGTGTTCTTTGCGTACATATTTTCCCTTTGTTTGTGGTAAAATATCCATTTGCGCGGTACTGCTTTCATGATGTGTTAGGTCGTAGATCGGTCCTTCATCTAGCGATCGCACGTCGAGTTGAACTCAACCATTTGCCAAGTGTGCAAAGACCGGTACAAGGTTGGTATCTCCATGGCCCCGAAGTCGAGATGGGGATCACTTAGTAAATACGGGTAAGAAGTCACCCTCTAAGAAAGGATTGAGTAGCGAAGCTGCTCGGTGGTGTAACAACTCCATTTTTAATGTACAAAGAATTGATTTAAATGCAATGTATACTTGCAGTATTTATTGCGGCTGATATCTCTTTAAGTATTTATTTCACACCATAATTATAAGAAGGAGCTTGTAGCTCATTGGTAATACCTTGCACTGCTGAACCAAGCCACCAGAGTTCAAATCTCATGCCCCACATTATTTTTGTATTTATTTTGTTTTAATTTCTTTTGGGAAGTCAACAGTCAAAATGCCATAACTCACAAAACTTGAACTGAACATAAAAAGTTAGATGCACCAAAATTCCCACCAGGAAAAACCCCACCCGACGATCTTCCGACTCGGCCCGACTCGGGCCGGCACCGCCGGCCGGACTTGGCCGGACGACCGAGTCGTCAACGGTGAAAACGTGCTTTTTGACTTGGTCTTCTCACCTGCATACACTAAATTTCTTGACCGGTTACAGAAAGCCCAATAAATCCCTTTTGCTCCAAAATTTTAATGATTTTTCATATATTTTTATATTTTTTTAATTAAAACCCTAACCCTAGCCTAACCCTATATAAACACCCCTACCCTCTACCCTCTCATCCTAAATTCCTAAGTCCACTCTCCCAAAATCCCAAGAGAACTTGGTACGTCGGAAAACGATCGAAAGGCGAAGCGCTGACGAAATCGATGGCGACTTTCCGGTGATCGTGCTAGGAGCTCTCGACGATGTTTCGACGCGCCGGCAAACTATCTACCTTCCTCTCACTCTCTAGCGTTGTCCAAAACCGTAAGTCCCTCTTTTCTACCTTTCTTTTCTTCCATTAAAATACGACTTTTCAATCCCGACGGAAATCGGAACAAACCGATTTCCAATTCGGTTTTCTTTCAAATCTCACTTATCACCAATTCCATAATGCTTAAACATATTCATGTTGACTACAATCACATAACAACTAATTTGGATAAAGTTTCTCACATGAAATGATAACTTTTGCAATATATCGTATTCTTTCACTTAAATACCACCATGTTTAGTTTATCACATTTAACCCTTTAACATTGCTATACCTTAAAGTAGATTACGAGGTAATGACCTACCTCCACACACACGCAAATACAACCCTAAATGATATCATAAAAACTTAGAATACGATAATACAAGATTTTACATTTAAATACCCTTTTCTTATAAAACTTTTTCTAAAAGTTTTAGGTTTGATACACTTTTAAAACAAATATCTTTTAATAGAAAATACGATATGTCGTGGACATCGATCGTTTATCTAAACCTGATTTTGTGGTGTCTAGGTTAGGCAAGTGAGAAAAGGTAACTTTAAAAGGCCCGTCTCACGATTCGTGAGCGGATCCCTCCTTTTCTCATTTGTACTTACCTGGCCACAATTGGCGGTGAAGAGGCGATTTGAGGCTTCTAATGACTTGTCGTTTATACCAATTAGAAATAGGCTAGTTGGCTTAGGAAACCTTAGAATCTAAAATACGGAAAATTACACCCTTTTACAAATAAATACCTTATCTTTATAAAACCGTTTTCTAAATGATTAGTATTTATTAAATCTTTGCAAAGCGCCACTACAACCCACCTTTGGGGAACTCGTTAGGGATAGTACGGTTTATCGTGCACCCTTGGGCTTAGTAGTGCGAGATTCAGACCTCCGCAAGGAGCATTCGGTCTTGAAAGATTTAAAATACGACATTTAAGAAAAATGAGATTTTTGGAAAGTAAAATATTTATTAAAAATTATTCTTGTATAAACATATGTATATTTATCATTTAAACACCTATTTTATTATAAGATAAAGTTTCCACCTTTTCTTAAAAAATTACAAGATTAAAAGTTATATTAAAATACCATGAATTTCAAATAAATCAATATTACAAATTAATACCTTTATTTATGAAATTAGGATATTTTCACTAGAAATATCACAAAATAAATCACACTCATTATAACTATAAAGATTAATAATAAATACTTGAGGTGTATCTTGAAAACTATACAAAAGTATTTTTACATAAAACCCCCTCAAGTTTTTTAAATTACAATAATGACCCTAACAAATATAGAACCTCGACTTATATTTCTTTTAGTCTGACTCGGGTTTGAGTCTGATTATTTCTGACTTGAATATGATTCAAGTCAATCTATATTCTTTAATATTCCAACTCAATATGAACACATGAATCCCAGAATCCTGTTAACAATCTATACAACTTGACTGAATCAAACCATGGATATTCATCCATTATTCCATTTACCTGATTATGCAATTACAATATGTTTACTGATATCATGGTTTTGGTCAGTCATCCAACTTATACAATACAACAATACTATCAAAACACTACGGGGTTTAAGGGGTAGATTGGTACGGAAGGTGTTAAAGGTGGCACGAGGTGGTCAGATTAAGACAACTAACCTATATTCCGTTGCTGTTGTACCGTGGCTTAACGGTTCCTTGTACATTCCGTTTGCCCTGGTCTCTAGCATATAGAGACCCCTCTCGTATACACTGGCATCCTTCTGTATCAAGCTACAAATAACAGCGTTAATACAATATTCTACAATATTTTATAATCTCTTTAGAAAATACCTCTTATTCTGTCTTTTCTAATTCTTCATTATCTTTGGGACTTACCGAGCGACCTGTTCGCTGACGACATTCTATTTCTTTCTTCTTTGAATGTCGTCAGGTGCTTCGGACCCGGCAGAGATCGAGCCCACCGGTGAAGACTTGGATCAGTTTCACGAAGACCCCGAGCTCTAGACATTGTACCTTGTTCTATTCAGTATTTTCATTTCATGTTATGCCATTGTTTAGGCATCGCTTTTCATTTCAATTGTATTTACTTTTCATGCATTGTACAAAAGAATGTTATTAATAAAGTTGCTGTTATTTCTATATCTCTTGTCTCTTATGATTTACTTTTATATTGCTTAGATACGCTTAGCGTATGTACTTCTAAGTATATACGTAGCGGACCTCGTCGCGTCTACTTCGCCGTACACCAGGAAGCGGGGCGTGACAGGTTTTGTTGGTGGCCCATGCAGGTCAGAGCTGTATGAATCCCTATCATGCAGTTCTGGTCTGCGTGAACAACCTAAGCAATATAACACAAGAACCGGCAACTAAAACATTCTTTACAATTCATGTTTCTTGAATCTTACAAATTTCTATTCCTTGAATCTTATCATTTCATGTATTTGAATCTTTCCTAACCCAAATTTTTTCTTCAAGGTTATGGATTCCCCGAACAACACCAGCACCAATGTCAACAACACACCTCCAGCACTACCTCTCACACCAGCGGTTCCTGCACCAACTACCGAGCAAACAGTGCTACTTGAGGCGATCCACAGCCTTCTCGAGGGACAACAACAACTCCTGAACCGTCCTGAGACCGACGCACCAGGGGTAAAGCAATTCAGGGCTTTGCACCCCAAGCAGTTCTCTGGTAAAGGAAGCCCTCTTGAAGCGGAAGAATGGGCACAAAGCATCAAAGATGATCTGGCAGCAGCACAAGTGCCAGACATAGCTTGGGTCCGTGTGGCGAAGCTACATCTCACGGATAATGCTCGCAACTGGTGGAAGGCGGAAGAAAGCCGTCTGGTACAACCTATTGAATGGAAGACCTTTCGCAAGAAGTTCGACGTGAAATACTTCCCTGTGACTGCCAGGTTTGCAATGGAGCAGCAGTTCATTCATCTACAACAGGGTTCAATGTGGGACAAATCAGTAGATGAATATGATGCTGAATTCACCATGTTAAGCCGGTAAGATATGTCACAATAGTTCAATTTTAAATATCACATACTATACAGCTAACATAATCTTTAAACAGATTCGCGACACACTTGATACCGACGGACGAGATCAGAGCCCGTCGCTTTCAACAAGGACTGGACACGGAGATTCAGGCTACCCTAGCCACGGGAAAATTTCTGACTCATGAGGATGCTCTGGAAGCTGCCCGCAGTTATGAGGCAGTGATAAAAGCAAGGGGCAGACCTCAGTCTGCAGGAGTCAAGCGCCCTGCCAATCAGATGGCAGGTGGAGCCTCGTCCAGGCCACCTTTCATGCCAAGGCGACCCGGAGTACCAACTCATCGTCCCAGCCCAGCCTTTTGCACCTACTGCAAGAGAACTGGACATATGATGAAGGACTGCCGTCGAGCCAACTGCCTTTGCTTAGTCTGCGGCTCAACTACTCACGATATTGGGTCTTGTCCCCAAAAACAGAACCCAGTTGCTGCACCCAGGCCAGCAATTACTTATCCGCAGCGACCAGCTCTTTAGGCACCTACTCCAAGACCTGCACTACCTGCACCATCCAGAGGACCACAAGCTGCACCACCTCCTCGTCAGTTCCATTAAGCTCAATGGAACGTTCCGAGGAATGCTCCTCAGGCCAGCAGGAATGTACCAAGGCGCCAGGCTTTCACGATGTCCGTGGAAGAAGCTGAGGCCACTGGCCAAGTCATAACTGGTAAACTTTTCTTTTCAAACTTTGCTTTTCTATTCTACTACTTAGTTACATATTTTCTATACCTAAAACAAATCCCACATACTTTAGGTACAATCTTAGTATCCTCAATCCCTGCACTTGCACTGTTTGATACTGGAGCATCACACTGCTTTATGTCGCAACGGTTTGTCTGAACCCATGCGATTCCAGTTTCACCGCTTGTATCCAGCTGGAATTCCAGTTCAGGAAATGGCGTTCTAAAGGAAACTATGGGATACAGCTTGTGTCCAGTCATCGTCTGCAATCGAGAGTTTTATGCTGACTTCAAAGTGATGGACATACCGAATTTCGATGTGGTTCTATGAATGGATTGGCTTGGAACTTTTTATGCTACCATCGACTGTCGTCAAAGGAGGGTAGTATTCGATATTCCAGACCATCCGGTCTTCTATTTCAAAAGCGGAGACCGTACACTGGAGCCAAGTACCTACAAAGCGAAGCCAAGAGAAGCAGTAGTTGCAGCAGCTCAAGCGGAGGAAGAATCAAGACCAGATGTGGTTCGAGAGTTCGACGATGTATTTCCTGACGATATATCAGGTTTGCCTCCCGATCGAGCTCTTGAATTCAGTATTGATTTAGTACCAGGAGCACAACCGGTGATCAAAGCACCCTATCGTTTAAGTCCGGAAGGTTTGAAGGAAGTCCGAACACAGTTGGACGAATTACTGGCGAAAGGATGGATTCGTCCCAGCACTTCAAGTTGGGGATCACCTATACTACTTGTGAAGAAGAAGGAAGGTTCATACAGAATGTGCATCGATTACAGAGCCTTGAACGAAGTCACTATAAAGAACAAGTATCCACTTACGCGCATCGACGATTTATTCGATCATCTAAGTGGATCTTGTTTTTTCTCTAAATTAGATCTTCGTTCAGGTTATCATCAAGTGAAGGTCAAGGAAGCTGATATTCACAAAACAGCTTTCAGAACTCGCTATGGACATTACGAATTTCTAGTGATGCCATTTGGAGTGACCAACACACCCGCAATATTCATGAACCTAATGAATCAAGTTTTCCGGGAGTACTTAGACATGTTTGTTATCATCTTCATCGACGACATCCTGGTGTATTCTAAGAGTCGGAAAGAACATGCAGAGCACTTACGAATTGTCCTAGAAACTCTTCGACAACATCAGCTTTATGCCAAGTACAGCAAGTGCGAGTTTTGGCTAAATCAAGTTGGTTTTCTTGGACATATCGTATCAGGAGAAGGAATCTCTGTGGATCCAGCGAAAGTTTCGGCAGTTAGCGAATGGCCTACACTAAAGTCAGTGAAGGATATTCGAAGTTTCTTGGGTTTAGCTGGATATTACAGAAGGTTTATTGAAGGCTTTTCAAAGATAGCAACGCCCCTGACCAAGCTCACACGTAAAGATGAAGAATTTGTGTGGTCAGAAGCATACGAAGAAGCTTTCGTAGAACTCAAGTCAAGGTTGACATCTGCACCTATTCTCGTCATACCGGATCAATCTGGAGGATTCGAAGTGCATTACGATGCATCTGGTAAAGGATTAGGATGTGTTCTACATCAGCACGGTAAGGTTGTGGCTTACGCTTCAAGACAGCTAAAGATTCATGAGCGCAATTATCCGACGCATGATCTGGAGTTGGCAGCCGTCATTTTTTCTATCAAGATTTGGCGTCATTATCTACTTGGTGAACGAGTGAACATCTACACAGATCATAAGAGCCTAAAGTACGTGTTTACTCAGAAGGAGTTGAATATGCGGCAGAGAAGATGGTTAGAACTCATGGCGGACTTTGACATCAACTTGCAATATCACCCAGGGAAGGTGAATGTAGTACCTGATGCTCTTAGTCGCCAACCATTATCGATGAATCTCACCGCTCAGTGGAAGCTTCAACAAGACTTGCATCAGATGGAAATTGAAGTAATCATGCCAGGTAATACTTCAAGTTTGATGAATTTACAAGTTCAATCAACCATTGTCAATCAGATCAAGGCAGCTCAAGCAAGCGATGCTAAGTTGCAAAAGATCAGAGAACAAGTGGAGAATGGATTCAGAACATACTTCATCATCCATGAAGACGGATCTTTGAGATACGGCAGCAGATTGTGTGTACCAAAAGGTCCTGTTCGGGAAAAGTTAATGAAAGAAGCTCACAGCTCTCCCTATTCAGTACACCCTGGAGGTACCAAAATGTACAAAGATCTACGTCAGAATTATTGGTGGCATGGAATGAAGCGTGAAGTAGCCAGAAGCGTCGCAAAATGCTTGGTGTGTCAGCGAGTAAAGGCTGAACATCACAGGACTGCTGGATTACTTCAATCGTTACCAATCCCAGAATGAAAGTGGCAACACATCACGATGGACTTTGTGACTGCTCTTCCTCGCAGCACAAAGGGTAACGATGCCATATGGGTCTTTGTGGATCGACTCACAAAGTCGGCTCACTTCATCCCATTTCGAGTTGGCCAATCAACTGAGACACTAACAAAGAAGTACATGGAGGTAATAATCTAATTAAAGATTTAAACTCTTTATAATGTACTATCTCTGATACCCATGAACTCATACAGGAAATTGTGAGACTTCATGGAGTACCGGTCTGCATTGTTTCCGATCGTGACACCAGGTTTCGATCGCAATTTTGGCAGAGTCAGCAAGCAAGCTTAGGAACAAGTCTGAACTTCAGCACGACTTATCATCCACAAACAGATGGTCAGTCGGAACGAACTATTCAGATCTTGGAGGATATGCTTAGAGCGTGTATGCTAGACTTCAAAGGATCGTGGGAAGATCACCTACATCTTGTGGAGTTTTCGTACAACAACAACTACCAAGCAAGCATAGGAATGGCACCTTTTGCAGCATTGTATGGAAGGAAGTGTCGATCGCCATTAAGTTGGGACGACATCGGAGATAGGGAACTTCTTGGACCAGAAATGATAGTAGCAACTGTTGATGTGGTTCATACTATCAGGGAAAGGATGCGCATAGCCCAAGATCGACAGAAGCACTGGGCTGATGCAAAGAGGCGACGCCGCGGAGTGATCCGATTTGGAAGACGGGGTAAGTTGAGTCCGAGATATATTGGACCGTTCGACATACTCGAACGAGTCGGTGAAGTGGCATACCGTTTAGCGCTTCCACCCTCATTGGAAGGAGTGCATAATGTGTTCCACATATCCCAACTCAGAAGGTATGTGAGTGACCCCAGCCATGTTCTCGATCATTCCGAGCCCACGATACAGCCCGATTTGTCTTGTGAGCAACAGCCTGTGAAAATCCTGGACAGGAATGTGAAGACACTTCGGAACAAGTAAGTTAACTTGGTTCGAGTGATGTGGAGGAAAGACACTCCAGGAGAGTCCACTTGGGAAAGGGAGGATGGAATGCGTACTAGATATCCACACCTCTTTGTAAACTAGTCCTCAAATAAAAGTTGTAAATTACGAGGACGAAATTTTTGTAAGGAGGGTAGACTGTAACAACACCATTTTTAATGTACAAAGAATTGATTTAAATTCAATGTATACTTGGAGTATTTATTGCGGCTGATATCTCTTTAAGTATTTATTTCACTCCATAATTATAAGAAGGAGCTTGTAGCTCATGGGTAATACCTTGCACTGCTGAACCAAGCCACCAGAGTTCAAATCCCATGCCCCGCATTATTTTTGTAATTATTTTGTTTTAATTTCTTTTGGGAAGTCAACAGTCAAAATGCCATAACTCACAAAACTTGAACTGAACATAAAAAGTTAGATGCACCAAAATTCCCCCTAGGAAAACCCCCACCCGACGACCTTCCGACTCGGGCCGGCGCCGCCGGCTGGACTTGGCCGGACGGCCGAATCGTCAACGGTGAAAACGTGCTTTTTACTTGGTCTTCTCACCTGCATACACTAAATTTCTTGACCGGTTACAGAAAGCCCAATAAATCCCTTTTACTCCAAAATTTTAATGATTTTTCATATATTTTTATATTTTTTTAATTAAAACCCTAACCCTAGCCTAACTCTATATAAACACTCCTACCCTCTACCCTCTCATCCTAAATTCCTAAGTCCACTCTCCCAAAATCCCAAGAGAACTTGATACGTCGGAAAACGAGCGAAAGGCAAAGCGCTGACGAAATCGATGGCGACTTTCCGGTGATCGTGTTAGGAGCTCTCGACGATGTTTCGACGCGCCGGCAAACTATCTACCTTCCTATCACTCTCTAGCATTGTCCAAAACCGTAAGTCCCCCTTTTCTACCTTTCTTTTCTTCCACTAAAATACGACTTTTCAATCCCAACGGAAATCGGAACAAACCGATTTCCGATTCGGTTTTCTATCAAATCTCACTTATCACCAATTCCATAATACTTAAACATATTCATGTTGACTACTAATCACATAACAACTAATTTGGATAAAGTTTCTCACATGAAATGATAACTTTTGCAATATATCGTATTCTTTCACTTAAATAACACCATGTTTAGTTTATCACATTTAACCCTTTAACATTGCTATACCTTAAAGTAGATCACGAGGTAATGACCTACCTCCACACACACGCAAATACAACCCTAAATGATATCATCAAAACTTAGAATACGATAATACAAGATTTTACATTTAAATACCCTTTTCTTATAAAACCTTTTCTAAAAGTTTTAGGTTTGATACACTTTTAAAACAAATATCTTTTAATAGAAAATACGATATGTCGTGGACATCGATCGTTTATCTAAACCTGACTTTGTGGTGTTTAGACTAGGCAAGTGAGAAAAGATAACTTTAAAAGGCCCGTCTCACGATTCGTGAGCGGATCCCTTCTTTTCTCATTTGTACTTACCTGACCACAATTGGCGGTGAAGAGGCGATTTGAGGATTCTAATGACTTGTCGTTTAGACCAATTAGAAATAGGCTAGTTGGCTTAGGAAACCTTAGAATCTAAAATACGGAAAATTACACCCTTTTACAAATAAATACCTTATCTTTATAAAACCGTTTTCTAAATGATTAGTATTTATTAAATCTTTGCAAAGCGCCACTACAACCCTTCTTTGGGGAACTCGTTAGGGATAGTACGGTTTATCGTGCACCATCGGGCTTAGTAGTGCGAGATTCAGACCTCCGCAAGGAGCATTCGGTCTCGAAAGATTTAAAATACGACATTTAAGAAAAATGAGATTTTTGGAAAATAAAATATTTATTAAAAATTATTCTTGTATAAACATATGTATATTTATCATTTAAACACCTATTTTATTATAAGATAAAGTTTCCACCTTTTCCTAAAAAATTACAAGATTAAAATTTATATTAAAATACCATGAATTTCAAATAAATCAATATTACAAATTAATACCTTTATTTATGAAATTAGGATATTTTCACTAGAAATATCACAAAATAAATCATACTCATTATAACTATAAAGATTAATAATAAATACTTGAGGTGTATCTTGAAAACTATACAAAAGTATTTTTACAAAAAACCCCCTCAAGTTTTATAAATTACAATAATGACCCTAACAAATATAGAACCTCGACTTATATTTCTTTTAGTCTGACTCGGGTTTGAGTCTGATTATTTCTGACTTGAATATGATTCAAGTCAATCTATATTCTTTAATATTCCAACTCAATATGAACACATGAATCCCAGAATCTAGTTAACAATCTATACAACTTGACTGAATCAAACCATGGATATTCATCCATTATTCCGTTATTCCATTTACCTGATTATGCAGTTACAATATGTTTACTGATATCATAGTTTTGGTCAGTCATCCAACTTATACAATACAACAATACTATCAAAACACTACGGGGTTTAAGGGGTAGATTGGTACGGAAGGTGTTAAAGGTGGCACGAGGTGGTCAGATTAAGACACCTAACCTATATTCCGTTGTTGTTGTACCGTGGCTTAACGGTTCCTTGCACATTCCGTTTGCCCTGGTCTCTAGCATATAGAGACCTCTCTCGTATACACTGGCATCCTTCTGTATCAAGCTACAAATAACAGCGTTAATACAATATTCTACAATATTTTACAATCTCTTTAGAAAATACCTCTTATTCTGTCTTTTCTAATTTTTCATTATCTTTGGGACTTACCGAGCGACCTGTTCGCTGACGACATTCTATTTCTTTCTTCTTTGAATGTCGTCAGGTGCTTTGGACCCGGCAGAGATCGAGCCCACCGGTGAAGACTTGGATCAGTTTCACGAAGACCCCGAGCTCTAGACATTGTACCTTGTTCTATTCAGTATTTTCATTTCATGTTATGCCATTGTTTAGGCATCGCTTTTCATTTCAGTTGTATTTACTTTTCATGCATTGTACAAAAGAATGTTATTAATAAAGTTGCTGTTATTTCTATATCTCTTGTCTCTTGTGATTTACTTTTATATTGCTTAGATACGCTTAGCGTATGTACTTCTAAGTATATACGTAGCGGACCTCGTCGCGTCTACTTCGCCGTACACCGGGAAGCGGGGCGTGACAGGTGGCTTCTTGATGAGGGCTTTGATCCTTAGCGTGGGAGGGCAAGGAGTTGCCTGCTAAGGATGGACCGAGCAGGGTTGCTGCTCGGTTGTCTCTTGATGAGGGCTTTGATCCTTAGCGTGGGAGGGCAAGGAGTTGCCTTCTAAGGATGGACCGAGCAGGGTTGATGCTCGGTTGCTTCTTGGTGAGGGCTTCGATCCTTAGCGTGGGAGGGCAAGGAGTTGCCTGCTAAGGATGGACCGAGCAGGGTTGATGCTCGTCTGCCTCTCGGTGAGGGCTTCGATTGTCACGCCCTGTTTCCCGGTGTACGGGCAGAGGGCGCGACTGGCCGCTACGTATTTACTCTGAAGTAAATACGCTAAGCGTATCTAAGCAATATAAATAAAAATGCACAAGAGACAAAAAATATAATTTAACAGCAACTTTATTTATTCACATTCTTTTTACAATACATGGAAAAGCAAATACATGGGATAAAGCGATGCCTAAACAGTGGCATAACAGAAATGAAAAGTACTGAAATGAAATGTGTACAATGAATCTAAAGCTCTGGGTCGTAGGCTAGCTGATCCAAGTCCTCACTGGTGGGCTCGATCTCCTGAGTGTCCAGATCACCTGACAATATTCCAAAGAAGAAAGAGAAGAAATGTCGTTAGCGAACAATCGCTCGGTAAGTCCCAAAGATAAGGGAAAAATAGAATAGAAAGAGAGAAAAAGTAGCTTTTAAAGTTGTATTATATGGTTAACGCTGTTGTTTGTAGCTTGGTACAGAAGGATGCCAATGTATACGAGAGGAGTCTCTATATGCCAGAGACTAAGGGCAACAGGAGTAAAAGGAACCATTTATGCCACGGTACAACAGCAACAGGAATTCAGGTTAGGTGTCTTAAGTCTTGCAGTCTCGTGCCACTTCTAAGACCATCCGTACCAATCTACCTCTTAGAAACCCCACGATGTCTTGATTGTATAGTTATATTGTATTGTAAATTATATTGTCTTGTATAGGTGGATGACTTGCCGACACCATGATATCAGTAAAATGGATGTAACTGGAGAATCATGTAGATGGAAGTATATCCATGGTTCGGTTCGGTCAATACAGATTGAATAGATTGAATATATGGATTCATGTTGAATTGTAGTTTGTACTTGAATCATATTCACGTCAGTTTAATTATAATGAGACTCAGTCTGAGTCAGAACAATTAGAAAGAGAAATTGAAATCCTGAATTATGTTTTGGTGTTATCGGTAACCGCTGCACATGGGCGGCAGGATTTGTGTCTTTTTCAAAGACGATTACCGTGTTGATAACACCGTTTGTTAATTTGTCTACCTTAGATAGGCAAGCACCCATATCTCCGGCTCCCTGAGGCTCAAGAGACTGGTCTCGTTTAAACCTATGTTTATTAGGGTCCTTAGTGTAATTTATAAAACTTGAGGGGGTTTTAAGTAAAAATTGTAGGGTTCCTAGGCACGCTAAAGAGGTCTCACAAGGCATCAACCATGCCAATTTCAAATTTTACGGTGTCGAGAAACCCTAGACTAGATCGTTTACTAGAAATTTAGGCGACATATGCAACTAGTTAACAACTTAACTAAAGTTTAAACGGAAATACAACCTTTGTAGATCCGGTGCTCCACCTCCATAGCTCCGCAACGAAGTCCCCTCGCTGTCCAAATGAATTCCCGGGCTCTAGCGTCGGCTTCGTCGGAGAAATGGCGAGCTAGGTCATCGATGTCCATGCCGAAGATGATCTACGTCGAGGCATCGCTAAATCAAGCTCCACCTTCACCAAGTCATGAAAACTTATGAAGGAAACACACTCTACTACTTGGCAAGAGGTAGAGGATGAAGAAATAGTAAGTGGGTAGACTTTAGAATTGGATTTCTCACTCATTTCCATCAATCACCATTGATGGAGCTTGCTTTCTTCAAGTGAAGAAAGGAAGAAGAAGAAGAATTATGTTATGATAAGTTAATTCAAAAAAGAAAAGAATAATCAATCCTTATCATAACATGACCATAGTTAAGTGTAGAGAACTAATCATGGTTTAATGCAATGGTTAGGGTTAAGCTAAAAACAAAATGGTCATCAAGTCAAAGCATTCATGAAGCTTCATGAATGAACAAAAGAAATGCCACCATTTTATCATTTCATTTCCTTTTTCCAATAAGAAAAAGATTAATAAATAAATGAATAAAATGAATAAGCAAATAGTAAACCCTAACCATTCCATTAACCAAGGCTTAATTCTATACACTTAATTAAAAAGGCATGTATCATCAAACATGATACAAGCATGTGCACAAAATCATATCGCATATGCAATGCGCACACCCGAGCGAGAAAATCCATTTAAAGTGAACCGATACTAGTTAATGCAAAGTAATATATCAAATATATAATTATGCATTAAATCATTAAATCAACACTTGATTTAACGATCCGGTCATATCGCATATAACCGACTAGTATCATTAGTAACAACTTATCGAATCAACACTTGATCCGATAACCCGGCTATATCGCATATAACCGATCAATGTCACATCGCGAGAATCGAATACAGTAACACATACTGGTATTATTCTCGGTCCCGCACATATCTCATATGCGCTCCTATTTCGTTTTGCTTGAGCCAGGAAACCTCTGTGTAGGACTCTAAAGACTCGTCAATACGCCGGCAGCAGATGATGATCATATCAAACATCCACAAGCCGCAATCGGTCTGCTAAACGTAACGGCCACCCGGGTATTGAGCGATCAGAAGATCGACGAGCAAGCCCGCTCACACTCCTGTGAATCCAACCAGTAACACTACCGTACAGTCCGGTCTCGTCGTCTGATATGTCGCATATCTCGCCTAGGGGTGGTAAACGTCAGACCCTGATAGCTCGATAAGTCGTGTCGATATGAGGTCTATAACGATTCGAGAAACTACTGGTAACACTTACCATTAAATCTCAGAAACCCTGGCCAGGGATTTCCTGTTATAGCCAATCGAACACAGCGCAACATCAACTCCCTATACCGGGAGAGACGAATCCCCTCCTATCGCTCATTGCCTCCATGTGACTCGGGACTGTACCCAAAAACCACCGTTTTGGACGCCCTCTTGGACGTGGTAAGATGGAAATCAAAGTACAGTGGGAACCACACAAGACTCTATGACGATCTCGGGTCAACAGACTACTCTGTACCAGTGTCACCAGAGAACTGCCATATGACGTGAGGTATAATACCATCTGGGAGTTCTCGGCGAGTCCGTCCAGTGTACCCAGTCTCTACTGAGCACCCGTATATCATCTCTGATGTCAAACACCAATGGATATGGGATCATCCATCACCCATCTGTATGGGTCGAGAAGGTACACGCTAGTCTACTCTAGTATATCGATGCCCCATCTCGATATACCTACGACTAGGGACTTTCAAGGATGTACTTATGGACTACCATGTCCCCACTAGTATGATCCGCATCATAGTCCAGGTAGTCAAGTACACATCCTACGGGCTTTACCAACATGTAACAGAGAGACAATCAGTGTACACGTTAAGGTAAAGATCAACCAGATAGCATACTATCATGTCGAGCCAGAAAGTCCTCCCTATATATGTCCAAGCATCCACTACAATATACATCCTATGTACAGTAATGGACTCTAGGGCATACATATAACTAACAATCTCCCACTTGCACTAGGGCCATCTGTAGCAGTGGTTGCAGTATCTCATACTCAACCATCCCATAAAAGTCTCTCTCTGGGAATAGGCCTTCGTGAGTGGATCCGCTGCGTTATCCTCTAAGTCTGCTCTCCTTGCCTCGATCACCTTGGAGATCAACTATCTCCATGATCAGGTGATACTGCCTTAGAATAAGTCTGGATCACTGATGGGACCGGCGTTCCTTGGCATAAACCACAAGTCCATTGTCACACAATGGTAGGAACTAAGTTCATCTCATGAACTAATATACATCCAAACAGCCTCTTTGGTAGCATCTTAAGTAGCGATGTATCCAGCCTTTATCGTCTAGTATGCCACGGTATCTAGCTTGGAACTCTTCCAACATACCATCCCTTTACTGAGGGTAAAGACAATGCCTGCGACTGACATTCAGTCGTTTTTATCACTCTGGAACACTTCCAGTGATTCTCCCCAGGATCGATTGATACCATCTCACTACTACTAGTGAGTATCCTAACATCCAATTAGATCTATCTCATAGATCCAAAAACCAGGATATAGGAGGTATCACATTGATCCTATATGGAGAATCATTGTGATAAGCGGAGATTGACCGAGCGTAGCATAGGAAACTCCTTTCTTATCAAGAGTATGTCATCCACGTACTCTACGAGTATCACCACCATACTCCCTACTACCTTTTTGTTTATACAAGGTTCATCTACCATTTTGATGATGTCAAACTCTTTGACTTACACATTAAAACAGACGTTCCAACTCCGCGATGCCTGCTTTATCAGATAAAGCATCTTGCTCACGTTTCCGCTGCTCCCACTGTCTACGAGGCCCTCTGGCTGTGTACTTATAGACACACTCTTCTAAAACATCATTTAGAAAAGGAGTCATGGCACCCAACCGCCAGATATCGTAGTCATGGTATGTAGCCGTGACAAGTAGGATCTGGATAGACTTAAGCATAGGTACTGGAAAAGGTTTCATCATTATCCACGCCTGGTCAATGACGAAAACCTTTAACAAGTCTAGCTTTGAAAGTCTCAACTTTTCCATTTACACCAAGTAATCTTCTCAAGATATACTTGCTCCTGATGGGGATTTAACCCTTCAGATATAGCAACCAAAGTCCATACTTTGTTGGTGTATAAGGATTCCATCTCAGATCGATAAGCATCCAGCCATTCTTACAGAGTCTTACTCCTGATGGCCAGCTCGAAGCTAGTTGGGTCATCATCTCATGATGCAATCCTCGCTCCCACTGTCATAGAGAAACCGAAGTATCTCTCAGGTGGGTGAGGAGCCCTACTAGATCGGCGGAGAGGCTGAGGTTCGTTGGAATCTACTGAATCCTTTGGTTTTATCAAATCATCGGCTGCAAGTTGTATAGCTGGAACCTTTCCAGTTGTACATTACAGACCTTGCCTCGAGCTTGTCCGGATTTTGCTTTTCAAACATAGGCCGGACAACCCCAAATCTTAACTAGCTTAAGACATGGGCTCTTCCCATTCCATATCACATATGAAGCGGTAGGCAACTGATTTGATTGGAACCCTATTCAATAGGTATGCAACTTCTCAAGTGCATAACCCCTAAGGAAAAAGGTAACTCAGTATTACTCATCATAGAGCACACCATATCAAATAGGGTGTATCTGCTCCGCCCCGACATACCATCGTGCAATGGTGTATACGGAGGAGTAATGCTGAGAGAGAATCTCATTCTCTTTTAAAATAGTCCGGGATTTCCGTGCACAAGTATTCTCCTCCTTGATCACATCAAAGGACATAATACTTATACCCATATTTTGGTTCTCTACTTCTAAGTTATATTCTGTGAATATCTCAAAAGGTTCGGACTTGTGTTTCAACAGGAACATAGGTCTGAATCTCGAAAGATCATCAGAGAATGTAATGAAGTATAAAGAACCAGTCCTGGCATGTGTAGACAGGAGACCTTGCATACATCATCATGTATCCGTCCCAAGAGTTCACTAACTCTTTCTCTGTTTCCAATAAACAGAGCTATGGTCATCTTATCTTTGTGGCATGACTGGCGAGTTTCACAAGATGTAAATTCAAACTAATTTAAATATGCATCTTTATGTAACTCTAGCTAGTCGGGTCACATTGATCTGACCTAGTCTACAATACCTCAAGAAGAATTCGTTCATTTCTGAACTCTTCCTCTTGTGTGTGTTCTGTATACTAAGAACTGTAGTTTGATTTAGAACATTAATGCTTTTAGATAACGTGCCTGAACCGATCAACTTTTGATATAGGAAATGTTCAAAACAATATCCAACAATACAAAATTTTATCGTTTCTTTACTAATAAAGAGACTGATATGATTTTGTATATCAGGTTCGGTATCTAATAACATTCATTCAGAATCAATGTATTGGTAATACAGGGTGACAGTGACCGACAGACTTGGCTGCAACACTTGCCCCGTTTTCTGCCTCATGAAACTTATCACCCGTTCTCAGTTTTTCTACCCTTTTGTAGCCCTATGTAACAGATTACATATCTGGGATCCTTATCCGGTATCATATACCCAGGATGTGGAGGATACTGAGAAACAGTTCTGTATAATGAACACACCCGGAGATGATGCATCAACATGCACTCTCTTCGTTTGGGCGGCACGGGAAATCTGGTATTCCCCAATTTCCTGCTCTGTCTTATAACAATTATAAGTTGGAGCGGGACCAACGTTCCCCAGCTCAGTAACAAGCGGGTTCGGTCAATAATCCGTATTATTATCTTGATTAAGGCGTGACATGGTCGCTACCAGGAGAGAGAGAGAAGAAAACACTCAGCGTGCGCTCTTGCAAGAATAGATTGGTTATATTTTATCTAATCAGGATGGCTCTGATACCACTGTAGGGATCCTAGGCACGCTAAAGAGGTCTCACAAGGCATCAACCATGCCAATTTCAAATTTTACGGTGCCGAGAAACCCTAGACTAGATCGTTTACTAGAAATTTAGGCGACATATGCAACTAGTTAACAACTTAACTAAAGTTTAAACGGAAATACAACCTTTGTAGATCCGGTGCTCCACCTCCATAGCTCCGCAACGAAGTCCCCTCGCTGTCTAAATGAATTCCCGGGCTCTAGCGTCGGCTTCGTCGGAGAAATGGCGAGCTAGGTCGTCGATGTCCATGCCGAAGATGATCTACGTCGAGGCATCGCTAAATCAAGCTCCACCTTCACCAAGTCATGAAAACTTGTGAAGGAAACACACTCTACTACTTGGCAAGAGGTAGAGGATGAAGAAATAGGAAGTGGGTAGACTTTAGAATTGGATTTCTCACTCATTTCCATCAATCACCATTGATGGAGCTTGCTTTCTTCAAGTGAAGAAAGGAAGAAGAAGAAGAATTATGTTATGATAAGTTAATTCAAAAAAGAAAAGAATAATCAATCCTTATCATAACATGACCATAGTTAAGTGTAGAGAACTAATCATGGTTTAATGCAATGGTTAGGGTTAAGCTAAAAACAAAATGGTCATCAAGTCAAAGCATTCATGAAGCTTCATGAATGAACAAAAGAAATGCCACCATTTTATCATTTCATTTCCTTTTTCCAATAAGAAAAAGATTAATAAATAAATGAATAAAATGAATAAGCAAATAGTAAACCCTAACCATTCCATTAACCAAGGTTTAATTCTATACACTTAATTAAAAAGGCATGTATCATCAAACATGATACAAGCATGTGCACAAAATCATATCGCATATGCAATACGCACACCCGAGCGAGAAAATCCATTTAAAGTGAACCGATACTAGTTAATGCAAAGTAATATATCAAATATATAATTATGCATTAAATCATTAAATCAACACTTGATTTAACGATCCGGTCATATCGCATATAACCGACTAGTATCATTAGTAACAACTTATCGAATCAACACTTGATCCGATAACCCGGCTATATCGCATATAACCGATCAATGTCACATCGCGAGAATCGAATACAGTAACACATACTGGTATTATTCTCGGTCCCGCACATATCTTATATGCGCTCCTATTTCGTTTTTCTTGAGCCAGAAAACCTCTGTATAGGACTCTAAAGACTCGTCAATACGCCGGCAGCAGATGATGATCATATCAAACATCCACAAGACGCAAGCGGTCTGCTAAACGTAACGGCCACCCGGGTATTGAGCGATCAGAAGATCGACGAGCAAGCCCGCTCACACTCCTGTGAATCCAACCAGTAACACTACCGTACAGTCTGGTCTCGTCGTCTGATATGTCGCATATCTCGCCTAGGGGTGGTAAACGTCAGACCCCAATAGCTCGATAAGTCGTGTCGATATGAGTTCTATAACGATTCGAGAAACTACTGGTAACACTTACCAGTAAATCTCAGCAACCCTGGCCAGGGATTTCCTATTATAGCCAATCGAACACAGCGCAACATCAACTCCCTATACCGGGAGAGACGAATCCCCTCCTATCGCTCATTGCCTCCATGTGACTCGGGACTGTACCCAAAAACCACCGTTTTGCACGCCCTCTTGGACGTGGTAAGATGGAAATCAATGTACAGTGGGAACCACACATGACTCTATGACGATCTCGGGTCAACAGACTACTCTGTACCAGTGTCACCAGAGAACTGCCATCTGACGTGAGGTATAATACCATCTGGGAGTTCTCGGCGAGTCCGTCCAGTGTACCCAGTCTCTACTGAGCACCCGTATATCATCTCTGATGTCAAACACTAATGGATATGGGATCATCCATCGCCCATCTGTATGGGTCGAGAAGGTACACGCTAGTCTACTCTGGTATATCGATGCCCCATCTCGATACACCTACGACTAGGGACTTTCAAGGATGTACTTATGGACTACCATGTCCCCACTAGTATGATCCGCATCATAGTCCAGGTAGTCAAGTACACATCTTACGGGCTTTACCAACATGTAACAGAGAGACAATCAGTGTACACGTTAAGGTAAAGATCAACCAGATAGCATACTATCATGTCGAGCAAGAAAGTCCTCCCTATATATGTCCAAGCATCCACTACAATATACATCCTATGTACAGTAATAGCCTCTAGGGCATACATATAACTAACAAAAATAATTTTGTATAGTTTACAAAATACACCTCAAGTATTTAATTATCATCTTTAGGGTTTTCATAGCTGTAGATTTTATACATGTGACATTTCTGAATAAATCCTACTTTTCATAATATATGGTATTTAATTGTAAAGTGTTGGAATTATATGGAATTTCATGGTATTTTCATGTAAAGTGATTCTTTTGATTTGGAATATTTATATTATATCAAAAATAGATATTTTGATGATACATATATATACATATATTTATAAAAATAATTTTATTATTTTCTAAAAATCTCATTTTCTTAAGATATTTGTACTTCAAATCTTTCGAGACCGAATGCTCTCTGGGGAGGTCTGCATCTCGCACTACTAAACCTGAGGATGTGCGATAATCCGCACCATCCCGAACGGGTTCCCCAAATGTGTTATAGCGGCGCTTTGCAAAGATTTGTAAAAATATGTAATCTTGTAGAAAACGGTTTTTATAAGTTAATGTGTAAAACGGTATTTCCCGAATTTATATTTCCCAAAAAGTATTGTGCTATATTGCATATGAGTGTTGTGAAGAGATAGGTCATTACCTCGTGATCTATCTAAAGGTATAGTAAGATTAATGATGTTTTAAAGTCGAAACTATACTACATAGTATTTTACTGAAAAAGAGCGGTAAAAGTTACAAAATGAAATATTTTGCTATGAAATTTGTTCAACATGTTTTGTTAATGATTAATAGTCAAGATGTAAGAGTTTAGTATGGTTGTGTTTATGGAAAATTGAACTTTACAAGGAAAACCGAATTGGAAGTCGGATTTAATTCCGCTTCCGTCGGGTTTTAGTAAAAGCAGTTTTAAGAATAGATTAGAGAAGAGGGAGGTGAGACTTACTTGTTTTTAGGTTAGAGAAGAGGAATAGGAGGAAGTAGGATTTTCCGGTGCTTCGTTTCGTCGCCGGGAGCTCCTCGGATCGTCGTCGGAAATTCGCCGGAGCTTCGCCCTTTGCTAACTCCAATTGCACACTAAAATTTTAGAGAGTTTTCTTGAGAGTTTTGGATTGAGTTTGTGAGTGAGGGGTGTGTGTTTAGGGATGGTACTTATAGGGCAAAACTAGGGTTAGGGTAGGTGAAAGGTTGTATTGAAAATGTATTAAAAATTGTATTAAAAATATGGTTTAATGGGGTTTTAATTGAATTTAAAAGGCTCTGGAACTGTGCAGGAAATTTAAAGTGTACTGGGGAGTTAAGAAGCTAAAAAAGCACAAGTTTTATGTTGGAAGATCGGCGATCCGACTCGGTCCGGCCGGCGCGGCCGGCCGAGTCGGCCGAGTCAGGCCGGGTCGCCGTCGCCACGTGTCCAAAGTCGAGTCATCTACCCCCTGGGATGGTTTGTTTTATATGTGAAATGGGGATTTTACGAGTTATGCACGTGTAGACCCTTGGACTTCTAAAAATTTAAAAGAAAACAATGTTAAAAATAATGTGGGTGATGGGATTTGAACTCTGGTGCTTTGGATCAGCAGTGCAAGGTCTTACCAATGAGCTACAATCTCCTTCTTGCTATTAAAAAGCAAAACAATTACTTATAGTACTCACAGTAAATGTAAATACCCCAAGTATACATTAACTTTTAAACAAATTTTTGTACACTAAAATTGGAGTTGTTACAGTCTGCCCTCCTTACAAAAATTTCGTCCTCAAAATTTACAAATTTTATTTTAAGGACTAGTTTACAAATAGATGGGGGTATCTTGCACGCATCTCATCTTCACTTTCCCATGTCAATTCTCCTGGAGTTTCTTTTCTCCACATCACTCGAACCAAGTTGACTTCCTTGTTCCGAAGTGGCTTCACTTTCCTGTCCAGGATCTCCACAGGTTGTTGCTCACAAGATAAGTCGGGCTGTACAGTGAGCTCGGAATGATCGAGAATATGGCTGGGGTCACTCACATACCTTCTGAGTTGAGATATGTGGAACACATTATGCACTCCTTCCAATGAAGGTGGAAGTGCCAAGCGGTATGCCACTTCACCGACTCGTTCGAATATGTCGAACTGTCTAATGTATCTCGGACTTAGCTTTCCCCGTCGTCCAAATCGGATCACTCCGCGGTTTAGAGATATCTTTAAGAATACGTGATCTCCTAGCTGGAACTCCAAGTGACGTCACTTTGCATCAGTCCAGTGCTTCTGTCGATCTTGGGCTATGCGCATTCTTTCCCTGATAGTACGAACTACATCAACAGTTGCTACTATCATCTCAGGTCCAAGGAGTTCTCTATCTCCGATGTCGTCCCAACTTAATGGCGATCAACACTTCCTTTCATATAGCGCTGCAAAAGGTGTCATTCCAATGCTTGCTTGATAGCTGTTGTTGTATGAAAACTCCACAAGATGTAGGTGATCTTCCCACGATCCTTTGAAGTCTAACATATACGCTATGAGTATATCCTCCAAGATCTGAATAGTTCGCTCAGACTGACCATCTGTTTGTGGATGATAAGTCGTGCTGAAGTTTAGAATTGTTCCCAAGCTCGTTTGCAGACTCTGCCAAAATTGTGATCTGAACCTGGTGTCACGATCGGAGACAATGCAGACCGGTACTCCATGAAGCCTCACAATTTCCAGTATGAGTTCATGGGTATCAGAGATAGTACATATTTGAAGAGTTTAAATCTTAAGTAGATTTTTACCTCCAGGTACTTCTTGTAAGGTTCCTTGGCACGACAGCAAGGTTTCGGGAGGCATCGTCCATGACGTTTTCAAAAAATTGCCATGCTAACGAACCCTAAACTTAGAATCTTTAACTATAGATTTAGACAAAAGCAAATGTAAACTACTTTTACATTAAGAGAATAAGAATACAACCTTTGTAGATGGTCCTTCTCTTCACTTGCTCCGTGTAGTAGTCCCACGACTCCACTAGGCTTCTCTTGAGACTTTAAACGAGCCTCCTTCGTTGTCTCCGTGCCAAAGATGATCCACCCTAAGTTCCTCTAGATCAAGCTAACTGTACACTAAACTTCTTTAGTTTATGAAACACACCACACTAAATTGCTAGTTTGGTGTGGGATGATGAAGTAGGGGATATGATAAGCCCACTAGTTTGTGTTCAAATTTCATGATTCACATCACATATGAGGGTTGAAGCTTGAGCCATGACAAGAGGAGGAAGAAGAAGCTAGAGAGCAACCATGGGAGCAACTCAACAATTTGGCTAAGTGTTGAGAATGAGATAGAATGAGTGGCAACTCTTGACCCCTCACTCATTCAAGCATAAAATTATGCAATATAAAATTGCAACCATGCTTGAATAGTGAGTCAAGAAGAATACACTAGACTTAATCCCATACTTGCAACCATGCTTCCACTTTCCACCTCATTTCTAATTTCACAAAATAGAAATTTAAATGCCATGCTTCATTATATATATATCATATATATATTAATATATCTTTAATGAAGAATAATTAGTGAGCTAATGATATTAGTTAATATATAATTATATCACATATAATTTATATCACATTATTAAATCAACATTTGATCTAATAATCTGGTTATATCATGTATGACCGACTAATATCATTTATCTGTTTATCGCATTATCGAATCAACACTTGATTCGACAAACTGGTTATATCACATATAACCGAACCGATAACAGATGACTGCCAGATTACAATATGGTATCACATACTCGTATTTAATCAGGCCCACACACATATCACATATGTGTCCTACTTCGTTTCGCTTGAACCAGGGAACTTCTGTGTGGGACTCTAAAGACTCGTCAATACGCCAGAAGTAAGTGATGATCACATTAGTCACCTACAAGCCGTCAGCAGTACTAGCTGGACGTAACGGCTACCCGGGTATTGAGCGATATGAAGATCAACAAGCAAGCATGTCCATAGTCTCTATGAAGCTCATCAGTAACACTACCGTACAGTCCGGTCTCTTCATCTGATATGTCGCATATCATGTCTAGGGGTGGAAATCGTCAGACCCCAGTTTCATGATAAGTCATGCCGATGTCTGGCCTATAACGGTTCAAGAAACTACTGATAACACTTATCAGTAAATCTCGGCAGCAGCCCTGGCCAGGGACTTCCAGTTATAGCCAATCGAGCATAGCGCAACATCAACCCCCAATACCGGGAGAGAAGAAACCCCTCCTATTGCTCATTGCCTCCATGTGATTCGGGACTGTACCCAAAAGCCACCGTTTTGCACGTTCTCATGAACGTGGTAAGGTGGAAATCAAAGCACAGTGGGAATCACACAAGACTCTATGACGATCTCGGGTCTACACACTAACCTGTACCAGTGTCACCAGAGGACTGCTATCTGACGATAGGTATACTACCACATAAGAGTCCTCGGCGAGTCCTGTTCAGTGTACCCAGTCTCCACTGAGCATCCGTATACCATCTCTGATGTCAAACACCAATGGATGTAGGATCATCCATCGCCCATCATATGGGTCAAGAAGCGTATACGCTAGTCTACTCTGGAATATCGATGCCCAGTCTCGATATTCTTTAGACTAGGAATAATTAAAGGATATACTTGTGAACTACCCTGGCCCACTAGTATGATCTCCATCATAGTCCTGGTAGTCAAGTACATATCCTAAGGGCTTTATCAACATGTGAGAGCAAGACGGTATAAATACCAGTCTACATGTTAAGATAAAGGTAACCAGATAGCATACTATCATGTCGAGCAAGAAAGTCCTCTCTATATATGTCGAAGCATCCACTATAATATACATCATATGTATAATAATGGCCTCTAGGGCATACATATAACTAACACTTCTTTGCTAATGTCTCAGTTGATTGGCCAACTCGAAATGGGATGAAGTGAGCCGACTTGGTGAGTCGATCCACAATGACCCATATCGCATCGTTACCATTTGTGCTGCGAGGGAGTGCATTCACAAAATCCATCATGATGTGTGGCCACTTCCATTCTGGGATAGGTAACGGTTGAAGTAGTCCAGCTGTCCTGTGATGTTCAGCCTTTACTTGCTGACACACCAAGCATTTAGCGACGCTTCTGGCTACTTCACGCTTCATTCCATGTTAGTTATATGTATGCCCTAGAGGCAATTACTGTACATACGATATATATTGTAGTGGATGCTTGGACATATATAGGGAGGACTTTCTTGCTCGAAATGATAGTATTATCTGGTTGCACTTTATCTTAACATGTACTTTGATTGTCTCTATGTTACATGTTGATAAAGCCCTTAGGATGAGTACTTGACTACCAGGATTATGATGCAGATCATACTAGTGGGGACAAAGTAGTCGTTAAATACATCCTTCAAATGTTCCTAGTCGAGGGTGTATCGAGACAGGGCATCGATATACCAGAGTAGATTAGCGTATAGCTTCTCGACCCATGTAGATGGGCGATGGATGATCCCATATCCATTGGTGTTTAACATCAGAGACAGTATACGGGTGCTCAGTGGAGACTGGGTACACTGAACGGACTCGCCGAGAACTCAAAGATGGTATTATACCTAACGTCAGATGGCAGTTCTCTGGTGACACTGGTACAGGCTAGTCTGTAGACCCGAGATCGTCGTAGAGTCTTGTGTGATTCCCATTGTGCTTTAATTTCCAGCTTACCACGTTCAAGAGAACGTGCAAAATGGTGGCTTTTGGGTACATTCCCGAGTCACATGGAGGCAATGAGCGATAGGAGGTGATTGATGTAAAAATTCTCGTTTGTGTAAATCGAACAAAGCGAATGAGTTTCTTTGTGTCGGTAATTAGAAAATGTATAGAATCACAATCAAAGAATTATTTTTGACCGCAATCAATTACGGTGTCGATTGTAGATCGTAAGCGAGTGCGGATCGTCCACAGGGATTGTGCGATTCGTTTTTATATTTGATTTGTTTGAATCGAAAAGTTAATTGAAAAGAAAAGAAAACATGATTCAAGAATTTATCAATTGATTCAAGTGTCACGATGTTTAATCAAGAATCAAAAAACTGATAAACAATCAAGAATTGGGTTTCGATAATATTTCCAACCAAAATGTCAAGAATCTAAATGAGGCTCGTAGGAATCGATCGGATCGATAGACGTGATGTAATCTAAAGATTTCGTGTTCATGTCCTTCGAAGGATTGATACTAGATCGATGATGATCGACGAGAGTTAGGGCTATCTCGTGAAACTAGGGTTTCATCTTATCCCTTGTTCTTTTGTCGATATCATTCACATTCTAGCCTCTAGCAATTTCAAGAAACGATCGTAACTCCCCAATTTCGAGCGATATCATTCAAGAAAGCATCGTAACGAAATGGGTTGTCGATTCTTGAACTTGCTAGGGTTTACAAAACTTGTAGGAATCAAGAATCGTTTTCAGATATATTACATCATCATTCTATTGATCGTCTCGACTCCTTTACGAGCGGAGTTTTACTCAAACATCACAACAAGAACAACAATTACAAATTGAGATCTAATCATAATGCAAGAATTAAAAGAAAACAAGATAAAAGAAAATCACTTTTTATTTATATCAACAATTTGATTACAGTCGCTCAAGAACTACAAGAGGAAGAATCTAAATTGTTGAATTGGCGTCGCTCGGCTCCGTGAGTCACGGATCGGCTTTGACCACTTGCTCCGTTGAAGACCAGCTCGGCTCATAAAAGGTTGCAAGGCTTCTTGCTTGATGGGTATTCGGGATCTTGGCTTTTGGAGTTGGAATTAGGGTTAGGGTTTCACACAAGTTCTCTCACTAAACTTGTGGAAGAAGAAGAAGAAAGAGAATGGTTCTAGTTTGATACTAGATTTAGGATTGATGATGGGATTTTTCCAAGATGAATAATAAGTGAGCCTAGGGTCTTATTTATAGAACACCCAAACCCTAGGTCTAGGTTTGAAACTAAAATTCCCTCCAAAAGTTTGTTGAGGAGTTTCTAGAAAGAGTTTGTTAAGAGCTAGCTTAGGGTTTAAGCTAGGATTAATTAAGCTTAGAAAACCCTAGTTTGCTGATCTGGCAGAAGTCTTTGGAATCTTCTGGAACTTGGAGTACATTTCTGAACTGTAGGAGCTGAGACAGGAGTTTTAGTGCAAAGATGAGAGGCTAATTCCTTGAAACCACCGCGGATCCGCGGCGCAAGCAGGTTCCTGCCGCGGATCCGCGGCGCTTTATGGGGCTTGGGCCTTGGGCTCTCTGGTACAGGCTTGGGCGGATTCTTGGACCTTTATTGTATATGTTGAATTTAATATCTCCTTCTGAATTTATACCAGATCTGAAATCATTGAGTTGGCGTAATGTTTGATCGGTACCATGTACATTTTTGGCCTTTCTGCTGGATTTTCCTGCACAGATCTCAAAACAAGTGTTGCGCAAATGTAGGGATGATGCGATGCCATGAAATGTAGTCAATTTCCATTATAGTGTCGGTTTAAGAGTCTAATACATGCAATCTGATATTTTGCGATAGTTTTGCTAATATGTGAAATATGAATGCCGTATACTTCTAAATGAGTGCAAATGATGAGGAAATTGCCGGCTAAAATATACAATATTTTCGACTAATCAGGAGGGGTTTCGTCTATCCCGGTATTGGGGGTTGATGTTGCGCTGTGTTCGATTGGCTATAACAGGAAGTCCCAGGCTAGGGCTGCTTCAGATATATACTGGTAAGTGTTATCAGTAGTTTCTCAACCCGTTATGAGTCTCATATTGACATGACTTATCGAGTTACTGGGGTCTGACGTTTACTACCCCTAGATGAGATATGCGACATATCAGACGAAGAGAACGGACTGTACGGTAGTGTTACTGATTGGATTCGCAGGAGTGTGAGCGGGCTTTCTTGTTGATCTTCTGATCACTCAATACCCGGGTGGCCGTTACGTTTAGCAGACCGCTTGCAGCTGTGGGTGTTTGATATGAGCATCACCTACTGCCGGCGTATTGACGAGTCTTTAGAATCCTACACAGAGGTTTCCTGGCTCAAGCGAAACGGAGTAGGAACACATATGTGATATGTGCAGGACCGAGATTAATACGATATGAGGTACCGTATTCTATTCTCGCGATTTGGGATATTGGTCGGTTATATGAGATATAGCCGGGTTATCGGATCAAGTGTTGATTCGATAAGTTGTTACATTTGATATTAGTCGGTTATATGTAATATAGCCGGATTATTAAATCAATTATTGGTTTAATGATTTAATGTATAATTATATATTTGATATATTAAATTACATTAACTAATATTAATTCATTTAAGATTTCTTTTCTCACTTGGATTGTGCACATTGTATATATGTGATATATGCAAGTGTACATTATTTTGTGTCATGCTTGATGATATATGGATATGGGTGTGTGTATGACTTACACCATACTTGGTTTAATTGCTAGGGTTTTATTTATTTTGGTAATTACAAAATGGTGGTATTTTGTCATGGTTGATAAGCTTGTAGTTATTTTTGACCAAGTCCACTCTTTTGTTTTGCCTTAAATTTTTATTAACCCAACCAATTAAACCTAGCCATGGTTAACTCTCTACAAGGGTTAAGGGATGTCATATACTCACCATGGTTTATTTTCTAACCTCATGATTTATTTTTCATTCACTTGATAATTATCATGAGAGTTATCTTCTTCTTCTTCCTCAAAGCTTTCTAGCTTCAATGGAGATATGAGGAAAAATGTGAGAAAATAAAATCTAAAGTGAGCAAAATTCCTACTTCATCATCCTTTACTACTTGCCATTTAGTATAGGGTGTTTGCTTCACTAATTCCACAATTAGTGAAGAGATAGCTTAGGTTAGTGTCTCCTCGACGTAGATCATCTTCGGCCTCGAAGACTTCGAAGCAAGCATGTTCGTTTCTTCATGGGAGCCTCTCTAGAGTCCGGAGTTCACGATCGCAGCGAAGGGACTACTACACGGAGCTATTGAAGTGAAGGACCGGTCTACAAAGGTTGTATTCCTTGCTCTCTTTTACTTGCAAAGTGTTTGCACTTACATTTCCGTCGATTTCTAGTTAACGATTCTTAGTTAGGGTTAGCTAGAACGACAAATTTTTGAATTTGGCATGGACGATACCTCCCGAAACCTTGTTGCCGTGCTAGGTAACCCTGCAGTGGTATCAGAGCCATGCTAGAAATTTAGACGGATTTTGTTTAAGATTATGAAACCGAAATACTCCGAAACTTGAAACGCCAAAATGAGGTTTCTGTCGATTTTAAAAGTTGTTCAAAATTTTTTTTAAACAAGTACAGAATGATGTATGAGATATATCAAGAACACCATGAAAATTTCAGGAAAATCCAAGAAAATTTGGCCGGCCACTACCCCTCCCATCTCGGCCAAATCCGAGCTCCACCCCCTGAAATTTTTTGTGTGTTCAAGTGACTTGGTATTGATGTTTCAGGTGTTGTTTGTTTTTGCTAATTTTGCATGTGATGTAATCTTACACTATAAACAATTCGGAGTGTTTCGTATTCATAGTTTTAACATTGTTTCAGGTTATTCGCATGTTGTCTAGACGAAGTTAAAAAGTTCGATCGAATGTCAAAAACCCATTTTTCCAAGTTTAACGTATTCGGAAAAACATGCAAGTGATTCTATGAACCCTTTAGAAGAATGAAACCCTAACTCGACTTTTTTGGATCGCGTAACCGTGGTCAAACCCTAGGGTTTGCCGTAGTTCCGTGGCGACATGAGTGAGTCTTGGGTTTGCCCTTCTACGGCTGGTGCATAGGTACTGTGGCATATTCTGGGTATTACTAAAACTGTGCTCAAGTGTTGAGCTGTCGGGAAATTGTGGGACTTTGATAAATCGATCGAAAAGTTTAACATCATCCGGGTATCATGTGATGGGATACAATATTTGGAATCCACAAGTAGTTATGGGATAACTAATTTGAATGTTATAAATCTAGAAATTTAGTCTCATTTGATCGGTTGCCACGGGATTTTGATGTGATCAAAAGTCCGTCGCAATCACATAGTGTGCGCGGATACTCTCCGGGTAAACTTAATAGATAGCCACACCCCATAGCCCCGACCAAGTGACTGTAGGAGAACCCCATCGCTAAAAGCATCCGTTCGGGTGCTCGCGGCAGCGGTGTTCTGCCTTAGTGCACTTCGTCGACGGTATCGGGGGGCGTGGCCGTCTACTAAAGTTTCCGACGAGCATTCGATCAGGATGTCGGGAATCTTGTTAAATTGCCCGACTAGATATTGAAAAGTGTTTTCGAGATCGAGACTAAAATACGAGGTTTATAATTGTTAGGCATGCGATGTATAAGGAATTCATTTGGTTAGGCATGAAATCCGAATATGAGATATTTCGGGTTTATGATGTCTAAAGTGGTTGCGGATTCCAACTGTTGTAGTTTTTCACTTTCTTTTCTACGACCGTAAGTGTAATATGTGGTGTATCGCCGATTTCGGTGCTATATATCAACGGCAATTGGGATACGCATATTTACTTATGTTGATGACATGTGATGTTATGTGTTGCTGGGATATGTTATATTGGATCGTCGTGTTTTGAATAGCCGGGGGTTTTATGTGAGATAAGAGTTTTTCATTTTCATTCATGTAAAATTCATTGTATATGTAACAACTCCAATTTTTGTATACCTAAATTTGATTTAAATTTGAAGTATACTTGGAGTATTTAACGTTGCTGTTATCACTTTAAGTATTTATTTTCCCACAATAATTACAAGAAGGAGCTTGTAGCTCATTGGTAATACCTTGCACTGCTGAACCAAGCCACCAGAGTTCAAATCCCAGGCCCCACATTATTTTTAGATTATTTTTTTTTAAAATTCTTGGAAGCCCAACAGTCCACAGGCCATAACTCCCAAAAGTTGAACTGGACCCTAAAAAGTAAAAGTACCAGGAGCTACGTCAGGAGATCCCCCACCCATCGGCACCCCGACTCGGCCTGCGGACCGGCAGACTCGGGCCTGCGCCGCCGGCCGGACTCGGCCGGACGGCCGAGTCGTCAAAACGAAAGTTGTGTCGTTTCGTCTTCTAAACTCTCCTGCATACACCATTTTATTAGATTGGTTTCCGAGTGTTAATTACACCCTATTTACTACAAATTTTAATGTTTTTCTTTAATTTTTACAATTTTTTAAAATAAAAACCTTTCACCTACCCTACCCTAGCCTACCTTATAAATAGACCCCCCTACCTCTACCATCTCATCCCAAAACACTAGGTTTACTCTCTCAAAATTTTTACAAGAAGGGTGTACTTTGAAATCGAGTTCACGGCGAAGCTCTGACGGAATTCCGGCGACGTTTTTTTTTTGAAACAACAGACGACGAAGCAACGCCTAGACAACTCATCTAGTTCCCCTATACTCTTTAGTATAGATCGAAACCCGTAAGTCCCATTCTTTCCTTCTTTCTACTTCTCAAAAATACGAAATTACGAAACCCGACGGAAATCGGAACAAACCGATTTCCGATTCGGTTTTCTATAAAATCTCACTTATCACCAATTCCATAATACTTAAACTTATTCATGTTGACTATTAATCACATAACAACTAATTTGGACAAAGTTTCTCACATGAAATGATAGCTTTTGCAATATCGTATTCTTTTTCACTTTAATACCATAATGTTTATTTTTTTCTTCTAATCAATTCAATCATGTCTAAACATCTTTATCATGATTATTAAACTTGTAAAAATCAATTTGAATAAGTTTTCATACATGAAATGATAACCTTTTTAACTTACCGTATTTTTTTCACTTTAATACCATCATGTTTCAATTTCACATTTAACCGTTAACATTGCTATACCTTAAAATAGATTACGAGGTAATGACCTACCTCCTCACACACACATATGCAACCACAATACGCTATCTTGAAAACTCCTAATACGATAAAACAAGATTTTACATTAAAATACCATTTCCTTAATAAAACCTTTTATAAAAGTTTAGGATTGATACATTTGTTTAAACAATATCTTTAATAGGAAAATACGATAAGTTGTGGATATCGATCATTTATCTAAACCTGACTTTGTGGTGTCTAGGCAAGTGTGTCTAAGGCAAGTGGTTACTTAATTAGGGCCACTACTTGTAGTGGAGAGCCTCCCACTTACCTGACACTTACCTGGCCGCAATTGGCGGTGAAGAGGCGATTTGAGGCTTCTAACGACTTGTCGTTTAGACCATTTAGAAATAGGCTAGTTGGCTTAGGAAACCCCTAAATCTAAAATACGGAAAATCTACACCTTTGCAAATAAATACCTTTTACTTTATAAAACCGTTTTCTAAAGGATTAGTATTTTACAATCTTTGCAAAGCGCCGCTACAACCCATCTTTGGGGAACCCGTTCGGGATCGTGCGGTTTATCGCCCACCCTCGGGCTAGTAGTGCGAGATTCAGACCTCCTCAAGGAGCATTCGGTCTCGAAAGGTTTAAAATACGACATCTTAAGAAAATGAGATTTTTGGAATATAAAATATTTATTAAAATTAGTTTTGTATAAACATATGTATATTTATCATTTAAATATCTATTTTATTATAATATAAATTTTCCTCCTTTTTCTAAAAATCACAAGAATAAAGTTTACACTAAAATACCATGAACTTCAAATAATCAATATTACAGATAAATACCCTTATTCATAAAACTAGGATATTTTCACTAGAAATGTCACAACATAAAATCCACTCTCATTACAACTCTAAAGACGAGTAATAAATACTTGAGGTGTATTTTGAAAAGTATATAAAAGTATTTTTACATAAAACCCCCTCAAGTTTTATAAATTACCCTAAGGACCCTAGCGGTTATAAGACTTCGTTTTATATTTCTGATTGTCTGACTCGGGTTTGAGTCTGATTAATCTTGCTTGAATATGATTCAAGTCAATCCATAATCTACAAGTTTCCAATTCAATATGAACACATGAATCCATGAATACAATTATCAATTTATACAATTTGGCTGAACCGAACCATGGATATATTCCTTTTACAAGATTCTCAGTATTCCATTTACATGACTCTACGGTTATAACCGTTTCCTGATATCATGGTTTCGGTCAGTCAATCAATCGATCATACAACCAAGTCTTGTTTAAGGGGTTTAAGGGGTAGATTGGTACGGAAGGTGTTAAAGGTGGCACGAGGTGGTCAGATTTAACACACCTAACATGAATCCAGTTGTTGTTGTACCGTGGCATAAACGGTTCCTTGTACTATACGTGCCCCTAGTCTCTGGCATATAGAGACTCCTCTCGTATACACTGTCATCCTTCTGTACCAAGGTACAAACAACAGTGTTGACATAACATTACAACAATAGTTTACACTTTAAAATGTATCTTCTTATTCTGTCTTTTTTCTACTTCCCTCTTACCTTTGGGACTTACCGAGCGATTTGTTCGCTGACGATATTCTGTTTCTCTCTTCTTTGAATGTCGTCAGGTGATTTGAACCCGGCAGAAGTTGAGCCATCGCAAGAAGACTTGGAGCAGTTTACTGAAGACCCTGCACTGTAGTTTCATTATACACTTTTCCTTTCTGTACTTTTCATTTCCTGTTATGCCACTGTTTAGGCATCTTCTTATTTCAGTTGTATTTCCTTTCATGTATTGTACAAAGAATGTTAACAAATAAAAGTTGTTGTTCTTTTTATTCTTGTTTCTTGTGTATTTATTTTATATTGCTTAGATACGCTTAGCGTATGTACTTCTGAGTATATACGTAGCGGACCTCGTCGCGTCCCCTTCGCCGTACACTGGGAAGCGGGGCGTGACAGGTTTTGTTGGTGGCCCATGCAGGTCAGAGCTGTATGAAACCCTATCATGCAGTTCTGTTCTACGTGAACAACCTAAGCAATATAACACAAGAACCGGCAACTTAAACATTCTTTACAATTCATGTCCCTTGAATCTTGCAATTTCATATTCCTTGAATCTTATCATTTCATGTACTTGAATCTGTCCTAACCCAAATTTTTCTTCAGGGTTATGGATTCTCCGAACAACACCAGCACCAACGTCAACAACACACCTCCAGCACTACCTCTCACACCAGCTGTTCCTGCGCCACCTACCGAGCAAACAGTGCTACTTGAGGCAATCCGCAGCCTTTTCGAGGGACAGCAACAACTCTTGAACGGTCCCGAGACTGATGCTCCTGGAGTAAAGAAATTCAGGGCTTTACATCCGAAGCAGTTCTCAGGAAAGGGGAGCCCACTGGAAGCTGAGGAATGGGCTCAAAGTATCGAGGATGATCTGGCCGCAGCACAAGTGCCAGACATAGCTTGGGTCCGTATGGCGAAACTACAGCTCACGGACAATGATCGCAACTGGTGGAAGGCGGAAGAAAGCCGTCTTGCACAGCCTATTGAATGGAAAACGTTTCGCGAGAAGTTCGACGCGAAATACTTCCCTATGACTGCCAGGTTTGCCATGGAGCAGCAGTTCATTCATCTACAGTAAGGATCAATGTGGGACAAATCGGTAGATGAATACGACGCTGAATTCACCATGTTAAGCCGGTAAGATATGTCGCAATAGTTCAGTTTTAAATATTACATACCACACAGCTAACACTATCCTTGAACAGATTCGCGGCACATTTGATACCGACGGATAAGATCAGAGCCCGTCGCTTTCAACAAGGACTGGACACGGAGATTCAGGCTGCTCTAGCCACAGGAAAATTTTTGACTCATGAGGATGCTTTGGAAGCTGCCCGCGGTTATGAGGCAGTGATAAAAGCAAGGGGCAGACCTCAGTCTGCAGGAGTCAAGTGCCCTGCCAACCAGATTGCAGGTGAAGCCTCGTCCAGACCACCTTTTGTGCCAAGACGTCCTGGAGCACCAATCAGCAGACCCAGCCCAGCCTTTTGTAACTACTGCAAGAGAAATTGGCATTTGGCGAGAGATTGTCGTCGTGCGAACAACCTATGCTTGATCTGCGGCTCAGCTGCTCATGGTATTGGGGCTTGTCCTCATAAACAAAACCCAGTTGCTGTACCCAGGCCAGCAAACAATTATCCACAGCGTCCAGCTATCCAAGCCCCTGCTCCAAGACTTGCACTGCCTGCACCACCCAGAGGGCCACAAGCTGCACCACCTCCTCGTCAGTTCCATCAAGCTCAAAGGAACGTTCCGAGAAATGCTCCTCAGACCAGGAGGAATATACCCAAGCGCCAGGCCTTCACGATGTCTGTGGAAGAAGCTGAGGCCACTGGCCAAGTCATTACTGGTAAACTTTCCTTCTCAAACTTATCTTTTAGTCCTGGTTATATACACACTTTCCCTATACCTAAAACATATCCCATATACCTTAGGTACAATCCTAGTAGCTTCACTACCTGCACTTGCACTGTTTGATACTGGAGCATCCCACTGCTTTATGTCGCAACGGTTTGTCCGAACCCATGCGATTCCAGTCTCACCGCTTGTATCTAGCTGGAATGTCAGTTCCGGAAATGGCGTTCTAAAGGCAACTATGGGATACAGCTTGTGTCCAGTCGTCGTCTGCAGTCGAGAGTTTTATGCTGACTTCAAAGTACTGGACATACCGAACTTCGATGTGGTTCTAGGAATGGATTGGCTTGGAACCTTTTATGCTACCATCGACTGTCGTCAAAGGAGGGTAGTATTCGATATTCCAGACCATCCGGTCTTCTATTTCAAGAGCGGAGATCGTACCCTGGAGCCAGGTACCTACAAAGCGAAGCCAAGAGAAGCAGTAGTTGCGACAGCTCAAGCGGAAGAAGAATTAAGATCAGAGGTAGTTCGAGAGTTCGACGATGTATTTCCTGACGATATATCAGGTTTGCCTCCCGATCGAGCTCTTGAATTCAGTATTGATTTAGTACCAGGAGCACAACCGGTGATCAAAGCACCTTATAGACTAAGTCCGGAAGGATTGAAGGAAGTCCGAACACAGTTGGACGAATTATTGGCGAAAGGATGGATTCTTCCCAGCACTTCAAGTTGGGGAGCACCTGTACTACTGGTGAAGAAGAAGGAAGGTTCATACAGAATGTGCATCGATTATAGGGCCTTGAACGAAGTCACTATAAAGAACAAGTATCCACTCCCGCGCATCGATAATTTATTCGATCAGCTAAGTGGATCTTGTGTTTTCTCTAAATTGGATCTTCGTTCAGGTTATCATCGAATGAAGGTCAAGGAAGCTGATACTCACAAAACAGCTTTCAGAACTCGCTATGGACATTACGAATTTCTAGTGATGCCACTTGGAGTGACCAATGCACCAGCAATATTCATGAACCTAATGAATAAAGTTTTCCGGGAGTATTTAGACAGGTTTGTTGTCATCTTCATCGACGACATCCTGGTGTATTCTAAGAATCGGAAAGAGCATGCAGAGCATCTACGAATTGTCCTGGAAACTCTTCGACAACATAAGCTTTATGCCAAGTACAGCAAGTGCGAGTTTTAGCTAAATCAAGTTGGTTTTCTTGGACATATCGTATCAATAGAAGGATTTTCTGTGGATCCAGCCAAAGTTTCAGCAGTTAGTGAATGGCCTACACCAAAGTTAGTGAAAGACATTCGGAGTTTCTTGGGTTTAGCTGGATATTACAGAAGGTTCATTGAAGGATTATCAAAGATAGCAACACCCCTGACCAAGCTCACACGAAAAGATGAAGAATTTGTGTGGTCAGAAGCATGCGAACAAGCTTTCGTAGAACTCAAGTCAAGATTGACATCTGCACCTATTCTCGTAATACCGGATCAATCTGGAGGATTCGAAGTGCATTGTGATGCATCCGGTAAGGGATTAGGATGTGTTCTACATCAGCACGGTAAGGTTGTGGCTTATGCTTCAAGACAACTGAAGACTCATGAGCGTAATTATCCGACGCATGATATGGAGTTGGCAGCCGTCATCTTTGCTCTCAAGATTCGGCGCCACTACTTACTTGGTGAACGAGTGAACATCTACACAAATCATAAAAGTCTGAAGTACGTGTTTACTCAAAAGGAGTTGAATATGCGGCAGAGAAGATGGTTAGAACTCATGGCGGACTTTGACATCAACTTGCAATATCACCCAGGGAAGGTGAACGTAGTACCTGATGCTCTTAGTCGCCAACCCTTATCGATGAATCTCACCGCTCAGTGGAAGCTTCAGTAAGACTTACATCAGATGGAGATTGAAGTAGTCATGCCAGGTAATGCTTCAAGTTTGATGAATCTACAAGTTCAATCAACCATTGTCAATCAGATCAAAGAAGCTCAAGAAAGTGATGCTAAGTTGCAAAGGATCAGAGAACAAGTGGAGAATGGACTCAGAACAGACTTCATCATCCATAAAGACGGATCTTTGAGATACGGCAGCAGATTGTGTGTACCAAAAGGTCCTGTTCGGGAAGAGTTAATGAAAGAAGCTCACAGCTCTCCCTATTCAGTACATCCTGGAAGTACCAAAATGTACAAAAATCTACGTCAGAATTATTGGTGGCATGGAATGAAGCGTGAAGTAGCCAGAAGCGTCGCAAAATGCTTGGTGTGTCAGCAAGTAAAGGCTGAACATTACAGGACAGCTGGACTACTTCAACCGTTACCAATCCCAGAATGGAAGTGGCAGCACATCACGATGGACTTTGTGACTGCTCTTCCTCACAGCACAAAGGGTAACGATGCTATATGGGTCATTGTGGATCGACTCACAAAGTCGGCTCACTTCATCCCATTTCGAGTTGGCCAATCAACTGAGACACTAGCAAAGAAGTACATGGAGGTAATAATCTAGTTAAGATTTAAACTCTTCATAATGTACTATCTCTGATACTCATGAACTCATACAGGAAATTGTGAGACTTCATGGAGTACCGGTCTGCATTGTCTCCGATTATGACACCAGGTTCCGATCACAATTTTGGAAGAGTCTGCAAGCTAGCTTGGGAACAAGTCTGAACTTCAGCACGGCTTATCATCCACAAACAGATGGTCAGTCGGAACGAACTATTCAGATCTTGGAGGATATGCTCAGAGCATGTATGCTAGACTTCAAAGGATCGTGGGAAGATCACCTGCATCTTGTGGAGTTCGCGTAAAATAACAGCTACCTAGCAAGCATAAGAATGGCACCTTTTGCAGCATTATATGGAAGGAAGTGTCGTTCACCATTAAGTTGGGACGACATCGGAGATAGGGAACTTCTTGGACCAGAGATGATAGTAGCGACCGTTGATGTGGTTCGTACTATCAGGGAAAGAATGCGCATAGCCCAAGATCCACAGAAACACTGGGCTGATGCAAAGAGACGACACTTGGAGTTCCAGCCAGGAGACCATGTATTCTTGAAGATATCTCCGAACCGCGGAGTGATCCGATTTGGAAGACAGGGTAAATTGAGTCCGAGATACATTGGACCTTCGACATACTCGAACGAGTCGGTGAAGTGGCAACCGCTTAGCGCTTCCACCCTCATTGGAAGGAGTGCATAATGTGTTCCACATATCCCAACTCAGAAAGAATGTGAGTGACCCCAGCCATTTACTTGATCATTCCGAGCTCACTATACAGCCCGACTTGTCTTGTGAGCAACAACCTGTGGAGATCCTAGACAGGAAAGTGAAGACACTTCAGAACAAAGAAGTTAACTTGGTCCGGGTAATGTGGAGGAAAGACACTCGAGGAGAATCCACGTGGGAAAGGGATCTACCCGTCTGAAAATGACGGAGGGCTACGAATGGTTTTTAGCGAAAAACCTTTAACGTAATGAACTTGATATCGTTGAAGGAACTGGATAGCTTTTAAAAATATAGTGATGAAAACCTTTGCTAAAGAGGTCACTCCCGGTGAAGGGATCTCGGCTCTTTCCCCGTAGAATGAGGTGCAGGATATTCCAACTGAATACCACGATGCAAAGCAAAAGGCAATCGGCTATAGTGAAGTTATTACCCTGACGCAAACTTCTGTCCAAGGGGTCACTCCCGGTGAAGGGATCTTGGCCCTTACCTCGTCGACTGAGGTGCTGGATATTCCAACTGAATACCACTGTGCAAAACAAAAGAGAACGTCCTTGCAATAACAACTTTTTGAAAAGTGTTCCAACAACATCAGAATAGGTTTGTTTAGCTTGCATTGATCCGAATCAATGCAGTCCCATCAATTGATCACACCAATAAAGAACGAAAATAATGATGTACGTATATGCCATCCGCATTCGCCACTGGGTCCCGTCATTACCCGTTAGGTTACTTAACTAACGACAGAGCGGGGACTGGACTAGCGCGGATGCAAAACATATACAACATCTACTAGTATATATATCAATATATAATATTCGCTCAAGGCGTGATAAAATGCAACATCACAGAAATGTAATAAGCATCACAGAACAATTCAGATATCTGGGATCCCTGGGTTTCATAGAGCCGCTACTGAAACCCGACGTTCCCCTGGTCGTGTGGATAGCCTGTGTAATGAAATCCTAGACCCCTACGGGCATGGCAAGTTACCCGCCAAAACCTGAAGCGAGGCAGCCCCCTTCAACAACGTGAATGGACCACCCAGCACTTCACGGAATCCGGAAACTTGAGCACCCCTCCATGGGTCAACCTGTACCCCCTACGAGTGCGACGAATAGCCCGCCAATTCTAGAGTGAAGCCCCCTCCGTCTCAACGCTATGAGATGCGGGCCCGTTGCCCTTTAGAACCCGGCTATCCGTGCACCCCACCTTGGGGTAATCCGAGTACAGAAAGTAAAATATACATACAACGGGTACATCGACCTCAGCGCGGTCGTGCCCCAAAAGAATAATATACAAACAGGCAGTGACGGCAATCCACATGTCGGACGCTCGCCCCGCAATATCAAATGTACATAAATAACCAAACTGTACTACCATTGCATCCAGGCTATCCACCACGACAATCCTCAACATCACAGCACAACACAGAACATCAACGTGAATGTCACGTTCGCAAATCCGTCTAAAAGGGCTATAGCAGTTAGACAGGATTTACCGATCAAATGACATTCACGGTCGCAGATATAATGTAAATACTGTGAACTAACATGTTTAAAATTTTCGATCGACTAAATTTCCTGAAGTGGGCCCCAAGCACAATACCCAGTACTCAGAAAAATCTGGGCCCAAACTGAATATACCATAAACCACAATTCCAAGTCAGAGACTTACTGAAGAAATTTGGTACACTGAGGCAATAGAACGGCGGTGGATCCGCGGCCAAAACGTGGTTTTGGCGGCGGATCCGCCACGCTACAGTAAAATCAGCATGCCAAATTTTCTCAGTTTTCATAAAATTGCCTGCACATATTGTTAGTGTATATGCCCTAGAGGCCATTACTGTATCATACTAGTATGTATATTACTTAATGGAAGCTTGGGATATTCACCTTGTATGTACAATCTTGCTCAAAATAGTAGTATGCTACTTGGTTTATTTCTACTTCAATGTGTACATGTGTTTATCTTTGTATATTGCTTATACACATTAGTGGAGCCCTTAGGATCTTTGCTTGATTACCAGCGATGTGATGGCCGTCACACTAGTGGGGCTGGGTAATCTAGAAGCACATCCTTATGCAGGTCCCTGGTCGCAGGACTATCGAGACAGGGCATCGATACTCCGGAGTAGACCAGCGCATGCGCTTCTCATCCCAGTGTGGGAGACGGTCTGTCCCACAGCCGTCAGTACGTCGTACTTGAGATAGTATGCGGGTGCCCGTTAGGTTACGGGTACACTGGACAGGACTCGTCGGGAACTGACCAGTTGGTATTATACCTATCGTCAGTTATCAGTTCCCAGGTGACATGAGTACAGCTTAGTCCGCTGACTTGACACTGTCACTTCGCCTCGGGTGTGTTCCCACTGTACTTTGATCACTACCCTACCACGGCTCAAAGGAGTCGTGCAAACAGGTGGTGGTTGGGTGCAGTCCCGAAGCACTTGGAGGCAGTGACGGTTAGACAGGATTCGTCTCTCCCGGTATTGGGGGTTGACATCGCGCTGTGTCTAGGAGAGCCATTACACGAGTAGTCCCTGGCCAGGGCAAACGAGATATACTGGTAGGTTTCCAGTGTTATCTCAGGGTGTTTTGGGCTTCGCTCCGGCACGACTTGTACCGCTATTGGGGGACTGACGTTTACCGCCCCCTAGGCCCGCCATGCGATGTATCAGACGAACAGACCGGACTGTACGGAGAATGTCACACTCAGGCTCAGTAGGAGTTCAGATGGGTTTTCGCCTCGTCGGTCTTCTTGTCGGCATTACCTGGGGACCGTTACGCACAGCTAGTGCCGCTTGCGGTCTGTGGTTAAACCCACTGCCAGCGTAGTGTCGAGTCTTTAGAGTCCCACACAGAAAGCTTTTCGCCTTCAGGCAAAAGAGTAGAGGTCGCATGGTATTGCGACAGGTCGCATGGTTTTGCGACAGGGTTCGGTCACATCCGTGCACTTGTGCACGTACAGTGTCCGGACAGTTTACACTAGCGGGCTTTGGTTTAAGCCAGATCCTAGTGTACCTTATGGGATTGGATTTATCCAGTTTGCATTCGTGTTCCTCGGAACGCGGATGCGGGTGTGTATGCACAGTTGACAGGGAGGCACAGACAGCGGATTCTCATTAGGGTTGTTGACAGTTGATCGTTGACATTTTGACTTTTTGCTCAACCCTAATGAGAATATGATATGTGATTAACTATTATATTAATTAAGTATTATGGTGACTTGGTTGTTGACTTTTGTTGACTTTGTTGACTTGTTGACTTTTGTTGACTTGTTGACTTTGTTGACCGGTTGACTAGGCTTGACTAGTTGACCATCATGATAACCATGGCTATCATTTCATGCCAAAGACTTTTACTTGCTTGTTCATTTGAGTAAAATGAGTGCATGACATGATAAGGTTATGGTTGCTTCAACCATCACACATAAGACTTTTTTGATATGATGAGTTATCATTGCTTTGGATTATGAGAGGGTGAGAGACAAAAGAGAGCCTCATTCTTTCTTGCTCATTCTCTCTCTTGTTCTTGAGCTCTTCACTTTGCTCTCACTCTCATCCTCTTGCTCCCTCTCTTGACTCTATGGTTCATATCTCTCATGTGTTGAGAATCAAGAACCATAGATAAAATCCCATTCTATTTCTACTCTACTCATTCTAGTTCACTAGGTTTAGCAAACCAAGTGAACTAGTTTCTTCAAAGAACGAAGAAGGAGCTAAAGGTTGGAGCTTTCAAGTGGATCTATCTTCGGCGTACGGAGACGACGAGAAGGAGCCATCGGACCACCACCGGAGCTTGAAGAGAAGGAGTTCAAGACAAGCTAGGTATAACCATCTTCATCCGAGTAGCTAAATCTCTTTAGCAAGTTTGCTAGTTTAGTTTAGACACGATCCCGACCTTGTTTAGTCCATGTTGCCTCTTGCGATAAAAATTTGTTTTTTATACCGTTTCCGCCTCCCCGTAAGCACCGGGGGTCGCAACGTGGACTTACAGTGGTATCAGAGCCTAACTAAACTTAAACTAGCTTGGTAGTGAAGTGTAACGAAGTTCGGAAACGAAAAATCACAAAACCGGAAAAATTACAAAACCTGAGTTTCTGTTGAAATTTTTTTGGCTCAAAATGAAAAACTTTATACTTGTAAAATCGTCTCAGGGTTTTGTGAGTGCACCCATGAAAAACGATCCACTGTTACGCTCAAAGCGCCGCCCTTCCGCGGCACGAAGTAGGCATGTGCCGTGGAACCGCCGCTCTTTGTCGTCTTCTCTGCATCGTTTTTCGTGCAGTGTGTGTCTGTGTTGGTTTTGGGATTTTTGAAATATATTATATGTGCCCAGATTTTCCAGAAAAGAAATTTACTTTTGGGGTCCTATAATTCCGTATTTTTTCCGAACTTCACTGCACTTTGACTATGATGGTTATATCTGTGATGTTTGCATGTATTGAACGTCGGCTAATCGCTATAAGTCGATTAGTCGGGGTTATACATGATCTGTAATGTGCTGGAATGTGTATATAAATATGTTGGATTGTCGCGGGTGAATAGCCGGGGGTTGTGAGACGAGAGTTTTCTTTTCTTGCAATTCATGTAAATTTGTAAATTGATGTAATAATTATTTGTATGGCCGCACAACCGGGTCGGGGTTGTAGCCGTCATTGTATAATTTCTTTTTACTGTTTTTGCTCCTAGGATAGACCCATGGTGTGGTGCACAAACTACCGGGTATGCCGAAGTGTCGAGTGGCCTACTCATGGAGATGAGGGAGGTTGCTACGCTTCGGGTACTTGGCGGGTAGTTTGCCGCACCCGTAGGGGTCTTGGGTGGGGTATTGGCTATTCACCGCGACCGTGTAATCTGTTTTTGTTACAGGCTCGTACAAATTACAGATTCCTAGCATATCCAATGTATTTATCTGTGATCTGAAATGTTTATCATTGCAGTATATCTATATATGATATTATTTAGGCGTTGCTTATGTTTTACAGACGCGCTAGCCCAGCCCCCGCTCTGTCGTTAGTTAAGTAACCTAACGGGTAATGACGGGGCCCAGTGGCGAATGCGAATGGCATAAGCGTACGTCATATTTTGGTTGTTTTCTGCAATGGTAGGATTAAATGATGGGACGCATTAAAAGAACTAATGCAAGAATATCACGCATTAAAAGAACTAATGCAAGATAATAAACCAAGTTAAAGTCGTTGGAACACTTTCGAAAAACCACTCGGTTCTTTTCAAAACCAACTTTTAAAATACGGAGTTTGAGCCACTCCATTTAAAAGCTATCTCGTTCCATCGACCAAATCAAGTTCACTACGTTCACGGTTTTGCCAAAACCATTCGTAGCCCTCCGTCGTTTCGCATGAATAGTCAATAGTATTCAAGCTGTGTATGTTGGCCAAAGTCAAGGCACAGTGATTGGTAGCTATTGGGTGTTCATGTGTAGCATAGATAGATGCGTTGGTTTGGGACAGTCGTACTGCCATTTTGGCCAAAGTCAAGGGTAGGTACGGATGGATCCAAATTAACCTGGATAATGACGGGTAGAACTTGACATGTGACTTATTATATTTTGGCCAAAGTCAAGGTCATAAGAGCATGGGGCAAAAATCCACATCGGGAGTTTCATAAGTACTGAAACTTGCTAGATTTGCATACCATTTGGAGTGTGATGATTCTGGCAGGATTCCTTCAGTTTCGTCACGCAATGATATTTGGATCCCGATCCTACTGTGAGTATATGCTACTCCTCGGGAAATTTCTCACTTAACGATCAATGCTATAAACCTAGTAGGTGCCTAGAAAAGTGTTAGCGGGGCTACGCCCCCAGGGAAAAGAGGTTCTCTAATTAAGGAACTTCGCGAAAGCGTTGGAAAACCTCCCTCGAAGTACCGACACCAGCCTGGCCGAACGGATAAGCAAGTATTGTACGGTGGGATTGATCCTGACTAATTCTTCCTTTATGGTTTGAGGAGGGATTCGAGAAACAGTAGGAGCCATCCTGTTTAGACAAACTAAAAACCACTCTAAACTTGCAAGAGCATCATGCTGAGTGTTTTCCTCTTCTCTCCAAATTGCAGCGACCAATCAACATGACTGGACTTAAGTTACTCCTAGATAAAAACAAACTGACAGGGCCAAACTACAAAGATTGGCTCAGGAATGTCAAGATAGCAATCACTTATGACAAGCTGGGGTATCTTCTTACCACCAAAGCTCCCCCTGTCCCTGGTCCAACTTCCAGCGTCGCGGATAAGGAAATCCGCAAGACTTGGGAGATTGATAGCGCGAAGGCCAAGTGCCTCCTGCTTGCCTCGATGGACAACGAACATCAGAGGAGGCATGAGAATATGGACATGGAATCCATATTGCTCCATACAAAAGAACTGTATGGAGAGCAATCTCGTATCGCAAGATACGAAGCGTCGAAAAAGTTATTTTCGACAAGAATGGCCGTCGGATCATCAGTAGCCGAGCACGTGCTAAAGATGATCGGCTACATTGAGGAGCTCGCTGACCTAGGGATCACATTAGAGAGTGAGCTATATACGGATATAGTTCTCCAGTCCCTTCCTTCCACTTACGCCCAGTTTATACTGAACTTCAACCTACAAGAAAAAGAGGTTGAACTTTCAGAGCTCCTCAACATGCTGAGGAGCGCAGAGGGCACCCTACAGAAAGGTAGGGATACATCCACTTTGTTTGTAGGAGGATCATCTTCTTCTAGGTCCAAGGCGAAAGCCAAGGGAAAGAAGAAGAAGGCCCCCGCCAAACCAAGGGGCGGTGTTAGTAAAGTGGATACGAAGGGAAAAGGTAAAGCAACAAAGATAGCGGGGAAGCTTGTGGATAAGGAAGAATGCTTCTATTGTCATAAGAAAGGACACTGGAAGAATGATTGCAGGGCCTGGAAGGCCAGAACACAGGAATTGAAGCAGGTTGCAGCTTCAGCTTCAGGTGTGTATGTTATTGAAAACTGTCTTTCAATAAACTCTACTTCCTGGGTATTGCATACCGGATCAGGATCTCATATCTGTAATTCTTTGCAGGCGTTGAGAAACCGTAGTGTTTTGAAAGCAGGTGACATGACCCTCAGAGTTGCGAACGGAGCTAGCATGGATGCTAAAGCCGTGGGGGACTATCACCTGGGAATGTCAGATGGACATGTTTTGGTTTTGCGTAATTGCTTTTTTGTACCCAACGCAACTTGTAATATCATTTCTGTATCTTTAGTTTCTAAAGAAGGTTATGAATTTGAGTTTGTAAGTAATGTTGTAAACATTCACCTTAATCAAGTTTTGATTGGGTCAGGTACTTTGAGTAATGGTATATACGTGTTAAACCAACCACAGATTTTTAATGTCCAGAATACACACAAAAGAAAGTCTCCAGAAATAAATCAGACTTTCTTATGGCATTGTAGATTGGGTCACATCAATGAGAGAAGGTTGACGAAGTTACATACAGAAGGGTATTTGAATGCGTTCGAATATCAGTCGTATGCCACTTGTCAATCCTGTCTCAAAGGAAAGATGACAAAGACTCCGTTTACTGGACATGGAGTAAGAGCGAGCGAGCTCTTGGGACTCGTACACAGTGACGTGTGCGGTCCAATGTCTACACATGCCCGAAGCGGACATTCTTACTTCATTACTTTTACGGATGACTTCTCAAGGTACGGTTATGTCTTCTTAATGAAACATAAGTCCGAGGCTTTTGAAAAATTCCAGGAGTATAAGAATGAAGTAGAGAAACAGACCGGCAAAAGTATTAAGATTCTAAGATCGGATCGAGGTGGAGAATACTTAAGTGCCGAATTCCTGAATTACTTAAAAGAGAATGGTATTCTCTCTCAGCTTACTCCTCCATACACTCCGCAACATAACGGTGTATCGGAGAGACGGAACCGAACCCTATTGGATATGGTTCGGTCCATGATGAGTAACGCTGAGTTGCCGCGATCATTCTGGGGATATGCGCTAGAATCCGCCGCATACCTTTTGAACCGAGTTCCCACTAAGACTGTGCCTACTACGCCATTTGAGATGTGGTGTGGGAAGAGACCCCATCTTAATCACATTAAGATATGGGGAAGTCCAGCTTTTGTCAAAAAGAAGCATGCGGACAAGCTCGAGGCACGCTCAGTACTGTGCAAGTTTGTGGGATATCCAAAGAATTCCAAGGGATATTTCTTCTACTGCGAAGAGGAACAAAAAGTTCTTGTTTCTCGTCATGCCCACTTTCTAGAACACCAGTTCATAGAAAAGGAAATAAGTGGGAGCGCAGTAGAACTGGAAGAGATTCCAGAACCACGGACTATTACTAAAAGTTTAGTGGAACCAGAGGGTTCGGAAGAACAGGACATTCCTACGCCGCTCCGCAGAAGTAGTAGGCAGTCTCATCCGCCCGAGAGATACTACGGTTTTCTCATAGACGGGGATAGAGAGGATTGCATCATAGATTATGATGAGCCTACTAGCTTCCAGCAGGCCGTTCAGAGCGTTGACTCAGTGAAATGGCTGGATGCAATGCGGACCGAAATGGAGTCCATGTACACCAACAAGGTATGGACGTTGGACATTGCTCCAGACGGGGTAAAACCCATAGGATGCAAGTGGATCTTCAAAAGGAAGATTGGTGTAGATGGACAGGTTGAGACCTATAAAGCTAGGCTGGTAGCAAAGGATTTTCGTCAAAGACCTGGCTTGGACTATGACGAAACCTTCTCTCCAGTAGCCATGCTGAAATCCATTCGGATCCTTCTTGCCATTGCTGCCTTCCACGATTATGAGATTTGGAAAATGGACGTAAAGACAGCTTTTCTAAATGGAAATTTAGAGGAGTGTGTCTATATGGACCAGCCAGAGGGTTTCATTCAGAGTGAGAGCAGCGGAAAAGTGTGCAAGTTGCTTAAGTCCATCTATGGACTAAAGCAGGCATCGCGGAGTTGGAACATCTGCTTTGATGAGACGGTCAAAGAATTTGGCTTTATCAAAAATCCAGATGAACCATGCATCTATAGTAGATTTGTAGCGAGAACTGTAGTATTCCTTGTTTTATACGTGGATGACATTCTCTTAATAGGAAATGACATTCCTATGCTACAATCTGTCAAGGGGTTCTTGTCACACAGGTTCTCCATGAAAGACCTGGGTGATGCCTCGTACATTCTGGGTATCCGGATCTACCGTGACAGATCCAAGAGGATATTAGGACTTTCACAATCCAGGTACATCGACACCATACTGAAGAGATTCAGTATGGAAGATTCCAAGCGCGGTAACCTACCGGCTTGTCACGGGATCACCCTCTCTAAAGAGATGTCTCCCAAGACTGATTTGGAGAGGGATCGCATGTCTATTATACCCTACGCTTCTGCGGTAGGCTCTATAATGTATGCGATGTTGTGTACCAGACCGAATGTAGCTTATGCACTGAGTGTGGTAAGCCGGTATCAGTCAAACCCTGGGGAGAAACACTGGATAGCGGTAAAGAACATTCTCAAGTACCTGAGAAGGACTAAGGAGATGTTCTTGGTGTATGGAGGAAAAGACCTCCAGATCGAGGCCTTTGCTGACTCCAGCTTCCAGAGTTACAAGGATGATTCCAAGTCCATGTCGGGTTTTGTCTTTACCCTCAATAGAGGGGCGGTGTGTTGGAAGAGTTCCAAACAGGAAACCGTTGCAGACTCGACGATGGAAGCGGAATACATCGCTGCATCAGATGCCGCAAAAGAAGCTGTCTGGATGAGGAAGTTCTTGAAAGAACTTCAGGTGGTTCCGTCCATTGTTGATCAAATACCTCTGTATTGCGACAACAACGGGGCTATAGCTTTAGCGAAGGAACCCAGGTCCCATCAGAGATCCAGGCACATCTTGAGGCGGTATCACCTGATCAGGGAGATCGTGGATCGCCAGGAGATCGAGGTTCGGAGAGTCGCTTCAGAAGACAACACTGCAGATCCATTCACCAAGGCCCTACCCCAGACTCAGTTCGAGCGGCTGATCGAGATGATAGGTCTTCGATACGCCAGTACATGGCCTTAGTGCAAGTGGGAGATTGTTAGTGTATATGCCCTAGAGGCCATTACTGTATCATACTAGTATGTATATTACTTAATGGAAGCTTGGGATATTCACCTTGTATGTACAATCTTGCTCAAAATAGTAGTATGCTACTTGGTTTATTTCTACTTCAATGTGTACATGTGTTTATCTTTGTATATTGCTTATACACATTAGTGGAGCCCTTAGGATCTTTGCTTGATTACCAGCGATGTGATGGCCGTCACACTAGTGGGGCTGGGTAATCTAGAAGCACATCCTTATGCAGGTCCCTGGTCGCAGGACTATCGAGACAGGGCATCGATACTCCGGAGTAGACCAGCGCATGCGCTTCTCATCCCAGTGTGGGAGACGGTCTGTCCCACAGCCGTCAGTACGTCGTACTTGAGATAGTATGCGGGTGCCCGTTAGGTTACGGGTACACTGGACAGGACTCGTCGGGAACTGACCAGTTGGTATTATACCTATCGTCAGTTATCAGTTCCCAGGTGACATGAGTACAGCTTAGTCCGCTGACTTGACACTGTCACTTCGCCTCGGGTGTGTTCCCACTGTACTTTGATCACTACCCTACCACGGCTCAAAGGAGTCGTGCAAACAGGTGGTGGTTGGGTGCAGTCCCGAAGCACTTGGAGGCAGTGACGGTTAGACAGGATTCGTCTCTCCCGGTATTGGAGGTTGACATCGCGCTGTGTCTAGGAGAGCCATTACACGAGTAGTCCCTGGCCAGGGCAAACGAGATATACTGGTAGGTTTCCAGTGTTATCTCAGGGTGTTTTGGGCTTCGCTCCGGCACGACTTGTACCGCTATTGGGGGACTGACGTTTACCGCCCCCTAGGCCCGCCATGCGATGTATCAGACGAACAGAACGGACTGTACGGAGAATGTCACACTCAGGCTCAGTAGGAGTTCAGATGGGTTTTCGCCTCGTCGGTCTTCTTGTCGGCATTACCTGGGGACCGTTACGCACAGCTAGTGCCGCTTGCGGTCTGTGGTTAAACCCACTGCCAGCGTAGTGTCGAGTCTTTAGAGTCCCACACAGAAAGCTTTTCGCCTTTAGGCAAAAGAGTAGAGGTCGCATGGTATTGCGACAGGTCGCATGGTTTTGCGACAGGGTTCGGTCACATCCGTGCACTTGTGCACGTACAGTGTCCGGACAGTTTACACTAGCGGGCTTTGGTTTAAGCCAGATCCTAGTGTACCTTATGGGATTGGATTTATCCAGTTTGCATTCGTGTTCCTCGGAACGCGGATGCGGGTGTGTATGCACAGTTGACAGGGAGGCACAAACAGCGGATTCTCATTAGGGTTGTTGACAGTTGATCGTTGACATTTTGACTTTTTGCTCAACCCTAATGAGAATATGATATGTGATTAACTATTATATTAATTAAGTATTATGGTGACTTGGTTGTTGACTTTTGTTGACTTTGTTGACTTGTTGACTTTTGTTGACTTGTTGACTTTGTTGACCGGTTGACTAGGCTTGACTAGTTGACCATCATGATAACCATGGCTATCATTTCATGCCAAAGACTTTTACTTGCTTGTTCATTTGAGTAAAATGAGTGCATGACATGATAAGGTTATGGTTGCTTCAACCATCACACATAAGACTTTTTTGATATGATGAGTTATCATTGCTTTGGATTATGAGAGGGTGAGAGACAAAAGAGAGCCTCATTCTTTCTTGCTCATTCTCTCTCTTGTTCTTGAGCTCTTCACTTTGCTCTCACTCTCATCCTCTTGCTCCCTCTCTTGACTCTATGGTTCATATCTCTCATGTGTTGAGAATCAAGAACCATAGATAAAATCCCATTCTATTTCTACTCTACTCATTCTAGTTCACTAGGTTTAGCAAACCAAGTGAACTAGTTTCTTCAAAGAACGAAGGAGCTAAAGGTTGGAGCTTTCAAGTGGATCTATCTTCGGCGTACGGAGACGACGAGAAGGAGCCATCGGACCACCACCGGAGCTTGAAGAGAAGGAGTTCAAGACAAGCTAGGTATAACCATCTTCATCCGAGTAGCTAAATCTCTTTAGCAAGTTTGCTAGTTTAGTTTAGACACGATCCCGACCTTGTTTAGTCCATGTTGCCTCTTGCGATAAAAATTTGTTTTTTATACCGTTTCCGCCTCCCCGTAAGCACCGGGGGTCGCAACGTGGACTTACACATATTTATGCAATGTACCAAATAATTTTTCGAGCACAACTGAAAATCGACAGAAACTGTCAAATTGAAATCGGGGTTTTTGGAAATTTGTTCGATCAAAGTTTTAAACACGCTAGAGCAAGCTAGACAAGGTTAATGGCTTGGCTCTGATACCAGTGTAAGTGCACGGCGGCGCCCCGGCCGTCTGAACGAGGCCAAAATGCGGAAACGATACTTTTACGAAACTTGTAAACCGGCACCACCGCGCACTAAAATCCCGGATCGGGCCATTAACCTACTCCTAGCTAACTAGAGAAGGGGTAGAAAGATATACCGAGCGATCCGTGTCCTTCGGTCTTCTCGTCGTCGTTCCGATCTCCCCACGGAATCTTCGGTCTTCATCTCCTCATCGAAAGGGCACCACATCACCGGGTTCTTTTACGGGCTCCCACCTCTGGACCAAGGCAACTCGGGCACGAAGTTGGCGAGCCGACGTGCCCAAGGATACTGTAGGCTAAGTGTGGATCACTTTGTCTCAATGGGGTTACTAGAAGTTGCCTTTTGGGTGGAGGAATGAGATATGAGCTTTTGAGATGAACAATTGGAATTTTGTGCAAACAAAATGAGAACCAATCCCACCTCCAAAAATGGGACAGCCCCTCCTCAATATGGTCGGCCCCTCACTTGAGGAAAAATAAGAGAGTGGAGAGAATGAATGAGGGAGCCCAAAAAATAATGCATGAAAGAGAAAAGGTTATCATGATGAATCATGATCACAAACCAAGTCAACACTCATAAACCCATCATCAAACCCATGCCATCACAAAAGTCAAGCCATGATGAAGTCAAATGTAGTCAATGGATGGTGCACCATCATGAAACCATCATGATGCAAAAGTCTTCTCAATTGTTAATTGCACAATTGCAAATAACCCCCTCCACCAAATTTCAGCCAAAGAAAGGAAACAAAGGAAAATGGCCGAAACGGAATACAAACTGGCAACTTCAAAAAACTGATCCCGTAATAAATTACAGGAAACCCCCGCGATTGTATATACATACCCGCATTTGTATTGCGACCGAATACAAATGCAATGAGATAAAATCTACACTGTACAATACTAGGATCCGGCTTAAACCAAAGCCCGCTAGTATTATCCGTCCGATCATGATCCGTGCAATACCGCACGTACATGATCGAACCCTGCCATATCTCCATACGGCCTCTACAGCGTTTCGCCCAAAACTTGAGAAAACGGTCTGTGGGGGACTCTAAAGACTCGTCAATACTTTGGTTGTGGATTTAACCACTAGCACGTCAGAGGTATTAGCCATATGTAACGGGCTACCAGGTATTGACCAAAAGGGACGTCGATGAGCGAACTCATCCTGACACCCTACTGAGCCTGTCAGTGGCAATATCCGTACAGTCCGGTCCGTTCGTCTATGAGCATCGCATGGCGGGCCTAGGGGGTTGGTAAAAGTCAGACCCCCAAAAGCGGTACAAGTCGTGTCGGAGTATAGCCCAGAACACCCTGAGATACTACTGGAATACCTACCAGTAAATCTCCTGCCTTGGCCAAGGACTTCGTGTAATGGCTCTGCTAGACACAGCGCGACCTCACCCCCAATACCGGGAGAGACGAACCCCTGCAGATCCGCTCACTGCCTCCATGTGGCTCGGGACTGTACCCAACTAAAATATGTTTGCACGTCTCCTTTGAGCGTGGTAGGATAGTAATCAAAGTACAGTGGGAACTCACACGAGACAAATGACGATCTCAGGTCGATGAACTAACCTGTACACATGTCACCAGGGAACTGCTATCTGACGTCAGGTATAAGACCAACTAGCATATTCCCGGCGAGTCCTGTCCGGTGTACTCATAACCCAATGAGCACCTGTATACATCTTAAGTGAACCAACTGACACCAGTGGCTTGTGAGACCGGCCACCGCCTCTCGTTGGGGTCTCGACTGTATACACTAGTCTACTCTGGAGTATCGATGCCCTGTCTCGAAACTCCCACGACTAGGGACCTTTTAAGGATGTGCTTATAAACTACCAGCTCCCACGTATATGATCGCCATCATACAGCTGGCTGTCAAGCAAGAATCCTGAGGGCTCTATCAACGCGCAATAGTGACCTGTAAGGTCACCTAAAGCAGTACACGATGATAAAGATAAACCAGATAGCATACTATCATCTTGAGTAAGACTGTCCTACCGGTATAGGTCCTCCCTCAATCATTGCAATCACGTGCCTGAGATCCAATAATTGACTCTGAGGGCACTATCTCCAACATATACGTTCTAAATCAAACTATAGTTCACAACGTATAGAACACACATAAGAGGAAGAGTTCAGAAATGAATGAATCCTACTTGAGGCATTATAGACTAGGTCATATCAATACGACCCGAATAGATGAAGTTACATTTAGATGCATATTTAAATCAGTTTGAATTTACATCTTGTGAAACTTTCCAGTCTTGTTACAAAGATAAGATGACCATAACTCCGTTTATTGGAAACAGAGAAAGAGTTAGTGAACTCTTGGGATTGATACATGATGATGTATGTAGATCCCCTGTCTACACATGCCAGGACCGGTTCTTTGTACTTCATTATATTCACTGATGATCTCTCAAGATTCGAACATATGTTCCTGTTAAAACACAAGTCTGAACCTTTTGAGAAATTCAAAGAATATAAGTTAGAAGTAGAGAACCAAAAACGGGTATAAGTATTATGTCCTTTGATGAGATCAGGGAGGAGAATACTTGAGCACGGAGATCCTGGACTAATCTAAAAGAGAATGAGATTCTCTCTCAGCATTACTCCTCCGTATACACCACAGCACGTTGGTATATCGGGGCGGAGCAATCGCACCCTATGTGATATGGTGTGCTCTATGATGAGTTCTACTGAGTTGCCTATTTCATTTTAGGGGTTATGCACTTGAGAAGTTGCATACCTATTGAATAGGGTTTCAAACAAAATCAGGTGCCTACCACTCCATATGTGTTATGGTATGGGAAGAGCCCATCTCTTAAGGATGTTAAGATTTGGGATTGTCCGGCTTATGTCAAAAGCAAAATCCGGACAAGCTCGAGGCAAGGTCAGTTCTGTGGAAGTTTGCTGGATATCCCAAGCATTCGCAAGGGAATATCTTCTACCACACCGAGGAACAAAATGTGTTTTATTTCTCGGCATGCCACCTTTTTTAAGAAAAGGAATTTCTTGTGAAGAAATTTGTGTTCATGAGGTAGAACTGGAAGGAGTTCCAGCTATACAAACTACAGCTGACGATTTGGTAAAACCGGAGGATTTAATAGCTCCCGACGAACCTCAGCCTCTCCGCCGATCTAGTGGGGATCCTCATCCACCTGAGAGATACTTCGGTTTTCTCTATGACAGTAGGAGTGAGGATTGCATCATGAGATGATGACCCAACTAGTTCCGAGCAGGCCATCAAGAGTGGGGACTCTGTGAGAATGACTGGATGCTAAGTGATCTGAGATGGAATTCGTATAAACCAACAAAGTATGGACTTTGGTTGCTTTATCTGAAGGGTTAAATCCCCATCAGGAGCAAGTATATCTTGAGAAGATTACTTGGTGTACATGGAAAAGTTGAGACTTTCAAAGCTAGACTTGTTGTAAAAGGTTCTCGTCATTGACCAGGTATGGATTATGATAAAACCTTTTTCTCCAGTGGCTATGCTTAAGTCCATCCGGATCCTACTTGCCATTGCTATATACCATGACTACGATATCTGGCGGTTGGGTGTCATGACTGCTTTTCTAAATAGTGATTTAGAAGAGAGCGTCTATAAGTACACAGCCAGAGGGTTTCGTAGACAGTGGGAGCAGCGGAAACGTGTGCAAGTTGCTTTATGAATTAAAGCAGGCATCGCGGAGTTGGAATGTCTGTTTTGATGTGGAAGTCAAAGAGTTTGACTTCATCAAAATAGTAGATGAACCTTGTATATACAAAAAGGTAGTAGGGAATATGGTGGTGATCCTCGTATTGTACGTGGATGACATACTCTTGATAGGAAAGGAGTTTCATATGCTACACTCGGTCAATCTCCTCTTATCACAAGGATTCTCCATATAGGATCAAGGTGATACCTCCTAAATCCTGGGTTTTGGATCTATGAGATAGATCTAAATGTATGTTAGGATTCTCACTAGGTGTAGTGAGATGGTATCAATCGATCCTGGGGAGAATCACTAGATAGCTTCCAGGGTGGTAAGGTCGACTGGATGTCAGTCACAGGCATTGTCTTTACCCTTAGTGGAGGGACGGTATGTTGGAAGAGTTCCAAGCTAGATACCGTGACACACTAGACGATAAAGGCTGGATACATCGCTACCAAGGATACTACCAAAGAGGTAGTCTGGATGTATAAAAGTTCATGAGATGAACTTCGTTCCTACCATTCTGTGACAATGGAGTTGTGGCTTTGGCCTAGGAACCCTCGTCCCATTAGTTATCCAGACATATTCTTAGGCAGTATCACCTGATCATGGAGATGGTTGATCTCCAGGGAGATCGAGGTTAGGAGAGTAGACAAAGAGGAGAACATGACGGATCCACTCACAAAGGCATATTCCCAGGAGAGACTTTTATGGGATGGTTGAGTATGGGATACTTCAACCACTGCTGATTGTTGGGTATTAGATACTACAACAGATGGCCCTAGTGCAAGTGGGAGATTGTTAGTTATATGTATTCCCTAAAGGCCATTACTGTACATACGATGTATATTGTAGTGGATGCTTGTACATATATAGGGAGGACTTTCTTGCTCGACATGATAGTATGCTATCTGGCTGCACTTTATCTTAATATCTACTCTGATTGTCTCTATGTTACATGTTGATAAAGCCCTTAGGATGAGTACTTGACTACCAGGATTATGATGCAGATCATACTAGTGGGGATAGAGTAGTCGTTAAGTACATCTTTCAAATGTTCCTAGTTGAGGGTGTATCGAGACAGGGCATCGATATACCAGAGTAGACTAGCGTATAGCTTCTCGACCTATGTAGATGGGCGATGGATGATCCCATATCCATTGGTGTTTGACATCAGAGATAGTATACGGGTGCTCAGTGGAGACTGGGTACACTGAAAGGACTCGCTGAGAACTCCCAGATGGTATTATACCTAACGTCAGATGGCAGTTCTCTGGTGACACTGGTACAGGTTAGTCTGTAGACCCGAGATCGTCATAGAGTCTTGTGTGATTCCTATTGTGCTTTGATATCCACCTTACCACGTTCAAGAGAACGTGTAAAACGGTGGCTTTTGGGTACAGTCCCGAGTCACATGGAGGCAATGAGCGATAGGAGGGGTTTCGTCTATCCAGGTATTGGGGGTTGATGTTGCGCTGTGTTCGATTGGCTATAACAGGAAGTCCCTGGCCAGGACTGCTTCAGAGATATACTAGTAAGTGTTACCAGTAGTTTCTCGACCCGTTATGAGCCTCATATCGCCACGACTTATCAAGTTACTGGGGTTTGACGTTTACTACCCCTAGACGAGATATGCGACATATTAGACGAAGAGACCGGACTGTACGGTAGTGTTACTGATTGAATTCGCAGGAGTGTGAGCGGGCTTGCTTGTTGATCTTCTGATCGCTCAATACCCGGGTGGCCGTTAAGTTTAGCAGACCGCTTGCGGCTTGTAGGTGTTTGATATGATCATCACCTACTGCCGGCGTATTGATGAGTCTTTAGAGTCCTACACAGTGGTTTCCTGGCTCAAGTGAAACGGAGTAGGAGCACATATATGATATATGCGGGACCGAGATTAATACGATATGCGATACCGTATTCTATTCTCGTGATTTGTGATATTGGTCGTTTATATGAGATATAGCCGGGTTATCGGATCAAGTGTTGATTCGATAAGTTGTTACATTTGATATTAGTCGGTTATATGTAATATAGCCGAATTATTAAATCAATTGTTAGTTTAATGATTTAATGTATAATTATATATTTGATATATTAAATTACATTAACTAATATTAATTCACTTAAGATTTCTTTTCTCACTTGGATTGTGCACATTGTATATATGTGGTATATGCAAGTGTACATTATTTTGTGTCATGCTTGATGATACATGGATATGGGTGTGTGTATGACTTACTCTATACTTGGTTTAATTGCTAGGGTTTTATTTATTTTAGTAATTTCAAAATGGTGGTATTTTGTCATGGTTCATAAGCTTGTAGAAGGTTGTAGTTATCTTTGACCAAGTCCACTCTTTTGTTTTGCCTTAGATATTTATTAACCCAACCAATTAAACCTAGCCATGGTTAACTCTCTAAAAGGGTTAAGGGATGTCATATACTTACCATGGTTTATTTTCTAAGCTCATGATTTATTTTTCATTCACTTGATAATTATCACGAGAGTTATCTTCTTCTTCTTCCTCAAAACTTTCTAGTTTCAATGGAGATATGAGGAAAAATGTGAGAAAACGAAATCTAAAGTGAGCAAAATTCCTACTTCATCATCCTCTACTACTTTCCATTTAGTATAGGGTGTTTGCTTCACTAATTCCACAACTAGTGATGAGATAGCTTGGGTTAGTGTCTCCTCTACGTAGATCATCTTCGTCTTCGAAGACTTCGAAGTAAGCATGTTCGTTTCTTCATGGGAGCCTCTCTAGAGTCCGGAGTTCACGATCGCAGCGAAGGGACTACTACACGGAGCTATTGAAGTGAAGGACCGGTCTACAAAGGTTATATTCCTTGCTCTCTTTTACTTGCAAAGTGTTTGCATTTACATTTTCGTCGATTTCTAGTTAACGATTCTTAGTTAGGGTTAGTTAGAACGGCAAATTTTTGAATTTGGCATGGACGATACCTCCCAAAACCTTGCTGCCATGCTAGGTAATCCTGCATTCCATGCCACCAGTAATTCTGACGTAGATCTTTGTACATCTTTGTACCTCCAGAGTGTACTGAGTAGGGAGAGCTGTGAGCTTGTTTCGTTAAGTCTTCCCGAACAGAACCTTTTGGTACACATAATCTGCTGCCATATCTCAAAGATCCATCTTCATGGATGATGAAGTCTGTTCTGAGTCCATTCTCTACTTGTTCTCTGATCTTTTGCAACTTAGCATCACTTGCTTGAGCTGCTTTGATCTGGTTGACAATGGTAGATTGAACTTGTAAATTCATCAAACTTGAAGCGTTACCTGGCATGACTACTTCAATCTCCATCTGATGCAAGTCCTGTTGAAGCTTCCACTGGGCGGTGAGATTCATCGATAATGGTTGGCGACTAAGGGCATCAGGTACCATATTCACCTTCCGTGGGTGATATTGCAGGTTAATGTCAAAGTCCGCCATGAGTTCTAACCATCGTCTCTGCCGCATATTAATTTCCTTCTGAGTAAACACATATTTCAGACTCTTGTGATCTGTGTATATGTTCACTCGTTCACTAAGAAAATAATGGCGCCAAATCTTGAGAGCAAAGATAACGGTTGCCAACTCCAAATCATGCGTTGGATAATTGCGCTCATGAGTCTTCAGCTGTCTTGAAGCATAAGCCACAACCTTACCGTACTGATGTAGAACACATCCTAATCCCTTACCGGATGCATTGCAATGCACTTCGAAACCTCCAGATTGGTCCGGTATAACGAGAATAGGCGCTGATGTCAACCTTGACTTGAGTTCTACAAAAGCTTGTTCGCATGCTTCTGACCACACAAATTCTTCATCTTTACGTGTGAGTTTGGTCAGGGGTGTTGCTATCTTAGAAAAGCCTTCAATGAACCTTCTGTAATATCCAGCTAAACCCAAGAAACTCCGAATGTCCTTCACCAACTTTGGTGTCGGCCATTCACTTACTGCTGTAACTTTCGCTGGATCCACAGAGATTCTTTCACCTGATATGATATGTCCAAGAAAACCAACTTGATTTATCCAAAACTCGCACTTGCTGTACTTGGCATAGAGCTGACGTTGTCGTAGAGTTTCCAGGACAATTCGTAGGTGCTCGGCATGCTCTTTCCGACTCTTTGAATACACCAGGATATCGTCGATGAAGATGATAACAAATATGTCTAAGTACTGCCGGAAAACTTGATTCATCATGTTCATGAATATTGCGAGTGCGTTGGTCACTCCAAATGGCATCACAAGAAATTCGTAATGTCCATAACGAGTTCTGAAAGCCGTTTTATGAATATCAGCTTCCTTGACCTTCACCTGATGATAACCTGAACGAAGACCTAATTTAGAGAAAACACAAGATCCACTTAGCTGATCGAATAAATCGTCGATGCGCGGGAGTGGATACTTGTTCTTTATTGTTACTTCGTTCAAGGCTCTATAATCGATACACATTATGTATGAACCTTCCTTCTTCTTTACAAGCAGTACTGGTGATCCCCAACTTGAAGTGCTGGGACGAATCCATCATTTCGCCAATAATTCGTCCAACTGAGTTCGGACTTCCTTCAAACCTTCCAGACTTAATCGATAAGGTGCTTTGATTACCGGTTGTGCTCCTGGTACTAAATCAATGATGAATTCAAGAGCTCGATCAGGAGGCAAACCCGATATATCGTCAAGAAATACATCGTCGAACTCTCGAACCACTTCTGGCTTTGATCCTTCATCTGCTTGAGTTGCTGCAGTCACTTCCTTCTTTGGTTTCGCCTTATAAGTACTTGGCTCCAGGGTAAGGTCTCCACTTTTGAAATCGAAAACCGGATGGTCAGGATTCTCAAATACTACCCTCCTTTGACGACAGTCAATGGTAGCATAGAAGGTTCCGAGCCAATCTATACCTAGAACCACATCGAAGTTCGGTATATCCAGCACCTTGAAGTCAGCATAGAATTCTATGCTGCAGAAGATTACTGGACACAAGCTGTATCCCATTGTTTCCTTTAGAACGCCATTTCCTGAACTGACATTCCAGCTGGATACAAGCGGTGTGAATGGAATCACATGAGTTCGAACGAACCGTTGCGATATAAAGCAGTGAGATGCTCCAGTATCAAAGAGTGCTAGTGCAGGGAGTAGGGCTACTAAGATTGTATCTAATGTATGTGGGATATATTTTAGGTATAGGTAAAAGCATGTAAATAGGTAGCAAGACTGAAAGAAAATTTGAGAAAGAAAGGGTTACCAGTGATAACTTGGCCAGTGGCCTCAGCTTCTTCCACGGTCATCGTGAAAGCATGTCGCCGTGGTACATTCCTCCTGGCTAGAGGAGCATTCCTCGGAACGTTCCTTTGAGCTTGATGGAACTGACGAGGAGGAGGTGCAGCTTGTGGTCCTCTAGGTGGTGGAGCAGGTAGTGCAAGTCTTGGAGCAGGTGCTTGGATGCCTGGGCGTTGCGGGTAAGTGATTGCTGGCTTGGGTGCAGTATATGAGTTTTGTCTATGAGGACAAGACACAATATCATGAGTAGCTGCAGGCTATGCGAAGGCGGTTTGCACACCGGCAGTCCTGCATCAGATGCCCATCTCTCTTGCAGTAGTTACATAAGGCTGGGCTGGGCCTGTTGTTTGGTACTCCCGGTCTCCTTGGCACAAATGGTGGCCTTGACGAGGCTCCTCCTGCCATCTGGTTGACACGGCGCTTAACTCCTGCAGACTGAGGTCTGCCCCTCGCTTTTACCACTGCCTCATAACGGCGGGCAGCTTTCAGAGCCGATTCATGAGTCGGAAAATCTCCTGTGGCCAGTGCAGCCTGGATCTCCGAATCCAAACCTTATTGAAATCGACGGGCTCTGATCTCATCCGTCGGTATGAGGTGCGCCGCAAATCTGTTAAAGTATTGTGTTAGCTATGTAATATGTGATATATTAAAAAAATTCGAATTATTGAGACATATCTTACCGACTGAGCCTGGTGAACTCAGCGTCATATTCATCTACTGACTTGGTCCACATTGAACCTTGTTGCAGATGGATGAACTGTTGTTCCATGTCGAACCTGGCAGTCTCAGGGAAGTACTTTGCGTCGAACATGTCGCGGAAAGTCTTCCATTCGATGGGTTGATCAAGACGGCTTTTTTCCGTCTTCCACAAATTCCGTGCATTGTCCGTGAGCTACAGTTCGCAACACGGACCCAAGCTACCTCTGGCACTTATGCCGCTGCCAGATCAACTTCGATGCTCTGAGCCCATTCCTCAGCTTCCAGTGGGCTCTCTTTTCCTGAGAACTGTTTGGGGTGCAAAGCTCTGAATTTCTTCACCCCAGGTGCTTCAGCCTCTGGACGGTTCATTAAAAGAGCGGTCTGCTGCTGCTGTCCTTCTAGGAGGCTGCAGATTGCCTCAAACAGAACCGTCTGTTCGTTGAGTGGAGCAGGGACGACAGGTGTGATTGGTAGTGGTGGTGGAGTGTTATTGAAGTTGGTGCTGGTGTTGTTTGGGGAATCCATAACCTTCAAGAAAAATTTGGGTTAGGATATATTCAAAGTATATGAAATGATGAGATTCAAGAAGAAAAATTAATGTCACGCCCCGCTTCCCGGTGTATGGCGAAGGGGACGCGACGAGTCCGCTACGTATTTACTCAGAAATAAATACGCTAAGCGTATTTAAGCAATATAAATAAAAATGCACAAGAGACAAAAGATATAATTGAACAACAACTTTATTTATTCACATTCTTTTTACAAATACATGGAAAAGTAAATACATAGGATAAAGCGATGCCTAAACAGTGGCATAACAGAAATGAAAAGTACTAAAATGAAATGTGTACAATGAATCTAAAGCTCTGGGTCGTATGCTAGCTGATCCAAGTCCTCGCTGGTGGGCTCGATCTCCTGAGTGTCCAGATCACCTGATAACATTCCAAAGAAGAAAGAGAAGGAATGTCGTCAGCGAACAACCGCTCGGTAAGTCCCAAAAATAAGAGAGAAATAGAATAGACAGAGAGAGGAAGTAGCTTTTAAAGTTGTATTATATGGTTAACGTTGTTGTTTGTAGCTTGGTGTATTATATGGTTAACGCTGTTGTTTGTAGCTTGGTATAGAAGGATGCCAGTGTATACGAGAGGAGTCTCTTTATGCCAGAGACTAAGGGCAACAGGAGTGCAAGGAACCGTTTATGCCACGGTACAACAGCAACATGAATTCATGTTAGGTGTCTTAAGTCTTGCAGTCTCGTGCCACTTCTAACACCTTCCGTACCTATCTACCCCTTAGAAACCCCGTGATGTCTTGATTGTATAGTTGTATTATATTATAAATTGTATTGTCTTGTATAGGTGGATGAGTTGTCGAAACCATGTTATCAGTAAAATGGATGTATCTGGAGAATCATGTAGATGGAGGTATATCCATGGTTCGGTTCGGTCAATATAGATTGAATAGATTGAATATATTGAATACAAGGATTCATGTTAAATTGTAGTTTGATACTTGAATCATATTCAAGTCAGATTGATTATATTGAGACTCAGTCTGAGTCAGACAATTAGAAAAGAAACTGAATCCTGAATTAGGTTTTGATGTTATCGGTAACTACTGCACATGGACGGTAGGTGTAACGTTTTGAAAATCGTTTCGGTGAAATTTCGGAAAATAGGTAAAATAAGGGGGTTTTCTGTAAAAAGTCAAAATATAAATATCTTTATTTTAAAATTAAATATACATATTCTAGCTATGTAATTACTAGTATTTGGTGTTTATTGAGCCACCGGCGAAATTTCAAATTTTCTGAAAAAAAATTATTTTAATATTATTTTAAGCCGTCACTAATACATTTAATTAGGGAAAATTACAAATTGGAATGGGTTGATACAAATTTTATAATTCTTGACACACTAAACTGACATATAAAATATTGTTTCTGAAACGAAATCGTTTGCCAAAACGGTTTAGAAATTATTGAAGAAAAAAGGCTTTTTTTTAGTGAATTTAGTGTAAATGGTTGTTTGGGGTATAACATTTATCTTTTTCCCCCACACTTACTCACCCCCATCCCCATGTGGCTGAAATTCAGCAGCACTTCCCCCCATTTCCCCACTCCATTCCACACAAATAAGAAAAGAAAACAAAAAGAAAAGTATAAGAAAAGAGGTATGGTTGTGTTGACCTTGGACTTCTTTGACTTGTCAATACTTTCCCCACCTCATTCTCTCTCCAATCTCCCCAAAATTGGCCGAACCCTCCTCTTTCTCACTGCTGCAACAGCCCCCTCTCTTCTCTTTCTCATTTCACCTCAAAATTTCATCACAAAATGCCCAAAAATCAACACAAAAACCTCACAAAATCAAAATCCAATCTCTACCCATTTTTCCTTGGCCCATCTAGCATGGATCTTGGTGAAAAGAGAGCAATTTGGGAGGCTTAGATTCTTACTAGATCTCTTATTGGGAGATATAAATCTTAACCCATGTCTTAATTGTTGGTTAATTACTCCAATTTAGTTAAATTTGGTGTTTAATTTTGGTTAAATTGCAAACTTGAATTGTGGGATTAATGAAAATATGTGAGATTAAAATCAAGATAGGGTTTTATCACATCATTAAGGTTGCCATGAGTAGATTAACTTGTTAATACTTGCTAAAACCTAATCTAGTTACTAGTTTCAAATTGTTAGTTGGAAATTGTGATAAATGTGCTATTTTGCTAACTAGGATTTTTAGAAATTGATTTATAATTGGGATTAAAATCTAAATTAAGGTTTCATGTCATCATTAATATTATAATGAGTGTTGTAATGACTTTGGACCATGCAAAATCAAGCGTAGTTATTGTTTTGTGCATTTTTAGTTGAAATTGTTAAAATTAGATAAATTGCAAAACTAGAATTTTTATTTTTATAAGAATTGATGATATTAAATTCTTGAAATGGGTTGTATGACTTATTTGAGATGTTTAATAAGTATTATAGCCGCTAGATTTGTTTAAACGTCGAGTTTTCTACTAAAACGGGTAATTTTTGCTTGCTAGATTTTCGGAAAAATGCCTTTTAAGGTGAATTTGGGGTTTAACCTATTTTATATTATAGTCAGTGTTCATGGATGCGCAAATGAGTGTGTTTGGGTTTTCTCGATGGTTTGACGTTTGTACATCGACATCGAGGGTTGGTTTGACTATTCTTGCATGCGTAGGCGATAGGTTTTGACCTTTGCGTGATACGCGTGCCGATTTGATTTTCGTATGCCGTTTCGATTTCAAATTTGCTTTTAATGCTATACGGTGCGTTATGATATGTATGTACCCCATGTGGACTTCGAGACGACAAGCAAGCGCGTGGCGACGTCGGCACCGGCGAGCGAGGACCAGGCGAGTAGATTTATATCTATGGGGAGAAGTCGGGTGGATGGCGTATAGCACCCCCGCAGTCCGTAGTATAGTTCATATATATATATTTTTATATAGGTGTTTTATAATACGAGAATGTTTATTCATGATATGATTATGTGTTCATGGATTACCTTTGGGTTAATTGCGAAACCTTAGAGTAGCTGTTATACTCGCATACGCACACACAGACTTGCATACATTACTTTCTTGTGCGTAGATGGGGATGTGTATATATGTATATACGCGTGGGTATGGGACTATGCATATATACATTCATATACACATGCATGGATGATGAGGATAGTACTTGGGATTTAAGATGAGTCGATGAGATTTGATTTGAGGTCGTGAGATCGGTGATATGGCAGGGTTCGTATTTGAGATACGACATGACGTTGTAGCAGGTCCTTGACGTAGTGTTTCACACACGTGCATGCATACTTAGGCGGTATCAGTATTGTACTAGACGTAGATCAGTACCCCGATCATGATATTTGATAAAGAGGATACCAGATGAATAGTATGATGAATGTGATATTGACCCGTACCCAAATTTGGGGATGCCGTACGACGGATTTACGTACGAGCTATATATTGATGATTGATCCGCACTCTTTACTTGTGATGTCTGATTATAGATATGGTATCGGATATGATATTATTGAGGCGAGATCACCGACTAATATATATACAGGTATGTAAATGTATCGACTCAGATGTTAGGCGGTTTCCTTACCTGTAGTTCAGCTTGTTAGTTCAGCCGTATAGTTTAGTGTAGTTGTTAGACTAGATTAGACCCCTACCTATTTCAAAACTAACGAATCGTGGGTATTTTAAAAGAAAGGTCAAGGGATTCTACGGATATTTCAAAAGACGTATCTTTTCTTTAAAACACCGTAGCCCTTATTTTCAAAACACCGCGATTCGTGTTATTTCAAAAGGCACTATTGTAGGACTTATATTAGGGTAATGCAGATTAGTTGTCGTTGTGTCTAGTATTCAGCTCCCGCACATTATTGCTGTTGCTCCGCATCGCATACTTACATTGTTATTTCATATTGCATTGTTGATATTATGCTGTTAGGACACCAGCACCATTACCGATGATGCGTATGTACCACGTACACTTACTTGCCGGCTCACACACATCTTCATCGGTAATTTCCATGTCACGTACACCTTAGAAAATATTATTGCTTAACATAGCTTGATAGCTAGTAGTTTGACATGATATTAGTGTACTTACCTTATATGCCAGCTTAGATATTGTAGTTATTACTTGTCACTTCATGCATACTGTTATTCATTGTTATGCCGTATTCGTGGATTCTCATGCCTATATTCATGGTTTCACATGCTATTGATGATTTGGATTCGGATTTCCATGAGATTTTCTGGATTTGGGGGAAAACCGCAAAACTTGTATAAGCTTCTTTCCTCTCTTTTAAATAAAAAGTGCGGTTTCCCCATGATGTATGAGTCGTCCACCATGAGTTTGCTGATGGATTTCGAGACCCGATTCGAGGAGATGGATGAACCGTTTCGGGTACATGGTGGGCCCGGTGCGGTACCCCGGGGCAAAAAGATCGTGTTGTTGACGTTGAGCCTGTGCAGGGGAGCACGACCGACCGGTGATATTACCCGACACGTCGGATATCCGGAGGATACCGTCGTGGTCTTGAGATGGATATTAGGGGCCGGTCTGGACTGACGGGGCCCTAGATAGTGAGATTGAGACATACAGTGATATTTGAGATATTGAGGTACAGAGATTGGGACATAGAGATATCGGGATATCGGGATATTTGTTTTGTGTCGATACTAGGCACTGTTTATGCTGATTTCATTATGATATCTCGTTTTAAAAAGATACAGAAATCTCACTAATTTTTTTTGAAAGCAGTTTTCTTCAGTACATGCATTCTGTTCATGCATTCATACTCATCCTTATGATATATTGCTACCTGAGGCACTGACACGGGCACATGGGATTACACTTGGGTTAGACATGTACCCTAGCCATTGTTATAGGCTGCTGGTTATATATTTGAGGATATATTATGATCATATGGCCAAGGATTGCGTTGTTCATGCGGTTTCTGTTCGTAGATGTTTTTCTACTCACGAGTTGGCAACTCACCCCCGTTGTGCCACAGTTTCTTACAGGTTTTGTCATACAGGTTTCTTTACGGATTTGCTGGCACTGCTTCTTTCGGGTGACTTGCTAGTAGGTGGGTTTATTTGTATCGTACCTATCATTATACATTGTATATTATTATTCAGTTGTATCTAGAAGTTCCATCAACCAAACATGTATTTTATTTCAGAGATAGAGACCAATGATGTTTATTCTTTCGACCTTAGAGTCGCGCGTTGTATTTCTATGGATTTCTTGTTGTTTTGAGTTTCCTTTTGAGTTTTGATCCTCGCCCTTGGCGTTGTATATTATATTGCTTGTGTGGTTGTGACCGTCGATTGACGAAGAGCTAGCTCCCGCTTGGGGATGTCTTTTATTGATTTCGTATACTATTCATGTTGTATTCCGTTTGGGGGCCAGTATTTACAAAGGAGACTCTGCCGAAATTTTCAGGAAATATTTGATGTTTTTTAAAAACGCATAATTCGGCTTATGCTATTAAAACTACTTGATTTAAATTGGTTTTCCTTCACTCTACTACTTTTCTTGGTTTGGATTTCTGGGTTCGGCTTACTTAGATTACGTACGCCTTAAGACGTTCGTAGTTTAAGTGCCGGTCATGTTCCATACGTTCGGGACGTGACAGTAGGATTTGTATTTTTTTCAAAGACAATTACCGTATTGATAACACCGTTTCTTAGATTGTCTACCTTAAATAGGCAAGCACCCATATCTCCGGTACCCTGAGGCTCAAGAGACTGGTTCCGCTTAAACCTATATTTACTAGGGTCCTTATTGTAATTTATATAACTTGAGGGGGGTTTATGTAAAAATAATTTTGTATAGTTTTCAAAATACAACTCAAGTATTTAATTATCTTCTTTATGTACATACAACAATTTAATGATCAAGATAAATATGTATACATGTTCGAATAGCATGAAATGTGTCAAGTATATTATACGAGTAACTACCAAAAACAATGCTGTAAAGAAATATTATTTACGACTAATTAATAAAGTCGAACGAATGCGGAATGTAAGCAGAAATATGGCTCTAAGTTTTTTTCTTGCGTGAGTTCCAGTTTCACCTATATACGACTACCGGTTTGAGAGGTATATCTGTTTTCGTATCGTTGCGCAAAATAGATCAGAATCTGTTCAGTACCGTCATATATTTTTAAAACGCAGTTTGAGTTAATTTTTATCGGGTTTCAGGTTACAATGATTATTAAAAAATTGTAGGTCTTTTGATGTACTTATCCAAAACACTAAGATTTGCATGATTTGAATTTCTGAAACTCTAGTTATAATCATTTTAATATCAAAGTTTAAAACAGAAATTCAGATTTCTGAACAACAACTATATGTTATATTGCAAAGCCTATATCGGGTTGTTTCATACATTTATAAGTAATATAATATACATAAAATTATAGATTTATCAATTATGCATCTACACATCTAAATTTTGTCACGAACGGATATCGGGATTTCAAGTTATGTCCTATTTAAAAACAGTGTACGAATCAGGACATATTCTGTCCAGATCCATCGCTTAATATTGTAACGCAGTTTTCTTTATCTTATGTTGGTTTTCAGTAAAAACTTAAAACTAAGAAACTCTAGATCATTCGATTTAGATATCAAAAACACCTGAGTTTTCTCAATTTGGATACCGGTATACTAAGTTATGTGTCCTAGAAGTTGACCGATAACTGCAGTTTTCTGTTTTACGAACAGTGAATAAAAATGATGTAATTTCTAAACCGTTAAGCGATTCGATTTAAAAATTTTACAAAGTGTACAGAAAAATATATTCTATCATATGTAAATTTCCTGAAATTTTCAGAAGTAAAAATTAATTTCTAAAATTTATTTTAAAGGTAAAAGTATTGATATGTATGCTAAAATCGGCAAAAAGATTAACTAGTATTTTTTTTATGCAAGCTTCTCCTTTTCTTTTAATAAGCAAACCGATTCCATGATATATCATAGATATATTGTGGAATGAAATTTATGTTCTCACAACTCATAATAAACATTCATAGTCATGAACAAAGAATTGAAAACACTTTAATTTGAACAAGATGTAATAAGGTATTATTAAACCATATAGAACCATATATATCTAAACTTATATATATGTATATGTTTATGTTTATCTCCTTTTATGGATTATGATATGAAAAGAATAGAGGGTTCACGAGATATGACAAGAGGAGAATAAAGAGATGGAAGGGGAGAGAGAGAAGGGACTAACATACATAAGCCGGTATTGTCACCGGGCTTGTCTATCCACCGATAGACTCGCGTTACTAGTGAGACCTTCTTGAAAACTTTTTGTGTTCTTCTTCTAGGACTCTAGGTGAAGAGGGAGAAGGGAGAGATAGAAAAATGTGAGGAAGAAAAAGAAAGAGGAGGACAAATAAAGATGGTGTAATAGTGAATTATCTATCATAATATATGCATTCAACATGGAAATTAAAAGAGAAATGAAAGATCTCATTTGTAGGTTATGAGAAGAATAAAAAATGATAAAAAAAATAATTGCAAGAATGGGGATTTGAACATGTGACTTATGGAATAACAATGCAAGGACTTAACCATTGAGCTATAAGGTTGTTCATGCACATAATTAATTATAATTAAATATATGTTGTTGCTTGAAAAGAAAGTGGGTTTTTGGGCTCATAGTTTTATAAAAGAAAATGAAATTGAAATTGGATTTGGGTTATGGGCTGGGTCAGGTCTTGCGTTTAATTTGAAATAGGTTAAGGTTTAGTTTAAAGAATTAGGTTTGGGGAAAAAAATAGGTGGAATAATAAAATAATATATATATATATATATATATATATATATATATATATATATATATATATATATAATTGAAAACAAAATATACGGAAAATTACTACGAATAAATAAATACAATATTTTACTAAAGAAAGAAAACTCGATGGTATAGTAATATTGGGGTCGTTACATCCTACCCTCCTTAAAATAGTTTCGTCCTCGAAATTACTCAAGAAGGATGTTGCAACAGAGTAAGGAAACAAGATTAGGATAATGTTGTCTTCGAGCTCTGTCGATCGATACTCTAACTAATTGAGCTAATAAGTCTATAAGATACAAATAGAAAGGGTGAATAAGAATTAAGGATTCAAAAGTGGAGAGATGGACTTCAAGGAAACCGAAGGTGGAGTTCAATATGGATTCAAGGAATATGTAGTGTAAAGAATGTTTTCAGTTGTTGTTTCTTGTGTTATATTGTTTAGGTTGTTCATGCAGAAAAGAACTGCATGGTAGGGTTTCATACAGCTCTGACCTGCATGGGCCACCAACAAAACCTGTCACGCCCCGCTTCCCGGTGTATGGAGAAGGGGACGCAACGAGTCCGCTACGTATTTACTCTGAAGTTGTCACGCCCCGCTTCCCGGTGTACGGCGAAAGGGACGCAACGAGGCCGCTACGTATTTACTGTGAAGTAAATACGCTAAGCGTATCTAAGCAATATAAATATAAATGCACAAGAGACAAGATATAATAAAACAACAACTTTATTTATTCACATTCTTTTTACAATACATGGAAAAGTAAATACATGGAATAAAGCGATGCCTAAACAGTGGCATAACAGAAATGAAAAGTACTGAAATAAAAATGTGTACAATGAAACTAGAGCTCTGGGTCGTAGGAAAGCTGGTCCAAGTCCTCGCTAGTAGGCTCGATCTCCTGAGTGTCCAGATCACCTGACAACATTCCAAAGAAAAAAGAGAAGGAATGTCGTCAGCGAACAATCGCTCGGTAAGTCCCAAAGATAAGGAAGAAATAGCATAGACAGAAAGAGAAAGTAGCTTTAAAAGTTGTATTATATGGTTAACGTTGTTGTTTGTAGCTTGGTACAGAAGGGTACCAGTGTATACGAGAGGAGTCTCTATATGCCAGAGACTAGAGCAAACGGAAGTACAAGGAACCGTTATGCCACGGTACAACAGCAACGGAATATAGGTTAGGTGTCTTAATCTTGTAGTCTCGTGCCACTTCTAACACCTTCCGTACCAATCTACCCCTTAAACTCCGTAGTGTCTTGATTGTATTGTTGTATTGTAATGCAACTTGTATTGTCTTATAATATAGATTGTATAATTGGATGACTTGCCGAAACCATGATATCAGTAAATGGATGTAACTGGAGAATCATGTAAATGGAAGTATATTCATAGTTCGGTTCAGTCAATATAGATTGAATAGATTGAATATATGTATTCATGGATTCTTGTTGGATTGTAGATTGTAGATTGTACTTGAATCATATTCAGGTCAAATTATTTAATGAGACTCAGTCTGAGTCAGAACAATTAGAAAGGAAATTGAAGTCCTGATTGTTTTGATATTATCGGTAACCGCTGTACATGGATGGCAGGATTTGTGTCTTTTTCAAAGACGATTACCGTATTGATAACACCTTTGTTAAGTTGTCTACCTTAGATAGGCAAGCACCCATATCTCCGGCTCCCTGAGGCTCAAGAGACTGGTCCCGCTTAAACCTATATTTACTAGGGTCCTTAGGGTAAATTATAGAACTTGAGGGGGTTTTATGTAAAAATAATTTGTATACTTTTCAAAATACACTCCAAGTATTTATTTATCGTCTTTAGAGTTTTCATAGTTATAGATTTTATATTTGTGACATTTCTAGTGAATAAACCTATTTTCATAATACATGGTATTTAATTGTAATATTGAACTTGTATGGAATTCATGGTATTTTAATGTAAAGTGATTCTTGTGATTTTAGAAAAAAATTGGAATATTTATATTATCACAAAATAGATATTTTCATGATACATATATATATTTATATAAAAATAATTTTAATATATATTATATTTCTAGAAATCTCATTTTCTTAAGATATTTGTATTTTAAATCTCTCGAGACCGAATGCTCCTTGCGGAGGTCTGTATCTCGCACTACTAAACCCGAGGATGTGCGATAATCCACACCATCCCGAACGGGTTCCCCAAATGAGTTGTAGTGGCGCTTTGTAAAGATTTGTAAAAATACGAATTCTTATAGAAAACGGTTTTAATAGTTAGTGGTATTGATATGTAAAGTTTCGTTTTCCCATATTCTATGTTCCCGAAGGGTATTGTGCTATGTTGCATATGAGTGTTGTGAGGAGGTAGGTCATTACCTCGTGATCTACTTAAAGGTATAGCAATATTATGATATTTTAATGTCGAAATTAAACTACATGGTATTTTACTGAAAAAGTACGATAAAAATTGCAATAAGAAATATTTTGCTATGAAACTTATTCAAAATATTTTGTTAATGATTAATAGTCAAGATGTAAGAGTTTAACATGGTTGTGTTAATGGAAATTGAACTTTATAAAGAAAACCGAATCGGAAGTCGGATTTAACTCCGCTTCCGTCGGGTTTTAGAAATATGAGTTTTAAGAATAGAAAAGAGGAGAGGGAGGAGGGACTTATGGGCTTAGAGGTTAGAGAAGAGGAAGAGAAAGATGTAGGATTTGCCGGTGCTTCGTTTCGTCGCCGGAAGCTCCTAGAGTCGTCATCGGAAGATCGTCAGAGTTTTGCCCTTCGCTAACTCCACTTGTACACAAAAGTTCTATAGAGTTTTCTTGAGCGTTTGGACAGAATTGTGAGTGAGGGGGGTGTTTAGGGTGGTATATATAGGGTAAATCTAGGGTTTAGGGTAGATGAAAGGGTGTAAAGAAAAATGTATTAAATTGTATTAAAAATATGGTTTAATGGGATTTTAAAGTGTTCTGTTAATGTTCAGGAAATTTAAACTATACAAGGGTGTTAAGAAGACCAAGAGACACAACTTTTGTGTTGAAGTATCGGCGATCCGGCCGAGTCCGGCCGACGGCGGCGGGCCGAGTCGGGCCGGGGCTCGCCGCCAAGTGTCTCTCGTCACTTGGTGTAGCCTCTAGGTCATTTTTTTACATGTGTAGTGGGGTTTTACGAGTTATGCACGTGTAGGCTCTTGGGCTTCTAAAAATTTAAAAGAAAACAATATTAAAAATAATGTGGGTAATGGGGTTTGAACTCTGGTGCTTTGGTTCAGCAGTGCAAGGTCTTACCAATGAGCTACAAGCTCCTTCTTGCTATTAAAAAGCAAAACAAATATTTATGGTACTCACAGAAAATGTAAATACACTAAGTATACATTAATTTTTAAACAAATTTTTGTACACTAAAATTGGAGTTGTTACAGTCTACCCTCCTTACAAAAATTTCGTCCCCGAAATTTAAAACTTTTATTTTAAGGACTAGTTTACAAAGAGGTGAGGATATCTTGCACGCATCTCATCTTCTCTTTCCCAAGTTGATTCTCCTGGAGTGCCTTTTCTCCACATCACTCGAACCAAGTTAACTTCCTTGTTCCGAAGTGACTTCACTGTCCTATCCAGGATCTCCATAGGTTGTTGCTCATAAGATAAGTCGAGCTGTACAGTGAGCTCTGAATGATCGAGAATATGGCTGGGGTCACTCACATACCTTCTGAGTTGGGATATGTGGAACACATTATGCACTCCTTCTAATGAAGGTGGAAGTGCTAAGCGGTATGCCACTTCACCGACTCGTTCGAGTATTTCGAAGGGTCCAATGTACCTTGGACTTAGCTTACCCCGTCTTCCAAATCGGATCACTCTGCGGTTCGTAGATATCTTTAAGAATACGTGATCTCCTGGCAGGAACTCCAAGTGACGTTGCTTTGCATCAGCCCAGTGTTTTTGTCGATCTTGGGCTATGCGCATTTTTTCTATGATAGTACGAACCACATCAACAGTTGCTACTATCATTTAAGGTCCAAGAAGTTTCCTATCTCCGATGTCGTCCCAACTTAATGGCGATCGACACTTCCTTCCACATAGTGCTGCAAAAGGTGTCATTCCTATGCTTGCTTGGTAGCTGTTGTTGTATGAAAACTCAACAAGATGTAGGTGATCTTCCCATGATCCTTTGAAGTCTAACATACATGCTCTGAGCATATCCTCCAAGATCTGAATAGTTCGCTCAGACTGACCATCTGTTTGTGGATGATAAGTCATGCTGAAGTTCAGACTTGTTCCCAAGCTTGCTTGCAGACTCTGCCAAAATTGTGATCGGAACCTGGTGTCACGATCGGAGACGATGCAGACCGGTACTACATGAAGTCTCACAATTTCCTGTATGAGTTCATGGGTATCAGAGATAGTACACTATGAAGAGTTTAAATCTTTAAGTAGATTATTACCTCCATATAATTCTTTGCTAGTGTCTCAGTTGATTGGCCAACTCTAAATGGGATGAAGTGAGCCAACTTTGTGAGTCGATCCACAATGACCCATATGGCATCGTTACCCTTTGTGCTGCGAGGAAGTGCAGTCACAAAATCCATCGTGGTGTGTTTCCACTTCCATTCTGGGATTTGTAACGGTTGAAGTAATCCAGCAGTCCTATGATGTTCAGCCTTTACTTGCTGACACACCAAGCATTTAGCGACGCTTCTGGCTACTTCACGCTTCATTCCATGCCACCAGTAATTCTGACGTAGATCTTTGTATATCTTTGTACCTCCAGGGTGTACTGAGTAGAGAGAGCTGTGAGCTTCTTTCATTAACTCTTCCCGAACAGGACCTTTGGAACATATAATCTGCTGCCGTATCTCAAAGATCCGTCTTCATGGATGATGAAGTCTGTTCTGAGTCCATTCTCCACTTGTTCTCTGATCTTATGCAACTTAGCATCACTTGCTTGAGCTGCTTTGATCTGGTTGACAATGGTAGATTGAACTTGTAAATTCATCAAACTTGAAGTATTACCTGACATGACTACTTCGATCTCCATATGATGCAAGTCTTGTTGAAGCTTTCACTGAGCGGTGAGATGCATTGCTAATGGTTGGCGACTAAGAGCATCTGGAACCACATTCACCTTCCCTGGGTGATATTGCAGGTTGATGTCAAAGTCCGCCATGAGTTCTAACCATCGTCTCTGCCGCATATTCAACCCCTTCTGAGTAAACACATATTTCAGGATCTTATGATCTATGTATATGTTTACGCGTTCGCCAAGTAGATAATGGTGCCAAATCTTGAGAGCAAAGATGACGGCTGCCAATTCCAAATCATGCATCGGATAATTGCGCTCATGAGTCTTCAGCTATCTTGAAGCATAAGCCACAACCTTACCGTGCTGATGTAGAACACATCCTAATCCCTTACCGGATGCATCACAATGCACTTCGAAACCTCCAGACTGGTTCGGTATAATGAGAATAGGCGCTTATGTCAACCTTGACTTGAGTTCTACGAAAGCTTGTTCGCATGCTTCTAACCACAAAAATTCTTCATCTTTACGTGTGAGCTTGGTCAGGAGTGTTGCTATCTTTGAAAAGCCTTCAATGAACCTTATGTAATATCCAGGTAAACCCAAGAAACTCCGAATGTCCTTCACTGACTTTGGTGTCGGCCATTCGCATACTGCTGAAACTTTGGCTGGATCCACAGAGATTCCTTCGCCTGATACGATATGTCCAAGAAAACCAACTTGATTTAGCCAAAACTCGCATTTGCTGTACTTGGCATATAATTGATGTTGTCGTACAGTTTCCAGGATAATTCGTAGGTGCTCGGCATGTTCTTCCCGACTCTTAGAATACACCAGGATGTCGTCGATGAAGATGACAACAAACCTGTCTAAGTACTCCCGGAAAACTTGATTCATCAGATTCATGAATATTGCTGGTGCGTTGGTCACTCCAAATAGCATCACTAGAAATTCGTAATGTCCATAGCGAGTTCTGAAAGCCGTTTTATGAATATCAGCTTCCTTGACCTTCACCTGATGATAACCTGAACGAAGATCTAATTTAGAGAAAACACAAGATCCACTTAGCTTATCGAATAAATTGTCGATGCGCGGGAGTGGATACTTGTTCTTTATCGTGACTTCGTTCAAGGCTCTGTAATCAATGCACATTCTGTATGAACCTTCCTTCTTCTTCACAAGCAGTACTGGTGATCCCCAATTTGAAGTGCCGGGATGAATCCATCCTTTCACCAATAATTCGTCCAACTGTGTTCGGACTTCCTTCAAACCTTCTGGACTTAATTGATAAGGTGATTTGATCACCGGTTGTGCTCCTGGTACTAAATCAATGCTGAATTCAAGAGCTTGATCGGGAGGCAAACCTGATATATCGTCAGGAAACACGTCGTCGAACTCTCGAACCACTTCTGGCCTTGATTCATCCTCTGCTTGAGCTGCTGCAATCACTGCTTCACTTGGCTTCGCTTTGTATGTACTTGGTTCCAGGGTACGGTCTCCACTTTTGTAATAGAAGACCGGATGGCCTGGAATCTCGAATACTACCTTCTTTTGACGACAGTCGATGGTAGCATAAAAGGTTCCGAGCCAATCTATACCTAGAACCACATCGAAGTTCGGTATGTCCACACTTTGAAGTCAGCGTAGAATTCTCTGCTGCAGACAACTACTGGACACAAGCTGTATCCCATTGTTGCCTTTAGAACGCCATTTCCTGAACTGACATTCCAGCTGGATACCAGCGGTGTGACTAGAATCGCATGAGTTCGGACGAACCGTTGCGACATAAAGCAGTGAGATGCTCCAGTATCGAACAGTGCTGGTGCAGGTAGTGAGGCTACTAAGATTGTACCTAAGGTATGTGGGATATGTTTTAGGTTTAGGGGAAAGTGTGTAGATAAGTAGCAAGACTGAAAGAAAAGTTTGAGAAGAAAAAGTTACCAGTGATAACTTGTCCAGTGGCCTCAGCTTCTTCCACTGTCGTCGTGAAAGCCTGGCGCCGTGGTACATTCCTCCTGGCCTAAGAAGCATTCCTCGGGACGTTCCGTTGAGCTTGATGGAACTGACGAGGAGGAGGTGCAGCTTGTGGTCCTCTAGGTGGTAGAGCAGGTAGTGCAAGTCTTGTAGCAAGTGCCTGAAAGGCTGGTCGCTACGGGTAAGTGATTGCTGGCCTGGGTGCAGTAATTGGATTTTGTCTATGAGGACAAGACCCGATATCATGAGCAGCTGAGCCGCAGACTAAGTAAAGACGGTTGGCTCGCGGCAGTCTTGCAACATATGCCCATTTCTCTTGCAGTAGTTACAAAAAGCTGGGCTAGGACGGTTGTTCGGTACTCCGGGTCGCCTTGGCACAAAAAGTGGCCTTGACGAGGCTCCTCCTGTCATCTGGTTGACAGGTGCTTAACTCTTGCAAACTGAGGTCTGCCCCTCGCCTTTACCACTGCCTCATAACGGCCGGCAGCTTTCAGAGCCGATTCATGAGTCGAAAAATCTCCTGTGGCCAGTGCAGCCTGGATCTCCGAATCCAAACCTTGTTGAAATCGACGAGCTCTGATCTCATCCGTTGGTATCAGGTGTGCCGCAAATCTATTAAAGGATTGTGTTAGCTGTGTAGTATGTGATATATTGAACAATTCGAATTATTGAGACATATCTTACCGACTAAGCATGGTGAACTCAGCGTCATATTCATCTATCGACTTGGTCCACATCGAACCTTGTTGCAGATGGATGAACTGCTGTTCCATGTCGAACCTGGCAGTCTCAGGGAAGTACTTAGCGTCGAACATGTTGCGGAAAGTCTTCCATTCGATGGGTTGTTCAAGACGGCTTTCTTCCGCCTTCTACCAGTTCCGTGCATTGTCTGTGAGCTGTAATTTTGCAACACGAACCCAAGCTATTTCTGGCACTTGTGCTGCTGCCAGATCATCTTCGATACCCTGAGCCCATTCCTCAGCATCCAGTGGGCTCCCTTTTCCTGAGAACTGTTTTGGGTGCAAAGCCCTAAATTGCTTCACCCCAGGTGCTTCTGCCTCTGGACGGTTCATTAAAAGAGTAGTCTGCTACTGCTGTCCCTCTAGGATGCTGCGGATCGCCTCAAGCAGAACCATCTGCTCGTTGAGTGGAGCAGGGACGGCAGGTGTGATTGGTAGTGGAGGTGGAGTGTTGTTGAAGTTAGTGCTGGTGTTGTTCGTGGAATCCATAACCTTGAAAGCAAAATTTTGGTTAGGACAGATTCAAACTATATGGAATGATATGATTCAAGGAATATGAATTGTAAAGAATATTTTAGTTGCTGGTTCTTGTATTATATTGCTTAGGTTGTTCACGCAGAACAGAACTGCATGGTAGAGTTTCATATAGCTCTGACCTGCATGGGCCACCAACAAAACCTGTCACACCCCGCTTCCCGGTGTACGGCGAAGAGGACGCGACGAGGCCGCTACGTATTTACTGTGAAGTAAATACGCTAAGCGGATCTAAGCAATATAAATATAAATGCACAAGAGACAAGATATAATAAAACATCAACTTTATTTATTCACATTCTTTTTACAATACATGGAAAAGTAAATACATGGAATAAAGCGATGCCTAAACAGTAGCATAACAGAAATGAAAATTACTGAAATAAAAATGTGTACAATGAAGCTAGAGCTCTAGGTCGTAGAAAAGCTGGTCCAAGTCCTCGCTAGTAGGCTCGATCTCCTGAGTGTCCAGATCACCTGACAACATTCCAAAGAAGAAAGAGAAAGAATATCGTCAGCGAACAATCGCTCGGTAAGTCCCAAAGATAAGGGAGAAATAGCATAGACAGAAAGAGAAAGCAGCTTTTAAAGTTGTATTATATGGTTAACGTTGTTGTTTGTATCTTGGTACAGAAGGATACCAGTGTATACGAGAGGAGTCTCTATATGCCAGAGACTAGAGCAAACGGAAGTACAAGGAACCGTTATGCCACGGTACAACAGCAACGGAATATAGGTTAGGTGTCTTAATCTTGCAGTCTCATGCCACTTCTAACACCTTCCGTACCAATCTACCCCTTAAACCCCGTAGTGTCTTGATTGTATTGTTGTATTATAATGCAACTTGTATTGTCTTGTAATATAGATTGTATAATTGGATGACTTGCCGAAACCATGATATCAGTAAATGGATGTAACTGGAGAATCATGTAAATGGAAGTATATCCATGATTCGGTTCAGTCAATATAGATTGAATAGATTGAATATATGTATTCATGGATTCTTGTTGGACTGTAGATTGTAGATTGTATCATATTCAAGTCAGATTATTTAATGAGACTCAGTCTGAGTCAGAACAATTAGAAAGGAAATTGAAGTCCTGATTGTTTTGATATTATCGATAACCGCTGCACATGGACGGCAGGATTTGTGTCTTTTTCAAAGACGATTACCGTATTGATAACACCTTTGTTAAGTTGTATACCTTAGATAGGCAAGCACCCATATCTCCGGCTTCCTGAGGCTCAAGAGACTGGTCCCGCTTAAACCTATATTTACTAGGGTCCTAGGGTAAATTATAGAACTTGAGGGGGGTTTATGTAAAAATAATTTGTATACTTTTCAAAATACACCCCAAGTATTTATTTATCGTCTTTAGAGTTTTCATAGTTGTAGATTTTATATTTGTGACATTCCTAGTGAATAAACATATTTTTCATAATACATGGTATTTAATTGTAATATTGAACTCGTATGGAATTCATGGTATTTTAATGTAAAGTGATTCTTGTGATTTTAGAAAAAAATTGAAATATTTATATTATCACAAAATAGAAATTTTCATGATACATATATATATATATATATATTTATATAAAAATAATTTTAATATATATTATATTTCTAGAAATCTCATTTTCTTAAGATATTTGTATTTTAAATCTCTCGAGACCGAATACTCCTTGCGGAGGTCTGTATCTCGCACTACTAAGCTCGAGGATGTGCGATAATCCACACCATCCTGGACGGGTTCCCCAAATGGGTTGTAGCGGGCTTTGCAAAGATTTGTAAAAATACGAATTCTTATAGAAAACGGTTTTAATAGTTAGTGGTATTGATATGTAAAGTTTCGTTTTCCCGTATTCTATGTTCCCGAAGGGTATTGTGCTATGTTGCATATGAGTATTATGAGGAGGTAGGTCATTACCTCGTGATCTACTTAAAGGTATATCAAGATTATGATATTTTAATGTCGAAATTAAACTACATGGTATTTTACTGAAAAAGTACGATAAAAATTGCAATAAGAAATATTTTGTTATGAAACTTGTTCAACATGTTTTGTTAATGATTAATAGTCAAGAAGTAAGAGTTTAACATGGTTGTGTTAAGGGAAATTGAACTTTATAAAGAAAATCGAATCAGAAGTCGGATTTAATTCCGCTTCCGTCGGGTTTTAGAAATATGAGTTTTAAGAATAGAAAAGAAGAAAGGGAGGAGGGACTTACAGTCTTAGAGGTTAGAGAAGAGGGAGAGGAAGACGTAGGATTTGCCGGTGCGTCGTTTCGTCGCCGGAAGCTCCTAGAGTCTTCGTCGGAAGATCGCCGGAGTTTTGCCCTTCGCTAACTCCACTTGTACACAAAAGTTCTATAGAGTTTTCTTGAGAGTTTGGACAGAATTGTGAGTGAGGGGTGTGTGTTTAGGGTGGTATTTATAGGGTAAAGCTAGGGTTTAGGGTAGGTGAAAGGGTGAAAAGAAAAATGTATTAAATTGTATCAAAAATATGGTTTAATGGGATTTTAAAGTGTTCTGTTCATGTTCAGAAAATTTAAACTATACAGGGGTGTTAAGAAGACTAAGAGACACAACTTTTGTGTTGGAGGATCGACGATCCGGCCGAGTCCGGCTGGCGGCGGCGGGACGAGTCGGTCGAGTCGTCGGCCCGAGTCGGCCGAGTCGGGCCGGGGCTCGCCGCCACGTGTCCCTCGGTGTAGTTCCTGGGATAGTTTGTTTTACATGTGTATTGGGGTTTTTACGAGTTATGCACGTGTAGGCTCTTGGGCTTCTAAAAATTTAAAAGAAAAAATATTAAAAATAATGTGGGTGATGGGATTTGAATTCTAGTGCTTTGGTTCAGCAGTGCAAGGTCTTACCAATGAGCTACAAGCTCCTTCTTGCTATTAAAAAGCAAAACAAATATTTATGTTACTCACAGGAAATGTAAATACCCCAAGTATACATTAATTTTTAAACAAATTTTTATACACTAAAATTGGAGTTGTTACAGAAGTAAATACGCTAAGCGTATCTAAGCAATATAAATAAAAATGCACAAGAGACAAAAAATATAATTGAACAGCAACTTTATTTATTCACATTCTTTTTACAATACATGGAAAAGTAAATACATGGGATAAAGCGATGCCTAAACAATGGCATAACAGAAATGAAAAGTACTGAAATAAAATGTGTACAATGAATCTAAAGCTCTGGGTCGTAGGCTAGCTGATCCAAGTCCTCGCTGGTGGGCTTGATCTCCTGAGTGTCCAGATCACCTGACAACATTCCAAAGAAGAAAGATAAGGAATGTCGTCAGCGAACAATCGCTCGGTAAGTCCCAAAGATAAGGGAGAAATAGAATAGACAGAGAGAGAAAGTAACTTTTAAAGTTGTATTATATGGTTAAAGCTGTTGTTTGTAGCTTGGTACAGAAGGATGCCAATGTATACGAGAGGAGTCTCTATATGCCAGAGATTAAGGGCAACAGGAGTGCAAGAAACCATTTATGCCACGGTACAACAATAACATGAATTCAGATTAGGTGTCTTAAGTCTTGCAGTCCCGTGCCACTTCTAACACCTTCCGTACCATCTACCCTTTAGAAACCCCGTGATGTCTTGATTGTATAGTTGTATTGTATTGTCTTGTATAGGTGGATGACTTGCCGAAACCATGATATCTGTAAAATGGATGTATCTGGAGAATCGTGTAGATGGAAGTATATCCATGGTTCGGTTCAGTCAATATAGATTGAATAGATTGAACATATTGAATACAAGGATTCATGTTAAATTGTAGTTTGATACTTGAATCATATTCAAGTCAGATTGGTTATATTGAGACTCAGTCTGAGTCAGACAATTAGAAAAGAAATTGAATCCTGAATTAGGTTTTGGTGTTATCGGTAACTGCTGCACATGGACGGCAGGATTTATAACTTTTTCATAGAAAATTACCGTATTGATAACACCGTTTGTTAGATTGTCTACCTTAGATAGGTAAGCACTCATATCTCTGGCTCCTTGAGGCTCAAGAGACTGGTTCCGCTTAAACCTATATTTACTAAGGTCCTTATTGTAATTTATATAACTTGAGGGGGTTTTATGTAAAAATAATTTTGTATAGTTTTTAAAATACAACTAAAGTATTTAATTATCATATTTATGTACATACAACAATTTAATGATCAAGATAAATATGTATACATGTTCGAATAGCATGAAATGAGTCAAGTATATTATACGAGTAACTACAAAAAACAATGCTGTAAAGAAATATTATGTATGACTAATTAATCAAGTCGAACGAATGCGGAATATAAACAGAAATATGGCTATAAGTGTTTTTCATACGTGAGTTCCAGTTTTACCTAAATACGACTACCGGTTTGAGAGGTATATCTGTTTTTGTATCGTTGCGCAAAACAGATCAGAATCTGTTCAGCACCGTCATATATTTTTAAAACGCAGTTTGAGTTAATTTTTATCGGGTTTAAGGTTACAAATATTATTAGAAAATTGTAGATATTTCGATATACTTATCCAAAACACTAATATTCGCACGATTTGAATTTCTGAAACCCTAGTTATAATCATTTTAATATCAACGTTTAAAACAGAAATTCAGACTTCTGGACAGCAACTATATGTTATATTGCAAAGCCTATATCGGGTTGTTTCATGCATTTCTAAGTAATATAATATACATAAAATTATAGCTTTATCAATTATGCATCTACATATCTAAATTTTGTCACGAACGGATATCGGGATTTCGAGTTATGTCCTATTTAAAAACAGCGTGCGAATCAGGACATATTCTGTCCAGATCCGTCGCTTAATATTGTAACGCAGTTTTTTTTTATCTTATGTTGGTTTTCAGTAAAAAATTAAAACTAAGAAAATCTATATCTTTCGATTTATATATCAAAAACACCTGAGTTTGCTCAATTTGGATACCGGTATACCAAGTTATGTGTCCTAAAAATTGACCGATAACTGCAGTTTTCTGTTTTACGAACAGTGAATAAAAACGATAATTTCTAAACCTTTAAGCGATTCGATCTAAAAATTTTACAGCGTGTACAGAAAAATATATTCTATCATATGTAAATTTTCTAAAATTTCCAGAAGTAAAAATTAATTTCTAAAATTTATTTTAAAGGTAAAGGTATTAATATGTATGCTAAAATCGGCAAAAAGATTAACTAGTATTTTTTTTATGCAAGCTTCTCCTTTTCTTTTAATAAGCAAACCGATTCCATGATATATCGTAGATATATTGTGGCATAAAATTTATGTTCTCACAACTCATAATAAACATTCACAGTCATGAACAAAGAATTGAAAACACTTTAATTTGAACAAGAGGTAATAAGTTATTATTAAACCATATAGAACCATATATATCTAAACTTATATATATGTATATGTTTATATTTAATTTCTCTTATGAATTATGATATGAAAAGAATAGCGGGTTCACGAGATATGACAAGAGGAGAATAAAGAGATGGAAGGGGAGAGAGAGAAGGGACTTACATACACAAGCCGGTATTGTCACCGAGCTTGTCTATCCGCCGATTGCCTCGCGTTACTAGCGAGACCTTCTTGAAAACTTCTTTGTGTTCTTCTTCTAGGACTCTAGATGAAGAGGGAGAAGGGGGAGATAGAAAAATGTGAGGAAGAAAAAGAAAGAGGAGGACAAATAAAGATGGTGTAATGGTGAATTATCTATCATAATATTTGCATTCAACATGGGAATTAAAAGATAAATGAAAGGTCACATTCATTTTGGAAATGAAAGGTCTCATTTGTAAGTTATGAGAAGAATAAAAAATGATAAAAAAAATAATTGCAAGAATGGGGATTTGAACATGTGACTTATACAATAACAATGCAAGGACTTAACCAATGAGCTATAAGGTTGTTTATACACATATTTAATTAGAATTAAATATGTGTTGTTGCTTGAAAAGAAAGTGGGCTTTTAGGCTCATAGTTTTATAAAAGAAAATAAAATTAAAATTGGATTTGGGTTATGAGCTGGGTCAGGTCTTGCGTTTAATTTGAAATGGGTTAAGATTTAGTTTAAAGAATTAGGTTTGGGAAAAAAAATAGATGAAATAATAAAATAATATATATATAATAAAAAACAAAATATACGGAAAAATACTACGAATAAATAAATACAATATTTTACTAAAAAAAGAAAACACGATGGTATAGTAATATTGGGGTCGTTACATCGATCCTTAGCGCGGGAGGGCAAGGAGTTGCCTGCTAAGGATGAACCGAGCAGGGTTACTGCCCGGTTGCCTCTTGGTGAGGGCTTCGATTCTTAGCGCGGGAGGGAATGGAGTTGCCTGCTAAGGATGGACCGAGCAGGGTTGCTGCTCGGTTGCCTCTTGGTGAGGGCTTCGATCCTTAGCGCGGGAGGGCATGGAGTTGCCTGCTAAGGATGGACCGAGCAGGGAAGCTGCTCGGTGGCCTCTTGATGAGGGCTTTGATCCTTGGCGCCGTTGGGTAAGAGATTACCAGCCTAGGATGGACCGAGCAGGGAAGCCGCTCGGTGGCCTCTTGATGAGGGCTTTGATCGTCGGCGTCGTTGGGTAAGATATTACCAGCCAAGGATGGACCGAGCAGGGAAGCCGCTCGGTGGACTCTTGGTGAGGGCTTCGATCCTTAGTGCGGAAGGGTAAGGAGTTGCCTGCTAAAGATGGACTGAGCAGGGTTGCTGCTCATTGTCGCGAAGCTCTTCCTGTCCTTCTGAGATGTGTGAATGTCGGGAAGGGTGACCGCCGCAGGCGGCACGTGGCAGAGGCGAGGCGTCTCAGAATCCGCGTCATTCCCATTTCGATTTTCCGAGAAACACGGGATACCCGCCATGTGGCAGCGCAGCATTGGGAGAATCGATCGAATCTCAGGATTCGCGCCCATGCGCGCGCAAATTTGGGTTTTTGGGGATTCGGCGAAGGCTATAAATAGAGAGGGAGACACCAACTTTCCAGCATTGCTTTTCGAGATGGCCGGGCGTATCTATGCGATCGAAGAGATCATTACTCCTGACGACATCTATATATACGACCAGTCTATTTCCGAGGAGAGGTACCAGAGGGTGGTCCGGCGCATCGAGGACCACATCGGCCGTCTCCTTCCTCGCCGATCTCCCCTTCTCCAGTTGCTGATGTACGCAATTTGGAGGAGGTCCTCGGGGTTGTACAACCCCCTTGCCGAGGAACTCCTGGACGAGGCGCTCGACAAGGTGCGTACGATCTTCTTGATCGGTCTCATTCCGAAGACCAGGCATGACCGATCCTTGGCCCTCATTTTGGAGTGCTTCCAAAAAAGACATATCATGAGCCAGGGCTCGGCGAGTGGAGCGTCAGGTGCCTCCGTGGCATCCCGGGTTCACGGGCAGCACCAGCAGGAGCGGGTTGCGGAGGCTAGGGCTCGGTTGGCGGAAATTTACTCTGAGTATCACCATGAGTACTTTCTCGATCCCGTTCCCCCTCTGTTATAAATTTTTCTTTTTCCTTTTTCTATAAGGCTGAGGAGCTCACAATACCTTTCGAATAAATAAAATTCTCCTTTTTGCAATGCTCTATTGTTTCCCTCTTATTATTAAATAAAAAGAACTTAGAAAGATTTACATCGCTTTTTGTGAAAGAATAAATATACATTCATAGATATTCTTTTCAGAGGTACAGCTTAAGCTTCTCGGCGTTGTAAGGCCGTGGAAATTTGCGACCATTCGCATTTTGTAAACGATAGGATCCGCCGGGCAGGACCTCGGAGACGAGGAAGGGTCCGTCCCATTTCGGGAAAAACTTATGCAGCTTTCCTTGATCGACGAACTCGTTCCGCCTTAGGACTAAATCTCCGGTTTTAAAGAAGCGATGCTTGACTCGCGCGTTGTAGTAGCGGGCGGTTTGCTGTTGATAAGCGGCAGCTCTGATCTGAGCCCGGTCCCGTTTCTCTAACAACACGTCCAGATTAGTCCGGACGGCCGAGGTGTTGGCTTCATCGTCGAAGTGCTCGACCCTGTGACTGGGCAGCCCGATCTCCGCTGGGACCATTGCTTCAGTGCCGTAGCAGAGGCTGAAAGGGGTCTCTCCGGTGGGGGTCTTCTTCGACGTGCGTAAGGCCAATAAGACCCGGGGAAGTTCCTCGACCCAACTGACTTGTCGTCCTTCTAGGCGTGTCCGAAGACCTCGGATGACATCCCGGTTAGCGACCTTTGCCTGCCCGTTGCACTGGGGATGCGCGACCGCGGCAAACTTCATAAGGATATGGTATTCGCTGCAAAATTCCTTAACTTTTTCGTTTTCAAAATTTGTCCCGTGATCGGTGATGATACACCTCGGGATACCGCACCGGAATATTACATTGTTCTGCAGGAACTTGATAGTCATGGTTGCATCCGGTTTCCTGATGGGCACGGCCTCGATCCACTTCATGAAGTAGTCCACTGCAACGAGGACGTACTTGTGTCTGCCCGTACCGGTAGGGAACTGGCCTATCATGTCCATTCCCCACTGGGCAAACGTCCAGGGGGAGGTTAGGGCTGTTAGCTCGGTAGCCGGAAGGCGAGGTATGCTGCCATGGAGTTGGCAGCTCTTGCACCTCCTGACGTGCTTCTGGGCGTCCTGATGAATCATCGGCCAATAGTACCCTTGGAGAAGTGCCTTCTGGATTAAGGTGCGGGCCCCTTGGTGTGCGCCGCCGACCCCTTCGTGAATCTTACGGAGGACGTAGTTGGCCTCATGGGGATTGACGCACCGGAGTAGGGATTGAGTGAAGGATTTCTTATAGAGGTTCCCATTGCTCCAGACGAAATGGCGAGCTTTGGCTCGGAGACGGCGGGTTTCCCCTCGATCTTCTAGGAGTGCACCTTCCCTCAGGACTCCCACGAAGGGCTTCCTCCAAACCCGGTCTTCTTCCCGGGCTGTGTACACTTGAAGTGACGTCGCCCTATCTTCCACGCTGGGCTATGGTAAGGCCTCGAAGAGGATGTTTCTCATGTTGTTGGCCGTATAAGATGAAGCTAGCTTACTCAAGGCGTTGGCCTGGACGTTTAGCTGTTTGGGGATCTGCTCCACTTGGACTTCATCGAAGTCCTTTCGTAATCTTCTCACCTCGGCCAGATACTTCACCATCAGAGGCTCCCGTACTTCGAATCGGCCGGTCACTTGGCCAACAACTAGGGCGGAGTCGCTGCGGACCCGGATCATTTTCAGCCCCACTCCGGAGGCTATCCGTAGTCCGGCCAGCAAGGCCTCGTATTACGCTGCATTGTTTGAGGCTTTGAACCCGAGCTTCAGATAATACTCCATCTCTGTCTCGTTCGGGCCCCGAATGATGAGTCTGGCACCACAGCGTTCCTTGGTTGAGGACCCGTCAACATAAAGGATCCAATCAGGGACGGAGTCGGGCCTCTCATTGATTGAGGGTTGAGCTCCGGGGGCCAGCGTGGATTCCGCCTCTTTACCGGGGATGGTGCACTCGACGATAAAATCGGCCAGGACTTATGCCTTGATTGCCTGCCTCGGGTAGTATTTTATGTCGAACTGGGACAGCTCCCACCTCCATTTCTCCAAACGACCAGAGGACTCGGGGGAGGCGAGGATAGCCCCTAAAGGCCGCTTGGTAAGAACGAGGATGGTGTGCGCCTGGATATAGTGACGTAGTTTCCTTGAGGCCACGATGAGTGCCAAGACGATCTTCTCTATGGCCGGGTACCTCATTTCCGCATCTTTGAAGACGTGGCTCACATAGTATACCGGCTTCTGGACTCCCTCGACCTCTCGGACGAGCACCGAACCTGCAGCTTGGTCGGACACCGCTAGATATAGCGATAGCTCGTCCCCTTCAACTGGCCGGGTCAGTAGTGGGGAGTTGCAAGGTGTCTCTTTAATTGCTCAAAGGCGGTATGGCACTCTTCTGACCATTCGAACCATGGTATCTTCCTTAGAGCTTTGAAGAACGGGAGGCACTTTTCCCCAGACCTCGACATGAAACAACTCAGAGCGGCTACCCGCCCTGTTAGCCGCATGATTTCGACGTTAGTCTTTGGCGCGGCCATATTGAGGATGGCGCTGATTTTCTCCGGGTTAGCCTCGATTCCACGGTAGGTGACCATGAAGCCAAGGAACTTTCCACTGGTGACCCCGAATGCGCACTTGGCGGGGTTCAGTTTCATCTTGTATTTGCGGAGGACGTCGAATGCCTCGCCCAGATCCTTGGCGTGTTCATATGACGAGGTTGATTTGATAAGCATGTCATCGACATAAAACTCCATGTTCCTGCCGATCAGTGGCTTGAACATCCGATTAACCAAGCGTTGTTATGTAGCCCCGGCATTTTTGAGGCCGAAGGGCATCACCTTATAGCAGTATACCCCCCGGTCCATTGTGAATGCGGTGAGATCCTCGTCCGCCGGATTCATACGGATCTTGTTGTAGCCGGAGAAAGCATCCATGATGCTAAGTAGCTTGTGGCCTGCCGAACTGTCGACGAGCTGATCTATCCGAGGGAGGGGATAGTTGTCTTTCGGGTAAGCCTTGCTGAGGTCAGTGAAGTCGACGCACATGCGCCATTTCCTGCTAGACTTTTTAACCATGACTACATTCGCCAACCATTCTGAGTAAGGCACGTTCCAAAGAAATTTGGCGGCGAGGAGCCTGTCTACCTCGTCCTCGATCGCTTTTTGTTTGATCGGGGCGAAGCTTCGCTTTTTCTGCCTGACGGGCCGGACCGTAGGGTCCACCCCGAGCTTATGTGATATGATTTTGGGGTCAATCCCAGGCATGTCCGCAGGCACCCAGGCGAATATGTCCGATTTATTTATGAGGAAGTGGATCAGGTCATCTCGGCGATTCCCCATCAAGAGTGACCCGATCTGGACGGTTCGCTCAACGTCCCCCTCCGCAAGGGGGGCCTCAGTCAGCGGTTCCACTGGGGTTCCTCGGACCTCTTTTTGCTCGTCTCAAGTATCCAGGGAACCCTTGATAGCATCCTCGCCCTCAAGGTCATTGTTTGGCCGCTCAGACGTAGATGTTGCTGTGAAGCAAACATTTGCGGTTTGTTGGTTCCCGTAGGCCCGACCTATCCCGTCTTGGTCGAGTGGGAACTTCATCGCTAGGTGGTAGGTCGATATCTGGGCCCGGAGGGGGTTCGGTGTCGGGCGACCTAGGAGGATGTTGTAGGCCGATGGAATTCTCGCGACGATAAACTCCACAGGCACGGTGCGCGTACGGCCCGTCTCCCCGATGTTAAGTTGGAGGGTGATAACCCCTTCCGCCGGGATGGAGTGGTTAGTGAACCCTGACAGGATGTGGGCGTTCGTCCTTAGGTCCGACGGGGTGAGTCCCATATGCAGAAAGCAGTTATAAAAGAGAATGTCCGCCGAGCTTCCCGAGTCGACCAATATCCTCTGCACTTCATAGCGGTGGACCCGGGCTGTGATCACCAGAGGGTCGTTGTGAGGTAGGGATATCCTATGGAGGTCCTCATCGGTAAAGATGATCGGCTCGGCCGCTTTAGCCTTCTTCCTTGGGTGGCTGCCAGTCCCCTCGACCGGTAAGGGGTGCCGCATTTCGTCGGTCCCCGTCGCACCCTCCGCTGACACGACCATGATTTGGCCGATTGTCAATTCGCTGGGAGGGGGATGGTGCTCTTTCTCACGGTCGGCTTGCCGCTTGTCTTGCAAGTACCTTGCTAGGTGCCCTGAGCGGATCAACTCCTCGATGTATTCTCAGAGATGCTTGCAGTTCTCGATGGGGTGGCCCTACGACCTGTGGAAAGCGCAGTAGGGGCCCCGGGTACGCTTAGCCGCCCTATTCGAGACTGGGGGGAGTTTGAAGAACCTCTCGCCTTTTGCCTCCTCCAATAGTTCCGTCTGGGAGACGCTGAGCTGGGTGTACTCCTGAAACTTCGGAGAGTAGGGCTTTGACCGCTCAATCTTCTTTTTCTCCTCCCTGGCCCTTTTCTTCTGATCGACTTGCTCTGTTCGGGGCAGGTTGGCGTTCACCTCGGACTCAAGCTGGATCTCACGTTCAGTCCAGGCCTTTACTTCGGCCATGGTCTTAGGTTGCGCTAATGCAAAGGAGCGTAACCAGTCCTTGTGCCTAAAACCCGACCTAAGGGCCGTAATGACCGTTTCGTCCCGGTGCTCTGGGACCTTAAGAAGAGCGTTGTAGAAGCGGGTGACGTACCCTTTGAAGGATTCTTTGTCCCCGCTCTTTATGGTGAAGAGATGATCAACGGTCCTCTTTTGCTGTCTGTTCCCGACGAAATGACCGAGGAATTGGGTGGCCAGCTCATCGAAGGTAGAGATTGAGCATGGCGCGAGTCATCGGAACCAGTCTCTTCCAGAGCGGATGAAAGTGGCGGGGAAAGCGCGGCATTGCGCGGTGTCGGAATTGTTTTGGAAACTCATCCCGGCTGTGAACGCGTCCAAATGGTCTTTCGGGTCGGTGTCATGCCCTGCTTCGCGGTGTACGGCGAAGGGGACGGGACTGGTCCTCTACGTATTTACTCAGAAGCAAATACGCTAAGCGTAATTAAGCAATATAAAAGTAAGCATAAGAGACAAGAGATATAAACTGAACAACAACTTTATTTATTAACATTCTTTTTTTCAATGCATGAAAAGTAAATACAACTGAATAAAAAGCAATGCCTAAGCAATGGCATAACAGAAATGAAAGTACTGAATGGAAAGTGTACAAGACTAGAGCTCGGGGTCTTCACTGAACTGGTCCAAGTCTTCAGCAGTGGACTCGATATTTGACGGATCCAAATCACCTGACGACATTCAAAGAAGAAAGAAATAGAATGTCGTCAGCGAACAGGTCGCTCGGTAAGTCTCAAAGATAATAGGAGAAATAGAATAGACAGAGAGTAAGAGAGAGCGAGAGAGTAGCTTTTACAATTGTATTATATTGTTATATTGTTGTATTTAGTATTAACGTTGTTGTTTGTAGCTTGGTACAGAAGGATACCAGTGTATACGAGAGGAGTCTCACTTGCCCCGGAGACTAAGGTATCAGGAACTCAAGGAACCGTTATGCCATGGTACAACAGCAACTGAATTCATGTTAGGTGTCTTAATCTTACCGTCTCGTGCCACTTTTAACACCTTCCATACCAATCTACCCCTTAAACCCCGTAGTGTTTTGATTGTATTGTTGTATTGTATATTGTATTGATTGTATAATCGATTGACTGACCGAAATCATGATATCAGTAAACGGATATAACTGTAGAATCATGTAAATGGAATAACTGGAGAACCATGTAAATTGAATGTATATCCATGGTTCGCTTCAGTTAAGTTGTATAGATAGATTAATGTATATCCATGGTCCTGAATGTTTTTATTAATTTGTCTACCTTAGATAGGCAAGCATCCACTTCTCCGGCTCCCTGAGGCTCAAGAGATTGGTCCCGCTTAAACCTATGTTTACTAGGGTCCTTAGGGTAATTTATAGAACTTGAGGGGTTTTATGTAAAAATACTTTTATATACTTTTCAAAATACACCCCAAGTATTTATTATTCGTCTTTAGAGTTGTAATGAATGTAGATTTTACATTATGATATTTCTAGTGAAAATATCCTAATTTCATAAATAAAGGTATTTATCTGTAATATTGATTTATATGGAATTCATGGTATTTTAGTGTAAAATTGACTCTTGTGATATTGTAGAAAATGTGGAATATTTATAATACTTCAAAAATAGATATGTTTATGTTACATATACATATATTTATATGAAAATAAGTTTTGTATATATCTATAATATTCTAGAAGTCTCGTTTTCTTAAGATGTCGTATTTTAAATCTTTCGAGACCGAATGCTCCTTGCGGAGGTCTGAATCTCGCACTACTAAGCCCGAGGATGTACGATAATCCGCACCATCCCGAACGGGTTCCGCAAAATGGGTTGTAGCGGCGCTTTGCAAAGATTGTATAAATACTAAATTCTTTAGAAAACGGTTTTATTAAGTAAATGGTATTTATTTGTAAAGATGTCAATTTTCCGTATTCTATGTTCTAGGGTCTCCTAAGTCGACAAGACTATTCCTAACTGGTCCAAAACGACAAGTTGTGAGATATCTCAAATCGCCTCTTCACCGCCAATTGTGGCCAGGTAAGTACAAGTGAAGAAAGGAGGGATCCGCTCACGAATCACCGTGAGACGGGCCTTTTAAACTTACCTTTTTCACTTGCCTAGCCTAGACACCACAAAGTCAGGTTTAGATAAACGACTGATGTCCACAACTTATCCTATTTTCATAATAAGTGGTATTTATTTATAACGATATATCAATACTAAATCTTTTAGAAATGGCTATATTAAGTAAAGGTTATTTAAATGAAAATGTTTGTGTAACAACTCCATTTTTGATGTACAAAGAATTGTTTTAAATTCAAATTATACTTGGAGTATTTAATGTTGCTGATATCTCTTTAAGTATTTATTTCACACCATAATTACAAGAAAGAGCTTGTAGCTCATTGGTAATATCTTGCACTGCTGAACCAAGCCACCAGAGTTCAAATCACATGCCCCACATTATTTTTAATATTGTTTTGTTTTAGATTTTATAGAAGCCCAACAGTCCAACAGCCATAACTCCAGAATTTCCCACTACACCCACAAAGTTAGATGTTCCAGTGCCTGCCCCCGGCGACCCCCTACCTCCCGATCACCGGACTCGGCCGGGATCGGCCGAGTCGGCTGGCGGACCGGCCGACTCGGGCCGGCGCCGCCGGCCGGACCGCCGAGTCCCCAACAGAAAATTTTTGCCTCTTGGTCTTCTCTATCCCTCTGTATACTTTAATTACTCAGATCGTTTCCAGAGAGCACAATAACTCTCATTCAATCCATTTTTTAATACATTTTTCCTATTTTTTTACATTTTTTAATTAAAAACCCTACACCTACCCTAACCCTACCCTAACCCTATAAATACACCCCTACCTCCTACCCTTTCATCCTAAAATTCTGACCCCACTCTCTCAAAATCTCAAGAAAACTTTGTACTTTGAAAAAAGAGCGAAAGGCGAAGCCCCGACGAAATCGACGGCGAACTTCCGGTGATTGTGCTAGGAACTCTCGGCGACGAATCGACGCACCGGCGAATCCGCTACTTCCCTCTCACTCTCTAGTGTTTTCCAAACCCATAAGTCCCCATTCTATCTTTCTTTTCTTTCATAAAAAAATACGAATTTATAAAACCCGACGGAATCGGAACAAATCCGATTTCCGATTCGGTTTTCTATAAAATCTCACTTATCACCAATTCCATCATGCTTAAACATCTTTATGTTGACTATTAAACACTTAACAAATAATTTAAACAAGTTTCCTCACATAAAATGATAGCTTTTTCAATATATCGAACTTTTCACTTAAATACCACAATGTTTCGTTTTCACATTTAACCCCCTTAACATTGTTATACCTTAAAGTAGATCACGAGGTAATGACCTACCTCCTCACACACTCATATGCAAACATAACACGCTACCTTGAAAACTTGGAATACGATAAAACAATACTTTCATTTAAATACCATATTCTTAATAAAATCATTTCTAAAAGTTTTAGCTTTGATACACTTTTAAATAAAGATCTCTTATTAGGAAAATACAATAAGTTATGGACATCGGTCGTTTATCTAAACCTGACTTTGTGGTGTATAGGCTAGGCAAGTGAGAAAGGTAATTTTAAAAGGCCCGTTTCACGATGATTCGTGAGCAGATCCCTCCTTTCTTCACTTGTACTTACCTGGCCACAATTGGCGGTGAAGAGGCGATTTGAGGCATCTCACGACTTGTTGTTTAGACCATTTAGAAATAGTCTAGTTGAATTAGAAAACCCTATAATCTAAAATACGGAAAATCGACTTTTTTACAAATAAATACCTTTTACTTAATAAAACCGTATTCTAAAGGATTAGTATTTATAAATCTTTGCAAAGCGCCGCTACAACCCATTTTGGGGAACCCGTTCGGGATAGTACGGATTATCATGCACCCTCGGGCTTAGTAGTGCGAGATTCGGACCTCCGCAAGGAGCATTCGGTCTCGAAAGGTTTAAAATACGACATCTTAAGAAAACGCGATTTTTGGAATATAAAATATTTATTAAAATTATTTTTGTATAAATATATGTATATTTATCATTTAAATATATATTTTGTTATAATATAAATGTTCCACCTTTTCCTAAAAATCACAATAATAAATTTTACATTAAAATACCATGAACTTCAAATAAATCAATATTAAAGATAAATACCTTTATTTATATAAAAACTAGGATATTTTCACTAGAAATGTCACAATATAAAATCCACCCTCATTACAATTCTAAAGACGAATATTAAATACTTGGGGTGTATCTTGAAAACTATACAAAAGTATTTTTACATAAAACCCCTCAAGTTTTATAAATTATCCTAAGGGCCGGGTTTGAGTCTGATTAATCTGACTTGAATATGATTCAAGTCAATCCCTAAATCTATAATATTACAATTCAACATGAACACACGAATCCATGAATCCAGTTATCAATCTATTCAACTTGACTTAACCAAACCATGGACATACTTTCCATATACATGAATCCAGTTTACATCCATTACATCCGTTACTGATATCATGGTTTCGGTCAGTCATCTAACTATACAACTTATACAATACAATATAACAATACAATCAAAACACTACGGGGTTTAAGGGGTAGATTGGTACGGAAGGTGTTAAAAGTGGCACGAGACAGTAAGATTAAGACACCTAACATGAATCCTGTTGCTGTTGAACCGTGGCATAACGGTTCCTTGTACTTTCAGTTTGCCCTGGTCTCTAGCATATAGAGACCCCTCTCGTATACACTGTGTCACACCCCGCTTCCCAAAATACGGAATACGAGGGGTTGACAAGGCCAGCCATGCTCCTACGGTCAAGGAATGTCCTGCCGTAGTCACACTTCGGCTTCTAGCTTTACGTGGTAAACAGTAAATAATACGCAGGTAATGAGAAATGCAGTAAATGGAGAAAAACAATATAAAGAACTGACCTGATGGGAAACAAGAGGATATAACTCTGGATAGCAAATCAAGATGTCCGTGATGTACGTCTAGTCCTGGTCCAAGCTAAATCCTCTCCTCACACTGAGCATGCATACTCAGGTCGTCAGAGCGACACAATAGCAATATAATATATATAAATCCAAGTGACAACTCTAACAGTGATAATATATATATATATATATACAGTAAATCAATGACGGTATAGGTATGAACATGCAGTAATCAATGCAGTGGAACAGTAAAAGCAGTAAAATAATATGCCAAGTATGTCAACACAGTGAGTAAGTATGTCGATGCTATCACCCCTATCAGTCTCTAAGTCTCACTGTACAGGTCACTAAGCTTATCGTCAGTCCAAGTGTGAGAGTCAACCACTCGCGAGTGTCATCCACCCAAGGGTAGAACCCAAGGGCAAGGGACCACGGGCCCAACATGTAACTCACGGTAATAATCATGTACCCTGTAAATCTCCATATATATAAGCCGGCATGGGACTCCCGAGATTCTGTTGAACTCACACTCAAACTACCCCACACCCCATGGTCTACATCAAACGCTAACCATAACCTCAAATACCAGTCGGTCTGTGGCGAGTCTGCGCGAGAACTGGAGACAGGATCTCCATCAAGCACGTCCCGACTAATACTCAAGATAAATGGCAGTGTCTGGTGCCTTATCTGTGACACCCATGCAAGAGTTTCCATAAGTGTCCCATACCACTTATAGTCACACGTACACGCGTCCCACAGACGTCGACAATGCAATAGAATAATAAGGTTCACTGATTGTGTACAAGTACGTGTCACTTTCATTTATTCACTTATACACGAACACTAACGTACTTGCCACAATCGTCACTAATACCTAACACTGGGTAATGCACATTATCACTAGGTTATCAATGCAGTGACATATGTATGATATGATGCGTAAACAGTAAGTAAAGCATGATTAAGATGTCATGAATCAGTAATCTACCACTTGCACAATTTATCATAAATCATACTGGTACAGTTTAGTGAAATAATGAAAGGGGAATAAATAGTATGTTTGATTATCTATACAGCGGATTTGGTTTCATGACAATCGGGTTTCAGGATCACTAGTTATGGCCATTTCATTTTAAGCTTTCGCGGCTGGAAATCCGGTTTCAGAATCGGATGTCCGTTTCGCAACGCATTTTAATCCCGGTTAGGATCAGAATTTAGGGATACTACAGTTGAATGAAATCTAGCGTTTTCAGTAAGGTTTTCAACGCAATAGACGGATGCTCAATCGTATCTGCATGTCAGGAGTTATACACTGTTTAACACTAATATGTCACCTCTGAATCTGTTCTGGACTGTTATACATCCCGATCTTTTAAATTACAGGTTAAATAGCAAATGATGACGAAACAGGGTGAAACCACTTGTGTTATCTAGCTAACATATTTACCTTTAATAAACAGCAGAGTTACGCAACATACGGGTTAAGGAAACAAGGTGGTACCCATTACGGAACAGCTCCCAGTAAACAGAGTCGCTCTGGACTGCAGTCCAGAGTCGCACTCAGATCCAAATATTGTCACCATTTAAGTACAGAAACTAATAGAAACTTACATAGGGTTATAGTTCGTCGAGTCGTCTTCGATTTAAGCCCTCGAACGCATCATTCCAGTATGTATATAATTTATGGTGATTTTAACGGTTTTCAGGTACAAGAAATTTCCAGTTTTATAGGTATACTTGGGGGTAATCGTTTTAGTCGTTAATAGTCGTATTTTCCAGCGAAATTTGTACAAGGTATTTATCACTACACGGGCCAATATAAACAATCCAGTTCCGTCAAATTAGGTAAGTATTTTCATTGAGATGATGTATCGAACAGGTACGTCATATAATTTATCGGGAAAAGTAACTACAGAATCTATACGATTTTAGTTTGTAACAAACATAATTTAGCATGTAGCAAGTAGAGAACTTGTCTGGAGACGATGAATTGATGGCACGGTATGCACGGGAACGACACATGCGGCAACAACGGCAAGAGTTTGGCCTTGGTCTCGGAGCTTGAGCTTGGTAGCTCAGCGGTTGCGACGAAGGGGGATTTGGTGGCTCACAGGTTCAGCGGCGGTGGCCCGATGCTCCGGCAGTGGCTGACGGCGCAGAGAGCTCGGGCAGTGGTTGTCGTAGTTGGAGATGGTGAGCTTGGGAGCTAGGTGAAGGAGGCGGGGAGCAAGGATCTCGGGTTGTTGATGTGGTAGAGAGAGATCAAGAGAGAGTGAGAAAGAGATATAGAGAGAGCTGGAGTGAGAGTGAGAGAGAACTGGAGAGGGAGAGAAAGAGATAGCCAGAGAGAGAGAAAGGGAGATTAAGAGAGAGAGAGAGAGAACACAGAGAGAGAGGGAGAGAACAGAGAGAGTGAGAGAGAGATGGTGAGAAGTGGGTGAAGGTGGTTCAGGGTGGTTCCGACGGTGGTGCTCCGGGGAGTGGCGGGATCGCCGGTGATCAAGTACAAAGGGAGGGTCGAGATGGGTGCCGAAAGGAGGGAAGAAGAGGGAGCTCGGTGGGTTTGGGTGTATTGGGTGGTGGTTGCGGGGAAGAGCGAGGGAGAATGGTGAGGAGATGAGGGCAGTGACGGTGGTCGTTCTCGTCGTCGGCGGCGGCGGGGACCCGAGAGGGTGCTGTGGGTTGGGTGAGGGAGTAAGAAAGAAGAGAGAAGGAGAGAAAATGAGGAGTGAGGGTGTCAACGAGGAGAGGTCGAGGGGCGCGCTTCGTGGGTAACGCTCGTGAGCGGGGCACGGCGCGTGACGAGCGACGACCTGGGCGCAACGGCAGAATCGCGCGGGAATTATGGAAACGTGGGGAGAAGAAGGGTTATGGTACGGGCCGGGTCGGGTTGTTAAGGGTGTGGGCTGCTGGGTTGGGCTAGGGTTTAAAAATTGATTTCCTTGGCTTTATTAATTATTTGGGCTGGAAAAAAAGTGCTTGGGCCGGAGGGGAAGGCTGGGGAAATTAAATTGAAATGGGAAACGGGCTGGGCTGAGGGATTAATTAATTTGTGGTTTTAGTTTACGTTTGGGCTGAGCTTGGGGAAGATTTAAATGGAAAGCGAGATGAGATAAAAGAAGTGGAGTGAAAATAGAAAGGGATAAAATAAAGGGTTAGGGTTTTAATTATAAAACAAGATGCTTATAAATATAAGTACTTAAATTTTGTAAGTAGCATTTTAGAAAAATACGGATATTGGTGCGCAAAAGAACCGGGTATTACATCATACCACCCTTACAAAAATTTCGTCCTCGAAATTTAAAATAAACGATAATTTATAAAAACATAAGCGAAAGTTATTATATTGCAAACTAACACATAAGGATTTACTAGAAATACGTGGATGAAGAAATTTGAAGGTATGTATATGTAAGAACAACATACCAAAAGATAGGTATAAGGCAGGAATAACTATAGGGGCAATTACATGTATACGAGAATATAGATAACAATAACGAACAATAGTAATCGAGGCGTGTTCGATAAAATCGAAATCCAAATATGTGCACATATAAGTATATCAAAAGTAGCACAGCAGAAATAATAAGTATAAAGTACAACCATTGATAATAGTAATCATAGGCACAGTACCCGAAAATAAAGTAACGACAATAAAGTAGTGAAAGATTTGTCGGTAGGTTAAAACAATTTAGGATAATGTATCGGTCAAATAACGTAGAAAACTTATATAGTGAAAATAAGAAACATGGAACGAAAATATGCGCGATGTAAGGTTGCACTACTGAAAAATGAGGAGAATAGTAGTGTGCTGAAAATACATAAAACTAAGTAGTCAATAACACGCACTCTTCGATAAATACAAAATAATGAAAACCAAATTTCGAATAATAATATCCCTAAATATAGTTAGGGTAACAGAGAAAACAAAAATATGTATAGGCTAGCTAGGGTAAGGATTACAAGGAAGTGTGGCTTAATCAGAAGGTCGGAGTGTGGCGGTTTTAGGCTGAAGGTCAAGGAGATTGGGATCGGGTCAGCACAGGAAGTAAGGGTGAGCAACAAAGGACTACAAGGGAAAAATATGGGTAGGATAACGGTCGGTACATCATATGAATCAAGAATTTGAAGGGTTAGCGAACTCGGAAATTTTACTATCAATTTCCCTTCCCAGAAGGATTTCAAACGAGGCATATACGAAGGATGAAAGGTGGCCCATTCCAAAGATCAGGGTGCGGTACTAGTTAATCTTAGTGAGGGTTAAGACAATGTAAGGAGTAAGGGTGGACAGATCTCAGTTGGAAAATAATTGTATAGAAGAAATAATCAAGCATCAAGTGAACTAAGAAGATCGAAAGATTAGCGAACTCAGCAATTTATTTCATTCCAGAAGATTTTAAACAAAGCATTCTCAAAAACGAAATGTGGCCCTAAACTATACACAGATTTATTTGGCCAAAGAAGACAACATCTAAAAGAAATCCCGTCAGTCGCGGTTGTGGTGGTTCAGCAGGTTGCGGTAGGCTCGCGCGTTCAGGTAGGGGCGTCCATTTCCATAGCGCCTCGCGGGGACCGCCATTGGGAGTTCTTCCATAGCAGGGTCTTGTCCTTCTGGTCCTTCTTCCTCAGCTGGGGCTTCTTCATCGAGGTCTAATTCCATGTGATTCTCTTCTTCTGGATTCTCTTCCATGGGATTTTCCTCCACTGGATTTTCTTCTATCGGGTCTTCCTCGGGATCTTCCTCTATCGGGTTCTCTTCAGGGTCACCTTCCTCTTCGTCGGAATCGCCTATCATGTCAAACTCTGGGGCGGCTGCTCCTTCGTCCTCTGAATCGCTGTTTTCGAAAATGTCATGGGGATCGTTGATCCCATCATCAGAACTCATCAGTGTGCGGTTTAAGGAAACGCATGACTGTGCATCCTCAGCTAGATGCGGCGCTGCTCCAGGGTGGGCCATGGCCTGAAAAGTAAGAGTCATGATTAGACAATGGAACACATCAAGAAAATAGCTATGGGTACGGAGTATAGGAAAAATATGCGGTGGGCAGGAACTGAAAAATCAGAATTCAAATGCTGTGGTAAAGAATAGTATTAATGAGGGGAAAGCAAGAGAATGTTACACATGCTACGATTCAAAGTTTTTATTGCACTCAACTAAAAGTTCGACGGATACAAGATTTCAAATGAAAGGAAATATTTATAAGAGAATGACAACATTACTACTGAAATTAGAAAACATGAAAATTCTTCTTTGACTACTAGACCGCTGCATTCTCGTCACGCGAGTTGAATCCTATGCTGGGTCCGCCTTATCCTCGAAGTTCGAACTACGCAATAATCATCACTTGGCAGAAGTGGAGAGTGTGGACGAGTCTCCTCCTTGTAGTTCCTTCCTTTTTGGGCAACCGTTGATAAGATGTTCGCTGGATCCGCAAATCAGACATTTTCCTTGTGCGCGGCGACGATCCCTCTGAAGATGTCTTGGCCTCTTACAGTACCCACAACATTGGGTCTTCTGCTGCTTCTATCTCGGGGGAACAAATTGGCGCTTCATCTTCTTCTCTTTTCCTCGTCTAACAGGGATCCCTTTACAATTTGAGACTCCCGCTGGTGCCTGATTCACCTGCCTTCTCAGTCCTTCATCTAACAAGTCGTTCGTTCGCTCCTGGGCTTCCTTCAGACCTTGCAGTATACTCAGAATCTCAACGATCTGATTCCGGGGAGTGGAGATAGAGAAAGAGTCGTTGGACGACATGATCCCGAAACAATAATTTTGAGGACGATATAAGGCACAAGCTATAAGAATCAAAATGTAATACAGATTGGACAAAGATTCAAGAATATCAGATGTGATGAAATTCATTACAAGTGGAAAATCAACTGTATGACTCTAAGTCACTTAAACAGAGTATGGTAGTGTAACCGTGATGTAGTTCACAATTACAACCACGTAACTTTGCCAAGTCACCCGAAACCCTAGCGGATGGATAACAGAATACTCGATGTGAATATGGAACGAGAATAGCAAGTTTACAACCTAGACCGAGGGATGTCTTAGATTGTCAAGCTATACACGGAAAACTGCAATCCCAATCGAAGCAAAACCTGGGCTCTGATACCAACTAAACCATGTCACGCCCCGCTTCCCAAAATACAGAATACGAGGGGTTGACAAGGCCAGCCATGCTTCTACGTTCAAGGAATGTCCTGCCGTAGTCACACTTCGGCTTCTAGCTTTACGTGGTAAACAGTAAATAATGCGCAGGTAATGAGAAATGCAGTAAATGGAGCAAAACAATATAAAGAACTGACCTGATGGGAAACAAGAGGATATAACTCTGGATAGCAAATCAAGATGTCCGTGATGTACGTCTAGTCCTGGTCCAGGCTAAATCCTCTCCTCACACTGAGCATGCATACTCAGGTCGTTAGAGCGACACAATAGCAATATAATATATATAAATCCAAGTGACAACTCTAGCAGTGATAATATATATATATATATATACAGTAAATCAATGACGGTATAGGTATGAACATGCAGTAATCAATGCAGTGGAACAGTAAAAACAGTAAAATAATATGCCAAGTATGTCAACACAGTGAGTAAGTATGTTGATGCTATCACCCCTATCAGTATCTAAGTCTCACTGTACAGGTCACTAATCTTATCGTCAGTCCAAGTGTGAGAGTCAACCACTCGCGAGTGTCCTCTACCCAAGGGCAAAGGACTACGGGCCCAACATGTAACTCACGGTAATAATCATGTACCCTGTAAATCTCCATATATATCCATATATATAAGCCGGCATGGGACTCCCGAGATTCTGTTGAACTCACGCTCAAACTACCCCACACCCCGTGGTCTACATCAAACGCTAACCATAACCTCAAATACCAGTCGGTCTGTGGTGAGTCTGCGCGAGAACTGGAGACAGGATCTCCATCAAGCACGTCCCGACTAATACTCAAGATAAATGGCAGTGTCTGGTGCCTTATCTGTGACACCCATGCAAGAGTTTCCATAAGTGTCCCATACCACTTATAGTCACACGTACACGCGTCCCACAGACGTCGACAATGCAATAGAATAATAAGGTTCACTGATTGTGTACAAGTACGTGTCACTTTCATTTATTCACTTATACACGAACACTAACGTACTTGCCACAATCGTCACTAATACCTAACACTGGGTAATGCACATTATCACTAGGTTATCAATGCAGTGACATATGTATGATATGATGCGTAAACAGTATGTAAAGCAAGATTAGGATGTCATGAATCAGTAATCTACCACTTGCACAATTTATCATAAATCATATTGGTACAGTTTAGCGAAATAATGAAAGGGGAATAAATAGTATGTTTGATTATCTATACAGCGGATTTGGTTTCATGACAATCGGGTTTCAGGATCACTAGTTATGGCCATTTCATTTTAAGCGTTCGCGGCTGGAAATCCGGTTTCAGAATCGGAAGTCCGTTTCGCAACGCATTTTAATTCTCAGTTGGGATCAGAATTTAGCGATGCTACAGTTGAATGAAATCTAGGGTTTTCAGTAAGGTTTTCAACGCAATAGACGGATCCTCAATCACATCTGCACGTCAGGAGTTATACACTGTTTAACACTAATATGTCACCTCTGAATCTGTTCTGGACTGTTATACATCCCGATCTTTTAAATTACAGGTTAAATAGCAAATGATGACGAAACAGGGTGAAACCACTTGTGTTATCTAGATAACAGATTTACCTTTAATAAACAGCAGAGTTCCCCAACATACGGGTTAAGGAAACAAGGTGGTACCCATTACGGAACAGCACCCAGTAAACAGAGTCGCTCTGGACTGCAGTCCAGAGTCGCACTCCGATCCAAATATTGTCACCATTTAAGTACAGAAACTAATAGAAACTTACATAGGGTTATAGTTCGTCGAGTCGGATTCGATTTAAGCCCTCGAACGCATCATTCCAGTATGTATATAATTTATGGTGATTTTAACGGTTTTCAGGTACAAGAAATTTCCAGTTTTACAGGTATACTTGGGGGTAATCGTTTTAGTCGTTAATAGTCGTATTTTCCAGCGAAATTTATACAAGGTATTTATCACTACACGGGCCAATATAAACAATCCAGTTCCGTCAAATTAGGTAAGTATTTTCATTGAGATGATGTATCGAACAGGTACGTCATATAATTTATCGGGAAAATTAACTACGGAATCTATACGATTTTAGTTTGTAACAAACATAATTTTGCATGTAGCAAGTAGAGAACTTGCCTGGAGACGATGAATTGATGGCACGGTATGCACGTGCACGACACACGCGGCAACAACGGCAAGAGTTTGGCCTTGGCCTCGGAGCTTGAGCTTGGTAGCTCAGCGGTTGCGACGAAGGGGGATTTGGTGGCTCACAGGTTCAGCGGCGGTGGCCCGATGCTCCGGCAATGGCTGACGGCGCAGAGAGCTCGGGCAGTGGTTGTCGTAGTTGGAGATGGTGAGCTTGGGAGCTAGGTGAAGGAGGCGGGGAGCAAGGATCTCGGGTTGTTGATGGGGTAGAGAGAGATCAAGACAGAGTGAGAAAGAGATATAGAGAGAGCTGGAGTGAGAGTGAGAGAGAACTGGAGAGAGAGAGAAAGAGAGAGCCAGAGAGAGAGAAAGGGAGATTAAGAGGGAGATTAAGAGAACACAGAGAGAGAGGGAGAGAACATAGAGAGTGAGAGAGAGATGGTGAGAAGTGGGTGAAGGTGGTTCAAGGTGGTTCCGACGGTGGTGCTCCGGGGAGTGGCGGGGTCGCCGGTGATCAAGTACAAGGGGACGGTCGAGAAGAAGAGGGAGCTCGGTGGGTTTGGGTGTATTGGGTGGTGGTTACGGGGAAGAGCGAGGGAGAATGGTGAGGAGATGAGGGCAGTGACGGTGGTCGTTCTCGTCGGCGGCGGCGGCGGGGACCCGAGGGGGTGCTGTGGGTTGGGTGAGGGAGTAAGAAAGAAGAGAGAAGGAGAGAAAAGGAGGAGTGAGGGTGTCAACGAGGAGAGGTCGAGGGGCGCGCGTCGTGGGTAACGCTCGCGAGCGGGGCACGGCGTGTGATGAGCGGCGACGTGGGCGCAACGGCAGAATCGCACGGGAATTATGGAAACGTGGGGAGAAGAAGGGTTATGGTACGGGCCGGGTCGGGTTGTTAAGGGTGTGGGCTGCTGGGTGGGCTAGGGTTTAAAAATTGATTTCCTTGGCTTTATTAATTATTTGGGCTGGAAAAAAAAGTGCTTGGGCCGGAGGGGAAGGCTGGGGAAATTAAATTGAAATGGGAAACGGGCTGGGCTGAGGGATTAATTAATGTGTGGTTTTAGTTTACGTTTGGGCTGAGCTTGGGGAAGATTTAAATGGAAAGCGAGATGAGATAAAAAGAAGTGGAGTGAAAATAGAAAGGGATAAAATAAAGGGTTAGGGTTTTAATTATAAAACAAGATGCTTATAAATATAAGTACTTAAATTTTGTAAGTAGCATTTTAGAAAAATACGGATATTGGTGCGCAAAAGAACCGGGTATTACACACTGGCATCCTTCTGTACCAAGCTACAAACAACAGCGTTAACACAATATTCTACAATATTATACAACTTTAAAAGATGCATTCTTATTCTGTCTTTTCTATTTCTCCCTTAACTTTGGGACTTACCGAGCGACCTGTTCGCTGACGACATTCTATTTCTTCCTTCTTTGAATGTTGTCAGGTGATCTGGACACAGCAGAGATCGAGCCCACCAGTGAAGACTTGGTTCAGTTCCTCGAAGACCCCGAGCTCTAGACATTGTACATTTCCATTCAGTAATTTCATTTCCTGTTATGCCATTGTTTAGGCATCGCTTTTTATTCCAGTTGTATTTACTTTTCATGCATTGTACAAAGAATGTTAATAAATAAAGTTGTTGTTATTTTATCTCTTGTCTCTTATGATTATCTTTATATTTCTTAGATAGGCTTAGCGTATGTACTTCTGAGTATATACGTAGCGGACCTCGTCGCGTCCCCTTCGCCGTATACCGGGAAGCGGGGCGTGACAGTTTGTTTTCCTGTATTCTAAGTTTTCGATGGTATCGTGTTATGTTGTATATGAGTGTGTGAGGAGGTAGGTCGTTACCTCGTGATCTACTTAAAGGTATAGCAAGTTTAATGGAGTTAAATGTAGAATTGAAACAATGTGGTATTTAAGTGAAAAATACGATAAATTGAAATAGCCATCATTTTATGTAATGAAACTTGATCTATTTGTTTGATTAGTCTTTAATAGTCAACATGAAGAAGTTTAAGTATGATTGTATTAGCGAGAAGTGGAATTTTATAGGAAACCGAATCGGAAATCGGATTTGTTCCGATTCCGTCTGGTTTTGTAAATCCATATTTTTAGATAGAAGAGATAGGTAGAAATTGGGACTTACGGGTTTTAGATCACACAAGAGAGTGAGAGGGAAGTAGAGGAATCGCCGATGTGTTGCGTCGTCGCCGGTAGTTCCTAAAAGGATCGCCGGAAGTTTGTCGTAGATTTCGCCGGAGCTTCGCCTCGAGCTTGTTTTCAAAGTACACAAGTTTCTTGAGAATTTTAGAAAGTTGGCTCAGAGTTAGGGGTGAGAGGGTAGAGGGTAGGGGTGGTATTTATAGGGTTAGGCTAGGGTTAGGGTAGATGAAAGGTTAAAATGAAAAATGTGATAAAATATATTTAAAATGTATTAAAAGTGGAGTAATTAGGGTTTTAAAAGAGCTCTGGAAACAGTCTGAGGATAAAATTTTGCAGGTGCATAGGGAATGTGAAAAGACACAATTTTCATGTTGGGGCCGTCGCCGGAATCGGCCGACGCGGTGGTGATTCGGCCGTGACTCGGTCGGAAGACTGAGTCGGCCGAGTTGAGGCCGAGTTGGCCGATTCCCGTCCGAGTCAGGCGGCCGGGATCTCCCCGACGGTTCATCTAACCTCTGGCAATGTTACATTTTTGGGTGTAGTGGGGTTTTTGTGAGATATGCACGTGTAAACCCTTGGTATTCTAAAGGTTTTAAAAAAAATCAATATTAAAAATAATGTGGGGTATGAGATTTGAACTTTGGTGGCTTGGTTCAGCAGTGCAAGGTATTACCAATGAGCCACAAGCTCCTTCTTGTAATTAAGGAGTGAAATAGATACTTAAAGTGATAACAGCAACATTAAATATTCCAAGTATACTTTAAATTTAAAGCAAATTTATGTACACTAAAAATGAAGTTGTTACAGTCTACCCACCTTACAAAAATTTCGTCCTCGAAATTTACAACTTTTATTTGAGGACTAGTTTACAAAGAGGTGTGGATATCTTACACGCATTTCATCTTCCCTTTCCCAAGTGGACTTTCCTGGAGTGTCTTTCCTCCACATCACTCGAACCAAGTTAATTTCCTTGTTCCAAAGTGTCTTCACTTTCCTGTCCAGGATCTCCACAGGTTGTTGCTCACAAGATAAGTCGGGCTGTATAGTGAGCTCGGAATGATCAAGAACATGGATGGGGTCACTCACATACCTTCTAAGTTGGGATATGTGGAACACATTATGCTCTCTTTCTAATGAGGGTGGAAGCGCTAAGCGGTATGCCACTTCACCGACTCGTTCGAGTAGGTCGAACGGTTCGATATATCTCGGACTTAATTTACCCCGTCTTCCAAATCGGATCACTCCGCGGTTCGGAGATATCTTCAAGAATACGTGATCTCCTGGCTGGAACTCCAAGTGTCGTCTCTTTGCATCAGCCCAGTGCTTCTGTCGATCTTGGGCTATGCGCATCCTTTCCCTGATAGTACGAACCACATCAACAGTCGCTACTATCATCTCTGGTCCAAGAAGTTCCCTATCTCCGATGTCGTCCCAACTTAATGGCGATCGACACTTCCTTCCATACAATGCTGCAAAATGTGCCATTACTATGCTTGCTTGATAGCTGTTGTTGTACGCGAACTCCACAAGATGCAGGTGATCTTCCCACGATCCTTTGAAGTCTAACATACACGCTCTGAGCATATCCTCCAAGATCTGAATAGTTCGCTCAGACTGACCATCTGTTTGTGGATGATAAGTCGTGCTGAAGTTCAGACTTGTTCCCAAGCTTGCTTGCAGACTCTGCCAAAATTGCGATCGGAACCTGGTGTCACGATCGGAGACGATGCAGACCGGTACTACATGAAGTCTCACAATTTCCTGTATGAGTTCATGGGTATCAGAGATAGTACACTATGAAGAGTTTAAATCTTTAAGTAGATTATTACCTCCATGTACTTATTTGCTAGTGTCTCAGTTGATTGGCCAACTCTAAATGGAATGAAGTGAGCCGACTTTGTGAGTCGATCCACAATAACCTATATGGCATCGTTACCCTTTGTGCTGCGAGGAAGAGCAGTCATAAAATCTATCGTGATGTGTTGCCACTTCCATTCTGGGATTGGTAATGGTTGAAATAGTCCAGCTGTCATGTGATGTTCAGCCTTTACTTGCTGACACACCAAACATTTTGCGACGTTTCTGGCTACTTCACGCTTCATGGGCCACCAACAAAACCTGTCACGCCCCGCTTCCCGGTGTACGGTGAAGGGGACGGGACTGGTCCGCTACGTATTTACTCAGAAGCAAATACGCTAAGCGTAACTAAGCAATATAAAAGTAAGCACAAGAGAAAAGAGATATAAACTGAACAACAACTTTATTTATTAATATTCTTTTGTACAATGCATGAAAAGTAAATACAACTGAATAAAAAGCAATGCCTAAACAATGGCATAACATAAATGAAAGTACTGAATGGAAAGTGTACAATGACTAGAGCTCGGGGTCTTCACTAAACCGGTCCAAGTCTTCAGCAGTGGGCTCGATCTCTGACGGATCCAAATCACCTGACGACATTCAAAGAAGAAAGAAATAGAATGTCATCAGCGAACAGGTCGCTCGGTAAGGCCCAAAGATAAGAGGAGAAATAGAATAGACAGATAGTAAGAGAGAGAGAGAGAGTAGCTTTTACAGTTGTATTATATTGTTATATTGTTGTATTTAGTGTTAACGCTGTTGTTTGTAGCTTAGTTCAAAAGGATACCATATATACGGGAGGAGTCTCACTTGCCCCGGAGACTAAGGTATTAGGAACTCAAGGAACCGTTATGCCACGGTACAACAACAACTGGATTCATGTTAGGTGTCTTAATCTTACCGTCTCGTGCCACTTTTAACACCTTCCGTACCAATCTACCCCTTAAACCCCGTAGTGTTTTGATTGTATTGTTGTATTGTATATTGTATTGATTGTATAATCGATTGACTGACCGAAATCATGATATCAGTAAACGGATATAACTGTAGAATCATGTAAATGGAATGTATATCCATGGTTCGGTTCGGTTAAGTTGTATAGATTGATAATTGGATTCATGGATTCATGTTGAATTGTAATATTGAAGATTGTATACTGTAGATTGTAGACTGTAGATTGTAAATTATAGATTGTACTTGAATCATATTCAAATCAGATTATAATGAGACTCAAACTGAGTCCGACAATTAGCAAAAGTAACTTGAAGTCCTGAATGTTTTTATTAATTTGTCTACCTTAGATAGGCAAGCATCCACTTCTCCGGCTCCCTGAGGCTCAAGAGATTGGTCCCGCTTAAACCTATGTTTACTAGGGTCCTTAGGGTAATTTATAGAACTTGAGGGGGTTTTATGTAAAAATACTTTTATATACTTTTCAAAATACACCCCAAGTATTTATTATTCGTCTTTAGAATTGTAATGAATGTAGATTTTACATTGTGATATTTCTAGTGAAAATATCCTAATTTCATAAATAAAGGTATTTATTTGTAATATTGATTTATACGGAATTCATGGTATTTTAGTGTAAAATTGACTCTTGTGATATTGTAGAAAAGGTGGAATATTTATAATACTTCAAAAATAGATATGTTTATGTTACATATACATATATTTATATGAAAATAAGTTTTGTATATATCTATAATATTCTAGAAGTCTCGTTTTCTTAAGATGTCGTATTTTAAATCATTCGAGACCGAATGCTCCTTGCGGAGGTCTGAATCTCGCACTACTAAGCTCGAGGATGTACGATAATCCGCACCATCACGAACGGGTTCCGCAAAATGGGTTGTAGCGGCGCTTTGCAAAGATTGTATAAATACTAAATCCTTTAGAAAACGGTTTTATTAAATAAATGGTATTTATTTGTAAAGATGTCAATTTTCCGTATTCTATGTTCTAGGGTCTTCTAAGTCAACTAGATTATTCCTAACTGGTCCAAAACGACAAGTTGTGAGATATCTCAAATCGCCTCTTCACCGCCAATTGTGGCCAGGTAAGTACATGTGAAGAAAGGAGGGATCCGCTCATGAATCACCATGAGACGAACCTTTTAAAGTTATCTTTTTCACTTGCCTAGCCTAGACACCACAAAGTCAGGTTTAAATAAACGACTGATATCCACAACTTATCCTATTTTCATAATAAGTGGTATTTATTTATAACGATGTATCAATACTAAATCTTTTAGAAATGACTTTATTAAGTAAAGCATATTTAAATGAAAATGTTTGTTTTCCCGTATTCTAAGTTTTCGATGGTATCGTGTTATGTTGCATATGAGTGTGTGAGGAGGTAGGTCGTTACCTCGTGATCTACTTAAAGGTATAGCAAGTTTAATGGAGTTAAATGTAGAATTGAAACAATGTGTTATTTAAGTGAAAAATACGATAAATTGAAATAGCCATCATTTTATGTAATGAAACTTGATCAATTTGTTTGATTAGTGTTTAATAGCCAACATGATGAAGATTAAGTATGATTGTATTAGTGAGAAGTGGAATTTTATAGGAAACCGAATCGGAAATCGGATTTTTTCCGATTCCATCGGATTTTGTAAATCCGTATTTTTAGATAGAAGAGATAGGTAGAAATTGGTACTTACGGATTTTAGATCACACAAGAGAGTGAGAGGGAAGTAGAGGAATCGCCGATGTGTTGTGTCGTTGCCGGTAGTTCCTAAAACGATCGCCGGAAGTTTGCCGTAGATTTCGCCGGAGCTTCGCCTCGAGCTTGTTTTCAAAGTACACAAGTTTTTTGAGAATTTTAGAGAGTTGGCTCAGAGTTAGGGGTGAGAGGGTAGAGGGTAGGGATGGTATTTATAAGGTTAGGCTAGGGTTAGGGTAGATGAAAGGTTAAAATGAAAAATGTGATAAAATGTATTAAAAATGTATTAAAAGTGGAGTAATTGGGGTTTTAAAAGAGCTCTGAAAATGGTCCGAAGCTAAAATTTTGCATGTGCATAGGGAATGTGAAAAGACACAATTTTCATGTTGGGTCCGTCGCCGGAATCGGCCGACTCGGGGGTGACTCGGCCGTGACTCGGTTGGAGGACTGAGTCGGTCGAGTCATGGCCGAGTTGGCCGATTCTCGGCCGAGTCAGGCGGCCGGGATCCCCCCCGACGGTTCATCTAACCTCTGGCAATGTTACATTTTTGGGTGTAGTGGGGTTTTTGTGAGATATGCACGTGTAAACCTTTGGTATTCTAAAGGTTTTTAAAAAAATCAATATTAAAAATAATGTGGAGTATGGGATTTGAACTCTGGTGGCTTGGTTCAGCAGTGCAAGGTATTACCAATGAGCCACAAGCTCCTTCTTGTAATTAAGGAGTGAAATAGATACTTAAAGTGGTAACAACAACATTAAATACTCCAAGTATACTTTAAATTTAAAGCAAATTTATATACACTAAAAATGAAGTTGTTACAGTCGGACTTCCCGTCGAAGAGGGAGACCTTCGGGGGCTTATTCCGGGAGGAGACGTGGACGGCGAGTAGCTCTTTGGTGAAGGGCTTCGTGAGCGAGTCGGCGGCATATTTAGTTCCGTCGCTTGAAGAACGATCTTCCCGATGTATGCCTTCGTTCTTCTTTTCGAGGACGTCGAGTCGGTCGTGGTATCCCGACGATTCGACATACTTGATTTATGGCCTCTGCTGTTGGTGACCTGCGCCTGACCGCGGCTCTGGTTCCATTCGATGAGGCTTCTTATGTCCCCTAGCGAGGTCGTTTTCGCTCAACTGTGGTGAATCTAGTCAGTGCGACCCTGTCGAGGGAAGGGGCGCCGGTCATGCCTGGGAGCAGGCTAGCTGACCGACACCTCCTCAGGGGGGAGGGGACAGGAGCGCGATGGGCCTCAGGATGGGGTGCACTGGTTAGAGACCTCGGTGTGGAGCTGTGAGGCGCCCACCGGGTCATCGAGTTGGTCGCCACGAGGGATCTGTGGCCGCCCGAGACAGCGAGGTGGCGCCCAGAAGTGCCGGCATGGATAGTGTCTTCTCTTCCAATGTGTCGCTCCCGCGGTGGGGGAACAGCGACTTGGGGAGCTTGTATTGCCGTTTGGACGCGGACAAGCGCATCCACGATGGACGCGAGCCGATCTATTCGAGCCGATTGGGCGTGAATGGTGTTCGGGGGAGGAGGGGATCCACCCGCGTCTCTGTTGTGGGGAGGACGACGGCTGGAGCTCGGGTCGTCGCGGTGATCACTCTCCATATGTTCGAGATCGAATGGTGAACTTTCGTTGAGTAGAACTAGATGAAGTTCTCACAGACGGCGCCAACTGATGGAGCTCTGGATCTCCTTTAGATGTTACCTTCAGTTGATCCGCAGCGAGTAGTGATGAGCGACTGAGATTGGATCTGAGGGTTTCCCCTTGGTGTGTGTGGATCTCAATGGACTTGAAGTGAATGAAGCCGAGCTACCTGCATGGAAGTCCCGGGGTGGTTGTGCCACCGAGGACCCTCCGACGATCAAGTTAGATGGGCCAATAGGCAGAGTAGCGGCCTATTGGGGTAAAATTGCGTTACCTGAGTCGTCTGAGAGAGGGGTTTATATAGTGGCAGCTGTGGGCTGGCGGGCGTGAGATTCACGCTGGCCGTTACGCCCCTGGTGTTACGCCTGCGTAAAAGGCGGGATTTCCCATTAATAATGAGATGCACTCGTTCATGGGGGAACGAGATGGCGCGGAACGCAGGATCGTGGGCGGCGGATATCTCGCGTCAGGCGAGATTCGCGGAGCCGTGGTGGAGGCGCCTGTGATCGGTGCTCGGGGTCAGTCGATGAGACCGAAGAAGATGAGCTCGGCGGGAGGCTCAGAGGCGAGCGGGAGATCGAGCAGGCTTGGTTCATGTGATAGCTCGGAGGCGAGCTGGGAGGGCCGAGAAAGCTCAGCGTGCAGGGGGGCTCGGAGGCGAGCCAATAGTTATTTGTAAGACGAGCATAAGAGTGGTCTGGAAGGCCACCGAGGGTCAAGAACATCCTCGGGAGGGAGGCCCGGGGCACGCCTTCAACGTACCGTTCTTACTCCTTTCTCGCAAGCCCTGGGACACGTCATCTGCTACGTGTCATGATTCGGGGAGTGCTCAGTACCGAGCATCATCAACCACCAAAATGGATTTTGACCTCTTTTAGTAATTTCATTGTTAAATATGCTTACATGCTTCTCAACAAGGTTGATGTTAACTTCAGTTTTTGTACAACCATCTGGAAATCGCTAATGCCCCTTAAGGTCAAGATTCTTGCTCTTTTGGTCATCAAATACAAAATTTTAACTAAAGAAAATCTTATCCTGAGGGGTTGTCATGCTGGTTGCACACATTATATATGATATCAATCACCTGTTTTTTCATGCCCCTTTGCCAAGCAGGATCTGGATAAAATTTCAGAAAGCTTTTAACGCTAAAACTTATTCCATATCTGTTTTTGATTCTTTAACTGATTGATGTGATACTAACACTCAAGGTTATGTGTTAAAGTTGTGGGCCTTGTGGAATCTGACTCTTTTCTCTACTTGTCGGGGGATTTGGAAAGAAAGAAATCAGAAGAATCTTTGAAGGGAAATTTTCTAACCATGATCAGGTGATATGTAAACTCAGCATGCCTTATTTTGTCTTGGGTAAGTAATGCTCCTCCTAAATTCAAGGGGAACAAACGCTATGATCCTTCCAGAATTCTGAATATAGGGAATTTGTTTCGAGGTAATTCTGATGTTCTTCTCAAAGGGCACCTTATCCCCTTCCTCAATCTGGAATAATCTGAGCCAGTATCTGTCAAATTATGTTCCCTCGTATGATCATTCCATATGATCCTTCTTAGGAAATTATTCTGCTCATAGGAATTCTATTTGAGGATTTACTAATGAGGTTTATGATGATTAGCTTGTTGTACCTGATTCAGGGAACCCCTAAAAATTTTCTTTTCAAATTCAGGGACAAGGTAGGATGCAATACTTCTGATGATTTTGTCAATTGTTATGCATTGCTATGTATTCATATAACATTTACATCTATTTTCAAACTTCATTGCTCTTTCTGCTATACTTTCAGTTAGTTTACTTTTTTGGAACTTTACCCGTCATATCAGATTCCTTGCAAGTAGTTTTATAAAGTAATTATTCTCTCATTTAATCTATATATGGTTATGCTTCATTGCTGATGCTTTACTTGATTCACATTCATCTTCTACACTATTGAGTGGCATCTCATGTTTATGACTTACTTTCCTTGATTGCTTAGCCTGTGGTTCTACTGTCAAAGGATCAGTACCGGAATGAAATCTAAATAAATAGGGTCGGTATCGGAATAACTAAAACAACTAATAACTTAGATAAATGAAGATACACCTCAAAGCTCGGCTACCTCCTCGAAATATTCCTGATCATGTGATTCTACTGTCAAAGTATCTGAGCCATGCAAAATCCAGACATTAAAGCTTCGAAATAATATAATAATAATAAAGACACAAATGTAATGTGAATGTCTTATTATAACATGAAATGGTGACGTGTAGACAATATAATAAACACCACCAAGAATACATGATATAACAGTCAGACATAGTAAGGTAATGTGTTATGTAAAACCTAGATGTCAATATCATTAATATTGTCTATCCTAATGGTAATTGAAATCAGTTAATGAAATCTTTTTCGTAACTCAATAGTATCCGTACGTATCTGGGACTACGGTCAAGATCCTCGGGGCTAAATCCCAAGACGTGCCGCTAGGCAGAAAACCCTACAATATCTATGTATAGATGAATGGTGTCAGCATCATCGTTCCGGAGCACAAAAGACCGTATCGACTGATCAGTCACTAAATACTACATCCTCTTGTGTTACGGTTTGGGTTTCATTCCTTGTTTTCCTTTTTCCCCGGTTTTATGTTTTATGTCAGTGTTAGTCTAACTCTTACCTAATGCCAATGCTAGAATAAGCAAGTAACAAGTCATTACACATTAAAGTAGTATCATGAGTCCGTTGGCATTGGATAATAATTACATTGCAATAATATCTGGACATGATATCGAGTAACAAGTTCAAGCATGTATACATGTAAGTAATCAATATGTCTAGCATTATCAAATAACACAATTATATCAGATAACATTGAGATAACATATCAGAATCAGAAACGATATCAGAATCATACCAGGTAACATATCAGTATCAGAAACAACAGACAACAGACATCTCCTAAAAAAATTCTTGAACACCAGACGTCTGTGGTAGACATCTAGTCTCTAATTTTGTGTATGGCAGACGTCTCTAGTTCAAATAGGTTTCTGGAAATAGTTTTTAGAGATGTCTTATCCTTATGAGCAGACGTTTGTAGTTCAAGTATTTCCTCTAAATATATTTCAGAGACGTCTGGTCTCTGTTGGCAGACGTCTCCACGAGCAGATTTTTGAGACGATTGGATTAACTAGGGTTTCAATTATTTGGTCCATAATGAATAAAACAGAATACCAATCATTAAAACTCTCTACATTTCAATATATTTAACTAGTTAGACATAAAGATGGTATTTTTTGGGTTTTCGACACATTGTGATCCAAATCTCGATATCTTGTCAATTAGGTTTAATGCAATTTGATTATATAATAATAGCAATGTTACTGCAAGATTGAATCATGTCGTAACTAGCATGGAAATAAGTTTTCAGTTACTTGCCTCGAGATGAACGATCATGATAACATAGATGACGACGAAATCTTGAAATCGACGAAAACTTGAAATCGACGTCAAGATCTCGGCCATGGATGTGCAGCCGTGAGAGATGAAACCGTGGCAAGAATCCAGTAACAGCAGGAAGACGAAGAAGATGATGGCCCCGAAATTGATGTGACAACGACGACGATGATGGAATTCGGCTGAAGTTAGGGTTAGGTTTCAGGTAGGGTTTTGTTTGAATAGAGAAAAAGATGAGGGGCAGGGTATGCATGATTATGAGGGTTTAAATAGGATATATAAATACGGGTCGGATATTTCATGAAGTTGATTTTAATTAGGAGTAGGGAATAAGAGAAATAAGAAAAGAATAGCAATATGCTTCATATAGATAAATAATGTATTATTCATTTAAACTAATAAATTTTTATAAATACATGAACATAATAATAAAATAAATCCTATTACAACATAACACGACATAACATTATAATAATATAAATAAACATATCTATTAATATAGTTTTATTCGAGCAAATACCATACAAGCGTTCTAGGGTGTTACATAGCTAATCCCCGCCAAAACTCTTACAGAAATCAAACTCTTCTTCAGATCTGGCACATATCTGATATCCGTCAAAGTCCGCATCACCCCATCAAACATGCGTATCCAAACCGAACCAATCCACTCATTCTTGCACGTCGCATTATTCTCCATCAAGACTGAACTTCCATCAAGAGAACGAAATGTCGCAAGCCAATTCCGATATGGAGTTATATGGAAAGAGTTCCCCGAATCTAGCATCCATAGATCATGTATGTTGCCGACTACACAAACTGATAATACGAAATAATCGCTGCCATCATCTGAATTTTATATGACAACTGCGGTACTAGAAGATTCTTCCTTAGTATTCTCGAATTTCTGATAGTCTCTCTTCCAATGGTCTTTCACTTTGTAATAATTGCACTTGTCATTAGTGCGATTCCTCGATTTGGACCTCGCTCTATTTTTAGAACCACCATGCGACTGCTTCTCAAAACGGCCTCAAGAAACCAGCGCATCGTCCTGACCACTCTCATCATCCGATACCTTTTCCCTTAACACCTAGCTGTGTGGTCCCGCTTTAATATCTTCTAAAGAAATTTTATCTCTACCGTACATCATCGATTTCATGAACTGGCTATATTCAGAAGTCATAGCAAAGAAGGCTCATAGCTTGGTCCTTGTTTTCAATCTTCATCTCTGTGTTGAGCAAGTCTATAATGATTTGTTTGAGTTCGTCCAGATGGTTTTTGACTGATGTACCTTCTCTTTCATCTTCAATGTGTATAGACGCTGCTTAAGATAAAGACAATTTGTTAAAGACTTCTTCATGTACAAGGATCTAGCCTGCTCCATAAACGTACTGCCATTGTCTCATGCATAACCTCGCATAGAACCTCGTAAGCCAAGCTCAGCTGCATCGAACTGAAAGCCTTATCCTCCATATTTTCTTTCTGAATATCTGTGGTCGTCGAAGGAATCTTCTTTTTTTCAAAGTCTATCTTATGAACTCCTTATTGTTTGACCCGCTATCATCTTCAATCTTCATAAACTAAAATTGTTCCTTCCGTCAAATTTATCGATCTTATAATGTGTAGAAGTCATCTTCCTAATAATCCGAATCACCGTAACAAAAACTCTGATACCAATTGTTATGAAAATAACACCAAAATACGCAGCGGATGATCGATACGCGTGAATCAGATCTAATGTAAAAGATCAAACACAACAACTACTCAAAAGCAATAACTAATAGAAGAAAAAACTTCAAGCAAAAGTCACAAGATATTACCCAGGTTCGGTACGCACTTGCACCAAATCCTGCAAACCGACGACGAATTGCTTCCACTGTTCAACGAAGAATTACAAAAGATAATTTCTTTCCCCTCGATCTCATCCAAATACGAAGCACAATTTCTCTTCTACAAACCCCTCTCTCTCGACTTCAAAAAAACTTTAGCCCCAGCCTTCAAAAAAACAGAAACCACCTTGTTCCCCTAAACAAACATATTTTTGGTTTCTCGACTTATCTATTAGTAAAATGTTTTGAGACTATGGCCAGCTATATTCTCAACGATTAGATCATAAGAGCTCCTAATATTTCAGGATGTAATTCATTTTTATTATAAATGATTAATAAATTGAATTAGCTTCTCTTAGATACTATGCTCTCAACCACCCTTAAAAGAATTACATAATGAGATAGATCATGTGCACGGATGAGTTTCTTCTCCACCATGCATAGGCATGGACGGAGAGAAGCAAAAAATTGGACATACGCTGCGTTTAATTAAGGGATTAGATAACTAATTAATTACCAACTTAAATTGACCTTTAATCAAGACCCACAATTTTATTGTCTCAATCTAACGGTTTGCAAGCTCCGTCTCATTGTCTCATCTAAAACTCGTGTCTATATGAGAATGATACTGGAAAGATGCAGGGAATATCCTCATATAGCGTCGTAAAAATACAACCTCAACAATTTTTTCGACGATCGGATCTTTATTATCTAAGATGTCGATACACCAATTTTCATGTGATTATACTGCTTTTTCACACCGTTGTAAAACGTTCTATTGTCGGTAAACCATTAATTTTGTACCCACTAAATCAACGGAGAAAAAGTGTTGGAATCAAATGAAATTTGGTGTACCCACATCTTAGATGATAAAGATGAAGATGTTGCGTGCCGATCGTCGAAAAAAATTGTGGAGCGTGTATATTTTCGACGCCATGGGAGGAAATTCCTTTCTATTGCACATTTCCTCCGGCTCTCTCTGTGTATATAGAGATAATATATATATACAGAGCGGGTCCTCTTGGCCCAGGCATTTTTAAATATCCATGCGTCCATTCTCCACCTTTAGATTAAATCTGATTCCACCGTTAGACCTTAACTAGAGAAAGGGTTTTAACTTCACGTTGATTTCTCTTCCTGAAATTACGCCTCATATCTGATCACTGTGATTTCCTCTGTCGCACAGCAACCCTTTCCTTGTCTCTTTGTTCGTTTCTTCCTCCTTCCCATTAGGCTGATATCCCTCCATCGTGTTTGATGCTCATCGCAATGACCAGGCCACTTTTATTTTCTCTTCTCTAATTATTTGAAGCGCTTCTTATGCTGGTTTTTGTTTGTAGTTATGCATTCCAAGCTATAATGATTCATGCTGTGTATAAATCAATCTTATAAATTTTTTATTTGTTATATTATGCGTCAATTGGGTTGGGTTCTGCCCAAAATGTGTTCGATGGAATGCTGATGCAAGATGTCCTTTTGATTTATGCCTATAGAAGAGCAGGCGCTTCACACTCACTTAGCAGAGGTCAGAAAACTATGAAAATGCCTCGCATTTACTCAGGCGCCAATGTCACATGAGTGATGTACTGCTTGTTCATGTAATTTTGCATTTTTAAAACTTTAAATTCTAGCTTTGTACATAAAATGGTTTATCTGACCTTTAAGCCAGCTGCTCATGCATGGTACTTTAAATTTTGTATTTGAAGATGCTCGATACTGAGCACTCCCCAGATCGTGACACGTGGCAGATGACGTGTCCCAAGGCTTACGGGAAAGGAGCAGGAACGGTACATTGGAAGCATGCCCCGGGCCTTCGACCCGAGAATGTTCCCGACCTTCAGTGACCTTCCCGACCATTCCTGTGCCCGTCTTACAAACAATATCTTGTCATTAATGGGAAATCCCGTCTTACAAACAATACCTTACCCGAGAATGTTCCACGCCATCGCGTTCCCCCATTAATGAGCATATCTTGTCATTAATGGGAAATCACGTCTCTCACGCAGGCGTAACGTCAGGGGCGTAACGGTCGGCATGAATCTCGCGCCCGCCAGCTCACGGCTGCCACTATATAAATCACTCAATCAGACGACTCAGGTAAGGCAATTTTACCCTAATAAACCGTTATTCTGCTCAAATAGTTCGACTAACTTGATTGTCGGAGGGTCCTCGGTGGTGCAACCATCCCGAGAATTTCTTGCAGGTAGCTCGGTTTCATCCTCAAATCAAGCTCATTGAGATCCACACGCACCAAGGGGAAACCCTCAGATCCAATCTCAGCCACTCATCACCACTCGCCGCTGATCAACGGAAGACAACATCTGAAGGATATCCAGAGCTCCATCAGTTGGTGCCGTCTGTGGGAACAATGAAAGTTAAGCTTCCGATCTCGAACATATAGCGAGTGATCATCGCGACGATCCGAGCTCCAGCCGCCGTCCTCCCCACAATGGAGACGCGGGTGGATCCCCTCCTCCCCCGAACGTCATTCACGCCCTATCTGCTTAGATAGATCGGCCCGCATCCGTCGTGGATGTGCTTTTCCGCGTCCAAACGGCGGGACAAGCTCCCCAAGTCGCCATTCCCCCACTCCGGGAGCGACACATGGGGAGAGAAGACACTACTCGCGCCGGCACATCTAGGCACTGCCTCGCTATCTCGGGCGGCCACAGATCCCCCGTGGCAACCAACTCGATGATCTGGTGGGCACCTCACAGCTCGACGCCGAGGTCCTATGAAAGAGCGCTCTGCCCTAAGGCCCATCGCGCTCCTGTCCCTCACGAGGAGGTGTCGGTCAGCTCGCCTTCTCCTAAGCATGGCCGGCGCCACCTCCCTCGACAAGTTCGTGCGGACGGGACTCACCACGGCAGCTCAAAGACAACCTCACCAGGGGACCTACGAAACCTCATAGAAAGGAACCGGAGCCGAGGCCCGGCGCAGGTCGGCATCAGCAGAGGCCATAAATCCGAGTATGACAAATCCTCGGGATACCATGACCGACTCGACGCCCTCGAAAAGAAAATCGCGCGTATACATCGGGAGAGTCGTCCCTCAAGCGACGGGGCTAGATACGTCGCCGACTCGCTTAAGAGGCCCTTCACCGAGGAGCTTCTTGCAGTCTACGTCTTCTCTAAGAACAAGCCCCCAAAGGTCTCCCTCTTTGATGGAAAGTCCGATCCAAAGGACCATTTGGATGCGTTCACGGCAGCGATAAGTTTCCAGGACAACTCCGACGCCGCGCAATGCCGTGCTTTCCCCGCCACTTTCATCCATTCTGGACGAGACTGGTTCCGAGGACTCACGCCACGTTCAATCTCTACCTTCGATGAGCTGGCCACCTAGTTCCTCGGCCATTTCTTCGGGAACAGACGGCAGAAGCGGACCGTCGATCATCTTTTCACCATAAAGAGCGGGGACAAGGAGTCCTTCAAAGGATATGTCACCCGCTTCTACAACGCCCTCCTCGAGGTCCCAGAGCACCGGGACGAGACGGTCATCACTGCACTTAGGTCGGGTCTTAGACACAAGGAGTGGCTCTGCTCCTTTGCATTGGCACAATCTAAGACTATGGCCGAGGTAAAAGCCTGGACTGAACGAGAGATCCAGCTAGAGTCCGAGGTAAATGCGAACCTACCTCGGACCGACCAGGCCGATCAGAAGAAGAGGGCAAGAGAGGATAAGAAGAAAATTGAGCGGCCGAAGCCCTACTCCCCAAAGTTCCAGGAGTACACTCCGCTCAACGTCTCCCAGATAGAGCCGTTGGAGGAGGCAAAGGGAGAGAGATTCTTCAAACTTCCCCCGATCAACCACAGGGCGGCCAAACGGACACGATGCCCCTATTAAGCTTTCCATAGGTCACAGGGACACCCCACTGAGAACTGCAAACAGCTCCGAGACTACATCGAAGAGCTGATCCGCTCGGGGTACCTAGCAAGATACTTGCGAGACAAGTGACAAGACGACCGAGAACAAGAGCACCACCCCCTCCCGGCGAATTGACTATCGGCCAAATCATGGTCGTATCAGTGTGGGTGCGCCTGGGGCCGTCGAGACTGCACGCCCTTTGCCAGTCGAAGGGACCAGCTGCCAACCCAGAAATGGGGTAAAAGCGGCCGAGCCCATCATCTTTACCGACGATGACCTTCATGGGATATCCCTGCCTCACAATGACCCTCTGGTAATCACAGCGCGGGTCCACCGTTATGAGGTGTAGAGGATACTGGTCGACTCAGGAAGCTCGACAGACATCCTCTTCTACGACTGCTTCCTACATATGGGACTCACCGCGTCGGACCTCAGACCGACCGCCCATATCCTGTCGGGGTTCATTGTAACAACCCTAATTTTCTTATACACCTTTTCCTATAAAAAATTTTCAAATATTTTTTCAAAAATCTATAAAGGGGTATTTATTGCCTGAGCACAAGATTTAAGTAATTAATTAGCAATTTAATTACAAGAAGGAGCTTGTAGCTCATTGGTAATACCTTGCATTGCTGATCCCATGCCCCACATTATTTTAATATTTATCTTGTTTTAAATTTTTCGTAATTATTGCGTCTCTTCATCTTCTAAACCCCCATGTACACTTCAAATTCCTAGATCGGTTTCAAAGACCTTTGCAATTCCCCATTTACTCCATTTTAATGATTTTTTAATATATTTTTACATTAAAACATTTCATATACCGTATTTACTCCAAATTTTTTTAATGATTTAATACATTTTTACATTAAAACCTTTCATATACCCTATTTACTCCAACTTTTAATGATTTTATACATTTTTACATTTTTATTTAAAAACCCTTCTCCTACCCTACCCCTAACCTACCCTATAAATACACCCCCTCCTCTCTGCCCTCTCATCCCAAAAATCTTAAGCTCACTCTCTCAAAATTTTCCAAGAAGTGTGTACTTTGAAAACAAGTTCGCGGCGAAACTCCGGCGAAATTACGGCGGGAATTCCGGCGACGTTTTTAGAAACAACCGGCGACGAAGCAACGCCTTGGCAACCTCTCTAGTCCCCCCTACACTCCTTTGCCTAATCGAAACCCATAAGTTCCATTCTATCCCCCCTTCTATTTCTTTAAAATACGAAATTACGGAACCCGACGGAATCGGAACAAATCCGATTTCCGACTCGGCCTTCTATAAAATTTCACTTTTAATCAATTCAATCATGCTTAAACATCTTATTGTTGACTATTAAACATTCAACGAATAATTTGAACAAGTTTTCTCACATGAAATGATAACCTTTCCAATCTATCGCATTTTTCACTTTAATACCATCATGTTTCGATTTCACATTTAACCCCTAAACTTTGCTATACATTTAAAGTAGAGCACGAGGTAATGACCTACCTCCACACACACGCAAATACAAACCTAAACGAAATCATCAAAGAACTTAGAATACGATAAAACAAAACTTTCATTTAAATACCATATTTTTAATAAAACCATTCTTAAAAGTTTTAGATTTGATACGCTTTTAAACAAATACCTCTCATTAGGAAATACGATAAGTTGTGAACATCGATCGTTTATTTAAACCTGACTTTGTGGTGTCTAGGCTAGGCAAGTGAGCTTAGGTAACTTTAAAAGGCCCGTTTCACGATTCGTGAGCGGATCCCTCCTTCCCCACTTGTACTTACCTGGCCACAATTGGCGGTGAAGAGACGATTTGAGGCTTCTAACGACTTGTCGTTTAGACCATTTAGAAATATGCTAGTTGGCTTAGGAAACCCTAGAATCTAAAATACGGAAATTACACTTTGCAAATAAATACCTTTTACTTTATAAAACCGTTTTCTAAAGGATTAGTATTTTACAATCTTTGCAAAGCGCCGCTACAACCCATCTTTGGGGAACCCGTTAGGGATAGTACGGTTTATCGTGCACCCTCGGGCTTAGTAGTGCGAGATTCAGACCTCCGCAAGGAGCATTCGGTCTCGAAAGGTTTAAAATACGACATCTTAAGAAAATGAGATTTTTGGAATATAAAATATTTATTAAAATTATTTTTGTACAAACATATGTATATTTATCATTTAAATATCTATTTTATTATAATATAAATATTCCACCTTTTTCTAAAAATCACAAGAATAAGTTTTACACTAAAATACCATGAACTTCAAATAAATCAATATCACAGACAAATCTTATTTATAAAACTAGGATATTTTCACTAGAAATATCACAACATAAAATCCACCCTCATTACAACTCTAAAGACGAACAATAAATACTTGAGGTGTATTTTGAAAAATATATAAAAGTATTTTTACATAAAACCCCCTCAAGTTTTATAAATTACCCTAAGGACCCTAGCAATTATAAGAGCTCGATTCACATTTCTGATTGTCTGACTCGGGTTTGAGTCTGATTAATCTGACTTGAATATGATTCAAGTCAATCTATAATCTACAAGATTTCAATTCAATATGAACACATGAATCCATGAATACAATTATCAATTTACACACTTGACCGAACCGAACCATGTATATATATTCCTTTTACATGATTCCTAGTATTCCATTTACATGACTCTACGGTTATAATCGTTTTCTGATATCATGGTTTCGGTCAGTCAGTCAATCAATCATGCAATCAATACAATTTTACAAGATAACAATATAAACAAGACATCGCGGGGTTTAAGGGGTAGATTGGTACGGAAGATGTTAAAAGTGGCACGAGACGGTCAGATTTAAGACACCTAACATGAATCCAATTGCCGTTGTTCCGGGCCCTTCTAACGGAGCCTTGTACTCTATATTCCGTTTGCCCTGGTCTCTAGCATATAGAGACCCCTCTCGTATACACTGGCATTCTTCTGTACCAAGCTACAAACAACAGCGTTAATACAACATTACAACAATATAATATAACATTAAAATCTACTCTCTCTCTCTCCTACTCTTTGTCTATTTCTCCCCTATCTTTGGGACTTACCGAGCGACCTGTTCGCTGACGACATTCTATTTCTTTCTTCTTTGAATGTCGTCAGGTGGTTTGGACCCAGCGGAGATCGAGCCATCTTAAGAAGACTTGGAGCAGTTTGCCGAAGACCCTGCACTTTAGTTTCATTGTACACTTTTCCTTTCTATATTTTTATTTCCTGTTATGCCACTGTTTAGGCATCTTTATTTTCAGTTGTATTTCCTTTTCATGCATTGTACAAAAGAATGTTAATAAATAAAAGTTGCTGTTCTCTTTTATTTCTTGTCTCTTGTGTATTTATTGCTTAGATAGGCTTAGCGTATGTACTTCTGAGTATATACATAACGGGCCTCGTCGCGTCCCCTTCGCCGTAGAATGGGAAGCGGGGCGTGACATTCATCAATCACTCCATCCCGGCAGAAGGGGTGGTCACCCTCCTGCTTAACATTGGGGAGACTGGCCATACGCGTACCGTGCCTGTGGAGTTCATCGTCGCCAGAATTCCCTCGGATTATAATATCCTCCTGGGACGCCCAACGCTGAATTCCCTCCGGGCCCAGATATCGACCTGCCACCTGGCGATCAAGTTTCCCCTCGACCAAGGCGGGATAGGTCGGGCCTACGGAAACCAGCAAACCACGAAGATTTGCTTCACAACGACGTCTATGCCAGAGGATACAAGCGATGATCTTGAGAGCACAGATGATTTCAAGGGATCTTTGGATACTCGGGACAAGCATAAAGAGATCCGAGGAGCCTCGGTTGAGCCGTTAACAGAAGTCCCCCTCGTCGAAGGGGACAATGAACGAACTGTCCAAATAGGGTCACTCTTAACGGGTGCTTGGCGTGATGACCTGGTCCACTTCCTCAGAGGGAACACAGGCGTGTTCGCTTGGGCGTCCGCCGACATGCCCGGGATAGACCCCAAAATAATATCACATAAGCTCGGGGTCGACCCGGCGGTCCGACCCGTCAAGCAGAAGAAACGAAGTTTCTCTCCGATCAAGCAAAAAGTGATCGAAGAAGAGGTCGACAGGCTGCTCGCAGCCAACTTCATTCGGAACGTTGCTTACTCGGAGTGGTTGGCGAATGCAGTCATGGTTAAAAAGACTAGCGGGAAGTAGCGCATGTACGTCGACTTCACTGATCTTAATAAGGCCTGCCCGAAAGACAACTATCCCCTCCCTCAGATAGATCATCTCGTTGACAGTTCGGCATGCCATGAGCCACTCAGCTTTATGGACGCCTTCTCCGGCTACAATCAGATCCGTATGAATCCGGCAGACGAAGAGCTAACTGCATTCACAACGGACCGGGGGGGTATACTGCTATAAAGTGATGCCTTTCGGCCTCAAAAACGACGGGGCTACATACCAACGCTTAGTCAACAGGATGTTCAAACCTCAGATCGGCAGAAACATGGAGGTTTACGTCGACGACATGCTCGTCAAATCGACCTCGTCGGGTCAGCACGCCAAGGATCTGGGCGAGGCCTTGGACGTCCTCCGCAAATACAAGATGAAACTGAACCCCGCCAAGTGAGCATTCGGGGTCACCAGTGGAAAGTTCCTCGGCTTCATGGTCACCTACCGTGGAATCGAGGCTAACCCGGAGAAAATCAGCTCCATCCTTAACATGGCCGTGCCCAAGACTAATGTCGAAATCATGCGGCTAATAGGGCGGGTAGCCGCTCTGAGTCATTTCATGTCAAGATCCAGGGAAAAGTTCCTCCCGTTCTTCAAAGCTCTAAGGATGATCCTAAGGTTCGAATGGTCAGAGGAGTGTCAGATCGCCTTCGAGCAATTGAAAGCGCACCTGGCGACTCCCCCACTACACACCCACCCAGTTGAAGGAGATGAGCTATCGCTGTATCTGGCGGTGTCCGATCAATCTGCAGGTTCAGTGCTCGTTGGAGAAGTCGAGGGTGTCCAAAAGCCGGTCTACTATGTAAGCCACATCTTCAAGGATGCGGAAACGAGGTACCCGGCCATAGAGAAGATTGTCCTGGCACTCATCGTGACCTCGAGGAAACTAAGGTACTATTTCCAGGCGCACACCATCCTCGGACTCACCGAACGCCCTTTGGTGGCTATTCTCGCCTCCCCCGAGTCTTCTGGTCGTTTGGAGAAGTGGAGGTAGGAGCTGTCCCAATTTGACATCAAGTACCGCCCAAGGCAAGCTTTCAAGTCGCAAGTCCTGGCCGATTTTATCGTCGAATGCACCATCCCTATCAAGGAGGCGGTTCCCATGCTGGTCCCCGGATCCTAATCCCCGATCAAAGAAGGGCCTAACTCCGTCCCTGATTGGGTCCTTTACGTCGATGGGTCATCAACCGAGGAAGGCTGTGGTGCCGGCCTCATCATCCGGGGCCCGAACGAAGCAGAGATGGAATATTCTTTGAAGCTCGGATTTAAAGCCTCAAACAACGCGGCTGAGTATGAGGCTCTGCTCGTTGGACTGCGTATCGCCTCCGGAGTGGGGCTGAAGACGATACGAATCCGTAGTGACTCCGCTCTGGTCGTCGGTTAAGTGACCGGCCGTTTCGAAGCACGGGAGCCCCTGATAGTGAAGTACTTAGCCAAGGTAAGAAGGCTGCGGAAGGGCTTTGACAAAGTTCAAGTGGAGCAGATCCCTCGACACCTAAACGCCCAGGCCGACGCTCTGAGCAAGCTAGCTTCCTCTTACTCGGCCAACAACAAGAGAAATATCCTCTTCGAGGTCCTGCCGCGGCCCAGCGTGTAAGACGGAGCGACATCATTCCAAGTTTACACAGTCCGGGAAGAGGACTGAGATTGAAGGAAGCCCATCGTCGAATTGCTGAAGGAGGGTACGCCCCCGGAGATCGTGGGGAGGCCTGCCGCCTATGAGCCAAATCTCGCCATTTCGTCTGGAGTAACGGGAAGCTCTACAAAAAATCCTTCACACAACCCCTTCTTCGGTGCGTCGACCCCCACGAAGCCGACTATGTCCTTCGTAAGGCCCATGAAGGGGTCGGCGGAGCATACCAAGGGGCCCGCACATTAGTCCAGAAGACACTCCTTCAAGGGTATTACTGGCCGACCATTTACCACGACGCTCGGAAGCTCGTCAGAATGTGCAAGAGTTGCCAACTCCAGGGCAGCATACCCCGCCTTCCGGCTACCGAGCTTACTATCCTGACCTCCCCATGGCCGTTTGCCCAGTGGGGAATGGACATGATAGGCCAACTCCCTACAGGTATGGGCGGCCATAAGTACATCCTTGTCACGGTGGACTACTTTACGAAGTGGATCGAGGCCGTCCCCATCAGAAAACCGGACGCTACCACGACCATTAAGTTCCTGCAGAACAACGTAATATTCCGGTTCGGGATCCTGAGGTGTATCATCACCGACCATAGGACGAATTTCGAGAACGAAAAGTTAAAGAATTCTGCAGCGAATACCATATACTGATGAAGTTCGCTGCCGTCGCGCATCCCCAGTGCAACGGGAAGGCCGAGGTCGCTAACCGGGACGTCATCCGAGGTCTTCGGACACGTCTAGAAGGACGACATGTTAGTTTGGTCGAAGAACTACCCCGGGTCTTATAGGCCTTGCGCACGTCAAAGAAGACCCCCACCGGAGAAACCCCTTTCAGTCTCAGCTATGGCACCGAGGCAATGGTCCCAGCGGAGATCGAGCTGCCCAGTTACAGGGTCGAACACTTCGACGACGAAGCCAACACCTCGGCCCTTCGGACTAATCTGGACGTGTTGTTAGAGAAACGGGACCGGGCTCAGATCAGAGCTGCCGCTTATCAACATCAAACCGCCCGCTACTACAATCCGCGAGTCAAGCGTCGCTTCTTCAAAATCGGAGTTTTAGTCCTAAGGCGGAACGAGTTCGTCGATCAAGGCAAGCTGCATAAGTTTTCCCCGAAATGGGACGGTCCATTCATCGTCTCCGAGGTCATGCCCGGCGGAGCCTATCGCTTACAGGATGTGAATGGTCGCAAATTTCCACGGCCTTACAACGCCGAGAAGCTCAAGCTGTACCTCTGAAAAGAATATCTATGAATGTATATTTCTTTCACAAAAGCGATGTAAATCTTTCTAAGTTCTTTTTATTTAATAATAAGAAGGAAACAATAGAGTATCGCAAAAAGGAGAATTTTATTTATTCGAAAGGTATTGTGAGCTCCTCAGCCTTACAGAAAAAGAAAAAGGAAAAATTTACAACAGAGGGGGAACGGGATCGAGGAAGTACTCCTGGTGATACTTAGAGTAGATTTCCGCCAACTGACCCTGGCCTCCGCAACCCGCTCCTGCTGGTGCTTCATGCGAACCCAGGACGCCAAGGAGGTACCTGACGCTCCACCCGCCGAGCCCTGGCTCACGATATGTCTCTTTTGGAAGCACTCTAAAATGATGGCCAAGGATCGGTCATGCCTGGTCTCGAAATGAAACTGATCAAGAAGATCGTACGCACCTTGTCGGGGCGCCTCATCCAGCAGTTCTTCGGCAAGGGGGTTGTACAACCCCGGGGACCTCCTCCAAATTGCGTACATCAGCAAGTGGAGGAGGGGAGATCGGCGAGGAAGGAGACGACCGATGTGGTCCTCGATGCGTTGTACTACCCTCCGGTACCTCTCCTCGGAAACGGACTGGTCGTATATATAGATGTCATCAGGAGTAATGATCTCTTCGATCGCATAGATACGTCCGGCCATCTCGGAAAGAAATGCTAGAAAGTTGGCGTCTCCTTCTCTATTTATAGCCTCTACAGAATCCACAAGAGCCCAAATTTGGGCGCGCATGGGCATTAATCTCGAGATTCAATCGATTCTTCCAATGCTGCGCTGCCACATGGCGGGTATCCCATGTTTCTCGGCGAATCAAAGTCGGAACGACGCGGATTCTGAGATGCCTCGCCTCACTTATGCGCCTCTGCCACGTGCCGTCTGCGGCGGTCACCCTTCCCGACATTCACACATCTCGGTAGGATGGGCAGAGCCTCGCGAGCGAGCAGCTACCTTGCTCGGTCTATCCTTAGCGGGTAACTTCTTACCCATCTACACTAAGGATCAAAGCCCTCGCCAAGAGGCTACCGAGCAGCTACCCTGCTTAGTCCATCCATGGCTGGTAGTTCACTACCCACCGACGCCAAGGATCAAAGCCCTCACCAAGAGGCCACCGAGCAGCTACCCTGCTCGGTCCATCCATGGTTGGTAGTTCACTACCCACTGACGCCAAGGATCAAAGCCCTCACCAAGAGGCCACCGAGCAGCTACCCTGCTCGGTCCATCCATGGCTGGTAGTTTACTAACTGACGCCAAGGATCAAAGCCCTCCCCAAGAGGCAACCGAGCAGCTACCCTGCTCGGTCTATCCTTAGCGGGTAACTTCTTACCCATCTACGCTAAGGATCAAAGCCCTCGCCAAGAGGTCACCGAGCAGCTACCCTGCTCGGTCCATCCATGGCTGGTAGTTCACTACCCACCGACGCCAAGGATCAAAGCCCTTGCAAAGAGGCAACCGAGAAACTACCCTGCTCGGTCTATCCTTAGCGGGTAACTTCTCACCCATCTACGCTATGGATCAAAACCCTCTCCAAGAGGCCACCGAGCAGCTACCCTGCTCGATCCATCCATGGCTGGTAGTTCACTACCCACTAATGCCAAGGATCAAAGCCCTCGCCAAGAGGCAACCGAGCAGCTACCCTGCTCGGTCTATCCTTAGCGGGTAACTTCTTACCTATCTATGCTAAGGATCAAAGCCCTTGCCAAGAGGCCACGGAGCAGCTACCCTGCTCGGTCCATCCATGGCTGGTAGTTCACTACCCACCGACGCCAAGGATCAAAGCCCTCTCCAAGAGGCAATCGAGCAGCTACCCTGCTCGGTCTATCTTTAGCGGGTAACTTTTTTACCCACCTACGCTAAGGATCAAAGCCCTCGCCAAGAGGCCACCGAGCAGCTACCCTGCTCGGTCAATCCATGGCTGGTAGTTCACTACCCACCGACGCCAAGGATCAAAGTCCTCGCTAAGAGACAACCGAGCAGCTACCCTGCTCGGTCTATCCTTAGCGGGTAACTTCTTACCCATCTACGCTAAGGATCAAAGCCATTGCCAAGAGGCCACCGAGCAGCTACCCTGCTCGGTACATCCATGGCTGGTAGCCCACTACACATCGATGCCAAGGATCAAAGTCCTCGCCAAGAGGCAACCGAGCAGCTACCCAGCTCAGTCTTAAGAGCGGCGGTCGCCGGTCCAACTCGACTTACCCTCAACGAGCGATCGCCATCTCAACTCGGGGCCACAAATACACCGACCATACATCGGTCTTTGCACACTTGATAAATGACTGGATTTAACCCGACGCGCGATCGCCAACTAAAGGACCGACCGTCGGAAAGACATTCATCAGGCGAGCAAAATGAGACATTACCACAAACTGGAACATTGCTATAAATAAAAATTTTCTGCAAAAGGCTTTATTCACAACTCAGAAGTTTTTACAAAGGTATTCTGGGCTCCTCAGCCTTATAAAATCGTCCGAAGGCATAGAATATCCCAAAATAAAAATAAAAATATACAAAAAAGGAAGGGGCAGGGAGACTTAGGCATCAAGGCCAGGAAGGACGTCGACCTGCTCCGCGGCTACCTCGGGAGCCGGGGCGACTGCTTGAAGGTCGACACCCATCGCAGGGACTTCAGCACTGGGAGCCGGGGTGACCACCTTCTCTCCGACGCCCCCACCGGGGGCCTTCCCCCGGCAATGCTTCCGGTGGCATCCCTCTGCCCCACACCCTCGAGAGGGTACTAGAGCCGGAGCTTAGCTTCGGAAAATTCCGGCATTAGCGCCTTAATGGCATCAAGGGCATCATGCCAGACGAGGGCCGAGGCTTCGGCGAGGTCGGCATAGAATTGGTCCGACGTTCTATAGGTCTCCACCGCCTTCGCAGCCCGGAGGTCGGTGCGCTTCACCGCCTCCTTCATCGTCTCGTTCTCCCTCTTGAGGGTGTCCCGAGTCTTCTTCAGGGTGGCGGCGAGCATCCTAGCATCTTCCAACTTGGCCTCGATGGCCTTTTTGGACTCCATCATAACCGGGATGGTCTCCCGGCAGTTGGAGTTCACCCGCTCCTCGGCTGTCACCCGTTCTTTGAGGGAGGCGATCCTCTCCCTCACCTCACTCAGCTCCAGGCTCAATCCCTCCTCCCGCGAGGTGTACTCGCCGGCGATCTGCATCGCCGGGGCAATCTCCTCATCCTCCATGCCGACGACGAGGGCGCAGTGCTGGAGGACCTGAGGAAAAAAAATGAGGGGTTAGAAGGAAAAGGGGGGCACCCGATCTTGAGAAATAAAAAGTACTTAATAAAAACCTGAATAGGAGGCGAACACTGACCTGCACGGCCTCCTGGGCTATGGCCGCCATTTGGGCCCTGAGGGTCCTACAAGGGATTTTGCCCCCGGCCGACCTTTCCATTTTCGAGAGCAGGCTGTCGGCGACGAAAATCCCCAAGGGCACCTCGAAGTGAAGCTCCCCTTCATCCACGAAGATCGGGGAAGCCGGGGTACGGGGCACCGTCCTATGGTGCCTCTTGAGGAGTGGCATGGGGACATCTTCCTCGTCTCTGACCTCTAAGACCCGGGGCTCCTACTCCCGAGCGTGTTTGTGGCTTTGCGGACGGGAGGGATCTGAGGTCCGGGGCGTGCTCGAGCGCCTGGCCGGAGCGGCCGCCGGTGGAGCTGGGCTCGAAGCGGGACGTGACGGGCCAGCACCTCCGGCCTTCCTCCCTTTCTTCTGTTCGACTAGGGCCGTCCGAAATTTAGTTCGGTCCATCGGTTCTGCAAGAAAGCGAAAATACAAAGGAGTTAGCAATGACAGAAAAAAGTGGAAGAATACACAAGTCTAAACAGGTCGCCTAAAACTCCTAACTTACCCGCAAACTGAGCGGGGCTGAGCCCGACCGAACTGAGAGCCTGCTCAGACAGCTGTTCATATCATAATATTGCATTATTATATTCCCTATTCTTATTCATTTTATAAATAAACATGTGCTTTTGACCCATGTCTGCTACATAGTTTCAGGTTACAGGTTCTCAAAACAAAAATAGTGAAAAAGATAAAAAAAGACGATACAAAAGTGAGACTACGACCAACAAATGAAAGAATCTTGATCAAGCATACAGTTTGAAGACTAAATGAAGATCAATGGACAATTTCACAAAGCACAAAGGCAGAGCAAGATTCAAGACTTCGACACGAAGCAAAAGGTAAAGTCCACGACATTATTCACTGTAGAAATCTGGAAGAAATCTAGAAGACAATATGAGAAACCAAGTGAAGAAACGAGAAGAAAAATGCAACCAGAATGATCCCTAAAAAGTACAGCCAACAAGCTCCCTATATGGCCACGGATCCGCGGCCAAACAGGGGTTTTGGCCGCGGTTCCGCGGCCATAAGGAACCCGTGTCGGTGCAAAATCCGTGTGTCGCCCGTGTCGGTGCAAAATGTAACGGCATGGCAGTGCGTTGACTAGTCTTTCTTAGGGGGTAAATTTGTAGATGCAGACGTGACTCGAATGTAACCCTAGGGTTTCTATGTTCTATAAATAGAAACCCTAAAACCAGTTTTAGGTTATGCCTCTTTTTATTTCATCTATTCAGATTTGTAAAATTCCTGTGTAAATGTTTGGAGAGAGCCATCAATAAAGTAAGTAATTTTATTTCATTGCCTTATTTTAAATTTTATTATCTGTCCTAGTTAGATAGTTAGAAATGTTAATCAATTCCTTAATGAGTGAGTAGTCTCCTCGCTTGTTTGGGTTAGATTTGGGGAAGGCTTGAGAGATGAAAATCTCTCATCCCTTTCTTGCCCATCACTTATAATTAATAGGACTCCATGCATACATACACACACCGTTCCCTACGGCACCTTACCCCACAAGGTAACGGTGATACCGTAGTATAAACGACCGGTTGCGTATGTTTTCCATGGAAGTTAGGGTAAGAATTAAGAAAGGATGGACTAGAACCTAGAGGAAGAAACATCGTTTCTTCCCGATGGTATTAATCCCTTTTATTAATTGTTACCATAACACCTAAAGAGATCTAAATTAGGGCATTGAAAGCGGTGAGGAAATCTTTAATTTCCAAACTTAACTTAAACATAATCCTACCAAGATTCTAGTCTTAGTATAAATCAGTTTAGTTTTTAGCGATAATCCATTCACACCGTTTGGAATTAACTCGTTAGACCAAATTAGGAAATACACAACATCCCTGTGAACTGACCCGTCCTCACCGGCTAGCTACCAAGCGACGCCGTTCTTGATTGCGGTTAACAAATATTTTTGATTCATCTTTCGAAAGCGCAAGCACGCTAAATCTATTACAATCAAATGGCGTCGTTGCCGGGGATCGAACCCAGATCACCCGCGTGACAGGCGGGAATACTCACCACTATTACAATCAATTTTTTCCACAGAGCATTTGATTGTATGTATTTCGCGTGTGCGTTTTTAAAAGATGAATCAAAGAATATTTATAACCGCAATCAAAAACGGCGTCGCTTGGTAGCTATCCGGTGAGTATGGGTCGGTCCACAGGGATTTTGGGAATTCTCAATTTGTTCTAACGAGTTAATTCCGATTGTTGTCGGATTGATTAAATCTAAAACTAAGTTGATCTAAATCTTGCTAGGGTTAGGTTTAGGTTAAGTTTGGAAAGTCAATATTCCTCACCGCTTTATATGCCCTAATTAAGATCTATGAGGTGTTATGGTAACAGTTAATAAAGTGGATTAGTACCATCGGGAAGAAACGATGTTTCTTCTTCTAGGTTCTTGTCCTTCCTTTCTTAATTCTTACCCTAACCTCCATGGAAAACACGCTCAACCGGTCCTTTATACTACGGTATCACCGCTACCTCGTGGGATAGGGTGCCGTAGGAAGCGGTGTGTGCATGTATGCATGGAGTCCTATAAAAACGTGTGATGGGCAAGAAAGGAGTGAGAGATCTTCATCTCTCAAGCCTTCCCGACATCTAACCCTAACAAGCGAGGAGACTACTCACTCATTAGGGAATTGAAAAACATGATTTTTATTTGAGTTTTAGATTGAAAAGATTAATTATCTAACTACTGAAGATTAATAAAAAGTTCTAATCTAAATTAAACTAGGGCAGAGAATAAATTTAAACTAGGGCAGAAAGAAGAATTAAGAACTAGGGAAAAATAAAAGAAACTACTTACAAAATTGATGCTCTCTTCTTTCTTTACAGAAATTTACAGATCTGAATTTAGATAGATGAAATGAGGCACAAGAAGAGGCATAACCTAAAAATGGTTTTAGGTTTTCTATTTATAGATCATAGAAACCCTAGGGTTACATTCGATTCACATATGCAATTACAAATATGCCCCTAAGAAGACTAGTCAAAGCACCGACGCATCGCCAACATTCGCACCGACACGGGCATCATATGGCCGCGGATCCGCGGCCAAGACCCCTGTTTGGCCGCGGTTCCGCGGCCATGTTGATGGTTTGTTGGCTGTAATTTTCTGGTTATCTTCCTGTTGCATTTTCCTACTTGTTTTTTCAGTTGGTTTTTCAGAATGTCTTCTAGTTCTCTTCCAGATCTCCACAGTGAATAATGTAGTGGACTTTTACCGTTGCTTCGTGTCGAAGTCTTGAACCTTGTGCTGCCTTTATGCTTTGTGAACTTGTTCATTGATTTTCATTGTCCCTCAAAATGTAGGCACGATCAAGATTCCACCATTTATCGGTCGTAGTCTCGCTTTTGTATTATCTTTTCATCAATTTCACTGTTTTTATTTCGAGAACCTGTAACCTGTAACTATGTAGCAGACATGGATCAAAAGCACCTGTTTATTTGTAAAATGAACAAGAATGGGGAATATAATAATGCAAAATTATGATATGAACAAATACCCCCAAACTTATCTTTTTCTCGTCCTCGAGCAAACCTAGTTTTATTCTCGAAAAAGACCTAGCCTCACTTTCGCAGGGAAACGCGATTGCACTGATCTCGTGAAACAAACCGTTAAACCTCTAAGTGTCCCTAGTAGGAGGAGTGTTGTCTCCTGAGGGTTTCAGCGGATACTACCCACAAAATCCTATCAATTCGGCCTATTAACTTTTATTCTCCAATTAGGTTTTCCAACAAGGAATTCTATTATTTTCGACTCATAAATTATCCATCCGTATTTTTCACGCTTCCTTATCATTTAACTTAAGATTTTATATATTCTTGTGAATTTACTTAGCTTTTGGCATCTTTTAAGTTTTCCTTCTACGGTTCCATCTCAACTTAGGAATTTTTATTATTTTTATTAAAGATATAAGTTCTATTCTTTATTCCTATCTCTTATCTAAACCCCAATCACATACCCCTACGTGTGTGTATATACACTTGGAAATTCAAATCAAGCTCTTATACTCTTGTTCATCGTCGAAAGTACTTTTCAACTGGTGAATTTTTAGATGAAATTGCTCACACATCCTTCATGCGACCGTTAATACTTCTTGAGCTACCAACAACCGATTACAAAATGTTTTTGCTCATTAAAGCGTAATTCCTAGTCTTGTAACACCCAAGGCTTTAGCAGTGACTCCCAAACCAGTTGGTCTAAGGCACTAGGTGATGAAGCACCCTCACTAATTATTTTTTCTATTTTGCGGCCTTAAGTAATTACAAAAATCAGTGTTCATTTTTTTTCTTCTTTATTCATACTAGTATTTTATTGTATTTTTCTTCGTACTAAGGACTTTAGACAAGAGCATTTCAAGGTCTCTCCTACTATTCCAAGTTTCAAGATTCGTGTTTGTGCAATTTTGTAGGGTATATATTTTCAGAATTTAGACTTAAGCTTAGGAATTATTTTTCAAACTTATACATTAATAAAGATATCAATACTTTTCCCTTATTTTAACTTAGCTCAAGAAGTCAACTCGAAATTTGCCTATTTCTAAATAAACTACAAGTCATATATTTTCTACCGTTAAATTTTAAGAAAGGTTATTTTTAGGGTTTTTAATTTACTAAGTCTAAGGTCTAGTTGTTCCTAGCCAGTTAACATATTTGTCAAACTCAAGTCAATTATGGCCACAATTGAATGTTTTAATTTTTATAATTTTCAATTTTTATGGATTTTAAAATAAGTATGCAAATGCAAAAATGTAAACATGAATGCGAAGGAAGAAGGCTTACCGAGCACGCCCCCAAACTTAAACTTGACAGTGTCCTCACTGCCATGCTATACCAAGAGGGTCAAAATGTCGGCACTCCCCTGTTTATTTATTTATAGTTTTTTAAAATAATTTTTATGGGTTTTAAAAATATATATATATATATATATAAAGGCCCCCCAAACTTAAGTGAGACAGTGTTTCCACTGTTTAAGCGTTAAAATTCAGAGTTAGGGAGGAGAAAAATCAAACTATACAAGGCCTTACACAGACCAAAGGTTAACACCAACCATTCAAAAATTCTATCGTGATAATGGTAGGGTTGGTGAAAGAATGGAGTGTAGAGAAAGGAGTTGAGAAACACACGAGACCGTATGGGAAGAAGGGTGGAATATGGTCTCGGTGGAGGAAAAGAGAAAGAAGTGCAGTACGAACTTGAGGGTGTAAATCGAGTGAATAATTAGCGCAATTTGTGATGACCGATGTGTTAAAAGCGATTGTGCTAATCTATCAACCCGTCAAGAAATGGGATCAAATCCATCAAGATTCGCAAGAAAACATGGTACGTTGAACTTGGTAAACCATCCATTGGAAGCGCGATGGATTCTTGCGCGGTCGAAACGATGGAAAGAACGAAGGGGAGTGATTTAGGGATAGTTTTATTCTCACCTAAGTAAACTGTCTCGAACTTGAAGGATTCCATCAATGGTTCGAAATGACTGTAAGCAACCGAGTCTGATGGTTCAACTAACTCATTTGAAAATTCAAAGGACTCAAACTCGAGCGGTAAGTCTTCAAAATCGTCCGAAAAAGTGAAACACTCGTAATCGTTATCAGCTGTGAGATGTCAGATTCAAAGAGGGACGCACTAGTGGCGTCAAACTGTTGTGATTAAACAGAAATTTTTCAAGCTCACAGTCCTCCTGCGTGATCTTTTGCGTGGTCGGAACGATGGAAAGGAAGGAGGGTGTAACAGTTAAAGGTTCATGAGGATGAATTGGAAAATCCGACTCATTAAACAAAAATGGTTCATCCTCAATACTCTCCTCAATGCTATCCTCATGATTCTCTTCAAAAGTTATCTCATCCATGCAATTATCATCAAAATCAAGACGCATATGAAGTTCGGGAGAAATATTTAATGACTCGGGATGATGAATTAGAGATAAAATTTCAGTCAAATCTACGGCTTCATCATCCAAAATATTCCCGGCGTCAATATCCTCAATCAAGTGAAAATCAAATTTTTTAGACACCTCATCAAAAGCATTGATGGTTATCAATTCAGGTTCTAGATTGGAGGTGTAGAGATCAAAAGGATTGGTGATGATTTCACTCAAAAGGGACCCTTCACAATCTGGAAAATCAAGCACTGCAAAGTCGCACAACTCATTAAAAGTTCTTTGGGACACTTGTTTGAAAACTGGAGTTGTGGGATTAATTGAGGATGGGTAGGTTTGATTTGGAAGTGTGTAGAACTCACTCTCACCACTCAAATTCTCACTTTGTCCAACCGCCTCATCATACATTGGAAAATTTGGAGCTAGTTGGAAATTAGCTACCGGGTTACTAGGTTGCATAAGGGCGGTCATGGACGCATCCACATTCCTCATCATTTGGTTTGTCGCTACCATATAAGCTTCCAACGACTGTTCCAGACTAGACATGGATTGTGAAGGGGTTTCAGTAAAAGATTTAAAGTTGCTTGGATTTTGGAAACTCCCAAATGGTTGTGTAGAAGCAATGTCTAGGGAAGGTGCGAAAGTCGGGTAGGACTGGTAGGAATTGAATGGTTGGACAAGAGTAGGATCAACATTTGGATAAAAAGGTGAATGGACTCGTTGATCCCAAGAACTGGAAGTGTTGAAAGGAGTGAAAGATCGGTTATGAGTTTTTTCAATATGTTCAGCAATAGACATGGGTTTAGGAGTTACAACAGGACTCGAAGAGGGAGTATCAACATAAGAAGGTGGTGAAGGTTGAAATGGTTGATACAAAGTGGATTGTGGAGTCGAACTGTTTCTCCTAGACGCTTCTATTCGATCTTTCAGAGAAATTTTGGGCATGGAGGGGTCGTCCGTAATTCGACCAAAACAATTCGCGTATGAAGCAATGTTTGGTTCAGGATACCAAAGTTCGGCAAGAGTTTTATGAGGTGGGGTACCCATGATGTAGGAAAGGAGAAGAAAAAGAATGTGGGGTGCACGGATTTCTTAGCGACAAGTTGCAAGATTTTTTGTAAAATTTTTTTCTTTTCTCTTTTTTGTGTTTTTTTTATTAGGAGCTTTTTGCAAAAAGATTTTCGATAAAAAGCTTAGACACACGTTCAATCAACCATAAATGCACAAGCAAGCCTAGATCTAGGGTCACCTAGGTCAGCTAGACAGCTCCTAACTGTTCCAAATGGCAAGAAATAGGACCTCAAACCGCCTCTTCACCGCCAATTGTGGCCAGGTAAGCACAAGTAGAGAAAGGAGGGATCCGCTCACGAATCACCGTGAGACGGGCCTTTTAAAGTTGCCTATCCTTACCAGTCTAGCCTAGGCACCACAAAATCAGGTTAGGATCAACGGTCGATACCTACAACTATTTCTTTGTCCTATTGAGCGCGAAGTCCTTAGGGCTGAGTCTAATCTTTTTTAATTAACTTGAATGGTCAATGCAATATGCCTTATGTGATTTTTGGGGTTCTGGAAAGGGTAATGAAATCCCCACCTAATCTGGATTGGTGTTTAAGCCCCTTAAAGTCAATTTAAAATATTCAAAGCAGTAAACACAATCACTTGCAAAAAAAAATTTTTTTTTAGCGTGGCGCAAAGAATCCTGTACAAGATCAATTATTGAGAGGGGGAGAAATTTTTGGCGCAAAGAATCCTGCAGGAAATTTTTACAGAGGAGATATTGGGGTTGCAGAGAAGGAGAAAGGAAGACTTGCAGTGGATTTTTCAAGTGCTGACGTCACTATAAGACCGCGGATCAGCGGCCAAAAGGCGCTTTGCGCGACGGAATCGCGGTTGACTTGTTAACTTGGCCCTCCAAACTTCTTCTGTTGCACTGTTGCGGAAATCCTCTGTTGTTCAGATCTAGGGTTTTCTGTTTTGCTCTCTGGATTTTTCCAGATCCGAACTCGTTCGTCGATCCTGCAAAATTTCAACGAAAATACCCTTCACAAAATAACAAGATGATAAATTTTTTTATATTTTTTTATTTTTCAGTTTTTATGATTTTTCAATTTTTATATTAACCCGAAATTACAAAAAGAAAATACTACGCCATCCCCGGCAACGGCGCCATTTGATTGTATGTATTTCACGTGTGCGTTTTTAAAAGATGAATCAAAGAATATTTATAACCGCAATAAAAAAGGCGTCGCTTGGTAGCTAGCCGGTGAGTACGGGTCGGTCCACAGGGATTTTGTGTATTCTCAATTTGTTCTAACGAGTTAATTCTGATTGTTGTCGGATTGATTAAATCTAAAAGTAAGTTGATCTAAACCTTGCTAGGGCTAAGTTTAGGTTAAGTTTGGAAAGTTAGTATTTCTTACCGCTTTCTATGCCCTAATTAAGATCTATGAGGTGTTTTGGTAACAATTAATAAAGTGGATTAGTACCATCGGGAAGAAACGATATTTCTTCCTCTAGGTTCTTGTCCTTCCTTTCTTAATTCTTACCCTAACCTCCATGGAAAACATGCTCAACCGGTCCTTTATACTACGGTATCACCGCTACCTCGTGGGATAGGGTGCCGTAGGGAGCGGTGTGTGCATGTATGCATGGAGTCCTATAAAAACGTGTGATGGGCAAGAAAGGGGTGAGAGATCTTCATCTCTCAAGCCTTCCCCAAATCTAACCCTAACAAGTGAGGAGACTACTCACTCATTAGAGAATTGAAAAACATGATTTTTATTTGAGTTTTAGATTGAAAAGATTAATTATCTAACTACTGCAGATTAATAAAAAGTTCTAATCTAAATTAAATTAGGGCAGAGAATAAATTTAAACTAGGGCATAAAGAAGAATTAAGAACTAGGGAAAAATAAAAGAAACTACTTACAAAATTGATGCTCTCTTCCTTGTTTATAGAAATTTACAGATCTGAATTTAGATAGATGAAATGAGGTACAAGAAGAGGCATAACCTAAAAATGGTTTTAGGGTTTCTATTTATAGATCATAGAAACCTTAGGGTTACATTCGATTCACATCTGCAATTACAAATATGCCCCTAAGAAGACTAGTCAAAGCACCGACGCACCGCCAGCATTCGCACCGACGCGGGCATCATATAGTCGCGGATCCGCGGTCAAGACCTCTGTTTGGCCGCGGTTCCGCGGCCATGTTGATGGTTTGTTGGCTGCAATTTTCTGGTTATCTTCATGTTACATTTTCCTACTTGTTTCTTCAGTTGGTTCTTCAGAATGTCTTCTAGTTCTCTTCCAGATCTCCACAGTGAATAATGTAGTGGACTTTTACCGTTGCTTCGTGTCGAAGTCTTGAACCTTGTGCTGCATTTATGCTTTGTGAACTTGTTCATTAATTTTCATTGTCCCTCAAAACTTAGGCACGATCAAGATTCCACCATTTATCGGTCGTAGTCTCGCTTTTGTATTATCTTTTCATCAATTTCACTGTTTTTATTCCGAGAACCTGTAACCTGCAACTATATAGTAGACATGGATCAAAAGCACCTGTTTATTTGTAAAATGAATAAGAATGGGGAATATAATAATGCAAAATTATGATATGAACAACAGCAACACATCGGCCCCCGAGACGGGCTCCCACTCCGACACCGCCACCGCGCTCGGGATCATTCGACCGCCTCCCCCGCGGGCAATTGGCCATGTGCCACTGGATGGGCACATGCCAATCCTCACCCTCGGGTGGCCCGACAAACAAAATCTTCTCCTTCCACTCGTGAATGGAAGAAGGTACTGCGACGACCCCCGACCATGGCCGCACCTCCCCGGTGCTTTTTAAAAGAAATGTATACCCAGCTTGGCTCGTCCTTGTGAGTGCCGGGGTGGTTTTTGTAGCAGAGAAAGGAAAGGAGAATGTTCAGACTAAAAGAGATCTCCCGCAATTTCAACCGGACTAGGAACCCGAGGAGAATCCTCCAGGGGTTCGGTACTAACTGGCCCGGGGCTAACTGAAAACAATGCAACGCCGCACTCACCTTGGGAGAGAAGGGCAGGCGCATTCCAGCCCAAAAGGCCTCCAAGTACAAGACGATCTGCTTGCCCTGTACTTGATCTGCCCTCTCTCCCTCCCCAGCCAACCGAAGCGAGTAGCCGGGGGGGAATGTGGAAGCGAGCCCGAATTGTGGTGAGCTCATCCACATGCCTCAAAAGGGAAGGTACGTCGCGGACACTCCGGGCACTCTCTTTGGGGACCGTCCCCGCCGCACGACTCCGGGAAGCGCGACTAACCTTAACTCCCCGGGAAGATTCCGACCCGGATGAAGAAGAAGAAACTGCAGAAGACTCCCTAGATTTTACCCGAACTATTTCTATGTAGTCCTCAGAGGAAGACATCTAACCTGATCAAAAGAATGGGTCCGAGGAAAGAACGCAGGAAATTCGACCTAGAGGGATGAGCGCCGAGCTAACACACGAAGGGAAGAGGAAATTATGGCGAAGTGTGGACCCTCGGGGGGATCCCACTTCTATTTATAGCAATCGGCGAAGCCGATCGTCTCCCGCCAAAATGACACTTCGCATTCAACGGCCATCAACGCTCCTCCTGTCGCACGCGCATCGGGCGTGTCCCACCGGCCGCGAAAACACCGGCGGCCTATCACGTCAGCCAACCAACGTCAGACACGTGACCTGGCGCTCCGATGAACGTACGTCCGAATCGACGCTTCCTCTTTAATGCAAGATCTCTTCCCTGATCCGCTGACGTCATCAGAAAAAATATGACTAACTGCCCGGGAATCCGAGTCGACGCTGTCTTCAAATAAGAAGTTAGTCCGGATGACCGATTAGACTACTCTTGACCCGACCCATAAATAGGCCAGGACGAGAGTGGAGGGCTAATGATGATGCTCGGTACTGAGCACTCCCCAGATCGTGACACGTGGCAGATGACGTGTCCCAAGACTTACGGGAAAGGAGCAGGAATGGTACATTGGAAGCATGCCCCGGGCCTTCGACCCGAGGATGTTCACGACCTTCAGTGGCCTTCTTGACCACTCCTGTGACCGCCTTACAAACAACCATTGGTTCGCCTCCAAGCCCCCCCCCCCCCCCCCCCCCCCGCACGCTGAGTTCCTTCAGCCCTCCTAGCTCGCCTCCGAGCTATCACATGAACCAAGCCTGCTCGGCCTCCCCGCTCGTCTCCGAGCTCGACCGACCCACAGCATAGGTCACATGCGTCTCCGCTACGGCTCCGTGAATCTCGCTTGACGCGAGATATCCGCCGCCCACGATCCCGTGTTCCACGCCATCGCGTTCCCCCGTTAACGAGCATATCTCGTCATTAATGGAAAATCCCGCCTTTCACGCAGGCGTAACGTCAGGGGCGTAGCGGCCGGGCGTGAATCTCGCGCCCGCCAGCCCACGACTGCCACTATATAAACCCCCTCTCTCAGACGATTCAAGTAAGGCAATTTTACCCAATAAGCCGTTACTCTGCCCAAATATTTCGACTAACTTGATCGTCGGAGGGTACTCGGTGGTGCAACCACCCCGGGATTTTCTTGCAGGTAGCTCGGTTTCATCCTCAAATCAAGCCCATTGAGATCCACACGCATCAAGGGGGAAACCCTCAGATCCAATCTCAGCCACTCATCACCACTCGCTGCGGATCAACGGAAGACAACATCTGAAGGAGATCCAGAGCTCCATCAGTATTGTATTAGAAATTTGATCGAGATGTATCGGATCTTCCCAGATAATAAAAGTTGTGTTATTTGCGTCTATTTGATTTCTATGTTGAAAGTAAAATCGGGTACAGGGTTGTGCAAGGTAAAAATGTAGATGTAAATAAATATAATGTAAATGTAACCTGATTCCATGATCATGGATTTATTTTTATATTTTGACTCCAGGTTATTTCCTGTTTACATGCTGTGTCATACCTTTCAACACAAGTTCCATCAGTTCCAAAAATATTAAAAAATAATCATATAGTTAATTCAAAGTGAGAAAGCAATAGTTTAGAGGCGCAATAAATTGGCTCCTATAACCTGTCTAGCAAAAACACATTTGCAAGAAAATATGAATAGAACTCTCCAATGATGCGCATGATGCACAAGAAGTATCATTATTGCACAAGGGATTTTTCTGATAAAATTTTATTAAGAAATAATAAAGTCAACTCTCTGCAATTATCACCGGCTTCGTAACCCTGTAAGTTTGGCAGTAAGAAAGCTCTAAGAAATTGTTAAATAGTGAATTCAAATATTGCGGAATCTTGACAAATATTAATGGTAAATAAAATATGGTAAATTGCCTTAATCATCCATGGATGAAGTCTCATTTGAATCATCCGAGTCCTCATCATCCTCATCATCCGTTTCCTCATCACTAGAACTCCAAAATAAATTGGTTCTTGTATTTCACTAGATTCTTTAAGTAATGCATCATGGTCTTCATTCATGTGATAAATTTCCCATATAATTTAGTGATAAGTAGTAACTAAAAGTTGTATACATCATTACTATAGATCGCTGATATTAAAAAGAATGATTAAGCGGTCATTTTTCTTTGGGCAATTTCAGGAAGCATGGTTGACGCCTTGTTCGCCACAACTTTTACATTTTCTATTTCTCTTTTTTGATGCCTTGTTTGCCACAACTTTCCATAATCATTTTCTATTTTATCAATAAATTTATTAGATAAGCTTGATAATTCACAGAATTTTCCTGTATAACCCTTCCGGCTACCATCTCCAACAACATTAAACAGATCGATTTCCTCGAAGCAAATGTTGTCTTCTGGGAGTTACCATATCATGGTTAAGTTCTTGCTCAGACTTTCTAACTATCGATTCATTTTTATTCCGATGTAATTTCAATGCTATCATTGCTTTGCGGTTGGTTCTAATGAGCCTATTTTTCTTCAGCCTTCTGATTTGCTTGTTGTGCTTCCTTGTTTCGAACATGTGTACACCTTATCATCAACCTCTGGCGCAACGAAAGATTTTTCCGGGCTTCCATTTGCATGTTTTGATGGTGTTTGATGTCTTTCACCCTCAAAACTGGACGACCCTTCAATATGAATGCCAGTGATTTGTTGGGATATGCCTTCTAGTTGAGTTTCGCCTACTTGTTGGGATGATCCTTCCATATCCGCCAGCTTAAATTTCGTTACTAAATAACATGTGTAAAGATTAATAGCAAATAAGATAATTAATAAGATAAGTTTCACAAATAAAACTTATTCTATTTTTAATAACAACAGAATTTTCATGATTCAGATATACACATATGCTAAATTTTTCAATGCGTGTACCGTTGATGCAAATATGAAAAGCCAATAATTTATCAGTCTACATATTTCGTTAGATATAAAAACATCCACACTTTTTAACTAAAAGCCAACTAATTGTTCATAAATAATCAACTTTATTATCTGACTTTTTGTTGGAGTTTTTAAGTTTGCGGTTTAATTTTAGTCCAATATTGGATTGAGAGCTGGAAAATCCAACACTTTATAATAGTTCTCATACTTTTTAAGTTCAATTGGGTTATGACAAGTGGGGTAAATTCTTGCGGTATTATAATATAATATTATTGAACTTAAAGTCTTGATTGGGCACTAGGGGTATCTTGGACTTGATTTTAAATCAGAATTACCTTTTGAATTTCAAAATTCTATTATCTTAATTTTTGAATTTTGAATTTAGAATTATGAAATCCTCAATAGTTATCTAAAACTACCTTAGTATTATGCCAACGTTCACAATTTCAAATGATTATGGCTTTTGAAAGCCTATAAAAATGAAGTCTTTAACCCATTTATTTACACTTCTTCTCTAATTTTATGTCTCAAATAAGAATTTCAAAATTCCTTCGATTTTTACTGATCGCGGGAACTTCGGACTCTGTTATCTGAAAACCCATTAGCAAACTCTTCGAGTGGGGACAAGTAAATCCTTGAAGAAAGTCGACTGCGCATCAGAGTTATAATTTAATTTACTTGTTCCCATTTTTCCAATTCCTATATCAAATTTTCTAACAATTTCAAGGATTTGTTTTTGTCTACAATGGAGTCGGAATCTAGCCTAATCTTGGTCAAAATTATGAACCGAGACCTTGTCAAACTTGATCGGTTTGACAGGACAAACTACACCCGATGGACAGAAAAGATGTGCTTCCTTCTGACGGCGCTGAAGATTTTTTATATACTCGACGACGATCTTGTACCAATTCCAGCACCAACGAATGAAGACACTGAAGGCGGTTGTGAAAGGCCAGAAAGAAATGAGAGAATGATGAATGTCATATTCTGAATACCTTGTCAGATCGCCTCTTTGATAACTACACCAAGATGACTTCAGTAAAAGAATTTTGGAAGGCTCTGGAGTTCAAATACAAAGTGGAGGAGTAAAGTACAAACAAGTATTTAATTTTAAAATATTTTGAGTATCATATGGTTGAAAAAGGTCTATTTTACACCAATGTCATGAACCCGAAACCTTCCAAGTTGAAGCAATCATATCCAAACTGCCCCATACTTGGAAAGTTTATCAAAAGATATTGCTTCCTAAGACAGAAAACTTCACTTTTGAGCAAATTCGAAGATATCTACGAATTGAAGAGAAAGCCCATCTAAGAGACAAGAAAGATAAGATCGATAACGATCCCAGGGCTAACTATATAGAGGGTAATGTTCAGAAGAAACTTAAGCCAAACTATTCCAACCCCAACAAAGAAAAGTTCAATAACAACCTGAAAAAATAAAGATTGTTATATTTGTGGTAAGGAAGGGCACTTTGCTCGTAAATGTATGTACCACAAAATTGGTTTCAACAAAGAAGGAAATCAGGAGATCAAACATGCGAACAATGCGAATAATGTTTTTTGAGGCCTATTGCGCCATGGTTACTGTGGTAAACAATGGCACGGTCACTGAAGTGATATGGCGGACTCAGATTCTGGATGGTAGCTCGACTTCAACACAACAGTCCATATTTATAAAGATAAGTCAATGTTTAAGGACTTTGACGGGGCAACTGATGGCCTGGAAGTATTAACGGGCAACCAGAACCATGTACCTGTAGAAGGAAAGGGTTCTCTATGTTTCTGGTATGAAAAAAAATTAGTGTCTGCCGATCTGTTATGTAAAACAGGTTTTAAACTTGTAATTGAATCCGACAAATTAATTTTGTCAAAGAATGAGACTTTTTATAGAAGTGGCTACTCTTTTAATATAATATTTGCATTTAGCATTAATGAAAATAAAGTGACTACTGCTTAAATCTCGAAATCTTTTAATTTATGGTATCATAGATTAGGACATTCAAATTTTCATTATTTGAAAAATATGCATAAACTTGGTTTAATTTCTTATACTCTTAGTTGCGATCAGAAACGTAAGACATGTGTACAATAAAAAATGTCTAAAAGACCAATTCCAAGTGTTGAAAGAAATTCTGAAATCTTAGACTTAATTCATTCTAATATATTTGAATTTAATGGAATGGTTATTAGAGGTTGGAGACAGTATTTATTACTTGTACATATGACCACTCTAAATCTATGTATATATATTTAATGAAAAGTAAAGATGAAGCATTTTCTATATTACTATAAGACTGAAGTTGAAAATCAATTTAGCAAGAAAATTAATGTGCTTCACAGCGATAGAGGAGGAGATTATTTCTAAAATGAATTTTTAAGTTTCTGCAAAGAACATGGTATTGTGCATGAAATGACAACGCCGTATAAACAGTTTAGCCGAAAGGAAAAATCGTTCTCTTGTAGAAATGGTTTAATTTTATGTTATTACATGCAAAATTGCCTTTAAGTTTACGGGGAGTAGGTTTATTAACTGCTTGTCATTTAGAGAACAAAATTCCATCAAAGACGTAAAAAATCAGCCCCTATGAATTATGTAAGAAAAGATTGTCTAATTTGGCATATTTGAAAGTGTGGGTGTTTAGCATATTATAGGATTTCCGAACCTAAAAAGACCAAATTAGGTCAAAGAGCACTAAAAAGTGTATTTATAGATGTGGCGAACACAGTAAAGCTTTATAAACTTTTAGACTTGAATTCTAATGTAATAGTCAAATCTAAAGACGTTGAATTTTTTGAAACAAAATTCAAAACGATTCGAATCAACCTGTTTCAACTATAGAGAAAACAACAACAAAAGAGAAATATGTTGTTCCTCCAGTGGAACCACAATCATAAAAAAGAAAACACTAGGTTATGACTTTGATCTAACTTTATTATCTTTCTAGTAGAAGGTGATAGAAATGATGAGATAACTAAAATACTTAATGTTTTGAATATGGAAGAAGATCCTAAAACTTATAATGAGGCAATTGTCTCAAGAGACTCCACATTTTGAAGAGAAGCTATTAATGAAGAGATAGACTCAATTATATACAATAACACTTGGGTTCTTACAAATTTACTTCAAGACATCTAAGGGTATATAGGATGTAAATGAATATTTAAGAGAAAGTACAATTCTGATGGATCATTGCGAACGTTTAAGGCTAGACTTGTGGCGGAAAGGATTTAGACAGAGATATAGGGTCGATTATTTCGACACTTATGCGCCTATAGTACGGATAATATCTATCAGGATATTATTTGCTCTAGCCTTCATACATGATTTGCATATTCACCAAATGGACATTAAAACCATGTTCTTAAATGATGAATTAGAAGAAGAGGTATATATGGAGCAACCAGAGAGATTTGTACTTTCTGAAAATGAGAACAAATACTGCAAATCAGTTAAGTCTTTTTATGGCTTAAAGCAGGCATCGAAACAGTGGCACGAGAAATTTGATTCAGCCATAATATAAAATGGTATTTACCGCCGAAAACAAAGACGAACTAGGATTGATCATCTTGCTTGAATTAGGGGGAATATGCTATTTGGATATATCCATCCACCTCTCCGAAAATACAATTTGATTTATGACACCGTATATCGGAGGTTTGGATAGATGCGACCGATATAGTAGATTTTATCAGATTCACCTTCGTTTATGAGGGGTTTTTGATTATGGGGAGCTGCTTCCCAGCAGGCGCAAGCCCCCTGTGGTTAATTACGTTATCGCGTTGAGATAACCACTTTCTCCTGCTCCTGGTAGGTCACTTTGTGTCATGTTGTATTTTGTTTATTATGATTGTCCGTGGATTGTATACGGAGACTAATCTATGTCTTCGCCTGTAGGGCGCGGATTAGTCCAAATCGTATATATTTTTGAATTTGAGTTTGAACTTAGGTTGTATGTATTCCATCAGTTCAAAGATATTTTATTTTACTTAAAGATCGTTAATCTGTTTTTAGATTAAGATCAACTTAAATATATAAGCATTTGGGCTCAGTTTATTTTAACTAAGTATACGTTAGTCTTATTTGAGACTAAAATCAACTTAGTAATATTTTCAGGATCATTAAATTTTATTAAGATCCCACAACAGAGTGTTTGGGCTCAACTGCAAAGAATTTTCAAGAACTCAGCCAATTTGGGCTCAGTCTTAGGGTTTTCCTCTTTATTCAGAAGTGCTAAGCACTTAATTGTTGCTTTAGCGTTCACGTAGGAAGCACATAAGACGCTCAGACATGGGTATTGCCCAATTAGTGCTAAGCACTTTGTTATTTTTACTGAATATAGAGTGCTAAACAAAACACTTTGTACAGCGCTCACGTGTATTTCATGTGAGGCGCCGAGCATTTGTTTCTGGACGCTCACGTGGGAAGCACGTGAGGCACCGAGCATTTTATTTTGGATGCTCACGTGTGTTTCACGTGAGGCGCTGGGATTTTTGTTTTGGGCGCTAACCTGGGAGGCACATAAGGCGCCAAGTTCTTCTCTTTTAGAGATTCAATCTTTGTTAACGGCGTTTTGGCCATTAATGATCATCAAGATCTCTGTTTTGAAGATCTGGGATCAAGTTTTCTTTGAGAACTAAGTTGTTATATTTTTTTTTTATCAGAAATAAGTTCTTTATAGAGTTAAATCCTGTTTTCAGAGGAATTAAATTCCTAGAACAAGTGCCTTTTCTCTATTTTCTTTTTATCTAGTCCTTTCCTCTAGATTTTGAGTCTGAAGAACAGAATCTTCCCGATGAGAATTAAATTCTCAACTTATGGGAAGATTTGTTAAACGAATCTCAGATTCAGAGAAAGAACTAAGTTCTTTTTTGAATGGTTAAACCCTTATTTTTGTTTATGCTAGACAAATGAGACATATTTTTATCTCTTCTTTTTCTTTACTTAAGCTTTGAAAGAGCAAGGAGATCTTCTTTGAAAGAAGAATTAAATTCCCTATTGCAGTTTCTAACTTTTTGTTTGCAAAAGTTTATGGGGGGTTCTTTCTATCCGAGACTTAAAGTCTCAGGTCTTTTATATAGGTAAGGCAAATTGTTGATCAGTTTTAAGAAAATCTCTCATTTGAGAGATTCCAATTGATTTAATTGGTCTCAAAGATTATTTAAGAATTTTATCTACCGTTGGATTTTTGATCGAACGATTTCTGTTTTTACAGAATATATTTTCTTATTTTTAACAAGATCGGTGAAATATTTTCCCATACATAGAATTTTATTCTATCGAACGTTAATTTTTAAACACCATTGGATTTTTAATCCAAGGGTTCATAGTATATCTTAGAAAAATTAGAGAAATATTTTCCCATATTATAATTTAATTCTATATTTGATGATTTTTAATCACCATTGGATTTTTAATTCAACGGTTCTATGTTTAATAGAGAATATTTGATCAGGGAGATATTTTTTCCCTAATAGAATTTAATTATATCATTAAATTTTTGATTCAATGGCTCTATTTAATAGAGAATATCTTAAGATTTTAGAGAAATAATTCCCATGTAGAATTTAATTCTACCTGTCTTAATTTGGACATTGGCGCTCACGTGTTGTACACGTGGGCGCCGCCTAAGAATATAATTCTTGCAGAACCAAGCATCACGTGCTTGGCATATCAGCACTCTCGTTTATTTCACGTGAGGCGCCGTCAGAGGATTAGCTGGCACCCATGTGTGTTTCACGTGAGGCGTTATTATAGAATTTAATCCTACCAAAGGCTGGAACTGGCGCTCATGTAGGGAGCACGTGAGGCGCTGTCTAATTGTGTTTAATTAAAATTTAATTTTTTATGAGGGAATAAATGCCCCCCACCGTTGTTCTTACATGGCTTGCACGTGAGTGCAACGGTGCACAACTTTAGGCCATCTGATCTGCCTTGAGATATGGGGAATCTAAACCGAATCCCATCCCTTTAAATAGGGCTTCAAGCCCTAGACGACTGCTATGCTCTCATCTCTTTTTCTTTTTTGAGAATTTTATTTTCCATTCGAGCTTAGCTCTATTTTCTTGAAGCTTAGTTCTTCACCCTTTATAGATCTACATTGTAGACCCATTTTGCCAAAATTTTCTTAGTAAGTGTCTTTTTCCACAGAGTTTAGCTCTTATATTTGGAACATTCCTCTTTAAGAATTTTGGAGTTCAACTCCATTTCAATCACAATGCTTGGCTCTAATATATTCTCTTTGGGGATTTATGGTTACAGAATTTGGTTATGATTTTCTTGAATATTCAATTTAGCAGAGCTTTGCTCTGACAATTTATCATAGAACTTAGTTCTCAATTTTAGATTTTCTCCTTTTTAGAGTTTCTTGAAATTTTAACACAGCCTAGATTTGATAATTTATCACATAACTTTGTTCCGATGTTTATATTTTCTCCTTTTAGAGGTTTTCTTGGAATTTTAACAGAGCCTAGCTCTGACAATTTTGATATCAAACCCCTTTGGGGATTTTCTTAAAATTTTTGGTATTTTATACCATTTTTCAAAACAGAGCTTGTCTCTAAAATTTTATTATTATTAAAAAAACAGCCATAGAGAATCTTTTTAGATTTCTCTATTGGCACATGTCCTAATCATTAAGGAATCACCATCTCTCTTGGCTAATGATTGTTTGATTTTTTTATATGTGTGTAGTAACCGAAATCAATAACGGTGTCGCGTGTCGCTAGACCGAGATGAGTACGGGTCGTCCTCAGAGAAACGTTGAATCTTTTAATCTTACTTTAGACGTGTTGAAAAAGGGGAAGAATAAAGAATGGTGAAAAATGGTTGTAGATTCTTGATCCACATCAAACACGGATGCTGGATATAGATCTAGATTAACTACGGATGTAGGTTTTATATTAGAAGGGGGCTTGTAGGGTTCGTTTAAGATTTAGTAGTCATGGATGATTAATTAAAGATTACTCATCTTATCCTTTAATAGATTTAAAACTAGATCGACAGTGATGCATATAGATTAGGGTTTCTGGAGGGAATATGGTTCCCACTCTTAATCCCTACCTTGACATGGATCTCCGTTCTTGTTTAGCCTTTACCAAAACAATCGTTAATCTAATCTCTAATCGCGGTCGTGGCTCCCGATGAATTGGTAGCGCTCCCGATTAGGATGTTAACTATTCTTTTGGTAAAGTTTATAAATTTTATAGGACATAAAAAGAGTTTAAGGATCTTCATCATCCATTAATCTACCCTAATCCTACGAACCCTAACAAGCTGATAATTACTCGCGCATGTTGGGAAAAGAAAAGATAGAAATCATGAAAAAAATAAAATGCAATAGAATAAAACTACTTTTATTAATCAACAAGATCAAGTACACTTTGTTCCTTTAGAAAATGATTACAAAACCCTAGTTTGCTTCTCGATCTCTTCTTAAGGAGGTAGATGAACTGTCGATGATCAACCTGGATTCTTGAGCCGTCGTGGACTTCGTGATCGCGTCGGTTTGATGATTTTTCCAAGAGGCTCTCGTTCCTTATTTATAGTCACAGAGCCAGAACCCTAGTTTTCTAATATGGTAACTAGTTGTTAGGATCCCAACCAGAAAATCCAGAGTCCTAACTCCTCAATATTGCGGTGGAACCACGGCTTTTTGGTGGGTTTGGCCGCGGATCCGCGATGGGTTAGGGGGTTCGTTGCTTCAAAAATCTTGTGGCCTCTTCTGGTGACACATGTAGACTATTTTGATATCTGGAATCTGAAAATCTTCTCTAAGTCTTTGCCAGAATTGATTTCTTTGATTTGCTTTAAGATTTCGGCAGATTTGATCTCGATAACTCGGATTTCCTTGATTCCAGTCCTGATATAATTTCTGCACAATTATCTCAATAAATAATATTAGTAGAATTTGTTTTTATTGAGATATTATCTTAACCATTTGACATGATATTATAGTTTTAAGAGAATTGGTCAAAGATATTTAATAAGGTAAGCATATTTAAATGGACCAAATATTACATAGATATTATATGCTTACATTTTCCTTCATAATGTTAATTATAATATATAAACACATGAAAATAGTATTTTTACGGATAAACCCTCATATGTGTCATATTTATAATAAACACCTTTTATTATATAAGAATAGTAAAGAAAATGTCATATCAGATGCGCAATATTTTCAACTGAACAGCTAATGCTTCATTTGTCTCTTTTAGGTCAATGGCTGGTCACTTATATGACATCGAGGAGATTGTCTCCTACGAAGAAATTCACATACAAGGCTGCTTTCAAAGCCTGGTGTACACTGATACCAAATGCAATGAAGTGATGCATGCTTCCAAGATTATAATGGTCGATTGCTCCCCCGCTGCTCTGTCTTTTTGAAGATCGTCGTTGGGTCAATTTGGGAGGCTATGCCTGGGCGTCTTGAGGCTATGCCACTCTAAGCACTTGATGATGCTGAAGATAAGGTACATTCAGTGTACCTGATAGGTTGATATCAAAGAAACGGAGAGATAATCTCGTCATCATCTTATACCGCGTCTTTCAACAGAAAGCGATAGTATCAGCATACCAGATGATAGAATACATTAGTGGTGATCCTGACCCTTGCATCCAAGAGAAGATGCACAAAAAGATGGTCGATGAAGCTGAACGTGCATTGCTCAAACTTGCTTTTGAGTTTGAGAATCCGTGTCCGGAGTTCAGCGTCTTGCCATTATAGATCTTGGATGACGCAGGCTTTTTTTTTTTTACCAAGAGTATGTAGTTTTCTCCTTTTTTAATATGAATGAAAAGTATCTTTCTCTTTCATATCTGTACTTTCCATCTCGCTGAAATTAGTTTATTTACCCATTTCGGAGTTTTTAGGTTCTAGTTTACCTCCCTTAGGTTTACAGACAAACTCACCATAATTTTGGATGTAGATAACCCCCATTCTTTTTATGACAGGGGTCCGTTAGGTTTGTAGTGCTAGGCTTAAGTCCATCGTACCATTGCGTTGGCTGATATATTTCTCAATATGCAGTCCCTTAGATTGTTGCTCGAGTAACCCTGCGACTGTCGTGTCTCTGATCCCTTCTAAGGCTGGACAAGACGTCTTCAAGTAATCTTCTTATGTTGGAATATCCGTATTACCGTCGGAAGGTCAAGCTTTAAGTATTTGCCATGGCGCTTTTTATTTGAGCTTAGGCTTAGTTTGAAGCCTCGATGAGTCATAACTGCACCCTTCTGAGGTGGGATGATCTCCAATGGTCTCTAGGCTTGCCGTCAAGACCCGAAGTTAGGAATATACCGTCACTTCGGTATTTTTTTTGTTTTGGTATCGTACCGATTCTTTGCTGAAGTAAGGTAGACATCTACATGATCTTTATGCTGTATATATATTAGTCGAGGTCTGGAGCTAAGGATATGCCATTGCTCCAAATTCATTTGATAGTTGCGTCCATACCCTGCTGGGATGAGAAGGAATCTCGAGATGATCTCTAGGCTGTAGATATTACCATCAAGATCCGGAACAAGGATTTTGCCGTCACTCCGCTTGTATTTGACCCTTGGGTCCTTGTTGATGTCGCGTCTGTACTTTGCTGGAGTAAGAAGGATGTCCAAATAGTCTCTAGGCTGTAGATGTGCCATCAAGACCCGGTTCTTTTTTTTACGAAGCATGGTGGGAAAATATGGTTCCCTTTCATTTGTGCCCATGGATTGTATACAAAAGTCGGTATGGACCTACTTGCAGGGCAGGAATTTTTTATTTTATATTTTATTTCTTTCCGCGATGCTCTATCTTTTCAGCTTTTTATATCGCGAAAGTCGCAATTGCCCAATCATTTCGGCTATTTTTCGTCGTGCCCAATCATTTCGTTTATTTCATATGCATATATATTTTTTGCTCACTGATTTTTATTGCGAATTGCCCCATCATTTCGGCTGTTTTTATATGCATATTTTCCCTTGCTCGTTGTTTTTTTGCAAGTTGGGGATTGGAATCTGATACCGATCTTGGCATCAGTATCGCTACAACTGGAATATTGCCAAGAATGAATCATCATTTACCGTGAGAGAACTTGAAATTTGATACCCATTTAGGCATCAGCATCGCTACAACTTGGATATTTCCAGGAGCAAATCATCATTTCCCTTTGTCGATTTGAACAAAGGTGGCTCAGTAAAAAGGGTTAGGATCCTGTCAACTAAGACTTTTTGACTTTATGAGCCGTAAGGGTCTCATAAAGGTATTTCTACCTATGAATCGTGAGGATGTTATAGATGTGTTTTCTCCTTAGGAATCATGGGGATTTCTAAGTGTGTTTTCTCTTATAAGTCGTAAGGATCTTACAAGAGTATTTCCTCCTTGTAAGTCGAGAGGACTCATAAGTGGTTGTGTTCACCATATGGGGATATTTCTCACCATTGGTGGGACATGATGGGGAATGTATTTATTTATGCTCGTGGATTGCATACAATGGTGAATCTTGACCTTCTTGTAGGGCAGAAAAACTTTGTAGGGTTTTGGTGGCTTAAGAACAAGTTTGGATCCCTGTAACTTAAGGCTTTTGAACTCTATAAATCGTGAGGGTCTTATAGAGGGTATATTCTTCTTACGGGTAGTGAGGATCTCATAAGCGTATTTTCTCCTTAGAAATCATGTGGATTTCTACGTGTGTTGTTCATTTGTGAGTCGTAAGGATCTCACGCATGTGTTCTCTCCTTACAAAGTCGTGAGGACTTTGCAAGTGCATCTTTTTCTTTCTTTTAACGAGTTTGCGCCCTTTCGGGTTTTCACTAGCTCGCCGGTATTCCTGTTGTTTTTACTCATGACGCCCTTTTGGGTTTTCATCCATGCCCATTTTGCTTGTGGACATATCGTTTTTTAGGTGGCCCGTAAGGTAATGCACCATTAGCTATAAGCCCCGATCTTTTCTGAAAGACCACATCATGTAGGACGTGGGAGAGCTGTGAATTGTTTATGCCCATGGATTGTATACGGTGATCAATACAGGGATCTACCGTAGGGCTAAATGTGTTAGTTTAAGGACATGATGGTCCATTATCGCCATATTTTGGGGCGAGTTTTTAGTTTAAGGACTTTTCGGTCCATAGCTAGTTTAACGACGTAGTGGTCTAATATTAGTTTAAGGACTTCTCGGTCCAATGTTGCCGTATTTTTGGGCTAGTTGGTACTACTTTCAGATTTTTGACTCGGGAAGATAGCGAGCGGACACAAGCGTCGCCATCTATCATTGACCTAATTCATGACTCGTCAAGCATAGTACTTTTTGAGGAATCGGCTGTTTATTGGCCGGAATGGTCTTTCGCCATGCATATCCATGAGCAGGCAGGCTCCACTTTGGTAGACTTTGTCTATGATGTACGACCCTTCATAATTTGGCTCAATCTTTCCCCGGTTTGCACGATTAGGAATCATCGGTCTTTTGACAACCAGCACGAGTTCGTCTTGGGGGAATGTTCTCGGCCTGGTCAGTCTTTCATATGACCGGGTCATCCTTTCCTTATAAGCCTCCAGATTTTGCTATACTATAAGGAGGGTTTCGTCAAGGGCGTTGAGCTCCTCGAGTCTAAGATGAGTATTTTCATCATCTGTCAGCTCATATTGAACTGCTACTCGTAAAGAGGGTAGTTCTATTTCCAGTAGGAGCACTTCTTCCGCGCCAAACACCAGTGTGTATGGTATTGTATTCGTGGCCGTATTGAATATTGTTCGGTATGCCCAAAGAGCTTCATACATCCTTTCGTGCCATTGCTTTTTGTTTCTGGAAACCGTATTTTTTATAATCTTGGTCAAGATCTTGTTGAAGGCTTCAGCTAGATCGTTGGCCCAAGAATTATAGACCGAAGAGTATCTCTAATCTATTTTATGCTGCCGTGTGAAGCGACTTATTTTGTGGTTTTTATAAGCTGGTCCATTATCCAAGATAACTCGTCGTGAAGTCCCGAACCGATATATGACATGGGTTTTAAAGAAGTGGAGGATATTCTCCGTCTTCGCCTCCCTTAGCGATACTTCTTCTGCCCACTTAGAGAAGTAGTCGGTTTTTGCCAGTACAAACCGGTGTCTTTTGGATGATACCGGTTCGATAGGGCCAATTATATCGGTTCCCCACATTTCGAATGGCCAGTTGGCTACTATCGGTGTAGGGTGTTTTTTGTCATCCCATTAAGATGGGAATGCACGCGTTTGTCAGGCATGTTCAGATTCTCCCTGCATGGGGAAGGCTGGGCTTTTATTGATTGTGGGGATCCGGATTTCCGGCGGCTACGGACTTAGCTGTCGTTAATTACCTCTCACTTTTGGAGCGAGAGAACTTCCGATTGACGGGTGTCACGCCCCGCTTCCCAGAGTGCGCTAAGATAGGTACGTGACAGAGCCAACCATGCTACCTGTGGATAGGAAATATTCCTCCACAGTCACATTACGGCTGTAGAGATATCAAGAACAGTAGAAAAATAAAACAACTATCTAATACATGTCCATGCCATGAGCCAGAATAACGAGTCAAGAAATAAAATAATGCGGAAGCAAAAGATCCAATACAATAATAATCTGGAATGTACGTCCCATAATGCGGGCTCACATCAGGAATGGAAATATTGAAAGGAAAACTAAATTAAACTAATAACAGGTCTTCATTCGGCCTGTTGATCAAAATACTCTTGGACTGCCTGCGACAAGGATAATGGATCCAGGCCATGCAAAACCCAGGCGTCAGTGCGCCATAAAATCAATAATTTTAAGCAAGTAGGATGAAATGAAATATGCAGGCATGAAGTATAAACAAGTTATCAGGAAATAAATAGTAACATGAATAAAGATCAGTGAACAGGATATAAACGGGTGAAGTGCAGTGAGTATTCCAAACTGTGCTATAGGGTTATCTACTCTAAAGTTTTTTGAAATCAATTAATGTAATGCTCAGCGTAACCCATCGGTCTATGCCCCGTTCAACCCCATGGGATAGACTGTGAGTCTATGTCCCGTTCAACCCCACAGGACCACGGTAAAAAGATAATAGCCCTTTGAGTTACGTTCGGCTACATTCTTGATTTTCCCATACCCCCAAGTTATGTGTGTAAGTCAGGTATTGATAAATCTGGAGTTAATGCCAACATAGGATCGAGCAGGTACAGGTTTGTCTGTATAGACAATAGGATATGTCCGTAGGGACAACAGGTCAAGATTTGTCGGCATTAGTAACAAGATCAGGTATCAAGTCAAGCTGTGGAACATCAGGTCATGTCAAGTAGTGCACATGTATCAAGTTATGTCAAGTAGTGTATTAGGTCATGTCAGGTAGTGCACGAGTATCAAGCGGGTGCTCATAATCAACTATAATAAGTATGGGTGCACAAAATCAAGTATGGAGTACTAATATAACAATAAAATGAAATAATGTGACATGGTAAATAATGTGACATGGTATGCAAATAGATATAAAATCAATGATATGGATGCACAATTATCGATTAGGGTTATATTTATAGTTCCAATACTAATTAGGATGCACTTTATTAAACATAGGGTGTTAATATCACAGTATTATGTATTAATGTGATCTATAGATGCAGTTATATATATTTTAAATAAGATGGATGCAAACGGGTATCCGAAAATAATAAAACTGTAAAATGGTAAAGTGGGATGTATAACTAAGCAATATGAGATGTAAATATTCCATTGGGTGCAGTATATTGTAATATAGTATGTAACAAGATAGGTTTGCATGCGCTAGATGTAAAGTAACACGTACGGATGCAGACAGATATCAAAAACTGTAAAAGTAAACATGGGATGCATAATTTGAAATACCAGAATTATATTTATTAAAATAGATGTATATAAAGTAATGTAGCATGTAGCAAGATAAATTTGCCTCGACGGATCATGAAATGGATATGTATGGCACGTCCGACGTCGGCAAAACGTCGTAACGCACGCACGACACACGGGACGGGTCTAAGCAACGCAAGAGGGTGATCACGCAGGTAAGGTACGTCCTCTGGGTCGTCTAGATCAGCAGTGACGGTCACGGCTCCGGCGTTGGCTGCAAATCAAGATTTCAAGAACGGGAAAAGAAAAGAAAGAAAAGAAGAAGAGGAAGAAGGCGGTAGAAGGAGAGGCTTACAGCTGTGGTGTTCTGTGGCAGAGGCGAGGCGATGGGAGATGTGACGATGAGTCGTGGGTCTCCGACAATGGGATGCCGACGATAGGTAGGGTTTCTTGGGTTATTGGTTGCGGGGTTTGGGTGTGCAGGTATATGTGAAGGGAAGAAGAGGGAGGAGGTCGAGGTAGGGAGAAGGTGAGTGTACGGGGAGAAGGGAGGTGACGAGGACGACGGGGGTCACCGGCGGTGAGGCGGCGACGAGTTGGTGTAGGTTAGGGCTTCGGGTGTAAGGTAGGCTGCAGGTGGAGGTGGTTGTGGTATTTGGAAGGAGGCCGAGGAAGAGAGGAAAAGGGTGAGGAGATCGGGGTCGATGGTGGAGGTGGCGCCGGCAAGGTGGACGCAGGCGAGGTGCAGGGAAAGGAAGAGGGTTGCAGCCGGGGTTCTTGGGTTGGTGGTTTGCAGTGGTTGTGGGGCTCGGGGTGAGAGAGAGGAGCGGAGGAAACGAGGAGGTGGAGACGGGTTGAGGGAGGTCGTCGTCGGTGGTGGCAATGGCGAGAAAGGGTTGATGGGTTAGGAGACGGTGGGTCGTCGGGGAAGATGGGCTCGGGAGAGAGAGACGATGAGGAGGTCGAGGAGAACTCGACGGTGATAGGAGAGAGGGAAGGTTGAGGGTGGACCGGTGATGGAAACGCGGCTAGGGTTAGGGTTCGCGAGTGAGGGCGAGGCGGCTGGGACGAAGGAGGAAGGAGAGAAGAGGGTGCGTGGGAAAAGGTTTTAAAAAAATTAAAGATAAAGATTAATATATATATATATATATATATATATATATATATATATATATATATATATATATATATATGCAGAGAGAGAGAGAGAGAAAGAGGAGAGAGACAGAAAGAGGAGAGAGAGAGAGAGAACTGCGCGAGAGGAGAGAGAGAGAACAGTGAGGAGATATAAATTTGTTTTTAGTGAGGGGTGAGAGAATGGGTTGTTAGATAAGTTGGGATTTAAATTGATAAATATTTTCGTTAGTTTAGAAAGATTTGAACTGTTAAGAAAAATTAAACGGTTAAATTAATTTTAATATTATATTAAATAAATTTGAATTTTGGCGGTATACAAAAATATTCCAAAACACGCCCGGGTCGGGTCTAAAAATTCAGTTTAAAATATGAAAAATATATGCGACGTTCAAAATTCAAAACGAATGCCCGGGTAAAGAAAATGCATACCCCCAAGAACGGATGCACGTATGTGCGCGTAGCCATCCAAACACGTCCGTTTCACTGAACGGGACGAGAACAAAATGCGCGGATGCTACCACGGGGTTAGGGGTATCATGCAGGCCATGTTATGTATTTTAAAAATATTTTATATGGCTTAAAATGTTATATGGTATAAGATGCAAATGCTAGATTAAAAGCTAGTATGCAGTATTCATGAATGTATACCAGTCTATGTAACAAGTCAGGATAATTCATAAATATGAATCAAACAAGTTTCAAGAAAGCGGGTCGGGTCGAATGCAATGTAAAATACCATTCGCACCCAAAACACGATAAATCAAGAAGATACCATAAATAAGGAAATACGGGAACTGGAATTGGTATAAATGAACTAGGGTGTTACATTATACCCAACTACAAAAAGAATTTCGTCCTCGAAATTCCAAGAACAAGGAAAGATAAACAATCATGAAACTGCAAGAATAGATGTGGAAACTTCTGTCGAACTTCGTCTTCTCGTTCCCAAGTTGATTCTCCATGCGAGCGATTTCCCCAAGAAATAAGTACGAGAGGGATAACCTTGTTCTTAAGGACCTTTTCTCTTCGATCAACAATCGACATCGGTCGTTCCTCAAAGGTCAAATCCTCTCTTACAGTTAGCTATGAATGATCTAGCACGTGTGTTTCATCTCGAACATACTTACGGAGTTGAGATACATGAAACACGTCATGAACATTCGCCAAAGATTGCGGTAAAGCCAATCGATAAGCCACTTCTCCAACCCGTTCCAAAATCTCGAAAGGCCCTACGAATCGAGGACTAAGCTTGCCTCGACTCCCAAAACGAATCACTCCTCTAGTCGGTGATATCTTCAAGAATACCGGATCACCAATGGCGAACTCTAGAGGTCTTTTCGATATATCGGCCCAACTCTTCTGCCGATCTTGTGCTGCCTTCATATGAATTCCGGATAGTATTAACTTTCTCTACTGTTTGCACGATCAAATCCGGTCCCAACAATCTTCGTTCTCCAACATCGTCCCAAAAAACAGGTGAACGATACTTGCGACCATACAACGCTTCGAATGGAGCCATTTGAATAGTCGCCTGAAATCTGTTGTTGTACGAAAATTCCACCAAGTGTAGATGATTCTCCCACGAACCCTTGAAGTCTAACATGCAAGCTCTCAACATGTCTTCAAGAGTTTGGATCGTTCTCTCTGACTAGCCATCTGTCTGAGGTTGATAAGCCGTGTTAAAATTCAATTGAGTCCCCAAATTTTCCTGTAAACTCCTCCAGAAATGTGATAAGAAACGGGTGTCACGGTCGGACACGATGCTCATTGGTACTTCATGCAATCTTACAATCTCCTGCATGTACCGTTCCGCTAACGCTTCCGTTGATTGACCAACTCAAAATGGTATGAAATGAGCTGCCTTGGTCAATCGATCATCAATCACCCAGACTGCATTGTTGCCCTTTGGATTCCGCGGTAAAGCTGTCACGAAATCCATGGTTATATGTTCCCACTTCCATTGAGGAATCGGAAGTGGTTGCAATAAACCAGCAACTCTTTGATGTTCAGCCTTAACTTGCCGACACACCAAGCACTTCGCCACAAAGCGGATGATCTCCTTATTCATGCCTTCCCACCAGAAACGCTGTCGTAGATCACGGTACATCTTCGTGCCTCCTGGATGTGAGGAATATGCGGAACTGTGCGCCTCCTTCATAACTTCTTCACGAATATCTCCTTTTAGCACACACAAATGGATACCATATCGCAACGAACCATCTTCATGAATCAACAAGTCCGTTCGAAGCCCAGCTTCAACCTCTTCTCGAAACTTCTGCAATCTTGGGTCCTGCGACTGCGCTGCTTTAATATTCTCGATCAACGACGACTGTACCTGCAGCTGCATCATCTGTCCCGAAGAATGCGGTAGCACAATCTCCGACTCGAATCTCCGAAAGTCTCCGATAAGCTTCTTCTGTGCAGTCAACATCCGAATTGCTGGCAACCAACTAAGCGAATCCGGCACAACATTAACTTTCCCCGGATGATACTTGAGATCAAGATCGTAGTCAGCCATCAGCTCCAACCATCTATGTTGCTTCATGTTAAGCTCTTTCTGCATGAACACATACTTTAGGTTTTTGTGATCGGTGAATACTTCGACCCTTTCGCCTAATAAGTAGTGTCTCCAAATCTTCAAAGAGAAAATCACGGCTGCTAGCTCCAAATCATGAGTTGGGTAATTCTTCTCATGGATCTTCAATTGTCTCGATGCATAGGCCATAACCTTCCCATGCTGCATCATAACACATCCCAATCCTTCCGCAGATGCATCGCTGTGAATCACCAATCCTCCGGAACCGTCTGGTACGGTCAAAATAGGAGCGGTTATCAATCTCTGCTTCAACGCCTCAAAACTGACGCACATTTATCCGCGTGTCATCCTTTTACTAGAAGAACTGGAGCTCCCCAAGGCGAATTGCTGCTGCGAATTTAACCCTTCTCAAGTAATTGACTCCTTCCAACTCCATTGATGCCATTAGATAATACGCCTTTGAGATTGGCGCTGCACCAGGAACAAAGTCGATCGTGAACTCCATATCTCGTTTCGGCGGTAAACCCCAGATATCCTCGAACACGTCCATGAAATCTCGAACTACAGCTGGCGCTTCAACATTGTTTGTCGGCTTAGCCCTAAACTCGACTGGTCCGACAGAACTGCTAACTCCAAAACAACCTCCGGATGTTCGGGAATATGGAAATTCGCTTTCTTTGCTCTACAATTAATGTGAGCATGGAAAGTGCCGAGAAAATCCATTCCCAAGATAACTTCATAACTACCGGTATCAATCACTAAGAAATCTGCGAATAACTCCCGTCCGCAAATAGCTACAGAACAATCCTTACACTTTCTACTAGTTATGATTTTCCCATTCCCAGTGTGTATGTCCCAATAACTAGACAGGGTCGTGCAAGTAATCGAGTGTTTAGTATTAAACTTGGACGAAATAAATTAATGGGATGCACTAGAATCGAATAACGCTAATGCGAGAAAACCATGAACAATTAGGATACCTGAAATGACTTCCTCTGAAACCTTGGCTTCTTCAGCCATCAGGGTAAGAGCTCGAGCTTGATTGGGTCCCTGAGTCAACTGCTTCAGCTCCTGAAACTGCTTTTGCGGTGGCTTCTGAATATCTTTCTTCAAACTTAGCTTTGACGGACAAGTATCAATGATGTGATCAGCTGATCCGCAAACAAAACAAAGTCCAAGCCTCATACGACAATCCCTTCGATAGTGACCCGGTCGTTGGAAGTAATCGCACAACACCATTCCATTTTGCTTGGGCAAAACTGGCCTCTGAACATCTTCTTTCTGACGAAGTTTCGACGGACAAGCATTGATAGTATGATCCGCCGATCCACAAATTAAACAGAGTCCAAGCTTCCTTCGACACTCCCTTTGCACATGTCCAGGTAAATGGCAAAAGTCACAAATCACGCTCCTTCTCCGATCAGCAACAATTGTTTTCTTCATTGGTGCTATGCCACGTCGGTTCACCGTAATACCTCTACGTATGGGCGTTTGGTTTGGTGCGAATGCCGGATTCTGCTCGGTCTGCTGCTTGTGGTCCTCTAGCAAGTCACGAATTACTCCAAGCAAAGCGGCGTCATCCATACGCCTCTGGTACGATCGTAGATTCCTGGCTTCCATGATCCTGTAACTAAGACACCAAAGAGGATTAGTATAATAAACAAGATTCAAAACTTGCGATGATTGATGATCATGAATCAAGGATATGAATCAAAACTAGAACTCCAAGTTACTTAAATAAAGTACCGCATTGTAACCATGCTGCAGTTCATAGTTACAATCACATAACTCAGTTCAAGTCGCCCCAAATCTTAGCATCAGAATAGGGAGAAACAATAGGGAACCAAAAGGTTTCAAGTCGAGATGCAAAGTGGTTTGTATAACGTCAAAGCAAAGGATCAAGAGAAAGTTAAGATTTAAGAATGGCAAGATGGTAGAGTGACAGGACATGTTCCTAATCACGAGTATTCTGATTCGTGTATTGGGTCCAATACCCAACTACAAAAAAATCAAACCTGATTAACTTAAATCCTATGTCTTTGATACCAAACAAACCCTGTCACGCCCCGCTTCCCAGAGTGCGCTAAGATAGGCACGTGACAGAGCCAACCATGCTACCTGTGGATAGGAAATATCCCTCCACAGTCACATTACGGCTGTAGAGATATGAAGAACAGTAGAAAAATAAAACAACTATCTAATACATGTCCATGAGCCAGAATAACGAGTCAAGAAATAAAATAATGCGGAAGCAAAAGATCTAATACAATAATAATCTGGAATGTACGTCCCATAATGCGGGCTCACATTAGGAATGGAAATACTGAAAGGAAAACTAAATTAAACTAATAACAGATCTTCACTGTTCGGCCTGTTGATCAAAATACTCTTGGACTGCCTGCGACAAGGATAATGGATCTGGGCCATGAAAAACCCAGACGTCAGTGCGCCATAAAATCAATAATTTTAAGCAAGTAGGATGAAATGAAGTATGCAGGCATGAAGTATAAACAAGTTATCAGGAAATAAATAGTAACATGAATAAAGATCAGTGAACAGGATATAAACGGGTGAAGTGCAGTGAATAGTCCAAACTGTGCTATAGGGTTATCTACTCTAAAGTTCTTTGAAATCAATTAATGTAATTCTCAGCGTAACCCATCGGTCTATGCCCCGTTCAACCCCATGGGACCACGGTAAAAGGATAATAGACTGTGAGTCTATGTCCCGTTCAACCCTACGGGACCACGGTAAAAGGATAATAGCCCTTTGAGTTACGTTCGGCTACATTCTTGATTTCCCCATACCCCCAAGTTTTGTGTGTAAGTCAGGTATTGATAAATCTGGAGATAATGCCAACATATGATCGAGCAGGTACAGGTTTGTCTGTATAGACAACAGGATATGTCTGTAGGGACAACAAGTCAAGATTTGTCGGTAACAAGATCATGTATCAAGTTAAGCTGTGGTACATCAGGTCATGTCAAGTAGTGCACATGTATCAAGTTATGTCAAGTAGTATATTAGGTCATGTCAGGTAGTGCACGAGTATCAAGCGGGTGCTCATAATCAACTATAATAAGTATGGGTGCACAAAATCAAGTATGGAGTACTAATATAACAATAAAATGAAATAATGTGACATGGTATGCAAATAGATATAAAATCAATGATATGGATGCACAATTATTGATTAGGGTTATATTTATATTTCCAATACTAATTAGGATGCACTTTATTAAACATGGGGTGTTAATATCACAGTATTATGTATTAATGTGATATATAGATGCAGTTATATATATTTTAAATAAGATGGATGCAAACGGGTATCCGAAAACAGTAAAACTGTAAAATGGTAATGTGGGATGTACAACTAAGCAATATGAGATATAAATATTCCATTGGGTGCAGTATATTGTAATATAGTATGTAACAAGATAGGTTTGCATGCGCTAGAGGTAAAGTAACACGTACGGATGCAGACGGATGTCAAAAACTGTGGACGCAGGCGAGGTGGTTATGGTATTTGGAAAGAGGTGGAGGAAGAGTGGAAAAGGGTAAGGAGATCGGGGTCGATGGTGGAGGTGGCGCCGGCAAGGTGGACGCAGGCGAGGTGCAGGGAAAAGAAGAGGGTTGCAGCCGGGGTTCTTGGGTTGGTAGTTTGCAGTGGTTGTGGGTCTCCGGGTAAGAGAGTGGAGATGAGGAAACGAGGAGGTGGAGACGGGTTGAGGGAGGTCGTCGTCGGTGGTGGCGACGGCGAGAAAGGGTTGATGGGTTAGGAGACGGTGGGTCGTCGGGGAAGTTGGGCTCGGGAAAGAGAGAAGATAAGGAGGTCGAGGAGAACTTGACGGTGAGAGGAGAGCGGCGAGGTTGAGGGTGTACCGGTGACGGCGACGCGGCTAGGGTTAGGGTTCGCGAGCGAGGGCGAGACGGCTAGGACGAAGGAGGAAGGAGAGAAGAGGGTGCATGGTAAAAAGGATTAAAAAAAATAAAGATAAAGATTAAAATATATATATATATATATGCAGAGATAGAGAGAGAAAGAGAGAGAGGAGAGAGACGGAGAGAGGAGAGAGAGGACAGTGAGGAGATATAAAGTTGTTTTTAGTGAGGGGAGAGAGAATGTGTTGTTAGATAAGTTGGGATTTAAATTTGATAAATATTTTTGTTAGTTTAGAAAGATTTGAACTGTTAAGAAAACTTAAACGGTTAAATTAATTTTATTATTATATTAAATAAATTTGAATTTTGGCGGAATACAAAAATATTCCAAAAAACGCCCGGGTCGGGTCTAAAAATTCAGTTTTAAAATATGAAAAATATATGCAACGTTCAAAATTGAAAACGAATGCTCGGCTAAAGAAAATGTATACCCCCAAGAACGGATGCACGTACGTACGCGTAGCCATCCAAACACGTCCGTTTCACTGAACAAGACGAGAACAAAATGCGCGGATGCTACCACGGGGTTAGGGATATCATGCAGGCCATGTTATGTATTTTAAAAATATTTTATATGGCTTAAAATGTTATATGGTAAAAGATGCAAATGCTAGATTAAAAGCTAGTATGCAGTATTCATGAATGTGTACCAGTCTATGTAACAAGTCAGGATAATTCATAAATATGAATCAAACAAGTTTCAAGTATGCGGGTCAGGTCGAATGCAATGTAAAATACCATTCGCACCCAAAACACGATAAACCAAGAAAATACCACAAATAAGGAAATACGGGAACTGGAATGGGTATAAATGAACTAGGGTTGTACAACGGGTCAAACTAGTCATGTGAAATTAATGTGATGTGTTGGTGTGTGTGTTTTTTTAACAATAGGGATGCGTTCATTTTTTTGTTCTATTTGTGAAGAATTTTTTTTAAAAAAAATTTATTTAAAGAATTTTTTTTTTAATTTTTTTTTATATTTTATTTATTTTCTCTTTTTTTTAAGAAAATTTTTTTAAAAAATGGGGAGGGGAAGCTCTCTCCAGTCACGTGAGGGGGGGGAGGGGCTCCCTCTAAGTGGGAGCATCCCCTCACGTGAAGGGGAGTGGGGAGTTTCCACCAAGGTGGGAGCTCCCCCCCTCACATAAGAGGGAGCAGGGGCTCTCACATGGTGGGAGCTTCCCCTTCACGTGGGGAGGGGGAATCTCCTACTTAGTGGGAGCTTCCCCCCTCACGTGAGAGGGAGCAGGGGCTCCCACAAGTGGTAGCCTCTCCCTCACGTGAGAGAGCTCTAATTTTTTTAAATTTTTTTTATTGGAGTTAAACTCTAAAACATTTTATTTGGAGTTAAACTCTCAAAACAATTTTATTTGGAGTTAAACTTCCAAAAGTTTTTATATGGAGTTAAACTCCAAAAGATTTAAGGTGGAGTTAAATTCCCCAAAAGGATTTTTATTGTGGAGTTCCACTCCAGAAGATTCTATTATTGTGGAGTTAAACTCCAGAAGATTTTAAATGGAGTTAAACTCCTAAAGGGATTTTTATTGTGGAGTTAAACTCCAAAAGAATTTAAATGGAGTTAAACTCCCAAAAGAATTTTATTTGGAGTTAAACTCCCAAATAATTTTATATGGATTTAAACTCCCAAAACATTTTTTAAATTTTTTATTATTATTAATTTTTTTAAGAGACAGCTCCCACTTAGTGGGAGCATGGGCTCCCACTTGGGGGCCTCCCTCTCATGTGAGGGGGGAAAGCTCCCACTCCCCTACGTGAGGGAGCAGGGGGTTCCCACTAATTAGGAGCCTCCCCCTCACGTGGGGAAAGGAACCCCCTCAGTAGGCTCTAAAAGACTTTTTAATTTTTTTTTAATGAAGTTAAACTCTAAAAGATTTTATTTGGAGTTAAACTCTCAAAAGGATTTTAATTTGGAGTTATACTCCCAAAAGAATTTTTATTGTGGAGTTAAACTCCAAAAGATTTTATCCTTTCTCTTTTGAGAAGAAACCCAAAATGGGTTCTCTTGAAACTCTAGGATTTAGATCTTAGATGATGAAAAGAGAACCCTTTTCTTATTTTGATGGAGTCTTGGAAGGTGGGTTTCCCTTCTTTTCCCTCTCTCAAATTGGATCTTGAGGAGGGAGAAGAAGGTAGCGAAAATCTTCTCTTTTTTTGATCCGATATGAGAGTTAAACTCTCCTTCAGTGGGTTTATTGTGAAACTTTATTTAGTTTAGAAAAAAAAGAGAGCTAAGCTCTTTATTTAATTGGAAAAGGAAGAGGAAGAGGAAGAACTTGAGAGAGTGAAGATAGAGGCACAAACCCTAGAGATTTGATGGGGAATGAATTCTCTTTTTTATTTCATCATCATGTTGCATTATATAGGCTTATAAGTTTACACTTAGCCTATTGGGCTTTACAAAATGGCATTTTTCCCATCGCATGCCTCATGTGCTTATTTCTTTTGCACATGAGTTATGGACTTTACAAAGATTTGGTTTTTTGCCTATTTTTCTTACATTTATTCATAAAAATTACATCAAAATTTTTTATTACATAATTTTCATTTTGGTATAGGGGGGCTGGCCGCGGGGCTCAACTTGAGCATGAGCTCACTTGATCTGGGCTTGGGTCCACCTGGCTTTGGGTTGACTTTGACTTTTACTTGGTCAACCGGGGTGTAATTTTTGACCCCAACAAAGTTCCCCCATCAATAAATGCACACCGCGTGTATGTGTTGTGTGCATGAAATTGATGGATCTTGTTCGTGGGGAGTTGGACTTCAAGGTGGAACATCATTCCGGGGGGTGGAGCATCATTCCGGGGATCGGAGCGTAATTCTGAGGAGCGGAGCATAATTCTAGGGATTGGAGCATAATTCCGACGAGCGAAGCATGATTCGAGAGATCGGAGCATAATTCCGAAGAGCGGAGCATGATTCCAAGGGGAGGATCTATTCTGAGACGAAGCATTGTTTCGACGCAGGGTTCCGGGGCGAAGTATAATTTCGACACGGGACAGATGTATCCTGAGACGAAGCTTAGTTCCGGCACAGGGCAGACATTCTGAACGAAGTATAGCTCCGATGCAGAGGTTGATTCTGAGTCAAAGCATAATTCCGATTGGGAAGGCAGATACTCTGAGGCGAAGCATGATTTCGACACGGGGTACACTCTGAGACGAAGCATGATTCCGATGCAGAGGTCAATTCCCAGGCGAAGCATAATTTCGACATGGAAGGCAGATACTCCGAGGCGAAGTATGATTTTGACACGAGGTACATTCTGAGACGAAACTTGATTCCAACGCAACGGTCAATTCCCAGACGAAGCATAATTCTGACAGGGAATGCAGATACTCCGAGGTTCGACACGAGGTACATTCTGAGACGAAGCTTGATTCCGACGCAGAGGTCAATTACCAGACGAAGCATAATTCCGACAGGGAATGTAGATACTCCGAGGCGAAGTATGATTTCGACACGGGGTACATTCTGAAATGAAGCTTGATTCCGACACAGAGGTTGTTGGTTGAAATTGGTTGGATTGATTTGTTTCCCATTTTGACGACGCGGAGGTCGGTGCTGTCCTTTTTGCGATTTGGACGGTTGGTGCTGCCATTTTTGCGACGTGGACGGTCGGTGCTGCCCTTTTTGCGACTTGGACGGTCAGTGCTGCCCTTTTTGCGACTTTGATGGTCGGTACTTGATTTGATTTGCTCCGCTTCTTACGGTGTCGGGGATTGGATTTGACTTTCTCCGGTTTCTGCGGTGTCAGCGTTGAAGTTGACTTGCTCCGCTTTCTGCGGTGTCAGGGTTGAAGTTGACTTGCTCCACTTTCTGCGGTGTCGGGATTCGACTTGTTTCCGAGGTGGAGCTTGATTCCGCCAGGAAGGTCGTTGGTTGTTTTGTTGATTTGATTTGATTTGGGTTGACATCAGCATCGTTATACTGGAATATGGTACCAGTAGCGAATCATCATTTGCCATGAGTAGATTTGGGGATTTTGGTTTTGGTTTGGCATCAGCACCGCTACACTAGAATATGGTACCAGGAGAGAATCATCATTTGCTGTGAGGGGATTTCCCTCATTCCCAGTTTAACGACTTAGGGGTCATCTGTTCCCAGTTTAATGACTTAGAGGTCATCTATTCCTAGTTTAAAGACTTAGGGGTCTATTGGATCGAAAGTTTGGAATTTTGGGGTTGGGATCGGCATCAGCGTTGCTAACACTGGAGCACAAGTGCCAGGAGAAATTCATCATTTGCCTTTACCTGTTGGGGAGCGATGGCTTAGGAGACAGGTTCAGGTCCCAATCACCTAAGGCTTTTCAATTTTATGAGCCATAAAGGTCTCATAAAAACATTTTCTCCCTACGAGTCGAAAGGATCTTGTAGGTGTATTTTCTCCTTAGGAGTCGTGAGGATCCCCAAGTGTGTTTTTCCCCTGTGAGTCATAAGGATCTCCCAAAGGTGTTTTCTTACGAGTAGAGGGGATCTTGAAAGCTTTGTTCTCCTCATGCATCATGAGGACACATGGGTGGGTCTTCCCAAATGGAGCATAATTCCAAGGGCGGAGACCGGCCGCTGGACTGGTGATTGCGGTGGGGTATGGGTGTGATGAGAATTATTTGAGCCCATGAGTTGTATACGGTAGTCAATTTGGGGACCAACCATAAGGCTTAGAGAATTTTGGGAAATTAGGTCTTGGTTGGCGTCTGCATCGCTGCACTGGAATATAGTACCAGGAGCGACTCATCATCCACCGTTTAGAGCTTTAGGGATTTGGATTTTGGTTGGTATCTGCATCGCTGCACTGGAATATGGTATCATGAGCGACTCATCATTTTCCATTTGGGGATTTGGATTTTGGTTGGCGCCTGTATCGCTGCACTGGAATATGGTACCATGAGCGACTTATCATTCGCCATTTGGAGGTTTGGGATATTTATTTGTAAACAAGTTTTTTTTACTGCGATTGCTCCACCATTTCAGCTTTTCTTATCGCGAAGGTCGCGATTGCCCTATCATTTCGGCCATTTATTCGCGGTTTCCCCATCATTTCAGCTGTTTATTTTCATTTTTATTTTACTCGCTGATTTTTATTGCGAGTTGCTCCGGCTTTTTTTTACACGTTTTTTACATCCCCAGTTTAACGACTTAGGGGTCGATTGTTTCCAGTTTAACGACGTGGTGGTCAACTGTTCCCAGTTTAACGACGTGGTGGTCAACTGTTCCCAGTTTAACGACGTAGAGGTCATATGTGTTTGCTTATCCCAGCTCTTCGAACTTTGATCTTGGCGGGGCTGAGTTGACGACTGTAACTTGGTGGTTTGCCGGTACATCTGAGGACGGTAGGATTTTTCCAGCCCTGTATTGGTTCTCTACCCAATCTTTGAAAACATAGCAGTCTTCAATGGTATGACTCACCATCCTATGATATAGGCAGTATATGGGATTGTCGGTCATATTCATTTCATGTGGCATCTTTGGAATAGACAGTTGCAGATCGTTGTTCAAGGCGTCCTTGAATATTTGCGGACTTCATCCCTTCTGAAGGAATAAACCTTATCCAGCTTCTGTTTTAGTGGAGATTCTCCTCCCTCACCCAACACTGGCTTCCAAGGCTGGTTGGCATCAGGCCCGCTCATCCCTCGCTTATTTCGGTTAGCCGAAGTGATAAAAGATTCAGTATCGTCGGAATTTCTGCCTTTGCGATTATCATCCTTTCGTTCTTTCCAGGATTCATTGTTATTTTGGGAATCCGAGGAAGATTCCTGCTTTGAGTGCTCCAACATTTGAATTTTCTTGGTCAGTTCTTGGAATGTCTTGAGACCTGCGGTGCATAGAAAAGGATTCATCCAGGTACCGAGATTTCCGATGAGAAGATTGACGGATTGGTCTTGTTCTAACAGTGGCTCACATTTGATGGAGAGATTGCGCCACCGGGTTATAAAATCTGTGCTGCTTTCGTTGTTCTTTGGCTTGGTCCTTACGAGGTTAGCAATTGTGATCTTATCACTGACACTCATGAACCTTTGTCGAAACAGAGATTTCATTTGGACGAAAGTAGTAACGGAGCCATCCGGTATGCTCGCGTACCAGTCGAAAGCGACATAGGTTAAACTATTAATGAACTGGCGGAGGAGGAGAACATCATTGCCCCCAGTATTCCCGCATGATGCTTTAAAGTTGGCGATGTGCTGATTCGCATTTCCTGTTCCATCCAATCTTACAAATTTGGGGATGACATAGCCGCTAGGAAATTCTACCAAATCATACCGAGCAGGATATGGTCTCCCGCTACCGCTGACATCTTTTTGCGCTCCGGCTTCGGCTACCAATGTTTTGATTTTGTTGGTGACCAAATCCATGATTTGATCTTGCGTTAGCGGGCTGCTGTCATCAGTAGTCAAGATATTTCCCGAGATGGGATGCGGCCGACTTTCATGCGGCTCGTCCACCTTTGGATTTGAGGGAATAGGCATCGGCTGTCTCGGGACACCGTTTCCCGGTTCATGAGCAGAGCCCTGCACTTGATTGGGAGGCTGAGAGGCAACTTGGGCCGTGAGCTGTAAGACGGCGTTTGTCAAGTCGTCAACCTTTGAGTAGAGCTTGGCCATCTCCTTATCTTTGTTTCTGAGCTGCTTCTGGAGCTCTTGGAGAAATTGCTGCTCTGTGGTCTTGGGATGGAAGATTGGCCCCTCTTCGCTTTCCGAGCCCGACTCCTCATGAACCGAGAGATCTCTCTGCTTATCAGCTTCACTGGAAGGGTTTTCATTACCTTCCAGAGGAGGCTGGTCTTGGGAAGTGGCAGCCGCATTCACACCAGATTTGATTTGAGATGTGGTGGTGTCACAACCAAAAGTTCGACCCGTGACCGACACTTAACCACGTGACGTCTACAGGCGTAACGCGATTTAGTAAGCCGAAACCCAGAAATCAAAACCATTAAAAGTGGTGAGTGATGAAAACATTGGTTTAAAACATGTAGAAAACCTTGAGTAAAAATCTTTAAGTTTATGTTATTTTATTAAAAATTTTGGTAGCACTTCCTTTGTAAAAACCAGCCCCGAAAACGGGTACAACACATGATATATGTAAAATGACATAAAATAAAGATAAAGTATCCCCAAACGGGAGAAATCACGCCCAATGGCGGAAAACAATCACCACGAGAATAATATACAACGCCGTAGCGAAGAAATGGACAATATAAGAGAAAAACAACATAAAAAATAAAACTGCATAATAAAGTCGGCTCACACGAGCTCGATATCCAGAGTACAAAATAATATACAGCTCGTCCTCACAACTGGTCTCTAAGTCAATACATGATATGGTAGATGGAGAGTACTATATACAATAGAATGTACAATGAAATATAAACGGATACCCGCGACCCACCTATAAGCAAAATGGCCCGCACGCCAACTGAAGCGGAATCCGTAACAAAAAGATACAATGATGTAGCCCTGCCGTGATTACTCTGAGGGTCAACCTGCAAAACCCAGTGGCACAACGGGGGTGAGTTGCCAACTCGTGAATAGTAAATAACATATACAGGAAATCGCAGGTATGCACGCACTGTGATACTCTAACATATGCAATCTGATAACATCAATATGATAATCTGGGTATGCAATAATCATGCGAGGTACTCTATCAGGTACTATAAATACATGATGCAATGCATATCAATGAATGCGGAGCATGGGATAAAATATCATCTACACGAATCATCATCGTGGGAAAAACCCGGTATCTACCAAATACACCCCAAATCTCAATAATTCAGTGCCATCAATCTAATCAGCCATCATATCCTGTAAATCTCATGGAACCTGAGTGCCCAATATCGGCACTCGAAAACATCATGAAATACTCGTGTCCAGCATCGACACGCAAATCCTCATATATAGGGCTCCGTCAGTCTGGATCGGCCTACGGGCTCCGTCTGCGGAATCGACTCTCGGCCCCGGCAGTACGGGTCGGCCAAAATCCATCTCTCGACTCCGGTCGGTATCCTCCGGATAACCGCCAGGTCCAATCAAATCACCGGTAGGTACTCGCCACCCCGCCAGGCTCATCGTCTACTCCACGAAAAACATTTCTCGCCCCGGGGAACCATACCGGGTCCACCATGAACGCGCAAACGGATCATCCAACTCCTCGAATCGGGTTTCAAGAACACGTCTCAGAACCGAGAAAACGCATGGTGGACGCACTGAAATATCATATCAAGAGAAACCGGGTTTTCAAAACAGTGCATACTTTCTTAAATAATACCACGGTTCTCAAATCCAGAAATCACATGAAAACCCAAAGTTAAATGCGTAAATCCATGCAATGTGACGTATGCCATATAAAGCCGTAATATGTGCATATCAAGGGAAAACCGCTCCTTTAAATAAATACAGTTTTAAAATACGTCATGCGGTTCCCGAATCTCTAAATCAAATCCACGTCATCTAAGGATGCATATGTAGCTATAACAAGTATGGGTGTACGCAAGTATGTATGCATAAGCAAGTGTGAAATGCAAGTATGGAGATACACAATATGTATGTACACAAAGGAACAGAACCATATCTAATCATCGATGATTAGATATGCTAAACGATGAATGGTTCATAGCAATTCTATAGTGCGAGTGTCATGGCAATTACTAACGGAGTGTGTGTGGCATACAATTTGTGCTTGTGCAGCATGAACCGTTAGTAACAGTATGGTGTCCACTAGGTACTAATCGAGCACAACAATATATTGGCATGTAATGATGCTCATGCAAAATCAACATATATGAATATGAATATGCGGCTACAATATCCTACCAAGCCCTGACGCATAACGCCATATGGGCGATTTCCGCGTAGATGTTAAATCTACTCACCGGTGATCTCGAGCTAAGTGTATCCGACCACCTGTTTCCCTTTCTTCGCGGCGTCCGAAGTCCCCGCCTGCGATCCTAGACATTATACAAAATAACACACGTAAGGTTAAAATCCTGCAAAAACGCGATATCAAGACAATACGAAAAACTAGCGTCGCAAGCGAAATGCGTGAATCAACACACTAAAACGTGTGTGTACTAAACCCAGACTCGAAGCGTACGTATCGCGCAAGTCACAAAACACTAATTAAGGGTAATTGGTCTCAGATTTTTACCTGGAACAAAACCAAGAAAATAAACAATACCAAACATAGACAAACACATACAGACACCCCCCTGCACAGCAACAACCCCCAATTCCAACAGGAGGCCGGCGAGATCGGATTTGGGAGGGGTCTCGCCGGATTTTGGGGAGGAAAACTGGCTCGAAATCCTACACAAAACTCTAAAAAGCCTTCACATCATTTTGTATATGTTTTCAAATCAAGAAAATAAACATAGATATAGCAGATTCACCGTATCCTATAATTTGGTTTTAAAAACGTTTTAAAAACACTAATTTGGTACAAAATGGTATTTTAGTGCAAACTGAAACAAAGACTTGGTTCAACAGCACTAATAGCACTTAATTAAGTTAATCAAGCCCTAACAACCCTAACTTTACCTAATCTTCACTTAAACCACCTAATTAGCACTAAAACCTACATAAACACTAAATTAAGCTAAAATAACTACAAGTTTAGCAAAGAGGTGATTAAAGTGAGCTTAATATCTCAAGTTGATCCTAGGGGAGTTTAAACTTGCTGCACTTGCCCTCAAGGAAAAAGACTTGCCATTAAAACCAACAAGGAATGATCTTGGAGTGATAAATATGAGTTGGTGTGATGGTAGATGGGTTTTTATTGAAGATTTGGTGTTAGAAATTGATGGGAAGAAGAAGAGATGAAGGGGGAGGTGCTGGGCTGCTGCTGCTGCTGCTGCTGGAGGAATGGGAGTGAGAGAGAGAGTGAGAGAGTGTGCCCCCAAGTCAAAGCCTTCCCATGCTTAATAAATGCACCATACTCTATCTTTTTCTCTCATTCTTTATTCAAATTTCTATTTATTAGTTTTAGTTTTGGCTTTACAAAGGAAATTGGGACTAAGGGGAAAAATGAAAATGGTAGACATGTTAAAACTTAACCCAGGTGAAAAATTGTGCATGCCACACTAAATTGCTTAGGAAGTAGAATTAAGAAAATTTTCTAATTAGGTGAACACTAAACTAATTAATAATTAATAAAACACAATTATATATATATAAATCATATATTTTCACAATTAGAAATTTGATTTATTCTAGTTTATGTGGAAAATGTTTGTTAACGGGATTTATGAAAAACACGCATTATAACTAATTAACACGAAATTAATCTAAATAAATTTCAAAGTGTTACAATCTTCCCCTTTAAGGAAATTCGGTCCCCGAATTTAAAAAATCTAGCTACGCGTACCTTCAAAGAGATGGGGATATTTCTTTCTCATCTCGTCCTCGGTCTCCCAGGTGACCTCCTCGCTGTTCGGGCCACGCCAGAGGACCTTGAAGGACGGTATCACTTTCGATCTCAATTTCTTCACCTGCCGATCCAGGAACCGCCGGCTGCTCTGTAAAAGAAAGGCCGCGCTCCAGCTGGATCGTCAGGTGCTGAATCGCATGAGACGGGTCATGAAGATACTTGCAGAGTATCGAAACGTGGAATACAGGGTGAACGTCAGGAAAACTGGGCGGAAGAGCTAGCCGATACGCAACAACACCAATACACTCGAGGATCTCGAAGGGGCCCACATATCTGGGACTAAGCTTTCCCTTCTTCCCAAATCTCATCACATCTTTCATTGGGGAGACCCTCAAGAAAACATGGTCTCCAACAGAAAACTCAAGTCTGCGCCGACGACGGTCCGCATAAGATCTCTGCCTGCTCTGGGCTGCTCTCATCCTGTCGTGAATCAACTGGATCTTCGCGGTTGTCTCCTCAACAATCTGCGGCCCCAAAATACTGCTCTCGCTGAGCTCTGTCCAACAGACGGGCGATCTGCATCTCCTCCCATATAGAGCCTCGAATGGTGCCATCTGAATGGTCTCCTGGAAGCTGTTGTTATAGGAGAACTCTACTAAGGGCAAATGGTGATCCCAGCTACCTCCAAAATCTAAAACGCACGCTCGGAGTATGTCCATAAGAGTCTGAATAGTCCGCTCTGACTGGCCGTCGGTCTGCGGATGAAATGTTGTGCTGAAACTCAAGCGGGTGCCCAAAGCCTCCTGAAACCTCTGCCATAGTCGGCTGGTAAACTGGGTGCCTCGGTCGGACACAGTACACATCGGGACGCCATGCAACCGTATGATCTCGTCGATGTAAATCTGGGCATACTGAGCAAATCCGAAAGTGGTCTTCACTGGCAGGAAGTGAGCCGCTTTCGTCAATCGATCCACGATCACCCAAATGGAGTCATACCCTCGACTGGTCCTGGGTAGACCCACGATGAAGTCCATAGAAATCTGCTCCCATTTCCACTCCGGAATGGGCAAAGGCTGCAACTCTCCCACTGGCCTCTGGTGCTCGGCCTTGACTTGCTAACAAGTCAGGCATCTCGAAACGAAGTCGGCGATGTCTCTCTTCATCCCTTCCCACCAGTAAACGTCTTTCAGATCATGATACATCTTGGTGGAACCAGGATGAACACTATAAACCGATCTATGCGCCTCCTCAAGAATCTTACGCCTCAGTTCCTCAGCATCTGGTACGCACAGTCTAGTCCTACATCGTAGTATCCCCTGATCATCGATCATGACCTTGGAAAATCTGCACTGTCCAATCTGTGCCATGATCTCTGAACAACGGTCATCTCTGTACTGTGCCTCATGTATACGGTCAAGCAACTATGGACGTGCACGAATATGCGCAAGCTGTCCCCCGATCGGAGTGAACCCGAACTGCACTCGGCTATCGCATAAAATCTGCCAATCTGCCGATGACTACCTCTGCACTGCGCTCAAATAAGATAGACTAACCCCGGGCCTCCTACTCAAAGCATCCGCCACTACATTTGCCTTGCCTGGGTGATAAAAGATCTCGCAATCATAGTCCTTCACTAACTCCATCCAACGGCGCTGTCTAAAATTCAGGTCTCGCTGCTAAAATATGTACTTCAAGCTCTTATGATCCGTGAATATCTGGCACGACTCGCCGTATAGGTAATGTCGCCAGATCTTGAGTGCAAAGACCACTGCAGCCATCTCCAAATCGTGAGTAAGGTAGTTCTGCTCATTCTTATTTAGCTGCCGAGAAGCATACGCGATAACCCTGCCGTGTTGCATCAATACACAACCTAGCCCCACTCGAGAAGTGTCTCAATACACCATAAATCCGTCCGATCCCAAAGGCAAAGATAATACCAGCGCCGTAGTCAAACGAGTCTGCAACTGCTGAAAGCTATGCTCGCACGCCTCTGTCCAAACAAAAGGAACTCCCTTCCGGGTCAATCCGGTCAACGGTGCAGCAATACGGGAGAAGTCCTGAACAAATCGTCGATAGTAGCCGGCCAGTCCTAGGAAGCTGCGAATCTCTGTAACTGATGCTGGTTTGGGCCAATGCCGAACGGTCTCGATCTTCTTCGGTTCCACACGTATACCGTCACTCGTAACCACGTGACCCAAGAAATCAACGCCGTCAAGCCAGAATGCGCACTTGGAGAATTTCGCGAACAGCTGGTGCTCCCTAAAAGTCTGTAAATTGACCCGCAAGTGCTGCTCGTGCTCCTCTCGGCTCCGGGAATACACTAAGATGTCGTCAATAAACACGATGATGAACTGATCAAGATACAGCCTGAAAACGCGGTTCATCAAGTCCATAAACGCTGCTGGGGTGTTGGTAAGTCCGAACGACATCACCAAAAACTCATAGTGTCCGTAACGCGTGCGAAAAGCCGTCCTCGGAATATCCTCCTGCCGAACCCGCAACTGATGGTGGCCTGATCGCAAGTCAATCTTCGAGAAATGCCCCGCACACTGAAGCTGGTCGAACAAATCATTGATACGCGGTAAGGGATATCTGTTCCACACTGTAACGCGGTTCAGCTGGCGGTAATCGATGCACAAGCGCAAACTGCCGTCCTTCTTCTTGACGAACAGGACAGGAGCACCCCATGGAGATACACTAGGTCGAATAAGCCCTTTATCTAACAACTCCTGCAACTGACCCTTCACCTCTCTAAGCTCCGCCGGGGCCATCCGATAAGGCGGTATGGAAATAGGCCCCGTGCCGGGAATCAAGTCAATACAGAACATAATATCACGCTCAGGCGGTAGCCCAGGCAGCTCGTCAGGGAAAACATCAGGGAACTCGCTAACAATCGGGACCTGGTCCAACGGGACCTCTGCAGCTCTAGTATCACAAACATATGCTAGGAATCCCTGACATCCCTTCCTCAAGAGCTGTCCAGCGCGAAAAGACGAAATCAAGCTGGGAAGGGTGATGCTACGGTCTCCCTGTAATAAGGACTGGCTCTCCCAGAAAGCTAAAACTGACTGCCTTCTCACGGCAGTCCACGGATGCATAACAAGTGGCTAGCCAGTCCATGCCCCGAAGAACATCAAAATACAACATATCGAGGAGAATCAGATCAACCGAAGAATCCCTTTCCCCGATACGAACAGAACACAAACGATACACAAATCGAGCGACAAACGACTCGCCCACCGGAGTACTCACAACAAGCGGCTGGTCTAGCAAACACGATTCTCTCCCCAATCTCGGCACGAAGTGTGTAGAAACATACGAGTATGTAGACCCCGGATCAAACAACACATGTGCATCAAAAGAACATACTGATAGGGTACCTGAAACTACTGCATTGGACGCCTGCGCGTCCTGATGCGTCAAAGCAAACACCCGTGCCTGCCCTCTACCTGCGACTGGTTGTCCTCTGCCGGCAACTGGTTGTCCTATGCCTCGATCACTGCGTCCTCTCTGAATGAACCCTCCGCGTCCACGACCTCTCTGCGCATAGGTATGACGCGGAGCAACAACAGGTGCAAGAGGCAACGCCCTCTGAGGTGGAGAAGGTGGTAAAGTAATCTGTGGAACTGCTGCCTCTCTCCGGGGTATCTTGGTACAATCCCTAACGAGGTGAAGTAGACTGCCCCACCTAAAACACCCATGCGACGACTGCTGACCATCCTGGGGATAAGAGCTAAATAACTGGCCTTGTCCCGAGTCTCTGCTACTCCCCGTGCCGGAACGTAATCTGTCGCGGCGTCCGAACGTATGTCTCCGTGCTGATATACCCATACGAACCCTCTTCGGTTCCGGAACTACCGAAGTCTCGGCAAGACGCTCCTCGACTAATAAGGCTTGCATCCACTGCGGCTGCATAGGTATCACAATGCTGGGCGCTAATAGCGAGGAACAAATGGGTGAGCAAACCTCGTACAAACCTCTTGACCCGCATCTCCTCAGTAGCTACCAAATACGGGGCATACACAGATAGCTCGGTAAATAGCACATCATACTCCTCCACCGTCATATCTGGAGTCTGGCGTAACGACTCGAACCTGCATGCTCGGGCATCCCTGACACTCTGTGGAAGAAAGCGGGAAAGAAACACCGTCACGAACTCAGCCCAGGTCATAGGAGGAAGACCTGCTGCTCTACCCTTCTCTACCGACTCGCACCACTTCTACGCAAGACCCTCAAGACGAAATCTCGCGAACTCTACCCATCTCGCGTCGGAGCATCTCAGTGAATGGCATATCCTGGCCATCCGATCGATAAAAGACTGTGGATCCTCGGCTGCATCAGTGCCTGTGAAGACCGGAGGATTCGGCCTCATGAACTCTGATAGCGATACTGTGATCACCTCTGTAGATGCAGGTACAACTACCTGAACAGTAGGCACCACCTCGGTCCTTGCAATAGGTGCAACGACCTCCTGTCTCTGCGCTCAAATGGCCTCAACTAACGACCCCATCATCTGGCGCAAATCCTGCATACCGGCCCCAAGCATAGCAATATGGTCTGTCGAAGGTGGATCAATCTGTTCCGGAACAACTGGCGTGCCGTCCGGGTCAGTCCTCGTCTCAGATGAGCCAACTCTAACCTCAACTCTCGCGGCCGCTCTCTGCGCCCTCGTAGTCTTCGACGGCATAGTGGCTGGAGATGAAAACAAGAGTCGATAAGAATACAGAAATCGAATTACAAGGATATATATAGTCATGAAGGAGTTTCAACCAATAAGTCCTAAGGTCACTTAGGCAGAGTACCGTGTCGTGAGTATGCCGCTGAACATACACACGCTACGTCACTCTGCTTAAGCTACCTACTCCATCATACCAAGGTCATCATACACACCGAAAGGTAAAACCTACGCTCTGATACCAACTTTGTCACGACCCAAAGTTCGACCCGTGACCGGCACTTAACCACGTAACGTCTATAGGCGTAACGCGATTTAGTAAGCCGAAACCCAGAAATCAAAACCATTAAAAGTAGTGAGTGATGAAAACATTGATTTAAAACATTTAGAAAACCTTGAGTAAAAATCTTTAAGTTTATGTTATTTTCTTAAAAATTTTGGCAGCACCTCCTTTGTAAAAGCCAGCCCCGGAAACGGGTACAACACATGATATATGTAAAATGACATAAAATAAAGATAAAGCATCCCCAAACAGGAGCAATCACGCCCAACGACGGAAAACAATCACTACGAGAATAATATACGATGCCGTAGCGAAGAAATGGACAATATAATAGAAAAACAACATAAAAGATAAAACTGCATAATAAAGTTGGGTCATACGAGCTCGATATCCAGAGTACAAAATAATATACACATCGTCCTCACAACTAGTCTCTAAGTCAATACATGATATGGTAGATGGAGAGTACTAGATACAATAGAATGTACAATGAAATATAAATGGATACACGTGACCCACCTATAAGCAAAATGGCCTGCACGCCAACTGTAGCGGAATCCGCAACAAAAAGATACAATGATGTAGCCCTGCCGCGACTATTCTGAGGGTCAACCTGCAAAACACTGTGGCACAACGGGGGTGAGTTGCCAACTCGTGAATAGTAAATAACATATACAGTAAATCGCAGGTATGGACGTACTGCGATACTCTAACATATGCAATCTGATAACATCAATATGATAATCTGGGTATGCAATAATCATGCGAGGTACTGTATCAGGTACTATAAATACATGATGCAATGAATATCAATGAATGCTGAGCATGAGATGAAATATCATCTACACGAATCATCATCGTAGGAAAAACCCGGTATCTACCAAATACACCCCAAATCCCAATAATTCAGTCCCCATCAATCTAATCGGCCATCATATCATGTAAATCTCATGGAACCTGAGTGCCCAACATCGGCACTCGAAAACATCACGAAATACTCGTGTCCAGCATCGACACGCAAATCCTCATATATCGGGCTCCGTCAGTCTGGATTGGCCCACGGGCTCCGTCTGCGGAATCGGCCCTCGGCCCCGGCAGTATGGGTCGGCCCAAATCCATCTCTCGACTCCGGTCGGTATCCTCCGGATAACCGCCAGGTCGAATCAAATCACCGATAGGTACTCGCCACCCTGCCAGGCTCATCGTCGACTCCACGAAAAACATTTCTCGCCCCGGGGAACCATACCGGGTCCACCATGAAGCCGCATACAGATCATCCAACTCCTCGAATCGGGTTTCAAACACACGTCTCAGAACCGAGAAAACGCATGGTGGACGCACTGAAATATCATATCAAAAGAAACTGGGTTTTCAAAACAGTGCATACTTTCTTAAATAATACCACAGTTCTCAAATCCAGAAATCACATGAAAACCCAAAGTTAAATGCGTAAATCCATGCAATGTGACGTATGCCATATAAACCCGTAATATGTGCATATCAAGGGAAATCCGCTCCTATAAATAAATACAGTTTTGAAATACGTCATGCGGTTCCCGAATCTCTGAATCAAATTCACGTCATCTAAGGATGCATATGTAGCTATAACAAGTATGGGTGTACGCAAGTATGTATGCATAAGCAAGTGTGAAATGCAAGTATGGAGATACACAATATGTATGCACACAAAGGAACAGAACCATATCTAATCATCAATGATGAAGTAAGCTAAACGATGGATGGTTTATAGTAATTCAATAGTGCGAGTGTCATGGCAATTACTAACGGAGTGTGTGTAGCATACAATTTGTGCTCGTGCAGCATGAACCGTTAGTAACAGTGCGGTGTCCACTAGGTACTAATCGAGCACAACAATATAATGGCATGTAATGATGCTTATGCAAAATCAACATATACGAATATGAATATGCGGCTACAATATTCTACCAAGCCCTGACGCATAACGCCATATGGGCGATTTCCCTGTAGATGTTAAATCTACTCATCAGTGATCTCGAGCTAGGTGTATCCGACCACCTGTTTCCCTTTCTTCGTGGCGTCCGAAGTCCCCGCCTGCGATCCTAGACATTATACAAAATAACACACGTAAGGTTAAAATCCTGCAAAAACGCGATATAAAGACAATACGAAAAACTAGCGTCGCAAGCTAAACACGTGAATCAACACACTAAAACGTGTGTGTGCTAAACCCAGAACTACCCCGATGTGCTGCGACACACAGAACCCACTAAACCCAGACTCGAAGCGTACGTGTCGCGCAAGTCACAAAACACTAATTAAAGGTAGTTGGTCCCAGATTTTTACCTGGAACAAAATCAAGAAAATAAACAATACCAAACACAGACAAACACACACAGACACCCCTTGCACAGCAACAAGCCCCAATTCCAACAGGAGGCCGGCGAGATCGGATTTGGGAGGGGTCTCGCCGGATTTTGGGGAGGAACTCGAAATCCTACACAAAACTCTAAAAAGCCTGCACATCATTCTGTATATGTTTGCAAATCAAGAAAATAAACACAGATATAGCAGATTCACCGTATCCTATAACTTGGTTTTAAAAAAGTTTTAAAAACACCAATTTGGAACAAAATGGAATTTTAGTGCAAACTGAAACAAAGACTTGGTTCAACAGCACTAATAGCACTTAATTAAGTTAATCAAGCCCTAACAACCCTAACTTTATCTAATCTTCACTTAAACCACCTAATTAGCACTAAAACCCGCATAAAAACTAAATTAAGCTAAAATAACTACAAGTTTAGAAAAGAGGTGATTAAAGTGAGCTTAATACCTCAAGTTGATCTTAGGGGAGTCTAAACTTGCTGCACTTGCCCTCAAGGACAAAGACTTGCCATTAAAACCAACAAGGAATGATCTTGGAGTGATAACTGTGAGTTGGTGTGATGGTAGATGGGGTTTTAATGAAGATTTGGTGTTAGAAATTGATGAGAAGAAGAAGAGATGAAGGGGGTAGGTGCTGGGCTGCTGCTGCTACTGCTGCTGGAGGAATGGGAGTGAGAGAGAGTATAGAAAGTGTGCCCCCAAGTAAAAGCCTTCCCATGCTTAATAAATGCACCATACTCTCTCTTTTTCTCTCATTCTTTATTCAAATTTCTATTTATTAGTTTAAGTTTCGGCTTTACAAAGGAAATTGGGACTAAGGGGAAAAATGAAAATGATAGACATGTTAAAACTTAACCTAGGTGAAAAGTTGTGCATGCCACACTAAATTGCTTAGGAAGTATAATTAAGAAAATTTTCTAATTAGGTGAACACTAAACTAATTAATAATTAATAAAACACAATTATATATATATATATATATAAATCACATATTTTCACAATTAAAAATTTGATTTATTCTAGTTTATGTGGAAAATGTTTGTTAACGGGATTTATGAAAAGCACGCATTATAGCTAATTAACACGAAATTAATCTAAAAAAATTTCAAAGTGTTACAGGTGGCCTCGTCCTTGCTTTTGTTGTGTGTGCCCACCTTGTAGAAGTGTGAACCACATATCCATCCATCTCTTTATTTTTGGCAATTGATTTTTCGGACCATCGTCATGGCCCTTCCTCTTCTGGAAAGGACAGGCGACTGAAGACGGTTGGTTTGACTGGGTCCTTGGGTGGCGCTTTCCGGATCGCAGCTTTCTTGACTCTCGCGGTCATGGCATTCTTCTGAACCAATTTCAGCGGTCCAAAAGAGTTAGCGAGCTTCACAGCCGGTTCATCTGTTGTTGCGGGGTAACCCTGCTCTTGGAAACTCATGAAGTTCAGCCTAGCAGGAGCCCTAGCTCTTTTGTTGGCTCTGTATCTGAGCATTTTCTGTCTTAGCTTCTCGATTTTGAGGGCTTGGTGGGCATCCGTTATCCAGGATGCCATCGTGAGTTGATTGGCGAGGAGCTTAGAGAAGATACCCAATTTTCAAGGGCACCGCTGGAGCTTGCCCGAGACACCTTATTACTTTTTTGGTGTTGATGACTTTGCTCGATGACTTTGCTCCCAGCTGGAGAAATGGAGAGTCGTCCGGAAACGGATTTGTGCTTGGGTTGAGGTGTCTTCGCGACCATGACATTTGTCCTTTTCCCTTTTGAGGCCGGTTTATCTGTTACCGGGGCTTGAGGAGCAGAGATGGCCTTAGTTGGCACGAACAGAACAGAGCCAAATGGTAGTAGCGGCTCCTCCTACTGTCTCCCGAGACTGGCCGGGAGGATCTTCCTGGCGTCCATCTTCATCATGTAGGAGATGAGAGCTGTGTCGAGAGCTGAGCTTATCCTTGGAGACATTGTTGAGGCTTGATCGCTTGAAATCCTACATGAAAGAGTATTATTTTAGTATAAATATCGATATGTATGTTGATTGAGATCGCGTGAACGTTTAACCCGAAATATGGGAGGAGAGAAAAGGTCCCACTGGGCATGCCAGAACCTGTAGGGTGTTTTTCGTCACCCCATTGAGATAAGAATGCGCGCGTTTGTCAGGCATGTACAGATTCCCCCTGCCTGGGGCAGTCTGGGGTTTTATTGATTGTGGGGATCCGAATCTCCGGCAGCCGCGGACTAAACTGTCGTTAATTACCCCTCGTTTTTTTAGCGAGAGAACCTCCGATTGACGGGTCAAACTAGTCATGCGAAATTAATGTGGTGTTGGTGTTCTTTTTAACAATAGGGTCGTGTTCATTTTTTTGTTCTATTTGTGAAAAATGATTTTTTTTTTAAAAAAAAATATTTAAAGAAACATTTTTTAAAATTTATTTCATTTATTATTTATATTTTATTTTATTTTTTTAAGAAAAAAAAATAAAAATGGGGAAGGGAAAAAAATTAAAAAATAGGGAGGGGAAGCCGCTCCACTCACGTGAGGAGGGAAGGGGCTCCCACTAAGTGAGAGCCTCCCCCTCACGTGAAGGGAAGTGGGGAGCTCCCACTTAGTGGGAGCTTCCTCCCCCTCACGTGAGAAGGAGCAGGGGATCCCATAAGTGGGAGCCTTCCTCTCACATGAGAGGGCTCCAATTTTTTTTTAAATGGAGTTAAACTTCAAAAGATTTTATTTGGAGTTAAACTCCCAAAACAATTTTATTTGGAATTAAACTCCAAAAAGTTTTTATATGGAGTTAAACTCCAAAACATTTAAGGTGGAGTTAAACTTCCCAGAAGGATTTTTATTGTGGAGTTCAACTCCAAAAGAATTTTTTATTGTTGTGTTAAACTCCAGAAGATTTTAAATGGAGTTAAACTCCTAAAAGAATTTTTATTGTGGAGTTAAACTCCAAAAGAAATTTATTAGGAGTTAAACTCCAAAAAAAAATTTATATGGCGTTAAATTCCCAATACAAATTTTATTTTTATTTTACTTTTATTATTTTTTTTTAAGACGAAGCTCCCACCGAGTATGAGCTTCCCTCTTCCTCACATGAGAGGGAAGAGGGGCTCCCACTAAATGGCAGCCTCCCCCTCACGTGAAGGGGAATGGGAAGTTCCCACTTAGTGGGAGCTCCCTCTCACTTAGCGGGAGTTCCCTCTGTTGGAGATAGTGCCCTCAGAGTCAATTATTGGATCACAGGCACGTGATTGCAATGATTGAGGGAGGACCTATCCCGGTAGGACAGTCTTACTCGAGATGATAGTATGCTATCTGGTTTACCTTTATCATCGTGTACTGTTTTAAGTGACATGACACGTCGCTATTACACGTTGATAGAGCCCCTAGGATTCTTGCTTGACCACCAGCAGTATGAGGGCGATCATATACGTGGGAGCTGGTAGTCTATAAGCACATCCTTAAAAGGTCCCTAGTCGTTGGAGTTTCGAGACAGGGCATCGATTCTCCAGAGTAGACTAGTGTATACAGTCGAGACCCCGACGAGGGGCGGTGGCCGGTCTCACAAGCCATTGGTGTCAGTTGGATCACCTAAGATGTATACAGGTGCTCATTGGGTTATGAGTACACCGGACAGGACTCGCCGGGAACATGCTAGTTGGTCATATACCAGACGTCAGATGGCAGTTCCCTGGTGACATGTGTGCAGGTTAGTTCATCGACCTGAGGATCGTCATTTGTCTCGTGTGAGTTCCCACTGTACTTTGATTACTACCCTACCACGGCTCAAAGGAGTCGTGCAAACAGGTTTTAGTTGGGTACAGTCCCGAGCCACATGGAGGCAGTGAGCGGATCTTCGGGGGTTTCGTCTCTCCCGGTATTGGGGGTGAGGTCGCGCTGTGTCTAGGAGAGCCATTACACGAAGACCTTGGCCAAGGCAGGAGATTTACTGGTAGGTATTCCAGTAGTATCTCAGGGTGTTCTGGGCTACACTCCGACACGACTTGTACCGCTTTTGGGGGTCTGACTTTTACCAACCCCCTAGGCCCGCCATGCGATACTCATAGACGAACGGACCGGACTGCACGGATATTGTCACTGACAGGCTCAGTTGGGTGTCGGGGTGAGCTTCCTCATCGACGTCCCTTTTAGTCAATAGCTGGTGGCCCGTCACGTATTGGCTTATACCTCTGACGTGCTAGTGGTTAAATCCACAGCCATAGTATTGACGAGTCTTTAGAGTCCACCACACTTTCAGTTACTCAAGCTTTCGGGCGAAACGCTGTAGAGGCCGTATGGAGATATGGCAGGGTCCGATCAGATACGTGCGGTATTGCACGGATCAGGATCGGACGGTTTTGTACTAGTGGCCGTATAGTTATATGGCAGCGTTCGATCAGATACGTGCGGTATTGCACGGATCAGGATCGGACGGATTTTACTAGCCGGCTTTGGTTTAAGCCGGTCCTAGTTTAGTACAGTGCAGATTTTGTCTTTTTGCATTTGTATCCGGACGGAATACAGATGCGGGTGTGTATGCACAGTATGGGGTTTTCCTGTAATTTATTACGGGACCAGTTTTCTGGAGTTGCCAGTTTGCTTTCCGTTCCGGCCGGTTTTCCTTTGTTCTTTACCGGCCGGACTTTTCCGATGGAGGGGGTTATTTGCAATTGTGCAAATTACTTTTGTGGAGGGGTTTTCTTGCATAATGGATTGATTATGATAGCTTTCTTTTCTTTGCACCATGACTTGCTTTGACTTGTGATTTGATGAGGGTATGGTTTGATTAAAGTGAAGCATGGTTGTATGTTTCTTTGTCCCTTGGATGTGGTCACCTCTTCCATTCTCCTACACTCACCTCCCTTCATGTTTGCTATTACCTCCTCCACCATTCTCTTTTGGATGTGAGATTATTCATTATTCAAGAGAGAAAAAGAAAGAGAGAAGAAGAAGAAGAGAGCTTCATCTTGAGGTTTTCATCCATGATCTCATTTTCTTGCTAGAAAAATGCAAGCACCATTTTTCTATTCTCCATTCCTCCATCCAAAGGCAACAAACCCCAAAGAGACAAAGCACTACACTTCCTACAGCACATCTTGAGCATGTCGAGTTGCCGGCTTCATGCCCGAGTTGCCTCGGTATAGAGGCGGGAGCCCGTAAAAGATGCAGGCGACGTGGTGCCCTTCCGGCGAAGAGGCGACGACCGGAGATCCCGCGAGGAGATCGGAGTGGAGATGAAGACCGGAGGACTTGGATCGTCGGTATATCTCTAACACTATCTTGTTAGTTAGCTTAGACTTGTTAATGGTTACGATCCGGAGTTTAGTGCGCGGTGGTGCCGGTTTGCTAAGTACGCAAAATTAAAGTTTACCACCGTTTCCGCGTTTGGCCGTCGGGTTGACGGCCGGGGCGCCGCCGTGCACTTACAGTGGTATCAGAGCCTCCCCATTAACTTAGTCTAGCTTTGTGTAATGTGTTTGCATTTCCGATCGATCAAAAAAAAATCCCGAAAACACGTATTTCATGCACATCAGTTTCTGTCGAATTTTTTTTGAGTCCAAAAATTTTTCAGGTTGTCTGAGAATGATGTGCAGGAAAAACTAAGCACACTGTAAAAATTTGGTACCACGATCCCACCATACCGCCGCGGAAGGGCGGCCTAACCCCTGTTTAGGCCGCGCTTCCGCCGCGGAAATAACTGTTCACCCCCCCAAATTTGTGCAGTGTGTTCTTGAATGAGAAATGTGATTTCTGGAATATTAAAATTGGGCCCAGGTTTTCTGTGGTTGCTACAGTTTTGTTAGGGGGCTCACTTGTTAAATGTTTGATCAATCGGAAAATTTTAAACACATTTTTCACAGTATTTACATTATATCTGCGACCGTGAATGTCACTCGATCGGTAAATCCGGTCTAACTGCTATAGCCCGGTTAGACGGATTTGCGAACGTGACTTTCACGTTGATGTTCTATGTATTTGCTGTGATGTTGCGGATCGGTCGTGGGGGATAGCCTGGATGCAATGCTAGTACAGTGTTGTGGTATTATGTACATTTGATATTGCGGGGCGAGCGTCCGACATGTGGACTGCCGTCACCGCCTGTTTGTATTATTCTTTTGGGGCACGACCTGGTTGCGGTCGATGTACCCGGTGTATGTATATTTTACTTTCTGTACTAGGATTACCCCGCGGAGGGGTGCACGGATAGCCGGGTTCTGGAGGGCAACAAGCCCGCATCTCATGGCATTGGGACGGAGGGGGCTTCACTCTGGGATTGGCGGGCTATTCGCCGCACTCGTAGGGGGTACAGGTTGACCCAGGAGGGGTGCCCAAGTTGCCGGATTCCATGGAGTGCTGGGTGGTCCATTCACGGAGCTGAAGGGGGCTGCCTCGCTTCAGGTTTTGGCGGGTAACTTGCCGCGCCCGTAGGGGTCTAGGATTTCATTGCACAGGCTATCTACACGACCAGGGGAACGTCGGGTTTCAGTAGTGGCTCTGTGAAACCCGAGGATCCCAGATATCTGTATTGTTCTGTGATGCTGTACATTTCTGTGATGTTGCATTTCTTTTCACGCCTTGAGCGAAATATAATATATTGGTATATATATTAGTAGATGTTGTATATGTTTTTCACCCGCGCTAGTCCAGTCCCCGCTCTGCCGTTAGTAAGCTAACCTAACGGGTGATGACGGGACCCAGTGGCGAATGCGGATGGCATATACGTACATCAGTATATTTTCGTTCTTTTTGGTGTGATCAAATGATGGGACTGCATTGATTCGGATCAATGCAAGTTTAAAAACAAACCTAATCTGATGTTGTTGGAACACTTTTCAAAAAGCTGTTATTGCAAGGACGTTCACTTTTGTTTTGCATCGTGGTATTCAGTTTGAATATCCTGCTCCTCAGTCGACGAGGCAAGGGCCGAGATCCCTTCACCGGGAGTGACCCCTTGGACAGAAGTTTGCGTCAGGGCATTAACTTCACTATAGCCGATTACTTTTGCTTTGCACCGTGGTATTCAGTTGGAATATCCTGCACCCCATTCTACGGGGAAAGAGCCGAGATCCCTTCACCGGGAGTGACCTCTTTAGTAAAGGTTTTTCGTCACTATATTTTCTAAAAAGCTATCCGTTCCTTCAACGATATCAAGTTCATTACGTTAAAGGTTTTCGCCAGAAACCATTCGTAGCCCTCCGTCGTTTCATATGGGTAGTCAATAGTATTCAAGCTGTGTTTGTTGGCCAAAGTCAAGGCACAGTGTTTGGTAGCTGTTGGTTATTCATATGCAGCATAGATAGATGCGTTGGTTTGGAACAGTCGTATAGCCTTGTTGGCCAAAGTCAAGGGCTTGTGCGGGTGGATTCGAATCAACCTGGAGAATGACGGGTAGAACTTGACATGTGACTTATGATTTGTTGGCCAAAGTCAAGGTCATAAGAGCATGGGGCAGAAATCACATCGGGAGTTTCAAAAGTACTGAAACTTGCCAGATATGCGCATACCTTCTGGAGTGTGATGACGTGAGCGGATTCCGTCACGTTGTCATGCGATGAGAGTTGGATCCCGATTCCCACTGATGAGTTAGTTTACTCCTCGGGTGACCCCGACTAATTCTTCTTTCAGGTTTGGAGGAGAATTTGAGGTACAGTGGGAGGTTTCCTGATTAGAAAAAGTGATAACCATTCTGATCTAGGTTAGAGTGCACGCTGAGTGTTTCTTTTCTCTCTCTCTCTGGCAGCGACCATTGACCCGACCCTAAGACTATGACTCAGTGACCAAGTTGACCGAACCTTCTTAACACTGGCTTTTGGATTGTCAGAGTTGCAGACCTCATTGCCACTCCTACTTTTACCCTTTTCTCCAGGACACCCCGTATTACTGCGAACGTCCACTTCCATTGGACAAAACCATCGTATGGTTAGATACGAACTCGAAGGAATTCGAGGATGGTTTCCGGTTCTGGAGAAAACGAATAGGATTATTCAGTTGTCTTTTCCTTTTTGCCTCCTCTCAAGTTACGAGTACTCCTTGGTTTAGGAGTAGTACACCTATTACGCAAATTGGATAGTCTTCTTCCAAACCATAGGCTGGTGCCGACCGGTAGGGAATGAAGAAAACCAGTTAGCCTAAACGGTGTACAGAAGGTATTAAGATTAAGACAAAGCAAGGGATTAGTAAGAGGGCAAAGTAAATTGCGACTGCTATTCACGACCAAACCAAGTATTTCTTCGCCAATCCTAAATCACCTTTGTATTTCTCCAGGACACTCCGTATCACTACGAAGATCCCATTTTATTGGATAATCCATCGTATGGTTATATACGAACTCGAAAGGAACTTGTTCCAGTTCGGGGATGGATCCTGGTTCAGGAGAAATAAGAATAAAGTACATTCAGGTGTCTTTTATCTTCACCTTCTCTCGCGTTGCGAGTGCTCCTAGGATTAGGACAGTACACCCTTTATGCTTTTTGGATAGTCTTCTTCCAAACCATAGGCTGGTGCCGAACGGTAGGGAAGGAAGAAAACCATTTGGTCTAAAAGGGTGTGCAGAAGGTAAAGACTAAAGACATATGAAGGGATTTGGAGAGGTGGCAAAGAACTACAAGGTTACAATCGTGAATCTGGAAGAGGCATTACTAAGAATACCAGGATACCCCATCGAAACATTTCTATGTTTCAGGTTCACTGTGTACAGTTAATAGAAAACTGATTTCCCAACTAGACACTTGCTCCAGGGTATGTATTTACCAGGTATGATTCTCACATCTGTATGGTTTTACAGATGATGAGTGGGAGTAAGTTATTGGGAATTGGGTGATCATCCTCATTATATCGGGATTCGTTGTAATCGGTGATATTTGAGGAGATCATCTGGGTTGTTTGCCGGTCGGCAAATATTTGGTTTTGAATATCCGCTGTTGTGCACCAATTTCAAATTGATATATCTGTACGTCTATTTTTATAGAGTGAGATGTACCTTTTGATATTATGTCGATGACATTTACCTATATCAGTGGATGGTTAGGTAAGGAGCATTGAACAGCGGTGTAATTCTTCTTAACCATAAGTACAGTTTTCAACCTACGACACACAGTGAATGAGTTATCTGACTCAAGGGACTTATACAGAGTATTGTATGTTGTCCAGGGTCCATCAGGACAGAGGGGTTGGTCCTCGTACTGTATTCTGCTTACTTATGACTTCTCTAGTTCTTAGACAGGTGTTTCGTACAAACACAGGGTCGAAGTTTTGAGAAGTTATAGGTATAAGAATAAAGTAGAGAACCAGGTGTTGCAAGTATCGGGATTCTTCAAAGTGATCGAAGATGTAGATACTTGTGTATGGTATTCAGTTGATAGTAATGATTAAGAGAAATTGCTTCTCTTTCAGGTTACTCATAATTGGAAGCATTCCTAAGTTGAGTAACGCTGATCGGCCTCCTTCCATTTAGTTGACATGCACTGGAGATAGCTGCATGATTTGAATCTGGTTCAATTAAATCAGTGCCTCTGGTTCTATATTGGATGTAGAACAGTTCATATCTTAACGTTGTTAAGGTACGGGGAGTTGTCCGGCTTATGCTTAAAACCAGACACTGGACAACTCAAGGCACGTTTCTGTAATGGCTGTTTGTGGGTTGACCCAGGCTATGACGCGGGTTGATTTTCTACCATCTGGATGAACAATAGCAATATTGTTCTAGACTCGCCACAGTTTTATTAAAAATGGATTTTTTCAAAAACAGCAGTGGGAGTATGGTAGAACTGGAAGTGATTCCAGAACCGCAAACGATTACTGAAGATTTGATAAGGAACCTGAAGATTCACTCTGATTTGACATTCCATTGGCCACTCCGCAGATAAGGTGGGTAACTTCAGGCACCCGAGAGGTACTTCGGTAGCCTCAAGGACGGTGACAGGGAAGTTCTTGTTTACCCACACTTGCCATTGTTGTTGTTCCAGGCTGCGAGACCCGGCAGGAGGATGAGTATAGCGTCGTTCTAAACTTGCTTTAGAAGTGCACGTCTATATGACTCTGCCAGAGGGTTGTCGTAGTCAGTGGGAGCAGCGGAAGCATTGGTGGACATCAGGCTTATGTCTATTTATAGACTAAAGCAGATGTAGCGGAGATAGATCATCTGTTTCTGATGTGACAGTCATAGGTTTGACGTCATCAGAATAGGGGATGGATCTGTTGAGAAGGTAGTAGGAAGTGATATTCCTATACTATGATCAGTTATACTTTGGTCGTCACAAAGTGGTTTCTCCACAAAGGACTTGGACATTATATCAGACATACTGGTTACTAGATCTATGGTTTTAGATCTAGATTTGGGTGGTTTCCTAATCTGGGTACCTTGACAGCATTCTATGAGTATTTAGAATGGACGACTCCTGGCACGGTAGTGTACCTGCAAGTAATGGAGTCGCCCTCTCTAAAGGTGTCTTTTAGACTAAAGTAGAGAGGGATGTGCATGATTGGCAGATCACTTGCTTAGGCAATTGAGTCAATCATGAGATGTCAAGTACCACACCAGATGTTGTTCTTGCACTAGATGCAATAAGTTGATATTGATCCAATCCTGGAGAAACAGTCGGAAGCAGTTTTAGAACATAAGTGGATGTTCTAGGGATATGATAACGACAGCCTCATTCGAGAGACAGTTATCATTCCAGGCTTCCAAGGTGACATGGACGACAAGGAGGTTGTCAGAGTTATAGTTATCCCTCTGATGAGGGGCAGTATTTTGGACAGATGGTCCAAGTGAATACTGAGGGTGGCATGGCGCAGGATACTGATTAAGTTCAGTTGAAGATACAGTCTAAGAAGTTTGGATTTGGAGTTCATTTATGAGCTACGTCCCATCAGACATCCAGACATTCTAAGGCAGGTATTGCTCATTTCGGGAGATGGCTTTCTCCGCGAACTTGAGATATAGAGAGACATAGAAAGAAACTTCTAGGCGGATCCACTCACTAAGGCTATTCCTCGACCGCAATAGTTTCACAAACGGGATTTGTGAGACTGACTAGTAGAGGAGTTGGGTGTTCGGTATCACACGGGCTGTGAGTATGCGACATCGCAATAATTAGCCTTGAGTGCAAGTGGGAGATTGTTGGAGATAGTGCCCTCAGAGTCAATTATTGGATCACAGGCACGTGATTGCAATGATTGAGGGAGGACCTATCCCGGTAGGACAGTCTTACTCGAGATGATAGTATGCTATCTGGTTTACCTTTATCATCGTGTACTGTTTTAAGTGACATGACACGTCGCTATTACACGTTGATAGAGCCCCTAGGATTCTTGCTTGACCACCAGCAGTATGAGGGCGATCATATACGTGGGAGCTGGTAGTCTATAAGCACATCCTTAAAAGGTCCCTAGTCGTTGGAGTTTCGAGACAGGGCATCGATTCTCCAGAGTAGACTAGTGTATACAGTCGAGACCCCGACGAGGGGCGGTGGCCGGTCTCACAAGCCATTGGTGTCAGTTGGATCACCTAAGATGTATACAGGTGCTCATTGGGTTATGAGTACACCGGACAGGACTCGCCGGGAACATGCTAGTTGGTCATATACCAGACGTCAGATGGCAGTTCCCTGGTGACATGTGTGCAGGTTAGTTCATCGACCTGAGGATCGTCATTTGTCTCGTGTGAGTTCCCACTGTACTTTGATTACTACCCTACCACGGCTCAAAGGAGTCGTGCAAACAGGTTTTAGTTGGGTACAGTCCCGAGCCACATGGAGGCAGTGAGCGGATCTTCGGGGGTTTCGTCTCTCCCGGTATTGGGGGTGAGGTCGCGCTGTGTCTAGGAGAGCCATTACACGAAGACCTTGGCCAAGGCAGGAGATTTACTGGTAGGTATTCCAGTAGTATCTCAGGGTGTTCTGGGCTACACTCCGACACGACTTGTACCGCTTTTGGGGGTCTGACTTTTACCAACCCCCTAGGCCCGCCATGCGATACTCATAGACGAACGGACCGGACTGCACGGATATTGTCACTGACAGGCTCAGTTGGGTGTCGGGGTGAGCTTCCTCATCGACGTCCCTTTTAGTCAATAGCTGGTGGCCCGTCACGTATTGGCTTATACCTCTGACGTGCTAGTGGTTAAATCCACAGCCATAGTATTGACGAGTCTTTAGAGTCCACCACACTTTCAGTTACTCAAGCTTTCGGGCGAAACGCTGTAGAGGCCGTATGGAGATATGGCAGGGTCCGATCAGATACGTGCGGTATTGCACGGATCAGGATCGGACGGTTTTGTACTAGTGGCCGTATAGTTATATGGCAGCGTTCGATCAGATACGTGCGGTATTGCACGGATCAGGATCGGACGGATTTTACTAGCCGGCTTTGGTTTAAGCCGGTCCTAGTTTAGTACAGTGCAGATTTTGTCTTTTTGCATTTGTATCCGGACGGAATACAGATGCGGGTGTGTATGCACAGTATGGGGTTTTCCTGTAATTTATTACGGGACCAGTTTTCTGGAGTTGCCAGTTTGCTTTCCGTTCCGGCCGGTTTTCCTTTGTTCTTTACCGGCCGGACTTTTCCGATGGAGGGGGTTATTTGCAATTGTGCAAATTACTTTTGTGGAGGGGTTTTCTTGCATAATGGATTGATTATGATAGCTTTCTTTTCTTTGCACCATGACTTGCTTTGACTTGTGATTTGATGAGGGTATGGTTTGATTAAAGTGAAGCATGGTTGTATGTTTCTTTGTCCCTTGGATGTGGTCACCTCTTCCATTCTCCTACACTCACCTCCCTTCATGTTTGCTATTACCTCCTCCACCATTCTCTTTTGGATGTGAGATTATTCATTATTCAAGAGAGAAAAAGAAAGAGAGAAGAAGAAGAAGAGAGCTTCATCTTGAGGTTTTCATCCATGATCTCATTTTCTTGCTAGAAAAATGCAAGCACCATTTTTCTATTCTCCATTCCTCCATCCAAAGGCAACAAACCCCAAAGAGACAAAGCACTACACTTCCTACAGCACATCTTGAGCATGTCGAGTTGCCGGCTTCATGCCCGAGTTGCCTCGGTATAGAGGCGGGAGCCCGTAAAAGATGCAGGCGACGTGGTGCCCTTCCGGCGAAGAGGCGACGACCGGAGATCCCGCGAGGAGATCGGAGTGGAGATGAAGACCGGAGGACTTGGATCGTCGGTATATCTCTAACACTATCTTGTTAGTTAGCTTAGACTTGTTAATGGTTACGATCCGGAGTTTAGTGCGCGGTGGTGCCGGTTTGCTAAGTACGCAAAATTAAAGTTTACCACCGTTTCCGCGTTTGGCCGTCGGGTTGACGGCCGGGGCGCCGCCGTGCACTTACACCCTCCTCCTCACGTGAGAGGGAGCAGGGGCGCCCACTTAGGGGGGAAAGCTCCCACTCCCCCACGTGAGGGAGCAGGGGGCTCCCTCTAAGTAGGAGCCTCCCCTTCAAGTGGGGAAGGGGACCCCCTCAGTAGGCTCCAAAAGACTTTTTTTTAAAAAAATTTTATTGGAGTTAAACTCCAAAAGATATTATTTGGAGTTAAACTCCCAAAAGGATTTTTATTTGGAGTTAAACTCCCAAAAGAATTTTTATTGTGGAGTTAAATTCCAAAAGATTTCCTCCTTTTTCTTTTGAGAAGAAACCCAAAATGGGTTCTCTTGAAATTTCAAGATTTAGATCTTAGATGATGAAAAAAAAATCCTTTTTATCTCTTGATGGAGCCTTGGAAGGTAGGTTTCCCTTCTTCTCCCTCTCTCAAATTGGATCTTGAGGAGGGAGAAGAAGATAGCAAAAATCTTCTCTTTTTTTTTGATCGGATATGAGAGTTAAACTCTCTTTCAGTGGGTTTATGGTGAAACTTTATTTAGTTTTGAAAAAAAAGAGCTAAGCTCTTGATTTAATTGGAAAATGAAGAGAAAGGGGAAGAACTTGAGACAGTGAGGATGGAGGCACAAACCCAAGAGATTTGATGGGAATGAATTCTCTTTTTTATTTCATCATCATGTTGCCTTATATAGGCTTACAAGTTTACACTTAGCTTCTTGGGCTTTACAAATTGGCATTTTGCTCATCCCATACCTCATGTGCTTATTTCTTTTGCACATGATCCATGGACTTTAAAAAAAATTGGCTTTGTGCACATTTTTCTTACATTTATTCATAAAAATTACATCAAAATTATTTATTACATAATTTTCATTTTGGCATGGGGGAGGTCGGCCGCGGGACTCGACTTGAGCATGGGCCCACTTCACCTGGGCTTGGGCCCATCTGGTTTGGGGTTGACTTTGATTTAGTCAACCGGGGTGTAATTTTTGATCCCAACAGTCGGGTGTAGCGGATTTTGATGCTGAAGTATGAAGTCCCCGTGCATTTGGCACGAGTGACGCCGCTTCACATATTCGAGACAGTCATCGTGGGCATTGATAACCCATTCGATTTATCTTCAACTTCATCTTTAACCTAGCTTGATGAGAACCACAAATTCCATCATGTATTTCTTGGACGAATTTCTTTGCTTCTTTCGGCCCAGGCATCTTAGTCATAGGCAGTCAAATGATCTCTTATATAGAGTATCATTGACGAAGAAAAATGACAAAGCTCATTTCATGAGCTGATATCTAGACGACGCATTTTCGGGCATTCCCTGGGACTTGAAGTAGTGTATGAAGACTTCTCTCCGGTCCTTGACCTTTTCTGTAAGTCCACGTTACCCGTCCCGGTCCTTTCGGGGATGCGGAAATGGTGAAAAACGATTTTTTCGGTGGAGGTAACATGGACTCTAAAAATGGATCTTTGCTAAACAAACTATCTAACAACCTAACTAAGAGTTTAACTACTATGTTAGGGGTTATACCTTAACTTGAACTCCTTCTCTTCGACTCCTTGTGGTGGTCGGATCGGCCTCACCTCGTCGTCTCCTTGTGCCGAAGATGGATCCACCCGAAAGCTTCTACCTTTGGCTCCAACCTCAATCTAGAGGAAACTAGAATACTTGGCTTGCTAGACCTTGTACACTAGGATGAGTAGAGAAGTGTTTTGGGTTTTATCTCCAAGGCAAATGGTTCTCAACACATGAGAGATTTTTGCCTTGAGCTAGAGGAAGAGGGAGAGCAAGAGGAAGAGGAGAGCTTTGATGAGATAGAGAGAGCAAATGATAGAATGAGTGAAGACTTTTGCAACCATTCTCTCATAATCCAAAATAATCATAATAATAATAATAATTGAGTATTATGTGATGGTTTATGTCAATGACATTATCATTTCATGCACTCATTTTGTAAAGAATAAGAAGCAAGCAAAAGTCTAAGCCATGAAATGATAGCCATTGTAATGATGATGGTCAACAAGTCCAAACTAGTCAACCGGTCAACAAAGTCAACAAGTCAACAAAGTCAAACTTTCAACCCAACCATGGCACACTAATACTTAATTAATATTATTATTAATCATATTTCTTATTCTCATTAGGGTTTAGAAAAGGTCAACAGTCAACAACCCTAATGAGAATCCTCTGCCTCTGTCTCGGTCAACCGTGCATACACACCCGCATCCGCGTTCCGGGAAACACGAATACAAACGAGATAAAATCAATCCCGAAATGTATACTAGGATCTGGCTTAAACCAAAGCCCGCTAGTAATAACTGCCCGGACACTAAACGTGCACAAGTGCACGGATGTGACCGAACCCTGTCGCAAAACCATGCGACCTCTACTCTTTTTGCCTAAAGGCGAATAGCTCTCTGTGTGGGACTCTAAAGACTCGACACTATGCTGGCAGTCGGTTTAACCACAGACCGCAAGCGGCACTAGCTGTGCGTAATGGCCCCCAGGTAGATGCCAATAAGAAGACTGACGAGGTGAAACCCATCTGAACTCCTACTGAGCCTGAATGTGACAGTCTCCGTACAGTCCGATCTGTTCGTCTGAGAATATCTCATGGCGGGCCTAGGGGGGCGGTAAACGTCAGTCCCCTAATAGCGGTACAAATCGTGTCGGAGTGTAGCCTAGAACACCCTGAGATAACACTGGAAACCCACCAGTATATCTCGCTTGCCCTGGCCAGGGACTTTGTGTAATGGCTCTCCTAGACACAGCGCGATATCAACCCCCAATACCGGGAGAGACGAATCATGTCTAACCGTCACTGCCTCCAAGTGCTTCGGGACTGCACCCAACTACTACCTGTTTGCACGACTCCTTTGAGACATGGTAGGGTAGTAATCAAAGTACAGTGGGAACACACTCGAGGCGAAGTGACAGTGTCAAGTCAGCGGACTAAGCTGTACTCATGTCACCTGGGAACTGATAACTGACGATAGGTATAATACCAACCAACAGTTCCCGACGAGTCATGTCTAGTGTACTCGTAACCTAACGAGCACCCGCATACTATCTCAAGTACGATGTACTGACGGCTGTGGGACAGACCGTCTCCCCTGCTGGGATGAGAAGCGTATACGCTAGTCTACTCCGGAGTATCGATGCCCTGTCTCGATAGTCCTACGACTAGGGACCTGTATAAGGATGTGCTTATAGATTACCCAGCCCCCATAAGTGTGACTGCCATCACAACGCTGGTAATCAAGCAAAGATCCTAAGGGCTCTACTAATATGTATAAGCGATATGCTAAAAGAAACACATGCACATATTAAAGTAGAAACAAACCAAGTAGCATACTACTATTTTGAGCAAGATTGTCTATACAACTGTGAATATCCCAAGCTTCCATCAAGTAATATACAAACTAGTATGATACAGTAATGGACTCTAGGGCATATACACTAACATTTTCTTCGTCCTCTATTTGAAGGGCTACTTGTTCGGTTATTTCTTTTCCTTCATATGGTGATTGATTCGAAAAAGTGTGTTTTTATTGTGTTGTAAATTATCCCAATCAATAACGGTGTCGCGATAGCTAGCCGATAGTGAGTACGGGTCGTTCACAGAGAAATGGTGAACTACATATCTTATTTTTGACGAGTTGACAAAGAAAGGTGGGATTTTTATCGTTTTACACTAAGAAGTTTTGAAAAGTTTATACGAGAAGGGCTTGTAGGGTTTATAGAATTTAGTAGTTAATGGATGGAATTTTATAAATAATTCTTTTTATCTTTTAATTATTTAATACTAGAAAAATAACGATGAATATGGATTAGGGTTCTTGTAGGGAATTCGGGTTTCCCTTTACCGACCCTTGTCCTTCCATTGATCCAAATTCGTCTCAAGCTCTTAACAAAACGATTATTAACGAATCTCAAATCGTAGTCGTGACTATCATGTATTGATATCACACCCGATAAAAGGGTTAATATTCATTTTGCTAAATTTATAAAAATTAAAACTTGAAAAAGAATTTAAGAGATATTGTCCATCTATTATTCTATCCTATCCCACAAACCCTAACAAGCGAGAATTTACTCGCTCATTAGGATAAACAAAGTAAAAGAAAGGTGGAAAAAACGGAACCCATAATTAAAATTAAAAATGCAGAAAGTAAATGCACAATGTAATTGCGGAAAGTAAATATGGAAATTAATTGCGGAAAGTAAATGCGACAAAATTAAAGAAAGAACTACCTTTTATTGAATAATTATTGCATTACAAAAGTTGCTCGCTGAAAAACCAAATTACAAAACCCTAGTTTTCTCTAGATTACTTGATCGGTAGATCAGTCGATTCTTCGATGATAGATTGATGATGAATTGCTCTCGGTTCTTTTATAGGCTCTGGAACTCGAAACCCTAAACTTCATATTGAACTGTGTGAAATTACGATCAAGCCCCTGAATTTTTACACCCTACGAACACAGATTGACCGCGCTTTAGCCGCCATTTGCCCCTATTGGCTGTGGATCCCCACCCCCTGTTCGATTTGAATTTACAGATTCTTCGTGCCTTCTTCTCTCGATATTTGGAGATCCTTTTGATAGAAATATTCTGAAAATATTGCTCTTAGTCTCTGCCGTTGCGAGATTCTTCAATTTGCTCCTAACATTCGGTAGATTTGGTTTGGTGAATCGATTTGCTGTGGATCTCCTACTTGTATTTCAGACCTGAACTGATTTATTATAATACCTGCATAATATTTCAAATCAAATTGTTAGTAGCATTTGTTTTATTTGAGATATTATTCCAAACAATTAATTGATATGATATCTTAAGAATATTGGTTAAGATTATTTGATATGATATACATATTTTAATAATAAATAATCTCATAAATATTTTATTTAAATATGATATGCATATATTCCCCAATTATATTAATTATAAATTAAGAAACATATGACAATAATCTTTTTACAAATAAACCCTTATATGTTCTTAATTTACAAATAACACCTTTTAGTAACTAATAATAATAGGGAAAATGACCGTACAAATGTGCAATAAATATGAGTGATCAAATAACTCCAAACTTATCTTTGATCGTCCCGAGTAAACTATTTTATTATCAAAAAGAAAAAGAAAAACCTAGCACATTTTCGTAGACAACACAATTGCACTTAGCTCGTGCAACAAGCCGTTAAATCTCTAGGTGTCTCTAGTAAGAGGAGTGTTGTCTCCTGGGAGTTTTTAGCGGATTACACCCACAAAATCCTAAAATTTAGAAAATAAAGGAAAGAAGACGAAAATTACATGCAAAGATAAGAACATATAAAAGAAAAAACTTGAAAATAAGGGTTTCAAATTACACTAGCTTTTTAGTTCTCATGAGTCCTATCTTAATGGTCTTGAAAAGATTTCAGAAATCTCATCATCCCTTAATAAAACATTGTCTTTAGTCTTCCTCTCTACCTTTCCTCCAAACATCGATTATATACCCCTACGTGTGTGTAAAAGTCATTCCTACACTTGGGCCCTTAATAAAACATCGTCTTCAGCTTTCCTCTCTACCTTTTCCTCCAAACATCGATCATATACCCCTACGCGTATGTAAAAGTCATCCCTACACTTGGAGAATTCAATTCAAGCTATCATACCCTTTTTTCATATTCCTTAGTACTTTTTAGCCGGTGATGTTTTAGATGGATCTGCTCACACATTTTTTATGCGACCGTTAATACTTCTTAAGATACTAACCAACCGATTACCGAATGTGCTCACTTATTAAGACGTAATTAGAAATATCCTGGTCTTGCAACACTTAAGGTTTAGCAGTGACTCCGAAACCAGTTGGTCTAAGGCACTAGGTGATAAGGCACCCTCACTATATTTTTTATATGCTGCCTTAAGTAATTACAAAAACAGTGTTCATTTTTCTGCACCAATTATATTTTGTTGATTTTTTTCCATACTAAGGCTTCCAGGCAAGAGTATCTCAAGGTATCCTCTACTATCCCAAGTTTCAAGATGTGTACAAGTGCGTATAATAGGGTATCAACGTTCAAAAGTTTGGATTCAAGAATAGGGACTATTTTGCAGACTAATACTTTCTTAATCTTACTAACCCTTGGGACAACAGCTCATGACTACATATTACTAGCTTTGTTTTAAAGCATTTAATTTTCTTGCATTTCTTAAATCTCTTCCTCTCTTTCATATGTATTTTTCACTTTCTAACTTTTATTTGCAAAAATTTTTTTATAGTGAAAAATTTACATATGATGCATAGATACATGCAAACCATCCATACAAACCATTCTCAGAAACTTGTTTGCAGCAGTGTCCTTACTGATACTGTTCTGTAAGCTCAAAACCTGAAACTAGGAGGAACAATTCAATAAGATGGTATAAAGAAGGGGTCAAGAGTAAATGACAGTGAAATCCTCCCCCAAACTTGTTCTTGGCTCACAATTATGCAAAAATTTCTTTTCTTTCAAGAGCCATTTTAAAAATATTTTCCTTCTTCCCCCCAAACTTGAGTAAAACAATGTTTTCATTATTCAACATAAGAGGGGAGTAAATAGTATCGGTCTACATAAAGCTTTACAAAGACCAAAAGTTAAAACCAATCATTCAAATATTTTATCAAGGTAATACCATGGTTGGTAGAAGATAGTGTAATGGATAGACGTGAAGAAGACTCAAGACTGTATAAGAATGGAGCTTGTATCATATCTCGAGTAGAAGAAACAGAAATGAGAGTAACTAGAAGAGATGAAGTAGGGAGGAGAGAAGAGGTGTAATCGAAAGGTTTTACGTCTCGGTTGGTAGAGACAAAAAAGTGATGGTGAATAAAAACGAGAATGTGAAAGATAAAGAATGAGTGGAATAGTCGCATTCTCGTATGTGATTAGAAAAATGGGTGGCGGTTCAACTTCTTCAGCCTCAAAGGAAGGTGCACAAATTTCAGGTGGAGGATGATTCATCACAGCATCCAAGTCTTCAAGAAATGCGAGTTCTTCGGCGAAAATACTTTCAAAACTTTCATCGATATTCCAATTTATGATCTCATCGGAAAGAAAGAAATCGATATCTATATCAGTGGAATAGGCAGATTTACTATTAAGGTTGAAAGTTTCAAGGTCAATGTGTTGCGCACCAAGATTCAAAACACTCGATTTATCAGAAATTATGGAGGTAGGAGACTCGAAAAGCTTGTCTACCTTATTCCCAAAAAGTCTAACTCGAGTGAAATTACGATCAAGCCCCTGAATTTTTACATCCTACGGCCACGGCTTGACCGAGCTTTAGCCGCCATTTGCCCCTATTGGCCGCGGATCCGCCGCACCCTGGTGGATTTGAATTGCCAGATTCTTCGTGCTTTCTTATCTCGATATTTGGAGATCTTTTTGATAAAAATATTCTGAAAATATTGCTCTTAGTCTCTGCCATTGCGAGATTCTTCAATTTGCTCTTAACATTCGGCAGATTTGGTTTGGTGAATCTCCTACTTATATTTTAGACCTGAACCGATTTATTATAATACTTGCACAATATCTCAAATCAAATTGTTAGTAGCATTTATTTTATTTGAGATATTATTCCAACCAATTAATTGATATGATATCTTAGTAATATAGGTTAAGATTATTTGATATGATATGCATATTTTAATAAAAAATAATCTCACGAATATTTTATTAAATTTGATATGCATATATTCCCCAATTATATTAATTATAAATTAAGAAACATATGACAATAATCTTTTTACAAATAAACCCTCATATGTTCTTAATTTACAAATAACACTTTTTATTAACTAATAATAATAGGAAAAATGACCGTACAAATATGCAATAAATATGAATGATCAGATGGCTCTATCAGGACTTCCGAAGATATATTTGTTGATGCGAGGACCCTGCGGTTTTGCACAATGATCCTTACGCCATAGAGGTCTTCGTAGGCTAATTCTTTAGCCAATTTGGCTAACGCATCCGTTTTACTGTTTTCCGCTTACAGTATGCTTTTCAGGGCATAGGAAGGGATTTGTGTAAGCAGTTTCTGCACTCTTTCGCCACACTTTATTAGTTCAGGCTTGCATGTTTGATAATCCCCGCTTATTTGACTAACGATCAGCAGGGAATCTCCATTTTAGAAGAGAGCCTTGATTCCCATGTCGATAGTGATCTCAAGACCAACTATCCAAACTTCATATTCCACTTCATTATTAGTTCTTGGCTCCATGAAGGAGAGGGCATAACGCAATATTCCTCCTTGCGGGGTCACGAAGATAAGACCCACCCCGGGTTTGATTATGAGAGTGTTTTGCTTTTGCCTCTTCATGGAAGATGCTCCATTGAAGTAGAGTTTCCATTGGGACTCATTCTCTTCTTTCTCTTTATCGAGTGTGTCGAACGCGTGTTCATCCGACAACTCACAATTTAAGGGAGGTCTGCCGGTATCGAATGTTCCACGAGAAAGTCGGCGATGGTTTGTCCTTTCACCGCCTTGAGGGGTCAATACGTTATCGAGAATTCCATGAGCAGGAGGGCTCATTTGGCAAGCCTTCCTATCAGTATGGCCTTTGACATCGGATATTTGAGAGGATCCACCTTCGATATGAGGTGGACCTCATGTGCCTGTAAGTTTACGCCAGCGCCCCGGCCATCAATCCGTGGCCAAACGCGGAATAAAAACTTTAAAAAATGGGCGCTAACGGAACCCTAATCGACGGATCGTACCAATAACCCTATACTAGTTATCATAAAGGAGTTTAGATAGGTTAAACCGATCGATTCGTGTCCTTCGGTATTCAACCTCTGTCCTAAGCTCGTCGCGACTTCCTCAATCAAGTTCGTTCTCTGGTCTCCCTCGTCGAAGATGATCCACGTCGAGGATTCTTAATACGGGCTCCCGCTTCAAAACCGAAGCAACTCGAGCATCCAACTCGGCCATCAACTCGAACCCTGCCATAAAACCATACGGCCTCTACAACGTTTCGCCCGAATCAGGAAAACCCTCTGTGTGGGACTTTAAAAACTCGTCAATACGCTGGCAGTGAGTTTAACCACAAGTACACCAGTAGCACTAGCTGTACGTAACGGCTACCCAGGTATTGAGCGAAAGGGAGGCCGACGAGCGAACTCATCCTGAAACCCTACTGAGCCTGATAGTGACAATATCCGTACAGTCCGGTCCGTTCGTCTATGAGTATCGCATATCGAGTCTAGGAGGATGGATAAAGTCAGACCCCTAATAACGCGACATTTAGTGTCGGCATGAAACCTATCACCAGCTGAGAAACCACCGATCCTAGATCGGTAATTCTCGACTACCCCGGCCGAGGATTTCTGGTGATGGCCACTCGTGCACTCCGCGACATCAAACCCCAATACCGGGAGAGACGAATCCCCTGACGATCCGCTCACTGCCTCCATGTGGCTCGGGACTGTGCCCAACTAAAACATGTTTGCACGACTCCTTTGAGCCGTGATAGGGTAGTAATCAAAGCACAGTGGGAACTCACACGAGACAAATGACGATCTCAGGTCGATAGACTAACCTGTACACATGTCACCTGGGAACTGCTATCTGACAATAGGTATAATACCAACTCGCATGTTCCCGGCGAGTCCGTCCGGTGTACTCATAACCCAATGAGCACCTTTATATATCTTAGGTGAATCAACTGACACCAATGGCTTGTGAGACCGGCAACCGCCTCTCGTCGGGGTCTCGATTCATATACACTAGTCTACTCTCGGAGCATCGATGCCCAGTCTCGAAACTCCCACGACTAGGGACACTTTAAGGATGTGCTTATAGACAACCCAACTCTTACGTATATGATTGCTATCATACTGCTGGTAGTCAAGCAAGAATCCTATGGGCTCTATCAACATGTAATAGTGATCTGTAATGTCACCTGAAGCATGTACACGATGATAAAGATAAACCAGATAACATACTATCATCTCGAGTAAGACTGTCCTACCGGTATAGGTCATCTCTCAATCATTGCAATCACATGCATGTGATCCAATAATTGACTTGAGGTCACTATAGCCAACAATCTCCCACTTACACTTAAGGCTAATTATTGCAGTGTCGCATACTCACAGCCCGTGTGATACCGAACACCCAACTTCTTTACTAATCAGTTTCACAAAACTCGCTTGTAAAACTATTGCGTTCGAGAAATAGCCTCAGTGAGTGGATCCGCTCTAATGTCTCTTTCTATGTCTCTCTTTATCTCAAGTTCGCGGAGAAAGACATCTCCCGAAATGAGCAATACCTGTCTTAGAATATGTCTGAATATCTGATGGGATCCAATTCACAAATGAACTCCAAATCTAGTAAACTTCTTAGACTATATCGTCAACTGAATTTAATCAGTATCCCGCGCCATGCCTTCATCAGTATCCGCTTGGACCACCTGTCCAAACTAATGCCCCTCAAAAGAGAGAAAACTATAACTCTGACAGTCACCCTGTCATCCAGGTCACCTTGGAAGCCTGGAATGATAACCATCTCCCGAAGGAGGCTGCCATTACCAAATCCCTAGAACATCCACTTATGTTCTAAAACTGCTTCCGAACGTTTCTCCGGGATTGGATTTATATAAACTTATTACAACTAGTGCAAAAACAACATCTGGTGTGGTACTCGACATCTCATGATTAACTCAATTGCCTAAGCAAGTGATATGCCAATCATGCACACCCCTCTCCCCTTTAGTCTGTAAGACACCTTTAGAGAGGGTGACTCCATCACCTGCAGGTACACCACCATGCTAGGAGTCGTCCATTCTAAAACACCTTTAGAATACTGTCTAAGTACCCAGATTGGGAAACTATCCAAATCTAGATCTAAAACCATAGATCTAGTAACCAGAATGCCTGATATAGTATCCATATCCTATGTGGAGAAACCACTATGTGATAACCATAGTATAACCGATCATAGTATAGGAATTTCACTTCCTACAAAGTCTATGTCATTCAAATACCAGGACATACCACCCTACTACCTTCTTAATAGATCCATCTCCTATTCTGATGAAGTCAAAGCCTATGACTGTTACATCAAAAATAGATGATCTATCTCCGCTATATTTGCGTTAGTCTATAAATAGACACAAGCAACTTGTCCACTATGTTTCCGCTGCTCCCACTGACTACAACAACCCTCTGGCAGAGTCATATACACGTGCGCTTCTAAAACTAGTTTAGAACGACGCTATATTCATCCTCTTGCCGGGTCTCATAGTCTAGAACAGCAGTAATGACAAGTCTGGGTAAATAAGAACCTCCCTGTCACCGTCTTTGCGGATACCGAAGTACCTCTCAGGCGCTTGAGCTTACCCACCATATATGTGGAGTGGATAATGGGATGTCAAACCCGATTGAATCTTTAGGTCCTATTAAATTTTAAGTAATCGTTTGCGGTTCTGGAATCACATCAAGTTCTACCATACTCCCACTACTGTTTTTTGAAAATTCCATTTTGCTAAAACTGTGGCGAGTCAAGAACAATATCACTATTGATTTTCCAGATGGCAGAGAGTTAACCCTCGTCATAGCCCGGGATAACCCACAAACTACCATTACTGAAACGTGCCTTGAGTTATCTAGAGTCTGATTTTAACCATAAGCTAGACAACTCCATATACCTTAACTTCGTTAAGATATGAACCATTCTATATACAATATAGAAATAGAGGCACCGATTTAATTGGAACCAGACTCAAATTATGCAGCTGTCTCAAGTGCATGCCAACTACATGGAAAGTGGTCGATCAGCATTACTCAACTTAGGAGTGAATCCAAATATGAGTAGCCTGAAAGAGAAACAAGTTCTCAAAACCATTACTATCAACTGAATACCAAACACAAGTATCTACATCTTCGATCACCTCTAAGAATCCTGATACTTGCAACACCTGGTTCTCTACTTTAATCTTGTACCTATAACTTCTCAAAACTTGGACCTTGTATTTCAACGAAATACTTGTCTAAAACTTAAGAAGTCGCAAGTAAACAGAATATAGTATGAGCACCAACCCCTCTGTCCTAATGGACACTAGGCAACATACAATACTTTGTATAAGTTCCCTGAGTTTAATAACTCATATCATGTGCGTCGTAGGTTGAAAACTGTACTATGGTTAAGAAGAATTACACCGCTGTTTAATGCTCATTATCTAACCATCAACTGATATAGGTAAATGTCATGGACATAATTTCAAAAAGTTATATCTCACTTTATAAAATAAACGTATAGATATATCAATTTGAAATTGGTGCATAACAGCAGATATTCAAAACCAAATATTTGCCGTCAGGCAAAACCCAGGCGATTTCCTTAAATATCACCAATTACAACGAATTCCGATATAATGAAGATATAATCACCTAATTCCCAATAACTTACTCCCACTCATCATCTGTAAACCCATACAGATATGAGAATCAAGTCTGGTAAATACATACCCTGGAGTAAGGATCTAATTGGGAAATCAGTTTTCAATTAACGATGCATAGAGAAACTGAAACATGAAAATGTTTCGAAGAGGTATCCGGGTATTCCTAGTAATGCCTCTTCCATTATACAAATTCACGACTGTAACCGTATATTTCGTTTTCCATCTCTCCAAATCCCTTTATTCGTCTTTACTCATTACCTTCTGTACACCACTCTTAGGCTAAATGGTTTTCTTCCTTCCCTGCCGTTTGGCATCAGCCTATGGTTTGGAAGAAGACTATCCAATAAGCGTAATAGGTGTACACTCCTTATCCTAGGAGCCCTCGCAACCTGAGAGACGGTAAAGATAAAAGACAACTGAATAAACCTTATTCTATTTCTCCTGAACCAGAATCCATCCTCGAACTGGAACAAGTTCCTTCGAGTTCGTATGTAACTATATGACGGATTATCCAATAACTGTGGATCTTCGTAGTGATATGGGGTGTTCTGGAGAAATTCAAAGGTGAAGTAGGAGTGGCAATGATATACGCGGTTTCTTCATGAATGATAGCAGTTGCATTTTACTTTGCCTTCTTTCTAATCCCTTTATTTGTATTTACTTATTACCTTCTGTATACCACACTTAGGCTAATTGATTTTCTTCCTTCCCCACCTTTCGGCACCTGCCTATGGTTTGGAAGAAGACTATCCAATAAGCGCAATAGGTGTACTCTCTCCTAATCCTAGGAACCCTTATATCCTGAGAGAAGGTAAAAAGGAAAAGACAACTGAATAGTCCTATTCAATTTCTCCAGAACCGAAAACCATCTTCGAATCTGAAACAATTTTCTTCAAGTTCGTATGTAACTATACGATGGTCATATCCAATGAAAGTGGATCTTCGTAGTGATACAGAATATTCCGGAGAAAAAGAAAATGGTAAAAGTAGGAGTGGCAATGAAGTATGCAAGTTTGACAATCCAAAAGTCAGTATTTTAAGAAGGTTCGGTTAACTTAGTTTATGAGTTCTAGTCTAGGGTCGGGACATGGTCGCTGTCAAAGAGAGAGAGAGAAAAAAGAAACACTCAGCGTGCACTCTAACCTTGATCAGAATGGTTAATCTCTTTATCTAATCAGGATGTCTCCCACTGTATTCTTAAATTCTCCTCCAAACCTGAAAGAAGAATTAGTCGGGATAATCTAAAATCACCCAAGGAGTAAACCAACTCATCAGTGGGAATCGGGATCCAACTATCATTACATGATAACCTAATGGAATCCACTCAAGTTATCACACTCCAGAAGGTATGCGCATGCTTGGTAAGTTTCCTGTATATTTAAAACTCCCGATGTGATTTTTACCCCATACTCTTATGACCTTGACGAAGGACAACATATCATAAGTCGCATGTCAAGTTCTACCTGTCATTGTCCAGGTTAATTTGAACCCACCCGCACATACTCTTGACGAAGGCCAAAATAGTAGTACGACTGTCCCAAACCAACGCATCTATCTATGCAACAGAAAAGTAACAAATAGATACCATACACTTGTAGGGTTCCTAGGTACACTAATGAGGTCTCACAAGGCATCAACCATGCCAATTTCAAATTTACAGGTGCCGAGAAACCCTAATACGGATCGTTGACTAGAGTTTAGACGAAAACTACAACTAGTAAACTACTTTACTAAGAAGTGAACGGAAATACAACCTTTGTAGATCCGGTCCTCCACCTCCATAGCTCAGTGATGAAGTCCCCTCGCTGCGATCATCGGATCTCGGGCTCTAGCATCGGCTTCATCGGAGAAATGGGCGGGCTAGGTCGTCGGCTTCGATGCCGAAAATGATCTACGTCGAGGCAACACAAGATCAAGCTCCCACTTCACCAAGTCATGAAACTTGTGAAGAAAACACCCTATACTACTTGGCAAGAGGTAGAGGATGAAGAAATAGGAAGTGGGTTCACTTTAGAATTGGATTTCTCACTCTTTTTCTCAAGATGCCATTAATGGTGGCAAGCTTCTTCTTTGTTGAAGAAGAAGAAGAAGAAGAAATATGATAAGTATTATCCCAAAATAGAAAATAAATGAATACTTATCATATAGCAACCATAGTTAGGTGTAGAGAATAAACTAAGGTTAGTTGAATGGTTAGGGTTAGGAGATGAAGACAAAACGGTTGCTTTAGTCAAAGATGCATGAAGCTACAAGAACCTTCTAGCATGAAAGCAACCATTTAGTTTTTCTTTTCCTTTTCAACCAAAATAAATAGATAAAAGAATAAGTGAAATAAATCAAGTGAAACCCTAACCATTGACCAACCATGGTTTAAACCAAACATACACCCAAACTAGCATGTATCATCAAACATGATACAATCTTGTGCACAAAAATATATCATATACACAATGTGCACATGAAGTGAGAAAATCCATCTTAAGTGAACAAATACTAGTTAATGCAAAGTAATATATCAAATATATAATTATACATTAAATCATTAAATCAACACTTGATTTAACGATCCGGTCATATCGCATATGACCGACCAGTATCCAATGTATCGACTTATCGAATCAATCCTCGATTCGATAACTAGGTTATATCGCATACAACCAATCGATACATTCATCGCGAGAATTGAATACGGTATCACATACACGCATTATTCTCAGTCCCGCACATATCTCATATGCGCTCCTATTTCGTTTCGCTTGAGCCAGGAAACCTCTGTGTAGGACTCTAAAGACTCGTCAATACGCCAGCAGCAGGTGATGATCATATCAAACACCCACAAGCCGCAAGCGGTCTGCTAAACGTAACGGCCACCCGGGTATTGAGCGATCAGAAGATCGACGAGCAAGCCCGCTCACACTCCTGTGAATCCAACCAGTAACACTTACCGTACAGTCCGGTCTGATCGTCTGATATGTCGCATATCTTGCTTAGGGGTGGTAAACGTCAGACCCCAATAGCTCGAAAAGTCGTGTCGATATGAGGTCTATAACAGTTCGAGAAACTACTGGTAACACTTACCAGTAAATCTCAGCAACCCTGTCCAGGGATTTCCGGTTATAGCCAATCGAACACAGTGCAACATCAACAACCTATACCGGGAGAGACGAATCCCCTCCTATCGCTCATTGCCTCCATGTGATTCGGGACTGTACCCAAAAGCCACAGTTTTGCACGCCCTCTTGGACGTGGTAAGGTGGAAATCAAAGCACAGTGGGAATCACACAAGACTCTATGACGATCTCGGGTCTACAGACTAACCTGTACCAGTGTCACCAGAGAACTGCCATCTGACGTAAGGTATAATACCATCTGGGAGTTCTCGGCGAGTCCGTCCAGTGTACCCAGTCTCCACTGAGCACCCGTATATCATCTCTGATGTCAAACACCAATGGATATAGGATCATCCATCGCCCATCTGTATGGGTCGAGAAGGTATACGCTAGTCTACTCTGGTATATCGATGCCCCGTCTCGATACACCCACGACTAGGGACCTTGAAGGATGTACTTATGGACTATCATGTCCCCACTAGTATGATCCACATCATAGTCCAGGTAGTCAAGTACACATCCTAAGGGTTTTACCAACATGTAACAGAGAGACAATCAGTATACACGTTAAGGTAAAGAGTAACCAGATAGCAAACTATCATGTCGAGCAAGAAAGTCCTCCCTATATATGTCTCAGCATCCACTACAATATACATCCTATGTACAGTAATGGCCTCTAGGGCATACATATAACTAACAATCTCCCACTTGCACTAGGGCCATCTGTAGCAGTGGTTGTAGTATCTCATACTCAACCATCCCATTAAAGTCTCTCTCCGGGAATAGGCCTTTGTGGGTGGATCCGCCGTGTTGTCCTCTGAGTCTACTCTCCTAACCTCGATCAACCTGGAGATCAACCATCTCCATGATCAGGTGATACTGCCTTAGAATATGTCTGGATCACTGATGGGACCGGGGTTTCTTGGCCAAAGCCACAGCTCCATTGTCACATAATGGGAGGAACTAAGTTCATCTTATGAACTATTATACACCCAGACCATCTCTTTGATAGCATCTTAAGTAGCGATGTATCCAGCCTTTATCGTCTAGTGTGCCACGGTATCTAGCTTGGAACTCTTCCAACATACCGTCCCTTTACTGAGGGTAAAGACAATGCCTGTGACTGACATTCAGTCGTCTTTATCACCCTGGAACCTTTCCAGTGATTCTCCGCAGGATCAATTGATACCATCTCACTACAGCTAGTGAGTATTCTAACACCCAAATAACATCTATCTCATAGATGAAAACTCAGGATTTAAGAGGTATCACTTTGATCCTATATGGAGAATCCATGTGATAAGCGGAGATCGACCGAGCGTAACATAGGAAACTCCTTCCCTATCAAGAGTATGTCATCCAGGTACTCTACGAGGATCACTACCATACTCCCCACTACCTTTTTGTATATACAAGGTCCATCTACCATTTTGATGATGTCAAACTGTTTGACTAACTCATCAAAACAGATGTTCCAACTCCGCGATACCTGCTTTATCATATAAAACATCTTGCACACGTTTCCGCTGCTCCCACTATTTACGAAGCCCTCTGGCTGTGTACTTATAGACGCACTCTTCTAAATCAATATTTAGAAAAGCAGTCATGGCACCCAACCGCCAGATGTCGTAGTTATGGTATGTAGCCGTGGCAAGTAGGATCTGGATGGACTTAAACATAGATCCTTAGAAAAGGTTTCAACATAATCCATACCTGGTCAATGATGCAAACCTTTAACAAGTCTAGCTTTGAAAGTCTCAACCTTTCCATGTACACCAAGTAATCTTCTCAAGATATACTTGCTCCTGATGGGGATTTAACCCTTCAGATATAGCAACCAAAGTCCATTCTTTGTTGGTGTATAAGGATTCCATCTCAGATCGCTAAGCATCCGGCCATTCTTACAGAGTCCCACTCTTGATGGCCAGCTCGAAACTAGTTAGGTCATCATCTCATGATGCAATCCTCGCTCCCACTGTCATCGAGAAACCGAAGTATCTCTCAGGTGGGTGAGGAACCCTACTAGATCGGCGGAGAGGCTGAGGTTCGTGGGAATCTACTGAATCCTTTGGTTCTATCAAATCATCTGCTGTAGTTTGTATAGCTGGAACATTTCCAGTTCTACATAACAGACCTTGCCTCGAGCTTGTCCGGATTTTGCTTTTAGACATAGGCCGGACAACCCCAGATCTTAACTAACTTAAGATATGGGCTCTTCCCTTTCCATATCACATATGAAGCGGTAGGCAACTGATTTGATTGGAACCCTATTCAATAGGTATGCAACTTCATAAGTGCATAACTCCCAAAAGGAAATAGGTAACTCAGTAGTACTCATCATAGAGCACACCATATCATATAGAGTGTGATTGCTCCGCCCCGATATACCATCGTGCTATGGTATATACGGAGGAGTAATGCTGAGAGAGAATCTCATTCTCCTTTAGAATAGTCCAGGAATTCCATACACAAGTATTCTCCTCCCTGATCTCATCATAGGACATAATACTTATACCCGTATTTTGGTTCTCTACTTCTAAATCATATTCTGTGAATATCTCAAAAGGTTCGGACTTGTGTTTCAACAGGAACATATGTCTGAATCTTGAGAGATTATCAGAGAATGTAATGAAGTACAAAGAACCGGTCTTGGCATGTGTAGACAGGGGACCTACATACATCAACATGTATCATCCCAAGAGTTCACTAACTCTTTCTCTGTTTCCAATAAACAGAGTTACGGTCATCTAATCTTTGTGACATGACTGGCAAGTTTCACAAGATGTAAATTCAAATTAATTTAAATATGCATCTAAATGTAACTTAGCTAGTCGGGTCACATTGATATGACCTAGTCTACAATACCTCAAGAAGGATTCGTTCATTTCTGAACTCTTCCTCTTGTGTGTGTTCTGTATACTAAAAACTGTAGTTTGATTTAGAACATTAATACTTTTAGATAACGTGCCTGATCCGATCAACTTTTGATATAGGAAATGTTCAAAACATTATCCAACAATACAAAATTTTATCGTTTCTTTACTAATAAAGAGACAGATATGATTTTGTATATCAGGTTCGGTATCTAATAACATTCGTTCAGAATCAATGTATTGGTAATACAGGGTGACAGTGACCAACAGACTTGGCTGCAACACTTGCCCCGTTTTCTGCCTCATGAAACTTATCACCCGTTCTCAGTTCTCTACCTTTCTGTAGCCCTGTGTAACAGATTACATATCTGGGATCCTGATCTGGTATCAAATACCCAGGACGTAGAGGATACAGAGAAATAGTTCTTTGTAATGAACACACCCGAAAGAGATGCATCATATGCACTTTCTTCGTTTGGGTGGCACGGGAATTCTGGTATTCCCTAATTTCCTGCTCTGTCTTATAACAATTATAAGTTGGAGCGGGACCAACGTTCCCCAGCTCAGTATAACAAGCGGGTTCGATCAATATTCCGTATTATTATCTTGATTAAGGCGTGATATGGTCGCTACCTGAAGAGAGAGAGAAGAAAACACTCAGCGTGCGCTCTTGCAAGAATAGATTGGTTATTATTTTATCTAATCAGGATGGCTCCCACTGTTTTTATCAAATCTTCCTTCAAACCCTAAAAGGAAAGACTAGCCGGGATTAATTACACGCTACAAGTTCGCCAATCTTTCAGCCAGGCCAGTGTCGGTACTTTGAGGGAGGTGCCCCGTGCTTTCGCACGGACCTAATTAATGTAAACCTCGTTTTCCCAGAGGCGTAACCCCGTTGACACCTTTCTAGACACCTACTTGATCGGCTAATTGTAATGTGTAAAACTCTCCCAGGAGTAACAATTACTCGCAGTGGGTATCGGGATCCAACTATCTCATAGAAGGCATGCAATCTCATTGCAAATTTCAACACTTGAAATTCCCGATAAAGTTTTGCCCCTAGCGTCCTATGACCTTGACGCAGGCCAACAAACCATAGTCCGCTAGTCAAGTTCAACCCGTCATTTCCTGATTGAATTAAACCCACCCGCACGACCCTTGACGCAGGGCAACAAAGTTGCACGACTACCCTAATCCAATCTGCATCATATGCATAAGCAGATAAATACTAGTTAGCTACCGCACACTACGTCTTGACGCAGGCCAACAAACGTAGCACGAATACTAACTACCACTTATCTGAAATGACGGAGGGCTACGACAGGTTTTTCTGAAAACCTATTGCGTAATGAACTTGATATCGTTGTAGAATCAAATGATTTTAAAATGGAGTGCTTTTGAGGCTTTTCTAGTTTTGCTAAAGGAGTCACTCCCGGTGAAGGGATCGTCGGTCCTTTCCTCGTCGAATGAGGTGCGGGATATATCATATATATCACTGTGCAAAGCAGAAACTATAGAAGCAATCAAAAGACATACCGAGGGTTGTAGCATCTGCCAGTTATTGCTAAAGGAGTCACTCCCGGTGAAGGGATCTCGGTCCTTTCCTTATCGAATAAGGTGCAGGATGTTCTACAAGGAACACCGCGATGCAAAGCAAGAACTGTAGCTACCTGTTTTAATTTTGAAATTCGATTCCACAACATCTTAGGTTTCTTTTCTTTCATTAATCATATTAATGAAGTCCCATCATTTAAGTTACCTAAACATCACAGATAAATACGACGTACACTTATGCCATCCGCATTCGCCTCGATGTCCCTTCGTGCACCGTTAGGTTAGGTAACTAACGACAGAGCGGGGCAGGGCTAGCGCGGGTGTAAAACATAAGTAACACCTATATAATAAATCATATATACTATATACAGTATTTATCACAGAACATCAAATGATCACATCACAGATATCGCAGCAGAAGAATCATATGAAATATTGGATATACTAGGACGTCCATGTTTTTAATACGAGCCAGTATAAAACACGGATTCCACGGTCGCGATGAATAGCCAAACCCACACCCCTAGACCCCTACGAGAGTGGCAAGCAACCCTACCAATTCTAGAGTTAGGAGACCCGGACTCGACTCCTCGAGTTGGTCTCCCACTGGACTCCAGAACCCGGTTACTTGTGCCCTCCTCCTTGGGTCTATCCTAGTGCGGAAAAGTAAATAATATACAAACGGTGACATCTTCCGCAACCTGGAAGTGCCCCAATAAAAGAATATTACATACAAGTTTTTACATGAATGAAAATTAAAAAAAAAAGAAAACTCATCTCCCATAAAAACCCCCGGCTATTCAAACACGACGATCTAATATAACATATCAAGCAACACATAACATCACATGTCATCAACGTAAGTAAATATGCGCATCCCAATTGTCGTTGACATATAGCAACGAAACCGGCGATATCACATATTACACTTATGGTCACAGAAAAGAAAGTGTAAAACTACAACAGTTGGAATCCGCAACCTCTTTAGACATCGCATGCCTAAACCAATGAATTCCTTAGACATCACATGCCTAACAATTATAAACCCCGCATTTTAGTCTCAATATCGAAAACACTTTTCAATATAAAGTCGGGCAATTCAACAAGATTCCCGAAAAACTGATCGAATGCTCGTCGCAAACTTTAGTAGGCGGCCGCACCCCCGATACCGTCGACGAAGTGCACCAAGGTGGAACACCGCTGCCGTGAGCACCCAAACGGATGCTTTCAGCGACGGGGTTCTCCTACAGTCACTTGGTCGGGGCTATGGGGCGTGGCTATCTATTAAGTTTACCCGGTGAGTATCCGCGTACGCTACGTGATTGCGACGGACTTTTGATCACATCAAAATTCCATGGCAACCGATCAAGTGAGACTAAAGTGCTATGCTTATAACATTCATTCAGTTATCTCATAACTACTTGTGGATTCCAAATATTGTATCACATTCCGGATAAATAGAAAATGTTAAACTTTCCGATCGAACAGTCATACACCCAAGTTTTCCCGAAACAGATCAACACATGAAATAAGTCTAAAAACATTCAGTTCATCCCTCAGTACCAACGGTCCAGCCGTAGAAGGGTCAAGCCAATGCCTCACATGTGGCACGCCGTACTGCCCCAAACCCGAAGGTTCAAAGGGCAGTTCAAGACGGTCACATAATCGAGTTAAGGTTTGTTGTCTTCTAGAGGGTCCATCGCGTTACTTTCACTACTTAGAACGTCTTTAAACCACGGAAAAATCGAACACTTGGAAATTTCCCAGCAGGGGAAAAAGTGGGTATTTATATCCGGTCGAACTTTCTAACATATTCAAAAATTATCCGGAAAACACATCGACGAAGTTAAATAAACCGATCGAAATATCAAATCTCCAAAACAACCCAGAAAACTCAACTCTAGAGTAAACATTAAAAATTCCCAGAAAATATAGCAATAAAATATAGGAATTACTATGCAAATTTTAAAATGTGATGCGACAGAATGGCCGCGGAACCGCCGCACGAGGCATGCTCGTGCCGCGGTTCCGCCGTGCTTTGGATGAATTAGCCACTCGAATTTCACAGTAACTCCTAAAAACTCCTGCTGATTTTTCTGCATATTTTTAATTCACAAAAATCCACAATTTTCAAAAATGTACAGAGAGTGGATGAAATCTAAGGTTTCGGGTTCGATCGGGTTTGTAACTTCGTCTACGCATCGCCTAACGCTCTAGCTAGGCTCTGATACCAGTGTAGGGTTCCTAGGCACACTAATGAGGTCTCACAAGGCATCAACCATGCCAATTTCAAATTTACAGGTGCCGAGAAACCCTAATACGGATCGTTGACTAGAGTTTAGACGAAAACTACAACTAGTAAACTACTTTACTAAGAAGTGAACGGAAATACAACCTTTGTAGATCCGGTCCTCCACCTCCATAGCTCCATGATGAAGTCCCCTCGCTGCGATCATCGGATCTCGGGCTCTAGCATCGGCTTCATCGGAGAAATGGGCGGGCTAGGTCGTCGGCTTCGATGCCGAAGATGATCTACGTCGAGGCAACACAAGATCAAGCTCCCACTTCACCAAGTCATGAAACTTGTGAAGAAAACACCATATACTACTTGGCAAGAGGTAGAGGATGAAGAAATAGGAAGTGGGTTCACTTTAGAATTGGATTTCTCACTCTTTTTCTCAAGATGCCATTAATGATGGCAAGCTTCTTCTTTGTTGAAGAAGAAGAAGAAGAAGAAATATGATAAGTATTATCCAAAAATAGAAAATAAATGAATACTTATCATATAGCAACCATAGTTAGGTGTAGAGAATAAACTAAGGTTAGTTGAATGGTTAGGGTTAGGAGATGAAGACAAAATGGTTGCTTTAGTCAAAAATGCATGAAGCTACAAGAACCTTCTAGCATGAAAGCAACCATTTAGTTTTTCTTTTCCTTTTCAACCAAAATAAATAGATAAAAGAATAAGTGAAATAAATCAAGTGAAACCCTAACCATTGACCAACCATGGTTTAAACCAAACATACACCCAAACTAGCATGTATCATCAAACATGATACAATCTTGTGCACAAAAATATATCATATACACAATGTGCACATGAAGTGAGAAAATCCATCTTAAGTGAACAAATACTAGTTAATGCAAAGTAATATATCAAATATATAATTATACATTAAATCATTAAATCAACACTTGATTTAACGATCCGGTCATATCGCATATGACCGACCAGTATCCAATGTATCGACTTATCGAATCAATCCTCGATTCGATAACTAGGTTATATCGCATACAACCAATCGATACATTCATCGCGAAAATTGAATACGGTATCACATACACGCATTATTCTCGGTCCCGCACATATCTCATATGCGCTCCTATTTCGTTTCGCTTGAGCCAGGAAACCTCTGTGTAGGACTCTAAAGACTCGTCAATACGCCGGCAGCAGGTGATGATCATATCAAACACCCACAAGCCGCAAGCGGTCTGCTAAACGTAACGGCCACCCGGGTATTGAGCGATCAGAAGATCGACGAGCAAGCCCGCTCACACTCCTGTGAATCCAACCAGTAACACTTACCGTACAGTCCGGTCTGATCGTCTGATATGTCTCATATCTTGCCTAGGGGTGGTAAACGTCAGACCCCAATAGCTCGATAAGTCGTGTCGATATGAGGTCTATAACAGTTCGAGAAACTACTGGTAACACTTACCAGTAAATCTCAGCAACCCTGGCCAGGGATTTCCGGTTATAGCCAATCGAACACAGTGCAACATCAACTCCCTATACCGGAGAGACGAATCCCCTCCTATCGCTCATTGCCTCCATGTGATTCGGGACTGTACCCAAAAGCCACCGTTTTGCACGCCCTCTTGGACGTGGTAAGGTGGAAATCAAAGCACAGTGGGAATCACACAAGACTCTATGACGATCTCGGGTCTACAGACTAACCTGTACCAGTGTCACCAGAGAACTGCCATCTGACGTAAGGTATAATACCATCTGGGAGTTCTCGGCGAGTCTGTCAAGTGTACCCAGTCTCCACTCAGCACCCGTATATCATCTCTGATGTCAAACACCAATGGATATGGGATCATCCATCGCCCATCTGTATGGGTCGAGAAGGTATACGCTAGTCTACTCTGGTATATCGATGCCCCATCTCGATACACCCACGACTAGGGACCTTGAAGGATGTACTTATGGACTACCATGTCCCCACTAGTATGATCCGCATCATAGTCCAGGTAGTCAAGTACACATCCTAAGGGTTTTTCCAACATGTAACAGAGAGACAATCAGTATACACGTTAAGGTAAAGAGTAACCAGATAGCAAACTATCATGTCGAGCAAGAAAGTCCTCCCTATATATGTCTCAGCATCCACTACAATATACATCATATGTACAGTAATGGCCTCTAGGGCATACATATAACTAACAACACTATGCCATGACGAAGGCCAACAAACATAGCATGAATACTAAGTGCTACCCGTCTGAAATGACGGAGGGATACAAATGGTTTTTGGCGAAAAACCTTTATTGTAATGAACTTGATATCGTTGAAGGAACCGGATAGCTTTTTACAAATATACAGTGGCGAAAGCCTTTGCTAAAGAGATCACTCCCGGTGAAGGGATCTTGGCTCTTTTCTCGTCGAATGAGGTGCAGGATATTCCAAACTGAATACCACGACGCAAAGCAAAAAGTAATCGACTATAGTGAAGTTATTACCCTGACGCAAACTTCTACCCAAGGGGTCACTCCTGATGAAGGGATCTTGGCCCTGGCCTCGTCGAATGAGGTGCTGGATATTCAAAACCGAATACCACTCTGCAAAACAAAAGAGAACGTCCATGTAATAACAGCTTTTGAAAATTATTCCAACAACATCGAATAGGTCTGTTTTCCTTCCATTGATCCGAATCAATACAATCCCATCAATTAATCACACCACAAAAGAACGAAAATATGATGTACGTAAATGCCATCCGCATTCGCCACTGGGTCCCGTCATCACCCGTTAGGTTACTTAACTAATGACAGAGCGGGGGCTGGACTAGCGCGGGTGTAAAACATATACAATATCTACTAGTATATATATAGCAATATATAATAATCGATCCAGGCATGATAAATGCAACATCACATATAAGAAATAAGCATCACAGAACAATACAGATAATCTGGGATCCCCGGGTTTCCTTTGAGCCGCAAGTGAAACCCGACGTTTCCCTGGTCGTGTGGATAGCCTGTGCAATAAAAACCTAGACCCCTACGAGTGTAGCAAGTTACCCGCCAAAACCAGAAGCGAGGCAGCCCCCTTCAGCAAAGTGAATGGGCTACCCAGCACTTTACGGAATCCGGTAACTTGGGCACCCCTCCTTGGGTCAATCTATACCCCCTACGAGTGCGGCGAATAGCCCGCCAATTCTAGAGTGAGGTCCCCTCCTTCTCAACGCCATGAGATGCGGACCCATTGCCCTCCAGAACCCGACTATCCGTGCACTCCATCGCGGTGTTGTCACGACCCAAAGTAGCACGTGACTGGAACTTGAATCATGTGAAGTCTATAGGACCCCACCTAATTCAAGTAAGCCAAAAGCCCAGAAATCTAAACCATTTAAAAAGGGAGTGGAGGAAAAACTTAGTTTTAAAGCAAGTGTTTTAACAAAATAAGCCGTAGTAAGCGTTTTTAAAACCTCAAGTCTTTTCCAAAAATTTCGGCAAAGTTTCCTTTGTAAATACTGACCCCAAACGAGTATAAACATGAATAATATACATAATGAATAAAGGCATCCCCAAGCAGGAGCTAGCTCTTCGCCAATTGGCGGATACAACCACGCAAGACAAATAATATACAACGCCGAAGGGCGAGGATCCAAAACTCAGAAAGAAAACCAATATCCTTAAGAAAACCAGAAAACCAATAAAATACAAGCGCGCGACTCTAAGGTCGAAAGAATATACACTGGTCTTCTAAGTCTATAAAATAATATAAGTCTTGTTGATGGAGTTTACTAAATACAACAGAATGTAAATAAAGTACAATGGTGGTCACGATGCAAGTGAACCCACCTACCAAGCAATCACCCGGAAGGAAGCAGTGTGCCAGCAAGCCGCAATGAAATCTGTACGGAAAAACCTGCAAGAAACTGTGGCACAACGGGGGTGAGTTGCCAACTCGTGAGTAGAAAACATCACCGAGACGAAATCGCATGTATGACTCTATCCTAGGTCATACAATAATATCCTCATAAAAAATATATAACCCGAAGCATCTAATAGTGGCAAGGTAATCATCTATCATACGTATAATACCAAGTGCTCGTGTCAATGCCCCAGGTAGTAACATGCCACATATATGATTTACGAATGCATTAAGAATGAAACAGAATGCATCTTGAATGAGAAAACTATTTTCAGATCTCAGTGAGATTTGAGTATAAAAACCGAAGTATCATCAATGAAATCAACAGAGAATCCGTGTCCAGTATCGACAAAAAACATATATCTGAATATCTCAATGTCTCAATATCTCGAGCTCCGGCAATCCGGACTGGCTCCGGGCTCCGGCAATCCGGACTGGCCCAAATCATCAAATCTCACGACTACGTCGGTATCCTCTGGATATCCGCCGCGTCACAAATAACCGGTCGGTAGTGCCCCCTGCCAGGCTCAACGCCATCATCTGCGACCATCTTGCCCCGGGGTACCGCACCGGGTCGACCATGCACCCGCAGACGGTTCTTCCTCCTCCTTGAATCGGGTGTATGATACTGCTCAAGGGCCGAGAAAACTCATGATGGACATATCTCACATCATATCACGAGAAAACCGCAATTTCTATCTTTTGAAAATGATAATAAGTTTATAAAATTCTTGCAGTTTCTCCAAATACATAAATCTCATGGAAAATCCGAATTCCATAATCATAAGTCAATAAACAGTGAATACCGGTAATAAGCCCCGTAATATTGCATGACAAATGAATATAAATATGCATGAGATATCACGATAATAAATGCAATGTCTAAGCTAGCATATAGAAGCAAGCGCACTAGTACCATGTCGAAACTATCAGCTGGCAATTTATACTAATGAAGTAGTGTTTTCTAATGTGTATGTAACATGAAAATTACCGATGATGATGTGTGTGAGCCGGTAAGGGAGTGTACGTAGAGCATACGCATCATTGGTAATGGTACTGGTGTCCTGACAGCAGGGTTTATAACAACATACGAAAACACATTTAAGCATGCAATGCGATGCGAATAGCAAGAATATACGGAAAATGAATAGTAAACGCAACAACTAAGAATATACATTATATATACGAGTCATACAGTTTTGGAATTTGAAATAGCACGAATCGTGGTGTTTAGAAAATAGGGGCTACGGTATTTTTAAGAGAAGGTACGTCCTTTAAAATATTCGTAGTATTCATTGGCCTGTCTTTAAAATACTCATAGTATTCATTGGCCTGTCTTTAAAATACTCACGATTCGTTAGTTTTGGAAATAAGTATGACTCGATCCCAAATCTAACATCTACTAAGTAAACTACAGGACAAGCTAAGAGACTAACCAAAAGGGTAAGGAAAACCACCTAAGTCCGAGTCGATATATCTAGTAGTCGGTGATCCCGTCTCAATAGCGTCACGTACGATGAAATATATCATACGATATCCTCAAGTCAAGAGGGTGGATCAATCATCATATTTATACATCATACGGTAAAATCCATCGTACGGCATCCTAAATCGGGGTACGGGTCAATTATCACATATAACACATTATTTATCCGGTATCATTATCATCAAATTCTGAATTAGGGGTACTGATATAAAGTCTAGTACATTCCGATACCATCAAACATATATACTCGCGTGTGTATGAAAGCACAACGCCCAACGATCCGCTATAATATCATGTCGTATTTCATAATACGACCCAAGTCACATAACCGATCTCACGGCATCATGCCCGATCATATCGACTCATCACCAAGTATCATATACTATCCTCAACATCCGTGTACAGTATATGTATGTATGTATGTATGTATATATATATATATATATATATATATATATATATATATATATATGCACCAACACATCCACACACACACACATATATACATATAACCATATACACCCCATACATACTACGTGTGTGCATGTGTGTGTGTAACAACTATACTCTAGGGTTTCGCGACTATGAACTAAACTAAAGCATTAACCTTCAATCACGCTAAAACTAACCCATGATCTCTTAAAGCATTCTTGCTAATTAATAATGGCTCGCAATACACATGTACACACACACACACACACACACACACACACACACACACACACTATACGTAGACTACACTACGAAACTGCGGGGGTGTTATACGCCATCCACCCGACTTCCCCCGTAGATATACATCTACTCACTTTGATCCTTGCTTGTCGAAGTCGATGCCGCCATGCTCTTGGTTGTCGTCCAAAAATTCACGCAGAGGTACCTACATGTCATAACATATCGTATTGCATTCAAATCCGATTCAAAACCAAAACGACACACGAATCATATATAGCTTAAAACCTATGGTCTACGCATGCAAGATTACCCAAACAACTCCCGACATCGACGTACAAACGTCAAGTGACCCATACAAAACACAATATCAAAACTACAAATCATGGAAAGTTACAAAAACAATACAGCAACTCATGAAAATGGTCCCAGATTTTGGTTCACGTGAAATAGCGATAAACAAGCAATACTGGGGTGTTGTATATGAAGTAACTGAGCTACAGACCAAACCTAGACACCAATGCCCACAATTTGGTTGACCACAATATTCTGAAATCCGAGCTCGCCGGCCTGGGATGCTTGGATTGGTCTCGTACTCACAGGATGGTCTCCTAGTGTCTTAATTAGGTCTCTGGGGTTGCTAGTTTTTCTAGTAAATGATCCAGGTCATCCCAGACTCCCTGCACCTACAATTTAACACAAAACCGACATTTCGGTATCTAACTCGTATTTTTCAGTCTAGGCTCTGTTTCACTTAGGTTTTAGACACTAAGGGGGGTTTGTGGTCACCAATTACACCCCAATTGCATCTTCACTACCCAAAATCCCCTAACCATCCTCTAGGAATCTCCAAGTATCATTAAACTACACAATATCACCTTTAAACTAATATTGAAGCTAAAGTAAATGAATTACTACACTAAATGTGAAAGAAATACCTCATTTGGCAAACCCTAGAATCCCCAAGAGCTCAAAATCCAATTTTTCTTGATCTCCCATACTTGTAGTGAGCTTGTGCACATTTTTAATGAAGTGAATGTATGGTTTTGATGCATTTTTTGGGTTGTTGTGAGGTGTAGGAGGAGGTGGAAGGAGGAGGGCAGCCATGAGAGGAAGAGGAGGGAAAATGATGAAGAAAATAAAGAAGGGGGACAATGAGCCATGGTTCAAAGAGACCCTTCATCCTCTCTCTCTCTTCTCTCTCTTGCCCATACCCATTTCTTTAATAGTTCTTTTTTCATTTCTTGTGGTTTTGTTTTGTAAAACAATTGCAAAAACCACAATGAAACCATGCACAATGAAAACTTGAAATCATGTTTCATAAAAATGTAACAAATATTTTTAGAAAATATGACATGGTGCATGTCATGAAGCCTAATCAAGATAAATGCATGATTAGTGAACATTAATCAAGTTTAGAAATAAACTTGTATATAATTAATTATAAAAATTTATAATTTGCCTAAATCGCATAAATCCCTCCAAAAATCACCATTCAATTTAATTTTCCAATATTTTCCAAACTATCGGTATATAATTATACCACATTATTAAAACTAATCTCACACATTAAAATATTCATAATATTTATTATTTTAATTATTTAACTTCCCAAAATAATATTTTATTTTTCTGAAATGTTACAGTCTCCCCCTTAAATAAATTCGGTCCCCGAATTTAAATTTAAACCCCTCAAATACTAAAACATTTCAATAAAATGATCAAATTGTCGGGGCTCCGAAATCATAAATACATAAAACACATCGTAGCGCAATTCATGTGCATGGAAACAAGTATACAACTCAAAATCAAAACTCCATCAAGCATCCCGCAATCATCGGAGTTATGGTGAAGACACCAATGTCAAAGTCCAATACGAAAACCAACATGATATATATCAAAACTATAACCTATACATAGTACGCATCATTGTAAACTCGTCAAAACATCTGAAAGAAATGCATGCCAAATCTTTTTCAAGTCGCTGTGCAATGCGCGTATCACGGCACAGTAGCGGACGTTTATTGTAAGAAAATAACTATATATATATATATATATATATATATATATATATATATATCCTTTGTTTAAAATACACGTCCTGCCGTTTTGAAATAATTTAGAAGGGATTCCTTTGTAAAATGTTTCGTGTCATCGCGGACACGTAGGTAAATACTGAGACTATAGCTCCTTTTTGGAAATCCCTTCGGTAACTATCGATGCATCTAAAAACATATTCAGGTACTCCTCTGATTAGTCCTGCTCAGTTACTATACCAAATGGTAAATGCCATAAAATACACTGCTCCAAAGAACCAATCCCAAAATGTGTATAAGAATGCTACGTGCGTCTAGTGCGCACAAAAATTGAAATCAATGAATGTGCCATACATGTGCACAGAAACAAAATCTAACTGCAACGGGTGTGCACGAAAACACCTGTCAAGGGCAACGGTGTGTGCCTAACAACAATATCATGTGCATCTGATATGCACGAAGAATCCCGATTTAGTGGATCTGGTGTGCAACGAAAATCGCATCAGGCGCGCCAAGTATGCGCAAGAATCCAACTCAAGTGCACAAGGTGCACAAAAACAAATATCGAATATCGCAATCGAAATCTACGGTATACAATATACGTCAATCCAAATCAGGTATACCATGGTTTATACACTCATAAACGCGTGCATCTGCATGCACAAAATCATATCAAGGTACGGAAAGCTCGTGTAATTTACACCAAATACATAAGTCAAAATCGTGTGCGACCCCTATGCATGAATTCAAAATCGAACATATCGGAGGGCATGAAATCAAATCAGGTGCAATGGGTCTGCAAAAAACGAAAATCAGTACAACAGATACATAGAAATACGAATCATGTGCAACTGTGGTGCACAAATCTCAATCATGCAAATAATTTGCCCAAAACACCGAAATCCAAAATGACGGACACGTGACATTCGAATCACTAAGTCGCAAATCATAAACACTGTCGTCGATATGTCCTTCCTTCAAAGTCGAGAAGGTGTCGGTGTATCAAAGCTAGCAGAGCAAGATATCTACTTGCCTCATGTTCCTGGTCTGGCGCCTTGTGCCTTTAGGCTCTCGTCTCTCACTACGAATTTCCCGTTACATAACTCCTCGGCTCAACGGTCCAATATGGAAATGATGACGGAACAGTTCTGCTCTGGTGCGTACTCTAAAGATCTCTGGCCAACTATCATGGTCACTCGTAACATGTCTCGTCGATGATGCCGAACTCTGGCCTACTGGGTGTGCGTAATACGACCGATCTTGGGTCCAAATCTTCTCGTATAGTATTCCAGAAAGATTTTGTCGGGGTCTCTTCCAATCTCGTTTCTGCCGAACTGTCCGGAAGTTATCACCCTTTACTAAATCCATTTCTTATTCCAGAATGGCTGCATACTTATCACGACTCCTTCTGGAAGATATATCTATATTCAATGCCTCTGCATGCGTATCACATCTCTGATGTCAACGAAGTGGAACGTCATCTTGTCGAAATATCGTACGATCCTCTTACTCCACTTTTCTCTAATGTCGACTGATTCGGACTCGTCTCTTCTTAGCTGTATGGACTGCGCTACAACGGCTATACTCATATCTACAGTCTCCAAAGTAATGTATCCCATCACATGATGTCCGGACGACGTCGAATTTTTCGATCGATTCATAAAAGTCCCATACTTCCCCGAGAGCTCAGCACTTGAGCACAGCTTAATAATCTCCAGTACATGCCACAGTACCTATGGACCAGCCGTAGAAGGGCAAACCCAAGCCTCATTAATGGCACCGCGGAACTGCCGCAAACCCTAAGTGTAACAACTCCAATTTTTGTATACATAAATTTGATTTAAATTTGAAGTATGCTTGGAGTATTTAATGTTGCTGATATCACTTTAAGTATCTATTTTCCTACAATAATTACAAGAAGGAGCTTATAGCTCATTGGTAACACCTTGCACTGCTGAACCAAGCCACCAGAGTTCGAATCCCATGCCCCACATTATTTTCAGATTATTTTTCTTTTAAAATTCTTGGAAGCCCAACAGTCCACAGGCCATAACTCCCAAATGTTGAAATGAACCCCAAAAACAGAGTATGCCAAAGTCTTATTCTGAGAACCCCGCACCCGACCGTCGCCGAACCCGGCCGGAATAGGCCAACTCGGCCGGCCGGCCGGCCGAATCGGCCGGCGCCGCCTGCCGGAGTTGGTCGGACGGCCGGGGTCCCAAAACGAAAAGTGTGCCTCTTCGTATTCCATAACCCCCTGTTAACTCCAAATTATTATATCAGTTCTAGAATTCTTAATACACCCTAATTACTACAAAATTTTAATGATTTTCTTTAAATTTTTTCAATTTTTTTTAATAAACAAAACCTTTCACCTACCCTACACTAGCTACCCTATAAATAGACCCCTACCCCTACCCTCTCATTCCAAAACCTTAGATTTACTCTCTTGAAATTTCTACAAGAAAAGTGTGTTTTGAAACCGAGTTCACGGCGAAGCGCTGACGGATTTCCGGCGACGTTCTTTGAAGCAACTGGCGACGAAACAACATCTCGGCAATTTCCCTTGTTCCTCTATACTCTTTAGAAGAGTTTGAAACCCGTAAGTCCCCTTCTTTTCTCTTTTCTATTTCTCAAAATACGACTTTATGAAACCCGACGGAAATCGGAACAAACCGATTTCCGATTCGGTTTTTCTACAAAATCTCACTTGTCACCAATTCTATAATACCCAAACATATTCAAGATGACTATTAATTACATAAAAATCAATTTGGACAAAGTTTCTCACATGAAATGATAGATTTCTTGTAATATCGTATTCTTTTCACAATAATACCATAAAGTTTATCTTTCTTCTTCTAATCAATTTCATCATTCCTAAACATGTTCATCTTGATCACTAAACTTGTAAAAATTAATTTGAATGAGTTTTCACACATGAAATTGTTGGGGTAAAAATTTACACCCTGGTTGACCAAGTCAAAATCAAAGTCAACCCCAAGCGAGGTGGGCCCAAGCCCAGGTCAAGCGGGCCCATGCCCAAGTCAAGCCCGCAGCCAGCCTCCCCATGCCAACAACAAAATCATGTAATAAATAATTTTTATGTAATTGTTTATGCATGGATGTAAACAAAATGGGCATAAAGCCAATATTTTGTAAGCCCATGGCTTATGTGCAAAAATGAAATGGCACATGTGCCATGGGATGGCTAAAATGTCATTTTTGTAAAGCCCAAGGGGCTATATGTAAATATGTTGTTGGGGTAAAAATTTACACCCCCGTTGACCGAGTCAAAGTCAAGGTCAACCCCAAGCCAGGTGGGCCCAAGCCCAGGTCAAGCGGGCCCATGCCCAAGTCGAGCCTGCAGCCAGCCTCCTCCATGCTAAAATATAGATCATGTAATAAATAATTTTCATGTAATTTTTTATACATGAATGTATGCAAAATGGACATAAAACCAAATTTTTGTAAGCCCATGGCTTATGTGCAAAAATGAAATGGCACATGAGCCATGGGATAGACAAAATGTCATTTTGTGAAGCCCAAGGGGCTATATGTAAATATGTGTCACGACCCGAAAAGAGCACGTGACTGGCACCTGAACCATATGAAGTCTATAGGACTCCATCTGATCCAAGTAAGCCAAAAGCCCAGAAATCTAAAACCATTTTAAGGGTAAATATGAAAATTTGTGTTTAGGAAGTAAGGAAAAACATGTTTGAAGTCAAGGTTTTTAAATAACTAGGCCGAAAATGGATTTAAAAAGTAAAGTCTTTTCTAAAAATTTCGGCAGAGTTTCTTTTGTAAAAACTGGCCCCGAACGGGGTACAACAAGAATAACAATATAAATGCAATGATAAAAGGCATCCCCAAGCGGGAGCTAGCTCTTCGTCAATTGACGGTCACAACCACACAACGATATAATATACAACGCCAAGTGGCGAGGATCAAATCCAAAAGAAAGCTCAAAAGCATGAAAAAACCGCAATACTACTAAGCGCGACTTTAAGGTCGAAATAATACAACACTAATATCTAAGTCTGAAACAATATACAGTTTTTGGTTGATGGAAATTCTAGATACAATGAATAATAAATATACAATGGTGGTTCTGGATACAAACGAATCCACCTACCAAAAGCAATTCACCCGCAAGGAAGTAGTGTGCCAGAAATGCCGCAAGGAACCTGTACGGCAGAACCTGCAAGAACTGTGGCACAACGGGGGTGAGTTGCCAACTCGTAAATAGAAATATCTACAAGCAGAAACCGAATGCAAGACATAAACCTAGGTCAATACGATCAGTAATATAAACCACAAGAGTACATCTGAAGTATGATAAAGTGGCAATGTAACATCTAATCATGTATGTAGTGCCAGGTACTCAGGTAATAACATGTCATGAATGTAAGGTATGCTGCATGAAGTAAATATGATGAAGCATCAAATGAAGATCAATACACATATATTAGCGTCCCATACCACTAATATTGGTGTAAGGGTATATATAACAGCGCTCTCGAACCCTGTTATATATACAATGAAGTATGATCAATGTCTGTATAAGTGTGGATCCCGTCCACCTGTCACCCAATGACAATAAGCCTCATGCATGTAAATATCGTAATACATATGCATGGAAATATGAGGATATAAGCAATCATTGAAATATCATAAAACATCATGAAATCTGTGCCTCGCATGGGCACGTAAATCCTCCTCTATCAGGCACTGTCACCAAGACTAGTCCTGATAGGTACGTAGCATACGCTCCCTCGAAACCCGAGTGCCCAGCTTCGACCCTCGAATTTCGCCGTATCATACGTACATACTCCGGTCGGTATCCCCACGATAACCGCCGAGTCCAAATACTATCACCGGTAGGTAGTGCTCCCCTGCCAGGCTCACCGTCTAACATATACGAGTCTTCTTGCCCCGGGGTACCTTACCGGGTCCACCATGTACCCGCAGACGGTGCCTACCGCTCCTCGAATCGGGTTTCATATGCCACTCTCAGAACCGAGAAAACACATGGTGGACGCACTGAAATATCATATCAAGGAAACCGGGTTTTCAAAGACAATACACATTCTTAGTTGAAATAGTCACGGTTCCCAAATCCAGAAATATCATGGAAACACATATCTCAATGCGTATGATCAGAAACTTGATGTATGCAACATATAAAAGAATGTAGGCATATCGATATATCATGCAATACGGAAAAGTGATATGCACGTATTGGGGAAGCCGCTCTTTTAAATTGGATCCGTTTTTAAAGAGTATTTTGCGGTTCCCAATTCTATAATATCATCTGTGTATGTGCAACAAGTAGGTGTACAAATATAAGTGTACAATAAGTATGTATACAAGTATGCAATGCAATGGTAGTATACTGAATGCGGCAATACTACAGTGTAGTGACATGACAATTATCGATGATGAAGTGTGTGAGCCGGCAAGCGAGTGTAAGTGGAACATATGCATCATCGATAATGGTGCTGGTGTCCTAACAGCATGATGTTAACATATGCAGGCAATATGAATAGCATGAGTTTGCGAGAAATCAAATAATCAACACCACAGTGAAGAGACTACATCAATATGTATGTATCATGCAGTTATGCCTTTTGAAACAAGACGAATCAGGGTTTTTAGTAAAATAAGGGCTACGGTGTTTTTAAGAAAAGGTACGCCTTTTAAAGTATCCGTAGAATCCCTTTGTTTGTCTTTAAGATATTCCTGATTCGTAGTTTTTTTTTGAAATAGGTCCGACTCGGTCTAGTCTAACATCTACTATGCAAACTACTGATCTAAGTATCAGGTCAATCGGGAGGGGTATGGAAACCACCTAAATCTGAGTCGATATGTATATATATAGTCGGTGATCCCGCCTCAGTAGTATCGTGTACGATACAATATATCATATGACCTCCTCAAGTCATGAGTGCGGATCTATCATCAATGTAAAACTCGTACGGTAAATCGTCGTACGGCATCCCAATAGTTGGGTACAGGTCAGTATCACATTCCTCTCATCAGATATCAGGTATCACTATCATCACATCGTGCAATCTGGGGTACTACTCTAAGTCTAGTACAACTGATACCATCTATAAGTATGAATGCGGGGGTAAACACACATCCCAAGCCCGCAAGAATCACATGTCATATCCTAAATATGCATCATATCAAATCACCTATCTTGCGGCACAAGGCCCAATATCATCGACTCATCTCCAACGTCATCAAATATCATCCACCAAGTGTAAGTATAAGGAATATACAAGTGTAGGCGTGTAGGTGAAATTCTATCCTAGGGCTCGCAACTAGGAACTACGCTAATTACTTCTAACCCTAACTAACCATAATACATCTAACACAAAAACCACGACACACTACAAACTATCATATATCTAATATATATAGTATACTAACTACAGACTGCGGGGGTGCTATACGCCATCCACCCGACTTCCCCCTGTAGATATGATCTACTCACCTTGGGTCTTCATTTGTCGACGTCGCCACGCGCTTTCTGGTCGTCCCGAAGTCTTCATGGGGTACCTACACAGCAAGTATCGTATATACGCAATTAAAACCAAAACCAAGCGAAAACGGCACATGAAATCCAAAACGATACGATAAGGGGCCTATAGGTGAGAACCTATGGCACGCCTTCAAAACCATCAATAAACCCTCTATATCGTCGTATAAACGCCAAATAGTCGAGGTAAAACGAAACACACTAATGCAGAAATGAAAATACGGAATACGGAAACTAAAATCCAAAACAGCAACTCATGAAATATGTCCCAGATTTTACCAGAGATCAATTTATACAAATCTATATATACCAAGGGCCTAAAGTAAGCATGTAGGAGCTACAGAACAAACAAGAGGCAAAATGGTGGGACCCAGGCCGCAATTTGCGGCCAAAGTGATGAAATTGGCGGCCTGAAAAGGGAGTTGGGGGCTAGGGCTTTGGTGGTAGCTCTCTGGGTGCTTACACATATCACTGTCCACCCAATATTATTTTAGGGGTCTCGGGGTGTTAGCAGATTCTTAATAACAGTGACAGATTCCAGTTTTTCCCCGATATCGGTTTCTAAAATCCGTATTCTGGTTTTAGGCTTCAGGTTAGGGTCTCAATTTAGGCACTATGGTGTTTATATAACCTCAACTGAGCTTAATTTCCCAATACAACACAAGTTTCTCTCAAACCCTAACTAGGTTTTCATCAAGTCCATAATATCACACAATATCGATTCTATAACAACATTGGGGTATAGGGAATGCTAGAATTAAGCTAATGTTTCAGAAATTACCTCAATTGGCAACTCAAGAATTTTCTTGAGTTGCCCCTAGTGGCCAAACTCCATGCTTTCTTGGTCCATCTTGTAGGTCTCGGGCTTGTGCACCCATTTAATGAAATGGAGATTGGATTTTGGTGTAGTTTTAGAGGTGTTTTGGGCTTTGAAGAGGGGAGGGGATGAGGTGCAGGAGCAGCAGCAGGAGGAGGAAGAAGAGGGAGGAAAATGTGAGGAAAACAATTGGCTAAGTCTTTTGGTCAATGGTGCCCCATGCCTCTCTTTCTCACGAACCCCCATTTTCTTTATTCTTTTCTCTTTTCTTTCTCTTTTCCTTTTTCTTTTCCTCCAAAACCCTTCTCACAAGGATAGTAGCTCCAATAACATAAAAGAAAATGCACAAGTGTGATAAAAATGATATGTGCAAGTTTTGCACAGAAAGCCAAAAAAATCCGATTAGCGATTTTTAATCGCGATTAGCATTAAATTAGCATATAATTAATCACAAAAACTTAAAAATGGCGTAAATCCATAAGATACCCTATTTTTGAATTTTCCATAATTTTTCTCAAATTTTTCCTATTTATTTGTATTTAATAATACCAAAATATTAAAATATTCAATAAAATAATATTAAATTATAAAAATTCCCAAAAATAGTATTTTATTATTATTATTAATTTTTGAGATGTTACAATATGTAAGCCTATAAAAGGCAACATGATGTAAAAAAAAAGATAACTTTTCATTCCCCCCAAAACTAGGGTTCTTTGTGCTTCCTGCTCCTTCTCCAAGGTTCTAAACCTTCTCATTTCTTTGAATTAAATCAAGAGTTTTACTCTTTCTTTTCCAAAACTAAGTAGTTTTCCACACAAAACCCACAAAGGGGAACTCAGATCTCCCATCAGATCTCAAAAAGGAGTAATTTTTAAAATCTCCTACTTCTTGATCTTCAAGATCCGGCCAAACAACAGGAGAAAGAAGAAGAACCCCCTTCATCAGCTTCAAAACATCCTAGGAGTTTAACTCCATACATATATACATAGTAAATATTTTCTTTCTGAAGCATAGCTTCTGTTTCTTAGGCTAAAAGCCTCCTTTTCTCGCAGGCGCTCAAGCGCAGAGCGCCCGCGTGCCGACACGTGGCGCGCTTTCGCTCAAGCGCTCAGCGCTCGAGCGCAGAGCGCCCACGTACCGACACGTGGCGCGCTTGCGCTCATGCGCAAGCGCTCGAGCGCAAGTCGCCCCGGTGCCGACACGTGGCGCGCTTGCGCTCGAGCGCAAGTCGCCCCGGTGCCGACACGTGGCGTACTTGCGCTCGAGCGCAAACGCGCTTGCGCTCGAGCGCAAGTCGCCCCGTGCCGACACGTGGCACGCTTGCGCTCAAGCGCCCAGCGCTCAAGCGCAGAGCGCCCACGTGCCGACACGTGGCACTCTAGCGCTCAAGCGCCCAGCGCTCAAGCGCAGAGCGCCCACGTGCCGACACGTGGCACTCTAGCACCTGAGCGCACAACACCTAGGCACACAGCGCCCAAGGTGCTGCCCCACGCATCCTTTGGATATCTTTTTCCCCTTTATTTATATATACATGTATATTTATACATATGTATACATATTTACACACACATACTCCGCGACACTGTCCCTGTTAGAAAAAAAATTTCTAACGGGGCGCTGCCCCGTACCCAGCAAGGGGGCTGCTAGCCCCTTTGACCCCCGGCCCGCTATCCGGGTAGCGGGACCCCCGTAAAAACTCTGCGTGGCTCTCGATATGTCCAAACCCCCCTTTCAAAACACAACACACGTACACTGCATATTGAGTTCGCATGACCATTTTAACCCGTCAATCGGAGGTTCCCTCGCCCCAAAGGCGAGGGGTAATTAACGGCAGCTTAGTCCGCGGCTGCCGGAGATTTGGATCCCCACAATCAATAAACCCCGGCCTACCCTAGGCGGGGGGAATCTGTAGTATACGCCTGACAAGCGCGTGCGTATTCCCATCTCAATGGGGTGACGAAAAACACCCTACAGATTCTGGCACGCCCGGTGGGACCAATCTTTCCTCCCATATTTCGGGTTAAGCGTTCATGCGAACTCAATCAATATACATACCTGTATTTATACTAAAAATAATACTTTTTCATGCAGATTTTCAAGCAATCACCTTCCGACGATGTCTTCAATGATGAACTCAGCTCCCGTCTCCTACACGATGAAGATAGACTCCAGGATGGTCCTTCCGGCCAGTCTCGGGAGACAATGGGAGGAGCCACTGCTACCATTTGGCTCTATTATGTTCATGCCAGTTGGCGCCATCCCAGCTCCTCAAGCCCCGGTGACAGACAAACCGGTCTCGAAAGGCAAGAGGCCAAATGTGGTGGTCTCGAAGGCGCCCCTACTCAAACGCAAATCGGTGTTTGAACGACTCTCTCTGGCCCCAGCTGGGGGCAAAGCCATCAACACCAAAAAAGCAACAGGGCCTCTCGAGCAAGCTCCAGCGGTACCCCCGACAACTGCTCGAGCGGGTGTCTTCTCTAAGCTTCCCGCTAATCAACTCACAGTGGCTTCCCGGATAACGGATGCCCGCCAGACCTTCAAAATCGAGAAGCTAAGACAGAAAAGGCTCAGGTACAGAGCCAACAAAAGGGCTAGGGCTCCTGCTAGGCTGGACCTCATAAGGTTCGAGGAACAGGGTTACCCCGACGAAGATGGGGAAATGGCTGGGTATATGGTCCACATTGTCTACATGGTGGGCACGCGCAGCAAGAGCAAGGACTGGGCCACCACATCTCAAATCCAATCTGGCTTGAATGTGGTTGCCACTTCCCAAGAACAGCCGCCCCCGCTGGGTGATGAAAACCTTCTCGATGAGGATGATAGGCGGAAAGACCCTTCGGTCCATGAGGAGTCGGGCTCGGAAAGCGAAGATGAGCCAACTTTCCAGCCTAAGAATGCGGAGCGGCAACTGCTTCAAGAGCTCCGAAAGCAGCTCAGAAACAAAGACAAGGAGATGGACAAACTCTACTCCAAAATCGATGACTTGACGAATGTCGTGATGCAGCTCACGGCCCGACTTGCCTCTCAGCCGCCCAATCAAGCGGAGGGCTCCGCTCGTGAACCGGGAAATGGTGTCCCAAAGCAGCCGACGCCTATTCCCTCAAATCCAAAAGTGGGCGAACTACATGAAAACCAGTCGCATCCTATCTCGGGAAATGTCTTGGCTACCGATGACAGTAGCCCGCTAACTCAAGATCAAATCATGGATTTGGTTGCCAGCAAAGTCAAAACATTGGTGGCCGAAGCCGAAGTGCAAAAAGATATCAGCAGTAGTGGGAGACCATATCCTGCTCAGTATGATCTGGTAGAATTTCCTAGCGGCTATGTCATCCCCAAATTCGGAAGATTCGATGGGACGGGAAATGCGAATCAGCATATCGCCCACTTCAAAGCCTCATGCGGGAATACTGGGGGCAATGATGCGCTTCTCCTCCGCCAGTTCGTTAATAGCTCGACCGATGTTGCTTTCGACTGGTACGCGAGCATACCGGATGGCTCCGTCATAACTTTTTTCCAAATGGAGTCTCTGTTTCGGCAGAGGTTCATGAGCGTCAGCGATAAGATTACCATTGCCGAGCTCGTAAGGACCAAGCCCAAGAGCGACGAAAGCAGCACGGATTTTATAACCCGATGGCGCAATCTCTCCGTCAAATGCGAACTGCCGATAGAGCAGGACCAATCTGTCAGTCTCCTCGTCGGAAATCTCAACAATTGGATGGCCCCGTTTTTATGCACCGCGGGTCTCAAAACATTCCAAGAGCTGACCAGGAAAGTCCAGATGCTGGAGCGCTCAAAACAGGAGTCCTCCTCGGATTCTCAAAATAACAATAGGTCCTGGAGAAACCGGAAGGACGATAATCGCAAAGGCGGAAACTTCGATGATTCTGAATCTTTCAACACTTCGGCTAACCGAAATAAGCAAGGGATGAGCGGACCTAGCGCCAACCAGCCTCGGAAGCCAATGTTCGGAGAGGGAGGAGAATCTCCACTGAAAGAGAAGCTGGATAAGGTCTATTCTTTCAGAAGGGACAAAATCCGTAAAATATTCAAAGACGCCCTGAAGAACGGTCTACAACTGCCAGAGTCAAAAAGACCGCAGGAAGCGAATAGGACCGACGACCCCAAATACTGCCCCTATCACAGAGTGATAGGTCATGCCATTGAGGACTGCTTCGTCTTCAAAGATTGGGTCGAAAAGCAATACAAGGCAGGAGAGATAGAACTGTCCAAAGGCGTGTTAACAAACAGTCAAGCTACAACCGCCAATTTCATACATATGGAGACTGAAGTTCTTCATGAAACCGATTCTCTCAGACATCTGCCTTTCTCTGAAAACGATCGACCACCACGTCATTAAACTGGGAACAGTCGACCTCTAAGTCGTTAAACTGGGAATGTAAAAACAAAATGTAAATAAAAAAAAAAGTGTAAATAAAAGGAAAATAAAGAAAAGCCGAAATGATGGGGCAACTCGCAATAAAAATCAGCGAGTAAAATAAAGATGAAAATAAAGCCGAAATGATGGGGCAACCGCGAATAAAATCCGAAATGATGTGGCAATCGCGACCTTCGCGATAAGAAAAGCTGAACCAAAAAAAAACGGCGAATGATGAGTCGCTCCTGGTACCATATTCCAGTGCAGCGATGCAGACGCCAACCAAATTCCAAATCCCATACCCTAAGTGGCGAATGATGAGTCGCTCCTGGTACCATATTCCAGTGTAGCGATGCAGACGCCAACCAAATTCCAAATCCCATACCCCAACGGCGAATGATGAGTCGCTCCTGGTACTACATTCCAGTGCAGCGATGCAGACGCCAACAAAGTCCTGAAATTTTTCCGGCCCTACGGTCTGGATCATACATCCTGCAAAACCGTATACAATCCACGGGCGTAAAACAATCCCAATCCCTCCAAAAAAAATATAATAAAATAAAAAAAAGGTATGTCCACAAGCTAGATGGGCACGGATGAAAACCCGAAAGGGCTCCGTGAGTAAAAACAGCAGGACTGCCGGCGAGTTTGTGAAAACCCGAAAGGGCACAAACTCGTGAGAAAGAGATGAAATGCACTCACAAGGTCCTCTCGACTTTTTGAGGAGAAAATTCCCGCGTGAGATCCTTACGACTCACAAAGGAGCAACACACTTGGGAGTCCCCACGACTCCCAAGGAGAAAATGCACTTACGGGATCCTTACGACCTGTAGGGAGAAAATGCTTTGTGAGACCCTTACGGCTCACAAAGTTGAAAAGTCTTAGGCGATAGGGACCTAAAACCTGTCTCCTAAGCCATCGTTTCCTAATAAGAAAACGCAAATGATGATTCGCTCCTGGTACCATATTCCAGTGTAGCGATGCTGATGCCAAACAAAAAAAACCAATCCCCAAATCCTCTCATGACAAATGATGATTCGCTCCTGGTACCATATTCCAGTGTAGCGATGCTGATGTCAACCCAAATCAAATCAAACCAACAACCTCTACGGCGGAATCATGCTCCGTCCCAGAATTTACCCCGTGTCGAAATCATGCTTCGCCTCGGGATATCTACCTTCCCTGCCGGAATTATGCTCCGCCTCAGAATCAAATCAACCAACCAGCTCTGCGTCGGAACCATACTTTGTCTCAGAGTGTACCCCATGTCGAAATCATGCTTCGCCTCGGGATATCTACCTACTCGTCGGAATTAAGCTCCGCCTCAGAATCAAATCAACCAACCAGCTCTGCGTCGGAACCATACTTCGTCTCAGAGTGTACCCTGCGTCGAAATCATGCTTCGTCTCGGTGTATCTGCCTTCCATGTCGAAATTATGCTTCGTCTCGGAATCAAGTCAGCCAACAAGCTCTGCGCCGGAATCATGCTCCGTCCCAGAGTATACCCCGTGTCGAAATCAATGCTTCGCCTCGGAATATTTGCCTTCCTTGTCGGAATTATACTTCGCCTAGGAATCTACCTCTGCATCGAAATCATGCTTCGGTCAGAATGTATGCTGCTCTTCGGAATGATGCTCCGATCTTTGGAATCATGCTCCGCTCTTTGGAATGATGCTCCGATCCTTGGAATTATGCTCCGCAAATTGGAATTATGCTCCGCTCATCGGAATGATGCTCCGATCCCTGGAATCATGCTCCGCAAATCGGAATGATGCTCTGACCCTTGGAATCATACTCCACCCTTCGGAATGATGCTCCGAACCCCTGGAATCATGCTCCGCTCTTCGGAATGATGCTCCGAACCCTTGGAATCATGCTCCGCTCTTCGGAACGATGCTCTGAATCCTGGAATGATGCTCCGATCCCTGGAATCATGCTCCGCTCTTCGGAAAGATGCTCCGAACCCCTGGAATCATGCTCCGCTCTTCGGAATGATGCTCCGAATCCTGGAATCATGCTCCGCTCATCGGAATGATGCTCCAATCCCTGGAATCATGCTCCGCTCATCGGAATGATGCTCCGATCCTTGGAATTATGCTCCGCAAATTGGAATGATGCTTCGCTCATTGGAATGATGCTCTGATCCTTGGAATTATGCTCCGCTCTTCGGAAAGATGCTCCGAACTCTGAAATCATGCTCCGCTCTTCGGAAAGATGCTCCGAACTCCGGAATGATGCTCCGATCCCTGGAATCATGCTCCGTTCATCGGAATGATGCTCCGATCCTTGGAATTATGCTCCGCAAATTGGAATGATGCTCCGCTTATTGGAATGATACTCCGATCCTTGGAATTATGCTCCGCTCTTCGGAAAGATGCTCCGAACTCTGAAATCATGCTCCGCTCTTCGGAAAGATGCTCCGAACTCCGGAATGATGCTCTGATCCCTGGAATTATGCTCCGCAAATCGGAATGATGCTCCGACCCTGGAATTATGCTCCGCGCTTCGGAATGATGCTCTGACGATGGAATTATGCTCCGCGAATCGGAATGATGCTCCGATCCTCGGGAATCATGCTCCCCGGGATGATGCTTCGCCTCCGGAATGATGTTCCACATCGAAGTTCAGCTTCAAGATCCATCAATTTCATGCACACAACTCAAATGTGCGGTGTGCATTTATTGATGGAGGGCACTTTGTTGGGGTAAAAATTTACACCCCCGTTGACCGAGTCAAAGTCAAGGTCAACCCCAAGCCAGGTGGGCCCAAGCCCAGGTCAAGCGGGCCCATGCCCAAGTCGAGCCCGCGGCCAGCCTCCTCCATGCTAAAATATAAATCATGTAATAAATAATTTTCATGTAATTTTTTATACATGTATGTATGCAAAATGGGCATAAAGCCAAATTTTTGTAAGCCCATGGCTTATGTCCAAAAATGAAATGGCACATGAGCCATGGGATAGGCAAATTGCCATTTTGTGAAGCCCAAGGGACTATATGTAAATATGTAAGCCTATAAAAGGCAACATGATGTATAAAAAAAAGACAACTTTTCATTCCCCCCAAAACTAGGGTTCTTTGTGCTTCCTGCTCCTTCTCCAAGGTTCTAAACCTTCTCATTTCTGTGAATTAAATCAAGAGTTTTACTCTTTCTTTTCCAAAACTAAGTAGTTTTCCACCACAAAACCCACAAAGGGGAGCTCATATCTCCCATCAGATCTCAAAAAGGAGTAATTTTTAAAATCTCCTACTTCTTGATCTTCAAGATCCGGCCAAACAACAGGAAGAGGAAGAAGAACCCCCTTCATCAGCTTCAAAACATCCTAGGAGTTTAACTCCATACATATATACATAATAAATATTTCCTTTCTGAAGCATAGCTTCTGTTTCTTAGGCTAAAAGACTCCTTTTCTTGCCGGCGCTCAAGCGCAGAGCGTCCGCATGCCGACACGTGGCGCTCTTGTGCTCAAGCGCTCAGCGCTCGAGCGCAGAGCGCCCGCGTGCCGACACGTGGCGCGCTTGCGCTCCAGTGCTCAGCGCTCGAGCGTAAAGCGCCTACGTGCCGACACGTGGCGCGCTTGCGCTCCAGCGCAAGCGCTCAAGCACAAGTCACCCCCGTGCCGACACGTGGCGCGCAAGCGCTCCAGCGCAAGACGCCCCGGTGCCGACACGTGGAGCGCTTGCGCTCGAGCGCAAACGCTCGAGCGCAAGTCGACCCGTGCTGACACGTGGCGCGCTTGCGCTCAAGCGCCCAGCGCTCAAGCGCAGAGCGCCCACGTGCCGACACGTGGCACTCGAGCGCCTGAGCGCACAGCACCTAGGCACACAGCGCCCAAGGTGCTGCCCCACGCATCCTTTGGATGTCTTTTTCCCTTTTATTTATATATACATGTATATTTAAACATATGTATACATATTTACACACACATACTCCGCGACACTGCCCCCTTGACCCCCAGCCCGCTATCCGGGTAGCGGGACCCCCGTAAAAACTCTGCGTCGCTCCCGATATGTCCAAACCCCCCTTTCAAAACACAACACACGTACACTGCACATTGAGTTCGCATGACCATTTTAACCCATCAATCGGAGGTTCCCTCTCCCCAAAGGCGAGGGGTAATTAACGGCAGCTTAGTCCGCGGCTGCCGGAGATTTGGATCCCCACAATCAATAAACCCCGGCCTACCCTAGGCAGGGGGAATCTGTAGTATACGCCTGACAAGCGCGCGTGTATTCCCATCTCAATGGGGTGACGAAAAACACCCTACATATGTATGTAGGGTTCCTAGGCACTCTCAAGAGGTCTCACAAGGCATCAACCATGCCAATTTCAAAAATTACGGTGCCGAGAAACCCTAATACGGATCGTTGGCTAGAAGTTTAGGCGAAAAAGAAACTTGTTAACAACTTAACTAAATGGTAAACGGAAATACAACCTTTGTAGATCCGGTTCTCCACCTCCATGGCTCCGCGATGAAGTCTCCTCGCTGTACAAATCGGATCTTGGCTCTCACGGTGGCTTCATCGGAGAAAACACCGGGCTAGGTCGTCGACTACGATGCCGAAGATGATCTACGTTGAGGCATCACTAGATCAAGCTCCAACTTCACCAAGTCAAGAAACTTGTGAAGAAAACACACTCTACTACTTGGCAAGAGGTAGAGGATGAAGAAATAGGAAGTGGGTTCACTTTAGAATTGGATTTCTCACTCATTTCATCAAGTCACCATTGATGAAGTCTAGGTTTTCTTCTTGAAGAAGAAGAAGAAGAAGATGATAATATTATGATAAGTTCTTAAAATGAAAAGGAAAATGAATACTTATCATAATACTAACCTTAGTTTAGTGTAGAGAATAGACCATGGTTAGATATGATGGTTAGGGTTAAGCAAGAGACAAGAATGGTGGACTAGGTCAAAGTTTCATGAAGCTTCAACTAAACTACAAATAAAGCCACCATTCTTTTCTTTATGCTTATTATTTTCCAAAAAGAATAAATAGATAAATAAATGAATAAATAAGTAATGGATAAACTAAACCCTAATCATTAGTTTAACCATGGTTTAATTCTTTACACTTAACCAAGTAAGCATGTATCATCAAACATGATACAATCAATTGCACAAAAAGTATATCACATATACAACTTGTATAACCAAGTGAGAAAATCCATTTAAAGTGAACCAATACTAGATAATGCAAAGTAATATATCAAATATATAATTATACATTAAATCATTAAATCAACACTTGATTTAACGATCCGGTCACATCGCATATAACCGACTAGTATCCAATGTATCGGCTTATCGAATCAACCCTTGATTCGATAACTAGGTTATATCGCATATACCAATCGATACATTCATCGCGAGAATGGAATACGGTATCACATACACGCATTATTCTCGGTCCCGCACATATCTCATATGCGCTCCTATTTCGTTTCGCTTGAGCCAGGAAACCTCTGTGTAGGACTCTAAAGACTCGTCAATACGCCGGCAGCAGATGATGATCATATCAAACACCCACAAGCCGCAAGCGGTCTGCTAAACGTAAGGCCACCCGGGTATTGAGCGATGAGAAGATCGACGAGCAAGCCCGCTCACCCTCCTGTGAATCCAACCAGTAACACTTACCGTACAGTCCGGTCTGATCGTCTGATATGTCGCATATCTTGCCTAGGGGTGGTAAACGTCAGACCCCAATAGCTCTATAAGTCGTGTCGATATGAGGTATATAACAATTCGAGAAACTACTGGTAACACTTACCAGTAAATCTCAGCAACCCTGGCCAGGGATTTCCTGTTATAGCCAATCAAACACAGCGCAACATCAACCCCCTATACCGGGAGAGACGAATCCCCTCCTATCGCTCATTGCCTCCATGTGATTCGGGACTGTATCCAAAAGCCACCATTTTGCACGCCCTCTTGGACGTGGTAAGGTGGAAATCAAAGTACAGTGGGGATCACACAAGACTCTATGACGATCTCGGGTCAACAGACTACTCTGTACCAGTGTCACCAGAGAACTGCCATCTGACGTAGGGTATAATACCATCTGGGAGTTCTCGACGAGTCCGTCCAGTGTACCCAGTCTCTACTGAGCACCCGTATATCATCTCTGATGTCAAACACCGATGATTATGGGATCATCCATCGCCCATCTGTATGGGTCGAGAAGGTACACGCTAGTCTACTCTGGTATATCGATGCCCCGTCTCGATATACCCACGACTAGGGACTTTGAAGGATGTACTTATGGACTACCATGTCCCCACTAGTATGATCCGCATCATAGTCCAGGTAGTCAAGTACACATCCTAAGGGCTTTACCAACATGTAATAGAGAGACAATCTGTGTACACGTTAAGGTAAAGAGTAACGAGATAGCATACTATCATGTCGAGCAAGAAAGTCCTTCCTATATATGTCCCAGCATCCACTACAATATACATCCAATGTACAGTAATGGCCTCTAGGGCATACATATAACTAACAATCTCCCACTTGCACTAGGGCCATCTGATAGCAGTGGTTGTAGTATCTCATACTCAACCATCCCATAAAAGTCTCTCTCTGGGAATAGGCCTTTGTGAGTGGATCCGCCGTGTTGTCCTCTGAGTCTGCTCTCCTAACCTCGATCAGCCTGGAGATCAACCATCTCCAAGATCAGGTGATACTGCCTTAGAATATGTCTGGATCACTGATGGGACGGACGTTCCTTGGCATAAGCCACAACTCCATTGTCACACAATGGGAGGAACTAAGTTCATCTCATGAACAAATATACATCCAGACAGCCTCTTTGGTAGCATCTTAATTAGCGATGTATCCAGCCTTTATCGTCTAGTATGCCTCGGTATCTAGCTTGGAACTCTTCCAACATACCGTCCCTTTACTGAGGGTAAAGACAATGCCTGCGACTGACATTCAGTCGTCTTTATCACCCTGGAACACTTCCAGTGATTTTCCCCAGGATCATTTGATACCATCTCACTATAACTAGTGAGTATCCTAACATCCTTTTAGATCTATCTCATAGATCCAAAACTTAGGATTTAGTAGGTATCACTTTGATCCTCTGTGGAGAATCATTGTGATAAACGGAGATTGATCGAGCGTAGCATAGGAAACTGCTTCCCTATCAAGAGTATGTCATCCACGTACTCTACGAGGATCGTCACAATACTCCCTACTACCTTTTTGTTTATACAAGGTTCATCTACCATTTTGATGATGTCAACTTCTTTGACTAATCCATCAAAACAGATGTTCCAACTCCGCGATGCCTGCTTTATCCTATAAAGCATCTTGCACACGTTTCCGCTGCTCCCACTGTCTACGAGGCCCTCTGGCTGTGTACTTATAGACGCACTCTTCTAAAACATCATTTAGAAAAGCAGTCATGACACCCAACCACCAGATATCGTAGTCATGGTATGTAGCCGTGGCAAGTAGCATCTGGATGGACTTAAGCATAGGTACTGGAAAAGGTTTCATCATTATCCACGCCTGGTCGATGACTAAAACCTTTAACAAGTCTAGCTTTGAAAGTCTCAACTTTTCCATCTACACCAAGTAATCTTCTCAAGATATACTTGCTCCTGATGGGGATTTAACCCTTCAGATATAGCAACCAAAGTCTATACTTTGTTGGTGTACATGGATTCCATCTCAGATCACTAAGCATCCAGCCATTCTTACAGAGTCTTACTCCTGATGGCCAGCTCAAAAATAGTTGGGTCATCATCTCATGATGCAATCCTCGCTCCCACTGTCATAGAGAAACAGAAGTATCTCTCAGGTGGGTGAGAAACCCTACTAGATCGGCGGAGAGGCTGAGGTTCGTTGGCATCTACTGAAACCTTTGGTTGTACCAAATCATCTGCTGTAGTTTGCATAGCTGGAACATTTCCAGTTCTACATAACAGACCTTGCCTCGAGCTTTTCCGGATTTTGCTTTTAGACATAGGCCGGACAACCCCAAATCTTCACTAACTTAAGATATGGGCTCTTCCCTTTCCATATCTCATATGAAGTTGTAGGCAACTGATTTGATCGTGACCCTATTCAATAGGTATGCAACTTCTCAAGTGCATAACTTCTAAAAGGAAATAGGTAACTCAGTAGTACTCATCATAGAGCACACCATATCAAATAGGGTGTATCTGCTCCGCCCCGATATACCATCGTGCTATGGTGTATACAGAGGAGTAATGCTGAGAGAGAATCTCATTCTCCTTTAGAATAGTCCAGGATTTCCGTGCTCAAGTATTCTCCTCCTTGATCTCATCAAAGGACATAATACTTATACCCGTATTTTGGTTCTCTACTTCTCGCTTATATTCTGTGAATATCTCAAAAGGTTCGGACTCATGTTTCAACAGGAACATAGGTCTGAATCTCGAAAGATCATCAGAGAATGTAATGAAGTACAAAGAACCAATCTTGGCATGTGTAGACAGGGGACCTACATACATCAACATGTATCATCCCAAGAGTTCACTAACTCTTTCTCTGTTTCCAATAAACAAAGCTGGTGTCATTATATCTTTGTGACATGACTGGCAAGTTTCACAAGATGTAAATTCAAACTGATTTAAATATGCATCTATATGTAACTTCAGCTAGTCGGGTCGCATTGATATGACCTAGTCTACAATACCTCAAGAAGGATCCGTTCATTTCTGAACTCTTCCTCTTGTGTGTGTTCTGTATACTAAGAACTGTAGTTTGATTTAGAACATCAATACTTTTAGATAACGTGTCTGAACCGATCAACTTTTGATATAGGAAATGTTCAAAACATTATCCAACAATACAAAATTTTATCATTTCTTTACTGATAAAGAGACTGATATGATTTTGTATATCAGGTTCGGTATCTAATAGCATTTGTTCAGAATCAATGTATTGGTAATACAGGGTGACAGTGACCAACAGACTTGGCTGCAACACTTGCCCCGTTTTCTGTCTCATGAAACTTATCACCCGTTCTCAGTTTTTCTACCCTTTTGTAGCCCTATGTAACAGATTACATATCTGGGATCCTGATCCGGTATCATATACCCAGGATGCGGAGGATACTGAGAAACAGTTCTTTATAATGAACACACCCGAAGATGATGCATCAACATGCACTCTCTTCGTTTGGGCGGCACGGGAAATCTGGTATTCCCCAATTTCCTGCTCTGTCTTATAACAATTATAAGTTGGAGCGGGACCAACGTTCCCCAGCTCAGTATAACAAGCGGGTTCGGTCAATAATCCGTATTATTATCTTGATTAAGGCATGATATGGTCGCTACCTGGAGAGAGAGAGAAGAAAACACTCAGCGTGCGCTCTTTGCAAGAATAGATTGGTTTTTATTTTATCTAATCAGGATGGCTCCCACTGCTTTTTGTCAAATCTTCCTTCAAACCCTAAAAGGAAAGACTAGCCGGGATTAATTACACGCTACAAGTTCGCCAATCTTTCAGCCAGGCCAGTGTCGGTACTTTGAGGGAGGTCCCCCGTGCTTTCGCACGTTCCTAATTAATGTAAACCTCGTTTTCCCAGAGGCGTAACCCCGTTGACACCTTTCTAGACACCTACTTGATCGGCTAATTGTAATGTATAAAATTCTCCCAGGAGTAACACTTACTCGCCGGGATCCAACTATCTCATAGAAGGTATGCAATCTCATTGCAAATTTCAACACTTGAAATTCCCGATAATATTTTGCCCCTAGCAGCTATATGACCTTAACATAGTCAACAAATCATAAGTGCTAGTCAAGTTCAACCCGTCATTTCCCGATTGAATTAAACCCACCCGCACGACCCTTAACATAGTCAACAAAGTCGCACGACTACCCTAATCCAATCACATCATATGCTTATACAGATAAGCACTAATTAGCTATCGCACACTACGCCTTAACATAGTCAACAAACGTAGCACGAATACTAACTAGTACTTATCTGAAATGACGGAGGGCTACGACAGGTTTTTCTGAAAACCTATTGCGTAATGAACTTGATATCGTTGTAGAATCAAATGATTTTGAAATGGAGTGCTTTTGAGGCTTTTCTAGTTTTGCTAAAGGAGTCACTCCCGGTGAAGGGATCGTCGGTCCTTTCCTCGTCGAATGAAGTGCGGGATATATCATATATATCACTGTGCAAAGCAGAACTCTTAAAAGCAATCAAAAGACAAACCGAGTGTGTAGCATCTGCCAGTTATTGCTAAAGGAGTCACTCCCGGTGAAAGGATCTCGGTCCTTTCCTCATCGAATAAGGTGCAGGATATATCGTATATACCGCTGTGCAAAGCAAGAACTGTAGCTACCTATTTTATTTTGAAATTCGATTCTACAACATCTTAGGTTTCTTTTCTTTCATTAATCACATTAATGAAGTCCCATCATTTAAATTACCTAAACATCACAGATAAATACGACGTACACTTATGCCATCCGCATTCGCCTCGATGTCCCCTCGTGCACCGTTAGGTTAGGTAACTAACGACAGAGCGGGGCAGGGCTAGCGCGGGTGTAAAACATAAGTAACGTCTATATAATATATCATATATACTATATACTGTATCTATCACAGAACATCACATGATCACATCACAGATATCGCAGCAGAAGAATCATATGAAATATTGGATATACTAGGACGTCCGTGTTTTCAATACGAGCCGGTATAAAACACGAATTCCACGGTCGTGATGAATAGCCAAACCCACACCCCTAGACCCCTACGAAAGCGGCATGTAACCCTACCAATTCTAGAGTTAAGAGACCCGGACTCGACTCCTCGAGTTGGTCTCCCACTGGACTCTAGAACCCGGTTACTTGTGCCCTCCTCCTTGGGTCTATCCTAGTGCGGAAAAGTAAATAATATACAAACGGTGACAACTTCCGCAACCTGGAAGTGCCCCAATAAAAGAATATTACATACAAGTTTTTACATGAATGAAAATGAAAAAACACTCATCTCACATAAAAACCCCCGGCTATTCGAACACGACGATCCAATATAACATATCCAGCAACACATAACATCACATGTCATCAACGTAAGTAAATATGCACATCCCAATTGTCGTTGACATATAGCAACGAAACCGGCGATATCACATATTACACTTACGGTCACAGAAAAGAAAGTGTAAAACTACAACAGTTGGAATCCGCAACCACCCCAGACATCGCATGCCTGACCAAATGAATTACTTAGATATCGCATGCCTAACAATTATAAACCCCGCATTTTAGTCTCAAAATCGAAAACTCTTTTCAATATCAAGTCGGGCAATTCAACAAGATTCCCGACATTTTTATCGAATGCTCGTCGCAAAATTTAGTAGACGGTCGCACCCCCGATACCGTCGACGAAGTGCACCAAGGCGGAACACCGCTACCGGGAGCACCCGAACGGATGCTTTCGGCGACGGGGTTCTCCTACAGTCACTTGGTCGGGGCTATGGAGTGAGGCTGTCTATTAAGTTTACCCGGCGAGTATCCGCGTACGCTACGTGATTGCGACGGACTTTTGATCACATCAAAATTCCGTGGCAACCGATCAATTGAGACTAAACTGCTATGTTTATAACATTCATTCAGTTATCTCATAACTTATTGTGAATTCCAATTATTGTATCACATTCCAGATAATTAGAAAATGTTAAACTTTCCGATCGAACAGTCGAACACCCAAGTTTTCCCAAAACAGATCAACACATGAAACAAGTTTAAAGACATTCACTTCATGCCTCAGTACCAACGGTCCAGCCGTAGAAGGGTCAAGCCAACGCCTCACATGTAGCACGCCGTACTGCCCCAAACCCAAAGGTTCAAAGGGCAGTTCAAGACGGTCACATAATCGAGTTAGGGTTTGTTGTCTTCTAGAGGGTCCATCGCGTTACTTGCACTACTTAGAACGTTTTTAAAACACGGAAAAATCCAACACTTGGAAATTTCCCGACAGGGGAAAAATTGGGTATTTATATCCGGTCGAACTCTTTAACATATTCAAAAATTATCCGGAAAAACACATAGACAAAGTTTGATAATCCGATCGAATATACGAATCCCCAAAACAACCCCAGAAAATTCAACTCTTGAATAAAATATTAAAATTATCCAGAAAACACAGGAGTCAAAAATAACAATTACTGTGCAAACAAAAGTCAAAGATTCAACATAACGCCCGCGGAACCGCCGCGCCACGTGGGTTAACGCCGCGGTTCCGCGGCTGTTTGACGGAGTTAGGGCACCGTTTTGCACAGTAATTCATAGAAAACCCTGCTCAGTTTTCTGCATATTTTTAAACTGGAAAAATCCACAGTTTACAAAAAAGTACAGAGAGCAATTTGTATTAGGGTTTCGGGTTCGTTCGGATTTCAAACGTCGTCTAGACGTCTCCTAAGGCTCTAGCTAAGCTCTGATACCACTGTAGGGTTCCTAGGCACTCTCAAGAGGTCTCACAAGGCATCAACCATGCCAATTTCAAAAATTACGGTGCCGAGAAACCCAAATACAGATCGTTGGCTAGAAGTTTAGGCGAAAAAGAAACTAGTTAACAACTTAACTAAATGGTAAACGGAAATACAACCTTTGTAGATCCGGTTCTCCACCTCCATGGCTCCGCGATGAAGTCTCCTCGCTGTACAAATCGGATCTTGGCTCTCACGGTGGCTTCATCGGAGAAAAGACCGGGTTAGGTCGTCGACTACGATGCCGAAGATGATCTACGTCGAAGCATCACTAGATCAAGCTCCAACTTCACCAAGTCAAGAAACTTGTGAAGAAAACACACTCTACTACTTGGCAAGAGGTAGAGGATGAAGAAATAGGAAGTGGGTTCACTTTAGAATTGGATTTCTCACTCATTTCATCAAGTCACCATTGATGAAGTCTAGGTTTTCTTCTTGAAGAAGAAGAAGAAGATGATGATAATATTATGATAAGTTCTTAAAATGAAAAGGAAAATGAATACTTATCATAATACAAACCTTAGTTTAGTATAGAGAATAGACCATGGTTAGATATGATGGTTAGGGTTAAGCAAGAGACAAGAATGGTGGACTAGGTCAAAGTTTCATGAAGCTTCAACTAAACTACAAATAAAGCCACCATTCTTTTCTTTATGCTTATTATTTTCCAAAAAGAATAAATAGATAAATAAATGAATAAATAAGTAATGGATAAACTAAACCCTAATCATTAGTTTAACCATGGTTTAATTCTTTACACTTAACCAAGTAAGCATGTATCATCAAACATGATACAATCAATTGCACAAAAAGTATATCACATATACAACTTGTATAACCAAGTGAGAAAATCCATTTAAAGTGAACCAATACTAGATAATGCAAAGTAATATATCAAATATATAATTATACATTAAATCATTAAATCATTAAATCAACACTTGATTTAACGATCCGGTCACATCGCATATAACCGACTAGTATCCAATGTATCGGTTTATCGAATCAACCCTTGATTCGATAACTAGGTTATATCGCATATACCAATCGATACATTCATCGCGAGAATGGAATACGGTATCACATACACGCATTATTCTCGGTCCCGCACATATCTTATATGCGCTCCTATTTCGTTTCGCTTGAGCCAGGAAACCTCTGTGTAGGACTCTAAAGACTCGTCAATACGCCGGCAGCAGATGATGATCATATCAAACACCCACAAGCCGCAAGCGGTCTGCTAAACGTAACGGCCACCCGGGTATTGAGCAATGAGAAGATCGACGAGCAAGCCCGCTCACCCTCCTGTGAATCCAACCAGTAACACTTACCGTACAGTCCGGTCTGATCGTCTGATATGTCGCATATCTTGCCTAGGGGTGGTAAACGTCAGACCCCAATAGCTCGATAAGTCGTGTCGATATGAGGTCTATAACAATTCGAGAAACTACTGGTAACACTTACCAGTAAATCTCAGCAACCCTGGCCAGGGATTTCCTGTTATAGCCAATCGAACACAGCGCAACATCAACCCCCTATACCGGGAGAGACGAATCCCCTCCTATCGCTCATTGCCTCCATGTGATTCGGGACTGTACCCAAAAGCCACCATTTTGCACGCCCTCTTGGACGTGGTAAGGTGAAAATCAAAGTACAGTGGGAATCACACAAGACTCTATGACGATCTCGGGTCAACAGACTACTCTGTACCAGTGTCACCAGAGAACTGCCATCTGACGTAGGGTATAATACCATCTGGGAGTTCTCGGCGAGTCCGTCCAGTGTACCCAGTCTCTACTGAGCACCCGTATATCATCTCTGATGTCAAACACCGATGGATATGGGATCATCCATCGCCCATCTGTATGGGTCGAGAAGGTACACGCTAGTCTACTCTGGTATATCGATGCCCCGTCTCGATATACCCACGACTAGGGACTTTAAAGGATGTACTTATGGACTACCATGTCCCCACTAGTATGATCCGCATCATAGTCCAGGTAGTCAAGTACACATCCTAAGGGCTTTACCAACATGTAATAGAGAGACAATCTTTGTACACGTTAAGGTAAAGAGTAACCAGATAGCATACTATCATGTCGAGCAAGAAAGTCCTTCCTATATATGTCCCAGCATCCACTACAATATACATCCAATGTACAGTAATGGCCTCTAGGGCATACATATAACTAACAATGTAAGCCTATAAAAGGCAACATGATGATGAATAAAATATACACTTTTCATTCTCACAAAAAACCTAGGGTTTGTATCTCTTTCCCTTTTCTGAAGGTCTCAAACCTTCTTCTTTCTTTTGAATTAAATCAAGAGTTTTACTCTTCCTTTTCAAAAATAAAATAGTTTTTCACCACGAAACCCACAAAGGGGAACTTGGATCTGTCATCAGATCTCAAAAAGGAGAGATTTTGAGATCTCACATCTCTTGATCTTCAAGATCCAGCTAACAGAGGAGGAAGAAGAATAACCCCTTCCATTAACCCCAAAAACACATTCAGGAGTTTAACTCCTCTCTGATTTCTCTTTCGAGAAATCTTTTTCAGGCTAAAAGCCTCTTTTTCTCGCCGGTACTCAAGCGCGGAGCGCCCGCGTGCCGACACGTGGCGCGCTCAAGCGCTCAGTGCTCGAGCGCAAGTCGCCCCCGTGCCGACACGTGGCGCGCTTGCGCTCCAGCGCAAGCACTCGAGCGCAAGTCGCCCCCGTGTCGACACGTGGCGCGCTTGCGCTCCAGCGCAAGCGCTCGAGCGCTTAAGCGCAGAGCGCCCATGTGCCGACACGTGGCACTCTAGCGCCTGAGCGCACAGCGCCCAAGGTGCTGCCCCACTCATCCTTTGGATGTCTTTTCCCCCTCTTTCTTTTATATATATATATATATACATGTATACATACATATATATATATGTACATATGCATACATATTTACACACACACATACTCCACGACACTGTCCCTGTTAGAAAAAATTTTCTAACGGGGCGCTGCCCCGCCCCCAGCCCGCTATCCGGGTAGCGGGACCCCCGTAAAAAACTCTGCGTGGCTCCCGATATATCCAAAAACCCTTTTCAAAACACAACACACGCACACTGCACATTGAGTTCGCATGACCAGTTTAACCCGTCAATCGGAGGTTCCCTCGCTCCAACGGCGAGGGGTAATTAACGGCAGCTTAGTCCGCGGCTGCAGGAGATTCGGATCCCCACAATCATTAAACCCCGGCCTACCCTACGCAGGGGGAATCTGTAGTACGGACAAGCGCGCGCGTATTCCCATCTCAATGGGGTGACGAAAAACACCCTATAGATTCTGGCACGCCCGGTGGGACCAATCTCTTCTCCCATATTTCGGGTTAAACGTTCATGCTAACTCAATCAACAACAACAACAACAACAACTGAGCCTTTTATCCCAAGCATATGGGGTAGGCTACATGAACCAACATGAGAATCACGCCGGGTCCAGCACATGAATCCTCTGTCTCCACTCACTTCTATCGAACAATATACTTTCATTGAGTCCTTTGGCAACCATATCGTTTCGTATCACCTCCATCCATGTTTTCTTCGGTCTCCCTTTTGCCCTTTTTCCATTACCCATATCGAGACTATCTATTCGTCGAACCGGTGCTTCCATAGGTCTGCATCGCACATGACCAAACCATCTAAGCCGGTTTTCCCGCATCTTCTCCTCCACGGGTGATACACCAACTTTTGCACGAATATCCTCATTTCGTACCTTGTCTTTTCTAGTGTTACCGCACATCCAACGAAGCATGCGCATCTCCGCTACGTGCATCTTCTGTGTATGATGCTTCTTAGGAGCCCAGCATTCTGTACCATATAATAAGGCAGGCCGAATAGCGCTCCGATAAAACTTCCCTTTCAATTTTAACGGAAAGTTACGATCACACAAAATCCCTGTTGCACTCCTCCATTTCAACCAACCAGCTTGGATCCTTTGATTAACATCACTATCGATCTCCCCATTCCTTTGGATGATGGAACCTAGATATCTAAACTGGTCGCTCGGTGATATCTCTTGCCCTTCCAATGTTATACCAATATGGTTTTGACTTCTCTGGCTACTAAATTTGCAGTGCATATATGCTGTCTTGGACCTGCTCAATCTGAATCCCCGAGATTCCAATGTTTGTCTCCATAATTCCAATTTGGCATTAACCCCTGCTTTCGTCTCATTTACTAGAACAATATCATCAGCGAATAGCATACACCAAGGGACCTCATCTTGGATAGTTCTAGTAAGCTCATCCATCACGATGGTAAACAGGAAAGGACTTAATGCAGATCCTTGATGTAAACCAATAGTAATCGGAAAATCACTTGTTAAGCCACCGCAAGTTCTGACATTTGCCACTACTCCGTCGTACATATCCTTGATTATGTCAATATACTTGACGGGGACCCCCTTTTTCATCATTGTCCCCCATAATACCTCTCTAGGTACCTTATCGTACGCTTTTTCTAAATCAATAAATATCATATGCAAATCTCTTCTCCTCTCTTGAAAGCGCTCGACAAGTTGACGAAGCAAATGAATCGCCTCTGTCGTCGATCGTCCAGGCATGAACCCAAATTGGTTCTCTGTTATCTTAATATCCTTCCTTAGCCTGTGTTCAATCACTCTCTCCCAAAGTTTCATGGTGTGACACATTAGTTTTATTCCACGGTAGTTTGAGCAACTTTGAATGTCACCCTTATTCTTGTAGATAGGTACAAGGATACTTTTCCTCCATTCATTTGGCATCTTTTTTGTCTGCCAAATCTTATTAAACAGATCTGTCAGCCATTTAACGCCCATTTCTCCTAAGCATCTCCAAATCTCGATAGGAATCCCGTCAGGACCAACCGCTTTTCTTAAACCCATTCTGTTCAAAGCTTCTTTAACCTCAGTAAGTCTTATTTTACGCATGAAATCACGATTTATATCTTGAGATTGAATGACAAGTCCATCCAAATTCTTAGTAAAGCTCTCATTGAACAATTTGTCAAAATAATCTCTCAATCTTTCCTTGATATCCTCATCTCGAACTAAAACCTTCTGATTTTCATTTTTGACACACTTCACCGCACATAAGTCTCTAGTCTTCCTTTCCCGCATTCGAGCAATCCGGTATATATCATTTGCAGCCTATTTAGTGTCTAATTTCTCATACACCTCCTTGTAGACCTTAGATTTAGCTTCCCGAACAGCTTTCTTAACTTCCTTTTTAGCCATTTTGTACTTCTCAAATCTCTCCACATCTCTACTTTTCTTCAAATCTTTATGTGCAGCAATCAAATTTCAACAATGTCTCCAAAGATGAACTCAGCTCCCGTCTCCTACACGATGAAGATAGACTCTAGGACGGTCCTTCCGGCCAGTCTCGGGCGACAATGGGAGGAGCCACTGCTACCATTCGGCTCTATCATGTTCATGCCAGTTGGCGCCATCCCGGCTCCTCAAGCTCCAGCAACAGACAGATCGGTCTCAAAAGGTAGGAGACCGAATGTGGTAACCTCGAGGGCGCCCCAACCCAAACGCAAATCGGTGTCTGGACGGCTTTCCATGGCCCCAACTAGGGGCAAAGCCATCGAAGCAAAAGAAGTTGCCAGACGTCGTGGGCAAGCCCAGGCGATACCTTCGACGGAAACGAGGGCAGATGTCTTCTCAAGCATCCCCATCACTCGGCCTATGGCGGCTTCCCGAAGAGCAGAAGCCTGTCAAGTGCTTAAGGCAGAGAAGCTGAGGCAGAAGCGGCTCAGATATAGAGCCAACAAAAGGGCTAGGGCTCTGGCCATATTAAAATTTATGAATTTCCAAAGCCCGGACCGCTCCGTGAAACCAGCTGCCAGTGATGAAAGCATGGCTGAATGTGTTATCCACACTGTCTACATGGCCGGATATGAAGAAATGAACCCTCCTCTTTTTCACAGCCATGGTGATGATATGGTTGACGCTACCCAGCATCGGCTCGATCTAAATGATGAAGAGCCCGCTCAGGCCGATAAGCCAGAGGAGCCCGTGGTTATTGCGGAATTGAGCTCAGGCAATAAAGATTACCCGGTTGTCATAGCCGGAACTACAGAACAAGCATTATTCCAATGGCTTCAAAGGCAATTTTAGGACAGGGATGAGAAGATGGCCGAGGTCTATTCCAAAGTTGGCGAGCTGGCAAACGTCGTGGCAGATCTCACGACCCAAGTCGCCCGCTTGCAATTACAGCAGAATCAAATTTTGGCTTATGAGCCAGGGATTGATACCCGGGGGCAGCCAACTGATATCCCTTTCAACCTAAAAGCGGAGCGCCTTCACGAAAAACGACCGCAATCAGCCTCCAGTCCCTCCGATACATACGCCGGGGGGGAATCGCCTCTGAAAGAAAAGCTGGAAAAAGTTTATTCCTTCAAAAGGGAAAAAGTCCACAAGATATTCAGGGACGCCCTAAGAAACGGTCTACAACTGCCGGAATCAAAGAGGCCGCAAGAAGCGAATATGACCGACGACCCAGAATATTGCCCCTATCACAGTAAGATAGGTCATTCCATTGAGGACTGCTTCGTCTTCAAAGATTGGGTCGAAAGGCAATACAAGATAGGAGAGATAGAACTGTCTAAAGGCGTGTTAGCAAACAGTCAAGCTACGATCGCCGATTTCATGCAAATGGAGACCGAAGCCTTTCAGGAACCTAATCCTCCCAGACATGTGTCTCGAGGACCAGCATCAGTAAAGGCACCTACTCCAATGGAGAGAAAGAAGAAGGTATACTCCTTCAGGAGGGATGAAGTCCGCAAAATATTCATGGACGCCTTGAACAACGGTCTGCAACTGCCTGTTCCAAAGAGGTCACAGGAAATGAACATGACCGGCAATCCCATATACTGCCCATATCATAGAGTGGTGGGTCATACCATCGAAGACTGCTATATTTTCAAAGATTGGGCAGAGGACCAATATAAGCTTGGAAAAACCTCACAATCCTCGGATGTATCGGCAAGCCACAGAGCTAGGTCATCAACACAGCTCCGCCAGGATCAAAGTTCAAGGAGCTGGGATAAGCAAAAAGGACCACCACGTCATTAAACTGGGAACACCCGCCGACCACCACGTCGTTAAACTGGGAATGACAGACCACCAAGTCTTTAAACTGGGAATAATCGACCACCACGTCATTAAACTGGGAACAATCGACTTCTAAGTCGTTAAACTGGGAATGTAAAAAAATTTGTAAATAATCAAAAAATGTGTAAATAAAAGAAAAATAAAGAAAAGCCGAAATGATGGGGCAACTCGCAAAAAAAAATCAGCGAGTAAAGATAAACATGAAAATAAAGCCGAAATGATGGGGCAACCGCGAATAAATAGCCGAAATGATAGGGCAATCGCGACTTTCGCGATAAGAAAAGCTGAAATGATAGAGCAATTGCGGTAAAACAAAAAACAAACAAGGGCGGATGATGAGTTGCTCCTGGCATTATTCCAGTGCAGCAATGCAGATGCCAAACAAACCAAATCCAAATCCTCTCGGGGCACATGATGAGTTGCTCCTGGCATCATTCCAGTGCAGCAATGCAGATGCCAAACAAAAAAAACCAAATCCAAATCCTTTCGGGGCACATGATGAGTTCCTCCTGGCATCATTCCAGTGCAACAATGCAGATGCCAAACAAAAAAAAACAAATCCAAATCCTCTCGGGGCACATGATGAGTTGCTCCTGGCATTATTCTGGTGCAGCAATGCAGATGCCAAACAAACCAAATCCAAATCCTCTTGGGGCACATGATGAGTTGCTCCTGGCATCATTCTAGTGCAGCAATGCAGATGCCAAACAAAAAAAACCAAATCCAAATCCTTTCGGGGCACATGATGAGTTGCTCCCGGCATCATTCATTGAGTTCGCATGGCTCCCGATATATCCAAAAACCCTTTTCAAAACACAACACACGCACACTGCACATTGAGTTCGCATGACCAGTTTAACCCGTCAATCGGAGGTTCCCTCGCTCCAAGGGCGAGGGGTAATTAACGGCAGCTTAGTCCGCGGCTGCCGGAGATTCGGATCCCCACAATCATTAAACCCCGGCCTACCCTAGGCAGGGGGAATCTGTAGTACGCCGGACAAGCGCGCGCGTATTCCCATCTCAATGGGGTGACGAAAAACACCCTACAGAAATGATAACTTTTGCAAATACCGTATTCTTTCACTTAAATACCCTCATGTTTAATTTATCATGTTAACCCCTAAACATCACAATACCTTAAAATAAGTCACGAGGTAATGACCTACCTCCACACACATGCAAATACAACCATAATTGATATCATCAAAATTTAGAATACGAAAATACAAGACTTTACATTAAAATACCATAATCTTCATAAAACCAATCTTAAAGATTTTAGATTTGTTACACTTGTTAGTAAATAGTTCTTACTAGGAAAATACGATAAGTTGTGGACATCGATCATTCATCTAAACTGACTTTGTGGTGTCTAGGCTAGGCAAGTGAGCTTGGGTAACTTTAAAAGGCCCGCCTCACGATGCGTGAGCGGATCCCTCCCTCCTCATTTGTACTTACCTGGCCACAATTGGCGGTGAAGAGGCAATTTGAGGCTTCTAACGACTTGTCGTTTAGATCTTTAGAAATAGGCTAGTTGGCTTAGGAAACTCTAGAAATTAAAATACGGAAATTTACATCCTTTACAAATAAATACCTTATCTTTATTAAACCATTTTTCTAAATGACTAGTATTTATTAAATCTTTGCAAAGCGCCGCTACAACCCATCTTTGGGGAACCCGTTCGGGATCGTGTGGTTTATCGCGCACCCTCGGGCTAGTAGTGCGAGATTCAGACCTCCGCAAGGAGCATTCGGTCTCGAAAGGTTTAAAATACGACATTTAAGAAAAATGAGATTTTGGAAAATAAAATATTTATTTAAAATTATTTTTGTATTAACATATGTATATTTATCATTTAAACACCTATTTTATTATAAGACAAAGTTTCCACCTTTTCCTAAAAATTACAAGATTAAAAGTTACATTAAAATACCATGAATTTTCAAATAAATCAATATTATAATTTAATACTTTTATTAGGATATATTCACTAGAATAATACAACTAAAATTTACACTCATTATAAGTATAAAGACGAATAATAAATACTTGAGGTGTATCTTGAAAACTATACAAAAGTATTTTTACATAAAAACCCCTCAAGTTTTTATAAATTACAATAAGGACCCTAACAATTATAGAACCTCAAATTACCTTTCTTTTAGTCTAACTCGGGTTAGAGTCTGACTATTTCTGACTTGAATATGATTCAAGTCAACCTATATTCTTTAATATTCCAACTCAATATGAACACATGAATCCCTGAATCCAGTTAACAACCTATTCAACTTGACTGAATCAAACCATGGATATACATCCATTATTCCGTTATTCCAATTACATGATACAATCTGTTTACTGATATCATGGCTTTGGTCAGTCATCCAACTTACATAAAACAATACAACAATACTGTTAAAATACTACGGGGTTTAAAGGGGTAGATTAGTACGGAAGGTGTTAAAGGTGGCACGAGGTGGTCAGATTAAGACACCTAACCTATATTCCGTTGCTGTTATACCGTGGCTTAACGGTTCCTTGTACTTTCCGTTTGCCCTGGTCTCTAGCATATAGAGACCCCCCTCGTATACACTGGCATCCTTCTGTACCAAGCTACAAACAACAGCGTTGACATAATATTACAACAATAGTTTACACTTTAAAATGTATCTTCTTATTCTGTCTTCTCTACTTCCCTCTTACCTTTGGGACTTACCGAGCGATCTGTTCGCTGACGACATTCTGTTTCTCTCTTCTTTGAATGTCGTCAGGTGACTTGGACCCGGCAGAAGTTGAGCCATCGCAAGGAGACTTGGAGCACTTTACTGAAGACCCTGCAGTATAATTTCATTGTACACTTTTCTTTCCAGTACTTTACATTTCCTGTTATGCCACTGTTTAGGCATCTTTATTTCAGTTGTATTTCCTTTTCATGTATTGTACAAAGAATGTTAATAAATAAAAGTTGCTGTTCTTTTTATACTCTTGTCTCTTGTGTATTTATTTCCATATTGCTTAGCTACGCTTAGCGTATGTACTTTTGAGTACATACGTAGCGGACCTCGCCGCGTCCCCTTCGCCGTACACTGGGAAGCGGAGCGTGACAGGTTTTGTTGGTGGCCCATGCAGGTCAGAGCTGTATGAATCCCTGTCATGCAGTTCTGGTCTGCGTGAACAACCTAAGCAATATAACACAAGAACCAGCAGCTAAAACATTCTTTACAATTCATGTTCCTTGAATCTTGCAAATTTCTATTCCTTGAATCTTATCATTTCATGTATTTGAATCTGTCCTAACCCGAATTTTTCTTCAAGGTTATGGATTTCCCGAACAACACCAGCACCAATGTCAACAACACCCCTTCAGCACTACCTTTTACACCAGCTGTTCCTGCACCACCCACTGAGCAAACAATGCTATTTGAGGCGATTCGCAGTCTTCTCAAGGGACAACAACAACTTCTGAACCATTCCGAGACTGACGCACCGGGAGTAAAGCAATTCAGGGATTTACATCCCAAGCAGTTCTCTGGTAAAGGAAGCCCTCTTGAAGCGGAAGAATGGGCACAAAGCATCGAAGACGATCTGGCAGCAGCTCAAGTGCCAGACAACGCTTGGGTCCGTGTAGCAAAACTACAGCTCACGGATAATGCTCGCAACTGGTGGAAGGCGGAAGAAAGTCGTCTAGTACAGCCGATTGAATGGAAGACCTTTCGCGAGAAGTTCGACGCGAAATATTTCCCTGTGGCTGCCAGGTTTGCAATGGAGCAGCAGTTTATTCATCTACTACAGGGTTCAATGTGGGATAAATCAGTAGATGAATACGATGCTGAATTCACTATGTTAAGCCGGTAAGATATGTCACAATAGTTCAATTTTTAATTATCACACACTACACAGCTAACACAATCTTTAAACAGATTCGCGGCACACTTGATACCGACGGACGATATCAGAGCCCGTCGCTTTCAACAAGGTTTGGACACAGAGATTAAGGCTGCTCTAGCCACATGAAAGTTCTTGACTCATGAGGATGCTCTAGAAGCTGCCCGCAGTTATGAGGCAGTTATCAAAGAGAAGGGCAGACCCCAGTTTGCAGGAGTCAAACGCCCTGCCAACCAGATGGCAGGTGGAGCCTCGTCCAGACCACCTTTCGTGCCAAGGAGACCCGGAGTACCAACCCATCGTCCTAGCCCAGCCTTTTGCACCTACTGCAAGAGAACTGGACATATGATGAAGGACTGCCGTCTAGCCAACCGCCTTTGCTTAGTCTGCGGCTCAGCTACTCACGATATTGGGTCCTGTCCTCAAAGACAGAACCCAGTTGCTGCACCCAGGCCAGCAATTACCTATCCGCAGCGACCAGCTCTTCAGGCACCTGCTTCCAGACTTGCACTGCCTGCACCACCCAGGGGACCACAAGCTGCACCACCTCCTCGATAGTTCCATCAAGCTCAAAGGAACGTTCAGAGGAATGCTCCTCAGGCCAGGAGGAATGTGCCAAAGCGCCAAGCTTTCATGATGTCTGTGGAAGAAGCTGAGGCCACTGGCCAAGTCATTACTGGTAAACTTCCTTCTCAAACTTATCTTTTAGTCTTGTTTACCTACACACTTTCCCTATACCTAAAACCTATCCCATATACCATAGGTACAATCCTAGTAGCTTCACTACCTGCACTTGCACTGTTTGATACTGGAGCATCTCACTGCTTTATGTCGCAACGGTTTGTCCGAACCCATGTGATTCCAGTCTCACCGCTTGTATCCAGCTGGAACGTCAGTTCTGGGAATGGCGTTCTAAAGGCAACTATGGGATACAGCCTGTGTCCAGTCGTCGTCTGCAGTCAGGAGTTTTATGCTGACTTCAAAGTACTGGACATACCTGTAGGGTTCCTAGGCACTCTTGTGAAGGTTCATAAAGCATCAAACATGCCCGGATTAAATTTTAGACATGCCGAACAACCCAAAGCCGGGATCTTTGCTAGATTATTAGGGTTTAACTTGCAAGAAGATAACTTTTATCTAAGTGTGAGGGATTACAACCTTTGTAGTCCGCTCCTTCACTTCACAAGCTCCGAGTAGAAGTCCCTTTGCCGCGATCCACGATCTCCCGGACTCATGAGAGGCTCCACGACTCGAACGATCAATTCTAGCTTGTCGTAATCCAAATCTCCGATGATCTACCTTGAAGTTGCTTCGACTCAAGCTTTCTCACTCAAAAGAGAAGAACACACTAATCTCAAAGGCTAGATGAGATGAGGATGAGAGAGTAGTAATTTTGCTTTCTTTTTATATCATTTTCTCATATTTTATCATCACTTTAGGATTTTCAAGAGAGCTTCTTCAAGAGAGAAGAAGAAGAAGATAATGGATAATGATAATATGAATTAATCCTTTTGTGATGAATAGAAAATAAAGTATATGATTGATATGTGAACCATGGTCAAGGATGAATGGATAAGAATTTGTAGAGAAATAACTAGAGTTAGGGTTTGGTTAGGTTTAGTAAAGTGTCATCCATAAATATCTTTACAATGACAAAACAAATAGCTTCTAGAAGGTGCATGAAGCAACTAACCCTAATTAAACCCTAACCTCAATTAATCATCCTTAAACATGTTTAACAATTAATCATATCATGTCACAATAATATATATCATATATATATTATATATTTGCAACAAAAGAAAATAATACAATTAACATATATCGCATATATATCAATGTATCATCCAATGAGAAAATGAAATAATAAAGCAAGCCAATATTAGTTAATATAATAATATATCATATATATTATTATATATTAAATCATCGAATCAACACTTGATCCGACGATCCGGCTATATCGAATATAACCGACTAATATATCATGTACCGATTCATCGAATCAACACTTGATCCGATGAGCCGGTTCATATCTAAATATCGCGAGAATATAATACGGTATCCCATATCGCATTATTCTCGGTCCTGCACATATCACATATGTGCTTCTACTCCGTTTCGCCTGAGCCAAGAAACCTCTGTGTAGGACTCTAAAGAATCGTCAATACGCCGGTAGCAGGTGATGATCATATCAAACACCCACAAGCTGCAAGCGGTCAGCTAAACGTAACAGCCACCCAGGTATTGAGCGATCAAAAGATCAACAAGCTAGCCTGTGCGTTCTCCTGTGAATCCGATCAGTAACACTCCCGTACAGTCCGGTCTGTTCGTCTGATATGTCGCATATCAAGTTTAGGGGTGGTATACATCAGACCCCAGTAACCGATAAGTCGTGTCGATGAGTGGCTCATAACGGGTCGAGAAACTACTAGTAACACTTACCAGTAAATCTCTATATCAGCCCTGGCCAGGGACTTCCAGTTATAGCCAATCGAACACAGCACAACATCAACTCCCTATACCGGGAGAGACGAATCCCCTCCTATCGCTCATTGCCTCCATGTGATTCGGGACTGTACCCAAAAGCCACCGTTTTGCACGCCCTCTTGGACGTGGTAAGGTGAAAATCAAAGCACAGTGGGAATCACACAAGACTCCATGACGATCTCGGGTCTACAGACTACCCTGTACCTGTGTCACCGGAGAACTGCCATCTGACGTGTGGTATATCACCATCTGGGAGTTCTCGGCGAGTCCGTCCAGTGTACCCAGTCTCCACTGAGCACCCGTACACCATCTCTGATGTCAAACACCGATGGATATGGGATCATCCATCGCCCATCATATGGGTCAAGATGCGTATACGCTAGTCTACTCTGGTGTATCGATGCCCTGTCTCGATATACCCTCGACTAGGAACAGTTATAGGATGTACTCATCGACTACCGTGGCCCCACTAGTATGATCTCATCATAGTCCCCGTAGTCGAGTACAGATCCTAAGGGCTTTATCAACATGTGAGAGTAAAACAGTAAACCAATACAAGTCAACATGTTAAGATAAAGTGAAACCAAATAGCATACTATCATGACGAGCAAGAAAGTCATCTCTATATATAACCAAGCATCCATTATAATATACATCATATGTACAACAATGGCCTCTAGGGCATATACATAACTAACAATCTCCCACTTGCACTAAGGCCAGCTGTTGTAGTATCACATACCTAGCATCCCGAATAATCTCTCAAACTGTATCTGGGGAATAGCCTTCGTGAATGGATCCGCAGTGTTGTCCTTCGTATCTACTCTCCTGACCTCGATCTCCCGGCGATCAACTATCTCCCTGATCAGGTGATACCGCCTCAGAATATGTCTGGACTTCTGATGGGACCTGGGTTCCTTGGCCAAAGCCACAGCTCCATTGTTATCGCAATACAGAGGTATTGGATGCTCAATGGATGGAACCACACCAAGTTCACTAATGAACTTCTTGATCCAGACAGCCTCTTTGGCAGCATCGTTGGCAGCGATGTATTCAGCCTCCATCGTTGAGTCTGCAACGGTATCCTGTTTGGAACTCTTCCAACATACCGCCCCTCCATTGAGGGTAAAGACAAAACCCGAATGCGACTTAGAGTCGTCCTTATCACTTTGGAAGCTGGAATCGGTAAAGGACTCCACCTGGAGTTCTCCGTTACCATACACCAAGAACATCTCCTTAGTCCTTCGTAAGTACTTGAGAATGTTCTTCACATCTGTCCAGTGCCTCTCTCCAGGATCTGCTTGATACCGACTCACTACACTTAGTGAGTATGCTACATCGGGTCTGGTACATAGCATCGCATACATGATAGAGCCTACTGCCGAAGCATAGGGTATCCCTTGCATGCGAGCTCTCTCCAAATCAGTCTTGGGAGACATCTCTTTGGAGAGAGTGAGTCTAGAGATCGTGGGCTGATTCCCACGCTTGGATTCTTCCATACTAAACCTCTTTAGTATGGTGTCAATGTACCTGGATTGGGACAATCCCAGTATCCGTTTAGATCTATCTCTATAGATCATGATTCCCAATATGCAGGAGGCATCACCTAGATCTTTCATTGAGAATCTCTGTGATAAGAAGAGCTTGACTGATTGCAGCATAGGAATATCATTTCCTATCAAGAGTATGTCATCCACGTACAATACGAGGAAGACAACCTTACCCTCTGCTACCTTCTTATAGATACAAGGTTCATCTATATTTTTGATGAAGTCAAACTCTTTGACTACAACATCAAAACAGATGTTCCAATTCCGCGATGCTTGCTTTAACCCATAAATGGATTTAAGCAGCTTGCACACCTTTCCGCTGCTCCCACTATCTACGAAACCCTCGGGCTGAGTCATGTACACGCACTCTTCTAAATCACCGTTTAGAAAGGCGGTCTTAACATCCATTTGCCAGATTTCGTAGTCATGATATGCAGCAATGGCAAGTAAGATCCGGATGGACTTAAGCATAGCCACTGGAGAAAAGGTTTCATCATAATCCACACCTGGACGTTGACGAAAACCCTTTGCTACTAGTCTAGCTTTGAAAGTCTCAACTTTTCCATCTACACCAAATTTCTTTTTAAAAATCCACTTGCTCCCAATGGGTTTTACCCCTTCAGGAGCATTTTCTAAAATCCATACTTTATTGGTGTACATGGATTCCATCTCAGATCGCATTGCATCCAGCCATTTCACAGAGTCACCACTCGTGATGGCCTGCTCGAAACTAGTCGGTTCATCATCATCCATGATGCAATCCTCGCTTCCACCATCAATGAGAAAACCGTAGTATCTCTCAGGTGGACGAGAAACCCTACTAGATCGGCGGAGAGGCTGGGGTTCGTCAGGTACTACTGAATCCTCTGGTTCTACCAAGTCTTCTGTTATAGTTTGTGTTGCTGGAACCTCTTCCAGTTCTACCTCATTGCCATTAATTTCTTTTGCAAGAAATTCCTTTTCCAAAAAGATGGCATGTTTAGAAACAAACACCTTTTGTTCCTCAGTGTGGTAGAAGATATACCCTTGTGAGTTCTTGGGATATCCTACAAACTTACATAAGACAGATCTTGCCTCGAGTTTGTCCAGATTTTGTCTTTTGACATAGGCTGGACAACCCCATATCTTAACATACTTAAGAGATGGTCTCTTCCCTTTCCATATCTCATATGGAGTGGTAGGCACTGATTTGGTAGGAACCATATTCAATAGATGTATGGCTGTCTCAAGCGCATACCCCCAGAAGGAAATAGGCAACTCAGCCTCGCTCATCATAGAGCGCACCATATCTAATAGGGTGCGATTCCTCCGCTCAGATACACCGTTGTGCTATGGTGTATAAGGAGGAGTAAGCTGAGAGAGAATCCCATTCTCTTTTAGATAATCTAGGAACTCACCGCTTAAGTATTCACCTCCTCGATCAGATCGAAGAATCTTAATACTTTTGCCCGTTTGGTTCTCTACTTCGTGCTTATATTCTCTGAATTTCTCAAAAGCTTCAGACTTGTGTTTTATCAGAAACACATGTCCGTATCTAGAGAGATCGTCAGTGAATGTAATGAAGTAGGAAGAACCATTCCTGGCATGCGTAGACATGGGACCGCATACATCACTATGTATCAGTCCTAAGAGTTCGGTAACTCTTTCTCCATGTCCACTAAACGGAGCTTTGGTCATTTTTCCTTTGAGACATGAATGGCAAGTATCATAAGATGATAATTCGAACGGATTCAAATAACCATCTTTATGTATCTTAGCCAGTCGTGTCGCATTGATATGACCAAGTCTACAATGCCACAAGTAGGATTCGTTCATGTCTGAACTTTTCCTCTTGTGTGTGTTTTGGATATTTAGGACTGTATTCTGATTTAGAATGAATATGCCATTATGTAACGAGCCTGATGCAATCAACTTTTGATCTAGGAATATGTTCATAACATTATCCTGTACTACAAAATTATATCCTTCTTTACTTAATAAAGAAACAGATATAATGTTGCACATCATGTTCGGTATATAATAGCACTCATTTAGAATCAGTGTATTACGACTTGGTAATACAAGGTGATATTCGCCAACTGCTTTGGCTACAATACTTGCACCGTTCCCTACTTGAACGGAATGATCACCTTTTCCCAGTTCTCTACCTTTACGTAGCCCATGTAACTGTTTACATATGTGGGATCCTGATCCGGTATCTAATACCCAGGACGTAGGGTGAACTGAGAAACAGTTCTCAATAACTAACACACCCGAAGAAGATGCATCAACATGCATGTTCTTTTGGGCGGCGTGAGAATCTAGATATTCTCCTGTTTCCTGTTCAGTCTTATAACTCTTATAAGAAAGAACGGGTCCAACAATCCCTAGCTCAGTACAATAATCAGGTTTAGTCAATACATCCATATTATTATCTTGATTATGGCATGACATGGTCGCTACCTGGAGAGAGAGAGAAGAAAACACTTTAGCGTATGCTCTTGCAAGATTAGATTGGTTATTATCTTATCTAATCAGGATGTCTCCCACTGTTTTTATCAAATCTACCTTAAAACCCTAAAAGGTAAGATTAGCCGGGATTAATTACACCCTACAATTTCGTCAATCTTTCAGCCAGATCAGTGTCGGTACTTTGAGGGAGGTTCCCCGTGCTTTCGCACGGACCTAATTAAAGTAAACCTCGTTTTCCCAGAGGCGTAACCTCGTTAACACTTTTCTAGACACCTACTTGAATGACTAATTGTCCTGTGTAAAACTCTCCCAGGAGTAACTCTTACTCGCAGTGGGTATCGGGATCCAACTATCTTATAGGAGGTATGCAATCTCATTGCAAATTTCAATACTTGAAATTCCCGATAATATTTTTTACCCCTAGCATCCTATGACCTTGACGAAAGCCAACAAACCATAGTGCGCTAGTCAAGTTCAACCCGAACATTTCTTGATTGAATTAAACCCAGCCGTACGTCCCTTGACGAAAGCCAACAAAGCCGCACGACTACCCTAACCCAATCTCATCATATGTAACAGATAAGTAATAATTAGCTACCGCACACTACGCCTTGACGAAAGCCAACAAACGTAGCACGAATACTAAGTATTACCTATCTGAAATGTCGGAGGGCTACGCAGGTTTTTCAGAAAACCCTGAGCGTAATGAACTTGATATCGTCGTAGAATCATGTAGTTTTTGAAAAGGAGTGTTTTGAGGCTTTTCTTAGTTTCGCTAAAGGGGTCACTCCCGGTGAAGGGATCGTCGGCCCTTTCCTCATCGAATAAGGTGCAGGATATATCATATATACCGCTGTGCAAAGCAAAATACTAAAAGCAATCAAAAGACAAACCGCGTTTTGTAGCATCTGCCAGTTTCGCTAAAGGAGTCACTCCCGGTGAAGGGATCTCGGTCCTTTCCTCATCGAATAAGGTGCAGGATATATCATATATATCACTGTGCAAAGCAAAACTGTAGCTACCCTTTTAATAAAGTTTTTTGATTCTACAACATCTTTAGGTTTCTTTTCTTTTATTAATCTCATTAATAAAAATCCCATCAGCTTATGCTTCCTAAGCATCACAGAAGAAACGAAAGCAGTAATATTTATATATCAGCATATATATATATAGTATAAGCATTCGTCTCAGGCAGTAATATGATCTCATCACAGAACATTGCAGCAGAAGAACATATATGAAATATTGGATATACTAGGACGTCCCTGTTTTTAATACGAGCCTGTATAAAACACGGATTCCACGGTCGCGACGAATAGCCAAACCCACATCCCAAGACCCCTACGAGAGCGGCAAGTAACACTGTCAATTCTAGGGTTAGGAGACCCGGTCTCGACTCCTCGAGATGGCCTCCTACTGGACCCTAGAACCCGGTTACTTGTGCTCCCCTCCTTGGGTCTACCTAATGCGAAAAAGTAAATAATATACACTGGTGACAGCAACCGCAACCTGGAAGTGCCCCAAATAAAAGAATATTACATTACAAATGAATTTTACATGAATGAAAATAAGAACCCTCATCTCACATAAAACCCCCGGCTATTCTGATCGCGACGATCCAATATAACATATCACAGCAACACATAATATCTCATATCATCAACGTAAGTAAATATGCGCATCCCAATTGTCGTTGACATATAGCAACGAAACCGGCGATATCACATATTACACTTACGGTCACAGAAAAGAAAGTGTAAAACTACAATATTTGGAATCCACAATCACTTTAGACATCGTAAATCTGAAATATCACATACTCCGCATTTCATGCCTAACTCTACGAATTCCACATATTGTATCACATTCCAGATAAATATACAGTATTAAACTTTCCGAACAGATTATCAAACACCCAAAATTTCCTAAACTGCTCAACACTTGAGCGGGGTTCAAATAATCCGAGAATATGTCACAGTACCGGTGATCCAGCCGTAGAAGGGTCAAGCCAACGCCTCACATGTGGCACGCCGCACTGCCCCAAACCCGAAAGTTCAAAAGGCAGTTCAAGACGGTCACATAATCGAGTTAAGGTTTGTTGTCTTCTAGAGGGTCCACCGCTTAACTTGTACAATTTTCCCGAAAGATTTAAACCCGAATAAATTTCAACACTTGAAAGTTTGTCGTACCGGGAAACAGTAAGTTAATGATATCCGTTCAAATAGTTTAACAGTTTCTAAATATCCGGAAAGAAATACGAATTTAAAATTTCCGATCGAGTCTACTATTACAAAATAAACCCCAGAATATTAAACACCTGGAACAGATTAAAAATACCCAGAATAGTCAGCATGTACCTACGGTTATTACCAAGAAGCCACGTGTCGCCAATCGACCAATCCGCCGCGGAACCGCCGCGCAAGCAAGCTTGCGCCGCGCTTCCGCGGCCGTTTGATCGACTTGGGGGCTCGGGCTTCTTGGTAATTCTTACAATACCCTGCTGATTTTTTTACATATTTTTAATTCAGAAAAATCCCAAAATTTAAAAAATTTCCAGAGAGGGGTCAAGTTTCGTCGTTTCGGGTTCGATCGGAGTTTTAACTTCGTAAACACATCGCCTAATGCTCTAGCTAGGCTCTGAAACCACTGTAGGGTTCCTAGGCACTCTTGTGAAGGTTCATAAAGCATCAAACATGCCCGGATTAAATTTTAGACGTGCCGAACAACCCAAAGCCGGGATCTTTGCTAGATTATTAGGGTTTAACTTGCAAGAAGATAACTTTTATCTAAGTGTGAGGGATTACAACCTTTGTAGTCCGCTCCTTCACTTCACAAGCTCCGAGTAGAAGTCCCTTTGCCGCGATCCACGATCTCCCGGACTCATGAGAGGCTCCACGACTCGAACGATCCATTCTAGCTTGTCGTAATCCAAATCTCCGATGATCTACCTTGAAATAACTTCGACTCAAGCTTTCTCACTCAAAAGAGAAGAACACACTAATCTCAAGGGCTAGATGAGATGAGGATGAGAGAGTAGTAATTTTGCTTTCTTTTTATATCATTTTCTCATATTTTATCATCACTTTAGGATTTTCAAGAGAGCTTCTTCAAGAGAGAAGAAGAAGAAGATAATGGATAATGATAATATGAATTAATCCTTTTGTGATGAATAGAAAATAAAGTATATGATTGATATGTGAACCATGGTCAAGGATGAATGGATAAGAATTTGTAGAGAAATAACTAGAGTTAGGGTTTGGTTAGGTTTAGTAAAGTGTCATCCATAAATATCTTTACAATAACAAAACAAATAGCTTCTAGAAGGTGCATGAAGCAACTAACCCTAATTAAACCCTAACCTCAATTAATCATCCTTAAACATGTTTAACAATTAATCATATCATGTCACAATAATATATATCATATATATATTATATATTTGCAACAAAAGAAAATAATACAATTAACATATATCGCATATATATCAATGTATCATCCAATGAGAAAATGAAATAATAAAGCAAGCCAATATTAGTTAATATAATAATATATCATATATATTATTATATATTAAATCATCGAATCAACACTTGATCCGATGATCCGGCTATATCGAATATAACCGACTAATATATCATGTACCGATTCATCGAATCAACACTTGATCCGATGAGCCGGTTCATATCTAAATATCGCGAGAATATAATACGGTATCCCATATCGCATTATTCTCGGTCCTGCACATATCACATATGTGCTTCTACTCCGTTTCGCCTGAGCCAAGAAACCTCTGTGTAGGACTCTAAAGAATCGTCAATACGCCGGTAGCAGGTGATGATCATATCAAACACCCACAAGCTGCAAGCGGTCAGCTAAACGTAACAGCCACCCAGGTATTGAGCGATCAGAAGATCAACAAGCTAGCCTGTGCGTTCTCCTGTGAATCCGATCAGTAACACTCCCGTACAGTCCGGTCTGTTCGTCTGATATGTCGCATATCAAGTCTAGGGGTGGTATATGTCAGACCCCAGTAACCGATAAGTCGTGTCGATGAGTGGCTCATAACGGGTCGAGAAACTACTAGTAACACTTACCAGTAAATCTCTATATCAGCCCTGGCCAGGGACTTCCAGTTATAGCCAATCGAACACAGCACAACATCAACTCCCTATACCGGGAGAGACGAATCCCCTCCTATCGCTCATTGCCTCCATGTGATTCGGGACTGTACCCAAAAGCCACCGTTTTGCACGCCCTCTTGGACGTGGTAAGGTGGAAATCAAAGCACAGTGGGAATCATACAAGACTCCATGACGATCTCGGGTCTACAGACTACCCTGTACCTGTGTCACCGGAGAACTGCCATCTGACGTGTGGTATATCACCATCTGGAAGTTCTCGGCGAGTCCGTCCAGTGTACCCATCTGGATGTTTAGTGCGCGGTGGTGCCGGTTTGCTAAGTCCGCAAAATTAAAGTCTTTCACCGCTTCCGCATTCCGGCGTCGGATTGACGGCCGGGGCGCCGCCGTGCACTTACAGTGGTATCAGAGCCTCGCCATTAACTTAGTCTAGCTTGGTTTAATGTGTTTGCATTTCCGATCGATCAAAAAGTTCCAAAACTGCATTTTACCTTCGCATCAGTTTCTGTTGAAAATTTTTGGTCTCGAAAAATTTTTCAGGTTGTAAAATATTGATGTACTGGAAAATCTAAGAGCTCTGTAAAAATTCGATGAAGTAACTCCACAGTGGGAGCGCGGAACCGCCGCGAAAACCCCTTTCCCGCCGCCCTTCCGCCGCACACTGTGGGGATCACTGCACCAATTTTTTACAGAGGCTTTCTGGGTTTAAAATATGGGTTTTGGAATGTTAAAATTGGGCCCAGGTTTTCTGTGAGTGCTACAGTTTTGATTGGGGGCCCACTTGTTAATTTTTGGTCAATCGGAAAATTTTAAACACATTTTTCACAGTATTTACATTATATCTGCGACCGTGAATGTCACTCGATTGGTAAATCCGGTCTAACTGCTATAGCCCGGTTAGACGGATTTGCGAACGTGACTTTCACGTTGATGTTCTGTTTTTGCTGTGATGTTGCGGATCGGTCGTGGGGATAGCCTGGATGCAATGCTAGTACAGTTGTGGTTGTATTATGTACATTTGATATTGCGGGGCGAGCGTCCGACATGTGGACTGCCGTCACTGCCTGATTGTATTATTATTTTGGGGCACGGCCAGGTTGCGGTCGTTGTACCCGGTGTATGTATATTTTACTTTCTGTACTAGGATTACCCCGCGGCGGGGTGCACGGATAGCCGGGTTCTGGAAGGCAACGGGCCCGCATCTCATGGCATTGAGACGGAGGGGGCTTCACTCTGGGATTGGCGGGCTATTCGCCGCACTCGTAGGGGGTATAGGTTGACCCAGGAGGGGTGCCCAAGTTGCCGGATTCCGTGGAGTGTTGGGTGGTCCATTCACGTAGCTGAAGGGGGCTGCCTCGCTTCAGGTTTTGGCGGGTAACTTGCCGCGCCCGTAAGGGTCTAGGATTTCATTGCACAGGCTATCCACACGACCAGGGGAACGTCGGGTTTCAGTAGTGGCTCTGTGAAACCCGGGGATCCCAGATATCTGTATTGTTTCTGTGATGCTGTACATTTTCTGTGATGTTGCATTTCTTTCACGCCTTGAGCGAAATATAATATATTGGTATATATATTAGTAGATGTTGTATATGTTTTTCATCTGCGCTAGTCCAGTCCCCGCTCTGTCGTTAGTTAGCTAACCTAACGGGTAATGACGGGACCCAGTGGCGAATGCGGATGGCATATACGTACATCAGTATATTTTCGTTCTTTTTGGTGTGATCATTTGATGGGACTGCATTGATTCGGATCAATGCAAGTTAAAAACAAACCTAATCTGATGTTGTTGGAACACTTTTCAAAAAGCTGTTATTGCAAGGACGTTCACTTTTGTTTTGCATCGTGGTATTCAGTTAGAATATCCTGCTCCTCAGTCGACGAGGCAAGGGCCGAGATCCCTTCACCGGGAGTGACCCCTTGGACAGAAGTTTGCGTCAGGGCATTAACTTCACTAAAGCCTATTACTTTCGCTTTGCATCGCGGTATTCATTTGGAATATCCTGCACCCCATTCTACGGGGAAAGAGCCGAGATCCCTTCACCGGGAGTGACCTCTTTAGCAACGGTTTTCGTCACTATATTTTAAAAAGCTATTAGTTCCTTCAACGATATCAAGTTCTTTACGTTAAAGGTTTTCGCCAGAAACCATTCGTAGCCCTCCATCATTTCAGTTAAATATTCGGTAGTATTCAAGCTATGTATTTTGACCTCACGCCAAGGCATAGTGATTGGTAACTACCGGGTATTTATCTGTTGCATAGATAGATGCGTTGGTTTGGGACAGTCGTACTACTATTTTGGCCCACGTCAAGGGTATGTACGGGTGGATTCAAATTAACCTGGATAATGATGGGTAGAACTTGACATGTGACTTATGATATTTTGACCTCACGCCAAGGTCATAAGAGCATGGGGCAGAAATCTCATCGGGAGTTTCAAAAGAACTGAAACTTGCCAGATATGCGCATACCTTCTGGAGTGTGATACCGTGAGCGGATTCCGTCACGTTGTCATGCGATGATAGTTGGATCCCGATTCCCACTGATGAGTTAGTTTACTCCTCGGGTAACCCCGACTAATTTTTCTTTCAGGTTTGGAGGAGAATTTGAGGTACAGTGGGAGGATTCCAGATTAGAGAAATTGGTAACCATTCTGATCTAGGTTAGAGTGCACGCTGAGTGTTTCTTCTCTCTCTCTCTTTGGCAGCGACCATTGACCCGACCCTAAGACTTTGACTCAGTAACCAAGTTGACCGAACCTTCTTAACACTGGCTTTTGGATTGTCAGAGTTGCGAACCTCATTGCCACTCCTACTTTTACCCTTTTCTCCAGGACACCCCGTATTACTACGAACGTCCACTTCCATTGGACAAAACCATCGTATGGTTAGATACGAACTCGAAGGAATTCATTCGAGGATGGTTTCAGGTTCTGGAGAAAACGGATAGGACTATTCAGTTGTCTTTTCTTTTCACCCTCTCTCAGGTTGCGAGTACTCCTTGGTTTAGGAGTAGTACACCTGTTACGCAAATTGGATAGTCTTCTTCCAAACCTTAGGCTGGTGCCAACCGGTAGGTTATGAAGAAAACCAATTAGCCTAACGATGGTGTACAGAAGGTATTGAGTTAAGACAAAGCAAGGGATTAGTAAGAGTGCAAAGTAAATTGCAACAGATATTCACGACCAAACCAAGTATTCCTTCGCCAATCCTAAATCACCTTTGTATTTCTCCAGAACACTCCGTATCACTACGAAGATCCACAGTTTATTGGATACTCCATCGTATGGTTATATACGAACTCGAAAGGAACTTGTTCCAGTTCGGGGATGGATTCTGGTCCAGGAGAAATAGGAATAAGAGTTATTCAGGTGTCTTTTATCTTCACCTTCTCTCGCATTGCGAGTGTTCCTAGGATTAGGACAGTACACCCATTATGCTTATTGGATAGTCTTCTTCCAAACCATAGGCTGGTGCCGAACGGTAGGGAAGGAAGAAAACCATTTGGCCTAAAGGGGTGTGCAGAAGGTAAAGACTAAAGACATATGAAGGGATTTTGAGAGGTGGCAAAGAATTATATGGTTACAGTCGTGAATCTGGAAGAGGCATTACTAGGAATACCAGGATACCCCATCGAAACATTTTAATGTTTCAGTCTCACTGTGTACTGTTAAAAGAAAGCTGATTTCCCGACTAGATACTTACTCCAGGGTATGTATTTACCAGGTATGATTATCACATCTGTATGGTTTTACAGATGATGAGTGGGAGTAAGTAATTGGGAATTGGGTGATCATCCTCATTATATCGGGATTCGTTGTAATCGGTGATATTTGAGGAAATCACCTGGGCAGTTTTCCAGTCGGCAAATATTTGGTTTTGAATATCCGCTTTTATGCACCAATTTCAAATTGATATATCTGTACGTCTATTTTCATAGAGTGAGATATACCTTTCTGAAATTATGTCTACGACATTTACCTATATCAGTGGATGGTTAGGTAAGGAGCATTAAACAGCGGTGTAATTCTTCTTAACCATAAGTACAGTTTTCAACCTACGACACACAGTGAATGAGTTATCAGACTCAAGGGACTTATACAGAGTATTGTATGTTGTCCAGGGTCCATCAGGACAGAGGGGTTGGTCCTCGTACTATATTCGGTTTACTTATGACTTCTCTAGTTTTTAGACAAGTGTTTCGAGGAAACACAGGGTCCGAATTTTGAGAAGTTATAGGTATTTGAATAAAGTAGAGAACCAGGTATAGCAAGTATCGGGATTCTTCAAAGTGATCGAAGATGTAGATACTTTTCAATGGTATTCAGTTGCTAGTAATGATAAAGAGATCTTGCTTCTCTTTCAGGTTACTCATGATTGGAAGCATTCCTAAGTTGAGTAACGCTGATCGGCCTCCTTCCATTTTAGTTGACATGCACTGGGGACAGCTGCATGATTTGAATCTGGTTCAATTAAATCAGTGCCTCTGGTTCTATATTGGATATAGTACAGTTCATATCTTAACATTGTTAAGGTATGGGGAGTTGTCCGGTTTATGCTTAAAACCAGACATTGGACAACTCTATGCACGTTTCTGTAATGGCTGTTTGTGGGTTGACCCAGGCTGTGACGAGGGTTGACTTTCTACCATCTGGATGAACAATAGCGATATTTTTCTATACTCGCCACAGTTTTATTAAAAATGGATTTTTTCAGAAAACAGTAGTGGGAGTATGGTAGAACTGGAAGTGATTCCAGAACCACAAACGATTACTGAAGATTTGATAAGGAACCTAAAGATTCAATCTGGATTGACATTCCATTGGCCACTCCGCAGATAAGGTGGGTAACTTCAGGCACCCGAGAGGTACTCCGGTAGCCTCAAGGACGGTGACAGGGAAGTTCTTGTTTACCCACAATTACCATTGCTGCTGTTCCAGGCTGCGAGACCCGGTGGGAGGATGAGTATAGCGTCGTTCTGAACTCGCTTCAGAAGTGTACGTGTATATGACTCTGCCAGAGGGTTGTCGTAGACAGTGGGAGCAGCGGAAGCATTGGTGGACAGGTAGCTTATGTCTATTTATAGACTAAAGCACCAGTAGTGGAGATAGATCATCTATTTCTGACGTGACAGTCATGGGTTTGACTTCATCAGAATAGGGGATGGATCTGTTGAGAAGGTAGTAGGGTATGATATCCTGGTATTTGGATGACATACACAGAGTAGGAAAAGAAACTCCTATACTACAATCGGTTATCCTTTGGTCGTCACACAGTGTTTTCTCCATATGGGATTTGGACATTATGTCAGACATACTGGTTACTAGATCTATGACTTTAGATCTAGATTTGGGTGGTTTCCCAATCAGGGTACTTTGACAGCATTCTAAGAGTATTTAGAATGGACGACTCCTGGCACGGTAGTGTACCTGCAGGTGATGGAGTCACCCTCTCCAAAGGTGTCTTACAGACTAAAGGGGAGAGGGACGTGCATGATTGGCAGATCACTTGCTCAGGCAATTGAGTCAATCATAAGATGTCAAGTACCACACCAGATATTGTTCTTGCACTAGATGCAATAAGTTGACATTAATCCAATCCTGGAGAAACAGTCGGAAGCAGTTTAGAACATAAGTGAATGTTCTAGGGATATGATAACGACAGCCTCATTCGGGAGACAGTTATCATTCCAGGCTTCCAAGGTGACATTGACGACAAGGAGGTTGTCAGAGTTATAGTTTTCCTTCTGACGAGGGGCAGTATTTTGGACAGGTGGTCCAAGGCAATACTGAGGGTGGCATGGCGCAGGATACTGATTAAGTTCAGTTGACGATACAGTCTAAGAAGTTTGGATTTGGAGTTCATTTATGAGCTATGTCCCATCAGACATCCAGACACATTCTAAGACAGGTATTGCTCTTTTCGGGAGATGGGTTTCTCCGCGAACTTGAGATATAGAGAGACATAGAAAGAGACATCAAGGCGGATCCACTCACTGAGGCTATTCCTCGAACGCAATAGTTTCGCAAACGAGCTTTGTGAGACTGACTAGTAGAGGAGTTGGGTGTTCGGTATCACACGGGCTGTGAGTATGCGACATCGCAATAATTAGCCTTGAGTGCAAGTGGGAGATTGTTGGAGATAATGCCCTCAGAGTCAATTATTGGATCACAGGCACGTGATTGCGGTGATTGAGGGAGGACCTATCCCGGTAGGACAGTCTTACTCGTGATGATAGTATGCTATCTGGTTTACCTTTATCATCGTGTACTGTTTAAGGTGACCTGACACGTCGCTATTACACGTTGATAGAGCCCCTAGGATTCTATGCTTGACCACCAGCAGTATGAGGGCGATCATATACGTGGGAGCTGGTAGTCTATAAGCATATCCTTAAATGGTCCCTAGTCGTGTGAGTTTCGAGACAGGGCATCGATACTCCATAGTAGACTAGTGTATACAGTCGAGACCCCGACGAGGGGCGGTGGCCGGTCTCACAAGCCACTGGTGTCAGTTGGATCACCTAAGATGTATACAGGTGCTCATTGGGTTATGAGTACACCGGACAGGACTCGCCGGGAACATGCCAGTTGGTCATATACCAGACGTCAGATGGCAGTTCCCTGGTGACATGTGTGCAGGTTAGTTCATCGACCTGGGGATCGTCATTTGTCTCGTGTGAGTTCCCACTGTACTTTGATTACTACCCTACCACGGCTCAATGGAGTCGTGCAAACAGGTTTTAGTTGGGTACAGTCCCGAGCCACATGGAGGCAGTGAGCGCATCTTCAGGGGTTCGTCTCTCCCGGTATTGGGGGTGAGGTCGTGCTGTGTCTAGGAGAGCCATTACACGAAGTCCTTGGCCAAGGCAAGGAGATTTACTGGTAGGTATTCCAGTAGTATCTTAGGGTGTTCTGGGCTACACTCCGACACGACTTGTACCGCTTTTGGGGGTCTGACTTTTACCAACCCCCTAGGCCCGCCATGCGATGCTCATAGACGAACGGACCGGACTGCACGGATATTGTCACTGACAGGCTCAGTAGGGTTGTCAGGCTGAGTTCACTCATAGACATCCCTTTTGGTCAATAGCTGGTGGCCCGTCACGTATTGGCTTATACCTCTGACGTGCTGGTGGTTAAATCCACAGCCATAGTATTGACGAGTCTTTAGAGTCCCCCACATTCAGTTACTCAGCTTTCGGGCGAAAGGTTGTATAGGCCGTATGGAGATATGGCAAGGTCCGATCAGATACGTGCGGTATTGCACGGATCAGGATCGGACAGTTTGTACTATTGGCCGTATGGTTATATGGCAGGGTTCGATCAGATACGTGCGGTATTGCACGGATCAGGATCGAACGGATGATACTAGCCGGTTTTGGTATAAGCCGGATCCTAGTATAGTACAGTGGAGATTTTGTCTCATTGCATTTGTATTTCGGTCGAAATACAGATGCGGGTGTGTATGCACAGTATTGGGGTTTTCCTGTAATTTATTACGGGACCAGTTTTATGGAGTTGTCAGTTTGCTTTCCGTTTCGGCCGATTTCCATTGTTCCGTTCATTGGCCGAAGATTGGTGGAGGAGGGCTTATTTGCATTGTTGCAAATAAGCATTTGTGGAGGGGGTCTTTTGCTTATTGCCATGTCATGATCACTTGACTTTTTGACTTCATCATGGTTGCACCATACCTTTTGACTTGACTTCTTCATGATGGCTTGACTTTTTGAAGTCATCATGCTTGATGATGGTAGAGGTGGAGTGTTGGTTTTAGCTTGTTATCATGCTTATGCATGATAGTCTTTTTCCCTCTCTCTCTTGCATTATGAGATTGATTATCTTTTGATACATACACTCCACTCTCTCACACCCCTCTCATTCTCTCCTTCTCTAGTTATGGCCGGCCAAGCATGGAGGAGGGGTTGCCCATTTTGTAGTGGGGATTTTTGCTCTCTAGTTGATAGAAAAATCCCCAAGTTCCTCCACAAAAATTCTTGTATCATCCCTCCACCAAAATGGCACCTCCATGAACCCCAAATGAGACACAAGTTCTATTATACATTCTACAGCTAATCTTGGGCACGTCGAGTGGCCGGCTTCGTGCCCGAGTTGCCTCGGCATTGAGGTGGGAGCCCGTAAAAGAAGTAGGCGATGTGGTGCACTTCCGGCGACGAGGAGGAGACGGGACATTCCGCAGGAGATCGGGACGACGAGGAGAAGACCGGAGGACTCGGATCTGTCGGTATACTTCTCTTCCCTATCTTGTAGTTAGCTTAGACTTGTTAATGGTTACGATCCGGATGTTTAGTGCGCGGTGGTGCCGGTTTGCTAAGTCCGCAAAATTAAAGTCTTTCACCGCTTCCGCATTCCGGCGTCGGATTGACGGCCGGGGCGCCGCCGTGCACTTACACAAGTATCCACTCCCGCGCATCGATGATTTATTCGATCAGCTAAGTGGATCTTGTGTTTTCTATAAATTGGATCTTCGTTCAGGTTATCATCAAGTGAAGGTCAAGGAAGCTGATATTCACAAAACAGCTTTCAGAACTCGCTATGGACATTACGAATTTCTAGTAATGCCATTTGGAGTGACCAACGCACCCGCAATATTCATGAACCTAATGAACCAAGTCTTCCGAGAGTATTTAGATAGGTTTGTTGTCATCTTCATCGACGACATCCTGGTATATTCTAAGAATCGGAAAGAGCATGCGGAGCATCTACGAATTGTCCTAGAAACTCTTCGACAACATCAGCTTTATGCCAAGTACAGCAAGTGCGAGTTTTGGCTAAATCAAGTTGGTTTTCTTGGACATATCGTATCAGGAGAAGGAATTTCTGTAGATCCAGCCAAAGTTTCAGCAGTTAGCGAATGGCCTACACCAAAGTCAGTGAAGGACATTCGGAGTTTTTTGGGTTTAGCTGGATATTACAGAAGGTTCATTGAAGGATTCTCAAAGATAGCAGCACCCCTGACCAAGCTCACACGAAAAAAATGAAGAATTTGTGTGGTCAGAAGCATGCGAGCAAGCTTTCGTAGAACTCAAGTCAAGATTGACATCTGCACCTATTCTCGTAATACCGGATCAATCTGGAGGATTCGAAGTACATTGCGATGCATCCAGTAAGGGATTAGGATGTGTTCTACAACAGCACGGTAAGGTTGTGGCTTATGCTTCAAGACAACTGAAGACTCATGAGCGCAATTATCCGACGCATGATTTGGAGCTGGCAGCCGTCATCTTTGCTCTCAAGATTTGGCGTCATTACCTACTTGGTGAACGAGTGAACATCTACACAGATCATAAAAGTCTGAAGTATGTGTTTACTCAGAAGGAGTTGAATATGCGGCAGAGAAGATGGTTAGAACTCATGGCGGACTTTGACATCAATTTGCAATATCACCCAGGAAAGGTGAACGTAGCACCTGATGCTCTTAGTCGCCAACCATTATCATTGAATCTCACCACTCAGTGGAAGCTTCAGCAAGACTTACATCAGATGGAGATTGAAGTAGTCATGCCAGGTGATGCTTCAAGTTTGATGAATCTACAAGTTCAATCAACCATTGTCAATCAGATCAAAGCAGCTCAAGCCAGCGATGCTAAGTTGCAAAAGATCAGAGAACAAGTGGAGAATGGACTAAGAACAGATTTCATCATCCATGAAGACGGATCTTTGAGATACGGCAGCAGATTGTGTGTACCAAAAGGTCCTGTTCGGAAAGAGTTAATGAAAGAAGCTCACAGCTCTCTATATTCAGTACATACTGGAGGTACCAAAATGTACAAAGATCTACGTCAGAATTATTGGTGGCATGGAATGAAGCGTGAAGTAGCCAGAAGCGTCGCAAAATGTTTGGTGTGTCAGCAAGTAAAGGCTGAACATCACAGGACAGCTGGACTACTTCAACCGTTACCAATCCCAGAATGGAAGTGGCAACACATCACGATGGATTTTGTGACTGCTCTTCCTCATAGCACAAAGGGTAACGATGTCGTATAGGTCATTGTGGATCGACTCACAAAGTCGGCTTATTTCATCCCATTTCGAGTTGGCCAATCAACTGAGACACTAGCGAAGAAGTACATGGAGGTAATAATCTAATTAAGATTTAAACACTTCATAATGTACTATCTCTGATACCCATGAACTCATACAGGAAATTATGAGACTTCATGGAGTACCGGTCTGCATTGTCTCCAATCGTGACACCAGGTTCCGATCGCAATTTTGGCAGAGTCTGCAAGCTAGCTTGGGAACAAGTCTGAACTTCAGCACGGCTTATCATCCACAAACAGATGGTCAGTCGGAACGAACTATTCAGATCTTGGAGGATATGCTCAGAGCATGTATGCTAGACTTCAAAGGATCGTGGGAAGATCACCTGCATCTTGTGGAGTTCGCGTACAACAACAGTTACCAAGCAAGCATAGGAATGGCACCTTTTGCAGCATTATATGGAAGGAAGTGTCGATCATCATTAAGTTGGGACGACATCGGAGATAGGGAACTTCTTGGACCAGAGATGATAGTAACAACTGTTGATGTGGTTCGTACTATCAGGGAGAGGATGCGCATAGCCCAAGATCGACAGAAACACTGGGCTGATGCAAAGAGACGACACTTGGAGTTCCAGCCAGGAGATCATGTATTCTTGAAGATATCTCCGAACCGCGGAGTGATCCGATTTGGAAGATGGGGTAAATTGAGTCCGAGATACATTGGACCGTTTGGCATACTCGAACGAGTCGGTGAAGTGGCATACCGATTAGCGCTTCCACCCTCATTGGAAGGAGTGCATAATGTGTTCCACATATCTCAACTCAGAAAGTATGTGAGTGACCCCAGCCATGTACTTGATCATTCCGAGCTCACTATACAGCCCGACTTGTCTTGTGAGCAACAACCTGTGGAAATCCTAGACAGGAAAGTGAAGACACTTCGGAACAAGGAAGTTAACTTGGTCCGGGTAATGTGGAGAAAAGACACTCCAGGAGAATCCACGTGGGAAAGGGAAGATGAAATGCGTGCAAGATATCCTCACCTTTTTGTAAACTAGTCCTCAAATAAAAATTGTAAATTTCGAGGACGAAATTTTTGTAAGGAGGGTAGATTGTAACAATTCCAATTTTTGTATACATAAATTTGATTTAAATTTGAAGTATACTTGGAGTATTTAATGTTGCTGATATCACTTTAAGTATCTATTTTCCTACAATAATTACAAGAAGGAGCTTATAGCTCATTGGTAACACCTTGCACTGCTGAACCAAGCCACCAGAGTTCGAATCCCATGCCCCCACATTATTTTCAGATTATTTTTCTTTTAAAATTCTTGGAAGCCCAACAGTCCACAGGCCATAACTCCCAAATGTTGAACTGGACCCCAAAAATGGAGTATGCCAAAGTCTTATTCTGATAACCTCGCACCCATCCGTCGCCGAACCCGGCCGGAATAGGCCAACTCGGCTGGCCGGCGCCGCCGGCCGGAGTTGGTCGGACGGCCGGGGTCCCAAAACGAAAAGTGTGCCTCTTCGTATTCCATAACCCCATGTTAACTCCAAATTATTATATCAGTTCCAAAATTCTTAATACACCCTAATTACTACAAAATTTTAATGATTTTCTTTAAATTTTTTCAATTTTTTTTAATAAACAAAACCTTTCACCTACCCTACACTAGCTACCCTATAAATAGACCCCTACCCCCTACCCTCTCATTCCAAAACCTTAGATTTACTCTCTTGAAATTTCCACAAGAAAAGTGTGTTTTGAAACCGAGTTCACGGCGAAGCGCTGACGGATTTCCGGCGACGTTCTTTGAAGCAACCGGCGACGAAACAACATCTCGGCAATTTCCCTTGTTCCTCTATACTCTTTAGAAGAGTTTGAAACCCTTAAGTCCCCTTCTTTTCTCTTTTTTATTTCTCAAAATACGACTTTATGAAACCCGACGGAAATCGGAACAAACCGATTTCCGATTCGGTTTTTCTACAAAATCTCACTTGTCACCAATTCTATAATACCCAAACATATTCATGATGACTTTAATCACATAAAAATCAATTTGGACAAAATTTCTCAAATGAAATGATAGCTTTCTTGTAATATCGTATTCTTTTCACAATAATACCATAAAGTTTATCTTTCTTCTTCTAATCAATTTCATCATTCCTAAACATGTTCATCTTGATCACTAAACTTGTAAAAATTAATTTGAATGAGTTTTCACACATGAAATGATAACTTTTGCAAATACCGTATTCTTTCACTTAAATACCCTTATGTTTAATTTATCATGTTAACCCCTAAACATCATAATACCTTAAAATAAGTCACGAGGTAATGACCTACCTCCACACACGCGCAAATACAACCATAATTGATATCATCAAAATTTAGAATACGAAAATACAAGACTTTACATTAAAATACCTTAATCTTCATAAAACCATTCTTAAAGATTTTAGATTTGTTACACTTGTTAGTAAATAGTTCTTACTAGGAAAATACGATAAGTTGTGGACATCGATCGTTTATCTAAACTGACTTTGTGGTGTCTAGATTAGACAAGTGAGCTTGGGTAACTTTAAAAGGCCCGCCTCACGATTCGTGAGCGGATCCCTCCCTCCTCACTTGTACTTACCTGGCCAGAATTGGCGGTGAAGAGGCGATTTGAGGCTTCTAACGACTTGTCGTTTAGATCTTTAGAAACAGGCTAGTTGGCTTAGGGAACCCTAGAAACTAAAATACGGAAATTTACATCCTTTACAAATAAATACCTTATCTTTATTAAACCATTTTTCTAAATGACTAGTATTTATTAAATCTTTGCAAAGAGCCGCTACAACCCATCTTTGGGGAACCCGTTCGGGATCGTATGGTTTATCGCGCACTCTCGGGCTAGTAGTGCGAGATTCAGACCTCCGCAAGGAGTATTCGGTCTCGAAAGGTTTAAAATACGACATTTAAGAAAAATGAGATTTTGGAAAATAAAATATTTATTTAAAATTATTTTTGTATTAACATATGTATATTTATCATTTAAACACCTATTTTATTATAAGACAAAGTTTCCACCTTTTCCTAAAAATTACAAGATTAAAAGTTACATTAAAATACCATGAATTTTCAATTAAATCAATATTATAATTTAATACTTTTATTAGGATATATTCACTAGAATAACACAACTAAAATTTACACTCATTATAAGTATAAAGACGAATAATAAATACTTGAGGTGTATCTTGAAAACTATACAAAAGTATTTTTACATAAAAACCCCTCAAGTTTTTATAAATTACAATAAGGACCCTAACAATTATAGAACCTCAAATTACCTTTCTTTTAGTCTGACTCGGGTTAGAGTCTGACTATTTCTGACTTGAATATGATTCAAGTCAATCTATATTCTTTAATATTCCAACTCAATATGAACACATGAATCCCTGAATCCAGTTAACAACCTATTCAACTTGACTGAATCAACCCATGGATATACATCCATTATTCCGTTATTCCAATTACATGATACAATTTGTTTACTGATATCATGGCTTTGGTCAGTCATCCAACTTACATAAAACAATACAACAATACTGTTAAAATACTACGGGGTTTAAAGGGGTAGATTGGTACGGAAGGTGTTAAAGGTGGCACGAGGTGGTCAGATTAAGACACCTAACCTATATTCCGTTGCTGTTGTACCGCGGCTTAACGGTTCCTTGTACTTTCCGTTTGCCCTGGTCTCTAGCATATAGAGACCCCCCTCGTATACACTGGCATCCTTCTGTACCAAGCTACAAACAACATCGTTGACATAATATTACAACAATAGTTTACACTTTAAAATGTATCTTCTTATTCTGTCTTCTCTACTTCCCTCTTACCTTTGGGACTTACCGAGCGATCTGTTCGCTGACGACATTCTGTTTCTCTCTTCTTTGAATGTCGTCAGGTGACTTGGACCCGGCAGAAGTTGAGCCATCGCAAGGTGACTTGGAGAACTTTACTGAAGACCCTGCATTATAATTTCATTGTACACTTTTCTTTCCAGTACTTTACATTTCCTGTTATGCCACTATTTAGGCATCTTTATTTCAGTTGTATTTCCTTTTCATGTATTGTACAAAGAATGTTAATAAATAAAAGCTGCTGTTCTTTTTATACTCTTGTCTCTTGTGTATTTATTTCTATATTGCTTAGCTACGCTTAGCGTATGTACTTCTGAGTACATACGTAGCGGACCTCGCCGCGTCCCCTTCGCCGTACTCTAGGAAGCGGGGCGTGACACTAAAGTTCAAAAGCGGTTCCATGGTCATTATGTCGAGTTAGGGTTTCATTCTTCTAGAGGGTCCACAGAATTACTTGCATGTTTTTCCGAATACCTTAAACTTGGAAAAATGGGTTTCTGATATTCGTTCGTTTCTATCGACTCTCAACGTACCTGCATGAAGTCTCCTCTAGCTAAAATCAATCAATCTGATGATCTCGCATCGGGGTATGCAAATGAACCACATGTCCTAGTCGTTCATCCTTAGGTGACTAGCGATATTCTATCATATCTCTAAGTACAACTCGTGCTGCATTAGCTTCAAACATCTGGGGCGATATCTTGTCAGTCGCAGCAACAGCCGGCTCATTCGTCCGCACGCTGAACAGTGCCTCAATCCTCAAGAATAGACGATACATTAACGGTCATCACATTCTAGACGGCCTCTAGCAGTGGCCCAATCCTCTGGTGCCGATCTGCACATTCGAGAAATTTTAGTAAAAGCAGTCCATCAAACGCTCATGGTGCGAAAAACACAATAAAACGACACATCTATGCAATCGTGCGTCACCGGAATTACGCCCTGGTCAGTCCTCATCCAAGACGAGCTCATGCTGACCACAACTCTAGCCGTAACTCTCTCTGCTTATGCAATCGTGGTAACAAAACCACCAACCGACATCGATGAGGAAAGATCATATGAATGAATAAAATGCGGTGCAAAGAAATGTACATCCTAAGGCTTCTTAAGCGAAGTAGCATATCGTAAGTATGCCGCGGAACATACCCACAGCACGTCACTCCACTTAAGTCACCTACTCCATCAACCAAGGTCAGCCTACGCGACGAAAGTTCGAGTTTAATACCCCCTCGACCAAGTCTAAGTTCCGTAAGGTCAAGCCTAGGTTCCGAATATAAATATACGCCCTAGACTCCGCATAGACAAACATAGACTCAAACCAAAGTTAAACCTAGCGCTCTGATACCAACTTTGTCATGACCTAAAGTAGCATGTGACTGGCACTTGAATCATGTGAAGTCTATAGGACCCCACCTAATTCAAGTAAGCCAAAAGCCCAGAAATCTAAACCATTTAAAAAGGGAGTGGAGGAAAAACTTAGTTTTAAAGCAAGTGTTTTAACAAAATAAGCCGTAGTAAGCGTTTTTAAACCTCAAGTCTTTTCCAAAAATTTCGGCAGAGTTTCCTTTGTAAATACTGACCCCAAACGGGTACAAACATGAATAATATACATAATGAATAAAGGCATCCCCAAGCGGGAGCTAGCTCTTCGCCAATTGGCGGATACAACCACGCAAGACAAATAATATACAACGCCGAAGGGCGAGAATCCAAAACTCAGAAAGAAAACCAATATCCTCAAGAAAACCAGAAAACCAATAATAATACAAGCGCGCGACTCTATGGTCGAAATAATATACACTGGTCTTCTAAGTCTATAAAATAATACAAGTCTTGTTGATGGAGTTTACTAGATACAACAGAATGTAAATAAAGTACAATGGTGGTCACGATGCAAGTGAACCCACCTACCAAGCAATCACCCGGAAGGAAGCAGTGTGCAAGCAAGCCGCAATGAAACCTGTACGGCAAAACCTGTAAGAAACTGTGGCACAACGGGGGTGAGTTGCCAACTCGTGAGTAGAAAACATCACCGAGAAGAAATCGCATGTATGACTCTATCCTAGGTCATACAATAATATCCTCATAAAAAATATATAACCTGAAGCATCTAATAGTGGCAAGGTAATCATCTATCATACGTATAATACCAAGTGCTTGTGTCAGTGCCTCAGGTAGTAACATGCCACATATATGATTTACAAATGCATTAAGAATGAAACAGAATGCATCTTGAATGAGAAAACTATTTTCATGTCTCAGTGAGATTTGTGTATAAAAACCGAAGTATCATCAATGAAATAAACAGAGAATCTGTGTCCAGCATCGACACAAAACATATGTCTGAATATCTCAATGTCTCAATATCTCAGGCTCCGGCAATCCGGACTGGCCCATATAATCAATCTAAATATCTTGGGCTCCGGCAATCCGGACTGGCCCCAGGCTCCGGCAATCTGGACTGGCCTAAATCATCAAATCTTACGACTTCGTCGATATCCTCCGGATATCCGCCGCGTCACAAATAACCGGTCGGTAGTGCTCCCCTGCCGGGCTCAACGCCATCATCTGCGACCATCTTGCCCCGGGGTACCGCACCGGGTCGACCATGCACCCGCAGACAGTTCCTCCTCCTCCTCGAATCGGGTGTATGATACTGCTCAAGGGCTGAGAAAACTCATGGTGGACATATCTCATATCATATCACGAGAAAACAGCAATTTCTATCTTTTGAAAATGATTATAAGTTTATAAAATCCTTGCGGTTTCTCCAAATCCATAAATCTCATGGAAAATCCGAATTCCATAATCAAAAGTCAATAAACAGTGAATACCGGCAATAAGCCCCATAATATTGCATGACAAATGAATATAAACATGCATGAGATATCACAGTAATAAATGCAATGTCTAAGCTAGCATATGGAAGCAAGCGCACTAGTACCATGTCGAAATTATCAGCTAGCAATTTATACTAATGAAGTAGCGTTTTCTAATGTGTATGTGACATGAAAATTACCGATGATGATGTGTGTGAGCCGGCAAGGGAGTGTACGTGGAGCATACGCATCATCAGTATAGGTGCCGGTGTCCTGACAGCATTGTTTCATAATTACTTACGAAAACACATTTAAGCATGCAATGCGATGCGAATAGCAAGAATATACGAAAAATGGATAGTAAACGCAACAACCAAGAATATACATTATATATACGAGTCATACAGTTTTGGAATTTGAAATAGCACGAATCGTGGTGTTTAGAAAATAGGGGCTACGGTGTTTTTAAAAGAAGGTACGTCCTTTAAAATATTCGTAGTATCCCTTGGCCTGTCTTTAAAATACTCACGATTCGTTAGTTTTGGAAATAAGTATGACTCGAGCCCAAATCTAACATCTACTAAGTAAACTACAGGACAAGCTAAGAGACTAACCAAAAGGGTAAGAAAACCACCTAAGTACGAGTCGATATATCTAGTAGTCGGTGATCCCGCCTCAATAGCGTCACGTACGATGAAATATATCATACAACATTCTCGAGTCAAGAGGGCGGATCAATCATCATATTTATACATCGTACGGTAAATCTATCGTACGGCATCCCAAATCGAGGTACGGGTCAATTATCATATATAACACATTATTTATCTGGTATCATTATCATCATATTCTGAATTTGGGGTACTGATCTAAAGTCTATTACATTCTGATACCATCAAACATAAATATCCGCGTGTGTATGAAAGCACAACGCCCAACGATCCGCTATAATATCATATCGTATCTCATAATACAACCCAAGTCACATAACTGATCTCACGGCATCATGCCGGATCATATCGACTCATCACCAAGTATCATATACTATCCCCATCATCCGTGTATACGTATATGTATATATATATGCACCAACGCATCCATATATATATAACCATATACACCCCATAGATATCACGTGTGTGCATGTGTGTGTGTGTAACAACTATACTCTAGGGTTTCGCGACTACGAACTAAACTAAAGCATTAACCTTCAATCACGCTAAAACTAACCCATGATCTCCTAAAGCATTCTTGCTAATTAATAGCATCTCACAATACACATGTATATATATACACATATACGTAGACTACACTACGAAACTGCGGGGGTGCTATACGCCATCCACCCGGCTTCCCCCGTAGATATACATATACTCACTTTGACCCCTTACTTGTCGAAGTCGATGCCGCCATGCTCTTGGTTGTTGTCCCGAAGTTCACGCGGAGGTACTTACATGTCATAACATATCGTATCGCATTCAAATCCGATTCAAAACCAAAACGACATACGAATCACACATAGGTTAAAACCTATGGTCTACGTATGCAAGATTACCCAAACAACTCCCGATATCGACGTACAAACGTCAAGTGACCTATACAAAACACAATATCAAAACTTCAAATCATGGAAAGTTACAAAAACAATACAGCAACTCATGAAAATGGTCTCAGATTTTGGTTTAGGTGAAATAGGGATAAACAAGCAGTATTGGGGTGTTGTATATGAAGTAACTGAGCTACAGACCAAACCCAGACACCAATGCCCACAATTTGGCCGGCCACAATACCCTGAAATCCAAGCTCGCCGGCCTGGGATGCTTGGATTGGTATCGTACTCGCTGGGTGGTCACCTAGTGTCTTAATTAGGTCTCTGGGGTTGCTAGTTTTTCTAGTAAATGATCCAAGTCATCCCACATTCCCTGCACCCACAATTTAACAGAAAACCGACATTTCGGTATCTAACTCGTATTTTTCACTCTGGGCTTTGTTTCACCTAGGTTTTAGACACTAAGGGGGGTTTGTGGTCACGAATTACACCTCAATTGCATCTTCACTATCCAAAATCCCCTAACCATCCTGTAGGAATCTCCAAGTATCACTAAACTACACAATATCACCTTTAAACTAATATTGAAGTTAAAGTAAATGAATTACTAAACTAAATGTGAAAGAAATATCTCATTTGGCAAACCCTAGAATCCCCTAGAGCTCAAAATCCAATTTTTCTTGATCTCCCAAACTTGTAGTGAGCTTGTGCACATTTTTAATGAAGGGAATGTATGGTTTTGATGCATTTTTTGGGTTGTTGTGAGGTGTAGGAGTAGACGAAAGGAGGAGGGCAGCCATGAGAGGAAGAGGAGGGAAAATGATGAAGAAAATAATGAAGGAGGACAATGAGCCATGGTTCAAAGAGACCCTCACCCCCTCTCTCTCTCTTCTCTCTCTTGCCCATACCCATTTCTTTAATATTTCCTTTTTCTTTTCTTATGGTTTTGTTTTGTAAAACAATTGCAAAAACCACAATGAAGCCATGCATAATGAAGACTTGAAATCATGTTTCATAAAAATGTAACAAGTATTTTTAGAAAATGTGACATGGCGCATGTCATGAAGCCTAATCAAGATAAATGCATGATTAGTGAACATTAATCAAGTTTAGAAATAAACTTGTATATAATTAATTATAAAAGTTTATAATTTTCCTAAATCGCATAAACCCCTCTAAAAATCACCATTCAATTTAATTTTCCAATATTTTTCAAACTATCGGTATATAATTATACCACATCATTAAAACTAATCTCACACATTAAAATATTCATGATATTTATTATTTTAATTATTTAACTTTCCAAAATAATATTTTTTTTCCTGAAATGTTACAGGGGTAATCCTAGAACAAAAAAGAAAATATATACAACGGTGACATCGACCTCAACCCGGTCGTGCCCCAAACAAATAGTATACAAACAGGCAGTGACGGCAATCGATATGTCGAACGCTCGCCCCGCGATATCAAATGTACAAATAAAACTAAACTGTACTAATATTGCACCAAAGCTATCCACTACGACGATTCCGCAACAACACAGCACAACACATAACATCAACGTGAATGTCACGTTCGCATACCCGTTTAAAAGAGCTATAGCAATTAGACAAGTTGTACCACTCTAATGACATTCACGGTCGCAGATAGAAATGTATGTACTATAAACTTTAAACAATGTTAGAAATATCGACTTCGAAATAACCCCGAATAGCCCCAAACAACTAGATAAAACCATATCTAAACTGGGCTAACTACCAATACCACCGAACCAATATTCCAGAAACTAAAGCACACTACAAATTATAAGTTCCAATTCCAATCCCAGACCGACCAGCTCGGAAATTTGGCTAATGTAGCCGGGTCCATTGTTGAATTAGGGGCTCGTGTATGGTGTGTGCTCTAGCGGTCGTCTAGGTAGTCTTCTGCAGTTACTAAAATATTTTTAGAAGACTCAGGAAAAATAGATAGAGAATGGAATATGGGTTGGTGTTGATTTGGACTTATTTCGGTTTCGATACATTAACATCGTTTAAACAACTAGTATGTGGTTAATGAGTTGGCTATGATACCATGTAAGGTTACGCCAGCACCCCGGCCATCAATCCGTAACCAAACGCGGAACAAAAACTTTAAAAAACGGGCGCTAACGGAATCCTAATCGACGGATCGTACCATTAGCCCTATACTAGTTATCATAAAGGAGTTTAGAGAGGTTATACCGATCGATTCGTGTCCTTCGGTCTTCAACCTCTGTCCTAAGCTCTTCGCGGCTTCCTCAATCAAGTTCGTTCTTCTGTCTCTCTCGTCGAAGACGATCCACATCGAGGATTCTTAATACGGGCTCCCGCATCAAAACCGAAGCAACTCGGGCATCCAGTTTGCTAGCCTAGATGCCCAAGATGAAGTAGAGATAGTGTGTGATCATTTTGTCTCAAATCACCCATGGATTCTCAACTCATGAGAGGGTATGGGTGGAGGTGAAGAAGAAGCCATTGGGGGAAAATAGTGAGCTCAAGTTTTTGGCTAAAAAAAAAACCAACTCAAGAAAGTATCTGTTTTTTCTTGTGTTTTGTGTTGTGAGAAAGTTGTGATGAGCTAAAGAAAAGTCCTAGCACTAGAAAAGATCTGCTCTCTCACAAATATCTCACACCAAAACAAAAACAATGCATCATGACACACAAGACCCAACACCATGAGTCACCATGCCACAATCAATGCACCATGCCAAGACTTGCACTCACACTTTCCATCACAACAATATTAAACATTTAAACAAAACCCTAAATGTTTAATACTAGAAAAAGAAATGGCATCTTCAAAAGTAATCTTGTAACGGATTACAAGAATACCCCTCATCCGTATATACATACATGCATCCGTATTCCTACTGAATACGAATACAACGAGACGAAAATAATCCAACAATATAATACTAGGATCCGGCTTAAACCAAAGCCCACTAGTATTATCCGTCCGATCATGATCCTTGCACAAGTGCAGGTATATGATCGAACCCTGCCATAAAACCATACGGACTCTACAACGTTTTGCCCGAATCTGGGAAACCCTCTGTGTGGGACTCTAAAGACTCGTCAATACGCTGGCAGTAGATTTAACCACAAAGCACGTCGGTGGCACTAGCTGTACGTAACGGCTACCCAGGTATTGAGCGAAAGGGAGGCCGATGAGCGAACTCATCCTGAAACCCTACTGAGCCTGACAGTGGCAATATCCGTACAGTCCGGTCCGTTCGTCTATGAGTATCGCATATCGAGTCTAGGGGGGTGGATAAAGTCAGACCCCTAATAACGCGATATTTAGTGTCGGCATGAAAGCTATCACCAATTGAGAAACTACCGATCCTAGATCAGTAATTCTCGACTACCCCGGCCGAAGATTTCTGGTGATGGCCACTCGTGCACTCTGCGATATCAACCCCCAATACCGGGAGAGACGAATCCCTTAACGATCCGCTCACTGCCTCCATATGGCTCGGGACTGTGCCCAACTAAACCCTGTTTGCACGACTCCATTGAGCCGTGGTAGGGTAGTAATCAAAGCACAGTGAGAACTCACACGAGACAAATAACGATCTCAGGTCGATAGACTAACCTATACACATGTCACCTGGGAACTGCTATCTGACAATAGGTATAATACCAACTAGCATGTTTCCGGCGAGTCCGTCTGGTGTACTCATAACCCAATGAGCACCTGTATACATCTTAGGTGAACCAACTGACACCAATGGCTTGTGAGTCCAGCCACCGCCCCTCGTCGGGGTCTCGATCTGTATACACTAGTCTACTCTCGGAGTATCGATGCCCAGTCTCGAAACTCCCACGACTAGGGACACTTTAAGGATGTGCTTATAGACCACCCAACTCTCACGTATATGATCGCCATCATACTGCTGGTAGTCAAGTAAGAATCATATGGGCTCTATCAACATGTAATAGTGATCTGTAATGTCACCTGAAACATGTACACGATGATAAAGATAAACCAAATAGCATACTATCATCTCTAGTAAGACTGTCCTCCCGGTATAGGTCATCCCTCAATCATTGCAATCACATGCCTGTGATCCAATAATTTACTTGAGGGCACTATAGCCAACAGTGCCAAGGTATGATGTCTGAGCTTCGTTATTGCGAAGATCAGCGCCAGACAATACTTTTCGATGGAGGAATAGTTGCTTTCTACCCCCAGGAGAACCCGACTTAAATAGTACAGAGCTCTCTCCTTTCTTTGATCGTTCTCTTATGCCCACAATACGCCTAGAGAACCCTCAAGGGCCATTGTATATAAGATAAGGGGTTTTCCCTTAACCGGAGAGGCTAATACTGGCGGATTTTGCATGTGTTGTTTGATTTCGTCTAGTGTGTTTTGGCGCTTCTGATCTCAGACGAACGGGGTCCCCTTCTTCATCAGATGATTGTAGGGACGGAATTTTCTGGAAAGGTTAGCTATGAACCGCCGGATATACAGAAGGTTTCTTTAGAGAGATCGCAGTTGTTTGAGAGTTCTTGGCGAAGGTATTTCCATAATCGCCTTGATTTTTGAGGGATCAATTTCAATAACTCGGTGACGAATGTTGAATCCCAGGAATTTTCCTGAGGAGATTCAAAATGCTCATTTCAAAGGGTTCATTTTTAGATTATACTTCCGAAAACGTTGGAACACTATTTTTAGATGTTCCCAATGTTCCCCATGAGATTTGCTCTTCACCACAAGGTCGTCGATGTAGTATTTGACAATCTCGTGTATGAGGTCATCGAAGAACTTTGTCATGGCCCTTTGGTGGGTAGCATCGACATTCTTCAAGCAGAAGGGTATCACCTTCTAACAGAATACGCCTAACGGGGTCCGAAAGGCGGTATGCTTCTGGTCTTCAGGATCCATTTTTATTTGGTTGTATCCTGAAGATCCATCAATGAAGGAGAATACCTCGTGGGTGGACGTGTTATCGATCATCAGCTCGGTAACGGGTACTGGGAAGTCATCTTTCGGACATGCTTTGTTGAGGTCCCGAAAGTCCACGCAGATGCGAACTGTCCCATTTTTCTTTATCACTGGAACGATGTTAGAGATCCAATCGGGATATTGAACCTCTTGGATAAAGCCGGAGTCGATTAGTTTCTGGACTGCAGCGTTGATACTCATCTCAAGTTCAAGCCGCATCCTTCTTGGTGCCTGTTTGATCGGCTTTATATCTGGCGATATGGCCAGTTTATGTACCGCTACTTCTAGATCTGGACCCAGCATTTTGGAGTGGATCCATGCGAAACAGTCTTTGTACTTAATAAGCACATCTTTGAGTGTGGCTACCTGTTTTTCAGATAGTAGTTCACTGACAAACGTCGGTCTCGGATCGTCTTCCGTTCCTAAGTTGATTTTTCTTAGGTTGTCTGTCGTGGTGTGTATCCTTTCCTCCAGCTCTTTTGGTGCCGGTGGAAATTCTGAGATCTCCTCATCATCTTCTTCATTTGTGAAGCACCCGAAAAGTTCAATCATATTCTCGTCCTCTCCCTTTTTTGAGAGAGTTACCATATGACAGGTACGAGTCCGCTTCCATTTTCGCGGTCGAGCTGGTCCTATCCTAACGGTATAAGTCATCTTTGGCTCATGTTTTTGTGGCGGGGATACCCTCCAGCTGTCGGATAATATAAATCTGCCTTGTTGATACTGGTCCTCTACTCGGTCCTTGAACGTGAAGCAGTCTTTAAGGGGGTGATCTCCTGTTCGGTGATAGGAGCAATAATTCGGATGATGGATCTCGTTTATTTGTTTGGGGTGCCAAGACTTGGGAAGTATCATCATTTGGTACTTTATGACAAGGTTGAATATTTTCCCTGTCTTGTTCTACGGGAAAGATTATTCTCGGCCCATCTTCTTTATAAAAGATGAGCTCTAATCGAGCTTTTCTCGATTGAACGACATCTTAGACCCGCTTTGTTTCCTTTGAACGTTGTTTGCATTCCTTGCCCTATTTTATCTCGATTTCGGGATTTCCTCCCTTCTTGAGAACACATAGCAGACTAAAGATGAAGAGTCTTACAGTTTACTTCTTCCACTGATTGCTTACTGAGACGCTGCGTCTTGGATTTTTCACAACTGGCCATTTCACGGCTGTGTTGTCCCGGCTCGCTTGACAAGCTTTTTTTATTAGCTTGTCAATTTGTTTTTCAAGCGACGGATTTAACGTTTTCAAAGCGGGATCTCGCTCCGATTCGACGTCATGGCTACTTGGAAGAGCGTTTTTCTCTTCACTCGAGCTGTTTACAACGTGACAATTGTAGATTTTCTCCTGTTTCTTGGACCGAACGTATCCTAGCCCAGTTGTTTCCATTTTCCCGTTGGGCTTCTTTTGCTGAGTTCCGGGAATATCCCAAATCTTTTTGTAGAATTGGGTATGCCGAACTGTTTGTTCGAGAGGTATCCTTGATGCTTTAACAGTTTCTTTAATCTCTCCGCATAATATCTTAGCATACGGATGGGATGGAATCTGTCAAGAGTAGGGTCGACACCATGCCAGACTTCTTTTTCTACCCTGGTCTTCATAGATTTGTAGAAGAGGATCGTCTTTTCACCTCTTCTCCTAGGAGGCACATAGAAAGTTTGTAGTTCTTGTATGTTGTATGTATCGAGCGCATCAAGTTTCTTGTAGTGTCGAGGTCGAGCTATCATGATTTGGAGACTCTTATCTGCTTCGGCAAAAGTCTGTATCGACGGGCGGACGGAGAATACTGCATTGGCCTCATTCTCGTAGTCACTGCCAAAAACCAAAATAGGAATAGATGGTCCGGGCTTATTGTTTTGCCTTTGGGGTTGCCCCGAGTAAAATATTTGTTTATCTTGCTCGGTGTCGCTTCCAAAGATCGGGATGGTGGCTGCGGAGTTTTTTGTATTATCCGGCTTGTGGCACCTTTCAGTATCCTTAAAGTCTGGCAGAAAGTACTTCGCATCTTCATACTTCTGCACTTTATTTACGGAGAACGGATTGAGTTCTCTCGTGACGGTGTACTCCGAGCTATCCTTGAAATACTTCATATACTGATGTTGCGTAGAAAGGACGATGTTGTACTCGTGTAACCAAGGTCTACCGAGTAAAGAGTTGTAGCAAGTCTTGACGTCAATGACATTAAATTTTATGTCAGTGACGAACAGCCCAAAGTGTAGCGTCGGTATTATGAACTCGAGTGTCCGTAACGACTGTGAGTCGAACCTGGAGATGGTAATTTTATCTCGGGAAAGGTGCTGAACATTCATGCAAATTTCCTTCAGCACTCTCACGTTGAGAAGATTAACGGAGGATCTATTGTCGGCAAGGATTTTCCCTATCTTGATATCATGGTAGTACCCGGTGACGTATAGCGGTCGATTATGTTCACACGTACCGAGAAGTAGATCTTCATCGCTAAATGTAATATCAGCAGTGTGGACCTCTGCCAGTTCATCTTTCATCTTCTCTTCTGCGAAAAAAGTTTGGAACTGATCGGGCTCTTGTAAGGCCTTGATCAGGGAATCTCGTGCCTCGTTGGACAGGAGGAGAGCATCCAATATGCTTAGCTACGAGGGTATTTTTCTCATATGTGCTAGAACGTTGTAATCCACCTTGTTTTTCTTAGGTGGGTCCTTTGCGGCGAGCTCTTTGACTGCTTCTTCATTAAGGGCGATTTCGTCGGGTATCTTCCCTTTCCCTTTGTTTTTTTGTTCGAACCTTTATTTGTAGGTCTAAGGTACTTCTCAGGTACCGTACGGTTTTGCAGTTGAATGTTTTCACAATTCTTCTCCTCTTCTTTTCCAGAGGCGGAGTCTTCAAAGAGAGAGACAAGGGGTGTTTCGTCCTCAGAATCGCCCCCGAAGGTGAGAACTTGAGGGTTTTTTCCTTCTGAACTAGTACCAACCATATGATAGTTACCAATCGTTTCATCATGCGCGTTCGTCTGGCTATTTTGATGTCAACGAGCGCGAGCTTCGCACTTCTCCTTCTTGAAATGTTTTCGATGGGCAACATACCCTTGCCGCCACTTCTTGAAGGCATCGCATTACTTGATGGTGTGGGTGACCCTTCGATGATATAGGCGGTATTTTGGATGCGATTCTCCTCCGTCGGAGTATGGGACTCCAGGAGTAATCCTTATGAGAGGTGGTAGCCTCATCCCTATTGATAGGGCTTTAGCGAACCGCTTCTCAGTTTTAATCCTACTCTTATTTTGCATGCGTGTTTTGGTTTGGTCGAAGCACTTTACGACTCATCCTCACCGCAGCTTCTTTATTCAGACGCTGACGCTTAGCCTTTTCATTTATGGCTGTCTCGCGTTCTCTGTCGTCTTGCTTTTTTGAAAGGTTGGTGAGAGACTTTTAAACGAAACCTTATGAATCTTGATACTTCTAACATTTGGTTCTCTATTTTAATATATGAATTATTCTCATCTTCATCTTCTTCATCATCTTATCTCCTCCACTATAGACAAGCTTTGCAATCAAGACATGATTTTAAAACGAGTGGAAGTAATGAATTTCAGAAATCAAGAGAGCAAAAGCATGCACACATAGAATCATGAACAAAGAATAAAACTTGATACAAACTAGAAAGCTAAAAACAAGAGGTGGTGCGTTACAACCTTTGTAGCGCGTTAGCCATCTCTCCTTGAATTCTGGCTAGTCTCCACGAAGCTCGGAATAAGCTTGCTCGATGATCTCCTTGTTGAAGATGATCCACCTTGTGATAACTCCAATACAAGTTTTAGTTTCAAATTGATCTAATCAAAATAAAGCAACCTACTAATTAAACTTACTAAGAATGATTAGTAGGGGATGTAAAATAATTAACTTACTTAATTTTTCTATTTTTCTTTTTCCATTCCTCACTTGAGAAAAACTCAAGAGAAGAGCCATGGAGATAAGAATGAATGAGGATATGATAATGTTCAAGATGAGAACAAAATAATCAAAAAAATGAGTCATTACTAAATGAGTCATCAAAGAAAAACACCTCATGAATTCTACAACCATCCAAATCTATGACTCATTCTCTTTTCTTTTAAAATGAAATAAAAGAATATCAATGTTCTCAATTGAACCATATGATTCTTATACACCCATATCTTATATATCAAAATACATGTCACAATATTTATATCAAATATAAATATTAATAAAGAGAAGAAAATAATAAAATGAGCGTGGTATTAGTTAATATATAAATATATAAATATACATTTAACCATTAAATCAACACTTAATTTAGTAATCCAGCTATATCATATATATACCCGCTAATATAGATAAACACCCGATTAAAATACGTGTATCAAATATACGTGTTTAATCGAACTCCTGAACGTATCCCTATATGTGCCTTATATTGTTTCGCATGTGCTGTGAAAACTCTGCGTGGGACTCTAAAAACCCGACAATACGCTGGCAGTAGGTTAGGACCATATCTATAGTCCACAAGTACGTCAGCGGTACTATCTACATGTAATGGCTATGCAGGTATTGATCGAAAGAAGGTCAACGAGCAAGCTTATCCGAACCTTGCAAAGTCTATCAGTGACATTACCGTACAGTCTAGACTCTTCGCCTGAGAGTATCGTATATCGGGTCTAGAGTTTGGAATCTATCAGATCCTAATAACTTGATAAGTCGTGCGATAGAGAACTTATAACCAACCGGAAATACAACTGATAATACTCATCTGTTTATCTCCACTGCGATGACCATCGACTTGTTGTTATAGTGATGTCCTGCACAGCGCGACATCAACTCCTTATACCGGCAGAGACGAATCCCCTCGACCACCTCCATGTGCTTCGGGAATATACTCAACAAAAACCTGTTTGCACGACTCCTTTAAATCGTGGTAGGGTAGAAGTTTAAGTATAGTGGGAACACACATGAGACACTATGATGATCTCAGGTCCTAAGGACCACCCTATACCCATGTCATAAGAGAACTGCTACCCGACATTGGTATATCACCAATTAGGAGTTCTCGGTGAGTCCGTCCAGTGTAACTCATCCAATAAACATATGTATACAACCCTCGATATCAAACACCAATAACTGCAGGATTAGCTATCTCCTTCCAACCAAGTCAGGAAACGTACACACTAGTCTAAACTGGAGTACTGATACCCAGTCTCGATACTCCTACGACTAGGGAATTTTAAGGATGTGCTTATCGACTGCCCATACCCAACTAGTATGATCTCTATCATCGTCCCGGTGTCAAGTAAAATCCTATAGCTTTATCTCATGTCTAAATAATACGTGATGGTGAATAAAACTCATCAAATGAAAGATAAACACAAAGCAGATAGCATCATATCATCTCGAGTAAGATTGTTCTCACGTATAGGTCCTCCCTTAATTACAATAATTGACTTGAGGGCACCTTTATCCAATAATGTCTAGTGACCAAAATCTTCGTATCGCTTTATAATATTTACACTAATTAAAATTTTAAACCGAAAAGAACCTTTTACTATGCATAATTATATCAATAGAAAATATTGATGAGAAGAACGAATTTTATAAGCTTAAAAAGTGGAGAGTTGTTAGAGGTTTTAAGCTTATGGGTTAATATTAGTCTCACATTGGATTGAGAGCGGAAAATCCAACTCTTTATAATAGTTCTCATTATATCATGTTTAATTAGGTTATGACAAGTGGGACAATTCTTATGCGCTTATAATATAATATTATTCAAAGTCTTAATTGGAGAGGCTTGATTTGAATTCAGAATTCAACCTTTTGAATTTCGAAAATTCTGTTATTTTACGTTTTGAATTTTGACTTTTTGAATTTCAAAATGATCAAGAGTTGTCTAAAAATTACCTTAGCAGTTTCTGCTAATGGTCACAATTTTAAAAAGCCGTGACTTTTGAAAGTCTATAAAAAGGAAGGCTTAACTCATTTATTTACACAACACCTTCTTCTCTAATTTTCTGTCTCAAATAAGAATTTCGAAGTTCTTTCGATTTTTGCTGGTCGTAAGAACTTCGGACTCTGTTGTATCCTAAAAAAAGCTTTTCTGAAAACCCTTTAGCAAACTTTTCGAGTGTGATCAAGTAAATTCTTGAAGAAAACCGACTGCGCCTCAAAGTAATAATTTAATTTACTTGTTCCCATTTTTCCAATTCCTATACCAAATTTTCTAACACTTTTTTCATTAAACAGTATCGTCATAAATAATCAACTAATTCCACAATTATCATCATAAATAATTGCCAACCAAGTAGATTTATTAACTTTATCCCACATCAATTTATTTTCGCTGTAACAGTTGAATAAGAGGAACACTGCAAAAAAAAAATAGAATAGAATTGATCCATTAAACAGTCTATAAGACACATATTATCACATAAATTAATTTTGTCAATTTGTTTTGCTATATCATTTGAGTAAAGATGAAGATTGCAAAACAATTAGATTTGACCTGTAATATATATATATATATATATATATATATATATATATATATAGATAGATAGAGAGAGAGAGAGAGAATAGAGGAAAGATGTCATAGGAGGGAATTTCCTCATATGGCGTCGAAAAAATACAACATCCATCGTGTTTTCCGACGATCGGAACTCATCATATTCATCGTTATCATGTAAAGATGTTAGAGGAAAGATGGCATAGGAGGGAATTTCCTCATATGACGTCGAAAAAATACAACATCCATCGTGTTTTCCGACGATCGGAACTCATCATATTCATCGTTATCATCTAAGATGTGGGTACATCAAATTTCATGTGATTCTACAACTTTTTCACCGTTGAATTAGTGAGTTCAAAATTAACGGTTTACCGACAATAGAACTTTATACATTGCTAAATCAACGGTGAAAAAGGTGTAGAATCACATGAAATTTGATGTACCCACATCTTATGATAACGATGAAGATGATGGGTTCCGATCGTTGGAAAACTCGATTGGGGTGTCGTTTTCGACTCCATAAAAGGAAATTCACTCCTCTTTCCTCCATTATTCTCATATATATATATATATATATATATAGATTAATGGAGGAAAGAGACCATAGGAGGGAATTCCCTCCTATGGCGTCGAAAAAATACCCCCTTCACCAATTTTTCCGACGATCGGCCCCCATCATCTTCATCGTCATCATTTAAGATGTGGGTACACCAAATTTCATGTGATTCTACAACTTTTTCACCGTTGATTTAGTGGGTTCAAAATTAACGGTTTACCGACAATAGAACTTTTTACATTGCTAAATCAACGGTGAAAAAGTTGTAGAATCACATGAAATTTGGTGTATCCACATCTTAAATGATGACGATGAAGATGATGGGGGCCGATTGTCGGAAAAATTGGTGAAGGGGGTATTTTTTCGACGCCATAGGAGGGAATTCCCTCCTATGGCATCTTTTCTCCATTATTCTCAGATATATATATATATATATATATATATATATATATATATATATATAAACTTTAGATATTATAATAAATTTTGGGATACATTGATGAAGGAAAGCTTCTGGCTGCAAGTTGATGTCGCCAAGGAGAGGAGCCTTTTTTGGGAGCAAAAGATATTTGCTTTGGTTCTTAGGACCTGTTTGGTTGCAAGATTAGGAAAGAATTGGACTCTCGAATTCAAAAAAGTGAGGATTCCACAATTTTGTGTTTGGTTGTAGAATTTGGATTTATAGGATTTCTTTGTTTTTTATGGGGGGCCCACCGCAAAAAAAGGATTCTTGAATCCTCAAAAATTTGGAGAATTTGCAAGGATTTGGCACTATTCATTATACTTTTAGATGGGGCCTGAGGTACTTTATTTATTTAATAATCCTCTCTCTATCTCTCTCTCTAAAATTCTGGAATCCAAATTCCATTTTCTTTCCACCAACCAAACAAGGATTACAAGGATTTACAAATCCAATACTAGAAATCAAATACCAACCAAACAATAAATTACCAAATCCAGAAATTTTCAACCGTACTATTTTGGAATCCAAATTTCATAATCTTGCAACAAACAGCCCCTTAGTGTTCGGGCGCACAACAGAGGCGAGGAAAGGGTTGGCGCGAATCACAGTGATACGTGAGGTGAGGTTTAATTTCAGGAAGAGAAAACACCCAAACCCTTTCTTTAATTAAGATCTAACGGTGGAAACAAATTTAATCTAAAGGCTGAGAATGGGGTGCGTGAATATTTAAAAGGGAAATTGTTTCCGGGGCCCATATAGAGAGATGACTTATTTTTAAACTCAGGTATTTTCAAAATTGTGAAAAACCTCGATACTTACAAAATACGGATGTTTCAAGCCCAAAATAGATTATGTATTATACTTAGAGTATTTATGCAGAAGTTCTAGATTTACCCTCATTCTTTTTAATGAAATACATATGGTTATTCTCTCAAAATAAATTATTTGCCACTATGATTCGCTTCTTCCTCCTTGCTTCTCTCCTAGTTCCTTATATTTTTCTCTCCAATCTATTCTTCCAAATTTGCATCTTCTTCATCTCCAATGCAATTCCTTCAATTCCCCATCTCCCTTTTTAATTTCTACATCTCTCCTTTCAAATGCCTAATTCCTATCCAATTCCTCTCATTCTTCTAACACCGCTCCCACTCCATCAATCTCCTCTTATATTTCCGGCATCTCACTTCCATGATAAGGATGGATTTGTGAATGAAAAAAGGAAAGAAATCGAAAACCAGGACAATCAATGATAAACAAGGAGTGACGTGACCTGGATCACGCCAAGATATTACCTTTCGTTGATCTGATGATGGCGGCGATGGATGACTGATATTGGATCCGGAGACAGGCTCCTGAAGCGTGTGGATCTCAATGGGTTTGAGGTTGGTTGGTCCGAGCTACCTACAAGGAAGCCCCGGGGTGGTTGTAGCACCGAGGACCCTCCGATGATCAAGTTAGAGAGGAAGTTCGAGCAGAGTAACGGCTTAGTGGAGTAAAAATGGCTTACTTGAACCGTCTGAAGGAGGGGTTTATATAGCGGTGGCGGCAGGCAGGCAGGCGCGAGAATCACGCCGGCCGTTACGCTCCCGACGTCATGCCCGCGTGATGGGCGGGATCTCCCATTAATGGCAAGACAGGCTCGTTAATGGGGGATCGTGATGGCGTGGAACGTGGGATGTGGCCGGCGGATATCTCGCGCATGGCGAGATTCGCGGGATGACGGTTGTGCCTGTGAGCGGTGTCGTTGGTCGGCTGATGAGACCGAGGAAGATGACCTCGGCGGGAGAGCTTGCGGACTATCTTGGTTCTGCGGTAGCCCGGAGACGAGCTGTGAAGCCGAGGAGGCCAATTGTGCAGGGGGCTCGGAGGTGAGCCAGCGTTTGTTCGTAGGATGGGCATATGAGTGGTCTGGTCGGCCACTGTAGGTCCTTTCTTGTGAGCTTTGGGACACGTCATCTGCCACGTGTCATGATCTGGGAGATCACCGATATCGAGCATCATCATTAGCCCCCCACTCTCGTCCCGATCAGCTGACGGGTCAGGTCGAGAGTGGTCTGCCGGGTCACCCGAGGTGAGCTCCTTTCCGAAGATATCGTCGGGACGTGTTCCGGGGCAATCTGTTGTATTTTCTGGATGACGCCAGCGAATCAGGGGTGCGATCTTTGCATTAAAGAGGGTGCGCCGGATCGTGCATACTTTCGCTGAAGCGACAGCCCATGTCTCGGGCGCTGGTTGGCTGACGTGACAGGACGCAGACCTCTGGCGTCTGATGGGATACGGCCAATGCGCGTGCGGCTGGTGGAGCGATCATGGCCGTCGAACGCACTGAACCGTTTCGGCGGGAGATGACTGTCGCCGTAGGATGTGTACGCTGGCAGCTATAAATAGAGGTGGGTCCGGTTCAGGGCCCATATCTCTTCATATTTTCCTCGTTCTGAGTTTTGTAAGCTCGGCGCTCTCCTCTTGAGGTCGGATCTCTGTGTTTTCTCTCCCGAGGACTTCTCTCCATCAGGTTAGATGTCTTCTTTTTCTTTTTTATGCTTCTTCTCTTTCTGAGTAGAGCCTGCTTCTCCCTTTGGCAGGACAAATAGATCGATCCAGGACTCTTGGAACCCTCGGTGCTCCGTCCCGGAGGGGGGCCGGCGGTGCGGCCGTGCCTCCAGCTGAATCGAGCCCCGCACCAAATGTGCCGCCTGTTGGATATAGTGCCTTCAAAGTCAATTATTGGATCGCAGGCACGTGATTGCAATGATTGAGGGATGACCTATGCCGGTAGGATAGTCTTACTCAAGATGATAGTATGCTATCTGGTTTATCTTTATCATCGTGTACTTGCTTTAGGTGACATTACAGGTCACTATTGCACGTTGATAGAGCCCATAGGATTCTTGCTTGACGGCCAGCAGTATGATGACGATCATATACGTGGGAGCTGGGGTCTATAATCACATCCTTAAAGTGGTCCCTAGTCGTGGGAGTTTCGAGACTGTGCATCGATACTCTATTAGTAGACTAGTGTATACAGTCGAGACCCCAACGATGGGCGATGGCCGGTCTCACAAGCCATTGGTGTCAGTTGGTTCACCTAAGATGTATACAGGTGCTCATTGGGTTATGAGTACACCGGACAGAACTCGCCGGGAACATGCTAGTTGGTATTATCCTGACGTCAGATAGCAGTTCCCTGGTGACATGTGTACAGGTTAGTTCACCGACCTGAGATCGTCATTTATCTCGTGTGAGTTCCCACTGTGCTTTGATTACTACCCTACCATGGCTCAAAGGAGTCGTGCAAACAGGTTTTAGTTGGGTACAACCCCGAGCCACATGGAGGCAGTGAGAGGATCGGCAAGGGTTTCGTCTCTCCCGGTATTGGGGGTGAGATCGCGCTCTGTCTAGAAGAGCTATTACACGAAGTCCTTGGCCAAGGCAGGAGATTTACTGGTAGGTATTCCAGTAGTATCTCAGGGTGTTCTGGGCTACACTCCGACACGACTTGTACCACTTTTGGGGGTCTGACTTTTACCAACCCCCTAGGCCCGACATGCGATGCTCATAGACGAACGGACCGGACTGTACGGATATTGTCACTGACAGGCTCAGTAGGGTGTCAGGATGAGTTCGCTCATCGACCTCCCTTTTGGTAAATACCTGGTAGCCCGTTACGTACGGCTAGTACCACTGACGTGCTAGTGGTTAAATCCACAGCCAAAATATTGACGAGTCTTTAGATTCCCCAACAGACAGTTTCTCAAATTTCGGGCGAAACTTTGTAGAAGCCGTATGATATATGGCAGGGTCCGATCATATACGTGCAGTAGTGCACGGATCATGATCGGGCGGATCATACTAGTGGGATTTGGTTTAAGCCGGATCATAGTATTAGATTTGTTGGATTACTTTAGTCTCATCGCATTCGCATTCAGTCGGAATGCGGATGCAGGTATGTATATACAGGTGAGGGGTATCCTTGTGATCCGTCACGAGTTTACTTTAGATGTTGCCGTATCTTTTTGTTGTTGTAAACATTTGGATTAATGTTTACAAATGGAAATTGTGAGCTTAAATCATCATTTTGTGCATTTAATGTGACATAAACTTTATTAGTGACTCATGGTCTCTTTTCTTGTGCTAATGTCACATTATGTGATTGATTTGTGTGTTGAAATGAGAGGATGAGAGAGAAGGGCAGCCATAAGGTTTTGGGTTTGCTCTTGTATTATCATACTCTCACTCTCTCATTTTGATATACAACACAAAAGAAAAGGGCTTGTGCTTCTTCTTCTTGCTCTAGCTCACAACCTCCATTGATGGCTTCATCTTCAACCTCCATCCATGCAATGGATGCAAGAGACAAAGTTGTCACACACATTCTCTATTTCGCCTTGGACACATCGGCTAGCGAACTTCGTGTCCGAGTTGCTTCGGATGAAGCGGGAGCCCGTAATAAGACTCGATGATGTGGTGCCCTTTCCGACGAGGAGATCGAGATCGGAGATGCCGCGAGGAGCTTGGGATGGTGGCCAAAGACCGAAGGACACGGATCGATCGGTATAGCCTTTCCAACCCTTCTCTAGTTTGCTAGTTGTAGGTTAATGGTTCGATCCGGATTTAAAGTATACGATAGCGCCGGATTTAAAGTATACGATAGCGCCGGTTTTGAAAAAGTTTTCGTTTCGAAAAAGTTTTCGTTTCCGCATTTTGGCCTCGGACAGACGGCCAGGGCGCTACCGTAGACTTACACCGCCGACGGCGGGGCCATCTGCCTCGTCAGGAGCTCCCGATGATTGTCCCGGCGGTGGCCAAAGGCTTCCACGAGTTCCCGAGCCCCAGACGAGGGATGCAGGAGAGGACGAAGACGGGGTTCCTCTTAAGAGGAAGAGGACGGTCTCTCGCACGCCACCGACAGAGATTCCGGAGGGGATTCCCGTGCTGGAGGGGGACGTCCATTTCGTGGTCCCGTCGGAGCTTTCCATTGCTGCCAGCCAGCCCGCTGGTATGGAGGAGTCGGCCGGGGGCAAGATTCCGCGGGGGACCCTGAGGGCCCAAATGGCGGCTATAGCTCAGGAGGCAGTTCAGGTATGTACTCCCTCATGTGTTATTTCGAGCGCCCTCTCCTTAGTTCGAGTGTCCCTAAGTCTCTCTGCCGTTTTTCGTCAGGTCCTTCAGCACTGCGCCCTCGTTACTCATATGGAGGCCGAGGGGGCTATCCATACTATGAAGCCAGCAGGAGAGTCTTCTTCGGAGGCCGAGGATCTGTGGCTTGAGCTGCGTCTGGAGAGGCAGATGATGGCCGTCCTTGAAGCCCGGTCTGCCATCGCGGAGCTCGCCGTCTCAAAGTATCGGGAGTCCTATCACCGCCTGAGTGAGTCCTACCGAGTCATCGAGGCGAAGTTGGCGGAACTGGCCGATCGCTTTGCAGCCATGAAGAAGGCGAGGGATGCCAGCAGGCGGGATGCCGAGGCGGCGCTTCAGGCGGCGGAGGTTGCCGAGATCCGGGCTAGAAAGGCGGTGACTGATTACAATGGGTCGGACCAGTTTTACGTCAACCTCGGCGAGGTCTCCGCCATTGCATGGAACAAAGCTCTTGATGCCGTCAAGGAGCAGTTTCCGGAGTTTGCCTACAGTGATCTTCGTGCTCGGATCCCACTTTCAGTGGTCATGCCTCCGGCCGATGGTGATGAGGGAGGCGAGGTCTAGGCTGGGCTTGCGGCCCGAACTTTTTGGCTTTTCCTCCTCTCTCTTTTGTAAGCCTTCGGGTAATTTGATAAGGCTGGGGAGCCCACAATACCCTTGTAAAGACTTTTGGCTTTGTGAATAAAAACTTTTTGCAGTTATGTTTGCGCGCGTATTTTCCTTTGTCGGTAAACACATATATTTGCACAGTATTGCCTTCGTATTATGTCGGTTCTTCGTCTACCGATTACGCGTCGAGTTGAATCTGTTCACTTGCCAAGTGTGCAAAGACCGGCGGGAAGACGATATCTCTATAGCCCCGAAGTCGAGGTGGAGATCGCTCAGATATAGATAGACCGGATGCCTCTTGGTGAGGTCATGTTCTTTAGCGTTGAAGGCACGGAGAGGCACGCTAAGGACTGACCAAGTAGGGTAGCTGCTCAGTTGCCTCCTGGCGAGGGCTTTGATCCCTGGCGTCATGGGGTAGGGAGCTACCGGCCAGGGATAACCGAGCGAGGGCGGGCCCGGTTGCCTCTTGGCGAGGGCTCGGATCCCTGGCGTTGCGAGGTAGGGAGCTACTAGCCAGGGATAGCCGAGCATGGTAACCGCTCGGCTGCCTCTTGTTGAGAGCTTCTGATCCTTAGCGCGGGAGGGGCCGTAAGGGCCCTACTAAGGACGGGCCGAGCAAGGTTGCTGCCCGGTGCCTCTTGGCGAGGGCTTTGATCCCTGGTGTGTTGGGGTAAGGAGTTACCAGCCAGGGATAACCGAGCAAGGGCGGGCCCGGTTGCCTCTTGCAAGGGCTTTTGATCCTTAAGGACGGGTCGGGCAGGGTTGCTTCCCGGTCCCTCTTGGCGAGGGCTTTGATCCCTGGCGTTGTGGGGTAGGGAGCTACCGGCCAAAGATAACCGAGCAAGGGCGGGCCCGGTTGCCTCTTACGAGGGCTTTTGATCCTTAGCGCGGGAGGGGCCGTAAGAGGCCTACTAAGAATGGGCCGAGCAGGGTTGCTGCCCGGTGCCTCTTGGCGAGTGTTTTGATCTTTAAGGATGGCCAAGCAGGGTCGCTGCTCGGTGCCTCTTGGCGAGGGATTTGATCCCTGGCATTGAGGGGTAGGGAGCTACCAGCCAGGGTTAACCGAGCAGGGTAGCCGCTCGGCTGCCTCTTGGTGAGGGCTTTGATCCCTGGCGTTGTGGGGTAGGGAGCTACTAGCCAGGGATAGCCGAGTGGGGTAGCTGCTCGGCTGCCTCTTGGTGAGGGCTTAGATCCCGGGAGTTGCGAGGTAGGGAGCTACCGGCCGGGGTTAGCCGAGCAGGGACGCCGCTCGGCTGCCTCTTTGCGAGGGCTTTGATCCCTGGCTTTATGGGGTAGGGAGCTACCAGCCAGGGATAGCCGAGCGGGGTAGACGCTCGGCCGCCTCTTAGTGAGGGCTTAGATCCCGGGCGTTGCGAGGTAAGGAGCCACCGGTTAGGGATAGCCGATCAGGGTAGCCGCTCGGCTGCCTCTTTGTGAGGGCTTCGATCCTTAGCGTTGGAAGGGCCGTGGGAGGCCTGCTAAGGATGGACCGAGCAGTGAAGCTGCTCAGTTGCCTCTTGGCGAGGGCTTTGATCCCTGGCGTTGTGGGGTAGGGAGCTACCGGCCAGGGATAGCCGTGCAGGGTAGTCGCTCGGCTGCCTCTTGGTGAGTGCTTCGATCTTTAGTGCTGGAGGGGCCGTGGGAGGCCTGTTAAGGATGGACCGAGTAGTGAAGCTGCTCAGCTGCCTCTTGGCCAGGGCTTTGATCCCTGGTGTTATGGGGTAGGGAGCTACCAGCCAGGGATAGCCGAGCAGGGTAGCCGCTCGGCTGCCTCTTGGTGAGAGCTTTGATCCCTGGTGTGTTGGGGTAGGAAGCTACCGGCCAGGGATAACCGAGAAAGGGCGGGCCCGGTTGCCTCTTGCGAGGGCTTTTGATCCTTAAGGACGGGCCGGGCAGGGTTGCTGCCCGGTGCCTCTTGGCGAGGGACTTTATCCCTGGCGTTGTGGGGTGGGGAGCTACCAGCCAGGGATAACCGAGCAAGGGAAGGCCCGGTTGCCTCTTGCGAGGGCTTTTGATCCTTAGAGCGGGAAGGGCCGTAAGAGACCTACTAAGGACGGGCCGAAAAGGGTTGCTGCCCGGTGCCTCTTGGCGAGGGCTTTGATCCTTAAGGATAGCCGGGCAGGGTTGCTGCCCGGTGCTTCTTGGCGAGGGCTTTGATCCCTGGCGTTGTGGGGTAGGGAGCTACCAGCCAGGGATAGCCGAGCGGGGTAGCCACTTGACTGCCTCTTGGTGAGGGCTTAGATCCCGGGCGTTGCGAGGTAGGGAGCTACCGGCCGGGGATAGCCGAGCAGGGAAGCCGCTCGGCTGCCTCTTTGCGAGGACTTTGAGCCCTGGCGTTATGGGGTAGGGAGTTACCAGCCAGGGATATCCAAGCGGGGTAGCCGCTCGGCTGCCTCTTGGTGAGGGCTTAGATCCCGGGCGTTGTGAGGTAAGGAGACACCGGCCGGGGATAGCCGAGTAGGGTAGCTGCTCGGCTGCCTCTTGGTGAGGGCTTTGATCCTTAGCGCGGGAGGGGCCGTAAGGGGCCTGCTAAGGATGGACCGAGCAGGGTTGACGCCCGGTTGCGCAAGAATTTACCGACCCTCCAGATGCGTGAACATCGGGAAGGGCAATAGTCACGGATGATATATGTCAGGGACGTACGGGGGGAAGGTGGAAAGTTTCGTGAAGCCGCGTCAGTATCGCCACGTGGAGGCGTGGCATTGGATTGGCTGCCGCGATTCCCAAGATTTACGCCGGTATGCATGAGAATCCAGGTCCGAGGGCAGTGCGTCGGGTGCTTCTGTGGCGTCTCGGGTCTGCGCGCTGTGTCGGTAAGAGCAGGATATAGCGGCGAGGGCTCGGCTAACGGAAATATACTCCAAGTATCACCAGGAGTACTTCCTTGATCCCGTTCCACCTTTGTTGTAACCTTTCCTTTTTCTGTAAGGCTGAGTAGCCCATAATACCTTTTTGGATGAATAAGACTCTTCTTTTGCAATGTTCTAGCGTTCCCTTCTTGTTATTTGAATGGAAAGGACTTTTTAGAAAAATTTACATTGTATTTGTGAAAGGAGATGTACACACTCGTAGGTATTCATTTTACTGGTACAGCTTGAGCTTCTCAGCGTTGTAATGCCGTAGAAACTCGCGCCCCTCCGCGTCCTGCAAGCGGTAGGCTCCGCCAGGAAGCACCTCGGAGACGAGGAAAGGACCGTCCCATTTCGGAGAAAACTTATGCAGCCTGCCTTGATCGACGAACTCGTTTCGCCGTAGGACGAGATCTCCGGTCTTGAAGAAGTGACGCTTGACCCGCGCGTTGTAGTATCGGGCAGTTTGCTGCTGATAGGCGGCAGCCCTGATCTGAGCCCGGTCTCGTTTCTCTAACAAGATGTCCAGGTTGGTCCGTAGTACCGTGGTGTGCGCTTCGTCATCGAAGTGTTCGACATGTTGACTGGGTAGCCCGATCTCCGCTGGGACCATTGCCTCGGTCCCGTAGCAGAGGCTGAAAGATGTTTCCCCGGTGGGGGTCTTCTTTGACGTGCGCAGGGCCCATAAGACCCGGGGCAATTCCTTGACCCAACTACCTTGGCGTCCTACTTGGCGGGTCCGGAGACTTCGGAGGACGTCCTGGTTAGCAACTTCGGCCTTCCCGTTGCATTGGGGATGTGCAACCGCGGCAAACTTCATGAGGATATGATATTCATTGCAGAAATCCTTCACTTTCTCGTTTTCGAAGTTCGTCCCGTGGTCGGTGATGATACACCTCGGGATGCCGAACCGGAGTATCAGGTTGTTTTGCAGGAACTTGATGGTCGTGGCGGCATCCGGTTTCCTGATGGGGACGGCCTCGATCCACTTCGTGAAGTAATCTACTGCGACGAGGACATATTTGCGTCCGCCCGTACCGGTCGGGAATTGGCCTATCATGTCCAATCCCCACTGGGCGAACGGCCACGAGGAGGTTAAAGCGGTCAGCTCGGTAGCCAGAAGGCAAGGTATGCTTCCTTGGAGCTGGCAACTTTTGCATCTCCTGACGAGCTTCTGGGCGTCTTCGTGAATAGTTGGCCAGTAGTACCCCCGGAGCAATGTCTTCTGGATTAAGGTTCGGGCCCCTTGGTGTGCGCCGCCGACCCCTTCATGGATTTCACGGAGGATGTAGTCGGCTTCGTGGGGGTCGACGCACCGGAGCAGGGGCTGAGTGAAGGATTTCTTGTAAAGGTTCACATTGCTCCATACGAAGTGACGGGCTTTGTCCCGGAGACGACAGGCTGCTCCCTGATCTTCTGGGAGCGTACCATCCCTTAGGAATTCCACGAGTGGCTTCCTCCAGTCTTGGTCATCTTCCTGCGCTGTATATACATGAAGTATTGTCGCCCCGTCTTCTACGCTGGGCCGTGGTAAGGTCTCGAAGAGGATAGATCGCTTGTTGTTGGCCGAGTAGGATGAAGCCATCTTGCTCAGGGCGTCGTCTTAGGCATTGAGCTGCCTGGGTATTTGCTCTACTTGGATTTCGTCGAAGTTCTTCCGAAGTTTTCTTATCTCGGCCAGGTACTTCACCATTAGAGGTTCCCGAGCCTCAAAGTGGTCGGTCACTTGGCCAACGACTAAGGCTGAGTCACTGTGGATTCGAATTGTTTTCAGCCCTAGCCCGGAGGCCATGCGCAGTCCGGCCAGCAGGGCCACGTACTCCGCCGCGTTGTTTGAGGCCTTGAATCCGGACTTTAGGGAGTACTCCATTTCTGCCTCGTTCGAGCCCCGAATGATGAGGCCGGCGCCACAGCCTTCCTCGGTTGAGAACCCGTCGACGTAAATGACCCTCTCAGGGACCGAGTTGGGTCTCCCCACGATCGGGTGCTGAGCCGCAAGGGTCGGCGTGGACTCCGGCACCTTGCTGGGGATGGTGCACTCAACGATAAAATCGACCAGGGCTTGTGCTTTGATGGCCTGCCTCAGGCAGTATTTTATGTCAAACTGGGACAGCTCCCACCTCCACTTCTCTAAGCGGCCCGAGGATTCGGGCGAGGCGAGGATAGCCCCCAGTGGGCGCTCGGTGAGAACGAGGATAGTGTGCGCCTGGAAGTAGTGTCGTAGCTTCCTTGAGGCAACAACGAGTGCCATGTGTAGGGTGTTTTTCGTCACCCCAGTGAGATGGGAATACGCGCGCGCTTGTCAGGCGTACTACAGATTCCCCCGGCCTAGGGTAGGCCGGGGTTTAATGATTGTGGGGATCCGAATCTCCGGCAGCCGCGGACTAAGCTGCCGTTAATTACCCATCGCCTTTGGGGCGAGGGAACCTCCGATTAACGGGTTAAACTGGTCATGCGAACTCAATGTGCAGTATACGTGTGTTTTGAAAGGGGGTTTTGGATATATCGGGAGCCACGCAGAGTTTTTACGGGGGTCCCGCTACCCGGATAGCGGGCTGGGGGTCAAGGGGGCTAGCAGCCCCCTTGCGGGGTGCGGGGCAGCGCCCCGTTAGAAAATTTTTTCTAACAGGGACAGTGTCGTGGAGTACGTGTATGTATAAATTTGTATGCATATGTATATATGTATATATATACACAAAAAGAGGGGGAAAAGACATCCAAGGGATGCGCAGGTGCGCAAGCGCGCGCGCCACGTGTCGGCACGCGGGCGACTTGCGCACTTGCGCAGTTGCGCAAGCGCGCGCCACGTGTCGGCACGCGGGCGACTTGCGCACTTGCGCAGTTGCGCTAGCGCGCGCCACGTGTCGGCACGCGGGCGACTTGCGCACTTGCGCAGTTGCGCAAGCGCGCGCCACGTGTCGGCACGCGGGCGACTTGCGCACTTGCGCAGTTGCGCAAGCGCGCGCACCACGTGTCGGCACGCGGGCGACTTGCGCACTTGCGCAAGCGCGCAGGTGAGGCACAACAGGCTTTTAGCCTACAAAAAATTTCTCAGAAGAGAAATCAGAGAGGAGTTGGACTCCTGAATGTGTTTTTCTTCTTTTTTTTTTTGGGTTTAGTGAAAGATGTTCTTCTTCTTCCTCCTCTGTTAGCTGGATCTTGAAGATCAAGAGATGTGGGATTTCAAAATCTTTTCTTTTTGAGATCTGATGGAAGATCTGAGTTCCCCTTGATGGGTTTTGTGGTGAAAAACTAATTTGTTTTGAAAAAGGAAGAGTAAAACTCTTGATTTAATTCAAAAGAAAGAAGAAGGTTTTGGAACCTTGGAGAAGGAAGAAAGAGCTCAGCTCTAAAACTTTTTTTGGAGAGAGAAAAAGTTATGAGATATTTTCATTATCTTTTGCCTTTATAGGCTATACACTTTACACATAGCCCCTTGGGCTTCTCAAAATGGCATTTTGCCTATCCCATGGCTCATGTGCCATTTCTTTTTGCACATAAGCCATGGGCTTTACAAAAATTTGGCTTTATGCCTATTTTTCTTACATTTATCCGAAAATAAAATAAAAGAAAATGCAACAAATTTATTTATTACAAAATTTTTATCTTGGCATGGGAGGAGGCCGGCCGCTTCATGTTCGGGCTCGACCCGTGCATGGGCCCACTGGGTCTGGGCTTGGGCCCACTTGGCTTGGGGTTGACTTGGATTTTGACTTGGTCAACCGGGGTGTAAATTTTTACCCCAACACCATGACAATCTTCTCTATGGCTGGGTACCTCGTTTCTGCGTCTTTGAAGACGTGGCTCACATAGTATACCGGCTTCTGCGCTCTGTCGACCTCTCGTATGAGTACTGAGCCTGCTGCTTGGTCGGATACCGCCAGATACAGTGATAACTCATCTCCTTCAACTGGTCGGGTGAGCAGCGGCGGCGTCGCAAGGTGCCTCTTTAACTGGTCAAAGGCGGTTCGACACTCTTCTGACCACTCGAACCTCGGAATTTTCCTTAGAGCTTTGAAGAATGGGAGGCACTTTTCCCCAGATCTCGACATGAAACGGCTCAGAGCGGCTACCCGCCCTGTCAGTCGCATGATCTCGACGTTGGTCTTGGGCGCGGTCATGTTGAGGATAGCGTCGATTTTTTCCAGGTTAGCCTCGATCCCACGGTGGGTGACCATGAAACCGAGGAACTTTCCCCCGGTGACCCCGAATGCGCACTTGGCAGGTTTCAGCTTCATCTTGAACTTGCGGAGTACCTCGAAGGCCTCGCCCAGGTCCTTGGCGTGGTCGGTCGACGAGACTGATTTGACGAGCATATCGTCGACGTAAACTTCCATGTTCCTGCTGATCTGTGGCTTTAACATGCGGTTGACCAACCGTTGGTACGTAGCCCCGGCGTTCTTGAGGCCGAAGGGCATCACCTTGTAGCAGTATACCCCCCGGTCCGTTGTGAATGCGGTGAGATCTTCGTCTGCCGGATTCATACGGATCTGATTGTAGCCGGAGAAGGCATCCATGAATCTCAATAGCTCGTGGCCTGCCGAGCTGTCGACGAGCTAATCTATTCGAGGTAGGGGTAGTTTTCTTTGGGGCAGGCCTTGTTGAGGTCGGTGAAGTCGACACACATGCGCCACTTCCCGCTTGACTTCTTGACCAGGACTACGTTCGCTAGCCACTCCGAATAGGGCACATTCTGAATGAAGTTGGCGGCGAAGAGACGATCTACCTTGTCCTCGATAGCCTTCTGTTTGACCGGGGCAAAGCTTCACTTTTTCTGTCTGACAGGTCGGTCTGTAGGATCTACCCCGAGCTTGTGAGATATAACTTTGAGGTCGATCCCAGGCATGTCAGCAGGCACCCAGGAAAACACGTCGGAGTTGTTTCTAAGGAAATGAACCAGGTCATCTCGCTGAGTTCCTGTCAGAAGCGACCCGATCTGAACGAGTTTTTCGTCATCCCATTCTACGAGGGGACCTTTGTCAGAGGCTCCACCGGGGTCCCTCGGACCTCTTTTTGCTTGTCTTGAGTGTCCAGAGAATCCCTGATGTCACCCTCACCTTCGACATCGTCGACCGGCCTCTCTGATGAAGATGTTGCGGTGAAGAAAACCTTTGCAATTCGCTGGTCTCCATAGACCTGACCTATCCCGCCCTGGTCGAGAGGAAACTTCATCGCCAGGTGGTAGGTCGATATCTGGGCCCAGAGGGAGTTCAGTGTGGGACGGCCGAGGAGGATGTTGTAGGCCGATGGAATTCTCGTGACGATGAATTCCACCGGCACTGTCCACGTACGGCTGGCCTCCCCGACGTTGAACTGCAGGGTGATTACCCCTTCCGCCGGGATAGAGTGGTTGGTGAATCCTGAAAGGACGTAGGAGGTCGGCCTCAGGTCTGCCGTGGTGAGCCCTATGCGCAGAAAGCAGTCGTAGAAGAGAATGTCTGCCGAGCTTTCCGAGTCAACCAGGATCCTGTGCACCTCGTATTGATGGACCCGATCCGTAATCTCCAGGGGGTCGTTGTGGGGAAGGGATATACCGTGAAAGTCCCCGTCGTAAAAAATGATCGGCTCGGTCTCCCTGGCCTTCTTCCTCGGAGGGCTGTCGGCCTCCGCGTCTGGCGTGGGGGTGCTGAGTCACATAGGTGCTCGACGTACCCCCTGCCGTCATGACCATGATTTTTGACGAGCCTCGGTTCCTTTCGGTGAGGTTCCTTACGCCCCCCGGTGGGGTTATTTTTGAGCTGTCGTGGAGAGTCTCACGTGTGCGACCCCGTCGAGGGAGGGGTGCGGGTCATGCCTACGAACAGGCGAGCTGACCGCCACCGACTTGGGAAGGACAGGGGTGCGACGAGACTCAGGACGAAACTCTCTGGCGCAAGACCTCGGAGCCAAACGAAGCAGTGCCCACCGAGTTATTGAATATGTCGGCCCGGGGGACTTGCGGCTGTTAGAAACAGTGATGCGACGATCGGCTGTGACTGCATGAGCGGAGCCTTCTCTCCCTCTGTAGGGGTCTCGATCCCGCTGAGGGGGACCGGCGGTCTAGGGATCTTGCCCTGCCGTTTGGACGCGGATGAGCGCCTCCACGACGGACACGAGTCAGTCTATCCAGCCGGCAAGGGCGTTGATGGCATTCGGTGGAGGAGGTTCGTCCTCGCATCCGGTGGGGGGGAGGCGGCGGCTAGTGCTTGGATCGTCGTGATGATCGCTTGCCATTAGATTAAGATCGAAAGATGAACTTTTTTTTTGTGGAATCAAGGTTTCCCACAGACGGCGCCAGCTGACGTGACCTGGATCATGCCAAGATGTTACCTTTCGTTGATCTGCTGATAGCGGCGATGGATGGCTGATATTGGATCTGGAGGCAGGCTCCTGAAGCGTGTGAATCTCAATGGGTGTTCCCTACCGGAAGACGCGACCGGGACGTTGGGACGTCCGGGCCTGAATTCCGAGGGCAGATGCTAATTGGTGCTATCCGTCCACCTCTCCGAAGATTCCAAGTTGATTTATGGCACCATGTATCGAGGGTTTAAACGGATTCGGCCGATGTAGCAGACTTCGTCAAATTCCCCCTCGTTGAGGTGTTTTTTATTGTGGGGAGCTCTTCCCTGCAGGTGCAGACCCCTGCAGTTAATTACGCTACCGCATCGCGATAACCACTTTCTCCTTCTCCAGATGGTCACTTCGTGTCGTGTGTGTTTGTTTTGTTTTTGGTTACCCGTGGATTGTATACGGAGACTAATTTATGTTGTCCCCCGTAGGGCGTGGATTAGTCCAAATCTGTATTTTCTTAGATTTGGGTTTGGGGTTGGGTTTAAGGATCGTTATTCTCATTTGAGACTAAGATCAACTTAAACGTTTATTAAGGATACGTTAATCTAATTTTAGATAAAGATCTACTCAACATGATTATTTAGATCCAACAAAAGAGCATTTGGGCTCTATTGTTTAGTTTAGGGACATTGCGGTCCAAGGTTAGTTTAAGGACATTACGGTCCAATGTTAGTTTAAGGACATCTCGGTCCAGTTTAAAAACATCATAGTCTGTAAAGGTTAAGGACATCATAGTCCATGGGTTTAAGGACCCCACAGTCCGAGATTAAGAACATCATAGTCCATTGTCTTAAGGACCCCACAGTCCGTAGTTTAAAAACGTCATAGTCTATAAAGTTTAAGGACGATATAGTCTATGAGTTTAAGGACCCCACAGTCCATAGTATGTTTGGTTATCAGGACCCGTCACCTCTTTGAAGACATTGAAGGATTACAACGACAAATATCAAAGGAGTGAAGAGATATACCCTTGAACCAAAGTTGATTGGGAAATCTGTAGTTCAATTTGGGACTAAGATCAATTAATTAGATTATGAGCACATGGGCTCAGTTAAATTTGAATTGATGACTTATGGCCAACTTGGGCTAAGTCCAATTGGGTTTAAAATGTTGGACCTTTGTTTGGACTGTTGAACATTTGTCTGGGCTCAGCCCCTCATTATTTAGCAATGCTAAACATGGGTCTAGGTTCTGACCATATTTTGTCTTGTATTGAGTGCTAAGTACTTGTATGAGATGATCAATTTTGGAAGACAAAAGTGTGTTTGAGATTCAGTCAAAAGGGGGTACTGCCTCTAGAAGACTTAGCCAATTTGGGCTAAGACTGGTTTAAATATAGTGTTAAACACTAGAGTACATTCGGCGATACGTATTACCACGTCACATTTAAAATAGTGTTAAACATTAGGGACGAGGCGCTCAAAAATAGTGTTAAACACTAAAATTGAAGTGCTCACGTGGGATCACGTGAGGTGCCTGAGAATTGGGCTGAACTTTCTTTATTTTGTTCTCAGAATATGCAGGTAAGTGTTAAACATTTAGTTTCCATGATTATCACGTGCGGACACGTGATGGTGCCCACAGTTTGTTCTGCTCTTCTTATTTTGAAGAGTCTATTCAAGGGTCATGTATGAGCACGTGACCTGATCTTGTTCGTTCTTCTCTGTTCTCCGAGTGGGATAGTCACGTGTTGACATGTGATCATGCTGGGTACTTGATACTTTTACGTGCATGGAGAGTTTTAAGTCTGTTATTTAAGAATTAATTTCTTTTGTAGGGTTAAACCCAAGTTTTATTTAGAGAAATTAAATTCCTATATATTTGGATGAATTAAATTCTTTAAACTCAATTCTCGCTCTAAGTTTTGGATCTGCATGGCAGAATCTCCCCAATGAGAATTAAATTCTCAACTTATGGGGAGATCTGCTTCTGCAGATCTTCAACCATGAAGAAGAACTAAGTTCTTATATTAAGGGTTAAACCCTATATTTGTTGAAGAAATTAAATTCCTATGTGCTTTGTGGGAGAATAAAATTCTTTGAACTTAGGTCCTCCTTTAAGTTTTAGATCTGCATAACAGAATCTCCCCGATGAGAATTAAATTCTCAACTTATGGGAAGATCTGCTTCTGCAGATCTTCAACCAGAGAAAAAACTAGTTCTTATGCAGAAGCGTTAAACTCTTAGTTTGAGAATTAAATTCTCTTATAGGGTTATGGGAGCTTATAGAATGATCTCTTTCTCTCCCTTACCTAGGGTTTCTTTCTTTTTCTGAAGAGATCTTCTTTCTCTCTGGAGAATTAAATTCTCTTCTTTTTTCTCTCTGTTGTTGTATCCACATTTTTTTCTTCCCTTCTTAGCTCCTATTTATAGGAGAAAGAAAAGAATCAGTTTGTTTAGTCAATCTTTTATTGAAAGATTTTGTAACCAACATGATCTTTTAGATCACTCAGTGAATTTTATTCACCATTGGATTTTTAATCCAAAAGATATTTTGTTTGTTGTTCCTGACAGTTTTTTAGGAAAATCTTTTCTTGTATAGAATCTTTCTATAAATTGATGATTTTTAATCACCATTAGATTTTTAATCCAACAGTGCTCCACTTTATGGAGCGCAATCTTTTTGTTTGGAAAGATCTAGGGAAATATTAGGGATTTTGATTTCCTTTAATTAGAATTTAATTATATTAGTTCAGAAGGTTTAAGAGCCTATCACGTGTTAGCACGTGACCCCACTGATTGACCATTTAATTAGAATTTAATTCTATTAGTTCAGAAATCTCTAGGAACCCATCACGTGTTGGCACGTGACCCCCTGTCACGTGTGGGCACGTGATGCCCCGTTTAGGGTTTTCTTTCCTTTAACTCAGAGAATTTTTAAGACCCCATTACGTGGTGGCACGTGACCCACTGATTAAGCTTTTAATCAGAATTTAATTCTGTTATTTTAAAGAACTCGGGAACTTATCACGTGTCAGCATGTGACCCTTGGTCACGTGTGGGCACATGATGCCCCATTGGGGTTTTTCCTTGTATTTTATGAGGGAACAATGGGTTTGAGGTTGGTTGGGCTGAGCTACCTGCAAGGAAGCCCTGGGGTGGTTGTACTACCGAGGACCCTCCGATGATCAAGTTAGAGAGGAAATCCGAGCAGAGTAACTGCTTAGTGGAGTAAAAATTGCTTACTTGAACCGTCTGAAAGAGAGGTTTATATAGCGGTGGCGGTAGGCAGGCAGGCGCGAGAATCACACCGGCCGTTACGCTCCCGACGTCACGCCCGCGTGATGGGCGGGATCTCCCATTAATGGCGAGACATGCTCGTTAATGGGGGATCGTGATGGCGTGGAACGTAGGATGTGGCCGGCGGATATCTCGTGCATGGCGAGATTCGCGGAATGGCAGTTGCGCCTGTGAGAGGTGTCGTTGGTCGGCCGATGAGACCGAGGAAGATGGCCTTGGTAGGAGAGCTCGCGGACGAGCGGGAGAGCCGAGGCATCTTGGTTCTGCGGTAGCCCGGAGACGAGCTGTGAAGCCGAGAAGGCCAATTGTGCAGGGGGCTCGGATGTAAGCCAACATTTGTTTGTAGGACGGGCATAGGAGTGGTCTGATCGGCCACTGTAGGTCCTTTCTTGTGAGCTTTGGGACACGTCATCTGCCACGTGTCATGATCTGGGAGATCACCGATATCGAGCATCATCAGGGAGAGAAGCCGGAAACTAGAGCAAGAAATAATAGACAATGCAAGACAATAATGAAGATGAGTTAAAAAAAAGATGGGTTTAGAAAAAAATTATGGCAAACAATGATAAAGAGAGAATAACAGAGAAGCCATTGAAAACTACATGAACGGTTTGGATCATTCAAATCTTGCAACGTTTAGCAGTTCACATTTTTCTACAACCCGGGTTGCAACAAATCCCTTCCATATATATTAGGCGAGATTTCTTTTATATATTAGCCATAATAACTTGAGTATAATGGTCGGGATTTTGATGGACGAATGATGGTTTTTAACAAACCTATAGCAACCTTAGATACTGCAATGATTTGCTTTTATATATTAAAGTTCTGCCCATTTCCCTGGGAGGGGGGACCACCCAAGTGGGCACGACCCATCAGCCCCGCCCATCAGCCCTCTCTCATATTCGAAGGAGAGTATTTTCCTCAATATTATAACAAAAAAAACTTCTCAAATATTTGTAGTGATGTCAAAAAATCAAACTGGTACTAGTTCAATATTAACAGGACACCATGGATACAAACAGTACCTAGAGGTATCAAATAGGCCAGTCGGGTCACAGGCTGGCAGGCCATCGGCCATGGGTAAAAATCGCCAGATTTAAACGAGTGCTTAATTTCGTACTCATCAGCCGTCATGCTATGGGCGGATATGCGCGTAACGTGAATAGATAAATGGGTCCTCTGTGGACGAGTTAACGGATAATTTAGAATATTATGAAATAATCTTTGCAATCTAAAAGGAAAAGGATTGTGTATAGGATGTTCGGAGTTTTATTACATTAACAATCTTAATTAAACACAATATACACATTCTAAAATTACTTTTTAGTAGTATTCAAAATAATTATTCTAACTATAAAAGGGTAAATTGTCAAAACGCTCCCGGCCCACTCGGGAGTTGTCTAAATATCCCTATAATTTTTGAAATTGTTGGGAAAGATGTACTGTTCAAATTTTTGTGAAAAATCCTTTGGCGGTATTTCATTTAGGCATTCTATTCCCTCAACTGCTTGAATATTGCATGCAACTGCTTAGATATTACGTCTAACCGTTTAGATATTACAAGCAACTGCAACTGTTTAGATATTACATCCAACCGTTTATATATTACAGGCAACTGGTATGCATTGGGTTTTGATTGGGCCCAGGATTTTTTTTAACAAGAGAAAAAGGTTCAGGGGTTTTTACACAAATTTGAAGCGGGCCGGTGGCTTTTTGACAATTTACTCAATATAAAATATATATTCTCTTGACAAGAAAAATTAATGAAAATTCTTTCACTTTTTCATAAGAGCAGGGTAAATCACAGGTCGGATCGTCCATTGACAGACCGGGTAAAATCCATGAACCCACAGATTGGATCGATCTTGTAATACTTTGTAAACAGACGGACCAGATACGGATAATATTTAAATGGGCATGATCCATATATTCCAGGGATGGACCACTCACGGGCTAAATGGATGACGGGTAGGCTTCTAGCAATACCCATGCGGGTTTCAATTTGAATCCTGCCTCTCCCCCCTCGTTGCCTCCAAAAAGGCATGGGAAGGTCCTTGGCTTCTCCATCACCACCCTTGCTCTGTCCAAATCAAATCCAACCGAAGCCTCTTATTACCCATATCTCATCATCTTACAAAAATGCAGCAGCTTGAAAGACCTAAACAAGATCCATGTGATTGCGGAGGGCGTAGAATTAATGAGAGGATTCTGCTGGTGATGCGTAGGTGAAGTTGGAGAGACCGGGGGTGATGATGTGGGCATGGAACACCCACAATCTTCGACTGGAACACCATCATCCTCGGATTCTCGAAAAGCCCACATCCCGAGACCGATGCATGGTCGATCTATTGAGCCGTGCAGGAAAGACGACAGAAGCCGAGGAACTAATAGGTCAGATGCCAATGGAGCCTGATGCGGTGATCTTGGGGTCGTTGCTTTATGGGTGCATGATCGATGCATGGGGAGGTAGAGGTCGGGGGGAGGGCAGGGAGGCATGTGATCGAGCTAGAGCCGGGGCATTGCGGGAGATATGTTGGGGGTTAGCCAATGTGTACGCCGTGATAGGCAAATGGGAGCGTGTTGCAGAGGTGAGGAGGACGAAGAGAGACCGGAGAGTGAAGACGACCCCTGGTTGGAGTTTTATCGCTGTCCATGGCATGGGATATAGATTTTTGGTTGATGATAGGACACATTCCCGATTGCAGGATATCTGGGATATGTTGGAATTGGCATGGTCGTCGATCTTTGAGACAACTAGTGCTGCTGTGGATACATGGCAGCTCTCATTAGGGTTTGTATGTCGCCTACTTGAATGCTTGAAATTGTTTTTTGGGAATTTTTGGTCAAAATCCCTAAACTGAAGAGCCAACAGTCAAATTGAAATTGGTAACTACGTATCTTGAGGCGGAAAAAAATTCACTTATTGATAATATAGTGAAAACAATTAATTGTAACAGGTTCCAAAGATAGAATAAATAAAAGATACGTACAGATGAATAAGGGTTACCTGAAACCAAATTTTTTTAAAATCTTTTATTCTTTTTATATTTTATTTTGCTTACATTGTCTGGTAAGTTAACTAATTAAAAACTTTAATTTTATGTAATCTTTTTTAAAAAACTTGGTGTGAGAAGGATTAGGATTCTGATTAAGGTAAGGGGTTTCGGCCCAACACACCCTCTAAAATAAGAAGGTACACAACAACTCTTTCCATCTCTGGAATGATTTTTTTTTTCAAAAGCGGAGTTTAAATCATTCCTTTTCAAAATCTATTCGGTTCCTTCGATTATATCAAGTTCATTACGTTAACGGTTTTCGCCAAACCCAGGCATAGCCCTCCGTCATTTCATATAAATATCTACTAGTATTCATACTATGTGTTTTGACCTTCGCTAAGGTATAGTGTTTGCTAGCTAGTGAGTGCTTATCTGTAATTTAGATTGATGTATTAATTTAGGACATACGTACAGCTGTTTTGACCTTTGTCAAGAGCTTGTATGAATGGGTCTAGATTAATCTGGACAATGATGGGTTGAACTTGACTTGTGACTCATAATATTTTGACCTTCGTCAAGGTTATAAGCGCTCGGGGCAAAAACCGCATCGGGAGTTTCAAACATACAGAAAACTTGCTAGTATTGCATGCCTTCGGAGTGTGGTAGTTTTGGTAGGCTTTCTTCAAAATTATCACACAATAATAGCTGGATCATGATCCTACTGTGAGTATCCGCTGCGTTTCGGGAGAATTTTTCACTTTGCAATTAGCTAATCAAGTAGGTGTTTAGAAAGGTGTTAACGGGGTTACGCCTATAGGAAAACGAGGTTATTTAATTAGGTCCGTGCGAAAGAAAGGGGCACCTTCCTCCGAAGTACCAATACTGGCGTGGTCGAAAGATAAGCGTACTTGTAGGGTGCGATTAATCCTGACTAATTCTTCTTTTAGGGTTTGAAGGAGAATTCGAAGAAACAGTGGGATCCATCTTATTTAGATAAACTAATAATCAATCTAAACTTGTAAGAGCATCTGCTGAGTGTTTCTTTTCTCTCTCTTCTAATTGCAGCAACCATGACGAGACTTAAGTTTATACTAGATAAAAACAAACTAACTTGGCCAAACTATAAAGACTGGCCGAGGAACGTCCATATGGCCCTTACTTATGATAAAGTTGTATACGTCCTCACAGGTACAGCCCCCGTTCTAGGTCCAAAATCCTTGGTCGCGGATATTGAGGTCCGTAATGCTTGGGATCTAGATTGCGCGAGAGCCAAGTGTCTCGTGCTGGCCTCCATGAATAACGAACATCGGAGGCGGCACGAGAAGATGGACCTTGCTTCCATCTTCCTCCATTCTAAAGATTTATATGGAGAGTAATCTCGTATCGCAAGATACGAGACCTCGAAGAAATTGTTTCAAGCGAGATTGGTTGTCGGCTTGGTCATATCAAAGAAACACGATTGACTAAGTTACATAAAGATGGATATTTAGATCCGTTTGAATATCAATCATATGCAACTTGTCGGTCATGTATCAAAGGAAAATGACAAAAACTCCGTTCACTGGACACGGAGAAAGAGCTACTGAGCTCCTGGGACTCTTACACAGCGACGTGTGTGGGCCAATGTCTACGCATGTAAGAAGTGGCTATTCTTATTTCATTACTTTTACTGATGATTTCTCAAGGTATGGACATATATTCTTGATGAAACATAAATCCGAGACTTTTGAGAAATTCCAGGAGTATAAGAATGAAGCGGAAAAGCAAACCGACAAAAGTATCAAGATGCTCCGATCTGATCGGGGTGGTGAATACTTAAGTGCCGAGTTCCTGAAATATCTAAAAGAGAATGAAATTCTCTCTCAGCTTACTCCTCCATACACAACACAACACAACGATGTATCAGAAAGACGGAATCGCACCCTGCTTGATATGGTGCGTTCCATGATGAGTAATACTTAGTTGCCGCCATCCTTCTGGGGTTATATACTAGAATCTGTTGCATACCTATTGAATAAGGTTCCAATTAAGTCTGTGCCTACCACTCCATATGAAATATGGAGTGGGAAGAAACCCTATCTTAAATATCTTAAGATATAGGGTTGTCCTGCTTTTGTTAAAAAGGTTCATCCGGACAAGCTCGAGGCACATTCAGTATTGTGTAAGTTTGTGGGATACCCCAAGAATTCTAGGGGGTGTTATTTCTATTATGCTGAGAAACAAAAGGTCTTTATTTCTCATCATGCCTGCTTTATGGAAACTCAATTTCTTGAAAAAGAAATTAGTGAGAGTGCAATAGAGCTGGAAGAAATTCCAGAACCACAAACTATTACTGAAGACTTAGTAAAACCTGAAGTTTCAATGGAACTAGACGTATCTACGCCACTCTGCAGATCTAGTAGGCAGTCTCATCCGCCCGAGCGATACTACGGTTTTCTCGTAGACGGGGATCGAGAGGATTGCATCATCGATGATGATGAGCTGACTAGTTTTCATTAAGCTATCATGAGTAGAGACTCGGTGAAGTGGCTGGATGCTATGAGATCCGAGATGGAATCCATGTACACCAATAAAGTATGGACTTTGGATGTTGCTCCTCCTGGGGTAAAACCCGTAAGATGCAAATGGATCTTCAAAAAGAAGATTGGTGTAGATGGACAGATAGAAACCTACAAAGACAAACTTGCTGCTAATGTTTTTCGTCAAAGACCAGGATTGGACTATGACGAAACTCTTTTACCAGTGGCTATTCTTAAATCCATTCGGATCCTACTTACCATTGCTGTCTTCCATGACTATGACATCTGGCAGATGAATGTTAAAACCGCTTTTCTAAATGGAAATTTACAAGAGTGTGTTTATATGGATCAACCAGAGTATTTCATAGACAGTGGGAGCAGCGGAAAGGTGTGCAAGTTGCTTAAATCCATTTATGAATTAAAGCAGACATCGCGAACTTGGAACATCTACTTTGATGAGACGGTCAAGGAATTTGATTTTATCCAAAATGTAGATGAATCTTGTATTTATAAGAAAATTGTAGGGAGAACTGTGGTATTTCTCGTTTTATACGTAGATGACATTCTCCTGATAGGAAATGATATTCATATGCTACAATCAGCCAAGCTGTTCTTGTCACAGAAGTTCTCTATGAAAGACCTGGGTGATACCTCGTACATTCTGGAGATTAAGATTTATTGTGACATATCTAAAAGAATGTTGGGACTTTCACAGTTAAAGTACATAGACACCGTAATGAAGAGGTTTAGTATAGAAGATTTTTAGCACGGTAATTTACCTGCTTGTCACGGAATCACCCTCTCCAAAGAGATTTCTCCTAAGACTGATGAGGAGAGGGCTTGTATGAGCATTATACCCTATGCTTCGGCGGTAGGATCAATAATTTATATGATATTATGTACCAGATCAGATGTAGCTTACGCACTCAGCGTCGTAAGCAGGTATCAGTCCAACCCAGGTGAGAAACATTGGATAGCAGTAAAGAACATTCTTAAGTACCTGAGATGGATTAAGAAGATGTTCTTGGTGTACGGTAATGGGGACCTCCAGATTGAGACTTTTACCGAATTTGGCTTCCAAATTGACAAGGATGACTCTAAATCCGTCTCGGGTTATGTGTTTACCCTCAACGGAGGGACGGTCTGTTGGAAGAGATCCAAACAGGACACCTTAGCAGACTCGACGATGGAGGCTGAGTACATCGCTGCTAATGATACCGCAAGAAAGGCAGTCTGGATGAGGAAGTTCATTTCTGAACTTCAGGTGGTTCCATCCATTGTTGATTCAATACCTTTGTATTGCTATAACAATGGATTCATGGCTTTGGCAAAGGAAGCACGGTCCCATCAGAAATCTAGACAATCTTGAGGCGGTATCACCTGATCAGGGAGATCGTGGATCGCCAGGAGATCGAGGTGCGGAGAGTAGATACAAAGGACAACATAATAGATCCATTCACCAAGGCCATCTCTCAAGTACAGTTTGAGAGACTGTTCGAGAAGTTGGGTATGCGGTATGTCAGCAACTGGCTCAAGTGCAGACGTGGGTACTTAATACTGTTAGGTTACGTCAGCGCCCTGTCCATCTGCCGTGGCAGGTACGGAACGAAAACTGGCGTTTAAAAACTTGGCGCTAACGAAACCGTTCTAGAATCGAACCATAAACCTATACTAGCTAACTAACAAGAGCTAATCTACTATGATAGAGATGTTATACCGAACGAACCAAGTCTTTCGGTCTTCCGTCATCTTCCTTAGCTCCTTAAGGCGTGCTTGATTGAACTTGGCCGTCGGTCTTCCTTCGTCGAAGATGATCCACCCGAGAGATGTAGCTCATGGCTCTAGCTTCACATCAAAAGAAAGTGAAGCAACTAAGGATTCTATGTTGCTAATCTAGAATGCCTAGGATGTAGTGAGTGTTCTAAGTGTTTATCCATCTCACCTCCTCTCTTGATTCTCAACTCATGAGATTGTAGAGATGAGGTTAAGCTTGAAGGGGGAGGAACTCATGAAAAACCTAGAGAGGGGAGTGAAGCTAATGGTGAGAAGAAAAACTCATCTCCAAAAATAATGAGCCATCCATGTGAGAGAAAATGAGCATGCTTGGTTTTGTAAAACATATCTTTCAATTTTAAAATCAAGCCCATGCTTGAATAGTTTGCATAAATGAATTAATAATTCATTTGTGCATACTATGCAAGCATGGTTCTCACCATACTCCCCTCTCTCAACCTTTACACCTCATTTCCATTTAATAATAAATGGATAAAAACTAAATGAGGTGTCTACCTTTTAGAATGTTATCTGTAAAAAATATGGATTACATTCTATTGTATATACATACCTGTATTCGTACCGACGAATACCCGAAGAAATAGAATAACACAAAGAACATAATAATAGAATATACATATCGAAATATATATACATAAATTATTAAATCAATACCTGATTTAATAATCCGGCTCAAATCCAAGCCGGCTAGTATTATCAACCGTTCGATCGAAAGTCTGGGTAACTAGTACACTCATTCGATCGGAACCCTGCATGTATCCAATACGGCTACTACATTATTTCGGCAGAACTAGGAAAACCCTCTGTATAGGACTTAAAGACTCGTCAATATGCCGGCAGTGGGTTTAACCACAAGCACGTCAGCGGCACTAGCTGTACGTAATGGCTACCCAAGTATTGAGCGAAAGGAAGGTCGACGAGCAAACTCATCTGAACTTCTACCGAGCCTGTCAGTGACAATATCCGTACAGTTCGGTCTTTTCGTCTAAGAGTATCGTATATCGAGTTTAGGGAGTGGATAAAGTTAGACCCCTAATAACGCGATATTTCGTGTCGGTATGAAACCTATCACCCACTGAGAAACTACTGATCCAAATCAGTAATTCTTGTCTACCTTGGCCAAGAATTTCTGGTGATGGTCACCCATGCACCGTGCGACATCAACCACGAATACTGGGAGAGACGAATCCCTGACGATCCGCTCACTGACTCCATGTGGCTCGGGACTGTACCCAACTAAAATCTGTTTGCATGGCTCCTTTGAGCCGTGGTAGGGTAGTAATCAAAGCACAGTGGGAACTCACACGAGACAAATGACAATCTCAGGTCGACAGACTAACCTGTACACGTCACCTGGGAACTGCTATCTGACAATAGGTATAATACCAACTAGCATGTTCCCGGTAAGTCCGTCCAGTATACTCATAACCGAATGAGCACCTGTATACTATCTTTGGTGACTAACTGACACCAATAGCTTGTGAGACCGGCCACCGCCCTTCGTCGGGGTCTCGATAAGTATACATTAGTCCACTCCGGAATATCAATGCCCAGTCTCGATACTCTCTCGACTAGGGACATTTAAGGATGTTCTTAAAGACCACCCGGCTCCCACGTATATTGTTAGTGATATATGCCCTAGAGGTCATTATTGTATCATACTGGATTGTATATTACATATTGGATACTTAAGATATTTCACAGTTATAATAACAGTATTGATCGATATAATAGTATACTACCTGGTTTGATTCTACTTCAATATGTGCATGTGTTTCTTTTAGCATATTGTTTATACATATTGGTATAGCCCTTAGGATCTTTGCTTGACTACCAGCGTTGTGATGGCAGTCATACTCGTAGGGGCTGGGTAGTCTATAAGCACATCCTTATACAGGTCCTTAGTCATTGGATTATCGAGACGGGGCATCGATACTCCGGAGTAGACTAGTGTATACGCTTCTCATCCCAATAGGGGATATGGTCTGTTCCACAGCCATTAGTACGATGTACTGGAGAAGGTATGCAGGTGCTCACTGGGTTGTGAGTTACAATAGACAGGACTCGCCGGGAACTGCTGGTTGGTATTATACCTATTGTCATGTAGCAGTTCCCAGGTGGCATGAGCACAGCTTAGTCCGTTGACTTTCCATCGCTACTTCGTCTCAAGTGTGTTCCTACTCCACTTTGATTACTACCCTACCACGCTCAAAGGAGCCGTGCAAACGGGTAGTAGATGGGTGTAGTCCCAAAGCACTTGGAGACAATAGCAATCGGATAGGATTCGTCTCTCCCGGTATTGGGGGTTGATATTGCGCAGTGTTCGGAAAGCCATTACACAAAATCCCTGTCCAGGGCAGACGAGAAATACTGGTAAGGTACTCCAGTAGTTTCTCATGGTGTATTGGGCTCTCCTCCGACACGACTTATCGCGTTGTTAGGGGTATGATGTTTACCATCCCCCTAGGAGGATATGCGAGTATCTCAGATGAACAGACCGGACTGTACGGAGATTGTCACCAATAGGTTCAATAGGAGTCCGGGTGAGTTTGCTCATCGGTCTTCGTATCGACAAATACTTGGGTAGCCGTTACGTGCACCTAGTACCGCTGACGGCTTATGGTTAAACTCACTACCAGCGTCGAGTCTTTAAAGTCGCACACAGAGGGTTTCCCTGCCTCAGGCAACTGATGTAGACATCGTATGGTTTTACGACTTGGCTTTGATCTGGTACGTGTACTTGTACACGGATGCTGATCGGGCAGACAATACTAGTGCGCTTTGGTTTAAGCCGGATCCTAATATTATATTATTGGATTTTTATCGTCTCAGTTTATCCGTATTTTTCGGAATACGGATTCGGGCATGTATATAGAGTGAGAGGGGCATTCTTGTAATTTGTCAATGCATGCTTCTAGAAGGAGCCACCTCATTATTGGTTTTATCCATTTACTTAAATGGATTAATGATGTGGAAATGGGGGAGACTTTGGAGGCATGATGTAGAGTATGGCCATGGATTATTATATTGGATTTGACTCACTATTCAAGCATGGATGTTTTATTATATTATGTTTTATTGCATGCTTGAATTATTGAGTTGAGTTTATTAGCCATTCTCTACACAATGCTTCACACTTTTAGTCATTCTATTTTTCTTGAGCTCATTTCTTGAGTTGCTCTCCTCTCTTGCCCTCTTGAGTTCCTCCATCTCCTTCTTCCTCAAAGATTAAACCCTAACTTTCACATGTGTTATGAGCCAAGGGTTTAGCGAGACAAACAATCCATTAGACATTCTACATCTCCTAGACTGGTTGGTTTAGCAAACCATCTACCTTAGTTACCTCATTTAGAGGTTGAAACTTGGAGCATATTCTTTCGCGGTAGATCTTGGAGTTTTAGCCGGTGTTGCGTAGTCAAATATTATCGTTTTTTAAAATTCCGCCTCCCCGCGAACCGCGAGGCGCACGATATCGGCTTACATATATGATCACCATCATAATGCTGGTAGTCAAGCAGGAATCCTATGAGCTCTATCAACATGTAATAGTGATCTGTAATACCACATAAAGCATATACATGATGATAGAGACAAACCAGATAGCATACTATCATCTTGAGTAAGACTGTTCTATCCGTATAGGTCCTCCCTCAATCATCACAATCGCGTGCCTGCGATTACAATAATTGACATGAGAGCACTATAGCCAACAATCTCTCACTTGCACTTAAAGCTAATTATTGCGGTGTCACATACTCACAGACCGTATGATACCGAACACCCAACTTCTCTACTAATCAGTCCTGCAAAGCTCATTGCGAAACTATTGCGTTTGAGAAATAGCCTTAGTGAGTGGATCCGCTCCAATGTTTCTATCTTTATCTCTTTATATCTCAACTTCGCGGAGAAAGACTATCTCCCGAAATGAGCAATACATGTCTTAGAATTTGTCTGGATATCTGATGGGACGCAGTTCATAAATGAACTCCAAATCCAACAAACTTCTTAGATCGTATCATCCACTGAATTTAATCAGTATCCCGCGCCATGCCTTCCACAGTATCTGCTTGGACCACCTGTCCAACATTCTGCCCCTCAATATAGGAAAAACTATAACTCTGACAGCCACTCTGTCATCCAGATCACCTTGGAAGACTAAAATGATAACCGCCTCCCGAAGGAGGCTGTCGTTACCATATACCAAGAGCATCCACTTATGTTCATAACTGCTTCCCAACGTTTCTCTAGGATTGGATTAATATATGTTTATTGCAGCCAGTGCAAAAACAATATCTAGTGTGGTACTTGACAACTCTTGATTGATTCAATTGCCTAAGCAAGAGATATGCCAATCATGCAAATCTCTCTCCTCATCAGTCTAGAAGACATCTCTTCAGACAGGGTGACTCCATCACCTGCGGGTACACCACTACGCCGGGAGTCGTCTTTTCTAAAATCCTTAGAATAGTGTCAAGTACCCAAATTAGGACACTTCCCAAATCTAGATCTAAAACCATAGATCTAGTTACCAGAATCCCTGATATTTTATCCAGATCCTATGTGGAGAAATATCTTGTGACAACCACAGTATAACCGATCGTAGTATAGGAAGATCTCTAACTATTAAGTGCATGACATCCAAAAACCAGGACATCACTCCCTACCACCTTCTTATCAGGTCCGTCTGTTGTTCTGATGAAGTCAAACTTTATGATCGTTACATCAAAACTAGACGATCTATCATCGCTATACCTGCTTTAGTCTATAAATATACATAAGCTACATGCCCACTATGCTTCCGCTGCTCCCACAGACTACAACAAATCTCTAGCAGAGTCATATACACGTGCACTTCTAAAGCTAATTTAGAACGACGCTATACTCATCCTCCTGCCAGATCCTAGAGTTTAGAAAAACAGTAGTGGCAAGTTTGGGTAATCAAAAACCTCCATGTCACCGTTTTTGAGGAGATCGAAGTACCTTTCGCGTGTCTGAGGTTACCCACCAAATCTGCGGAGTGGCTAATGAAATGTCGAATCCAATTGAATATTTAGGTTCTACTAAATTTTCAGTAATCGTTTGTGGTTCTGGAATCAATTCAAGTTCTACCATACTCCCACTAATGTTTCTGAAAAGAATTCATTTTACTAAAACTGTGGCGAGTCAAGAACAATATAACTATTGATCTTCCAGATGGTAGAATGTTAACCTTCGTAAAAGCCCGGAAAACCCACAAACTGCCATTACTGAAACGTGCCTAGAGTTTATCCGGATTCTGGTTTTAAGTATAAGCCGAACAACTCTATATACCTTAACATTGTTAAGAAATGAATCTATTCTATATATCCAACATAGGCACTAATTTAATTTGAACCAGATTCAAAATACATATAGCCATTTACAGTGCATATCAACTAGATGGAAGGAGGCCAAGCAGCATTACTCATCAAGGAGCGCGCCCTGAGTAACCTGATAGAGAAGCAAGTTCTCAAAAGTATTACTTACAATGGAATACCAAACACAAGTATCTACATTTTTGATCACCTTAAAGAATCCTGATACTTGCAATATATAGTTCTCTACTTTATTCTTATGCCTATATCTTCTCAAAATCCGGACCTTGTATTTCAACGAAATACTTGTCTAATACTAGAGAAGTCATGAGTAAAAGAATATAGTACGAGTGCCAACCCCTTTATCCTAACGGACACCGGACAACATACAATACTCTGTATAAGTCTACTGAGTTTAATAACTCAAACTCTGTGCGTCGTAGGTTGAAAACTGTGCTATGGTTAAGAAGAGTTACACCGCTATTGAATGCACCTTACCTAACCATCAACTGATATAGGTAAATGTCATAGATATAATTTCAAAACGTTATATCTCACTTTATAAAATAAACATACAGATATATCAGTTTGAAATTGGTGCATAACGACGGATATTCAAAACCAAATATTTGCAGTCATGCAAAACCCAGGTGATTCCTCAAATATCACCAATTACAAAGAATTCCGATATATAGAGCATCTAATCACCCAATTCCCAATATCTTACTCCCACTCACCATCCGTAACGCCATACAGATGCGAGAATCAAATCTGGTAAATACATACCCTGGAGTTAGAATCTAATTGGGAAAATAGTTTTCACTTAACACCGCACAGAAAAATCGAAACATGAAAATGTTTCGAAGGGGTAGCTGGGTATTCCTAGTAATGCCTCTTCCACTGTCCAGATTCATGACAGTAACCGTATATTTCCTTGCCCTCACTGCAATCCCTTTATATGTCTTTACTTATTACTTTCTGTACACCACACTTAGGCTAATTGGTTTTCTTACTTCCCTATCTTTCGGCACCTGCCTATGGTTTGGAAGAAGACTATCCAATAAGCGCAATATGTGTGCTCTCCTAATACTGGGAGCCCTCACAACCTGAGAGAAGGTAAAGGGAAAAAGCAACCGAATAATCCTATTCAATTTCTCCAGAACCGGAATCCATTCTCGAACCGGAACAAGTTCCTTTGAGTTCGTATGTAACTATACGATGGAATATCCAAAAAATGTGGATTTTCGTAGTGATACGGCGTGTTCTAGAAAAATACAAAGGAGAAGTAGGAGCGGCAGGGATATATGCGACTAAATGAAAATCCAATAGCCAAAGTGTTTTTAGAAGGTTCGGTTAATTTGGTTCATGAGTTTTTAAGGTCAGGCCATGGTCGCTGCTAAAAAGAGAGAGAAAAGAAACACTCAGCGTGCTCTAACCTAGATTAGATTGATTAATCACTTTATCTAATCAGGATGGCTCCCACTATTTTCTTTAATTCTCCTTCAAACCCTAAAAGAAGAATTAGTCGGGATCATCTGAAAATCACCCGAAGAGTAACACCTACTCATCAGTGGGAATCGAGATCCAACTATCATCGCATGATAATTTGATGGAAGCCACTCAAGTCACCCTACTCCAGAAGGTATGCGCATGCCTGGCAAGTTTCATGTATATTTGAAACTCCCGATGTGGTTTTTACCCCAAGCAGCTTATGACCTTGACGGATGCCAACAAATCATAAGTTGCAAGTCAAGTTCTACCCGTCATTGTCCTGATTAATTTAGACCCACCCGTACTCGCCTTTGGCGGATGCCAATAAAGCTGTACGACTGTCCTAGATTAATGCATATCCATGCTACAGAAAAGTAACACATAGCTACCGCACATTATGCCTTGACAGAAGCCAACAAACATACCACAAATACTAGGCGCTACTTTTCTGAAATGACGGAGGGCTACGACTAGTTTTTGGCGAAAAACCTTTAACGTAATGATCTTGATATCGTTGAAGGAACCGAGTGGTTTTACAAATATATAGTGGCGCAAACTTTTGCTAAAGAGGTCACTCCCTGTGAAGGGATCTCGGCTCTTACCTGATCGAATGAGGTGCAGGATATTCCAAATTGAATACCACGATGCAAAGCAAAAGAATCGACTATAGTGAAGTTATTACGATGACGGAAACTTTCGCTTAAGAGGTCACTCTCGATGAAGGGATCTCGGCTCTTGCCTCGTCGAATGAGGTGCGGGATATTCCCAATCGAATACCACTGTGCAAAGCAAAAGGAAACGTCTTGTAATAACGGTTTTCAAAAATTGGTTCCAACAATATCATATAGGTTTGTTTTCCTTGCATTAATTGTAATTAATTCAGTCCCATCAATTAATCCATATCACACCAGAAAAAGGAACAAAAATATAATGTACGTATATGTCATCCGCATTCGCCACGGGGCCCCTTCATGCACCGTTAGGTTACTTAACTAATAACAGAGCAGGGGCTGGACTAGTGCGGATGCAAAACATATACAACGTCTATTAGTATATATAAATATATATATAACATTCGTCCCAGGCATGATATAACCAACATCTAAGAACATCAACAAGCAACGCAGAATGATGGATAATCTTGGAGCCTCGGGTTTCATTTGAGCCGCAAATGAGACCCGACATTCCCGGTCGTGTGGATAGCCTGTGCAATGAAAACCTGAACACCTACGAGCGCGGCAAGTTACCCGCCAATCCCAGAAGTGAGGCAACCCCAATCAACAAAGTGAATGGGCTACCCAGCACTTTACGGAATCCGGTAACTTGGGCACTCCACCGTAGGTCATCCTATACCCCTTACGAGTGCGGCGAATAGCCCGCCAATTCTAGAGTAATGCCCCCTCCGTCTCAATACCATAAGATGCGGGCCCGTTGCTCTCTAGAACCCGGCTATTCGAGAACTTCACCGCGGGGTAATCCTAGTACAGAAAAGAAAAATATATATACAATGGCGACACCGACCTTATTCCGCGGTGTCACTGTACTACTGCCATTTCACCACCGGCTATCCACCACGACAATCCAACCACAATATCAGCACAACTCAGAACATCAACGTGAATATCACAATCGCAAACCCGTCTAGTCGAACATATAGAAACTAGTCGGGTTGTACCGCTCTATGATATTCATGGTCGTAGATATATTCACATGCACTGATAAACACGAACTTAAAAATTCGATCGACTAAACATTTCCGTATATGCCCCAAATGCAATCCAACACTCAAACAAATCTGGGCCAAAACAAAACATCCCAAAAATCACAATTCTATGTAATAGAGTGCCAGAAGAAATATGGTGCACCATGGCCACAAATGCACCGTGGAACCGCGGCCAATGTGCATATAATGCGGCAGTTCCGCGGCCATTTGGTAGGGCCACGTGCCTAAATTTCTTCCGGTGCTCTAATTTTGCCTGCACGTATTTAAGTCAATTTGAAAGATTTTTTTAACACGTTTTAAAATCGACAGCAAGCACACCAACATGGAAATGCGATTCGGAAAAATTGGTCGATCGAGATTTTAACTTTGTGAAAACTAGCTAGTAATGGTTTATGAGGTGGCTCTGATACCATGTTGGGTTACATCAGTGCCCTGGTCATCTGTCGTGGCCGGTGCGGAACAAAAACTGGTGTTTAAAAACTTGGCGGTAACGAAACCGTTCCAGAATCGAACCATAAACCTATACTAGCTAACTAACAAGAGCTAATCTACTAAGATAGAGATGCTATACCAAATGGACCAAGTCTTTCGGTCTTCCGCCGTCTTCCTTAGCTCCTTGAGACATGCTCGATTGAATTTGGTCGTCAGTCTTCCTTCGTCGAAGATGATCCACCCGAGAGATGTAGCTCATGGCTCTAGCTTCACATCAAAAGCATGTGAAGCAACTAGGGATTTTAGGTTGCTAATCTAGAATGCCTAGGATATAATGAGTGTTCTAAGTGTTTATCCATCTCACTTCCTCTCTTGATTCTCAACTCATGAGATTGTAGAGAGAAGGTTATGCTTGAAAGTGGAGAAACTCATTAAAAACCTAGAGAGGAGAGTGAAGCTAATGGTGAGAAGAAAAACTCATCTCCAAAAATAATGAGCCATCCATGTGAGAGAAAATGAGCATGCTTGGTTTTGTAAAACATATCTTTTAATTTTAAAATCATGCCCATGCTTGAATAGTTTGCACAAATGAATTAATAATTCATTTGTGCATACTATGAAAGCATGGTTCTCACCATACTCCCCTCTCTCAACCTTTACACCTCATTTCCATTTAATAATAAATGGATAAAAACTAAATGTGGTGTCCACCTTCTAGAAAGTTATCTGTAAAAAAATACGGATTACATTCTACTGTATATATATACATGTATTCGTACCGAAATACAAATACCCGAAGAGATAGAATAACACAAAGAACATAATACTAGAATATACATATCAAAATATATATACGTAAATTATTAAATCAATACCTGATTTAATAATCCGGCTCAAACCCGAGCCGGCTAATATTATCAACCGTCCGATCAAAAGTCCGGGTAACTAGTACACTCATTCTATCGGAACCCTTCATGCATCCAATACAGCTACTAAATCATTTCGCCAGAACTAGGAAAACCCTCTATGTGGGACTCTAAAGACTTGTCAATACGCCGGCAGTGGGTTTAACCACAAGCACGTCAGCGGCACTAGCTGTTCGTAACGACTACCCAGGTATTGAGCGAAAGGAAGGCCGACGAGAAAACTCATCCAAAACCCTACTGAGCCTGTTAGAGAAAATATCCATACAGTCCAGTCTATTCGTCTAAGAGTATCGCATATCGAGTCTAGGGGGTGGATAAAGTTAGACCCTTAATAACGCGATATTTCGTGTCGGTATGAAGCCCATCACCCACTGAGAAACTACTGATCCAAATCAGTAATTCTCGTCTTTCTTGGCCAAGGATTTCTGGTGATGGCCACCCGTGCACCGCGCGACATCAACCCCCAATACCGGGAGAGACGAATCCCCAACGATCCACTCACTTCCTCCATGTGGCTCGGGACTATACCCAACTAAAACTTGTTTGCAAAACTCCTTTGAGCCGTGGTAGGATAGTAATCAAAGCACAATGGGAACTCACACAAGACAAATGACGATCTCAGGTCGACAAACTAACCTTGTCACGACCCGAATGTGGCACGTGACCGGCACTTAAATCACGTGATATCTAAAGACGTCGACGCGGTCTAAGTAAACCGAAACCCAGAATCTAAACCTTTTTTTGAAAATATTGAAGGTGAGGTTTAAAATAGTCATCAGATAAGATCAGTTTAAAATAAATAATTAAGTCTAACTAAGTATGTTTGAAAAGCATCTATGACGTTTTGAAATTTCGACAGCACCTCCTTTGTAAATTTTGAATAAAACCTGATACAAACATAACAATAAAAATAGCATCCCAACGGGAGCTAGCTTCCACGCCCAAACGGTGGAGCAACCATGCAAACACTATACGACACATAATGGCGAAGAAAAGAAAAGTGAAACAAAATCAACAATATAAAAAGGTCGACTCCAATGAGTACGATGCCCACAACGCACAATTCTAAATCTCACTTCTAAGTCCACAATATACCAGTTTTAAGTCGATGGAGTTTTACTAGATACAAGAAGATATGAATATACAAGTGTGAGTACAATACAACAGTAACGCACCTAACAAAGCAATAACCGAAAGGAGTGTGTGCCCCAAGCCGCTGATAATCCAAACGGTAAAATCTCAAAGAAACTGTGGCACAACGGGGGTGAGTTGTCAACTCAGTGAATAAAAGTGCATCACAAGGTAGAAATCGAAATGCACAACGATACCTAGGTCATAAGTATAATACTATCATATTATGCATTAATATTGTTAGTTATGTATATGCCCTAGATGCCATTATTGTACATGTGATGTATATTATAGTGGATGCTTGAGCATATATAGAGAGGACTTTCTTGCTCGACATGATAGTATACTATCTGGTTGCTCTTTGTCTTAACATGTTGACTTGTATTGTGATACTGTTTTGCTCTCACATGTTGACGAATCCCTTAGGATATTTACTTGATTACCGGGACTATGATGGAGATCATACTAGTGGGGCCAGGGTAGTCCACAAGTACATCCTATAATTGTTTCTAGTCGAGGGTGTATCGAGACAGGGCATCGATATTCTAGAGTAGACTAGCGTATACGCTTCTTGACCCATATGATGGGCGATATATGATCCCACATCCATTGGTGTTTGACATCAAAGATGGTATACGGATGCTCAGTGGAGACTGGGTACACTGAACGGACTCACCGAGAACTCCTAGTTGGTATTATACCTATCGTCAGATAACAGTTCTCTGGTGACACTGGTACAGGTTAGTCTGTAGACCCGAGATCGTCATAGAGTCTTGTGTGATTCCCACTGTACTTTGATTTCCACCTTACCACGTTCAAGAGAACATGCAAAACGGTGGCTTTTGGGTACAGTCTCGAATCGCAAGGAGGCAATGAGCGATAGGAGGGGTTTCGTCTCTCCCGGTATTGGGGGTTGATGTTGCGCTGTGCTCGATTGGCTATAACTGGAAGTCCCGGGCCAGGGATGATATAGAGATCTACTTGTAAGTGTTATCAGTAGTTTCTCAACCCATTATGAGCCTCACATCGACACGACTTATCGGTTACTGGGGTCTGACGTTTACCACCCCTAGACTGGATATGCGACATATCAGACGAAGAGACCGGACTGTACGGTAGTATTACTGACAGGCTTTACAGGAGTATGTGCAGGCTTGCTTGTTGATCTTCTGATCGCTCAATACCCGGCTGGCTGTTACGTTTAGCTGACCGCTGACGGCTTGTGGGAGACTGATATGATCACCACCCACTGCCGGCGTATTGACGAGTCTTAAGAGTCCTACACAGAGGTTTCCTGGCTCAGGCGAAACGGAGTAGGAGAACATATGTGATATGTGCGAGACCGAGAATAATACGAGTATGTGATACCGTATTCTATTCTCGCGATATGTGATATCGGCCAGTCATATGTGATATAGCCGGGTCATCGGATCAAGTGTTGATTCAATGAAATGATACATTTTATATTAGTCGGTTATATGTGATATAGCCGGATTATTAAATCAAGTGTTGATTTGATAATTTAATGTATAATTGTATATTTGATATACTAATTTACATTAACTAATATTAGCTCACTTGTGTATGTCTTTTAATCACTATTGGACACTTAACATATATGTGATATATATTAATGTGTCATGCTTGATTATATATGCAACATGGGTGTATGAAACTTACACCATATAAAAGATAATACAAAGGTTTTTATTTATTTAAGAAATTCAAAAATGAATGGATTTTGTCATGGTTGCAAGTTGTGGATAACTATTGACTTAGTCCACCATTTTTGTTTTTCCTTAGATATTTTTAAACCTAACCATTATCTTTTAACTATGGTTTATTCTTTATAAGGGTTATATGAGATATTTTCTCACCCATGGTTTCCATTCACTTTCATTACATTATCTCTCTTCATCTTCTTCTTCAAGCTCAAGAGCTCTCTAGCTTTTATGCAAGTGAGAAAAAATAGTGAGAAAAAGAATTCTAAAGCGAGCAAAATTCCTATTTCATCATCCTCTTCTATACTAACCATATAGTTTAGGATGTTAGCTTCACTAGTTCCATATTAGTGAAGGGATAGCTTGGATTTGTGTCTCCTCAAAGTAGATCATCTTGGATTTTGAAGACTTCTAGCAAGCATGCATCATTCACCTTGTGGAGCCTCTCAAAAGTCCGGGAGTATTTTGATCGCAGCGAAGGGACTACTACTTGGAGCATTTGAATTGAAGGACCGGTCTACAAAGGTTGTATTCTGCAATCACTTAGTTGTAAAGTTGTTTACATATCGTATTATCTAAATCTTTAGTTAAGATTCTAGGGTTAGGCTTAACTAGCATGGCAAAATTTTGAAAATGGCATTGACGATGTCCCCCGAAACCTTGTTGTTGTGCTAAGTAACCCTGCAGTGGTATCAGAGCCAAGCTAGAGATTTAGACGGATTGTGTAGGATTACGAAACCGAAACTACTCCGGAACTTGCAACACCAAATCATAGTTTCTGTCAATTTTATAGAGTGTTCTAAATTTTTTTTAAACAACTGCAGAATGTTATATGAGATATTACATGAACACAGAAGAAATTTGAACCCATTTGGCCGGATTTTGGCCGAGCACATGCATGATTTTTCCGAGGAGGCCGGCCAAACAGTGCACTCTGGGGTTCAAATTTTTTCAGTGTTCCAGTCTCTGGGTTTCATGTCTCTGGGTTTTGGTGTTTTAGGTGTTGTTTGTTTTTGCTAAATTTGCATGAGATGCTAATTTACTATAAAGGCAACTCGGAGTGTTTCGTAGTCATAATTCTAACAGTTATTCGGGTTATTTAGACGGTGTTAAAAAGTTTGAACGGATATCAAATACCCACTTTAACCCTCGCTGGAAATTTTTTCAAGAGTTGAATTTTTTCCAAGTTTGAAACATTTAAATATCGTACAAGTGATTCTGTGGACCCTCTAGAAGAACGAAACCCTAACTCGATTCTGTGACCATCATAACCGCCACCAAACCCTAGGGTTTGTGGTAGTTCAGCGGTGCCACAGGTGAGGCATTGGTTGACCCTTCTACGGCTGGTTCATAGGTACTGTGGCATGTGATGGATACTTTTAAGCTACGCTCAAGTGTTGAGCTTTTTGGGAAATCTTGGGTGTTTGTTGATTCGATCGGAATGTTTAACATCGTCTAGATTTTTCTAGAATGTGATACAATATGTGGAATTCATATAGTTAGGCATGAAATATGAAGTATGTGATATTTCGGGTTTTTGATGTCTAAGGTGATTGTGGATTCCAAATGTTGTAGTTTTGCATTTTCTTTTCTGCGACCGTAAGTGTAATATGTGGTGTATCGCCGGTTTCATTGCTATACATCAACGACAATTGGGATACGCATATTTACTTACGTTGATAACATGTGATGTTATGTGTTGCTGTGATATGTTATATTGGATCGTCGTGTTTTGAATAGTCGGGGATTTTATATGAGATGAGAGCTTTTATTTTCATTCATATAAAATTCATTGTATATAATATTCTTTTATCGGGGCACTTCCGGGTTGAGGATGATGTCACTATTGTTGTATATTATTTACTTTTCCGCATTAGGATAAACCCAAGGTGGGGACCACAAGTACCGGGTTCTAGAGTTCAGTGGGAGACCATCTCGAGGAGTCGAGTCCGGGTCTCCTAACTCTAGAATTGGTAGGGTTGCTTGACGCTCTTATAGGGGTCTAGAGATGTAGGTTTGGCTATTCATCGCGACCGTGGAATCCGTATTTTTTATTGTTGGCTAAATACAAAATACGGACCTCCTAGTATATCCAATATTTCATATGTTATCTTCTGCTGCTCTGTGATGTGATCACTATGGATTTTGAGACGAATGGCTATTATATATATGATATATAATAAACGTTGCTTATGTTTTGCACCCGTGCTAGTCCCTCCCCGGTATGCTGTTAGTTAAGTAACCCAACGGTGCATAACGGGACACTGTGGCGAATGCGGATGTCATAAGCGTACGTTGTATTTTCGTTTCTTCTGTGATGCTTAGGAAGAATAAATGATGGGACTTAATTAATGAGATTAATGAAAGAAAAGAAACCTAAAAGATGCTGTAGAATCAAATTTTTAAAAAAAAAGGGTAGCTCTAGTTTTTTTTTTGCATAGCGGTATTCCTTATAGAATATCCAGCACCTTATTCGATAAGGAAAGAGACGAGATCCCTTCACCGGGAGTGACCTCTTTAGCGAAACTAGCAGATGCTACAACCCACTCGGTTTAGTTTTTGATTGCTTTTATAGTTCTTTCTTTGCATAGTGGTATTTATGAAATATCCTGCACCTTATTCGATAAGGAAAGAGCCGAGATCCCTTCACCGGGAGTGACCTCTTTAGAGAAACTAGTAAAAGACTCAAAAACACTCTTTTTCAAAATCACTTGTTTCTACAACGATATCAAGTTCATTACGTAAAAGGTTTTTATAAAAAACCTGTCGTAGCCCTCCGACATTTCAGATAAGTAATAATTAGTATTCGTGCTACGTTTGTTGGATTTCGTCAAGGCGTAGTGTGCGGTAGCTACTTACTGCTTATCTGCTGCAAATGATGCGATTGGATTAGGGTAGTCGTACGGCTTTGTTGGCTTTCGTCAAGGGTAATGCGGGTGGGTTTAATTCAATCATGAAATGTATGGGTTGAACTTGACTAGCGGACTATAGTTTGTTGGCTTTCATCAAGGTCATAGGACGTTAGGGGCAAAAGTATTATCGGGAATTTCAAGTGCTGAAATTTGCAATGAGATTGCACTCTATGAGATAGTTGGATCCCGATAACCACTGCGAGTAAGAGTTACTCCTGGGAGAGTTTTACACATGACAATTAGCCGATCAAGTAGGTGTCTAGAAAGGTGTTAACGGGGTTACGCCCCTGGGAAAATGTGGTTTATTTTAATTAGGTCCGTGCAAAAGTACGGGGAACCTTCCTAAAAGTACCAACACTGGCATGGTTGAAAGATTGGCGAACTTGTAAGGTGTAATCAATCCCGGCTAGTCTTACCTTTTAGGGTTTGAAGGAAGATTTGATAAAAACAGTGGGAGCCATCCTAATTAGATAAGATAATAAACCAATCTAATCTTACAAGAGTATACGCTAAGTGTTTTCTTCTCTCTCTCTCTCCAGGTAGCGACCATGTCAGGCTTTAATCAAGATAATAATATGGATGTATTGACCAAACCCGCTTGTTTTACTGAGCAGGGGAACGTTGGTTCCGTTCTTTCTTATAATTGTTATAAGATTGAGCAGGAAATAGGGGAATATCCGGATTCCCACGCCACCCAAACGAAGAATAAGTATGTTGATGCATCTTCTTCGGGTGTTAGTTACCGAGAACTGTTTCTCAGTTCACTCTGCGTCCTGGGCATTAGATACCGGATCAGGATCCCACATATGTAATACATTGCATGGGCTAAGGAAAGGTAGAGAACTGGGAATGGGTGATCATTCCGTAAGAGTAGGGAATGGTGCAAATGTTGCAGCCAAAACAGTTGGCGAATATCACCTTGTATTACCAAATGGTAATATATTGATTTTGAACGAATGCTATTACATACCGACCCTGATATGCAATCTTATATCTGTTTCTTTATTAAGTAAAGAAGGATATAATTTTGTAATACATGATAATGTTATGAACATCTTCCTGAATCAAAAGTTGATTGGATCAGGCTCGTTAAATAATGGCATATACATTCTAAATCACACTACAGTTTTTAATGTACAAAGCACACACACGAGGAAGAGTTCAGAAATGAATGAACCCTTCTTGTGGCTTTGTAGACTAGGTCATATCAATGCGACACGACTAGCTAAGTTGCATAAGGATGGATATTTGAATCCATTCGAAATTTCATCTTATGACACTTGCCAGTCATGTCTCAAAGGCAAGATGACCAAAACTCCGTTTAGTGGACACAGAGAAAGAGTTACGGAACTCTTGGGACTGATACATAGTGATGTATGTGGTCCCATGTCTACACATGCCAGGGATGGTTCCTCATACTTCATTACATTCACTGATGATCTCTCAAGATACGGACATGTGTTCCTGTTGAAACACAAGTCTGAAGCTTATGAGAAATTCAAAGAATATAAGCACGAAGTAGAGAACCAAACGGGTAAAAGTATCAAAATCCTTCGATCTGATCGAGGAGGAGAATACTTGAGCAATGAGTTCCGGAATTATCTAAAAGAGAATGGGATTCTCTCTCAGCTTACTCCTCCGTATACACCACAACACAATGGTGTATCGGAACGGAGGAATCGCAGCCTATTAGATATGGTGCTCTCTATGATGAGCACCGCAGAGTTACCTATTTCCTTTTGGGGGCATGCACTTGAGACATCCATGCACCTATTGAATATGGTCCCTACCAAATCAGTGCCTACCACTCCCTATGAGATATGGAAAGGGAAGAGACCATGTCTTATTTATGTTAAGATATGGGGTTGTCCGGCCTATGTCAAAAGGCACAATCCGGACAAACTCGAGGTAAAGTATGTTTTGTGCAAGTTTGTAGGATATCCTTAAAACTCACAAGGGTATATCTTCTACCAGACCGAGGAACAAAATGTGTTTGTTTCTCGACATGCCACCTTTTTAGAAAAGGAATTTCTTGCAAAGGAAATTAGTGGTGAGGAGGTAGAACTGGAAGAGGTTCTAGCTATACAAACTACGACAGAAAATTTGGTAGAACCAGAGGATTCGATAGCTCCCAACGAACCCCAGCCTCTCCACCGATCTAGCAGGGTTCCTTATCCACCTGAGAGATACTACGGTTTTCTCGTCGATGGTGGGAGCGAGGATTGAATCATGGAAGATGATGACCCGACTAGCTTCGAGCAGGCCATCACAAGTGTGGACTCTGTGAAATGGCTGGATGCAATGCGATCTGAGATGGAATCCATGCACACCAACAAAGTATGGACTTTGGAAGAATCTCCTGAAGGGGTAAAACCCATCGGGAGCAAGTGGATCTTCAAGAAAAAACTTGGTGTAGATGGGAAAGTGGAGACTTTCAAAGCTAGACTTGTAGCAAAAGGTTTTCGTCAACGACCAGGTGTGGATTATGACGAAACCTTTTCTCTAGTGGCTATGCTTAAGTCCATCTGGATCCTACTTGCCATTGCTGCATACCATGACTACGAAATCTGGCAAATGAATGTTAAGACCGCCTTTCTAAATGGTGATTTAGAATAGAGCGTGTACATGACTCGGCCAGAGTGCTTCGTAGACACTGGGAGCAGCGAGAAGGTACTCAAGCTGCTTAAATCCATATACGGGTTAAAGCAGGTATCGCGAAGTTGGAACATCTGTTTTGATGTCATAGTCAAAGAGTTTGACTTCGTCAAAAATATAGATGAACCTTGTATATACAAGAAGGTGGCAGAGAGGAAGGTGGTATGGATGACATACTCTTGATAGGAAATGATATTCCTATGCTGCAATCAGTCAAGCTCTTCTTATCACAAAGATTCTCAATGAAAGATCTAGGTGATGCCTTCTATATCTTGGGAATTAAGATCTACAGAGATAGATCTAAACGGATACTGGGATTATCCCAATCCAGGTACATTGACACCATACTAAAGAGGTTTAGTATGGAAGAATCCAAGCGTGGGAATTTACCCACAGTCTCTGGACTCACTCTCTCCAAAGAGATGTCTCCCAAGACTGATTTGGAGAGAGCTCGCATGCAAGGGATACCCTATGCTTCGGCGATAGGCTCTATCATGTACGCGATGCTATGTACCAGACCCGATGTAGCATTCTCACTAAGTGTAGTGAGTAGGTATCAAGCAGATCCTGGAGAGAATCACTGGACAACTGTGAAGAACATTCTCAATTACTTAAGAAGGACTAAAGAGATGTTCGTAGTGTATGGTAACGGAGAACTCCAAGTGGAGTCCTTTACCAATTCGAGCTTCCAGAGTGATAAGGACGACTCTAAGTCGGTCTCGGGATTTGTCTTTACCCTCAATGGATGGGCGGTTTGTTGGAAGAGTTCCAAATAGGAAACCGTTGCAGGCTCGACGATGGAGGCTGAATACATCGCTGCCAACGATGCTGCTAAAGAGGCTGTCTGGATGAAGAAGTTCATAAACGAACTTGGAGTGGTTCCGTCCATCGAGCATCCAATACTTTTGTATTATGATAACAATGGAGCAGTGGCTTTGGCCAAGGAACCCAGGTCCCATCAGAGATCTAGGCATATTATGATGCGGTATCATCTGATCCTGGAGATAGTAGATCGTCGGGAGTTCAAGGTCAGGAGAGTTGACACGAAGAATAACACAGCGGATCCATTCACGAAGGCCATACCCCAGATACAATTTGAGAGACTCTTCGGGATGTTGGGTATGAGATACTATAACAATTGGCCTTAGTGCAAGTGGGAGATTGTTAGTTATGTATATGCCCTAGAGGCCATTATTGTACAAGTGATGTATATTATAGCGGATGCTTGGACATATATAGAGAGGACTTTCTTGCTCGACATGATAGTATGCTATCTGGTTGCTCTTTGTCTTAACATGTTGACTTGTATTGTGATACTGTCTTGCTCTCACATGTTAACGAAGCTCTTAGGATGTTTACTTGATTACCAGGAATATGATGGAGATCATACAAGTGGGGCCAGGGTAGTCCACAAGTACATCCTATAATTGTTCCTAGTCGAGGGTGTATCGAGACAGGGCATCGATATTCCAGAGTAGACTAGCGTATACGCTTTTTGACCCATATGATGGGCGATGGATGATCCCACATCCATTGGTGTTTGACATCAAAGATGTATACGGATGCTCAGTGGAGACTGGGTACACTGAACGGACTCGCCGAGAACTCCTAGTTGGTATTATACCTATCGTCAGATAACAGTTCTCTGGTGACACTGGTACAGGTTAGTCTGTAGACCCGAGATCGTCATAGAGTCTTGTGTGATTCCCACTGTACTTTGATATCCACCTTACCACGTTCAAGAGAACGTGCAAAACGGTGGCTTTTGGGTACAGTCCCGAATCGTATGGAGGCAATGAGCGATAGGAGGGGAGGGGTTTCGTCTCTCCCGGTATTGGGGGTTGATGTTGTGCTGTGCTCGATTGGCTATAACAGGAAGTCCCGGGCCAGGGTTGATATAGAGATCTACTGGTAAGTGTTATCAGTAGTTTCTCGACCCGTTATGAGCCTCATATCGACATGACTTATCGGTTACTGGGGTCTGACGTTTACCACCCCTAGACTGGATATGCGACATATCAGATGAAGAGACCGGACTGTACGGTAGTGTTACTGACAGGATTTATAGGAGTATGTGCAGGCTTGCTTGTTGATCTTCTGATCGCTCAATATTCGGGTGGCCGTTACGTTTAGCTGACCGCTGATGGCTTGTAGGAGACTGATATGATCACCACCCACTGTCGGCGTATTGACGAGCCTTTAGAGTCCTACACAGAGATTTCCTGGCTCAGGCGAAACGGAGTAGGAGCACATATGTGATATGTGCGAGACTAAGAATAATACGAGTATGTGATACCGTATTCTATTCTCGCGATATGTGATATCGTCCAGTCATATGTGATATAGTCGAGTCATCGGATCAAGTGTTGATTCGATGAAATGATACATTTTATATTAGTCGGTTATATGTGATATAGCCGGATTATTAAATCAAGTGTTGATTTGATAATTTAATGTATAATTGTATATTTGATATACTAATTTACATTAACTAATATTAGCTCACTTGTGTATTTCTTTTAATCACTTTTGGACACTTAACATATATGTGATATATATTAATGTGTCATGCTTGATTATATATGCAACATGGGTGTATGAGACTTACACCATATAAAAGATAATACAAAGATTTTTATTTATTTAAGAAATTCAAAAATGAATGGATTTTGTCATGGTTGCAAGTTGTGGATAACCATTGACTTAGTCCACCATTTTTGTTTTTCCTTAGATATTTTTAAACCTAACCATTATCTTTTAACTATGGTTTATTCTCTACAAGGGTTATATGAGATATGTTCTCACCCATGGTAGCCATTCACTCTCATTACATTATCTCTCTTCATCTTCTTCTTCAAGCTCAAGAGCTTTCCTTTTGTGCAAGTGAGAAAAAATAGTGAGAAAAAGAATTCTAAAGTGAGCAAAATTCGTACTTCATCATCCTCTTCTATACTAACCATATAGTTTAGGGTGTTAGCTTCACTAGTTCCATATTAGTGAAGGGATAGCTTGGGTTTGTGTCTCCTTGAAGTAGATCATCTTGGATTTTGAAGATTTCTAGCAAGCATGCATCATTCACCTTGTGGACCCTCTCAAGAGTTCGGGAGTACTTTGATCGCAGCGAAAGGACCACTACTTGGAGCATTTGAAGTGAAGGACCGGTCTACAAAGGTTGTATTCCACAATCACTTAGTTGTAAAGTTGTTTACATATCGTATTGTCTAAATCTTTAGTTAAGATTCTAGGGTTAGGGTTAACTAGCAAGGCAAAATTTTGAAACTGGCATGGATGATGCCCCCCGAAACCTTGCTGTTGTGCTAAGTAACCCTACAAATATAATATATGATATGCATATGTACCATAAATTCAAATGACCTGTTTCTAGGTATAAGCTTATAAGTTGCCGAAATTATGTATATAAAACATCTTCTTCAAAATAGCCGCGGAATACATATGTCACGGCATAAAAGCAGACGAAATAGTAGGAAATATAATAGGTATGTTATTTAAGATATACGTTGTTGGGGTCAAAATTTACACCCCGGTTAACCAAGTCAAAATCAAAGTCAACCCCAAGTCAAGTGGGCCCAAGCTCAGGTCAAGCGGGCCCATGCCCGAGTCGAGCCCGAACATGAAGCGGTCGGCCTCCCCCATGCCAAAATGAAATCTTGTAATAAATAATTTTGATGTAATTTTTTATGCATGAATGGGCATAAAGCCAAATTTTTGTAAAGTCCATGGCTCATGTGCAAAAGAAATGAGCACATGAGGCATGAGATGGGCAAAATGCCATTTTGTAAAGCCCAAGGGGATATATGTAAATTTGTAAGCCTATATAAGGCAACATGATAATGAAATAAAAACAACCTTTTCTCTCTCTAAAAAATTAGGGTTCTGTGTCTCCTCCTTCTTCCTCAAGGTTCTAAAGCTTCTTCCCCTTTTCTGAATTAAATCAAGAGTTCAACTCTTTCTTTCCCAAAAATAAATAGTTTTCACTATAAAATCCTTGAAGGGGAACTCAAATCTCCCGTCAAATCTCTAAAGGGAGAGATTTTTAAGTCTCACCCCTATTTTCTACAAGATCTAGTGAATAAAGAGGAGGAAGAAGGAGACCCATCTCCAAAATCCCACCTTGGAAAGATCCAAGGCCTAAAAGAAGATCCAGGGCCAAAGGGGAGAAGAGAGGGGGTCCCCTTTGATCATTTCCAGATATTTCTAGGAGTTTAACTCCATTCAAGATCTATTGGAGTTCAACTCCATAAACAAAACCTTTTTATATAGGAGTTTAACTCCATTCAATATCTTTCGGAGTTTAACTCCATAAATAAAAAATTCTTTTTCGGAGTTTAACTTCTTTTTCTGGGTCTAAAAGCCCCTTCTTTCTTCCGGCATTCAAGCGCCCAGAGCACGCGTGCCGGGCACGTGAGGCGCCAGCGCCCAGCGCCCATGTTCCGGGCATGTGAGGAACTTACGTCCAAGCGTCCAGTGCCCACATGCCGGGCACGTGAGGCGCTAGCGCCCAAGCCCCCAGCGTCCAGGCGCCCAAGCGCCCAGCGTCCAAGGGCCCAAGCACCCAGCGCCCAAGGGCCAAGCACGTAGGGCACTGGTGCCCAAGCTCCCAGCGCCCGCGTGCCGGGCACATAAGGTGCTCGCACCCAAGTTCCCAGCGCCCACGTGCTAGGCACATGAGGTGCTGGCGTTCACACGTCCTTTGGACGTCATTTTCCCTCATACACTCCATACTAAAAATACATCCCTCGTTAGAAAAAAATTTCCCCTTAATCGGAGGTTCTATCGCTCCAAAGGCGAGGGGTAATTAACGGCAGCTTAGTCCGTGGCTGCCGGAGATTCGGATCCCCACAATCAATAAACCCCAGCCCACCCAAGACATAGGGGAATCTGTAACGTGCCTAACAAGCGCGCGCGTATTCCCATTTTAATGAGGTGACGAAAAACACCCTAGTGATTCTGTCACGCCCGGTGGGACCCAATCTCTCCTCCCATATTTCGGGTTAAACGTTCATGCGAACTCAATCAATATACATATCGATTTCCTGTACTAAAATCATGTTTCGATTTGTAGGCTAACAATCTTCAATTGCAATCTTCGGACGCAGCAAAAATGTCTCCAAGGACAAACTCTGCTCTCGGCATAGCTCCCATCTCCTACACGATGAAGATGGATACCAGGACGGTACTTCCGGCCATTCTTGGACGACAGTGGGAGTAGCCGCTGCTACAGTTCGGCTCTATTCTGTTCGTGCCAGCTAACGCCATTCCAGCTCCTCAAGCTCCGGTAACAGACAAACCGACCTCAAAAGGGAAAAGGCTAAGTGTCATGGTCGCGAAGGCGCCTCAGCCCAAGCACAAATCCGTTTCCCAATGACTCTCCGTTGCTCCAGCTGGGGGCAAGGCCATCAACACCAACAAAGCAATAAGGCGTCTCGAGCAAGCTCCCGCGGTGCCCTTGACAACTGCTCGATCGGGTATCTTTTTTTAGCTCCCCGTCAATCGACTCACGATGGCTTCCTGGATGACGGATGCCCATCAAGGCCTCAAAATCAAGAAGCTAAGACAGAAAAGGCTCAGATACAGAGCCAACAAAAGGGCTTGGGCTTCTACTGATTTGAACATCGTAGGGTTCCAAGAACGAGGTTACCCAGCAACGACAGTTGAAACGGCTGTAAATCTCGCTAACTCTTTTGAACCGCTGAAATTGGTTCAAAAGAATGCCATGACCGTGAGGGTAAAGAAAGTTGCGATCCGGACAGTGCCGCCAAAAGACTCAGCTGGGCCAACCGTCTTCTGTCGCCTGTCCTTTCCAGAAGACGAAGGGCCGCGACGATGGTCCAAAAAATCAGCCGCCAAAGATAAAGAGATGGCTGGATATGTAGTCCACACTGTCTACATGGTCGGACATGAAGAAATGAACCCTCCTATGCTTCACAGCCATGGTGATGATATGGTTGACGCTACCCAGCATCGGCTAATGATGAAGAGCCCGCTCAGGCCGATAAGCCAAAGGAGCCCATGGTTCCTGCGGAATTGAGCTCAGGCAATAAGGATGACCTGGTTGTCATATCCGGAACAATAGAACAAGCATTATTCCGATGGATTCAAATGCAACTTCAGGATAGGGATGAGAAGTTAGCCAAGGTCCAGTCTAAGGTCAACGAACTGGAAAACCACGCGGCAGACCTCACGACTCAAGTTGCCCGATTGCAATTACATCATAATCAAATTTTGGTTCATGAGGCAGGGATTGATACCCGGAGGCAGCAAACCGATACCCTCTTCAGCCTAAGAGCGGAGCGCCTTCACGATAAATGGCCGCGATCAGAATAGTCCCTCTGATACATACACCGAACGTCGTAAGCAGACAATAGGCGAACCTAATACCGACCAACCTCAAAAATCGGTGTTGGGAGGGGGAGGAGAATCGCCTTTGAAAGAGAAACTGGATAGGGTCTATTCCTTCGGAAGGGACAAAGTCCACAAGATATTCAAGGACGCCCTAAGATACGGTCTGCAATTGCCAGAATCAAAAATACCGCAAGAAGCAAATATGACCGACGACCCCAAATACTGCCCCTGTCATAGAGTGATAGGTTATGCCATTGAGGATTGCTTCATCTTCAAAGATTGGATCGAAAAGTAATACAAGGCAGGAGAGATAAAACTGTCTAAAGGCGTGTTAACAAACAGTCAAGCTGCGACCGCCAATTTCATACAAACGGAGACCGAAGTCCTTTGGGAACCTAATTTTCTCAGACATCTGCCTTTCTCTAAAAAGAGTTGACCACCACGTCGTTAAACTGGGAACAGTTGACCATCACGTCGTTAAACTGGGAACGGTTGACCACCACTTCGTTAAACTGGGAACAGTCGACCTATAAGTCGTTAAACCGGGGATGTAAAAATATGTAAACAAAAAAAATGAAAATAAAAAAAAGATTCGAAATGATGGGGCAACTCGCAATAAAAATCAGTGAGTAAAATAAAAATGAAAATAAACAGCCAAAATGATGGGGCAACCGCGAATGAATAGCCGAAATAATAGGGCAATCTCGACCTTCGCGATAAGAAAAGCTGAAATGATAGAGCGATCGCGGTAAAAAATAAATAAATAAAAAAATATCGAATGATGAGTCGCTCCTGGTACCATATTCCAGTGCAGCGATGCAGACGCCAACCAAAATTCAAATCCCCAACGGCGAATGATGAGTCGCTCCTGGTACCATACTCCAGTGCAGCGATGCAGATGCTAACCAAAATCCATGTTCCCAAACGGCGAATGATGAGTCGCTCCTGGTACCATATTCCAGTGTAGCGATGCAGACGTGTTACGTCCCGAAGGTACGGAACGTGACTAGCACTTAGATTACGAGACGTCTCGAGGCGTAACGTAACCTAAGTCAGCCAAAGCCCAAAAAATCTAAACCAAAACAACAAGAGTGAAGGAAAACTTTTATGAAAACGATTTTAAACCCATTTAAGTTATATTAATCCCTTTTTAAAAACATCAAAATTTTCGAAAAATTTCGGCAGAGTCTCCTTTGAAAATACTGGCCCCAAAACGGGTACAACAAGATATATAAACCTGTAATGATATAATGGCATCCCCAAGTGGGAGCTAGCTCTTCGCCCAAGGCGGATCACAACCACACGCAATATATATATATATATATATATATATGTATGTATGTAATATCAAGCAAATAAGCATAAAGAAACACAAAAATAAGAAAATTGCAACGTCGGCTCAAGTGGGCTCGACCCCAGAGGAACCACATATACACAAATCTCTCAGTCTCATCACTAAGTCACATATACAAAATAAGAAGTGGTAGATGGAGAATACTAGATACAATGATAGTACAAAAAGAGACAAAGTGTCCTCGCAACCCACCTACGAGTAATGTCGCGAGTCTAAGCAAAAGAGGCCAATGAAAAGATACGCCCGTCGCTGCAAGGCTGACGGGTCCGACCTGCAAGACACTGTGGCACAACGGAGGTGAGTTGCCAGCTCGTGAGTAGAAAATAATATCTAATAAGGCTATCGTAAGAATGCACGCAATGCGTCACAACTTGTATGTCTAGATATGATGTGATGCCACTAGTATGTATGCACATGAATGCAAAATCAATATGAAATCTTTAAGTGTTTAAATACGATGATCTCTGCATTCTTAACTTAAAAAAAATATTTGTACAATAACTAAGGTACCATCAATGAAATCATCCGAAAACCGTGTCAAGCATCGACACCAAATATGGAAATATATCTGTCTCAATGTCTCACTATGTCAATATCTTAATACCTCGGGCTCCGTCAGTCCGGATCGGCCCATATCATCAAATCTCACGACAACGGTCGGTATCCTCTGGATATCCGCCGCGCCAGACATCACCGGTAGGTAGTCTTCCCCTGCTAGGCTCATCGTCTACAACTCGAGCTTCTTGCCCCAGGGTACCATACCGGGCCTACCATGTACCCGAGACTGTTCATCCACTCCTCGAATCGGGTCTCGAAATCCAACAGAAAACATGAAAACTCATGGTGGATGACACATACATCACGAGAAAACCGCAACTTGTCTTTTAAAACATAATGAGTTTGGAAAATTCTTGCGGTTTTCCCCAAAATCCAGAAATCTCATCAATAGTAAAATCCTCGAGAAATCACAATATCTGACATGTTGCAAATGATAGATGCCTATGATACCAATATTATGCAATGTAGTTTATGACGAGGAACTATATAAGCATGATAATGAAGTGAGGTATATGCATGCTTTGCAATTCAATGTATCATGTATGATGCAAGTGTTTGATACTGAACTAAGCAGGTTCTAAAGTGCTCGTGGCATGGCAATTACCGAAAGCGTGTGTGTTCACATGAATAGTGCACGTGCAATATGAGCCAATGGTAATGGTGTAAGTGTCCTAAGAGGTGATATCACACATAGGTATATAGATAACCATGCAATACCAGCAGACGAATAACTAGAAAGATATGCATATGAATGAGATGGTTAACTAAATAACTATGCACATAGTTTGCAAGTAATAATATGATCCTAACTATGGGGTGCCTCGCGCCATCCAGACGATTTTCCCATATATGTATATATCTACTCACCCAGACGCCTCGCTAATCTGATCCAACCACTGCTTTGCCTTTGCGCGCCGCGTCCGATGTTTCCGCAACCGATCCCAAAATTTCACAACACAAAACATAAGATTACACATTCCTGAAATGATGCAAAGTCACAATATGAAAAGATCAACGCTCACAAGTTAGGCACAACGTGCACTTGGTGCACGGAACACACACGATAATCACTATAACTTTAACTAAAATCGTCGTTCGGAACAACCGTCAAAACTAAACCCGATCAAACCAAATTTCGCATTCACACACCCTAATGTCGTAGGAGATGCTATTGATATAACCAATATTTAAAAAATAATTCACCTCCAAATTATATCGAAAACCTAGCGAGCACTAAAATTTGCAATTTGGTGCAAACATCACGGATTAACGATATAGCGATCACAATCTAGCATAATTATCCAAACTAACCCACTAGATAACCACTACACCTAATTTAACCTATTAGAAATGCTTCAAACCCTAATCCAAAATCAAACCCCTTTTCTTGAATTTCCTTACACAAGCAATTACAACCAAATTAACACTTTAAAATTCTATTTTAGCATAATTAAACCACAAATTAACCATTATATTAGAATTTTACCTCACAAGTTTGAACCCTAGCTTGCACTAGCTTCCAAAGATGCCTCCTTTCTCCATGTTTTAAACTAACTTTGTCTTGAGAAGAGATAGAATAGGGATTTGTTTTGAATTTCTGAAGAACTTTATGGATTTTAATGGATTTTGGGATGAATTTTGAAGCAAAAGGAAATGGGAAAAATTGGGGGAAGCTGCAGGAAGGGCTCGGCCTGAGGGAAGAATGGGGAGGTGTGAGGGAATGGTATGGAATTTTCCAAAGAAAAATACCCCTCAAACTCAATTAATGCCTTTCACATCATTTCCTATTTAAATTTCCTTTTATTTTATTTCTTGTTTGACCATGGAATTCACTAGAAGTTTGAATGTTAACAAAATAGACATTTCATGTTACAAACTAAATTTAGTTGTCATGGTGTATGTTTGAGGAATTAATCAAATCTCATTTCTAATTTAACGCTAATTAAGTATATTAACGAGAGTTTATAATATTATTAAAATTTAAATTATGGAAAAAAAATTTAAGTAACTAGAAATTTTAAAATTGACTACATTGATTTCCACTAGGTTTTAGCTTTGTAATGGTTCCTAAGTATGTAATTTACCCATTCAAATTTGTATTTATCACTAATATAATGTATATTTAAAAGCTTAAAATAATATTAAAAATAATTAATTAAGGAAATTTTTTTAAATGACTAGAAATTTTTAAGTGACAATTAATTAACCAATTACTAGCAATTTCTTATCTAAATTTTGTATAATTAGGCCTATATTGAAAAATAATTATTTTGACATTTTACGGAAAATACTGTTTATTTTACCGATTATCGAAAAACTATCTAAACGATTTTCAAAGTGTTACAAGATGCCAACCAAAATCCAATTTTCCAAAATTCTCCCAGTGCTACGGTTGGTCCCCGAACTGACTACCGTATACAATCCACAGGCTCAAATAATTATCATCATACCCATACCCCACTGCAATCACCCGTCCAGCGGCCGGTCTTCGCCCTTAGAATTATACTCCATTTTGGAAGACCCACTCATATCTCCCCACGATACATGAGGAGAACAAACTTACGAGATCCTATCGACTCGTAAGAAAACACCTTCGTGGGATTCTTACGACTCACGAAGGAAAAACACACTCGGGAGTCCCCACGACTCCTAAGGAGAAAGTACACCTATGAGATACTTTCGACTCGTAGGGAGAAAAAGTTTTTATGGGACCCTTACGACTCATAAAATTGAAAAGTCTTAGGTGATAAGGACCTAAACCTATCTCCTAAGCCATCGCTCCCCAATAGGAAAAGGCAAATGATGAATTGCTCCTAGCACCTGTGCTTCGGTGATAGCAACGTTGATGCCGACCTTACCCCAAAATTCTAAACTTCCAATCCAATAGACCCCAAAGTCTTTAAACTGGGAACAAATGACCTCTAAGTCGTTAAACTGGGAACAGATGACCCCTAAGTCGTTAAACTGGGAACAGATGACCCCTATGTCGTTAAACTGGGAACGAAGGAAATCCTCTCACGGCAAATGATGAGTTGCTACTGGCATTATTCCAGTGCAGCAATGCTGATGACGGCCCAAAAACCAAATCCCGAGTCCTCCCGGGGCAAATGATGAGTTGCTCCTGGCATTATTCCAGTGCAGCAATGTTGATGTCAACCTAAAACATATCAAGTCAGTAAGACAACTAACGACCTCCTTGGCGGAATCAAGCTCCACCTCAGAAGCAAGTCAACTTCAACCCTGATACCGCGGAAAGCGGAGCAAGTCAAATCAAATCCCGACACCGTAAGAAGCAGAGCAAGTCATCGACCGTCCACGTCGCATAAATGGAAGCGCCGACCGTCCAAGTCGCAAAAAGGGTAGAACCGACCGTCCACGTCGCTAAAATGGCAGAACCGACCGTCCATGTCGCAAAAAGGGAAACACCGACCGTCCAAGTCGCAGAAAGGGAAGAACCGACTGTCCAAGTCACTAAAAGGGCAGCACCGACCCTCCAAGTCGCAAAAAGAGCAGAACAGACCGTCCATGTCGTAAAAAGGGCAGAACCGACCGTCCATGTCGTAAAAAGGGCAGAACCGACAGTCCAAGTTGCTAAAAGGGCAGCACCGACCGTCCAAGTCGCAAAAAGGGCAGCACCGACCGTCCACGTCGCAAAAAGGGCAGCAGCGATCGTCTATGTCGAAAAAAGGGCAGAACCAACTGTTCACGTCCCTCAAAGGGCAGCATCGATCGTCCAAGTCATAAAAAGGGCAAAACCGACTGCCTACGTCGCTAAAATGGCAGAACCGACCGTCATGTCGTAAAAAGGGCAGCACCGACCGTCCAAATCGCAAAAAGGGCAGAACTGATCGTCCAAGTCGCTAAAAGGGCAACATTGACCGTCCAAGTCGCAAAAAGGGCAGCACCGACTGTCCACATCACAAAAAGGGCAGAACCGACCGTCCACGTCGCTAAAAGGGCAGCACCGACCGTCCAAGTCGCTAAAAGGGTAGCACCGACCGTCCAAGTCGCAAAAAAGGCAGCACCGACCGTCCAAGTCGTAAAAAGGGCAGAACCGACCGTCCAAGTCGCTAAAAGGGCAGCATCGACCGTCTAAGTCGCTAAAAGGGCAGCACCGACCGTCCAAGTCGCTAAAAGGGCAATACCGATCGTCCATGTTGCAAAAATGGCAGCACCGACCGTCCAAGTCGCAAAAAGGGCAGAACCGAATGTCCACGACGTTAAAATGGCAGAAACGACCTCCACGTCATCAAAACGGGAACCAAATTAAATCAACACCCACGCGAAAGAAGATCCATCAATTTCATGCACACAACCCACATATGTGGTGTGCATTTATTGATGGGGGGCAATTTGTTGAGGTCAAAATTTACAACCTAGTTGACCAAGTCAAAATCAAAATCAACCCCAAGCCAAGTGGGCCCAAGCCCAGGTCAAGTTGGCCCATGCCCGAGTCGAGCCCGAACATGAAGCGGTCGGCCTCCCCCATGCCAAAATGAAATCTTGTAATAAATAATTTTGATGTAATTTTTTATGCATGAATGTAAGAAAAACGGGCATAAAGCCAAATTTTTGTAATGCCTATGGCTCATGTGCAAAAGAAATGAGCACATGAGGAATGGGATGGGTAAAATACCATTTTGTAAAGCCCAAGGGGCTATATGTAAATTTGTAGGCCTATATAAGGCAACATGATAATTAAATAAAAATAACTTTTTATCTCTCTAAAAAATTAGGGTTCTTTGTCTCCTTCTCCTTCCTCAAGTTTCTAAAGCTTCTTACCCTTTTCTGAATTAAATCAAGAGTTCAACTCTTTCTTTCATAAAAATAAATAGTTTTTCACCATAAAATCCTTGAAGGGGACTCAAATCTCCCATCAAATCTCTAAAAGGAGAGATTTTTAAGTCCCACCGCCATTTTCTTCAAGATCCAGCGAATAAAGAGGAGGAAGAAGGAGACCCATCTCCAAAATCCCATTTTGGGAAGATTCAATGCCTAAAAGAAGATCCAGGGCCAAAGGGGAGAAGAGAGGGGTCCCCTTTGATCATTTCCATAGATTTCTATGAGCTTAACTCAAGATCTATTGGAGTTTAACTCCATAAACAAAACCTTTTTTATAGGAGTTTAACTTCATTCAATATCTTTCGGAGTTTTAACTCCATAAATAAAAAATTCTCTTTCGGAGTTTAACTCCTTTTACCGGGGGTAAAAGCCCCTTCTTTCTTTCAGCATCCAACTGCCCAGTGCGCGCGTGCCCGGAACGTGAGGCGCTAGCGCCCATGTGCGGGGAAGCGCCCACGTGCGGGGCAGCGCCCAGTGCCCGCGTGCTAGGCACGTGAGGCGCTGGCGCTTACGTGTCCTTTGGACGCCATTTCCCCCCTCATTTTATATACACTCCACACTAAAAATATCTCACTCGTTAGAAAAAATTTCTAACGGGACGCTGCCCCGCACCCCGTAAGGGGGCTGCTAGCCCCCTTGACCCCCATCTCGCTATCCGAGTAGCGAAACCCCCGTAAACTCTGCGGGGCCCCCGATATATCCAAAACCCCTTCAAAATACAACACACTACACATTGAGTTCGCATGACTGGTTTGACCCGTCTGTCACGCCCTGCTTCCCAAAGTACGCTAAAGTGGGCATATGACATAGCCAACCATGCTACCTGTGGATAGGAAAAATCCTTCCACAGTCACATTACGGCTGTGGAGATATCAAGAACAGGAAAGTAAACTAACTATCTAGTACATGTCCATAAGCCAGAGTAAGAGAGTCAAGAGATAACAATATGCGGAAGCCAAAAGATACAATAAATGAAACACCTGGAGTGAAACTATGTACCGACAGGAACCTCACCGCTCGTCTAACAGCGGCAAAACTCCTAATCAGTCTGCAACAAGGTAGAAGAATCTAGGCCATGCAAAACCCAGACGTCAGCGCATCAAGTCATCAAGTAATAAAATAATAAACAGGCAATGCGAATATAAACATGAATAAAGCAAGGGTAACAATAATATAAATCAGAGCAGTGCAGGGTAGTGTGCAGTGGGTAACTGGACTGTTCTATCAGGTTCTCTGTTCTAAAGTCTTTGAAACCAAATTGATGAATCATCGATGTAACTCAATAGTATCCCGTACATACCCGGGACCACGGCCTCAATATTCTCGGGCTGAAACCGAGACATGCCGCTAGGCACCAAACAGGAATGTGTACACTCAATAGTATCCCGTACATACCCGGGACCACGGCCTCAATATTCTCGGCTGACACCGAGACATGCCGCTAGGCACCAAACAGGAATGTGTACACTCAGGACAGGTAGTGAACTGTTGAGTTACAAGTCAGGTTTCACCTTTGATTTCCCCATACCCCAAAGTTCTGTGTGTATGTCAAGTCAGGTATCCCGTAGTCAAGAAACTAATGCCAACACAGGATCAGGTAAACGGGTTTGTCTGGATAGACAACAGGAATGGTCCATGAGGACTACATGTCAGGTTTGTTGGCATTAGACATAAGGTCAGGTAACGGATCAGGTCATGGTACATCATGTCAAGTCAAGCAGTATACGGTACCATGTCGGGTCAAGCACTATGTATGTAGCAAGTCAGGTCAAGATGTAAACGATAACATAGGTGTGCTCACAATCAGTTATATAATCAAGCATAGTTATCAACACATGATATAAGCAATGAATTAAGCAATAGGCAGATTCACTCAATTTGCAGTACAGTTATCAGTTGTGTCACAAAGATGATTTCAACATTATAAGAATGCAATAAGACAATTATAGCCATTTAATCATGTTAACAAGTTTAAGACTTCATGGATGCAATGTTATATGTGTATATAGGTTCCACGAGTGAAATCACAGTTTAAGCAGGTTAAATGTATACGGGTGTCCGGATGAAGTAAAACGGTAGAAAAGGTGCCATAGGCTACATCATCAGTGAAAGTGTAATTAAAACAAGTAAATGTGATTATTAGGTTCCAAAACAGTAATTGTAACAGGTAGGTTACAAGTTTGAAAGATAAAATGATATATATCAATCTTAAACACGAAAAATGGGAAAATTATAATACCAAGGTTAAATTGCAGGTTTTAGGGTGTCATTAAGTATAAGTAAATATTGTTTAGCATGTATCAAGGGTTACTTTCCTCGACGGGTCGCGAATCGGAAAAACGGAACGTTAAACGTCGGCGGGGAAAACTCGCGACGGGCGCACGGTTCACGGAATGAACCCAAACGACGAACAGTGGAACCACACGGGTCGGGGTACCACGCTCGAACGTCGGGACGCGTCTCCGGCACGGCCGGATTCCGGCGAGACACAAAACAGTAACCGATCAAGAATGGCAACAAGAAAGAAAAGAAAATAAAGAAGAAGGGAAGAAGTAGAAGGAGGAAGAGAAGAGATTGCTTACTGAGTTGCAGAGGGTGTGATGGCGGTGAGATCGACGGTGGTGAGGGCGCCGGCGAAGAGGTTCCAGCAGTTTAGGGTTAGGGCTCGGGTAGGAAACGCTGGTGCAGGGAATGGAGAAAAGGAGAGGAAGTGGAGATGGTTGGGGGTGTTGGAGTGTGCAGGGGGTGAGAAGGGTGAAGGTGGTGGTGTGGATGGCGACGACGAGAGACCGCCGGCGAGGTTTTGAGGGTGCAGGCGTGGGCTCGGGTACACGAAAGAAGAAGGAGGAGGTGGCGAGGAGAGGGAGGCTTGGTTGAGGGTGAGGAGACGACGATCCCGGTGGTGGTAGTGTCGGCGTTGGGGCTGCGGCGGCGAGGGCAAGGCGGCTGGGGGTTTGCGCGATGGTGGGTTCTGCGATTGTTAAAAAGAAAAGGAGGAAAGAAGTTGAGGAGAGAGGGAGTATATATAAATATAGTGGAGAGAGAGAGAGAGAGACAGGGAGAGAGAAAGTGAGAGAGAGAGAGAGGTTAGCGAGAGGAGAGAGAGAGAGATAGAGACGGGGAGAGAGAAAGCGAGAGAGAGAGAGAGGTTAGCGAGAGGAGAGAGAGAGATAGAGAGAGGGGCCCGCGGGATTAGGAGGGAGGTGTTTGGCTGGGTAGGTTGTAAGGGAATTTTGTTTAAAGATTTATTAGGTATGAAAAAATATAGTATAAAATATTATTAGGTTTAAAAGTATATATACGACACTTATAAAAATATAATAGAAAATGGGATTTTGGCGCAAAGTAAAACATTTCCAAATTGCGCCCGGGTCGGGTCCAAAGATTTGAAATTGAAATAATAAAATTTTAGGCGGGATCCAAAATTTAAAATGAAGTGTTTTACAATCAAAAAGCATACTCCCAAAACGGACACACGTACGTGCACGTAGCCGTCCAAACTTGCCCGTTTAACTGAACGGGACGAGAACACGATGCACGGACGCTACAACAGGGTTAGGGGTGTCAAGCAGGCCAAGATGAATATTTTTAATTTTATTTTAGATGCCATAAATTGTTATATGCAGAAATGAATTGTCTGGATAAAATTACAGTAAGTAACAATCAAGCAAGATAAATGAAATAAGTGCCACACTACGTTCAAACGGTAACTGAAATTAGTAGTATTGGGCTCGGGTGTTACATTATACCCAACTACAAAAAGAATTTCGTCCTCGAAATTCCAAGAATACAAAGACAAATTAACTACAAGAAAAGATAAGGAAACTTCTGCCGGATTTCATCTTATCGTTCCCAAGTGGACTCTCCGTGCGAGCGATTACCCCAAGAAACAAGCACAAGAGGGATCACCTTGTTCTTAAGAACCTTTTCCATTCGATCCACGATTTCAATCGGTCGTTCCTCAAAAGTCAAGTCTTCTCGTACTGTTAGCTCCGAATGATCCAATACGTGTGTTTCATCTCGAACATACTTACGGAGTTGAGATGCGTGAAACACATCGTGCACATTCGCCAAGGACTGCGGTAACGCTAAGCGATACGCTACCTCACCAACACGCTCCAAGATCTCAAAGGGTCCAACGAATCGAGGACTAAGTTTTCCTCGACTTCCAAAATGAATCACCCCTCTAGTCGGTGATATCTTCAAGAATACCAAATCACCCACGGCGAACTCTAGAGGTCTTCTTGACGTGTCTGCCCAACTCTTCTGTCAGTCTTGTGCTGCCTTCATATGATTTCTGATAGTGTTAACCTTCTCAACTGTCTACACAATCAAATCTGGTCCCAATAATCTTCGTTCACCGACATCGTCCAGCAGACAGGTGAACGGCATATACGACCATACAAAGCTTCAAATGGAGCCATCTGGATAGTTGCCTGGAAACTGTTGTTGTAAGAAAACTCCACCAAATGTAGATGATCCTCCCAAGAACCCTTGAAGTCCAACATGCATGCTCTCAACATGTCTTCAAGAGTTTGGATCGTTCTCTCTGACTGACCATCAGTTTGAGGATGATAAGCTGTGCTAAACTTCAATCGAGTCCCCAAACTTTCCTGTAAACTCCGCCAAAAGTGTGATAAGAACCGAGTGTCCCGATCGGACACGATGCTCACCGGTACTCCATGCAATCTTACAATCTCTTGCATGTACCGCTCTGCCAAAGTCTCTGTTGATTGACCAACCCGAAAAGGAAAGAAGTGAGCTGCCTTGGTCAAACGATCAACAATCACCCATACAGCAATGTTGCCTTTTGGACTTCGTGGTAAAGCCGTCACGAAATCCATGGTTATATGTTCCCACTTCCACTGAGGAATCGGAAGTGGTTGCAATAAACCAGCAACCCTTTGATGTTCAGCCTTAACTTGCTGACACACCAAGCACTTCGCCACAAAGCGAGCAATCTCCCGTTTCATGCCTTCCCACCAGAAATGCTGTCGCATATCTCGGTACATCTTTGTGCCTCCTGGATGTACAGAATAAGCTGAACTGTGTGCCTCCTTCATAAGCTCTTCACGAATATCTCCCTTTGGCACACATAAACAGCTACTATACCTTACTGAACCATCTTCGTGGATCAACAGATCTGTTCGTAGTCCGGCTTCAACCTGTTCTCGAAACTTTTGCAGTCTAGGGTCCTGCGATCGTGCTGCTTTAATATTCTCGATCAATGATGAATGTACTTGCAGCTGCATCAACTGTCCCGTAGAATGCGGTAGCACAACCTCCAAGTCAAATCTTCAAAAGTCTGCAACGATCTCCTTCTGCGTAGTTAACACCTGAATTGCTGGTAACCGACTAAGCGCATCCGGCACGACATTAACCTTCCCCGGATGGTACTTAAGATCAAGATCGTAGTCAGCCATCAGCTCCAACCATCTACGTTGCCTCATATTAAGCTCCTTCTGTGTGAACACATACTTCAAGCTCTTATGATCAGTAAAACTTCGACCCTTTCGCCCAAAAGGTAGTGTCTCCAAATCTTCAAAGCGAAAACCACAGCCGCAAGTTCCAAGTCATGAGTTGGGTAATTCTTCTCATGGGTCTTCAACTGTCTCGATGCATACGCTACAACCTTCCCATGCTGCATCAAAACGCATCCCAATCCTTTCCCAGATGCGTCGCTGTGAATCACCAATCCTCCGGAATTGTCTGGCACGGTCAGAATAGGGGCGGTTATCAGTTTCTGCTTCAACGTCTTAAAAGCTAACGCACATTTGTCCGTCCATACAAAAGGTACCTCCTTGCGCGTAAGCTTGGTTAACGGCTCCGCCAGACGAGCAAAGTTCTCCATAAATCTTCTATAATATCCGGCGAGTCCAAGAAAACTTCTTATCTCCGCAACATTTCTTGGAATCGGCCAGTCTCGAACTGCTGCAATCTTTTCTGGATCGACGGCAATTCCATCGCCAGACACAACATGCCCCAAAAACTTTACTTCCTCCAGCCAAAACTCGCACTTGCTCATCTTTGCATATAACTTCTCTTTTCTCAACGTTTGCAGTGCGATCTTCAAATGTTCAGCATGCTCTTCAAAAATCTTTGAGTAAACCAGAATATCGTCAATGAATACCACAATAAACTGATCCAAGAACGGTGAAAAGATTCGGTTCATCAAGTCCATGAATACTGCCGGCGCATTCGTTACTCCGAAGGGCATCACTAAGTATTCGTAATGTCCATACCGAGTTCGGAACGCCGTCTTGCAAATATCTTCTGCTTTCACTCGGATCTGATGATATCCAGATCGCAAATCCAGCTTCGAGAATACCCTCGCGCCACTAAGCTGCTCGAAAATTTCACCAATGCGAGGGATCGGGTACTTGTTCTTAATAGTCACCCGGTTTAATTCTCGATAGTCGATGCACATCCTTCTTGTGCCATCCTTCTTCTTTACTATAAGAACTGGAGCTCCCCAAGGCGAGTTACTGCTTCGAATCCAACCCTTCTCAAGCAATTCAGCAACCTGTTTCTTGACTTCTTCCAACTCTACTGATGCCATTGGATAATACGCTTTAGATACTGGCGCTGCACCAGGAATAAGATCAATTGCGAACTCCACGTCTCGCTTCGGCGGTAAACCCGATATATCTTCAAACACGTCCATAAAATCACGAACGACAGCCGATTCTTCACTTTCATCACTTCCATTGATGCAAGAATATTGTTTGTCGGCTTAGCCCTAAACTCGACTGGCCCGACAGAACTGCTTCCTTACCGCAACTGCTGTCTGCTGCAAACTCCCCTTCATCCCAGATAAACTCTGCTGCTCTCGGCTGCCGCAAGTACTTGTGAGAAAGTGGTCAAACCCAGGGAGACAATCTGCCTCTGGATGTCCACGTCTAAGCTGCGCATGAACCTCCGTGCCCTGTCTGCATCGTTGGCAACTAAAGGTCCAGCGAATCTACTGAGTCTCGTCCATTCTGCTGCATGCACATCTACGGGTGCTCTATTCTGCTTTAGCCCGAGGAACTTCTCTTCCATTTCCTCCCGTGCGGTACGCGGGAAGAACTTCTCCAGGAAACTTTTTGAAAAAATCCGCCCACTTGATCGACTTGGGCAAACAGTTCTCCTCCACAAGCCACCATTCTCGGGCGTAGTCCACTAACTGAATGCGTACCACATCAACTCTTTTCTCATCTGGAATCTGTGCTGTAATAAGCAAGTTTTCTGTGTCAACTAGCCACTGCTCCGCTGGTAACGGCTCCTCCAAACCAGTAAATGTAGACGGACCCAAACGCCTGAAATCTTCTACGGTCTCTACTCGGTCAACTGGTTTAGCTCCAACATTGTTCACAGACTGCTGAACGATTTGCAGACCTTCCTGAAACGATTCCGCATGCTGCTGGATCAGCTCGGTCTATTTCTTTTGATTCTCCAGCATTCTCCTTGTTACTCCAAGCATGGCGGCTTCGTCCACACGCCTTTGGTACGTCTTCAAGTTCTTACCGGCCAAATCAAACACCCAACATTTGCGATAGATTCGAAATATAGATCAAGGCTAGAACTCCAAGATACTTAAATAGAGTGCCGCATTGTAACTATGCCGCGGTATCATAGCCACAATTACGTAACTCCACCCAAGTCGCCTAAGTCCTAGAGATAACAAGGAATCAGGTTTCAAGTCGACATGCAAAGGAAGTTTGCACATCGTAGAAGGTATAATCAGGAAGAATTTGATTCAAGAACGGTAAAACGGCAAGGTGGCAGGATATGTTTCCTAAACACGGGTATTCGATTCGTGTATTGGGTATAATACCCAATTACAAAAGAATCAACCCGACTAACCTATGTCTCTGATACCAAAAGAACCATGTCACGCCCCGCTTCCCAAAGTACGCTAAAGTGGGAACGTGACATAGCCAACCATGCTACCTGTGGATAGGAAAAATCCTTCCACAGTCACATTACGGCTGTAGAGATATCAAGAACAGGAAAGTAAACTAACTATCTAGTACATGTCCATAAGCCAGAGTAAGAGAGTCAAGAGATAACAATATGCGGAAGCCAAAAGATACAATAAATGAAACACCTGGAGTGAAACTACGTACCGACATGAACCTCACCGCTCGTCTAACAGCGGCAAAACTCCTAATCAGTCTGCAACAAGCTAGAAGAATCTGGGCTATGCAAAACCCAGACGTCAGCGCGTCAAGTCATCAAGTAATAAAATAATAAACAGGCAATGCGAATATAAACATGAATAAAGCAAGGGTAACAATAATATAAATCAGAGCAGTGTAGGGTAGTGTGCAGTGGGTAAACTGGACTGTTCTATCAGGTTCTCTGTTCTAAAGTCTTTGAAACCAAATTGATGAATCATCGATGTAACTCAATAGTATCCCGTACATACCCGGGACCACGGCCTCAATATTCTCGGGCTGAAACCGAGACATGCCGCTAGGCACCAAATAGGAATGTGTACACTCAATAGTATCCCGTACATACCCGGGACCACGGCCTCAATATTCTCGGCTGACACCGAGATATGCCGCTAGGCACCAAACAGGAATGTGTACACTCAGGACAGGTAGTGAACTGTTGAGTTACAAGTCAGGTTTCACCTTTGATTTCCCCATACCCCCAAGTTATGTGTGTATGTCAAGTCAGGTATCCCGTAGTCAAGAAACTAATGCCAACATAGGATCATGTAAACGGGTTTGTCTGGATAGACAACAGGAACGGTCCATGAGGACTACATGTCAGGTTTGTTGGCATTAGACACAAGGTCAGGTAACAGATCAGGTCATGGTACATCATGTCAAGTCAAGCAGTATACGGTACCATGTCGGGTCAAGCACTATGTATGTAGCAAGTCAGGTCAAGATGTAAACGATAACATAGGTGTGCTCACAATCAGTTATATAATCAAGCATGGTTATCAACACATGATATAAGCAATGAATTAAGCAATAGGCAGATTCACTCAATTTGCAGTACAGTTATCAGTTGTGTCACAGAGACGATTTCAACATTATAAGAATGCAATAAGACAATTATAGCCATTTAATCATGTTAACAAGTTTAAGACTTCATGGATGCAATGTTATATGTGTATATAGGTTCCACGAGTGAAATCACAGTTTAAGCAGGTTAAATGTATACGGGTGTCCGGATGAAGTAAAACGGTAGAGTAGGTGCCATAGGCTACATCATCAGTGAAAGTGTAATTAAAACATGTAAATGTGATTATTAGGTTCCAAAACAGTAATTGTAACAGGTAGGTTACAAGTTTGAAAGATAAAATGATATATATCAATCTTAAACACGAAAAATGGGAAAATTATAATACCAAGGTTAAATTGCAGGATTTAGGGTGTCATTAAGTATAAGTAAATATTGTTTAGCATGTAGCAAGGGTTACTTGCCTCGACGGGTCGCGAATCGGGAAAACGAAACGTTAAACGTCGGCGGGGAAAACTCGTGACGGGCGCACGGTTCACGGAATGAACCCAAACTACGAACAGTGGAACCACACGGGTCGGGGTACCACGCTGGAACGTCGGGACGCGTCGCCGGCACGGCCGGATTCCGGCGAGACACAAAACAGTAACCGATCAAGAATTGCAACAAGAAAGAAAAGAAAATAAAGAAGAAGGGAATAAGTAGAAGGAGGAAGAGAAAAGATTGCTTACTGGGTTGCAGAGGGTGTGATGGTGGTGAGATCGACAGCGGTGAGGGCGCCGGCGAAGAGGTTCCAGCGGTTTAGGGTTAGTGCTCGGGTAGGAAATGCTGGTGCAGGGAATGGAGAAAAGGAGATGAAGTGGAGATGGTTGGGGGTGTTGGAGTGTGCAGGGGGTGAGAAGGGTGAAGGTGGTGGTGCGGATGGCGACGACGAGAGACCACCGGCGAGGTTTTGAGGGTGCAGGCGTGGGCTCGGGTACACGAAAGAAGGAGGAGGTGGCGAGGAGAGGGAGGCTCGGTTGAGGGCGAGGAGACGACGAGCCCGGTGGTGGTGGTGTCGGCGTTGGGGCTGCGGCGGCGAGGGCAAGGCAGCTGGGTGTTTGCGCGATGATGGGTTATGCGATTGTTAAAAAAAAAGGAGGAAAGAAGTTGAGGAGAGAGGGAGTATATATAAATATAGAGGAGAGAGAGAGAGAGAGATAGAGACGGGGAGAGAGAAAGCGAGAGAGAGAGAGGTTAGCGAAGGAGACAGAGAGAGATAGAGATGGGGAGAGAGAAAGCGAGAGAGAAAGAGAGGTTAGCGAGAGGAGAGAGAGAGAGAGAGATAGAGACGGGGAGAGAGAAAGCGAGAGAGGGAGAGAGGTTAGCGAGAGGAGAGAGAGAGGTAGAGAGAGGGGCCCGCGGGATTAGGAGGGAGGTGATTGGCTGGGTAGGTTGTATGGGAATTTTGTTTAAAGATTTATTAGGTATGAAAAAATATAGTATAAAATATTATTAGGTTTAAAAGTATATATACGGCAGTTATAAAAATATAACAGAAAATGGGATTTTGGCGCAAAGTAAAACATTTCCAAATTGCGCCCGGGTCGGGTCCATAGATTTGAAATTGAAATAATAAAATTTTAGGCAGGATCCAAAATTTAAAATGAAGTATTTTACAATCAAAAAGCATACCCCCATAACGGACACACGTACGTGCACGTAGCCGTCCAAACTCGCCCGTTTCATTGAACGGGACGAGAACACGATGCATGGACGCTACAACAGGGTTAGGGGTGTCAAGCAGGCCAAGATGAATATTTTTAATTTTATTTTAGATGCCATAAATTGTTATATGCAGAAATGAATTGTTGGGATAAAATTACAGTAAGTAACAATCAAGCAAGATAAATGAAATAAGTGCCACACTACGTTCAAACGGTAACTGAAATTAGTAGCATTGGGCTCGGGTGTTACACCGTCAATCGGAGGTTCTCTTTCTCCAATGGTGAGGGGTAATTAACGGCAGTTTAGTCCACAGCTGCAGGAGATTCGGATCCCCTGTCATGCCCCACTTCCCAGTATATGGGCAGAAGACGCGACGAGGCCGCTACGTATTTACTCAGAAGTAAACACGCTGAGCGTAACCAAGAAATATACACAAGAGACAAATGTAATGAACAACAACTTTATTTATTGTCATTCTTCTTACAATACATCTTAAAAGTAAATATATAGAATGAAAAGCAATGCTTAAACTGTGGCATAACAGAAATGGAAAGTACTGAAATGAAATGTACAAGTATCTAGAGCTCAGGGTCGTAGACTAGCTAATCCAAGTCCTCGCTGGTGGGCTTGATCTCCTGAAGGTCCGAATCACCTGACAACATTACAAAGAAGAAAGAGAAGGAATGTCGTAAGCGAATAATCGCTCGGTAAGTCCCAAAGATAAGGGAGAAGTAGAATAGACAGAGAGAGAGAGTGTGTGTGTAACTTTTAAAGTTATATTATATTGTTATAATGTTGTATTTAGTGTTAACGCTGTTATTTATAGCTTTGTATAGAAGAGGCCAGTGTATACGAGAGGAGTCTCGTTAGACCAGAGACTACGTGAACGGAATACAAGGAACCGTTTATGCCACGGTACAACAACAATTGAATTCAGGTTAGGTGTCTTAATGGTTGCAGTCTCACGCCACTTCTAACACCTTCAGTACCAATCTACCCCTTAAACCCCGCGATGTCTTAATTGTATTGTTTGTATTGTCTTGTAATTGAATTGTATAGATGGATGACTTGCCAAAACCATAATATCAGTAAATGGATGTAACTGGAGAATCATGTAGATGTATGTATATCCATGGTACGGTTCAGTCAAGTTGTATAAATTGATAGATTGAATATATTGATACATGTATTCATATTGATTTGTTATATATACTTGAATCTCATTCGAGTCAGATTGATTATATCGAGATTTAGTCTGATTCAGACAATTAGAAAAGAAAATTTAAATCCTGAATTAAGTTTTGATGTTATCGGTAACCGCTGCACATGGACGGCTGGATTTGTGTCTTTTTCAAAGTCGATTACCGGGTTGATAACACCGTTTGTTAAGTTGTCTATCTTAAATATGCAAGCACCCATATCTCCGGCTCCCTGAGGCTCAAGAGACTGGTCCCGCTTAAACCTATATTTACTAGGGTCCTTATTGTAAATTATAAAACTTGAGCGGGTTTTACGTAAAAATAATTTTGTATAATTTTCAAAATACACCTCAAGTATCTAATTATCGTCTTTAGAGTTTTCATAGATGTAGATTTTATATATGTGATATTTCTAGTGAATAAAACCTAATTTCATAATATATGGTATTTAATTGTAAAGTATTGAACTTGTATGGAATTGCATGGTATTTTCATGTAAAGTGATTTTTTTTTTATTTAGAAAAGTTGGAATATTTATATTATATCAAAAATTAGATATTTTGATGATATATATATATATATATATATTTATATATTTATATAATATAATTTTAATTTATTATTTTTCTAGAAATCTCATTTTCTTAAGATATTTGTATTTTTAGACCGTATGCTCCTTGCGGAGGTCTGCATCTCGCACTACTAAGCCCGAGGATGTGCGATAATCCGCACCATCCCGAACGGGTTTCCCGAAATGGATTGTAGCGGCACTTTGCAAAGATTTGTTTAAAATACATAATCTTGTAGAAAAAGGTTTTTATATAAGTCGGAGGTAGTTTATTGTAAAACCGTATTTTCCCAAATCTATGTTTCCCAATATCATCGTGCTATGTTACATATGAGTGTTTTGAAGAGGTAGGTCATTATCTCGTGAACTATCTAAAAGTATAGCAAGGAATTATAATGATTTATGTCAAAACTAAACTATATGGTATTTTTCTGAAAAAGTGCGATAAAAATTACAATATGAATTTTTTTGCTATGAAACTTGTTCAATATGTTTTTTTAATGTTTAATGGTTATGATGTGCAAGTTTGGTATTATTGTATTTAAGAAAATTGGAACTTTTTAAAGAAAACCGAATCGGAAGTCGGATTAACTACGCTTCCGTCGGGTTTTTGAATTACGAGTTTTCAAAATAGAAAAGAGAAGAGGGAGGAGGGACTTACTGGATTTTAGATTAGAGAAGAGGAAGAGGGAGTGGTAGGAGGTGCCGGTGCGTCTTTTCGCCGCCGGGAGCTCCTAGGGTCGTCGTCGGAAATTCGTCGGAGCTTCGCCCTTCGCTAACTCCACTTGTACACTATTGAACTTAGAATTTTCTTAAGAGTTTTTGTATAGAATTCAGAGTGAGGAGGTAGAAAAGAGTGTGGGTATTTATAGGAGAATTTTAGGGTTAGGGTTAAATAAAAAATGCATTAAAAATATGCATTAAAAAGAGTTTTAATTAGGTTTTTAATCCTCTGGAATAATGCAGGGTATTTAAACAGTACATGGGTTATGGGGAGGCCAAAAGACACAGGAGGAGTGAAGAAAATCGGCGATCCAAGTCGGTCGGTCCGGCTCCACCGGCCGAGTCGGCCTCACCGCCGTCCCGAGTCGGCCGAGTCGGGCCGGATCTCGACGCCACCTGTCTATCATCGTTTGGTCTACCTCCTGGAATCGTTTGTTTTTAGTGTGACCTTTGGGTTTACGGGTTAAGCACGTGTAGACTCTTGGGCTTCTAAAAAGATTAAAAGAAAACTAATTAAAAAATAATATGACTGATGTGATTTGAACTCTGGTGCTTTGTAACAGCAGTGTAAGGTCTTACCAATGAGTTACAAGCTCCTTCTTGCTATTAAAAAGCAAAACAAATTTGTAACTTGTGCTCAGGCAAAAGTACCCCTTTCTGTATTTTTTGAAAAAAAATTGTACAGAAAGTTTAAGGTTGTTACATTCTACCCTCCTTAAAAAAATTTCGTCCTTGAAATTTATAAAAGGAAAGTATAACGAATTCAAGGAAAATTTGGTGATAGAACTATTGGTAGTGTATGAAAAATATGTGAAAGAACGAAAGATTTGAAAAGAGCTGAGGAAATTACCAGGGTTACCTTGGTCTACGGCCTCTACTTCTTCATCCGCTAAAAGGAAAGCCTGACGTCATGGTTCATTCCTCCTAGCCGGGGGCACATTCCTCTGTCCTTGGGGCATATTTCTCTGCCCTCGAGACATGTTCCTCATTGCCTGATGGAATTGGCGAGTAGGCTGTGCAGTTGGCGGAGCTGTGAGTGCAAGACGAGGTGCAGTAGCCTGGATAGCTGGCCGTTGCGGGTAGTTGGTGTGTGTGTGAGCTGGGTTGCGTCTATAAGGACAGTTTCCAATTCCGTGATTGGATGTGCCACAAACTAGACACAGGCCTTTGGCGCGTCTACAGTCCTTCACTAAATGTCCATTTCTCTTGCAGTAGAAACAAAAACCTGGACTTGACTGGTTAATTGTTTCTTTCTGTCTCTTGGGTTTTGAAGGTTGTATAGGATGGTCTCCTCTTGCCATCTGGGTGGCAGAGCGCTTCATGCCGGTTGTTTCTGCTTCTGGACAGTTTAATAATATAGCGGTCTGCTGCTGTAGTCCTTCCAGGAGGCTGTGGATCGCCTTAAGCAGTACCGTCTGCTCATTGATCGGAGCAGTGATGGAAGAAGTAAGTGGTAGGGATGGAGGAGTGTTGTTGACGTTGGTGTTGGTGTTGTTTGGGGAATCCATAACCTTGAATGAAAAATAGGATAGATTCGAAGAATAAGGTTCAAGGAATATGTATTGTAAGGAATTTTTTCAGTTGCTGGTTCTTGTGTTATATTGTTTAGGTTTTCCACGCAGAACTGAACTGCATGGTAGGGTTCCATACAGCTCTGACCTGCATGGGCTACCAACAAAACCTGTCACGGCCCGCTTCCCAGTATACGGGCAGAGGACGCGACGAGGCCGCTGCGTATTTATTCAGAAGTAAACATGCTGAGCGTAACTAAACAATATAAAAGAAATATACACAAGAGACAAATGTATGAACAACAACTTTATTTATTAACATTCTTTTTACAATACATCTGAAAAGTAAATACATAGAATGAAAAGCAATGCCTAAACAGTGGCATAACAGAAATGGAAAGTACTGAAATGAAATATACAAGTATCTAGAGCTCCGGATCGTAGGCTAGCTGATCCAAGTCCTCGCCGGTGGGCTCGATCTCCTGAAGGTCTGAATAACCTGACAACATTCCAAAGTAGTTAGAGAAGGAATGTCGTCAGCGAACAATCACTCGGTAAGTCCCAAAGATAAGGGAGAAGTAGAATAGACACACAGAGAGAGAAAGTGTAACTTTTAAAGTTATATTATATTTTTATAATTTTGTATTTAGTGTTAACGCTGTTGTTTGTAGTTTGGTACAGAAGAGGCCAGTGTATACGAGAGGTGTCTCGTTAGACCAGAGACTACGGTGAACGGAATACAACGAACCGTTTATGCCACGGTACAACAGCAATTGAATTTAGGTTAGGTGTCTTAATGGTTGCAGTCTTGTGCCATTTCTAACACCTTCCATACCAATCTACCCCTTAAACCCCGCGATATCTTAATTGTATTGTATTGTATTGTAATTGAATTGTATAGATGGATGACTTGCCGAAACCATGATATCGGTAAATGGATGTAACTGGAGAATCATGTAGATGGATGTATATCCATGGTTCGGTTCAGTCAAGTTGTATAGATTGATAGATTGAACAGATTGAATACATGGATTCATATTGATTTGTTATATATACTTGAATCTCATTCAAATCCTGAATTAAGTTTTGATGTTATCGGTAACCGCTATACATGGACGACAGGATTTGTGTCTTTTCAAAGACGATTACCGTGTTGATAACACCGTTTGTTAAGTTGTCTATCTTAAATAGGCAAGAAGCCATATCTCCAGCTCCTTAAGGCTCAAAAGACTGGTCCCGCTCAAACCTATATTTACTAGGGTCCTTATTATAATTTATAAAACTTGAAGGTTTTTTTTATAAAAATAATTTTGTATAATTTTCAAAATACATCTCAAGTATTTAATTATCGTCTTTAGAGTTTTCATAGATTTAGATTTTATATATATGACATTTCTAGTGAATAAAAGCTAATTTCATAATATATGGTATTTAATTGTAAAGTATTGAACTTGTATGGAATTGCATGGTATTTTCATTTAAAGTGGTTCTTTTGATTTAGGAAAGTTGGAATATTTATATTATATCAAAAATTAGATATTTTGATGATACACACACACACACATATATATATATATATTTATATAAAATAATTTTAATTTATTATTTTTCTAGAAATCTTATTTTCTTAAGATATTTGTATTTTTAAATCTTTCGAGACCGTATGCTCCTTGCGGAGGTCTGCATCTCGCACTACTAAGCCCGAGGATGTGCGATAATCCGCACCATCCCAAACGGGTTCCCCGAAATGGGTTATAGAGGCGCTTTGCAAAAATTTGTTTAAAATATACAATCTTGTAAAAAAAGGTTTTTATATAAGTCGGAGGTAGTTTATTGTAAAACCGTATTTTTCCAAATCTATGTTTCCCAATATCATTGTGCTATGTTACATATGAGTGTTGTGAAGAGGTAGGTCATTATCTCGTGAACTATCTAATGGTATAGTAAGAAATTATAATGATTTATGTCAAAACTAAACTATATGGTATTTTTCTGAAAAAGTGCGATAAAAATTACAATATGAATTCTTTTTCTATGAAACTTGTTCAATAAGTTTTGTTAATTTTTAATGGTCATGATGTGCAAATTTGGTATTGTTGTATTTAAGAAAATTAGAACTTTTTAAAGAAAACCGAATCGGAAGTCGGATTAACTCCGCTTCCGTCGGGTTTTAGAATTACGAGTTTTCAGAATAGAAAAGAGAAGAGGAAGGAGGGATTTACTGGATTTCAGAATAGAAAAGAAAACCGGTCGAGTCAGCCTCGCCGCCGGCCCGAGTCAGGACGGGTCTCGACGCCATCTGTCCATCATCGTTTGGTCTACCTCCTGGACTCGTTTGTTTTTAGTGTGACTTTTGGGTTTACGGGTTAAGCACGTGTAGACTGTTGGGCTTCTAAAACGATTAAAAGAAAACTAATTAAAAAATAATGTGACTGATGAGATTTGAACTCTGGTGCTTTGTAACAGCAGTGCAAGGTCTTACCAATGAGCTACAAGCTCCTTCTTGCTTTTAAAAAGCAAAACAAACTTATAACTTGTGCTCAGGCAAAAGTACCCCTTTTTGTATTTTTTGAAAAAAACTGTACAGAAAGTTTAGGATTGTTACATCCCCACAATCAATAAACCCCAGCCTACCCTTGGCAGGAGGATTCTATAATGCGCCTGACAAGCGCGCGCGTATTCCCATCTCAATGGAGTGATGAAAAACACGCTACATACGTCTTGCTGTTTTAGTAAATAGTGATAAGAGGTTTACGATTTAAAAGATCCCAATGTCATATCAGACACGTCAAAATAATGAGGCTATAGCTCGATTTTGAAATCCTTTTTATATGCAATGACCCGTAAAAAGATGTGCAAGTACTGTCCCCCGGATCAGTCCTGATCTGCTACAATAACTCATAACATAACTGAATACCTCATAAGATAGCAACATATCAACATCTGGATGTCCAATACCAACACCCGAAATCAGAAATCCCTCGTGTCCATTACCGACACGCAAATTCTCAAATCTCTCGTGTCCATCACCGACACGCAAATGCAGATATCGTCGACACCATCTCAACAGATGATCGCCATCTGATATCCCTGGCCCCGGCCAGTATCCCCTGGATATCCGCCGTGCTCAAATCTAGCCCCGGTCAGTATCCTCCGGATATCTGTCGTGCTCATCTCTATCTCCGGTATCGAGTGTCCTTGCTAGGCTCCCCGCCTCTAATGCAGCTTTCTTAACCCTCGGTCTCGACTGGGTCCACCATGTATCCGACTGTATACTCCCCCACTCAGTCCGGATAAGTAGCAAGTCCGTAACCGTATGTCTCCCCCACACGGTTCAGAATAAAACAATCAGAAAATATCAAGCTCATGGTGGACGTCAGCTCATCGTATCCAGAAATATCAAGTAAAGAGTGAGAATACTTGCATAGATAATTCAGATGATATATTATATATATACATATATATAACAGCGTCGCATACCACTGATATATATCATCAAAAGTAAAACATCCTGAAAACTCATAAGAATCGAATATGAATACCTATGGTACTGGTATTCGCAATGCTTAACAAATAATAAGGTAAAGTACGTAAATAAGTCATACAAGTAAATAAACGTATCAATTCTACTGCGCCATGGCAATACTAATGATGTGTAGTGTAGCATACGTTTCTGTGCTCGTGCAACATGGCAATCAGTAGTATTTGTGCAAGTGTTCTAAAAGTGTATATAGCATACTCGTATCAACATCTACATACGCATCACGTAGTATAATAGTCCTACAGTGACATGGCAGTACCAATGAGGTGTAGTGTAACATATGTGTATGTGCTTGTGCAACATAATACTCATTGGTAGTTGTGCAGTGTTCTATCAGAGTGTTCGTATCGCGGAAACGTATAACATCGATAATTATATCACGAGCATGTAAAGTAATTCTAAGCGTAATTATTAAATGTAACTACTTGCCATGAGCTATACCATTATCTTTGTAAATGGGACGAAACGTTGGTTTTGAAATAAGAAAGCTGTCTTAGATTAAAAATAGATATTCGTTTTGGAATTTGGCATCGCATCCTTGTCCTTTATCATTAGAAAGAGAAACGAATCGTTAGTTTTTAAAAGAGTATAGCTCACACAAGTATTACATTCTAAAACGGAATAAAACATAACTCTACGAGTCTAAAGGAAACTTGGCCGTTATTCGGCATGCTAATCTCGTCATCACAAATACGGTATGATTTCTCGTACAATACCCACATTATCATAATATCCAATTCATCTCAAGTACGGCATGATCACTCATATAACTTCACCAACCCATGAATAAGACTATATACACATGAACAATATACTAGATGCAACAGAATACTAATACCATTAACTTGAATTTATACTAAGAACTAACTAGATAGCATAACTATCCTAATTATAAGGTTGCGAGGGTGCTATACCCCATCCACCCGACTTCCCCCATAGATGTAAATCTACTCACCAACTTGTCGAGCTCATTGAATCCACGATTGCAATGTCCGTCAACTCCGTCTCAGAAACATGCGCGATCGTACCTATAATCGTAATTAGATCACATCGATATAAATATCATATCGAAAACCAAGACAACGAGCTAAGCACCCGTAGGTTAGAACCTACAGCTCACTTACCCCAAAAACGAAGAAACACCCCTGAATTAACGTACGAACGTCAATGTTTAAGTCGCAGTATAGAAATACGAAAAACTCATATTGAAATGTCGGAAACTTGATAAAACCCTTACTAAAATATTCCCAGATTTCTCTGTATGCATATTGGGACAAATCAAACAATACAGAAATCTATAAAATACCCAAATAGAGCAACAAAAGAAAAACCAACATAAATTTCCCTAAGGGACCCGGCGACGCCGGTCAAAACAAGGATGTCGTAGGACCAACATGTGAATTTGGTGCTCGGGCTTTAAGGTATATCTCCTAGTAGTCTCATCATGCTACAGTATTGTTAGTTTTCCTAGTGGTTACACCTAGTGGTTCCAGATTAAATTTCAGTATGCTAAATATCACAAATCCTAGTTTATGATACTGCACATAAAAACAGATATAGAACAGATTTGATATTGAAAAGAAAGAAAGAAATATACTTATGGAGATTTCACAAGAGAACACCAGTTCAAGAATTGTATGGTGGAAGCTCCTGAGGGTAGTGGTGGCTTAAGCTTGACTTATGTACAAGTTTGATGAAGGGATTCTCTCCTTTCTCTTGGTATGATGAACACTGAGAATTTAGTGTTTGGAGTTTGAAGGAAAAAGAGTTTGTTTCAGTTTAGGACTTAGAGTTTATTATATTATGAGAAAAAGAAAGAAAGGAAGAGGTGTGAGGATTATTGTGTAGGAAAGGAGGAGGTGTCATGGTCTTATGCAAGGTAAGCATGAGGTGCCATAGGAGAAGGAGGATGTGGAGGGATGTGAGCATGGGTGAGGGTGTGTTGGTATGAGGGTTTAATTCACTAGCTAACATATACCCACCCTTATTAAAAAAAGTAATAAGAAAGCAGAACAATTCTTTTTAATTAAGTGCTCTCATTTTAAAATTCAATACATATTGTAAATAATTACCCCTTTCACATGATTACATTTATGTTACCATAAATCTGAACTCTTTATTTTAAATAAATTAAAATACTTATCATAATACTTTAAATATCATTATTTTAATGTAAAATACCATGTCATGTTAAAATAATTAAAATATCATTTTTATGATATTACACACTTTTCTTCATAGTTACTAAAATAATTACATTTTTACGGATATAATTCCGATACCCAATTTCATAAGCGATATCATTTTTTTATAAACTCATTATATTCATTTTTAAAATTACAAATAACATTTATATTTTTTCAAAATGTTACAAACATGTACACATGTCACCAGGGAACTGCTATCTGACTAGGTATAATACCAACTCGCATGTTCCCGGCGAGTTCGTTTAGTGTACTCATAACCCAATGAGCACCTGTATACTATCTTAGGTGACTGACTGACACCAATGGCTTGTGAGACTGGCCACCGCCCCTCGTCGAGGTCTCGATAAGTATACACTGGTCTACTCCGGAGTATCAATGCCCAGTATCGATACTCTCTCGACTAGGGACATTTAAGGATGTGTTTATAGACCACCCAACTCACACGTATATGATCGCCATCACAATGCTGGTAGTTAAGCAAGAATCTTATGGGCTCTATCAACATGTAATAGTGATCTGTAATACCACATAAAGTATGTACGTGATGATAGAGACAAACCAGATAGCATACTATCATCTCGAGTAAGACTGTTCTACCCGTATAGGTCCTCCCTCAATCATCACAATCGCATGCCTGCGATTACAATAATTGACTTAAGGGCACTATAGCCAACAATCTCCCACTTGCACTTAAGGCTAATTATTGCGGTGTCGCATACTCACAGCCCATGTGATACCGAACACCAAACTTCTCTACTAATCAATCTTGCAAAGCTCGTTTGCGAAACTATTGCGTTCGAGAAATAGCCTCAATGAGTGGATCCGCTCCAATGTTTCTATCTTTATCTCTCTATATCTCAACTTCGCGGAGAAAGACTATCTCCCGAAATGAGCAATACCTGTCTTAGAATTTGTCTGGATATCTGATGGGACCCAGTTCATAAATGAACTCCAAATCCAACAAACTTCTTCGACCGTATCATCCACTGGATTTAATCAGTATCCCGCGCCATGCCTTCCACAGTATCTGCTTGGACCACATGTCCAACATACTGCCCCTCAATAGAGGAAAAACTATAACTCTGATAGCCACTCTGTCATCCAGGTCACCTTGGAAGCCTAAAATGATAACCGCCTTCCGAAGGAGGCTGCCATTACCATATACCAAGAACATCCACTTATGTTCATAACGGCTTCCCAACGTTTCTCCTGGATTGGATTACTGTATGTTTTTTGTAGTCAGTACAAAAACAATATCGGGTGTGGTACTTGACAGTTCATTATTGATTCAATTGCCTAAGAAAGAGATATGCCAATCATGCAAATCCTTCTCCTCATCAGTCTAGAAGATATCTCTTTAGATAGGGTGACTCCATCACCTGCGGATACATCACCACACCAGGAGTCATCCATTCAAAAACCCTTAGAATAGTGTCAAGTACCCAAATTGGGACACTTCCTAAGTTTAGATCTAAAACCATAGATCTAGTTACCAGAATCCCTGATTTTTTATCCAGATCCTATGTGGAGAAACACCTTGTGGCAACCACGGTATAACCGATCGTAGTTTAGGAAGATCTCTTCCTATTAAGTGCATGTCATCCAAAAACCAGGACATCACTCTCTACCACTGTTTCCCCCTAATAAATGAGCAAAGCTCTGCTCAAAATTTGAAAAGAGGCAGCGCTTCATATGCCCTGCACGAGGGCACCAGCGCCAAGAGTTAAAAAATTCTGAGGCAGCACCTCACGTGCCTTGCACGAGGGCACCGGCGCCAAGAGTTAAAAACCCTTTGGCAGCGCCTCACGTACCTGGCACGAGAGCGCCAGCGCCAAGAGTTAAAAACACTAAGGCAGCGCCTCACGTGCCTTGCATTAGGGCGCCAGCGCCAAGAGTTAAAAACTCTAAGGCGGCGCCTCACGTGCCCCGCACGAGAGCGCCGATGCCAGAACTAAAAGTTCTATGCCGTTAGATCAAAGATCTAACAGAGATGATAAATCATCAAAACACAGAATTACATTCTGATTGAGGAAATACTCCTCAAATCTTTCTAAACAAGAAAGATTATGCTCTGTAAAACAGAGCACCGTTGGATTAAAGATCAAATGGTGATTAAAAAACACCAAGCTACAGAATAAGCTCTGTAAGGAAAAATATTTTCCCCAATCTTTCTAAACAAGAAAGATTACACTCTGTAAAACAGAGCACCGTTGGATTAAAGATCCAATGGTGATTAAAAATCACCAAATTACAGAATAAGCTCTGTATGGAAAATATTTCCTAATCTTGTTAAAAACTAGAAAAATGTCTTCTGTAAAACATAAGTGCTTGGATCAAAGATCCAACGGTGGATAAAATCCCCAAATCAATTAAGAAATCTCTCAATGAGAGATTTCCTTAACCGAATAACCAAATTTTCCTCTACTATATAAAGGCCCCAAGACTTCAAGTCTTGTATAGAAGAATCCCCCCCCCCATAAACTTCAGGTTCAAAAAGAAGAGCAAGCAAAAAAGACCTTTAAGAGAGAAGAAGGAAGAAGAACTTTCTTCAAGGTAAATAGAGATCGTTGTATCTTATCTGTATACCCAAGGGTTTAACCCTCATAAAAAAATATAGTTCTTTCCTTGGATCTGAGATCCATGAGACAAGTCTCACACAAATGAGAATTTAATTCTCGTGGGGATGAATTTGTTCTTAGGGATTGAAGATCCAGGGAAGAACAAAGAATCGAACTCTTCAGAAAAAGGCACAAAGAAAGAAACAACGTTGAGCGCCTCACGTGCCCCTCACGTGTGTGTTTTTCATTAAAGAGTGCCTAGCACTCAGTGGTTTACACCCAGCGCCAAGCGCCTCACATGCCCCTCACGTGGGCGCTGCTTAATAAAGAGTGCTTAGCACTCAGTGGTTGGTTCCCAACGCCAAGCGCCCCACATGCCCCTCACATGGGCGCTGCTCAACAAGTAGTGCCTAGCACTCAGTGGTTGGCGCTCAGTGCCAAGAGCCCCACGTGTCCCTCATGTTGGCCCCATAAAGAGTGTTTAACACTCCATAAAAAACAAAAAAGGGAAGCAAGGGCATCAGAACCCAAATGAACACTCGGCATCATTGGCACAGAAAGGGGACCAAGCCTAAGTAAGTGTTTAATACTTTATTCAAAATGAAATGACTGGGTTGAACCCAAGTTGGCCCAACTCCAAATCAACCGAGCCTATGGGCTCTTTATTTTCCAGATTGGTCTTAGTCCTAAACAAGACCATCAAGTTTCGGACGAACATTTATTGGTTCAAAGGTACATCTCCCTACACCTCTGATATATGTCGTTGTAATTCTTCAACGCCTTCAGAGAGGTGGCGGGTCCCGACAACCAACAATACTATGGACCGCAATGTCCTTAAACTAAGCTGTGGACCGTAACATCCTAAAACTAACAACAGACCATAACGTCCTTAAACTAAAACGATAGAGCCCAAATGCTCTTTCGTTGGATCAAAAGTGACCCTGAACCCCCGTTAAGTAGATCTTAGTCCAATATTAGACTAACACATACTTAACAAATATTTGAGTCGATCTTAATCTCAAACAAGGTTAACGATCCTTAAATCAGACCAAACCCAAATCTAAGAAAATATGGATTTTGACTAATCTACGCTCTACAGGCGACAACACAAATTAGTCTCCGTATACAATCCACGAGCAACCAAAAATAAAAAAAATATACACGACACGAAGTGACCTTCTGGAGCAGGAGAAAATGGTTATCGCTATGCGATAACGTTATTAACTGTAGGGGCTTGCGTCTGCAGGATAGAGCGTCCCTACAATCAAAAACCCCTCACAATGAGGGGGAATCTGACGAAGTTTGCTACAACGGCCGCATCCGTCTAAACCTTTGATACACGGCGCCATAAATCAACTTGGTATTTTCGGAGAGGTAGACAGATAAAACCAAATAGCATCTGCCCCCAAATTCAGGCAAGACGACCTATACGGTTTCGTCTCTGTTTTCGGTGGTAAACAGATTCTGGCACGCCCGGTGGGACCTTTTCCTCTTTCCACTCCACACTTCGTATGTCGTGTTCACGAACGGATCGCGGTTTAATATGGTTGCCCCTGGATTCGAGGTACTAATATTTGGTGTCTTGCTCCATATAGAAGAGAAGATGACGTCGATGGCTTCCAACTGCACCAATTGCAATAACAACTCCCACTCTGTCTGATTGAATCATCTCCATGTGTCGTGTTTAGAAAAGTGTAAAAGATCACAACCAAAGAAATTTATACCGCAATCAATTGACGGTGTCAATTGTAGTTTCGTCGGTGAATGCGGATCGTCCACAAAGAAAGTGTGATTTGTTCGTTATTGTTTTAGTTGAGTTGAAAATTAAAAGATACAAGAAAATTGATTCAAGATTTATGAAATTTAGTTTCAAGAATTATAAAGAACTAGATCTAAAATTAAGAAATGATAGAGATCAAGAAAATATCCAAATCGATTGAATTATCAAGATTTGTAAAGAGTCCTGTCGGAATCGATCCAATTGATAGTGATGATGAATACTAATGATTACAAATTCTTATCTATTGAAAATTTGTTGCTAGATCGATGACGATCAATGAGAATTAGGGAACTATTGAAGAAACTAGGGTTTCTTCGTCATCATCCCTTTTCCTTTCATAGATTATCATTCAAATTCTAGCCTCTAGCAAATTAAATCATCGATCGTTGATCTCTAATTTGGAGCGAAAACATTCAAGAAAGCAATCTCGCTCAAATTAGGTTTTTGATAATTCAATTTCCTAAAGTTTACAAAACTCACAAGAATTTAATCATCATCATCTACCTATTTTCTCGATTCTGATACAAGCGGAGAATTTACTCACGCATTATTATAAAGCAATCAAGAACTAAGAATATCATAACGCGCGAATGAATAGAAAGCAAGAATAAAGATTTTCACCTTTATTTAGATCTTCAAATTACAACTCTCACTCAAGTTTACAAGACTAGCTCTGGCTCACTCAATTGAGAAGGAATTCGGCGTCGATCTTTGCGTGGCTCGATCATCGTGAGTTGCGGATCGTCGTGGATCTCTTGCTCGGATGAAGATCGGCGTTGCTTCAAAGGCTTGTTGAATGCTTACTTGATTTGGTAATCGATGTGTCTTGATTTGGCTTTGGAATTGGATTTGGGCTAGGGTTTTGAGTTGCAAGTTGTGTCACTCAACTTGCGGAATTTTGGCTCAATATTCAACAATCAACAACTCTTGAACCCCTTGTAATGAAGCCCTAAGTCCCTTTTTATAGATTTTCCCTTTAGCTTCCCTTAGAAGCTAGGTCTAGCTTCCCTTGGAAGCTTGGTTGTTATGAAGCTTGCATAGAAAGCTAGGTAGTTGTATAGAAGTTTCTAGATTAAGGTAGTTAGCTAGCTTGCATGAGAAGCTTGGTTGTTATAAGGCTTGCATGAGAAGCTTGGCTGTTAGAAGAGAAGCTTCTGGAGAATTCAAGGAACTGAAACATCTTGAAGAAGTTTGGCCATTTAAAAGGAGACTTCTGCAACATGACCAACCGCCGACGAGTCAACGCGGCTGCGGATCCACGGCGGATCGGCCTGACTCGGCCGTGGATCCGCGGCCATTTAGTAAGATCACCGCATGGAAATTTCTGTGCTGATTTTAGTTGGCTTAATGGCACTTTTCTGATGTCTGGAATATTTTTATACTTTCTTGTTTACTGCCAGATCATAAGTCTTGGACTTGACGTATTTTAGCAGCACTTTTAGCAGTTCCGGCTCTTTTACCTGGAGAATTTCCTGCACACAATCTCAAGACAAGTGTTTGATATACAAAAGATCACGTATGCAATAATAAACACACAATTTCCCTCATAATGCTGGTTATAATGTATAACACATGTTATTTGATATTTTTGCAGACGAATTGCTGATATGTGCTATATTTATACCAAACACATTTAGATGATTACAAATAGTAGGGAAATTGCTGTGTTAAAAATGCAATATTTTCGACTGATCACCGTCCCTGCTGGAGGAGTGACTTATAGTCCCCAAGCGGCCTCCATCTTCGTAATGCCGGTGGAACAAGTGACTCAGGCCACCACTGGATTGTTCTTCGGAACCATACTCCCGCCAATAAGCTTCAATACTTCAATATCATCACAGGAGGCTCCAAAGAAGTCGGTCTTCGATCGGCTTGCAACTACCACAGCCTCTCTCAACGGGTCATCCAAGTCCGCCGCCTCAGTCTTCGACAGGCTGAGCCAAAGCTCTAGTGAGCCCACGAAGAGGCCCGCGATACCTGAAGGGTTTATCCCGAAGCGGATAGCCATTCCAGCTCCAGCAGACAAAGTCGTCAAAGGGGCTTCTTCTTGTAAGGGATCGGTCTTCATAAGACTGGCCGTTTCAACTCCTGCTACGGGTGAGGTCCTTACAAATGCTTCCCCTATTCGAAAGTCAGTCTTCAACAGGTTAGAAGTTCCCTCCCAACGGACGTCAGTCTTCGACAGGTTGGGATCAAAAGCAGCCTCTCACTAAAGCAAGGGGCATGATGAAGCCACTCTCATAACTGAACCATTCCCATCTATACGACATGCTCGACGTCGCCACTGGCGCCAAGTGAGGAAAGCTGGGGGCATTTCCCCCGCTGGACTTACCGCACCAGCTCCATTGGTGGAAATTGACATTGTTGTTCCAACCGGGAACAACTTCGAGTTGCTCAGGAGGGTGCGCAAGAACTCTCCAATCGCTATCTTGAAGAAATCTCCTCTTCCTGTCGAAAACACAACACAGGTAAATCCGGAACAGCCTCCTCAGCGGTTGTCCTCCAAGACCCACAGAGTTTGGCAGAGAGTCCAAGACTCTGTGATTGACAAAGATTATTCTCGTCGGCTGAAGAAGACGAAGGCTCGACAAGATGAGGACCATCCCTCCGTATTACCACAGAAGGTATCATCTACGCGGGTGCCTACTGCAACGGCCCCCTCAACTTCAACCTCCCACAAAAAGAGAAGGCCTGAGAATCTCCCACAACTGGCGGCAAATATCAAAGGCAGTGGACCTAAACGCCCCAAGTCTGGGGGCATGGTTATGCATACCGTCTACATGGCATCAGGAAAAGAGGATAGTCTTAATTCCGTGAGTCATCAACCACTTACACGGCCTATGACGAAAGCTCAGGAGTAACAAAAAAAGCTCCAGAAGATTTTGACAAGGATGGCCGCACTCACTGGGAAGAAAGAAAGCCCGGAAGTATCGTCGGAGCAATGCCAGGAGCAGAAGACCGACACCGAATTCTTACGGAGGGTGCTTGAAAAGAAAGACAAAGAGGCCGCGTAATAACCGGATAATATAAAACAAATAGCACTGTTGTTCCAAGACATGGTGGGGATGATGATCCAGCCGGATCCTCCGGCCGAAGACCCTCCAATAATCATTGAAGACGACAGAGGGGAGACATCAAACCCTCCTCCGGCTTTATCAGCAGCCAGGGAGGAGACGATCTCCAAAGCTACCCTTAATGACTATATAGCTCAACAAATACGAGCTCATCAAGCGAACGAAGCGGCAGGACAAGTCGTCAGAACTGGGCGACCTTATCCAGGCTGGTACGACCAAATTAAATACCCGCCAAGATATACGATCCCTAAATTCCATGTGTATAAGGGGACGGGCAATCCGCACCAACACGTTGCTCAATTCAGAGCTCTATGTGGCAATACTGGAGGCGATGACAAACTATTGCTTCGCTAATTTTTCGGCAGCTTGGCGGAGACGGCATTTGAATGGTACTTCGAGCTCCCAAATGACTCTGTCATGACATTTACAGAGATGGAACTACTGTTCACACAGCGGTTCGCAAGCGCAAGCGAGCACACCCCAATCACGGCATTAATCAACGCCATAGTGAAGCCGGGAGAAACCTGGGTTCAGTACGCAATTCGGTGGCGGAACCTATGGTCGAAGTGTGAACAGCGCATAGAAGAAGCTCCTGCTATGGGCATGTTCGTGGGGACCCTTGATCCTCAGGAAACTATATCCCAGTTTATGATGTTCTTCAAGCCGACCAGCTTCCTGGCCTTGATTGACAAGCTGGCCTAAATGGACCAGATGGGCCATAAGCCGTCCTCTTCAAAAACAGATCTCCGGAATGAAAAGGGGTAAGGGAAAGCGACCTAGTCGCCAATGCTCAACAACAATCGAGTGACCCAAAGCAGGTGGCTCGCTAAAACAACAGACCGCGAGCCCTCGAAGTGAAGTTGAGACGTCCTTACTCGTTCCCTCGAGATAAAACGAGGAGATTATTCGAACTAGCGGTGCGCAACAGGCTCATCACACTGCCGGATCCGAGGCGCCTACTGCAATAGGGCGACGTCAACAATCCCAATTACTGTCCATAGCACCGAATAGTGGGCCACCCAATCGAAGATTGCTACGTCTTCAAAAACTGGGTTGAGGACCAGTACCAACATGGCAAGTTTGCGCTGTCCAAAAACTGGAAGGTAAACCCGCCGCAGCAGCAATTTCCTAAAAAGGTGGACACGCCGGGGGCATTATGCTCATTTATAGAGGAAGCTCCATGGGAAGTCGTCCTCTCGGCGAAAACTAAAAGAATGCTGAAGGATCTTCAAGCATATCTGGCGACTAAGTGGAAAAGCCCACTGGAGCCTGAAATTATTGACGGAATGCTGAAACCGCGCCCAATGCCAAAAGTTGGTAACGATGGACAAAACCTCCAGGCCAAGCCTCCGAAGTCTTAAAAGAAAAAGAAGAAGACCACGAAGCCCGTCCAGCTCGACGTCAATCGTACGTGTCTACAAAAATACATCGATGTACTAGAGGAATACAACCAAGAGGCACGGACCCCAGTCACACTGGAAGAGTTCTTCAAGCATGTTCTTGAGGACGGAAACAGTGACATTGATGAAGGAGACAATTCTTCAGAAGAACCCGAGGATTATGTAGCGAGTTACCACATGATCTTTCACTCATCGATAAATGGTAAAGAGGCTCCTGACGTAGAGAAACTGATGGCAGATCCAAAACCAAAACCCATGGAGTCGTCAGATGACCTCATCGACAAGCTGCTAAACGAAACCCTTCAAAAGAGCAAAGCTGATCAAGAATATGAAACAGCCATTTACGAAAGGCCAAGCGTCGGTGTCAGACCGAAAAAGCGCCGGTAATGAGAAGCCTTAAAGTACTTCAACCGGATCGAAGTGCCCTTGCCACCAGCAAGAGCAGAATTAAGATAAGGAAGCAGTTCGCCAAAGCTCTGTCAATAGGAATGATCCTACCACCTTCCAAAGGAAATACTCCCAGGAGTATGCGCCTTGATGAAGCGGATGTACATCTGAAATACTATTTATACCATCGGAGGGTCATACACCCTACCGAAGAGTGCAACGCCTTCAAGAAGTGGTGGTAGGGATACGTTGCCCACCGACAACACTTTAAGCGAATAAAGCGCAAAGCCCATTGGGAACAGGGAAGAACGACAGATGAGCATAAAGAAACAGCCGGTAACTGTCATATGGTTGATGCCACCCCGACAAGAGCAAAACCTTAAATTCTTTCCTTCGGGAGCGATTCTGACGAAGAAATAGCCCTCGGCCCTCTCTTCAAGGAATCCACCTCTGAAAAAGAAGAGGAGATGAAGAACTGTGAGAACATTCTGCTGCGTAACCGTACATTGCCTAAAAAGAATCTCGGACCTTCGAACAAAGGTTCAGGCAAAAGGGACAAAGGGAAGGAAAAAGTCCCTGAGGAGATTGCTCTCGATGATAGAGTTGTCGAAGAGCTCACAGCTAAGGACCCGCTCAAGAAGAACAAGGTGGATTACAATATCCTGGCGCATCTGAGAAAGATACCCTCACAATTATGTATCTTGGATGTCCATCTCCTATCTAAAGAGGCACAAGACTCCCTGATCAAGACGTTACAAGAGCCCGAACAGTTTCAAGCCTTCCTGGCGGAAGAAAAGATGAAGGACGAGCTGGAAGAAGTCCACACGGCTGATATCACCTTCAGCGATGAAGACCTCCTTCTCAGAACGTGCAAGCACAACCGTCCACTGTATGTAACCGGGTATTGTCACAACATCAAAATAGGGAAGATCCTAGTCGACAATGGGTCCTCCTTCAATATTCTCAGCATAAGAGTACTGAAAGAGATTTGCATGAACGTTCAGCACCTGGCCCGAGATAAAATTACCATATCCGGGTTTGACTCCCAATCGTCACGAACGCTCGGGTCTGTAATACTGACGTTACGCTTCGGGCTGCTCGTCACTGACATCAAGTTCTATGTTATTGACGCCAAAACTTGCTACAACGCTTTGCTCGGCAGGTCTTGGTTACATGAGTACAACATCATCCATTGTACACAGCATCAGTGTATGAAGTACTTCAAGGATGGCCTCGAGTACACAGTTACAGGGGAGCTGAACCCGTTCTCCATAAATGAAGTCCGCAAATATGAAGACGCCAGGTACTTCTTACCAGATTTCAAAGACATGGAAAGATGTCATAAACCAGAGAATAAAAAAAAAGCCATCACCACTATCCCGATCTTTGGGAGCGATACCGAAGAAGATGAGGAGATGGTCTACTCGGGACAACCCCAAGGCAATAGGTCAGGACCATCTACTCCTATGCTGGTCTTTGGCAGTGACTCTGAGGACGAGACCAACGCAGTGTTCTCCGTTCGCCCGTCACTACAGACCTTTGCTGGAGCTGACCAGAGTTTATAGATTACCCTGGTCCCTCAGCGGCATTACAAAGAACTTGATGCACTTGGTACGTATAGTGTGCAAGAGCTGCAGACCTTTTACGTCCCTCCTGAGCAAAGAGGTGAGAAGGCGATCCTTTTTTATCAATCCACCGAGAGTAAAGTGGAGAAAAAGGTATGGCACGGTGCCGAACCTGTGCTCGACAGGCTCCAACCAATCCGTCTGCCTAGGTACTACGCAGAGAGACTAAAAAGGCTATTAAGATGCCAAGGCGTACCCTTCAAACAGACTACTCGACAAGCCCAGTTCTATAACAATATTTGGGACGTTCCCGGGACTCAGCGGAAGATACCCAACGGGAGAATGGAGACGACCGGCCTTGGATACGTTCGGTCTAATAAAAGGGAGCGATTCCATGGCTTCCATGTAATAAATAATTCTGGTGGAGAAACGAATGCATTTCCAGATGGCGTTGATGTCGAACCAGAGCGAGATCCAGTTGTGAAAACACCAAGCCCGTCATTCAAAGAATAGATTGATAAGTTAATAAGAGAAGCAAGTCAAAAGGTTCGGGATGACCATAGCCGCGAAATGGCCATTTACGAGAAGGCTAGGACGCAACGTATCATTCAGCAGGTTACGGAAGGAGAAGACGACGATGCCCTTCACCCCCAGCCAGTTGTGCGCTCTCGTGACAAGAAAAAAGCCCAACGTAGAAGTAAAAGCAAGGTGAAGAACAGGGACGACATTCAAAAACAGCGAAGCGGATCCAAGAAGCTGTGCGAGCGAGAACAAGTCAGCTGGAACCCGTCTTTTATGAAGAAGATGGGTTGGGAGTACTCTTTCCCTCAAGACAAGACAAGGAAAATTTCAACCTTGTCATGAAACATCAAATGATGATGCCTCCGGAGTCTCGATACCCCGAACAGATAAACGAGGTCCATCACCCAGATTATTTCTCCTACCACCAATTAGTAGGACATCCTCTTGAAAACTACTTCACCTTCAAAGACTGGGTTGAAGATTAGTATGAGCAAGGCAGGTTTTCTCTATCCGACAGTTGGAGAGTAGCCCCGCCACGAAAGCATGAGCTGAGAGCAACCTACACTGCGTGGGAAAGTCGAGGTCAACATCGAGCTTGGAAACGAGCTCGTACCTGCCATATGATAACATTCTCAAAGGAGGGAGAGCACGAGAATATGGACGACCTCTCCCAGTGCTTCGCAAATGAAGATGAGAATGAGGTGATTTCAGAATTTCCACCGGCGCCCAAAGAGCTGGAAGATGGAATACACACCACAGCAGATAACCTGAGAAAAATCGACTTGGGGACGGCAAACGAGCCAAGGCCAACGTTCGTCAGTGAGCTGCTGTTTGAGAAACAGGTAGCCACATTAAAGGACATGATTATGCAGTATAAAGACTGTTTCGCATGGAACTATTCCGAGATGCCGGGATTAGATCCAGAGATAGCTGTACATAAACTGGCGATATCGTCGGACGTCAAGCCAGTCAAACAGGCGCCAAGAAGAATGCGGCTCGAGCTTGAGATGAGTATCAATGCCGAAGTCAAGAAGCTAATCGACTCTGGCTTCATCCAAGAAGTTCAATATCTTGACTGGATCGCCAATATCGTTCCGGTAATGAAGAAAAATGGGACAGTACGCATCTGCGTAGATTTTCGGGATGTCAACAAAGCTTGTCCGAAAGATGACTTCCCAGTGCCTGTTACCGAGTTGATGATCTATAACACATCCATCCATGAAGTATTCTCCTTCATGGACGGATCTTCGGGGTATAATTAAATAAAGATGCATCCCGAAGACCAAAAGCACACCGCCTTCCGGACCCCGCTGGGCATATTTCGCTATAAAGTGATGTCATTCGGTCTGAAGAACGCTGGCGCCACCTACCAGAGGGCCATGAAAAAGATTTTCGATGACCTCGTACATGAGATTGTCGAATGTTATATCGACAAACTCGTGGTTAAAAGCAAATCATATGAGGAATACTGGGAGCATTTGAAAATAATATTCCAGCGCCTTCGGAAATATAATCTGAAGATGAATCCTATGAAATGCGCATATGGAGTTTCCTCGGGAAAATTCCTAGGATTCATCGTACGACACCGGGACATCGAAATAGACCCGTCAAAGATCAAGGTGATTATGGAAAAGCCTTCGCCAAGAACTCTCAAGCAATTGCGGTCTCTCCAAGGAAAGCTCGCATATATCCGGCGGTTCATAGCTAACCTCTCCGGCAAATGCCACCCCTACAGTCATCTAATGAAGAAAGGGACCCCGCTCATTTGGGATCGTAAATGCCAAAGCGCACTGGATGAAATCAAGCAATATCTGTAGAACCTGCCGGTACCGACCGTTCTGGTCAAAGGAAAGCCCCTCATCCTGTACACAACAGCCCTTGAAGGTTCTTTAGGCGCGGTATAGGCATAAGAGAATGACCAGGGGAAGGAGAGAGCTCTCTACTATTTGAGTCGAGTTCTCCTGGGGGCAGAAAGTAACTACTCCCCAATCCAAAAGCAATACCTGGCATTGATCTTCGCGTAACGAAGCTCCGATATTACGCCTTGGCACATGAGGTTCATCTTATATCAAAGGTGGATCCTCTTAAGTATTTGATGTCAAGAGCCATGCTAACAGGAAGGCTTGCCAAATGGGCCCTCCTCTTGATGGAGTTCTCGATAGTATATCGACCCCTCAAGGCAATAAAAGGTCAGACCATCGCCGACATTCTCGCAGAGCATCCGATACCTGCCGACTCTCCCTTAAACTATGAGTTGCCGGACGAACACGCGTTTGACGCAATTGATAGGGAGAAAGAAAGGAATGATACCCGATGGGAACTCTACTTCGAAGGAGCATCCTCCTTGAAGAAGCGAAAGAAAAACATCCCCATGATTAAATCCGGGGTAGGCCTTATCTTCATGACTCCACAAGGAGGGATTATGCATTTTGCCATTTCCTTAATGGAGCCAAGAACAAACAATGAAGCTGAGTATGAAGCTTTGATAGCAGGTCTCGAGATTGCTGTCAACATGGGAATCAAAAACCTCCTCATATATGGAGACTCCCAGCTGGTTGTTAGCCAAGTAAATGGCGACTACCAGACGTGCAATCCAGAACTGATCAGGTATGGTGAAAGAGTGCAGAAATTGCTGACGCAAATCCCCTCCTACACCATGGAAAGTATACCGCGTGTGAAAAATAGCAAGATGGATGCGTTAGCCAAGCTCGCTAAAGAACTGGCCGATGAAAACCTCGATGACGTAAAGATCATTGTGCAAAGACGCCGGATTCTCGCACCAGCAGAAATATCTCCGAAGATGTCTAAAAAGAGGAAGCAACCGAACAAGATGCCTTCTAGTTGGAGGATAAAGAAAGGGCGAAGGATTGGAGAGAAGTCTTCATAGACTACTTCAAATCCCATCGAACGCCCGAAGACGCGTCGTCAAGACATCAGCTCATGAAGCGAGCCTTGTCTTTTCCCTTCGTCAATGGTACTCTTTATAAGAGATTGTTCGATTGTCTATGGCTGAGATGCCTGAGACCAGAAGATGCAAGAAGGGTCGTTCAAGAAACTCATGACGAACTCTGCGGTTCCCATCAAGCTGGGCCAAAGATGAAGCTGAAGATCAAAAGAATGGGTTACTATTGGCCCATGTTGATTCGGGACTGCATTGAATATGTGAAGCAGTGTCACTCGTGCCAAATTCACGGGGACTTCATCCACCAGCATCTGAATTCGTTGCACCCAATATTAGCTAGCTGGCCATTCAAAGTGTGGGGAACCGATATAATCAGGTCTATCGAACCAGCATCATCCAAAGGACATCGGTTCATACTAGCAACAACCGATTACTTCTCTAAATGGGAAGAAGCAATACCGTTAAGGGAAGTGAAGACGGAGAACATCCTCCATTTCTTCATGTCATCTACCGGTTCGGCACTCCGCGGCGGATCATCTCGGATAACGGACCAGCCTACAGAAGCCATAAGATCAGCCACTTCGCACAGCAGCATAAAATAGATTGGAGATATTCTTCGGTTTATAATCCCCGAGCTAACGGTCTAGCTGAGGTTTTCAACAAGACCTTGACAAATATTATAAAGAAAATGGTGTCCAGAAATAAAAAGGACTGGCACGAGAGATTGCATGAAGCTCTCTGGGCTTATTGGATCACGTTCAAGACGGCCATGAATACAACGCCATTCGCGTTAGTATTCGGCACGGAAGTGGTACTTCCCTTAGAGATAGAGCTACCCTCTCTACGAGTGGCTGTTCGGTACGAACTGACGGACGAAGAGAATGCCCATCTTTGGGTTGAGGAGCTCGATGCCCTCGATGAAACTCGTCTCATGGCGCAGCAAAACCTAGAGGCTTACAAAGCAAGGATGGAGCGCTCATACGAATGATTGACTAGGCCGAGAATGTTCTGTCAAGGCGAACTCGTGCTAGTCGTAAAAAGACCTATAATCTCCAACCATGTCAAACGGGGGAAATTCGAGCTGAACTATGAAGGCCCGTACATTATAGACAAGGTCCACCAAGGCGGGGCCTACTTGCTAATGGATATGCATGGCGATAGACCCTTCAGGCCAATAAATGGCCGGTTCCTTAAGAAATACTATGCTTGACAAGTCACGGCTCAGGTTAATGATGGATGACGACGCTCATGTCCGCTCGCTATCTCCCTGAGTCCAAACTCTATAAATAGTATCCAATGAAACCGTGCCTCAAAACACCACGGACGGAGATGTCCTTAAACTAGCTACAGACCACAACGTCCTTAAACTAGCCGTGGACCGGGATGTCTTTACACTAACATTGGACTGAGATGTCTTTAAACTAACGACGGACCGAGATGCCCCTAAACTAACAACGTCGCATCAAACACGGTGATAGTGGAATGCAATTCCATGAGTCCCTGCGGTGAGGACTGCGACTCAAATCCCACTGGGGAACAAATGGGTCACACACGGCGAAACTATTCTCGAGAGTTTCATCGTGCAAAAAAAAGAGAAAAAAGAAAAAAAAAATGGTATGTCCACAAGCGAAATGGGCACGGATGAAAACCCGAAAGGCCTCCGTGAGTAAAAACTACATAGCTACCGGCGAGTTTGTGAAAACCTGAAAGGGCGCAATCTCGTTAAAATAAAGACACCTGCAAGGTCCTCTCGACCTTGTGAGGAGAAAACACCTGCGTGAGATCCTTACGACTCACAAGGGAGCAACACACTTAGGGATCCCCACGATTCCTAAGGAGAAATTGCACTTACGAGATCCTCATGACTCGTAAGGAGAATTCCCCCTATGGGACCCTCATGGCTCATAGGATTCGAAAGCCTTAAGCTACAGGGATCTGAACCTGTTCTTAAGCCATCACATCCCCCAATTTTCCCTACAGGCGGTCTGATATCGGCCCTTGTATACAATCCACGGGCACAAATAAACGTTTCCCTCACCGAGTCCCACCAACGACGAGGAATGTCCTCATGTGGTGAACGCCACTTGTAAGTCCTCTCGACTTATAAGAAGAAAATACTCTTGTAAGATCCTTACGACTTATAAGAGAACATACACTTAGGAATCCTCACGATTCCTAAGGAGAAAAACGCACCTACGAGATCCTCACGACTTGTAGGGAGAAACATCTTTATGAGACCCTTATGGCTCATGAAGTCAAAAGCCTTAGTCGACAGTATCCTAACCCTGTTTGCTAAGCCACCTCTCGAACCGACAAAGGCAAATGATGATTCGCTCCTGGCAATGTCCCAGTGGTAGCAATGTTGTTGCCTAAATCAGTATCAAATTCTAAGTCCTTTCATGGAAAATGATGATTCGCTCCTGGCAATATTCTAGTCGCAGCGATGCTGATACAAAGATTGGTATCAGATCTTGAGTTCTATACTCACAGCAAAAAAAAATCAGCGAGCAAAAATGCATATGAAATAGCCGAAATGTTAGGGAAACTTGCAACAAAAATCAGTATGTAATATATATGCATATAAAAATAGCTTAAATGATTGGGAAACTCGCAATAAAAAGCGGCGAGTAATGAAAAAGAAAACAGCCGAAATGATTGGGCACCGCGGAAAATAGCCAAAATGATTGGGCAATCGCGACTTTCGCGATATAGAAAGCTGAAATGATAGAGCATCGCAGAAAGAAATAAAAAATGAAATGAAACTTTTTCCCTGCAGGAGAGATCACATCGACCTCTGCATACAATCTATCGGCACAAACGAAAAGCGAACCACATTGTCCCACCAGGCTTCGTCAAAGGGAAGTAGATCTCGATGGATACATCTACAGCCTAAAAATCAACAACAACGTTCTTCTTCTCGTTCCAACCAGAAGCAGATACGATGATTGATCAGAAATTTATGTGTTTGTAGAATAACCACAATCAATAACGGTGTCGCGCATAGCTAAACCAAGATGAGTACGGGTCGTCCTCAGGGAAACGTTGAATATTTTATTCTTACTTTAGGCGTGTTGAGAAAGAAAGGAGGAAGAATAAAGAATGGTTGTAGGTTCTAGATCTATGTTAAACACGGATGCAAAATATAGATCTAGATTAATTATGGATGCAAGTTTAATATAAAAGGGGGCTTGTAGGGTTCATTAGGATTTAGTAGTTATGGATGATTAATTAAAGATTACTCTTTTTATCCTTTAATAGATTTAAAACTAGAACGACAGTGATGCATGTAGATTAGGGTTTCTGGAGGGAAAAGGGTTTCGACTCTTAACCCCTATCTCGACATGGAACTCCGTTCATATCTAGCCTTTACCAAAACAATCATTAATCTAATCTCTAATCGTGGTCAAGACTAGCAATAAATTGGTAGTGCGCCCGATTAGGATGTTAATGATTCTTTTGGTAAAGTTTATAAACTTTATAGGACGTAAAAGAGTTTAAGGATCTTTATCATCCATTAATCTATCCTAATCCTACGAACCCTAACAAGCGGAGAATTACTCGCGCATGTTGGGAGAAGAAGAGATGGAGAGAGAAATCATATTGAAACTACAAAGAAATAGAATAAGAAAAAGAACTGCCTTTTTTAATCAACAAAATTCATTTACACTTTGTTTCCTTAGAAAATGATTACCTAGTTTGCTTCTCGATCTCTTCTAAGGAGGTAGACGAACAGTTGATGATCAGCCTGGATGCGTGAGCCTGTCTTGGACTTCGTGATCGCGTCGACTTGATAATTTTTCCAAGAGGCTCTCGGTCCTTATTTATAGTCCCTGAGCCAGAACCCTAGCTTCCTAATTTAGAAGCGAGTAGTTATGATCCAAACAGAAAAATTCCAGCTCCCAATTCATCTGGCACGCGGTGGATCCGCGGCCAATAGGTGGGTTTGGGCTCGGATCCGCGGCCTTATAGGAGGATCATTTGATTTGGTCTTCTGGGCTTTCATCTTCATGACACGTGGCGATCTTTGGAATCTCTGAAAACTGAAAATCTTTTCTTCGTTACTGCCAGACTTGATTTCTTAGTTTGCTTTCTTAATTAGGCAGGTTTGCTTTAACAACTTTGATTCCCTTGATTTTAGCCCTGAAAATTCTGCACAACAACTCAACAAATAATATTAGTAGAGTTTGTTTTATTGAGATATTAATTTCCCCATTAAGATTTGGTCAATGGTATTTATGCTTACATTTTCCTACCAAATGTTAATTATAATATATAAACACATGAAAATAGTATTTTTACACATAAACCCTCATATATATCGTATATTATAATAAACACCTTTTCTAATATAGAAATAGTAGGAAAAATGTCATATTAAACGTGCAGTTTTATCAACTGAACAAATACCCCCAAACTTATCTTTGATCGTCCCGAGCAAACTAGTTTATTCAAGAGAAGGAGAAAAAGAAAGGAGAAAACTAAGCACACTTTCGTAGGCAACACGATTGCACTGAGCACGTGCAACAAGCTGTTAACCTCTAGGTGTCCCTAGTAGGAGGAGTGTTGTCTCCTGAGGGTTTTCAGCGGATTACACCCACAAAATCCTATAATAAAAGTGAGATGGTGAAATTTACATATAAAGATAAGAACTATAAGAGAAATACTTTGAAAATTTAGAGTTTCCAACTACACTAGCTTTTCAGTTGTCATGAGCCCTATCTTAATAGTCATGAAAAGATGTCAGAAATCACATCATCCCTCAATAAAACATCGTCTTTATTCTTCATTCCTACCTTTCATCCAAATATCGATCATATACCCCTACGTGTGTGTATAGAACATCTCTACACTCGGAGAATTCAATTCAAGCTATCATACTCTTGTCCATCTACCTCAGTACTTTTTAATTTGATGAATATTTGGTTGGATTTGCTCGCACATTTTTCATGCGACCGTTAATACTTCTTGAGGTACTAACCGACCGATTACTCATGTGCTTGCCGATTATGTGTAATAGTATTTTCCTCGTCTTGCACCACCTAAGGCTTAGCAGTGACTCCCAGACCAGTTGGTTTAAGGCACTAGGTGATGAAGCACCCTCGCTATATTTTTTTTATTGCTGCCTTGGTGATAACAAAACCAGTGTTCATTTTTCTCCACCATTTTATCTTTTATTCATTTTTTTACTTCCTTCATACTTTGTCTTTTAGACAAGAGCATTTCAAGGTATTCTCTACTATCCCGAGTTTCAAGACGTGTGTAAGTGCGTATAGCAGGGTATCAACATTCAAATGTTTGGCTTCCAGAATAAGAACTATTTTTCAGACTTATTTTTATCCTTAGATTAGTGACTTCTTTCATCTTACTAACCCTTGGGACAACGGCTCATAACTACTTATTACTAGTTCGTTTAAGAAAACTTCTAATTTCTTGGTTTTCTTAAACTATTCCTATCTTTTAAATATAATTTTTCACTTTCTACTCTTTTGTTATAAAAAAAAATTTGAATGCCCAGTGTCAAAGATAATTCAGTGAATACAAATCTCCCCCAAACCTGTTTTCAGCAGTGTCCTCACTGATGTTGTCTTTTGAGAGCATGGACCTGTATACTTGGGGAGAGACAAAATGGGTAAAATAATAGTTAAATGAAAACTACCCCCAAACTTGTTCTTTGGCACGCACAGATATTCAGTTAAGTCCATTTTCACTCACCTCCATTCTTAAAATGAGAAAATGTTACCAAAACATGGAGGTGGGGCGGAGGAAATTCAGTTCAGATAAAGCGGCTCCTGTAAAAACAGGAGCTCCTCCGCTGGGTCAGCAGAAAAATACGGTTTTAATCTATGCCCATTTACTTTAAAAATTGAACCGTTTTTCAAATTTTCAACTTCTACTGCCCCGTGTGGGTGTACATACCGCACCACAAAAGGTCATTTCCAACGAGATTTAAGCTTACCCGGATGAAGATGGAGACGGGAATCGTAAAGAAGGACTTGTTGCCCCGATGTGAAAGTTTTTCTAAAAAGGTTTTTATCGTGGAACACTTTAGTCCGGTTCTTTACTATCACCGCATTACCGTAAGCTTCATCGCGGAGTTCGCTTAGCTCATTCAATTGCAGCTTCCGATAGTTGCTTGCTTGATCAAAATCGAAGTTAAGCTCTTTAATAACCCACAATGCTTTATGTTCGATCTCGACAGGAAGGTGTCATGCCTTCCCGAACACAAGGCGGTATGGAGACATACCAAGATCGGTCAAGCCTCGAAAGACCAATTACAGAAATGTGTCCCGTTGTCGCTAATTATAGCGCGAGGGTGTCCGAATCGTGAAAAGACATTTTCTTTAAGGAACTTAATGACAACTTTGTTTTCATTAGTGCGACACGGTATTACTTCCATCCATTTCGAGACATAATCAACCGCTAACAAGATAAATAAATTCCTAAAAGAATTGTGAAAAGGGCCCATAAAATCAATACCCCAAACATCAAATATTTCCACAACTAATATAGGTTGGAGCGGCATCTCGTTTCTTCGTGAAATCCGACCCAAATGTTGTCATTGCGGACAAGTTTTGCAATGTTCATATGCATCTTTAAATAATGTTGGACAATAAAAGCCACATTGCAAAACTTTCTCCGCCGTTTTTCGAGGACCAAAATGACCGCCGCATGCCTGATCATAACAAAATGATAACACACTCTTGAATTCATCGTTAGGGACATACCTGCGAATGATTTGATCGGAACAATAATTAAACAGATAAGGTTCATCCCAGTAATAGTATTTTACTTGGGATAGAAATCGAAGTTTGTCTTGTTTCGACCAATCGCTAGGAATAAGTCCTGTCGCAAGATAGTTCACAATATCTATGAACCAAGGTTCGTAGGATACAGTCAAGAGCTGTTCATCAGGAAATGAGTCATTTATCGGCACGGTCAAACTTGGTGAAGAAGTGATGCGTGAAAGATGGTCGGCTACAAAGTTTTCACATCCACTCTTGTCTCGGATGACAAGATCAAATTCTTGTAACAATAGGATCCAACGTATTAGCCTGGCCTTAGCATCTTTCTTCGATAAAAGATGTCGTAGGGATGAGTGATCGGTGTAAACCACTATTGGCGAGCCAATCAAGTAGGGCCTGAATTTTTCTAATGCAAATACAACTGCCAAGAGTTCTTTCTTGGTAGTTGTGTAATTTATTTGTGCATCATTCAAGGTCCTACTTGCATAGTAAATTACATGCGGCATCTTATCAATGTGTTGTCCTAAGACCGCACCAATAGCAAAATCTGATGCATCACACATAAGCTCGAACGGGTGGTTCCAATCCGGAGATGATAGAACGGGGGCTGTAGTGAGCGATCCTTTAAGCGATTCAAAAGCAGTCTCACAATCCGAATCGAAGTGAAATGTAGTATCCTTGGCCAATAGAAGGGTTAAGGGTCTAGCAATTTTGCTAAAGTCCTTAATGAAACTCCTATAAAATCCTGCATGACCAAGAAAGGATCGTATATCTTTGACGCATTTGGGACGAGGGAGGTTATTGATGACATCAATTTTAGCTCTGTCAACCATAATGCCTTTTCGTGAAATTATATGTCCAAGAACAATACCTTCTTGGACCATAAAATGACATTTTTCCCAATTCAAAGTTAAGTTCTTATCCTTACAGCGGGTAAGAACTGCGTCAAGATTACGAAGGCAGTCCTCAAAGGAGTCCCCAAAAATGGAGAAATCGTCCATAAAAATTTCCAGAAAATTCTCCACCATATCTGAGAATATCCCCATCATACACCACTGAAATGTAGCGGGAGCGTTGCATAACCCAAAGGGCATGCGTCTATAAGCAAAAGTACCGAAAGGACAAGTAAATGTGGTTTTATCTTGATCCTTTTCGGCGATGGGGACTTGGTTATAGCCAGAGTATCCGTCCAAGAAACAATAGTATTCGTGTCCAACTAATTGTTCTAACATCTGGTCAATGAAAGATAGAGAGAAGTGATCTTTCCTCGTCGCGGCATTGAGTTTTCTGTAATCAATACATATGCGCCACCCGGTTTGGGTGCGTGTTTGGATTAAATCATTAGCCTCATTAGTTATGACCATGATGCCAAACTTTTTAGGGACCACATGAATAGGACTTACACATTGGCTATCAGATATAGGGTAAATTATTCCACTATCAAGGCACTTGACGATTTCTTTCTTTACCGCCTCCTTCATAACGGGATTTAACCGTCTTTGTGGGTCTTGGGTTGGTTTGGCTTCATCCATCAAATGTATATAATGTTCAACAATTAAGGGACTAATCCCTTTGATGTCAGCCATTGTCCGACCAAATACTTGCCGATTTGATCTCAACACTGCCAAAAGTGTGTTCTCTTGCTCTAAGGCTAGAGAAGCAGATATAATCACTGGCAAAGTCTCATTCTCACCTAAATATGCATATTTAAGATGAGAAGGTAGCGGTTTGAGATCACGTATTGAAGGAGAGACAATAGAAGGTGGGGTAAGGGAATGATATTCGGACTCCCTAAGAGGTTCAAAACTTGCATAGGATATTGACTCGGAAAGTGCTACTGACTTTTGCGACGAGTCAACTGATTCAAACTCAGGGGTGGACTCATCGAACATATCCTCACTATAAAGTTGTGCAAGATCAAACGATGTCTCACTAGTGTTGTCGAGATCATCAAAGCAAAGTTCCTCATCCATGCAGCTTTCGGGAGCTATCTCGTGGATGGAACAAACATCCAGCAAATGAGCAGAAGGTTCCTGTAATACCTAGTTCTTTTGCGCACCAATATCCGTATTATTATAAAAGGCTACTTATAAAATTTAATTATTTATATTTATAATTATTTTGTTTTAACCTAGCCCTAATTTATCTAAACCCTTTTATTTTTCTCCCTTTTATTTTTACCGAAAAACTCAGCCCACTTCCACTTTCCCTTCACCAAAATTTATTTAACTAAATGTAAATAAACCCTAACCACACTTCCATCTCCTCTTTCAATATTTTTCCCTAGACTAAACCAAAACCCTATTACCTGTCTATTTTATATTTTTCCGTTTCCCTAACCCCGAGCCCGGCCCAAACTTCCTAATTATTTCCCCAAAATTCTTTCCCCATTCTTATTTTCCCGAGCCCAACCCCCATTCCCTTTTTCCTTTGTTTTTTTTCCCCTTTTATTAAATCCGGCCCACTTCCATTTCTTAGCCCAGAACTAAATCAAATAAATTAATAAAACAACCCAAGCCGGCCCGGCCCCTCACCACGCCTGTACCCGACCCAGTATCCTTCTTCCCCACTTCACTCGCGTTTTCCCGCTCGATTTTCCCCTACGTTCCTACGTCTCACGCCGCGCCCGCTCGCGACCCACGACCCCGACCCACGTTTGTGCGCGCGCCCGCGACCCCGTCTCCATCTCGTTCACCTCTCCTCGTCTCTCTAACTCGCTCCCTCCTTACTCTCGTTTTCTCTATCTCCATCGCCATCCCCTTATACTCCCACGACGATGACGACAACCAACTCCGGCCTCCTCCATGACACCCTAGAACCTCTGACGACCCACCACGCCATCTCCTCCTCTTCGCAAACCCGAGACCCGAGCTCCACTGCCCGAGCACCGCCAGCAAACTTCTCACCCTCGACGACGAGCATTCCTCCTCGTCCCACCTCAAGCCATCGCCGGCAACCCCTGCTCACCTTCGCCATTGACGCCAACCTCCAACTCGAGCTCCTCCCTCGCTGTCTCCTCGCACCTGGCCACCCCTCGTCACCTCCCGCTACCCGCCTGCACACCCATCGCCGAGCCCAAGCTCCACCACCGGCACCCTCGACTCACTGCCTGCACCCTCGACCCTTCACAGGCGACCTCACCATAGCCAACGCGTACACATCCCCGCTGCCCTATACATCACCACTAACACCCTCAGCTCACCATCTCCACCTTACCTCTGCACGCCCACTGTCGCCGTGACCCATCACGACGAGACTCCGGCTCCACCTGCAACCTCAACCGCCCGAACGCCTCCGACACCCCCTCACCGCCGACCGCAGCCGCCTCGCCCCAACAACCCAAGCCGTCGCTGCCAAGCCGCCGCAGTCGAGCCCCCGGCATTTCGTCGAACACTTGCAATGACCGCTGTTGCCGCCATTCTAGTCACCAACTTCGCCATCAACTCTGTGGCACCGATCCCTTAAGCCGTCGTCGTCATCAACACGCCTTTCATCGCAACGCCAGCGCACGTCCGTCGCAACCACTGAGCCATCGAGTCCAAGAAGCGAGATCCGAAAAGGCCGAATCTGTGCTGCGTTCATGACGCGATCGTGCCATTGCTGCTGCCGTACCGTCATCGACAAGTCTTCAGGCAAGTTTAATACTTCTTCATGCTCCTTTTCATATTACAATTCTAGTTACCAAAAATTCCCGCATATACTTTTCGTGTAAATCGTTATAAGTTAAGTGTTCGATGTAATCTATGACCTACAAACTCCGTTAATTTGGCGACAACAAATAACATTGAGTGGCCCGAGTTATAACGAATACCCCTTGAGATTTTGGTTACAAAATAAGGTCGTTTGCTAACGTAAAATGGCGTCCCGGTTTCTGTCGTAAAGCCTGAAACTTCCGTACATGATAAACCGTAAAATTGATATTAAATTATGTAAAAATCGGATTTTAGCGTTCGATGGCTCGTATCGAAGATAACTGTTTAACCTACTGTATTATATAATTGATCACTGAATTTTAATAAACTATGATAGAGATAATTGCGGAAAAATACGATTCTGGACTGCAGTCCAGAATGGAAATCCCAGTTAACCCCTGTTCCTAAACCCCTGCATATTACTGTTAGAATATGAGAATGCACGGAACCCTATATCTTTACGTAGGAAATTTAATTAGCTTTCTCACTCCACTGGTCTCACTGGATTCCTCAACCGTTTGATATTTTTAACTCATTTTATAATGTGGGTACGTTGTGCTGAATTCTGCAGAGGCAGATTTTACACATCGAACATAACCTATCCATAACTCCCTGTAGACATAACATATTACTGATCCGCCAAATGCAGTAGAAACCTAACTGATAGACCTAAATATTATTAAACTATAGCGTCACCTAAATACGATCCCAACTGGGATTAAAATGCGTTACGAAACGGACTTCTGATTCTGAAACCGGATTTCCAGCAGTGAACGCTTAAAATGAAATGGCCATATCCAGTGATCCTGAAACCCGATTAACGTGAAACCAATTTTGATGGATAGATAATTAAACATACCGCTTACCCTCTTTTTATTGTTTCGCTAAATTTTGCATTAATGATTTATGGTAAATTTTGCAAGTGGTTGGACCGACTGATGATACCTTAATCATGCCTTAATTACTGCATTCTCATCACATTATATATATGTCATTGCATTGGTAACCTAGTGATCATATGCATTACTGTTCAGTTGATAAAACTGCACATTTGTTATTATATTTTTCCTACCATTTCCATATTAAAAAAGGTTTTTATTATAATATATCATACATATGAGGGTTTATGTATAAAAATACTATTTTCCTTGTGTTGATATATTATAATTAGCATTTGGTAGGAAAATATATGCAAATAAATTCATTGACCAAATCCTAGTAGAACAAAGTCTACTAAATATTATTTAAGTTGTTGTGCAAAATATTTCCAAGTGTGCAGAATTTTTCAAAGACTAGAATCAAGCAAATCAAGTTGTTGAAGAAGACTTGCCTAATTAAGAAGCAAAAGTTGGAGACCAAGTCTGGCAGCAACCACGAAAAGATTTCCAAATTCTGAGGGTTCCAAGGATCGCCAAATGTCACTACGAGACATCCCCAGAAGATTGATCAACGACCACGATGAGAAGGCCGCGGATCCGCGGCATTAACCCCTTTATGCCGCGGATCCGCCGCAGGTAGAGGGAGTTGGGAGCTGAGGATTTTTAGGGAAGTTCTTTGCTTCTTAATTCATATTTTAGAAGCTTGTATTCTGGCTTTGGCACTATAAAAAGGCACCGAGAGCCTCTTGGAAAATTATCAAGCCGAAGAGATCACGAAGTCCAAGACGGCTCACGCATCCAGAATGATCATCAACTGTTCATCTACCTCCTTCGGAAGAGTTCGAGAAGCAAACCAGGTTTTTGTAATCATTTTCTAAGGAATAAAGTGTAGATTGTTCAAGTTGATTAATAAAGGTAGTTGTTTTATTTAATTCTTTTGCATTTTACATTATGTTTTCCCTCTCTGTCTTTTCATCTTCTTCTCCCAACATGCGCGAGTAATTCTCCGCTTGTTAGGGTTCGTAGGATTAGAGTAGGCTAATGGATGATGAACATCCCTAAACCCTTTTTAAGTCCTATAAAGTTTATGAACTTTATCAAAAGAATCATTAACATCCTAATCGGGCGCGCTAGCAATTCTTTGCGAGTTCCGACCGCGATTAGAGATTAGATTAATGATTGTTTTGGTAAAGGCTAGATTTGAACGGAGTTCCGTGTCGAGATAAGGGTTAAGAGTGGGATTCCTTTTCCCTCCAGAAACCCTAATCTACACGCATCACCGTCGTTCTAGTTTTAAATCTATTAATGGATAAAAAGGGTAACTTTTAATTAATCGTCCATGACTACTAAATCCTAATAAACCCTACAAGCCCTCTTATTATATTAACTATATTCCTAAAATAATCTAGATCTATAAATTTGCACTATTCTTTAAAGTAGATCTAGAAACTTTTCACAAAATTCTTTATTCCTCCTCTCTTTTTCAACACATCTAAAGTAAGAGTAAAAGATTCAACGTTTCCCTGAGGACGACCCATACTCACCTCGGTCTAGCTACACGCGACACCGTTCTGATTGCGGTTAAACTACAAACTACACTTTTTCGTATCAATCAAATGGCGTCGTTGCCGGGGATACGTGCGTAATTTTTTATTCTTACTATTTGTGTTAAATTCTTAGACGATTCATATCATTATTAAAACAAAACTGCAAATTGCATATTTAACATTTTGTGCGTGAATTTTGCGAGGGAATCTGGAGTCACGGACTTGAGGAAACAGGAGATCTAGGGTTTCATACTTCTCTGGTATCTTTCTTAACTCCTTCTCTCTCCTTTCAAATCCAATAAAATCTATTTTCTGCAGGATTCTTTGCAAAATATCGCCGCTCAAAAATCTTTTTGCAAAGTTTTGTTTTGTGGTTTGTTTTTGCATATTTTAATACGGATTTTTAAGGGGCAAGACCAAATCCAGATTAGGTGGGGATTTCATCACCACTCCTAAGCCCCACAAATCACAAACCGAGCATCTGCATCAACCCTACATTAATTTAAAAAATATCTAGACCAGACTCTAAGGACTGTCGCGCTCAATAAGGACAGAGGAAGGTCGTGGGTAATCTATCGCTTATCCGCATTACTTTTGTAGTGTCTAGGCAAGTGTGACTAAGGCTAGTGGTTTTTAATTAGGCACACTACTGTGGTTCCTTCCCACTTACCTGGCACTTATCTGGCTACAAGGGTAGTACGGAGGCGGTAGAGGATTGATCCTGCGGCTTGTCCTTTGGAAGTCTAGGAGCGGTCTAGAGACTGGACCTAGGTGACCTTAGTTCTAGGGTTTCTTGTGCATCTTAGGGAGATTTGTCTTGAGTCCCACTTTTTCAAAACAAGTCAATTTTAAATCACACACACGCTGCCACTTGCACTAAACCCGCTTAGTGCATGCTCGGCTGGACACGGGATCCTAGTGCCCGTCTTGTCCGCGTTCCTGCTATCGACTCCGAGGTCGGTGCTTCTTCATCTTCTTTTCCCCCACCACACACCACGACCGTGATGGACGGCACTCCATCAGATTACACCACCACGCTGCCACCGCCCGAAGGTGCGCAGAATCCACAGCGCATCTCTCTCCAAGAGAGATGCTATCCTATCCGTGGTCCTCTTCCCACTTGTTTATCTCTTCCACCAGCTAACGGGGATAATTTCGAAATTAAACCCCACTACATCAATCTGCTGCCCAAATTTCACGGTCTTGAGTCGGAAGACGCGTACGTTTTCATCACCAAATTCGAAAACGTATGCGCAATGATGGGTACTTCACAGTTGACTGTCGATGCTATGCGCTTGCGTCTTCTCCCATTCACACTGTGCGACTTGGCAGAAAAATGGCTTTACAATACTGCCTCACACTCTATCACTAATTGGGATGAATTCGTCATAGCATTTCTAAAGAAGTTTTACCCAAACCATAAGACTGCCCATATTAGGAGCGAGATCAACCAGTTCACCCAGCTTCCCAATGAACCATTTTGGAAGTGCTTTGAACGTTTCAAGGATCTGCTTGTCCAATGTCCTCATCATGGAATCAATAGATGGAATTTATGTCGAATTATATATGAGGGCATTAATCCAGCAACAAAGCAGATGCTTGAAACAATGTGTCAATGCAATTTCATGTCTAAAGATGACGGTGAAGCATGGAAATATCTGGAAGATCTCGCTGAAAACACTTTGCAGTGGGAAAGCGTAAGACCACCTTCATCTAGGGGAGGTATTCACCAGCTCGATGTTTCCATCGCAGTAAAAGCCGAAATGGCAGCGATGCAGAAGAAACTCGATGCTATTGAGAACAAACTTTCATCAGTCTCCCTAAATCAGGTCACGCTTCCCAAGACCGTCTGTGGTTGCTGTTCAGATCCTTCACACTTAACGGAAGAATGTCCTATGAATGTGATTGATATGATTTTCCGATTGTGTAGTGTTTTTGAGAAAATAGATTTTAGAAATCACAATCAAAAATATTTTGACCGCAATCAATAACGGTGTCGGATGTAGCGCGTTAGTAAGTTGCGGATCGTCCACAGGGAAAGTGAGTTTCGTTCAATTTCCGAATTAGATGAGTTGAAAATTTAAGGCAAAGAAAAGAAAACAATTCATGATTTGCATTTAAAGATCAAGAAATAAGAAAAATCTAGATCTAGAAAAGACATTAAAAGCAAGAATTGAGATGTGTGATAATTTCCAACCAACAATCAAGATTAGAAGTATGGCTCGTAGGAGTAGATCGGATCTATAGATGTGATGAGATCTAAAGATTAATAATTCTTATCCATTAATGAATTGATACTAGATCGATGCAATTTCATCGCGGGTTAAGGATCTTTGCGAGAAAATTAGGGATTCCGCAACTCATCCTTTGTCCTTTCGATGGATCACATTCAAATTCTAGCACCTAGTCAATCAAATGTTTAATAGTTGTTCCCTAGTTTCGAGTGAACACGATCAAGAAAGCATCATCTCGAAACTAGGTCATTAATCATTTGATTCATTAGAATTTCCAAACATTATAGGATTTAAGAATTGTAGAAAGATCTAAATCATCATCATCTAAAGATCGTCACAACTCCTACACGAGCGGAGATTACTCAAACATCATGATCACAAACACAATCACAAATTGAGATCTAATCATTATGCTTGAATTAAAAGAGAAGCAAGAATATAGAAAATTCACCTTTATTTATCGACAAATTTCGTTACAACTCTCTTGAATTTACAAAAGGAAGGAACTAGATCGTCGATTTCGGCTTCGCTCGGCTCCTTGAGTCGCGGATCGGCGTGGATCTCTTGCTCCGTTGGAAATCCGGCGTCGCTTGCTAAAGGTTGAAGGTTCTCTTGCTCAAATTGATCTCGGGATCTTGATCTTGATTTTGAATTGGAGATGGGAATTGAATTTGGCACAAGCTTTTGTCACTAAACTTGTGGGTAGAAGATGGTGATAATTCTTGAACAATTTTGCAACCTTGATCTAAGCTTCTTTTTATAGACCTCTTGATTTAGAATTGAAATTTGAATTTTCCCTCCAAAATGAGCAACTTTTCCCTCCAAAAGGAGCAACTTTTCCCTCCAAAATGAACTACCTCATTTGAATTTTCCCTCCAAAATGAACCACCTCATTTGAATTTTAATTTTCCCTCCAAAATGAACTACCTCATTTGAATTTGAATTTTCCCTCCAAAATGAACTACCTCATTTGAATTTTCCCTCCAAAATGAACTACCTCATTTGAATTTTCCCTCCAAAATGAGGTTGTTAGAAAGAATCTTCTAGAAGAAGTTTGTTGGAGGGAATATTCTAGAATGAGGTTGTTACAAGGAGGCTTCTAGAAGAAGGTTGTTATAAGGAGGCTTCTAGAAGAAGTTTGTTGGAGGGAATATTCTAGAATGAGGAATATTCTTGGGTAAGGTTGTTAGGCCGAGCCTTCTAGATGAAGCCACGTGCATTCTGGAGTATTCTGGAATTTCCTGCACAATTTCCCGGAACAAGAGTTGCGCAATACAAGGATGATGCGATGCCATGATAAACACACAATTTCCCTAAAAGTGCCGGTTTTAAAGTCTAACACATGCAATCTGGTATTTCAGTGATGTTTTGCTAATATGTGCAATATGAATACCGAACACTTCTAGATGAGTGCAAATGATAGGGAAATTTCCGTGTTAAAAAATACAGTATTTTCGACTGATCAAATTCCCCCAAACTTATTTTCGATCGTCTCGATCGAACTGTTTTATTAAAAAGAGAAGGAGAAAATAAAGAAAGAGAAAAACACACTTTCGTAGGCAACACGATTGCACTGAGCACGCGCAACAAGCCTTTAAACCTCTAGGTGTCCCTAGTAGGAGGAGTGTTGTCTCCTGAGGGTTTTCAGCGGATTGCACCCACAAAATCCAATAATAAAAGGAAGATTATGAATATTACATTTAAAGACAAGAATTGTAAAAGAAAAGCCTTGAAAATTAGGGTTTCCAACTAAGCTAGCTTTTCGGTTGTCATGAGCCCTATCTTAATGGTCATGAAAAGATGTCAGAAATCACGTCCTCCCTCAATAAAACATCGTCTTATTCTTCATTCCTATCTTTATTCCAAATATCGATCATATCACCCTGCGTGTGTGTAAAGGACATCCCTACACCCGGAGAATTCAATTCAAGCTATCATACTCTTGCCCATCAACCTCAGTACTTTTTGATAAACGAGATTGCTCACACACTTTTATGCGACCGTTAATACTTCTTGAGGTACTAACCGACCGATTACTAATGTGCTTGCTAACTTGGTGTATTTTCCTCGTCTTGCACCACCTCAGGCATAGCAGTGACTCCCAGACCAGTTGGTTTTAGGGCACTAGGTGAAGAAGCACCCTTTTTCTATATATATTTTTTTATTGCCCTCGGTGATAACAAAACCAGTATCCATTTTTCTCACCACTTTTCAAAATTTTTTTTTTTATATACATCGGCTTTAAGACAAGAGCATTTCAAGGTATCCTCTACTATCCCAGGCTTTAAGATGTGTGTAAGTGCGAATAGCAGGGTATCAACGTTCAAAATGTTTGGCTTCCAGAATAGAAACTATCTTTCAGACTTATTTTTATCCTCAGATTAGTGACGTCCTTCATCTTACTAACCCTTGGGACAATGGCTCATAACTATTTATTACTAGTTCGTATAAGAAAACTTTTAATTTTCTCAGTTTTCTTAAATTTTTCTAATCTCATGGATGTAATTGTTCACTATCTAATCTTTTATTATCATAAATATTAAATATTTTTATATTTTGAAAATTTTAAATTTTTATGAGTTTTGAAATTTTTTGAATTTTTATGGATTTTGAAAATTTTTATAGGTTTTTATGGGTTTTGAAAAATTATTTACAAAAATGATGAGCCAAAAATATGTACACAAAAATTTTTATGGGTTTTGAAAATTTTTAAATTTTTATGGTTTTAAAGAAATGTTTTGTGCTTATGCAAATGATATGCACATGATGCAAAACTAAGCACAAACCTCCCCCAAACTTGTTTTCTACAGTGTCCTCACTGTTGCCATCCGCTATATCTACAAAACCTGTAAGCTTGGGAGGAATTTATTAGTGGGGGCAAAATATATAAGTGAAGACCCTCCCCCAAACTTATTCTTGGATTAAAATTTTTGTAAAAATTTTCTTTCCAAGAGCCAGAAAAATTGTTCCCCCCCAAACTTGAGTTATGCAATGTTAAGCTTTGAAAATCACATGAGGGGGTCGAGAATCATTGGTCGATGCCAAGCTTTGCAAAGACCGAAGATCAACACCAACCATTCGAAGATTTTATCAATGCAGTGCTCGGGTTGGTGGAAGAAGAAGTGGGGAAAGGGTAAGGGGTGGAAGAGAGTGTGTGTGCGCCTCATTTTGGAGAGACGAAGCAGTGAATGTGATGGATTACTCGCATTCGTTTTACAGTTCAGAAGAGGGGGTGGAGGTTCAATTTCAATGATTGGGACATGATTCATCTCAGCACCCGTGTTATTCAGAAATGCGAGTTCATCAGCGAATATCTCCTCAAAAGTTTCATCAATACCCCGAAGAATAATGTCATCACAAAGTGCGGGGTGATCTTTAGACTCTAAAAGCAATTCATAATCGGTGTTAGTTGTTGACCCGGACATCTAGGTGGAAGAGTCCGTATGTGTATGATACATAGTTGGGTCAAACAACAACGTATGAAAAGAGTCAAGATCGGTATCAGGAGGATCATCAAATAAGTTGCTGTCGACATCCATTAAGTCGACAGAACAAACATGAGCAGTAGGTTCGGAGGGTACACTTCCAATCTTGTAAATGTTCAGCTCTATTGACCTATTCCCGAAAGATAGGGTCATAGAACCATTTCGACAGTTGATTATTGCATTGGAAGTGGCAAAAAAGGGGCGACCTAAAATCACCGGAATTTGATTCCGGGGGTTCGCTACAGGCTGTGTATCAAGTACAATAAAATCCACAGGGAATACGAATTCCCTGATTTTTATTAACACATCCTCCAGTTCACCCCTAGGTTTGGTAATTGATCGGTCAGCCATCTGGAGAGTGCAATGGGCTGGTTTCAACTCTCCGATCCCTAGTTGCTCATAGACTGAGAAAGGAAGCAGGTTAACACTGGCGCCAAGGTCTAAAAGAGCACGATTGATGTGTTTATCCCCAATAGAAATCGATATCGTAGGACATCCTGGGTCCTTACGTTTCTTTGGTAGCGGAGGGATAAAAGCAGTGCTAATGCTATTAGACATGAAGACCTTCTTTGGCACTTGAGTCTTCCTCTTCCTAGTGCACAAGTCCTTAAGAATTTTCGCATAAGCGGGGACTTGTTGAATCGCATCTAGGAGAGGGATGTTGATGTTAACTTACTTGAACATGTCCATAATCTTCTCCATATGTGGACTCGATGTGTTAGCCCTTAACCGATTAGGGTAAGGTGCTTTAGCAATGAGCGCTGGGTCCATCATAGGAGAAGAAAGTGTGTGTGGCCCCGATCCCGAAATAGAAGTGGGGATCATCTGTGGAGGAGTAAAAGAGGTGGGCTGAGGTGTCGAGCCTAGAGGGAAATGGAGAATAGGCTCGTGAGAAGGTGGTGGGGTAGAAGAACAAGAATCAGAAGCAGAAGTGTGTGTGTGAGGGAAGGTCTCAGCCGGGGTGTTGATAGGATCATCAATATCATCAACTTCTTCCCCAACATGGTTATCCAGCACTCTCCCAGATCTCAACGTGGTGATTGCATTCACATGATGTGAATAGCCAGGATTGGGTACCGGTTGAGCTGGGAGTTTCCCTTTCTCTCTCGCACTCATTTCGGCCTTAAGTCGTGCAATCTCAGCTTCCATTGTTTTGATACTCTCAGCTTGGGACGCTGAGTTTTTCTTTATCTCACCAACAGAAGACTTAACCTCGGCCGACACTTCCATGAAATTTGACATGAGTGATTTCATGGTTTGAGCGAATTGAGAGAACTCATCAGAACAGGTCGACTGCATAGGATTAGAAGGTGCAGGAGTGTTGACCTGGTTTTGAAAATTTGGTGACTGGTAGGGGTGCTGGGTGAGCTGAAGTGGTTGCTGTTGTGGTGGAGGGACCCGTTGGAATTGATTCGGGTTTGGAACCGTGTTTTGGGACTGGTTCCAAGCAAAATTTGGGTGATTCCTCCAACCCTGATTATATGTGGAAGAAAAAGGGTCGTTTCCAGGTCTTTGAAATGCGGCATTGGTATGCTCGAGACCTCGAAACTGAGAGTTTAATGGACATTCTTCCGTCAAGTGAGAAGGATCAGAACAGCACCCACAAACGGTTTTGGGGAGCGACATTGGGTTTAGGGAGGCTGCTAGGAATTTGTGTTCCATAGCGTAGAGCTTCTTTTGCATTGCTGCCATCTCAGCTCGGACACCTATGGACACGTCTATTTGGTGTACGCCACCCCTACTCGATGGCTGGGTTCCAGTCTCCCACTGAAGTGAGTTTTCAGCGAACTCTTCTAAAAATTTCCACGCTTCCCCATCATCCTTGGTCATAAAGGTGCCTTGACACATGTTTTCAAGGTTTTGTTTAGTGGTAGGGTTACTGCCCTCATATATGATTCGGCAAAGTTCCCATCTCGGGATGCCGTGATGTGGGCATTGAACCAAAAGATCCTTGAATCGGTCAAAGTATTTTGAAAATGGTTCAGCCGGAAGCTGGGAGAATTGATAGAGTTCACTACGGATTCGAGCTGTCTTTTGCATAGGGTAGAATTTCTTAAGGAATGCCGCAACGAATTCTTCCCAATTCGTGATGGAATGTGCGGTGGTGTTATACAGCCACTTCTCGGCTATATCGCACAAGGTAAATGGAAGAAGTCGTAGACGCATGTCATCCACAGAAAGTTGTGATGTACCCATCATTGTGCATACGTTTTCAAATTTGGTAATAAAAACGTATGCGTCTTCAGTCTCGAGACCGTGGAATTTGGGTAGAAGGTTGATGTACTGGGGCTTAATCTCAAAGTTATCCCCGTTGGCTGGTGGAATGGATAAGCAGGTCGAGAGAGGACCTCGCAAAGGGTAACACCTCTCTTGGAGAGAGATGCGGGGTGGAATCTGCGCACCAACGGACGACGGAAGAGTAGCGGCAAAGAGGTTTGATGGAGGCTGATCCATCGGCGTGGGTGTGGTGGGGGGTAAAAGAAAGGTAAATAGAGAAATACCGACTTCAGAGTCGATCGAGGGGACGCGGACAAGACGGGCACTAGAATCCCGTGTCCAGCCTATCTTGCACTAAAAGGGGTTAGTACAAGTGGCAGCGTGATTTATAATTAGGGGAAATGAAGTGAGTGCGGTGTTTGTTTTGAAAAAATGATACAGATTTTGAAAATATGATGCAACAAGCAATACCCTAAAATTTATGGTCACCTAGGTCCAATCTCTAGACCGCTCCTAACTGCCAGAAGACAAGACGCAGGATAGAATCCTCCACTGCCTCTTTGTCCCTCCTGTGGTCAGGTAAGTGCCAGGTAAGTGGGAGGTTCTCCACTACGTAAGTAGTGGGCCTAATTAAGTAACCACTAGCCTTCGACACACTTGCCTAGGCACCACAAGAGAAACGCGGATAAGCAATGAATTACCCACGGCCTTCTTCTGTCCTAAGTGAGCGCGACGGTCCTTAGAGTCATCTCTAGATATTTTTTTAATTAATGAGGGTAATGCGGATGCAGGTTTGTGATTTTTGGGGCCTAGGAAGGGTAATGAACTCCCCACCTAATCTGGATTTGGTCGTGCCCCTTAATTTCCGTATTAGTTATGCAAACAACCACAAAATCAAAAACAAGCACACTTTATTTTGCTTTTTGCGGCGCAGCGATTATTTGCAAAGAAACCTGCACGAAATGTTAATTGGAGCAGATTTTAGGAAGGAGATAAGAAAGTTAGAAATTACCTGCCAAAAATTTTCCAGAGAACCCCTTTAAGAGCCGCGCTTCTGCCGCAAATAGCTTCTAATGCCGCGGTTCCGCGCTGCTACAGTGGGATCTCTGCACTGAATTTTTCCAACAAGCTTCAGATCACTTCCTTAGTCCTCTGGAATTCTTCAAATAATTTTCCAGCAAGCTCCAGATCTCCTTACAATTAACCACAACAACACGTATTAGTATTTTGTGCAAGTTTTGATCTAAAAAAAAAATTGATGGAATAAACTTTTCAACTCAAATTTCAAAAAATGAACAAATAGCACACGATCCCCGGCAACGGCGCCATTTTGATTTTGAACTACCTCATTTGAATTTTCCCTCCAAAATAAACTACCTCATTTGAATTTTCCCTCCAAAATGAGGTTGTTAGAAAGAATCTTCTAGAAGAAGTTTGTTGGAGGGAATATTCTAGAATGAGGTTGTTACAAGGAGGCTTCTAGAAGAAGGTTGTTATAAGGAGGCTTCTAGAAGAAGTTTGTTGGAGGGAATATTCTAGAATGAGGAATATTCTTGGGTAAGGTTGTTAGGCCGAGCCTTCTAGATGAAGCCACGTGCATTCTGGAGTATTCTGGAATTTCCTGCACAATTTCCCGGAACAAGAGTTGCGCAATACAAGGATGATGCGATGCCATGATAAACACACAATTTCCCTAAAAGTGCCGGTTTTAAAGTCTAACACATGCAATCTGGTATTTCAGTGATGTTTTGCTAATATGTGCAATATGAATACCGAACACTTCTAGATGAGTGCAAATGATAGGGAAATTGCCGTGTTAAAAAATGCAGTATTTTCGACTGATCAGAATGCATCGGTTCAAACTAATGCTGCTTTTCAGCAGCAACCTAGAAACGATCCTTATTCTTCCAGATACAATCAAGGATGGAGAAATCATCCTAACTTTGCTTGGAACCAAAACCAACAAAGCAATTATCAAAGACCTCCTCCACAGCAACCACAACCACAAAATCAGCTCCCCTTTCAGTCACAGAATTTCCAAAATCCGGCCAACACTTCTACACCACAAGCGGCCGGTACTGACAAACTCTTCACTCGCACAAACTTTGGATATGTTCATGAAACATTCCATGCAATTGTCGGCTGAGATGAAGTCTTCTATTGATACCATACAGAAAGACTCCGCCTCCCACGGTGAAAGTATTAAATCAATAGAAAACCAACTTGCACAGTTAAACGCCGCAATGAGTGCAAGAGAGAAAGGGAAACTCCCATCTCAACCCATACCTAATCCTGGCCACTCACAAAGTTATAATGTGAGTGCCGTTACTACGTTGAGATCGGGAAAAGTGCTGAATAACCGAGTGGGTGAGCAATGTGATGATGTTAGTGACACCAATGATACCCCAGCTTCTTCTTCTTCCCCTAATTCTTCTAGTCTCCCACCTTCATCCGAGCCTATTCTCCGTTTTCCCTAAGGCTCGAACCCTTCGCCCATTTCCTCGAATCTACCTAAAACGATCCCCACTCCAATTCTGGGATCCACTCCATCCCCACAATCCTCTCTAATGTTGGACCAAACCCTTATTGATAAAGCACCTTATCCAAACAGGTTAAGGGGCAACAGACCAAGTCCACAAATGGAGAAGATTGTGGAAATTTTTAAGCAAGTTAACATAAACATTCCTCTCCTAGATGCAATTCAACAAGTTCCGTCATATGCGAAAATCCTAAAGGACTTGTGCACTAGGAAGAGAAAAGTTCAAGTACCTAAAAAAGTTTTCCTTGCGAGTAATGTGAGCACTGGTTTTACACAACAACCACCCAAGAAAAGAAAGGACCCCGGAAGTCCTACAATTTCTATTTCTATTGGGGGTAAAAATATCAATCGTGCTCTACTCGATTTAGGTGCTAGTGTTAACTTGCTTCCGTATTCTGTTTATGAGCAATTAGGGATCGGAGAGTTAAAACCTGTGCATTGCACTCTTCAGATGGCCGATCGATCTATCACCCAACCTAGGGGCGAGCTAGAGGATGTGTTAATCAAAGTCGGGGAATTTATATTCCCTGTGGACTTTATCGTTATAGATACACAACCTGTAGCGAACCTACGAAATCAAATCCCGGTGATACTCGGTCGACCCTTTTTGGCCACTTCCAACGCAGTAATCAATTGTAGAAACGGCTCTATGACCCTATCCTTTAGAAAGAAGTCAATTGAGCTTAACATTTACAAGTTGGGAAGTGAACCCTCTGAACCCTATGCTCATGTGTGTTCTGTCGAATTAATGGATGTCGACAGCAGCGAATTTGATCAACCTCATAATTCTGACTCTTTTCATATGTTGTTGCTTGACACGGACTCTTCCACCGAGTTGTCCGGGTCAACATCTAACGCTGATGAGGAACTTTTTATAGAGTCTGACGATCGCCCCATTTTTTCTGATGACATTATTCTTCGGGGTATCGACGAAAGCTTTGAGGAAATTTTCGCTGATGAACTCGCATTTTTAAAAGATACGGGTGTTGAGATGAATCAACTCCAAGATAAAGAAATTGAACCTCCACCCCTTCTTCTGGACAATCATGATAATGCGAGTAGTCCGTCATTACTATCACTGTGTCGTCTCTCCAAATTGAGACGCAATCCTTTTCCATTACACCTCTTATCACCTCCCCACTTCTTCACGTCGAAAGGTGACATATTCTTCCACCAACCTTGGTGCTTCATCGATAAAATTTTTGAATGGTTGGTGTTGACCTACGGTCTTTGCAAAGCTTGGCATTGACCAATAACCTTGACCCCCTTATGTGATTTTAAAAGATTAACATTGTTTAACTCAAGTTTGGGAGGGGGAGGTATTTTTTGGCTCTTGAAAGAAAATGATCTTTACAAAATTATGAGCCAAAAAGAAGTTTGGGGGAGGATTTCACTTTCACTTTTTCTTGTCCCCTTTCTCCTCCCAAGTCTATAGGTTTTTAAAGCTTAACGGATGATATCAGTGAGGACACTGCTGTAAACGGGTTTGGGGGAGGTTTGGGCTTATTTACACATCAATTTGCACCATACTTTGCATAAGCACAACATTTTCAAAAAAAAAAATTTAAACATTTTCTTTTATAACAAAAGAGTAGAAAGTGAAAAATTACATCCAAAAGATAGGAATAGTTTAAGAAAACCAAGAAAATTAGAAGTTTTCTTAAACGAACTAGTAATAAGTAGTTATGAGCTGTTGTTCCAAGGGTTAGTAAGATGAAGAAAGTCACTAATCTGAGGATAAAAATAAGTCTGAAAAATAGTTTCTATTCTGGAAGCCAAACATTTGAATGTTGATACCCTACTATATGCACTTACACACGTCTTGAAACTCGGGATAGTAGAGGATACCTTGAAATGCTCTTGTCTAAAAGCCAAAGTATGAAGGAAAGGAAAAAAAATGAAGAAAATATAAAAATGGTGAAAAGAAAAATGAACACTGGTTTTGTTATCGCCAAGGCAGCAATAAAAAAATATAGCGAGGGTGCTTCATCACCTAGTGCCCTAAGGCCAACTGGTCTGGGAGTCACTGCTAAGACTTAGGTGGTGCAAGACGAGGAAAATACTATCACCTAAACAGCAAGCACATAAGTAATCGGTCGGTTAGTACCTCAAGAAGTATTAACGGTCGCATGAAAATGTGTGAGTGGATCTGAATATTCATCAAGTTAAAAAGTACTGAGGTAGATGGACAAGAGTATGATAGCTTGAATTGAATTCTCCGAGTGTAGGGATGTCCATTTCACACACGTAGGGGCATATGATCGATGTTTGGATGAAAGATAGGAATGAAGAATAAAGACGATGTTTTATTGAGGGATGATGTGATTTCTAACATTTTTTCATGACTATTAAGATAGGGCTCATGACAACTGAAAAGCTAGTGTAGTTGGAAACTCTTATTTTCAAAGTATTTCTTTTATGGTTCTTATCTTTATATGTAAATTTCAACATCTCTCATTTATTATAGGATTTTGTGGGTGTAATCCGCTGAAAACCCTCAGGAGACAACACTCCTCCTACTAGGGACACCTAGAGGTTTAACGGCTTGTTGCACGTGCTCAGTGCAATCGTGTTTGCTTACGAAAGTGTGCTTAGTTTTCTCCTTTCTTCTTCTCCTTCTCTTGAATAAACTAGTTTGCTCGGGACGATCAGAGATAAGTTTGGGGGTATTTGTTCAGTTGATAAAACTGCACATTTGTTATTACATTTTTCCTACCATTTCCATATTGAAAAAGGTTTTTATTATAATATATCATACATATGAGGGTTTATGTGTAAAAATACTATTTTCCATGTGTTGATATATTATAATTAGCATTTGGTAGGAAAATGTATGCAAATAAATTCATTGACCAAATTCTAGTAGAACAAAGTCTACTGAATATTATTTGAGTTGTTGTGCAAAAGATTTCCAAGTGTGCAGAATTTTTCAAAGACTAGAACCAAGCAAATCAAGTTGTTGAAGAAGACTTGCCTAATTAAGAAGCAAAAGTTGGAGACCAAGTCTGGCAACAACCACGAAAAGATTTCTAAATTCTGAGGGTTCCAAGGATCGCCAAATGTCACTACAAGACATCCCCAGAAGATTGATCAACGGCCACGATGAGAAGGCCGCGGATCCGCGGCATTAACCCTTTTATGCCGCGGATCCGCCGCAGGTAGAGGGAGTTGGGAGCTGAAGATTTTTAGGGAAGTTCTTTGCTGCTTAATTCATATTTTAGAAGCTTGTATTTTGGGTTTGGCACTATAAAAAGGCACCGAGAGCCTCTTGGAAAATTATCAAGCCGAAGAGATCACAAAGTCCAAGACGGCTCACGCATCCAGAATGATCATCAACTGTTCATCTACCTCCTTCGGAAGAGTTCGAGAAGCAAACCAAGTTTTTGTAATCATTTTCTAAGGAATAAAGTGTAGATTGTTCAAGTTGATTAATAAAGGTAGTAGTTTTATTTAATTCTTTTGCATTTTACATTATGTTTTCCCTCTCTGTCTTTTCATCTTCTTCTCCCAACATGCGCGAGTAATTCTCCGCTTGTTAGGATTCGTAGGATTAGGGTAGGCTAATGGATGATGAACATCCCTAAACCCTTTTTAAGTCCTATAAAGTTTATGAACTTTATCAAAAGAATCATTAACATCCTAATCGGGCGGGCTAGCAATTCTTTGCGAGTTCCGACCGTGATTAGAGATTAGATTAATGATTATTTTGGTAAAGGCTAGATTTGAATGGAGTTCCGTGTCGAGATAAGGGTTAAGAGTGGGATTCCTTTTCCCTCCAGAAACCCTAATCTACACGCATCACCGTCGTTCTAGTTTTAAATCTATTAATGGATAAAAATGGTAACTTTTAATTAATCGTCCATGACTACTAAATCCTAACGAACCCTACAAGCCCTCTTATTAAATTAACTATATTCCAAAAATAATCTAGATCTATAAATTTGCACTATTCTTTAAAGTAGATCTAGAAAATTTTCACAAAATTCTTTATTCCTCCTCTCTTTTTCAACACATCTAAAGTAAGAGTAAAAGATTCAACGTTTTCCTGAGGACGACCCGTACTCACCTCGGTCTAGCTACACGCGACACCGTTCTGATTGCGGTTAAACTACAAACTACACTTTTTCGTATCAATCAATTACCCAGTGTTAGGTATTAGTGTTTGATTGTGGCAAGTACGTTAGTGTTTAAGCATGAATGGATAAGTGAAAGTGACACGTACTTGTACCCAATCAGCGGACCCTATTGATTTATTGCATTGTCGACGTCTGTGGGACGTGTATAAGTGTGACTATAATTGGTGTGGGACGATTATGGAAGCACTTGTATGGGTGTCACAGATAAGGCACCAAACACTGTCCATTTATCTTGGGTATCGGTCGAGACATGCTTGATGGAGACCCTGTCTTCAGTTCTCGTATAGACTTGTCATGGACCGACTGGTATTTGAGTTTATGGTTGGTGTTTGATATAGGCCACGGGGTGTGGGGTAGTTTGAGTGTGAGTTCAACAGAATCTCGGGAGTCCCATGCCGGCACATACAGCGATTTTGGAGATATATGGGGATATTACTGATTATTAGCGAGCGACTCGGGCCCGTGTTCCCTTGCCCTTGGGTCCTACCCTTGGATGGGGGATACTCACGAGTGGTTGACTCTCACACTTGGACTGACGCTAGGCTTAGCGACCTGTACAGTAAGACTTAGAGACTGATAGGGTTAGTGACATTGACATGTATTGCTTACTGATTCAACATACCTGCCATACTGTTTACTGCTTTACTGTTTGCCTGCTCTATTAGATACCTGCATTAGCCACTTCATGTTCACGTCTTTACTCTTTTGATTACTGTTACATATTCATTATCATTGCACGAGTTACCATTCGTATCCATATATATATTGCTATCGTGTCGCTCTGACGACCTGAGTATGCATGCTCAGAGTGAGAAGTGGATCTAGCTTGGACCAGGACCTGACGTACCACGAGAACATCGCGGACATCTTGATCAGCTACCCAGAGCTATACTCTCCTGATCTCCATCTGGTTAGTTCTTTTGTATTTGATTTGATTTAGTGACTGCATTTCTCATTACCTGTGCATTGATTACTGATTACCACGTAAAGCTAGAAGCTGAAGTGTGACTACGGCAGGATATTTTCTTGACCGTAGGAGCATGGATGTCCTTGTCAACCCCTCGCATTCCGTATTTTGGGAAGCGGGGCATGACATGGTTTTGTTGGTATCAGAGCCAGGTTTTGCTTCGATTGGGATTGCAGTTTCCGTGTAGTGCTTGGCAATCTAAGTCATCCTTCGGTCTAGATTGTAAATTTGTTATTCTTAATCTTGATTCATATAGTGTATTCAGCTATACTTATTGATCCATCCGCTAGAGTTTTGGGTGACTTAGTAGAGTTACTTGGTTGTAATTATGAACTGCAACATAGTTACAATACTATAATCTATTGGGTGACTTGGAGTTCTACAGTTGATTTTCGCTTGTTTGGATTTCACCGCACCCGACATTCTTGATTCCTTGCCTAATCCATATTGTGTTTTAATTCTTATAGCTTGTGCTTTATATCGTCCTCAAAATTGTTGTTTCAGGACCATGTCTTCCAACGACTCTCCCCCTATCTCCACTCCCCAGAATCAGACTGTCGAGATTTTGAATGTACTGCAAAGTCTGAAGGAAGCCCACGAGCGAACGAACGACCTGTTAGCTGAAGGATTAAGAAGGCAGATGACTCCGGCACCAGCGGAAGCCTCCAATCGTAAAGGGATCCCTGTTAGACAAGGAAAAGAGGTGAAGATGAAGCGCCCACTTGTTCCTCAGCAACGGAAGCAGCGGAAGACTCAACGTTGTAGATACTGCAAGAAGCCAGGATACCTTCAGAGAGATTGTCGCAGCGCCAAAGGGCAGTGCCTGATTTGCAGATCCAGCGAACATCTTATCAATGGTTGCCCTAAAAGGAAGGAGCTACAAGGAGGAGATTCGTCTACACTCTCCACTCCGGCTAAGTGATGGTTATTTCGTAGTTCGAGCTTCGAGGATAGTGCAGACCCAGCGCAGGATTCAACTCGCGTGACGAGAATGCAGCGGCCTGGAAATCAAAGAAGAAGTACCGCCTTTCCGCTTTCAATAAAAATGTTTTCACTCTTTTGTAAATATTTTTTCTTTTCGTTTGAGATCTTGTATCCGTTGAACTTTTAGTTGAATGTAATAAAATTCTGAGTTGTGATGTATGTATCGTCCCCTTCCCACTCATTTTACTTATACTATTCATTGCATCAGTATTCAAAATCTTGATTTTTCAGCCCTTGCCTACAGCATGTCTTCCGTGTGCTACCGTATCCTTGGTTATCTTCTTAATGTGTCCCACTGTCTAATCATGACTCTCAGGCCATGGCCCACCGTGGAGCAGCGCCGCCTCTAGATGAGGACACGCGGTCATGCGTTTTCTCGAACTACATACTGGTAAGTTCAGATGACGAGATCAACGGCCCACAAGTTATTTTCGGAAACAGCGATTCCGAGGGTGAGAGGTTCGCAGCCCCAGAAGTCGACATGATCAGTGACTCGGACGACGAAGAAGAGGACCCCGAAGAGGACCCAATAGAGGAAGATCCCGAGGAGGACCCGATAGAAGAAAATCCAGGGGAGGAAGATCTTGGGGAGAATCCAGTGGAAGAAAATCCCATGGAAGAAGATCCAGAAGAAGAGAGTCACATAGAAGCAGACCTCGATGAAGAAGCTCCAGCGGAGGAAGAAGATCCAGAAGAAGAAAATCATGTAGAAGCAGAAGAAGCTCCAGCCGAGGAAGAAGGACCAGAAGAAGAAGACCCCATGGCGGAAGAACCTCCAATGGCAATCCCTGCGAAGCGATATGGAAATGGACGTCCCTATCCGAGCACGCAAGCCTACCGTAACCTGCTGGACTTCTACAACCGCGACTGACGTGATTTAGCTTTGTCTCCGCTGGCCAAATAAATCTATGTATAGTTTAGGGCCATCTTTTACCTTTCATGAATGCCTTGTTTAGAATTTTCTGGAATGAAATAAAATTTCTGAGTTCGCTAATCTTTTGATTGTTGGTTCACATGATGCTTTGACTGTTTCCCCTATACATTTCTTTTCCTCCCGAGACTCATTATTGTCCTTCACTCCTGCACCTTGTGTTGTTTTGACCCTCGCTTAGATTAAAGAGTGCCACACCCCGATCTTTTGAATGGGCCTTACCCTATTGTAACCCCTACCCTGACTAGCCCTTACATCAGTAGTGCTTCCTTTTATTACATTTAGGGACATCATCATTCGAAAATTTAGTTTTCATTATTTCGTATTTATCGGGAAAAAATTTGTGTGTTATTGACTACTTCCATTTTACCCATTTTAGATGCTCTACTATTCCTCACATTTTCAATAGCGCAACCATATATCGCGCATTTTACTTGGCTCTATGTCTCTTAGTTTCACCACGTGGGTTTCTAAGTTATTTTAAAATCGTTTGATCGATACAGTTATTCTAAAATACTTTGGCCTATCGACAACTCCTCCACTATTTTATTATTGTTACTTTATTTTTCCCGGGTATTGTGCTTATAGTTTGCTATTATAAATGGTTATGCCTGATGCCATTATTTCAGCTGCGCTATTTTGATATACGTATGTATGCATATATTTAGGATTTCGATTTTATGTAGCATGTCTCGAATGTTATTGTTCGTTATTGCTATTTTTATTCTCTTGTACATATAGTTTGCCCTTAGAGTTGATTCTGCCTTATACTTACTTAGACCTTCGATATTTTCTTTTCTTTTTAACTGCTTTAAGTAAACCACTAGATGTGAGTGTTCGAGGTCGTAGCTTTTCGCGTGTTATTTTATATAGCTTATCAATTGTTTTAAATTTCGAGGACGAAATTATTGTAAGGGTGGTATGATGTAATACCCAGTTCTTTTGCGCACCAATATCTGTTTTTTTATAAAAAGCTACTTACAAAATTTAATTATTTATATTTATAATTATTTTGTTTTAACCTAGCCCTAATTTATCTATACCCTTTTATTTTTCTCCCTTTTAATTTTTCCCAAAAACTCAGCCCACTTCCACTTCCCCTTCACCAAAATTTATTTAACTAAATGTATATAAACCCTAACCACACTTCTATCTCCTCTTTCATTATTTTTCCCCTGACTAAACCAAAACCCTATTACCTATCTATTTTATATTTTTCCACTTCCCTAACCCCGAGCCCGGCCCAAACTTCCTAATTATTTCCCCAAAATTCGTTCCTCGTTCTTATTTTCCCGAGCCCAACCCCCATTCCCTTATTCCTTTGTTTTCTTTCCCCTTTTATTAAATCCGGCCCACTTCCATTTCTTAGCCCAGAACTAAATCAAATAAATTAATAAAACATCCCAAGTCGGCCAGGCCCGTCCCCTCACCACGCCTGTACCCGACCCAGTATCCTTCTTCCCCACTTCACTCGCGTTTTCCCGCTCGATTTTCCCCTACGTTCCCACGTCTCACGCTGCACCCGCTCGCGACCCACGACCCCGACCCACGTTTGCGCACGCGCCCGCGACCCCGTCTCTATCTCGCTCACCTCTCCTCGTCTCTCTAAATCGCTCCCTCCCCACTCTCGTTTTCTTTATCTCCATCGCCATCCCCTTACACTCCCACGACGACGACGACAACCAACTCCGGCCTCCTCCACGACACCCTAGAACCTCCGACGACCCACCATGCTGTCTCCTCCTCTTCGCAAACCCAAGACCCGAGCTCCACTGCCCGAGCACCGCCAGCAAACTTCTCACCCTCGACGACGAGCATTCCTCCTCGTCCCACCTCAAGCCATCGTCGGCACCTCTTGCTCACCCTCGCCATTGACGCCAACCTCCAACTCGAGCTCCTCCCTCGCCGTCTCCTCGCACCTGGCCACCCCTCGTCACCTCCCGCTACCCGCCTGCACACCCATCGCCAAGCCCAAGCTCTACCACCGGCACCCTCGACTCGCTGCCTACACCCTCAACCCTTCACAGGTGACCTCACCATAGCCAACGCGTACACATCCCCGCTGCCATATGCATCACCACTAACACCCTCAGCTCACCATCTCCACCTTACCTCTGCACGCCCACTATCGCCGTGACCCATCACGACGAGACTCCGGCTCCACCTGCAACCTCCAACGCCCGAACGCCTCCGACACCCCCTCACCGTCGACCGCAGCCGCCTCACCCCAGCAACCCAAGCCGTCGCTGCCAAGCCGCCGCAGTCGAGCCCCGGGCATTTTTTCGAACACTTGCATCGACCGCTGTTGTCGCCATTCTAGTCACCGACATCGCCATCAACTCTGTGGCCCCGATCCCTTAAGCCGTCATCGTCATCAACACACCTTTTATCGCAACGCCAGTGCACGCCCGTCGCAACCACTGAGCCATCGAGTCCAAGAAGCGAGATTCGACAAGGCCGAATCTGTGCTGTGTTCGTGACGCGATCGTTCCATTGCCGCTGCCGTACCGTCATCGACACGTCTTCAGGCAAGTTTAATACTTGCTTCATGCTGCTTTTCATATTACAATTCTAGTTACCAAAAATTCCCGCATATACTTTTCGTGTAAATCGTTATAAGTTAAGTGTTCGATGTAATCTATGACCTACAAACTCCGTTAATTTGGCGACAACAAATAACATTGAGTGGCCCGAGTTATAACGAATACCCCTTGAGATTTTGGTTACAAAATAAGGTCGTTTGCAAACGTAAAATGGCGTCCCGGTTTCTGTCGTAAAGCCTGAAACTTCCGTACATGATAAACCATAAAATTGATATTAAATTATGTACAAACCGGATTTTAGCGTTCGATGGCTTGTATCGAAGCTAACTTTTTAACCTACTGTATTATATAATTTATCACTGAATTTTAATAAACCATGATAGAGATAATTGCGGAAGATTACGATTCTGGACTGCTGTCCAGAATGGAAATCACAGTTAACCCCTGTTCCTAAACCCCTGCATATTACTGTTCGAATATGAGAATGCGCGGAACCCTATATATTTACGTAGGAAATTGAATTATCTTTCTCACTCCACTTGTCTCACTGGATTCATCAACCGTTTGATATTTTTAACTCATTTTATAATGTGGGTACGTTGTGCTGAATTCTGCAGAGGCAGATTTTACACATCGAACATAACCTGTCCATAACTCCCTGTCGACATAACATATTACTGATCCTCCAATTGAGGTGGAAACCTAACTGATAGACCTAAATATTGTTCTACTATAGCGTCACCTAAATACGATCCCAACTGGGATTAAAATGCGTTACGAAACGGACTTCCGATTCTGAAACCGGATTTCCAGCAGTGAACGCTTAAAATGAAATGGCCATATCTAGTGATCCTGAAACCCGATTAACGTGAAACCAATTTTGATGGATATATAATTAAACATACCGCTTACCCCCTTTTTATTGTTTCGCTAAATTTTGCATGAATGATTTATGGTAAATTATGCAAGTGGTAGGACACCGACTGATGATACCTTAATCATGCCTTAATTACTGCATTCTCATCACATTATATATATGTCATTGCATTGGTAACCTAGTGATCATATGCATTACCCAGTGTTAGGTATTAGTGTTTGATTGTGGCAAGTACGTTAGTGTTTAAGTATGAATGGATAAGTGAAAGTGACACATACTAATACCCAATCAGCGGACCCTATTGATTTATTGCATTGTCGACGTCTGTGGGACGTGTATAAGTGTGACTATAATTGGTATGGGACGATTATGGAAGCACTTGTATGGGTGTCACAGGTAAGGCACCAAACACTGTCCGTTTATCTTGGGTATCGGTCGAGACATGCTTGATGGAGACCCTATCTTCAGTTCTCGCGTAGACTTGTCATGGACCGACTGGTATTTGAGTTTATGATTGGTGTTTGATGTAGACCATGGGGTGTGGGGTAGTTTGAGTGAGTTCAACAGAATCTCGGGAGTTCCATGCCGGCACATACATCGATTCTGGAGATATATGGGGATATTACTGATTATTAGCGAGCGACTCGGGCCCGTGTTCCTTTGCCCTTGGGTCCTACCCTTGGGTGGGGGATACTCATGAGTGGTTGAATCTCACACTTGGACTGACGCTAGGCTTAACGACCTGTACAGTGAGACTTAGAGACTGATAGGGTTAGTGACATTGACATGTATTGCTTACTGATTCAACATACCTGCCATACTGTTTACTGCTTTACTGTTTGCCTGCTCTATTAGATACCTGCATTAGCCACTTCTTGTTCACGTCTTTACTCTTTTGATTACTGTTACATATTCATTATCATTGCACGAGTTATCATTCTTATCCATATATATATTGCTATCGTATCACTCTAACGACCTGAGTATGCATGCTCAGAGTGAGAAGTGGATCTAGCTTGGACCAGGACCTGACGTACCTAGAGGACATCGCGGACATCTTGATCAGCTACCCAGAGCTATACTCTCTTGATCTCCATCTGGTTAGTTCTTTTGTATTTGATTTGATTTAGTAACTGCATTTCTCATTACCTGTGCATTGATTACTGATTACCACGTAAAGCTAAAAGCCGAAGTGTGACTACGGCAGGATATTTCCTTGACTGTAGGAGCATGGATGGCCTTGTCAACCCCTCGCATTCCGTATTTTGGGAAGCGGGGTGTGACAATTCCGATGGTTGACTTCCTAGCTTGTAAATATTAAGCTCAATTGTCATTTTTCCGAAGGATAAGTTCATAGAACCGTTACGACAATTAATTACAGTGTTAGAAGTTGCTAGAAATGGTCGACCGAGTATCACCGGGATTTGATTGCGTCGGTTTGCTACAGGCTGTGTGTCTAAAACAATAAAGTCCACAGGGAATATGAATACCCCGACTTTAATTAACGCATCCTCTAGTTCACCCCGTGGTTTGGTGATTGATCGGTCTGCCATCTGGAGAGTACAATGGGCGGGTTTCAACTCTCCAATCCTTAACTGCTCATATACTGAATAAGGAAGCAAGTTAACGCTAGCACCAAGGTCGAGTAAAGCACGATTAATATTTTTACCCCCAATAGAAATAGAGATGGTAGGACAGCCAGGGTTCTTACGTTTCTTTGGTATTTGCTGGGTAAAAGCTGTGCTAACATTACTCGTCATGAAAACCTTCTTAGGCACTTGAGTTTTTCTCTTCCTAGTGCACAAGTCTTTAAGGATTCTTGCATAAGATGGGACTTGTTGAATAGCATCTAGGAGAGGAATATTTACGTTAACTTGCTTAAACATTTCCACAATCTTCTCCATTTGTGGGTTAAGTCTGTTGGCCCTTAATCTGTTTGGAAACGGAGCTTGATCAATAAGTTTTGGGTCCAACATTTGTGGAGAAGATTGTGGGGACGGATTCGATCCCAAAATTGGAGTGGGAATTGTCTTAGATAGATTGGGCGAAGTGTTCGAGCCTTGGGGAACACGGAGAATAGGCTCGGATGAAGGTGGGAGACTAGACGAATTAGGGGAAGAAGTAGAAGCTGGGGTATCATTGGTATCACTAACATTATCAAATTGCTCACCCACTTGGTTATTTAGCACTTTTCCCGATCTCAACGTAGTAACGGCATTCACATTATGATTTTGTGAGTGGCCAGGATTCGGTAGGGGTTGAGATGGGAGTTTCCATTTCTCTCTCGCACTCATTGCGGCGTTCATTTGTGCAATTTGGTTTTCTATTGATTTAATACTCTCACCGTGGGAGGCGGATTCTTTCTTTATGGTATCAATAGAAGACTTCATATCAGCCGACATTTGAATGGAATGTTTTATAAACAAATCCAAAGTTTGTGCGAGTGAAGAGTTATCAGTACCGGCCAGTTGTGGTGCGGAAGTGTTGGCCGGATTTTGAAAATTTTATGACTGAAAGGGTGCTGACTTTGTGGTTGTGGTTGCTGTGGAGGAGGTCTTTGATAATTGCTTTGGAACTGGTTTTGATTTTGGGGTTGGTTTTGGTTCCAAGCAAAGTTAGGATGATTCCTCCATCCTTGATTATACGTGGAAGAATAAGGATCGTTTCTAGGTCGCTGCTAAAAAGCAGCATTAGATTACTCGTGACCTTGAAACGGTGCATTCATAGGACATTCTTCCATCAAGTGTGAAGGATCTAAACAGCAACCATACACGGTCTTAGGAAGCGTTACCTGATTTAGGGAGACTGATGAGAATTTGTTCTCAATAGCGTCGAGTTTCTTCTGCATCTCTACCATTTCGGCTTTTACTGTGATGGAAACATCAAGCTGATGAATACCTCCCATAGATGAAGGTGGTCTTACGCTTTCCCACTGCAAAGTGTTTTCAGCGAGATCTTCCAGATATTTCCAAGCTTCGCCATCGTCTTTGGACATAAAATTGCATTGACACATTGTTTCAAGTATCTGCTTTGTCGCTGGATTAATGCCCTCATATATAATTCGGCACAAATCCCATCTTTGTATTCCATGATGAGGTCATTGGACAAGCAGATCCTTGAAAAATTCAAAGCACTTCCAAAATGGTTCATTGGGAAGCTGGGTGAACTGGTTGATCTCGCTCCTAATATGGGCGGTCTTATGGTTTGGGTAAAACTTCTTAACAAATGCAATTACGAATTCATCCCAGTTAGTGATAGAGTGTGCGGCAGTATTATAAAGCCATTTTTCTGCCAAGTCACACAGAGTGAATGGGAGAAGACGCAAGCGCATAGCATCCACAGTCAGTTGTGAAGTACCCATCATTGCGCATACGTTTTCGAATTTAGTGATGAAAACGTACGTGTCTTCAGACTCAAGACCGTGAAATTTGGGCAACAGATTGATGTAGTGGGGTTTATTTTCAAGATTATCCCCGTTAGGTGGTGGAATAGATAGACAAGTGGGAAGTGGACCACGGATAAGATAGCATCTCTCTTGGAGAGAGATGCGCGGTGGATTCTGCGCACCTACGGGCGGTGGCAGCGTGGTGTTATAATCTGATGGAGTACCGTCCATCTCGGTTAATGTGGTGTGTGGTGGGGGAAAAGAAGATGAAGAATTACCGACTTCGGAGTCAATAGCAGGAACACGGACAAGACGGGCACTAGAATCTCGTGTCCAGCCAAGCATGCACTAAGCGGGTTTAGCGCAAGTGGCAGCGTGTGTGTGATTTAAAATTGGTCTGTTTTTAAAAAGTGGGACTTAAGACAAATCACACAAAAATGCACAAACAACCCTAGAACTAAGGTTACCTAGGTCAAGTCTCTAGACCGCTCCTAAACTTCCAAAGGACAAGCCGCAGGATCAATCCTCTACCACCTCTTTACTACTCTTGTGGCCAGGTAAGTGGTAGGTATCCACTACGTAACTAGTGGGCCTAATTAAGTAACCACTTTCCTTAAACACACTTGCCTAGACACCACAAAAGTAATGCGGATAAGCGATAGATTACCCACGACCTTCCTCTGTCCTTATTGAGCGCGACAGTCCTTAGAGTCTTGTATAGATATTTTTTAAATTAATGTAGGGTTGATGCAGATGCTCGGTTTGTGATTTGTAAGGCTTAGGAAGGGTGATAAAATCCCCACCTAATCTGGATTTGGTCTTTGCCCCTTAAAGTCCGTATTAAAATATGCAAAACAAACCAATCACAAAACTTTGCAAAAAGATTTTTGAGCGGCGATATTTTGCAAAGAATCCTGCAGAAAAGATATTTTATTGGATTTCAGAGGAAAGAGAAGGAGTTGAGAATCTTACCAGAGAAGTTACGACCCCTAATCCCTCAAATCAGCCGCGCTTCCGCCGCCAATAAGCTTATTCTGCCGCGGTTCCGCCGCAAGAAAGATGGATCAGATGTAGAATTTTGCTACGTGGCCTCCTGTACTCCTCTGGATCTCGATGAATGTCTCTGTCTTTCTGTTTCCTCAAGTCTGTGACTCCAGATCTCCTTGCAAAAATTCACACACTTAGTTAAATATACGATTTGCAGTTTTGTTTTAATTATGATATAGATCGAATAAGAATTCAACACAAATAGTAAGAATAAAAAATTACGCACGTATCCCCGGCAACGGCGCCATTTGATTGATCTGAAATTTATGTGTTTGTAGAATAACCGCAATCAATAACGGTGTCGCGCGTAGCTAGACCGAGATGAGTACGGGTCGTGCTCAGGGAAACGTTGAATATTTTATTCTTACTTTAGGCGTATTGAGAAAGAAAGGAGAAAGAATAAAGAATGGTTGTAGGTTCTAGATCTATGTTAAACACGGATGCAAAATATAGATCTAGCTTAATTATGGATGTAAGTTTAATATAAAAGGGGGCTTGTAGGGCTCATTAGGATTTAGTAGTTATGGATGATTAATTAAAGATTAATCTTTTTATCCTTTAATAGATTTAAAACTAGAACGATAGTGATGCATGTAGATTAGGGTTTCTGGAGGGAAAAGGGTTTCCACTCTTAACCACTATCTCGACATGGAACTCCATTCATATTTAGCCTTTACCAAAACAATCATTAATCTAATCTCTAATCGCGGTCAAGACTAGCAATAAATTGGTAGTGCGCCCGATTAGGATGTTAATGATTCTTTTGGTAAAGTTTATAAACTTTATAGGACGTAAAAAGAGTTTAAGGATCTTCATCATCCATTAATCTACCATAATCCTACGAACCCTAACAAGCGGAGAATTACTCGCGCATGTTGGGAGAAGAAGAGATGGAGAGAGAAATCATATTGAAACTACAAAGAAATAGAATAAGAAAAAGAACTGCCTTTATTAATCAACAAAATTCATTTACACTTTGTTTCCTTAGAAAATGATTACAAATGCTAGTTTGCTTCTCGATCGCTTCTAAGGAGGTAGACGAACAGTTGATGATCAGCCTGGATGCATGAGCCTGTCTTGGACTTCGTGATCGCGTCGACTTGATAATTTTTCCAAGAGGCTCTCGGTCCTTATTTATAGTCCCAGAGCCAGAACCCTAACTTCCTAATTTGGAAGCGAGTAGTTATGATCCAAACAGAAAAATTCCAGCTCCCAATTCATCTGGCACGCGGCGGATCCACGGCCAATAGGTGGGTTTGGCCGCGGATCCGCGGCCTTATAGGAGGATCATTTGATTTGGTCTTCTGGGCTTTCATCTTCATGACACGTGGCGATCTTTGGAATCTCTGGAAACTGAAAATCTTTTCTTCGTTACTGCCAGACTTGATTTCTTAGTTTGCTTTCTTAATTAGGCAGGTTTACTCTAACAACTTTGATTCCCTTGATTTTAGCCCTGAAAATTCTGCACAATAACTCAACAAATAATATTAGTAGAGTTTGTTTTATTGAGATATTAATTTCCCCATTAAGATTTGGTCAATGGTATTTATGCTTACATTTTCCTACCAAATGTTAATTATAATATATAAACACATGAAAATAGTATTTTTACAGATAAACCCTCATATGTATCATATATTATAATAAATGCCTTTTCTAATATAGAAATAGTAGGAAAAATGTCATATTAAATGTGCAGTTTTATCAACTTAACATATGACGTCAGCAAAACGGAGCCACGGCGAAGTCCCCTAGTTCCAAATCTCGATGGTTCACAGACAGCCTAGAGACTACCTCGGAGCCACGGCAAAGTCCCCTAGTTCCAAATCTCGATGGTTCACGGACAACCTAGAGACTACCTCGAAACCATGGCAAAGCCCCTAGTTCCAAGTCTCGAAGGCGGCATCCACAGCCTAGAGATCAACCAACAGTGTTCTTCCTCCCTCCAGCAGTATACAGGCGCGACATCAACAAAACGGAGCCATGGCAAAGTCCCCTAGTTCCAAATCTCAGTGGTTCACAGACAACCCAGAGACAACATCGACTGTCATCGCAATATTGTAGACACAATGTCAACCATCGAAGCAAAGGAAGATCCCTAGCTTCAGGGTCTTGACGGCAACTCAAATGAGACCTGAAAGACCATCGGAGATCATCCCGCTCCAGCGCGGAGTGGTCATGACTCTTCGGGGCTCCCAAACCGAGCCTAATCTTAAGTAAAAAGCGACATGGAATATCCCTAATGCTTTCTCTTTTGACGGTAATATTACCTAGAAAATTACTTGAAGACGTCTTGTCCAGCCCCCGAAGGGATCAGAAACACGACAGTCGTGGGGCTACCCGAACAGCAAGATTGCATACATGTCTACCGCTTAGAACCTTCCACAGCTCTGAGTTCGGTTCGCTTTGCAAGACTTTCCTGCCAAGATTCGTTGTTGAATAGTCAAAAATCTCTCTTCTTGTCGGCTTTGACTTTACCTCGGAAGATAGGGAGTGCAGCGAAGCGGAACGGAGAGGCGAGTGAACGGAGTGAACGATCGAGTTCAACAAGACAAATTCCTCTTCATTCTGTTGTGTTCAGCGAAGGAACTGCATGAATCTCTTCTAGACACCATGGAGTAGCCGCCCCCTAGTCTTCGCTATCAATCTGGGATTTATCGGGGAATATATCAACCAACGCGACAGTGCGACGGGTAAAAAACCCTAGTGCCACAGACTCTAACGGACTTCTATTAGCAAGAGTTAACTGTGATGTTAGGAAGCCCTTACGAGAATTTCTCGATTCGTCTCGACTCGTGAGGAAATTAGTGTCCTTGCGAGAACTTCTCGATTCATCTCGACTCGTAGAGAAAAGCCTTAGCTAATGGGGATAAGGACATGTTCCCTAAGCATGGGGGCCCTGCAAGTCGGTCCAAGATGGACTATTGCATACTATTCACGGGCCACACTCTCCATAGTCGAATCTTGACAAGGAGGGAAACAACCACTTACGAGTCCTCTCGACTTGTAAAGGGGAAAAATTCTCTTGTGAGATCCTTACGACTCTCAAGAGAAAACGCACTTAGGAGTCCTCACGACTCCTAAGGAGAAAAGACACCTATGGGATCCTCTCGACTCGTAGGGAGAAAAGTCTTTATGAGACCCTCACGGCTCATAAAGTTGAAAAGTCTTAGGAGACAGATCTGAACCTGTTTTCTAAGCCATCATTGCCCTACAAGGAGATTAAGGTAAACTATCTACAAGATGCATTTGCTAAAGGGACATGCCCATATAAAATGAAATATGTCTTTTATTCATGAATTCAAGTGAATACAAGATACATTTCACAAAGAAATCAAAATGAATACATGTTATTCATAAACCACAAGTTTACAGTAAAAAAGGGGGGTACAAAGACGGTTATTGAGGAGGAGGCGTCTTCAACAAATCAGCCAGCCGCTCGCGCGCTCTTCTCAATCCTTTCTCGTGATTGGCCGCCGCGGCCAACTCCGCTTCAACTTGAACCCGTTGTCGCAAACAAGAAGAAAGATTTTCATCGGTTCCTAGGATGGTAGCTTCGCAGTCCTACACGACCCGCTCGGTAGAGTCAAGCGTCCGCCTCAGCATCAACCCATCCGAAATACATCTCTGCAGATTGTCGAAGACAGCTTTTAACTGCACAGCATTCGCTTCAACCTGGGCATGTAACCAAGCAGATTCGCTTGAAGCCACTTCATGTTCCTTTCGTCTCAAGGTTGCCTCTTATTCAAAATGGCGAATGAAAGGAACACTATTCTCGACCCACGCAGCCCGCTGGGAGTACGAAGCTAATACTTCAGGAGCGAGACGCTCGAGCTCAATCTCGTGCAGGAAAGCCTCGATCTTTCTGCAGTAATCAACCTAAGAGCCGACGAGATCTTCATCATGGAAGTTCACGAGGGTCGCCAGCATTGGATTGACTTCAACAGCAAAATCTGTAGCAGAACTGAGGGCCTCGGCATCGATATCTTCGATGAATTCGCTCAACATTTGCCGGCTATTCGCAGCACCCCTGGAAGATGTACGTTTAGCAAAGGGCCCTGCAGGCATTGGAATGGGAGACTCAAAAGGAGCCGGAGCCGGTGCAATTGCTACAAAACAAATTATGGTCAAATGTCGACTCGGGAGGTAAAGAAAATACACGAGAGATGGAGTCTACTATACCGGCTGTGGCAGGTGGCAGAATGGGAAGTACCGGAGGCGTGGCTATTCTCTCGTCTCCTCCTCCGATCTGTGACACTGTGATCGATATAAAGAAGACTTAGCAACAATACGGCTATTCATAAAAGAAAGAGGGAGACATTAGGTGAAGAATATACTAACCAATACCAGAAGGTGGAGCGATTTCCGACTGGAAGGAGAAATGCGGGTTCAACACCTGGTATAAATGATCGAAAAGGACTCCTGCAGGGTTACGACAGTATACTGTCAATACAAAGAGGATGGTACCACAGTGAAACCGATAAGTCACAAACTCATACCCTCCAATATTTGAGAAGGCATAAGAGAAGGCGAGGGGGCAATGACCATCAGAACAGCGACCGGCGACACTTCTTCAGATGCCACGGCTTCAGGATTCACCGCATCTGTACTCAAGACAAACAAAATATCATCAGGAAGGCTGAACAGGGATAAAAAAAACTAAAAAAAAGGTTGCCCAATGACTACCAGATAGATCATGGACCAAAGACATGACGGAGGCATCACCGGGTATCATGGCATCTTCACTCCCTCTCGGAGGAATAGATTCCGCGCCCATAGCTTCGTCCCCTGACTCAACGAGAGCCGTCGTGATGCTTGCGATGCCCACCGATACCAAGGAGCCATAGGGGGAGAGAGCAGCGGTCTGAACGGTCCCAGATTCCTGGAAAAGAGTAGCCACTTCGAGCTCTGTAACCGCCAGAGTTTCACCTGTCATCCCATCACCAAGACTGGGCCTTGCAGAAAATGCATATGTCAAAATTCGAAGATCAAGTTCTAGTAAAAGACTCGGTGTTGCGTTACCTTGGAGCAGCTTTTCAGTTTCTTCCCGAGTCGCGCGTGCAACCTGTCTACGGGCAGTAGACAAGGCAGAGGGAACATTCGTCAAAGGAATGTCTGCAAGCGGAATGCTTCTTGAGCCTGCACCTACGGCCAAACCGGCATCGCGTTCTCTCGCCGCATGCTTCCTACACTTCCTTTCGGTCTGAGCAGTGAGAAATGATCTCCTCAAGACCTCTGACAAGGGGACGTCGTCGTCCGAACCAAGCTCTGCCTCTGGAGACGTTACGGCGTCCATCATCGACTGCTTCAGCAAGGTCTCCTGTAGGGACGTTGGGAGAGCTAGGGCCACAATAGCTGGCTCTGGAAGTTTTACCGCATCGCTGCTCGGGATCGGCACTGCACTTGGAATAACCCGAGTCAAGGTAGTCCCTGCGACAAGATGAAAGAGAGGGTCAGAGCATGAAAAAAAAAGAATAAAGGCATAATGAATTAAATTTTACCAAGGCCCAGAGAAGCGCGGAGCCTCTCTTCCTCTTCGAATGTCCGGAAGGAAGCCGTGAGAGCCTCTTCGGCGGAAATACCTGTGGAAAAAGAAAGCGTCAATACAAACATAACAAAGAGAAAAGAGATAACCATAGAAGAACATAACTGAAAGTATACCAGATTTCGCGATAGTAATCAGCGCCGCTTCTGCGCGAGCTAGTCGCTCGGAAGCCACAAGACCAGCCTGGAGATTAGTATCATCCGCAGGTGCGATGAATAAACCCTAATTGGTCCCATACTCACACAAACCTTCGCTGTAAGGAGCATGTGGCTCCTGGCCAAATATAACGTCGGATGAAAACAGCGACTTCTTCTTTTGAGAGTGAGCGCCAGCGGCCGATGACAAGAGATTGCACTTAACGGACATTTTTGGACGGCGGGTCCCGATTTCCATACCAACTCCAGACTCCGGGGACGCTACAACTACAGTTTCTACAGGAACACGGGGTAAAGGCTTCTCAGGGAAGGTATGCGGGACCACACCGCAACAGTTTCTCTTAAAGAAGGACGAACGGTGGTCCGTCGCTTCAAAGGAACTGTTGGGTTACCAGCTGGGGCAACATCCTTATGATCAAGTAATAGCCGCCTCTCTTCCCTGATAACAGCACATGTCGCATGCTGATACCACGCAACGTAGGCATTTGAAGCTTTCGGCACATAGCTTGGCTCGCTAATGAGAAAGCTAGACCACGTGTTTAGCCGCATAAAGTGGTGCAGCGCGCTGCGGATACCCTCAGCTAAGAAAGCCTCGAGCGCGACTCCCTGATCATAACCCGACTATTGAGCAAAACGGTGCGGGTTATACCTCATGAACAATGCCGAGGCACGTTGCCTGAACACTAGAAATCCTGGCCTGATTGAATATAAGTGCAGGATCTCCCGAGCCTTCAACGTAGGAGCCCCGTCCTTGAAAGTATCACGCAGAGGTTGCACTGCCTTGGTAGATTCCTTGCCAATAGTTAAGACTCTGTCGACAAAATTCATATTATCCCCAACCATACGCGGGCGAAGGATTAGACGTCGAGCCTCTCGCTGCAACGGATCTAATGCGGAAGCGTCGATTAGAAACATGACCCAGGAAAGTTATAGCTGTCTTAGAAGCGGGGCCATTTTTGGACTCCGAAAGCACTAAGCACGTGCATTTCAACCCAGGACGTAAAGTAGTGCAGCGGAAGATGTACAGGTTTTACTCCAGGTTGAGTAGTATCCGCTGCTAAGCTCAGGTCGTAGTATAGATGAGCCAGCCCCGCAATCCCAACGGCCACACGCGTCCCTGCAACCATGCGGTGGGCTGGGTAAAAGACTGACGGCCTTATATAGCGAGGGTGCATTGGAAGCACGAACCAGTTCAACCACAAGCCAATAAACCCTAGGAAGAACGTCTCTTCATCGACGTCTGAAGCAGCAAGCTCCACGAAAGGAACAACCGGGGTGTCCGGAATGAAGAATCTTCTTAAATCTGCTTCCGCTGTCGGCTGGTAATTCAAAACAAAACCAAACGGATCGTCAAGCTTGGCAAATTTTGCAGCCTGTTTTGATAAGACTTCTGGGCGAAGAAAGTGAGCGATGAAGTCTGTGAAACTGACTCCATGCCCTCCAGACTCTAAAAATAGACTCTCGCAAATGTTCAACACCTTGATCAGGCTCGAGAATCGATGTTGAATGGCATTCTCCGGGGTAAGGCCCATCACCACTGATTTGGTGGCGCAGATGTACTTGTCAGGGGGAAGTATCTCCTCGTAATGTTCCCCTCTGACGGATAAGTCGGAGATCTCCGCGAACTCCTCCAAGGAGATCAAAACTTCCCGATCTGATAGAAGAAAGGTGTGAGTCAGGATGTTCCATTATTCTAAGAAAGTTTTGACCTACCATACAGGAGGCGTGGAATACTGGAAAAGAGACGCATGAATTACGGGGTACAACCCGAGCATCAACAGCAGTGATTTCTTGGCCGACAAGATGTATCGAGCACACTGCAGATATCCGGCTGAATGGCGAGGAGTCAAGCCAATCATGTACACTTATGCCCAAGGGCGCGATTCGCCTTGACATATGCGCCGCCCCAAAATATCCAAAGCCATCGGCGGCTGTACAGGTATTGAGGCCATAGAAAGCTGAAAGCGACCCTCTGAGGTCCAGTTGACCTCCTCTACGGCGTAATTCACCTGAGGCGGGTCTGCGTAGTGAATCGCTGAAATGGGCTCTGAGGGTACTGCACAAGAAGAACTACGCCGACCCTGGATGATTTGATTGTACCACGACCCCCATAGATGAAGAGATTTCTGCTGCGGGTCGTGATCTTTAATCAGTGCGAAGACTTCTCGATCCACAGGCACGTCAGCAAAGGCGCTCTCTGAATGAACAAAAGAAAAGGAAGAATCGAAAGCCATTGTACCTACACGAAAAAAGGCAAGGGTTAGTTGCCAACGCTATAATCCGAATTCTGACACTTAGTACTTTAAAATTGTACCACACTACAATCCAGGAGAAAGGGACCAAAGGGGACCCACAAAATCAGAGTGACGGCTCATCATTGATGAGACAGTCACTCATTAAGGAGGAAATCCTAAAAAGATTCCCATTTAATGAGAAACTCATTGGGCCAAGGAGTTGAACTCCCTCGAAAGCAGTGCTCTGCAGACAGAAATCATATCTGTCAAATGTAATTAAGAGGGGAATAAAATTCCCCAAAAATTTCTAAAGAGCTATGCTCCGTAAAACCCCAATATCTTTAAAGATCTGAAGTAAGAATCCTAGAAACTCTTAAGAGTTCTTCATGAAAGATGAACAGTATTCTAATTAACGGGTTAAAGAAATCCTAAAATACATCTTAAGATCTACGTTTTCAAAAGAGCAAAGCTCTGTCAAGGGGTTCGATTATAATCCTTACCAAATTTTTGGGCAAAGTTCTAACTCTAAGAAAAGATTTCTTTGGGCAGAGATCTAAGCTCTGAAAGGAGAATTAAATTCTCAGAGGAAGGAAGAACAAAAGAATATGAACAGCAGTCATCTCAAGGGCCAAAGGCCCTACTTATAGGCATGGGAAGACGATCCAACTTCCAAGAAGATCCAACGGTGGAAAAGATGCCGCCGCTGCACTCATGTGTAAGCCACGTGAGCGCAACAGTGGGGGGCATTTGTTTCCTCCCAATAAAAGAGCAAAGCTCTGTTCAAAATTTGAAAAGAGGAAGTGCCTCACGTGCCTTGCATGAGGGCGCCGGCGCCAAGAGTTAAAAAACTCTGAGGCGGCGCCTCATGTGCCTTACACGAGAGCCCCAGCGCCAAGAGTTAAAAACTCTGAGGCAACGCCTCACGTGCCTTGTACGAGGGCGCCAACGCCAAAAGTTAAAAACTCTAAGGCGGCGCCTCACGTGCCCCGCACGAGAGCGTCGGCGCCAGAACTAAAAGTTTTATGCCGTTGGATCAAAGATCTAACGGAGATGATAAATCATCAAAACACAGAATTAAATTCTGATTGAGGAAATACTCCTCAAATCTTTCTAAACAAGAAAGATTATGCTCTGTAAAATAAAGCACCATTGGATTAAAGATCTAATAGTGATTAAAAAATACCAAGCTACAAAATAAACTCTGTAGGGGGGAATAATTCCCCGATCTTTCTAAACAAGAAAGATTACGCTCTGTAAACCAGAGCACCGTTGGATTAAAGATCCAATCGTGATTAAAAATCACCAAATTACAGAATAAGCTCTGTATGGAAAATATTTTCCCAATCTTCTTAAAAACAAGAAAATGTCTTCTGTAAAACAGAAGTTCTTGGATCAAAGATCCAACGGTGGATAAAATCCCCAAATCAATTAAGAAATCTCTCAATGAGAGATTTCCTTAACTGAATCAACAAATCTGCCTCTACTATATAAAGGCCCAAAGACTTCAAGTCTTGTGCAGAGGAACACCCCCCCCCCCCAATAAACTTCAGGTTCAAAAAGAAGAGCAAGCAAAAAAGAGCTTTAAGAGAGAAGAAGGAAGAATAACTTTCTTCAAGATAAATAGAGATCGTAGTATTTTATCTGCATACCCAAGGGTTTAACCCTCATAAAAGAACATAGTTCTTTCCTTGGATCTGAGATCCATGAGACAAGTCTCCTACAAATGAGAATTTAATTCTCGTGGGGATGAATTTATTCTTGGGGATTGAAGATCCAGGGGAGAACAAAGAATCGAACTCTTCAGAAAAAAGCACAAAGAAAGAAACAGCGCCGAGCGCCTCACGTGTCATTCACGTTGGCGCTGTTCAATAAAGTGTGCCTAGCACTCAGTGGTTGGCGCTCAGCACCAAGCGCCTCACGTGCCCCTCATGTGGGCGTTGGTTAATAAAGAGTGCTTAGCACTCAGTGATTGGAGCCCAGCGCTCCACGTGCCCCTCACGTGGGCGCTGCTCAACAAATAGTACCTAGCACTCAGTGGTTGGCGCCAAGCGCCCCACGTGTCCCTCACGTGGGCGCCATAAAGAGTGTTTAACACTCCATAAAAAACAAAAAAAAAGGGAAGCAAGGACATCCGAACCTATATGAACACTCGGCATCGTTGGCACAGAAATGGGACCAAGCCCAAGCAAGTGTTTAACACTTTATTCAAAATGAAATGACTGGGTTGAACCCAAATTGGCCCAACTCCTAATCAACCGAGCCTATGGGCTCTTTATTTTCCAGATTGGTCTTAGTCCCAAACAAGGCTATCATTCTTCGGACGAACATTCATTGGTTCAAGGGTATATCTCCCCACACCTCTGATATATGTCGTTGTAATTCTTCAACGCCTTCAGAGAGATGGCGGGTCCCAACAACCAACAATGCTATGGACCGCAATGTCCTTAAACTAAGCTGTGGACCGTAACGTCCTTAAACTAAAACGATAGAACCCAAATGCTCTTTCGTTGGATCAAAAATGATCCTGAACCCCCGTTAAGTAGATCTTAGTCCAATATCGGACTAACACATCCTTAACAAATATTTAAGTAGATCTTAATCTCAAACAAGGTTAATAACCCTTAAATCATACCAAACCCAAATCTAAGAAAATATGGATTTGGAATAATCCACGCCCTACGGGCGACAACACAAATTAGTCTCCATATACAATCCACGGGCAACCAAAAATAAAATAAACACACACGACATGAAGTGACCTTCTGGAGTAGGAGAAACTGGTTATCGCTACGCGATAACATAATTAACTGCATGGGCTTGCGCCTGCAGGGAAAAGCATCCCCACAAGAAAAAAAACCTCACAACGAGGGAGAATCTGACGAAGTCTGCTACAATGGCTGCATATGTCTAAACCTTCGATACACTGCTCCATAAATCAACTTGGCATTTTCGGAGAGGTAGACAGATAAAACAAAATAGCATCTGCCCCCAAATTCAGGTAAGACGACCTACACGGTTTTGTCTCTGTTTTCGACGGTAAACAACCACCTTCTTATCAAGTCCATCTGTTATTCTGATGAAGTCAAACTCTATAACCGTTACATCAAAACTAAACGATATATTTCTGATATATCTACTTTAGTCTACAAATAGACATAAGCTACTTTCCCACTATGCTTCCACTGCTCCCACTGACTACAACAACCCTCTGGCAGAGTCATATACACGTGCACTTCTAAAGCTAATTTAGAACGACGCTATACTCATCCTCCTGTCAGATCCCATTGTCTAGAATAGCTGTAGTGGCAAGTTTGGATAATCAAAAACCTCCCTGTCACCATCTTTGAGGAGACCGAAGTACCTCTCGGGTGCCTGAGGTTATCCACCAAATCTGTGGAGTGGCTAATGGAATGTCGAATCCAATTGAATATTTAGGTTCTACTAAATTTTCAGTAATCGTTTGTGGTTCTGAAATGAATTCCAGTTCAACCATACTCCTACTAATGTTTTCTGAAAAGAATTCATTTTACTAAAACCGTGGCAAGTCAAGAACAATATAGCTATTGATTTCCAGATGGTAGAATGTTAACCCTCGTCAAAGCCCGGGAAAACCCACAAACTGTCATTACTGAAACGTGCCTAGAATTTATCCGGATTCTTGTTTTAAGAATAAGCCGGACAACTCCATATACCTTAATATCGTTAAGATATGAATCCATTTTATATATCCAATATAGAAACAAAGGCACTAATTTAATTTGAACCAGATTCAAAATACATGCAGCCGTTTACAGTGCATATCAACTAGATGGAAGGAGGCCAAGCAGCATTACTCATCAACAAGCGCACCCACGGATGAGTAACCTGAGTGAGAAACAAGTTCTCAAAACTATTACTTACAACGGAATACCAAACACAAGTATCTATATCTTCGATCACCTTGAAGAATCCTGATACTTGCAATATATGGTTCTCTACTTTATTCTTATACCTATATCTTCTCAAAATCTCGACCTTGTATTTCAACGAAATACTTGTCTAAAACTAGAGAAGTCATGAGTAAAAGAATATAGTATAAGTACCAATCCCTTTGTCCTAATGGACACCGGACAACATACAATACTCTGTATAAGTCCACCGAGTTTAATAACTCAAACTCTGTGCGTCGTAAGTTGAAAACTGTGCTATGGTTAAGAAGAATTACACCGCCGTTGAATGCACTTTACCTAACCATCAACTGATATAGGTAAATGTCATAGACATAATTTCAAAAAGTTATATCTCACTTTATAAAATAAACGTACAGATATATCGGTTTGAAATTGGTGCATAACGACAGATGTTCAAAACCAAATATTTGTCGTCAGGCAAAACCCAGGTGATTTTCTCAAATATCACCAATTACAAAGAATTCCGATATATAGAGAATCTAATCACCCAATTCCCAGTATCTTACTCCCACTCACCATCCGTAACGCCATACAGATGTGAGAATCAAATCTGGTAAATACATACCCTAGAGTTAGAATCTAATTGGGAAAATAGTTTTCACTTAACACCAGACAGAAAAACTGAAACTTGAAAATGTTTCGAAGGGGTAGCTGGGTATTCCTAGTAATGCCTCTTCCACTATCCAGATTCATGACAGTAACCGTATATTTCCTTGCCCTCACTGCAATCCCTTTATATGTCTTTACTTATTACCTTCTGTACACCATACTTAGGCTAATTGGTTTTCTTCCTTCCCTACCTTTCGGCACCTGCCTATGGTTTGGAAGAAGACTATCTAATAAGCGCAATAGGTGTACTCTACTAATATTGGGAGCCCCCACAACCTGAGAGAAGGTAAAGGGAAAAGACAACCGAATAATCCTATTCAATTTCTCCAGAACCGGAATCCATCCTCGAACTGGAACAAGTTCATTCGAGTTCGTATGTAACTATACGATGGAATATCCAAGAAATGTGGATCTTCGTAGTGATACAGAGTGTTCTGGAAAAATGCAAAAGGAAAGTAGGTGCGGCAAGGATATATGCAACTAAATGATAATCTAATAGCCAAAGTGTTTTAAGAAGGTTCAGTTAACTTGGTTCATGAGTTTTTAAGGTCAGGCCATGGTCACTTCCAAAGAGAGAGAAAAGAAACACTCAGCGTGCACTCTAACCTTTATTAGATTGGTTAATCACTTTATCTAATCAGGATGACTCCCATTGTTTTCTCAAATTCTCTTTCAAGCCCTAAAAGGTGAATTAGTCGGGATCATCTGAAAATCACTCAAGGAGTAACACCTACTTATTAGTGGGAATCGGGATCCAACTATCATCGCATGATAACTTGATGGAAGTCACTCAAGTCACCACACTCCAGAAGGTATCCGCATGCCTAGCAAGTTTCTTATATATTTGAAACTCCCGATGTGGTTTTTTACCCCCAAGCAACTTATGACCTTGACGGATGCCAACAAATCATAAGTTGCATGTCAAGTTCTACCCTGTGAGTCATATGTATGCCCTAGAGGCCATTATTGTACATAATTGTATATAATAGTGGATGCTTGTACATATATATATATAGGAATTTCTTCCTCGACATGATAGTATGCTATCTGGTTGCTTTTTATCTTAACATGTACACTTGTATTATTATACTGTCTCTCTGATACATGTTGATAAAGCCATTAGGATATGTACTTGATTACCAGGACTATAACGCCGATCATACTAGTGGGGCCAGGGTGGTCCATAAGTATATCCTTTAATAGTTCCTAGTCGAGAGAGTATCGAGACATGACATCGATATTCTAGTGTAGACTAGTGTGTACATTTCTTGACCCTGTATGGAGCAATGGTTGATCCCATAACTATTGGTGTTTGACATCAGAGATTGTACATAAGTTCTCATTAGAGAATGGGTACACCAAACAGGATTCGCCGAGAACTCCTAGATAGTACCATATCTATCGTCAGATAGCAGTTCTCTGGTAACACTGGTCCAAGTTAGTCTGTAGACCCGAGATCGTCATAGAGTCTTGTGTGTTTTCCACTGTGCTTTGATTTCCTCCTTACCACGGCTCAAAGGAGTCATGCAAACAGGTGGATTTTGGGTATAGTTCCGAGTCACATGGAGGCAATGAGCGATAGGAGGGGTTTTGTTTCTCCCAGTATAGGGAGTTGATGTTGTGCTATACTCGATTGGCTATAACAGCAAGTCCCTGGCCATGGCTGATGAGATTTACTGGTAAGAGTTATCAGTAGTTTCTTGAAAGGTTATAGACCACACATCTGCATGACTTATCAAGTTACTGGGGTCTGATGGTTCCACCCCTAGACTTGATATGTGACATATCAGAAGAAGAGACCGGACTGTACGGTAAGTGTTACTTATAGGCTTCATAGGAGTTTGGACAAGTTTGCTTGTTGATTTTCTATTCGCTCAATACCTGGGTAGTAGTTACATCCAGCTAGTACTGCTGATGGCTTGTGGGTGACTGATGTGATCATTATCTACTGGTGGCCTATTGACGAGTCTTTAGAGTCCCACACAGAGGTTTCCTAGCTCAAGCGAAACGAAGTAAGGCACATATGTGATATGTGCGGGACCTTGCTTAAATACATGTATGTGATACCGTATTCTAATCTCGTGATATATTATCTCGGTCGGTTATATGTGATATTACCAGGTTATTGAATCAAGTGTTGATTTAATAAATTGATATACATATAAATGATATTAGTCGATTATATATATGATATAGCCGGATTATTAAATCAAATGTTGATTTAATAATTTGATTGATATATATATATATATTAATATATATTAACTAATATTAGCTCACTAATGATTTTCTTCTCTTTCTTTTATGTATAATGATATATATATATATATTTATTTATATATATATGTTTATTTATATATAAATTACTATTGTGTCATGCTAGATGATACATAGGACATAGGTGTATGAGACTCACACTATGGCTTAGGATAATATTGAGGATTTATTTTTAAAGTAAATCAAAAATGAAATGGAAATGAGCATGGCTTAAGATGCTTGAGGAAGCATATAGAAGCCATGACTCATTCCACTAATTTTTGTTTTACTTTAAATATTTTTAAACACAACATTTATCCTTAATCATGGTTAACTCTCTAAAAATATCACTTGTGATATTTTCTTCACCCTAGTTCTTCACAAGTTCATCATCTTCCTCCTCTTGTTTTTCTTGAGAAGAAAAAGAAAAAAGAGAAAAAGAATTCTAAAGTGAGCAAAATTCCTACTTCATCAACCTACTCTCATCTAGCCCATTAGTGTAGATTGTTTGCTTCACTAATTCCTTAATTAGTGAAGAGGTGGCTTGAGTTAGAGTAACTTTAAGGTGGATCATTTTCGGCCTCGAAAATCCGTGAGCAAGCTTGTTCCTTTCTTCAAGTGGGGCCAAGAAGAGTTCTAGGACCACTACTTGGAGCGCAGGGACTACTACTTGAAGTTTTAGAAGTGAAGGACTTGATCTACAAAAGTTGTAATTCTCTTCACTTCGTGTAAAATTTGTTTACTTGCTTTATAAATCTTAATTCTCTAGTTTGATTCTAGGTTAGTATAGCTTAGCCCATTAGATTTTTTAAAATTGCATACTTGATGCCTCTAGAAACCTAGTTGTGGTGCTAAGACATACTTTCATGGTATCAGAGCCAAGCTAGAGTATTAGGCGATGTCTAAACGAAGTTAAAGTGTTCGATCGAGTTTCAAAACCCCAAAAATTCCAAGTTTCTGTAAATTTTTTCAAAAGTTAATATTTTCCAGATTAAAAATATTCAGAAAATCATGCAGGGTTTTTAATGGAGCCACAAGAAATACGAAGCCTTAACTCCTCTAAACTGCCACAGAATCGCAGCTCAAACCTTAGTTTGGTCGCAGTTCCGCTGCAAGTTCATGGAGTTGAAGGATCCACTTTCTTGCGTTGCTCCATTTTGTTATTTTGCACCTTCTGGGTATTTTTTGTAAGACTCAAGTTGTTGAGGTTTCTGTGATTTTTGGGTGTTTGATAATTCGATCAAAATTTTTAACATCGTCTAGATTATATTAATATGTGATACAATATTTGGAATCCACAATAATTAGTTTTGTGAAAACTAGTTTGTCACGACCCGGAAAAGGCACGTGACTAGAACTTGAATCATGTGAAGTCTATAGAACCCCACCTAATTCAAGTAAGCCAAAGCCCAGAAATCTAAACCTTTTTAGGGAAAATAGCGGAGGTATAGTATGAAATAAAGGTATAATGATATATGAAAATGCAAGTGCATTATACTATAGTTGAAAACCTTTTTTCTTCTTTAAAAATTTGGGCAGCACCTCCCTTGTATATTTGATCCTAAAACGACATACATACAATATATATAGGCATCCCCAAGCGGGAGCTAGCTCTTCGTCAATTGGCGGAAACACAACCACGAAATAAACAGTAAATATACGACGCCCAACGGCGAAGATCAAACACAGAAAGAATAAATGAATAAAGCAAGACATCAACAACACAAAAGAAGTGAACATACACGCATCGCTCTAAGTCTCATAACACAAGTTTGACTAGGTCTACCAATATACAAAGTCTAGTTTCTGATTGATGGAGTTTGACTAGATACAATAGAATAATAAATACAAGAGTGTGTATGATCCAAAGTGTCCCACTTACCATAGCAACCACCCTGAATGAAACTGTGTGCCAGCGATACCGCTACTGATCCAAGCGGTCAAACCTGCAAGAAAACTGTGGCACAACGAGGGTGAGTAGCTAACCCGTGAGTAAAAAACATGAGCAGGTAGAAATCGAATAAACAACGATTCTTAGATCGACTGTATCATGAAGGTAATACTATGGTATTTAGGGTGATTATATATGCATATGTATCAACAATATAATCAATGCTAATGACAATATGTAAAATCAAATCATTTGAAATCATGTGCCTGTATGTATGAGGAAAATCAACCAACATGTGTCCATCAACGACACATCAACATCATGGAACCTAAGTGTCCAACACCGACACTTGAAATATTATGAAAATCCGTGTCTAGCATTGACACGTAAATCCGCATATCTCAGGCGGTGCATCCTCTTATCGGCCCTCAGGCGCCGCATCCTCTGATCGGCCCTCATATCCATCTCACGACTCCGGTCGGTATCCTCCGGATAACCGCCGGGTCCAAACTATCATCGGTAGGTAGTGCTCCCCCTGCCAGGCTCATCAGCATCCCTACAAAACCGTTCGTTCCCGGGGGTACCTTACCGGGCCCACCATGTACCCGCAGACGGTTCATCCACTCCTCGAATCGGGTCTCGAAAACAAGCTCAGAACCGAAAAAGCTCATGGTGGACACGAAATATCATATCAAGAGAAACCGCGTTTTTAAAACAATATAAAATTTCCTTTTGAAATTATAACCGCGGTTCTCAAATTCAGAGATCTCATGAAACAGCATCTCAATGCATATAACCATAAAGTATGACGTATGCCAACGTAGAACAGTAATATCAGCATGTCAAGTATATCAAGTAAGCATGTCCTATGATAGTGCTGAACAACGAATGTAGTTTACAGTTAAGAATAATATCATGATATGGCAGTTCTACTGTGCAAGTGGTATAGAAAATACCGATGATGAATGTGTGTGAGCCGGCAAATCTGTGTAAGTGTAACATGCGCATCATCGGTAGTTGTGCAGGTGTACTAGCAGATGATATCATGTAATAATAAATATTGGGAACATCACACGTAGGTTAAGAGGGATAAACCAATATATACATGAACAATAATCAGGTATATATGTCTACACATGAACCATACGGTCAGTTTTTAAAAGATACGAATCGTAGTTTTGATAGTGGGGGCTACGGTATTTTAAGGAAAAGACACCATTTGAAAATCCGTAGCTTCCCTTGAAATTTCCTATTTAAAAGTGCATACGATTCGCCAGTTTTGGAAATAAGTATGGTTCAAGTGGCATATTTACGTCGGCGATCCCGCCTCATAGCATCAAATGTGACAATATCCTTGATCATCATCCTCAAATCACGAGCGTGGATCAATCATCCAGTATCTCATCGTGTACGGTAATCCATCGTACGGTGTTATCAAACAGAATAGTTATTCTATCGTCCTATACATCAATAAGGTACGAATCTAGGGTCTCGTACATCATATCTTATTGATCTCAAAACACATCTATCTCAATCTTATCGTATTTACCAATCTCATATTACATCGATATCGATCTCATATCATATCGATATCGATGTCATATCATGCCACTACAAATCTCATACTTGTCCTCTTTCAATCATATATATATATATATATATATATATATATATATATATATATATATATATATATATATATATATATATATATATCACGATTCACATCCTCATATCAAGCGTATCCGCTCATATCCCCTTATATCCTCACATTAGCATCTCAAATCATGTCATCTTGTATTAATCATATCATCTTTTACTAACTCTTTGATCATATCCGTAGGTTCTTAGTATAGGTTTCTTTGACTATATTCTGTATATCGGGTTCCTTTTATAATTGCGGGGGTGCTATACGCCATCCACCCGACATCCCCCGTAGATATAAATCTACTCACCTGCAAAACTCCTTGCTTATCTGAAGTTGATGTGCTTCATTGTCTCGGAAATCTATGCGAAGATACCTACAATTAATACACAATCGTAACGTTATTAAAACCAAGTCCAAAAACCGATACGGCATACGAATTGCTTATAGGTGAAAACCTATAGCTTACGCATGCAAGAACAACCAAATAACCCTCTTCGTTGATGTACAAACGTCCGACGACCAAATCCAAATTCAAATATCAAAACCAACTTTCAAATATCAGAAAATATTGCCAAAACCAACTCAAACAGCTCCCAGATTTTTGCTCGGGTAAATTGGGACTAAACTAACAATACAGGGGCTAGGTTATAAGGTGTGTGAGCTACAGGCAAAACCCCATCACCAGACACCAACATGTGGCCGGTGAGAAGACTAAATTACCCAGCGCCGCCGTTCTAAGCAAGGTATTTTAGTCTCGTTCTCCTGTGGTGGTCTTCTAGTGGTCTAATTAGGTCAATGATATTGTTTGTTTTTCTTGAAAAGGTCCCAAGTTGCTCCAGATTCCATCTGAGTATCACAATCCAAAAGAAAACCGACATTGGGAAAATTCTAAGTTCGTGTATTGATTTCTATACTCTGTTCTTGGCCAGTAAACATCACTAGAGTCATGAAAAACACCCACTACACCTCAAATACACCTTCACAATTCATACAATCCCCTAACCCTCATTTAGGAAATTTCTAACATCACTAATCTACACAAGTTTAACTCTATTGCACTATAGGATCTTAGGAAACTCAAAAACTAACTAGAAGTGTAGGATATACCTCATTTGCAACTGAAGAAAATTCTTGAGTTACCAAAAAGCCTCAAGGTTCCAACTTGATTCCTTCATAGGGTTTGAAGTGAGGTTGGGATCAATTTTTGTGAAGGAAGTATGGTGTTTTGCGGTGGTTTAGAGAGTGGTGCATGGTGGATGAGGAGGTGGAGGAAGGAGGAGGAGAAGAAGAGAAGGAAATGGAGATGGAGGAAAAATGAGGAGGGTGAGGATAAAGAATGGTCAAGACATCTCTCTCTCTCCCCCTTACATGCCCATACCTGCATGTCCCCCCCCCATTAAAATATCTTTTTCCTTTTTCCTTATATTTCCTTTTCAAAACCAAAAACCTTAATAAAACCAATATGAGCCATAGTTCATGGCACAAAATGTAACAAGTGTTTGCAACATGATTTGTTGCATGACATAGGCATAAACAAGATTAATGCATAATTAGTGAAATATTTGCCAAGTTTAGCATTAACTTGTATAAAAATTTCTAAAATGTCTAAATCATATAAATTCTTTAAAAAATGAATATTCATGAAATTTATTATTTAAATTATTTAAATTCTCAAAAACAATATTTTATTTTCTGAAATGTTACATAGTGTTTTGTAAATCTAGCAATTTAGTCTTTTTTTATCGATTGCGACGGAGTTTCGATTCGGATCAAAACTCTGTCGCAATCTCGTATTGAACACGAACACTCGTCGGGTAACATTACTAGATAGTCGTGCCCCATAGCCCCGACCAAGTGACTATAGGATAACCCCATTGCCAAAAGTATCCACTCGGGTGCTCGCGGCCGTGGTGTTCCGCCTAAGTGCACTTCGTCGACGGCATCGGGGTGCGGCCATCTACTAAAGTTTCCGACGAGCATTCGATCAGGTTGTCGGGTAAGGGTCGTACGGGTGGGTTTAATTCAATCACGAAATGACGGATAGAACTTGACTAGCGCTTATGATTTGTTTACCATAGTTAAAGTCATAAGATGCTAGAGGTAAAAACAGATATTGGAAATTTCAAGTGTTGAAATTTGCAATGAGATTGCATACCTTCTATGAGATAGTTGGATCCCGATACCCACTACGAGTAAGAGTTACTCGTGGGAGAGTTTTGCACTTTACAATTAGCTGATCCAGTAGGTGTCTAAGAAAGGTGTTAACGGGGTCATGCCCCTGCGGAAATGAGGTTATTTAATTAGTTCCATGCAATAGCATGGGGAGACTCCCTCGGAGTACCAATACTTGCCTGGCTGACCGATTGGCAAACTTGCAGGGTGTAATTAGTCCCGGCTAATCTTAGCTTTTAGGGTTTGAAGGAAGATTTGATAAAAACAGTGGGAGCCATCCTGATTAGATAAGATAATAACAAATCTAATCTTGCAAGAGCACACGCTAAAGTGTTTTCTTCTCTCTCTAGGTAGCTACCATGACACGCCTTAATCAAGATAATAATATGGATGTATTGACCGAATCCGCTTATTATACTGAGCTGGGGAACGTTGGTTCTGCTTTATCTTATGATTGTCATAAGTCTGAGCAAGGAATATGGGAATATCAGAATTCTCATGCAACCCGAACGAAAAAAGAGCATGCTGATGCATCTTTTTCGGGTGTGTTCGTAACCGAGAACCGTTTCTCAGTTTGCTCTACGTCCTGGGTATTAGATACCGGATCAGGATCCCACATTTTTAATATGTTACAAGGGTTAAGAAGATGTAGAGAACTGGGAAAAGGTGATAAGTCTCTCGTAGTAGAGAATGGAGCAACTGTTGCTGCCAAAGCAGTTGGCGAATATCACCTTGTATTACCAAGTGGTAACACATTGATTCTGAACGACTGTTATTACATACCGAACATGATGTGCAATATTATATCAGTCTCTTTATTACATAAAGAGGGATATAATTTTGTATTGGAGGAAAATGTTATGAACATTTTCCTAAATCAAGTGTTGATTGGGTTTGGTATGTTATGTAACGAAATATACGTTCTAAATCAGAATGCAGTTTTAAGTATACTGAACACACACAAGAGGAAAAATTCAGAAATGAACGAAGCCTTCTTGTGGCACTGTAGACTAGGTCATAACAATGGGACATGGCTAGCTAAGTTACATAAAGATGGATATTTGAGTCAGTTCGAATTTACATCATATGAAACTTGCCAGTTATGTCTCAAAGGTAAGATGACCAAAACTCTGTGTACTGGACACGGAGAAAGAGCTACTGAACTCTTGGTACCGATACATAGTGATATATGCGGTCCTTGGTCTACGCATGCCAGGAATGGTTCCTCGTACTTTATCACATTCACCGATGATCTTTCAAGATTCGGACATGTGTTCTTGTTGAAACACAAATCTGAAGCTTTTGAGAAATTCAAGGAATACAAGTACGAAGTTGAGAACAAGACGGGTAAAAGTATTAAAATCCTTCGATCTGATTGGGGAGGAGAATACTTGAGCACGGAATTCCGAGACTATTTAAAAGAGAATGAGATTCTCTCTCAGCTTACTCCTCTGTATATATACACCACAGCACAATGGAGTTTCGGAGCGGAGGAATATCGCCCTATTAGATATGGTGCACTCTATGATGAGTATTGCTAAGTTACCTATTTCCTTTTGGGGTTATGCACTTGAGACAGCTGCATACCTATTGAATAGGGTCCCGACCAAATCCGTGCCTACCACTCCATATGAGATATGGAATGGGAAGAGACCATCTCTTTAACGAGTTAAGATATTGGGTTATCCGGCCTATGTTAAAAGGCAAAATCTGAACAAACTCGAGGCAATGTTTATTTTGTGCAAGTTTGTGGAATATCCAAAGAATTCATATGGATATATCTTCTACCATACCGAGAAACAAAAAGTGTTTGTTTCTCAATATGCCACCTTTTTAGAAAAGGAATTTCTTATGAAAGAAATTAGTGGTAATGAAGTAGAACTAGAAGAGGTTCCAGCTGCACAAACTATAACTGATGATTTGGTAGAATCGGAGGATTCAAAGTCCCCAACGAACCTCAGCCAATCCGCAGATCTAGTAGGGTTCCTCATCCACCTGAGAGATACTGCGGTTTTCTCATAGACTGTGGAAGTGAGGATTGCATCTTGGAAGATGATGACCCAACTAGTTTCGAGCAGGCCATCACAAGTGGAGACTCTGTGAAATGGCTGGATGCTATGCGATCTGAGATGGAATCCATGTACACCAACAAAATATGGACTTTGTAACTTGCTCCTGAAGATGTAAAACCTATCGGGAGCAAGTGGATCTTTAAGAAGAAACTTGGTGTAGATGGAAAGGTTGAGACCTTCAAAGCTAGACTTGTTGCAAAAGGTTTTCGTCAACGACCAGGTGTCGATTAGGATGAAACATTTTCTCCAGTGGGTATGCTTAAGTCCATCAGGATCCTACTTGCCATTGCTGCATACCATGACTACGAAATCTGGCAGATGGACGTCAAGATAGCTTTTCTAAATGGTGATTTAGAATAGAGGGTGTACATAACACAGCCAGAGGGCTTCATAGATAGTGGGAGCAGCGGAAAGGTGTGCAAGCTGCTTAAATCAATCGACGGATTAAAACAGGCATCATGGAGCTGGAACATCTATTTTGATGTAGTAGTCAAAGAGTTTGACTTCATCAAAAACGTAGATGAACCTTGTATATATAAGAAGGTTGTAGAGAGTAAGGTTGTCTTTCTCATATTGTACGTAGATTACATACTCTTGATAGGAAATGATGTTCCTATGCTATACTCGGTCAAGCCTTTCTTATCACAAAAGTTCTCCATGAAAGATCTAGGTGATGCCTCCTACATCCTTGGGATTAAGATTTATAGAGATAAATCTAAGAGGATATTGGGATTGTCCTAATCCAGGTACATTGACACCATACTAAAGAGATTTAGTATGGAAGATTCTAAGCATGGTAATTTCCCCGCTTGCCCAGGAATCACTCTCTCCAAAGAGATGTCTCCTAAGACTGATTTGGAAAGGGCTCGCATGCAAGGGATACCCTATGCTTCAGCAGTTGAGTCAATCATGTACGCGATATTATGTCCCAGACCGGATGTAGTTTACGCACTTAGTGTGGTAAGTAGGTATCAATCAGATCCCGAGGAGAAGCACTGGACAGCTGTGAAGAACATTCTTAATTACTTGAGAATGACTAAAGAAATGTTCTTGGTGTATGGTAACGGAGAACTCCAAGTGGAGTCCTTTACCAATTCGAACTTCCAGAGTGATAAGGACGACAGTAAGTCGGTCTCGAGTTTTTTCTTCACACTCAATAGAGGGGCGGTATGTTGGAAGAGTTCCAAGCAAGATACCATGGCAGACTCGACAATGGAGGGTGAATACATCGCTGCCAACGATGCTGCCAAAGAAGCTGTCAGGATGAAGAAGTTCATAACTGAACTTAGTGTGGTTCTATCCATTGAGCATCCAATACCCTTGTGTTGTGATAACAATGGAGCTGTGGCTTTGACCAAGGAACCCCGGTCCCATCAGCGATCCAGACATATTCTTAGGCGGTATGACCTGATCCGGGAGATAGTAGATCGCTGGGAGATTAAGGTCAGGAGAGTTGACACGAAGGAAAACATGGCGGACCATTCATAAAGGCCCTTTCTCAGACACAATTTGAGAGACTTTTTGGGATGTTGGGTATGCAATACTACAACAACTGGCCTTAGTGCAAGTGGGAGATTGTTAGTCATATGTATACCCTAGAAGCCATTATTGTACATAATTGTATATTATAGTGGATGCTTGGACATATATATATAGAGGACTTTCTTGCTCGACATGATACTATGCTATCTGGTTGCTCTTTATCTTAACATGTACACTTATATTATTATACTGTCTCTCTAATACATGTTGATAAAGCCTTTAGGATATGTACTTGACTACCAAGACTATGATGCAGATCATACTAGAGGGGTTAGGGTGATCCACAAGTACATCCTTTAATAGTTCCCAGTCGACGGGGTATCGAGACAGAGCATCGATATTCTAGTGTAGACTAGTGTGTACGTTTCTTGACCCTGTATTGGGCGATGGTTGATCCCATAACCATTGGTATTTGACATCAGATATTGTACACAAGTGCTCATTAAAGAATGGGTACACCGAACAGGACTCGCCGAGAACTCCTAGATGGTGCCATACCTATCGTCAGATAGCAGTTCTCTGGTAACACTAGTACATGTTAGTCTGTAGAACCGAGATCTTCATAGAGTCTTATTTGGTTACCACTGTGCTTTGACTTCCTCCCTACCATGGCTCAAAGGAGTCATCCAAATAGGTGTATTTTGGATACAGTCCCGAGTCACATGGAGGCAATGGGTGATAGGAGGGGTTTCGTCTCTACCGGTATAGGGAGTTGATATTGTGCTATACTCGATTGGCTATAATAGCAAGTCCCTGGCCATGGCTGATGAGATTTACTGGTAAGAGTTATCAGTAGTTTCTCGAAAGGTTATAGACCACACATCAGCATGACTTATCAAATTACTGGGGTCTGACGATTCCACCCCTAGATTTGATATGCGAAATATCAGAAGAAGAGACTGGACTGTATGGTAAGTGTTACTTATAGGCTTCATGGGAGTTGGACAAGTTTGCTTGTTGATCTTCTATTCGCTCAATACTCGGGTAACCGTTATATCCAGCTAGTACCGCTGACGGCTTATGGATGGCTGATGTGATCATTGAAAGTGTATATCAGCACCACCACTGGGTTTTACTAGCATCAAGCATGCCATTATAAAAATTTTCGGGGTGCTAATCAACACTAACCTAGAATCTAAATTAGATGATTAGGCTTTATGGTTGGATATCAACTAAACTAGCTAAGAGAAGGAGGCAACAACCTTTGTAGACCGTGTCCTTCTCTTCAAATGCTCCGGGTAGTAGTCCATATGACTCCACTAGGCTCCACTTGAAGTTGGATCGAGCTTCCTTTGCGATCTTCGTGCCGAAGATGATCCACCCGAAGCTCCTTTAATCCAAGCTACCTCTTCACTAAACTATCTTTAGTGAAGGAAACACACTATACCAAAGTGCTAATCTAGTGTAGGATGGTGAAGTAGAGGTGTTTAGCTCACTAAGGATCCTCACAAGTGTTAGTTATATGTATGCCCTAGAGGCCATTACTGTACATTGGATGTATATTGTAGTGGATGCTGGGACATATATAGGTAGGACTTTCTTGCTCGACATGATAGTACGCTATCTGGTTGTTCTTTATCTTAACATGTATACTTTCTGTCTCTCTGATTACATGTTGATAAAGCCCTTAGGATGTGTACTCGACTTCCAGGACTATGATGCAGATCATACTAGTGGGGCCTGGGTAGTCAATGAGTACATCCTTCATTGTTCCTAGTCGAGGGAATATCGAGACGGGGCATCAATATTCCAGTGTAGACTAGCGTATATCTTCTCGACCCATGCGATGGGCGATGGATGATCCCATATCCATTGGTGTTTGACATCGAAGATGGTATATGGGTGCTCAGTGAAGACTGGGTACACTGAACGGACTCACCGAGAACTCCCAGATGGTATTATACCTCATGTCAGATGGCAGTTCTCTGGTGACACTGGTACAGCTTAGTCTGTTGACCCGAGATCGTCATAGAGTCTTGTGTGTCTTCCACTGTGCTTTGATTTCCACCCTACCACGGATCTACTGAGTTGTGCAAACAGGTGGTTTTTGGGTACAGTCCCGATTCACATGGAGGCAATGAGCGATAGGAGGGGATTCGTCTCTCCCGGTATTGGGGGTTGATGTTGTGCTATGCTCGACTGGCCATAACAGGAAATCCCTGGCCAGGGTTGCAGTGATATACTGGTAAGAGTTATCAGTAGTTTCATGAATGTTATGGACCTTACGTCGGCATGACTTATCGAGCTATTGTGGTCTGACGTTTGCCACCCCTAGGCGAGATATGCGACATATCAGACGAACAGACCGGACTATACGGTAAGTGTTACTGGTTGGATTCACAGGAGTGTGAGCGGGCTTGCTCGTCGATCTTCTGATCGCTCAATACCCGGGTGGCCGTTACGTTTAGCAGACCGCTTGCGGCTTGTGGGTGTTTGATATGATCATCATCCGCTGCCGGCGTATTGACGAGTCTTTAGAGTCCTACACAGAGGTTTCCTGGCTCAAGCGAAACGAAATAGGAGCGCATATGAGATATGTGCGGGACCGAGAATAATTCGTGTATGTGATACCGTATTCTATTCTCGCGATGAATGTATCGAATGATTATATGCGATATAACCTAGTTATCGAATCAAGGATTGATTCGATAAGCCGATACATATGGTACTAGTCGGTTATATCCGATATGACCGGATCGTTAAATCAAGTGTTGATTTAATGATTTAGTGCATATTTATATCTTTGATATATTAGTTTGCATTAACTAGTATTGGTTCACTTTAAAAGGATTTTCTCACTTGAATTGTGCAAGTTGTATATGTGATATACTTTTGTGCACAAGATTGTATCATGTTTGATGATACTTGCTCTTTTGGGTTTGTGTAAAGATTAAACCATGTTTAGTGAATGGTTAGGGTTTCTTTTCTCTTATTTATTTATCCATTTATTATTGTTTTGGAAAAGATAAAGAGAAAAAGAAATGGTGGCTTAGTTTGTTTTTTCTTTAAAGCTTCTTGAAGCTTTGAACAAGTCAACCATTCTTATTTCTTCTTTAACCCTAACCACTCATCTAAACCTTGGTTAAATCTCTACACTAAACCATGGTTGAAGTTATGATAAGTATTCCTTTTATTTTCCTTTTTAAATATAACACTTATCATATCTTCTTCTTCTTCTTCATCTTCTTCAACAAAAGAAAAGCTTGCTAGTTCAATGGCAACATGAGAAAACAAGTGAGAAATCCAAAACTAAAGTCTACCCACTTCCTATTTCTTCATCCTCTACCTCTTGCCAAGTAGTATAGGGTGTTTCCTTCACAAGTTTTCAAAGCTTGATGAAGTTGGAGCTTGTTCTTGTGATACCTCGACGTAGATCATCTTCGGCATCGAACCGACGATCAAGCCCGCCCATTCTTCGATGATACCGATGCTAGAGTCATGGGCTCGTTTTGGACAGCGGAGGGACTTCATCACGGAGCCTAGGAGGTGGTGGACCGGATCTACAAAGGTTGTAGTCACTTTCCCTTAGCATTTAATTTGATTACTTGCTTGCTTTGCCTTGTTTTCTAGTTAACGATCCGTTCTAGGTTTTCTCGGCACCATAATTTTTAGAAATTTTCGTGTTTCATCACTTGTGAGACTTCACTAGAGTGCCTAGGAACCCTACAGTGGTATCAGAGCCTAGCTAGAGCCTTAGGCGAAGTCCCGACGGAGTTAGAAGTCCGATCGACCCAAAACACGACTTGAAAAATGCTCTCTGGACATTTCTGTAAATTGTGGATTTTTTGGAATTAAAAATATGCAGAGAAATGTGCAGGAAATTCTAAGAAAAACTGGAGAAAACGACAACCTAATTCAACAGTACGACCGCGGAACCGCGGCGTTGACCCCCCTTTTGCGGCGGTTCCGCGGCCGTCTGTGATGATCAGGATGTGTGTTTTCTTCAGTTGTTTCTGATGGTGTTTCTTGTGTGTTCTGGATGTTTTTAATATTTATTCCAGAGTTGTATTTTCTGGGTTGTATTGGGGACTCGGTGTATTCGATCGGACTGTCTAATTTTTGTCGGTGTGCTTTTCCGGGTATTTTTAGAATATGTTAAAAAGTTCGACCGGATATAAATACCCACTTTTCCCCTGCCGGGAAATTTCCAATTGTTGGATTTTTCCGTAGTTTAACGACGTTCTAAGTAGTGCAAGTAACTCGATGGACCCTCTAGAAGACTACAAACCTTAACTCGATTATGTGACCGTCTTGAACTGCCCTTTGAACCTTCGGGTTTGGGGCAGTACGGCGTGCCACCTGTGAGGCGTTGGCTTGACCCTTCTACGGCTGGACCGTTGGTACTGTGGCACGAACTGAATGTTGTTAGACTTATTTCATGTGTTGAGCTGTATCGGGAAAACTTGGGTGTTCGATTGTTCGATCGAAAAGTTTAGCATTTTCTATTTATCCGGAATTTGATACAATAATTGGAATTCACAAGTAGTTATGAGATAACGGAATGAATATTATAAACACGGCAATTTAGTCTCACTTGATCGGTTGCCACGGAATTTTGATGTGATCAAAAGTCCGTCGCAATCACGTAGCGTACGCGGATACTCGCCGGGTAAACTTAATAGACAGCCTCACTCCATAGCCCCGACCAAGTGACTGTAGGAGAACCCCGTGGCCGAAAGCATCCGGTCGGGTGCTCGCGGCAGCGGTGTTCCGCCTTGGTGCACTTCGTCGACGGTATCGGGGGTGCGGCCGCCTACTAAAGTTTGCGACGAGCATTCGATCAGAATGTCGGGAATCCTATTGAATTGCCCGACTCGATATTGAAAAGTGTTTTCGATTTTGAGACTAAAATGCGGGGTTTATAATTGTTAGGCATGCGATGTCTAAGGAATTCATTTGATTAGGCATGCGATGTCTAAAGAGATTGCGGATTCCAACTGTTGTAGTTTTGCACTTTCTTTTCTGTGACCGTAAGTGTAATATGTGATGTCGCCGGTTTCGTTGCTATATGTCAACGACAATTGGGATGGACATATTTACTTACGTTGATGACATGTGATGTTAAGTGTTGCTGGATATGTTATATTGGATCGTCGTGTTTGAATAGCCGGGGGTTTTTATGTGAGATGAGTGCTTTTCATTTTCATTCATGTAAAAACTTGTATGTAATATTCTTTTATTGGGGCACTTCCAGGTTGCGGAAGTTGTCACCGTTGATGTATATTATTTACTTTTCTGTACTAGGATAGACCCAAGGAGGGGAGCACAAGTAACCGGATTCTGGGGTCCAGTGGGAGACCAACTCGAGGAGTCGAGTCCGGGTCTCCTAACCCTAGAATTGGTAGGGTTGCTTGCCGCTCTCGTAGGGGTCTAGGGGTGTGGGATTGGCTATTCATCACGACCGTGGAATCCGTGTTTTATACTGGCTCGTATTGAAAACACGGACGTCCTAGTATATCCAATATTTCATATGATTCTTTCTGCTGCGTTATCTGTGATGTGATCATGCGATGTTCTGTGCTCTGTTCAGATAGATATAGTATATAGTATATATGATATATTATATAGACGTTGCTTATGTTTTACACCCGCGCTAGCCCTGCCCCGCTCTGCCGTTAGTTACCTAACCTAACGGTGCACGAGGGGACATCGAGGCGAATGCGGATGGCATAAGTGTACGTCATATTTATCTGTGATGTTTAGGTAATTTAAATGATGGGATATTCATTAATGAGATTAATGAAAGAAAATAAACCTAATTGATGTTGTGGAATCGAATTTCAAAATAAAACAGGTAGCTACAGTTCTTGCTTTGCATCGCGGTGTTCCTTGTAGAACATCCTGCACCTTATTCGATAGGGAAAGGACCGAGATCCCTTCACCGGGAGTGACTCCTTTAGCAATAACTGGCAGATGCTACATCACTCGGTTTGTCTTTTGATAGCTTCTATAGTTTCCGCTTTGCACAGTGATATATATGATATATCCCGCACCTCATTCGACGAGGAAAGGGCCGACGATCCCTTCACCGGGAGTGACCCCTTTAGCAAAACTAGAAAAGCCTAAAAAACATTCCATTTAAAAACCATTTGATTCCGCAACGAGATCAAGTTCAAAGCGTTAAAGGTTTCCACAAAAACCATACGCAACCCTCCGTCATTTTAGGAAGTAGAGTACTTAGTATTCGTGCTGTGTTTGTTGACCATAGTCAAGGCACAGTATACGGTAGCTAAATGATGTCTTCCTACACCGCATATGATGCGATTAGTTAGGACAGTCGCGTGACTTTGTTGACCTTAGTTAAGGGTCATGTGGGTGGGTCTAATTAATCACGAAATGACGGGTAGAACTTGACTAGTACTTATGATTTGTTGACCTTAGTTAAGGTCATAGGTAAAGGGGTAAAAACCTTTATCGGGAGTTTCAAGTGTTGAAACTTGCAATGAGATTGCATACCTTCTATATGATAGTTGGATCCCGATACCCACTGCGAGTAATTGTTACTCCTGGGAGAGTTTTGCACTTTGCAATTAGCCGATCAAGTAGGTGTCTAGAAAGGTGTCAACGGGGTTACGCCTCTGGGAAAACGAGGTTTACAGTAATTAGGTCCGTGCGAAAGCACGGGGAACCTCCCTCAAAGTACCGACACTGGCCTGGCTGAAAGATTGGCGAACTTGTAGAGTGTAATTAATCCCGGCTAGTCTTTCCTTTTAGGGTTTGAAGGAAGATTTGATAAAAACAGTGGGAGCCATCCTGATTAGATAAAATATAACCAATCTGATCTTGCAAGAGTGCACGCAGAGTGTTTTCTTCTCTCTCTCTCCAGGTAGCGACCATATCACGCCTTTATCAAGATAATAATATGGATGTATTGACCGAACCCGCTTGTTATACTGAGCTGGGGAACGTTGGTCCCGCTCCAACTTATAATTGTTATAAGACAGAGCAGGAAATAGGGGAATACCAGAATTCCTATGCCGCCCAAACGAAGAAAGTGCATATGATGCATCTCCTTCGGGTGTGCTCATTATAAAGAACTGTTTCTCAGTATCCTCTGCATCCTGGGTATATGATACCGGATCAGGATCACAGATATGTAAGCTGTTACATAGGGCTACAAAAAAGGTAGAAAAACTGAGAACGGGTGATAAGTTTCATGAGACAGAAACCGGGGCAAGTGTTGCAGCCAAGTCTGTTGGTCACTGTCACCCTGTACTATCAGTACATTGATTCTGAACAAATGCTATTAGATACCGAACCTGATATACAAAATCATATCAGTCTCTTTATTAGTAAAGAAAGGATATAATTTTGTATTGATAATGTTTTGAACATTTCCTATATCAAAAGTTGATCGGTTCAGGCACGTTATCTAAAAGCATTGAAGTTCTAAATCAAACTACAGTTCCTAGTATACAGAACACACACAAGAAGAAGAGTTCAGAAATGAACGAATCCTTCTTGAGGCATTGTAGACTAGGTCACATCAATGCGACCCGACTGGCTAAAGTTACATTTAAGATGCATATTTAAATCAGTTTGAATTTACATCTTGTGAAACTTGCCAGTCATGTCACAAAGATTAGATGACCATAGCTCTGTTTATTAGAAACAGAGAAAGAGTTAGTAAACTTTTGGGACTGATACATGATGATGTATGTAAAGTCTCCTGTCTACACATGCCAGGACTGGTTCTTTATACTTCATTATATTCTCTGATAATCTCTCAAGATTCAGTCATATGTTCCTGTTGAAACACAAGTCCGAACCTTTTGAGGTATTCACAGAATATAAGTTAGAAGTAGAGAACCAATAACCGGGTATAAGTATTATGTCCTATGATGAGATCAGGGAGGAGAATACTTGTGCATGGCATTCCTGGACCATTCTAAAGGAGAATGAGATTCTCTCTCCGTACTACTCCTCTGAATACACCACAGCACAACGGTGTATCAGGGCGGAGCAATTGCACAATATTAAATATGGTGTGCTCTATGATGAGTATTACTGAGTTACCTATTTCCTTTTGGCAGTTATGCACTTATGAAGTTGCATACCTATTGAATAAGGTTCGATTCAAATCAGTGCCTACCACTCCATATAAGATATGGTGTGGGAAGATCCTATCTCTTAAGCGAGTTAAGATTTGGGGTTGTCCGGCCTATGTTTAAAGCAAAATCCGGACAAGATCGAGGCAGGATCAGTTCTGTTGAACTGGAAAGGTTCCAGCTATACAAAACTGCAGTTGATGATTTGACAGAACCAAAGGATTCTATAGTTTCCGACGAACCTCAGCCTCTCCGCCGATCTAGTAGGGTTCCTCATCCGCCTGAGAGATACCTCGGTTTCTCGATGACAGTGGGAGCAAGGATTACATCATGAGATGATGACCCAACTAGTTTCGAGCAGGCCATCAAGAGTAGGGACTCTGTAAGAATGGCTGGATGCTTAGGGATCTGAGATGGAATCCTTATACACCAACAAAGTATGGACTTTGGTTGCAATATCTGAAGGGTTAAATCCCCATCAGGAGCAAGTAAATCTTGAGAAGATTACTTGGTGTAGATGGAAAAGTTGAGACTTTCAAATCTAGACTTGTTAAAGGTTTTCGTCATCGACCAGGCGTGGATAATGATGAAACCTTTTTCCAGTAGCTATGCTTAAGTCTATCCAGATCCTACTTACCACGGCTACATACCATGACTACGATATCTGGCGGTTGGGTGCCATGACTGCTTTTCTAAATACTGATTTAGAAGAGAACGTCTGTAAGTACACAGCCAGAGGTCTTCGTAAACAGTGGGAGCAGCGGAAACGTGTGCAAGTTGCTTTACATAATGAAGCAGGCATCGCGGAGTTGGAACGTCTGTTTTGATATGATAGTCAAAGTGTTTGACTTCATCAAAATGGTAGACGAACCTTGTATATACAATAGGGTAGTAGAGAGTAAGGTGGTCATCTTCGTATTGTACGTAGACAACATACTCTTGATAGGAAAAGAGTTTCCTATACTACGATCGATCGATCTCCTATTATCACAAGGATTCTCCAAATAGGATCAAAGTGATACCTCCTAAATCCTGAGTTTTCATCTATGAGATAGATGTAATTGGATGCTAGGATTCTCACTAGATGTAGTGAGATGGTATCAATCGATCCTGGGGAGAATCACTGGAAGAGTTCCAGGGTGATAAAGACGACTGAATGTCAGTCACAGGCACTGTCTTTACCCTCAGTAAAGGGACGGTATGTTGGAAGAGTTCCAAGCTCGATACCGTGGCAAACTAGACGATAAAGGCTGGTAACATCGCTATTAAAGATACTACCAAAGAGGCAGTTTGGGTGTATAATGGTTCATAAGATGAACTAGGTTCCTGCCATTGTATGACAATGGAAGTGTGGCTTCGGCCCTGGAACCCTGGTCCCATCAGTGACCCAGACATATTCTGAGGAAGCATCACCTGATCATGGAGATAGTTGATCTCCGGGGTGATCGAGGTTAGGAGAGTAGACTCAGAGGACAACAGGGCGGATCCACTCACGAAGGCCTTTTCCCAGAGAGAGACTCATATGGGATGGTTGAGTATTAGATACTGCGACCACTGCTACAGATGGCCCTAGTGCAAGTGGGAGATTGTTAGTTATATGTATGCCCTAGAGGCCATTACTGTACATTGGATGTATATTGTAGTGGATGCTGGGACATATATAGGTAGGACTTTCTTGCTCGACATGATAGTACGCTATCTGGTTGTTCTTTATCTTAACATGTATACTTTCTTTCTCTCTGATTACATGTTGATAAAGCCCTTAGGATGTGTACTCGACTTCCAGGACTATGATGCAGATCATACTAGTGGGGCCTGGGTAGTCAATGAGTACATCCTTCATTGTTCCTAGTCGAGGGAATATCGAGACGGGGCATCGATATTCCAGTGTAGACTAGCGTATATCTTCTCGACCCATGCGATGGGCGATGGATGATCCCATATCCATTGGTGTTTGACATCGAAGATGGTATACGGGTGCTCAGTGAAGACTGGGTACACTGAACGGACTCGCCGAGAACTCCCAGATGGTATTATACCTCACGTCAGATGGCAGTTCTCTGGTGACACTGGTACAGCTTAGTCTGTTGACCCGAGATCGTCATAGAGTCTTGTGTGTCTCCCACTGTGCTTTGATTTCCACCCTACCACGGCTCTACTGAGTTGTGCAAATAGGTGGTTTTTGGGTACAGTCCCGATTCACATGGAGGCAATGAGCGATAGGAGGGGATTCGTCTCTCCCGGTATTAGGGGTTGATGTTGTGCTATGCTCGACTGGCCATAACAGGAAATCCCTGGCCAGGGTTGCAGTGATATACTGGTAAGAGTTATCAGTAGTTTCACGAATGTTATGGACCTTACGTCGGCATGACTTATCGAGCTATTGTGGTCTGACGTTTGCCACCCCTAGGCGAGATATGCGACATATCAGACGAACAGACCGGACTATACGGTAAGTGTTACTGGTTGGATTCACAGGAGTGTGAGCGGGCTTGCTCGTCGATCTTCTGATCGCTCAATACCCGGGTGGCCGTTACATTTAGCAGACCGCTTGCGGCTTGTGGGTGTTTGATATGATCATCATCCGCTGCCGGCGTATTGACGAGTCTTCAGAGTCCTACACAGAGGTTTCCTGGCTCAAGCGAAACGAAATAGGAGCGCATATGAGATATGTGCGGGACCGAGAATAATTCGTGTATGTGATACCGTATTCTATTCCCGCGATGAATGTATCGAACGGTTATATGCGATATAACCTAGTTATCGAATCAAGGATTGATTCGATAAGCCGATACATATGATACTGGTCGGTTATATCCGATATGACCGGATCGTTAAATCAAGTGTTGATTTAATGATTTAGTGCATATTTATATATTTGATATATTACTTTGCATTAACTAGTATTGGTTCACTTTAAAAGGATTTTCTCACTTGAATTGTGCAAGTTGTATATGTGATATACTTTTGTGCACAAGATTGTATCATGTTTGATGATACTTGCTCTTTTGGGTTTGTGTAAAGATTAAACCATGTTTAGTGAATGGTTAGGGTTTCTTTTCTCTTATTTATTTATCCATTTATTATTGTTTTGGAAAAGATAAAGAGAAAAAGAAATGGTGGCTTAGTTTGTTTTTTCTTTAAAGCTTCTTGAAGCTTTGAACAAGTCAACCATTCTTGTTTCTTCTTTAACCCTAACCACTCTTCTAAACTTTGGTTAAATCTCTACACTAAACCATGGTTGAAGTTATGATAAGTATTCCTTTTATTTTCCTTTTTAAATATAACACTTATCATATCTTCTTCTTCTTCTTCATCTTCTTCAACAAAAGAAAAGCTTGCTAGTTCAATGGCAACATGAGAAAACAAGTGAGAAATCCAAAACTAAAGTCTACCCACTTCCTATTTCTTCATCCTCTACCTCTTGCCAAGTAGTATAGGGTGTTTCCTTCACAAGTTTTCAAAGCTTGATGAAGTTGGAGCTTGTTCTTATGATACCTCGACGTAGATCATCTTCGGCATCGAACCGACGATCAAGCCCGCCCATTCTTCGATGATACCGATGCTAGAGTCATGAGCTCGTTTTGGACAGCGGAGGGACTTCATCACGGAGCCTAGGAGGTGGTGGACCGGATCTACAAAGGTTGTAGTCACTTTCCCTTAGCATTTAATTTGATTACTTGCTTGCTTTGCCTTGTTTTCTAGTTAACGATCCGTTCTAGGTTTTCTCGGCACCATAATTTTTAGAAATTTTCGTGTTTCATCACTTGTGAGACTTCACTAGAGTGCCTAGGAACCCTACAACAAGTCCTAGGTTTCACAACTCATGTGAGTGTTAGGGCTTGGAGATGGATGCGAAGATAATGGAAAGAGCTAGAGAGCAAAATGAGCTCAAGTAAAGAAAATGAACCAAGTAAAGAATGGCTTAAAACCCTCACATTTTTGAAGCAGCCGATATCCATCAATAAAGAATTGTAACCGTGCTTCAATAGTGTAAGATGATGAATAAAAAATTCATCAAGCCATGCTTTGCACCATACCACAAAAGTCTTCCTATATTTCCACCTCATTTTCTATTTTCAAAAAATAGAAAATCCAACCATGCTTCATAATATATATATATATATATATATATATATATATATATATATATATTTGTATTATGATGAAAATAATTAGTGGGCAATAATATTAGTTAACATATAATTATATCAAATATAAATATATATCAAATTATTAAATCAACACTTAATTTAATAATCCAGTTATATCACATATAACCGACTAATATCATTTATCTGTATATCACATTATCAAATCAACACTTGATTCAATAATCCAGTTATATCACATATAACCTAACCGATATCAAATAACCGCCAGATTAGACTACGGTATCACATACTCGTATTTAATCAGGCCCCTGCATATATCAGCATATGTGCCCTACTTCGTTTCGCTTGAACTAGGAAACCTCTGTGTGGGACTCTAAAAACTCATCAATACGCCAGCAGTAGGTAATGATTACATCAGTTACCCACAAGCAGTCAGCGGTACTAGCTGGACGTAACGGCTACCCAGGTATTGAGTGAATAGAAGATCAATAAGAAAGCTTGTCCAAACTCCCATGAAATCTATAAGTAACACTTACCGTATAGTCCAGTCTTTTTGTCCGATATGTCGCATATCGAGTCTAGGGGTGGAATCGTCAGACCCCAGTAACTAAATAAGTCATGCCGATGTATGGCTCATAACGGTTCGAGAAACTACTGATAACAATTACCAGTAAATCTCATCAGCCTTGGCCAGGGACTTACTGTTATAGCCATTCGAGCATAGCGCAACATCAACTCCCAATACCGGGAGAGACGAAACCCCTCCTTTCGCTCACTGCCTCCATGTGACTCAGGACTGTACCTAAAATCCACCTGTTTACACGACTCCTTTGAGCCGTGGTAGGGAGGAAATCAAAGCACGTTGAGAGCCACACAAGACACTATGACGATCTTGGGTCTAAAGACTAACCTATACCAGTGTCACCAGAGAACTGCTATCTGACGATAGGTATAATACCAAGTAGGAGTTCTCGGCGAGTCCTGTTCGGTGTACCCATTCTCTAATGAGCACCTGTGTACAATCTTTGATGTCAAACACCAATGGTTATGGGATCAACCATCGCCCCCATACAGGGTCAAGAAACGTACACACTAGTCTACTCTGAATATCGATGCCCTGTCTCGATACTCTTTCGACTAGGAACAATTAAAGGATGTGCTTGTGGACTACATAAGTCCAAGTAGTATGATCTGCATCATAGTAATAGTAGTCAAGAAAACATCCTAAGGGCTTTATCAACATGTATCAGAGAGACAGTATAATAATACTAGTGTACATGTTAAGATAAAGAGCAACCAGATAGCATACTATCATGTCGAGCAAGAAAGCCCTCTTTATATATGTCCAAGCATCCACTATATCATACAATAATGGCCACTAGGGCATACATATTCCTAACAATCATTACCTACTGCTGGCGTATTAACGAGTTTTTAAAGTCCCACACAGAGGTTTTGTCACGCCCCGCTTCCCAAAGTACGCAGGATTGGGCACGTGACATAGCCAACCATGCTACCTGTGGGTAGGAAGTATCCATCCACAGTCACATTACGGTTGTAAGGATATCAAGAACAAGATAAAAACTAATCTAATACATGTCCAAATCCATAATAACAAGAATCAATAAACAATAAGTGCGGAAGCTAATGATCCAATACAATGAATAAACAGTACGTCCCATAATGCGGGCTCACATCTGGAAATGAAATGAAATAAATAAATTAAACCCTAAGGAACTCACAGTTCAGCCTGCTGGCTGAAGTACTCCTGCTCGGTCGTCGACAGTGGTACGGAATCTGGGCCATGCAAAACCCAGACGTCAGCGCGTCATGACATCAAGTATATAGTATAAACATGGTAATAAGCAATGCAAGTATGAACATGAATAAAGTAGTAATAAGAAATAACAAAGCAGGGTAATGTGCAATGGTGACCGAACTGTCCTATCAGGTTTCTACTCTATAGTCTTTGAAACCAATTGATGAATCGTCGATGTAACCCAATAGTATCCCGTACATACCCGGGACCACGGCCACAATATTCTCGGCTGCAGCCGAGACATGCCGTTAGGAACAGAATAGGAAAGTGTACACTCGGTATTACCCCGTACATGCCCGGGATCACGGCCACAATATTCTCGGCCGAAACCGAGACATGCCGCTGGGCACAGAATAGGAATGTGTACACTCGAACGGTAGTGAACTGTCGAGTTACAAGTCAGGTTCATCTTTGATTTCCCCATACCCCTAAGTTATGTATGTCAGGTCAGGTATTCAGTAGTCAAGGATCAATGCCAACATATGATCAATAAAGGTAGGTCTGTCTGGATAGACAGCAGGGATGGTCATGTTTGTCGGCATTAGGCATGAGATCATGAAACAAGTCATGTCATGGTACAACAAGATGAGTTGGTATGTATGTATATGTCATGTGTAGCAGGGTCAGGCCAATATGTAGTGCAATCGGGTGTGTGCTCACAACAGGTATACAATCAAATAATGAACAGCAGCAGGAAACAGTAAATAACCATAATATTCCATGTAACTACAGTGATGTTTTGTATTCTCTTATTAACAGGTTCACGCACCTTTGGGGTGCAATAGCCACAAGGTGAAGCAATATCCACAATCATAAAGTAATGAAGCTACATGAATTTACACTAAGTATAAAAATTGTCTCGTGAATGATTTAACAATTAAAGCAGATATGACCCAATTGCTTTATTTAGTTGAAATATGGATTGGTAGTGGGTTGATTAATTACGAGAAACTATTATAACGATTCCATGTTAAAGATAACTGCAACTATCAATTCTAACTTATAATATAATATCAATTACCATCATTAAGTTGTTGTATTATACAGTATGAATTCAACTGCGTGGCAAGACTAGATCTTGCACGCTAGCATGTTAAAGCAAGTATTCAGTTACTTGCCTCGAGGGTTTTGCAAACCGGAACACGGATGCGATGTCGGCAGAAAACACGATATGGTAGCACGGGCCACGGATCGAGCCCCAACAGAGAACAACAGGATCACACGGACCAGGGTACTTCGCTGGAGCGTCGGGTTCACCAAGACGGCACGGTGGGGTTCCGGCAAAAGTCACGGCAACGAGTTAGAACACACGATATACGTAACAAAGGTCCGCGGGGAAAAACCTAGCACTAAATGAAAGTAAGGGATGCTTACAGGGAAGAAACAGGGTGCAACCACGATGGCTCGACGGCGATGGGGCGCCGGCGGCGATGAACAGTGCGCGGCGAGGGTTCGAGGTGGCTGGACTTCGCTGAAATCGATGGTGCTGGGAGTAAAGGAGATGCTGGCCTGCTCTGGTGGTCGAGAGGAGAAGGAGGTGGTCGGAGGTGGCGCGGGTGACGTCGACGAGGGTCGACGGCGCGTTCTCCGGCGACCCGGGGATGGTGCAGGGTCGGGCTGCGTGACTGAAGGTGTTCCGGCGAGGGGAGGAGGAAGGTGATGACGAGGTAGTGACGAGGAGGAGGAGAGGGAGTCGTGGGAGTCGTCGGCGATGGGAGGCGGCGTCGACGGCGGGAGTTGCGGCCGAACGGAGGCGTCGGGGGTTTGGGTGCAGGCGCGGAAGATGGACGGAGGGAGGAGGAAGTGGGTGCGGTGAGGTCGACGAGGTGGTGACGGCGACGGCGAGGTCGTGAGGAGGTCGGCGGTGAGGTCGCGAGGAGCTAGGGTTAGGGTTTCGTGGGTTCTCGTGATGGGAGAAGGGAATGAACAGGCGGCTGCATGGGGGGGTTTAAAAATATAGGAAGAGAGAGAGAGATAGGGAAAGGATTTAGAGGCGGGGCCCACGAAAATCAGCCTCGTGATTGGCTGATCACGAGATAAAGGAAAATATAAAAGATTTGAAGGGATTTGAAACCGTTAAGGATTTATATAATCGTTTATAAATAGTTTAGTGATATTAAATTAAATGGGCCTTTTTGGCGCGAAATGAAACATTTCCAAATCGCGCCCGGGTTGTGCCCAAATGTTCCAAATTCAAATTATAGGATTTTAAGCGGGTTCCAAATTTTGAAAAGAGGTGTTTAATGATTAAAATGCATGCCCCCAAGTCGGACACTTGCACGCGCACGTAGTCGTCCAAACTCGCCCGTTTAGCCGAACGGGACGGAATCTCGACACGCGGACGCTACCACGCGACTAGTGGCGACGAGTAGGCCAACATGGATATTTTAAATTTCATTTTAGGAGTTAAAATTTGTTATGTGCCAAATGACTTAACCGGTTAAAATTTAGCAATAAACACCAGAAGATCAGGAAAATCGGAATGAGCAATATAAAACCCTCAACTTGTAATATAAATAGTATTATTGGGCTCGGGTGTTACATCATACCCAACTACAAAAAGAATTTCGTCCTCGAAATTCCAAGAGTACAGGATAGCTAACTACTGGAAAAGGTGAGGGAATTTCTGCCGAATCTCGTCTTCTCGCTCCCAAGTGGATTCTCCATGCGATCGATTACCCCAAGAAACTAGCACAAGAGGGATAACCTTGTTCTTAAGAACCTTTTCTCTTCGATCCTTGATTTCAACTGGTCGCTCCTCAAAAGTTAGGTCCTCTCGCACAGTCAACTCCGAATGATCCAAGACATGAGGCTCATCACGAACATACCTCCGTAGTTGAGACACATGAAACACGTCGTGAACTCCTGCTAATGACGGTGGTAACGCCAATCGGTACGATACCTCTCCAACACGCTCCAAAATCTCGAAGGGTCCAACGAATCGAGGACTAAGCTTTCCCCGACTTCCAAAGCGAATCACCCCTCTAGTCGGTGATATCTTCAGGAATACCAAATCACCCCCGGCGAACTCTAGAGGTCTTCTTGACGTGTCGGCCCAACTTTTCTGTCTGTCTTGAGCTGCCTTCATATGCTTCCTGATTGTATTCACCTTCTCGACTGTCTGCACCACCAAATCTGGTCCTAGTAACCTTCGTTCACCAACATCATCCCAACAAACAGGTGAACGGCACTTACGACCATACAACGCTTCAAACGGAGCCATCTGAATAGTTGCTTAGAAGCTATTGTTGTAAGAAAACTCCACCAGGTGTAGATGATCCTCCCAAGAACCTTTGAAGTCCAACATGCACGCCCTCAACATATCTTCAAGGGTCTGGATCGTTCTCTCCGATTGTCCATCAGTCTGAGGATGATAAGCTGTGCTAAACTTCAATCGAGTCCCCAAACTTTCTTGTAAACTCCTCCAGAAGTGCGAAAAGAACCGAGTGTCCCGATCGGACACGATGCTTACCGGTACTCCATGCAATCTGACAATCTCCTGCATGTACCGCTCTGCCAAAGTCTCCGTCGATTGACCAACCCGAAAAGGAATAAAGTGAGCTGCCTTGGTCAACCGATCGACAATCACCCATACTGCATTGTTGCCCTTTGGACTCCGCGGTAAAGCCGTCACGAAATCTATGGTTATATGTTCCCATTTCCACTGAGGAATCGGAAGTGGTTGCAACAAACCAGCAACCCTTTGGTGTTCAGCCTTGACTTGCTGACACACCAAGCACTAGTGTACATGTTAAGATAAAGAGCAACCAGATAGCATACTATCATGTCGAGCAAGAAAGCCCTCTTTATATATGTCCAAGCATCCACTATATCATACAATAATGGCCTCTAGGGCATACATATTCCTAACAATCATTACCTACTGCTGGCGTATTAACGAGTTTTTAAAGTCCCACACAGAGGTTTCCTAGCTCAAGCGAAACGAATTAGGCACAGATGTGATATATGCGGGACCTTGATTAAACACGTGTATATGATACCATATTCTAATCTCGTGATATATTATATCGGTTGGTTATACGTGATATAACCGGGTTATTGAATCATGTGTTGATTTAATAAATTGATATACATATAAATGATATTAGTCGGTTATATATATGATATAGCCGGATTATTAAATCAAGTGCCGATTTAATAATTTGATATATATATATATATATATATATATATATATATTTGATATATTAATATATATTAACTAATATTAGCTCACTAATGATTTTCTTCTCTTGCTTTTATATGTGTGTGTGTGTGTGTATGATATAAATATGTTTATTTATATATAAATTACTATTGTGTCATGCTAGATGATACATAAGACATGGGTGTATGATACTTACACTATGGCTTAGGATAAATTGAGGATTTATTTTTAATGTAAATTAAAAATCATGTGGAAATGAGCATGGTTTAAGATGCTTGTGGAAGCATGTAGAAGCCATGACTCATTCCACTAATTTTTGTTTTACTTTATATATTTTTAAACCTAACATTTATTCTTAACCATGGTTAACTCTCTACAAATATCACTTGTGATATTTTCTTCACCTTAGTTCTTCACATGTTCATCATCTTCCTCCTCTTGTTTTTCTTGAGAAGAAAAAGAAAAAAGAGAAAAGAGTTTTAAAGTGAGCAAAATTCCTATTTCATCAAACTACTCTCATCTAGCCCATTAGTGTAGGTCATTTTCTTCACTAATTTCTTAATTAGTGAAGAGATAGCTTGAGTTAGAGAAACTTCAAGGTGGATCATCTTCGGCTTCGAAGATCCATGAGCAAGCTCGTTCCTTTCTTCAAGTGGAGCCAAGAAGAGTTCAAGGGACCACTACTTAGAGCGTAGGGACTATTACTTGGAGCTTTAGAAGTGAAGAACTTTGTAGCGTTTTAGAAATCGTTATGCGAATTTTTCCGTTTTAGGGCAAAATATTCGGTATTTTCCGTTTTAACCCGATTTTGTTCAAACGTCCGTATAAACTTGCCGGCACCTAGTTTAGCTAAAATAAAGCTTGTGCACGAACTTTGGGGGTATATGGCAGGTTTTGGTTCAGATAGATTTTTTCCCAAATAAAATATTATTTTAAGCGGTAAATTGTGCACGTAAATCGGGAAATTTCTTCTCTTGAGAATAAATTAAATCTTATCACTATAAAATTTTGGAAGCTTTTTTTTTAAATATCTAGATATTTTTAGAGTGCAAAAGGTTTTGAATTAAAAAAGAAAAGAAAAGAAAGAAAGGTTGCAAAATGCATTTAATGAAGCATTTATTGCTAATTCTTGCTAGAATTTTCCATACACTTTGCACAACCCCCCTTCTTCAATGGCCGAGCACTCTCCTTTCTACCCTCTTCTCTTTCCCTTCTCATTTCTTCATTTGTGAGCTCCAAAAATTTATCAAAAATCCCAAAATAATCCCACAAATTCATAAATAAATCAGTTCTCATTATTCTTCGTCTCTAATCTAGCTCGGATCTTCATGGAAAAGCATCATTTTGGAGGGTTAATTTTGGTGATGTTGCAAAATTGAGATCTTGTTTATGAGATATAAAAATCCTAACCCTAATCTTTTATTGTGATTAAATGTTTAAGCTAGCATATTTAAATGCTTAAATATAGCTTTAAAGTTCATGTTTAAATTAATCCATGATAATTTAATTACCAATAATTTGATATGAAATTCAAGATTTGGGTTTAAGCTTGATGAAGTGTTTAACGTTAATTGAAGTTTAAGAAAAACTTATTCTAGTGGTAGAAAATGATAATTTTCGTTAATTACTATTTTGTCTATTTAAAGGTTTATGCTTACTAGGTTTTTGGTAAACTTAATTAAGCAAGCCTAAAAATATGGAGAAGGTTTTGATAGCTTAGTTAAGCTATTATAAGGTGTTTGTAATCGCTAGATATGCGTTAGCTTGAAACTAGTGCGAAATATTGCGATAAGTTGCTTACTAGGTTTCGGGGTTTTTCCGACGTAGGTTCGATTGGTCGTTGCGAGATTATATCTATTTTATTCCTCATAATTGTTTGTGTTATGTTGCGCGATCGGGACGATCGGGGTCTAGACTTGGTGTTTTGTAGTTTAGCGACCCTAGTTAGGGTTTTTGGCCGATGTCGTGCGCGATAGATGCGCTAAGTGTGAAGTGCATTTTTCAGGGCGTTATTCTTGCGTTTCGATGTCTTTTTGTCGATGTAGGATATTTAGCTTATGCGATGTGTTTGTGAAATTTTAGGTTCGCAAGCGGGGACTTTGGGCGCTGCGAACAAGGGGAAGCAGGTGGTCGGATTTTCATAGCTCGAGACCATCGGTGAGTAGATTTAACATCTACGGAGAAATCGCCCGTTTGGCGTTATGCGTCGGGGCTGATATGATATGTTAGCTGCATGTTATTGCATATTAGTTGATTTCATATGAACGTCATTGCATAGTATATCTATTGTACCTTGACTTGTACCTGTTGGATATAACACATTACTGACGGTTCATGTTGCACGAGCACTGATTTGTATGCTACACCCACACCGTCGGTAATTTCCATGACACGCATAAACCACCTACGTACGTGATATTGCATTGGGCAGGGATAGTTGAGATAGTGACTCCTATTCCATTTCACGTATATCTTGCTATAGCTACTTGTACATCATGCATACATACTGACATGTACACCCATATATTTTTGCTATAGTTGTATATTCCTTAAGTAGTATTGTTTTGACATGTGATATTGAGACGTTGACTATTGTGCTTATGAAATACATCATACATATTTTCTTACATGTAGATACTTAAACCTTGCTACAATTACATGTACACTTCATATGATGTTGCACTTGTTTTCGGAGGATTTTGGGAACCGCTGGATATATTTTAAAGCTGGATTCATTTTAAAGAGCGGTTTTCCCTTTATATGCTCATATTGATGTTTTATGTTGCGTATATCAGTTTTATATGGATTTTACGCATTGAGATATGGATTTCATGTAATTTATGGATTTGAGAACCGTGGGGTATTTTCAAGAAACTATGTATTGTTTGAAAACCCGGTTTCTCTTGATATGATATTTTGATGCGTCCACCATGAGATTTCTCGGTTCTGAGATTTGTGATATATACCCGATGCGAGGAGTGAGTGAGCCGTGTGCGGGTACATGGTGGGGCCCGGTACGGTTCCCCTCGGCAAGATGTTCGTGGTACAGACGATGAGCCTGGAAAGTGGGCAAGTACCTACCGGTGATTGTATTTGGACTCGGCGGTTATCATGGGGATACCGACCGGAGTGATGTATGACATATCTTCAGGGCCAATCATGGTGACAGCGCCTGAGTTATGAGGATTTACGTATCGATGCTAGACACGGATTTCATGATGTTTCGAGTGTCGGTGTTTGACACTCAGGTTTTCCATGATTTGTACGTATGGTCGGTGGACATACGTGGTTGATATCCTCATATATATATATATATATATATATATATATATATATATATATATATATATATATATATATAGGTACATATAGGTATATGTTTTCATGATGTTTCGGGTGTCGATGTTTGACACTCAGGTTCCATCAGACTTACAGGATGTGAGGGCCGACCTGAGGATGTGGTGCCTGAGGATTTGGGATTTGATGTTTCAGTGAGGGACAATGGTGTTTTCCCATGCTGATGATTTTGCATGAGCTTTTATTATATCATCCCACACACTCAGGATTATTCTAATATGCATTGCTTCATGTAGTTATAGTATCCTGCTGATGTACCTTTACATGATTTTTGCATATCCATACTGCCATACTTATGCTATCAGATTACATGTGCTAGATTTACCGTTGTTTGTGCATACTTGCGATTACAGTATGATGTTAATTACTATTCACGAGTTGGCAACTCAGCCCCGTTGTGCCACAGTATTTTGCAGGACTTACCCTCTGAGTAGTCGCGGCAGGGCGTCTTATCATCTCTACTTTTGCGGATACCGCTACGTTTAGCTGTGAGGCCTTTGCTTTTAAGTGGGTTTGCGGTTATCTGTTTGTACATTGTATATCTTTTTGATTTGATCTAGTATTCTCCATCTACCACTGTTTGTATATGACTTAGAGACGACTTATGAGGATTCAGTGTTATATTATTGTGGTGACTTTGGGTGCCGTGCTCGTGGGAGCCGGTTTTGTGAAAAGTTTACTTCTTTATGCAGTCTTTTCTTTGATATTTCTTCGCTTCGGCGTCGTATACATGTTGTGGTGATTGTCTCCGCCGTTGGGCGTGATTTTGCTCCCATTTGGGATGCTTTATATTTTATCTATGTTGTACCCATTATCGGGGCTAGTTTTTACAAAGGAGGTGCTGCCGAAATTTTCAAGAACGAAAAGTAAACTTAAATATTATTTTACTTGAGAATTTCCGAATGTTTTAAACTATGTTTTTCTCCGTTTATCCAGTTTTGGGTGGTTTAAATTTCTGGGTTTCGGCTTACTTAAATTACGTACACCTGTAGATGTTACGTGGTTTAAGGGCCGGTCATGTGCCTAAATTTTGGGTCGTGACAAAGTTGGTATCAGAGCGCTAGGTTTTACCTTTCGGAGTGTAAGATGACCTTGGTATGATGGAGTAGGTAGCTTAAGCAGAGTGACGTAGCGTGTGTATGTTCTACGGCATACTTACGATACGATACTCCGCCTAAGTAACCTTAGGACTTATTGAAATTCTTTCCGTGATTTTATACATCCTTGTGATTCGATTTCTGTATCCTTATCGAATCTTGTTCAATTTCCAGCCTATATGCCGCCGAAGACTACGAGGGCACAGAGAGCGGCCGCGAGGGCCGAGGTCAGAGTCGACTCGTCTAAGGCGAGGACTGACCAGGGCGGTACGCCTGTTGTACCGGAGCACATTGCTATGTTTGGGGATGATATGCAGGACCTACGCCAGATGATGGGGACTTTAGTTGAGGCCATTAGAGCGCAAGGACAGGCAGCTGTTCCACCCGTTGCAGGGACCACGATGGTACCTACTGCTCCGGTAGTCACAGTTACAGCTCCGGTGGTTATTACCGTGTCGCTGACAGAGTTCATGAGGCTGAGGCCTCCGGTGTTCACTGGCACAGATGCTACAGAGGATCCGTAGTCGTTTATCGACCGGATGGCCAGGATTTGTCGTTCGCTCCGATTCTCCGACGAGAGATGGGTGGAGTTCGCGAGTTTCCGTCTGGAGGGTCTGGCCCAGAAGTGGTGTGAGTCCTTGGAGAGGGGCAGAGCCGCAGGTCTTGCTCCTATGACCTGAGCTGAGTTTGTGACGGTGTTTCTCGCTCGTTTTCTCCCACCGAGTGTCAGGGATGCTCGAGCGTGCCAGTTTGAGTCGTTACGCCAGACTCCGGGGATGACGGTGTCTGAGTATGATGTACTGTTTACCGATCTGTCTGTGTATGCTCCGTACTTAGTGGCGACTGAGAAGATGAGGGTGAAGAGGTTTGTTCGAGGCCTGCTTACCCAGTTGTTCCTAGCCATCAGCATTCAGCATTGCGAGACATATGCGGCAGCGGTGAATACAGCCCATTTGGTGGAGGAGCGTCTATCTGAGTCATCGGTTGTTCCGGAACCGAAGAGGGCTCGTACTGGTATAGCAGCCAGGGGGCAGAGGTTTAGATTCCAAGACAGAGTTTGATCAGACACTGGGAGTAGCAGAGACGTGGGACGTGTGTTCATACCATAATATTGCATTATTATATTCCACATCCTTATTCTTTTTACAAATAAACAGGTGCTTTTGACCCATATCTGCTACATAGTACAGGTTACAGGTTCTTGGATCTAAAACAGTGAAAAAGATAAAAGACGATGCAAAAGTGAGACTACGACTAGCAAACAGAAGGATTTTGATAAAGCCTACACAAAGATAAGTACAAGGCAACGCAAGATCCAAGATTACAAAGCGAACGGTTAAAAGTCCACTGCAATTGTCCACTGGAGATCTGGAAGAAACATAGAAGCTATTTTAATAAAAGAACCAAAGAATAAGGAAGCCCAGAAAGCCCAAAGTCAGCAGAAGAAAAATGAAGACATAAACTCTCCATTGGGCCACGGAACCGCGGCCCAACCCCTGATGAGGCCGCGGTTCCGCGGCCATCCTAAGCCCTTGCTGTCAACAAAATTTACCATATCTTGGGCGGCGCTGAATAGGTCTTCCTAGGGGTATTTTGGTAAAAGCAGATATGTGAGTCAATTGTAACCCTAGGGTTCCTATCCTCTATAAATAGGAACTCTAAATCTTGTATTAGGTCATGCCTCCTTTCATTAATAAAATTCAGATTTCTTTTGGAGAGCATCGATGTCTCTTTTCATATCATCTATTCCGATCTGACAACCCTGTGTAAATGTTTGGAGAGAGCCATCTGTAACGTAAGTAGTTTTATTTAATTGCCCTAGTTTAGATCTTTAATTCCTTGCCCTAGATAGATAGATAGCATGTTCTTCAATTCCCTAATGAGCGAGTAGTCTCCTCGCTTGTTAGGGTTAGCTTTGGGGAAGACTTTTGAGAGATGAGATCTCTCATCCCTTTCTTACCCATCACACGTTTTTATAGGACTCCATGCATACATGCACACACCGCTCCCTACGGCACCCTATCCCTCGAGGTAGCGGTGATACCGTAGTATAAAGGCCCGGTTGAGCGTGTTTTCCATGGAGGTTAGGGTAAGGATCGATAAAAGAAGGACAAGAACCTAGAGGAAGAAACATCTTCCCGAATGGTTCTAATCCACTTTATTGATAATTACCATAACTCCTCATAGATCTTAATTTGGGTATAGAAAGCGGTGAGATTTATTTACATTTCCAAACCTACCCTAAACCTAACCCTAGCAAGATTTAGATCTAGATTAATTTAATTTTCAATCAATCCGTTCACACCGTTCGGAATTAACTCGTTAGAGCGATTAGGAAATTCACAACATCCCTGTGGACCGACCCGTACTCACCGGCTAGCTACCAAGCGACGCCGTTCTTGATTGCGGTTACTAAATATTTTTTATCAATCAACGTGGCCAGTTATTCAGCACTTTTTCCCATGAGGGTCAGCCGTTGACATGTGGGTGTTTTGGATGTGGCAGTTTACAGCACCTCGTGAGGGATTGAACCGTGATACGTCAGAGAGGGCCAGCCGTACCCCAGGTTACCTTACCACCTTCTCCGCCTCAGAGAGCGTTGCCTCTTATGCCTGTTGTTGCACCGCGTTAGACTCCTGTTCAGAGAGGTCTTGGTCGTGGTAGTTTTGTGCCGAGGGGACGAGGTGGCCGAGGCAGAGGACAGCCAGTTGCCGGTAGAGGGCAGGCTCGGGTGTTTGCTGATTGAATGATTTTGCGTGCTCGCGCTTTCTAAAAGATAGATCAAAAATATTTGTAACCGCAATCAAGAACGGCGTCGCTTTGCAGCTAGCCGGTGAGTACGGGTCGGTCCACAGGGATGTTGTGAATTTCCGATTCGTTCTTACGAGTTAATTCCGAAGGGTGTTCGGAGTTATTAAATCTAAAAACCTAATTATTCTAGTGCAATTAATTAAATCTATTCTTGCTATGGCTAGGTTTAGGGATGATTTGGAAATGGTAGTAAATCTCAACGCTTTCTTTACCCGAATGAAGATCTGTGAGGAGTTATGGTAATTATCAATAAAGTGGATTAGATCCGTTCGGGAAGGTGTTCCTTCCTCTAGGTTCTTGTCCTTCCTTTAGAGATCCTTACCCTAACCTCCATGGAAAACATCACACCCGGGCCTTTATACTACGGTATCACCGCTACCTCGAGGGATAGAGTGCCGTAGGGAGCGGTATGTGCATGTATGCATGGAGTCCTATTGTAAATATTTGATGGGTAAGAAAGGGATGAGAGATCTCATCTCTCAAAATCCTTCCCAAAAGCTAAACCCTAAACAAGTTCCTAGGGCATGAAATTAAATCTACCTAGGGCAAGGAATTAAAATCTACTCTAGGGCAAGAAATTAAATTACTTACAGATGGCTCTCTCCAAACATCAAAGCAGGGTTGTCAGATCTGAATTTCTGAATTAAAGAGAGGCACCGATGCTCTCCAAAAGATTTCTAAATTTTATTAATGAAGGGAGGCATGAAAAGAATACAATGATTTGGGCTTCTATTTATAGGAGATAGAAACCCTAGGTTACAATTGATTTGCATGTCTACATTTACCAAAATATCCTTAGGAAGACCTAGTCAAAGTAGACTTCAAACTTTGGTAAAATTTTATGTCTCTTTAAAAGAAAGTATTGGGCCTTGGATCTTTGGGCTTCCTTATTATTTGGTTCTTTATTAAAATAGCTTATATGTTTCTTCCAGATCTCCAGTGAATAATTGCGGTGGGCTTTTAACCGTTCGCTTTGTAATCTTTGACCTTGCATTGCCTTGTACTTTGTGAATTTTATCTTTGATGTAGGCTTGATCAAGAGTCTTCTATTTGTTGGTCAAAGTCCACTTTTTCATCGTCTTTACATCGTTTTCACTGTTTTCTGTCTAAGAACCTGTAACCTGTAACATGAAGCAGACATGCGTCAAAAGCACCTGTTTTCATTGTAAAATGCATAAGAATGGGGAATAGAAAATGCAATATTATGGTATGAACAAATACCCCCAAACTTATCTTTTGCTCGTCCTCGAGCAAACTTATTTTTTTATTCTCTACAAAAACCTAACCGCACTTTCGCAGGGAGACGCGATTGCACTGAGCACGTGCAACAAGCCGTTAAACCTCTAGGTGTCCCTAGTAGGAGGAGTGTTGTCTCCTGAGGGTTTTCAGCGGATTACACCCACAAAATCCTATCAATTTGGCTTTTCGACTTTTGTTCTCCAATTAGGTTTTCTAACAAAGAATTCTATTATCGTCGACCCGCAAATTATCCACCCATATTCTTCACACTTCCTCATTATTTAACTTAAGATTATATATATCCTATAGACTTACTTAGCTTTCGGCATCTCTTAAGTTTTCCTTCTAGGGTTACATCTCCACTTAGGAATTTTTATCAACTCTACTAAAGATACAAGTTCTATTCTTCATTCCTTTCTCTTATCTAAACTCTAATCACATATCCCTACGTGTGTGTATAAATCACCCCTACACTTGGAAATTCAAATCAAGCAATCATTCTCTCGTCTGTTGTCCAAAGTACTCATTAGTAGGTGAATTTTTAAATGAAATTTGCTTGCACATCCTTCATGCGACCATTAATACTTCTTGAGGTACCAACGACCGATTACAAAATGCGTTTGCACTTTAAAGCATACTTCCTAGTCTTTGCAACACCCAAGGCTTTAGCAGTGACTCCCAAACCAGTTGGTCTAAGGCACTAGGTGATGAAGCACCCTCGCTAAATATTTTTCTATTTTTGCAGCCTTAAATAATCACAAAAACCAGTGTCCATTTTTTTTTCTTTATTCACACTTTTTCATACTAAGGACTTTAGACAAGAGCATTTCAAGGTCTCTTCTACTATTCCAAGTTTCAAGGTGCGTGATTGTGCAAATTGTAGGGTATACATTTTCAGAATCTAGACTTAAGCTAGGAACTATTTTTCAAACTTATACTCTAATAAGAACATCAATACTCTTCCCTTGTTTCGACTTAGCCCAAGAAGTGAACCCAAAATTTGCCTATTTCCAAATAAACTACAAGGCATATACTTTCTACTGTTAAACTTTAAGGAATGTTATTTTTTAGGGTTTTTAATTTACTAAGTCTAAGATCTAGTTGTTCCTAGCCAGTTACCCTATTTGTCAAACTCAAGTCAATTAGCCAAAATTGAATACATTAATTTTTATAATTTTTGAAATTTTTCAAATTTTTATGGGTTTTCAAATAAATATGCAAATGCAAAAATATGTACAAATGAATGCAAAGGAAGAAGACGTACCGAGCATACCCCCAAACTTGAACTTGACAGTGTCCTCACTGTCATGCTAAACCAAGAGGGTCAAAATACCGGCACACCCCTGTTTATTTATTTATAATTTTTTTTTTTTAATGTTTTGAAATTTTATTTTTTTATTTTTTTTTATAGAAAAAGAAAACAAAAATATATACATATATACAAAGATTCCCCCCAAACTTAAGCTTGGCCTTACACAAGCCAAAGGTTAGCACCAACCATTCAAAGATCTTATCATGGTAATGGTAGAGTTGGTGCAAAAATGGGATGGAAAGAAAAGATATGAAAAGCACGCGAGACCGTGTGGAAAGAAGAATGGTAGAATATGGTCTCGGTGGGGGAGAAGAAAGACGGAAAGAAGAAGGAAGTGGAGTGCGATCTTGAGGGTGTAAATTGAGTGAATAAATTAGCGCAATTTGCGATGACCGATGTGTTAAAAGCGATTGCGCTAACCTACCAACTCGTCGGGAAATGGGGTCAAATCCCTCAAGATTCGCAAGAAAACATGGGTACGCCGAACTTGGTATAGGAGATGAAAGCGTAACGGTCATTTGTTCGGTCGGAACAATGGGAAAGACGAAAGGGAGTGAATTAGGGATAGTATAATTCTCACCGTAGTAAACTGTGTCGAACTGGAAAGATTCCATCAATGTTTCGAAACGACTGTAAGCAACCGAGTCTGAAGGATTAACTAATTCATCTGAAAATGCAAAGGACTCAAACTCGGGCGGTGAGACATCAACATCGTCCGAAAAAGTGAAACACTCGTAAGTGTCATCGGCTGTGGGAACTGTGTCAGATTCAAAGGAAAAGTTTTCAAGCTCACAGTCGTCAGGCGTGAAATGAGGCGTGGTCGGAACGATGGAAAAGAGGGAGGGTGATTTAGGTAAAGGTTCAAGAGGATGAATTGGAAAATCCGACACATCAAAGAAAAATGGTTCAACCTCAATATGATCCTCACCACTCTCCTCAATATTATCCTCATAATTCTCCTCAATATTCAACTCATCCATGCCATTATCATCAAAATCAAGACGCATATGAGATTCGGGAGAAACATTTAATAACTCGGGATGATGATTTGAACATAAAATCTCAAGTAAATCGACAGGTTCATCATCCGAAATATTCCCGGCGTCTATATCCTCAATCAAGTGAAAATCAATTTCTTTAGACACCTCATCAAAAGCATGGATATCTATCGATTTAGGTTCTAGAGTGGAGGTGTAAAAGTCAAACGGATTAGGTGCTGTTTCACTCGAAAGGGGTTCCTCACAATCTGGCAAATCAAACACTACAAATTCGCTCAACTCATCTTTATTTTCAACAGGTGAACTATTTAGGGCAATCGATGGAAAACAGGAGTTGTGGGCTGCAATTGGGTAAGGGTAGGTTTGATTTGAAAATCCTCTCTCATTCTCACTCTGTCCAACTGCCGCCTCATACATTGAAAAATTTGGAGCTAGCGGGAAACTAGCTACCGGTTCAGCAGGTTGCATAAGGGTGGCCACGGACGCTTCCATATTCCTAACCATTTTGTTTGTTGCTGCGATATACGCCTCCAACGCCTCTTCCAGACTAGACTTTGGTGGTGAGGGGGTTTCAGTAAAAGATTCAAAATGGTGTGGATATGCAAAACTCCCAATAGGCTGTGTAAAAACGTTGTCTAGTGAAGGTGGGAAGGTTGGGTATGACTGGTAGGAAGTGGGTGATTGTACTGGGGTAGGGTCAACATGTGGATAAAAAGGTGAATAATCATGCGGGCCCCTATAACTAGATGTGTGGAGAGGGGTGAAAGATCGGCTGCGAGATTGAGCAATATGCTCAGCAATGGACATCGGCCTAGGAGTTACAGCAGGACTTGGAAGAGTGGTATCAACATATGCAGGTGGTAAAGGTTGACTAGGTTGACACAAAGTGGGTTGAAAAGTCAAACTATTTCTCCTAGACTCCTCTATGTGATCTTTCAAAGATTTTTTAGGCATGGAAGGATCGTCTTTAAATTGACCGAACACATTGACATATGACGCAAAATTAGGTTCGGGATACCAAAGTTCGGCTAATGATTTTTTATGTGGGGTACCCATGTTGTAAGAAAGGTGACACAAAGGAAGGTTGGATGGTGCAAGGATTTATTTGGGGCTAAAGTTTGCAAGTTCTCTAATAAAAATTTTCCTTTTTCTTTTTCTTTGTTTGAAAATTTGTTGCGAAAAGATTTTTAATTAAAGATGTGCAACTGAAAATATATTACCTGCAATCAGTTATTATCTTAAGCATATCACAAGAATCTTTATTTGGAAAAATTGTTGCAAAAAGATATTCGAGGAAAAGATATGCAACAACAAAATATTTCTTGCAATCAATTTAGTTCAAGCGGGCCCAAAAATCCTGCACAAGACTTGTTATATGGAAGGGGGAATATTTTTAAGGCGCACAAAATCCTGCAGGAATATTTCAGAAAAGATATATTTATATTTGCAGAAGAGAAAGAGCGGAGCTTACAGAAAAATTTTCGCCAGATGATCCCTCGAGATCACCGCCCTTCCGCGGCCAATGGGAGATCACCACCGCGGTTCCGCGGTGAAGAAGTGGGCGAGGGTCCCCAGAATTTTTCCCGTACGATGACTCGACAAGATGGCCGCGTTTCCGCGGCCTAAAGTGGGATTTGGCCGCGGAAACGCGGCGGGGTGGGCGGTTCAAGGGTCCAAAAGTTTTCTGCTGTTCTGTTGTTTAAAATCCCTTCTGTTCCGATACTTTGTTTCCTGTTTTGCTTTCTAAAAATCTCCAGATCCGAATTTGTATATCCTGCAAAAATTCAACCACAAAGTATCCCTTCCAAAAATAACAAATGATATATATTTTTCTATTTTTTGATTTTTTTAGATTTTTATGATTTTTTAATTTTAAAATTAACCCGAAATTACGAAAAGAAAATTCTACGCCATCCCCGGCAACGGCGCCATTTGATTGAATGATTTTGCGTGCTCGCGCTTTCTAAAAGATAGATCAAAAATATTTGTAACCGCAATCAAGAACGGCGTCGCTTTGCAGCTAGCCGGTGAGTACGGGTCGGTCCACAGGGATGTTGTGAATTTCCGATTCGTTCTTACGAGTTAATTCCGAAGGGTGTTCGGAGTTATTAAATCTAAAAACCTAATTATTCTAGTGCAATTAATTAAATCTATTCTTGCTATGGCTAGGTTTAGGGATGATTTGGAAATGGTAGTAAATCTCAACGCTTTCTTTACCCGAATGAAGATCTGTGAGGAGTTATGGTAATTATCAATAAAGTGGATTAGATCCGTTCGGGAAGGTGTTCCTTCCTCTAGGTTCTTGTCCTTCCTTTAGAGATCCTTACCCTAACCTCCATGGAAAACATCACACCCGGGCCTTTATACTACGGTATCACCGTTACCTCGAGGGATAGAGTGCCGTAGGGAGCGGTATGTGCATGTATGCATGGAGTCCTATTGTAAATATTTGATGGGTAAGAAAGGGATGAGAGATCTCATCTCTCAAAATCCTTCCCAAAAGCTAAACCCTAAACAAGTTCCTAGGGCATGAAATTAAATCTACCTAGGGCAAGGAATTAAAATCTACTCTAGGGCAAGAAATTAAATTACTTACAGATGGCTCTCTCCAAACATCAAAGCAGGATTGTCAGATCTGAATTTCTGAATTAAAGAGAGGCACCGATGCTCTCCAAAAGATTTCTAAATTTTATTAATGAAGGGAGGCATGAAAAGAATACAATGATTTGGGCTTCTATTTATAGGAGATAGAAACCCTAGGTTACAATTGATTTGCATGTCTACATTTACCAAAATATCCTTAGGAAGACCTAGTCAAAGTAGACTTCAAGCTTTGGTAAAATTTTATGTCTCTTTAAAAGAAAGTATTGGGCCTTGGATCTTTGGGCTTCCTTATTATTTGGTTCTTTATTAAAATAGCTTCTATGTTTCTTCCAGATCTCCAGTGAATAATTGCGGTGGGCTTTTAACCGTTCGCTTTGTAATCTTGGACCTTGCATTGCCTTGTACTTTGTGAATTTTATCTTTGATGTAGGCTTGATCAAGAGTCTTCTATTTGTTGGTCAAAGTCCACTTTTTCATCGTCTTTACATCGTTTTCACTGTTTTCTGTCTAAGAACCTGTAACCTGTAACATGAAGCAGACATGCGTCAAAAGCACCTGTTTTCATTGTAAAATGCATAAGAATGGGGAATAGAAAATGCAATATTATGGTATGAACAAATACCCCCAAACTTATCTTTTGCTCGCCCTCGAGCAAACTTATTTTTTTATTCTCTACAAAAACCTAACCGCACTTTCGCAGGGAGACGCGATTGCACTGAGCACGTGCAACAAGCCGTTAAACCTCTAGGTGTCCCTAGTAGGAGGAGTGTTGTCTCCTGAGGGTTTTCAGCGGATTACACCCACAAAATCCTATCAATTTGGCTTTTCGACTTTTGTTCTCCAATTAGGTTTTCTAACAAGGAATTCTATTATCGTCGACCCGCAAATTATCCACCCATATTCTTCACACTTCCTCATTATTTAACTTAAGATTATATATATCCTATAGACTTACTTAGCTTTCGGCATCTCTTAAGTTTTCCTTCTAGGGTTACATCTCCACTTAGGAATTTTTATCAACTCTACTAAAGATACAAGTTCTATTCTTCATTCCTTTCTCTTATCTAAACTCTAATCACATATCCCTACGTGTGTGTATAAATCACCCCTACACTTGGAAATTCAAATCAAGCAATCATACTCTCGTCTGTTGTCCAAAGTACTCATTAGTAGGTGAATTTTTAAATGAAATTTGCTTGCACATCCTTCATGCGACCATTAATACTTCTTGAGGTACCAACGACCGATTACAAAATGCGTTTGCACTTTAAAGCATACTTCCTAGTCTTTGCAGCACCCAAGGCTTTAGCAGTGACTCCCAAACCAGTTGGTCTAAGGCACTAGGTGATGAAGCATCCTCGCTAAATATTTTTCTATTTTTGCAGCCTTAAATAATCACAAAAACCAGTGTCCATTTTTTTTTTCTTTATTCACACTTTTTCATACTAAGGACTTTAGACAAGAGCATTTCAAGGTCTCTTCTACTATTCCAAGTTTCAAGGTGCGTGATTGTGCAAATTGTAGGGTATACATTTTCAGAATCTAGACTTAAGCTAGGAACTATTTTTCAAACTTATACTCTAGTAAGAACATCAATACTCTTCCCTTGTTTCGACTTAGCCCAAGAAGTGAACCCAAAATTTGCCTATTTCCAAATAAACTACAAGGCATATACTTTCTACTGTTAAATTTTAAGGAATGTTATTTTTTAGGATTTTTAATTTACTAAGTCTAAGATCTAGTTGTTCCTAGCCAGTTACCCTATTTGTCAAACTCAAGTCAATTAGCCAAAATTGAATACATTAATTTTTATAATTTTTGAAATTTTTCAAATTTTTATGGGTTTTCAAATAAATATGCAAATGCAAAAATATGTACAAATGAATGCAAAGGAAGAAGACGTACCGAGCATACCCCCAAACTTGAACTTGACAGTGTCCTCACTGTCATGCTAAACCAAGAGGGTCAAAATACCGGCACACCCCTGTTTATTTATTTATAATTTTTTTTTTTTTAATGTTTTGAAATTTTATTTTTTTATTTTTTTTTATAGAAAAAGAAAACAAAAATATATACATATATACAAAGATTCCCCCCAAACTTAAGCTTGGCCTTACACAAGCCAAAGGTTAGCACCAACCATTCAAAGATCTTATCATGGTAATGGTAGAGTTGGTGCAAAAATGGGATGGAAAGAAAAGATATGAAAAGGACGGCAGTTTGAGGTTGTGTGTGGATTATCGTCAATTGAACCGAGTTACGGTGCGGAATAGGTATCCTTTACCTCGCATTGACGATTTATTTGATCAGCTCCAGGGTGCGAAACATTTTTCTAAGATTGATTTGCGTTCGGGTTATCATTAGTTGCGGGTTCGGAATGATAACATTCCGAAGACTGCTTATCGTACGCGCTATGGGCATTATGAGTTTTTGGTGATGTCGTTCGGACTCACCAATGCGCCAGCAGCATTCATGGATCTTATGAACCGGATTTTCAGGCCGTTCCTCGACCAGTTTATTATTTTGTTTATTGATGACATACTGGTCTACTCTAGGAGTCGTGAGGAGCATGAGCACTTGAGGATTGCTTTGCAGATATTGAGAGAGCACCAGCTATATGCTAAATTCTCAAAGTGCGCATTTTGGCTTGATAGTGTGGACTTCCTGGGTCATGTGGTGACTGGTGATGGTATTCTGGTGGACCCGAGAAAGATCGAGACTGTACAGCTTTGGCCCAGACCTGTATCGGTGACTGAGGTCCGCAGCTTTTTGGGCTTAGCTGGTTATTATCGCCGTTTTGTGCGGGATTTCTCGAGTATCGCTGCACCGCTGACTGGAATGACCGGGAAGGGAGTTCTTTTTCTTTGGACTGATGCGTGCGAGCAGAGTTTTCAGCAGTTGAAGACTCGGTTGACGACGACACTAGTTTTATCTTTGCCTTCTGGATCGGGCGGCTATGTTGTTTTTTGTGATGCTTCTCGAGTGGGGCTTGGCTGTGTATTGCAGCACGATAGAGTGATTGCTTATGCTTCTAGGCAGCTGAAGAAGCACGAGCAGAATTACCCCACTTACGATCTTGAGATGGCTGCGGTGGTCTTTGCGTTGAAGATTTGGAGACACTACTTGTACGAGGAGTCGTGTCAGATATTCACGGATTACAAAAGCTTGAAGTACATCTTCCAGCAGCGGGATCTGAATCTGAGACAGTGCCGTTGGATGGAGCTAGTGAAGGATTATGATTGTGAGATCCTTTATCACCCGGGCAAGGCGAATGTGGTAGCTGATGCTTTGAGTCGTAGGCCCGGGGGTAGCTTGTCCCAGTTGAGCGCAGTTCAGCATCAATCTTCTGCATATTTGCATCTCTTGTGTGATGGTAGAGTGCAGTTCGAGTTCACTTCCGCTGGGGGACAGCTTGCTCATGTCCGCGCCTATCCACTACTATTTGAGCGTATCCGTGAGGCGCAGCCCAGTGATGCCCGTTTGACTGAGATTCTTGAGCTTGTTCAGCAGGGAAGAGTTTCGGAGTTCATGATTGATAACCGGGGTGTGCTACGATGAGGGACTCGCTTGTGTGTACCAGATGCTGATGGCTTGAGACGCGAGATCCTAGAGCAGGCACATCTGTCGGCCTTTAGCGTTCATCCAGGTTCCACTAAGATGTACCGTGACTTGAGGGACTTTTACTGGTGGGAAGGGATGAAGCGTGATATATCGGACTTCGTTTCGAGATGCCTGACCTGTCAGCAAATCAAGGCTGAGCATCAGAGACCGGCTGGAGAGTTGCAGCTTTTACCCGTTCCGGAGTGGAAATGGAAGCAGATTTCCATGGACTTTATTGTGGGTCTACCCAGGACCAGTCGAGGGTATGACTCCATTTGGGTGATTGTTGACCGGTTGACGAAAGCGGCTCACTTCCTTCCAATGAAGACCACTTTCGGTTATGCTCAGTATGCTTAGTTGTACATAGATGAGATTGTGCGTTTGCACGGTGTTCCCACATGCATAATATCTGACAGAGGAACCCAGTTTACTAGCCGCCTTTGGCAGAAGCTTCAGGAAGCTTTGGGTACCCGGTTGAGTTTTAGTACCGCTTTTCATCCATAGACCGATGGCCAGTCGGAGCGGACTATACAGACTCTGGAGGATATACTCCGTGCATATGTGCTTGATTTTGGTGGCAGTTGGGATCGTCACTTGCCATTGATTGAGTTCTCCTACAACAACAGCTTTCAGGAGACTATTCAGATGGCACCTTTTGAGGCTTTGTATGGTAGGAAGTGTCGATCGCCAGTCTGTTGGACCGAACTCAGCGAGAGTAGAGTTTTGGGACCACAGCTAATTCAGGAGACTACGGAGAAGATCCAGCTGATTCAAGACAGGATGAGAGCAGCCCAGTGCAGGCAAAAGTTTTATGCTGACCGTCGTCGTCGCAGACTTGAGTTCGCAGTGGGGGATCATATATTCCAGAGGATTTCTCCGATGAAGGGCGTTATGCGATTTGGGAAGAGGGGGAAGCTCAGTCCCAGATTTGTTGGTCCCTTCGAGATCCTTGAGCGAGTGGGTTCTGTTGCTTATCGTTTGGCACTCCCGCCTAGTTTTCCTGATGTGCACCCCGTTTTCCATATGTCGATGCTTCGTAGATATCTTCATGATCCTTCTCACATGATTCAGCATGAGACCGTTCAGCTTGAGCGCGATCTTTCGTTCACCGAGCAGCCGGTAGTTATTTTGGATCGGCAGGTGAAGAAACTTCTGTCAAAGGTCTTACCATCTGTGAAGGTTTTTTGGCATAGCCCGACTAGTGAAGAGATCACTTGGGAGGCCGAGAGAGAGAGATGCGGAAGAAATTCCCTCATATCTTTGAAGGTACGCGTAGTTAAATTTTGATTCGGGGACCGAATTTCTATAAGGGGGGAGATTGTAACGTTTTAGAAATCGTTATGCGAATTTTTCCGTTTTAGGGCAAAATAGTCGGTATCTTCCGTTTTAACCTGATTTTGTTCAAACGTCCGTATAAACTTATCGACACCTAGTTTAGCTAAAATAAAGCTTGTGCGCGAACTTTGGGGGTATATGGGAGGTTTTGGTTCAGATAGATTTTTTCCCAAATAAAATATTATTTTAAGCGGTAAATTGTGCACGTAAATCGGGAAATTTCTTCTCTTGAGAATAAATTAAACTTTATCACTAGAAAATTTTGGAAGCTTCTTTTTAAATATCTAGATATTTTTAGAGTGCAAAAGGTTTTGAATTAAAAAAGAAAAGAAAAGAAAGAAAGGTGGCAAAATGCATTTAATGAAACATTTATTGTTAATTCTTGCTAGAATTTTCCATACACTTTGCACAAACCCCCCCTTCTTCAATGGCCGAGCACTCGCCTTGCTGCCCTCTTCTCTTTCCCTTCTCATTTCTTCATTTGTGAGCTCCAAAAATTTATCAAAAATCCCAAAATAATCCCACAAATTCATAAATAAATCATTTCCCATTATTCTTCGTCTGTAATCTAGCTCGGATCTTCATGAAAAAGCATCATTTTGGAGGGTTAATTTTGGTGATGTTGCAAAATTGAGATCTTGTTTATGAGGTATAAAAATCCTAACCCTAATCTTTTATTGTGATTAAATGTTTAAGCTAGCTTATTTAAATGCTTAAATATAGCTTTAAAGTTCATGTTTAAATTAATCCATGATAATTTAATTACCAATAATTTGATATGAAATTCAAGATTTGGGTTTAAGCTTGATAAAGTGTTTAACGTTAATTGAAGTTTAAGAAAAACTTATTCTAGTGGTAGAAAATGATAATTTTCGTTAATTACTATTTTGTCTATTTAAAGGTTTATGCTTATTAGGCTTTTGGTAAACTTAATTAAGCAAGCCTAAAAATATGGAGAAGGTTTTGATAGTTTAGTTAAGCTATTATAAGGTGTTTGTAATCACTGGATATGCGTTAGCTTGAAACTAGTGCGAAATATTGCGATAAGTTGGTTACTAGGTTTCGGGGTTTTTCCGACGTAGGTTCGATTGGTCGTTGCGAGGTTATATCTATTTTATTCCTCATAATTGTTTGTGTTATGTTGCGCGATCGGGACGATCGGGGTCTAGACTTGGTGTTTTGTAGTTTAGCGACCCTAGTTAGGGTTTTTGGCCGATATCGTGCGCGATAGATGCGCTAAGTGCGCGGTGCATTTTTCAGGGCGTTATTCTTGCATTTCGATGTCTTTTTGTCGATGTAGGATATTTATCTTATGCGATGTGTTTGTGAAATTTTAGGTTCGCAAGCGGGGACTTCGGGCGCTGCGAACAAGGGGAAGCAGGTGGTCGGATTTTCATAGCTCGAGACCATCGGTGAGTAGATTTAACATCTACGGGGAAATCTCCAGTATGGTGTTATGCGTCGGGGCTGATATGATATGTTAGCTGCATATTATTGCATATTAGTTGATTTCATATGAACGTCATTGCATAGTATATCTATTGTACCTTGACTTGTACCTGTTGGATATAACACATTACTGACGGTTCATGTTGCACAAGCACTGATTGTATGCTACACCCACACCGTCGGTAATTGCCATGACATGCACAAACCACCTACATACGTGATATTGCATTGGGCAGGGATAGTTGAGATAGTGACTCTTATTCCATTTCACGTATATCTTGCTATAGCTACTTGTACATCACGCATACATACTGACCTGTACACCCATATATTTTTGCTATAGTTGTATATTCCTTAAGTAGTATTGTTTTGACATGTGATATTGAGACGTTGACTATTGTGCTTATGAAATACATCATACATATTTGCTTACATGTAGATACTTAAACCTTGCTACAATTACATGTACACTTCATATGATGCTGCACTTGTTTTCGGAGGATTTTGGGAACCGCTGGATATATTTTAAAGCTGGATTCATTTTAAAGAGCGGTTTTCCCTTTATATGCTCATATTGATATTTTATGTTGCGTATATCAGTTTTATATGAATTTTACGCATTGAGATATGGATTTCATGTGATTTATGGATTTGAGAACCGTGGGGGTTTTTTCAAGAAACTATGTATTGTTTGAAAACCCGGTTTCTCTTGATATGGTATTTTGATGCGTCCACCATGAGATTTCTCGGTTCTGAGATTTGTGATATATACCCGATGCGAGGAGTGAGTGGGCCGTGTGCAGGTACATGGTGGGGCCCGGTATGGTTCCCCTCGGCAAGATGTTCGTGGTACAGACGATGATCCTGGAAGGTGGGCAAGTATCTACCGGTGATTGTATTTGGACTCGGCGGTTATCATGGGGATACCGACCGGAGTGATGTATGACATATCTTCAGGGCCAATCATGGTGACAGCGCCTGAGTTATGAGGATTTACGTGTCGATGCTAGACACGGGTTTCATGATGTTTCGAGTGTCGGTGTTTGACACTCAGGTTTTCCATGATTTGTACGTATGGTCGGTGGACATACGTGGTTGATATCCTCATACTTATACACACACACACACACATACAGGTATATGTTTTCATGATGTTTCGGGTGTCGATGTTTGACACTCAGGTTCCATGAGACTTACAGGATGTGAGGGCCGACCTGAGGATGTGGTGCCTGAGGATTTGGGATTTGATGTTTCAGTGAGGGACACTGGTGTTTTCCCATGCTGATGATTTTGCATGAGATTTTATTATATCATCCCACACACTCAGGATTATTCTGATATGCATTGCTTCATGTAGTTGTAGTACCCTGCTGATGTACCTGTTCCCGCCAAAAATTTCTGCGCAAAAGAGTCCAAGGTATCAAATGGCAGCGATACGCTTAAGGAAATGCGAACCAATACCTTCCGGCTTGTATTTTGATAAGTTCCCGAAGGAGGAACTATTAAATTCTGATGGTATTGGAAGCATCTCGAAAATCCCTTCGATTTGATATATTATGGGCCTCATAATTCATCCGGGATCAAAAGCTATGAGGCATCATGTGTCCACACGTGATGGACCTTTAAGAACCCGCTGGAGGAGTTAAAAGATATAATAAAAACTCAGAAAAGATCCCAATGGGGCATCACGTGCTCACACGTGACCATGGGTCACGTGCAGACACGTGATGGGCTTTTAAAGCCTCTAAAATAATGAATATAATTTAATTCTAAAAGTCAGAAGTTACCTCAATGAGGTATCACGTGCTCACACGTGACCAAGGGTCACGTGTTGACACATGATAGTTAAAACTGAAGCATAAACAAGCGGCCGTTCAAGAACTCAATTGGGGGTCACGTGCTCCCACGTGACCAAGGGTCGCGTGTCAGCACGTGACTGGTTTCGAAAGCCTTACAGTTAATAGAATTAAATTCTAAAAGCTTCTAAATCTTTCCAAATGGAAAAGGATTATGGGGACCGTTGGATTAAAGATCTAAGGGTGATTAAATATCACCAATTTATGGAAAAATCCTAGACAAGGAAAGATCTCCCCAAATCTCACCGAAATAACAAACAGAATATCTTTTGGATTTAAAATCCAACGGTGAATAAAATTCACTGAATGATCTAAAGGATCATATTAATGATGAAAGTAAATCAAATCTCTCATGAAATCAAATCAAATCTTTCAATGAGAGATTTGCTAAACAAATTGATTCTCTTCCTTCTCCTATAAATAGGAACCAAGAAAAGAAGAGAATGGATCTACTTTTTTGAGAGAAAAACAGAGAGAGGAGAATTTAATTCTCAAGAGGAAAGAAAAGAAAGGAGAATTTAATTCTCAACAAAGAAAACCCTAGGTGAGAAAAGAAAGGGAATCAAAACTTCAAACAGAGAATTTAATTCTCAAAATCCAAGAGTTTAACTCTTATACAAAAAAGAACTTAGTTCTTCTTCTGGTTGAAGATCTGCACAGAGCACATCTCCCCATAACTTGAGAATTTAATTCTCATCGGGTCGAGATCCTGCCATGCAGATCCTAAACTTAGAAGGGGAATTGAGTTTTGAGAATTTAATTCTCCTAAAACAAAACTAGGGTTTAACCCTAATCAAGAATTTAATTCTTTTACATATCTGGGAATTTAATTCCTTTAAAAAGAAATCAGGGTTTTATCCTAAATAAGAATTTAATTCTTTCACAATAGGAATTTAATTCCTCCAAAATCATAATTAGGGTTTAACCCTATAGAGAATTCAATTCTTAAAAGATCTCTGTTCATGAAAAGAACTAGGGTCACGTGCCCCCACGTGACCCTTGAAAAGATCCCCTGCAAAGAACTTTGAAGCATCACCTCACGTGCTCCCACGTGACTCCCAAAACGCAAAAAGAAAAAGCAAAGGAAATGAAAGCTTTGGGCGCTCTCACGTGTTATCACGTGACCCCTCAGCAAATGCTTTAACAATTGGCGCACAGATCCCCATCACGTGCCAACACGTGATGTTCCAAAATAAAAATAAAAGTGTTTAACACTTATTCGCAGATTTGAGGATAAAACAAAGAAGATCTGGCTCCACATTTAGGGCGCCCTCACGTGTCACCACGTGACCCCTAATGAGCATTCTAACAGACCAGAGCGGGGGCCTCCATCACGTGCTCACACGTGATGGCCGTCAGAATTAAATGAGTTAAACACTGATCTGCAGAATAAAATAAGGGAAATCAGGGCGCTCTCACGTGTCCACACGTGACCCCTCTCTCCTTAGTGTTTAACACTAATCTGAAGACTCTATTTCCAGTGTTTAACACTGATTTGCTTTAGTGTTTAACACTAATTTGAAATCTCTGTTTGCAGTGTTTAATACTGATTTGCTTTAGTGTTTAACACTAATTTGAAAGCCCCGTTGCTAGTGTTTAACACTGATTATCTTTTAGTGTTAAACACTAACTTGCTAATCTTAATTCCAGTGTTCAACACTGTTGGTCTTTAGTGTTTAACACTAACTTTAGCCCAATTGGCTAAGTTTCTAGAGGCAAAGCCTCTCCTTCAATGAGCCAACAAAGGGCCAATATTTCAAACATAATTGGACTTAGCCCAAACTGGCCATAAGTCCTCAAATCATCTTGAACTGAGCACATCTGCTCTTTCAACCAACTCATTGGTTCAAGGGTACATCTCTGAACTCCTCTGATATTTGTCGTTGTAATCCTTCAACGTCTTCAGAGAGGTGACGGGTCCCGACGACCACACATCAAGACGGATTGTGGGGTCCTTAAACCCACGGACTTATGCGTCCTTAAACTAAAATACGGACTGTGGGGTCCTTAAACCCACGGACTTATGCGTCCTTAAACTACCTATGGACCACCACGTCCCTAAACTGGAACATGGACCACTATGTCCCTAAACTGGAAATGGACCACCATGTCCCTAAACTGTCAATGGACCACCATGTCCCTAAACTGGAACAATAGAGCCCAAACGCTCTTTTGTCGGATCTAAACGATCCCGTTAAGTTGATCTTAGTCTCAAACTGGACTAACGTATCCTTAACAAACGTTTAAGTTGATCTTAGCCTTAAATACGGCTAACGTGTCCTTAAACCCTCAAACAGACTTTAGTCCCAAATTGGACTACAGGTCTCCCAACCAACTTTGGTTCAAGGGTACATCTCTGAACTCCTCTGACATCTGTCGTAATGCTCTTTTGTCGGATCTAAACGATCCTGTTAAGCTGATCTTAGTCTCAAATTGGACTAACGTATCCTTAACAAACGTTTAAGTTGATCTTAGCCTCAAATATGGCTAACGTGTCCTTAAACCAAACCCCCAAACCCAAATCTAAGAAAATACGGATTTGGACTAATCCACGTCCTACGGGCGACAGCATAAATTTGTCTCCGTACACAATCCACAGGCAAGCACAAACAAAACAAACACCCACGACACGAAGTGATCAGCTGGAGAAGGAGAAAGTTGTTACCGCGATGCGGTAGCGTAATTAACTGCAGGGGATTGCGCCTGCAGGGAAGAGCGTCCCCACAATCAAAAACCCCTCAAACGAGGGGGAATCTGACGAAGTCTGCTACGTCGGTCGCATCCGTTTAAACCTTCGATACACGGTGCCATAAATCAACTTGGCATCTTCGGAGAGGTGGAAGGATAGCACCTATTAGCATCTGCCCCGAATCTCAGGCAAGACAGTCCGTCTTACGCGTCTTTCGAAGGGAAACAATACCTTTACATGATTTTTGCATTTCCATACTGCCATACTTACGCTATCAGATTACATGTGCTAGATTTATCATTGTTCGTGCATACTTGCAATTACAGTATGATGTTAATTACTATTCACGAGTTGGCAACTCACCCCCGTTGTGCCACAGTGTTTTGCAGGACTTACCCTCTGAGTAGTCGCGGCAGGGCGTCTTATCATCTCTACTTTTACGAATACCACTACATTTGGCTGTGAGGCCTTTGCTTTTAGGTGGGTTTGCGGTTATCTGTTTGTACATTGTATATCTTTTTGATTTGATCTAGTATTCTCCATCTACCACTGTTTGTATATGACTTAGAGACGACTTGTGAGGATTCAGTGTTATATTATTGTGGTGACTTTGGGTGCCGTGCTCGTAGGAGCCGGTTTTGTGAAAAGTTTACTTCTTTATGCAGTTTTTTTCTTTGATATTTCTTCGCTTCGGCGTCATATACATGTTGTGGTGATTGTCTCCGCCGTTGGGCGTGATTTTGCTCCTATTTGGGATGCTTTATATTTTATCTATGTTGTACCCGTTTTCGGGGCTAGTTTTTACAAAGGAGGTGCTGCCGAAATTTTCAAGAACGAAAACTAAAGTTAAAGATTATTTTACTTGAGAATTTCTGAATGTTTTAAACTATGTTTTTCTCCGTTTATCCAGTTTTGGGTGGTTTAGATTTCTGGGTTTCGGTTTACTTAAATTACCTACGCCTGTAGACGTTACGTGGTTTAAGGGCCGGTCATGTGCCTAAATTTTGGGTCATGACAGACTTAGTCTACAAAGGTTGTAATCCCCTTCACTTAGTGTAAAACTTGTTTACTTTCTTTATAAACCATAATTCTCTAGTTCGATTCTAGGTTAGTATACCTTGGCCCACTAGATTTTTTTAAATTGCATACTTGATTCCTCTAGTTACCTAGTAGTGGTGCTAAGACATACTTTCATACCCGTAATTGTCCTTATTAATTTAGACCCACCCGTACTCGCCCTTGACGAGTGCCAATAAAGCTGTATGACTGTCCTAGATTAATGCATATCCATGCTACAGAAAAGTAACACATAGCTACCACACACTATGCCTTGACAGAAGCCAACAAACATAGCATGAATACTAGGCGCTACTTTTTTTAAATGACGGAGGGCTACGACTGGTTTTTGGCGAAAACCTTTAATATAATGAACTTGATATAGTTGAAGGAACTGAGTGGTTTTACAAATATATAATGGTGCAAACTTTTGCTAATGAGGTCACTCTCTGTGAAGGGATCTCGGCTCTTTCCACATCGAATTAGGTGCATGATATTCCAAACTGAATACCATGATGCAAAGCAAAAGAATCGACTATAGTGAAGTTATTACGATGATGCAAACTTTCGCTCAAGAGATCACTCCCGATGAAAGGATCTCGGCTCTTGCCTCGTCGAATGAGGTGCAGGATATTCCCAATCGAATACCACTGTGCAAAGCAAAAGGAAACGTCCTGTAATAACGGTTTTCAAAAATTGGTTCCAACAACATCATATAGGTTTGTTTTCCTTGCATTAATCTTAATTAATACGGTCCCATCAATTAATCCATATCACACCAGAAAAAGAAACGAAAATACAATGTACGTATATGCCATCCGCATTCGCCACGGGGCCCCGTCATGCACCGTTAGGTTACTTAACTAATGGCAGAGCGGGGGCTGGACTAGCGCGGATGCAAAACATATACAACATCTACTAGTATATATAAGTATATATATAACATTCGTCCCAGGTATGATATAAGAAACATCTCATAACTTCAACAAGCAACACAGAATGGTAGATAATCTTGGAGCCTCGGGTTTCATTTGAGCCGCAAATAAGACCCGACGTTCCTGGTCGTGTGGATAGCCTGTGCAATGAAAACCTTGACCCCTACGAGCGCGGAAAGTTACCCGCCAATCTCAGAAGTGAGCCAACCCCGATCAAAAAAGTGAATGGGTCACACAGCACTTCACGGAATCCGGTAACTTGAGCACTCCACCATGGCTCATCCTATACCCCCAACGAGTGCGGTGAATAGCTCGCCAATTTTAGAGTAAGGCCCCCTCCGTCTCAATGCCATGAGATGGGGGCACGTTGTCCTCTAGAACCCGGCTATTCGAGCACTCCACCCCGGGGTAATCCTGGTACAGAAAATATATATATATATATACAATGGCGACACTGACCTCAACCCGGTCGTTCCCCAATAAAAGAATATACAATCTGGCAGAGACAGCTGTCCACATGTCAAACGCTCACCCCGCAATAATAAATATACAAATGAATCTGAACTGTACTACTACCATTGCACCACCGGCTATCCACCACGACAATCCAACCACAATATCAGCACAACTCAGAACATCAACGTGAATATCATGATCGCAATCCCGTCTAGTCGAACATATAGCAACTAATTGGGTTGTGCCGTTCTATGATATTCACGGTCGCAGATATATTCACATGCACTAATAAACACGAACTTAAAATTTCGATCGACTAAACATTTCTGTATAGGCCCTAAATGCAATCCAGCACTCAAACAAATATGGGCCAAAACAAAACATCCCAAAAATCACAATTCCATGGAATAGAGTGCCAGAAGAAATATAGTGCATCATGGCCACAAATGCGCCGCGGAACCACGGCCAATGTGCATATAATGCGGCAGTTCCGCGGCCATTTGGTGGGGTCACATGCCCAAATTTCTTCAGGTGCTCTAATTTTTCTTGCACGTATTTTTAAGACAATCTGAAAGATTTTTTGAACACGTTTTAAAATTGACAGCAAGCACACCAACATGGAAATACAATTCGGAAAAATTGGTTGATCGAGATTTTAACTTTGTGTAAACTAGCTAGTAATGGTTTATGGGGTGGCTCTGATACTATGTTGGGTTACATCAGCGCCCTGGCCATCTGCCGTGGCCGGTACGGAACAAAAACCGGCATTTAAAAACTTGGCACTAACGAAACCGTTTTAGAATCGAACCATAAACCTATACTAGCTAACAAACAATAGATAATCTACTATGATAGAGATGTTCTACCGAACGAACCAAGTCCTTCGGTCTTCCATAATCTTCCTTAGCTCCTTGAGGCGTGCTCGATTGAACTTGGCCGCCGGTCTTCCTTCATCGAAGATGATCCACCCGAGAGATTTAGCTCATGGCTCTAGCTTCACATCAAAAGCAAGTAAAGCAACTAAGGATTCTAGGTTGCTAATCCAGAATGTCTAGGATGTAGTGAGTGTTCTAAGTGTTTATTCATCCGCCTCCTCTCTTGATTCTCAACTCATAAGATTGTAGAGAGGAGGTTAAGCTTGAAGGGGGAGAAACTCATGAAAAACCTAGAGAGGGGAGTGAAGCTAATGGTAAGAAGAAAAACTCATCTCCAAAAATAATGAACCATCCATGTGAGAGAAAATGAGCATGCTTGGTTTTGTAAAACATATCTTTCAATTTTAAAATCAAGCCCATGCTGGAATAGTTTGCACAAATGAATTAATAATTCATTTATGCATACTATGCAAGCATGGTTCTCACCATACTCCCCTCTCTCAACCTTTACACCTTATTTCCATTTAATAATAAATGGATAAAAACTAAATGAGGTGTCCACCTTCTAGAATGTTATCTGTAAAAAATACGGATTACATTCTACTGTATATACATACCTGTATTCGTACCGAAATACGAATACCCGAAGAGATAGAATAACATAATGAACATAATACTAGAATATATATATCGAAATATATATATTCTAGTTTAATAATCTGGCTCAAACCCGAGCCGGCTAGTATTATCAACCGTCCAATCGAAAGTCCGGGTAACTAGTACACTCATTCGATCGGAACCCTGCACGTATCCAATACGGCTACTACATCATTTCGCCAGAACCAGGGAAACCCTGTTGGCTATAGTGCCCTCAAGGAAATTATCATAGTCCCAGGCAGGTGATTATGATGATTGAGAGAGGACCTATACCGGTAGAATAGTCTTACTCGAGATGATAGTATATTATCTGCTTTTGTCTTTATCATCATGTACAATATTAGATGGCATTACAGATCACTATTACATGTTGATAGAGCCAATAGGATTCTTGCTTGACTGTCAGCAGTATGATGGCGATCATATACGTGGGAGCTGGGTAGTCTATAGGCACATCCTTAAATGTCCCTAGTTGTGGGAGTTTCGAGACCGGGCATCGATACTCCAGAGTAGACTAGTGTATACTGATCGAGATCCTGACAAGGGGGCGGTGGCCGGTCTCACAAGCCATTGGTGTTAGTTTGTTCACCTAAGATGTATACAGGTGCTTATTGTGTTATGAGTACAACCGGACGGACTCGCCAGGAACATGCTAGTTGGTATTATACCTATTATCAGATAGCGGTTCTCTGGTGAAATGTGTACAGGTTTATTCTATCGACCTGAGATCGTCATTTGTCTCGTGTGAGTTCCCACTGTGCTTTGATTACTACCCTACCACGGCTCAAAGGAGTCGTGCAAACAGGTTTTAGTTGGGTACAGTCCCGAGCCACATGGAGGCAATGAGCGGATCGTTGGAGGATTCGTCTCTCCCGGTATTTGGGTTGATGTCGCGGTTGTGGCACGGGTGGCCATCACCAAAAAATCTTTGGCCAAGGTAGTCGAGAATTACTGATCTAGGATTGGTAGTTTCTCAGATGGTGATGGGCTTCATACCGACACTAAATGTCGCATTATTAGGGGTCTGACTTTATCCACCTCCTAGACTCGATATGTGATGCTCATAGACGAACGGACCGGACTGTACAGATATTGTCACTGTCAGGCTCAGTAGGGGTTTCAGGATGAGGTTTGCTTGTCGGTCTCCCTTTCGCTTAATACCTGGATAGCCGTTTCGTACAGCTAGTGCCGATGACATGCTTGTGGTTAAACCTACTGCCAGCGTATTGACGAGTCTTTAGAGTCCCACACAGAGGGTTTTCCCTGCTTCGGGCGAAAACGATGTAGAGGCTGTATGGTTTTACGGCAGGGTTCGATCACATAAGTGTACTTGTGCACGGATGATATTCGGACGGATAATACTAGTGGGCTTTGTTTAAGCCGGATCCTAATATTTATATTTGTTAGATTATTTTCGTCTCTTATCGTATTCTTCGGAATACGGATGCGGGTATGTATGTATGGTTGAGGGGTATTCTTGTAATTTATTACAAGATTACTTTTTAGAAGATTACACCTCATCATGGTTTAGACCTTTTTGGATTAAAAGGTTATTGAGGTGTAGGATGAGGTGTTTATTTGCATTTTTGTGGCATGGCTAATTAGTGATCCATGCTTACTATTCTAGCATACTTAGGGTTTTTGTTTGTTGTGAGATTATATTGACTTGAGATATTTTTTTGTTGACTAAGATATTTTAGAGACATGCAACATTTATGTGATGGCTCCATTATTTCTTATCACACTCACACACAACAAACAAAAACACAAGCCATTATTCATTTTCTTTTTCTTTCTGTTGAGTTGCTCTCAACTCCTCATCCTCATTGCATCTTCTTCTTCCTCCACCCAAAACCCTCTTATGTGTTTGAGAAACCTTGGGTGTCCTTGAGACAAATTAATTCCTTCATCACTCTCTACTTCTTCTACGGTATCTAGTATAGCGATCTAGGTACCCTAGTTACTTTGGATATGAGGTTGGAGCTCGTTACATAGACTCTTAGGTGGATCATCTTCAATGGAGGGAGACTGGAGATCAAGCTTAATCAAGGAGGCCTTTAGGAGCTTAGAAATATGGTTCAAGACCGAAGGACACGGATCATTCAGTATAACCATTCTAACTCCTTTGCATGTTTTGTTATCTAGGGCTTATGGGTAGATCCGGGTTATCGGGTTGTTCTAGTGCCGGTTTTTGAAAATTTGTGTTCCGCAATGGCCACGGTTTGATGGCCGGGGCACTTGCATAACCCAAACATGGTATCAGAGCCACTCCATAAGCCTTAGTTAACTCTTTGCGACATTAGAAATCCGCCTTTTTGTCGTGCAAAAAACTGCAGACAAAAACAGTTTCGAAAACTGAAAGTTTGAGTTGTTTGCGCCAACCCGCGGGCTCACGGTTTAAAACTGAGAAGCCACGGGGTGGTGCATGGGCACCCTAGGGAACCCCCGGAGGGACCAAATGGCTGGGCCCACTCCTTAAGACCACCACAAGGCGGTCTTGGGCGGTGGGGACCCGAAACTGCCCCCACCTTGGGCAGTTTTTGGGTCTGCCTCACCCCCTGGCCACCTTGTGGTGGCCTCGAGGGTAGGGTACCCCCTCCCTAGACTCAAAGTTAATTTCATGCTCTAACTCCCCATGAAGGTTTGGGCCACGTTTCGTTTTGATTCAGACTTCCGAATTGGCTTTAAAACAATCGATTTTCGGAACTTTAGCTCACTGTTTTTTTATGGTTTTTGGAAATTGGTTTAGTTTGCTAATTGCGTGCGGAATTCTAATATCGTAGTTTTCAGTACATACATTACTATCTGCGGCCGTGAATGTCATTAGAGTGGTACAACTCGTCTAATTGCTATATGACTTTTAGACGGGTTTGTGAACATGGACATTCACGTTGATGTTCTATGTTGTGGTGTGGTTGTGGTTGGATCGTCGTGGTGGATAGATTGGGTGCAATGGTAGTACAGTTTAGTTTCATTTGCACATTTGATGTTGTGGGGCGAGCGTCCGACATGTGGACTGTCATCACTGCCTGTTTGTATATTATTTGTTTTGGGGCACGACCCGGTTGAGGTTGATGTCACCCTTGTACTTATTTTCTTTTTTTGTACTAGGATTACCCCATGGTGGAATGCACGAATAGCCAGGTTCTAGAGGGCAAACAGGCCCGCATCTCATGGCGGTGAGACAGAGGGGGTCGCATTCTAGAATTGGCAGGTTATTCGCCACACCTCGTAAGGGGTTATAGGTTGACCCAAGGAGTGGTGCTCAAGTTACCGGATTCCGTGGAGTGCTGGGTGGCCCATTCACGTTGTTGATTGGGGTTTTCCTCGCTTGTTGGATTGGCGGGTAAACTTGCCGCGCTCATAGGGGTCCTAGGTTTTTCATTGCACAGGCTATCCACACAACAGGGAACGTCGGGTCTCATTTGCGGCTCAAATGAAACCCGAGGCTCCAGGATTATCCACCACTCTGTGTTGCTTGGCTCATATTCTGAGATGTTGCATATATCATGCCTGGGACGATTGTTATATATATTTATATATATACTAGTAGATGTTGTATATGTTTTGCACCCGCACTAGTCCAGTCCCCCGCTCTGTCGTTAGTTAAGTAACCTAACGGGTGACGACGGGACCCCAGTGGCGAATGCGGATGGCATATACATACATTTTATTTTTCGTTCCTTTTTTCTGTGGTATGATATGTTAACTAATGGGACTGTGTTGATTCTAATCAATGCAAGGAAAAACAAAACCTATTTTGATGTTATTGGAACAAATTTTCAAAAGTTGTTATTACAAGGACGTTTTCTTTTGTTTTTACACGGCGATATTCAGTTATGAATATCCAACACCTCATTCGACGAGACAAGAGCCGAGATCCCTTCACCGGGAGTGACCTCTTGGGCAGAAGTTTGCGTCAGGGTAATAACTTCACTATAGCCGATTACTTTTTTCTTTTGCATCATGATATTCAGATAGGAATATCCTGCACCTCATTCGACGAGGAAAGAGCCTAGATCCCCTTCACCGGGAGTGACCTCTTTAGCAAAAGTTTTCGCCCACTATTATTTGTAAAAACTATCCGGTTCCTTCAACGATATCAAGTTCATTACGTTAAAGGTTTTTCGCCAAAAACCATTCGTAGCCCTCCGTCATTTCAGACGGGTAGTACTTAGTATTCATGCTATGTTTGTTGGCTTTAGTCAAAGTATAGTGTATGGTAGCTATTTGTTACTTTTCTGTTGCATAGATAGATGCGTTGGTTTAGGACAGTCGTACTACTATGTTGGCCTTCGTCAAGGGTATGTACAGGTGGGTTCAAATTAACCTGGACAATGACGGGTAGAACTTGACATGTGACTTATGATATGTTGGCCTTCGTCAAGGGTCCATAAGAGCATGGGGCAGAAATCACATCGGGAGTTTCAAACATACAGGAAACTTGCCAGGCATGCGCATTACCTTCTAGAGTGTGAGAACTTGAATGGATTCCATCAGGTTTATCATGCGATGATAGTTGGATCCCGATTCCCACTGATGAGTTAGTTTACTCCTCGGGTGATTTTAGATGATCCCGACTAATTCTTCTTTTGGGTTTGGAGGAGAATTTGAGAATATAGTGGGAGACATCCTGATTAGATAAAGTGATTAACCATTCTGATCTAGGTTAGAGTGCACGCTGAGTGTTTCTTTTCTCTCTCTCTTTGGCAGCGACCATGGCCCGGCCCTAGACTAAAACTCATGAACCAAGTTAACCGAACCTTCTTAAAACACACTGGCTTTTGGATTGTCAGAGTTGCATACTTCATTGCCACTCCTACTTTTACCCTTTGTTTATCTCCGGAACCCTACTTTTACCCTTTGTTTATCTCCGGAACATTCTATATCACTACGAAGATCCACAGTTGTTGGATATGACCATCATATAGTTACATACGAACTCGAAGAAACTTGTTTCAGATTCGAGGATGGTTTCCGGTTCTGGAGAAATTGAATAGAACTATTTAGTTGTCTTTTCCTTTTAGCTTCTCTCAGGTTGTGAGGGCTCCTAGGATTAGGAGAGGGTACACCTATTGCGCTTATTGGATAGTCTTCTTCCAAACTATAAGCAGGTGCCGAAAGGTGGGGAAGGAAGAAAACCAATTAGCTTAAGTGAGGTGTATAAAAGGTAATAAGTAAAGACAAATAAAAGGATTAGAAAGAAGGCAAAATAAATTGTGACTGCTATCATTCACGACCAAACCGCGTATATCATCGCCACTCCTACTTCACGTTTGCATTTCTCCAGAACACCCTGTATCACTATGAAGATCCACATTTATTGGATAATCCATCGTATAGTTACATACGAACTCGAAGGAACTTGTTCCAGTTCGAGAATGGATTATGGTTCAGGAGAAATAGAATAAGGATTATTCAATTGTCTTTTCCCTTTACCTTCTCTCAGGTTGCGAAGGCTCCTAGGATTAGGAGGGTACCCCTATTACGCTTATTGGATAATCTTCTTCCAAACCTTAGGCAGGTGCCAAAATGTAGGGAAGGAAGAAAACCATTTAGCCTAAGTACGGTGTACAGAAGTTAATAAGTAAAGATAAATAAAGGGATTGGAGAGATGACAATGAAATATACGGTTACAGTCCTGAATCTGGATTGTGGAAGAGGCATTACTAGGAATACCTGGATACCCCTTCGAAACATTTTCATGTTTCAGTTTCACTGTGAGTTGTTAATTGAAAACTGATTTCCCAATTAGATTCTTACTCCGGGGTATGTATTTACCAGGTTTGATTCTCACATCTGTATGGTATTACAGATGATGAGTAGGAGTAAGATATTGGGAATTAGGTGACTATATCCTCATTATATCGGAATTCGTTGTAATTGGTGATATTTGAGAAAATCGCCTGGGTTTTTGCCGGACGGCAAATATTTGGTTTTGAATATCCGTAGTTATGCACCAGTTTCAAACCGATATATCTGTACGTTTATTTTATAAAAGTGAGATATAACTTTTTGAAATTATGTCTATGACATTTACCTATATCAGTTGATGGTTAGGTAAGGAGCATTCAACAACGGTGTAATTTTTCTTAACCATAGTACAGTTTTCAACCTACGACGCACAAGGTATGAGTTATTAAAATCAGGGGACTTATACAAAGTATTGTATGTCGTCCAGTGTCCATTAAGACAAAGGGGTTGGTGCTCGTACTATATTCTCTTTACTTGTAACTCTTTAGTTTTTAGTCAAGTATTTCGTTGAAATACAAGGTGCAAATTTTGAGAAGTTATAGATATATGAATAAAGTAAAGAACCATATGTTGCAAAGTATGAGAATTCTTCAAGGTGAACGAGATGTAGATACTTGTGCTAGGTATTCCGTTGATAGTAATGATTTTAAGAACTTGCTTCTCTTTCAGGTTACTCATATCTGGATGCACTCCTAGTTGAGTAATGCTGATCGACCTCTCTCCATTTAGTTGATATGCACTGAAGACAGCTGCATGATTTGAATCTGGTTCCAATTAAATTAATACCCTCTATTCTATATTGTATATAAAATGTTTCATATCTTAACGATATTAAGGTATATGGAGTTGCCGGCTTATGCTTAAAACCAGACTCTGGACATACTTAAGGCACGTTTCAGTAATGGCATTTTGTGGGTTATCCCGGGCTATGACGAGGGATAACTTTCTACCATGTGGAAGATCAATAGTGTATTGTTCTTGACTCGCCACAATTTTAGCAAAATGGACTTTTTCAGAAAATAGTAGTGGGAATATGGTAGAAATGGAAGTGATTTCAGAACCATAAACGATTACTGAAAATTTAATAGAACCTAAAGATTCAATCGGGTTTGGACATTCCATTTGGCACTCCGCAGATATGGTGGGTAACCTCAGGCACCCGAGAGGTACTTCGGTTTTCTCATAAACGGTGACAGGGAGGTTCTTATTTATCCAGACTTGCCATTACTGCTGTTCTAGACTATGAGACCCGGCAGGAGGATGAGTATAGCGTCGTTCTAAACTAGCTTTAGAAATGCACATGTATATGACTCTGTCAGAGGGTTGTTGAAGTCAGTGGGAGCAGCGGAAGCATAGTGGACAAGTAACTTGTGTCTATTTATAGACTAAAGCAGATATAGCGGAGATGGATCATTTATTTTTGATGTGATAGTCATAGGCTTTAATCTCATCAGAATAAGAGATGGATCTGGTAAGAAGGTAGTAGGGTGTGATGTCCTAGTATTTGGATAACATGCACTTTATAGGAAGTGAATTCCTATACTACGATCGGTTATACTGTGGTTGTCATAAAGTTGTTTCTCCCACATATGATTTGGATATAATATCAGGTTATCTGGTTACTAGATCTATGGTTTTAGATCTAGATTTGGGAAGTGTCCCCAATTTGGGTGCTTTGACATTATTCTAAAGGTGTTTTAGAATGGTTGACTCCTAGCATGGTGGAGTACCTGCAGGTGATGGAGTCACCCTCTCTAAAGGATGTCTTTCAGACTAAAGGGGAGAGAGATTTGCATGATTGGTATATCACTTGCTTAGGCAATTGAGTCAATCATGTGATGTCAAGTACCACGCTAGATGTTGTTTTTGCACTAGATGCAATAAGTTTATATATTAATCCCAATCCCGGAGAAACATTGGGAAGTAGTTCATGAACATAAGTTAGATGTTCTACGGATTTGGTAATGGCAGCCTCCATCAGGAGACGGTTATTATTCCACCAGGCTTCCAAGATGACCTGGATGACAGAGCGACTGTCAGAGTTTTAGTTTTCCCTCTTTTGAGGGGAAGTAGTTTGGACAGGTGGTCCAAGAGGATACAGAGGAAGGCATGGTGCAGGATACAGATTAAATTCAGTGGACAATACAGTCTAAAAAGTTTGCTGGATTTGGAGTTCATTTGTGAACTGGGTCCCATCAGATATCCAGACATATTCAAAGATAGGTATTGCTTATTTCGGGAGATAGCTTTCTCCGCGAAGTTGAGATATAGAGAGATATAGAAAGAAACATTGGATCGGATCTACTTACTGAGGCTATTTCTCGAACACAATTGTTTCGCAAACGAGCTTTGCGAGATTGATTAGTAAAGAAGTTGGGTGTTCGGTATCACACGGGCTATGAGTATGCGACACCGCAATAATTAGCCTTAAGTGCAAGTAGGAGATTGTTGGCTATAGTGCCCTCAAGGCAATTATCATAGTCGCAGGCAGATGATTATAATGATTGAGGGCTGACCTATATCGGTAGAACAGTCTTACTCGAGATGATAGTATGCTATCTGGTTTGTCTTTATCATCATGTACAGTATTAGGTGGTGTTCAGACCATAATATTGCATTTATCATTCCCCTATTCTTATCCTTTTTATAAATAAACAGGTACTCTTGACGCACGTTTGTTGCATATTACAGGATACAGGTTTCTGGAGCAAATACAGTGAAAAAGACACAAAACAACAGAAAAGGGACTTTTGACCAACAATTAGACGAATCCTAGTCAAGCCCAGTTCACATAGGTGCAAGGCAACGAATGTCAAGGTGAAACGGTTAAAAAGCCCAATACAAGTCTTCACTGAAGATCTGGAGAAGAGTGAGAAGCCAACAGAGAAAAAGAAGTATAAAACTAAGAAGCCCAGACAACCACAAAAGGACCCCAGAAGTTTGGAAGCCCAAGACCACCAATGGGCCGCGGATCCGCGGCCGTATAATGCCCGTGTCGGCGCAAAGATTTTTGTGCTGTTGCGTCGGTGCGGGTGTTGGGATTTTTCGTGGGCAAATCTGTAATTGCGCATGTGCGAGAGTCTGTAACCCTAGGTTTCCTATTTTCCTATAAATTGTAATCTTAGATCTGAAAAATGTATGCCTCTTTTCAATCAATAAAATTCAGAATTTCTGGGAGTAAATTTCAGATCTGTTCTTTTTGTTTGGAGGGAGCCGTCAACCTAGTAAGTATTTTATTTCTGTTCTTTTAATTATAATGTTTTCTCATCCCCTAATGAGCGAGTAATCTCCTCGCTTGTTAGGGTTAGCCTTAGGGAAAGGGTTGAGAGATGAGATCTCTCGCCCCTTTCAATTCTACCTTCACCTAATGAATTAGAACTTCACGCATACGAGCACAACCGCTCCCTGCGGCATCCTACCCTTCGAGGTAACGATGAACCGTAGTATAAAGGGCCGGTTGCGCACGTTTTCCGTGAGGGTTAGGGTGATTATCAACAAAGGAAGGATACGAATCTAGAGGAAGAAACATCTTCCCAAAAGATTCGTATCCACTTTATTGATAATTAACTTAACACCTAATAGATCTAAAAAAGATGGCATTGAAAGCGGTGATGAAAAACATTAATCTCCAAAACTTCCCCTAAGCCTAACCCTAGCAAGATTCTTAATTAGATTAATTAGATCCAGTTTTCATAGATTTTTCTATACCAACCAAAACGACAAATTGAATCAACTCGTTAAAACACATAAAAGGAATTTACCCGTCTCTGTGGATCGACCCGTACTCACCGGCTAGCTGCGAAGCGACGCCGTTTCTGATTGCGGTAATTATATTTTTGATCGTAAAATCTCAACTAATCAGGTGGCATTACAGATCACTATTACATGTTGATAGAGCCCATAGGATTCTTGCTTGACTGCCAGCAGTATAATGGTGATCATATACGTGGGAGCTGGGTAGTCTATAGGCACATCCTTAAATATCCCTAGTCGTGCAAGTTTCAAGACTGGGCATCGATACTCCAAAGTAGACTAGTGTATACTGATCGAGACCCCGACGAGGGGCGGTGGCCGGACTCACAAGCCATTGGTGTTAGTTTGTTCACCTAAGATGTATACAGGTGCTCATTGGGTTATGAGTACACCGGACGGACTCACCGGGAACATGCTAGTTGGTATTATACCTATTGTCAGATAGCGGTTCCCTGGTGACATGTGTACTGGTTAGTCTATCGATATGAGATCGTCATTTGTCTCGTGTGAGTTCCCACTGTGCTTTGATTACTACCCTACCACGGCTCAAAGGAGTCGTGCAAACAGGTTTTAGTTGGGTACAGTCCCGAGCCACATGGAGGCAGTGAGCGGATCGTCGGGGGATTTGTCTCTCCGGTATTGGGGGTTGATGTCGCGGTTGTGCACGGGTGGCCATCACCAAAATTCCTTTTCCAAGATAGTCGAGAATTACTGATCTAGGATCGGTAGTTTCTCAGGTAGTGATGGGCTTCATACCGACACTAAATGTCGCGTTATTAGGAGTCTGACTTTATCCACCCCCTAGACTCGATATGTGATACTCATAAACGAACGGACCGGACTGTACAGATATTGTCACTGTCAGGCTTAGTAAGGGTTTCAGGATGAGTTTTCTCGTCGGCCTCCATTTTTGCTCAATACCTGGGTAGCCGTTCCATACAGCTAGTGCCGCTGACATGCTTGTGGTTAAACCCGCTACCAGCGTATTGACAAGTCTTTAGAATCCTACACAGTGGGTTTTCCTGTTTCGGGAGAAACGATGTAGAGGTCGTATGGTTTTACGGCAGGATTCGATAACATAAGTGTACTTATGCACGGATGATGTTCGGACGGATAATACTAGTGGGCTTTGTTTAATCCAGATCCTAGTATTATATTTGTTGGATTATTTTCGTCTCTTAGTATTCGTATTCTTCGGAATACGGATGCGGGTATGTATATATGGTTGAGGGGTATTCTTGTAATTTATTATAAGATTACTTTTAGAAGATTACACCTCATCATGGTTTAGACCTTTTTGGATTAAAAGGTTATTGAGGTGTAGGATGAGGTGTTTATTGCATTTTGTGGCATGGCTAATTAGTGACCCATGGTTACTATTCTAGCATGCTTAGGGTTTTTGTTTGTTGTGAGATTATATTGACTTGAGATATTTTTTGTTGACTAAGATATTTTAGAGACATGGACATTTATGTGAAGGCTCCATTATTTCTTTTCATACTCACATAGCAAACAAAAACACAAGCCATTATTCATTTTCTTTTTCTCTCTCTTGAGTTGCTCTCAACACCTCATCCTCATGGCATCTTCTTCTTCCTCCACTCAAACCCTCTCATGTGTTGAGAAACCTTGGATGTCTTGAGACAAATTAATCCTTCATCACTCTCTACTTCTTCTACAGTATCTAGTGTAGCGATCTAGGTACCCTAGTTACCTCGGATATGAGGTTGGAGCTCGTTGCATAGACTCTCGGGTGGATCATCTTTGATGGAGGGAGATCGGAGATCAAGCTTGATCAAGGAGGCCTCTAGGAGCTTGGAAAGATGGGTCAAGACCGAAGGACACGAATCATTCGGTATAACCATTCTAACTCCTTTGCATGTTTTGTTATCTAGGACTTATGGGTAGATCCGGATTATCGGGTTGTTCTAGTGCCGGTTTTTGAAAATTTTTGTTCCGCAATGGCCACAGTTTGATGGACGGGGCACTTGCATAACACAACAAATCCTCTGTGTGGGACTCTAAAGACTCGTCAATACGCTGGCAGTGGGTTTAACCATAAGCACGTCAGCGGTACTAGCTGTACGTAACGGCTATTCAGGTATTGAGTGAAAAGAAGGCCGACGAGAAAACTCATCCGAACCCCTACTGTAACGACCCCAATATTACTATACCTTCGTATTTTCTTTCTTTAGTAAAATATTTTATCTATTTATTCTTAGTATTTTCTGTATATTTTGTTTTCTATTAAATATATATTTTATTATTCTATCTATTTTTCCCAAACACATTTTTTTAAAAACTAAATTTTAGCCTCTTTTTGTCAAATTAAACGCAAGACCTGACCCATCCCATAACCCAAATCCAATCTCATTTTCATTTTCTTTTATAAAACTATGAGCCCAAAATCCCACTTTCTTTTCAAGCAACATCATATATTTAATTCTAATTAAATATATGCATGAACAACTTTGTAGCTCATTGGTTAAGTCTTTGCATTGTTATTCCATAAGTCACATGTTCAAATCTCCATTCTTGCAATTATTTTTTATCAATTTTTATACTTCTCATAACCTACAAATGAGACCTTTTCATTTCATCTTCTTTTTAACTCCCAAAATAATTAGAATGGTTATGAACCATAATTTATTAGAATTATGGTGGCCAGAAACTTTTTATATATCACTTCTCTTTCTTTTCATCATCACACATATCTATCATTTCACATATCATTCTTCATCTAGATTCCCCGAAGAAGAACATGAAGAATTCTCAAGGAAGTCTCGCTAGAAACACGAGGCTATCGGCGGATAGACAAACCTAGTGACAATACCGGCTTGTGTATATAAGTCTCTTTTCTCTTTCCCTTCCTCCATCTCCTTCTCTCTATCTTTCTCTTGTCATATTGCCATGAAAAAAAACTCCCCTTGTCATATCACAGTCTCTAAATAATTAATTAAATGGATACATATATAAATAATGAACATACACACATATATAGTTTGTAAAGTCTTTTTCATTACTCTCAATACTTATGTTAAGATTTCATAGTGATCAATTAGGATTGTATCGCTTGTTGTTGTATTTTAAATTACTTTATTTAAGTTTTGTAAAAAAAATTGAAGTTACGAATAAATACCATGGTTTTCTCATTTCTCATATATGACATATCAATATTTTTACTTTTAAAATAATTTTTAGAAATTAATTTTTACTCCTGGAAATTTCAGGAAATTTACATATGATAGAATATATTTTTCCGTACACGCTGTAAAATTTTTAGATCGAACCGAATAACGGTTTAGAAGATACGTAGTTTTTATTCAATGTTTTTAAAATCAGAAAACTGCCAATAAGGGTCTTTTTCGAGAGACCATAACTCTATAATTGTTGATCCAAATTAAGTTTTTTCAGATATTTTGAATATCTACATCGAAAAATCTAGATTTTCTTAGTATTAAGTTTTTACTGAAAACAGACGTAAAATATACAAAAATGCGTTACTTAAGCGACGAATCTGGACAGAATCAGTCCTGATTCGCACACTGTTTTTAAATTGGACATAACTCGAACACCCGATGTCCATTTATAACAAAATTTAGATGTGTAGATGCACAATTGATAGAAATATAATTTTCTGTATACTATATTATTTAGAAATGCATGAAACAACTCGATATAGGATTTGCAATACAATATATAGTTGCTGTCCAGAAATCTGAATTTCTGTTTTAAACGCTGATGTTAAAATGATTATAACTACAGCTTCAGAAATCCAAATCGCGCGAATATTTGTGTTTTGGATAAGTAAATCGAAATATCTAAAATTTTCTAATAATTTTTGTAAGCTGAAACCGGATAGAAATTAACTCAAACTGCGTCTTAAAAATGTGTGGCGGTACTGAACAGATTCTGATCTGTTTTGCTCGATGATACGAAAACGATTATATCTCCAAAACCGGTAGTCGTATTTAGGCGAGACCGGAACTCATGTGTGCATAACACTTAAGTCTATGTTTTTGTTTATATTCTGACTTTAAATGACTTGATTAACTAGTCGAACATGTCACATATTTACAACATTGTTTTGGACGTTACTTGTATACTTATCTCATATCATGTTTTGTAATTGCTTATTTATTTTTATTTATATGACTTGTGATTAAATCATTATTTGTTAGAATTGACTTGATCTTGACACGGCTCAATCATGAATACTTGAACCCAGTATGTACACTTGAACCAACTTGACTTGAATCATGAATACAATTGGCATGACTTGCACTTGACATGACTAGATGAACTCAATCTTGAAAACTTGATATCATACATCATCTTTTATATTCATGGATTCGATAAAGACTCGTAACATTAATCATAGATTAATATACATGGGTGTTGGGGTAGTTTGAGTATGAATCCAACGAAATCTCATGAGTCCCATTATAACAAATAACGTTGCTGTGGTACCGGACTGAAACAGTACAAATAACGTTGCTGTGGTACCGGACTGAAACGGTACATCATAAATTCATGAATGAGGACCCGTGTTTCCAAGCCCCTGGATGATATCCTGTTGGGTTTGGAATACTTCAATAACAATTGAAGTCCCGCTATTTTGGGCCCGTGATTCCTTGCCCCTGGACGATAGCTTTGGGTTCGAGAATACTTTTGAGATTGGTTGACATTCATACTTGAACTCACGTTAGTTAATTTTACCCTTTTAGAGACCTTTTAGGACACTTACATTCACTTCATATTCACTATACCTACACTCTACGGCCATGCTATACATGTTTGCTATGCTCATGTTACATTTCCATGCTAATATAGTTGACATACACATTACCATGTACGCTACTATACTTGTTTACATGTTCATGATTTATATCCATGCTATACCATATATCATATTACACTCTGCATTTCATTTATATACATCACACCATCCTTTTGGGAACTTACCGAGTGTTAGTTCACTGACGGGCATTCCACTCACTTCTTTCTATTCTTGGAATGTTCGTCAGGTGGTATTGAGACAAATGAGATAGAAGCGGTCAAAGAGGAATACAACCAGTTCGCATCACAACCGGATGTCTAATTTCGTTCAGCTTTTCATTTCATTTCAGCTTATTTATGTATGCTTCCTTATTAATACTTATCATATTATCGTATCTTGTATTCAGATATTTTGTCTACTGTGAATCTTGAATGTAATAAATCAAAATTGGATTTCATTCTTTTGTTTATTCTTATTAGTTTATGTTTCTTATAGACGCTTAGCGTATTTATTTCGAGAAATGACCTTCTCGGAATAAATACGTTGCGGGCTTGCCACGCCACCGTTTCCATCTACTGGAAAACGGGGCGTGACACCTACTGAGCATGTCAGTGACAATATCCGTACAGTCTGGTCTGTTCGTCTAAGAGTATCGCATATCGAGTCTAGGGGGTGGATAAAGTCAGACCCCTAATAACGCGATATTTCGTGTCGGTATGAAGCCCATCACCTACTGAGAAACTACTAATCCAAATCAGTAATTCTCCTCTACCTTGGCCAAGGATTTCTAGTGATGGTCACTCGTGCACCGCGCACATCAACCCCCAATACCGGAAAAGAAGAATCCCCGATGATCTGCTCACTGCCTTCATATAGCTTGGGACTGTACCCAGCTAAAACCTATTTGCATGACTCCTTTGAGCCGTGGTAGGGTAGTAATCAAAGCACAATGGGAACTCACACGAGATAAATGACGATCTCAGGCTGACAGACTAACCTATACACATGTCACCTGGGAACTACTATCTGACAATAGGCATAATACTAACTAGCATGTTCTCGGCGAGTCCGTCCTGTGTACTCATAACCCAATGAGCAGCTGTATACTATCTTAGGTGAATGACTGACACGAATGGCTTGTGAGACTGGCCACTGCCCCTCGTCGGGGTCTCGATAAGTATACACTAGTCTACTCCGGAGTATCAATGCCCAGTCTCGATACTTCCTCGACTAGGGACATTTAAGGATGTGCTCATAGACCATCCAGCTCCCACATATATGATCGCCATCATAATGCTGGTAGTCAAGCAAAAATCCTATAAGTTCTATCAAAATGTAATAGTGATCTGTAATACCACATAAAGCATGTACATGATGATAGAGACAAACTACATAACATACTATCATCTCGAGTAAGACTGTTCTACCCGTATAGGTCCTCCCTCAATCATCACAATCGCGTGCCTGCGATTATAATAATTGACTTGAGGGCACTATAGCCAACAAATACGCCAATTACATGCCTTAGTGCAAGTGGGAGATTGTTGGATATGTATGCCCTAGAGGCCTTCATTGTATAGGATGCTGGGGATATGTATGTATATGAAAATCTTACTCAAAATGATAGTATGTTATTTGGTTTTCCTTTATCTTAACATGTATATATATTTTACTTGTTATTTCATATCGCTTGTACATGTTAATAAAGCTCGTAGTTACATTGCTTGACTACCAGCATTATACAATCATACTTGTGGTAGCTGGGTAGTCGATAAACACATCCTTAAATATCCTTAGTCGTGGGAGTATCGAGACTGGGCATCGATACTCCAGAGTAGACTAATGTATACATTTTTAGACCCTGACGAGGAGCGATGGTTGGTCCCCCAGCCATTGGTGTGTTGCACCTAAGATTGTATATAGGTGCTCACCAGGGGTGAGTACACTGGACGGATTCGTCGAGAACTAACTAGATGGTATTATATATATCGTCAGATAATAGTTCTCTGGTGACATGAGTGCAGATAATCTGTTGATCTGAGGTCGCCATTTATCTCGTGTGAGTTCCCACTGTGCTATGATTACTACCTTACCACGGCTCTACTAAGACGTGCAAATAGGTTTTAGTTGGGTACAGTCCCGAGCCATATAAAGGCAGTGAGCGATTATTGGAGATTCAACTCTCCCGGTATAGGGAGTCGATGTCGCGCTATGTTCGGTTGGTCAACACTATAAGTCCCTGGCCAGGGCGGATTGAGAATTTTTAATAGTTAGATCTGTTAGTGTATATGCCCTAGAGGCCATTACTGTATCATACTAGTTTGTATATTACTTAATGGAAGCTTGGGATATTCACCTTGTATTGACAATCTTGCTCAAAATAGTAGTATGCTACTTGATTTGTTTCTACTTTAATTGTGTGCATGTGTTTCTTATAGCATATCGCCTTTACACATTAGTGGAGCCCTTAGGATCTTTGCTTGATTACCAGCGTTGTGATGGCAGTCACACTCGTGGGGGCTGGGTAATCCATAAGCACATCCTTATGCAGGTCCCTAGTCGTAGGACTATCGAGACAGGGCATCGATACTCCGGAGTAGACTAGCGTATGCGCTTCTCATCCCAGCTTGGGAGACGGTCTGTCCCACAGCCGTCAGTACGTTGTACTTGAGATAGTATGTGGGTGCTCGTTAGGTTACGAGTACACTGGACAGGACTCGTCGGGAACTGTTGGTTGGTATTATACCTATCGTCAGTTATCAGTTCCCAGGTGATATGAGTACAGCTTAGTCCGTTGACTTGACACTGTCACTTCGCCTCGAGTGTGTTCCCACTGTTCTTAGATTGCTATCCTACCACGGCTCAAAAGAGTCGTGCAAACAGGTAGCAGTTGGGTGCAGTCCCGAAGCACTTGGAGGTAGTGACGGTTAGACAGGATTTGTCTCTCCCGGTATTGGGGGTTGATATCGCGCTGTGTCTAGGAAAGTCATTACACAAAGTCCCTGGCCAGGGCAAGCGAAATATACTGGTAGGTTTCCAGTGTTATCTCAGGGTATTCTGGGCTACACTCCGACACGACTTGTACCGCTATTAGGGGACTGACGTTTACCGCCCCCCTAGGCCCGCCATGCGATACTCTTAGACGAACAGACCGGACTGTACGTAGACTGTCACATTCAGGCTCAGTAGGAGTTCAGATGGGTTCACCTCGTCAGTCTTCTTATCGGCATCTACCTGGGGACCGTTACGTACAGCTAATGCCGCTTGCGGTCTGTGGTTAAACCCACTGCCAGCGTAGTGTCGAGTCTTTAGAGTCCCACACAGAGGGTTATTCGCCTTTAGGCAAAACGAGTAGAGGTCGCATGGTTTTGCGACGGGGTTCGTTCACATCTGCGCACTTGTGCACGTTTGGTGTACGGATAGCTTATACTAGCAGGCTTTGGTTTAAGCCAGATCCTAGTATATGTTTTGGGATTTGTTTTATCTCATTGTATTCGTGTTCCTCGGAACACGGATACGGGTGTGTATGCACAGTTGACTGAGACAGAGAAAGAGGACTTTCATTAGGGTTAATGACCGTTGTCTTTTTTCTTAACCTTAATGTATATGTGAAATGTGATTATTAATATTAATTAATTATAATTGTGTTATGGTTAGGGTTGTTGACCATTTGACTATGGTTGACTTGTTGACCTATGTTGACAAATTGACCATCATCATTTCATATGAAAGATGCTCTTTGATTCTTGCAAAATTCATTAATGTGAAATGATAATGGTCATTTCAAGTTAACCATCACAATTATCTTTTGATTAATTATTTAATTATCATAATTCACATATATGTGAGAATGGTTGTAATTATCCTCATTCTCTCATTCTCATTCTCTCTCATCCTCTTCCTCTCTCTCAAAGCTCTCCCTCTCATGAGTTGAGAACCATTAAGCTTTTGAGATAAAACACCAAAATTACTCTCTACTCTTTCTAAGGTTCTAGGTTTAGCACACCAAGCACTTTAGTTACCTCTAGGTTGAGGTAGGAGCCAAAGGTAGAGGCCCTCGGGTGGATCTTTCTTCGGCAAGAGAAGGCGACGAGGACGACCCGTTCATTCCACTCCAAGGAGCAAGAAGAGAAGGACTTCAAGACTTAGGTATAACCCTTTTACCGAGTAACTAAATCTCTTAGCTTGGTTGTTAGTTTATGTTTAGCAAAGATCCTCCTTTATATAGTCCATGTTGCCTTGAGTTGTAAAAATCAATTTTTTATACCGTTTCCGCCTCCCCGTAAGCACCGGGGTGGGCAACGTGGACTTACAGTGGTATCAGAGACTAGCTAAACACAAACTAGAAAGTTAGCAAAGTATCTAGAATTTCGATCGGAAAAAAATCGCAAAACACTTTTCAAAAACCTAACTTTCTGCCGATTTTTAAACAAGCTTTAAAAATAATAAATCATACACTAAAAATCGACTCAGGGTTTTTACAGAACACCCAAGAAAAACGATCCAGCGAGTCGACCAACTCACCGTGGATCCGCGGGCGAGTTGACTCGGCCGTGGGTCGTTTCTCCTGCAGTGTTCTTATATTGATGTTTTGGGATTTTTAGGATGGTTTGTTTCTGCCCAGATTTTCCAGAGAACAAATTTGTTTTTGGGGTGGTTACAAATCCGTATTTTGATCGAACTTCTCTAGACTTTGGCTAATGGGTTATATCTGTGATGTGATATATGTATTGAACGTCTGCTAATCTCTATACGTCGATTAGTGGGGGTTATACATATCTGTGATCTGTAATGTTGATGGTTTGTGTATATGAATTCGTTGGATTGTCGCGGATGAATAGCCGGGGGTTGTGAGATGAGAGTTTTCTTTATCTTTCAATTCATGTAATATGTAAATTGATGTAATATTATTTATATGGCCGCACAACCGGGATGGGGTTGTAGCCGTCATTGTATAATTTCTTTTACTGTTTTTGCTCCTAGGATAGACCCAAGGTGGGGTGCACAAACTACCGGGTACCTCGAAGTGCCGAGTGGCCTACTCACGTTGTTGAGGGAGGTTGCTTCACTTCGGGTACTTGGCGGGTAGTTTGCCGCACCCATAGGGGTTTAGGGTGGGGTCTTGGCTATTCATCGCGATCGTATAATCCGCTCTTCTTTACAGACTCGTATGGAATGCGGATTCCTAGTATATCCAATGTGTTCATCTGTGATCTGGAATGGCTATCATTGCATGTGACGAATGTATATATCTATATATAGATATCTATTTAGGCGTTGCTTATGTTTTGCATCCGCGCTAGTCCAGCCCCCGCTCTGTCGTTAGTTAAGTAACCTAACGGGTGATGACGGGACCCTGTGGCGAATGCGGATGGCATAAGCGTACGTCATATTTTCGTTGTTTTCTGCAATGGTAGGATTAATTGATGGGACACATTAAAATTAATGCAAGAAAATAAACCAAGTAAAAGTCGTTGGAACACTTTCAAAATCACTCGGTTCTTTTCAAAAACCAACTTTTAAATGCGGAGCTTGAACCACTCATTTTAAAAGCTATCTAGTTCCATCGATTATATCAAGTTCACTATGTTCACGGTTTCGCCAAAACCATTCGTAGCCCTCCATCATTTCAGTTAAATATTCGGTAGTATTCAAGCTATGTATTTTGACATCACGCCAAGGCATAGTGATTGGTAGCTACCGGATATTTATCTGTTGCATAGATAGAATGCATTGGTTTGAGACAGTCGTACTGCCATTTTGGCCTACGTCAAGGGTAGGTACGGGTGGGTTCAAATTAACCTGGATAATGATGGGTAGAACTTGACATGTGACTTATGACATTTTGACCTCACGCCAAGGTTATAAGAGCATGGGGCAAAAATCCACATCGGGAGTTTCAAAAGAAACTGAAACTTGATAGCGCTGCATACCATTTGGAGTGTGATGATTCTGGTAGGATTCCTTCAGTTTTGTCATACGATGATATTTGGATCCCGATCCTACTGTGAGTATATGCTACTCCTCCGGAACTTTCTCACTTAACGATCAATGCTATAAACCAAGTAGGTGTCTAGAAAGGTGTTAGCGGGGCTACGCCCACAGGGAAAAGAGGTTATTTAATTAAGGAACTTCGCGAAAGCGTTGGAAAACCTCCCTCGAAGTACCAACACTGGCCTGGCTGAACGGTTAAGCAAGTATTGTACGGTGAGATTGATCCCGACTAATTCTTCCTTTTTGGTTTGAGGAGGGATTCGAGAGACAGTGGGAGCCATCCTGTTTAGACAAATTAAAAACCACTCTAAACTTGCAAGAGCATCATGCTAAAATGTTTCTTCTCTCTCTCCTAATTGCAGCGACCAAACATCATGACTGGACTTAAGTTACTACTAGATAAAAACATACCAACAGGACCAAACTACAAAGATTGGCTCAGGAATGTCAAAATGTTAATCACTTATGACAAGTTGGGGTATCTCCTTACCACAAAAGCTCCCCCTGTCCCAGGTCCCAAAACCAGCGTCGCGGATAGGGGAATCCGTATGACCTGGGAAATCGACTGCGCGAAGGCCAAGTGCCTCGTGCTTGCCTCTATGGACAATGAACATCAGAGGAGGCACGAGAATATGGACCTCGAATCCATATTTCTCTATACAAAAGAACTGTATGGAGAGCAATCCCGTATCGCCAGATACGAAGTCTCGAAAAAGCTGTTTTCGGCGAGATTGGCCGTCGGATCATCGGTAGCGGAACACGTGCTTAAGATGATTGGCTACATAGAAGAGCTCGCGGACCTTGGGACCACGTTAGAGAATGAGCTCTACACGGACTTGATTCTCCAGTCCCTTCCTTCCACTTACGCCCAGTTTATCCTGAACTTCAACTTGCAAGAAAAAGAAGTTGAACTTTCAGAACTCCTCAACATGCTGAGGAGTGCAGAGGGCACCCTACAGAAAGGTAGGGAAACATCCACTTTGTTTGTAGGAGGATCTTCCTCTTCTAGGTCCAAGACGAAAGCCAAGGGAAAGAAGAAGAAAACCCCCCACCAAACCAAGGGGCGGTGTTAGTAAAGTGGATACGAAGGGAAAGGCAAAGGCAACAAAGGTAGTAGGAAAGCTTGTGGGGAAGGAAGAGTGCTTTTACTGTCATAAGAGTGGACACTGGAAGAAAGATTGCAGGGCTTGGAAGGCCAGAAACCAGGATCTGAAGCAAGTTGCGGCTTCAGCTTCAGGTGTGTATGTTATTGAAAACTGTCTATCAATAAACTCTACTTCCTGGGTATTGGATACCGGATCAGGATCTCATATCTGTAATTCTTTGCAGGCACTGAGAAAGCGTAGGGTTTTGAAGGCAGGTGATATGACCCTCAGAGTTGCAAACGGAGCTAGCATGGATGCTGAGGCCGTAGGGGACTATCACCTGGGAATGTCAGATGGACATGTTTTGGTTTTACATAATTGTTATTTTGTACCCAATGCAACTTGTAATATCATTTCTATATCTTTAATATCTAAAGAAGGTTATGAATTTGCATTTGTAAGCAATGTCGTAAACATTCACCTTAATCAAGTTCTGATTGGGTTAGGTACATTAAGCAATGGTATATGCGTATTAAACCAACCACAGATTTTCAATGTCCAGAATACACACAAAAGAAAGTCTCCGGAAACAAATCAGGCTTTCTTATGGTATTGTAGACTAGGTCACATCAATGAGAGAAGGTTGATGAAGTTACATACAGAAGGATATTTGGATCCGTTCGAATATCAATCATATGCAACTTGTCAATCCTGTCTCAAAGGAAAGATGACAAAGACTCCGTTCACTGGACACGGAGTAAGAGCGAGCGAGCTCTTCGGACTCGTACACAGCGACGTGTGCGGTCCAATGTCTACGCATGCGCGAAGCGGTTATTCTTACTTCATTACTTTTACGGATGACTTTTCAAGGTACGGATATGTCTTCTTAATGAAACATAAATCCGAAGCCTTTGGAAAATTCCAGGAATATAAGAATGAAGTAGAAAAACAAACAGGAAAAAGTATCAAGACACTAAGATCTGATCGAGATGGTGAATACTTAAGTGCCGAGTTCCTGGATTACTTAAAAGAGAATGGAATTCTCTCTCAGCTTACTCCTCCATACACCCCGCAACATAACGGTGTATCGGAGAGACGGAACCGAACCCTATTGGATATGGTACGGTCCATGATGAGTAACGCTGAGTTACCGCGATCATTCTGGGGATATGCGCTAGAATCAGCTGCATACCTTTTTGAACCGAGTTCCAACTAAGACTGTGCCTACCACACCATATGAGATATGAAGTAGGAAGAAACCCTATTTTCAATATCTGAAGATCTGGGGATGGCCAGCTTTTGTCAAAAAGCAGCATGCGGACAAACTCAAGGCACGCTCAGTACTGTGCAAGTTTGTGGGATACCCAAAGAACTCCAGGGGGTATCTTTTCTATTACGCAGATGAACAAAAGGTCTTTGTTTCTCGTAATGCCCACTTTCTGGAACACCAGTTCTTAGAAAAGAAAATAAGTGTGAGCGCAATAGAACTGGAAGAAATTCCAGAACCACAGACTATTACTGAAAGCTTAGTAGAACCAGAGGGTTCAAAAGAACAGGACATTCCTGCGCCGCTCCGCAGGAGTAGTAGGCAGTCTCATCCGTCCGAGAGATACTACATTTTTCTCATAGACGGGGATAGAGAGGATTGCATCATTGATAGTGATGAGCCGACTAGCTTCCAGCAGGCCATTCAGAGCGTTGACTCGGTAAAATGGCTGGATGCAATGCGGACCGAAATGGAGTCCATGTACACCAACAAAGTATGGACGTTGGACGTTGCTCCGGATGGGGTAAAACCCGTAGGATGCAAGTGGATCTTCAAAAGGAAGATTGGTGTAGATGGATAGGTTGAGACCTATAAGGCTAGACTTGTTGCAAAGGGTTTTCGTCAAAGACCTGGTTTGGACTATGACGAAACCTTTTCTCCAGTGGCTATGCTGAAATCCATTCGGATCCTTCTTGCCATTGCTACCTTCCACGATTATGAAATTTGGCAGATGGACGTAAAGACCGCTTTTCTAAATGGAAATTTAGAGGAGTGTGTCTATATTGACCAGCCAGAGGGTTTCATTCAGAGTAGGAGCAGCGGAAAGGTGTGAAAGTTGCTTAAGTCCATCTATGGACTAAAGCAGGCATCGCAGAGTTGGAACATCTGTTTTGATGAGACGGTCAAAGAATTTGGCTTTATCAAAAATCTAGATGAACCATGCATCTATAGTAGATTTGTAGCAAGAACTGTAGTATTCCTCGTTTTATACGTGGATGACATTCTCTTAATAGGAAATGACATTCCTATGCTACAATCTGTCAAAGGGTTCTTGTCACGCAGGTTCTCCATGAAAGACCTGGGTGATGCCTCTTACATTCTGGGGATCCAGATCTATCGTGACAGATCCAAGAGGATATTAAGACTTTCACAGTCCAGGTACATCGACACCATACTGAAAAGATTCACTATGGAAGATTCCAAGCGCGGTAATCTACCAGCTTGTCACGGGATCACCCTCTCCAAAGAGATGTCTCCCAAGACTGATTTGGAAAGGGATCGCATGTCTATTATACCCTACGCTTCTGCGGTAGGCTCTATAATGTATGCGATGTTGTGTACCAGACCAGATGTAGCTTATGCACTGAGTGTGGTAAGCCGGTATCAGTCAAACCCTGGGGAGAAACACTGGATAGCGGTAAAGAACATTCTCAAGTACCTGAGAAGGACTAAGGAGATGTTCTTGGTGTATGGCGGAAAAGACCTCCAGATCGAGGCCTTTGCTGACTCCAGCTTCCAGAGTGACAAGGATGATTCCAAGTCCATGTCGGGTTATGTCTTTACCCTCAATGGAGGGGCGGTGTGTTGGAAGAGTTCAAAACAGGAAACCGTGGCTGACTCGGCGATGGAAGCGGAATATATCGCTGCTGCAGATGCCGCAAAAGAAGCCGTCTGGATAAGGAAGTTCTTGACAGAACTTCAGGTGGTTCCGTCCATTGTTGATCCAATACCTCTGTATTGCGACAACAACGGGGCTATAGCTTTAGCGAAGGAACCCATGTCCCATCAGAAGTCCAGACACATCTTCAGGCGGTATCACCTGATCAGGGAGATCGTGGGTCGCCAGGAGATCGAGGTTCGGAGAGTTGCTACGGAAGATAACACTGCTGATCCATTCACGAAGGCCTTACCCCAGACTCAGTTCGAGCGGCTGATCGAGATGATAGGTCTTCGATACGCCAGTACATGGCCTTACTGCAAGTGGGAGATTGTTAGTGTATATGCCCTAGAGGCCATTACTGTATCATACTAGTTTGTATATTACTTAATGGAAGCTTGGGATATTCACCTTGTATTGACAATCTTGCTCAAAATAGTAGTATGCTACTTGGTTTGTTTCTACTTTAATATGTGCATGTGTTTCTTATAGCATATCGCCTTTACACATTAGTGGAGCCCTTAGGATCTTTGCTTGATTACCAGCGTTGTGATGGCAGTCACACTCGTGGGGGCTGGGTAATCCATAAGCACATCCTTATGCAGGTCCCTAGTCGTAGGACTATCGAGACAGGGCATCGATACTCCGAAGTAGACTAGCGTATGTGCTTCTCATCCCAGCTTGGGAGACGGTCTGTCCCACAGCCGTCAGTACGTCGTACTTGAGATAGTATGCGGGTGCTCGTTAGGTTACGAGTAGACTGGACAGGACTCGTCGGGAACTGTTGGTTGGTATTATACTTATCGTCAGTTATCAGTTCCCAGGTGACATGTGTAAGTCCATGCTACCTCTTCCGGTACTTTCGGGCATGCGGAATTTGGTGAAAAACAATTTTCTAGAGGTGGTAACATAGACTCAAAACTGGATCTTTGTTAAACATCTAACTAACAACCTAACTAGGAGTTGTTAACTACTCGGTTAGGGGGTTATACCTTTCTTTCTTGATCTCCTTCGTCTTCAAGCCTCGATGGTTGTCCGGATCGGCTTCACTCCGTCGTCTCCTTGCGCCGAAGATAGATCCACCTCGAAAGCTTCTACCTTTGGCTTCTTCTTCGATCTTTGAAGAAACTAGTTCACTTGGTTTGCTAAACCTTGTGAACTAGAGTGAGTAGAGAAGAGTGTGTTGGGATTTTCTCTATGGTTCTTGGTTCTCAACACATGAGACAAGTGAACCATAGACTAAAGAGAGAGAGAGAGCAAGAGGAAGAAGATGAGAGCTCAAGAACATAAGAGAGAGAATGAAAAAAATAGAATGAGAAAGACTTTTCTCTCTTGGCTCTCATAATCCAAAGCCATCATCACAAAAATAGTAATCAAGTATTGTGTAAATGGTTTAAGCTACAATAGCCATATCATTTCACGCACTCATTTCTCACAAGAGAAACAAGCAAGTAAAAAGTCTTTGTCATGAAATGATAGCCATTATCATCATGATGGTCAACTAGTCAAACCTAGTCAACCGGTCAACAAAGTCAACAAGTCAACAAAGTCAACCCCTCAACAACCATGTCACCATAATACTTAATTAATATTATTGTTAATCATATATCATATTCTCATTAGGGTTGAGCAAAAAAGTCAACAGTCAACAGTCAACAACCCTAATGAGAATCCTCCGCCTCTGTCTCTCCGTCAACTGAGCATACACACCCGCATCCGCGTTCCGAGAAACACGAATACATACTGGATAAAACCAATCCCGAAACGTACACTAGGATCTGGCTTAAACCAAAGCCCGCTAGTGTTAACTGTCCGGACACTGTACGTGCACAAGTGCACGGATGTGACCGAACCCTGTCGCAAAACCATGCGACCTGTCGCAAAACCATGCGACCTCTACTCTTTTGCCTAAAGGCGAATAGCTTTCTGTGTGGGACTCTAAAGACTCGACACTATGCCGGCAGTGGGTTTAACCACAGACCGCAAGCGGCACTAGCTGTGCGTAACGGTCCCCAGGTAGAAGCCGACAAGAAGACTGACGAGGTGAAACCCATCTGAACTCCTACTGAGTCTGAATGTGACAATCTCCGTACAGTCCGGTCTGTTCGTCTGATACATCGCATGGCGGGCCTAGGGGGGCGGTAAACGCCAGTCCCCTAATAGCGGTACAAGTCGTGTCGGAGTGAAGCCCAAAACACCCTGAGATAACACTGGAAGCCTACCAGTATATCTCGATTGCCCTGGCCAGGGACTACTCGTGTAATGGCTCTCCTAGACACAGCGCGATGTCAACCCCCAATACCGGGAGAGACGAATCCTGTCTAACCATCACTGCCTCCAAGTGCTTTGGGACTGCACCCAACTACTACCTGTTTGCACGACTCCTTTGAGCCGTGGTAGGGTAGTAATCAAAGTACAGTGGGAACACACTCGAGGCGAAGTGACAGTGTCAAGTCAGCGGACTAAGCTGTACTCATGTCACCTGGGAACTGATAACTGACGATAGGTATAATACCAACCGGTCAGTTCCCGACGAGTCCTGTCCAGTGTACTCGTAACCTAACGAGCACCCGTATACTATCTCCAGTACGACGTACTGATGGCTGTGGGACAGACCATCTCCCACTCTGGGATGAGAAGCGCATACGCTAGTCTACTCCGGAGTATCGATGCCCTGTCTCGATAGTCCTGCGACTAGGGACCTGTATAAGGATATGCTTATAGACTACCCAGCCCCCACTAGTGTGACTGCCATCACAACGCTGGTAATCAAGCAAAGATCCTAAGGGCTCCACTAATGTGTATAGGTGATATACTAAAATAAACACATGTACACATTGAAGTAGAAACAAACCAAGTAGCATACTACTATATTGAGCAAGATTGTTTATACAAGGTGAATATCCCAAGCTTCCATTAAGTAATATACAAACTAGTATGATACAGTAATGGCCTCTAGGGCATATACACTAACAATCTCCCACTTGCACTAAGGCCATGTACTGGCGTATCGAAGACCTATCATCTCGATCAGCCGCTCGAACTGAGTCTGGGGCAAGGCCTTGGTGAATGGATCTGCAGTGTTATCTTCTGAAGCGAACTTCCGAACCTCGATCTCCTGGCGATCCACGATCTCCCTGATCAGGTGATACCGCCTCAAGATGTGTCTGGATCTCTGATGGGACCTGGGTTCCTTCGCTAAAGCTATAGCCCCGTTGTTGTCACAATACAGAGGTATTGGATCAACAATGGACGGAACCACCTGAAGTTCTTTCAAGAACTTCCTCATCCAGACAGCTTCTTTTGCGGCATCAGATGCAACGATGTATTCCGCTTCCATCGTCGAGTCTGCAATGGTTTCCTGTTTGGAACTCTTCCAACACACCGCCCCTCCATTGAGGGTAAAGACATAACCCGACATGGACTTGGAATCATCCTTGTCACTCTGGAAGCTGGAGTCAGCAAAGGCCTCGATCTGGAGGTCTTTTCCGCCATACACCAAGAATATCTCCTTAGTCCTTCTCGGGTACTTGAGAATGTTCTTTACCGCTATCCAGTGTTTCTCCCCAGGGTTTGACTGATACCGGCTTACCACACTCAGTGCATAAGCTACATCCGGTCTGGTACACAACATCGCATACATTATAGAGCCTACCGCAGAAGCGTAGGGTATAATAGACATGCGATCCCTCTCCAAATCAGTCTTGGGAGACATCTCTTTAGAGAGGGTGATCCCGTGACAAGCCGGTAGGTTACCGCGCTTGGAATCTTCCATACTGAATCTTTTCAGTATGGTGTCGATGTACCTGGACTGTGAAAGTCCTAATATCCTCTTCGATCTATCACGATGGATCCGGATCCCCAGGATGTATGAGGCATCACCCAGGTCTTTCATGGAGAACCTGTGTGACAAGAACCCCTTGACAGATTGTAGCATAGGAATGTCATTTCCTATTAAGAGAATGTCATCCACATATAAAACGAGGAATACTACAGTTCTCGCTACAAATCTACTATAGATGCATGGTTCATCTGGATTTTTGATAAAGCCAAATTCCTTGACCGCCTCATCAAAACAGATGTTCCAACTCCGCGATGCCTGCTTTAGTCCATAAATGGACTTAAGCAACTTGCACACCTTTCCGCTGCTCCCACTCTGAATGAAACCCTCTGGCTGGTCCATATAGACACACTCCTCTAAATTTCCATTTAGAAAAGCGGTCTTTACGTCCATCTGCCAAATCTCATAATTGTGGAAGGCAGCAATGGCAAGAAGGATCCGAATGGATTTCAGCATAGCTACTGGAGAAAAGGTCTCGTCATAGTCCAAACCAGGTCTTTGACGAAAACCCTTTGCAACCAGTCTAGCTTTATAGGTCTCAACCTGTCCATCTACACCAATCTTCCTTTTGAAGATCCACTTGCATCCAACGGGTTTTACCCCGTCTGGAGCAACGTCCAACGTCCATACTTTGTTGGTGTACATGGACTCCATTTCGGTCCGCATTGCATCCAGCCATTTTACCGAGTCAACGCTCTGAACGGCCTGCTGGAAGCTAGTAGGCTCATCATAATCTATGATGTAATCCTCTCTATCCCCGTCTATGAGAAAACCGTAGTATCTCTCGGACGGATGAGACTGCCTACTACTCCTGCGGAGCGGCGTAGGAATGTCCTATTCTTTTGAACCCTCTGGTTCCACTAAGCTTTCAGTAATAGCTCGTGGTTCTGGAATTTCTTCCAGTTCTACCGTGCTCCCACTTATCTGGGTTTCCAAAAACTCAGTTTCCAAGAAGTAGGCATGACGAGAAACAAAAACCTTTTGTTCCTCTTCGCAGTAGAAGAAATATCCCTTGGAGTTCTTTGGATATCCCACGAACTTACACTGTACTGAGCGTGCCTCGAGCTTGTCCGCATGCTGCTTTTTAACAAAAGCTGGACATCCCCATGTCTTTATGTGCTTAAGATAGGGTCTCTTCCCACACCACATCTCATATGGTGTAGTAGGCACAGTCTTAGTTAGAACTCGGTTCAAAAGGTATGCAGCTGATTCTAGTGCATACCCCCAGAATGATCGCGGTAACTCAGCGTTACTCATCATGGACCGTACCATATCCAATAGGGTTCGGTTCCGTCTCTCCGATACACCATTATGTTGCGGAGTGTATGGAGGAGTAAGCTGAGAGAGAATTCCGTTCTCTTTTAAATAGTCCAGGAACTCGGCACTCAAGTATTCTCCACCTCGATCCGATCTTAGAATCTTAATACTTTTGCCGGTTTGTTTTTCTACTTCATTCTTATATTTCTGGAATTTTCCAAAGGCTTCGGATTTATGTTTCATTAAGAAGACATAACCGTACCTTGAAAAATCATCCGTAAAAGTAATGAAGTAAGAATAACCGCTTCGCCCATGTGTAGACATTGGACCGCACACGTCGCTGTGTACGAGTCCCAAGAGCTCGCTCGCTCTTACTCCGTGTTCAGTGAACGGAGTCTTTGTCATCTTTCCTTTGAGACAGGATTGACAAGTGGCATACGATTGATATTCGAACGGATTCAAATATCCTTCTGTATGTAACTTCGTCAACCTTCTCTCATTGATGTGACCCAGTCTACAATGCCATAAGAAAGTCTGATTAATTTCCGGAGACTTTCTTTTGTGTGTATTCTGGACATTGAAAATCTGTTTATATACCATTGCTCAATGTACCTGACCCAATCAAAACTTGATTAAGGTGAATGTTTACAACATTACTTACAAACGCAAATTCATAACCTTCTTTAGAAACCAAAGATACAGAAATGATATTACAAGTTGCGTTGGGTACAAAAAAGCAATTACGTAAAACCAAAACATGTCCATCTGACATTCCCAGGTGATAGTCCCCCACGGCCTTAGCATCCATGCTAGCTCCGTTTGCAACTTTGAGGGCCATGTCACCTGCCTTCAAAACCCTACGGTTTCTCAACGCCTGCAAAGAATTACAGATATGAGATCCTGATCCGGTATCCAATACCCAGGAAGTAGAGTTTATTGAAAGACAATTTTCAATAACATACACACCTGAAGCTGAAGCCGCAACCTGCTTCAATTCCTGTGTCCTGGCTTTCCAATCCCTGCAATCATTCTTCCAGTGTCCTTTCTTATAACAATAGAAGCAGTCTTCTTTATCCACAAGCTGCCTCGCTTTCTTTGTTGCCTTTGCCTTTCCCTTCGTATCCACTTTACCAACACCGCCCCTTGGTTTGGCGGGGGCTTTCTTCTTCTTTCCCTTGGCTTTCGCCTTGGACCTAGAAGAGGAAGATCCTCCTACAAACAAAGTGGATGTTTCCCTACCTTTCTGTAGGGTGCCCTCTGCACTCCTCAGCATGTTGAGGAGTTCTGAAAGTTCAACTTCTTTTTCTTGTAAGTTGAAGTTCAGGATAAACTGGGCGTAAGTGGAAGGAAGGGAATGGAGAATCAAGTCCGTATAGAGCTCATTCTCCAACGTGGCCCCAAGTTCCGCGAGCTCCTCAATGAAGCCAATCATATTAAGCACGTGTTCCGCTACCGATGATCCGATGTCCAACCTTGCCGAAAATAACTTTTTCGACACTTCGTATCTTGCGATACGAGATTGCTCTCCATACAGTTCTTTTGTATGGAGAAATATGGATTCGAGGTCCATATTCTCGTGCCTCCTCTGATGTTCGTTGTCCATAGAGGCAAGTACGAGGCACTTGGCCTTCGCGCTATCAATCTCCCAAATCTTACGGATTTCCTTATCCGCGACGCTGGAGGTGGGACTTAGGACAGGGGGAGCTTTGGTGGTAAGAAGATACCCCGGCTTGTCGTAAGTGATTGCCATTTTGACATTCCTGAGCCAATCTTTGTAGTTTGGCCCTGTCAGTATGTTTTTATCTAGAAGTAACTTAAGTCCAGTCATGTCGATTGGTCGCTGCAATTAGGAGAGAGAAGAAGAAATACTCAGCATGATGCTCTTGCAAGTTTAAAGTGATTTTTAGTTTGTCTAAACAGGATGGCTCCCACTGTTTCTCGAATCCCTCCTCAAACCAAAAAGGAAGAATTAGTCAGGATCAATCTCACCGTACAATACTTGCTTAACCGTTCGGCCAGGCTGGTGTCGGTACTTCGAGGGAGGTTTTCCAACGCTTTCGCGAAGTTCCTTAATTTAAGAACCTCTTTTCCCTGGGGGCGTAGCCCCGCTAACACCTTTCTAGACACCTACTAGGTTTATAGCATTGATCGTTAAGTGAGAAATTTCCCGAGGAGTAGCATATACTCACAGTAGGATCGGGATCCAAATATCATCGCGTGACGAAACTGAAGGAATCCTACCAGAATCATCACACTCCAAATGGTATGCAACACTAGCAAGTTTCAGTTCTTTTGAAACTCCCGATGTGGATTTTTGCCCCATGCTCTTATGACCTTGACTTTGGCCAACAAATCATAAGTCACATGTCAAGTTCTACCCGTCGTTCTCCAGGTTAATTTGAATCCACCCGTACCTACCCTTGACTTTGGCCAACAAGGCAGTACGACTGTTCCAAACCAACGCATCTATCTATGCTGCACATGAATACCCAATACCTACCAATCATTATGCCTTGACTTTGGCCAACAAACATAGCTTGAATACTATTGACTATTCATGTGAAATGACGGAGGGCTACGAATGGTTTTGGCGAAACCGTGAACGTAGAGAACTTGATATAATCGATGGAACGAGATAGCTTTTAAATGGAGTGGCTCAAACTTCGCATTTTAAAAGTTTGTTTTGAAAAGAACCGAGTGGTTTTTCGAAAGTGTTCCAACGACTTTTACATGGTTTATTTTCTTGCATTAGTTCTTTTAATGCGTGATATTCTTGCATTAGTTCTTTTAATGTGTCCCATCATTTAACCCTACCATTGTAGAAAACAACCAAAATATGACGTACGCTTATGCCATTCGCATTCGCCACGGGGCCCCGTCATTACCCGTTAGGTTACTTAACTAACGACAGAGCGGGGGCTGGGCTAGCACGGCTGTAAAACATAAGCAATGCCTAAATAATATCATATATTGATATATTGCAATGATAGCCATTTCAGATCACAGATGAAAACATTGGATATACTAGGAACCTGCAATTCGTACGAGCCTGTAACGAAAAGAAGATTACACGGTCACGGTGAATAGCCAATACCCCACCCAAGACCCCTACGGGTGCGGCAAACTACCCGCCAAGTACCCGAAGCGAAGCAACCTCCCTCATCCCCGTGAGTAGGCCACTCGGCACTTCGGCATACCCGGTAGTTTGTGCACCCCCTCCATGGGTCTATCCTAGGAGCAAAAACAGTAAAGAGAAACTATACAATGACGGCTACACCCCCGAACCGGTTGTGCGGCCATACAAATAATTATTACATCAATTTACAAATTTACATGAATTGAAAGAAAAGAAAACTCTCGTCTTACAACCCCCGGCTATTCACCCGCGACAATCCAATGAATTCATATACACATTCCAATGACATTACAGATCACAGATTTGTATAACTCCCACTAATCGACATATAGCGATTAGCAGACGTTCAATACAAATATCACATCACAGAAAAACCCGTCAGCTTAAGTCTTTTAGAAGTTCGATCAAAAATACGGATTTATAAGCCCCAAACACAAAATTTTCGTTCTGGAAAATCTGGGCAGAAAATACATATTCCAAAAATCCCAAAACAACCCCAGAAATACACTGCACTAAATTTGGACCTCGGCCGAGTCAACTCGGCCGCGGAACCGCGGCGGGAGCATGCTCCCGCCGCGTTTCCGCGGCGCTTTGAACGGTTCATAGGACCAAATTTTGTGGTTATTCAAACAAAAGCCTGAGCCGATTTTTAATATGAAATTTATCAATTTTTGAACAGAATAAAAATCGGCAGAAACTTGACATATCGGGTTCGTTTCGTGACTTTTTCTTTGATCGATCTACTAGCTACTTTGCTCACATGTTAGATAGAGTTTAACTAGGCTCTGATACCACTGTAAGTCCATGCTACCTCTCCCGGTACTTTCGGGCATGCGGAATTTGGTGAAAAACAATTTTCTAGAGGTGGTAACATGGACTTAAAACCGGATCTTTGTTAAACATCTAACTAACAACCTAACTAGGAGTTGTTAACTACTCGGTTATGGGGTTATACCTTTCTTTCCTGATCTCCTTCGTCTTCAAGCCTCGATGGTTGTCCGGATCGGCTTCACTCCGTCGTCTCCTTGCGCCGAAGATAGATCCACCTCGAAAGCTTCTACCTTTGGCTTCTTCTTCGATCTTTGAAGAAACTAGTTCACTTGGTTTGCTAAACCTTGTGAACTAGAGTGAGTAGAGAAGAGTGTGTTGGGATTTTCTCTATGGTTCTTGGTTCTCAACACATGAGACAAGTGAACCATAGACTAAAGAGAGAGAGAGAGCAAGAGGAAGAAGATGAGAGCTCAAGAACATAAGAGAGAGAATGAAAAAAATAGAATGAGAAAGACTTTTCTCTCTTGGCTCTCATAATCCAAAACCATCATCACAAAAATAGTAATCAAGTATTGTGTAAATGGTTTAAGCTACAATAGCCATATCATTTCATGCACTCATTTCTCACAAGAGAAACAAGCAAGTAAAAATTCTTTGCCATGAAATGATAGCCATTGTCATCATGATGGTCAACTAGTCAATCCTAGTCAACCGGTCAACAAAGTCAACAAGTCAACAAAGTCAACCCCTCAACAACCATGTCACCATAATACTTAATTAATATTATTGTTAATCATATATCATATTCTCATTAGGGTTAAGCAAAAAAGTCAATAGTCAACAGTCAACAGTCAACAACCCTAATGAGAATCCTCCGCCTCTGTCTCTCCGTCAACTATGCATACATACCCGCATCCGCGTTCCGAGGAACACGAATACATACTGGATAAAACCAATCCCAAAACGTACACTAGGATCTGGCTTAAACCAAAGCCCGCTAGTGTTAACTGTCCGGACACTGTACGTGCACAAGTGCACGGATATGACCGAACCCTGTCACAAAACCATGCGACCTGTCGTAAAACCATGCGACATGCGACCTCTACTCTTTTGCCTAAAGGCGAATAGCTTTCTATGTGGGACTCTAAAGACTCGACACTACGCTGGCAGTGGGTTTAACCACAGACCGCAAGCGGCACTAGCTGTGCGTAACGGTCCCCAGGTAGAAGCCGACAAGAAGACTGACGAGGTGAAACCCATCTGAACTCCTACTGAGCCTGAATGTGACAATCTCCGTACAGTCCGGTCTGTTCGTCTGATACATCGCATGGCGGGCCTAGGGGGCGGTAAACGTCAGTCCCCTAATAGCGGTACAAGTCGTGTCGGAGTGAAGCCCAAAACACCCTGAGATAACACTGGAAGCCTACCAGTATATCTCGATTGCCCTGGCCAGGGACTACTCGTGTAATGGCTCTCCTAGACACAGCGCGATGTCAACCCCCAATACCGGGAGAGACGAATCCTGTCTAACCGTCACTGCCTCCAAGTGCTTCGGGACTGCACCCAACTACTACCTGTTTGCACGACTCCTTTAAGTCGTGGTAGGGTAGTAATCAAAGTACAGTGGGAACACACTCGAGGCGAAGTGACAGTGTCAAGTCAGCGGACTAAACTGTACTCATGTCACCTGGGAACTGATAACTGACGATAGGTATAATACCAACCGGTCAGTTCCCGACGAGTCCTGTCCAGTGTACTCGTAACCTAACGAGCACCCGTATACTATCTCCAGTACGACGTACTGATGGCTGTGGGACAGACCATCTCCCACTCTGGGATGAGAAGCGCATACGCTAGTCTACTCCGGAGTATCGATGCCCTGTCTCGATAGTCCTGCGACTAGGGACCTGTATAAGGATGTGCTTATAGACTACCCAGCCCCCACTAGTGTGACTGCCATCACAACGCTGGTAATCAAGCAAAGATCCTAAGGGCTCCACTAATGTGTATAGGTGATATACTAAAATAAACACATGTACACATTGAAGTAGAAACAAACCAAGTAGCATACTACTATATTGACCAAGATTGTTTATACAAGGTGAATATCCCAAGCTTCCATTAAGTAATATACAAACTAGTATGATACAGTAATGGCCTCTAGGGCATATACACTAACAACATGAGTACAGCTTAGTCCGTTGACTTGACACTGTCACTTCGCCTCGAGTGTGTTCCCACTGTTCTTAGATTGCTACCCTACCACGGCTCAAAGGAGTCGTGCAAACAGGTAGCAATTGGGTGCAGTCCCGAAGCACTTGGAGGCAGTGACGGTTAGACATGATTCGTCTCTCTCGGTATTGGGGGTTGATATCGCGCTGTGTCTAGGAGAGCCATTACACAAAGTCCCTGGCTAGGGCAAGTGAGATATACTGGTAGGTTTCCAGTGTTATCTCAGGATGTTCTGGGCTACACTCCGACACGACTTGTACCGCTATTAGGGGACTGACGTTTACCGCCCCCCCAGGCCCGCCATGCGATACTCTTAGACGAACAGACCGGACTGTACGTAGACTGTCACATTCAGGCTCAGTAGGAGTTCAGATGGGTTCACCTCGTCAGTCTTCTTATCGGCATCTACCTGGGGACCGTTACGTACAGCTAGTACCGCTTGCGGTCTGTGGTTAAACCCACTGCCAGCATAGTGTCGAGTCTTTAGAGTCCCACACAGAGGGTTATTCGCCTTTAGGCAAAATGAGTAGAGGTCGCATGGTTTTGCGACGGGGTTCGTTCACATCCGCGCACTTGTGCACGTTTGGTGTACGGATAGCTTATACTAGCGGGCTTTGGTTTAAGCCAGATCCTTATATATGTTTTGGGATTGGTTTTATCTCATTGTATTCGTGTTCCTCGGAACACGGATACGGGTGTATATGCACAGTTGACTGAGACAGAGACAGAGGACTTTCATTAGGGTTAATGACCGTTGTCTTTTTTCTTAACCCTAATGTATATGTGAAATGTGATTATTAATATTAATTAATTATAATTGTGTTATGGTTAGGGTTGTTGACCATTTGACTATGCTTGACTTGTTGACCTATGTTGACAAATTGACCATCATCATTTCATATGAAAGATACTCTTTGATTCTTGCAAAATTCATTAATGTGAAATGATAATGGTCATTTCAAGTTAACCATCACAATTATCTTTTGATTAATTATTTAATTATCATAATTCACATATATGTGAGAATGGTTGTAATTATCCTCATTCTCTCATTCTCATTCTCATTCTCATTCTCTCTCATCCTCTTCCTCTCTCTCAAAGCTCTCCCTCTCATGAGTTGAGAACCATTAAGCTTTTGAGATAAAACACCAAAATTACTCTTTACTCTTTCTAAGGTTCTAGGTTTAGCACACCAAGCACTTTAGTTACCTCTAGGTTGAGGTAGGAGCCAAAGGTAGAGGCCCTCGGGTGGATCTTTCTTCGGCAAGAGAAGGCGACGAGGACGACCAGTTCATTCCACTCCAAGGAGCAAGAAGAGAAGGACTTCAAGACTTAGGTATAACCCTTTTACCGAGTAGCTAAATCTCTTAGCTTGGTTGTTAGTTTATGTTTAGCAAAGATCCTCTTTTATATAGTCCATATTGCCTTGAGTTGTAAAAATCGATTTTTTATACCGTTTCCGCCTCCCCGTAAGCACCGGGGTGGGCAACGTGGACTTACAAGATCAGTAGATTCTCAGATGGTCTTGAGCCACATCGACATGACTTGTCAGGTTATTAGGGGTCTGACGTTTTCCACCCCTAGACCCGTCATGCGATACTCTCAGACGAACAGACCGGACTGTACGAAAATTGTCATGGATAGGCTCAGTAGAAGTTCGGATGAGTTTTCTCATCGGTCTTCTTTTCGACGAGTACTTAGGTAGCCGTTACGTACAGCTAGTGCCACTGACGGACTTGTGGTTAAACCCATTGTCAGCGTATTGTCGAGTCTTTAGAGTCCCACACAGAGGGTTTCCCTTGTTCAGGCAAAACGATGTAGAGACCGTATGGTTTTACGTGCAGGATTCCGATCATATACGTATACTTGCTACACGGATTTTGCTCGGACGGATAATACTAGTGGGCTTAGGATTAAGCTCATTATGGTATTATATTATTGGATTATTTTTTATCTCTTGGTATTCATGTTTTTTGTAGTATGAGTACGGGTATATATAAACGGTGAGGGCATTCTTGTAATTTCATAAGAGTGCTTCTAGAAGAAAACACCTCATTTTTGTTATATCTATTTATTGAAAATAGATAATGAGGTGGAGGGATTAGGTTTTTCAAAGCATGGCTATTTCTTTTCTTTATTCATTTGTCATTACTATTCAAACATGGCCAATATATTTTATTGAAAATGAAATGCTTGATAGTTTTGAACTTAGCCATTCTTCACTTCATTCTACACTTGACATTCTCTCTCCTCCTTTACTCTCTTCTTCTTCCTCAAACCCTAACGCTCTTATATGTTGAGCAATCTAAGGTTATTGGGATAAATTAGTCCAATTAACACTCTATATCTTCTAAGCTACCTAGATTAGCAAATTAGGTACTTTAGTTACCTCATTCTTGAGATTAGAGCTTGAACCATAGACTCTCGGATGGATCGTTTTCGACTCAAGGAGGCCGACGATCATGCTTGATCCCGATGAAAGAGGAGCTCAAGAAAAGGACAAGAAGACCCGAAAGACTTGAATCATAAAGATATAAATCACTATCATAGTAGATTAGAACCTTTGTGAGTTTTTTTAGTTAGAGCTTATGGTAGATCTTGGAAATTTAGTCGATATTGCTTGCTATAAAATTGTTTTTTGTTAATCCCGCCTCTCTATAAGCCCTGTGGAGTGTGCGACATCGATTTACATTGACATCATCAAAACAAAAGTTAAACCTAGTAAGAAGGGTGTAGAGAGTATTGTCTTGGGATTTGGATGACATACTCCTAATAGGAAGTGATGTTCCTTTACTACAATCGGTCAAACTTTGGTTATCACAAAGTGTTTTCTCCACATAAGATCTGGATAAGATATTATGGGATTATGGTGACTAGATCTATGGTTTTAGATTTAGATTTGGGAGATTTCCCAATCCGGGTACTTAGACTGCATTCTAAAAGTGTTTTAGAATAGACGACTCCTGACGTGGTAGTATACCCACAGGTGATGGAGTATCCTTCTCAAAAAAGATGTTTTCTAGACTGATGAGGAGAGGAACTGACATGAATGACATATCATTTGCATAGGTAATTGAGTCAATCATGCAATATCATGTACCAAACCAAATATTGCTTCTGCACTAACTGTAGTAAGCAGATATTAATCTAATACAGGAGAAACAAAGGGAAACAGTTATGAACATAAGAGAATGTTCTTGGTATATGATAACGGCAGCCTCCTCGAGGAGGCGGTTATTGGTTTAGGCTTCCAAGGTGACCTGGATGACAAAGATGCTGTCAGAGTTTTGAGTTTACTCTCTTTTGAGGAGCAATATATTGGATAGGGTTCCAATAGGGATACTGAGGTAACATGATGCAGGATGCTAGTCATGACTCAACGGAGGATACAACCCAAGAAGTTTGTTAGATAAAGATGTTTATTTATGAACTTGTTCCCATCATGTATCCATACAAATTCTTGATGCAGGGTATCGCTCAGTTCGGGAGATTGTTGATCTCCACGAAGTTGAAATATTAAGAGATGAAGTTGGAACATTGTAGTGGATCCACTCACTGAGGCTATTTCTCGAACGTGAATGTTTCTCATACGAGCTTTGCAAAACTGATTATTTGAGAAATTGGGTATTCAGTAGCATACGGGATGTGGGTATACACAATAATTAGCCTTAAGTGCAAGTAGAAGATTGTTGGATATAGTGTCCTCAAGGCAATTATTGTAATTGCAGGATTGCGAATATGATAATTGAAGGAGGACCTATACAGATACAACAATCTTACTCGAGATGATAGTATACTATCTGATTTGTCTTTATCATTGATGTGTATACATTTTACTTGTTATTATGTGTCGCTAATACATAATGACAAAGCCCGTAGGATATTTGCTTGACTATCAGTATTATGATGACGATCATATACGTTAGAGGAGGGTAGTCCATAAGCACATCCTTAAATGTCCCTAGTTGTGGGAGTAACGAGACTGGGTACCGATATTCTGGAGTAGACTAGTGTATACGTTTCGAGATCCCGACGAGGGGTGGTGGCCGGTCTCACAAGCCATTGGTGTTATGTCACCTAAGATAGTATATAAGTGCTAACTGGAGGTGAGTACATCAGACAGACTTGCCGAGAACTTTTAGATGATATTATATCTATCGTCAGATTCAAGTTCTTTAGTGGCATGAGTACATGTTAGTCTTTTGACCTGAGATCGTCATTTGTCTTGTGTGAGTTCCCACTGTGCTTAGATTACTACCCTACCACAGCTTAAGAGAAGTCGTGCAAACAGGTTTTAGTTGGGTACAGTCTCGAGCCACATGAAGGCAGTGAGCGATTGTCAGAGATTCGTCTTTCCTGATATTAGGAGTCGATATCGCGCTGTGTTTAGTTGGCCATCATCCTAAATCCGTGGCCACGGTGGATGGGATTTACTGATATGAGTTCAGTAGTTTCTCGGTTGGTAATAAGCTTCACTCCGGCATGACTTATCGGGTATTAAAGGTCTGACGTTATCCACTTATCGGGGTATTAAGGGTCTGACGTTATCCACCCCTTGACCCGGTATGCGATACTTTTAGACGAAGAGACTGGACTGGACGGAGATTGTCACATTCAGGCTCAGTAGGATACAGACAGATTTGATTGTCGACCTCCCTTTCGGCATATACCTGGGTAGCCGTTACGTACATCTAGTGCCGCTGACGTGCTTGTGGCTATGGATTTATCCAGTAATTACTGCAAGCGTATTGTCGAGTCATTAGAGTTCCACACAGAGAGTTTTTCTTGTTCAGACGATATGATGTAGATGACGTATGTTGGTACAATTAGGTGTCCGATTAAATACGTGTACATGCTACACGGACTTTAATCGGACGGTTGATAATACTAGCGACTTAGTATTAAGCCGGATTATTAAATTAAGTTTTGATTTAATAATATATATATATATATATATATATATATATATTTGATATACATATTCTAGTATTATTATTCACTATTCATTTTCTCTCTCTTGGCTATTCATATTTTTATACGGATACGCGTATATATATTTCGATACGTATATCGAGTTGTATTCCGTATTTATATGAAATTTGTTCTAGAAGATGGACACCTCATTATATGATTTTCTTTTGAGAAAATCATATGGAAATGAGGTGGAGGGTGAGATGGCATTGAATATGGTTGAGGACATGCAGAAAGGCATGACTTCATTTGTTTATTTCTAAAAAGATTGTGATATTTTTTGTGTGGTTGGAAAAATGATTGTGAAGCCATTCTTTGTTTCACTTTATCACTCTCACAACATTCACAACACTTAGCTCATTTTGTAGTATGGCTAGCCACCGTCCTCATTGTAGGGTGTTTTTCGTCACCCCATTGAGATGGGAATACGCGCGCGCTTGTCAGGCGTACTACAGATTCCCCCTGTCTAGGGTAGGCCGGGGTTTAATGATTGTGGGAATCCGAATCTCCGGCAGCCGCGGACTAAGCTACCGTTAATTACCCCTCGCCTTTGGGGCGAGGGAACCTCCGATTAACGGGTTAAATTGGTCATGCGAACTCAATGTGCAGTATGCGTGTGTTTCGTTTTGAAAGGGGGTTTTGGATAAATCGGGAGCCACGCAGAGTTTTTACGGGGTCCCGCTACCCGGATAGCGGACTGGGGGTCAAGGGGGCTAGCAGCCCCCTTGCGGGGTTCGGGGCAGCGCCCCGGCCCGAAAATTTTTTTTGAGGGGGAGAATGTGGCGGAGTATGTATATGTGTGAATTTGTATACATATGTATATGTATATGTATGTACATAAAAAGAGGGGGAAAAGGCATCCAAGGGATGCGTGGGGGCCAGCGCCTTGAGCGCTGTGCGCTTAGGTGCTGTGCGCTCAGGCGCAAGCGCGCGCGCGCCACGTGTCGGCACGTGGGCGCTTTGCGCAACGCCCGTTGCGCGCAGGTGCGCAAGCGCGCGCGCCACGTGTCGGCGCGTGGGCGCTTTGCGCAATGCGCCACGTGTCGGCACGCGGGCGCTTTGCGCACTTGCGCAAGCGGGCAGGTGCGCAAGCGCGCAGGTGCGCAAGCGCGCGCGCCACGTGTCGGCACGCGGGCGCTTTGCGCAACGCGCCACGTGTCGGCACGCGGGCGCTTTGCGCACTTGCGCAAGCGCGCAGGTGCGCAAGGCACGTGGGCGCAAGCGCGCGCGCGCCACGTGTCGGCACGCGGGCGCTTTGCGCAATGCGCCACGTGTCGGCACGCGGGCACTTTGCGCACTTGCGCAAGCGCGCAGGTGAGGACAAGAGGCTTTTAGCCTAAAAAAAAGATTTCTCAAAAGAGAAATCAGAGAGGAGTCGGGCTCCTGAATGTGTTTTGGGTTTAATGGAAGTGGTTCTTCTTCTTCCTCCTGTTGCTTGCTGGATCTTGAAGATCAAGAGATGTGAAATCTCAAAATCTCTCCTTTTTAAGATCTGATGACAGATCCAAGTTCCCCTATGTGGGTTTTGTGGTGAAAAACTAATTTGTTTTGAAAAAGGAAGAGTAAAACTCTTGATTTAATTCAAAAGAAAGAAGAAGGTTTTGGAACCTTGGAGAAGGAAGAAAGAGCTCAGCTCTGAAACTTTTTTGGAGAGAGAAAAAAGTTGTTAGGATATTTCATTATCCTTTCCTTTATAGGCCATACATTTTACACATAGCCCCTTGGGCTTCACAAAATGGCATTTTGCCTATCCCATGGCTCATGTGCCATTTCTTTTTGCACATAAGCCATGGGCTTTACAAAAATTTGGCTTTATGCCTATTTTTTTTCTTACATTTATCCAAAAATAAAATAAAAGAAATACAAAAAAAATTATTTATTACAAAATTTTTATCTTGGCATGGGGGGAGGCCGGCCGCTTCATGTTCGGGCTTGACCCGGGCATGGGCCCACTGGATCTGGGCTTGGGCCCACTTAGCTTGGGGTTGACTTTGATTTTGACTTGGTCAACCGGGGTGTAAATTTTTACCCCAACAAATTGCCGCCCATCAATAAATGCACACCACATATGTGGGTCGTGTGCATGAAATTGATGGATCTTCTTTCAAGTGGAGGCGACTTGATTTGGTTCCCGCTTTTTGGGAAGCTGGCACTGCCCTTTTTACGACATGGATGGTCGTTGCTTGACATGTCTCCGAGATGGAGTGTCCGTGATAGACGTTTTCCCTGGCCCGGAGTTATCTGGTTCCCGCTTTGTAGGAATCCTGCGCTGCCCTTTTTGCGACTTGGACGGTCGGTGCTGCCCTTTTAGCGACTTGGACGGTCGATGCTGCCCTTTTAGCGACGTGGACGGTCGGTTCTTCCCTTTTTGCGACTTGGACGGTCGGTGCTGCCCTTTTAGCGACTTGGACGGTCGATGCTGCCCTTTTTGCGACGTGGACGGTCGATTCCGCCATTTTAGCGACGTGGACGGTCGATGCTGCCATTTTAGCGACGTGGACGATCGATTCTGCCATTTTAGCGACGTGGACGGTCGATGCTGCCATTTTAGCGACGTGGACGGTCGATGCTGCCATTTTAGCGACGTGGACGGTCGATTCTTGATTTGACTTGCTCTGCTTTTTGCAGTGTCAGGGGTAGACTTGACTTGCTCCGCTTCTTGCGGTGTCGAGATTGGATTCTGACTCGCCCCGCTTTCCGCGGTGTCGGAGTGGAAGTTGACCTGTTGATTTTGATTTGGGTTAACATCAGCATCGCTATACTGGAATATGGTACCAGGAGCGAATCATCATCTGTCATGGAGAGGATTTTGGGATTTTGGTTTTTGTTTGGCATCTGCATTGCTGCACTGGAATAATGCCAGGAGCAACTCATCATTTGCCCCGGGAGGATTTGGGAGAAATTGGAATTGTTTTACGCCCGTGGATTGTATACGGTTTTACAGGATGTATGATCCAGACCGTAGGGCCGGAAAAATTTTGGGACTTTGTCGGCGTCTGCATCGCTGCACTGGAACATGGTACCAGGAGCGACTCATCATTCGCCGTTGGGGTATGGGATTTGGAATTTGGTTGGCGTCTGCATCGCTGCACTGGAATATGGTACCAGGAGCGACTCATCATTCGCCATTTGGGGACTTGGAATTTGAATCCTTTTTTTTTTGCATCAGCATTGCTGCACTGGAATAATGCCAGGAGCAACTCATCATTTGCCTTGGGAGGACTTGGGATTTGGGTTTCTGGTCGGCATCAGCACTGTTAACACTGAAGCGAAATGCCAGGAGCGACTCATCATTTGCCGTTGCCCGTTGGGGAACGATGGCTTAGGAGACAGGTTTGGGTCCCTATCACCTAAGGCTTTTCAATTTTATGGGCCGTGAGGGTCCCATAAAAGCATTTTCTCCCTGCGAGTCGTAAGGATCCCGCAGGTGTATTTTCTCCTTAGGAATCGTGAGGATTCCTAAGTGTGTTGCTCCTTTGTGAGTCGTAAGGATCTCACGCAGGGGTTTTCTCCTCACAAGGTCGAGAGGACTTTGCGAGTGTATTTCATCTCTTTTCACGAGTTTGCGCCCTTTCGGGTTTTCACAGACTCGCCGGTAGTCCTGCTGTTTTTACTCACGGAGCCCTTTCGGGTTTTCATCCGTGCCCATTTTGCTTGTGGACATACCGTTTATTTCTTCTTCTTCTTCTTTTTTTTTTTTTGCCGCTGGTGGGACTTTAAAGTTGTCTCGCCGGCAGGATTTGGGAGAAATAGGGGTCATTTACGCCCGTGGATTGTATACGGTTTTGCAGGATGTCTGATCCAGACCGCAGGGCTGATGTGCTCAATTCGGCTGCGACTTGGAGCATTCATGCGTAGTATTTCTTGAGATATCGTCCATTGATGGGTGGCATGGGCCTTTCTCCCTCTGCACTTATTAGTTGGTAGGATCCTCCATCGAACACTTTCTCGATGACGTATGGTCCTTCCCAGTTTGGCTCGAATTTTCCCTTGGCATGTCGATTGGGGATGATTGGTCTTTTGAGGACCAACACCAATTCACCTTTCTTGAAAGCGCGGAGACGGGTTATCTTGTCGTAGGCCCGTGACATTTGGGCTCGGTATAGCTCCAGACTTTGCTGCACCGCGAGCCTCTTTTCTTCGAGGGCATCGAGTTCTTCAAATCGAAGGAGCACGTTTTCCTCCTCCGTCAACTCATGCTGAACGGCCATTCTTAAGCTTGGAACTTCGACTTCGAGGGGGAGGACCGCCTCCACTCCGAAGAGCAATGAGTATGGAGTGGACTGAGTTGGAGTACGGTGCGTGGTACGATACGCCCACAATGCCTCGTGAAGCTTGAGATTCCAGTCTCTCTTGTTGGCTGAAGCATTTTTCCTCAGGAGCTTGCATAGAGTCTTATTGAAGGCTTCGGCTAGCCCATTGGCTCTTGGATTATAGATGGAGGAATATCTCCAGTCTATCTTGTGCTGAGTAGCGAACCTTGAGACATTGAAGCTCTTGAAAGAAGGCCCGTTGTCAGAAATGATTCTTCTTGGTGTACCGAAGCCGTATAGAATATTATGCTGGAAGAATGTCAGAATATCCTTTGTCTTAACTTCTTTTAGCGGGACAGCTTCAGCCCATCTGGAGAAGTAGTCCGTCGCGGCCAGTATAAACCGGTGGCCTTTAGATGACGGAGGATCAATTGGGCCAACAATGTCGGTGCCCCAAACTTCGAAGGGCCACGACGCCACCGTAGGATGCAATGGATTGGGATGCTTGTGAATAAAATCACCGTGAATTTGGCAGATATAACATTTCTTTGCATGCTCTCCGCAATCCCGTATCATGGTGGGCCAGTAATACCCAAGCCGTTTGATTTGAAGTCACATCTTGGGGCCAGATTGGTGAGCACCGCAAACGCCCGAGTGGACATCTTTCATGACCTTTTGGGCTTCGGCCAATGACAGACACCTGAACCATAGTTGGTCGTATGACCTGCGGTATAACATGTCATTTACAAACACATATCGGAGAGCTCTTTTCTTCAGCTGAATCCTCGCAGATTTTTCTTCGGGCAGCTTGTCGTATCGGAGGTACTCTATAAAGGGTTCTCTCCAATCGGGCTCGTCTTGGATGATCGAAGCTTCTTCCGCAGGACTGCTCTTCTGTTCCGCGCTTTCCTCTTCTCTTAGAGAGACTGGGGATAGAATTTGCCGGTTCCTGACTGTGATCAGAATTTCGTCCATGTCAGGATCAGCCAGCTCCTTGGCCAAGCGAGCGAGTACATCAGCCTTTCCGTTCAACGCTCTAGAGACTCTCGTTAGTTCAATATGAGTGAACCGTTTCATGAGTTCCACCACTCGACCTCTGTATCGAGCTAACTCGGGTTTGTATATCTTATAGTCGCCGCTTACTTGGTTGACGACAAGCTGGGAGTCACCGTAAACCCACAGCCGAAGGATTTCCATTTCTATGGCGAGTTCCAAACCAGCTATCAGAGCTTCATACTCAGCTTCATTGTTTGTCCGAGGCTCGGTGAGAGAAAAAGAACGCCGTAGGGTTCCCATTGATGGTGTGATGAACACCAATCCTATCCCTGCTTTTATCTCTGGGACGCTTGATTTACTGGAGGTTCTTATCGATGAGGCCCCATCGAAGTAGAGCTCCCAACATGGCTCGTCATTCTCGAGGTGCAGCACTTGTTCGTCGGGTAACTCACAATTTAGCGGCGACCCTTCTGGTATGGGATGAGCAGCGAGAAAGTCTGCAAGAGCTTGCCCTTTTACTGCTTTCTGAGGGGTATAAACTATATCAAACTCAAGTAGCATGACAGCCCATCTTGCCATTCTGCCGGCTAGGCTTGCTTTGGTCATCAAGTGTTTGAGCGGGTCGACCTTGGAGATCAGCATAACCCGATGAGCGAGCAGATAGTGCCTCAGCTTCTTCACAGCAAATATTAGAGCCAGGCATTGTTTTTCGATTGGGGAGTAGTTGTGTTCCGCCCCGACTAGAGTTCGACTGAGGTAGTAGAGGGCATTTTCTTTTCCCTCCTCGTTATTCTGCGCAAGGAGCGCACCGAGTGACTCGTCCAGCGCGGCAGTGTAGAGAATCAGCGATTTATTTGGAATGGGAGCGGCCAGCACTGGAGGGTGCAACATGTATTGTTTGATGCTTTCGAACACTGCTTGACATTCAGCATCCCAGATAAAAGGAGCTCCTTTCTTCATGAGCTTTGAGAAGGGCCTACATCTCCCTGATAAATTTGAGATAAACCTCCGTATATAAGTAAGCTTGCCTTGAAAAGATCTTAGCTGCGTCAGTCTCTTCGGAGGGGGCATCTCCATGATGGCCTTTATCTTTGATGGGTCAACTTCGATCCCTCGATGTCGGACTATGAAGCCCAGGAATTTTCCCGATGACACGCCAAAAGCGCACTTCAGAGGATTCATCTTCAGATCGTATTCCTTCAGTCTGGTGAGAACGGTCCTGAGATCTTGGATATGATCGGCCTTGGCTTTAGTCTTGACGACCAGATCATCAACATAACATTCGACGACTTTATGGATTAGGTCATCAAAGATATTAGTCATTGCCCTTTGATATGTAGCACCTGCGTTCTTCAGTCCGAATGGCATTACCTTGTAGCAATATATTCCGATCGGGGTTCGAAATGCTGTGTGCTTCTCATCCTCAGGCGACATCTTGATCTGATTATATCCAGACGAGCCATCCATAAAGATGAACAGTTCGTAATTTGAGGTGTCATCGACCATCATTTCCATGACCGGTAGCGGAAAGTCGTCTTTAGGACATGCCTTGTTGAGGTCCCTGAAATCGACACAAACTCGGATCTGCCCATTTTTCTTCTTCACTGGTACTATGCATGCGATCCAGTCTGCATATTTCTCTTCCCTGATGAAGCCGGCATCGATGAGTTTCTTGGTTTCCTCGATGACCTTTTCTTCCAACTCCCTTCTCATTCTTCGAGGAGCTTGTTTGACTGGCTTAGCATCAGGAGATATAGCCAGCTTATGCACGGCTACCTCAGGGGAAAGGCCAGGCATTTCTTTGTACGTCCACGCGAAGCAGTCGACGAACTCACGCAGCAGGGCAATTATCTGCTCTTTCATTTCCTCCGACAAGAGTGAGCTGATGTAGGTCGGCCTTGGATTATCGGGCGTTCCTAAGTCAATCTCAGTTAGCTCATCAAAGGTTGCTTGTCCGCCATCTTCGAGCTCTTGAGGAGCTTCTTCTGGCTCGGCTATCTCGTCATCATCATTTGATCTTTCGCTGGCCTCACCGACATAGATCATGTAGCATGCTTTAGAATCAGGTTGAATGTAGCCTATGCCCCGTCTATCTGGAATTCGTCCATCGATGAGTGCTCGGACCTGGGGCGGATACCATAGCCCTTCGTAAAACTTTGCTTCGGACTCCGTTTGATATAACCGGCATCCGCACTTCTTAAAGTATTCCCGCATCTCGGGCGCATAGTATCTGGGATTGAGGACGGCTCTTATGCCCCTCTCATAGGGAAGGCACACGACAGAAAGGTCGTCCGGGTGCACAACGGGGTTTGACCTGTAAAACAGGATGCCCTTCTGTCCATTTTTCCTCCCGGGCACGTAGAAAGTTTTCAGCTGGTCCACGGTAGAGACTGACAATGTGTCGAGCTCTTTGCACATCCGTTCCGGCACCCTTGTGATGGCCAGGGACCCTTCTGCGACTTCGAATGTCTCTCGTAGTTTCGCTTGCTGCATGGGGGGCCGATCTGCACAGCTGTTGCACGGCAGGTCCTCTTCTTCTGACTCTTCAGTGTCACTGCCAAGATGAGGGCGGACTTTGCTGCTAGATGGGCCTTCAGTAACAGATTCATCCGTATCGCTGCCAAAATGAGGGCGAGTTTTGTGGAAGGACGGGCTTCCAGCGTCGGACTCATCAGTGTCGCTGCCGAAATGCGGGCGTACTTGGGTATTTTTGCTTTTGAAAGTGATAGCCGGCGCAGATTTGCTTTTGAGTCTTGGGGCCGTTCTATCCTCAGTCAGTTGTGTCTTAGCATTTTGGTGGTTCGTAAAGTACCGAGAATCTTCATATCGGACTTCATGCACACCGAACGGCTGGATGTCTCCGTCAATGCGTCTTTCTTCGCCATTTTTAGTATACTTCATGCATTGATGGAGAGTTGACGGAATGATGCCGTAATCGTGGAGCCATGGCCGCCCTAAGAGAATCTTATAAGACGTGTCGACGTCGATCACGTATATTTTAGCTTCAGTTTGCAGATCCCCGAATTTGATTGGCAAAGCTATAGACCCCAGAACTTGCTGGCAATTTTGGTTGAAGCCTTGAATGACAATCCTTTCCCTTGACAGGTGTCGGACGTCCATTGACAAACTCTTCAGAGTTCGCAAGTTCATGATGTTCACTGAGGACCCCGGATCAATCAATATGCGATTAATTCGATCTCCGTCGCTGTACCTGGTCACGTAAAGCGGCCGATTATGCTCAGCCGTTCCCAGTAGCAAGTCTTCATCCTTAAATGTGACTGCGGCGGCATGCAAAGCGTGCTGGGCTTCTTTCATATTAATTTCCGCAAAGTGAGCCTGATACCGCTCGGGGTTTTGTAGAGCGTGAATGAGAACGTCTCTAAGCTCCTTAGATAGGACCAAGGCGTCGTAGATGCTCAGGAGAGATGGAAGCTTCCGGAGATGTGCCAAGACATTATAGTCCACCGAGGAAGGATTTATGTTTTCATCGGCCAGTTCTCTGCCATCTTCTTCATTAGCGACTTGTTTTTCCTTCCCTTTTAGGGCGTTGCCCTGATTTTGCGGTAGAGCCCTGCCGCTTCTGAGCTGGATTTGATTGGCCTTTGTGGTGAGCTCCTTGTCCTCTTCGGGAAAATAGAGATCATCCTCGGAGTCGCTGCCAAGATGGATGGCGTAGCAGGTCACTACTGGGATCTCTTCATTGGAGTCTTCTTCTAACTCCTCCAGAATTTCAGCCGCTTGTACAGGGAAGAACTCCTTCAATTGAATCAATGTTCTTTCTTTTTGTTCATATTCTTCGAGGGAATCAATATATTTTTGAATGGTCGATCTCCCTGCAGACACTTTTTCGCGCCGAGCTGCACTTTTCTTCTTCTTGAGCTTCTTGGATTTTGAGCCTGATGGAGCCGCATTGGCAGCTGGACTGGTAGGCTTCTTCTGTCCTTCCCATTCCATCCTGGGCTCTTTCTGAAGCAGCTTTAGCATCTTCTTCGTCTTATTAGATATGTTCGTACTCCACGGAGGCCGCGATGAGTCAGTTTCATTTGTCAGGGTAGCAGGTTCGGCTGTCTGCTCCCAGAAGGCTTCAACTTCTGTCTGTATAAAGTTGGCGGTTGCAACTTGATTGTTCACCAACACGCTTTTGGACAGCTCGATCTCTCCAGCCTTGTACTGCTTCTCTACCCAGTCTTTGAAGATATAGCAATCCTCGATCGCATGGCTCACTACTCGGTGGTACGGGCAATACAGAGGATTGTCGGTCATTTTTGCTTCTTGGGGTCTTTTCGACTCCGGCAATTGTAGGCCGTTGTTCAAGGCATCTTTAAATATCTTACGGACCTTGTCCCTTCTGAAAGAGTAAACCTTGTTCTTCTTTTCCTCTAGGGAAGGCCTGTCTCCTCCCAGCAATGGCTTTCGAGACCGGTTGGTTTTGGATTCGCCCGCCCTTCGCTTTTCTTCATTGTCGGAAGCATTGAAGACATTGGTACTGCTGGAACTCCCGCTTCTACGGTTGTCGTCCCGCTTGCTTTTCCAGGTTTTGTCTCTCTGAGAGTCCGGCGGGGACTCTTGCTTTGAGCGTTCTAGCATTTGGACTTTCTTGGTTAGCTCCTGAAATGTCTTGAGGCCCGCCGTACACAAGAATGGGACCATCCAATTGCTGAGGTTCCCAATGAGAAGGCTGACGGACTGGTCCTGCTCCAGCGGCGGTTCGCACTTGACTGTGAGATTGCGCCATCGGGCGATAAAGTCGGTGTTGCTTTCATTCTTCCCCGGCTTGGTCCTCACAAGGTCGGCAATGGAGATTTTATCACTGACGCTCATGAACCTTTGCCGGAACAGAGACTCCATTTGGGCAAAGGTAATGACGGACCCGTCCGGTATACTCGCATACCAGTCGAAGGCGACGCCGGTCAGGCTGTTGACAAACTGACGAAGAAGGAGCGCGCCATTGCCCCCTATATTTCTGCACGATGCTTTGAAGTGGGCGACGTGTTGGTTTGCATTCCCTGTTCCATCAAATCTTCCGAACTTAGGAATGACGTAGCCGCTTGGGAACTCAATCAGATCGTACTGCGCGGGATATGGCCGCCCACTACTGCCGATTTCTTTCTGAGCTTCGGCTTCTGCCACCAATGTTTTAACCTTGCTGGTGACCAAATCCATTATCCGATCTTGTGTTAGCGGGATGGTGCTATCTGGGGCCAAGGTGTCCCCAGAAGCGGAATGCGGCCGGCTTTCATGCGGCTCGACCAGTCTTGGTCCCAAAGGAACAGGCATTGGCTGCCTCGGATTGTCATCACCCGGCTGATTAGTAGCGGTTTGTGTCTGATTGGGAGGCGCTCGAGCAATTTGAGCCGTAAGCTGCATCACCACGTTTGTTAAGTCGTCAATCTTTGAATAGAGCTTGGCCATCTCTTTATCTTTGCTCCTGAGCTGTTTTCGAAGCTCTTGAAGCAGCTCTTGCTCCGCAGTCCTGGGGCGAAAAGTCGGCTCTTCCTCGCTGTCCGAGCTTGACTCTGCATGGATCGAGGGGTCTTTCTGCCTATCATCCTCATCGAGAAGGTTTTCTTCATCCAGCGGGGGCGGCTGTTCTTGGGCGGTGGCAACCACATTCAGGCTAGATTGGGCTTGGGATGTGGTGGCCCCGTCCTTGCTTTTGCTACGAAGGTTGTCGCTAGGGCGCCCGCCCGCCATATAGACCGTATGGATGGTATATCCGGACGTTTTTCTATCATTGGCAGCTGATTTCACGGATCGTTGTCTTGACCCCCTTACTTCGGTAGCTGGTAGTCGATTGAAGGCGGCTGGCCTAACCAGGTTCTTAAATGGTGCTGGCGCTTCTTTCCTGGGTTTGCCCCGCTGCTTTCGTGCGGCACAGAGCGCCTGATAGACCCTTGAAGAGATAGTGTCGTACTTTTTCTGTTGGGGCCGGGACACGTCTCTTTGTGGCACTGTTCGGACCGTTGTCTTCTTGATTCTGGCGGTCATGGCTTTTTTCTGAACCCACTTTAGAGGCTCGAAGGAATTGCTGATTCTTACGTCCGACTCAGCCATCGTCGCGGGGCAACCCTGCACTTGGAACTTCACACGATTCCATTTGGCCGAAGCCTTGGCCCTTTTGTTGGCTCGATACCTGAGCCGCTTCTGCCTTAACTTTTCTGTTCTAAGCACCTGGCGGACTTCGGCTCTTTGGGAAGACGCCGCAGACCGGTTGATGGAGGGCCTTCGAGATACGCCCGATTGTGCATTTGTTGGAGTCATCGCCTGAGCTCGTACGCAACATTTAATGTTGCCCTTCGCATCGGAAGTCTTTCCCCCAGCTAGAGCGCCAGGGACTCGTTCAGACACCATCTTAAGTTTCGGTTGTGGTGCCTTGGCGATCACGACATTCGGCCTCTTACCCCTTGAGACCGGCTTGGCCACCTGTTCCGCCGGGATCTCTGCCAGATGAGCGCTTCCGGCAGGGTAGATGATGACAGAGCCAAACTGGCGGGGCGGTTCCTCCCATTGTCGACTGAGGCTTGCGGGGAGAACCACACGAGCGTTGATCTTAACCACGTACGGAATCGGGGTCGCATTGGAAGTTGAATTCGTCTGGGAAGACATTGTCGTCGAAGGTTGATTGCTGCACGGAAAAAAGAACATCATTTTAGTATAGGCAATCGATATGTATATTGGTTGAGTTTGCATGAACGTTTAACCCGAAATATGGGAGGAGAGATTGGTCCCACCGGGCGTGCCAGAATCTGTAGGGTGTTTTTCGTCACCCCATTGAGATGGGAATACGCGCGCGCTTGTCAGGCGTACTACAGATTCCCCCTGCCTAGGGTAGGCCGGGGTTTAATGATTGTGGGAATCCGAATCTCCGGCAGCCGCGGACTAAGCTACCGTTAATTACCCCTCGCCTTTGGGGCGAGGGAACCTCCGATTAACGGGTTAAATTTGTCATGCGAACTCAATGTGCAGTGTGCGTGTGTTTCGTTTTGAAAGGGGGTTTTGGATAAATCGGGAGCCACGCAGAGTTTTTACGGGGGTCCCGCTACCCGGATAGCGGACTGGGGGTCAAGGGGGCTAGCAGCCCCCTTGCGGGGTTCGGGGCAGCGCCCCGGCCCGAAATTTTTTTTTGAGGGGGAGAATGTGGCGGAGTATGTATATGTGTGAATTTGTATACATATGTATATGTATATGTATGTACATAAAAAGAGGGGGAAAAGGCATCCAAGGGATGCGTGGGGGCCAGCGCCTTGAGCGCTGTGCGCTTAGGTGCTGTGCGCTCAGGCGCAAGCGCGCGCGCGCCACGTGTCGGCACGTGGGCGCTTTGCGCAACGCCCGTTGCGCGCAGGTGCGCAAGCGCGCGCGCCACGTGTCGGCACGCGGGCGCTTTGCGCACTTGCGCAAGCGCGCAGGTGCGCAAGCGTGCCGGCACGCGGGCGCTTTGCGCACTTGCGCAAGCGCGCAGGTGCGCAAGCGCGCGCGCCACGTGTCGGCACGCGGGCGCTTTGCGCACTTGCGCAAGCGCGCTGGTGAGGACAAGAGGGTTTTAGCCTAAAAAAAAGATTTCTCAAAAGAGAAATCAGAGAGGAGTCGGGCTCCTGAATGTGTTTTGGGTTTAATGGAAGTGGTTCTTCTTCTTCCTCCTGTTGCTTGCTGGATCTTGAAGATCAAGAGATGTGAAATCTCAAAATCTCTCCTTTTTAAGATCTGATGACAGATCCAAGTTCCCCTATGTGGGTTTTGTGGTGAAAAACTAATTTGTTTTGAAAAAGGAAGAGTAAAACTCTTGATTTAATTCAAAAGAAAGAAGAAGGTTTTGGAACCTTGGAGAAGGAAGAAAGAGCTCAGCTCTGAAACTTTTTTGGAGAGAGAAAAAAGTTGTTAGGATATTTCATTATCCTTTCCTTTATAGGCCATACATTTTACACATAGCCCCTTGGGCTTCACAAAATGGCATTTTGCCTATCCTATGGCTCATGTGCCATTTCTTTTTGCACATAAGCCATGGGCTTTACAAAAATTTGGCTTTATGCCTATTTTTTTTTCTTACATTTATCCAAAAATAAAATAAAAGAAATACAAAAAAAATTATTTATTACAAAATTTTTATCTTGGCATGGGGGGAGGCCGGCCGCTTCATGTTCGGGCTCGACCCGGGCATGGGTCCACTGGATCTGGGCTTGGGCCCACTTAGCTTGGGGTTGACTTTGATTTTGACTTGGTCAACCGGGGTGTAAATTTTTACCCCAACACTCATCTTTCTTCTTCAGCGCTTGCTCTCTTGAGCTTTCTTTTTGAAAGAAAAAGATAGTGGAAAATTCCTGCATTCCCACTTTCCATTCCTTATGTGCTTGGAGTGTCGGTTGTTTCACTAGGTGAAGCTGAAGCTTGGATCGGTTCTCTCAGATGGATTATCTTCGGTAAGGACGGTCGCCTCTCAAACTTGTTCCCAACGGCCTACGAGGAGCTCGGATGGTATTCCACTATTGGGTAGATATGCATCAAAGGTTGTGAGGTCTAAACTTTGCATGCTTATTTACTAGTATAGTGTTTGGGACGATCACTAGGGATTAGGTTCTAATGCCCTCTCATAAAATTTTCGTTTTTCGGTTCCGAATTGGCCGTGGCTGCCGTGGTGAGGGCTCTAGGACTTTTCAGTTCTCACTAAAGAAAGGAAAATAAAATAAAATCATAAGTTTTGTTGTTGCAACAAATACAAATGCATGCCACTTGATTCTAGTTTCAATTTCTGGATGAGAATTTCAAATTGTATCAAGATTAAACCAAAACAACATGGGGAAGGATGAATTAAGATTTTTGAAGAATGCCAAGAATTGGAGAAGAGATTAGGGATATTGACAGATGAGAAAGATGTAGAAAGACTTGCGAAAATGAGAGAATGAGTTTTTCTTAACTGAGGTTGACTCTAACAAGGTCAACTAACTTAGGTTAAAATTTGGATGGAAAATGCTATACAACAAACTACGCAACACACTCAAACACTTTGCATGTGGTCCAAGTATTTAAGCGCGGGATCCACTGCTTTTGTGAGTGTTATGTAGTTTGTTGTGTAGAAAAAGGCTGAGGAGGAACCGTTTTTCTCGGACCTACGGTCAAAGATTGGGAAACAGAAACTTGAAAAAAAAAAGGAAGAGTCATAATAAGCATAGGTTTTCGTATAAATTTTAGCCCGGCCCAGTATGGATGACAAATTGCCCGGTGTGCTGATCGCATTACAATTTACAACGCTACCCCATTTCTGTAAAAACTGGAAAATCAAGGGCTTTTCTGTAAAGGCAGCACCTTATATTAATCCCATTTCCTCATTCTAGGGCTTCGTCCGCAGCCATCGAGGTAGAAGAAGAAACTAGGGTTTAAGAGAGAAGGCAGCGGCAATGGTGGAAAAGGGGAGCAAAGGGAGGAAGGAGGAGGTGGTGACCAGAGAGTATACCGTCAATCTCCACAAGAGACTCCATGGCTGGTACTGATTCCTTCCATCTTTTCTCCCAATCTCTTCAACAATCTATAAATACTTAGAAAAAATAAAATTTTTATTTTCATTTCACGATTGCGTTTCATGAAATGATGTGTTTGTTCAAAATCAAATCTTTTTATGTAATAACGTTGCTCAAATGAATCCTTCATAATTTTCACAATCTCATTTTTTTAAATTTATAGTGCAAATTGTTTATGTAGATATTTTCTTAGATGAATATGTTTCGGATCTAAGTTGTTTCTCCTCATGTCGATTGATATTTTGTAATGCTGATGTTTTAAGTAGATTCCAGGAAGGATGTTTATATTTTTTAGAGGATTGTTTTTTTCAGTGGATGCAAAGATATGAAGGAATGAATACAAAACAGACAACTAGTGTAATGCAGAAATTTGAGAAAACATAACAAACAATATCGGGTTTGATCGAATTCTAGAGAAAATAAACAATGGGGAAGACAACTAAAAGAAGAAAAGGAACATGAGGTAATAGAGAAAAAAAATATCCATCAATGAAAATGCAATGCAAGAAAGAAAATACATCAATACGCAAGAAAGAAAAAACTTCTAGTCTTATATTATACTTAATCGTACTCGATATCAAAGACCTACACAATCCCCTGAATTGTGCGCAGATCCAAAAAAGGAAAGAAATATCATTTTTATTTGAAAAGGAGAATAAATCATTGAGAGGGGACTGGATTAATGTTCCTACCTCCCTTGTCATGTACACATTTTACTTAACCTATTGAGTCAAGGCTCATGCTAACTTTCAGCACCGAAGTATTTTTCTGTTGCTGGATCACCAAACTTTGACTTGTTATCGGCATGTCTCTGGATGTTGCACATTCCTCTCTAAAATATTCCGCTCTCTTATTTTGTAGTGAAACAAACGCTTAAAACAAAATGCTTTATATTAAGGTTTCGACTCAGAATTTTTATTGTAGATAGCACACTTGCTTTATGAGAAGTGGTGTATTTGTAAATGCATTATATTTCGTTGATGTTACTACTATATACTGACTCTTATTTGATCCATTCTCATGAAACAAAATGCTAACATGTTCTCTTCGTAGATATGACTTTCAACAACTAGGATCACTATTTGCCTAATCATACTCGTATTATCCAGTGAAGAAATTACAAATTTTGTACATATGAAAAAAGAAGAATTGTGAAGTATAGTTAGTTAAGTGTAAGGTGTGAGCATGTGAGGATAAATTCATAACTTTATGCCTTACACTTTGCTCTGTAAGTTATGATTAGTAATTGGCAAACCCTATCTCTTGAAAATAAAATTAATCTTGCACTTTTCAAAAATATGGCATAAGAGCATAATCTTAGGGCTGACCACAGTGACCAGGGCAGCTGCCACAGCCATTGCAGTCTTAACTAATGGATTGAAGTGCGAGTAACAAAATTATTGACTTTTCCACACTTCTTACCACTAATAAAATTGTATATATTGCACCTCCTTTTTTTTCTCCCCTCAAATACGCATAGCTTAATTTATTTTTATTCTCGACTATGATATATTATTTGGAGGATAATGGTAATATTGTAATCAAATGTTGGATTTTGTATGATAAATGAAACATGTTCATGTTTCTCTGTTTCTCTTTTATCACTTCCGTGTGGTTAAGAAATATAAAAATTTGTACTTAGTAGTTATAATATCCTATGGCTAATCAAATGTTGGATTTTGTGATAAAGGAAACATGTTCATGTTTTTCTTTTATCTCTTCTGTACGGTTAAGAAATGTAAAAATTTGTACTTAGTAGTTATAATAAAACATCTTGAGCATCTACTAATATATTCCTTCAAATGATGTTTTGCAAATGTGTCATCTGCAATGGAAATTAAAGTTTGAAACTTTCATAACAATGGGCAAGGTGTAATTACCACCCATTTACATAAGATAATGGATGATAATTGGGTGCATCTAGAAAGAGGTACATTAAAATGATGTTTTTTTACCTTTGTATATAAGTATGTGTGTAGATCTCTATGCGTGCGCGCGCGCACACACACATCCTTTGTGTTTTTTCTTGGTCCATTCTTCTTGATTTGCCGTGTCATAATACTTCAGGACAGTTGCACTGTTTAACACCCGCATTTAGGCAAAATTGAACTATCGTAAGAATCGCCGCTAATTGCTGCATATGGAATTCTTCTCCACATCCGTTCGAGTCGTGTCATGATAGAGAATCAATTTTTATGTCTTCTGGTGTCTATTATTTGTGTTTGGCAACTAACTTAATTCAGCGTTCTCCGAAAGTAGAACTCACTGTTTTGCTATATTAAAAGTGAGTTTTTGTTTTTTTTTGGTTTTGTTTCTGTTTTGTTTTGTCACTTTTGTGTGTTTTGTGGGGGTGGGTGTGGGTGTCGGTGTGGGGGTACATAAGTGAGTGGAGGGGTTATATGTTGAATTTCTTTCCCAACTGAAATGGTTCAAACTTTCCAAGTGGCTTATTTTGACTCGTTAGTTTCTCGTGTCAGGTAGGCTGCGATTTGGTAGATCTTCCTGCATTCCTTTTTTGATGTCATAGTCATATCAATGATATATCTGAACACAGAAATCAAGCTTTATATAGTATGTAGTTGGTCTCATATCACACAGAGATCATGTGCAACATGAAATGGCAGAGTTGGATTTTCAGTAATGTCTCCACAAACGTACTTGCTTGACTTTCGAAGGACTAAGCACTTCTAATGGATCTGGGCCCAATTCAGTTAACTAATTTTTTGGCATGTGCATTATTTTTTCATACATATGGACAGTCGGCGATTGAGAATGACTACATGATGTCTATCTATTCTCAATTTCACAACTTCTGCACCTCCACCCCCACCTTGCATGCCCCCGCTGGTTATTGAGTTACATCACATATGAAAGAATTTGAAAATTACGCTATTTTATAACGACCCTTATTTCTTATTTTGTACTTGCAACCGTTTTGCCTTCTTTCTGCCTTCTCTTTGTGCCAAGGGATTTTCTCCCAAGAGCACTATTAGATATTTTGACTTTATACTCTCAAATATATGCATTAAATCATTATTTTATATACAATTATATAGCTTTTGGTTGCAAATTATGAGAAATATTGAGCTAAACGGACTGCCAACTTTTTGTTGTTCCTTTCTTTACCTTGAATATGAAATATTTTGTACCAGATGTGCTTGCTTATGCTTGCTTATGGTGTATGCATGTCGGTTCAATTTAGCTTGGACTGATAGACTCATAGCTATGCAAGACGAATACGAAAATTGGGGCTTGCAAATTTGTATTAAGCAAGACATCGGGACATGGATACATGCATGCATATATTGCTTGTACATGTATTTATATTATTCCAGAAGGATTTGGAGCCAAATCCTTCCATTTAATTTAATTAATCTGATACTAAATTAATTCAGACAAACCACTTTTCCATTTTAGTTGTGAATTTCAAGCTTAAAATCATGGAGCTTTGTAAATCATACAGAAAAACTTAAGAAACATTCCGTATATTGAATTATAAAATATAGATAATAAGAAAATTTTTATCTCCCAGAATAACTAGCTGCAATGTCAACATGTGAAGGCTCATCGAGATGGAAGTTTTAGAGAAAAATTGCTAATGATATGATGTCAATAGCATGTCGGTGACTGTCCGACCCATATGTTTCAGGAGACGGTTCAAAGGTCTCACCGTGTCATAGCATGTCGGTGACTGTCCGACTCATGTTGGAGCACTTCTTTTACCATGAACTCCATACATCTTACAAGTGTCGGTGCTTCATCGATTAGCTGGCTCTTTTTTATCTTAAGCTCATTGAATCAGTTTCAAACTGATTTTTTGTCCGCCTTTTTTTTTACCATGAACTCCAAAGCTGTTTCTGTGCATCCTTTCTTTTAATTTTATTTAATGAAGACGTTTGATCTGATTACTCTGGCAGCACTTTCAAGAAGATGGCCCCAAAAGCAATCAAAGAGATCAGGAAATTTGCTCAAAAGGCTATGGGGACCGCTGATGTTAGGGTTGATGTGAAGCTGAACAAGCACATTTGGAGCCGCGGGATCCGGAGTGTTCCAAGGCGGGTCCGTGTTAGGATTGCCCGAAAGAGGAACGAAGAAGAGGATGCCAAGGAAGAGCTCTACTCATTGGTCACAGTAGCAGAGATTCCTGCTGAAGGGCTTAAAGGATTGGGAACCAAGGTCATCGATGAAGCTGACTAAAAACCTCGGCACGCTGCATCTTTTGAGACTTGAAATTTTATATCGATATTTGCGAGTTGAGTAACTTGGATATTTTGATTTTGGTATTTTCTGTTTTAAATTACTGGAGCTGTAGAGGATTTAATCTTGAACTCTTGTATTCGTGAGACCTGTTCATGTCAAATTATATTTCTGCTTGTATTCCAGGAGCTCGTTTTGATGACTTGAGCCATGTTGTGCTTTTGCTTTTTTATTTTTATGGTACTTGTATTTTCTGCATTGAGTAGTTGATATTTGTGAAATGTTTTGTTATTGTATGCAGGGGTATGTGTTGTGGATCCCTATCATTTTATTTCTTAGGTATATTATGGTAGGATTTCAAGCTCGGTAGGTAAAGTATTACTCATATTTGAATTGTTAGCTATGGCCTTTTTTAATCTGGTAGACCTTTTGTTATTTGAACGGACCCTATCAAGAAACAATAAACTTCTTTTAAGGATTTCGATCTCGAATCGTGAATAGCCAGGACATTGAGGAAGATCCAAGAAGGCATTTTGAGAATCGATCTGATTATATCTTTGTTTAGAACGATCTGATTCTATCTTTGTTTAGAACTTTTGAGGCGAAAAAAGAAAAAAAAATTCTAGATGATACAGCAAAAATCATTTCCTAGTTGGAGTTGACCCATCCTTTTGTCTCGGTAGAATTTTTAATTCCTTTCCAATACCTTCCAAGGAAAATCCAGAAAAATTTCTATTTTAGCCTAAGAAGTTCACCCGTCAAGCAGGAGCGAAAAAGTCACAACTTTTCTATTTTCGATCCGAAACTAAGAAGACGAAAAGGACAAAAAAAGAAAAAAAATTCAATATCAATAGAAGTTACTAACTAGAAATAAGAAATATACATCCCCCTTCCCGAACTGGGGATTCGAAGAACTTCTGTTATTTTACATTGCAGCTCTTCCAAATTCTGCAGCTTAGTCCAAAGTGATCAAAGAAGCACACAGCTACAATGATCAATTTTGAGATCAACCAGTGGTTTTCTTGACATATGACTTTTGGTTGGTTGCAGTAAGAAACTAGAAGAAGATGATATGCTAATTTATATATGATTTGCAAATACAAGTAATTTGCAATTTCATTAAGAACGAGTTACAGAACAAGTATTTTCAGCAATTTTTAACCACATGTACCTTATTAAAATACATCATCAGACTGAACCTCAGTTGGTTTAAGTTTACATAATATTCTTTTGAAGTTCAGCAACTCTCATTAGTTGTATTTAGCTCATACCAAGCCTTTTTTATTTCTAGATAATAAGCTGCATTTTTTTTGGAGTTCTCTCGGTGAACAATCATTATATTTTTATATGTCTGTAAAAGTTCGACCAAAGATTACGCCTTGCAGAATTTTGTAGCTCTTGCCATTGTCATATTTTAAAAAAAGATCTGATTCAATTTGTTTTTTTAATATATAATTATGTATACTTCTATGAGGTGGATAATTTGATAGCCGATGCAGTTTATTCGTATCATGAACATCGAACTGTGTATTATAAAACGATCTATCAACGCCATTAATACAATGATTGCTACACATCTAAAGGTTGTAATATATCAATTACTCCAAGAACCGAGCCCCCCCTCCCCCTAAAAAAACAACTCTTCTCTTCATTCTTCAAGCCACCCCTGCCATTTCCTGCCTCGCCACGAGCACAGCCTGCCTCCCGCAACCCTTGATCTCGCGCCGCTTCAAATTCAACCTTAAGTTCTTGAGACGCCACCTCAATCCACACCCTCAATTCCGAACCGACTTTCGCACTCACTTGAAGTTGCCGTTGAGAACTAATCAGAGATTCAGATCTCGCGTCGACGTCCTCCTCTTCTCATGCCATCCGGTTTCCAAAACCAAACTAAAAATACCAGTTTTTTCATTATAGAATTTATATTATTTAAATTATGAAAGTATGGTAAAGTTGGTATTAATATTGCCGATTCCAACAGCCACAGCAGAAGGAGCTTTTTCCGCAATGAAAATTGTCAAAAGTTTATTACTTAACCGAAAGTAAAATAATTGGATGAATGATTGTTTGGTTATATATATTGAGAGAGATATTTGATACAATTGATAATGAAGCTATTATGAATCGTTTTCAAGATATGAAAATAGGAAAAATGTTATTGTAAACGATATTATTCAGATTTATGATCGTATAAGGTTAAAACTTTGTTGTTTTGTCTAAACTTTGTATGATGGTTTTCAGCAGTTTGTACGATGTTGGAATATTTTTGTGTCTCTACTTGTCCAAATTCCTGGGTCCGCCACTGTATAAGAATACAGATTCTAGTCGGATTATCCGTATTCGTTTACATCCCTAGTGCCGTTGACATTTGGTTGAATTTGGTTTGGTTTTAGGAACGATGAATAGAAGACAAGTAGAAAATAGTTGAGAAGGTTTGTTATTTGTTAAATAGTATTGTTCATAGCAGTTTAGTGCAAAGAATTTTAATCTGAAGATGGCATGAAATAATTGATATGTGATTCCATATGACTCTTGTTAATTTTTTTTTATAAATATTTAGGGGAAAAAAGAAAATTCCCTGCACTTATGAGATTCAACCACGTGTCCCTAAGTAGGAATCATATCGTCTGCTCTTCACGGCTCCCATATCCATGTCCAACTGAGCATTTAATGCTAGTAGCACTGCTGGGCAGTAACAATCTCATTTTAATTTACAGACCTATTTCATTTATTGCTTATTGCAGTAACAATGCTTGTATTTGACACGTTTAATAAATTAAAAATATTCTACGAGTCAAGGGCCGTTCGTGTGAGCGGCCAGGCGGTTCCAACCGCTCGATTCGAGCCGTGGGTAAGGCTACCTAGACAGATTTTCCCACTGCGCGGTGAGCGGTAGGAACCTCATGTAGGCCCTGTCCATTATTTTAATTATTTTTAAAAAAATTCAAAGGGCAACAAGTTAAATTTTTTTTGTAGTACATTTAAAATCATGATTACAAAACCATGATTTAGGTTATCCAAACATCTCATAACTACAAAATCATGGCTTCACACCGCTCCCCCAACACACCTCAAAATATGGTTTGATTGCAAAACTATGTTTTCATACCGCTCAACCGAATGAAGCCTAAGACATTTATAACAAGCTTCATTGTTTTGATTTCTCCTCTTTAATTTTCAAGCACCAAAGGCTTCAAAAAGACGAGGTCTCCTAAAATTCAATGTCTTAGTTCAGTTCATTAGATAAATTTATGTTTTACTGTATAAAATTCCCTTCTGAATAGTTAAACTGCTTGGTTACTGTATACATCTTAGATTTCTATATAGAAATTTTAGATAATATTGATGATTGAATGAAACCGCGATGTATGGATTAGAACGATTCAGCTTAATTGATCCCCAAAACCCATGTTTCATACATGTGCCTTGGGTTACTTTTTATCCCATGTTGATGATTCATATATTATACTTAGAAACTATATTGTAAATATATAATTATACATTATTTTTGGCATAAATTCTTGTTTTCACATCACTGGTGAATATTTTTATCGGTTTTTGTTTTATTCTGTGTTAATGTTGTCTTTACTCCTCATATTGATCATAGGCTTTATTTCATTTAAAAGTGGGATCTTTATCCAATTTTTTTTTTGTAGAGAATCTGATTATGTTATGTGATTCTAAGTTTGTTTAAAATGATCTTGTTAAAATTATTATGAACTTCAGAATACTAGTCCAACAAACTACTTGGATGTCCATCCTTTTCATTGATGAAATTTGCATGTCAGCCTTTTGGTCCGAACATAAAACTTTGGAAGGACATTATCAATTAATTATACATAACTAATGGTGTCAAATGGGCGGGTTGGGTTACAAACCGATGGTTCATTGCAGATAGCAAGTCAAACAGGGCCGGGTAAAAGTGCCCGGATTTAAACGTGTTAAATTTCTTGTTCATGACCCGATCCACTATAGGCAAGCGAGTATACGGGCAACCCGTGGATAGATAAATGGTCATCCATGCACGGATTAACGAGTAACTTAGAGTATTATAAGGTAATTTGTAAACAATCTTAATTAACGATGATATAAACGCACAAAGTGAAATTATTATTGCTCTGTTTTGTTTTGAACGTGCATCATCGTAGTCCCATTTTAATTTGAAGTCCTTTTTTCACAAGGGGATGTTGAGTAATCTCGGTAAGATGTCATGGAGTCGAGTCACGGGGCTTGATAATGATGCACAGAAACGTGCAGCTTGCAGTTTAATGAGGGCGAAGATTCCTCCAAGTCATGTGTTGTAAGTTCTTATAAAGAGCCTATGACCGTGTGACATGTTATTCAAAAAATAAGAAATTATACTTTTGCATATGATTGCTTTTTGAAAAATGCTTAGCTAACCGGGCTTGAAATCTGATGGAGGCCGAAATCTCTCTCAGATGTTGTCCTCCGTCGATCTTGTGGCCAGCGGGGCTGAACGGTTAAGAATTGTGGTGGAGCTTTGGTGTGGATCTCAATGGATTATTGATTGTTGTTGATGCCGAGCTACCTGCAAAGGAAGTCTCGGGATGAGAAACCACCGTAGGACCCTTCGACGATAAAGTAAGTATCGGGAAATAGTTGGATAGAGTAGCGGCGTATTTGATTGATTTCCAGTTACCTGAATTGTCTGGAGGAGGGGTTTATATAGGGGTCGCCTGAGGGCGAGCCGATGCGAAATTCTTGCCGCCCGTTTCGTCCCTGCATAACGTCCGCATTGATGGCGATATGCGTCCATTAATGGCGAGATACACTGGCATAAGATGCGGGACGCGGAGCGGCGAAGATCTTGTCATGGCGAGATACACGGAGCGGGATGCGGGATGTGGAGCGGCGAAGATCTCGTCGTGATGAGATAGTCGGTGCCGTTACGTGGACACCTATGCAACATGCTCCCGGCCAAACAAGGGCACTAAGAAACCTCAACTACATGATAGCTCGGAGACGAACAAGGAAGCTGATGAAGCTTAGTTCTTGTGATCGTTCAGAGATAAGCTATTGGCTGGTAGTTTGTCGAAGAGGGAACGTACTCAGGGGAAGCCCTCTAGGGTCGGGAGCTACCTCGGAGGCGAGTTGTCGAGAAATGTCCCTCTTGCATCATACCTATTCCAGTTCCATAACCCCCAGGAGTCCAGCGGGCTTACGTGGACGACATGTCATCTGTTACGTGTCGTGATCTGGGAAATCCCCACTTATGAGTATCATCATTAACCCCCCACTCTTCCCGGCGCGCGCACACACACACACATATATATATAGAGAGAGAGACACACACACACACACACACAGAGAGAGAGAGAGAGAGAGAGAGCGCAAGGGACCCTACCAAGTCAAACTCAAACCGACACTAATCCTAGTTACCCCCACATCTTAAATCTCGAAAGTCAATCGAGTGAGCTACACGTCAACCAATTGAGAATATTATAATAGAAGAAGTGTTTGATGACGAGATGTTTGACTTAATAGAATATTTGTAACGACTTAAAATTTGTTTAGAGTTAATTATAATTTAATTAGCAGTATAACATGCGTTTTTCAATAAAACATAATTAATAATTATTTTCATATACATTTATTTATTATTTAATTATTTTAAATAATATATATATATATATATATATATATACACACACACACGGTGAGAATGGAGAGAAAGAAAATAATAATCAAAATGGGAAATATGAATATGGTGCAATAAATAAAAGATAAATTTGTGCCATGGTTAGAATTTTCCATCTCTCTCTAGATCTTTATTTCTCTCATTCTTTTTTCTTCTTTCTTCTTTCTTCTTCAACTCCTACCTTCCAATGCCCTACACAAATCACTACAAATCCTTCACAAATTATTCAAAAATCCAATTTTAAATCTCTTCAAGAGTTCTTTTTGAAGCAAATTTTCATCTTGTGGCCACTTTTCAACCCAGGGACTCCTTCATTCAATTGTGAGGTATGAGTCAAGTTTAGACATGTTTTACTAATCTTTTGGTTTAATCATTCCTAATTTAGATTAAAGGTTATGCTTTGGGTGGTTTTAGAATTTAAAATGAGGTTTGAGCTAAGCTTGGGGGTTGTGATGACTTGTAGAGTAATCATAACCTAATTTAGATTAGTTAAGAGTAGTTTAGTTCTTTATATCCTTGTTTAACCATTAAATTTTCACTAAACCACCTTAATGTTTTAGATTAATGTTAAAACTAGTTTTAGTTTATGGTTAGAGTTTCAAACATAATCTGCTATCAAACCAGAGACTTCGGAGAAAAGTTGCATTTACTGGGAGTTAGTTATAGGGTCCTGAATACACCCTCAAAACCCGAGCCCCTATCTCCAAAATTTGGCCGCCAATTTATCCGTTTTGGCTGCAAATTGCGGCCCCTCCAAAGAGTTTGGTCGTGGGTTTTTGTTGGGAGCTCTCTGGAACTCCAATTAGGCCTTTGGCATGTGCAGCTTTTTCTAATTGTACCTATATAAAAATCTTGGACCATTTTACCTTATTTTAGGTGTTATGTTAACGTGCGATACGGATATTCCGATTCGCGTTTTAGTGTTTTGTGTGGTTAACAGCCCTTAAGGGTAGTCGTACTTGTTTGTTGCACACGTTTAACACGCTACGTTCACACGTGTCAACTCATAAGAGTTCGTTCGTTCGTGTAGTATATATCTGCATGTCATATCGGATTTCTAGCATCATATGCTAAGTTTTGTGCGATTCTAGGATCGGTTGCAGAAACTTCGGACGCGGATAGGAAAGGAAAGGAGGTGGTCGGATTCGAGTAGCCGATGTTGTTCCAGTAAGTAGATTTAATATCTTTGGAGGAATCATTCGGATGGCGTAAAGTGCCCAATGTTTAGAATTAAGTTACAAAACTTCATATATATATATATATATATATATATAAATACATTTCCATATTGCATACGCATTGTCATACGTATTGATATCTCCACACTAGGATACTTGCACCATTACCAATGGTTCATGACGCACGTGCACTAACCTATATGTACACACACGCCATTGGTAATTGTTATGTCACGTATACTATAGAACTCGCATGATAACTTGCATTTGCATTGCATCTTATTGATAGATAGAACCTCGCGTTATTCATCTAGCTTGCATCATATTAATACCATGTACATTTGCTATCATCGCCATATTCATATATTATCATGTTTTGTGAGCTTTCCGTTTTCATGAGATTTCTGGATTTGGGAAACCGTAGATACATTTTGAAAACTTATTATTGTTTTGAAAACATGGTTTCTCTTGATATGATATGTGGTGTTCACCATGAATTTTCTCGGTTCTGAGTTATGTGTATACCCGATTCGAGGAGAGAGGAGACACCGTTTGCGGGTGCATGGTGGATCAGGTAAGGTATCCCGGGGCAAGAAGATCGTATAGAGAGACATTAAGCATGGTAGGGAAACACTACCTACCGGTGATTGTTTGGCTTGGCGGATATCCGGAGGATACCGACCAGAGTCGTGTGATCAGATGGATTTGAAGGTTGATCTGAGAGATGGCGCCTGAGATATTAAGAATTTTGAGTGTCGATACTTGCCACAGGATTTATGTTGTTTTTATTGATGATACTTTTGGTTCTACCATATTGAAGTTACTATGACATATTCAATTTTTCTATAGTTGCTACACTTCAGATTTCATACGTCGCTCAATTATTCATGTTGCACCTATACTAGTGTACCGTATCATAAATTCATACTTAGAATCTGTCGCTGGCACGTGTATGTTTGCGATTGCCACTTACGATGTTACTTACTACTCATGAGTTGGCAACTCACCCCCATTGTGCCACAGTGTCTTGCAGGGCCGATCCGTCAGTGTAGTCACGGCAGGGCACACCATTACCACCACTTTTGCTACGACTTTTTGGACGTGATATTTTGTAGGTGGGTTGCGAGTATTCTTTTGTCTTCTATCTTATACACTTTTTCGTTGTATCTAGTATACTCCATCTACCACATGTGTATTTGACTTAGAAATGAGACTGAGAGATTTGTATTATATTTGACTCTGGGTGTCGTGCTCGTGTGAGCCGACTTTTATGTTTTATTGTGGATATTGTTTTCTTTTTCTTATTTCCTTATTTCTTTGCATGTGACATCGTATATCTTTCTTGTGATTGTGTTCCGCCGGATGGCGTTGAGATTGCTCCCAAGTGGGGATGTTGTTATATATTTTATGCTTATATATCGGTTTGGATCAGTTTTTACAAAGGAGATGCTGTCGAAAATTTTAACTTTTACTCGATCTTCAAAAGGGTTTGATATAATTCTTTTGCATTTTAAATTAACTTTTTAAGAAAAGACTTTACTACTCTACCTTTAATTACAGTTTAGATTCTAGGTCTTTGGCTTACTTGAATTACGTTACGCTTTTAAACATTGCGTGATTTAAGTGCCGATCATGTTCCACATTTGGGTCGTGATAAAGTTGGTAACAGAGTGCTAGGTTTTACCTTTCTGAGTGTAGGATGCCCCTTGGTATGATGAAGTATGTAACTTAAGCAGAGTGACGTAGTGTGTGTATGTTCCGCGGCATACTCACGGTACGATACTCCTCCTAAGTGACCTTAGGACATATGTATTGTGATTCCTTTCCTTGATTCCATGCAAACTTTTGTTCCGATTGCAATGTTCTTACCGAATCCTATTTCTTTTTTCAGCCATTATGCCGTCGAAGACTACGAGGGCCCAGAGGGCTGCCGCCAGAGACGGGATTAAGGTGGGCTCGTCTGAGACGAGGACCGACCAGGGCAGTACGCCTACCCCTCAGGAGCGGGTTGATCCTCCTTCTGCAGGCCAGATTGCTAGGCTGGAGGCTAGTATCCATGATTTGTGCCAGATGGTTGGATCTTTGGCCGAGGCCAGCCGAGCACAGAGATCAGATGATGTTCCGCTTACTACGGGGACCGTGATAGTAACTACTGCTCAGACAGTTGTACCTATCGCTACCGAGACTATCACAATATCACTACCAGGGTTTATGAGGCTGAAGCCACCAGTTTTCACTGGCACTGACGCAGCAGAGGATCCACAGTTATTTCTCGACAGGATGGCCAGGATTTGTTGTAAGTCTACGGTAGCGCTCCGGCCGTCAATCCGAGGCCAAACGCGGAACAAAAACTTTTTACGAAACTGGCGCTATCGTAGTCTTTCACCCAGATCGAATCATTAACACTAAACTAGCTAACTACAAAGATAATAGAAAGGCTATACCGAACGATCCGTGTCCTTCGGTCTTTAGCCACCATCCCTAGTTCCTCGCGGCATCTCCGATCTCCGGTCTCCTCGTCGGAAGGGCACCACATCTAGAAGTCTTTTTACGGGCTCCCGCTTCAATCCGAAGCAACTCGGACATGAAGTTGGTTAGCCGACATGTCCAAGGTGATGTAGAGAATGTGTGTGATAACTTTGTCTTAAGCATCCATTGATTCTCAACTCATGAGAGTGTATGGATGGAGGTTGAAGATGATGCCATGGTGGAAGTAGTGAGCTAGAGGAAGAAGAAGAAGAAGAGGCTTTTGTTATTATTGTGATGAGATAAAAGTGAGAGCACTAGAATGATAATCCAAGAGCAAACCCCAATCCTATGGCTGCCCTCTCTCTCTAACCATCATTTCAACACAATAATCAATCACTAATGTGACATTTGCACAAATAAAAAGACCATGAGTCATCACCCATGCACATGTCACAATAAATGATCCTCATGATGAAATCCACTCACAATTTCCACCAAAATAAACATTAACCCAAATGTTTATGACAATAAAAAGAACGGCATCATCTAGACGGATCACAAGAATACCCTTCACTTGTATATGTAAGTCGATGTAGTACACCCCAGTAGTTGGGGAGGCGGAATTTACAAAAACTTATCAAGTTTAAACAACGAACATCGACTAACCGCTTGAATCGAAGCTAAACTCTAAATAACCGAATTCTAAAGTTTCATCTCACAAGTGATTAGGGATTATACCTAATGAAACCAGTCCTTCTTCTTTACGTCCTCCTTTGTTCTCCTCGGCCTTCTCTAGGTAGTAGACGATCCACCCGAGAGCGAAACTCCAAGCTAAACCTCTAACTTGAGGTAACTAATCAACTTTGATTGCTAATCAAAGATGATAGGATGATAAAGAGTGAAGGTTATGGATGGTTTAGTCTAACTAATCCTTTGATCTCAACACATGAGGATTAAGGATTAGGGTTAGAAGATGAGAGCTTGAGGAGAGAGAATGTGTGATATGATAATGAGAGAAGAGAGAGAGTGTATCATAATATTATGAAGCATTCTTATTTTCAAATAATCAATAAAGGAAATGAATAAGCATGCTTCACAAAATATCTTGTGATGATTCATTAACATGAGTCATTAAGCAATAAATGTGCATTAATGAAGTGAATGAATCACCACTATGACTCACTCTCTTTCCAAAACAAACCTCCTTAGTCACATCTTCTAGAAGCTTCTCGAGTAATTACGAGAACGCCCCTCCGATCCGTAAAAATACGGAAAAACTTTAGACTGTAAAAATCCAATAACCGGATACCAGTAACTGGCTTAAACCAAAGCCGACTGGTAAAATCTGTCCGAAAGTCGTACGCGCGTAAACGCACGTATGCGTCCGAACCCTTTGTCGCAAAACCATGCAACCTCTATATCGTTTCGCCTGGAGTAGGAAACTCTCTGTGTGGGACTCTAGAGACTCGACTACTACGCTGGCAGTGGGTTTAACCACAGACCGCAAGCGGCACTAGCTGTACGTAACGGTCCCCAGGTAGTTGTCGATAAGAAGGCCGATGAGTAAACCCATCCGAACTCCTACTGAGTCTGATGTGACAATCTCCATACAGTCCGGTCCGTTCGTCCATGACTATCGCATATCGGGCCTAGGGGGGCGGCATGCGTCAGTCCCCTAATAGCGGTATAAGTCGTGTCGGAGTGAAGCCCATTACACCCTGAGAAACTGCTGGAACCTACCAGCAAATCTCGCTTGCCCTGGCCAGGGACTTTGCGTAATGGCTCTCTGACACAGCACGATATCTACTCCCAATACCGGGAGGGACGAATCCTTTCTAACCGCCACTGCCTCCAAGTGCTCGGGACTGCACCCAACTGCTACCTGTTTGCACGACTCCTTTGAGCCGTGGTAGGGTAGCAATCTAAGAACAGTGGGACACACTCGAGGCGAAGTAGCAGTGTCAAGTCTGCGGACTACGCTGTACTCATGTCACCTGGGAACTGTTCACTGACGACTGGTATCAAACCAACCAACAGTTCCCTGTGAGTCCTGTCCGGTGTACTCGTAACCTAACGAGCACCTGTATACTATCTCCAGTACCACGTACTGACGGCTGTGGGACAGACCATCTCCCCAACTGGGATGAGAAGCGTACACACCAGTCTACTCCGGAGTATCGATGCTCTGTCTCGATAATCCAACGACCAGGGACCTGAATAAGGATGTGCTTGTAGACTACCCAGCCCCCACTAGTGTGACTGCCATCACAACGCTGGTAGACAAGCAAGATCCTAAGAGCTCTATCAATACGTATACTCACATATTAAGATAGAAAAACCAAGTAGCATACTACCATGTTTAGCAAGACTGTTATATACATGTGAATATCCCAAGCTTCCATTAAGTAATATACAAGCTAGTATGATACAGTAATGGCCTTCTAGGGCATAAACACTAACAATCTCCCACTTGCACTAGGGCCATGTACTGGCATATCGTAGACCAATGATCTCGAGTAGCCTCTCGAACTGAATCTGAGGAAGGGCCTTCGTGAATGGATCAGCAATGTTCTCTTCTGAAGCAACTCTCCGAACCTCGATCTCCTGACGATCAATGATCTCCCTGATCAGGTGATACCGCCTCAAGATGTGTCTGGACTTCTGATGGGACCTTGGTTCCTTCGCTAAAGCTATAGCTCCGTTGTTGTCGCAATACAGAGGTATTGGATCAACTATGGTAGGAACCACCTGAAGTTCTGTTAGGAACTTCTTCATCCAGACTGCTTCTTTTGCGGCATCGCAAGCAGCTATATACTCCGCTTCCATCGTCGAGTCAGCAACGGTGTCCTGCTTGGAGCTCTTCCAGCACACCGCCCCTCCATTGAGGGTAAAGACATAACCCGACATGGACTTGGAATCGTCCTTATCACTCTGGAAGCCGGAATCAGCAAAGGCCTCCAACCTGAGGTCTTTTCCGCCGTAAACCAAGAACATCTCCTTAGTCCTCCTCAGGTACTTGAGAATGTTCTTTACTGCTATCCAGTGTTTCTCCCCTGGGTCTGACTGATACCGGCTTACCACGCTCAGTGCGTAAGCTACATCTGGTCTGGTACACAACATCGCATACATTATAGAGCCTACCGCAGAAGCGTAGGGTATAATAGACATGCGTTCCCTTTCCAAATCAGTCTTGGGAGACATCTCTTTGGAGAGGGTGATTCCGTGACAAGCCGGTAGATTACCGCGCTTAGAATCTTCCATACTGAATCTTTTCAGTACAGTGTCGATATACCTGGACTGCGAAAGTCCCAACATCCTCTTGGATCTATCACGATAGATCCGGATCCCCAGAATGTAAGAGGCATCACCCAGGTCTTTCATGGAGAACCTGTGTGACAAGAATCCTTTGACAGATTGTAGCATAGGAATGTCATTTCCTATCAATAGAATGTCATCCACGTACAAGACGAGGAATACGACACTTCTGGCCACAACTTTACTATATATGCATGGTTCATCTGGATTTTTGATAAAGTCATATTCTTTGACTGTCTCATCAAAACAGATGTTCCAACTCCGCGATGCCTGCTTTAGTCCATAAATAGACTTAAGCAGCTTGCACACTTTCCCGCTGCTCCCACTCTGATTGAAACCCTCTGGCTGATCCATATAGACGCTCTCTTCTAAATTTCCATTCAGAAAAGCCGTCTTTACGTCCATCTGCCAGATTTCATAATCATGGAAGGCAGCAATAGCAAGAAGGACCCGAATGGATTTGAGCATAGCCACTGGAGAAAAGGTTTCATCATAGTCCAAACCAGGTCTTTGACGAAAACCCTTTGCAACAAGTCTAGCCTTATAGGTTTCCACCTGTCCATCTACACCAATCTTTTTCTTGAAGATCCATTTGCATCCTATGGGTTTTACCCCATCTGGAGCAAAGTCCAAAGTCCATACTTTGTTGGTGTACATGGACTCCATCTCGGTCCGCATTGCATCTAGCCATCGTACCGAGTCGCCGCTCTGGATGGCCTGCTGGAAGTCAGTAGGTTCATCATCATCTATGATGCAATCCTCTCTATCCCCGTCAATGAGAAAACCGTAGTATCTCTCAGGCGGACGAGACGGCCTACTACTCCTGCGGAGGGGTGCGGGAATGTTCTGTTCTTCTTGAACCTCTGGTTCTACCAAACTTTCAGTAGTAGTTTGTGGTTCTGGAATTTCTTCCAGTTCTATTTCGCTCCCACTCTTCTGATTTTCCAAAAATTCAGTTTCTAAGAAGCGGGCATGACGAGAAACAAAAACCTTTTGTTCCTCTGCGTAATAGAAATAATATCCCATAGAGTTCTTTGGATATCCCACAAACTTACACTCTACTGAGCGTGCCTCGAGCTTGTCCACATGCTGCTTTTTAACAAAAGCTGGACATCCCCATGTCTTCAGGTACTGAAGACAGGGTTTCTTCCCACTCCATATCTGATATGGTGTGGTAGGCACAGTTTTGGTTGGAACTTTGTTCAAAAGATATGCCGCCGATTCTAGCGCATAACCCCAGAAAGATCGCGGTAACTCAGCATTACTCATCATGGATCGTACCATATCCAATAGGGTTCGATTCCGTCTCTCCGATACACCATTATGCTGTGGAGTGTACGGAGGAGTAAGCTGAGAGAGAATTCCTTTCTCTTTTAGGTAACCTAGGAACTCGGCACTTAAGTATTCTCCACCTCGATCAGATCTTAGTGTCTTAATACTTTTGCCTGTTTGGTTTTCCACTTCACTCTTGTATTCCTTGAATTTCTCGAAGGCCTCGGATTTATGCTTCATTAAGAAAACATGTCCATACCTAGAGAAATCATCTGTAAAAGTAATGAAGTAGGAATAACCACCTCTTGCATGTGTAGACATTGGACCGCATACATCGCTGTGTATGAGTCCTAAGAGCTCGCTCGCTCTTACTCCTTGTCCAGTGAATGGAGTCTTTGTCATCTTTCCTTTGAGACAGGATTGACAAGTGTCATAAGATTGATATTCGAACGAGTCCAAATATCCTTCTCTATGTAACTTAGTCAACCTTCTCTCATTGATGTGACCCAGTCTACAATGCCATAAGAAAGCTTTATTTAAATCTGGAGACTTTCTTTTTAGTGTGTTCTGGACATTGAAAATTTGGAGTTGGTTTAACACATATATGCCGTTATTTAAAGTACCGGACCCAATCAAACCATGATTAAGGTGGATGTTGACAACATCTCTTACAAACGTGAAATCATAACCTTTATTTGATAACAAGGAAACTGATATGATATTACACGTTAAGCTGGGTACAAAATAACAGTTATGTAAAACCAAAATGTGTCCACTCGTCAATCCTAGGTGATAATCCCCGACGGACGCAGCTCCCACGCTAGCTCCGTTAGCAACCCTGAGGATCATATCACCTTCCTTCAGCACTCTACGGTTTCTCAGTGCCTGCAATGAATTGCAAATATGAGATCCTGACCCGGTATCCAATACCCAGGAAGTAGAGTTGATCGACAGACAATTCTCAATTACAAACACACCTGAAGTCGAAGCCACAGCTTGCTTCGGTTCCTGGTTCTTGGCGTTCCACGCCTTGCAATCCTTCTTCCAGTGCCCTTTCCTGTGACAATGGAAGCACTCATCCAGGCCAACTACCGGTGCTGTAAACTTTTTCTTTCCCTTCTTTCCCACCTTACTAACACCTCCTCTAGGTCTGGGTGCGGCCTTCTTCTTCCTTCCTTTGGCCCTAGCCTTGGACCCGGAAGAAGATGAACCGCCAACAAACATAGCGGGTGTTTCCCTTGCCTTCTGCAAGGTGCCCTCTGCACTCCTTAACATGTTCAGGAGTTCCGCAAGTTCAACTTCTTTTCCTTGAAGATTGAAGTTGAGGATAAACTGGGCGTAGGTGGGAGGAAGGGACTGGAGAACAAGGTCTGTATAGAGCTCATTATCCAAAGTCGTCCCAAGGTCCGCGAGCTCTTCAATATAGCCGATCATCTGTAGGACATGTTCACCTACCGATGACCCGACAGCCAACCTCGCTCGAAACAGTTTCTTAGAGGTCTCGTATCTTGCTATACGAGATTGCTCTCCATAAAGTTCCTTTGTATGGAGAAATATGCCATCAAGGGACATATCCTCGTGCCTCCTCTGATGTTCATTGTTCATCGAGGCAAGCACGATGCACTTGGCTCTCGCGCAATCTAAATCCCAGGTTTTGCGGATTTCCTTATCCGCATTGCTGGATTTGGGACCAAGGACAGCAGGTGCTGTAGCGGTGAGGACGTACCCCAGTTTGTCATAGGTCAAAGCCATCTTGACATTCCGCAGCCAATCTTTATAGTTTGGCCCCGTCAGTATATTTTTCTCTAAAAGTAACTTAAGTCCAGTCATTTTCAGGGTCGCTGCAATTAGGAGAGAGAGAAGAAAACTCTTTAGCATGATGCTCTTGCAAGTTTAGAGTGGTTTTTAGTTTATCTAAACTGGATGGCTCCCACTGTTTCTCGAATCCTTCCTCAAACCATAAAAGAAGAATTAGCCAAGACTATTCTCACCGTACAATACTTGCTTAACCGTTCAGCCAGGCCGGTGTCGATACTTCGAGGGAGGTTTTCCAACGCTTTCGCGAAGTTCCTTAATTAAATAACCTCTTTTCTCTGGGGGCGTAACCCCGCTGACACTTTTCTGGACACCTACTAGGTTTATAGCATTGATCGTTAAGCGACGAATATCCTGATAAGTAGCATATACTCACAGTAGGATCGGGATCCAAATATCATCGTATGATAATGTTGAAGGAATCCTACCAACATTCATCAAACTCCAAATGGTATGCATCTCTTTGCAAATTTCAGTTTCTTTAGAAATTCCCGATATATGTTTTTGCCCCATGCTCTTATGACCTTGACGAAAGCCAACAAATCATAAGTCACATGTCAAGTTCTGCCCATCATTATCTTGTTAATTTGAACCCATCCGTATATACCCTTGACGAAAGCCAACAAGGTAATGCGACTGTCCCAAACCAACACATCTATCTATGTAACAAATGAATACCCCAGCAGCTACCAAACACTATGTCTTGACGAAAGCCAACAAACATAGCTTGAATACTACTGACTATCCATAAGAAATGACGGAGGGCTACGACTGGTTTTGGCGAAACCGTGAACGTAGTGAACTTGATATAATCGAAGGAACCTTGATAGCTTTTAAAAGGAGTGGTTAAATCTCCGCATTTAAAAATATCTGTTTTAAAAATAACCGAGTGGTTTCTTTTAAATTGTTCCAACGATTTAAACTTTGGTTTGTTTTACTTTGCATTATAGATAATGCGTCCCATCATTAACCTATCATTGCAGAAAACAACGAAAATATAACGTCCTCTTATGCCATCCGCATTCGCCACGGGGTCCCGTCATCACCCGTTAGGTTACTTAACTAACGACAGAGCGGGGGCTGGGCTAGCGCGGGTGTAAAACATAAGTGACGTCTAAATAGCTATAATAAATATAGATATTTTACATTCGTCTGACGCAATGATATTCATTCCAGAACACAGATAAACAATATTGGATTTGCAAGCAATCTGTATTTCTTTTGAGCCTGCAAGAAAAGACAGATTACACAGTTGTGATGAATAGCCGTTTACCCCACCCTCGACCCCTACGGGTACGGCAAACTACCCACCCGGCAGTCTGTGTACCCCATCTTGGGTCAGTCCTAGGAGCAAAAACAGTAAAATGAAATAATACAACGGTGGCTACGACCGCAACCTGGAAGTGCCCCGCGAAAATAATATTACAACAAATTACATTTACAACAAATGAATTAATCAATCACCCATTGCTAACCCCGGCTATACACCACAACAGTCCAATACAGTTTATATGCACAAACAGATATAACCATTTCAGAAATGTGCAACCCCCTGCCAACCGACATACTAGCAGTTGGGGGAGGTTTACGAACACATCAAACAATCACAGATATAATCCAATACGCAAATACCGTATTTTTCGATCGAATAAACAACATCAATATTGCTCCAAAATCTGCTCTGTTAAACAGTAACCTGAGCAATAATTAAATATTCCAGAAAACCCCAAATGTCACAGGGGACCCACACAAGAAAGACGAGTCCATGAATCGGCAACTCGGCCGCGCAAGCGCGGCGGATCGGTGGGATCCGCCGCCCTTCCGCGGCGCTTTGGCCGAGTCATGGGCTCGAATTTCTTGGGTGTTCTCCTGGACTTCTTTCTAGCTCTCTGAACACATTAAAAAAATTTTAGGACTTGATTTTAAGTTCGACAGAAACTAAACAGAATTAGGGTTTTCCGGGTTCGTTTTTTCGTTCGAAATTCGTACAAATTTGCGATTAAGTTATTTAGTGTTTAGCGAGGCTCTGATACCACTGTAAGTCGATGTAGTACACCCCAGTAGTTGGGGAGGCGGAATTTACAAAAACTTATCAAGTTTAAACAACGAACATCGACTAACCGCTTGAATCGAAGCTAAACTCTAAATAACCGAATTCTAAAGTTTCATCTCACAAGTGATTAGGGATTATACCTAATGAAACCGGTCCTTCTTCTTTACGTCCTCCTTTGTTCTCCTCGGCCTTCTCTAGGTAGTAGACGATCCACCCGAGAGCGAAACTCCAAGCTAAACCTCTAACTTGAGGTAACTAATCAACTTTGATTGCTAATCAAAGATGATAGGATGATAAAGAGTGAAGGTTATGGATGGTTTAGTCTAACTAATCCTTTGATCTCAACACATGAGGATTAAGGATTAGGGTTAGAAGATGAGAGCTTGAGGAGAGAGAATGTGTGATATGATAATGAGAGAAGAGAGAGAGTGTATCATAATATTATGAAGCATTCTTATTTTCAAATAATCAATAAAGGAAATGAATAAGCATGCTTCACAAAATATCTTGTGATGATTCATTAACATGAGTCATTAAGCAATAAATGTGCATTAATGAAGTGAATGAATCACCACTATGACTCACTCTCTTTCCAAAACAAACCTCCTTAGTCACATCTTCTAGAAGCTTCTCGAGTAATTACGAGAACGCCCCTCCGATCCGTAAAAATACGGAAAAACTTTAGACTGTAAAAATCCAATAACCGGATACCAGTAACTGGCTTAAACCAAAGCCGACTGGTAAAATCTGTCCGAAAGTCGTACGCGCGTAAACGCACGTATGCGTCCGAACCCTTTGTCGCAAAACCATGCAACCTCTATATCGTTTCGCCTGGAGTAGGAAACTCTCTGTGTGGGACTCTAGAGACTCGACTACTACGCTGGCAGTGGGTTTAACCACAGACCGCAAGCGGCACTAGCTGTACGTAACGGTCCCCAGGTAGTTGTCGATAAGAAGGCCGATGAGTAAACCCATCCGAACTCCTACTGAGTCTGATGTGACAATCTCCATACAGTCCGGTCCGTTCGTCCATGACTATCGCATATCGGGCCTAGGGGGGCGGCATGCGTCAGTCCCCTAATAGCGGTATAAGTCGTGTCGGAGTGAAGCCCATTACACCCTGAGAAACTGCTGGAACCTACCAGCAAATCTCGCTTGCCCTGGCCAGGGACTTTGCGTAATGGCTCTCTGACACAGCACGATATCTACTCCCAATACCGGGAGGGACGAATCCTTTCTAACCGCCACTGCCTCCAAGTGCTCGGGACTGCACCCAACTGCTACCTGTTTGCACGACTCCTTTGAGCCGTGGTAGGGTAGCAATCTAAGAACAGTGGGACACACTCGAGGCGAAGTAGCAGTGTCAAGTCTGCGGACTACGCTGTACTCATGTCACCTGGGAACTGTTCACTGACGACTGGTATCAAACCAACCAACAGTTCCCTGTGAGTCCTGTCCGGTGTACTCGTAACCTAACGAGCACCTGTATACTATCTCCAGTACCACGTACTGACGGCTGTGGGACAGACCATCTCCCCAACTGGGATGAGAAGCGTACACACCAGTCTACTCCGGAGTATCGATGCTCTGTCTCGATAATCCAACGACCAGGGACCTGAATAAGGATGTGCTTGTAGACTACCCAGCCCCCACTAGTGTGACTGCCATCACAACGCTGGTAGACAAGCAAGATCCTAAGAGCTCTATCAATACGTATACTCACATATTAAGATAGAAAAACCAAGTAGCATACTACCATGTTTAGCAAGACTGTTATATACATGTGAATATCCCAAGCTTCCATTAAGTAATATACAAGCTAGTATGATACAGTAATGGCCTTCTAGGGCATAAACACTAACAGTATATACATACATGTATCTGCATTCCGACTGAATGTGAATGTGATAAGACGAAAGTAATCCAAAAAATCTAATATTAGGATCCGGTTTAAACCAAAGCCCACTAGTATGATCCGTCCGATCATGATCCATGCATGAGTGAACGTATATGATCGAACCCTGCCATAAAACTATACGGCCTCTACAACGTTTCGCCCAAAACTTTAGAAACTGTCTGTGGGGGACTCTAAAGACTCGTCAATACACTGGCTATGGATTTAACCACTAGCACGTCAGTGGCACCGGCTGTACGTAACGGCTGCCGAGGTATTGACCAAAAGGGAGGCAGATGAGTGAACTCATCCTGATACCCTACTGAGCCTGTCAGTGAAAATATACGTACAGTCCGGTCCGTTCGTCTATGAGTATCGCATGTCGGGCCTAGGGGGCTGGTAAACGTCAGATCCCCAAAGCGGTACAAGTCGTGTCGGAGTGTAACTCAGAACACCCTGAGATACTAGTGGAATACCTACCAGTAAATCTCACTTGCCTTGGCTAAGGACTTCGTGTAATGGCTCTCTTAGACACAACACGATCTCACCCCCAATACCGAGAGAGACGAAACCCCTGCCGATCCGCTCACTGCCTCCATGTGGCTCGGGACTGTACCCAACTAAAACCTGTTTGCACGACTCCTTTGAGCCGTGGTAGAGTAGTAATCAAAGCACAGTGGGAACTCACACGAGACAAATGACGATCTCAGGTCGATGAACTAACCTGTACACATGTCACCAGGAAACTGCTATCTGACGCTAGGTATATCACCAACTAGCATGTTCCTGGCGAGTCCTGTCCGGTGTACTCATAACCCAATGATCACCTGTATACGACTTAAGTGAACCAACTGACACCAATAGCTTGTGAGACCAGCCACCATCCCTCGTCGGGGTCTCGATCGTATACACTAGTTTACTATCGGAGTGTCGATGCCTGGTCTCGAAACTCCCACGACTAGGGACATTTTAAGGATGTGCTTATAGACTACCCAACTTTCACGTATATGATCGCCATCATACTGCTGGTAATCAAGCAAGAATCCTAAGGGCTCTATCAATGTGTAATAGTGATCTGTAAGGTCACCTAAAGTATGTACATGATGATAAAGATAAACCAGATAGCGTACTATCATCTCGAGTAAGACTGTCCTACCAGCATAGGTCCTCCCTCAATCATTGCAATCACGTACTTGCGATCCAATAATTGACTTTGAGGGCACTATATCCAGCAATCTCCTACTTGCACTTAAGGCTAATTATTGCAATATCGCATACTCACAGCCCGTGTAATACCGAACACCCAACTCCTCTACCGATCAGTCTCACAAAGCCCGTTTGTGAAACTATTGCGTTCGAGGAATAGCCTCAGTGAGTGGATCCGCCCTGATATTTCTTTCTATGTCTCTCTTTATCTCAAGTTCGCGGAGAAAGCCATCTCCCGAAATGAGCAATACCTATCTTAGAATATGTCTGGATATCTGATGGGACCTAGTTCACAAATGAACTCCAAATCCAGTTTACATCTTAGACTGTATCATCAACTGAATTTAATCAACATCCTGCGCCATGCCTCCTTCAGTATCCGCTTGGATCACCTGTCCAAACTACTGCCCCTCTTCAGAGGGTGAACTATAACTCTGACAGTCACTCTGTCATCCAGGTCATCTTGGAAGCCTGGAATGATAATTGTCTCCCAAAGGAGGCTTTTTTTATCATATCCCCAGAACATCAACTTATGTTTTAAAACTGCTTTCGAACGTTCCTCCAGGATTGGATCAATATATCAACTAATTGCATCTAGTGCAAAAACAACATCTGGTATGGTACTTGACATCTCATGATTGACTCAATTGCCTAAGCGAGTGATATGTCAATCATGCACATCCCTCTCCCCTTTAGTCTGTAAGACACTTTTAGAGAGGGTGACTCCATCACCTGCAGGTACTCTACCGTGCCAGGAGTCTTCCATTCTAAAACACTTTTAGAATACTGTCTAAGTACCCAGATTGGGAAGCTTCCCAAATCTAGATCTAAAACCATAGATCTAGTAACCAGAATGTCTGATATAATATCCATATCCTATGTGGAGAAACCACCGTGTGACAACCACAGTATAACCGATCGTAGTATAGGAATTTCACTTCCTACTCTGTGTATGTCATCCATTTACTAGGACATCACACCCTACTACCTTCTTAACAGATCCATCCCCTATTCTGATGAAGTCAAACCTATGACTGTCATATCATAAATAGATGATCTATCTCCTCTATATCTGCTTTAGTCTATAAATAGACACAAGCTACTTGTCCATTGTGCTTCCGTTGCTCCCACTTACTGCAACAACCCTCTGGCAGAGTCATATACACGTGCACTTCTAAAGCTGGTTTAGAACGACGCTATACTCATCTTCTTGCCAGGTCTCATAGTCTGGAACAGCAGCAATGGCAAGTCTGGGTAAACAAGAACCTCCTTGTCACCGTCCTTGAGGCTACCGGAGTACCTCTCGGGTGTCTGAGGTTACCCACCATATTTGCGGAGTGGCTAATGGAATGTCAATCCATATTGAATCTTTAGGTCCTATTAAATTTTCAGTAATCGTTTGCGGTTCTGGAATCACTTCCAGTTCTACCATACTCCCACTACTGTTTTCTGAAAAAGTCCGTTTTACTAAAACTGTGGCGAGTCAAGAACAATATCACTATTGATCTTTCAGATGGTAGAAAGTCAACCCTCGTCATTGTAAGTGCACGGCGGCGCCCCGGCCGTCAACCCGACGGCCAAACGCGGAAACGGTGGTAAACTTAAAATTTTGCGGACTTTGCAAACCGGCACCACCGCGCACTAAACTCCGGATCGTAACCATTAACAAGTCTAGGCTAACTAGAATACGGGTTAGAGATATACCGACGATCCAAGTCCTCCGGTCTTCATCTCCGCTCCGATCTCCTCGCGGGATCTCCATCCATCTCCTCCTCGTCGGAAAGGGCACCACGAAGCCGGGTACTTTTACGGGCTCCCGCCTCTATACCGAGGCAACTCGGGCACGAAGCCGGCTACTCGACGTGTCCAAGATATGCTGTAGGAAGTGTAGTGTAGAGGCTACTTGTCTCTTTGGGGTTTGTTGCCTTTGGATGGAGGAATGAGGATTGAACTTTGGAGGGAAATGAAGCTACCAAATTTTGCAAGGAAATGAGATGAACAAATGAAGCATCAAAAATGAACTCTCATTTTTCTCTCCTCCTAATGTGTGGCCGGCCCCCCTCTAATTGAAATGGTGGAGAAAACCAAATACATCTCATGAAGGGAGGTGAGGGTAGGAGAGGTCAAGAGGTGACCACAACCAAACAACAACCATGCTTCATTTTAAAAACCAACCATACCCTTTCAAATCTCAAAAAGCAAAAGCATGGTGGAAAAAGATATGAAAGCTATCATATCAAACAATATGCAAAGAAACCCCTTCCACACATGTAATTTGCAAAACTGCAAATTACCCCCTCCATCGGAAAAGTCCGGCCGGGAAAGAACAAAGGAAAACCGGCCGGAACGGAAAGCAAACTGGCAACTCCAGAAAACTGGTCCCGTAATAAATTACAGGAAAACCCCATACTGTGCATACACACCTGCATCTGTATTCCGTCCGGATACAAATGCAACGAGACAAAATCTACACTGTACTAAACTAGGACCGGCTTAAACCAAAGCCGGCTAGTAATATCCGTTCGATCCTGATCCGTGCAATACCGCACGTATCTGATCGAACCCTGCCATATATCTATACGGCTACTAGTACAAACCGTCCGATCCTGATCCGTGCAATACCGCACGTATCTGATCGGACCCTGCCATATCTCCATACGGCCTCTACAGCGTTTCGCCCGAAAGCTTGAGTAACTGAAAGTGTGGTGGACTCTAAAGACTCGTCAATACTATGGCTGTGGATTTAACCACTAGCACGTCAGAGGTATAAGCCAATACGTGACGGGCCACCAGCTAATGACTAAAAGGGACGTCGATGAGGAAGCTCACCCCGACACCCAACTGAGCCTGTCAGTGACAATATCCGTGCAGTCCGGTCCGTTCGTCTATGAGTATCGCATGGCGGGCCTAGGGGGTTGGTAAAAGTCAGACCCCCAAAAGCGGTACAAGTCGTGTCGGAGTGTAGCCCAGAACACCCTGAGATACTACTGGAATACCTACCAGTAAATCTCCTGCCTTGGCCAAGGTCTTCGTGTAATGGCTCTCCTAGACACAGCGCGACCTCACCCCCAATACCGGGAGAGACGAAACCCCCGAAGATCCGCTCACTGCCTCCATGTGGCTCGGGACTGTACCCAACTAAAACCTGTTTGCACGACTCCTTTGAGCCGTGGTAGGGTAGTAATCAAAGTACAGTGGGAACTCACACGAGACAAATGACGATCCTCAGGTCGATGAACTAACCTGCACACATGTCACCAGGGAACTGCCATCTGACGTCTGGTATATGACCAACTAGCATGTTCCCGGCGAGTCCTGTCCGGTGTACTCATAACCCAATGAGCACCTGTATACATCTTAGGTGATCCAACTGACACCAATGGCTTGTGAGACCGGCCACCGCCCCTCGTCGGGGTCTCGACTGTATACACTAGTCTACTATGGAGAATCGATGCCCTGTCTCGAAACTCCAACGACTAGGGACCTTTTAAGGATGTGCTTATAGACTACCAGCTCCCACGTATATGATCGCCCTCATACTGCTGGTGGTCAAGCAAGAATCCTAGGGGCTCTATCAACGTGTAATAGCGACGTGTCATGTCACTTAAAACAGTACACGATGATAAAGGTAAACCAGATAGCATACTATCATCTCGAGTAAGACTGTCCTACCGGGACAGGTCCTCCCTCAATCATTGCAATCACGTGCCTGTGATCCAATAATTGACTCTGAGGGCACTATCTCCAACAATCTCCCACTTGCACTCAAGGCTAATTATTGCGATGTCGCATACTCACAGCCCGTGTGATACCGAACACCCAACTCCTCTACTAGTCAGTCTCACAAATCCCGTTTGTGAAACTATTGCGGTCGAGGAATAGCCTCAGTGAGTGGATCCGTCTAGAAGTTTCTTTCTATGTCTCTCTATATCTCAAGTTCGCGGAGAAAGCCATCTCCCGAAATGAGCAATACCTGCCTTAGAATGTCTGGATGTCTGATGGGACGTAGCTCATAAATGAACTCCAAATCCAAACTTCTTAGACTGTATCGTCAACTGAACTTAATCAGTATCCTGCGCGCCATGCCACCCTCAGTATCACCTTGGACCATCTGTCCAAAATACTTCCCCTCGTCAGAAGGATAACTATAACTCTGACAACCTCCTTGTCGTCCATGTCACCTTGGAAGCCTGGAATGATAACCGTCTCCTAAAAGAGGCAGCCGTTATCATATCCCTAGAACAGCCACTTATGTTCTAAAACTGCTTCCGACTGTTTCTCCAGGATTGGATCAATATCAACTTATTGCATCTAGTGCAAGAACAACATCTGGTGTGGTACTTGACATCTCATGATTGACTCAATTGCCTAAGCAAGTGATCTGCCAATCATGAGTATCCCTCTCCCCTTCAGTCTATAAGACACCTTTAGAGAGGGTGACTCCATTACCTGCAGGTGTACTACCGTGCCAGGAGTCGTCCATTCTAAATACTCATAGAATGCTGTCAAGGTACCCAGATTAGGAAACCACCCAAATCTAGATCTAAAACCATAGATCTAGTAACCAGTATGTCTGATATAATGTCCAAGTCCTTTGTGGAGAAACCACTGTGTGACGACCAAAGTATAACCGATCGTAGTAAATGAATATCACTTCCTACTACCTTCTCAACAGATCCATCCCCTATTCTGATGACGTCAAACCTATGACTGTCACATCAGAAACAGATGATCTATCTCTTCTACAACTGCTTTAGTCTATAAATAGACATAAGCCTGATGTCCACCAATGCTTCCGCTGCTCCCACTGACTACGACAACCCTCTGGCAGAGTCATATAGACGTGCACTTCTAAAGCAAGTTTAGAACGACGCTATACTCATCCTCCTGCCGGGTCTCGCAGCCTGGAACAACAACAATGGCAAGTGTGGGTAAACAAGAACTTCCCTGTCACCGTCCTTGAGGCTACCGAAGTACCTCTCGGGTGCCTGAAGTTACCCACCTTATCTGCGGAGTGGCCAATGGAATGTCAAATCAGATTGAATCTTCAGGTTCCTTATCAAATCTTCAGTAATCGTTTGCGGTTCTGGAATCACTTCCAGTTCTACCATACTCCCACTGCTGTTTTTGAAAAAATCCATTTTTAATTAAAACTGTGGCGAGTCTTGAACAATATTTCTATTGATCTCCCAGATGGTAGAAAATCAACCCGCGTCATAGCCTGGGTCAACCCACAAACAGCCATTACAGAAACGTGCCTTGAGTCGTCCAGTGTCTGGTTTTAAGCATAAACCGGACAACTCCCCGTACCTTAACCATGTTAAGATATGAACTGTACTATATCCAATATAGAACAGAGGCACTGATTTAATTGAACCAGATTCAAATCATGCAGCTGTCTCCAGTGCATGTCAACTAAATGGAAAGAGGCCGATCAGCGTTACTCAACTTAGGAATGCTTCCAATTATGAGTAAACTGAAAGAGAAGCAATTTCTCTATATCATTACTATCAACTGAATACCATTTACAAGTATCTACATCTTCGATCACTTTGAAGAATCCCGATACTTGCAACACCTGGTTCTCTACTTTATTCAAATACCTATAACTCCTCAAAACTTAGACCCTGTGTTTCTACGAAACACATGTCTAAGAATTAGAGAAGTTAAAAGTAAACAGAATATAGTATGAGGACCAACCCCTCTGTCCTAATGGACACTGGACAACATACAATACTCTGTATAAGTCCACTGAGTCTAATAACTCTTTCACTGTGTGTCGTAGGTTGAAAACTGTACTTATGGTTAAGAAGAATTACACCGCTGTTTAATGCTCCTTACCTAACCATCCACTGATATAGGTAAATGTCATCGACATAATATCAAAAGGTATGTCTCACTCTATGAAAATAGACGTACAGATATATCAATTTGAAATTGGTGCACAACAGCGGATATTCAAAACCAAATATTTGCCGACCGGCAAACAACCCAGGTGGCATCCTCAAATATCACCAATTACAACGAATCCCGATATAATGAGGATGATCACCCAATTCCCAATAACTTACTCCCACTCATCATCTGTAAAACCATACAGATGTGAGAATCATACCTGGTAAATACATACCCTGGAGTAAGTGTCTAATCGGGAAATCAGTTTTCCATTAACAGTACATAGTGAAACTGAAACATTGAAATGTTTCGTTGGGGTATCCTGGTATTTCTAGCAATGCCTCATCCATTATCCAGATTCACAACTATAACCGTATAATTCTTTGCCACCTCTCTAAATCCCTTCATATGTCTTTAGTCATTACCTTCTGCACACCCCTTTAGGCCAATTGGTTTTCTTCCTTCCCTACCGTTCGGCACCAGCCTATGGTTTGGAAGAAGACTATCCAATAAGCATAAAGGGTGTACTGTCCTAATCCTAGGAGCACTCGCATCGCGAGAGAAGGTGAAGATAAAAGACACCTGAATGTACTTTATTCCTATTTCTCCTGAACCAGGATCCATCCCCGAACTGGAACGAGTTCCTTTCGAGTTCGTATATAACCATACGATGGATTATCCAATAAAATGGGATCTTCGTAATGATACGGAGTGTCCTGGAGAAATACAAAGGTGATTTAGGATTGGCGAAGGAATACATGGTTTGGTCGTGAATATCTGTTGCAATTTACTTTGCCCTCTTACTAATCCCTTACTTTGTCTTAACTTAATACCTTCTGCACACCATCGTTATGCTAATTGGTTTTCTTCATTCCCTACCGGTCGGCACCAGCCTAAGGTTTGGAAGAAGACAATCCAATTTGCGTAATAGGTGTACTACCCCTAAACCAAGGAGTACTCGTAACCTGAGAGAGGGTAAAAGGAAAAGACAACTGAATAATCCTATCCGTTTTCTCCAGAACCGGAAACCATCCTCGAATAAATTCTTTCGAGTTCGTATCTAACCATACGATGGTTTTGTCCAATGGAAGTGGACGTTCGTAGTAATACGGGGTGTCCTGGAAAAAAGGGTAAAAGTAGGAGTGGCAATGAGGTCTGCAACTCTGACAATCCAAAAGCCAGTGTTAAGTAGGTTCGATCAACTTGGTCACTGAGTCATGGTCTTAGGGTCGGGTCAATGGTCGCTGCCAGAAGAGAGAGAGAAAAGAAACACTCAGCGTGCACTCTATCCTAGATCAGAATGGTTACCAATTTATCCAATCTGGAAACCTCCCACTGTGCCTCAAATTCTCCTCCAAACCTGAAAGAAGAATTAGTCGGGGTCACCCGAGGAGTAAACCAACTCATCAGTGGGAATCGGGATCCTACTCTCATCGCACGATAACGTGATGGAATCCGCTCACGGTATCACACTCCAGAAGGTATGCGCATATCTGGCAAGTTTCAGTTCTTTTGAAACTCCCGATGTGATTTCTGCCCCATGCTCTTATGACCTTGACTAAGGCCAACAAATCATAAGTCACATGTCAAGTTCTACCCGTCATTGTCCAGGTTGATTTGAATCCACCCGTACAAGCCCTTGACTAAGGCCAACAAGGCTATACGACTGTCCCAAACCAACGCATCTATCTATGCAGCATATGAATATCCAATAGCTACCAAACACTGTGCCTTGACTAAGGCCAACAAACACAGCTTGAATACTATTGACTATCCATATGAAACGACGGAGGGCTACGAATGGTTTCTGGCGAAAACCTTTAACGTAATGAACTTGATCTCGTTGAAGGAACGGATAGCTTTTAAAAATATAGTGACGAAAACCTTTACTAAAGAGGTCACTCCCGGTGAAGGGATCTCGGCTCTTTCCCCGTAGAATGGGGTGCAGGATATTCCAACTGAATACCACGATGCAAAGCAAAAGTAATCGGCTATAGTGAAGTTATTGCCCTGACGCAAACCTTTTGTCCAAGGGGTCACTCCCGGTGAAGGGATCTCGGCCCTTGCCTCGTCGACTGAGGAGCAGGATATTCCAAATGAATACCACGATGCAAAACAAAAGTGAACGTCCTTGCAATAACAGCTTTTTGAAAAGTGTTCCAACAACATCAGATTAGGTTTGTTTTTAACTTGCATTGATCCGAATCAATGCAGTCCCATCAATTGATCACACCAAAAAGAACGAAAATATACTGACGTACGTATATGCCATCCGCATTCGCCACTGGGTCCCGTCATTACCCGTTAGGTTAGCTAACTAACGACAGAGCGGGGACTGGACTAGCGCGGATGTAAAACATATACAACATCTACTAATACATATACCAATATATTATATTTCGCTCAAGGCGTGAAAAGAAATGCAACATCACAGAAATGTACAGCATCACAGAACAATACAGATATCTGGGATCCCCGGGTTTCACAGAGCCACTACTGAAACCCGACGTTCCCCTGGTCGTGTGGATAGCCTGTGCAATGAAAACCTAGACCCCTACGGGCGCGGCAAGTCACCCGCCAAAACCTGAAGCGAGGCAGCCCCCTTCAGCTCCGTGAATGGACCACCCAGCACTCCACGGAATCCGGCAACTTGGGCACCCCTCCTGGGTCAACCTGTACCCCCTACGAGTGCGGCGAATAGCCCGCCAATCCTAGAGTGAAGCCCCCTCCGTCTCAATGCCATGAGATGCGGGCTTGTTGCCCTCTAGAACCCGGCTATCCGTGCACCCCACCGCGGGGTAATCCTAGTACAGAAAGTAAAATATACATACACCGGGTACATCGACCGCAACCAGGTCGTGCCCCAAAAGAATAATACAATCAGGCAGTGACGGCAGTCCACATGTCGGACGCTCGCCCCGCAATATCAAATGTACATAATACCACAATACAGCACTAGCATTGCATCCAGGCTATCCCCCACGACCGATCCGCAACATCACAGCATAAACATAGAACATCAACGTGAAAGTCACGTTCGCAAATCCGTCTAACCGGGCTATAGCAGTTAGACCGGATTTACCGATCGAGTGACATTCACGGTCGCAGATATAATGTAAATACTGTGAAAAATGTGTTTAAAATTTTCCGATTGATCAAACAATTAACAAGTGGGCCCTCAAACAAAAACTGTAGCACTCACAGAAATAATTGGCCCAATTTTAATATTCCAGAAACCACATTTTCAACTCAGGAACATACTGGAAAAATTTGGGGGGGTGAACAGTAAATTCCGCGGCGGAAGCGCCGCACGAGGTGGGGTTTCGCGGCGCTTGCGCGGCGGAATAGTGAGATCGTGGTACCAAATTTTTACAGTAAGCTTAGAATTCCCTGCACATCACACTGAGACAACCAGAAAAATTTTTGGACTCAAAAAAATTCGACAGAAACTGATGTGCATGAAATACGTGTTTTCGGGATTTTGTTCGATCGGAAACGTAAAACACATTACACAAAGCTAGACTATGTTAATGGCGAGGCTCTGATACCACTGTAAGTGCACGGCGGCGCCCCGGCCGTCAACCCGACGGCCAAACGCGGAAACGGTGGTAAACTTAAAATTTTGCGGACTTTGCAAACCGGCACCACCGCGCACTAAACTCCGGATCGTAACCATTAACAAGTCTAGGCTAACTAGAATACGGGTTAGAGATATACCGACGATCCAAGTCCTCCGGTCTTCATCTCCGCTCCGATCTCCTCGCGGGATCTCCATCCATCTCCTCCTCGTCGGAAAGGGCACCACGAAGCCGGGTACTTTTACGGGCTCCCGCCTCTATACCGAGGCAACTCGGGCACGAAGCCGGCTACTCGACGTGTCCAAGATATGCTGTAGGAAGTGTAGTGTAGAGGCTACTTGTCTCTTTGGGGTTTGTTGCCTTTGGATGGAGGAATGAGGATTGAACTTTGGAGGGAAATGAAGCTACCAAATTTTGCAAGGAAATGAGATGAACAAATGAAGCATCAAAAATGAACTCTCATTTTTCTCTCCTCCTAATGTGTGGCCGGCCCCCCTCTAATTGAAATGGTGGAGAAAACCAAATACATCTCATGAAGGGAGGTGAGGGTAGGAGAGGTCAAGAGGTGACCACAACCAAACAACAACCATGCTTCATTTTAAAAACCAACCATACCCTTTCAAATCTCAAAAAGCAAAAGCATGGTGGAAAAAGATATGAAAGCTATCATATCAAACAATATGCAAAGAAACCCCTTCCACACATGTAATTTGCAAAACTGCAAATTACCCCCTCCATCGGAAAAGTCCGGCCGGGAAAGAACAAAGGAAAACCGGCCGGAACGGAAAGCAAACTGGCAACTCCAGAAAACTGGTCCCGTAATAAATTACAGGAAAACCCCATACTGTGCATACACACCTGCATCTGTATTCCGTCCGGATACAAATGCAACGAGACAAAATCTACACTGTACTAAACTAGGACCGGCTTAAACCAAAGCCGGCTAGTAATATCCGTTCGATCCTGATCCGTGCAATACCGCACGTATCTGATCGAACCCTGCCATATATCTATACGGCTACTAGTACAAACCGTCCGATCCTGATCCGTGCAATACCGCACGTATCTGATCGGACCCTGCCATATCTCCATACGGCCTCTACAGCGTTTCGCCCGAAAGCTTGAGTAACTGAAAGTGTGGTGGACTCTAAAGACTCGTCAATACTATGGCTGTGGATTTAACCACTAGCACGTCAGAGGTATAAGCCAATACGTGACGGGCCACCAGCTAATGACTAAAAGGGACGTCGATGAGGAAGCTCACCCCGACACCCAACTGAGCCTGTCAGTGACAATATCCGTGCAGTCCGGTCCGTTCGTCTATGAGTATCGCATGGCGGGCCTAGGGGGTTGGTAAAAGTCAGACCCCCAAAAGCGGTACAAGTCGTGTCGGAGTGTAGCCCAGAACACCCTGAGATACTACTGGAATACCTACCAGTAAATCTCCTGCCTTGGCCAAGGTCTTCGTGTAATGGCTCTCCTAGACACAGCGCGACCTCACCCCCAATACCGGGAGAGACGAAACCCCCGAAGATCCGCTCACTGCCTCCATGTGGCTCGGGACTGTACCCAACTAAAACCTGTTTGCACGACTCCTTTGAGCCGTGGTAGGGTAGTAATCAAAGTACAGTGGGAACTCACACGAGACAAATGACGATCCTCAGGTCGATGAACTAACCTGCACACATGTCACCAGGGAACTGCCATCTGACGTCTGGTATATGACCAACTAGCATGTTCCCGGCGAGTCCTGTCCGGTGTACTCATAACCCAATGAGCACCTGTATACATCTTAGGTGATCCAACTGACACCAATGGCTTGTGAGACCGGCCACCGCCCCTCGTCGGGGTCTCGACTGTATACACTAGTCTACTATGGAGAATCGATGCCCTGTCTCGAAACTCCAACGACTAGGGACCTTTTAAGGATGTGCTTATAGACTACCAGCTCCCACGTATATGATCGCCCTCATACTGCTGGTGGTCAAGCAAGAATCCTAGGGGCTCTATCAACGTGTAATAGCGACGTGTCATGTCACTTAAAACAGTACACGATGATAAAGGTAAACCAGATAGCATACTATCATCTCGAGTAAGACTGTCCTACCGGGACAGGTCCTCCCTCAATCATTGCAATCACGTGCCTGTGATCCAATAATTGACTCTGAGGGCACTATCTCCAACAGTCATAGCACGGGTCAACCCACAAACAGCCATTACAGAAACGTGCCTTGAGTTATCCAGAGTCTGGTTTTAAGCATAAGCCGGACAACTCCATATACCTTAACATCGTTAAGATATGATTCATTCTATATCTATTATAGAAACAGAGGCACTGATTTAATTGGAACCGGATTCAAATTATGCAGCTGTCTCCAGTGCATGTCAACTTAATGGAGAGTGGCCGATCAACATTACTCAACTTAGGAGTGCATCCAAATATGAGTAACCTGAAAGAGAAACAAGTTTCTCAAAACCATTTTTATCAACTGAATACCATACACAAGTATCTACATCTTCGATTACCTTGAAGAATCCTGATACTCGCAACACGTGGTTCTCTAATTTACTCTTATACCTATAACTTCTCAAAACTTAGACTTTGTATTTCTACGAAACACTTGTCTAAAACTAGAGAAGTCACAAGTAAACAGAATATAGTACGAGGACCAACCCCTCTGTCTTAATGGATACTGGACAACATACAATACTTTGCATAAGTCCGCTGAGTTGAATAACTCAAATCCTGTGCGTCGTAGGTTGAAAAATGTACTATGGTTATGAAGAATTACACCGCTGTTGAATGCTCCTTACCTAACCATCAACTGATATAGGTAAATGTCATGGACATAATTTTAAAAAGTTATATCTCACTTTATAAAAATAAACGTACAGATATATCAGTTTGAAATTGGTGCATAACAACGGATATTCAAAACCAAATATTTATCGTCCGGCAAAAACCCAGGCGATTTCCTCAAATATCACCAATTACAACGAATCCCGATATAATGAGGATGATCACCTAATTCCCAATAACTTACTCCCACTTATCATCTGTAAAACCATACAGATGCGAGAATCAAACCTGGTAAATACATACCCTGGAGTAAGGGTTAATTGGGAAATCAGTTTTCTTTCAACAATACACAGTGAAACTGAAACATGTAAATGTTTCGAAGGGGTATCCGGGTATTCTTAGTAATGCCTCTTCCATTATCAGATTCACAACTGTAACCGTATATTTCTTTGCCATCTCTCCAAATCCCTTTATATGTCTTTAGTCATTACCTTCTGTACACCACCTTTAGGCCAAATGGTTTTCTTCCTTCCCTACCGTTCGGCACCATCCTATGGTTTGGAAGAAGACTGTCCAGTAAGAACAATAGGTGTACTCTCCTAATCCTAGGAGTATCGCAAACTGAGAGAAGGTAATGATAAAAGACAACTGAATAAACCTTATTCCTATTTCTCCTGAACTAGAATCCATCCTCGAACTGGAACAAATTCCTTCGAGTTCGTATATAACCATACGATGGAGTTTCCAAATAACTGTGGATCTTCGTAGTGATACAGGGTGTTCTGGAGAAATACAAAGGTGAAGTAGGAGTGGCGATGAAATACTTGGTTTGGTCGTGAATGATAGCAGTCACAATTTACTTTGCCCTCTTTCTAATCCCTTTATTTGTCTTTACTTATTACCTTCTGCACACCACACTTAGGCTAATTGGTTTTCTTCATTCCTTACCGGTCGGCACCTGCCTATGGTTTGGAAGAAGACTATCCAATAAGCGTAATAGGTGTACTCTCCTAATCCTTGGAGTACTCGCAACCTGAGAGAAGGTAAAAGGAAAAGACAACCGAATAATCCTATTCAATCTCTCCAGAACCAGAATCCATCCTCGAATCTGGAACAAGTTCCTTCGAGTTCGTATATAACCATACGATGGATTATCCAATGGAAGTGGATGTACATAGTAATACGGGGTGTTCTGGAGAAATGCAAAGGGTAAAAAAAGGAGTGGCAATGATATATGCAACTCAGACAATCCAAAAGCCAGTGTTTTAAGAAGGTTCGATTAACCTGGTCACTGAGTCATAGTCTAGGGTCGGGCCATGGTCGCTGCCAGAGAGAGAGAGAGAGAGAAAGAAATACTCTGCGTGCACTCTAACCTAGATCAGAATGGTTATCAATTTATCTAATCAGGAAACCTCCCACTGTATCCTCAAATTCTCCTCCAAACCTGAAAGAAGAATTAGTCGGGATCACCCGAGGAGTAAACCAACTCATCAGTGGGAATCGGGATCCAACTATCATCGCATGACCACCCGTACAAGCCCTTAACTAGGGACATCAAGGCTGTACGACTGTCCCAAACCAACGCATCTATCTATGCAACAGAAAGGTAACAAACAGCTACCATACACTATGCATTGACGAAGGTCAACAAACATAGCATGAATACTAAGTGCTACCCGTCTGAAATGACGGAGGGCTACGAATGGTTTTTTTGGCGAAAAACATTTAACATAATGAACTTGATATCGTTGAAGGAACCGGATAGCTTTTTACAAATATATAGTTGCGAAAACCTTTGCTAAAGAGGCCACTCCCGGTGAAGGGATCTTGGCTCTTTCCCCGTAGAATGAGGTGCAGAATATTCCAACTGAATACCGCGATGCAAAGCAAAAAGTAATCGACTATAGTGAAGTTATTACCATGACGCAAACTTCTGTCCAAGGGGTCACTCCCGATGAAGGGATCTCGACCCTTGCCTCGTCGAATGAGGTGCTGGATATTCATAATCGAATACCACTGTGCAAAACAAAAGAGAACGTCCTTGTAATAACAGCTTTTGAAAATTGTTCCAACAACATCAATCAGGTTTGTTTAGCTTGCATTGATCCAAATCAATGCAGTCCCATCAATTGATCACACCACAAAGAACGAAAATATGATGTACGTATATGCCATCCACAGTCGCCACTGGGTCCCGTCATCACCCGTTAGGTTACTTAACTAACGACAGAGCGGGGACTGGACTAGAGCGGATGTAAAACATATACAACATCTACTAGAATATATATCAATATATAATAATCGCTCCAGGCGTGATAAATGCAACATTACAGAAAAGTAATAAGCATCACAGAACAATACCGATAATATGGGATCCCCGGGTTTCCTTTGAGCCGCATGTGAAACTCGACGTTCCCATGGTCGTGTGGATAGCCTGTGCAATGAAAACCTAGACCCCTACGGGCGCGGCAAGTTACCTGCCAAAACCAGAAGCGAGGCAACCCTCATCAGCAAAGTGAATGGACCACCCAGTACTTCACGGAATCCGGTAACTGTTAGTTATGTATATGCCCTAGAGGCCATTATTGTATATATGATGTATATTATAGTGTATGCTTGGATATATATATAGAGGACTTTCTTTCTCGATATGATAGTATGCTATCTGGTTACACTTTGTCCTAACATGTTGACTTGTATTGGTTTACTGTCTTACTCTCACATGTTGATAAAGCCCTTAGGATATGTACTTGACTATTGGGACTATGATGAGATCATACTAGTGGGGCCAGGGTAGTCAACGAGTACATCCTATAACTATTCCTAGTCGAGGGTGTATCGAGACAGGGTATCGATACACCAGAGTAGACTAGTGTATACGCATCTTGACCCATATGATGGGCGATGGATGATCCCATATCCATCGGTGTTTGACATCAAAGATGGTGTACGGGTGCTCAGTGGAGACTGGGTACACTGAACGGACTCGCCGAGAACTCCTAGATGGTTTTATACCTATCGTCGGATAGCAGTTCTCCGGTGATACTGGTACAGGTTAGTCTGTAGACCCGAGATCGTCATAGAGTCTTGTGTGATTCCCACTGTGCTTTGATTTCCACCTTACCACGTCCAAGAGGGCGTGCAAAACGGTGGCTTTTGGGTACAGTCCCGAATCACATGGAGGCAATGAGCGATTGGAGGGGTTTCGTCTCTCCCTGTATAGGGAGTTGATGTTGTGCTTATAAGTCTATGTAACCCACCCCGGTACTTACGGGGATGCGGAAAGAGTAAAAATCAGATTTTTATCACAAGGGAACATAGACTAACCATGAAGGATCTTTGCTAAACAAAAACTAACAAACAATCTACAAGTTCTAACTACTAGGTTAGATGGTTATACCTAGTTCTTGAACTCCTTCTCTTCTTGTTGTGGTCCTCCTTGATGTGAGCACCTTGGAGTAGTGTAGACGGCTTCTCCTCTTCGTCTTCTCTTTGCCAAAGAAAGATCCACCCGAAGGCCTCTACCTTGAGCTCCTACCTCAACAAAGAAGTAACTAGAGTGCTTGGCTTGCTAGACTAAGAACCCTAGAGTGAGTAGAGAGGTGTTTTGATGGTTTGATCTTACAAAGCTCATGTTTTTCAACTCATGAAACAAGAGAGCTTTGCAGGAGAGAGAAAGAGTATGAGAGAATGAGAATAAAAAATGAACCTTGCTCTCATATGAACAAAAAGAATAATGATAATTTTAATTAGGATAAATTGTCATGGTTGATGTTGATTTGACCCTTATCATATCATAATTAATTCTAAGCATGCTCACAAAAATATCCAAGTCAACATGGGTCAACTTGGTCAAAGGGTCAAACCTAATTAACCATGATACAATTATCACTAATTAAAACTCATTAATCAATTTCCTCAATCTCATTATGGTTTTAATCAAGTTAATGGTCAAAACCCTAATGAGGTTCCTCCGCCTCTGTCAACTGTGTATACACACTCGCATCCGTGTTCCGAGGGACACGAATACAATGAGATAAGACCAATCCCAAAACAAATACTAGGATCTGGCTTAAACCAAAGCCCGCTAGTAATAACTGCCCGGACACCAAACGTGCACAAGTGTGCGTATGTGAACGAACTGTCGGAGATAGTGCCCTCAGAGTCAATTATTGGATCACAGGCACGTAATTGCAATGATTGAGGGAGGACCTATTCCGGTAGGACAGTCTTACTCAAGATGATAGTATGCTATCTGGTTTACCTTTATCATCGTGTACCGCTTTAGGTGACCTTACAGGTCACTATTGCACGTTGATAGAGCCCCTAGAATTCTTGCTTGACTGCCAGCAGTATGAGGGCGATCATATACGTGGGAGCCGGTAGTCTATAAGCATATCCTTAAAAAGTCCATAGGCGTGGGAGTTTCGAGACAGGGCATCGATACTCCAGAGTAGACTAGTGTATACAGTCGAGACCCCGACGAGGGGCGGTGGCCGGTCTCACAAGCCACTGGTGTCAGTTGGATCACCTAAGATGTATACAGGTGCTCATTGGGTTATGAGTACACCGGACAGGACTCGCCGGGAACATGCTAGTTGGTCTTATACCTGACGTCAGATAGCAGTTCCCTGGTGACATGTGTACAGGTTAGTTCATCGACCTGAGATCATCATTTGTCTCGTGTGAGTTCCCACTGTACTTTGATTACTACCCTACCACTCTCAAAGGAGACATGCAAACAGGTTTTAGTTGGGTACAGTCCCGAGCCATATGGAGGCAGTGAGCGGATCTGCAGGGGTTCGTCTCTCCCGGTATTGGGGGTGAGGTCGCGCTGTGTCTAGGAGAGCCACTACACGAAGTCCTTGGCCAAGGCAGGAGATTTACTGGTAGGTATTCCAGTAGTATCTCAGGGTGTTCTGTTAGTTATGTATATGCCCTAGAGGCCATTGTTGTACATATGATGTATATTATAATGGATGCTTGGATATATATAGAGATGACTTTCTTGCTCGTCATGATAGTATGCTATTTGGTTTCACTTTATCTTAACATGTTGACTTGTATTGGTTTACTGTTTTTCTCTCACATGTTGATAAAGCCCTTAGGATCTGTACTCGACTATTGGGACTATGATGAGATCATACTAGTGGGGCCACGGTAGTCGATGAGTACATCCTATAACTGTTCCTAGTCGATGGTATATCGAGACAGGGCATCGATACACCAGAGTAAACTAGCGTATACGCATCTTGACCCATATGATGGGCGATGGATGATCCCATATCCATCGGTGTTTGACATCAGAGATGGTGTACGGGTGCTCAGTGGAGACTGGGTACACTGGACGGACTCACCGAGAACTCCTAGATGGTGATATACCACACGTCAGATGGCAGTTCTCCGGTGACACTGGTACAGGGTAGTCTGTAGACCCGAGATCGTCATAGAGTCTTGTGTGATTCCCACTGTGCTTTGATTTCCACCTTACCACGTCCAAGAGGGCGTGCAAAACGGTGGCTTTTGGGTACAGTCCCGAATCACATGGAGGCAATGAGCGATAGGAGGGGATTCGTCTCTCCCGGTATAGGGAGTTGATGTTGTGCTGTGTTCGATTGGCTATAACTGGAAGTCCCTGGCCAGGGCTGATATAGAGATTTACTGGTAAGTGTTACTAGTAGTTTCTCGACCCGTTATGAGCCATACATCGACACGACTTATCGGTTACTGGGGTCTGACGTATACCACCCCTAGACTTGATATGCGACATATCAGACGAACAGACCGGACTGTACGGGAGTGTTACTGATCGGATTCACAGGAGAACGCACAGGCTAGCTTGTTGATCTTCTGATCGCTCAATACCTGGATGGCTGTTACGTTTAGCTGACCGCTTGCAGCTTGTGGGTGTTTGATATGATCATCACCTGCTACCGGCGTATTGACGATTCTTTAGAGTCCTACACAGAGGTTTCTTGGCTCAGGCGAAACGGAGTAGAGGCACATATGTGATATGTGCAGGACCGAGAATAATGCGATATGGGATAGCGTATTATATTCTCGTGATATTTTGATATGAACCGGGTCATCGGATCAAGTGTTGATTCGATGAATCGGTAAATGATATATTAGTCGGTAATATTCGATATAGCCGGATCGTCGGATCAAGTGTTGATTCGATGATTTAATGTATAATAATATATATGATATATTATTACATTATCTAATATTGGCTCGCTTTATTATTTCATTTTCTCATTGGATGATACATTGATATATATGCGATATATGTTAATTGTATTATTTTCTTTTGTTGCAAATATATAATATATATGTGATATATATTATTGTGACATGATATGATTAATTGTTAAACATGTTTAAGGATGATTAATTGAGGTTAGGGTTTGATTAGGGTTAGTTGCTTCATGCACCTTCTAGAAGCTATTTCTTTTGTCATGGTTAAGATATTTTGTGATGACACATTCTTAACCCAACCAAACCCTAACTCTAGTTTATTCTCTACACATTCTTATCCACTCATCCTTGATCATGGTTTATAATCAATCATATAGTCTTTCTTTCTATTCATCACAAAAGAAAATAATTCATTATCTTTTCCATTATCATCTTCTTCTCTCTTGAAGAAAGCTTACTAGATTTTCTTTATGTGATGAAATAATATGAGAAAATGATTTAAAAAGAAAGCAAAAATACTACTCTCTCATCCTCATCTCATCCAGCCCATGAGATTAGTGTGTTCATCTCTTTAGAGTGAGATAGCTTGAGTCTTTGCAACTTCGAGGTAAATCATCGGAGATTTGGAATACTTCGAGCTAGCATGGATCGTTCGAGTCGTGGAGCCACTCATGAGTCCGGGAGATCGTGGATCGCGGCAAAGGGACTTCTACTCGGAGCTTGTGAAGCGAAGGAGCGGACTACAAAGGTTGTAATCCCTCACACTTAGATAAGAGTTATCATCTTGCATGTTAAACCCTAATAATCTAGCAAAGATCCCGGCTTTGGGTTGTTCGGCACGTCTAAATTTTTATCCGGGCATGTTTGATGCCTTATGAACCTTCACAAGAGTGCCTAGGAACCCTACAGTGGTATCAGAGCCTAGCTAGAGTATTAGGCGATGTGTTTACGAAGTTAAAACTCCGATCGAACCCGAAACGCCGAAAAAAGACCCCTCTCTGGAAATTTTTAAAAATTTAGGATTTTTCTGAATTAAAAATATGTCAAAAAATCAGCAGGGAATTCTAAGAATTACCATAAAACCCGAGCCCCCAATTCGTCCAAACGGTGGCGGAACCGCGGCGCAAGCATGCTTGCGCGGCGGTTCCGCGGCGGATTAATGGATTGGCGACACGTGGCTTTTTTGGTAATGTCCGTAGGTGCTTGTTGATGCTTCTGGATATTTTTAAAAGTGATTCCAGTGTTCTTTAAATCTGGGGTTTATTTTGTAATCGTAGATTCGATCGGAATATTTAAATTCGTATTTCTTTCCGGATATTTAGAAACTGTTAAACTATTTGAACGGATATCATTAACTCACTGTTTCCCGGTACGGCAAACTTTCAAGTGTTGAATTTTTATCGGTTTTAAATCTTTCGGAAAAATTGTACAAGTTAAGCGGTGGACCCTCTAGAAGACAACAAACCTTAACTCGATTATGTGACCGTCTTGAACTGCCTTTTGAACCTTCGGGTTTGGGGCAGTACGGCGTGCCACATGTGAGGCGTTGGCTTGACCCTTCTACGGCTGGATCACCGGTACTATGACATATTCTGGGATTATTTGAACTCCGCTCAAGAGTTGAGCACTTTGGGAAATTTTGGGTATTTGATTATCTGTTCGAAAAGTTTAATACTGTCTATTTATCTGGAATGTGATACAATATGTGGAATTCATAGAGTTAGGCATGAAATGCGAAGTATGTGATATTTCGGATTTACGATGTCTAAAGTGATTGTGGATTCCAAATATTATAGTTTTACACTTTCTTTTCTGTGACCGTAAGTGTAATATGTTGTATCGCCGGTTTCGTTGCTATATGTCAACGACAATTGGGATGCGCATATTTACTTACGTTGATGATATGTGATATTATGTGTTGCTGTGATATGTTATATTGGATCGTCGCGTTCTGAATAGCCGGGGTTTCATGTGAGATGAGGGTTTTTATTTTCATTCATGTAAAATTCATTTGTAATGTAATATTCTTTTATTTGGGGCACTTCCAGGTTGCGGTTTCTGTCTCCAGTGTATATTATTTACTTTTCCGCATTAGGTAGACCCAAGGAGGGGAGCACAAGTAACCGGGTTCTAGGGTCCAGTGGGAGGCCATCTCGAGGAGTCGAGACCGGGTCTTCTAACCCTAGAATTGGCAGTGTTACTTGCCGCTCTCGTAGGGGTCTTGGGATGTGGGTTTGGCTATTCGTCGCGACCGTGGAATCCGTGTTTTATACAGGCTCGTATTGAAAACACGGACGTCCTAGTATATCCAATATTTCATATATGTTCTTCTGCTGCAATGTTCTGTGATGAGATCATATTACTGCCTGAGACGAATGCTTATACTATATATATATGCTGGTATATAAATATTACTGCTTTCGTTTCTTCTGTGATGCTTAGGAAGCATAAGCTGATGGGATATTTATTAATAAGATTAATAAAAAAAAAGAAACCTAAAGATGTTGTAGAATCAAAAACTTTATAAAAAGGGTAGCTATAGTTTTGCTTTGCACAGTGATATATATGATATATCCTGCACCTTATTCGATGGGGAAAGAGCCGACGATCCCTTCACCGGGATTGACCTCTTTAGCGAAACTGGCAGATGCTACAAAACGCGGTGTGTCTTTTGATTGCTTTTAAAATTTTGCTTTGCACAGCGGTATATATGATATATCCTGCACCTTATTCGATGAGGAAAGGGCCGACGATCCCTTTACCGGGAGTGACCCCTTTAGCGAAACTAAGAAAAGCTTCAAAACACTCCATTTACAAAACTTCATTCGATTCTACGACGATATCAAGTTTATTACGCAATAGGTTTTCTGAAAAACCTGTCGTAGCCCTCCGTCATTTCAGATAAATCCTACTTAGTATTCGTGCTGTGTTTGTTGACCTTGTCAAGGCACAGTGTACGGTAGCTAATTAGTGTTTATCTGCTAAAAACATGAGATGTGATTGGATTAGGGTATTCGTACGGCCTTGTTGACCTTGTCAAGGGTCATGCGGGTGGGTTTAATTCAATCAGGAAATGACGGGTTAAACTTGACTTGCGATTTATGGTTTGTTGACCTTGTCAAGGTCATAGATCGCTAGGGGCAAAATATTATCGGGAATTTCAAGTGTTGAAATTTGCAATGAGATTGCATACCTCCTATGAGATAGTTGGATCCCGATACCCACTGCGAGTAAGAGTTACTCCTGGGAGAGTTTTACACAGGACAATTAGTCATTCAAGTAGGTGTCTAGAAAAGTGTTAACGAGGTTACGCCTATGGGAAAACGAGATTTACTTTAATTAGGTCCGTGCGAAAGCACGGGGAACCTCCCTCAAAGTACCGATACTGATCTGGCTGAAAGATTGACGAAATTGTAGGGTGTAATTAATCCCGGCTAATCTTACCTTTTAGGGTTTTAAGGTAGATTTGATAAAAACAGTGGGAGACATCCTGATTAGATAAGATAATAACCAATCTAATCTTGCAAGAGCATACGCTAAAGTGTTTTCTTCTCTCTCTCTCCAGGTAGCGACCATGTCAGGCCATAATCAAGATAATAATATGGATGTATTGACTGAACCCGATTATTGTACTGAGGAAGGGAACGTTGGACCCGTTTTTTCTTATAAGAGTTCTAAGACTGAACAGGAAACATGAAAATATCTAGATTCTCACGCCGCCCAAAAGAACATGCATGTTGATGCATCTTCTTCGGGTGTGTTAGTTATTGAGAACTGTTTCTCAGTTCACCCTACGTCCTGGGTATTGGATACCGGATCAGGATCCCACATATGTAAACAGTTGCATGGGCTACGTAAAGGTAGAGAACTGGGAAAAGATGATCATTCCGTTCAAGTAGGGAACGGTGCAAATGTTGCAGCCAAAGCAGTTGGCGAATATCACCTTGTATTACCAAGTCGTAATACACTGATTCTGAATGAGTGCTATTATATACCGAACATGATGTGCAATATTATATCAGTTTCTTTATTAAGTAAAGAAGGATATAATTTTGTAGTAAAGGATAATGTTATGAACATATTCCTAGATCAAAAGTTGATTGCATCAGGCTCGTTACATAATGGTATATTCATTCTAAATCAGAATACAGTCCTGAATATACAAAACACACACAAGAGGAAAAGTTCAGATATGAACGAATCCTACTTGTGGCATTGTAGACTTGGTCATATCAACGCGACACGACTGGCTAAGTTACATAAAGATGGTTATTTGAATCCGTTCGAATTATCATCTTATGATACTTGCCATTCATGTCTTAAAGGAAAAATGACCAAAGCTCCGTTTAGTGGACACGGAGAAAGAGTTACTGAACTCTTAGGACTAATACATAGTGATGTATGCGGTCCCATGTCTACGCATGCCAGGAACGGTTCTTCCTACTTCATTACATTCACTGACGATCTCTCTAGATACGGACATGTGTTTCTGATGAAACACAAGTCTGAAGCTTTTGAGAAATTCAGAGAATATAAGCACGAAGTAGAGAACCAAACGGGCAAAAGTATTAAGATTCTTCGATCTGATCGAGGAGGTGAATACTTAAGCGGTGAGTTTTTAGATTATCTAAAAGAGAATGGGATTCTCTCTCAGCTTACTCCTCCTTATACACCACAGCACAACGGTGTATCTGAGCGGAGGAATCGCACCCTATGAGATATGGTACGCTCTATGATGAGTACAGCGGAGTTACCTATTTCCTTCTGGGGGTATGCGCTTGAGACAGCAGCATACCTATTGAATCAAGTTCCAACTAAATCTGTACCTACCACACCATATGAGATATGGAGTGGGAAGAGACCGTATCTTAAACGAGTTAAGATATGGGGTTGTCCGGCCTATGTAAAGAGGCAAAATCCGGACAAACTCGAGGCACGGTCAGTTCTTTGCAAGTTTGTAGGATATCCGAAGAATTCTTATGGATATTTTTTCTATCACGGTAAGGAGCAAAAAGTGTTTGTTGCTCAACATGCCACCTTTTTAGAAAAGGAATTTCTTGCAAAAGAGATTAGTGGCTCTGAGGTAGAACTGGAAGAAATTCCAGCTACACAAACTCAAACTGAAACTGAAGATTTGGTAGAACCGGAGGATTCAATAGTACCCAACGAACCCCAGCCTCTCCGCCGATCTAGTAGGGTTTCTCGTCCACCTGAGAGATACTACGGTTTTCTCATAGATGGTGGAAGCGAGGATTGCATCATGGATGATGATGACCCGACTAGTTTCGAGCAGGCCATCACGAGTGGTGACTCAGTGAAATGGCTGGATGCAATGCGATCTGAGATGGAATCCATGTACACCAATAAAGTATGGATTTTGGAAAATGCTCCTGAAGGGGTAAAACCCATTGGGAGCAAGTGGATTTTAAAAAGAAATTTGGTGTAGATGGAAAAGTTGAGACTTTCAAAGCTAGACTTGTAGCAAAGGGTTTTCGTCAACGACCAGGTGTGGATTATGACGAAACCTTTTCTCCAGTGGCTATGCTTAAGTCCATCCGGATCTTACTTGCCATTGCTGCATACCATGACTACGAAATCTGGCAGATGGATGTTAAGACCGCCTTTCTAAACGGTGATTTAGAAGAGAGCGTGTACATGACTCAACCAGAGGGCTTCGTAGATAGTGGGAGCAGCGGAAAGGTGTGCAAGCTGCTTAAATCCATTTATGGGTTAAAGCAAGCATCGCGGAGTTGGAACATCTGTTTTGATGTTGTAGTCAAAGAGTTTGACTTCATCAAAAATATAGATGAACCTTGTATCTACAAGAAGGTAGCAGAGGGTAAGGTTGTCTTCCTCGTATTGTACGTGGATGACATACTCTTGATAGGGAATGATATTCCTATGCTGCAATCAGTCAAGCTCTTCTTATCACAGAGATTCTCAATGAAAGATCTAGGTGATGCCTGTTAGTAGTATGTATACCCTAGAGGCCAGTATTGTACAGATATTGTATATTATATTGGATGCTTGGACATATATAGAGATGACTTTCTTGCTCGATATGATAGTATGCTATCTGGTTACTCTTTATCTTAACATGTACACTTGTCTCTTTAAACTGTATTATAGTTACATGTTGGTAAAGCCCTTAGGATGTGTACTTGACTACCTGGACTATGATGCAGATCATACTAGTGGGGACATGGTAGTCCATAAGTACATCCTTCAAGGTCCCTAGTCGTGGGTGTATCGAGACGGGGCATCGATATACCAGAGTAGACTAGCGTATACGCTTCTCGACCCATGTGATGGGCGATGGATGATCCCATATCCATTGGTGTTTGACATCAGAGATGGTATACGGGTGCTCAGTGGAGACTGGGTACACTGGACGGACTCGCCGAGAACTCCCAGATGGTACTATACCTCACGTCAGATGGCAGTTCTCAGGTGACACTTGTACAGGTTAGTCTGTAGACCCGAGATCGTCATAGAGTCTTGTGTGATTCCCACTGTGCTTTGATCTCCACCTTACCACGTCCATGAGGGCGTGCAAAACGGTGGTCTTTGGGTACAGTCCCGAGTCACATGGAGACAATGAGCGATAGGAGGGGTTTCGTCTCTCCCGGTATTGGGAGTTGATGTTGCGCAGTGCTCGATTGGCCGTAACAGGGAAGTCCCTGGTCAGGGCTGATCAGAGATTTGCTGGTAAATGTTACCAGTAGTTTCTCGACCCGTTATGAGCCTCACATCGGCACGACTTATCGGTTATTGGGGTCTGACGTTTACCACCCCTAGACTTGATATGCGACATATCAGACGAAGAGACCGGACTGTATGGTAAGTGTTACTGGTCGGATTCGCAGGAGTGTGAGCGGGTTAGCTCGTCGATCTTCTGATCGCTCAATACCCGGGTGGCCGTTACGTTTAGCAGACCGCTTACGGCTTGTGGGTGCTTGATATGATCATCATCTGCTACCGGCGTATTGACGAGTCTTTAGAGTCCTACACAGAGGTTTCCTGGTTCAAGCGAAACGAAATAGGAGCGCATATGAGATGTGTGCAGGACCGAGAATAATGCGTGTATGTGATACCGCATTTCATTCTCGCGATATATGTTTTCGATTGGTTATATTCGATATGACCTAGTTATCGAATCATTGATTCGATAAATCGATGCATTGAATACTAGTCGGTTATGTGCGACATGACCGGATCATTGAATCAAATGTTGATTTAATGATTTAATGTATAATTATATATTTGATATATTACTTTTCATTAACTAGTATTGGTTCACTTTATACGGATTTTCTCACTTGATGCACATTGTATATGTGATATGCTTTAGTGCACTTTTTTTGTATCATGTTTGATGATACTTGATCATATGGTTAAGTGAATAGAATTAAACCATGGTAATTATGAGAATTAGGGTTTTGCATATTTATTTATTCATTTATTTGTTTATTCATTTATTTGGATAAGTTTAATGAGAATGGTGGCTTTCTTTTGTCATTAGTTGAAGCTTCATGAAGCTTTGACTTCCTTGACCATTCTTGTCTTCTTGCTTAACCCTAACCCACTTAATTCACCATGGTTTATTCTCTACACTTAACCCTAGTTTAAGTTATGATAAGTGTTGTTTTTTCTATTTCTTTTTAATAGAACTTATCATAACCATCTTCATCTTCTTCTTCTTCAAGCTTGCTACTTTAATGGCAACTTGAGATCTAGTGAGAGAAATCCAAATCTAAAGTGAACCCACCTCCTATTTCTTCACCCTCTACCTCTTGCCAAGTTGTTTTGGGTGTTTACTTCACAAGTTTCACAAGTTTGTGAAGTCGGAGCTTGAACTTGCGATGCCTCGACGTAGATCGTCTTTGACACGAAGCCGGCGACCTAGCTCACCCGTTTCTCCGACGAAGCCGACGCTTGAGCCCGGGGTTCGACATGGACAGCGAGGAGACTTCGTTGCGGAGCCGTGGAGGTGGATATCCGGATCTACAAAGGTTGTAATTTCCATATCCTTATAGTTAAGTGTTAACTAGCTTTTCTTTTCGCCTAAAATTCTAGCAACGATCCGTAGTCTAGGGTTTCTCGGCACCAAAAATTTTGAAATGGCATGTTCGATGCCTCATGAGACCTCTTTAGGGTGCCTAGGAACCTTTCACTGGTATCAGAGCCTAGCTAGAGCCTTAGGCGAAGTCCCGACGGAGTTTGAAGTCCGATCGACCCGAAACCCCATCTCATATAATGCTCTCTGTCCTTTTTTCAAAAACGTGGATTTTTCCATATTAAAAGTTTCTAAAAAATTCAGCAGGTGAATTTAGGAGTTTCTGTAAAATTCGTAGCCATAACTCCATCAAGCTGCCGCGGTTCCGCGGCACGAGCAAGCCTCGTGCGGCGGTTCCGCGGCCGTACGGCCACCATATTTTATATATTTTACACAGTAACTCCTGATAAATTCTGCTGAGTTTTCTGGGAATTTTTAATATTTATTCCAGAGTTGAAGTTTTGGGGATTCGGTATTTCGATCGGATTATCAAATTTCGTCTTTTGTGTTTTTCCGGATAATTTATAGAATATGTTAAAAAGTTCGACCGGATATAAATACCCAACTTTTCCCCTGTCGGGAAATTTCCAAGTGTTGGATTTTTCCGTAGTTTAACGACGTTCTAAGTAGTGCAAGTAACGCGATGGACCCTCTAGAAGACAACAAACCTTAACTCGATTATGTGACCGTCTTGAACTGCCCTTTGAACCTTCGGGTTTGGGGCAGTACGGCGTGCCACATGTGAGGCGTTGGCTTGACCCTTCTACGGCTGGACCGTTGGTACTGAGGCACGAACTGAATGTTGCTAGACTTATTTCATGTGTTGGACTGTATCGGGAAAACTTGGGTATTCGACTGTTCGATCGGAATGTTTAACATTATCTGTTTATCTGGAATGTGATACAATAATTGGAATTCATAAACAGTTATGAGATAACTGGATGAATGTTATAAATTTAGCAGTTTAGTCCCATTTGATATTGAAAAGAGTTTTCGATAATGAGACTAAAATGCGGGATTTATATCTGTTAGGCATGCGATGTCTAAAGAAGTTGCGGATTCCAATTGTTGTAGTTTTACACTTTCTTTTCTGTGACCGTAAGTGTAGTATGTTCATATCGCCGGTTTCGTTGCTATATGTCAACGACAATTGGGGTATGCATACTTACTTACGTTGATGACATGTGATGTTATGTGCTGCTGGATATGTTATATTGGATTGTCGTATTTGAATAGCCGGGGGTTTTTATGTGAGATGAGTGTTTTTCATTTTCATTCATGTAAAAACTTGTATGTAATATTCTTTTATTTGGGGCACTTCCAGGTAGCGGAAGTTGTCATCTTTTGTATATTATTTACTTTTCCGCATTAGGATAGACCCAAGGAGGGGAGCACAAGTAACCGGGTTTTGGGGTCCAGTGGGAGACCAGCTCGAGGAGTCGAGTCCGGGTCTCCTAACCCTAGAATTGGCAGGGTTGCTTGCTGCTCTCGTAGGGGTCTAGGGGTGTGGGATTGGCTATTCGTTACGACCGTGGAATCCGTGTTTTATACTGGCTCGTATTGAAAACACGGACGTCCTAGTATTTCCAATATTTCATATGTTTATTCTGCTGCGATATCTGTGTTGTGACTCTGTGATGGATATAGTATATAGTATATATGATATATTATATAGACGTTACTTATGTTTTACACCCGCGCTAGCCCTGCCCTGCTCTGTCGTTAGTTACCTAACCTAACGGTGCACGAGAGGACATCGAGGCGAATGCGGATGGCATAAGTGTACGTCATATCTATCTGTGATGTTTAGGTATTTAAATGATGGGACTTCATTAATGTGATTAATGAAAGATAAAGAAACCTAAGATGTTGTAGAATCGAATTTTAAAATAAAAAGGGTAGCTACAGTTTTTGCTTTGTATAGCGGTATATATGATATACCCTGCACCTTATTCGATGAGGAAAGGACCGAGATCCCTTCACCGGGAGTGACTCCTTTAGCAATAACTGGCAGATGCTACACACTCGGTTTGCTTTTGACTACTTTTGGGTTTTTGCTTTGCACAGCGATATATATGATATATCCCGCACCTCATTCGACGAGGAAAGGACCGAGATCCCTTCGCCGGGAGTGACTCCTTTAGCAAAACTAGAAAAGCCTCAAAATCACTCCATTTCAAAACTTTATTTGATTCTACAACGATATCAAGTTCATTACGCTCATGGTTTTATGAAAACCTGCGTAGCCCTCCGTCATTTCAGATAAGTACTAGTTAGTATTCGTGCTACGTTTGTTGACTATGTTAAGGCGTAGTGTGCGGTAGCTAACCAGTATTTATCTGCTTATGCATATGATGCAGATTGGATTGGGGTAGTCGTGCGACTTTGTTGACTATGTTAAGGGTCGTGCGGGTGGGTTTAATTCAATCAGGAAATGACGGGTTGAACTTGACTAGCACTTGTGATTTGTTGACTATGTTAAGGTCACATAGATGCTAGGGGCAAAATACTATCGGGAATTTCAAGTGTTGAAATTTGCAATGAGATTGCATACCTTCTATGAGATAGTTGGATCCCGATACCCGCTGCGAGTAAGAGTTACTCCTGGGAGAGTTTTACACAGTGCAATTAGCCGATCAAGTAGGTGTCTAGAAAGGTGTTAACGAGGTTACGCCTCTGGGAAAACGAGGTTTACATTAATTAGGTTCGTGCGAAAGCACGGGGGACCTCCCTCAAAGTACCGACACTGGCCTGGCTGAAAGATTGGCGAACTTGTAGTGTGTAATTAATCCCGGCTAGTCTTTCCTTTTAGGGTTTGGAGGAAGATTTGATAAAAAGCAGTGGGAGCCATCCTGATTAGATAAGATAATAACCAATCTGATCTTGCACGAGCATACGCTAAAGTGTTTTCTTCTCTCTCTCTCCAGGTAGCGACCAGTTCATGCCTTAATCAAGATAATAATATGGATGTATTGACCGAACCCGCATGTTATACTGTGCTGGGGAACGTTGGTTCCGTTCTTTCTTATAAGAGTTATAGGAATGAACAGGATATAGGGGAATACCAGGATTCCCATGCCACCCGAATGAAGAAAGTACATGTTGATGCATTTTCTTCGGGTGTGTTCGTTACTGAGAACTGTTTCTCCATTTGCTCTACGTCCTGGGTATTAGATACCGGGTCAGGATCCCATATATGTAATCAGTTACATGGGCTCAGGAAAGGTAGAGAACTTGGAGAAGGTGATAAAGACATTAGAGTTGGAAATGGTGCAATTGTTGCAGCTAAGACTGTCGGGGAATATCACCTTGTATTACCAACTGGTAATACGTTGGTTCTGAACGAATGCTATTACATGCCGAACCTGATATGCAACATTATATCGGTTTCTTTATTAAGTAAAGAGGGATATAATTTTGTATTACAGGATAATGTTATGAACATTTTCCGTAACCAAAAGTTGGTTAGATCAGGCACGTTATGCAATGACATTTATGTTCTAAATCAATCAACAGTTCTGAGCATAACAAACACACACAAGAGGAAGAGTTCTGAACTCAATGAATCCTTCTTGTGGCATTGTAGACTGGGTCACATCAATGTGACACGACTGGCTAAGTTGCATAAGGATGGATATTTGAAACCTTTCGAATTTTCATCTTATGATACTTGCCAGTCATGTCTCAAAGGCAAGATGACCAAGACTCCGTTTACGGGACACGGAGAAAGAGTTACCGAACTCTTGGGACTTATACATAGTGATGTATGCGGTCCCATGTCTACACATGCCAGGGATGGTTCTTCATACTTCATTACATTCACTGACGATCTCTCTAGATTCGGATATGTGTTCTTGATGAAACACAAATCAGAAGCTTTTGAGAAATTTAGGGAATATAAACAAGAAGTTGAGAACCAAACCGGAAAAAGTATTAAAATCCTACGATCTGATCGAGGAGGAGAATACTTAAGCAATGATTTCCTGGACTTCCTAAAAGAGAATGGGATTCTCTCTCAGCTGACTCCTCCATATACACCACAGCACAACGGTGTATCTGAACGAAGGAATCGCACCCTATTAGATATGGTGCGCTCTATGATGAGCACAGCTGAGTTACCTATTTCCTTCTGGGGTTATGCGCTGGAGACAGCAGCATACCTATTGAATCAAGTTCCATCTAAATCTGTACCTACCACACCATATGAGATATGGAGTGGGAAGAGACCATATTTTAAACGAGTTAAGATATGGGGTTGTCCGGCCTATGTCAAAAGGCAAAATTCGGACAAGCTCGAGGCACGGTCAGTTCTTTGCAAGTTTGTGGGATATCCTAAGAATTCTCAAGGATATTTTTTCTACCATGCTGAAGAACAAAAAGTGTTTGTTTCTCAATATGCCACCTTTTTAGAAAAGGAATTCCTTGAAAAAGAAATTAGTGGCAAAGTGGTAGAGCTGGAAGAAATTCCAGATACACAAACTATAACTGAAGATTTAGTGGAACCAGAAGATTCGATAGTACCAGACGAACCCTAGCCTCTCCGCCGATCTAGTAGGGTTTCTCGTCCACCTGAGAGATACTACGGTTTTCTCATTGATGGTGGAAGCGAGGATTGCATCATGGAGGATGATGACCCAACTAGCTTCGAGCAGGCCATCACGAGTGGGGACTCAGTGAAATGGCTGGATGCTATACGGTCCGAGATGGAATCCATGTACACCAACAAAGTATGGACTTTGGACGTTGCTCCTGAAGGGGTAAACCCCATTGGGAGCAAGTGGATCTTCAAGAAGAAACTTGGTGTAGATGGGAAAGTGGAGACTTTCAAAGCTAGACTTGTAGCAAAGGGTTTTCGTCAAAGACCAGGTGTGGACTATGACGAGACCTTTTCTCCAGTGGCTATGCTTAAATCCATCCGGATCATGCTTGCCATCGCTGCATATCATGATTACGAAATCTGGCAAATGGATGTTAAGACCGCCTTTCTAAACGGTGATTTAGAAGAGTGCGTGTACATGACTCAGCCAGAGGGCTTCGTAGACAGTGGGAGCAGCGGGAAGGTGTGCAAGCTGCTTAAATCCATTTATGGATTAAAGCAAGCATCGCGGAGTTGGAACATCTGCTTTGACGTCGTTATCAAAGAGTTTGATTTCGTCAAAAATCCAGATGAACCTTGTATCTACAAGAAGGTGGCAGAGAGTAAGGTTGTCTTCCTCGTATTGTACGTGGACGACATACTCTTGATAGGAAATGATATTCCTATGCTGCAATCGGTCAAGCTCTTCTTATCACAAAGATTCTCAATGAAAGATCTTGGTGATGCCTCCTGCATATTGGGAATAAGGATCTATAGAGATAGATCCAAACGGATTTTGGGATTGTCCCAATCCAGGTACATTGACACCATACTAAAGAGGTTTAGTATGGAAGAGTCCAAGCGTGGGAATTTACCCACGATCTCTGGAGTCACTCTCTCCAAAGAGATGTCTCCCAAGACTGATTTAGAGAGAGCTCGCATGCAAGGGATACCCTATGCTTCGGCAGTAGGCTCTATCATGTATGCGATGCTATGTACCAGACCCGATGTAGCATACTCACTAAGTACAGTGAGCAGGTATCATGCTGATCCTGGAGAGAGTCACTGGACAGCTGTGAAGAGCATTCTCAAGTACTTGCGAAGGACTAGAGATATGTTCTTGGTGTATGGTAACGGAGAACTCCAAGTGGAGTCCTTTACCGATTCGAGCTTCCAGAGTGATAAGGACGACTCTAAGTCGCAATCGGGTTTTGTCTTTACCCTTTACGGAGGGGCAGTTAGCTGGAAGAGTTCCAAGCAGGAAACCGTGGCAGACTCGACGATGGAGGCTGAATACATCGCTGCCAACGATGCTGCCAAAGAGGCTGTCTGGATCAAGAAGTTCATTACAGAACTTGGAGTGGTTCCATCCATTGAGCATCCAATACCTTTGTATTGCGATAACAATGGAGCGGTGGCTTTGGCCAAGGAACCTAGGTCCCATCAGCGGTCCAGGCATATTCTGAGGCGGTATCACCTGATCCGGGAGATAGTTGATCGCCGGGAGATCGAGGTCAGGAGGGTTGACACGAAGAACAACACGGCGGATCCACTCACGAAGGCCATTCCCCAGACACAGTTTGAGAGACTCTTCGGGATGCTTGGTATGCGATACTACAGCAGCTGGCCCTAGTGCAAGTGGGAGATTGTTAGTAGTATGTATGCCCTAGAGGCCAGTATTGTACAGATATTGTATATTATATTGGATGCTTGGACATATATAGAGATGACTTTCTTGCTCGATATGATAGTATGCTATCTGGTTACTCTTTATCTTAACATGTACACTTGTCTCTTTAAACTGTCTTATAGTTACATGTTGGTAAAGCCCTTAGGATGTGTACTTGACTACCTGGACTATGATGCAGATCATACTAGTGGGGACATGGTAGTCCATAAGTACATCCTTCAAGGTCCCTAGTCGTGGGTGTATCGAGACGGGGCATCGATATACCAGAGTAGACTAGCGTATACGCTTCTCGACCCATATGATGGGCGATGGATGATCCCATATCCATTGGTGTTTGACATCAGAGATGGTATATGGGTGCTCAGTGGAGACTGGGTACACTGGACGAACTCGCCGAGAACTCCCAGATGGTACTATACCTCACGTCAGATGGCAGTTCTCAGGTGACACTTGTACAGGTTAGTCTGTAGACCCGAGATCGTCATAGAGTCTTGTGTGATTCCCACTGTGCTTTGATCTCCACCTTACCACGTCCATGAGGGCATGCAAAATGGTGGTCTTTGGGTACAGTCCCGAGTCACATGGAGGCAATGAGCGATAGGAGGGGTTTCGTCTCTCTCGGTATTGGGAGTTGATGTTGCGCAGTGCTCGATTGGCCGTAACAGGGAAGTCCCTGGCCAGGGCTGATCAGAGATTTGCTGGTAAGTGTTACCAGTAGTTTCTCGACCCGTTATGAGCCTCACATCGGCACGACTTATCGGTTATTGGGGTCTGACGTTTACCACCCCTAGACTTGATATGCGACATATCAGACGAAGAGACCGGACTGTATGGTAAGTGTTACTGGTCGAATTCGCAGGAGTGTAAGCGGGTTAGCTCGTCGATCTTCTGATCGCTCAATACCCGGGTGGCCGTTACGTTTAGCAGACCGCTTGCGGCTTGTGGGTGCTTGATATGATCATCATCTGCTACCCGGCGTATTGACGAGTCTTTAGAGTCCTACACAGAGGTTTCCTGGTTCAAGCGAAACGAAATAGGAGCGCATATGAGATGTGTGCAGGACCGAGAATAATGCGTGTATGTGATACCGCATTTCATTCTCGCGATATATGTTTTCGATTGGTTATATTCGATATGACCTAGTTATCGAATCATTGATTCGATAAATCGATGCATTGAATACTAGTCGGTTATGTGCGACATGACCGGATCATTGAATCAAATGTTGATTTAATGATTTAATGTATAATTATATATTTGATATATTACTTTTCATTAACTAGTATTGGTTCACTTTATACGGATTTTCTCACTTGATGCACATTGTATATGTGATATGCTTTAGTGCACTTTTTTTGTATCATGTTTGATGATACTTGATCATATGGTTAAGTGAATAGAATTAAACCATGGTAATTATGAGAATTAGGGTTTTGCATATTTATTTATTCATTTATTTGTTTATTCATTTATTTGGATAAGTTTAATGAGAATGGTGGCTTTCTTTTGTCATTAGTTGAAGCTTCATGAAGCTTTGACTTCCTTGACCATTCTTGTCTTCTTGCTTAACCCTAACCCACTTAATTCACCATGGTTTATTCTCTACACTTAACCCTAGTTTAAGTTATGATAAGTGTTGTTTTTTCTATTTCTTTTTAATAGAACTTATCATAACCATCTTCATCTTCTTCTTCTTCAAGCTTGCTACTTTAATGGCAACTTGAGATCTAGTGAGAGAAATCCAAATCTAAAGTGAACCCACCTCCTATTTCTTCACCCTCTACCTCTTGCCAAGTTGTTTTGGGTGTTTACTTCACAAGTTTCACAAGTTTGTGAAGTCGGAGCTTGAACTTGCGATGCCTCGACGTAGATCGTCTTTGACACGAAGCCGGCGACCTAGCTCACCCGTTTCTCCGACGAAGCCGACGCTTGAGCCCGGGGTTCGACATGGACAGCGAGGAGACTTCGTTGCGGAGCCGTGGAGGTGGATATCCGGATCTACAAAGGTTGTAATTTCCATATCCTTATAGTTAAGTGTTAACTAGCTTTTCTTTTCGCCTAAAATTCTAGCAACGATCCGTAGTCTAGGGTTTCTCGGCACCAAAAATTTTGAAATGGCATGTCCGATGCCTCATGAGACCTCTTTAGGGTGCCTAGGAACCTTTCAATGCCTCCTGCGTATTGGGAATCATGATCTATAGAGATAGATCTAAACGGATACTAGGATTGTCCCAATCCAGGTATATTGACACCATACTAAAGAGGTTTAGTATGGAAGAATCCAAGCGTGGGAACCAACCCAAGATCTCTGGACTCACTCTCTCCAAAGAGATGTCTCCCAAGACTGATTTGGAGAGAGCTCGCATGCAAGGGATGCCCTATGCTTCGGCAGTAGGCTCTATCATGTATGCGATGCTATGTACCAGACCCGATGTAGCATACTCACTAAGTGTAGTGAGTCGGTATCAAGCAGATCCTGGAGAGAGTCACTGGACAGCTGTGAAGAACATTCTCAAGTACTTACGAAGGACTAAGGAGATGTTCTTGGTGTATGGTAACGGAGAACTCCAGGTGGAGTCCTTTACCGATTCCAGCTTCCAAAGTGATAAGGACGACTCTAAGTCGCATTCGGGTTTTGTCTTTACCCTCAATGGAGGGGCGGTATGTTGGAAAAGTTCCAAACAGGATACCGTTGCAGACTCAACGATAGAGGCTGAATACATCGCTGCCAACGATGCTGCCAAAGAGGCTGTCTGGATCAAGAAGTTCATTAGTGAACTTGGTGTGGTTCCATCCATTGAGCATCCAATACCTCTGTATTGCGATAACAATAGAGCTGTGGCGTTAGCCAAGGAACCCAGGTCCCATCAAAAGTCCAGACATATTCTAAGGCGGTATCACCTGATCAGGGAGATAGTTGATCGCCGGGAAATCGAGGTTAGGAGAGTATATACGAAGGACAACACTGCGGATCCATTCACGAAGGCTATTCCCCAGATACAGTTTGAGAGATTATTCGGGATGCTAGGTATGAGATACTACAGCAGCTGGCCTTAGTGCAAGTGAGAGATTGTTAGTTATGTATATGCCCTAGAGGCCATTGTTGTACATATGATGTATATTGTAATGGATGCTTGGATATATATAGAGATGACTTTCTTGCTCGTCATGATAGTATGCTATTTGGTTTCACTTTATCTTAACATGTTGACTTGTATTGGTTTACTGTTTTTCTCTCACATGTTGATAAAGCCCTTAGGATCTGTACTCGACTATTGGGACTATGATGAGATCATACTAGTGGGGCCACGGTAGTCGATGAGTACATCCTATAACTGTTCCTAGTCGAGGGTATATCGAGACAGGGCATCGATACACCAGAGTAGACTAGCGTATACGCATCTTGACCCATATGATGGGCGATGGATGATCCCATATCCATCGGTGTTTGACATCAGAGATGGTGTACGGGTGCTCAGTGGAGACTGGGTACACTGGACGGACTCGCCGAGAACTCCCAGATGGTGATATACCACATGTCAGATGGCAGTTCTCCGGTGACACTGGTACAGGGTAGTCTGTAGACCCGAGATCGTCATAGAGTCTTGTGTGATTCCCACTGTGCTTTGATTTCCACCTTACCACGTCCAAGAGGGCGTGCAAAACGGTGGCTTTTGGGTACAGTCCCGAATCACATGGAGGCAATGAGCGATAGAAGGGGATTCGTCTCTCCCGGTATAGGGAGTTGATGTTGTGCTATGTTCGATTGGCTATAACTGGAAGTCCCTGGCCAGGGCTGATATAGAGATTTACTGGTAAGTGTTACTAGTAGTTTCTCGACCCGTTATGAGCCATACATCGACACGACTTATCGGTTACTGGGGTCTGACGTATACCACCCCTAGACTTGATATGCGACATATCAAACGAACAGACCGGACTGTACGGGAGTGTTACTGATCGGATTCACAGGAGAACGCACAGGCTAGCTTGTTGATCTTCTGATTGCTCAATACCTGGGTGGCTGTTACGTTTAGCTGACCGCTTGCAGCTTGTGGGTGTTTGATATGATCATCACCTGCTACCGGCGTATTGACGATTCTTTAGAGTCCTACACAGAGGTTTCTTGGCTCAGGCGAAACGGAGTAGAGGCACATATGTGATATGTGCAGGACCGAGAATAATGCGATATGGGATAGCGTATTATATTCTCGTGATATTTTGATATGAACCGGGTCATCGGATCAAGTGTTGATTCGATGAATCGGTAAATGATATATTAGTCGGTAATATTCGATATAGCCGGATCGTCGGATCAAGTGTTGATTCGATGATTTAATGTATAATAATATATATGATATATTATTACATTATCTAATATTGGCTCGCTTTATTATTTCATTTTCTCATTGGATGATACATTGATATATATGCGATATATGTTAATTGTATTATTTTCTTTTGTTGCAAATATATAATATATATGTGATATATATTATTGTGACATGATATGATTAATTGTTAAACATGTTTAAGGATGATTAATTGAGGTTAGGGTTTGATTAGGGTTAGTTGCTTCATGCACCTTCTAGAAGCTATTTCTTTTGTCATGGTTAAGATATTTTGTGATGACACATTCTTAACCCAACCAAACCCTAACTCTAGTTTATTCTCTACACATTCTTATCCACTCATCCTTGACCATGGTTTATAATCAATCATATAGTCTTTCTTTCTATTCATCACAAAAGAAAATAATTCATTATCTTTTCCATTATCATCTTCTTCTCTCTTGAAGAAAGCTTACTAGATTTTCTTTATGTGATGAAATAATATGAGAAAATGATTTAAAAAGAAAGCAAAAATACTACTCTCTCATCCTCATCTCATCTAGCCCATGAGATTAGTGTGTTCATCTCTTTAGAGTGAAATAGCTTGAGTCTTTGCAACTTCGAGGTAGATCATCGGAGATTTGGAATACTTCGAGCTAGCATGGATCGTTCGAGTCGTGGAGCCTCTCATGAGTCCGGGAGATCGTGGATCGCGGCAAAGGGACTTCTACTCGGAGCTTGTGAAGTGAAGAAGCGGACTACAAAGGTTGTAATCCCTCACACTTAGATAAGAGTTATCATCTTGCATGTTAAACCCTAATAATCTAGCAAAGATCCCGGCTTTGGGTTGTTCGGCACGTCTAAATTTTTATCCGGGCATGTTTGATGCCTTATGAACCTTCACAAGAGTGCCTAAGAACCCTACAGGTTCTGGGCTACACTCCGACACGACTTGTACCGCTTTTGGGGGTCTGACTTTTACCAACCCCCTAGGCCCGCCATGCGATGCTCATAGACGAACGGACCGGACTGTACGGATATTGTCACTGACAGGCTCAGTAGGGTGTTAGGATGAGTTCGCTCATCGACGTCCCTTTTGGTCAATACCTGGTAGCCCGTTACGTATGGCTAATACCTTTGACGTGCTAGTGGTTAAATCCACAACCAAAGGATTGACGAGTCTTTAGAGTCCCCCACAGACCGTTTTCTCAAGTTTCGGGCGAAACGCTGTAGAGGCCGTATGGAGATATGGCAGGATTCGATCAGATACGTGCGGTATTGCACGGATCATGATCGGACGGTTAATACTAGCCGGCTTTGGTTTAAGCCGGATCCTAGTATTGTACAGTGTAGATTTGTCTCATTGCATTTGTATTTCGGTCGGAATACAAATGCGGGTATGTATATACAGTAGCGGGGTTTTCCTGTAATTTATTACGGGATCAGTTTTCCGAGGTTGCCAGTTTTCCGAGGTTGCCAGTTTGTTTTCCGATTCGGCCATTTTCCTTTGTATCTTTTCTTGGCTGAAAATTTGGTGGACGAGGGCTTATTTGCAATTATGCAAATTAGCATTGTGGAGGGTGGTCTTTGCATATTGTTGCTTCATGATGGTTGCACCATCATTTGACTTCTTGACTTCATCATGGCTTGACTTTTGTGGGGACATGGTTTTCATGATTTGTTTGTAGAGTGTTGGATTTGGTTGGTGATCATTTCTTCTAATGATCACCTTTCTCTCTCTTTCTTGCATGATAGCTTCCTCCCCCCTTTGACTTTTCTCTCACTCCAATTTCTCACTCATTCTTGGATGGCCGGCCAAATAAAGAGGGGGCTGTCCAAAAATTCTTGAGTGGGATTTTTCATCTCTTTTAGCTTGCAAAATCCCATAAGCTCCATCTCCAAAAGTCTATTCTTCACCTCCACCAAAAAGGCGACTTCGAGCAACCCTTTGAGACATAGAGCACTACACTCATTCTACAGCACTTCTTGGGCACGTCGTCTCGCCAACTTCGTGCCCGAGTTGCCTCGGTCCAAAGGTGGGAGCCCGTAAAAGAACCCGGCGATGTGGTGCCCTTCCGACGAGGAGTTGAAGACCGGAGATTCCGCGGGGAGATCGGGACTACGACGAGAAGACCGAAGGACACGGATCGCTCGGTATATCTTTCTACCCCTTCTTTAGTTAGCTAGGATTAGATTAATGGCCCGATCCGGGAATTTAGTGCGCGGTGGTGCCGGTTCAAAAGTTAAAGTAAATTATCGTTTCCGCATTTTGGCCTCGGATTGACGGCCGGGGTGCCGCCGTGCACTTACAGTGGTATCAGAGCCACGCCATTAACCTAGTCTAGCTTGCTCTAGTATGTTTAGAACTCGATCGAACAAAAATCCCAAAAAACCGTATTTCCAATGCATCAGTTTTTTGTCGATTTTGTTTTGGCTCGAAAATTTTTTCAGTACATTGCAGAAACATTTGCAGGGTTTTGTAAGAGCACTGTAAAAATTTGGTGACCTGATCCTTCAATAGGGCCGCGGAACCGCGGCCATAACCCCACTTTGGCCGCGGTTCCGCCGCTGGAATTAAGCTTCATTTCACCAATTTTTTTCCAGTGGGCTTCTGAGTTGAAAATATGGTTCTTGGGATATTCTTTTTGGGCCCAGATTTTCTGTGAGTGCTACAGTAGTGCTTGGGGCCCACTTCGGTAAATTTGACCGATCGAGAATTTTAAACATGTTAATTCACAGTATTTACATTATATCTACGACCGTGAATGTCACTTGATCGGTAAATCCTGTCTAACTGCTATAGCCCGGTTAGACGGATTTGCGAACGTGACATTCACGTTGATGTTCTGTGTTGTGCTGTGATGTTGCGGATTGGTGGTGGGGGATAGCCTGGATGCAATGGTAGTACAGTTTGGTTGTATTATGTACATTTGATATTGCGGGGCGGGCGTCCGACATGTGGACTGCCGTCACTGCCTGTTTGTATATTATTCTTTTGGGGTACGACTGGGGTGAGGTCGATGTACCCGTTGCATGTATATTTTACTTTCTGTACTAGGATTACCCCAAGGTGGGGTGCACGAATAGCCGGGTTCTAGAGGGCAACGGGCCCACATCTCATGGCATTAAGACGAAGGGGGCTTTACTGTAGAATTGGCGGGCTATTCGCCGCACTCGTAGGGGGTACAGGTTGACCCAGGAGGGGTGCCCAAGTTACCGGATTCCGTGAAGTGCTGGGTGGTCCATTCACGTTGCTGAAGGGGGCTGCCTCGCTTCAGGTTTTGGCGGGTAACTTGCCATGCCCGTAGGGGTCTAGGATTTCATTGCACAGGCTATCCACACGACCAGGGGAACGTCGGGTTTCAGTAGCGGCTCTATGAAACCCGGGGATCCCAGATATCTATATTGTTCTGTGATGCTTATTACATTTCTGTGATGTTGCATTTTATCACGCCTTGAGCGAATATTATATATTGATATATATACTAGTAGATGTTGTATATATTTTGCATCCACGCTAGTCCAGTCCCCGCTCTGTCGTTAGTTAAGTAACCTAACGGGTAATGACGGGACCCAGTGGCGAATGCGGATGGCATATACGTACATCATTATTTTCGTTCTTTATTGGTGTGATCAATTGATGGGACTGCGTTGATTCGGATCAATGCAAGTTAAACAAACCTATTCTGATGTTGTTGGAACACTTTTCAAAAAGCTGTTATTGCAAGGACGTTCACTTTTGTTTTGCACAGAGGTATTCAGTTGGAATATCCAGCACCTCAGTCGACGAGGCAAGGGCCGAGATCCCTTCACCGGGAGTGACCCCTTGGATAGAAGTTTGTGTCAGGGTAATAACTTCACTATAGCCGATTACTTTTGCTTTGCATCGTGGTATTCAGTTGGAATATCCTGCACATCATTCTACGGGGAAAGAGCCGAGATCCCTTCACCGGGAGTGACCTCTTTAGCAAAGGTTTTCGCCACTATATTTTTAAAAGCTATCCGGTTCCTTCAACGATATCAAGTTCATTACGTTAAAGGTTTTCGCCAGAAACCATTCGTAGCCCTCCGTCGTTTCATATGGATAGTCAATAAGTTTTCTAGCTGTGTATGTTGGCCAAAGTCAAGGCACAGTGATTGGTAGCTATTGGGTATTCATATGCAGCATAGATAGATGCGTTGGTTTGGGACAGTCGTACTACTATTTTGGCCAAAGTCAAGGGTATGTACGGGTGGGTTCAAATTAACCTGGAGAATGACGCGTAGAACTTGACATGTGCCTTATGATATGTTGGCCAAAGTCAAGGTCATAAGAGCATGGGGCAGAAATCACATCGGGAGTTTCTAAAGAAACTGAAACTTGCCAGATATGCGCATACCTTCTGGAGTGTGATAACATGAGCGGATTCTGTCACGTTATCATGCGATGATAGTTGGATCCCGATTCCCACTGATGAGTTGGTTTACTCCTCGGGTGATCCCGACTAATTCTTCTTTCATGTTTGGAGGAGAATTTGACGGTACAGTGGGAGGTTTCTTGATTAGATAAATTGGTAACCATTCTGATCTAGGTTAGAGTGCACACTGAGTGTTTCTTTTCTCTCTCTCTTTAGCAGCGACCATTGACCCGACCCTAGACTATGACTCAGTGACCAAAATTAACCGAACTTTCTTAAAACACTGGCTTTTGGATTGTTAAAGTTGCAAACCTCATTGCCACTCCAACTTTTACCCTTTTCTCCAGGACACTCCGTAGTACTACGAACGTCCACTTCCATTGGATAAAACCATCGTATGGTTATATACGAACTCGAAGAAATTTATTCGAGGATGGTTTCCGGTTCTGGAGAAAACGGATAGGACTATTCAGCTGTCTTTTCCTCTTACCTTCTCTCAGGTTGCGAGTGCCCCTTAGATTAAGGGATAGTACACCTATTACACAAATTGGATAGTCTTCTTCCAAACCATAGGCAGGTGCCGACCGGTAGGGAATGAAGAAAACCAATTAGCCTAACAATGGTGTACAGAAGGTATTAAGTAAAGTCATATCAAGGGATTGGTAAGAGGGCAATGTAAATTGCGACTGCTATTCATGACCAAACCAAGTATTTCTTCGCCAATCCTAAAATCACCTTTGTATTTCTTTAGGACACTCCGTATCACTACGAAAATCCACAGTTTATTGGATACTCCATCGTATGGTTATATACGAACTCGAAAGGAATTTGTTCCAGTTCGGGGATGGATTCTGGTTCAGGAGAAATAGGAATAAGGTTTATTCGGTTGTCTTTTATTTTCACCTTCTCTCGCATTGCGAGTGCTCCTAGGATTAGGACAGTACACCCATTATGCTTATTGGATAGTCTTCTTCCAAACCATAAGCTGGAGCCGAACGGTAGGGAAGGAAGAAAACTATTTGGCCTAAAGGGGTGTACAGAAGGTAATGACTAAAGAAATATAAAGGGATTTGGAAAGATGGCAAAGAATTACACGGTTAAAGTTGTGAATCTGGATAATGGAAGAGGCATTACTAGGAATACCGAGATACCCCATTGAAACATTTCAATGTTTCAGTTTCACTGTGTACTGTTAAAGGAAAACTGATTTCCCAATTAGACACTTGCTCCAGGGTATGTATTTACCAGGTATGATTCTCACATCTGTATGGTTTTACAGATGATGAGTGGGAGTGAGTTATTGGGAATTAGGTGATTGTCCTCATTATATCGGGATTCGTTGTAATCGGTGATATTTGAGGAAGTCACCTGGGTTGTTTGCCGGACGGCAAATATTTGGTTTTGAATATCCGTTGCTATGCACCAATTTCAAATTGATATATCTGTACGTCTATTTTTATAGAGTGAGATATAACTTTTTGAAATTATGTCTATGGCATTTACCTATATCAGTGGATGGTTAGGTAAGGAGCATTAGACAGCGGTGTAATTCTTCATAACCATAAGTACAGTTTTCAACCTACGACACACAAGGAGTGAGTTATTAGACTCAAGGGACTTATACAGAGTATTATATGTTGTCCAGTGTCCATTAGGACAGAGGGGATGGTTCTCGTACTATATTCGGTTTACTTATGACTTCTCTAGTTTTTAGACAGGTGTTTCGTAGAAACATAGGGTCCAAGTTTTGAGAAGTTATAGGTATATGAATAAAGTAGAGAACCAGGTGTTGCAAGTATCGGGATTCTTCAAGGTGATCGAAGATGTAGATACTTGTGTAGGGTATTCAGTTGATAGTAATGATTAAGAGAACTTTCTTCTCTTTCAGATTACTCATAGTTGGAAGCACTCCTAAGTTGAGTAATGCTGATCGGCCTCTCTCCATTTAGTTGACATGCACTGGAGACAACTGCATGATTTGAATCTGGTTCAATTAAATCAGTGCCTCTGGTTCTATATTGGATATAGAATAGTTCATATCTTAACGTTGTTAAGGTACGGGGAGTTGTCCGGCTTATGCTTAAAACCAGACTCTGGATAACTCAAGGCACGTTTCTGTAATGGCTGTTTGTGGGTTGACCCAGGCTATGACGAGGGTTGACTTTCTACCATCTGGAAGATCAATAGTGATATTGTTCTTTACTCGCCACAGTTTTAAGTAAAATGGATTTTTCAGAAAACAGTAGTGGTAGTATGGTAGAACTGGAAGTGATTCCAGAACCGCAAACGATTACTGAAGATTTGACAAAACCTAAAGATTCAATCTGATTTGACATTCCATTGGCCACTCCGCAGATTTGGTGGGTAACCTCAGGCACCCGAGAGGTACTCCGGTAGCCTCAAGGACGGTGACAGGGAGGTTCTTGTTTACCCAGACTTGCCATTGCTGTTGTTCCAAACTGTGAGACCCGGCTGGAGGATGAGTATAGCGTCGTTCTAAACTAGCTTTAGAAGTGTACGTGTATATGACTCTGCCAGAGGGTTGTCGTAGTCAGTGGGAGCAGCGGAAGCATTGGTGGACAAGTGGCTTATGTCTATTTATAGACTAAAGCAGATATAGCGGAGATAGATCATCTATTTCTGATGTGACAGTCATAGGTTTGACCTCATCAGAATAGGGGATGGATCTGTTAAGAAGGTAGTAGGGTGTGATGTCCTAGTATTTGGATGACATACACAAAGTAGGAAGTGAAGTTCCTATACTACAATCGGTTATACTTTGGTTGTCACACAGTGGTTTCTCCACACAGGACTTGGATATAATATCAAGACATTCTGGTTACTGGATCTATGGTTTTAGATCTAGATTTGGGTAGTTTCCCAATCTGGGTGCTTAGATAGCATTCTAAAGTTTTAGAATGGACGACTCCTGGCACGGTAGTGTACGTGCAGGTGATGGAGTCACCCTCTCTAAAGGTGTCTTACAGACTAAAGGGGAGAGGGATGTGCATGATTGGCAGATCACTTGCTTAGGCAATTGAGTCGATCATGAGATGTCAAGTACCACACCAGATGTTGTTTTTGCAGTAGATGCAATAAGTTGATATTAATCCAATCCTGGAGAAACAATCGGAAGCAGTTTTAGAACATAAGTGGATATTCTAGGGATATGATAACGACAGCCTCATTCGGGAGACAGTTATCATTCCAGGCTTCCAAGGTGACCTGGATGACAGATATGTTGTTAGAGTTATAGTTTTCCTTCTGATGAGGGGCCGTATTTTGGACAGGTGGTCCAAGGAGATACTGAGGAAGGCATGGCGCAGGATACTGATTAAGTTTAGTTGACGATACAGTCTAAGAAGTTTGGATTTGGAGTTCATTTATGAGCTAGGTCCCATCAGACATCCAGACATATTCTAAGACTGGTATTGCTCATTTCGGGAGATGGGTTTCTCTGCGAACTTGAGATATAGAGAGACATAGAAAGATACATCAAGGCGGATCCACTCACTGAGGCTATTCCTCGAACGCAATAGTTTCGCAAACGGGTTTTGTGAGACTGATTAGTAGAGGAGTTGGGTGTTCGGTATCACACGGGCTGTGAGTATGCGACATCGCAATAATTAGCCTTGAGTGCAAGTGGGAGATTGTTGGAGATAGTGCCCTCAGAGTCAATTATTGGATCACAGGCACGTGATTGCAATGATTGAGGGAGGACCTATTCCGGTAGGACAGTCTTACTCAAGATGATAGTATGCTATCTGGTTTACCTTTATCATCGTGTACTGCTTTAGGTGACCTTACAGGTCACTATTGCACGTTGATAGAGCCCCTAGGATTCTTGCTTGACTGCCAGCAGTATGAGGGCGATCATATACGTGGGAGCCGGTAGTCTATAAGCATATCCTTAAAAGGTCCCTAGTCGTGGGAGTTTCGAGACAGGGCATCGATACTCCAGAGTAGACTAGTATATACAGTCGAGACCCCGACGAGGGGCGGTGGCCGGTCTCACAAGCCACTGGTGTCAGTTGGATCACCTAAGATGTATACATGTGCTCATTGGATTATGAGTACACCGGACAGGACTCGCCGGGAACATGCTAGTTGGTCTTATACCTGATGTCAGATAGCAATTCCCTGGTGACATGTGTACAGGTTAGTTCATCGACCTGAGATCGTCATTTGTCTCGTGTGAGTTCCAACTGTACTTTGATTACTACCCTACCACGCTCAAAGGAGACGTGCAAACTGTTAGTGTATATGCCCTAGGGGCCATTATTGTATCATACTAGTTTGTATATTACTTAATGGAAGCTTGGGATATTCACATGTATATAACAGTCTTGCTAAGAAAGCTGTTCGGAAAGCTAAATCTAAGGTCAACAAGGAGGTGTACGAGAAATTAGACACTAAAGAGGCTGCAAATGATATATACCGGATTGCTCGAATGCGGGAAAGGAAGACTAGAGACTTATGTGCGGTGAAGTGTGTCAAAAATGGAAAATCAGAAGGTTTTAGTTCGAGATGAGGATATCAAGGAAAGATGGAGAGATTATTTTGACAAATTGTTCAATGAGAGCTTTACTAAGAATTTGGATGGACTTGTCATTCAATCTCAAGATATAAATCGTGATTTCATGCGTAAAATAAGACTTACTGAGGTTAAAGAAGCTTTGAATAGAATGGGTTTAAGAAAAGCGGTTGGTCCTGACGGGATTCCTATCGAGATTTGGAGATGCTTAGGAGAAGTAGGCGTTAAATGGCTGACAGATCTGTTTAATAAGATTTTGCAGACAAAAAAGATGCCAAATGAATGGAGGAAAAGTATCCTTGTACCTATCTACAAGAATAAGGGTGACATTCAAAGTTGCTCAAATTACCGTGGAATAAAACTAATGTGTCACACCATGAAACTTTGGGAGAGAGTGATTGAACACAGGCTAAGGAAGGATATTAAGATAACAGAGAACCAATTTGGGTTCATGCCTGGACGATCGACGACAGAGGCGATTCATTTGCTTCGTCAACTTGTCGAGCGCTTTCGAGAGAGGAGAAAAGATTTGCATATGATATTTATTGATTTAGAAAAAGCGTACGACAAGGTACCTAGAGAGGTATTATGGGGGACAATGATGAAAAAGGGGGTCCCCGTCAAGTATATTGACATAATCAAGGATATGTACGACGGAGTAGTGACAAATGTCAGAACTTGCGGTGGCTTAACAAGTGATTTTCCGATTACTATTGGTTTACATCAAGGATCTGCATTAAGTCCTTTCCTGTTTACCATCGTGATGGATGAGCTTACTAGAACTATCCAAGATGAGGTCCCTTGGTGTATGCTATTCGCTGATGATATTGTTCTAGTAAATGAGACGAAAGCAGGGGAATGCCAAATTGGAATTATGGAGACAAACATTGGAATCTCGAGGATTCAGATTGAGCAGGTCCAAGACAGCATATATGAACTGCAAATTTAGTAGCCAGAGAAGTCAAAACCATATTGGTATAACATTGGAAGGGCAAGAGATATCACCGAGCGACCAGTTTAGATATCTAGGTTCCATCATCCAAAGGAATGGGGAGATCGATAGTGATGTTAATCAAAGGATCCAACCTGGTTGGTTGAAATGGAGGAGTGCAACAGGGATTTTGTGTGATCGTAACTTTCCGTTAAAATTGAAAGGGAAGTTTTATCGGAGCGCTATTCGGCCTGCCTTATTATATGGTACAGAATGCTGGGCTCCTAAGAAGCATCATACACAGAAGATGCACGTAGCGGAGATGCGCATGCTTCGTTGGATGTGCGGTAACACTAGAAAAGACAAGGTGCGAAATGAGGATATTCGTGCAAAAGTTGGTGTAGCATCCGTGGAGGAGAAGATGCGGGAAAACCGGCTTAGATGGTTTGGTCATGTGCGATGCAGACCTATGGAAGCACCGGTTCGACGAATAGATACTCTCGATATGGGTAATGGCAAAAGGGCAAAAGGGAGACCGAAGAAAACATGGATGGAGGTGATACGAAACGATATGGTTGCCAAAGGACTCAATGAAAGTATATTGTTCGATAGAAGTGAGTGGAGACAGAGGATTCATGTGCTGGACCCGGCGTGATTCTCATGTTGGTTCATGTAGCCTACCCCATATGCTTGGGATAAAAGGCTCAGTTGTTGTTGTTGTTGTTGTGATATAACAGTATTGCTAAATATGGTAGTATGCTACTTGGTTTTTTCTATCTTAATATGTGACTATACGTATTGATAGAGCTCTTAGGATCTTGCTCGACTACCAGCGTTGTGATGGCAGTCACACTAGTGGGGGCTGGGTAGTCTACAAGCACATCCTTATTCAGGTCCCTAGTCGTAGGATTATCGAGACAGGGCATCGATACTCCGGAGTAGACTAGTGTGTACGCTTCTCATCCCAGTTGGGGAGATGGTCTGTCCCACAGCCGTCAGTACATCGTACTGGAGATAGTATGCAGGTGCTCGTTAGGTTACGGGTACACCGGACATGACTCACAGGGAACTGTTGGTTGGTTTTATACCAGTCGTCAGTGAACAGTTCCCAGGTGACATGAGTACAGCATAGTCCGCAGACTTGACACTGCTGCTTCGCATCGAGTGTGTCCCACTGTTCTTAGATTGCTACCCTACCACGGCTCAAAGGAGTCGTCCAAACAGGTAGCAGTTGGGTGCAGTCCCGAGCACTTGGAGGCAGTGGCGGTTAGACACGATTCGTCTCTCCCGGTATTGGGGGTTGATATCGCACTGTGTCAGAGAGCCATTACGCAAAGTCCCTGGCCAGGGCAAGCGAGATTTGCTAGTAGGTTCCAGTAGTTTCTCAGTGTGTAATGGGCTTCACTCCGACACGACTTATACCGCTATTAGGGGACTGACGCTTGCCGCCCCTTAGGCCCAATATGCGATAGTCTTAGACAAACAGACCGGACTGTACGGAGATTGTCACATCAGACTCAGTAGGAGTTCGGATGGGTTTCCTCATCGGCCTTCTTATCGACATCTACCTGGGGACCGTTACGTACAGCTAGTGCCGCTTACGGTCTATTGTTAAACCCACTGCCAGCGTAGTAGTCGAGTCTCTAGAGTCCCATACAGAGAGTTTCCCTACTCCAGGCGAAACGATATAGAGGTCGTATGGTTTTACGACAAGGGTTTGGATGCATACGTGTGTTTACGCACGTACGACATCCGGACAGTTTTTACTAGTCGGCTTTGGTTTAAGCCAGTTTCTAGTATCCGGTTATTAGATTTATACAGTCTAAAGTTTTTCCATGTTTTCACGGATAGGAGGGGCGTTCTCGTAATTGCGCGAGAAGCTTCTAGAAGATGGTGACTTGGGGGTTAAGGTGGCATATGCATTAAATGGGATTAGTGACTCATTTGAGTGATTCATCCATGTCATTATGTAACACCTTAGGATGTGTTTAGTGAATAATTATATTTAAATAATGGGTTTTTAATAAAAAGTTTACCAAATTGTAGTTCATCTTACATATGATTGGTTATGATTTTCTAGAAATTGGGAGCCGCATGACATCTTTAAGAACGAGAACTATTTTAAAAGCGGTTTTCCCCTTATACCCATACCATGGATTGATTTACATTGTACCTCGCATTGGATTGACTTATTGGTGATGGATTTTCATGTGATTTCTGGTTTTGAGGACCGTGGAAATATTTAAGAAAAGATGCATAATTTTGAAAACCCGGTACCTCGTGATATGATATTTTGGTGTGTCCACCACGCGTTTTCTCGGTGCCGAGACGTGTGCTTGAAACCCGATTCGAGGAGTGGATGTTCCGTTTGCGGGTTCGTGGTGGGTCCGGTATGGTTCCCCTCGGCGAGATGATCGATGGGTTTTGCCGATTGAGCCTGGAGGTGGGCGAGTACCTACCGGTGATTGGTTGGACCCGGCAGTTGTCCGGAGGATACTGGCCAGAGTCGAGAGATGGATGCGGGATGACCCGTACTGCCGGGGCCGAGGGCCGACACCGCAGACGGACCCCGTGGGCTGATCCGGACTGACGGAGCCCGATATATGAGGATTTGCGTGTCGATGTTGGACATGAGTATTTGATGATGTTTTGGGTGCCGATGTTGGGCACTCGTGATTTCTCAGAGGTTTACAGGATTTGAGGGCCGATGGGTGTGCCGGCGCCTGAGTATATTTGGGATTTGGGTGCAGCCTGAGGCACCGCCTATTGTTTTCCATGTTGACATACTCCATATAGATGCTATTTATCCCATGCTCAGTATTGATTGCTATGTATCTCATCCTGTAGTATTTACCTGATAGAGCACTTGTATTACTATTGCATCCACTGTTTGGCATGCATTGATATCATCTGCTGGCATTAGTAGAGCCACGCTATATGTGCATGCTCGCGATCATCTTTATATGTTATCTCTATTCACGAGTTGGCAACTCACCCCCGTTGTGCCACAGTATTTGCAGGTTGCCCTTGGGAGTAGTCGCGGCTGGCTGTTTACCGCATCTTTTGGCACAGATACCGTTGCTGAGGCGAGTTAGCCTTTTGCTGTTAGGTGGGTTTTTGTACGGTATCTGTTATCTTTCAGTTGTATATTGATGTATCTAGTACTCTCCATCTACCTTTCTGTATTGACTTAGAGACAGTTGTGAGGACGATGTGTATGATTTTATACTCTGGTGTCGAGCTCGCATGTGAGCCGGCTTTATTTTATGCAGTCTTACCTTTTGTGATATAGTCCTTGCTTTACTGTGTATTCTTCGCTACGGCGTCGTATATCATATTGGGATGCTTTATTTATTTCACTTGTTACTTCTGCTACACCTTGCTTTTACCCGACTTACGAGACAAATGTTTAAAAAGGAAATGTTGCCAAAATTATAAAAGTTATAATTCTTGAACTTAAAAGGATTTCTACTAAATTAATAAAATGTTTCTCGGACATGCATGACTGTTTTTACGAAATGTTTTAAATCACTCTATATTTATTGGTTTTGATTTCTGGGTTCGGCTTACTTAGCCGCGTTACGCCTGTAGACGTTGCGTGGTTAAGTGCCGGTCACAAGTCGAAACTCTCGGGTCGTGACACATTAATGCATCATAAATGCTTAATGACTCATGGAGATGAATCACCCATTAGATATTTATGGAGCATGGTTGTTAAATCATTTACTTGATTTATCTTGTTTTGATTTATGCTTCATATATATTATGAGAGCTCATTATCTTATTCCATTCTCTTGCTCACTTTCTCTCTCCTCAAGCTCTCCCTCTTCAAACCCTAATCCTCCCCTCTCATGTGTTGAGTACAAGGATTAGATTAGACTACTTAATCCTTAACCATTCTCTATATCACCTAGGTTGCTTTGATTAGCGGTTTAAGAAACCTAGTTACCTCTAGTTTGAGGTGAAGCTTGTAGTAAAGCTCTCGGGTGGATCTTCTACTACTTAGAGAAGGCCGGAGAGGACGTGGAGAACGACAAGACGAAGGACTCGGATCTTTAAGTATAATCACTTTTCATAGTAGTTGTTAACTTCTATGTTTGTCGTTAGTTATTGATTAAGCAAAGATTCTCGGTTAGTCGATGTTTACGCTTTAAACAAGATCGTTTTTCATTATTCCGCCTCCCTGCAAGTCGTGGGGTGTTGTACATCGACTTATAGTGGTATCAGAGCCTCGCTAAACAATAATTAACTCATTAGCAAAGTCGTAAGAATTTCGAACGCAAAAAGAACCGGAAACATCGTCGCATTAACACAGTTTCTGTCGAATTTAAAACAGGCCCTAAAATTTTTTCAGGGACCTGCAGAATAACAAGCATGAAATTATAGGGCTACTGAAGAAATTTGGACCCCCAACTCGGCTAACTCACCACGGAACCGCGGCGGATACATGCGATCCGCCGCGGATCCGCGGCCGAGTCGGCCCAAATTTTTTCTGTACCCCCTTTGTGTTAACAGTGATATTTCTAGATATTTTATTTTCTGCTAAGATCTCAGGTGCACGGAGAAGTTTTGCAGTAGAATCTAAAGTGTTTTGCTCGATCGAAATTTTACGATGTTTGCTAATATGATTATATCTGTGATTGTATAATGTGTTCGTAAACCTCCCCTAACTGCTAGTATGTCGGTTGGCAGGGGGTTGCATATTTCTGTAATGGTTTTTACTGTTTGTGGATGTGAACTGTATTGGACTGTTGTGATGATTAGCCGGGTTTTGTGATGGGTTATTATTTTAATTCATTCGATGTAACTGTAATATGTTGTAATATTATTTTACGGGGCGCATCCAGCTTGCGGTTGTAGCCACCGTTGTAGTATTTCATTTTACTGTTTTTGCTCCTAGGATAGACCCAAGGTGGGGTGCACAAACTACCGGGTACTTTGAAGTGTTTAGTGGCCTACTCACTTTGTTGAGGGAGACCGCTTCACTTCGGGTATTAGGCGGGTAGTTTGCCGTACCCGTAGGGGTCTAGGGTGGGGGTAATGGCTATTCATCACAACTGTGTAATCCGTCTTTTGTTGCAGGCTCTAAACAAACACGGATTGCTTGCAAATCCAATAAAGTTCATATGAGATCTGGAATGCCTATTATTGCGTCTGACGAATGTACAATATCTATATATGATAGCTATTTAGACGTCACTTATGTTTTACACCCGCGCTAGCCCAGCCCCCGCTCTGCCGTTAGTTAAGTAACCTAACGGGTGATGACGGGACCCCGTGGCGAATGCGGATGGCATAAGAGGACGTTGTATTTTCGTTGTTTTCTGCAATGATAGGTTAATGATGGGACGCATTATTTATAATGCAAAGAAAATAAACCAAAAAGTTGAATCGTTGGAACAATTTAAAAGAAACCAATCGGTTATTTTAAAACAGATGATATTTTTAATTGCGGAGCTTTAACCACTCCTTTTAAAAAGCTATCATGTTCCTTCGGTCATATCAAGTTCACTACGTTCACGGTTTCGTCAAAACCATTCGTATCCCTCCGTCATTTCATTTGGGTATTCAGTAGTATTCAAGCTATGTATTTTGACCAACGCCAAGGCATAGTGTTTGGTAGCTGCTGGGTATTCATTTGTTGCATAGATAGATGAGTTGGTTTGGGACAGTCATATTATCATTTTGGACAACGTCAAGGATATGTATGGATGGGTTCAAATTAACAAGATAATGATGGGTAGAACTTGACATGTGACTTATGATATTTTGACCAACGCCAAGGTCATAAGAGCATGGGGCAAAAATATATATCGGGAATTTCTAAAGAAACTGAAATTTGCAAAGAGTTGCATACCATTTGGAGTTTGATGAATGTTGGTAGGATTCCTTCAACATTATCATACGATGATATTTGGATCCCGATCTTACTGTGAGTATATGCTACTCATCAGGATATTCGTCACTTAACGATCAATGCTATAAACCAAGTAGGTGTCAAGAAAGGTGTCAGCGGGGTTACGCCCCCAGAGAAAAGAGGTTATTTAATTAAGGAACTTCGCGAAAGCGTTGGAAAACCTCCCTCGAAGTACCAACACCAGCCTGGCTGAACGGTTAAGCAAGTATTGTACAGTGAGAATAGTCCTGGCTAATTCTTCTTTTATGGTTTGAGGAAGGATTCGAGAAACAGTGGGAGCCATCCAGTTTAGATAAATTAAAAACCATTCTAAACTTGCAAGAGCATCATGCTAAAGAGTTTTCTTCTCTCTTTCCTAATTGCAGCGACCCTGAAAATGACTGGACTTAAGTTACTTTTAGAGAAAAATATACTGACAGGGCCAAACTATAAAGATTGGCTGCGGAATGTCAAAATGGCTTTGACCTATAACAAATTGGGGTACGTCCTCACCGCTAAGGCACCTGCTGTCCCTGGTCCCAAATCCAGTAATGCGGATAAGGAAATCCGCAAAACCTGGGATTTCGATTGCGCGAAAGCCAAGTGCATCGTGCTTGCCTCGATGAACAATGATCATCAGAGGAGGCACGAGGATATGGAACTAGATGCCATATTTCTCCATACAAAGAAACTTTATGGAGAGCAATCTCGTATAGCAAGATACGAGACCTCTAAGAACTTGTTTCGAGCGAGGTTGGCTGTCGGGTCATCAGTAGGAGAACATGTCCTAAAGATGATCGGCTATATAGAAGAGCTCGCAGACCTTGGGACGACTTTGGATAATGAGCTCTATACAGAACTTATTCTCCAGTCCCTTCCTTCCACCTACGCCCAGTTTATCCTGAACTTCAACATTCAAAGAAAAGAAGTTGAACTTCCGGAACTCCTGAACATGTTAAGAAGTGCAGAGGGCACCTTGCAGAAGGCAAGGGAAACACCCGCTATGTTTATTAGTGGTGCTTCTTCTTCCGGGTCCAAGGCTAGGGCCAAAGGAAGGAAAAAGAAGGCCGCCCCCAGACCTAGAGGAGGTGTAAGTAAGGTGGGAGGGAAGGGAAAGAAAAAGTTTGCGGTACCGGTAGTGGGCCAGGATGAATGCTTCCATTGTCACAGGAAAGGGCACTGGAAAAAGGATTGCAAGGCGTGGAACGCCAAAAACCAGGAACCGAAGCAAGCTGTGGCTTTGACTTCAGGTGTGTTGTAATTGAGAATTGTCTGTCAATCAACTCTACTTCCTCGGTATTGGATACCGGATCAGGATCTCATATTTGCAATTCATTGCAGGCACTGAGAAACCGTAGAGTGCTGAAGGAAGGTGATATGACCCTGATGGTTGCTAATGGAGCTTGCGTGGGAGCTGTGTTCGTAGGGGATTATCACCTGGGATTGACGAGTGGACACATTTTGGTTTTACATAACTGTTTTTGTGCACCCAGCTTAACGTGTAATATCATATCTGTTTCCTTGTTATCAAATAAAGGTTATGATTTCACGTTTGGAAGTGGTGTTGTTAACATCCACCTTAATCATAGTTCGATTGGGTCTGGTACACTGGATAACGGTATATATGTGTTAAACCAACTCCAAATTTTCAATGTCCAGAACACACTAAAAAGAAAGTCTCCAGATTTAAATAAAGCTTTCTTATGGCATTGTAGACTGGGTCACATCAATGAGAGAAGGTTGACTAAGTTTCATAGAGAAGGATATTTGGACTCGTTCGAATATCAAACTTATGACACTTGTCAATCTTGTCTCAAAGGAAAGATGACAAAGACTCCATTTACTGGACATGGAGTAAGAGCGAGCGAGCTCTTAGGACTCATACACAGCGATGTATGTGGTCCAATGTCTACACATGCAAGATGTGGTTTTTCCTATTTCATTACTTTCACGGATGATTACTCAAGGTACGGATTCATTTATCTGATTTAACATAAATCCGAGGTTTTTGAGAAATTCCAAGAGTATAAGAATGAAGTAGAAAACCAAACCGGCAAAAGTATCAAGACACTAAGATCTGATCGAGATGGTGAATACTTGAGTGCCGAGTTCCTAGGTTACCTAAAAGAGAAAGGAATTCTCTCTCAGCTTACTCCTCCATACACTCCACAGCATAACGGTGTATCGGAGAGACGGAATCGAACCCTATTGGATATGGTACGATCTATGATGAGTAATGCCGAGTTACCGCGATCTTTTTGGGGTTATGCGCTAGAATCAGCGGCATATCTTTTGAACATGGTACCTACCAAGACTGTGCCTACCACGCCATATAAGATGTGAAGTGGGAAGAAACCCTATCTTCAGTATCTGAAAATATGGGGATGTCCAGCTTTTGTTAAAAAGCAGCATGTGGACAAGCTTGAGGCACGATCAGTAAAGTGTAAGTTTGTGGGATATCCAAAGAACTCCAAGGGGTATCTATTCTATTACGCAGAGGAACAAAAGGTGTTTGTTTCTCGTAATGCCCAATTTCTAGAATATCAGTTTTTAGAAAAGGAAATAAATGGGAGCGAAATAGAACTGGAAGAAATTCCAGAACCACAAACTAATATTGAAAGTTTGGTAGAACAAGTAGTTCAAAAAGAACAGGACATTCCTGCACCCCTCCGTAGGAGTAGTAGGCCGTCTCATCCGCCTGAGAGATACTACGGTTTTCTCATAGATGGGGATAGAGAGGATTGCATCATAGATGATGATGAACCTACCGGCTTCCAGCAGGCCATCCAGAGCGGCGACTCGGTACGATGGCTAGATGCAATGCGGACCGAAATGGAGTCCATGTACACCAACAAAGTATGGACTTTGGACTTTGCTCCAGATGGGGTAAAACCTATAGGATGCAAATGGATCTTCAAGAAAAAGATTGGTGTAGATGGACAGGTGGAAACCTATAAGGCTAGACTTGTTGCAAAGGGTTTTCGTCAAAGACCTGGTTTGGACTATGACGAAACTTTTTCTTCAGTGGCTATGCTCAAATCCATTCGGGTCCTTCTTGCTATTGCTGCCTTCCATGATTATGAAATCTGCCAGATGGATGTAAAGACGGCTTTTCTGAATGGTAATTTAGAAGAGTGCGTCTATATGGATCAGCCAGAGGGTTTCAATCAGAGTGGGAGCAGCGGGAAAGTATGCAAGTTGCTTAAGTCCATTTATGGACTAAAGCAGGCATCGTGGAGTTGGAACATCTGTTTTGATGAAACAGTCAAAGAATATGACTTTATCAAAAATCCAGATGAACCGTGCATATATAGTAAAGTTGTAGCAAGAACTGTCGCATTCCTCGTCTTGTACGTGGATGACATTCTATTGATAGGAAATGACATTCCTATGCTACAATCTGTCAAAGGATTCTTGTCACACAGGTTCTCCATGAAAGACCTGGGTGATGCCTCTTACATTCTGGGGATCCGGATCTATCGTGATAGATCCAAGAAGATGTTGGGACTTTCGCAGTCCAGGTATACAGACATTGTACTGAAGAGATTCAGTATGGAAGATTCTAAGCACGGTAATCTACCGGATTGTCACGGAATCACCCTATCCAAAGAGATGTCTCCCAAGACTGATTTGGAAAGGGAACGCATGTCTATTATACCCTACGCTTCTGCGGTAGGCTCTATAATGTATGCGATGTTGTGCACCAGACCAGATGTAGCTTACGCACTGAGCATGGTAAGCCGGTATCAGTCAGACCCAGGGGAGAAGCACTGGATAGCAGTAAAGAACATTCTCAAGTACCTGAGGAGGACTAAGGAGATGTTCTTGGTTTACGGCGGAAAAGACCTCAGGATGGAGGCCTATGCTGATTCCGGCTTCCAGAGTGATAAGGACGATTCCAAGTCCATGTCAGGTTATGTCTTTACCCTCAATGGAGGGGCGGTGTGCTGGAAGAGCTCCAAGCAGGACACCGTTGCTGACTCGACGATGGAAGCGGAGTATATAGCTGCTTGCGATGCCGCAAAAGAAGCAGTCTGGATGAAGAAGTTCCTAACAGAACTTCAAGTGGTTCCTACCATTGTTGATCCAATACCTCTGTATTGCGACAACAACGGAGCTATAGCTTTAGCGAAGGAACCAAGGTCCCATCAGAAGTCCAGACACATCTTAAGGCGGTATCACCTGATCAGGGAGATCATTGATCGTCGGGAGATCGAGGTTCGGAGAGTTGCTACTGAAGAGAACATTGCTGATCCATTCACAAAGGCCCTACCTCAGATTCAGTTCGAGAGGCTACTCGAGATCATCGGTCTTCGATATGCCAGTACATGGCCCTAGTGCAAGTGGGAGATTGTTAGTGTATATGCCCTAGGGGTCATTATTGTATCATACTAGTTTGTATATTACTTAATGGAAGCTTGGGATATTCACATGTATATAACAGTCTTGCTAAACATTGTAGTATGCTACTTGGTTTTTTCTATCTTAATATGTGAGTATTCGTATTGATAGAGCTCTTAGGATCTTGCTTGAGTACCAGTGTTGTGATGGCAGTCACACTAGTGGGGGCTGGGTAGTCTACAAGCACATCCTTATTCAGGTTCCTAGTCTTAGGATTATCGAGACAGGGCATCGATACTCCGGAGTAGACTAGTGTGTACGCTTCTCATCCTAGTTGGGGAGATGGTCTGTCCCACAGCCGTCAGTACGTCATACTGGAGATAGTATACAGGTGCTCGTTAGGTTACGGGTACACCGGACAGGACTCACAGGGAACTGTTGGTTGGTTTTATACCAGTCGTCAGTGAACCGTTCCCAAGTAAGATGAGTACAGCATAGTCCACAGACTTGACACTGCTGCTTCACCTCGAGTGTGTCCCACTGTTCTTAGATTGCTACCCTACCACGGCTCAAAGGAGTCATGCAAACATGTAGCAGTTGGGTGCAGTCCCGAGCACTTGGAGGCAGTGGCGGTTAGACAAGATTCGTCTCTCCCGGTATTGGGGGTTGATATCGCGCTGTGTCAGAGAGCCATTACGCAAAGTCCCTGGCCAGGGAAAGCGAGATTTGCTGGTAGGTTCCAGTAGTTTCTCAGTGTGTAATGGGCTTCACTCCGACACGACTTATACCGCTATTAGGGGACTGACGCTTGCCGCCCCCTAGGCCCAATATGCGATAGTCTTAGACGAACAGACCGGACTGTACAGAGATTGTCACATCAGACTCAGTAGGAGTTCGAATGGGTTTCCTCATCGGCCTTCTTATCGACATCTACCTGGGGACCATTACGTACAGCTAGTGCCGCTTGCGGTCTGTGGTTAAACCCACTGCCAGCGTAGTAGTCGAGTCTCTAGAGTCCCACACAGAGAGTTTTCTTACTCCAGGCGAAACGATATAGAGGTCGTATGGTTTTACGACAAGGGTTTGGATGCATACGTGTGTTTACGTATGTACGACATCTGGACAGTTTTTACTAGTCGGCTTTGGTTTAAGCCAGTTTCTAGTATCCGGTTATTGGATTTATACAGTCTAAAGTTTTTCCGTGTTTTCACGGATAGGAGAGGCGTTCTCGTAATTGCGCGAGAAGCTTCTAGAAGATGATGACTTGGGGGTTAAGGTGGCATATGCATTAAATGGGATTAGTGACTCATTTGAGTGATTCATCCATGTCATTAATGCATCATAAATGCTTAATGACTCATGGAGATGAATCACCCATTAGATATTTGTGGAGCATGGTTGTTAAATCATTTACTTGATTTATCTTGTTTTGATTTATGCTTCATATATATTATGAGAGCTCATTATCTCATTCCATTCTCTTGCTCACTTTCTCTCTCCTCAAGCTCTCCCTCTTCAAACCCTAATCCTCCCCTCTCATGTGTTGAGTACAAGGATTAGATTAGACTACTTAATCCTTAACCATTCTCTATATCACCTAAGTTGCTTAGATTAGCGGTTTAAGAAACCTAGTTACCTCTAGTTTGAGGTGAAGCTTGTAGTAAAGCTCTCGGGTGGATCTTCTACTACTTAGAGAAGGCCGGAGAGGACGTGGAGAACGACAAGACGAAGGACTCGGATCTTTAAGTATAATCACTTTTCATAGTAGTTGTTAACTTCTATGTTTGTCGTTAGTTATTGATTAAGCAAAGATTCTCGGTTAGTTGATGTTTACGCTTTAAACAAGATCGTTTTTCATTATTCCGCCTCCCCGCAAGTCGTGGGGTGTTGTACATCGACTTACACAAACAGGTTTTAGTTGGGTACATTCCCGAGCCACATGGAGGCAGTGAGCGGATCTGCAGGGGTTCGTCTCTCCCGGTATTGGGGGTGAGGTCACGCTGTGTCTAGGAGAGCCATTACACGAAGTCCTTGTCCAAGGCAGGAGATTTACTAATAGGTATTCCAGTAGTATCTCAGGGTGTTCTGGGTTACACTCCGACACGACTTGTACCTGTAAGTGCACGGCGGCGCCCCGGCCGTCAACCCGACGGCCAAACGCGGAAACGGTGATAAACTTTAAATTTTGCGGACTTAGCAAACCGGCACCACCGCGCACTAAACCCCGGATCGTGCCATTAAACTAGTCTAAGCTATCTAGAGAGGGGGTAGAGAAGTATACCATACGATCCGAGTCCTCCGGTCTTCATCTCCACTCCGATCTCCTCGCGGGATCTCCGTCCGTCTCCTCCTCGTCGGAAAGGGCACCACGAAGCCGGGTACTTTTACGGGCTCCCACCTCAATACCGAGGCAACTCGCGCATGAAGCCGGCTACTCGACATGCACAAGATATGCTGTAGGGAGTGTAATGTAGAATGCATGTCTCACTTTGGGGTTGGTTGCCATTTGAAGAGGATGGAGGAAACAAAGATAAGAAAAATGGTGCTTGCATTTTTCTTGGCATGGAATGAGATCAAGAATGAAAACCTCTCTCAAAGATGAAGCTCTCTCTTCTTCTCTTTTCTTCTTCTCTCTTCTCTAATGAAAAACTATCATACTTAGAAAATGGTGGAGGAAAAGATTATGAAGCATGAAGGGAGGTGATGGTAGTAAAAGGTGGAGGGTAACCATATCCAAAGCATAATCATCACTAAACTCAAATCAAACCTCACTTCATTTCTAATCCTTTCTTATCATAATGAATGCAAGAAAAGCAAAGATGCTTTCATAATTAATCCTTATGCAAATAAATCCTCCACAAAGTGTAATTTGCAAAACTGCAAATTACCCCCTCCATCGGAAAAGTCCGGCCGGGAAAGAACAAAGGAAAATCGGCCGGAACGGAAAGCAAAATGGCAACTCTAGAAAACTGGTCCCGTAATAAATTACAGGAAAACCCCACACTGTGCATACACACCCGCATTTGTATTCCGTCCGGATACAAATACAATGAGACAAAATCTACACTGTACTAAACTAGGACCGGCTTAAACCAAAGCCGGCTAGTAATATCCGTCCGATCCTGATGCGTGCAATACCGCACGTATCTGATCGAACGCTGCCATATAACTATACGGCCACTAGTACAAAACCGTCCGATCCTGATCCGTGCAATACCGCACGTATCTGATCGGACCCTGCCATATCTCCATACGGCCTCTACAGCGTTTCGCCCGAAAGCTTGAGTAACTGAAAGTGTGGTGGACTCTAAAGACTCGTCAATACTATGGCTGTGGATTTAACCACCAGCACGTCAGAGGTATAAGCCAATACGTGACGGGCCACCAGCTATTGACCAAAAGGGACGTCGATGAGGAAGCTCACCCCGACACCCAACTGAGCCTGTCAGTGACAATATCCATACAGTCCGGTCCGTTCGTCTATGAGTATCGCATGGCGGGCCTAGGGGGTTGGTAAAAGTCAGACCCCCAAAAGCGGTACAAGTCGTGTCGGAGTGTAGCCCAGAACACCCTGAGATACTACTGGAATACCTACCAGTAAATCTCCTGCCTTGGCCAAGGTCTTCGTGTAATGGCTCTCCTAGACACAGCGCGACCTCACCCCCAATACCGGGAGAGACGAACCCCCGAAGATCCGCTCACTGCCTCCATGTGGCTCGGGACTGTACCCAACTAAAACCTGTTTGCACGACTCCTTTGAGCCGTGGTAGGGTAATAATCAAAGTACAGTGGGAACTCACACGAGACAAATGACGATCCCCAGGTCGATGAACTAACCTGTACACATGTCACCAGGGAACTGCTATCTGACGTCAGGTATAAGACCAACTAGCATGTTCCCGGCGAGTCCTGTCCGGTGTACTCATAACCCAATGAGCACCTGTATACATCTTAGGTGATCCAACTGACACCAATGGCTTGTGAGACCGGCCACCGCCCCTCGTCGGGGTCTCGACTGTATACACTAGTCTACTCTGGAGTATCGATGCCCTGTCTCGAAACTCCTACGACTAGGGACCCTTTAAGGATGTGCTTATAGACTACCAGCTCCCACGTATATGATCGCCCTCATACTGCCGGTAGTCAAGCAAGAATCCTAGGGGCTCTATCAACGTGCAATAGCGACATGTCAGGTCACCTAAAGCAGTGCACGATGATAAAGGTAAACCAGATAGCATACTATCATCTCGAGTAAGACTGTCCTACCGGGATAGGTCCTCCCTCAATCATTGCAATCACGTGCCTGTGATCCAATAATCGACTCTGAGGGCACTATCTCCAACAATCTCCCACTTGCACTCAAGGCTAATTATTGCGATGTCGCATACTCACAGCCCGTGTGATACCGAACACCCAACTCCTCTACTAGTCAGTCTCACAAATCTCGTTTGCGAAACTATTGCGTTCGAGGAATAGCCTCAGTGAGTGGATCCGCTCTGGTGTTTCTTTCTATGTCTCTCTAAATCTCAAGTTCGCGGAGAAAGCCATCTCCCGAAATGAGCAAAACCTGTCTTAGAATGTCTGGATGTCTGATGGGACCTAGCTCATAAATGAACTCCAAATCCAAACTTCTTAGACTGTATCGTCAACTGAACTTAATCAGTATCCTGCGCCATGCCTCCCTCAGTATCACCTTGGACCAACTGTCCAAAAATACTTCCCCTCGTCGGAAGGATAACTACAACTCTGACAACCTCCTTGTCGTCCATGTCACCTTGGAAGCCTGGAATGATAACTGTCTCCCGAATAAAGCTGTCGTTATCATATCCCTAGAACATCCACTTATGTTCTAAAACTGCTTCCGACTGTTTTCCCAGGATTGGATCAATATCAATTTATTGCACCTACTGCAAGAACAACATCTGGTGTGGTACTTGATATCTCATGATTGACTCAATTGCCTAAGCAAGTGATCTGCCAATCATGCGTATCCCTCTCCACTTTAGTCTGTAAGACACCTTTAGAGAGGGTGACTCCATCACCTGCAGGTATACTACCGTGCCAGGAGTCGTCCATTCTAAATACTCTTAGAATGCTGTCAAGGTACCCAGATTAGGAAACCACCCAAATCTAGATCTAAAACCATAGATCTAGTAACCAGAATGTCTGATATAATATCCAAGTCCTATGTGGAGAAAACACTGTGTGACGACCAAAGTATAACCGATCATAGTATAGGACTATCACTTCCTACTACCTTCTCAACAGATCCATCCCCTATTCTGATGACGTCAAACCTATGACTGTCACATCAGAAATGGATGATCTATCTCCGCTACATCTGCTTTAGTCTATAAATAGACATAAGCCTGATGTCCACCAATGCTTCCGCTGCTCCCACTGACTACGACAACCCTCTGGCAGAGTCATACAGACGTGCACTTCTAAAGCTAGTTTAGAACGACGCTATACTCATCCTCCTGCCGGGTCTCGCAGCCTGGAACAACAACAATGGCAAGTGTGGGTATACAAGAACTTCCCTGTCACCGTCCTTGAGGCTACCGGGGTACCTCTCGGGTGCCTGAAGTTACCCACCTTATCTGCGGAGTGGCCAATGGAATGCCAAATCAGATTGAATCTTTAGGTTCCTTATCAAATCTTCAGTAATCGTTTGCGGTTCTGGAATCACTTCCAGTTCTACCATACTCCCACTGCTGTTTTTGAAAAAATCCATTTTTAATAAAACTGTGGCGAGTCTTGAACAATATTTCTATTGATCTCCCAGATGGTAGAAAGTCAACCCTCGTCATAGCCTGGGTCAACCCACAAACAGCCATTACAGAAATGTGCCTATGAGTTATCCAGAGTCTGGTTTTAAGCATAAACCGGACAACTCCCCGTACCTTAACAATGTTAAGATATGAACTGTACTATATCCAATATAGAACCAGAGGCACTGATTTAATTGAACCAGATTCAAATCATGCAGCTATCTCCAGTGCATGTCAACTAAATGGAGAGAGGCCGATCAGCATTACTCAACTTAGGAATACTTCCAATTTTGAGTAACCCGAAAAAGAAGCAAGTTCTCTTAATCATTACTATCAACTGAATACCATACACAAGTATCTACATCTTCGATCACTTTGAAGAATCCCGATACTTGCAACACCTGGTTCTCTACTTTATTCTTATACCTATAACTTCTCAAAACTTCGACCCTGTGTTTGTACGAAACACCTGTCTAAGAACTAGAGAAGTCATAAGTAAGCAGAATACAGTCCGAGGACCAACCCCTCTGTCCTGATGGACCCTGGACAACATACAATACTCTGTATAAGTCCCTTGAGTCAGATAACTCATTCACTGTGTGTCGTAGGTTGAAAACTGTACTTATGGTTAAGAAGAATTACACCGCTGTTCAATGCTCCTTACCTAACCATCCACTGATATAGGTAAATGTCATCGACATAATATCAAAAGGTACATCTCACTCTATAAAAATAGACGTACAGATATATCAATTTGAGATTGGTGCACAACAGCGGATATTCAAAACCAAATATTTGCCGACCGGCAAACAACCCAGATGATCTCCTCAAATATCACCGATTACAACGAATCCCGATATAATGAGGATGATCACCTAAGTCCCAATAACTTACTCCCACTCATCATCTGTAAACCATACAGATGTGAGAATCAAACCTGGTAAATACATACCCTGGAGTAAGTGTCTAATCGGGAAATCAGTTTTCTTTTAACAGTACACAGCTGAACTGAAACATTTAAAATGTTTCGATGGGGTATCCTGGTATTCTTAGTAATGCCTCTTCCATTATCCAGATTCACAATTATAACCGTATAATTCTTTGCCACTTCTCCAAATCCCTTCATATGTCTTTAGTCATTACCTTCTGCACACCCCTTTAGGCCAATTGGTTTTCTTCCTTCCCTACCGTTCGGCACCAGCCTATGGTTTGGAAGAAGACTATCCAAAAAGCATAAAGGGTGTACTGTCCTAATCCTAGGAGCACTCGCAACACGAGAGAAGGTGAAGATAAAAGACACCTGAATGTACTTTATTCCTATTTCTCCTGAACCAGGATCCATCCCCGAACTGGAACGAGTTCCTTTCGAGTTCGTATATAACCATACGATGGATTATCCAATAAAATGGGATCTTCGTAGTGATACGGAGTGTCCTGGAGAAATACAAAGGTGATTTAGGATTGGTGAAGAAATACTTGGTTTGGTCGTGAATAGCAGTCGCAATTTACTTTGCCCTTTTACTAATCCCTTGCTTTGTCTGAACTTAATACCTTCTGTACACCGTTTAGGCTAACTGGTTTTCTTCATTCCCTACCGGTCGGCACCAGCCTATGGTTTGGAAGAAGACTATCCAATTTGCATAATAGGTGTACTACTCCAAAACTAAGGAGTACTCGCAACATGAGAGAGGGTGAAAAGAAAAGACAACTGAATAATCCTATCCGTTTTCTCCAGAACCGGAAACCATCCTCGAATTCCTTCGAGTTCATATCTAACCATACGATGGTTTTGTCCAATGGAAGTGGACGTTCGCAGTAATACGGGGTGTCCTGGAGAAAAGGGTAACAGTAGGGGTGGCAATGAGGTCTGCAACTCTGACAATCCAAAAGCCAGTGTTAAGAAGGTTCGGTCAACTTGGTCACTGAGTCATAGTCTAGGGTCGGGTCAATGGTCGCTGCCAGAGAGAGAGAGAAAAGAAACACTCAGCGTGCACTCTAACCTAGATCAGAATGGTTACCAATTTGTCTAATCTGCAATCCTCCCACTGTACCTCAAATTCTCCTCCAAACCTGAAAGAAGAATTAGTCGGGGTCACCCGAGGAGTATACTAACTCATCAGTGGGAATCGGGATCCAACTCTCATCGCATGAAAACGTGACGGAATCCGCTCACGGTATCACACTCCAGAAGGTATGCGCATATCTGGCAAGTTTCAGTACTTTTGAAACTCCCGATGTGGATTTCTGCCCCATGCTCTTATGACCTTGACTTTGGCCAACATATCATAAGTCACATGTCAAGTTCTACCCGTCATTCTCCAGGTTAATTTGAATCCACCCGTACATACCCTTGACTTTGGCCAAAATGGCAGTACGACTGTCCCAAACCAACGCATCTATCTATGCTGCATATGAATACCCCAATAGCTACCAATCACTGTGCCTTGACTTTGGCCAACATATACTGCTTGAATACTATTGACCACCCATATGAAACGACGGAGGGCTACGAATGGTTTCTGGCGAAAACCTTTAACGTAAAGAACTTGATATCGTCGAAGGAACGGATAGCTTTTAAAAATATAGTGACGAAAACCGTTGCTAAAGAGGTCACTCCCGGTGAAGGGATCTCGGCTCTTTCCCCGTAGAATGGGGTGCAGGATATTCCAAATGAATACCGCGATGCAAAGCAAAAGTAATCGGCTATAGTGAAGTTAATGCCCTGACGCAAACTTCTGTCCAAGGGGTCACTCCCGGTGAAGGGATCTCGGCCCTTGCCTCGTCGACTGAGGAGCAGGATATTCCAATGAATACCACGATGCAAAACAAAAGTGAACGTCCTTGCAATAACAGCTTTTTGAAAAGTGTTCCAACAACATCAGAATAGGTTTGTTTAACTTGCATTGATCCGAATCAACGCAGTCCCATCAATTAATCACACCACAAAGAACGAAAATATACTGACGTACGTATATGCCATCCGCATTCGCCACTGGGTCCCGTCATCACCCGTTAGGTTAGCTTACTAACGGCAGAGCGGGGACTGGACTAGCGCGGGTGAAAAACATATACAACATCTACTAATATATATATACCAATATATATTATATTTCGCTCAAGGCGTGAAAAGAAATGCAACATCACAGAAATGAACAGCATCACAGAACAATACAGATATCTGGGATCCTCGGGTTTCACAGAGCCACTACTGAAACCCGACGTTCCCCTGGTCGTGTGGATAGCCTGTGCAATGAAATCCTAGACCCCTACGGGCGCGGCAAGTCACCCGCCAAAACCTGAAGCGAGGCAGCCCCCTTCAGCGCCGTGAATGGACCACCCAGCACTTCACGGAATCCGGTAACTTGGGCACCCCTCCTGGGTCAACCTGTACCCCCTACGAGTGCGGCGAATAGCCCGCCAATCCTAGAGTGAAGCCCCCTCCGTCTCAATGCCATGAGATGCGGGCTTGTTGCCCTCTAGAACCCGGCTATCCGTGCACCCCACCGCGGGGCAATCCTAGTACAGAAAGTAAAATATACATACAACGGGTACATCGACCGCAACCAGGTCGTGCCCCAAAAGAATAATACAAACAGGCAGTGACGGCAGTCCACATGTCGGACGCTCGCCCCGCAATATCAAATGTACATAATACCACCACAACTGTACTAGCATTGCATCCAGGCTATCCCCCACGACCGATCCTTAACATCACAGCATAAACATAGAACATCAACGTGAAAGTCACGTTCGCAAATCCGTCTAACCGGGCTATAGCAGTTAGACCGGATTTACCGATCGAGTGACATTCACGGTCGCAGATATAATGTAAATACTGTGAAAAATGTGTTTAAAATATCCGATCGATCAAAAATTAACAAGTGGGCCCTCAATCAAAACTGTAGCACTCACAGAAATCCTGGGCCCAATTTTAATATTCCAAAACCCATATTTTAAGCCCAGAAGGCCTCTGAAAAAATTTGGTGAAGTGATGTGAATAGTGCGCGGCGGAAGGGCCGCGGGAATGGGGTTTTCGCGGCGCTTCCGCGCTCCCACTGTGGAGTTACTTCGTCAAATTTTTACAGAACTCTTAGATTTTCCAGTACATCAATATTTTACAACCTGAAAAATTTTTCGAGACCAAAAATTTTCAACAGAAACTGATTCGAACTAAAATGCAGTTTTGGAACATTCGATCGATCGAAATAGAAAAACACATTACACCAAGCTAGACTATGTTAATGGCGAGGCTCTGATACCACTGTAAGTGCACGGCGGCGCCCCGGCCGTCAACCCGACGGCCAAACGCGGAAACGGTGATAAACTTTAAATTTTGCGGACTTAGCAAACCGGCACCACTGCGCACTAAACCCCGGATCGTGCCATTAAACTAGTCTAAGCTATCTAGAGAGGGGGTAGAGAAGTATACCATACGATCCGAGTCCTCCGGTCTTCATCTCCACTCCGATCTCCTCGCGGGATCTCCGTCCGTCTCCTCCTCGTCGGAAAGGGCACCACGAAGCCGGGTACTTTTACGGGCTCCCACCTCAATACCGAGGCAACTCGCGCATGAAGCCGGCTACTCGACAGCACAAGATATGCTGTAGGGAGTGTAATGTAGAATGTATGTCTCACTTTGGGGTTGGTTTCCATTTGAAGAGGATGGAGGAAACAAAGATAAGAAAAATGGTGCTTGCATTTTTCTTGGCATGGAATGAGATCAAGAATGAAAACCTCTCTCAAAGATGAAGCTCTCTCTTCTTCTCTTTTCTTCTTCTCTCTTCTCTAATGAAAAACTATCATACTTAGAAAATGGTGGAGGAAAAGATTATGAAGCATGAAGGGAGGTGATGGTAGTAAAAGGTGGAGGGTAACCATATCCAAAGCATAATCATCACTAAACTCAAATCAAACCTCACTTCATTTCTAATCCTTTCTTATCATAATGAATGCAAGAAAAGCAAAGATGCTTTCATAATTAATCCTTATGCAAATAAATCCTCCACAAAGTGTAATTTGCAAAACTGCAAATTACCCCCTCCATCGGAAAAGTCCGGCCGGGAAAGAACAAAGGAAAATCGGCCGGAACGGAAAGCAAAATGGCAACTCTAGAAAACTGGTCCCGTAATAAATTACAGGAAAACCCCACACTGTGCATACACACCCGCATTTGTATTCCGTCCGGATACAAATACAATGAGACAAAATCTACACTGTACTAAAGTAGGACCGGCTTAAACCAAAGCCGGCTAGTAATATCCGTCCGATCCTGATGCGTGCAATACCGCACGTATCTGATCGAACGCTGCCATATAACTATACGGCCACTAGTACAAAACCGTCCGATCCTGATCCGTGCAATACCGCACGTATCTGATCGGACCCTGCCATATCTCCATACGGCCTCTACAGCGTTTCGCCCGAAAGCTTGAGTAACTGAAAGTGTGGTGGACTCTAAAGACTCGTCAATACTATGGCTGTGGATTTAACCACCAGCACGTCAGAGGTATAAGCCAATACGTGACGGGCCACCAGCTATTGACCAAAAGGGACGTCGATGAGGAAGCTCACCCCGACACCCAACTGAGCCTGTCAGTGACAATATCCATACAGTCCGGTCCGTTCGTCTATGAGTATCGCATGGCGGGCCTAGGGGGTTGGTAAAAGTCAGACCCCCAAAAGCGGTACAAGTCGTGTCGGAGTGTAGCCCAGAACACCCTGAGATACTACTGGAATACCTACCAGTAAATCTCCTGCCTTGGCCAAGGTCTTCGTGTAGTGGCTCTCCTAGACACAGCGCGACCTCACCCCCAATACCGGGAGAGACGAACCCCCGAAGATCCGCTCACTGCCTCCATGTGGCTCGGGACTGTACCCAACTAAAACCTGTTTGCACGACTCCTTTGAGCCGTGGTAGGGTAATAATCAAAGTACAGTGGGAACTCACACGAGACAAATGACGATCCCCAGGTCGATGAACTAACCTGTACACATGTCACCAGGGAACTGCTATCTGACGTCAGGTATAAGACCAACTAGCATGTTCCCGGCGAGTCCTGTCCGGTGTACTCATAACCCAATGAGCACCTGTATACATCTTAGGTGATCCAACTGACACCAATGGCTTGTGAGACCGGCCACCGCCCCTCGTCGGGGTCTCGACTGTATACACTAGTCTACTCTGGAGTATCGATGCCCTGTCTCGAAACTCCTACGACTAGGGACCCTTTAAGGATGTGCTTATAGACTACCAGCTCCCACGTATATGATCGCCCTCATACTGCCGGTAGTCAAGCAAGAATCCTAGGGGCTCTATCAACGTGCAATAGCGACATGTCAGGTCACCTAAAGCAGTGCACGATGATAAAGGTAAACCAGATAGCATACTATCATCTCGAGTAAGACTGTCCTACCGGGATAGGTCCTCCCTCAATCATTGCAATCACGTGCCTGTGATCCAATAATCGACTCTGAGGGCACTATCTCCAACAGTACCGCTTTTGGGGGTCTGACTTTTACCAACCCCCTAGGCCCGCCATGCGATGCTCATAGACGAACGGACCGGACTGTCCGGATATTGTCACTGACAGGCTCAGTAGGGTGTCAGAATGAGTTTGCTCATCGACGTCCCTTTTGGTCAATACCTGGTAGCCCGTTACGTATGGCTAATACCTCTAACGTGCTAGTGGTTAAATCCACAACCAAAGGATTGACAAGTCTTTAGAGTCCCCCACAGACCGTTTTCTCAAGTTTCGGGCGAAACGCTGTAGAGGCCGTATGGAGATATGGCAGGATTCGATCAGATACGTGCGGTATTGCACGGATCATGATCGGACGGTTAATACTAGCGGGCTTTGGTTTAAGCCGGATCCTAGTATTGTACAGTGTAGATTTGTCTCATTGCATTTGTATTTCGGTCGGAATACAAATGCGGGTATGTATATACAGTAGCGGGGTTTTCCTGTAATTTATTACGGGATCAGTTTTCCGAGGTTGCCAGTTTTCCGAGGTTGCCAGTTTGTTTTCCGATTCGGCCATTTTCCTTTGTATCTTTTCTTGGCTGAAAATTTGATGGAGGAGGGCTTATTTGCTATTGTGCAAATTAGCATTGTGGAGGGTGGTCTTTGCATATTGTTGCTTCATGATGGTTGCACCATCATTTGACTTCTTGACTTCATCATGGCTTGACTTTTGTGGGGACATGGTTTTCATGATTTGTTTGTAGAGTGTTGGATTTGGTTGGTGATCATTTCTTCTAATGATCACCTTTCTCTCTCTTTCTTGCATGATAGCTTCCTCCCCTCTTTGACTTTCCTCTCACTCCAATTTCTCACTCATTCTTGGATGGCCGGCCAAATGAAGAGGGGGCTGTCCAAAAATTCTTGAGTGGGATTTTTCATCTCTTTTGGCCTGCAAAATCCCATAAGCTCCATCTCCAAAAGTCTATTCTTCACCTCCACCAAAAAGGCGACTTCTAGCAACCCTTTGAGACATAGAGCACTACACTCATTCTACAGCACTTCTTGGGCACGTCGCTTCGCCAACTTCATGCCCGAGTTGCCTCGGTCCAGAGGTGGGAGCCCGTAAAAGAACCCGGCGATGTGGTGCCCTTCCGACGAGGAGTTGAAGACCGGAGATTCCGCGGGGAGATCGGGACGACGACCAGAAGACCGAAGGACACGGATCACTCGGTATATCTTTCTACCCCTTCTCTAGTTAGCTAGGATTAGATTAATAGCCCGATCCGGGAATTTAGTGCGCGGTGGTGTCGGTTCAAAAGTTAAAGTAAATTATCGTTTCCGCATTTTGGCCTCGGATTGACGGCCGGGGCACCGCCGTGCACTTACACGAACCCCGTCGTAAAACCATACGACCTCTACTCTGTTTTGCCCAAAGGTGAACAACCCTCTATATGGGACTCTAAAGACTCGACACTACGCTAGCAGTGGGTTTAACCACAGGCCGCAAGCGGTACTAGATGTACGTAACGGTCCCCAGGTAGATGCCGATAAGAAGACTGATGAGGTGAACCCATCCGAACTCCTACTGAGCCTGAATATAACAATCTTCGTACAGTCCGGTCTGTTCGTCTGACAGTATCGTATGTCGGGCCTAGGGGGAGGTAAACGTCAGTCCCCTAATAGCGGTACAAGTCGTATCGGAGTGTAGCCCAGAACACCCTGAGAAAATTCTGGAAACACTACCAGTAAATCTCGCTTGCCCTGGCCAGGGACTTTGTGTAATGGCTCTCCTAGACACAGCGCGATATCAACTCCCAATACCGGAAGAGACGAATTCTGTCTAACCGTCACTGCCTCCAAGTGCTTCGGGACTTCACCCAACTACTACCTGTTTGCACGACTCAATAGAGCCGTGGTAGGGTAGTAATCTAAGAACAGTGGGAACACACTCGAGGCGAAGTGACAGTGTCAAGTCAACGGACTAAGACGTACTCATGTCACCTGGGAACTGATAACTGACGATAGGTATAATACCAACCAACAGTTCCCAGCGAGTCCTGTCCAGTGTACTCGTAACCTAACGAGCACCTGCATATTATCTCCAGTACGACGTACTGATGGCTGTGGGACAGACCATCTCCCCTCCTGGGATGAGAAGCGTATACACTAGTCTACTCTGGAGTATCGATGCCCTATCTCGATAATCCTACGACCAGGGAGCTGTATAAGGATGTGCTTATAGACTACCCAGCCCCCACTAGTGTGACTGCCATCACAACGCTGGTAGTCAAGCAAAAGATCCTAAGGGCTCTATCAATATGTATTAGCAATATGTCAAAAGAAACACATACACATATTGAGATAGATACAAACCAAGTAGCATACTACCATATTGAGCAAGAATGTCAATCCGTGTATATATCCCAAGCTTCCAAAATGTAATATACAAACTAGTATTATACAATAATGGCCTCTAGGACATATCACACTAACAATCTCCCACTTGCACTAAGGCCATGTGCTGGCATATCACAGACCCATCATCTCGAATAGCCTCTCAAACTGCTTCTGAGGAATGGCCTTTGTGAATGGATCTGTAGTGTTATCTTCTGTAGCAACCCTCCGATCCTCGATCTCCCGGCGATCCACGATCTCCATGATTAGGTGATACCGCCTCAAGATGGTCTGGACTTCTGATGGGACCTGGGTTCCTTTGCTAAAGCTATAGCCCCATTGTTGTCATAATACAGAGGTATTGGATCAACAATGGACGGAACCACCTGAAGTTCTGTCAAGAACTTCCACATCCAGACGACTTCTTTTGCGGCATCAGATGCTGCGATATATTCCGCTTCCATCATCGAGTCAGCAACGGTTTCCTGTTTGGAACTCTTTCAACACACCGCCCTTTCATTGAGAGTAAAGACATAACCCGACATGGATTTGGAGTCATCCTTGTCACTCTGGAAACTGGAGTCAGCAAAGGCCTCGATCTGGAGGTCTTTTCCGCCGTAAACCAAAAACATATCCTTAGTCCTTCTCAGGTACTTCAGAATGTTCTTTACCGCTATCCATTGCTTCTCCCCAGGGTCTGACTGATACCGGCTTACTACACTTAGTGCATAAGCTACATCTGGTCTGGTACACAACATCGCATATATTATAGAGCCTACCGCAGAGGCGTAGGGTATAATAGACATGCGATCCCTTTCCAAATCAGTCTTGGGAGACATCTCTTTGGAGAGGGTGATCCCGTGACAAGCCGGTAAATTACCGCGCTTGGAATCTTCCATACTGAATCTTTTCAGTATGGTGTTGTTGTACCTGGACTGTGAAAGTCCTAATATCCATTTGGACCTATCACGATAGATCCAGATCCCCAGAATGTAAGAGGCATCACCCAGGTCTTTCATGGAGAACCTGTGTGATAAGAACCCTCTGGCAGATTGTAGCATAGGAATGTCATTTCCTATCAAGAGAATGTCATCCACGTATAAAACGAGGAATACGACAGTTCGCGCTACAATCTTACTATAAATACATGGTTCATCTGGATTTTTGATAAAGCCAAATTCTTTGACCGTCTCATCAAAACAGATGTTCCAACTCCGCGATGCCTGCTTCAGTCCATAGATGTACTTAAGCAACTTGCACACCTTCCCGCTGCTCCCACTCTGAATGAAACCCTCCGGCTGGTCCATATAGACACACTCCTCTAAATTACCATTTAGAAAAGCGGTTTTTACGTCCATCTGCCAAATCTCATCATCGTGGAAGGCAGCAATGGCAAGAAGGATCCGAATGGATTTGAGCATAGCCACTGGAGAAAAGGTTTCGTTATAGTCCAAACCAGGTCTTTGACAAAAACCCATTGCAACAAGTCTAGCCTTATAGGTCTCAACCTGTCCATCTACACCAATCTTCCTTTTGAAGATCCATTTGCAGCCTACGGGTTTTACCCCTTCTGGTGCAACGTCCAAAGTCCATACTTTGTTGGTGTACATGGACTCCATCTCGGTCCGCATTGCATCCAGCCATTTTACCGAGTCAGTGCTCTGAATGGCCTGCTGGAAGCTACTCGGCTCATTATTATCAATGATGCAATCTTCTCTATCCCTATCTATGAGAAAACCATAGTATCTCTCAGGTGGATGAGAAAGCCTACTACTTCTGCGGAGCGACGCATGAATGTCCTGTTCTTTCGAACCTTCTGGTTCTACTAAGCTTTCAGTAATAGCTCGTGGTTCTGGAATTTCTTCCAGTTCTATTGCGCTCCCACTTATCTGATTTTCCAAAAATTCAGTTTCCAAGAAGCAGGCATGACGAGAAACAAAAACCTTTTGTTCCTCTGCGTAATAGAAGAAATATCCCTTGGAGTTCTTTGGATATCCCACAAACTTGCACTGTATTGAGCGTGCCTCGAGTTTGTCCGTATGATGCTTTTTAACAAAAGCTGGACATCCCCATGTCTTAATGTGTTTAAGATAGGCTTTCTTCCCACTCCACATTTGATATGGTGTGGTAGGCACTGACTTAGTTGGAACCCGGTTCAAAAGATATGCAGCTGATTCTAGTGCATATCCCCAGAAAGATCGTGGTAACTCAGCGTTACTCATCATGGAACGTACCATATCCAATAGGGTTCGGTTCCGTCTCTCCGATACACCATTGTGTTGTGGTGTGTATGGAGGAGTAAGTTGAGAGAGAATTCCATTCTCTTTTAGGTAATCCAGGAACTCGGCACTCAAGTATTCACCACCTCGATCGGATCTCAGTGCCTTGATACTTTTACCTGTTTGTTTTTCTACTTCATTCTTGTATTCCTGGAATTTTTCAAAGACTTCAGATTTATGCTTCATTAAGAAGACATGTCCATACCTTGAAAAATCATCCGTAAAAGTAATGAATTAAAAATAACCACTTCGTGCATGTGTAGACATTGGATCACATACATCGCTGTGTATGAGTCCCAAGAGCTCGCTCGCTCTTACTCCGTGTCCAGTGACCGGAGTCTTTGTCATCTTTCCTTTGAGACACGATTGACAAGTTGCATATGATTGATATTCGAACGGATCCAAATATCCTTCTTTATGCAACTTAGTTAACCTTGTCTCATTGATGTGACCCAGTCTACAATGCCATAAGAAAGCCTGATTTATTTCTGGAGACTTTTTTTTGTGTGTATTCTGGATATTGAAAATCTGCGGTTGGTTTAATACGTATATACCGTTGCTTAATGTACCCGACCCAATTTGTAGCGTCTTGAAAAGTCGTTTTGGTGTTTTCCTGAAATTCGGTGAAAATTCGGTATTTTTCCGAAAACCGTCTTTCTCGATATTTTGCAGTTTAGGGCTAATTATACCTTAAATGGATAGGTAATTACTTGTTTTTAGTAGCTAATGAGTTAATTATGAAATTTTGGTCATTTAAAATTTTTTCCCTATTTTTCAATTTTTTTAATATTATTTTAAGCCGGTAAGAAAATACATTAAATTAGCAATAAATACAAATTTTTCCGGGCTAATTTTAATCTCTAAAATTATTATAATTAAAATCTAGTGGTAACATAAATTTTTAGTAATTTATTTTGATTTTAAACAAATTTTTATGATATGAAACGAATTTATTGAATTTTGGGCTAAAACTTGCAATTTTTGAGTTGTAGGGGGCCTTTTTGCATAAAATTTCTTTTGTAAAACCCCTCTCTCTTTTTCCTCAGCCCTAGGACAGCCCCACCTTGTGTAAGACCAGAAATTTCTGGCCTCATTTTCTTTGGTTGCTTTCTTGAGTTGTTTTGATAGTTTATGGTTTTATTTTAATTAAAATGAATAAAGTGTGATACATTGACTTTTGTGGACTTGACCATGACTTTCCCCACTTGCCCACACCCTCCCCCATTCCTCCTCTGGCTGAAAACCTGCACACCCTCTTCTTCCTCTCTTTTCTTTTCATTTTCCTTCAATTTCTTCAAGAAAACATATCAAAATCCACACTTTATTCAAAAATCCAAACAAAATCCTTATGCTATCATTTTCCTTAACCGTTCTTGCTTGAATCTTGGTGCTTGAGGCCATCACTTGGAGCAAATTGTTCTTGCTAGATCCCAAATTGAGGTATAATTCTCATCAAGTTACTTTCTTTTGCTAAAATTCCTTTAATTGTATGGTTTAGTGTTAATATTTAACAAATTTCTAATCTAGTTTAATAAAAGAGAGTAGTTTGTTTAAACTAGGGTTTTGAACCATGATAATTAATTAAGTTGTTTTATAGTTAATCTAGTTGTTAATGAACTAATCTATATGGTTACCTTGTTATGTAGTCTTCAATTTTGCTAATTTAGGTAATTTTAGAAGTTTGATTTTAGTTGTAAATTATTGTTTTAGGATTTTCAAGAGCGGGTTATGTATGGAAATGGTTTGTGAATCATGATAATGAGTTGATTAGGGTTAGAAAACATTATTTAGTTGATTTAAACCCAATTTGTTATCTAGTATTTTGCTAACCTAATCTAAGAGATTAATTTTCTTATGTGGGCTTTTGTTGTGCTAAATTAAGTTTTCAAGTGTGGAAATTGATTTGGAATTTGCTAGGTTATGAATCCAAGAATGGTTGTTTATGGAAAATGGGATTGGAATCATTGCTATTGTGTTGTAATTAGTGTTGTAGATTGCTTGTAGTGTGCTTGGGTGAGTATGCTAGATTGTAGTCGTTTTGTCGCAAATCGCCGATTTTTGCACCGATTTTGGAATGCAAATGCTTACTAGTTTTGTATAAAAATTATGTGATGAATTATTTTTGATATCTTGATGATTGTAATGGCTTGTCCTACGACTTTTAGGATGCGTGAGTGCGGATTTTTGGGTAGTCGGGTTTTAGTTTTGCCGGGCGACCAAATCGGCGTTTTTTGGCAGTTTTTGCGATTTTCGCGTGTGTTCCGCGCACTTTGTGCACGTTGTACCTAGCTAGCGAACTTTAGTAGTTTCGTTGGGGTTTTGCGTCGTTATTGATACGTAACCTTATGTTTGGTATTGATGTAAATTCCAGGTTCGGTCGCGGAGACGTCAGACGCGGCGCGAAAGGGAAAGGCAGTGATTGGACACAGCTAGCCAAGGATTCTGGTGAGTAGATGTAACATCTACGGGGGAATATCGTTGGATGGCGCAAGCCGCCCGATAGTTTTAGTAACTTACAAGATCCTTAGTAATGTTAGTAATTAGGGGTGAAATACTTAATTGACTATTTGCTGCATCCATGCATTATATTGACATACCTATACGAAACCATTTCATAGGACACCTGCACCATTGCCAGGGTTTTTATATGCAGCACGAGCACTATTCATGCTTACACACACACCCTGGTAATTGCCATGCCACCACACTAGATAACCTTTAAATTTAAACCTTTTACTAATTGATACTTAAACCTGTGCTATTGCCTTTAATTCCTTAAAATGAAATCGTAGGATTGCCATTCATGTGCATGTACTTCATCATATTAATTGTTCATGCTTAATCCATTAATCACACATCGCAACTTGATTATTGATACCATATGCATTCATTATCACTGATATATGCACTTATGATGATTTCTTGAGATTTTATGATATTGCTGGATTTCGGGGGAAAGCCGCAAAATTTCTAAACTTATTATATTTTTAAAATATGTAAATTGCGGTTTTCTAGTGATGTAAGTGTCGTCCACCATGTGTTTGCTGTGGTTTTGGAAATCCGTGTCGAGGAGTGGAGGAACCGGCACGGGTACATGGTGGGCCCGGTAAGGTACCCCGGGGCAAGAGGAATGTGGTGTTGACGTTGAGCCTGGCAGGAGATGGATTACCTACCGGTGACTGTTTGGGACGGCGGATATCCAGAGGATACCTACCGTGGCCGCTAGATGATGAGATATTGATATTTGAGATGGGTCAGCCGGACAGCTGAGGCCAGAGATACATTTATGAGATTTGAGACAGCTTTTGGGTGTCGTTGCTGGACACCGGTTCTCGTCGATTCTTTGAGTATTATGCTGGCATTCTAAAAGAGTTTCAAAAACAAAAAAGAGATAAATGTTTCTTATTTATACCTATTGAGACCTCAGATATTCATGTTGCATTCATATTCGTACACTGATGTTGTATACACACCTGCTAGTGCACCCATTCATACCTGTATTTTAGATGCTAGGATGCTTGTGTGCATGCTACGATAGCCTTTGTAGGTGTTATTTATTACTCATGAGTTGGCAACTCACCCCCGTTGTGCCACAGTCTTTTGCAGGTCCGCTCCGTCAGTTCAGTAGCGGCGGGCGCACTTGTTCTTTTGCCTCCTTTTCCTGGACTCGAGATTTTGCTCATAGGTGGGTTATGTTATTGTTTTTGTACCATCTTGTATATTCTTTGTATCTAGTGTACTCCATCTACTGTTTCTACCAGATTTATTGTATATTGACCTAGAGATGAGACTGTGAGGTTTGTGGATTTTATGCTGTATTTTGGGGTCGAGCTCACTTGAGCCGACATGCTACTTTTCTCATGCTTCCTTATGCTTTATTATGCTTGCTGTCATTTACATTGCGTGGGATTTGTGACCGCCTTATGGCGAAGAGCTAGCTCCCGCTTGGGGATGCCTTATTTGTTGGTTTTACATATATTCTTGTTGTACCCATTTTTGGGGGCCAGTATTTACAAAGGAGACTCTGCCGAAATTTTCGGAAAAATTAGTATTGTTTTTAAAAGGGGTTTTACATGACTTATTTGATAAACTTGCTTTCAAATGTTTGGGTTTTCTTCACTCTTTTGCTTAATTGGTTTTGTTTTCTGGGCTTTGGCTTACTTATTTTACGGACGCCTTTAGATGTTTCGTAAACTTAAGTGCCAGTCACGTTCCGTACCCTGCGGGTCGTGACAAAGTTGGTATCAGAGCGATAGGTTTTACCTTTTGAGTGTAGGATGACCCTTGGTAGATGGAGTAAGTGACTTAAGCAGGGTAACGGAGCGTGCGTATGTCCGCGGCATACTTGCGATACGGTACTCCGCCTAAGTGACTTTAGGATATACTTGCTTGAAAATTCCTTCTTCAATTCCGTGTATCCTATGATCCTATTGCATTGTTCTTATTACCCCTTTTCCTGTAACAACCACTATGCCGCCGAAGGCTACGAGGGCACAGAGGGCTGCCGCCAGAGACGAGATTCGAGCTGGCTCGTCCGAGACTAGGACTGAGCAGGGTGGTATGCCTACGCCGCAGGGACAGACCGATCCACCTTCCCCAGGCCGTATGGATAGGCTCGAGACCGGTATGGAGGAGTTGCGACAGATGATGGGAGGCATGCAGGAGCTGCGTCAGATGGTAGGATCCCTAGTTGCAGCCAGTCGTACACCGAGGCCGGATGACGTACCTACTACATCACAGACGACCATGATACCTGCTCCTACTACTACCACCGTGGCCATTCCGGTTTCATTACAGGATTTCATGAGGCTGAGACCTCCAGTATTCACCGGCACCGAGACAGCGGAGGACCCACAGACGTTCCTTGACAGTTTAGCCAGGATCTGCCGTTCGCTGAGATGTTCGGATGATCGATGGGTAGAGCTTGCGAGTTTCCGACTAGAGGGTCTCGCGTAGACATGGTGGGAGTCAGTCTTGAGAGGTCGAGCTGCAGGTCTACCGCCTATGACTTGGGTCGAGTTTACAGCGGTCTTTCTAGCCCGTTTCCTTCCAGAGAGCGTTCGTGACACCAGAGCTCGCAGCTTCGAGGCCTTAGTCAAGACACCTGGGATGACGGTGTCTGAGTATGACATCCAGTTTACACAGTTATCCCGATATGCTCAGTATTTGGTGGATACCGAGGAGAAGATGGTGAAGAGATTCGTACAGGGACTTGATGCCCAGCTATATCTTGCCATTGGCGCCCAGCACTACGACACTTATTCAGCTGCTATGGATACGGCATTGCGGATGGAGGCACGCATATCACGGACTTCGGCCGTTTCTGGGCCGAAGAGGATTCGCACCGATGTACCGTCTCAGAGGCAGCGCACCAGATTCTTTCCGAGAGATAGGCCTGGCAGAGGATTTGGGCGGGGACAGTTATATGGTTCTTATCCCCAGGGGCAGCAGCCGTCGCCAGGGTGTTTTGGGTGCGGGAGTTTGCACCATCTTGTTAGAGACTGTCCGGTGAGACGACAGGGAGCAGCGACAGTTCCGCATGTGACCCTACCACCATCACCACCCCCACCTCAGAGAGCCCTACTTCCTACCCCAGGCGATGCTCCACGCCAGTTAGGTGCACCGAGAGGCCGTGGACGCGGCGGTCCTGTTCAGAGAGGACGAGGAGGCAGAGGCCGAGGTCGAGGTCAGCCCGCTATCGGTGGAGGACAGGCCCGAGTTTTTGCTTTGACACCGCAGGATGCGCAGGCATCCAATGCCGTTATGACAGGTACCTTGCCAGTTTGTTCTTTCGACGCACGGGTATTATTCGACCCAGGTTCCACACATTCGTACGTATCTACACACTTTGCACCGATGTTGGGCCGTGAGTCGTCGTCGTTAGATCAGCCGCTTGTTGTTGTTACTCCGGTAGGCGAGTCGTTTGTCGCTCGGTTTGTATTTCGTTTGTGTTCCGTTCGTATCGGGGAGAGGGATTCATCAGTTGATTTGATACTCCTCGATATGTTGGACTTTGATGTGCTTCTGGGCATGGATTGGCTAGCCACTTGTTATGCTTCGGTGGACTGCCGTGAGAAGGAAGTCAGATTTAGCTTTCCGGGAGAGCCAGTCCTTGTTATTCAGGGAGACCGCAGTGTCACCCTTCCCAGCTTAATTTCGTCTCTTCGCGCTGGTCAGCTCTTGCGGAAGGGATGTCAGGGATTCTTAGCGTGTATTTGTGATACTCGAGCTGCAGAGGTTCCGTTGGACCGGGTTCCGGTAGTTTGTGAGTTCCCTGATGTTTTCCCTGATGAGCTACCGGGGCTACCGCCTGAGCGCGTTGTTGAGTTCTGCATTGATTTGATTCCCAATTCGGGGCCTATTTCTATACCGCCTTATCGGATGGCCCCGGCAGAGCTTCGAGAGCTGAAGGATCAGTTGCAGGATCTGTTAGATAAGGGGCTTATTCGACCGAGTGTTTCTCTGTGGGGTGCTCCGGTCCTGTTTGTCAAGAAGAAGGATGGAAGTTTGCGCTTATGTATCGACTACCGCCAGCTGAACAAAGTTACCGTTCGGAACAGATATCCGTTGCCGCGCATTGATGATTTGTTCGACCAGCTTCAGGGTGCGGGGTATTTTTCGAGGATCGACTTGCGATCAGGATACCATCAGCTGCGAGTTCGACAGGAGGATATACCGAGGACAGCTTTCCGCACGCGCTACGGCCACTACGAGTTTTTGGTGATGTCGTTCGGACTCACCAACGCCCCAGTAGCATTCATGGATTTGATGAACCGTACATTCAGGCCGTATCTTGACTTGTTCATCATCGTGTTTATCGACGATATCTTGGTGTACTCCCGGAGCAGAGAGGAGCACGAGCAGCACTTGCGGATTACGTTACAGACTCTGAGGGAGCACCAGCTGTTCGCGAAGTTCTCCAAGTGTGCATTCTGGCTGGACAGCGTCGGATTCTTAGGTCACGTGGTTACGAGAGACGGCATTTGTGTGGACCCGAAGAAGATTGAGGCCGTTCAGCAGTGGCCCCGACCTACATCGGTTACTGAGATCCGTAGTTTTCTAGGCCTGGCGGGCTACTATAGGCGTTTTGTTCAGGACTTCTCCCGTATAGCTGCACCGTTGACCGGTTTGACCCGGAATGGAGTTCCTTTCGTTTGGACAGAGGAGTGCGAGCGCAGTTTTCAGCAGCTACGGACTTGTTTGACTACGGCGCCGGTATTATCTTTGCCTTCGGGATCAGGCGGATTTGTTGTCTACTGTGATGCTTCGCGAGTGGGATTAGGATGCGTATTGATGCAGCATGGCCGGGTGATCGCTTATGCTTCTCGGCAGTTGAAGAAGCATGAACAGAACTACCCCACTCATGATTTGGAGATGGCTGCAGTGGTCTTTGCACTGAAGATTTGGCGACATTACCTTTACGGCGAGTCGTGTCAGATATTCACCGATCACAAGAGCTTAAAGTACATATTTCAGCAGCGAGACCTGAACCTCAGACAGCGTCGTTGGATGGAGTTGGTGAAAGACTATGACTGCGAGATCTTATATCACCCCGGCAAGGCGAATGTGGTGGCAGATGCGTTGAGTAGGAGGCCCGGGGGTAGTCTATCCTTTTTGCGCACAGTGCAGAGGCAGTCGTCAGCAGATTGGCAGATGTTATGTGACAGCCGAGTGGAATTCGAGTTCACTCAGACAGGGGGACAGCTCGCGCATGTTCGTGCACGCCCACAGTTGCTTGACCGTATATATGAGGCACAGCGCAGTGACAACCGTTGCTCAGAGATCGTGGCATAGATGGGACAGGGCAGATTTTCCGAGTTCGTGGTTGACGATCAGGGGATTTTACTATATGGATCTAGACTGTGCGTACCAGATGCTGATGGATTGCGGCGCGACATTCTTGAGGAGGCACACCGATCAGTGTATAGTGTCCACCCTGGTTCCACCAAGATGTACCATGATATGAGAGAGACCTACTGGTGGGACGGGATGAAGAGGGACATTGCGGAGTTCGTTTCGAGATGCCTGACTTGTCAGCAAGTCAAGGCCGAGCACCAGAGGCCCGCAGGAGAGCTACAGCCGTTACCTATTCCAGAGTGGAAATGGGAACAGATTTCGATGGACTTCGTTGTGGGTCTACCCAGGACCAGTCGAGGGTACGACTCCATCTGGGTGATCGTGGATAGATTGACGAAAGCGGCTCACTTCCTGCCAGTGAAGACGACTTTCAGCTTCACTCAGTATGCTCAGCTCTATATTGACGAGATCGTGCGACTACATGGCGTACCGACTTGTATCGTGTCAGATCGAGGCACTCAGTTCACCAGCCGACTTTGGCAGAGACTTCAGGAGGCTTTGGGCACTCGTTTGAGCTTCAGCACAGCGTTTCATCCGCAGACCGACGGACAGTCAGAGCGGACCATTCAGACTCTCGAGGACATGCTCAGAGCGTGCGTTTTAGACTTTGGTGGTAGCTGGGATCGTCATTTAACTCTAGTGGAGTTCTCCTACAACAACAGCTTCCAGGATACTATTCAGATGGCACCTTTCGAGGCATTGTATGGGAGGAGATGCAGATCGCCCGTCTGTTGGACAGAGCTCAGCGAGAGCAGCATTTTAGGGCCGCAGCTTGTTGAGGAGACGACAGCAAAGATACAGTTGATCCGAGACCGGATGAGAGCGTCTCAGAGCAGGCAGAAATCGTATGCGGACAGGCGCCGTCGCAGATTAGAGTTCGCAGTTGGCGACCATGTTTTTCTGAAAGTCTCTCCGATGAAGGGCGTGATGCGTTTTGGGCGAAAGGGGAAGCTTAGCCCTAGATTCGTAGGTCCCTTCGAGATCCTTGAGCGTGTTGGCGCTGTTGCTTATCGTTTGTCTCTTCCTCCCAGCTTTCCCGATGTTCACCCCGTCTTCCATGTTTCGATGCTCCGCAAGTACCTTCACGACCCTTCGCATGCGATTCAGCACCCGACAGTCCAGCTAGAGCGCGACCTTTCTTTTGCAGAGTAGCCGGTGGCCATCCTGGATCGGCAGGTGAAGAAGTTGAGGTCGAAGATTATACCAACCGTCAAGGTCCTTTGGCGTATCCCGAGCAGCGAGGAGGTTACCTGGGAGACCGAGGGCGAGATGAGGAAGAAATACCCCCATCTCTTTGAAGGAATGCGTAGCTATATTTTTTAATTCGGGGACCGAATTTCTTTAAGGGGGGAAGATTGTAGCGTCTTGAAAAGTCGTTTTGGTGTTTTCCTGAAATTCGGTGAAAATTCGGTATTTTTCCGAAAACCGTCTTTCTCGATATTTTGCAGTTTAGGGCTAATTATACCTTAAATGGATAGGTAATTACTTGTTTTTAGTAGCTAATGAGTTAATTATGAAATTTTGGTCATTTAAATTTTTTTCCCTATTTTTCAATTTTTTTAATATTATTTTAAGCCGGTAAGAAAATACATTAAATTAGCAATAAATACAAATTTTTCCGGGCTGATTTTAATCTCTAAAATTATGATAATTAAAATCTAGTGGTAACATAAATTTTTAGTAATTTATTTTGATTTTAAACAAATTTTTATGATATGAAACGAATTTATTGAATTTTGGGCTAAAACTTGCAATTTTTGAGTTGTAGGGGGCCTTTTTGCATAAAATTTCTTTTGTAAAACCCCTCTCTCTTTTTCCTCAGCCCTAGGACAGCCCCACCTTGTGTAAGACCAGAAATTTCTGGCCTCATTTTCTTTGGTTGCTTTCTTGAGTTGTTTTGATAGTTTATGGTTTTATTTTAATTAAAATGAATAAAGTATGATACATTGACTTTTGTGGACTTGACCATGACTTTCCCCACTTGCCCACACCCTCCCCCATTCCTCCTCTGGCCGAAAACCTGCACACCCTCTTCTTCCTCTCTTTTCTTTTCATTTTCCTTCAATTTCTTCAAGAAAACATATCAAAATCCACACTTTATTCAAAAATCCAAACAAAATCCTTATGCTATCATTTTCCTTAACCGTTCTTGCTTGAATCTTGGTGCTTGAGGCCATCACTTGGAGCAAATTGTTCTTGCTAGATCCCAAATTGAGGTATAATTCTCATCAAGTTACTTTCTTTTGCTAAAATTCCTTTAATTGTATGGTTTAGTGTTAATATTTAACAAATTTCTAATCTAGTTTAATAAAAGAGAGTAGTTTGTTTAAACTAGGGTTTTGAACCATGATAATTAATTAAGTTGTTTTATAGTTAATCTAGTTGTTAATGAACTAATCTATATGGTTACCTTGTTATGTAGTCTTCAATTTTGCTAATTTAGGTAATTTTAGAAGTTTGATTTTAGTTGTAAATTATTGTTTTAGGATTTTCAAGAGAGGGTTATGTATGGAAATGGTTTGTGAATCATGATAATGAGTTGATTAGGGTTAGAAAACATTATTTAGTTGATTTAAACCCAATTTGTTATCTAGTATTTTGCTAACCTAATCTAAGAGATTAATTTTCTTATGTGGGCTTTTGTTGTGCTAAATTAAGTTTTCAAGTGTGGAAATTGATTTGGAATTTGCTAGGTTATGAATCCAAGAATGGTTGTTTATGGAAAATGGGATTGGAATCATTGCTATTGTGTTGTAATTAGTGTTGTAGATTGCTTGTAGTGTGCTTGGGTGAGTATGCTAGATTGTAGTCGTTTTGTCGCAAATCGCCGATTTTTGCACCGATTTTGGAATGCAAATGCTTACTAGTTTTGTATAAAAATTATGTGATGAATTATTTTTGATATCTTGATGATTGTAATGGCTTGTCCTACGACTTTTAGGATGCGTGAGTGCGGATTTTTGGGTAGTCGGGTTTTAGTTTTGCCGGGCGACCAAATCGGCGTTTTTTGGCAGTTTTTACGATTTTCGCGTGTGTTCCGCGCACTTTGTGCACGTTGTACCTAGCTAGCGAACTTTAGTAGTTTCGTTGGGGTTTTGCGTCGTTATTGATACGTAACCTTATGTTTGGTATTGATGTAAATTCCAGGTTCGGTCGCGGAGACGTCAGACGCGGCGCGAAAGGGAAAGGCAGTGATTGGACACAGCTAGCCAAGGATTCTGGTGAGTAGATGTAACATCTACGGGGGACTATCGTTGGATGGCGCAAGCCGCCCGATAGTTTTAGTAACTTACAAGATCCTTAGTAATGTTAGTAATTAGGGGTGAAATACTTAATTGACTATTTGCTGCATCCATGCATTATATTGACATACCTATACGAAACCATTTCATAGGACACCTGCACCATTGCCAGGGTTTTTATATGCAGCACGAGCACTATTCATGCTTACACACACACCCTGGTAATTGCCATGCCACCACACTAGATAACCTTTAAATTTAAACCTTTTACTAATTGATACTTAAACCTGTGCTATTGCCTTTAATTCCTTAAAATGAAATCGTAGGATTGCCATTCATGTGCATGTACTTCATCATATTAATTGTTCATGCTTAATCCATTAATCACACATCGCAACTTGATTATTGATACCATATGCATTCATTATCACTGATATATGCACTTATGAGGATTTCTTGAGATTTTATGATATTGCTGGATTTCGGGGGAAAGCCGTAAAATTTCTAAACTTATTATATTTTTAAAATATGTAAATTGCGGTTTTCTAGTGATGTAAGTGTCGTCCACCATGAGTTTGCTGTGGTTTTGGAAATCCGTGTCGAGGAGTGGAGGAACCGGCACGGGTACATGGTGGGCCCGGTAAGGTACCCCGGGGCAAGAGGAATGTGGTGTTGACGTTGAGCCTGGCCGGGGATGGATTACCTACCGGTGACTGTTTGGGACGGCGAATATCCAGAGGATACCGACCGTGGCCGCTAGATGATGAGATATTGATATTTGAGATGGGTTAGCCGGACAGCTGGGGCCAGAGATACAATTATGAGATTTGAGACAGCTTTTGGGTGTCGTTGCTGGACACCGGTTCTCGTCGATTCTTTGAGTATTATGCTGGCATTCTAAAAGAGTTTCAAAAACAAAAAAGAGATAAATGTTTCTTATTTATACCTATTGAGACCTCAGATATTCATGTTGCATTCATATTCGTACACTGATGTTGTATACACACTTGCTAGTGCACCCATTCATACCTGTATTTTAGATGCTAGGATGCTTGTGTGCATGCTACGATAGCCTTTGTAGGTGTTATTTATTACTCACGTGTTGGCAACTCACCCCCGTTGTGCCACAGTCTTTTGCAGGTCCGCTCCGTCAGTTCAGTAGCGGCGGGCGCACTTGTTCTTTTGCCTCCTTTGCCTGGACTCGAGATTTTGCTCATAGGTGGGTTATGTTATTGTTTTTGTACCATCTTGTATATTCTTTGTATCTAGTGTACTCCATCTACTGTTTCTACCAGATTTATTGTATATTGAACTAGAGATGAGACTGTGAGGTTTGTGGATTTTATGCTGTATTTTGGGGTCGAGCTCACTTGAGCCGACATGCTACTTTTCTCATGCTTCCTTATGCTTTATTATGCTTGCTGTCATTTACATTGCGTGGGATTTGTGACCGCCTTATGGCGAAGAGCTAGCTCCCGCTTGGGGATGCCTTATTTGTTGGTTTTACATATATTCTTGTTGTACCCATTTTTGGGGGCCAGTATTTACAAAGGAGACTCTGCCGAAATTTTCGGAAAAATTAGTATTGTTTTTAAAAGGGGTTTTACATGACTTATTTGATAAACTTGCTTTCAAATGTTTGGGTTTTCTTTACTCTTTTGCTTAATTGGTTTTGTTTTCTGGGCTTTGGCTTACTTATTTTACGGACGCCTTTAGACGTTTCGTAAACTTAAGTGCCAGTCACGTTCCGTACCCTGCGGGTCGTGACACAATTGTTCCCGCCAAAAATTTCTGCGCAGAAGAGTCCAAGGTATCAAATGGAAGCGATACGCTTAAGGAAATACGAACCAATATCTTCCGGCCTGTATTTTGATAAGTTCCCGAAGGAGGAACTATTAAATTTTGATGGTATTGGAAGCATCTCGAAAAATCCTTCGATTTGATATATTATGGGCCTCATAATTCATCCGGGATCAAAAGTTATGAGGCATCACGTGTCCACACGTGATTGACCTTTAAGAACCCGCTGGAGGAGTTAAAAGATATAATAAAAACTCAGAAAAGACTCCAATGGGGCATCACGTGCTCACACGTGACCATGGGTCACGTGCAGGCACGTGATGGGCTCTTAAGGCCTCTAAAATAATGAATAGAATTAAATTCTAAAATCTGTTCCCTGATTAAAAATCAGAAATTATCTCAATGAGGTATCACGTGCTCACACGTGACCAATGGTCACGTGTTGACACGTGATGGTTAAAACAACAACATAAACAAGCGGCTGTTAAAGGAATCAATTTGGGGGTCACGTGCTCACACGTGACCAAGGGTCACGTGCCAGCACGTGACAGGCTTTGAAAACCTTACAGTTTAATAGAATTAAAATTCTAAATTTCTCTAAAATCTTTCGAAATAGAATTAAAATTCTAAATTTCTCTAAATCTTTCCAAATGGAAAAGGATTATGGGGACCGTTGGATTAAAAATCCAATGGTGATTAAAGATCACCAATTTATGGAAAGATTTGATACAAGAAAAGATTTTCCTAAAATCTCACCGAAAATAACAAACAGAATATCTTTGGATTTAAAATCCAACGGTGAATAAAATTCACTGAATGATCTAAAGGATCATATTAATTATGAAATCAAATCAAATTTTTCAATGAGAGATTTGCTAAACAAATTGATTATCTTCCTTCTCCTATAAATAGGAGCCAAGAAGAAAAGAGAAGAGAGGATCTACCTTTTTTTTGAGAGAAAAACAGAGAGAGGAGAATTTAATTCTCAAGAGGGAAGAGAAGAAACGAGAATTTAATTCTCAACAAAGAAAACCCTAGGTGAGAAAAGGGAAAAAGATCAATTTCAAAAAGAGAATTTAATTCTCAAAATCCAAGAGTTTAACTCTTATACAAAAAAGAACTTAGTTCTTTTTCTGGTTGAAGATCTGCACAGAGCACACCTCCCCATAAGTTGAGAATTTAATTCTCATCGGGTCGAGATCCTGCCATGCAAATCCTAAACTTAGAAAGGGAATTGAGTTTTGAGAATTTAATTCTCCTAAAACAAAACTAGGGTTTAACCCTAATCAAGAATTTAATTCTTTTACATATCTGGGAATTAAATTCCTTTAAAAAGAAATCAGGGTTTTATCCTAAATAAGAATTTATTCTTTCACAATAGGAATTTAATTCCTCCAAAATCATAATTAGGGTTTAACCCTACAGAGAATTCAATTCTTAAAAGATCTTTGTTCATGAAAAGAACTAGGGTCACGTGCCCCCACGTGACCCTTGAAAAGATCCCTGAAGAAAAGAAGCTTTGAGGCAATTCCTCACGTGCTCCCACGTGACTCCCAAAATGCAGAAAGAAAAAACAAAAGAAAAGAAGCTTTGGGCGCTCTCACGTGTCCCCACGTGACCCCTCAGCAAGTACTGTAATTATCGATGCATAAATCCCATCACGTGCCAACACGTGATGCTCTAAAATAAAGATGAAAAGTGTTTAACACTTATTCGCAGATTTGAGGATAAAGCAAAAGGAGATCTGGCTCTACATTTAGGGCGCCCTCACGTGTCCCCACGTGACCCCTAACGAATCCTTTTAATATCCAATGGATGGATGCCTATCACGTGCCTACACGTGATGGCCAGAAAATTAAAAGTGTTAAACACTTACCTGCAGAATAAAATAAGGGAAATCAGGGCGCTCTCACGTGTCCGCACGTGACCCCTCCCTCCTTAGTGTTTAACACTAATTGGAAAACTCTATCTGCAGTGTTTAACACTGATTTTCTTAGTGTTTAACACTAATTTGGAAAACTCTATTTGCAGTGTTTAACACTGATTTTCTTAGTGATTAACACTAATTTGAAAACTCTGTTCCCGGTGTTTAACACTGATTTGCTTTAGTGTTTAACACTAATTTGAAATCTCTGCTACCAGTGTTTAACACTGATTTACTTTAGTGTTTAACACCAATTTGAAAGCCTCGTTGCTAGTGTTTAACACAGATTATCTTTAAGTGTTAAACACTAACTTGCTAATCTTAATTCCAGTGTTCAACACTGTTGGTCTTTAGTGTTTAACGCTAGCTTTAGCCCAATTGGCTAAGTTTCTAGAGGCAAAGCCTCTCCTTCAATAAGCCAACAAAGGGCCAACATTTCAACCATAATTGGACTTAGCCCAAACTGGCCATAAGTCCTCAAATCATCTTGAACTGAGCACATCTGCTCTTTCAACCAACTCATTGGTTCAAGGGTACATCTCTGAACTCCTCTGATATTTGTCGTTGTAATCCTTCAATGTCTTCAGAGAGGTGACGGGTCCCGACAACCACAAATTAATACGGACTGTGGGGTCCTTAAACTCATGGACTAATGCGTCCTTAAACTAACATTTGTCCCCAAAATGGGAATGATGGACCACTATGTCCTTAAACTGGTATTGGACCACTATGTCCCTAAACTGGAAATGGACCACCATGTCCCTAAACTGGAACAATAGAGCCCAAACGCTCTTTTGTCAGATCTAAACGATCCCGTTAAGTTGATCTTAGTCTCAAACTGGACTAACATATCCTTAACAAACGTTTAAGTTGATCTTCGCCTCAAATACGGCTAACGTATCCTTAAACCCTCAAACAGACTTTAGTCCCAAATTGGACTTCAGGTCTCCCAACCAACTTTGGTTCAAGGGTACATCTCTGAACTCCTCTGATATCTGTCGTTGTAATCCTTCAACGTCGTCAGAGAGGTGACGGGTCCCGACGGCCATACATTCATGGACCACTATGTCCTTAAACTAGTATTGGACCACTATGTCCCTAAACTGGAAATGGACCACCATGTCCCTAAACTGGAACAATAGAGCCCAAACGCTCTTTTGTCTGATCTAAACGATCCCGTTAAGTTGATCTTAGTCTCAAACTGGACTAACATATCCTTAACAAACGTTTAAGTTGATCTTAGCCTCAAATACGGCTAACGTATCCTTAAACCCTCAAACAGACTTTAGTCCCAAATTGGACTTCAGGTCTCCCAACCAACTTTGGTTCAAGGGTACATCTCTGAACTCCTCTGATATCTGTCGTTGTAATCCTTCAACGTCGTCAGAGAGGTGACGGGTCTCGACGGCCATACATTCATGGACCACTATGTCCTTAAACTGGTAATGGACCACTACGTCCTTAAACTGGTATTGGACCACCATGTCCCTAAACTGGCGATGGACCACTATGTCCCTAAACTGGAACATGGAGCCCCATGTCCCTAAACTGACAATGGACCACTATGTCCCTAAACTGGAACAATAGAGCCCCAAATGCTCTTTTGTCGGATCTAAACGATCCCGTTTAAGTTGATCTTAGCCTCAAATACGGCTAACGTATCCTTAAACCTTCAAACAGACTTTAGTCCCAAATTGGACTATAGATCCCTCAATCGACTTTGGTTCAAGGGTACATCTCCGAACTCCTATGACACTTGTCGTTGTAATTCTTCAACGTCGTCAGAGAGGTGACGGGTCCCGATGGCCATACATTAAACAAGGACCACTATGTCCCTAAACTGGAACAACATAGCCCAAACGCTCTTTTGTCGGATTTAAACAATCCTGTTAAGTTGATCTTAGTCTCAAATTAGACTAACGTATCCTTAACAAACGTTTGAGTTGATCTTAGCCTCAAATACGGCTAACGTATCCTCAAACCAAAACCACAAACCCAAATCTAAGTAAACACGGATTTGGATTAATCCACGTCCTACGGGCGACGACATAAATTAGTCTCCTTATACAATCCATGGGCAACCAAACACAAAACAAACACCCACGACACGAAGTGACCAGCTGGAGAAGGAGAAAGTTGTTACCGCGATGCGGTAGCGTAATTAACTGCAGGGGCTTGCGCCTGCAGGGAAGAGCGTCCCCACAATCAAAAACCCCTCAAACCAGGGGGAATCTGACGAAGTCTGCTACATCGGCCGCATCCGTCTAAACCTCCGATACACGGTGCTATAAATCAACTTGGCATCTTCGGAGAGGTGGACGGATAGCACCAATTAGCATCTGCCCCGAATCTCAGGCAAGGCAGTCCATGTCTTGGCCGCCATTCGGAGGGGAACAGATTCTGGCACGCCCGGTGGGACCTTTTCCTCTTTCCACTCCACACTTTGTGTGTCATGTTCGCGAACAAATCGTGGTTTGTTGTGGTTGCCTGTGGATTCGAGGTACTAAGATTTGGTGTCTTGCTCCGTGCAGAGAACTGAAGATCGATGGCTTCAAACTGCACTGCCTGCAACTGCAACTCTCGCTCCTTCCGCGCTAGAGGAGTGACTTATGGGCCCCGACCGGCCTCTCTTTTCAAGATACCAGTGGAACAGGTAACTCAAGCCACCACTGGATTATTCTTCGGGACCATGCTCCCACCATTGAGCTTCAATGCTACAATGACGTTGCAAGAAACCCCGGAGAAGTTGGTCTTTAATCGGCTTACCACTACCGCGACCCCTCTCAACGGGTCGCCCAGTTTCAATACCTCAGTTTTCAACGGACTGGGCCAGAGCGTCTACAAGCCCGCGATACCCGAAATTGCTATCCCAAAGTGGATAGCTATCCCGGCTCAAGCGGACGAAATCATTGGAAAGGCTCCTCCTTCCAAGAAGTCAGTTTTTACAAGGCTGGCCATTCCGGTTGCTGCTCCAGGCGAGGTCCTCAAAGCTGCTTCCCCTGCTCAGAGGTCTGTCTTTGACAGATTAGACATTGCTTCTCAACGGACGTCAGTCTTCGATAGGCTAGCACCAATAACAGTCTCTCCTCAAAGTAGGGGGCATGAAGAAGCTTATCCAACAACGGAGGTGATCTCATCCGCAAGACATGCTCGACGTCGCCACTGGCGCCGAGTGAGGAAGGCTGGGGGCAACTCCCCATCTGGGATAACTCCGCCAACTCCAACGGTGGGGATCGATGCTGCTGTTCCAACCGGGAACAGCTTTGAATTGCTGAACACGGTGCGCAGAAACTCTCCTACCGCTGTACTAAAAAGATCCCCTCCTCCGGTGGAAAATGTTGCCGAAGCCAAGCCAGAATAGTCCTCTCAGCGGCTGTCCTCTAAAATCTACAAGGTCTGGCGCCAAGTCCAAGACTCGGTGATTGATCGAAATTTCTCCCGCCAGCAGAAGAAGCTGAAGGTCCGGCAGGAAGAAAACCGTCCTGTTAAGCCACAAAAGATGACGACTACTTGGGTGCTCACGACAGCGGCCCCCTCAACGTCAATCACTCAGAAAAGAAGGAGGCCAGAGAAAGCCCCAGTAAATATGGCAGACCACAAAGACGCTAAGCCCAAACGCCCCAAGTCTGGGGGCATGGTGGTGCACACCGTATACATGGCTTCTGGAAAGGAGGAAAGTCGTGCTTCGACGGGTCACCGATCGCTCACCCGATCCGTGATGAAAACCTAGGAGCAGCAACAGAAGCTTCAGGAGATGATGATTGCAATGGCCGCACTCACCGGGCCAAAAGAAAGCCCGGAGGCATCATCAGAGCAGCGTCACGAACAAGAAACTGATGCTGACTTCTTACGCAGAGTCCTCGAAAAGAAGGACAAAGAAGCTGCAGAGCAAGCGGCTAACATAAAACAAATGGCGCTTCTCTTCCAAGATATGGTAGGGATGATGATCCAGCAAGATCCTCCGGCTGAAGATCCTCCGATTTTCCTTGAAGATGACAAAGGAAAGACATCGAATCCTCCTCCGGCTCTTTCAGCAGCCAAGGAAGAAACCATTTCCAAGGCCGCACTGGATGACCATATAGCTCAGCAAATACGAGCTCACCAGGAAAATGAAGCGGCTGGGCAAATTGCTAGAACCGGACGACCCTACCTGGGCTGGTATGACCAAATTAGTTACCCGCCAGGATATACGATCCCTAAGTTCCACGTATATAAGGGGACGGGAAATCCACATCAGCATGTCGCTCAATTCAGAACTTTATGCGGCAACACGGGAGGCGACGACAAACTGTTGCTTCGCCAATTCGTAGGCAGTTTAGCAGAAACAGCCTTTGAATGGTATTCGGAGCTACCTAACGGCTCTGTTAAAACATTTGCGGAGATGGAGCTACTGTTTACACAAAGATTCGCGAGTGCTAGTGGACGCACCCCGATAACAGCACTGATCAATGCCAGGATAAGGCCAGGCGAAACGTGGGTCCAGTATGCGATACGGTGGCGTAATCTATGGTCAAAGTGCGAACAACGCATAGAAGAAGCTCCTGCCGTGGGCATGTTCGTGGGTACTCTCGACCCTCAAGCGACCATCTCGCAATTCATGATGTTCTTCAAGCCAACTACTTTCCAAGCCTTGATTGACAAGTTGGCCTAAATGGATCAGTGTAAGTGCACGGCGGCGCCCCGGCCGTCAACCCGACGGCCAAATGCGGAAGCGGTGAAAAACTTTAATTTTGCGGACTTAGCAAACCGGCACCACCGCGCACTAGACTCCGGATCGGGCCATTAAACTAGATCTAGCTAACTACAAGACGGGTTAGAGATATACCGAGTGATCCGAGTCCTCCGGTCTTCTCGTCGTCGTCCCGATCTCCCGCGGAATGTCCGGTCTCCATCTCCTCGCCGGAAGGGCACCACGTCGCCTGCATCTTTTACGGGCTCCCGCCTCTATACCGAGGCAACTCGGGCGCGAAGTTGGCTGCCCGACGCGTCCAAGATTTGCTGTAGAATAGTGTAGCAAGCGGGTCTCTTTGGGGTTTATGAGGTTGCCAAGTTGGAGGAATTTGTCCACATTAATTTTCATGGAGGCTTGATGAAAAATGGAGCATGCTGTGGAAAAGAGGAGCTCGGCCAAAAGTCATTTTGTGCTCACTGGAAATATGTGTGTGGAGTTCCATTAATTTTAAAACCATGCAAAGGAAATTAACCTTTACAAAACAACAGCGCACACACACACACTACAAAGAGGGGGGGCCCACCAAATTGCAAGCAACATATTCACACACAAATAAAAACCACCCCCTTCACCCATTAACAGTGGCCGGCCCCTTCAATTCCAGGTGGGGAAAAAATCATGGAAAATCTCAAGTGCAAAGAGAATTGATAAAGATAAGGTCACACCAAAAATCTTTTCTCAACAAATCAAAGCACCATCAAATTAATGCAAAGGAGGTGACAAGAAAAGGATCTCATCATTATGAAGCCACACTCAAGCAAAGAAACCCCTCACAAAATGTTAATTGCAAACTTGCAATTAACACCCTCCAACGAAAAGTCCGACCGGGAAGGAAAAAGAGAAAACCGGCCGGAACGGAATGCAAACTGGCAACCCCAGAAAACCGATCCCGTAATAAATTACAGGAAAACCCCACTACTGCAAATACATGCCCGCATTTGTATTCCCACTGAACACAAATGCAAAGAGACAAAACTACACTATTTAATACTAGAATCCGGTTTAAACCAAAACCGGCTAGCAAAATCCGTCCGATCACGATCCGTGCAATACCGCACGTATCTGATCGAACCCTGCCATATCTCCATACGGCCTCTACAGCGTTTCGCCCGAAGGCTTGAGTAACTGAATGTGTGGTGGACTCTAAAGACTCGTCAATACTATGGCTGTGGATTTAACCACTAGCACGTCAGAGGTATAAGCCAATACGTAACGGGCCACCAGCTATTGACTAAAAGGGACGTCGATGAGCGAACTCATCCTGACACCCTACCGAGCCTATCAGTGACAATATCCGTACAGTCCGGTCCGTTCGTGTAAGAGCATCGCATGTCGGGCCTAGGGGTGGGTAAAAGTCAGACCCCCAAAAGCGGTACAAGTCGTGTCGGAGTGTAGCCCAGAACACCCTGAGATACTACTGGAATACCTACCAGTAAATCTCCTGCCTTGGCCAAGGACTTCGTGTAATGGCTCTCCTAGACACAGCGCGACCTCACCCCCAATACCGGGAGAGACGAACCCCTGAAGATCCGCTCACTGCCTCCATGTGGCTCGGGACTGTACCCAACTAAAACCTGTTTGCACGACTCCTTTGAGCCGTGGTAGGGTAGTAATCAAAGCACAGTGGGAACTCATACGAGACAAATGACGATCCCCAGGTCGATGAACTAACCTGTACACATGTCACCAGGGAACTGCTATCTGACGTCAGGTATAAGACCAACTAGCAGGTTCCCGGCGAGTCCTGTCCGGTGTACTCATAACCCAATGAGCACCTGTATACATCTTAGGTGAACCAACTGACACCAGTGGCTTGTGAGACCGGCCACCGCCCCTCGTCGGGGTCTCGACTGTATACACTAGTCTACTCTGGAGAATCGATGCCCTGTCTCGAAACTCCCACGACTAGGGACCTTTTAAGGATGTGCTTATAGACTCCAGCTCTCACTTATATGATCACCCTCATACTGCTGGCAGCCAAGCAAGAATCCTAGGGGCTCTATCAACGTGCAATAGTGACCTGTCAGGTCACCTAAAGCAGTACACGATGATAAAGGTAAACCAGATAGCGTACTATCATCTCGAGTAAGACTGTCTTCCCGGGATAGGTCCTCCCTCAATCATTGTAATCACGTGCCTGTGACCCAATAATTGACTCTGAGGGCACTATCTCCAACAATCTCCCACTTGCACTCAAGGCTAATTATTGCGATGTCGCATACTCACAGCCCGTGTGATACCGAACACCCAACTCCTCTACTAGTCAGTCTCACAAAAACCGTTTGTGAAACTATTGCGTTCGAGGAATGGCCTCAGTGAGTGGATCCGCCTTGATGTTTCTTTCTATGTCTCTCTATATCTCAAGTTCGCGGAGAAAAACATCTCCCGAAATGAGCAATACCTGTCTTAGAATGTCTGGATGTCTGATGGGACCGAGCTCATCAATGAACTCCAAATCCAAACTTCTTAGACTGTATCGTCAACTGAACTTAATCAGTATCCTGCGCCATGCCACCCTCAGTATTCCCTTGGACCACCTGTCCAAAATACTGCCCATCGTCAGAAGGATAAATATAACTCTGACAACCTCCTTGTCGTCCATGTCACCTTGGAAGCCTGGAATGATAACTGCCTCCCGAATGAGGCTGTCGTTATCATATCCCTAGAACATCCACTTATGTTCTAAAACTGCTTCCGATTGCTTCCCCAGGATTGGATCAATATCAACTTATTGCATCTACTGCAAGAACAACATCTGCTGTGGTACTTGACATCTCATGATTGACTCAATTGCCTAAGCAAGTGATCTGCCAATCATGCGTATCCCTCTCCCCTTTAGTCTGTAAGACACCTTTAGAGAGGGTGACTCCATTACCTACAGGTACACCACCATGCCAGGAGTCGTCCATTCTAAATACTCATAGAATGCTGTCAAGGTACCCAGAATAGGAAACCACCCAAATCTAGATCTAAAACCATAGATCTAGTAACCAGTATGTCTGATATAATGTCCAAGTCCTTTGTGGAGAAACCACTGTGTGACGACAAAAGTATAACCGATCGTAGTATAGGAATATCACTTCCTACTACCTTCTCAACAGATCCATCCCCTGTTCTGATGACGTCAAACCTATGACTGTCACATCAGAAATGGATGATCTATCTCCGCTACATCTGCTTTAGTCTATAGACATAAGCCTGATGTCCACCAATGCTTCCGCTGCTCCCACTGACTACGACAACCCACTGCCAGAGTCATATAGACGTGCACTTCTAAAACTAGTTTAGAACGACGCTATACTCATCCTCCTGCCGGGTCTCGCAGCCTGGAACAACAACAATGGCAAGTGTGGGTAAACAAGAACTTCCCTGTCACCGTCCTTGAGGCTACCGGAGTACCTCTCGGGTGCCTGAAGTTACCCACCTCATCTGCGGAGTGGCCAATGGAATGTCAAATCAGATTGAATCTTTAGGTTCCTTATCAAATCTTCAGTAATCGTTTGCGGTTCTGGAATCACTTCCAGTTCTACCATACTCCCACTACTGTTTTCTGAAAAAAATCCATTTCTTTTAAAATTGTGGCGAGTGAAGAACAATATCACTATTGATCTTCCAGATGGTAGAAAATCAACCCTCGTCATAGCCTGGGTCAACCCACAAGCAGCCATTACAGAAACGTGCCTTTGAGTTATCCAGTGTCTGGTTTTAAGCATAAGCCGGACAACTCCCCGTACCTTAACATCGTTAAGATATGAACTGTTCTATATCCAATATAGAACCAGAGGCACTGATTTAATTGAACCAGATTCAAATCATGCAGCTGTCTCCAGTGCATGTCAACTAAATGGAAGAAGGCCGATCAGCGTTACTCAACTTAGGAATGCTTCCAATTATGAGTAACCCGAAAGAGAAGCAAGTTCTCTTTATTACTATCAACTGAATACTATACACAAGTATCTACATCTTCGATCACTTTGAAGAATCCCGATACTTGCTACACCTGGTTCTCTACTCTATTCAAATACCTATAACTCCTCAAAACTTAGACCCTGTGTTTCTACGAAACACATGTCTAAGAACTAGAGAAGTTAAAAGTAAACAGAATATAGTATGAGGACCAACCCCTCTATCCTAATGGACACTGGACAACATACAATACTCTGTATGAGTCCGCTGAGTCTAACAACTCTTTCACCGTGTGTCGTAGGTTGAAAACTGTACTTATGGTTAAGAAGAATTACACCGCTGTTTAATGCTCCTTACCTAACCATCCACTGATATAGGTAAATGTCATCGACATAATATCAAAAGGTATATCTCACTCTATGAAAATAGACGTACAGATATATCAATTTGAAATTGGTGCACAACAGCGGATATTCAAAACCAAATATTTGCCGACCGGCAAACAACCCAGATGATCTCCTCAAATATCACCGATTACAACGAATCCCGATATAATGAGGATGATTACCCTATTCCCAATAACTTACTCCCACTCATCATCTGTAAAACCATACAGATGTGAAAATCAAACCTGGTAAATACATACCCTGGAGTAAATATCTAATCGGGAAATCAGTTTTCTTTTAACATTACACAGTGAAACTGAAACATTGAAATGTTTCGGTGGGGTATCCCGGTATTCTTAGTAATGTCTCTTCCATTATCCAGATTCACAACTATAACCGTATAATTCTTTGCCACCTCTCCAAATCCCTTTATATGTCTTTAGTCATTACCTTCTGCACACCCCTTAGGCCAAATGGTTTTCTTCCTTCCCTACCGTTCGGCACCAGCCTATAGTTTGGAAGAAGACTATCCAGTAAGCATAATGGGTGTACTGTCCTAATCCTAGGAGCACTCGCAATGCGAGAGAAGGTGAAGATAAAAGACAACCGAATAAACCATATTCCTATATCTCCTGGACCAGAATCCATCCCCGAACTGGAACAAGTTCCTTTCGAGTTCGTATATAACCATACGATGGAGTATCCAATAAACTGTGGATCTTCGTAGTGATACGGAGTGTCCTGGAGAAATACAAAGGTGATTTAGGATTGGCGAAGAAATACTTGGTTTGGTCGTGAATAGCAGTCGCATTTTACTTTGCCCTCTTACTAATCCCTTGCTTTGTCTTAATCTTAATACCTTCTGCACACCGTTTAGGCTAATTGGTTTTCTTCATTCCCTACCGGTCGGCACCAGCCTAAGGTTTGGAAGAAGACTATCCAATTTGCATAATAGGTGTACTACTCCTAAACCAAGGAGTACTCGCAGCCTGAGAGAAGGTGAAAAGAAAAGACAACTGAATAGTCCTATCCGTTTTCTCCAGAACCAGAAACCATCCTCGAATTCCTTCGAGTTCGTATCTAACCATACAATGGTTTTGTCCAATGGAAATGGACGTTCGCAGTAATACGGGGTGTCCTGGAGAAAAGGGTAAAAGTAGGAGTGGCAATGAGGTCTGCAACTCTGACAATCCAAAAGCCAGTGTTAAGAAGGTTCGGTCAACTTGGTCACTGAGTCATAGTCTTAGGGTCGGGTCAATGGTCGCTGTCAGAGAGAGAGAGAAAAGAAACACTCAGCGTGCACTCTATCCTAGATCAGAATGGTTATCACTTTTCCTAATCTGGAAACCTCCCACTGTACCTCAAATTCTCCTCCAAACCTGAAAGAAGAATTAGTCGGGGTCACCCGAGGAGTAAACCAACTCATCAGTGGGAATCGGGATCCAACTCTCATCGCATGATAACGTGACGGAATCCGCTCACGGTATCACACTCCAGAAGGTATGCGCATATCTGGCAAGTTTCAGTACTTTTGAAACTCCCGATGTGATTTCTGCCCCATGCTCTTATGACCTTGACGAAGGCCAACAAATCATAAGTCACATGTCAAGTTCTACCCGTCATTCTCCAGGTTGATTTGAACCCACCCGCACTAGCCCTTGATGAAGGCCAACAAGGCTTTACGACTGTCCCAAACCAACGCATCTATCTATGCTGCAGAAAGGCAACAAGCAGCTACCATACACTATGCCTTGACGAAGGCCAACAAACATAGCATGAATACTACGTGCTACCCGTCTGAAACGACGGAGGGCTACGAATGGTTTCTGGCGAAAACCTTTAACGTAAAGAACTTGATATCGTTGAAGGAACGGATAGCTTTTTGAAAATATAGTGACGAAAACCTTTGCTAAAGAGGTCACTCCCGGTGAAGGGATCTCGGCTCTTTCCCCGTAGAATGAGGTGCAGGATATCCCAACTGAATACCACGATGCAAAGCAAAAGTAATCGGCTATAGTGAAGTTAATGCTCTGACGCAAACTTCTGTCCAAGGGGTCACTCCCGGTGAAGGGATCTCGGCCCTTGCCTCGTCGACTGAGGAGCAGGATATTCCAAATGAATACCACGATGCAAAACAAAAGTGAACGTCCTTGCAATAACAGCCTTTTGAAAAGTGTTCCAACAACATCAGAATAGGTTTGTTTAACTTGCATTGATCCGAATCAACGCAGTCCCATCATTGATCACACCACAAAGAACGAAAATATACTGACGTACGTATATGCCATCCGCATTCGCCACTGGGTCCCGTCATCACCCGTTAGGTTAGCTAACTAACGGCAGAGCGGGGACTGGACTAGCGCGGATGAAAAACATATACAACATCTACTAATATATATACCAATATATTATATTTCGCTCAAGGCGTGATAAAAAATGCAACATCACAGAAATGTACAGCATCACAGAACAATACAGATATCTGGGATCCCCGGGTTTCACAGAGCCACTACTGAAACCCGACGTTCCCCTGGTCGTGTGGATAGCCTGTGCAATGAAATCCTAGACCCCTACGGGCGCGGCAAGTTACCCGCCAAAACCTGAAGCGAGGCAGCCCCCTTCAGCGCCGTGAATGGACCACCCAGCACTTCACGGAATCCGGTAACTTGGGCACCCCTCTTGGGTCAACCTGTACCCCCTACGAGTGCGGCGAATAGCCCGCCAATCCTAGAGTGAAGCCCCCTCCGTCTCAATGCCATGAGATGCGGGCTTGTTGCCTTCCAGAACCCGACTATCCGTGCACTCCTCCGCGGGGTAATCCTAGTACAGAAAGTAAAATATACATACACCGGGTACATCGACCGCAACCTGGCCGTGCCCCAAAATAATAATACAATCAGGCAGTGACGGCAGTCCACATGTCGGACGCTCGCCTCGCAATATCAAATGTACATAATACAACAGAAACTGTACTAGCATTGCATCCAGGCTGTCCCCCACGACCGATCCGCAACATCACAGCAAAATCACAAAACATCAACGTGAAAGTCACGTTCGCAAATCCGTCTAACCGGGCTATAGCAGTTAGACCGGATTTACCGATCGAGTGACATTCACGGTCGCAGATATAATGTAAATACTGTGAAAAATGTGTTTGAAATATCCGATGATCAAAAATTAACAAGTGGGCCCCCAATCAAATACAGCAGCACTCACAGAAATTCTGGGCCCAAGTTTAATATTCCAAAACCCCCAAAATTAACCCAGAAGCCCACTGGAAAAACCTGGCCCATTGATCCTTTCATGTTGCGGCGGAACCGCGGCCCAAAGTGGGTATTGGCCGCGGTTCCGCGCTCTTGATGAAAGATCAATGACTCGGATTTCTGCAGTAGTCTTAGGTTTTCAAGTACATCACATTTTTGCAACCTGAAAAATTTTTTCGACACTAAAAATTTCCAACAGAAAACTGATGTGATCAAAATACGGGTTTTGGAACATTTGATCGATCGGAACTAAAAAACACATTACACAAAGCTAGACTAAGTTAATGGCGAGGCTCTGATACCACTGTAAGTGCACGGCGGCGCCCCGGCCGTCAACCCGACGGCCAAATGCGGAAGCGGTGAAAAACTTTAATTTTGCGGACTTAGCAAACCGGCACCACCGCGCACTAGACTCCGGATCGGGCCATTAAACTAGATCTAGCTAACTACAAGACGGGTTAGAGATGTACCGAGTGATCCAAGTCCTCCGGTCTTCTCGTCGTCGTCCCGATCTCCTGCGGAATGTCCGGTCTCCATCTCCTCGCCGGAAGGGCACCACGTCGCCTGCATCTTTTACGGGCTCCCGCCTCTATACCGAGGCAACTCGGGCGCGAAGTTGGCTGCCCGACGCGTCCAAGATTTGCTGTAGAATAGTGTAGCAAGCGGGTCTCTTTGGGGTTTATGACGTTGCCAAGTTGAGGAATTTGTCCACATTAATTTTCATGGAGGCTTGATGAAAAATGGAGCATGCTGTGGAAAAGAGGAGCTCGGCCAAAAGTCATTTTGTGCTCACTGGAAATATGTGTGTGGAGTTCCATTAATTTTAAAACCATGCAAAGGAAATTAACCTTTACAAAACAACAGCGCACACACACACACTACAAAGAGGGGGGGCCCACCAAATTGCAAGCAACATATTCACACACAAATAAAAACCACCCCCTTCACCCATTAACAGTGTCCGGCCCCTTCAATTCCAGGTGGGGAAAAAATCATGGAAAATCTCAAGTGCAAAGAGAATTGATAAAGATAAGGTCACACCAAAAATCTTTTCTCAACAAATCAAAGCACCATCAAATTAATGCAAAGGAGGTGACAAGAAAAGGATCTCATCATTATGAAGCCACACTCAAGCAAAGAAACCCCTCACAAAATGTTAATTGCAAACTTGCAATTAACACCCTCCAACGAAAAGTCCGACCGGGAAGGAAAAAGAGAAAACCGGCCGGAACGGAATGCAAACTGGCAACCCCAGAAAACCGATCCCGTAATAAATTACAGGAAAACCCCACTACTGCAAATACATGCCCGCATTTGTATTCCCACTGAACACAAATGCAAAGAGACAAAACTACACTATTTAATACTAGAATCCGGTTTAAACCAAAACCGGCTAGCAAAATCCGTCCGATCACGATCCGTGCAATACCGCACGTATCTGATCGAACCCTGCCATATCTCCATACGACCTCTACAGCGTTTCGCTCGAAGGCTTGAGTAACTGAATGTGTGGTGGACTCTAAAGACTCGTCAATACTATGGCTGTGGATTTAACCACTAGCACGTCAGAGGTATAAGCCAATACGTAACGGGCCACCAGCTATTGACTAAAAGGGACGTCGATGAGCGAACTCATCCTGACACCCTACCGAGCCTGTCAGTGACAATATCCATACAGTCCGGTCCGTTCGTCTATGAGCATCGCATGTCGGGCCTAGGGGGTGGGTAAAAGTCAGACCCCCAAAAGCGGTACAAGTCGTGTCGGAGTGTAGCCCAGAACACCCTGAGATACTACTGGAATACCTACTAGTAAATCTCCTGCCTTGGCCAAGGACTTCGTGTAATGGCTCTCCTAGACACAGCGCGACCTCACCCCCAATACCGGGAGAGACGAACCCCTGAAGATCCGCTCACTGCCTCCATGTGGCTCGGGACTGTACCCAACTAAAACCTGTTTGCACGACTCCTTTGAGCCGTGGTAGGGTAGTAATCAAAGCACAGTGGGAACTCACACGAGACAAATGACGATCCCCAGGTCGATGAACTAACCTGTACACATGTCACCAGGGAACTGCTATCTGACGTCAGGTATAAGACCAACTAGCAGGTTCCCGGCGAGTCCTGTCCGGTGTACTCATAACCCAATGAGCACCTGTATACATCTTAGGTGAACCAACTGACACCAGTGGCTTGTGAGACCGGCCACCGCCCCTCGTCGGGGTCTCGACTGTATACACTAGTCTACTCTGGAGAATCGATGCCCTGTCTCGAAACTCCCACGACTAGGGACCTTTTAAGGATGTGCTTATAGACTCCAGCTCTCACTTATATGATCGCCCTCATACTGCTGGCAGCCAAGCAAGAATCCTAGGGGCTCTATCAACGTGCAATAGTGACCTGTCAGGTCACCTAAAGCAGTACACGATGATAAAGGTAAACCAGATAGCGTACTATCATCTCGAGTAAGACTGTCTTCCCGGGATAGGTCCTCCCTCAATCATTGTAATCACGTGCCTGTGACCCAATAATTGACTCTGAGGGCACTATCTCCAACAATCAGATGGATCATAGATCATCTCCTTCAAAGACGGACCCTCGGAATGAAAAGGGGAAAGGGGAAGCAACTTTCGTCGCTAATACTCAACAACAGTCGAGCAACTTAAAGCCGGTTGTCCGTCAAAACAATATGCGTCCACGCCCATCCCTCGAGGAGAGACGGGGACGTCCTTACTCGTTTCCTCAGGATAAAACGAGAAGACTGTTCGAGCTGGCAGTGCGCAACAGACTCATCAATCTGCCGAACCCAAAACGTCCGTTGCAGCCAGGCGATTTCAACAATCCCAATTATTGCCCTTACCACCAAATGGTAAGCCACCCGATCGAGAATTGTTTCGTTTTTAAGGGATGGATCGAGGATCAGTACCTACAAGGCAAGTTTGCGCTGTCTGAGAAGTGGAAAGTAAACCCACCACAACCGCACACTCCTAAGAAGACAGACACACCGGGAGCAACTTGTTCTTTTGTTGGAGAATCTTCGTGGGAGGTCGTGCTGTCAGCCAAAACCAAAAAGATGCTGAATGATCTCCAGTCATGCCCGGCGATCGGGTGGAAGAACTCGCTAGAACCCCAGATCGTCGAAGGGATGCTGAAGCCGCGCCCAACTCCAAAGATCGATGGTGAAGGCCCCAGCACTCACACCCAGCCGTCAAAATCTTCAAAGAAAAACAAGAAGAAATCCAAGAAGCCCGTGAAGCCTGGAGACAAGCGCACGGATTTGCAGAAACAGATTGAAGCGCCGGAAGAGTATAACCAGAAGGCGCGGATTCCAATCACGCTCCAAGTGTTCCTCAGCCACGTCCTCGTGGACGAAAATGATGGAGAAGACTCATCAGATGAATCTGAGGACTACGTAGCAAGTTGTCATGTGATCTTTCACTCATTGATAGATGATAAAGAGGCTCCTTGCACCGAGAAACCAGGGGTGGGTCCTGAACCAGAACTTCTGTGGCCATCAGACGAGATGATCGATGCCTTCCTGAACGAAGCCCGTCTTAAAAGCAAAGCTGATCGAGAGCGTGAGATGGCCATATTCGAGAAAGCCAAACGCCGGCGACTAGATGAAAGGGTCGAAACACTCCCACCGGATCAAAGTACATCCGCCACAAATAAAAGCAGGTTCAAGATGAGGAAAAGATTCGCCAAAGCCATATCGATGGGAATGAAGCTCCCCTCTTTCAGAGGAAATTCTCCCACCGATATATATCTTAATGAAGAGGACATGCATCTTAACTTCTGCTTATATCATCAGAAGATTGCACACCCTACTGAAGAATGCAATGCCTTTAAAAACTGGTGGCAGGGATACGTTGCTCACCGACAGCTGATTAGTGTAGGTTTTTAAGATCAAAAATATTTTTTTTACCGCAATCAAGAACGGCGTCGCATGAAGCTAGCCGGTGAATACGGGTCGATCCACTGGGATGTGTAATTTTCCTACGTGTTCTTACGAGTTGATTCCAATGGTTGTTTGGTTTTGTTGATTGATTCTAACAATTAAGTTGTACGAAGGTTAAGGAACTTGCTAGGGTTAGGTCTAAAGTAGGGTTTGATAAGATTAATATTAACACCTCTTTCAATGCCCTCTATTAAATCTTTTTAGAAGTTATAACAATTATTAGTAAAGGGGATTAGGATGATTGGGAAGAAACGAAGTTTCTTCCCAATCATCCTTGTTCTTCCTTTCCTACTAATTGCTATAACCTTCATGGAAGTCATGCATGTCCGGTCCTTTATACTACGGTTTCATCGTTACCTCATGGGTAAGGTGCCGTAGGGAGCGGATCATGCATGCGTGCATGAAGTTCTAGTTGTTACAAGTTATTGGGCTTGAAAGAGATGAGAGATATTCATCTCTCAACCCCTCCCTTATTCCTAACCCTAACAAGCGAGGAAATTACTCGCTCATTAGGGGATCTTTTAAAAATAACATTTTAAAATTCACTTACCTACTGTAGTTTAAGAAAGACTACACTAGATTAAACTAGGGCAATGGTATGATTTATCTAAGGCAAGAATTTAAATTAGAGAGCTAGGGCAATAAATTAATTTTAAACTAAGGCAAAAAATTAAAAGGAACTTACAAGAAGATGATGCTCTTCAATCCTCAAAAGATCTGAATTTTTATTAATTAAAAAGAGGCATCCCTATTACAGTATTTTGATTACAATTTTATAGGGAAACAGGGAAATTTAGGGTTACGGGATTCGCGCATGTGCGATTACAAAAATACCCCCGTAAAATCCCAACCTTCGCACCGACACAAAAATTCTGCGCCGACATGTGCACTAAATGGCCGCGGAACCGCGGCATATGTGGGGGTGGGGCCGCGGTTCCGCGGCCCTTTGATGAGATCACTGAGTGAAACTTTCTGTGCTGCTTTTTGATGTCTTGTTCTCTTTATTTCTTCAGTACTTTTCTCCATTTGGATTCTAGATCTTCTCCAGATCTTTTAGTGAAACTTGTAGTGGTCTTTTAACTGTTTCCTTTGACATTTCGGACCATGCGTTGCCTTGTACACTTGTGAATTGTTCTTCGTCTAGGCTTGACTAGGGTCCTTCTACTTGTTGGTCAAAAGTCCGTCTTTTGTATCATCTTTTGTCTTTTTCACTGTTTTCGCTCCAAGAACCTGTATCCTGTAATATGCAGCAGTCATGCGTCAAAAAGCACCTGTTTATTTATAAAACGAATAAGAATAGGGAATGTAAAATGCAATATTATGATCTGAACAAATACCCCCAAACTTATCTTTTGCTCGTCCTCGAGCGAACTTATTATTTTATTCTCGATGAAACCTAACCGCACATTCGCAGGGAAACGCGATTGCACTGAGCACGTGCAACTGTTAGTGTATATGCCCTAGAGGCCATTACTGTATCATACTAGTTTGTATATTACTTAATGGAAGCTTGGGATATTCACCTTGTATAAACAATCTTGCTCAATATAGTAGTATGCTACTTGGTTTGTTTCTACTTCAATGTGTACATGTGTTTATTTTTGTATATCACCTATACACATTAGTGGAGCCCTTAGGATCTTTGCTTGATTACCAGCGTTGTGATGGCAGTCACACTAGTGGGGGCTGGGTTATCTATAAGCACATCCTTATACAGGTCCCTAGTCGCAGGACTATCGAGACAGGGCATCGATACTCCGGAGTAGACTAGCGTATGCGCTTCTCATCCCAGTGTGGGAGATGGTCTGTCCCACAGCCATCAGTACGTCGTACTGGAGATAGTATACGGGTGCTCGTTAGGTTACGAGTACACTGGACAGGACTCGTCGGGAACTGACCGGTTGGTATTATACCTATCGTCAGTTATCAGTTCCCAGGTGACATGAGTACAGCTTAGTCTGCTGACTTGACACTGTCACTTCGCCTCGAGTGTGTTCCCACTGTACTTTGATTACTACCCTACCACGGCTCAAAGGAGTCGTGCAAACAGGTAGTGGTTGGGTACAGTCCCGAAGCACTTGGAGGCAGTGATGGTTAGACAGGATTCGTCTCTCCCGGTATTGGGGGTTGACATCGCGCTGTGTCTAGGAGAGCCATTACACGAGTAGTCCCTGGCCAGGGCAATCGAGATGTACTGGTAGGCTTCCAGTGTTATCTCAGGGTGTTTTGGGCTTCACTCCGACACGACTTGTACCGCTATTAGGGGACTGACGTTTACCGCCCCTTAGGCCCGCCATGCGATGTATCAGACGAACAGACCGGACTGTACGGAGATTGTCACATTCAGGCTCAGTAAGAGTTCAGATGGGTTTCACCTCGTCAGTCTTCTTGTCGGTATCTACCTGGGGACCGTTACGCACAGCTAGTGCCGCTTGCGGTCTGTGGTTAAACCCACTGCCAGCGTAGTGTCGAGTCTTTAGAGTCCCACACAGAGAGCTATTCTCCTTTAGGCAAAAGAGTAGAGGTCGCATGGTTTTGCGACAGGTCGCATGGTTTTGCGACAGGGTTCGGTCACATCCGTGCACTTATGCACGTACAGTGTCCGGACAGTTAACACTAGCGGGCTTTGGTTTAAGCCAGATCTTAGTGTACGTATTGGGATTGGATTTATCCAGTATGTATTCGTGTTCCTCGGAACGCGGATGCGGGTGTGTATGCACAGTTGACGGAGAGACAGAGGATTCTCATTAGGGTTGTTGACCGTTGACTGTTGACTATTGACTTTTTGCTCAACCCTAATGAGAATATGATATATGATTAACAATAATATTAATTAAGTATTGTGGTGACATGGTTGATGAGGGGTTGACTTTGTTGACTTGTTGACTTTGTTGACCGGTTGACTAGGTTGGACTAGTTGACCATCATGATGATAATGGCTATCATTTCATGGCAAAGACTTTTTACTTGCTTGTTTCTCTTGTGAGAAATGAGTGCATGAAATGATATGGCTATTGTAGCTTAAACCATTTACACAATACTTGATTACTATTTTGTGATGATGGTTATGGATTATGAGAGCCAAGAGAGAAAAGTCTTCTATCATTCTATGATTCTCACTCTCTCTCTTGTTCTTGAGCTCTCATCTCCTTCCTTTTGCTCTCCCTCTCTTAGTCTATGGTTCACTTGTCTCATGTGTTGAGAATCAAGAACCATAGAGAAAATCTCAACACACTCTTCTCTACTCACTCTAGTTCACAAGATTTGGCAAACTAAGTGAACTAGTTTCTTCAAAGACCGAAGAAGAAGCCAAAGGTAGAAGCTTTCGAGGTGGATCTATCTTCGGCGCAAGGAGACGACGGAGTGAAGCCGATCCGGACGACCATCGAGAGTCAAAGAAGAAGGAGTTCAAGAAAGAAAGGTATAACCCCCTAACCGAGTAGTTAACAACTCCTAGTTAGGTTGTTAGTTAGATGTTTAACAAAGATCCGGTTTTGAGTCCATGTTACCACCCCTAGAAAAATTGTTTTTCACCAAATTTCGCATGCCCGAAAGTACCGGGAGAGGTAGCATGGACTTACAGTGGTATCAGAGCCTAGTTAAACTCTATCTAACATGTTAGCAAAGTAGCTAGAAGATCGATCAAAGAAAAGTCGCAAAACGAACCCAAAACTGTCAAGTTTCTGCCGAAATTTTTTCTGTTCAAAAAATGATAAATCTTATCTTAAAAATCGGCTCAGGCTTTTGTGTGAACACCCAAGAAATTTCGTCCCCTGAATCGTTCAATGTGCCGCGGAAACGCGGCGGGAGCATGCTCCCGCCGCGGTTCCGCGGCCGAGTTAACTCGGTCGGGGAAAATTCTTCTTGCAGAGTGCTTATGGGGTTGTTTTGGGATTTTTGGAATATGTTTTTTCTGCCCAGATTTTCCAGAACGAAAATTTTGTATTTGGGGCCTATAAATCCGTATTTTTGATCGAACTTCTAAAAGACTTAAGCTGACGGTTTTTTCTGTGATGTGATATTTGTATTGAACGTCTACTAATCGCTATATGTCGATTAGTGGGGGTTATACAAATCTGTGATCTGTAATGTCAATGGAATGTGTATATGAATTCATTGGATTGTCGCGGGTGAATAGCCGGGGGTTGTGAGATGAGAGTTTTCTTTTCTTTCAATTCATGTAAATTTGTAAATTGATGTAATAATTATTTGTATGGCCGCACAACCGGGTCGGGGTTGTAGCCGTCATTGTATAATTTCTTTTTACTGTTTTTGCTCCTATGATAGACCCATGGAGGGGGTGCACAAACTACCGAGTATGCCGAAGTGCCGAGTGGCCTACTCACGGGGTTGGGGGAGGTTGCTTCGCTTCGGGTACTTGGCGGGTAGTTTGCCGCACCCGTAGGGGTCTTGGGTGGGGTATTGGCTATTCACCGCGACCGTGTAATCTGCTTTTCGTTATAGGCTCATACGAATTGCAGCTTCCTAGTATATCCAATGTGTTCATCTGTGATCTGAAATGCCTATCATTGCAATATATCTATATATGATATTATTTAGGTGTTGCTTATGTTTTACAGCCGCGCTAGCCCAGCCCCCGCTCTGTCGTTAGTTAAGTAACCTAACGGGTAATGACGGGGCCCCGTGGCGAAAGCGAATGGCATAAGCGTACGTCATATTTTGGTTGTTTTCTGCAATGGTAGGATTAAATGATGGGACGCATTAAAAGAACTAATGCAAGAATATCGTGCATTAAAAGAACTAATGCAAGAAAATAAACCATGTAAAAGTCGTTGGAACACTTTCGAAAAACCACTCGGTTCTTTTCAAAACAAACTTTTAAAATGCGGAGTTTGAGCCACTCCTTTTAAAAGCTATCTCGTTCCATCGACTATATCAAGTTCACTACGTTCACGGTTTTGCCAAAACCATCCGTAGCCCTCCATCATTTCAGTTAAATATTCGGTAGTATTCAAGCTATGTATTTTGACCTCACGCCAAGGCATAGTGATTGGTAGCTGCCGGATATTTATCTGTTGCATAGATAGAATGCGTTGGTTTGAGACAGTCGTACTGCCATTTTGGCCTACGTCAAGGGTATGTACGGGTGGGTTCAAATTAACCTGGATAACGATGGGAAGAACTTGACATGTGACTTATGACATTTTGACCTCACGCCAAGGTCATAAGAGCATGGGCAAAAATCCACATCGGGAGTTTCATAAGTACTGAAACTTGCTAGCGTTGCATACCATTTGGAGTGTGATGATTCTGGTAGGATTCCTTCAGTTTCGTCACGCGATGATATTTGGATCCCGATCCTACTGTGAGTATATGCTACTCCTCGGGAAATTTCTCACTTAACGATCAATGCTATAAACCAAGTAGGTGTCTAGAAAGGTGTTAGCGGGGCTACGCTCCCAGGGAAAAGAGGTTCTTGAATTAAGGAACTTCGCGAAAGCGTTGGAAAACCTCCCTCGAAGTACCGACACCAGCCTGGCCGAACAGTTAAGCAAGTATTGTACGGTGAGATTGATCCTGACTAATTCTTCCTTTTTGGTTTGAGGAGGGATTCGAGAAACAGTGGGAGCCATCCTGTTTAGACAAACTAAAACCACTCTAAACTTGCAAGAGCATCATGCTGAGTGTTTCTTCTTCTCTCTCCTAATTGCAGCGACCAATCGACATGACTGGACTTAAGTTACTTCTAGATAAAAACATACTGACAGGGCCAAACTACAAAGATTGGCTCAGGAATGTCAAAATGGCAATCACTTACGACAAGCTGGGGTATCTTCTTACCACCAAAGCTCTCCCTGTCCCAAGTCCCACCTCCAGCGTCGCGGATAAGGAAATCCGTAAGACCTGGGAGATAGATAGCGTGAAGGCCAAGTGCCTCGTACTTGCCTCGATGGACAACGAACATCAGAGGAGGCACGAGAATATGGACCTTGAATCATATTTCTCCATACAAAAGAACTGTATGGAGAGCAATCTCGTATCGCAAGATACGAAGTGTTGAAGAAGTTATTTTCGGCAAGGTTGGCCATCGGATCATCGGTAGCGGAACACGTGCTTAAGATGATTGGCTTCATTGAGGAGCTCGCGGAACTTGGAACCACGTTGGAGAATGAGCTCTATACTGACTTGATTCTCCAGTCCCTTCTTTCCACTTACACCCAGTTTATACTGAACTTCAACTTACAAGAAAAAGAAGTTGAACTTTCAGAACTCCTCAACATGCTGAGGAGTGCAGAGGGTACCCTACAGAAAGGTAGGGAAACATCCACTTTGTTTGTAGGAGGATCTTCCTCTTCTAGGTCCAAGGCGAAAGCCAAGGGAAAGAAGAAGAAAGCCTTCGCCAAACCAAGGGGCGGTGTTAGTAAAGTGGATACGAAGGGAAAAGCAAAGGCAACAAAGAAAGCGGGGCAGCTTGTGGATAAAGAAGAATGCTTCTATTGTCATAAGAAGGGTCACTGGAAGAATGATTGCAGGGCTTGGAAAGCCAGGACACAGGAATTGAAGCAGGTTGCGGCTTCAGCTTCAGGTGTATATGTTATTGAAAACTGTCTTTCAATAAACTCTACTTCCTGGGTATTGGATACCGGATCAAGATCTCATATCTGTAATTCTTTGCAGGCGTTGAGAAACTGTAGGGTTTTGAAGGCAGGTGACATGACCCTCTGAGTTGCAAACGGAGCTAGCATGGATGCTAAGGCCGTGGGGGACTATCACCTGGGAATGTCAGATGGACATGTTTTGGTTTTGCGTAATTGCTTTTTTGTACCCAACGCAACTTGTAATATCATTTCTGTATCTTTAGTTTCTAAAGAAGGTTATGAATTTGCGTTTGTAAGTAATGTTGTAAACATTCACCTTAATCAAGTTTTGATTGGGTCAGGTACACTGAGCAATGGTATATACGTATTAAACTAGCCACAGATTTTCAATGTCCAGAATACACACAAGAAAAAGTCTCCGGAAATAAATCAGACTTTCTTATGGCATTGTAGACTAGGTCACATCAATGAGAGAAGGTTGACGAAGTTACATACAGAAGGATATTTGAATCCGTTCGAATATCAATCGTATGCCACTTGTCAATCCTGTCTCAAAGGAAAGATGACAAAGACTCCGTTCACTGGACACAGAGTAAGAGCGAGCGAGCTCTTAGGACTCGTACACAGCGACGTGTGCGGTCCAATGTCTACACATGCGAGAAGCGGTTATTCTTACTTCATTACTTTTACGGATGACTTTTCAAGGTACGGTTATGTCTTCTTAATGAAACATAAGTCCGAAGCCTTTGGAAAGTTCCAGGAATATAAGAATGAAGTAGAAAAACAAACCGGCAAAAGTATCAAGATTCTAAGATCGGATCGAGGTGGAGAATACTTAAGTGCCGAGTTCCTCGATTATTTAAAAGAGAACGGAATTCTCTCTCAGCTTACTCCTCCATACACTCCACAACATAACGGTGTATCGGAGAGATGGAACCGAACCCTATTGGATATGGTACGGTCCATGATGAGTAACGCTGAGTTACCGCGATCATTCTGGGGGTATGCGCTAGAATCAGCTGCATACCTTTTGAACCGAGTTCCGACTAAGTCTGTGCCTACCACACCATATGAAATATGGAGTGGGAAGAAACCCTATCTTCAATATCTGAAGATCTGGGGATGTCCGGCTTTTGTCAAAAAGCAGCATGCAGACAAGCTCGAGGCACGCTCAGTACTGTGCACGTTTGTGGGATACCCAAAGAATTCCAGGGGGTATCTCTTCTATTACGCATAGGAACAAAAGATCATTGTTTCTCGTAATGCCCATTTTCTGGAACACCAGTTCTTAGAAAAGGAAACAAGTGGGAGCGAAATAGAACTGGAAGAAATTCCAGAACCACAGACTATTACTGAAAGCTTAGTGGAACCAGAGGGTTCAAAAGAACAGGACATTCCTACGCCGCTCCGCAGGAGTAGAAGGCAGTCTCATCTGCCCGAGAGATACTGCGGTTTTCTCATAGACGGGGATAGAGAGGATTGCATCATAGATTATGATGAGCCTAGTAGCTTCCAACAAGCCGTTCAGAGCGTCGACTCGGTAAAATGGCTGGATGCAATGCGGACCGAAATGGAGTCCATGTACACCAACAAAGTATGGACGTTGGACATTGCTCCAGACGGGGTAAAACCTGTAGGATGCAAGTGGATCTTCAAAAAGAAGATTGGTGTAGATGGACAGGTTGAGACCTATAAAGCTAGACTGGTTGCAAAGGGTTTTCGTCAAAGACCTGGTTTGGACTATGACGAGACCTTTTCTCCAGTAGCTATGCTGAAATCCATTCGGATCCTTCTTTCCATTGCTGCCTTCCACGATTATGAGATTTGGCAGATGGACGTAAAGACCGCTTTTCTAAATGGAAATTTAGAGGAGTGTGTCTATATGGACCAGCCAGAGGGTCTCATTCAGAGTGGGAGCAGCGGAAAGGTGTGCAAGTTGCTTAAGTCCATTTACGGACTAAAGCAGGCATCACGGAGTTGGAACATCTGTTTTGATTAGACGGTCAAGGAATTTGGCTTTATCAAAAATCCAGATGAACCATGCATCTATAGTAGATTTGTAGCGAGAACTGTAGTATTCCTCGTTTTATACGTGGATGACATTCTCTTAATAGGAAATGACATTCCTATGCTACAATCTGTCAAGGGGTTCTTGTCACACAGGTTCTCCATGAAAGACCTGGGTGATGCCTCATACATCCTGGGGATCCGGATCCATCGTGATAGATCCAAGAGGATAGTAGGACTTTCACAGTCCAGGTACATCGACACCATACTGAAAAGATTCAGTATGGAAGATTCCAAGCGCGGTAACCTACCGGCTTGTCACGGGATCACCCTCTCTAAAGAGATGTCTCCCAAGACTGATTTGGAGAGGGATCGCATGTCTATTATACCCTACGCTTCTGCGGTAGGCTCTATAATGTATGCGATGTTGTGTACCAGACCGGATGTTGCTTATGCACTGAGTGTGGTAAGCCGGTATCAGTCAAATCCTGGGGAGAAACACTGGATAGCAGTAAAGAACATTCTCAAGTACCTGAGAAGGACTAAGGAGATGTTCTTGGTGGCGGAAAAGACCTCCAGATCGAGGCCTTTGCTGACTCCAGCTTCCAGAGTGACAAGGATGATTCCAAGTCCATGTCGGGTTTTGTCTTTACCCTCAATGGAGGGGCGGTGTGTTGGAAGAGTTCCAAACAGGAAACCGTTGCAGACTCGACGATGGAAGCGGAATACATCGCTGCATCTGATGCCGCAAAAGAAGCTGTCTGGATAAGGAAGTTCATGAAAGAACTTCAGGTGGTTCCGTCCATTGTTGATCCAATACCTCTGTATTGCGACAACAACGGGGCTATAGCTTTAGCGAAGGAACCCAGGTCCCATCAGAGATCCAGACACATCTTGAGGCGGTATCACCTGATCAGGGAGATCGTGGATCGCCAGGAGATCGAGGTTCGGAGGGTCGCTTCAGAAGATAACACTGCAGATCCATTCACCAAGGCCTTGCCCCAGACTTAGTTCGAGCGGCTGATCGAGATGATAGGTCTTCGATACGCCAGTACATGGCCTTAGTGCAAGTGGGAGATTGTTAGTGTATATGCCCTAGAGGCCATTACTGTATCATACTAGTTTGTATATTACTTAATGGAAGCTTGGGATATTCACCTTGTATAAACAATCTTGCTCAATATAGTAGTATACTACTTGGTTTGTTTCTACTTCAATGTGTACATGTGTTTATTTTTGTATATCACCTATACACATTAGTCGAGCCCTTGGGATCTTTTCTTGATTACCAGCGTTGTGATGGCAGTCACACTAGTGGGGGTTGGGTAATCTATAAGCACATCCTTATATAGTTCCCTAGTCGCAGGACTATCGAGACAGGGCATCGATACTCCGGAGTAGACTAGCGTATGTGCTTCTCATCCCAGTATGGGAGATGGTCTGTCCCACAGCCATCAGTACGTCGTACTGGAGATAGTATACGGGTGCTCGTTAGGTTACGAGTACACTGGACAGGACTCGTCGGGAACTGACCGGTTGGTATTATACCTATCGTCAGTTATCAGTTCCCAGGTGACATGAGTATAGCTTAGTCCGCTGACTTGACACTGTCACTTCACCTCGAGTGTGTTCCCACTATACTTTGATTACTACCCTACCACGACTCAAAGGAGTCGTGCAAACAGGTAGTGGTTGGGTACAGTCCCGAAGCACTTGGAGGCAGTGACGGTTAGACAGGATTCGTCTCTCCCAGTATTGGGGGTTGACATCGCGCTGTGTCTAGGAGAGCCATTACACGAGTAGTCCCTGGCCAGGGCAATTGAGATGTACTGGTAGGCTTCCAGTGTTATCTCAGGGTGTTTTGGGCTTCACTCCGACACGACTTGTACCGCTATTAGGGAACTGACGTTTACCGCCCCCTAGGCCCGCCATGCGATGTATCAGACGAACAGACCGGACTGTACGGAGATTGTCACATTCAGGCTCAGTAGGAGTTCAGATGGGTTTCACCTCGTCAGTCTTCTTGTCGGCATCTACCTGGGGACCGTTACGCACAGCTAGTGCCGCTTGCAGTCTGTGGTTAAACCCACTGCCAGCGTAGTGTCGAGTCTTCAGAGTCCCACACAGAGAGCTATTCGCCTTTAGGCAAAAGAGTAGAGGTCGCATGGTTTTGCGACAGGTCGCATGGTTTTGCGACAGGGTTCGGTCACATCCGTGCACTTATGCACGTACAGTGTCCGGACAGTTAACACTAGCGGGCTTTGGTTTAAGCCAGATCCTAGTGTACGTATTGGGATTGGATTTATCCAGTATGTATTCGTGTTCCTCGGAACGCGGATGCGGGTGTGTATGCACAGTTGACGGAGAGACAGAGGCAGAGGATTTTCATTAGGGTTGTTGACCGTTGACTGTTGACTATTGACTTTTTGCTCAACCCTAATGAGAATATGATATATGATTAACAATAATATTAATTAAGTATTGTGGTGACATGGTTGATGAGGTGTTGACTTTGTTGACTTGTTGACTTTGTTGACCGGTTGACTAGGTTGGACTAGTTGACCATCATGATGACAATGGCTATCATTTCATGGCAAAGACTTTTTACTTGCTTGTTTCTCTTGTGAGAAATGATTGCATGAAATGATATGGCTATTGTAGCTTAAACCATTTACACAATACTTGATTACTATTTTATGATGATGGTTATGGATTATGAGAGCCAAGTGAGAAAAGTCTTCTATCATTCTATGATTCTCACTCTCTCTCTTGTTCTGGAGCTCTCATCTCCTTCCTCTTGCTCTCCCTCTCTTAGTCTATGGTTCACTTGTAGGGTTCCTAGGCACCCCAAGGAGGTCTCACAAGGCATCAACCATGCCCGTTTCAAAAAATCTAGGTGCCGAGAAACCCGACTACGGATCGTTGGCTAGAAAACTAGGCGAAAATTAAATCTAGTTAACACTTAACTAAAAGAATACGGAAATACAACCTTTGTAGATCTGGTGCTCCACCTCCATAGCTCCGCAACGAAGTCCCCTCGCTGTCCAAATGAATTCCCGGGCTCTAGCGTCGGCTTCGTCGGAGAAATGGCGAGCTAGGTCGTCGATGTCTATGCCGAAGATGATCTACGTCGAAGCATCGCAAGATCAAGCTCTCACTTCACCAAGTCATGAAACTTGTGAAGAAAACACACTCTACTACTTGGCAAGAGGTAGAGGATGAAGAAATAGGAAGTGGGTTCTCTTTAGATTTGGATTTCTCACTCATTTGCTCAAGTTGCCATTTTTGAAGAAGCTTTCTTCTTGAAGAAGAAGAAGAAGAAGATGATAAATCTTATGATAAGTTAATTCAAAATAGAAAATAAATTGAACACTTATCATGTGGCAACCATGGTCAAGTGTAGAGAATAAATCATGGTTAGAAGGAGTGGTTAGGGTTAAGCATGAAGACAAAATGGTCACTAAGTCAAAGCTTCATGAACTTTCAATGTAAAACAAAACTAGCAACCATTTTCTTTTCTTTTGCCATTTCTTTTCCAAAATAAAACAAATGAAATAAATAAATGAAAAAGAAAATCCTAACCAATACACAACCATGGTTTAATCTTTACACAAACCCTAAAGAGCATGTATCATCAAACATGATACAATCAAGTGCATAAAAAGTATATCACATATACAATGTGCACATCTGAGCGAGAAAATCCATTTAAAGTGAACCGATACTAGTTAATGCAAAGTAATATATCAAATATATAATTATGCATTAAATCATTAAATCAACACTTGATTTAATGATCCGGTCATATCGCATATAACCGACTAATATCAATAGTAACAACTTATCGAATCAACACTTGATCCGATAACCCGGCTATATCGTATATAACCGATCAATGTCACAAATAGCGAGAATCGAATACAGTATCATATACTGGTATCATTCTCGGTCCCGCACATATCTCATATGCGCCCCTATTTCGTTTCGCTTGAGCCAGGAAACCTCTGTGTAGGACTCTAAAGACTCGTCAATACGCCGGCAGCGGATGATGATCATATCAAACATCCACAAGCCGCAAGCGGTCTGCTAAACGTAATGGCTACCTGGGTATTGAGCGATCAGAAGATCGACGAGCAAGCCCACTCACACTCCAGTGAATCCAACCAATAACACTTACCGTACAGTCCGGTCTGATCGTCTGATATGTCGCATATCTCGCCTAGGGGTGGTAAACGTCAGACCCTAATAGCTCGATAAGTCGTGTCGATATGAGGTCTATAACAATTCAATAAACTACTGGTAACACTTACCAGTAAATCTCAGCAACCCTGGCCAGGGATTTCCTGTTATAGCCAATCGAACACAGCGCAACATCAACTCCCTATACCGGGAGAGACGAATCCCCTCCTATCGCTCATTGCCTCCATGTGACTCGGGACTGTACCCAAAAACCACCATTTTGCACGCCCTCTTGGACGTGGTAAGATGGAAATCAAAGCACAGTGGGAACCACACAAGACTCTATGACGATCTCGGGTCAACAGACTACTCTATACCAGTGTCACCAGAGAACTGCCATCTGACGTGAGGTATAATACCATCTGGGAGTTCTCGGCGAGTCCGTCCAGTGTACCCAGTCTCTACTGAGCACCCGTATATCATCTCTGATGTCAAACACCGATGGATATGGGATCATCCATCGCCCATCTATATGGGTCGAGAAGGTACACGCTAGTCTACTTTGGTATATCGATGCCCCGTCTCGATACACCCACGACTAGGGACTTTGAAGGATGTACTTATGGACTACCATGTCCCCACTAGTATGATCCGCATCATAGTCCAGGTAGTCAAGTACACATCCTAAGGGCTTTACCAACATGTAATAGAGAGGCAATCTGTGTACACGTTAAGGTAAAGAGCAACCAGATAGCATACTATCATATCGAGCAAGAAAGTCCTCCCTATATATGTCCCAGCATCCACTACAATATACATCCAATGTACAGTAATGGCTTCTAGGGCATACATATAACTAACAATATCCCACTTGCACTAGGGCCATCTGTAGCAGTGGTTGTAGTATCTCATACTCAACCATCCCATAAAAGTCTCTCTCTGGGAATAGGCCTTCGTGAGTGGATCCGCCGTGTTGTCCTCTGAGTCTACTCTCCAAACCTCGATCACCCTGGAGATCAACTATCTCCATGATCAAGTGATACTGCCTTAGAATATGTCTGGATCACTGATGGGACCTGCGTTCCTTAGCATAAGCCACAACTCCATTGTCACACAATGGGAGGAACATAGTTCATCTTATGAACCATTATACACCCAAACAGCCTCTTTTGTAGCATCTTAAGTAGCGATGTATCCTGCCTTTATCGTCTAGTATGTCACGGTATCTAGCTTGGAACTCTTCCAACATACCGTCCCTTTACTGAGGGTAAAGACAATGCCTGCGACTGACATTCAGTCGTCTTTATCTCCCTGGAACACTTCCAGTGATTCTTCCCAGGATCAACTGATACCATCTCACTACACCTAGTGAGATTCCTAACATCCAATTAGATCTATCTCAAAGATCCAAAATCCAGGATTTAGTAGGTATCACTTTGATCCTATGTGGAGAATCATTGTGATAAGCGGAGATTGATCGAGCGTAGCATAGAAAACTCCTTCCCTATCAAGAGTATGTCATCCACGTACTCTACGAGGATCGTCACCATACTCCCTACTACCTTTTTGTTTATACAAGGTTCATCTACCATTTTGATGATGTCAAACTCTTTGACTAAGACATCAAAACAGACGTTCCAACTCCGCGATGCCTGCTTTATCCTATAAAGCATCTTGCACACGTTTCCGCTGCTCCCACTGTCTACAAGGCCCTCTGGCTGTGTACTTATAGACGCACTCTTCTAAAACATCATTTAGAAAAGCAGTCATGACACCCAACCGCCAGATATCGTAGTCATGGTATGTAGCCGTGGCAAGTAGTATCTGGATGGACTTAAGCATAGGTATTGGAAAAGGTTTCATCATTATCCACGCCTGGTTAATGACGAAAACCTTTAACAAGTCTAGTTTTGAAAGTCTCAACTTTTCCATCTACACCATGTAATCTTCTCAAGATATACTTGCTCCTGATGGGGATTTAACCCTTCAGATATAGCAACTAAAGTCCATACTTTGTTGGTGTATAAGGATTCCATCTCAGATCGCTAAGCATCCAGCCATTCTTACAGATTCTTACTCCTGCTGGCCAGCTCGAAACTAGTTGGGTCATCATCTCATGACGCAATCCTCGCTCCCACTGTCATAGAGAAACCGAAGTATCTCTCAGGTGGGTGAGGAACCCTACTAGATCGGCGGAGAGGCCGAGGTTCGTTGGAATCTACCGAATCCTTTGGTTCTACCAAATTATCTGCTGTATTTTGTATAGCTGGAACCTTTCCAGTTCTACATTACAGACCTTGCCTCGAGCTTGTCCGGATTTTGCTTTTAGACATTAGCCGGACAACCCCAAATCTTAACTAACTTAAGATATGGGCTCTTCCCTTTCCATATCACATATGAAGCGGTAGGCAACTGATTTGATTGAAACCCTGTTCAATAGGTATGCAACTTCTCAAGTGCATAACCCCCTAAGGAAAAAGGTAACTCAGTAGTACTCATCATAGAGCACACCATATCAAATAGGGTGTATCTGCTCCGCCCCGATATACCATCGTGCTATGGTGTATACGGAGGAGTAATTCTGAGAGAGAATCTCATTCTCTTTTAGAATAGTCCAGGAATTTCCGTGCTCAAGTATTCTCCTCCTCGATCACATCAAAGGACATAATACTTATACCCGTATTTTGGTTCTCTACTTCTAAATCATATTCTGTGAATATCTCAAAAGGTTCGGACTTATGTTTCAACAGGAACATATGACTGAATCTTGAGAGATTATCAGAGAATGTAATGAAGTACAAAGAATCAGTCTTGGCATGTGTAGACAGGGGACCTTACATACATCAACATGTATCAACCCAAGAGTTCACTAACTCTTTCTCTGTTTCCAATAAACAGAGCTATGGTCATTTTATCTTTGTGACATGACTGGCGAGTTTCACAAGATGTAAATTCAAACTGATTTAAATATGCATCTAAATGTAACTCCAGCTAGTCGGGTCACATTGATATGACCTAGTCTACAATGCCTCAAGAAGGATTCGTTCATTTCTGAACTCTTCCTCTTGTGTGTGTTTCGTATACTAAGAACTGTAGTTTGATTTAGAACATTAATGCTTTTAGATAACGTGCCTGAACCGATCAACTTTTGATATAGGAAATGTTCAAAACATTATCCAACAATACAAAATTATATCCTTTCTTTACTAATAAAGAGACTGATATGATTTTGTATATCAGGTTCGGTATCTAATAACATTCATTCAGAATCAATGTATTGGTAATACAGGGTGACAGTGACCGACAGACTTGGCTGCAACTCTTGCCCCGTTTTCTGCCTCATGAAACTTATCACCCGTTCTCAGTTTTTCTACCCTTTTGTAGCCCTATGTAACAGATTACATATCTGGGATCCTGATCCGGTATCATATACCAAGGATGCGGAGGATACTGAGAAACAGTTCTTTGTAATGAACACACCCGAAGATGATGCATCAGCATGCACTCTCTTCGTTTGGGTGGCACGGGAAATCTGATATTCCCCAAATTCCTGCTCTGTCTTATAACAATTATAAGTTGGAGCGGGACCAACGTTCCCCAGCTCAGTATAACAAGCGGGTTCGGTCAATAATCCGTATTATTATCTTGATTAAGGCGTGATATGGTCGCTACCAGGAGAGAGAGAGAAGAAAACACTCAGCGTGCGCTCTTGCAAGAATAGATTGGTTATTATTTTATCTAATCAGGATGGCTCCCACTGCTTTTTATCAAATCTTCCTTCAAACCCTAAAAGGAAAGACTAGCCGGGATTAATTACACACTACAAGTTCGCCAATCTTTCAGCAAGGCCAGTGTCGGTACTTTGAGGGAGGTCCCCCGTGCTTTCGCACGAACCTAATTAATGTAAACCTCGTTTTCCCAGAGGCGTAACCTCATTAACACCTTTCTAGACACCTACTTGATCGGCTAATTGTAATGTGTAAAACTCTCCCAGGAGTAACAATTACTCGCAGCGGGTATTGGGATCCAACTATCTCATAGAAGGTATGCAATCTCATTGCAAATTTCAACACTTGAAATTCCCGATAATATTTTGCCCCTAGCGTCCTATGACCATGACGGAGGCCAAACAACCCATAGTCCGCTAGTCAAGTTCAACCCGTACATTTCTTGATTGATTTAAACCCACCCGCACGACCCTTGACGGAGGCCAAACAACGCCGTACGAATACCCTAATCCAATCGCATCATATGCTAGCAGATAAGCACTAGTTAGCTACCGTACACTACGCCTTGACGGAGGCCAAACAACCGCAGCACGAATACTAACTAGTACATATCTGAAATGACGGAGGGCTACGACAGGTTTTTCTGAAAACCTATTACGTAATGAACTTGATATCGTTGTAGGATCGAATGAATTTTGAAATGGAGTGTTTTTGAGGCTTTTCTAGTTTTGCTAAAGGAGTCACTCCCGGTGAAGGGATCGTCGGTCCTTTCCTCGTCGAATGAGGTGCGGGATATATCATATATATCACTGTGCAAAGCAAAAACTCTTAAAAGCAATCAAAAGACAAACCGAGGGTGTAGCATCTGCCAGTTATTGCTAAAGGAGTCACTCCCGGTGAAGGGATCTCGGTCCTTTCCTTATCGAATAAGGTGCAGGATATATCATATATACCGCTGTGCAAAGCAAAAACTGTAGCTACCTGTTTTATTTTGAAATTCGATTCTACAACATCTTAGGTTTCTTTTATTTCATTAATCTCATTAATGAAGTCCCATCATTTAAATACCTAAACATCACAGATAAATACGACGTACACTTATGCCATCCGCATTCGCCTCGATGTCCCCTCGTGCACCGTTAGGTTAGGTAACTAACGACAGAGCGGGGCAGGGCTAGCGCGGGTGTAAAACATAAGTAACACCTATATAATATATCATATATACTATATACTGTATCTATCACAGAACATCACATGATCACATCACAGATATCGCAGCAGAAGAAACATATGAAATATTGGATATACTAGGACGTCCGTGTTTTCAATACGAGCCAGTATAAAACACGGATTCCACGGTCGCGATGAATAGCCAAACCCACACCCCTAGACCCCTACGAGAGCGGCAAGCAACCCTACCAATTCTGGAGTTAGGAGACCCGGACTCGAATCCTCGAGTTGGTCTCCCTCTGGACTCCAGAACCCGGTTACTTGTGCCCTCCTCCTTGGGTCTATCCTAGTGCGGAAAAGTAAATAATATACAAAGGGTGACTACTTCCGCAACCTGGAAGTGCCCCAATAAAAGAATATTACATACAAGTTTTTACATGAATGAAAATGAAAAACACTCATCTCACATAAAAAACCCCCCGGCTATTCAAACACGACGATCCAATATAACATATCCAGCAACACATAACATCATATGTCATCAACGTAAGTAAATATGCGCATCCCAATTGTCGTTGACATATAGCAACGAAACCGGCGATATCACATATTACACTTATGGTCACAGAAAAGAAAGTGTAAAACTACAACAGTTGGAATCCGCAACCACCTCAGACATCGCATGCCTGACCAAATGAATTACTTAGACATCGCATGCCTAACAATTATAAACCCCGCATTTTAGTCTCATTATCGAAAACACTTTTCAATATCAAGTCGGGCAATTCAACAGGATTCCCGAAAAACTGATCGAATGCTCGTCGCAAACTTCAGTAGACAGTCGCACCCCCGATACCGTCGACGAAGTGCACCAAGGCGGAACACTGTTGCCGCGAGCACCCGAACGGATTCTTTCGGCAACGGGGTTCTCCTACAGTCACTTGGTCGGGGCTATGGGGCGTAGCTGTCTATTAAGTTTACCCGGCGAGTATCCGCGTACGCTACGTGATTGCGACGGACTTTTGATCACATCAAAATTCCGTGGCAACCGATCAAGTGAGACTAAAGTGCTACGTTTATAACATTCATTCAGTTATCTCATAACTTTTGTGAATTCCAATTATTGTATCACATTCCGGATAAACAGAAAATGTTAAACTTTCCGATCGAACAATCGAACACCCAAGTTTTCCCGATACTGATCAACACATGAAACAAGTCTAACAACATTCAGTTCGTGCCTCAGTACCAACGGTCCAGCCGTAGAAGGGTCAAGCCAACGCCTCACATGCGGCACGCCGTACTGCCCCAAACCCGAAGGTTCAAAGGGCAGTTCAAGACGGTCACATAATCGAGTTAAGGTTTGTTGTCTTCTAGAGGGTCCATCGCGTTACTTGCACTACTTAGAACGTCGTTAAACTACGGAAAAATCCAACACTTGGAAATTTCCCGACAGGGGAAAAATTGGGTATTTATATCTGGTCGAACTTTTTAACATATTCTAAAATTTATCCGGAAAGCCAAACAGACAAAATTTGATAATCCGATCGAATATACCAAGTCCCCAAAACAACCCAGAAAATTCAACTCTTGAAAAAATATTAAAAATTCCCAGAAAAAGAAGCACTGGAAATTAAGAATTACTGTGCAAAAAACATTAACTAATTCGGTCGTACGACCGCGGAACCGCCGCATGAGCCTTGCTCATGCCGCGGAACCGCGGTGGGATAGTTGAATTGGGTCCACGAAATTTACAGTAATTCCTAATAAACCCTGCTTGAGTTTCTGCATATTTTTAATATCGAAAAATCCCAGAATTTGGAAAAAGGACAGAGAGCATTTTTGAGTTGGGTTTCGGGTTCGTTCGGGTTTCAAATTCCGTCTGGACTTTGCCTAAGGCTCTAGCTAGGCTCTGATACCACTGTAGGTCAGGCAGCCACCCCATCCAATGGGGTCGCCGTGGCACCAACGGGTCCCTCAGCCGCTACTTTTTACGCATGCCCCCTCGCGAGGACTACAACCCGCCGGAACACCTTCCGGTCTCGGGACACCCTGGGGGTAAGAGCCTATGCTTCGCCACACTGTCACACAGTGAGAACCCCCCATAGGTCGACATCCAATGCCTAGTAGCTCTGATACCACTGTAGGGTTCCTAGGCACCCCAAGGAGGTCTCACAAGGCATCAACCATGCCCGTTTCAAAAAATCTAGGTGCCGAGAAACCCGACTACGGATCGTTGGCTAGAAAACTAGGCGAAAATTAAATCTAGTTAACACTTAACTAAAAGAATACGGAAATACAACCTTTGTAGATCCGGTGCTCCACCTCCATAGCTCCGCAACGAAGTCCCCTCGCTGTCCAAATGAATTCCCTGGCTCTAGCGTCGGCTTCGTCGGAGAAATGGCGAGCTAGGTCGTCGATGTCCATGCCGAAGATGATCTACGTCGAAGCATCGCAAGATCAAGCTCTCAGTTCACCAAGTCATGAAACTTGTGAAGAAAACACACTCTACTACTTGGCAAGAGGTAGAGGATGAAGAAATAGGAAGTGGGTTCTCTTTAGATTTGGATTTCTCACTCATTTGCTCAAGTTGCCATTTTTGAAGCAAGCTTTCTTCTTGAAGAAGAAGAAGAAGAAGATGATAAATCTTATGATAAGTTAATTCAAAATAGAAAATAAATTGAACACTTATCATGTGGCAACCATGGTCAAGTGTAGAGAATAAATCATGGTTAGAAGGAGTGGTTAGGGTTAAGCATGAAGACAAAATGGTCACTAAGTCAAAGCTTCATGAACTTTCAATGTAAAACAAAACTAGCAACCATTTTCTTTTCTTTTGCCATTTCTTTTCCAAAATAAAACAAATGAAATAAATAAATGAAAAAGAAAACCCTAACCAATACACAACCATGGTTTAATCTTTACACAAACCCTAAAGAGCATGTATGATCAAACATGATACAATCAAGTGCACAAAAAGTATATCACATATACAATGTGCACATCTGAGCGAGAAAATCCATTTAAAGTGAACCGATACTAGTTAATGCAAAGTAATATATCAAATATATAATTATGCATTAAATCATTAAATCAACACTTGATTTAATGATCCGGTCATATCGCATATAACCGACTAATATCAATAGTAACAACTTATCGAATCAACACTTGATCCGATAACCCGGCTATATCGTATATAACCGATCAATGTCACAAATAGCGAGAATCGAATATAGTATCATATACTGGTATCATTCTCGGTCCCGCACATATCTCATATGCGCCCCTATTTCGTTTCGCTTGAGCCAGGAAACCTCTGTGTAGGACTCTAAAGACTCGTCAATACGCCGGCAGCGGATGATGATCATATCAAACATCCACAAGCCGCAAGCGGTCTGCTAAACGTAACGGCCACCCGGGTATTGAGCGATCAGAAGATCGACGAGCAAGCCCGCTCACACTCCAGTGAATCCAACCAGTAACACTTACCGTACAGTCCGGTCTGATCGTCTGATATGTCGCATATCTCGCCTAGGGGTGGTAAACGTCAGACCCCAATAGCTCGATAAGTCGTGTCGATATGAGGTCTATAACAATTCGAGAAACTGCTGGTAACACTTACCAGTAAATCTCAGCAACCCTGGCCAGAGATTTCCTGTTATAGCCAATCGAACACAGCGCAACATCAACTCCCTATACCGGGAGAGACGAATCCCCTCCTATCGCTCATTGCCTCCATGTGACTCGGGACTGTACCCAAAAACCACCGTTTTGCACGCCCTCTTGGACGTGGTAAGATGGAAATCAAAGCACAGTGGGAACCACACAAGACTCTATGACGATCTCGGGTCAACAGACTACTCTGTACCAGTGTCACCAGAGAACTGCCATCTGACGTGAGGTATAATACCATTTGGGAGTTCTCGGCGAGTCCGTCCAGTGTACCCAGTCTCTACTGAGCACCCGTATATCATCTCTGATGTCAAACACCGATGGATATGGGATCATCCATCGCCCATCTGTATGGGTCGAGAAGGTACACGCTAGTCTACTCTGGTATATCGATGCCCCGTCTCGATACACCCACGACTAGGGACTTTGAAGGATGTACTTATGGACTACCATGTCACCACTAGTATGATCCGCATCATAGTCCAGGTAGTCAAGTACACATCCTAAGGGCTTTACCAACATGTAATAGAGAGGCAATCTGTGTACACGTTAAGGTAAAGAGCAACCAGATAGCATACTATCATGTCGAGCAAGAAAGTCCTCCCTATATATGTCCCAGCATCCACTACAATATACATCCAATGTACAGTAATGGCCTCTAGGGCATACATATAACTAACATCACTTGTCTCATGTGTTGAGAATCAAGAACCATAGAGAAAATCTCAACACACTCTTCTCTACTCACTCTAGTTCACAAGGTTTGGCAAACCAAGTGAACTAGTTTCTTCAAAGACCGAAGAAGAAGCCAAAGGTAGAAGCTTTCGAGGTGGATCTATCTTCGGCGCAAGGAGACGACGGAGTGAAGCCGATCCGTACGACCATCGAGAGTCAAAGAAGAAGGAGTTCAAGAAAGAAAGGTATAACCCCCTAACCGAGTAGTTAACAACTCCTAGTTAGGTTGTTAGTTAGATGTTTAATAAAGATCCGGTTTTGAGTCCATGTTACCACCTCTAGAAAAATTGTTTTTCACCAAATTCCGCATGCCCGAAAGTACCGGGAGAGGTAGCATGGACTTACAGCAACAATCCGTTAAACCTTTAGGTGTCCCTAGTAGGAGGAGTGTTGTCTCCTGAGGGTTTTCAGCGGATACTACCCATAAAATCCTATCAATTAGGCCTACTGACTTTAATTGTCCAATTAGGTTTTATAACAAGGAATTCTATTATCAATGACTCATAAATTACCCACCCATATTCTTCACACTTCCTCATAATTTAACTTAAGATTATATATGTTCGATAGACTCACTCAGCTTTCAACATTTCTTAAGTTTTCCTTCTAGGGTTCCGTCCCCACTTGGGAATTTTTCTATCAACTCTAATAAAGATACAAGTTCTATTCTTCATTCCTTTCTCTTATCTCAATTCTAATCGTATATCCCCACGTGTGTGTATAAATCACCCCTACACTTGGAAATTCAAATCAAGCAATCATACTCTTGTCCGTTGTCCAAAGCACTAATTAACTGGTGAATTCACATTCTTCATGCGACTGTTAATACTTCTTGAGGTACCAACAACCGATTACAAGATATGTTTGCACTTTAAAGTGTAATTCCTAGTCTTGCAACACCCAAGGCTTTTAGCAGCGACTCCCAAACCAGTTGGTCTAAGGCACTAGGTGATGAAGCACCCTTGCTAAATATTTTCTATTTTTGCAGCTTTAAGTAAGCACAAAGACCAGTGTTCATTTTTTTCTTTATTCACATTTTTTTTATTTTCTTTGTACTAAGGACTTTAGACAAGAGCATTTCAATGTCTCTTCTACTATTCCAAGTTTCAAGGTGCGTGATTATGCAATTTGTAGGGTATACATTTTCAGAGTATAGACTTAAGCTAGGAATTATTTTTCAAACTTATACTCTAATAAGAGTATCAATATTTTTCCTTTATTTCAACTTAGCCCAAAAAGTGAACTCAAAATTTTCCTAGTTCTAAATAAACTACAAAGACATATACTTCTACCGTTAATCTTTAAAGAAGGTTATTTTTAGGGTTTTTAATTTACTAGGTCTAAAATCTAGTTGTTCCTGGCCAGTTAACCTATCTGTCAAACTCAAGTTAAATATGGTCAAAATTGAATACAATAATTTTTATAATTTTTGAAATTTTCAATTTTTTTATGGGTTTTCAAATAAATATGCAGATGCAAAAATATGTACATATGAATGCGAAGGAAGAAAATGTACCGAGCATACCCCCAAACTTAAACTTGACAGTGTCCTCACTGTCATGCTGCACCAAGAGGGTCAAAATGTCGGTACTCCCCTGTTTATTTATTTATAATTTTTTTTATTGTTAAAAGAAAAAAAAATATATACAGAAAGGTCCCCCCCAAACTTCAGTGAAACAATGTTAGACATTACTGCCAGACTTTGCACAGAACAAACATCAACACTAACCAGTTGAAAAATTTATTTGTAAAGAGTGTCGGTTGGTGGAAGAACATGTTGTACCGATCCAAAAAGAATTGGTGAAGATAGGAGTGATGGCAGGGAAGGTATGGAAGTGAATAGATATGATGTGGTGATGAATCAAAACGAGAATGAGAATGATCAGTAATCAGTGGAATATTGGCATTCTCATAGCTTATTAAAAGAAGTGGGGGTGTTTCGACTTCTAAAGGAGGAGGTTGACTCACCACAATACCCACAAAATGTTTCTGTAGATCCTTTATTGACTTGTCATCATCCATCATTTGCATATGATATTCAATTATGAGGGAACTAATCTCCTCGATGTCCGCCATATTCCAACCGAAAACTTGCCGCCTATCTTGTAAGACCTTTAAAATAGCGTTCTCTTGCTCGAAGGCTAGAGAGGCTGATATTATAATGGGAAAGGTCTCCTTCTCACCTATGTAAGCATATTTAAGGTGGGACGACAAGGACATAAGTTCGAGTTTCGGAAGGGAAAGAATCATTGCGGATCTACCTCGAACTCAAAGGACTCCAACACAGGTTCGAAATCACTGTAAACAACCGATTCGGATGGTTCAACTAACTCATCCAAAAATTCAAAAGACTCATATTCGGGCTGTGAGTCGTCATCATCCGAAAAAGTGACACTTTCATAATCAATATCGGTTGTGTCAACTGTGGTAGGCTCAAGGAGGGACGCACTAGTGGCGTCAAAGCTGTTCTCATCAAACAAAAATCTTTCAAACTCGCAGTCCTCCTGCGTGATTTCGTGAATAGAGCAAACTTCTCGAGTACTAGTATTAGGCACGGGGGGCAGACTTCCTAACTTGTAAATATTGAACTCACTAGACGTCTTCCCGAAGGATAGAGTCATGGAGCCATTGCGACAGTTTATTACGGCATTGGAAGTGGCAAAAAATGGTCGACCGAGGATTACCGGAATTTGGTTCCGTGAGTTAGCAACAGGTTGTGTGTCCATAACAATAAAATCAACTGGGAATATAAACTCCCCAACTTTGATCAACACATCCTCTAGCTCACCCCTTGGATGGGTGATTGATCGATCAGCCATTTGGAGAGTACAGTGAGTGGGCTTAATCTCTCCAATGCCTAATTGCTCGTACACAGAATAAGGTAGCAAACTGACACTAGCACCAAGATCTAGTAGTGCTCTATTGATGTTCTTGTCCCTAATTGTTATCGAAATAGTAGGACAACCGGGGTCCTTGTGCTTTTGGGGTAAAGAATTGACAAGAGCATCGCTAATAGCACTAGCCACAAAAACTTTCTTTGGTACTTGTGACTTCCTCTTTTTGGTGCATAAGTCCTTTAAGATTTTTGCATATGAAGGAAATTGTTGGATTGCATCCAAAAGAGGGATATTTATGCTAACCTGTTTGAACAGCTCAACAATCTTCTCCATTTGTGGAGTTGGTTTATTGGATCTCAACCGGTTTGGAAAAGGAGCATTTTGAAATGTTGTTGAGTCCAATTTTTGCGGATTAGATTGTTGAGTTGGAACGGAACCCCCTGTAGATGTGTTCATGTTGTGAGAAGTGGGTCCGTTCGAGCTAGAAGGAGTAGACCCTTGTGAATGATGGAGAACAGGCTCTAACGAAGAAGAAGAAGGTGAAGAAGACCCACCGGCAGGGGTGTCATCGTGAATACCCACATTGTTTTGCAACATTTTTACCGATCTCAACGTGGTCACAGCGTTTGCGTTATGAGTTTGCTGTTGATGTGCAGCATGTGCCTGATCGGGATTGGGTAGTGGTTGAGATGGGAGCTTTCCTTTCTCTCGCTCGCTCAATGCTGCATTGAGTTGTGCAATTTGTGCCTCAATAGATTTGATGCTTTGATCGTGTGAGGCACTATTTTGCACCAAAGATTGAATAGAAGTCTCTAATCTTGCTGTAGATTGTGTAGATTGCTTTAGGAACGCATTAGGAACGCATCTAGACTTCTTTCGAGCGAGCTAACCTTGTCATTGTTAGGTTGAACAAAATTGTTTGGCGCGTAAGAATTATTAGGCACAAAATTGTTCACTTGATTAGGGTAAGGTTGCTGTTGGAAAGGTTGTTGAAATTGAGTTTGTGGGGGTGCTTGTTGTTGTTGTGGAGGAGGCCCTTGAAAATTGTTATTTCCTTGGAATTGTTGATTTTGAATCCAAGCGAAATTTGGGTGACTCCTCCACCCCGGATTGTATGTCGAAGAGTATGGATCGTTTCTCTGTCGTTGCTGAAAGGCAGCATTGACTTGATCATGTCCTTGAGTAGATGCATTGAAAGGACACTCTTCGGTGAGATGTGATGGAGCCGCACATTAAGCACAAACAGTTCGTGAAGGCACAACAGGGGCAGGGGAAAACGATGAGATTTTGGTCTCAATCGCTTCTAGCTTTTTCGTAGGAGCGGCCATCTCGGCCTTCATAGCAATCAACATCTCTACTTGATGTATGCCTGCCCTAGATTGACCACTAGAAGATGATGTGGTCTTGGTGCTTTCCCACTGAATTGTTTGTTCACTAAGGTCCTCAAGAAACTGCAACGCTTCCTCACTAGATTTGGTTAGAAAGTGACCTTGACAGATAGTTTCTAGCAACTGCTTCGTTGCCGGGTTCAATCCCTCGTATAATGTTTGGCAGAGTTGCCAACTTCCGATCCCATAATGAGGGCATTGAACGAGTAGGTCTTTGAATCTTTCAAAATACTTCCAAAATGGTTCGGAAGGCAGCTGTGAGAATTGTATAATCTCATTACGGATTCTAGCAGTTTTGTGGTGAGGATAGAACTTTTTAAGAAAAGCTTTCACAAACTCGTCCCAATTTCTAATTGAATGTGATGCGGTGCTGTATAGCCACTTCTCGGCTAGGTCACATAAGGTGAAAGGAATGACCCTTAGCCTTATAGAGTCATCACTTAATTGGGTAGTTTTCATCATAGCGCAAACGTTTTGGAATTTATTAATAAAAATATACGCATCTTCTGATTCCAAACCATGAAATTTTGGCAGCATATTGATGAAATGTGGTTTTATTTCAAAGTTGTCCCCATTTGCCGGTGGGGGTGAAAGACAGGTGGGTAAAAAAGTGCGGACAGGATAGAAGAGATCCTGGAGTGCGACTCGTGCGGGCGCTTCAACAGGCGGTTGATTCGGGTTATTCACACCTGGCGGAGGTGGAATCATTCCCGTCGGTAAGATATTGTTGGGGTTGAGTCCCGACATGCCTTCGGAGGAAGAATTTGAAGATGGAAGTAAGAAAGTGGACGGAATTTCGACTTCGGTGTCGAAAGGTTCGTCGGTCGGTACCAACGAAACACGGACTAATCGGGCGTTAGTGTCCCTAGTCCAAAGTGACATACACTAAAGGGTAGTGTAGTCAGAAAAAAAATGAATGACAGAATGTGGAGGTAAGATAACGTCAATGAGAGGAAGTGGTGTAAGTGAGGTGCAAGTTTTCTTTAGCGACAAGTTGCAAGTTTTGAAAATATTTTCCTTTTTTTTTATTTATGTGAGAGAGACTTGAGACGCAAACGCGATCAACCACACATGCACAATCAGGCCTAGATCTAGGGTCACCTAGGTCAGCTAGATAGCTCCTAACTAGGGCTAGAAATAGGACCTCAAACCGCCTCTTCACCGTCAATTTCGGCCAGGTAAGTGCCAGGTAAGTGAGAGGCTCCCCGCTACAAGTATCGGTCCTAATTAAGTAACCACTTGCCTTGACACACTTGCCTAGACACCACAAAGTCAGTTTGGATAAACGGTCGATGCCTATGTCTAGTCCTTTGTCCTATTGAGCTCGAAGTCCTTAGGGCCGAGTCTAGTATTTTTTAATTAAAAGTGGTCGATGCAAATGCTTTAAGTGCTTTCTGGGGTCCTGGGAAGGGTGATGAAATCCCCACCCAATCTGAGTTTGGTCAATAGCCCCTTAAAGTCCGATTAAATTATGCATAACATTAAATTCACTTGCAATCAATTATTTTTAGCACGGCGCAAAGAAACATGCAGAAAATCTGTTATTGAGAAGGGGGAAGAAGAATTTTTAGCGCAAAGAAATTCTGCAGAAAATTTCACAAAAGATATATTGAGGTTGGCAGAGGGAAGAATGAGGAACAAACCGACAAAATTTGAGGAGCTGACATGGCTGGAGTGCGGCGGAACCGCGGTCTGGTAGAAGGATCACTTCCCGAGAAAAATTGTGCCTCTCCTATGTTCTAATACTCCTCTGTTCTGATGTACCAATTTCTGTTTTGCCCTCTGTAAATTTCCAGATCCGAGATTCTTCGCTGTTCCTGCAAGATTCAAACAATAAAACCCTTCAAACAGATAAAAATTGATAAATTTTTTTGTACTTTTTATATTTTCAGAATTTTATGATTTTTAAAATTTATATCAACCCGAAATTACACAAAAGAAATTTTACGCCATCCCCGGCAACGGCGCCATTTGATTAGTGTAGGTTTTTAAGATCAAAAATATTTTTTTTACCGCAATCAAGAACGGCGTCGCATGAATCTAGCCGGTGAATACGGGTCGATCCACAGGGATGTGTAATTTTCCTACGTGTTCTTACGAGTTGATTCCAATGGTTGTTTGGTTTTGTTGATTGATTCTAAAAACTAAGTTGTACGAAGATTAAGGAACTTGCTAGGGTTAGGTCTAAAGTAGGGTTTGATAAGATTAATATTAACACCTCTTTCAATGCCCTCTATTAAATCTTTTTAGAAGTTATAACAATTATTAGTAAAGGGGATTAGGATGATTGGGAAGAAACGAAGTTTCTTCCTCTAGATCCTTGTCCTTCCTTTCCTACTAATTGCTATAACCTTCATGGAAGTCATGAATGTCCGGTCCTTTATACTACGGTTTCACCGTTACCTCATGGGTAGGATGCCGTAGGGAGCGGATCATGCATGCGTGCATGAAGTTCTAGTTGTTACAAGTTATTGGGCTTGAAAGAGATGAGAGATATTCATCTCTCAACCCCTCCCTTATTCCTAACCCTAACAAGCGAGGAAATTACTCGCTCATTAGGGGATCTTTTAAAAATAACATTTTAAAATTCACTTACCTACTGCAGTTTAAGAAAGACTACACTAGATTAAACTAGGGCAATGGCATTTATCTAAGGCAAGAATTTAAATTAGAGAGCTAGGGCAATAAATTAATTTTAAACGAAGGTAAAAAATTAAAAGGAACTTACAAGAAGATGATGCTCTTCAATCCTCAAAAGATCTGAATTTTTATTAATTGAAAAGAGGCATCCCTATTACAGTATTTTGATTACAATTTTATAGGGAAACAGGGAAATTTAGGGTTACGGGATTCGCACATGTGCGATTACAAAAATACCCCCGTAACATCCCAACCTTCGCACCGACGCACCGACACAAAAATTCTGCGCCGACACGTGCACTAAATGGCCGCGGAACCGCGGCATATGTGGGGGTAGGGCCGCGGTTCCGCGGCCCTTTGATGAGATCACTGAGTGAAACTTTCTGATGTCTTGTTCTCTTTATTTCTTCAGTAATTTTCTCCATTTGGATTCTAGATCTTCTCCAGATCTTTCAGTGAAACTTGTAGTGGTCTTTTAACTGTTTCCTTTGACATTTCGGACCATGCGTTGCCTTGTACACTTGTGAATTGTTCTTCGTCTAGGCTTGACTAGGGTCCTTCTACTTGTTGGTCAAAAGTCCCTCTATTGTATCATCTTTTGTCTTTTTCACTGTTTTCGCTCCAAGACCCTGTATCCTGTAATATGCAGCAGTCATGCGTCAAAAGCACCTGTTTATTTATAAAACGAATAAGAATGGGGAATGTAAAATGCAATATTATGATCTGAACAGCAGCACGTTCAACGATTGAAGCGCGAAGTTCGTCGGAAACAGAACATGACAAACGAGCATATGAAAACTGCCGGCAACGGTTACATGGTTGACGGCAGAAGATCGCAAGCTCTCACCTTCGGGAGAAATTCTGAAGAGGAAATGACACTCAGCCCTCTCTTCAAAGAATCCACCTCAGGAAAAGAGGAAGAAAAGAAGAGCTGCGAGAACGTTCAGCTGCGCAATCGCACGCTACCCGAAAAGAATCTCGGACCCGCAAACAAGGGATCGAACAAAAGGGATAAGGGGAATGGAAAAGCCACCTCCGTCGCCAATGCTCAACAACAGCCGAGTGTCCTGAAATCGTTTGGTCGTCAAAACAACAAGCCGCGATACCTCAACGAGAAGTTGAAACGTCCTTACTCGTTTCTCAGAGATAAAACAAAGAGACTGTTCGAGATAGCGGTGCGCAGCGGGCTCATCACTCTGCCAGATCCAAAACGTCCGTTGCAGCCAGGTGACGTTGACAATCCTAACTATTGTCCCTACCACAGAGTAATGGGTCGCCCACTCGAAAATTGCTATGTCTTCAAAGGCTGGATTGAGGATGAATACCAACAGGGCAAATTCGCGTTGTCTGACAACTGGAAGGTGAGCCCGCCACAACCACATGCTCCGAAAAAGATGGACATGCCGGGGGAATCGTGCTCTTTCATAGAGAAAACCCCATAGACCGAAAATTCAGTAAACTAGAGATTCCCCTCAAATATGGCGACGATGGACTACTATGTCCTAAAACTGGCTGCGGACCGAAACGTCCCTAAACTAACGACGGACCGCAATGTCCTAAAACTTGCAAATGACCGAAACGTCGTTAAACTACTATCAACCCGCGGCATCCTCAGGCTGGCGTGGTAAAAAAAACGGTATGTCCATAAGAAAAATGGGCACGGATGAAAGCCCAAAAGGGCTCCGTGAGTAAAAACAGCAGGGCTACCGGCGAGTCTTGTGAAAACCCGAAAGGGCGCAACCTCGTTAGAATAAAAAAAAGAAAGAATAAAAAAAAACGGTATGTCCACAAGCAAAATGGGCACGGATGAAAACCCAAAAGGGCTCCGTGAGTAAAAATAGCAGGGCTACCGGCGAGTGTTTGTGAAAACCCGAAAGGGCGCAACCTCGTTAAAAGACACTTACAGGGTCCTCTCGACCTTATAAGGAGAAACCACCCGCGTGAGATCGTTACTACTCACAAGGGAGAAACACACTTAGGGATCCTCACGATTCCTAAGGAGAAAATACACTTGCGAGATCCTCACGACTCGTAAGGAGAACTCTTTTATGGGACCCTTACGGCTCATAAGATTTGAAAGTCTTAAGTTACAGAAACCTTAACCCATTCTTAAGCAACCCCCATAACCTTCGATATTGCCCTACAAGCGGCTCATATTGACCCTTGTATACAATCCACGGGCACGGATAAATATTTCCCTAATAAAGTCCCATCCGTGACTAGGGATATGCTTGTACAGCAAACAACACCTGTAAGTCCTCTCGACTTATAAGGAGAAAACCCTTTTGTAAGATCCTTACGACTTACAAGAGAACATGCATTTAGGAATCCTCACGATTCCCAAGGAGAAAACACACCTACAAGTTCCTCACGACTTGTAGGGAGAAATACCTTTGTGAGACCCTTACGGCTCATGATGTCAAAAGCCTTAGCCGACAGAACCCTTAACCCTGTTTACTAAGCCACCTTTGTTCAACATTGACACAGGCAAATGATGATTCGCTCCTGGCAATATCCCAGTTGTAGCGATACTGATGTCTAGACCGGTATCAAATTCCAAGTCCTTTTACGGCAAATGATGATTCGCTCTTGGCAATATTCCAGTCGCAGCGATGCTGATGCCAAGATTGGTATCAGATCCCAAATCCCCTACTCGCGAAAAAAAAATCAGCGAGCCAAAAAAAACAAACAAAAAAAACATGTATACGAAATAGCCGAAATGATGGGGCAATTTGCAATAAAAAACAGCAAGTAAAACTGTATGCATGAGAAATAGCCGAAATGATTGGGCAACTCGCAATAAAATGTAGCGAGTAAAAAGAAAAATAGCGGAAATGATTGGGCACCGCGAAAAATAGCCGAAATGATTGGGAAATCAAGATTTTCGCGATATAAAAAGCTGAAATGATAGAGCATCGCGGAAAGAAAAAAATGAAAGAATGAAACTTTTTGCCCTACAGGTGAAATCACATCGATCCCTGTATACAATCCTGGGGCACAGATAAAGAGGGAACCATACCTTCCCAACAGGCTCCATCAGAAAGCGAAGCCAAATCTCGACGGGTCATAGACAACCTAGAGACAATCTCGACATTTGTCGCAATATTACAGACACGATGTCAACAAATGAAGCAAACGAAGATCCCGAGCTTCAGGGTCTCGACGTCAACATCGACAACTTAGAGATCACCAACGGCATTTCTCCTCACTCCAACCAGATACAGACATGACGTCAACAATCGACCTCAGAGTCGCAACGAAACGGAACCATGGCAAAGTCCCTAGTTCCAAATCTCAATGGCCACATCTGCAGCCCGAAGACCAACAATGGTGGGCCTCCTCATTCCAGCATGACACAGATGTTACACCATCAAGCGGAGCGACGGCAAAATCCCAGCTCCACCTCAGCATTCGTCTCAATACAGCAGACGAGATGTCAACAATGGCGTTCCTCCGCAGTCCAGCAGGATGCAGATGCAACGTCAACAAAAGACCTCACGATCGAAACAAAGCGGAGCGACGGCAAAATCCTAGCTCCACATCAACATCCGTCTCGATACAGTAGACGAGATGTCAACAATGGCGTTCCTTCGCAGTCTAACAGGATGCAGAAGCGATATCAACAAAAGACCTCATGGTCGAAACAAAGCGGAGTGACGGCAAAATCCCAGCTCCACCTCAGCATTCGTCTCGATACAGTAGACACAGTCAAAGCAAACGAAGCGAAGGCCACATTCCTAACTTCAACGTCTTGACGGTAACTCATATAAAACCGGAAAGACAACGGAGATCATCTCGCACCAGCGCGGAGTGGTCACCACCTCGACGATCGTCTCGATACAGCAGATGAAATGTCACCCCAGCGTTCTTCCCCAAGCAGGATTCGGATGCGCCAAAGCTAACGAAGCGAAGGCCAAATTCCTAGCTTCATGCGTCTTAACGGAAATTCATATAAAGCCTGAAAGACAATCGGAGATTATCTCGCACCAGCGCGGAGTGGTCACCACCTCGACGATCGTCTCGATATAACAGATGAAATGTCACCCCAGCGTTCTTCCCCCAGCAGGATTCGGACGCGCCAAAGCAAACGAAGCGAAGGCTAAATTCCTAGCTTCAGGGTCTTGACGGCAAGTCATATAAAGCCTGAAAGACAATCGGAGATCATCTTGCACCAGCGCGGAGTGGTCACCACCTCGACGATCGTCTCAATACAGCAGATAAAATGTCACCCCAGCGTTCTTCCCCCAGCAGGATTCGGACGCGCCAAAGCAAACGAAGCGAAGGCCAAATTCCTAGCTTCAGGGTCTTAACGTCAAGTCATATAAAGCCTGAAAGACAATCAGAGATTATCTCGCACCAGTGCGGAGTGGTCACCACCTCGAAGTTCGTCTCGATACAGCAGACGCAACATCACCAAAAGGAGCCACGGCTAAATCCCTAGTTCCAAACCTCGACGGTTCACCAGCAACCTAGAGACAACCACAATATTCGTCTCGATACAGCGGACGCAATGCCAGCAAACGAAGCGAAGGTCAAATTCCTAGCTTCAGGGTCTTAACGTCAAGTCATATAAAGCCTGAAAGACAATCGGAGATTATCTCGCACCAGTGCGGAGTGGTCACCACCTCGACGTTCGTCTCGATACAGCAGACGCAACATCACCAAAAGGAGCCACAGCAAATCCCTAGTTCCAAACCTCGACGGTTCACCAGCAACCTAGAGACAACCACAACATTCGTCTCGATACAGCGGACACAATGCCAGCAAACGAAGCGAAGGCCAAATTCCTAGCTTCAGGGTCTTAACGGCAAGTCATATAAAGCCTGAAAGACAATCGGAGATTATCTCGCACCTGTGCAGAGTGGTCACCACCTCGACGTTCGTCTCGATACAGCAGACGCAACATCACCAAAAGGAGCCACGGCAAAATCCTTAGTTCCAAACCTCGACGGTTCACCAGCAACCTAGAGACAACCATGACATTCGTCTCGATACAGAGGACGCGATGCCAGCAAACGAAGCAAAGGACAAATTCCTAGCTTCAGGGTCTTAACGGCAAGTCATATAAAGCCTGAAAGACTATCGGAGATCATCCCACACCAGCGCGGAGTGTTTATGACTCATCGGGGCTCTCCAAAATGAGCCTAACCTCAAGTAAAAAGCGGCATGGCAAATTCCTAACGCTTGCTCTTCCGACGGTCAAACTGCTAAGGAGGATTGCTTGAAGACGTCTTGTCCAGCCCCTGAAGGGATCAGAGACACGGCAGTCGTAGGGCTACTCGAACAGCACGATTGCCTATCGAGGAATATATCTGTTCATGCGACGGTACGAAGGCCAAAACCCTAAGTACTACAGACCCTAACGGACTTCTGTCGTAAAGAGCAGAGGTTAACTGTGACGTTAGGATATTCTTGCGAGATCTGCTCGATTCGTTTCGACTTGTGAGGAAATTGATGTCTTTGCGAGAACCTCTCGATTCGTCTCGACTCGTGAGATAAAGCCTTAGGCAGTAGGGATTAAAAAACCTGTTTCCTAAGCACTGGGACCCTACAAGTCGGCCCAAAATGGTCTCTTGCATACTATCCACGGGTCTCACTCTCCAAATTCGAATCTCGACAAGGAGGGAAACAACCACTTACGAGTCCTCTAGACTTATAAGCGGGAAAATTCTCTTGTGAGATCCTTACGACTTTCAAGAGAAAACACACTTAGGAGTCCTCACGACCCCTAAGGAGAAAATACACCTGCGGGATCCTCTCGACTCGTAGGGAGAAAAGTCTTTATGAGACCCTCACGGCTCATAAAGTTGAAAAGACTTAGGTGGCAGATCCTAACCCTGTCTCCTAAGCCATCACCGCCCTGCAAAAGAGGTCAAGATGGACCATTTATGAGCCACACTTGCCAAAGCTACATGCCACTGAAATGGAGAAGCTACTCATGAGCATATAAACTATTTCACGCCAGAGTAAGAAATAAAAAATGGAAGGGTGCGGCTCATGGGGATGAGGGTTTGGAACTATATCTCTTAAGAGTCGAGATTTGAGTTAATAATAAATGACGACGCTTGTGTCCACTCGTTATCTTCTCAGATCAAGATTCTGAAAGTAATATACTAACCCGAAATTGGTCATACGCTATGCATTACTTTGCACTACTTCACCCACGTATATACTTACATGGGCAAAGTAGTGGGGGGCATTTGTTCCCGCCGAAAATTTCTGCGCAGAAGAGTCCAAGGTATCAAATGGTGTTGGAGATAGTGCCCTCAGAGTCAATTATTGGATCACAGGCACGTGATTGCAATGATTGAGGGAGGACCTATCCCGGTAGGACAGTCTTACTCGAGATGATAGTATGCTATCTGGTTTACCTTTATCATCGTGTACTGTTTTAAGTGACATGACACGTCGCTATTACACGTTGATAGAGCCCCTAGGATTCTTGCTTGACCACCAGCAGTATGAGGGCGATCATATACGTGGGAGCTGGTAGTCTATAAGCACATCCTTAAAAGGTCCCTAGTCGTTGGAGTTTCGAGACAGGGCATCGATTCTCCAGAGTAGACTAGTGTATACAGTCGAGACCCCGACGAGGGGCGGTGGCCGGTCTCACAAGCCATTGGTGTCAGTTGGATCACCTAAGATGTATACAGGTGCTCATTGGGTTATGAGTACACCGGACAGGACTCGCCGGGAACATGCTAGTTGGTCATATACCAGACGTCAGATGGCAGTTCCCTGGTGACATGTGTGCAGGTTAGTTCATCGACCTGAGGATCGTCATTTGTCTCGTGTGAGTTCCCACTGTACTTTGATTACTACCCTACCACGGCTCAAAGGAGTCATGCAAACAGGTTTTAGTTGGGTACAGTCCCGAGCCACATGGAGGCAGTGAGCGGATCTTCGGGGGTTTCGTCTCTCCCGGTATTGGGGGTGAGGTCGCGCTGTGTCTAGGAGAGCCATTACACGAAGACCTTGGCCAAGGCAGGAGATTTACTGGTAGGTATTCCAGTAGTATCTCAGGGTGTTCTGGGCTACACTCCGACACGACTTGTACCGCTTTTGGGGGTCTGACTTTTACCAACCCCCTAGGCCCGCCATGCGATACTCATAGACGAACGGACCGGACTGCACGGATATTGTCACTGACAGGCTCAGTTGGGTGTCGGGGTGAGCTTCCTCATCGACGTCCCTTTTGGTCAATAGCTGGTGGCCCGTCATGTATTGGCTTATACCTCTGACGTGCTAGTGGTTAAATCCACAGCCATAGTATTGACGAGTCTTTAGAGTCCACCACACTTTCAGTTACTCAAGTTTTCGGGCGAAACGCTGTAGAGGCCGTATGGAGATATGGCAGGGTCCGATCAGATACGTGCGGTATTGCACGGATCAGGATCGGACGGTTTGTACTAGTAACCGTATAGATATATGGCAGCGTTCGATCAGATACGTGCGGTATTGCACGTATCAGGATCGGACGGATATTACTAGCCGGCTTTGGCTTAAGCCGGTCCTAGTATAGTACAGTGTAGATTTTGTCTCTTTGCATTTGTATCCGGACGGAATACAGATGCGGGTGTGTATGCACAGTATCGGGGTTTTCCTGTAATTTATTACGGGACCAGTTTTCTGGAGTTGCCAGTTTGCATTCCGTTCCGGCCGGTTTTCATTTGTTCTTTCCCGGCCGGACTTTTCCGATGGAGGGGGTAATTTGCAGTTTTGCAAATTACTTTTGTGGAGGGGTTTTCTTGCATAATGGATTGATTATGATAGCTTTCTTTTCTTTGCACCATGACTTGCTTTGACTTGTGATTTGATGAGGGTATGGTTTGATTAAAGTGAAGCATGCTTGTATGTTTCTTTGTCCCTTGATGTGGTCACCCCTTCTTCACTCCTACACTCACCTCCCTTCATCATACATATCCATTCTTTTCTCTCCACCATTCCTAGTTGCAATGGCCGGCCACTTCATGATGAGGAGAGAAAAATGAGAGATTCATTTTGTGCTTCTTTTGTTCATCTCATTTGGCTTGCAAAATTGGTAGCTTCATTTCCCTCCAAAGTTCAATCTTCATTCCTCCATCCAAAGGCAACAAACCCCAAAGAGACAAGTAGCCTCTACACTACACTTCCTACAGTAAATCTTGGACGCGTCGATTCGCCAGCTTCGCGCCCGAGTTGCCTCGGTATTGAGGCGGGAGCCCGTAAAAGATGCAGGCGACGTGGTGCCCTTCCGGCGAGGAGGCGACGACCGGAGATCCCGCGAGGAGATCGGAGTGGAGATGAAGACCGGAGGACTTGGATCGTCGGTATACATCTCTTTCCTTTCTTGTTAGTTAGCTAGACTAGTTTAATGGTTACGATCCGGGGATTAGTGCGCGGTGGTGCCGGTTTGCAAAGTCCGCAAAATTTAAGTTTATCACCGTTTCCGCATTCCGGCGTCGGATTGACGGCCGGGGCGCCGCCGTGCACCTACAGTGGTATCAGAGCCTCGCCATTAACATAGTCTAGCTTGGTGTAATGTGTTTTTCTGTTTCGATCGATCGAATGTTCCAAAACTGCATTTTAGTTCGAATCAGTTTCTGTTGAAAATTTTTGGTCTCGAAAAATTTTTCTGGTTGTAAAATATTGATGTACTGGGAAATCTAAGGGTTCTGTAAAAATTTGACGATGTAACTCCACAGTTGGAGCGCGGATCCGCCGCGAAACCCCACCTCGTGCGGCCCTTCCGCCGCGCACTGTTCATGTCACATCACCAAATTTTTCCAGAGGCCTTCTGGGCTTAAAATATGGGTTTTGGAATATTAAAATTGGGCCCAGGTTTTCTGTGAGTGCTACAGTTTTGTTTGAGGGCCCACTTGTTAATTTTTGATCGATCGGATATTTCAAACACATTATTTCACAGTATTTACATTATATCTGCGACCGTGAATATCACTCGATCGGTAAATCCGGTCTAACTGCTATAGCCCGGTTAGACGGATTTGCGAACGTGACTTTCACGTTGATGTTCTATGTTTATGCTGTGATGTTGCGGATCGGTCGTGGGGGATAGCCTGGATGCAATGCTAGTACTGTATTGTTGTATTATGTACATTTGATATTGCGGGGCGAGCGTCCGACATGTGGACTGCCGTCACTGCCTGATTGTATTATTGTTTTGGGGCACGACCTGGTTGCGGTCGATGTACCCGGTGTATGTATATTTTACATTATGTACTAGGATTACCCCGCGGTGGGGTGCACGGATAGCCGGGTTCTAGAGGGCAACAAGCCCGCATCTCATGGCATTGAGACGGAGGGGGCTTCACTCTAGGATTGGCGGGCTGTTCGCCGCACTCGTAGGGGGTACAGGTTGACCCAGGAGGGGTGCCCAAGTTGCCGGATTCCGTGGAGTGCTGGGTGGTCCATTCACGGAGCTGAAGGGGGCTGCCTCGCTTCAGGTTTTGGCGGGTGACTTGCCGCGCCCGTAGGGGTCTAGGTTTTCATTGCACAGGCTATCCACACGACCAGGGGAACGTCGGGTTTCAGTAGTGGCTCTGTGAAACCCGGGGATCCCAGATATCTGTATTGTTCTGTGATGCTGTACATTTCTGTGATGTTGCATTTCTTTTCACGCCTTGAGCGAAATATAATATATTGGTATATATATTAGTAGATGTTGTATATGTTTTACATCCGCGCTAGTCCAGTCCCCGCTCTGTCGTTAGTTAGCTAACCTAACGGGTAATGACGGGACCCAGTGGCGAATGCGGATGGCATATACGTACGTCAGTATATTTTCGTTCTTTGTGGTGTGATCAATTGATGGGACTGCATTGATTCGGATCAATGCAAGTTAAACAAACCTAATCTGATGTTGTTGGAACACTTTTCAAAAGGCTGTTATTGCAAGGACGTTCACTTTTGTTTTGCATCGTGGTATTCAGTTGGAATATCCTGCTCCTCAGTCGACGAGGCAAGGGCCGAGATCCCTTCACCGGGAGTGACCCCTTGGACAGAAGTTTGCGTCAGGGCATTAACTTCACTATAGCCGATTACTTTTGCTTTGCATCGCGGTATTCATTTGGAATATCCTGCACCCCATTCTACGGGGAAAGAGCCGAGATCCCTTCACCGGGAGTGACCTCTTTAGTAAAGGTTTTCGTCACTATAATTTCTAAAAAGCTATCCGTTCCTTCAACGATATCAAGTTCTTTACGTTAAAGGTTTTCGCCAGAAACCATTCGTAGCCCTCCGTCATTTCAGCTAAATATTCGGTAGTATTCAAGCTATGTATTTTGACCTCACGCCAAGGCATAGTGATTGGTAGCTGCCGGGTATTTATCTGTTGCATAGATAGATGCGTTGGTTTGGGACAGTCGTACTACTATTTTGGCCTACGTCAAGGGTATGTACGGGTGGATTCAAATTAACCTGGATAATGACGGGTAGAACTTGACATGTGACTTATGATATTTTGACCTCACGCCAAGGTCATAAGAGCATGGGGCAGAAATCACATCGGGAGTTTCAAAAGTACTGAAACTTGCCAGATATGCGCATGCCTTCTGGAGTGTGATACCGTGAGCGGATTCCGTCGCGTTATCATGCAATGATAGTTGGATCCCGATTCCCACTGATGAGTTGGTTTACTCCTCGGGTGACCCCGACTAATTCTTCCTTCAGGTTTGGAGGAGAATTTGAGGTACAGTGGGAGGTTTCCAGATTAGATAAATTGGTAACCATTCTGATCTAGGTTAGAGTGCACGCTGAGTGTTTCTTTTCTCTCTCTCTCTGGCAGCGACCATTGACCCGACCCTTGACTATGACTCAGTGACCAAGTTGACCGAACCTACTTAACACTGGCTTTTGGATTGTCTGAGTTGCGAACCTCATTGCCACTCCTACTTTTACCCTTTTCTCCAGGACACCCCGTATTACTGCGAACGTCCACTTCCATTGGACAAAACCATCGTATGGTTAGATACGAACTCGAAGGAATTCGAGGATGGTTTCCGGTTCTGGAGAAAACGAATAGGATTATTCAGTTGTCTTTTCCTTTTTGCCTCCTCTCAAGTTACGAGTACTCCTTGGTTTAGGAGTAGTACACCTATTACGCAAATTGGATAGTCTTCTTCCAAACCATAGGCTGGTGCCGACCGGTAGGGAATGAAGAAAACCAGTTAGCCTAAACGGTGTACAGAAGGTATTAAGATTAAGACAAAGCAAGGGATTAGTAAGAGGGCAAAGTAAATTGCGACTGCTATTCACGACCAAACCAAGTATTTCTTCGCCAATCCTAAATCACCTTTGTATTTCTCCAGGACACTCCGTATCACTACGAAGATCCCATTTTATTGGATAATCCATCGTATGGTTATATACGAACTCGAAAGGAACTTGTTCCAGTTCGGGGATGGATCCTGGTTCAGGAGAAATAAGAATAAAGTACATTCAGGTGTCTTTTATCTTCACCTTCTCTCGCGTTGCGAGTGCTCCTAGGATTAGGACAGTACACCCTTTATGCTTTTTGGATAGTCTTCTTCCAAACCATAGGCTGGTGCCGAACGGTAGGGAAGGAAGAAAACCAATTGGCTTAAAGGGGTGTACAGAAGGTAAAGACTAAAGACATATGAAGGGATTTGGAGAGGTGGCAAAGAACTATACGGTTACAGTCGTGAATCTGGAAGAGGCATTACTAGGAATACCGGGATACCCCAATGAAACATTTCAATGTTTCAGTTTCACTGTGTTATGTTAAAAGAGAACTGATTTCCCGATTAGATACTTACTCCAGGGTATGTATTTACCAGGTATGATTCTCACATATGTATGGTTTTACAGATGATGAGTGGGAGTAAGTTATTGGGAATTGGGTGATTATCCTCATTATATCGGGATTCGTTGTAATCGGTGATATTTGAGGAAATCACCTGGGCTGTTTGCCGGTCGGCAAATATTTGGTTTTGGATATCCGCTGTTATGCACCAATTTCAAATTGATATATCTGTACGTCTATTTTCATAGAGTGAGATATACCTTTTGATATTATGTCGATGACATTTACCTATATCAGTGGATGGTTAGGTAAGGAGCATTAAACAGCGGTGTAATTCTTCTTAACCATAAGTACAGTTTTCAACCTACGACACACAGTGAAAGAGTTGTTAGACTCAAGGGACTTATACAGAGTATTATATGTTGTCCAGTGTCCATCAGGACAGAGGGGTTGGTCCTCGTACTGTATTCTGTTTACTTTTGACTTCTCTAGTTCTTAGACATGTGTTTCGTAGAAACACAGGGTCTAAGTTTTGAGGAGTTATAGGTATTTGAATAGAGTAGAGAACCAGGTATAGCAAGTATCGGGATTCTTCAAAGTGATCGAAGAAGTAGATACTTGTGTGTGGTATTCAGTTAATAGTAATGATAAAGAGAAATTACTTCTCTTTCAGGTTACTCATAATTGGAAGTATTCCTAAGTTGAGTAACGCTGATCGACCTCCTTCCATTTAGTTGACATGCACTGGAGAAAGCTGCATGATTTGAATCTGGTTCAATTAAATCAGTGCCTCTGGTTCTATATTGGATGTAGAATAGTTCATATCTTAACGTTGTTAAGGTACGGGGAGTTGTCCGGCTTATGCTTAAAACCAGACACTGGACAACTCAAGGCACGTTTCTGTAATGGCTGTTTGTGGGTTGACCCAGGCTATGACGCGGGTTGATTTTCTACCATCTGGATGAACAATAGCAATATTGTTCTAGACTCGCCACAGTTTTATTAAAAATGGATTTTTTCAAAAACAGCAGTGGGAGTATGGTAGAACTGGAAGTGATTCCAGAACCGCAAACGATTACTGAAGATTTGATAAGGAACCTGAAGATTCAATCTGATTTGACATTCCATTGGCCACTCCGCAGATAAGGTGGGTAACTTCAGGCACCCGAGAGGTACTCCGGTAGCCTCAAGGACGGTGACAGGGAAGTTCTTGTTTACCCACACTTGCCATTGTTGTTGTTCCAGGCTGCGAGACCCAGCAGGAGGATGAGTATAGCGTCGTTCTAAACTTGCTTTAGAAGTGCACGTCTATATGACTCTGCCAGAGGGTTGTCGTAGTCAGTGGGAGCAGCGGAAGCATTGGTGGACATCAGGCTTATGTCTATTTATAGACTAAAGCAGTTGTAGCGGAGATAGATCATCTATTTCTGACGTGACAGTCATGGGTTTGACTTCATCAGAATAGGGGATGGATCTGTTGAGAAGGTAGTAGGGTGTGACATCCTGGTATTTGGATGATATACACAGAGTAGGAAAGGAAACTCCCACACTACGATCGGTTATACTTTGGTCGTCACACAGTTGTTTCTCCACAAAGGAAATGGATTTTATATCAGACATACTGGTTACTAGATCTATGGTTTTAGATCTAGATTTGGGTGGTTTCCCAATCAGGGTACTTGACAGCATTCTAAGAGTATTTAGGATGGACGACTCCTGGCACGGTAGTGTACCTGCAGGTAATGGAGTCACCCTCTCCAAAGGTGTCTTACAGACTAAAGGGGAGAGAGACGTGCATGATTGGCAGATCACTTGCTTAGGCAATTGAGTCATTCATGAGATGTCAAGTACCACACCAGATGTTGTTCTTGCACTAGAAGCAATAAGTTGACATTAATCCAATCCTGGAGAAACAGTCGGAAGCAGTTTTAGAACATAAGTGGATGTTCTAGGGGTATGATAACGACAGCCTCATTCAGGAGACGGTTATCATTCCAGGCTTCCAAGGTGACATGGACGACAAGGAGGTTGTCAGAGTTATAGTTTTTCCTTCTGATGAGGGGCAGTATTTTGGACAGATGGTCCAAGGGAATACTGAGGGTGGCATGGCGCAGGATACTGATTAAGTTCAGTTGAAGATACAGTCTAAGAAGTTTGGATTTGGAGTTCATTTTTGAGCTACGTCCCATCAGACATCCAGACATTCTAAGGCAGGTATTACTCATTTCGGGAGATGGCTTTCTCAGCGAACTTGAGATATAGAGAGACATAGAAAGAAACTTCTAGGCGGATCCACTCACTGAGGCTATTCCTCGACCGCAATAGTTTCACAAACGGGATTTGTGAGACTGACTAGTAGAGGAGTTGGATGTTCGGTATCACACGGGCTGTGAGTATGCGACATCGCAATAATTAGCCTTGAGTGCAAGTGGGAGATTGTTGGAGATAGTGCCCTCAGAGTCAATTATTGGATCACAGGCACGTGATTGCAATGATTGAGGGAGGACCTATCCCGGTAGGACAGTCTTACTCGAGATGATAGTATGCTATCTGGTTTACCTTTATCATCGTGTACTGTTTTAAGTGACATGACACGTCGCTATTACACGTTGATAGAGCCCCTAGGATTCTTGCTTGACCACCAGCAGTATGAGGGCGATCATATACGTGGGAGCTGGTAGTCTATAAGCACATCCTTAAAAGGTCCCTAGTCGTTGGAGTTTCGAGACAGGGCATCGATTCTCCAGAGTAGACTAGTGTATACAGTCGAGACCCCGACGAGGGGCGGTGGCCGGTCTCACAAGCCATTGGTGTCAGTTGGATCACCTAAGATGTATACAGGTGCTCATTGGGTTATGAGTACACCGGACAGGACTCGCCGGGAACATGCTAGTTGGTCATATACCAGACGTCAGATGGCAGTTCCCTGGTGACATGTGTGCAGGTTAGTTCATCGACCTGAGGATCGTCATTTGTCTCGTGTGAGTTCCCACTGTACTTTGATTACTACCCTACCACGGCTCAAAGGAGTCGTGCAAACAGGTTTTAGTTGGGTACAGTCCCGAGCCACATGGAGGCAGTGAGCGGATCTTCGGGGGTTTCGTCTCTCCCGGTATTGGGGGTGAGGTCGCGCTGTGTCTAGGAGAGCCATTACACGAAGACCTTGGCCAAGGCAGGAGATTTACTGGTAGGTATTCCAGTAGTATCTCAGGGTGTTCTGGGCTACACTCCGACACGACTTGTACCGCTTTTGGGGGTCTGACTTTTACTAACCCCCTAGGCCCGCCATGCGATACTCATAGACGAACGGACCGGACTGCACGGATATTGTCACTGACAGGCTCAGTTGGGTGTCGGGGTGAGCTTCCTCATCGACGTCCCTTTTGGTCAATAGCTGGTGGCCCGTCATGTATTGGCTTATACCTCTGACGTGCTAGTGGTTAAATCCACAGCCATAGTATTGACGAGTCTTTAGAGTCCACCACACTTTCAGTTACTCAAGTTTTCGGGCGAAACGCTGTAGAGGCCGCATGGAGATATGGCAGGGTCCGATCAGATACGTGCGGTATTGCACGGATCAGGATCGGACGGTTTGTACTAGTAACCGTATAGATATATGGCAGCGTTCGATCAGATACGTGCGGTATTGCACGCATCAGGATCGGACGGATATTACTAGCCGGCTTTGGCTTAAGCCGGTCCTAGTATAGTACAGTGTAGATTTTGTCTCTTTGCATTTGTATCCGGACGGAATACAGATGCGGGTGTGTATGCACAGTATCGGGGTTTTCCTGTAATTTATTACGGGACCAGTTTTCTGGAGTTGCCAGTTTGCATTCCGTTCCGGCCGGTTTTCATTTGTTCTTTCCCGGCCGGACTTTTCCGATGGAGGGGGTAATTTGCAGTTTTGCAAATTACTTTTGTGGAGGGGTTTTCTTGCATAATGGATTGATTATGATAGCTTTCTTTTCTTTGCACCATGACTTGCTTTGACTTGTGATTTGATGAGGGTATGGTTTGATTAAAGTGAAGCATGCTTGTATGTTTCTTTGTCCCTTGATGTGGTCACCCCTTCTTCACTCCTACACTCACCTCCCTTCATCATACATATCCATTCTTTTCTCTCCACCATTCCTAGTTGCAATGGCCGGCCACTTCATGATGAGGAGAGAAAAATGAGAGATTCATTTTGTGCTTCTTTTGTTCATCTCATTTGGCTTGCAAAATTGGTAGCTTCATTTCCCTCCAAAGTTCAATCTTCATTCCTCCATCCAAAGGCAACAAACCCCAAAGAGACAAGTAGCCTCTACACTACACTTCCTACAGTAAATCTTGGACGCGTCGATTCGCCAGCTTCGCGCCCGAGTTGCCTCGGTATTGAGGCGGGAGCCCGTAAAAGATGCAGGCGACGTGGTGCCCTTCCGGCGAGGAGGCGACGACCGGAGATCCCGCGAGGAGATCGGAGTGGAGATGAAGACCGGAGGACTTGGATCGTCGGTATACATCTCTTTCCTTTCTTGTTAGTTAGCTAGACTAGTTTAATGGTTACGATCCGGGGATTAGTGCGCGGTGGTGCCGGTTTGCAAAGTCCGCAAAATTTAAGTTTATCACCGTTTCCGCATTCCGGCGTCGGATTGACGGCCGGGGCGCCGCCGTGCACTTACAAATGGAAGCGATACGCTTAAGGAAATGCGAACCAATATCTTCCGGCCTGTATTTTGATAAGTTCCCGAAGGAGGAACTATTAAATTCTGATGGTACTGGAAGCATCTCGAAAAATCCTCCGATTTGAAATATTATGGGCCTCATAATTCATCCGGGATCAAAAGTTATGAGGCATCACGTGTCCACACGTGATTGACCTTTAAGAACCCGCTAGAGGAGTTAAAAGATATAATAAAAACTCAGAAAAGACCCCAATGGGGCATCACGTGCTCACACATGACCATGGGTCACGTGCAGGGACGTGATGGGCTCTTAAGGCCTCTAAAATAATGAATAGAATTAAATTCTAAAATTTGTTCCCTGATTAAAAATCAGAAGTTACCTCAATGAAGTATCACGTGCTCACACGTGACCAATGGTCACGTGATGGTTAAAACAATAACATAAACAAGCGGCTGTTAAAGGAATCAATTTGGGGGTCACGTGCTCACACGTGACCAAGGGTCACGTGCCAGCACGTGACAGGCTTTGAAAGCCTTACAGTTTAATAGAATTAAAAATTCTAAATTTCTCTAAAATCTTTCGAAATAGAATTAAAATTCTAAATTTCTCTAAATCTTTCCAAATGGAATAGGATTATGGGGACCGTTGGATTAAAAATCCAATGGTGATTAAAGATCACCAATTTATGGAAAGATTTGATACAAGGAAAGATTTTCCTAAAATCTCACCGAAAATAACAAACAGAATATTTTTGGATTTAAAATCCAACGGTGAATAAAATTCACTGAATGATCTAAATGATCATATTAATTATGAAATCAAATCAAATCTTTCAATGAGAGATTTGCTAAACAAATTGATTCTCTTCCTTCTCCTATAAATAGGAGCCAAGAAGAAAAGAGAAGAGAGGATCTACCTTTTTTTTGAGAGAAAAACAGAGAGAGGAGAATTTAATTCTCAAGAGGGAAGAAAAGAAAGGAGAATTTAATTCTCAACAAAGAAAACCCTAGGTGAGAAAAGGGAAAAAAATCAATTTCAAAAAGAGAATTTAATTCTCAAAATCCAAGAGTTTAACTCTTATACAAAAAAGAACTTAGTTCTTCTTCTGGTTGAAGATTTGCACAGAGCACACCTCCCCATAAGTTGAGAATTTAATTCTCATCGGGTCGAGATCCTGCCATGCAGATCCTAAACATAGAAGGGGAATTGAGTTTTGAGAATTTAATTCTCCTAAAACAAAACTAGGGTTTAACCCTAATCAAGAATTTAATTCTTTTACATATCTGGAAATTAAATTCCTTTAAAAAGAAATCAGGGTTTTATCCTAAATAAGAATTTAATTCTTTCACAATAGGAATTTAATTCCTCCAAAATCATAATTAAGGTTTAACCCTACAGAGAATTCAATTCTTAAAAGATCTCTGTTCATGAAAAGAACTAGGGTCACGTGCCCCCACGTGACCGTTGAAAAGATCCCTGAAGAAAAGAAGCTTTGAGGCAATGCCTCACGTGCCCCCACGTGACTCCCAAAATGCAGAAAGAAAAAACAAAAGAAAAGAAGCTTTGGGCGCTCTCACGTGTCCCCACGTGACCCCTCAGCAAGTACTGTAATTATCGATGCATAAATCCCATCACGTGCCAACACGTGATGCTCTAAAATAAAGATGAAAAGTGTTTAACACTTATTCGCAGATTTGAGGATAAAGAAAAAGGAGATCTGGCTCCACATTTAGGGCACCCTCACGTGTCCCCACGTGACCCCTAACGAATCCCTTTAATATCCAATGGATGGATGCCTATCATGTGCCCACACGTGATGGCCAGGAAATTAAAAGTGTTAAACACTTACCTGCAGAATAAAATAAGGGAAATCAGGGCGCTCTCACGTGTCCGCACGTGACCCCTCCCTCCTTAGTGTTTAACACTAATTGGAAAACTCTATCTGCAGTGTTTAACACTGATTTTCTTAGTGTTTAACACTAATTTGGAAAACTCTATTTGCAGTGTTTTACACTGATTTTCTTAGTGATTAACACTAATTTGAAAACTCTGTTCCCGGTGTTTAACACTGATTTGCTTTAGTGTTTAACACTAATTTGAAATCTCTGCTACCAGTGTTTAACACTGATTTACTTTAGTGTTTAACACCAATTTGAAAGCCTCGTTGCTAGTGTTTAACACTGATTATCTTTTAGTGTTAAACACTAACTTGCTAATCTTAATTCCAGTGTTCAACACTGTTGGTCTTTAGTGTTTAACACTAGCTTTAGCCCAATTGGCTAAGTTTCTAGAGGCAAAGCCTCTCCTTCAATAAGCCAACAAAGGGCCAACATTTCAACCATAATTGGACTTAGCCCAAACTGGCCATAAGTCCTCAAATCATCTTGAACTGAGCACATCTGCTCTTTCAACCAACTCATTGGTTCAAGGGTACATCTCTGAACTCCTCTGATATTTGTCGTTGTAATCCTTCAACGTCTCCAGAGAGGTGACAGGTCCCGACAACCACACATTAATACTTACTGTGGGGTCCTTAAACTCATGGACTAATGCGTCCTTAAACTAACATTTGTCCCCAAAACGGGAATGATGGACCACTATGTCCTTAAACTGGTATTGGACCACCATGTCCCTAAACTGGAAATGGACCACCATGTCCCTAAACTGGAACAATAGAGCCCAAACGCTCTTTTGTCGGATCTAAACGATCCCGTTAAGTTGATCTTAGTCTCAAACTGGACTAACATATCCTTAACAAACGTTTAAGTTGATCTTAGCCTCAAATACGGCTAACGTATCCTTAAACCCTCAAACAGACTTTAGTCCCAAATTGGACTTTAGGTCTCCCAACCAACTTTGGTTCAAGGGTACATCTATGAACTCCTCTGATATCTGTCGTTGTAATCCTTCAACGTCGTCAGAGAGGTGACGGGTCCCGACGGCCATACATTCATGGACCACTATGTCCTTAAACTGGTAATGGACCGCTACGTTCTTAAACTGGTATTGGACCACCATGTCCCTAAACTGGCGATGGACCACTATGTCCCTAAACTGGAACATGGACCCCCATGTCCCTAAACTGACAATGGACCACTATGTCCCTAAACTGGAACAATAGAGCCCCAAATGCTCTTTTGTCGGATCTAAACGATCCCGTTTAAGTTGATCTTAGCCTCAAATACGGCTAACGTATTCTTAAACCTTCAAACAGACTTTAGTCCCAAATTGGACTATAGATCCCTCAATCGACTTTGGTCCAAGGGTACATCTCTGAACTCCTCTGACACTTGTCGTTGTAATTCTTCAATGTCGTCAGAGAGGTGACCGGTCCCGACGGCCATACATTAAACAAGGACCACTATGTCCCTAAACTGGAACAACATAGCCCAAACGCTCTTTTGTCGGATTTAAACAATCCCGTTACGTTGATCTTAATCTCAAATTAGACTAATGTATCCTTAACAAACGTTTGAGTTGATCTTAGCCTCAAATACGGCTAACGTATCCTCAAACCAAAACCACAAACCCAAATCTAAGTAAAAACGGATTTGGATTAATCCACGTCCTACGGGCGACGACATAAATTAGTCTCCGTATACAATCCACGGGCAACCAAACACAAAACAAACACCCACGACACGAAGTGACCAGCTGGAGAAGGAGAAAGTTGTTACCGCGATGTGGTAGCGTAATTAACTGCAGGGGCTTGCGCCTGCAGGGAAGAGCGTCCCCACAATCAAAAACCCCTCAAACGAGGGGGAATCTGACGAAGTCTGCTACATCGGCCGCATCTGTCTAAACATCCGATACACAGTGCCATAAATCAACTTGGCATCTTCGGAGAGGTGGACGGATAGCACCAATTAGCATCTTCCCCGAATCTCAGGCAAGACAGTCCATGTCTTGGCCGCCATTCGGAGGGGAACACCAATCAAAACATGATTAAGGTGAATGTTTACAACATTGCTTACAAATGCAAAATCATAACCTTCTTTAGACATTAAAGATACAGATATGATATTATAAGTCGAACTGGGTCCAAAATAACAGTTGCGCAAAACCAAAACATGTCCATCTGTCAACCCTAAGTGATAGTCCCCCACGGACTCAGCATCCATGCTTGCCCCGTTTGCAACTTTGAGGGTTATATCACCTGCCTTCAAAGCTCTACGCCTTCTCAGTTCCTTCAAAGAATTACAGATATGAGATCCTGATCCGGTATCCAATACCCAGGAAGTAGAGTTAATTGACAGACAGTTTTCAATAACATACACACCTGAAGCCAAAGCCACAACTTGCTTCGGGTCCTGGTTTTTGGCCTTCCAAGCCCTGCAATCTTTCTTCCAGTGTCCTTTCTTTTGACAATAAAAGCATTCTTCCTTCCTCACAATCTGTCCCGCTACCTTTGCTACCTTTGCCTTTCCCTTGGCTTCCACCTTACTAACACCGCCCCTTGGTTTGGTGGGGGCCTTCTTCTTCTTTCCTTTGGCTTTCGCCCTGGACCTAGAATAGGAAGCCCTTCCAACAGACAAAGCGGGTGTTTCCCTGACTTTCTGTAGGGTGCCCTCTGCACTCCTCAACATGTTGAGGAGTTCCGGAAGTTCAACTTCTTTTCCTTGCATGTTGAACTTCAGGATAAACTGGGCGTAAGTGGAAGGAAGGGACTGGAGAATCAAGTCAGTGTAGAGCTCGTTCTCTAACGTGGTCCCGAGGTCCGCAAGCTCCTCAATGTAGCCAATCATCTTAAGCACGTGTTCCGCTACAGATGATCCAAGGGCCAACCTCGCTGAAAATAACTTTTTCGAGGTTTCGTATCTGGCGATACGGGATTGCTCTCTATATAGATCCTTAGTATGGAGAAATATGGATTCAAGATCCATATTTCCGTGCCTCCTCTGATGTTTATTGTCCATAGAGGCAAGCACGAAGCACTTGGCCTTCGCGCAGTCAATCTCCCAGGTCTTACGGATTTCCTTATTCGAGACACTGGATTCTGGACCTGGGATGGTGGGGGCTTTAGTGGTAAGGAGATACCCCAACTTGTTATAAGTGATTGCCATTTTGACATTCCTGAGACAATCTTTGTAGTTTGGCCCTGTCAGTATATTTTTATCTAATAGTAACTTAAGGCCGGTCATGATATTTGGTCGCTGCAATTAGGAGAGAGAGAAAAGAAACACTTTAGGATGATGCTCTTGCAAGTTTAGAGTGGTTTTTAGTTTGTCTAAACAGGATGGCTCCCACTGTTTCTCGAATCCTTCCTCAAACCATAAAAGAAGAATTAGTCGGGATTGATCTCACCATACAATACTTGCTTAACCGTTCAGCCAGGCCGGTGTCGGTACTTCGAGGGAGGTTTTACGACGCTTTCGCGAAGTTCCTTAATTAAATAACCTCTTTTCCCTGTGGGCGTAGCCCCGCTAACACCTTTCTAGACACCTACTTGGTTTATAGCATTGATCGTTAAGTGAGAAAGTTTCCCGAGGAGTAGCATATACTCACAGTAGGATCGGGATCCAAATATCATCGTGTGATAAAGCTGAAGGAATCCTACCAAAATCATCATACTCCAAATGGTATGCAACACTAGCAAGTTTCAGTTTCTTTAGAAACTCTCGATGTGGATTTTTGCCCCATGCTCTTATGACCTTGACTTTGGCCAACAAATCATAAGTCACATGTCAAGTTCTACCCGTCATTTTCCAGGTTAATTTGAACCCACCCGTACCTACCCTTGACTTTGGCCAACAAAGCAGTACGACTGTCCCAAACCAACTCATCTATCTATGCTACATATGAATATTCAATAGCTACCAATCACTATGCCTTGACTTTGGCCAACAAACATAGCTTGAATACTATTGACTATCCATATGAAATGAAGGAGGGCTACTAATGGTTTTGGCGAAACCGTGAATGTAGTGAACTTGATATAATCGAAGGAACCTGATAGCTTTTAAAAGGAGTGGTTTAAGCTTCGCGTTTTTAAAAGTTTTCTGTTTTGGAAAAAAACCGAGTGGTTTTGAAATTGTTCCAACGATTCAGCTTTGGTTTGTTTTCTTTGCATTAATTTAATGTGTCCCATCAATTAATCGTACCATTGAAGAAAAAAACAAAAATATGACGTACGCTTATGCCATTCGCATTCGCCACTGGGCCCCGTCATCACCCGTTAGGTTACTTAACTAACGACAGAGCGGGGGCTGGACTAGCGCGGATGCAAAACATAAGCAACGCCTACTAGATATCATATATAGATATATACATTCGTCAGACGTAATGATAGCCATTCCAGATCACAGATGAACATATTGGATATACTAGGAATCCGCGTTTCGTTCGAGCCTGCAACGAAAAACGGATTACACGGTCGCGATGAATAGCCAAACCCCACCCTAGACCCCTACAGGTGCGGAAAACTACCCGCCAAATACCCGAAGTGAAGCAGCCTCCCTCAACTACGTGAGTAGGCCACTCGGCACTTCAAAGTACCCGGTAGTTTGTGCACCCCACCTTGGGTCTATCCTAGGAGCAAAAACAGTAAAAGAAATAATATACAATGGCGTCTACAACCTCAACCCGGATGTGCGGCCATAAAATAATATTACATCAAATTACAAATTTACATCAAATGAAAGATAAATAAACACTCATCTCACTACCTCGGCTATTCATCCGCGACAACCAACAAGTTCATATACATAATCCAACATCACAGATCACAGATATGTACAATCCCCACTAATCGACGTATAGCGATTAGTCGACGTTCAGTACATATATCACATTACAGATATAATCAATTAGCTAATGTTTATAGAATTTCGATCAAAATTCCAATTTGAAACTACCCTAAATACAACACTGTTCTCAGAAGAATCTGAGCAGAAACTAAACATCTGAAAAATCACAAAACATCAAGCTGGACATACTGCAGGAAAAACGAGTTGACTCCGAGTCGATTCGGCCGCGGATCCGCGGCGAAACGCATGGTTTCGCCTCACTTACGCGGCTGTCTGACCGAGTCATGAGCTCGTTTTTCTTGGGTGTCCTTAAAAAACCCTGCACGTATTTTTCAGGTCTTTGGAAATATTTTTAGACCTGTTTTTAAAATCGGCAGAAAACACTAGATTTTGATGTTTTTGGCGTTTTTTTTCTGGATCGAAGTTCTAAATACTTTGCTAACATGTTAGTTGTTGTTTAGCCAGGCTCTGATACCACTGTAAGTCTATGTAACCCACCCCGGTACTTACGGGGAGGCGGAAAGAGTAAAAATCAGATTTTTATCACAAGGGAACATAGATTAACCATGAAGGATCTTTGCTAAACAAAAACTAACAAACAATCTACAAGTTCTAACTACTAGGTTAGAAGGTTATACCTAGTTCTTGAACTCTTTCTCTTCTTGTCGTGTTCCTCCTTGATGTGAGCTCTTTGGAGTGGTGTAGACGGCTTCTCCTCTTCGTCTTCTCTTTGCCAAAGAAAGATCCACCCGAAGGCCTCTACCTTGAGCTCCTACCTCAACAAAGTAGTAACTAGAGTGCTTGGCTTGCTAGACTAAGAACCCTAGAGTGAGTAGAGAGGTGTTTTGATGGTTTGATCTCACAAAGCTCATGTTTGTAAGTCGATGTAGTACACCCCAGTACTTGTGGGGAGGCGGAATTTACGAAAACTATCAAGTTTAAACAACGAACATCGACTAACCGCTTGAATCGAAGCTAAACCCTAAAAAACCGTATTCTATGAGTTTCTTTACATAAGTGATTAGGGATTATACCTAATGAACCGGTCCTTCTTCTTTATGTCCTCCTTGGTTCTCCTCGGCCTTCTCTAGGTAGTAGACGATCCACCCGAGAGCGAAACTCCAAGCTAAACCTCTAACTTGAGGTAACTAATCAACTTTGATTGCTAATCAAAGATGAGAGGATGATATAGAGTGTGGGTTATGGATTGTTTAGTCTAACTAAACCTTTGATCTCAACACATGAGGATTAAGGTTAGTATCTTGAAGATGAGAGCTTGAGGAGAGAGAATGTGTGATATGATAATGAGAGAAGAGAGAGAGTGTATCATAATATTATGAAGCATTCTTCTTTTCAACAAATGAATAAAAGAAATGAATAAGCATGCTTCACAAAATATCTTGTGATGATTCATTAACATGAGTCATTAAGCAATAAATGTGCATTAATGAAGTGAATGAATCACCACTATGACTCACTCTCTTTCCAAAACAAACCTCCTTAGTCACATCTTCTAGAAGCTTCTCGAGTAATTACGAGAACGCCCCTCCGATCCGTAAAAAATACGGAAAAACTTTAGACTGTAAAAATCCAATAACCGAATACCAGTAACTGGCTTAAACCAAAGCCGACTGGTAAAATCTGTCCGAAAGTCGTACGCGCGTAAACGCACGTATGCGTCCGAACCCTTTGTCGCAAAACCATGCAACCTCTATATCGTTTCGCCTGGAGTAGGAAACTCTCTGTGTGGGACTCTAGAGACTCGACTACTACGCTGGCAGTGGGTTTAACCACAGACCGCAAGCGGCACTAGCTGTACGTAACGGTCCCCAGGTAGTTGTCGATAAGAAGGCCGATGAGTAAACCCATCCGAACTCCTACTGAGTCTGATGTGACAATCTCCATACAGTCCGGTCCGTTCGTCCATGACTATCGCATATCGGGCCTAGGGGGGCGGCAAGCGTCAGTCCCCTAATAGCGGTATAAGTCGTGTCGGAGTGAAGCCCATTACACCCTGAGAAACTGCTGGAACCTACCAGCAAATCTCGCTTGCCCTGGCCAGGGACTTTGCGTAATGGCTCTCTGACACAGCACGATATCTACTCCCAATACCGGGAGGGACGAATCCTGTCTAACCGCCACTGCCTCCAAGTGCTCGGGACTGCACCCAACTGCAACCTGTTTGCACGACTCCATAGAGCCGTGGTAGGGTAGCAATCTAAGAACAGTGGGACACACTCGAGGCGAAGTAGCAGTGTCAAGTCTGCGGACTACGCTGTACTCATGTCACCTGGGAACTGTTCACTGACGACTGGTATCAAACCAACCAACAGTTCCCTGTGAGTCCTGTCCGGTGTACCCGTAACCTAACGAGCACCTGTATACTATCTCCAGTACGACGTACTGATGGCTGTGGGACAGACCATCTCCCCAACTGGGATGAGAAGCGTACACACTAGTCTACTCCGGAGTATCGATGCTCTGTCTCGATAATCCAACGACCAGGGACCTGAATAAGGATGTGCTTGTAGACTACCCAGCCCCCACTAGTGTGACTGCCATCACAACGCTGGTAGCCAAGCAAGATCCTAAGAGCTCTATCAATACGTACACTCACATATTAAGATAGAAAAACCAAGTAGCATACTACCATGTTTAGCAAGACTGTTATATACATGTGAATATCCCAAGCTTCCATTAAGTAATATACAAGCTAGTATGATACAGTAATGGCCTTCTAGGGCATAAACACTAACAATCTCCCACTTGCACTAGGGCCATGTACTGGCATATCGCAGACCAATGATCTCGAGTAGCCTCTCGAACTGAATCTGAGGAAGAGCCTTCGTGAATGGATCAGCAATGTTCTCTTCTGAAGCAACTCTCCGAACCTCGATCTCCTGACGATCAATGATCTCCCTGATCAGGTGATACCGCCTTAAGATGTGTCTGGACTTCTGATGGGACCTTGGTTCCTTCGCTAAAGCTATAGCTCCGTTGTTGTCGCAATACAGAGGTATTGGATCAACTATGGTAGGAACCACCTGAAGTTCTGTTAGGAACTTCTTCATCCAGACTGCTTCTTTTGCGGCATCGCAAGCAGCTATATACTCCGCTTCCATCGTCGAGTCAGCAACGGTGTCCTGCTTGGAGCTCTTCCAGCACACCGCCCCTCCATTGAGGGTAAAGACATAACCCGACATGGACTTGGAATCGTCCTTATCACTCTGGAAGCCGGAATCAGCAAAGGCCTCCAACCTGAGGTCTTTTCCGCCGTAAACCAAGAACATCTCCTTAGTCCTCCTCAGGTACTTGAGAATGTTCTTTACTGCTATCCAGTGTTTCTCCCCTGGGTCTGACTGATACCGGCTTACCACGCTTAGTGCGTAAGCTACATCTGGTCTGGTACACAACATCGCATACATTATAGAGCCTACCGCAGAAGCGTAGGGTATAATAGACATGCGTTCCCTTTCCAAATCAGTCTTGGGAGACATCTCTTTGGAGAGGGTGATTCCGTGACAAGCCGGTAGATTACCGCGCTTTGAATCTTCCATACTGAATCTTTTCAGTACAGTGTCGATATACCTGGACTGCGAAAGTCCCAACATCCTCTTGGATCTATCACGATAGATCCGGATCCCCAGAATGTAAGAGGCATCACCCAGGTCTTTCATGGAGAACCTGTGTGACAAGAATCCTTTGACAGATTGTAGCATAGGAATGTCATTTCCTATCAATAGAATGTCATCCACGTACAAGACGAGGAATACGACACTTCTGGCCACAACTTTACTATATATGCACGGTTCATCTGGATTTTTGATAAAGTCATATTCTTTGACTGTCTCATCAAAACAGATGTTCCAACTCCGCGATGCCTGCTTTAGTCCATAAATGGACTTAAGCAGCTTGCATACTTTCCCGCTGCTCCCACTCTGATTGAAACCCTCTGGCTGATCCATATAGACGCTCTCTTCTAAATTTCCATTCAGAAAAGCCGTCTTTACGTCCATCTGCCAGATTTCATAATCATGGAAGGCAGCAATAGCAAGAAGGACCCGAATGGATTTGAGCATAGCCACTGGAGAAAAAGTTTCGTCATAGTCCAAACCAGGTCTTTGACGAAAACCCTTTGCAACAAGTCTAGCCTTATAGGTTTCCACCTGTCCATCTACACCAATCTTTTTCTTGAAGATCCATTTGCATCCTATGGGTTTTACCCCATCTGGAGCAAAGTCCAAAGTCCATACTTTGTTGGTGTACATGGACTCCATTTCGGTCCGCATTGCATCTAGCCATCGTACCGAGTCGCCGCTCTGGATGGCCTGCCTGAAGTCAGTAGGTTCATCATCATCTATGATGCAATCCTCTCTATCCCCATCTATGAGAAAACCGTAGTATCTCTCAGGCGGATGAGACGGCCTACTACTCCTGCGGAGGGGTGCGGGAATGTTCTGTTCTTCTTGAACCTCTGGTTCTACCAAACTTTCAGTAGTAGTTTGTGGTTCTGGAATTTCTTCCAGTTCTATTTCGCTCCCACTCTTCTGATTTTCCAAAAATTCAGTTTCTAAGAAGCGGGCATGACGAGAAACAAAAACCTTTTGTTCCCTGCGTAATAGAAATAATATCCCATAGAGTTCTTTGGATATCCCACAAACTTACACTCTACTGAGCGTGCCTCGAGCTTGTCCACATGCTGCTTTTTAACAAAAGCTGGACATCCCCATGTCTTCAGGTACTGAAGACAGGGTTTCTTCCCACTCCATATCTGATATGGTGTGGTAGGCACAGTTTTGGTTGGAACTTTGTTCAAAAGATATGCCGCCGATTCTAGCGCATAACCCCAGAAAGATCGCGGTAACTCAGCATTACTCATCATGGATCGTACCATATCCAATAGGGTTCGATTCCGTCTCTCCGATACACCATTATGCTGTGGAGTGTACGGAGGAGTAAGCTGAGAGAGAATTCCTTTCTCTTTTAGGTAACCTAGGAGCTCGGCACTTAAGTATTCTCCACCTCGATCAGATCTTAGTGTCTTAATACTTTTGCCTGTTTGGTTTTCCACTTCACTCTTGTATTCCTTGAATTTCTCAAAGGCCTCGGATTTATGCTTCATTAAGAAAACATGTCCATACCTAGAGAAATCATCTGTAAAAGTAATGAAGTAGGAATAACCACCTCTTGCATGTGTAGACATTGGACCGCATACGTCACTGTGTATGAGTCCTAAGAGCTCGCTCGCTCTTACTCCTTGTCCAGTGAATGGAGTCTTTGTCATCTTTCCTTTGAGACAAGATTGACAAGTGTCATAAGTTTGATATTCGAACGTGTCCAAATATCCTTCTCTATGCAACTTAGTCAACCTTCTCTCATTGATGTGACCCAGTCTACAATGCCATAAGAAAGCTTTATTTAAATCTGGAGACTTTCTTTTTAGTGTGTTCTGGACATTGAAAATTTGGAGTTGGTTTAACACATATATACCGTTATTTAGAGTACCGGACCCAATCAAACTATGATTAAGGTGGATGTTGACAACATCTCTTACAAACGTGAAATCATAACCTTTATTTGATAACAAGGAAACTGATATGATATTACACGTTAAGCTGGGTACAAAATAACAGTTATGTAAAACCAAAATGTGTCCACTCGTCAATCCTAGGTGATAATCCCCGACGGACGCAGCTCCCACGCTAGCTCCGTTAGCAACCCTGAGGATCATATCACCTTCCTTCAGCACTCTACGGTTTCTCAGTGCCTGCAATGAATTGCAAATATGAGATCCTGACCCGGTATCCAATACCCAGGAAGTAGAGTTGATCGACAGACAATTCTCAATTACAAACACACCTGAAGTCGAAGCCACAGCTTGCTTCGGTTCCTGGTTCTTGGCGTTCCACGCCTTGCAATACTTCTTCCAGTGCCCTTTCCTGTGACAATGGAAGCACTCATCCAGGCCAACTACCGGTGCTGCAATCTTTTTCTTTCCCTTCTTTCCCACCTTACTAACACCTCCTCTAGGTCTGGGTGCGGCCTTCTTCTTCCTTCCTTTGGCCCTAGCCTTGGACCCGGAAGAAGATGAACCGCCAACAAACATAGCGGGTGTTTCCCTTGCCTTCTGCAAGGTGCCCTCTGCACTCCTTAACATGTTCAGGAGTTCCGCAAGTTCAACTTCTTTTCCTTGAAGATTGAAGTTGAGGATAAACTGGGCGTAGGTGGGAGGAAGGGACTGGAGAACAAGGTCTGTATAGAGCTCATTATCCAAAGTCGTCCCAAGGTCTGCGAGCTCTTCTATATAGCCAATCATCTGTAGGACATGTTCACCTACCGATGACCCGACAGCCAACCTCGCTCGAAACAATTTCTTTGAGGTCTCGTATCTTGCTATACGAGATTGCTCTCCATAAAGTTCCTTTGTATGGAGAAATATGCCATCTAAGGACATATCCTCGTGCCTCCTCTGATGTTCATTATTCATCGAGGCAAGCACGATGCACTTGGCTCTCGCGCAATCTAAATCCCAGGTTTTGCGGATTTCCTTATCCGTATTGCTGGATTTGGGACCAGGGACAGCAGGTGCCGTAGCGGTGAGGACGTACCCCAGTTTGTCATAGGTCAAAGCCATCTTGACATTCCGCAGCCAATCTTTATAGTTTGGCCCCGTCAGTATATTTTTCTCTAAAAGTAACTTAAGTCCAGTCATTTTCAGGGTCGCTGCAATTAGGAGAGAGAGAAGAAAACTCTTTAGCATGATGCTCTTGCAAGTTTAGAGTGGTTTTTAGTTTATCTAAACTGGATGGCTCCCACTGTTTCTCGAATCCTTCCTCAAACCATAAAAGAAGAATTAGCCAAGACTATTCCCACCGTACAATACTTGCTTAACCGTTCAGCCAGGCCGGTGTCGATACTTCGAGGGAGGTTTTCCAACGCTTTCGCGAAGTTCCTTAATTAAATAACCTCTTTTCTCTGGGGGCGTAACCCCGCTGACACTTTTCTGGACACCTACTAGGTTTATAGCATTGATCGTTAAGCGACGAATATCCTGATAAGTAGCATATACTCACAGTAGGATCGGGATCCAAATATCATCGTATGATAATGTTGAAGGAATCCTACCAACATTCATCAAACTCCAAATGGTATGCATCTCTTTGCAAATTTCAGTTTCTTTAGAAATTCCCGATATATGTTTTTGCCCCATGCTCTTATGACCTTGACGAAAGCCAACAAATCATAAGTCACATGTCAAGTTCTGCCCATCATTATCTTGTTAATTTGAACCCATCCGTATATACCCTTGACGAAAGCCAACAAGGTAATGCGACTGTCCCAAACCAACACATCTATCTATGTAACAAATGAATACCCCAGCAGCTACCAAACACTATGTCTTGACGAAAGCCAACAAACATAGCTTGAATACTACTGACTATCCATAAGAAATGACGGAGGGCTACGACTGGTTTTGGCGAAACCGTGAACGTAGTGAACTTGATATAACCGAAGGAACCTGATAGCTTTTAAAAGGAGTGGTTAAATCTCCGCATTTAAAAAATATCTGTTTTAAAAATAACCGAGTGGTTTCTTTTAAATTGTTCCAACGATTTAAACTTTGGTTTGTTTTACTTTGCATTATAGATAATGCGTCCCATCATTAACCTATCATTGCAGAAAACAACGAAAATATAACGTCCTCTTATGCCATCCGCATTCGCCACGGGGTCCCGTCATCACCCGTTAGGTTACTTAACTAACGACAGAGCGGGGGCTGGGCTAGCGCGGGTGTAAAACATAAGTGACGTCTAAATAGCTATAATAAATATAGATATTTTACATTCGTCTGACGCAATGATATTCATTCCAGAACACAGATAAACAATATTGGATTTGCAAGCAATCTGTATTTCTTCTGAGCCTGCAAGAAAAGACAGATTACACAGTTGTGATGAATAGCCGTTTACCCCACCCTCGACCCCTACGGGTACGGCAAACTACCCACCCGGCAGTCTGTGTACCCCACCTTGGGTCAGTCCTAGGAGCAAAAACAGTAAAATGAAATAATACAACGGTGGCTACAACCGCAACCTGGAAGTGCCCCGCGAAAATAATATTACAACAAATTACATTTACAACAAATGAATAAATCAATAAACCATTGTTAACCCCGGCTATACACCACAACAGTCCAATACAGTTTATATGCACAAACAGATATAACCATTTCAGAAATGTGCAACCCCCTGCCAACCGACATACTAGCAGTTGGGGGAGGTTTACGAACACATCAAACAATCACAGATATAATCCAATACGCAAATACTGTATTTTTCGATCGAATAAACAACTTCAAAATTGCTCCAAAATCTGCTCTGTTAAACAGTAACCTGAGCAATAATTAAATATTCCAGAAAACCCCAAATATCACAGGGGACCCACCCAAAAAGATTGAGCTCATGACTCGGCAACTCGGCCGCGGAAGCGCGGCGGATCGGTGGGATCCGCGGCGCTTCCGCGGCGCTACAGTCGAATCATGGGCTCGAATTTCTTGGGTGTTCTCCTGTGGTCATGTCAAGCTCTCTGAACACTCCAGAAAAATTTTAGGACTTCATTTTCACTTCGACAGAAACTTAACAGAACTAGGGTTTTCCGGGTTCGTTTTTTCGTTCGAAATTCGTACAAATTTGCGATTAAGTTATTTAGTGTTTAGCCAGGCTCTGATACCACTGTAAGTCGATGTAGTACACCCCAGTACTTGTGGGGAGGCGGAATTTACAAAAACTATCAAGTTTAAACAACGAACATCGACTAACCGCTTGAATCGAAGCTAAACCCTAAAAAACCGTATTCTATGAGTTTCTTTACATAAGTGATTAGGGATTATACCTAATGAACCGGTCCTTCTTCTTTATGTCCTCCTTGGTTCTCCTCGGCCTTCTCTAGGTAGTAGACGATCCACCCGAGAGCGAAACTCCAAGCTAAACCTCTAACTTGAGGTAACTAATCAACTTTGATTGCTAATCAAAGATGAGAGGATGATATAGAGTGTGGGTTATGGATTGTTTAGTCTAACTAAACCTTTGATCTCAACACATGAGGATTAAGGTTAGTATCTTGAAGATGAGAGCTTGAGGAGAGAGAATGTGTGATATGATAATGAGAGAAGAGAGAGAGTGTATCATAATATTATGAAGCATTCTTCTTTTCAACAAATGAATAAAAGAAATGAATAAGCATGCTTCACAAAATATCTTGTGATGATTCATTAACATGAGTCATTAAGCAATAAATGTGCATTAATGAAGTGAATGAATCACCACTATGACTCACTCTCTTTCCAAAACAAACCTCCTTAGTCACATCTTCTAGAAGCTTCTCGAGTAATTACGAGAACGCCCCTCCGATCCGTAAAAAATACGGAAAAACTTTAGACTGTAAAAATCCAATAACCGAATACCAGTAACTGGCTTAAACCAAAGCCGACTGGTAAAATCTGTCCGAAAGTCGTACGCGCGTAAACGCACGTATGCGTCCGAACCCTTTGTCGCAAAACCATGCAACCTCTATATCGTTTCGCCTGGAGTAGGAAACTCTCTGTGTGGGACTCTAGAGACTCGACTACTACGCTGGCAGTGGGTTTAACCACAGACCGCAAGCGGCACTAGCTGTACGTAACGGTCCCCAGGTAGTTGTCGATAAGAAGGCCGATGAGTAAACCCATCCGAACTCCTACTGAGTCTGATGTGACAATCTCCATACAGTCCGGTCCGTTCGTCCATGACTATCGCATATCGGGCCTAGGGGGGCGGCAAGCGTCAGTCCCCTAATAGCGGTATAAGTCGTGTCGGAGTGAAGCCCATTACACCCTGAGAAACTGCTGGAACCTACCAGCAAATCTCGCTTGCCCTGGCCAGGGACTTTGCGTAATGGCTCTCTGACACAGCACGATATCTACTCCCAATACCGGGAGGGACGAATCCTGTCTAACCGCCACTGCCTCCAAGTGCTCGGGACTGCACCCAACTGCAACCTGTTTGCACGACTCCATAGAGCCGTGGTAGGGTAGCAATCTAAGAACAGTGGGACACACTCGAGGCGAAGTAGCAGTGTCAAGTCTGCGGACTACGCTGTACTCATGTCACCTGGGAACTGTTCACTGACGACTGGTATCAAACCAACCAACAGTTCCCTGTGAGTCCTGTCCGGTGTACCCGTAACCTAACGAGCACCTGTATACTATCTCCAGTACGACGTACTGATGGCTGTGGGACAGACCATCTCCCCAACTGGGATGAGAAGCGTACACACTAGTCTACTCCGGAGTATCGATGCTCTGTCTCGATAATCCAACGACCAGGGACCTGAATAAGGATGTGCTTGTAGACTACCCAGCCCCCACTAGTGTGACTGCCATCACAACGCTGGTAGCCAAGCAAGATCCTAAGAGCTCTATCAATACGTACACTCACATATTAAGATAGAAAAACCAAGTAGCATACTACCATGTTTAGCAAGACTGTTATATACATGTGAATATCCCAAGCTTCCATTAAGTAATATACAAGCTAGTATGATACAGTAATGGCCTTCTAGGGCATAAACACTAACAATGTTTTTCAACTCATGAAACAAGAGAGCTTTGAGAGAGGAAGAGGAGAGAGCTTTGCAAGAGAGAGAAAGAGCATGAGAGAATGAGAATAAAAAATGAACCTTGCTCTCATATGAACAAAAAGAATAATGATAATTTTAATTAGGATAAATTGTCATGGTTGATGTTGATTTGACCCTTATCATATCATAATTAATGCTAAGCATGCTCACAAAAATATCCAAGTCAACATGGGTCAACTTGGTCAAAGGGTCAAACATAATTAACCATGATATATCACTAATTAAAACTCATTAATCAATTTCATCAATCTCATTATGGTTTTAATCAAGTCAATGGTCAAAACCCTAATGAGGTTCCTCTGCCTCTGTCAACTGTGTATACACACCCGCATCCGTGTTCCGAGGGACACGAATACAATGAGACAAGACCAATCCCAAAACAAATACTAGGATTTGGCTTAAACCAAAGCCCGCTAGTAATAACTACCCGGACACCAAACGTGCACAAGTGCGCGTATGTGAATGAACCCCATCGTAAAACCATACGACCTCTACTCTGTTTTACCCAAAGGTGAACAACCCTCTGTGTGGGACTCTAAAGACTCGACACTACGCTGGCAGTGGGTTTATCCACAGGCCGCAAGCGGTACTAGCTTTACGTAACGGTCCCCGGGTAGATGCCGATAAGAAGACCGATGAGGTGAACCCATCCGAACTCCTACTGAGCCTGAATGTGACAATCTCCGTACAGTACGGTCTGTTCGTCTAAGAGTATCGCATGTCGGGCCTAGGGGGCGGTAAACGTCAGTCCCTAATAGCGGTACAAGTCGTGTCGGAGTGTAGCCCAGAACACCCTGAGAAAATTCTGTCTTGGATAGGGACTTTGTGTAATGGCTCTCCTAGACACAGCGCGATATCAACTCCCAATACCGGGAGAGACGAATCCTGTCTAACCATCACTTCTTCCAAGTGCTTCGGGACTGCACCCAACTACTACCTGTTTGCACGACTCAATAGAGCCGTGGTAGGGTAGCAATCTAAGAACAGTGGGAACACACTCGATGCGAAGTGACAGTGTCAAGTCAACGGACTAAGCTGTACTCATGTCACCTGGGAACTGATAACTGACGATAGGTATAATATCAACCAACAGTTCCCAGCGAGTCCTGTCCAGTGTACTCGTAACCCAACGAGCACCTGCATACTATCTCCAGTACGATGTACTGATGGCTGTGGGACAGACTATCTCCCCTCCTGGGATGAGAAGCGTATACACTAGTCTACTCTGGAGTATCGATGCCCTGTCTCGATAATCCTACGACCAGGGACCTGTATAAGGATGTGCTTATAGACTACCCAGCCCCCACTAGTGTGACTTCCATCACAACGCTGGTAGTCAAGCAAAAGATCCTAAGGGCTCTATCAATATGTATTAGCAATATGTCAAAAGAAACACATACACATATTAAGATAGATACAAACCAAGTAGCATACTACCATATTGAGCAAGAATGTCAATCCGTGTATATATCCCAAGCTTCCAAAATGTAATATACAAACTAGTACTATACAATAATGGCCTCTAGGGCATATCACACTAACAGTGCCGTGTTCGATTGGCTATAACTGGAAGTCCCTGGCCAGGGTTGATAAGGAGTGCTACTGGTAAGTGTTATCTGTAGTTTCTCGACCTGTTATGAGCCTCACATCGACACGACTTATCGGTTACTGGGGTCTGACGTTTACCACCCCAAGATGTTGGAGATAGTGCCCTCAGAGTCAATTATTGGATCGCAGGTACGTGATTGCAATGATTGCGGAGGACCTATACCGGTAGGACAGTCTTACTCGAGATGATAGTATGCTATCTGGTTTGCCTTTATCAGTCATGTACATATTCAGGTGACTGATTACATGTTACACTTTGATAGAGCCCTTAGGATCTTGCTTTACTACCAACAGTATGATGGCAATCATATACGTGAGAGTTGGGTAGTTTATACACATATCCTTAATTGTGGTCCCTAGTCGTGGGAGTTTCGAGACAGGGCATCGATACTCCGGATTAGACTAGTGTGTACAGTCGAGACCCCGACGAGGGGCGGTGGCCGGTCTAACAAGCCACTGGTGTCAGTTGGATCACCTAAGATGTATACAGGTGCTCATTGGGTTATGAGTACACCGGACAGGACTCGCCGGGAATCTGCTAGTTAGTACTATACCTATCGTCAGATAGCAGTTCCCTGGTGACATGCGTACAGGTTAGTTCATCGACCTGAGGTCGTCATTTGTCTTGTGTGAGTTCCCACTGTGCTTTGATTTCTACCCTACCACGGCTCAAAGGAGTCGTGCAAACAAGTAGTTTTTGGGTACAGTCCCGAGCCACATGGAGGCACGTGAGCGGATCGGCAGAGGATTCGTCTCTCCCGGTATTGGGGGCGAGATCGTACTGTGTCTAGGAGAGCCATTACACAAAGCCCACGGTCGTGGCAGGAGATTTACTGGTAGGTACTCCAGTAGTATCTCAGGGTGTTATTGGGCTACACTCCGACACGACTTATACTCCTATTGGGGGTCTGACGTTACTAGCCCCCTAGGAAGATATGTGATACTCATAGACGAACGGACCGGACTGTATATACATTGTCACTGTTAGGCTCAGTAGGGTTTCCGGATGAGTTTGCTTATCGGCCTCCCTTGAGGTCAGTCCATGGGCAGCCGTTACGCATAGCTAGTGCCGCTGACGGTTTGTGGTTAAACCCACTGCCAGGGTACTGACGAGTCATTAGAGTCCCCCACAGACAGTTTCCCAAGTTCGGGCGAAACGTTGTAGAGGCCGTATGGTTTTATGGAAGGGTTCGGAAAATGCACGTGCGTTTACGCACGTGTCAGATTTCGGGCAGATGATACTGGTCGGCTTTGGTTTAAGCCGGATCCGAGTATTATATTGAGTAGATATAATATCTTTGTCTCAGTTGCATTTGTATTCGGTCGTAATACAAATGCGGGTATATTTATACAGTTACGGGGTTATCCTGAAATTCGTTTCGGGATCACTTTTGGAAGTTGTCAGTTTCCAGTTTTCTATCAGTCGTCTTTTAACAATCGGTTAAAGGAGGATTTATCTTTTCTTGAGATGAGTGTGGAAGTTTCTAGAAGCATCTAGATGAGGTGACTAGGTTGAATAGTGTTGAGTTTTCATTGGTTGCTTTTTTGTGTTCACACTTTGTGTTCACACGATGTGTTCACACTTTGTGTTCACACATGATATTTGTTCTTATGGTCACCTCCCCTCTCCTACACTCACCCCCCATTGCTATATATGGCCGGCCCCTCCTCACTCTCAGACACTCACTTGATGTTTCATTTGGTAAAAAGATTATGATAGATTTTGGGGTGTGTGGAATTTCACAGCTCATTTCATTCCATCACCCGATTCCCATGGCAACTTCATTAACCGTTCGTCCATAGCCTTGGACGTAACGAGACAAAGTATTCTACTCATTCTCTATATTATTCTTGGTCGTCTCTTTTAGCAAACTTGACGACCGAGTTGCCTCGAGTCAGAGGCGGGAGCCCGTTTAAAGAATCGTTGACGTGGTGCCACCTGGACGAGGAGATCGGAGATCGACGAGATCGGAGCAGCCGCAACGGAGTGTGGGATGATGGTTAAAGAACGAAGGACTTGGATCGTTCGGTATAACCTTTCTACACTCTTTACAGTTTGTTAGTTTAACAAAAATGGCAGATCCGGGTTAAAGTATACGATAGCGCCAGTTAAAAAGTTTTTGTTCCGCATTTGGCGTCTGTAGACGGCCGGGGCGCTACCGTAGACTTACAGTGGTATCAGAGCCTCACCATTTTTCTTTACTAACTTGTGCTAACGCGTTTAAAACATCGATCAGACCGAATATCAAAAACTGCAAAATTTCAAGTTCACAGTTTTTGTTGATTTTTAAAGGGTTCAAAAAATTATTCTACATATCACCGAAAGTTGTGCAGGGTTTTAGAAGCACGCCGTACAAATTTGGGCACGTGATTCGACAAGAACGCTACGGAATCGTGGTCAAACCTATGGTTATAGGTTTGACCGCGCATTCGCGGCCATTCTGTGCGATCGTGGCCCCAAATTTGCACAGTGGGTTCTTCTCTGGAAATTGGGGTTTTTGGTATATATCTTTTGGGCCCAGATTTTGTTACTGTTCAACAGATGTTCATGGGGCCCACTTCGTGATATTTAGTCGATCGAAATTTAAACATGTTAGTTTACAGTGTTTACATTATATCTCCGAGCGGGAATGTCATTTGATCGGTAAACCGCGTCTGATTGCTATAGTTCTTTTAGACGGGTTTGCGAACGTGACATTCGCGTTGATGTTCTGTGTTGTGCTGTATTGTTGCGGTTTTGTCGTGGTGGATAGCAGTGTGCAATGGTAGTGCAGTTTGGATTTATTTATACATTTGATATTGCGGGGCGAGCGTCCAACATGTGGACTGCCGTCACTGCCTGTTGTATAATATTCTTTTTGGGCACGACCAGGTTGCGGTCGATGTACCTGTTGTACTATTTTTCCATTTCTGTACTAGGTTTTACCCCACGACGGAGTGCACGGATAGCCGGGTTCTGGAGGGCAACGGGTTCGCATCTTATGGCTTTGAGAGGCAGAGGGGCCTCACTCTAGAATTGGCAGACTACTCGCCGTACTCGTAGGGGGTACAGGTTGACCCAAGGAAGGGTGCTCAAGCTACCGGATTCCGTGAAGTGCTGGGTGGTCCATTCACTTTGCTGTAGGGAGATGCCCCGCTTCAGGTTTTGGCGGGTAACTTGCCGCACCCGTAGGGGTCTAGGTTTCATTGCACAGGCTATCCACACGACATGGGAACGTCGGGTTTCAGCAGCGGCTCTGTGAAACCCGGGGATCCCAGATTATCTGTATTGTTCTGTGATACTTATTACTTTTCTGTAATGTTGCATATTATCACGCCTGGAGCGATTATTGTATATTGGTATATATACTATTAGATGTTGTATATGTTTTACACCCGCGCTAGTCCAGTCCCCGCTCTGTCGTTAGTTTAAGTAACCTAACGAGTGATGATGGGACCCAGTGACGAATGCGGATGGCATATACGTACATTTTATTTTCGTTCTTTTCTGGTGTGATTAATGATGGGACTGCGTTGATTCTGATCAATGCAAAGGAAAACAAACCTGTTTGCAGTTGTTGGAACAATTTAAAAAGTGTTATTGCAAAGATATTTCCTTTTGTTTTGCATAGCGGTATTCAGTGGAATATCTTGCACCTCATTCGACGAGGCAAGGGCCGATATCCCTTCACCGGGACTGACCCCTTGGGCAGAAGTTTGCGTCAGGGTAATAACTTCACAATAGTCGATTACAAGTTGCTTTGCATCGCGGTATTCAATGGAATATCCTGCACCTCATTCCATGAGGAAAGAGCCGAGATCCCTTTACCGGGAGTGACCTCTTTAGCAAAAGGTTTTCGCCACTATATTTTAAAAAAGCTATCAAGTTCCTTCAGCGATCAAGTTCGTTAAGTTAAAGGTTTTTCGCCAAAAACCAGCCGTAGCCCTCCGTCACTTCTTTTGGGTATTCAGTAGTATTCAAGCTATGTATTTTGACCTAACGCCAAGGCATAGTGTTTGGTAGCTGCTGGGTATTCATTTTTTGCATAGATAGATGAGTTGGTTTGGGATAGCCGTTCTGCCATTTTGACCTAACGCCAAGGGCATGTGCGGGTGGGTTCAAATTAACAAGATAGTGACGGGTAGAACTTGGCATGTGACTTATGACATTTTGACCTAACGCCAAGGTCATAAGAGCATGGGGCAAAAATCATATCGAGAGTTTCTAAAGAAAATGAAACTTGCTAAGTATGCGCATACCTTCTGGAGTATGAGTAACGTGGATGCATTCCATCACGTTATCATGCGATGAGAGTTGGATCCCGATTCCCACTGATGAGTTGGTTTACTTTTCGGGTGATCCCGATTGATTCTTCTTTAAGGTTTGGAGGAGAATTTGACAGGACAGTGGGAGGTTTCCGGATTAGATAAAGTGATAACCATTCTGATCTAGGTTAGAGTGCACGCAGAGTGTTTTATTTTCTCTCTCTCTTTGGCAGCGACCTTTGACCGACCCTAGACTATGACTCAGTGACCAAGTTGACCGAACCTTCTTAAAATACTGGCTTTTGGATTGTCTGAGTTGCATAAGTCATTGCCACTCCTTCTTTTACCCTTTGTATTTCTCAAAACACCCCGTATTACTACGGACATCCACTTCCATTGGATAGATCCATCGTATGGTTATATACGAACTCGAAGGGATTTCTTCGAGGATGGATCAAGGTTCAGGAGAAATAGAATTGGTTTATTCAGTTGTCTTTTATTATCACCTTCTCTCAGGTTGCGAGGGCTCCTTGGTTTAGGAGAGTACACCTATTACGCTTATTGGATAGTCTTATTCCAAACCATAGGCAGGTGCCGAAAGGTAGGGAATGAAGAAAACCAATTAGCCTAAGTAGGGTGTACAGAAGGTAATATGTAAAGACAAAATAAAGGGATTAGAAAGAAGGCAAAGTAAATTGCGACTGTTATCATTCACGACCAAACCGCGTACTTCATTGCCACTCCTATTTCACCTTTAAAAGAATAAGGTATTATTCAGTTGTCTTTAATCATCACCTTCTCTCAAGATGCGAGTACTCCTTGGTTTAGGAGGGTACACCTATTATGCTTACTGGATAGTCTTCTTCCAAACCATAGGCTGGTGCCGAACGGTAGGGAAGGAAGAAAACTATTTAGCCTAACGAAGGTGTACAGAAGGTAACGACTAAAGACAAATAAAGGGATTTGGAAAGATGGCAAAGAAATATACGGTTAAAGTCATGAATTGGATTATGGAAGAGGCATTACTAGGAATACCAAGATACCCCTACGAAACATTTTCATGTTTCAGTGCATTGTTAAAGGAAAACTGTTTTCCCGATTAGATACTTACTCCAAGGGTATGTATTTACCAGGTTTCATTCTCATATCTGTATGGTTTACAGATGATGAGCGGGAGTATGTTATTGGGAATTAGGTAATTATCCTCATTATATCGGAATTCGTTGCAATTGGTGATATTTGAGGAAATCGCCAGGGTACAGTTTTCCACCTACGACGCACAGGTTTTGAGTTGTTCAACTCAGCGGACTTATACAGAGTATTGTATGTTGTCCAGTGTCCATCAGGACAAAGGGGTAGGTCCTCGTACTATGTTCTGTTTACTTATAACTTCTCTAGTTTTTAGACAAGTGTTTCATAAAAATACATGGTCTAAGTTTTGAGAAGTTGTGGGTATAAGAATAAAGTAGAGAACCATGTATCACAAGAATCGGGATTCTTCAAAGAGATCGAAGATGTAGATTCTTGTGATTGGTATTTAGATGATAGTAATGGTTTTGAGAAACTTGTTTCTCTTTCAGGTTACTCATAATTGGATGGATTCCTAAGTTGAGTAATGCTGATAAGCCTCTTTCCATTAAGGTGATATGCACTGGAGACAGTTGCATGATTTGAATCTGGTTCCAATTAAATAAGTGCCAACGTTTCTATATTGGATATAGAATGGATCATACCTTAAAAGATGTTAAGGTACGGGGAGTTGTCCAGCTTATGCTTAAAACCAGACTCTGGATAACTCAGGGCACGTTTCTGTAATGGCTGTTTGTAGGTTGACCCTGGCTATGACGAGAGTTGATTTTCTACCATTTGGAAGATCAATAGTGATATTGTTCTTGACTCGCCACAGTTTTAGTAAAATGGATCTTTTTCAGAAAACAGTAGTGGGAGTATGGTAGAACTGGAAGTGATTCTAGAACCGCGAACGATTACGGAAAATTTAATAGGACCTATATATATTTAATCAGGTTTGACATTCCAATAGCCACTCCGCAGATATGGTGGGTAACCTCAGACACCCGAGAGGTACTCCGGTAGCCTCAAGGACGGTGACAGGGAGGTTATTATCTACCCAGACTTGATACTACTGTTGTTCTAGACTATGAGACCCGGTAGGAGGGTTGTCGTAGTCAGTGGGAGCAGCAGAAGTTTAGTGGGCAAGTAGCTTATGTCTATTTATAGACTTGAGCAGTTATAAAGGAGATAGATCATCTAATTTTGATATGACAGTCATGGGTTTGACTTCAATCGGAATAAGGGATGGATCTGTTAAGAAGGTAGTAGGGTGTAATGTCATGGTATTTGGATGACATACACAGAGTAGGAAGTAAAATTCCTATACTACGATCGGTTGTACTGTGGTCGTCACACAGTTGTTTGTCCAGACAGGATATGGATATAATATTTGACATTCTGGTTTCTAGATCTATGGTTTTAGATCTGGAATTGGGTAGTTTCCCAATGTGGGTACTTTGACAGTATTCTAATGGTTTTTAGAATAGATGACTCATGGCATGGTGGTGTACCTGCAGGTGTTGGAGTCACCCTCTCTAAAGGTGTCTTACTGACTAAAGGGGAGAGGGATGGGCATGATTGGTAGATCACTTGCTTAGGCAATTGAGTCAATTATGAGATGTCAAGTACCACACCAAATGTTGTTTCTGCACTAGATGAATAAGTTTGTATTAATCCAATCCTGGAGAAACAAAAGGAAGCAGTTTTAGAACATAAGTACATGTTCTACGGATTTGATGACGGCAGCCTCTTTCGGGAGACGGTTATCATTCCAAGCTTCAAAGGTGACATAGATGACAGAGTGATTGTCAGAGTTATAGTTTTCCCTCTGACGAGGGACAGTATTATGGACAGGTGGTCCAAGAGGATACTGTGGGAGGCATGGTGCCGGATACTGATTAGGTTCAGTGATCGATACAGTCTAAGAAGTTTGGATTTGGAGTTCATTTATGAACTAGGTCCCATCAGATATCCAGACATATTCTAAGACAGGTATTACTCAATTCGGGAGATGGCTTTCTCCGCAAACATGAGATTTAGAGAGATATAGAAAGAAACATCTGGGCGGATCCACTCAATGAGGCTATTTCTCAAACACAATAGTTTTACAAACGGGCTTTGTGAAACAGATTAGTAGAGGAGTTGGATGTTCGGTTTCACACGGGCTGTGAGTAGTCGACACCGCAATAATTAGCCTTGAGTGCAAGTGGGAGATTGTTGGAGATAGTGCCCTCAGAGTCAATTATTGGATCGCAGGTACGTGATTACAATGATTGCGGAGGACCTATACCGGTAGGACAGTCTTACTCGAGATGATAGTATGCTATCTGGTTTGCCTTTATCAGCCGTGTACATATTCAGGTGACTGATTACATGTTACACTTTGATAGAGCCCTTAGGATCTTGCTTTACTACCAACAGTATGATGGCGATCATATACGTGAGAGTTGGGTGGTTTATACGCATATCCTTAATTGTGGTCCCTAGTCGTGGGAGTTTCGAGACAGGGCATCGATACTCCGGATTAGACTAGTGTGTACAGTCGAGACCCCGACGAGGGGCGGTGGCCAGTCTCACAAGCCACTGGTGTCAGTTGGATCACCTAAGATGTATACAGGTGCTCATTGGGTTATGAGTACACCGGACAGGACTCGCCGGGAATCTGCTAGTTAGTACTATACCTATCGTCAGATAGTAGTTCCCTGGTGACATGTGTACATGTTAGTTCATCGACCTGAGGTCCTCATTTGTCTCGTGTGAGTTCCCACTGTGCTTTGATTTCTACCCTACCACGGCTCAAAGGAGTCGTGCAAACAGATAGTTTTTGGGTACAGTCCCGAGCCACATGGAGGCACGTGAGCGGATCGGCAGGGGATTCGTTTCTCCCGGTATTGGGGGCGAGATCGTACTGTGTCTAGGAGAGCCATTACACAAAGCCCACGGCCGTGGCAGGAGATTTACTGGTAGGTACTCCAGTAGTATCTCAGGGTGTTATTGGGCTACACTCCGACACGATTTATACTGCTATTGGGGGTCTGACGTTACTAGCCCCCTAGGCAGATATGCGATACTCATAGAAGAACGGACCGGACTGTATATACATTATCACTGTTAGGCTCAGTAGGGTTTCCAGATGAGTTCGCTCATCGGCCTCCCTTGAGGTCAGTCCATGGGCAGCCGTTACGCATAGCTAGTGCCGCTGACGGTTTGTGGTTAAACCCACTGCCAGGGTACTGACTAGTCATTAGAGTCCCCCACAGACAGTTTCCCAAGTTCGGACGAAACGTTGTAGAGGCCGTATGGTTTTATGGCAGGGTTCGGAAAATGCACGTGCGTTTACGCACGTGTCAGATTTCGGGCAGATGATACTGGTCGGCTTTGGTTTAAGCCGGATCTGAGTATTATATTGAGTAGATATAATATCTTTGTCTCAGTTGCATTTGTATTCGGTCGTAATACAAATGCGGGTATATTTATACAGTTACGGGGTTATCCTGAAATTCGTTTCTGGATCACTTTTGGAAGTTGCCAGTTTCCAGTTTTCTATCAGCCGTCTTTTAACATTCGGTTAAAGACGGATTTATCTTTTCTTGAGATGAGTGTGGAAGTTTCTAGAAGCATCTAGATGAGGTGACTAGGTTGAATGGTGTTGAGTTTTCATTGGTTGCTTTTTTTGTGTTCACACTTTGTGTTCACACATGATATTTGTTCTTGTGGTCACCTCCCCTCTCCTACACTCACCCCCCATTGCTATATATGGCCAGCCCCTCCTCACTCTCACATACTCACTTGATGTTTCATTTGGTAAAAAGATTATGATAGATTTTGGGGTGTATGGAATTTCACAGCTCATTTCATTCCATCACCCGATTCCCATGGCAACTTCATTAACCGTTCGTCCATAGCCTTGGACGTAACGAGACAAAGTATTCTACTCATTCTCTACATCATTCTTGGTCATCTCTTTTAGCAAACTTGACGACTGAGTTGCCTTGAGTCAGAGGCGGGAGCCCGTTTAAAGAATCGTTGACGTGGTGCCACCTGGACGAGGAGATCGGAGATCGATGAGATCGGAGCAGCCGCAACGGAGCGTGGGATGATGGTTAAAGAACGAAGGACTCGGATCGTTCGGTATAACCTTTCTACACTCTTTACAGTTTGTTAGTTTAGCAACAATGGCAGATCCGGGTTAAAGTATACGATAGCGCCAGTTAAAAAGTTTTTGTTCCGCATTTGGCGTCTGTAGACGGCCGGGGCGCTACCGTAGACTTACATTAGACTTGATATGCGACATATCAGAAGAAGAGACCGGACTGTACGGTAGTGTTACTGATTGGATTTACAGGAGAATATACAGGCTTGCTTGTTGATCTTCTGATCGCTCAATACCTGGGTGGCTGTTACGTTTAGCTGACCGCTTGCAGCTTGTGCGTGTTTGATATGATCATCACCTACTGCCGGCGTATTGACGATTCTTTAGAGTCCTACACAGAGGTTTCCTGGCTCAGGAAAAACGGAGTAGGAGCACATATGTGATATGTGCGAGACCGAGAATAATACGATATGAGATACCATATTCTATTCTCGCGATATGAGATATCGGCCGGGTATATGTGATATAGCCGGGTCATCGGATCAAGTGTTGATTCGATGAATTGGTACATGTTATATTAGTCGGTTATATGCTATATAGCCGGATTGTCGGATCAAGTGTTGATTCAATAATTTAATGTATAATTATATATGTGATATATTACATTACGTTAACTGGTATAAGCTCGCTTTATTGATTCATTTTCTCACCGGATAATACATTGATATATATATGCTATATATGTTAATTGTATTATTTTCTTTTGTTACAAAAATATATTATATATGTGATATATAATATTGTAACATGTTAGGGTTACAAATGCAACATGGTTGTTAAGTTTAAACCAAGTTAGGGTTTGGATTAGGGTTAGCTTTTTCATGAAGCTTCATGAAGCTTTGACTTTTGTCATCTAGCTTGATATTTTGTGTAGATGTTTGTTAACCCAACCCAAACCCTTTACCTATGGTTTATTCTCTACAAGGGTTAAGCCTTTCATTCTTAACCTATGGTTGCAATTGTAACCACAACAATAATTCATTATTCATCACAAAAGCTTTCTTCTTCTTCTTCTTCCTCCTTGAAAAAGCTTGCTAGCTTTTTACATGTGATGATTTAGTGTGAGAAATTGAAAACAAAAGAGTGCATAATTCCTAGTTCATCATCCTCATCTATTCTAGCCACTTAGATTAGGGTGTTCACTTCTCTAATTACTTCATTAGTGAAGTGTAAGCTTGGGTTTGAGATTCTTCAAGGTAGATCATTTTAGATCATGAAGACTACAAGCAAGGTGCGTCATTCACCTCATGAAGCCTCTCTAGAGTCGGAGTTCTTGATGATCGCAGCGAAGGGACCTCAACACGGAGCTTATGAAGCGAAGGAACGGACTACAAAGGTTGTAATCCTTATCTCTTTACTTCTTTGTATGTGATACAAACTTTGTTACCCTAGAAATTCTAGCATGATTCACGGTTTGCTTGCTTTGCACCTCTCTAAATTTTAAAGTGGCATGCGTGATGCTACCAAACCCTAGACTAGGTCCAAGGGAAGCCCAACTGTGGTATCAGAGCCAAATTAGAATTCTAGATAAGGTGTTATAATAATTACGAAAACAAAATCCACTCCGAAATACGATATTATGCTAACCCCATTTTGCTCTCTGTAAAGTTTCTAAAAAGTCCTTTAAAATTTTTCCAAACAAGTGCAGAATGCAATATGGACCAATCTAAGAACATGGGAAAAATACGGAGTGAGGGGCTCGGATTTTGGCCAAGCCCCTAGCCAGGAATTCCATCCTGGCTGGCCCTTGCACCTCCTCTGGCCTCCGTATTCCCCCAGTGCTCTGGTGTCTCCATTTTGGGTTTCCTAGTATTGTTTGCTTAGCCCAATTTTCATGTGATGATTTGTTTAACCTGGGGCTAATTCGTAGTGCTTCGTAGTCGTATAACTTAACACTCTATTGGTAACCTTGACTATTTTTAGCAGTTCGATCGAACTTCGCGCACCACATTTTGTACCTCGCTGAAATTTCCAAGTGTTGTAATTTTCCGAAGTTGATTGTACTCGTAAAATCGTGCAAGTACCCCTATGGATCCCCTAGAAGACTATAATAACCTTAACTCGATTCTATGCTCACGGAACCGCGAACGAACCTTTGGGTTTGCCGTAGTTCCGTGGTGTCATAGGTGAGGCATTGGTTAACTCCTTCTACGGCTGGTCCATGGATACCGTGGCACGATTTTTGAGTGTTTCAACTTTGCTCAAGTGTTGAGCTCACGGGGGGTAATTTGTGAGTGTATGTTTATTCGATCGAAACGTTAAACATCGTCGTGATATTCTGTGATTGTGATACAATATGTGGAATTCATATAGTTAAGCATGAAATCCGTAATATGTGATATTTCGGGTTTTCGATGTCTAAGGAGATTATGGATTCCAAATGTTGTAGTTTTTCACTTTCTTTTCTGCGACCGTAAGTGTAGTATGTGGGGTATTGTCGGCTTCGTTGCTATACATCAACGACAATCGGGATACGCATACTTGCTTACGTTGATGATATGAGATATTATGTGTTGCTATGATATGTTATATTGGATAGTCTTATTCTGAATAGCCGTGGGTTTTATGTGAGATGAGGGTTTTTATTTTCATTCATGTAAAATTCATTGTATGTAATATTCTTTTATTGGGGCACTTCCAGGTTGAGGATGATGTCACCATTGTATATTATTTACTTTTCCGCATTAGGATAAACCAAAGGAGGGGAGCACAAGTAACCGGGTTCTAGGGCCCAGTGGGAGGCTATCTCGAGGAGTCGAGACCGGGTCTCTTAACCCTAGAATTGGCAGTGTTTCCTGCCGCTCTCGTAGGGGTCTAGGGATGTGGGTTTGGCTATTCATCGTGACCGTGGAATCCGTGTTTTATACAGGTTCAAAATAAAACACGGACGTCCTAGTATATCCAATATTTCATATGTTATCTTCTGCTGCAATGTTCTGTGATGAGATCATATTACTGCCTGAGATGAATGCTTATACTATATATATATATATATATATATATATATGATATATAAACATTACTGCTTTCGTTTCTTCTGTGATGCTTAGGAAGCATAAATGATGGGATTTATTAATGAGATTAATAAAAGAAAAGAAACCTAAAAGATGTAGTAGAATCAAATTTTCAAAAAGGGTAGCTACAGTTTTTGCTTTGCATAGTGGTATATATGATATACCCTGCACCTTATTCGATGAGGAAAGAGCCGAGATCCCTTCACAGGGAGTGACCTCTTTAGCAAAACTGGCAAATGCTACAAACTCACAGTTTAGTTTTTGATTGCTTCCATAGTTCTTGCTTTCCACAGCGGTATTTGTGAAATATCCTGCACCTTATTCGATAAGGAAAGAGCCGAGATCCCTTCACCGGGAGTGACCTCTTTAGCGAAACTAGAAAAGCCTCAAAAACACTCATTTTCAAAATCACCTTTTTCTACAACGATATCAAGTTCATTACGCAATAGGTTTTCTGAAAAACCTGCGTAGCCCTCCGTCATTTCAGATAAATCCTACTTAGTATTCATGCTGCATTTGTTGACCTTGTCAAGGCACAGTGTACGGTAGCTAATTAGTGTTTATCTGCTAAAACATGAGATGTGATTGGATTAGGGTATTCGTACGGCCTTGTTGACCTTGTCAAGGGTCATGCGGGTGGGTTTAATTCAATCGGGAAATGACGGGTTGAACTTGACTTGCGATTTATGGTTTGTTGACCTTGTCAAGGTCATAGATCGCTAGGGGCAGAAAATTATCAGGAATTTCAAGTGTTGAAATTTACAATGAGATTGCATACCTTCTATGAGATAGATGGATCCTGATACCCACTGCGAGTAAAAGTTACTCCTAGAAGAATTTTACACAGGACAATTAGCCGATCAAGTAGGTGTCTAGAAAGGTGTTAACGGGGTTATGCCTCTGGGAAAACGAGATTTATTTTAATTAGGTCCGTGCGAAAGCACGGGGAACCTCCCTCAAAGTACCAACACTGGCCTGGCCGAAAGATTTGCGAACTTGTAAGGTGTAATTAATCCCGGCTAGTCTTACCTTTTAGGGTTTGAAGGAAGATTTGATGAAAACAGTGGGAGCCATCCTGATTAGATAAGATAATAATCAATCTAATCTTACAAGAGCATACGCTAAAGTGTTTTCTTCTCTCTCTCTCCAGGTAGCGACCATGTTAGGTCTTAATCAAGATAATAATATAGATGTATTGACTGAACCCGCTTATTATACTAAGCAGGGGAACGTTGGTCCTATTCTTTCTTATAAGTGTTATAAGACTGAGCAGGGAATAGGAGAATATCTGGATTCTCACGCCTCCTAAATGAAGAACAAGCATGCTGATGCATCTTCTTCGGGTGTGTTAGTTATCGAGAACTGTTTCTCAGTTCACTCTACGTCCTGGGTATTAGATACCGGATCGGGATCCCACATATGTAATATGTTACGTGGGCTACGTAAAGGTAGACAACTGGGAATGGGTGATCATTCTGTAAGAGTAGGGAATGGTGCAGATGTTGCAGCCAAAGCAATTGAAGAATATCACCTTGTGTTACCAAATGGTAATAAATTGGTTCTGAACGAATGCTATTACATTCCAACCCTGATATGCAATCTTATATCAGTTTCTTTATTGAGCAAAGAAGGATATAATTTTGTAGTACAGGATAATGTTATGAACATATTCCTGGATCAAAAGTTGATTGGATCAGGATCGTTAAATAATGGCATATATGTTCTCAACCAAACTACAGTACTTAATGTACAGAACACAGACAAGAGGAAGAGTTCATAAATGAACGAATCCTTCTTGTGGCATTGTAGACTAGGTCATATCAATGCGACACGGCTAACTAAATTGCATAAGGATGGATATTTGAATCCGTTCGAATTTTCATCTTATGACACTTGCTAGTCATGTCTCAAAGGAAAAATGACCAAAACTCCGTTTAGTGGACACGGAGAAAGAGTTACAGAACTCTTAGGGCTGATATATAGTGATGTATGTGGTCCCATGTCTACACATGCCAGGAACGGTTCTTCCTACTTCATTACATTCACTGACGATCTCTCAAGATATGGACATGTGTTCCTGATGAAACACAAGTCTGAAGCTTTTGAAAAATTCAGGGAATATAAGCACGAAGTAGAGAACCAAACGGGCAAAAGTATTAAGATCCTTCGATATGATCGAGGAGGAGAATACTTGAGCATTGAGTTCCTAGACTATCTAAAAGAGAATGGGATTCTCTCTCAGCTTACTCCTCCTTATACACCACAGCACAACGGTGTATCGGAGCGGAGGAATCACACCCTATTAGATATGGTGCGCTCTATGATGAGCAATGCTGAGTTGCCTATTTCCTTTTAGGGTTATGCACTTGAGACAGCAGCATACCTATTGAATCAAGTTCCATCTAAATCTATTCCTACCATACTATATGAGATATGGAGTGGGAAGAGACCTAATCTTAAACGAGTTAAGATATGGGGTTGTCCGGCCTATGTCAAAAGGCAAAATTCGGACAAACTCGAGGCTCGATCAGTTCTCTGCAAGTTTGTGGGATATCCGAAGAATTCTTATGGATATTTTTTCTACCACGGTGAGGAGCAAAAGGTGTTTGTTGCTGAACATGCCACCTTTTTAGAAAAGGAATTTCTTGCAAAAGAAATTAGTGGCGAAGAGGTAGAGCTGGAAGAAGTTCTAGCACTACAAACTACAACTGAAGATTTAGTGGAACCAGATGATTCAGTAGTTCCCGACGAACCCCAGCCTCTCCGTCGATCTAGCAGGGTTCCTTATCCACCTGAGAGATACTACGGTTTTCTCATAGACGGTGGGAGCAAGGATTGCATCATGGAAGATGATGACCTAACTAGCTTCGAGCAGGCCATCACGAGTGGGGACTCTGTGAAGTGTCTGGATGCAACGCGATCTGAGATGGAATCCATGTACACCAACAAAGTATGGACTTTGGAAGTTGCTCCTGAAGGGGTAAAACCCATTGGGAGCAAATGGATCTTTAAGACGAAACTTGGTGTAGATGGAAAAGTGGAGACTTTCAAAGCTAGACTTGTTGCAAAGGGTTTTCGTCAACGACCAGGTGTGGATTATGATGAAACCTTTTCTCCAGTGGCTATGCTTAAGTCCATCCGGATCTTACTTGCCATTGCTGCATACCATGACTACAAAATCTGGCAAATGGATGTTAAGACCGCCTTTCTAAATGGTGATTTAGAGGAGTGCGTGTACATGACTCAGCCAGAGGGCTTCGTTGTAAGTGCACGGCGGCGCCCCGGCCGTCAACCCGACGGCCAAACGCGGAAACGGTGATAAACTTTAATTTTGCGGACTTAGCAAACCGGCACCACCGCGCACTAAACGCCGGATCGGGCCATTAAACTAGTTCTAGCAAAGTAACAAGATAGGGAAGAGATGTACCGACTGATCCGAGTCCTCCGGTCTTCATCTCCACTCCGATCTCCTCGCGGGATCTCCGGTCGTCGCCTCCTCGCCGGAAGGGCACCACGTCGCCTGCATCTTTTACGGGCTCCCGCCTCTATACCGAGGCAACTCGGGCATGAAGCCGGCAACTCGACATGCCCAAGGTTTGCTGTAGGATGTGTAGAGTCTATGTCTCATTGGGGTATTGGAGTTGCCTTTGATGGAGGAATCAAGATTGAGCTTTGGAGGGAAATGAAGCTATCAATCTTTGCATGAAAAATGATATGAACATATATATCTCCTCACAAAATGAACCACTCTCTCACTCTCCAAAAATGTGGCCGGCCCATTCTCAAGAGGAATGGTGGTGGGATTGTGAACAAAACACAAGAGGGAGGTGATGGTAGGAAAAGAAAGAGGTGACCATAAACAAACATGAACCATGCTTATTACATACATCCACCCATACCCTTTCCAATCACAATTAAAGCAAGAATGGTGCAACAATAGAAAAGATGCTATCATATCAAAACTTATGCAATAAAACCCCTCCACTAAAGTTATTTGCACAATTGCAAATAACCCCCTCCATCGGAAAAGTCCGGTCGGGAAAGAACAAAGGAAAACCGGCCGGAACGGAAAGCAAACTGGCAACTCCAGAAAACTGGTCCCGTAATAAATTACAGGAAAACCCCATACTGTGCATACACACCCGCATCTGTATTCCGTCCGGATACAAATGCAATGAGACAAAATCTACACTGTACTATACTAGGATCCGGCTTAAACGAAAGCCGGCTAGTAATATCCGTCCGATCCTGATCCGTGCAATACCGCACGTATCTGATCGAACGCTGCCATATAACCATGTGGTTACTAGTACAAAACTGTCCGATCCTGATCCGTGCAATACCGCACGTATCTGATCGGACCCTGCCATATCTCCATACGGCCTCTACAGCGTTTCGCCCGAAAGCTTGAGTAACTGAAAGTGTGGTGGACTCTAAAGACTCGTCAATACTATGGCTGCGGATTTAACCACTAGCACGTCAGAGGTATAAGCCAATACGTGACGGGCCACCAGCTATTGACTAAAAGGGACGTCGATGAGTGAACTCATCCTGACACCCTACTGAGCCTGTCAGTGACAATATCCGTACAGTCCGGTCCGTTCGTCTATGAGCATCGCATGTCGGGCCTAGGGGGTTGGTAAAAGTCAGACCCCCAAAAGCGGTACAAGTCGTGTCGGAGTGTAGCCCAGAACACCCTGAGATACTACTGGAATACCTACCAGTAAATCTCCTGCCTTGGCCAAGGTCTTCGTGTAATGGCTCTCCTAGACACAGCGCGACCTCACCCCCAATACCGGGAGAGACGAACCCCTGAAGATCCGCTCACTGCCTCCATGTGGCTCGGGACTGTACCCAACTAAAACCTGTTTGCACGACTCCTTTGAGCCGTGGTAGGGTAGTAATCAAAGCACAGTGGGAACTCACACGAGACAAATGACGTTCCCCAGGTCGATGAACTAATCTGTACACATGTCACCTGGGAACTGCTATCCGACGTCAGGTATAAGACCAACTAGCATGTTCCCGGCGAGTCCTGTCCGGTGTACTCATAACCCAATGAGCACCTGTATACATCTTAGGTGAACCAACTGACACCGGTGGCTTGTGAGACCGGCCACCGCCCCTCGTCGGGGTCTCGACTGTATACACTAGTCTAATCTGGAGAATCGATGCCCTGTCTCGAAACTCCTACGACTAGGGACCTTTTAAGGATGCGCTTATAGACTCCAGCTCTCACTTATATGATCGCCCTCATACTGCTGGCAGTCAAGCAAGAATCCTAGGGGCTCTATCAACGTGCAATAGCGACATGTCATGTCACCTAAAGCAGTACACGATGATAAAGGTAAACCAGATGGCATACTATCATCTTGAGTAAGACTGTCCTACCGGGATAGGTCCTCCCTCAATCATTGCAATCACGTGCCTGTGATCCAATAATTGACTCTGAGGGCACTATCTCCAACAATCTCCCACTTGCACTCAAGGCTAATTATTGCGATGTCGCATACTCACAGCCCGTGTGATACCGAACACCCAACTCCTCTACTAGTCAGTCTCATAAAAACCGTTTGTGAAACTATTGCGTTCGAGGAATAGCCTCAGTGAGTGGATCCGCCTTGATGTTTCTTTCTATGTCTCTTTATATCTCATGTTCGCGGAGAAAGCCATCTCCCGAAATGAGCAATACCTGTCTTAGAATGTCTGGATGTCTGATGGGACCTAGCTCATAAATGAACTCCAAATCCAAACTTCTTAGACTGTATCGTCAACTGAACTTAATCAGTATCCTGCGCCATGCCACCCTCAGTATTGCCTTGGACCACCTGTCCAAAATACTGCCCCTCGTCAGAAGGAAAAACTATAACTCTGACAACCTCCTTGTCGTCCATGTCACCTTGGAAGCCTGGAATGATAACTGTTTCCCGAATGGGGCTTTCGTTATCATATCCCTAGAACAGCCACTTATGTTCTAAAACTGCTTCCGACTGTTCCTCCAGGAATGGATCAATATCAACTTATTGCATCTAGTGCAAGAACAACATCTGGTGTGGTACTTGACATCTCATGATTGACTCAATTGCCTAAGCAAGTGACCTGCCAATCATGCGTATCCCTCTCCCCTTTAGTCTGTAAGACACCTTTAGAGAGGGTGACTCTATTACTTGCAGGTGCACTACCGTGCCAGGAGTCGTCCATTCTAAATACTCTTAGAATGCTGTCAAGGTACCCTGATTGGGAAACCACCCAAATCTAGATCTAAAAACATAGATCTAGTAACCAGTATGTCTGATATAATGTCCAAGTCCTATGTGGAGAAACCACTGTGTGACGACCAAAGTATAACCGATAGTAGTATAGGAATATCACTTCCTACTACCTTCTCAACAGATCCATCCCCTATTCTGATGACGTCAAACTTATGACTGTCACATCAGAAATAGATGATCTATCTCCGCTACATCTGCTTTAGTCTATAAATAGACATAAGCCTGATGTCCACCAATGCTTCCGCTGCTCCCACTGACTGCAACAACCCTCTGGCAGAGTCATATAGACGTGCACTTCTAAAGCTAGAACGACGCTATACTCATCCTCCTGCCGGGTCTCGCAGCCTGGAACAACAACAATGGCAAGTGTGGGTAAACAAGAACTTCCGTGTCACCGTCCTTGAGGCTACCGGAGTACCTCTCGGGTGCCTGAAGTTACCCACCTTATCTGCCGAGTGGCCAATGGAATGTCAAATCAGATTGAATCTTTAGGTTCCTTATCAAATCTTTAGTAATCGTTTGCGGTTCTGGAATCACTTCCAGTTCTACCATACTCCCACTACTGTTTTTGAAAAAATCCATTTTTAATAAAACTGTGGCGAGTCTAGAACAATATTTCTATTGATCTGCCAGATGGTAGAAAATCAACCCTCGTCATAGCCTGGGTCAACCCACAAACAGCCATTACAGAAACGTGCCTTGAGTTATCCAGAGTCTGGTTTTAATCATAAGCCGGACAACTCCCCGTACCTTAACATCGTTAAGACATGAACTGTTCTATATCCAATATAGAACCAGAGGCACTGATTTAATTGAACCAGATTCAAATCATGCAGCTATCTCCAGTGCATGTCAACTAAATGGAGAGAGAGGCCGATCAGCGTTACTCAACTTAGGAATGCTTCCAATTATGAGTAACCTGAAAGAGAAGCAATTTCCTTTTATCATTACTGTCAACTGAATACCATACACAAGTATCTACATCTTCGATCACTTTGAAGAATCCCGATACTTGCTACACTTGGTTCTCTACTCTATTCAAATACCTATAACTTCTCAAAACTCAGACCCTGTGTTTCTATGAAACACATGTCTAAGAACTAGAGAAGTTAAAAATAAACAGAATATAGTATGAGGACCAACCCCTCTGTCCTAATGGACACTGGACAACATACAATACTCTGTATGAGTCCGCTGAGTCTAACAACTCTTTCATTGTGTGTCGTAGGTTGAAAACTGTACTTATGGTTAAGAAGAATTACACCGCTGTTTAATGCTCCTTACCTAACCATCCACTGATATAGGTAAATGTCATCGACATAATATCAAAAGGTATATCTCACTCTATGAAAATAGACGTACAGATATATCAATTTGAAATTGGTGCACAACAGCGGATATTCAAAACCAAACATTTGCCGACCGGCAAACAGCCCAGGTGATCTCCTCAAATATCACCGATTACAACGAATCCCGATATAATGAGGATGATCACCCAATTCCCAACAACTTACTCCCACTCATCATCTGTAAAGCCATACAGATGTGAGAATCAAACCTGGTAAATACATACCCTGGAGCAAGTGTCCAATCGGGAAATCAGTTTTCTTTTAACAGCACACAGCTGAAACTGAAACATTGAAATGTTTCGGTGGGGTATTCCGGTATTCTTAGTAATGCCTCTTCCATTATCCAGATTCACAACTATAACCGTATAATTCTTTGCCACCTCTCCAAATCCCTTCATATGTCTTTAGTCATTACCTTCTGCACACCCCTTTAGGCCAATTGGTTTTCTTCCTTCCCTACCGTTCGGCACCAGCCTATGGTTTGGAAGAAGACTATCCAATAAGCATAAAGGGTGTACTGTCCTAATCCTAGGAGCACTCGCAACGCGAGAGAAGGTGAAGATAAAAGACACCTGAATGTACTTTATTCCTATTTATCCTGAACCAGGATCCATCCCCGAACTGGAACGAGTTCCTTTCGAGTTCGTATATAACCATACGACGGATTATCCAATAAAATGGGATCTTCGTAGTGATACGGAGTGTCCTGGAGAAATACAAAGGTGATTTAGGATTGGCGAAGAAATACTTGGTTTGGTCGTGAATAGCAGTCGCAATTTACTTTGCCCTCTTACTCATCCCTTGCTTTGTCTGAACTTAATACCTTCTGTACACCGTTTAGGCTAACTGGTTTTCTTCATTCCCTACCGGTCGGCACCAGCCTATGGTTTGGAAGAAGACTATCCAATTTGCGTAATAGGTGTACTACTTCTAAACCAAGGAGTACTCGTAACCTGAGAGAAGGTGAAAAGAAAAGACAACTGAATAATCCTATCCGTTTTCTCCAGAACCGGAAACCATCCTCGAATAAATTCCTTCGAGTTCGTATATAACCATACGATGGTTTTGTCCAATGGAAGTGGACGTTCGTAGTAATACGGGGTGTCCTGGAGAAAAGGGTAAAAGTAGGAGTGGCAATGAGGTCTGCAACTCTGACAATCCAAAAACCAGTGTTAAGAAGGTTCGGTCAACTTGGTCACTGAGTCATTGTCTTAGGGTCGGGTCAAAGGTCCCTGCCAAGAGAGAGAGAAAAGAAACACTCAGCGTGCACTCTATCCTAGATCAGAATGGTTACCAATTTATCTAATCTGGAAACCTCCCACTGTACCTCAAATTCTCCTCCAAACCTGAAAGAAGAATTAGTCGGTGTCACCCGAGGAGTAAACCAACTCATCAGTGGGAATCGGGATCCAACTCTCATCGCATGACAACGTGACGGAATCCGCTCACGTTATCACACTCCAGATGGTATGCGCATATCTGGCAAGTTTCAGTACTTTTGAAACTCCCGATGTGATTTCTGCCCCATGCTCTTATGACCTTGGCGTGAGGTCAAAATATCATAAGTCACATGTCAAGTTCTGCCCATCATTATCCAGGTTAATTTGAACCCACCCGTACATACCCTTGACGTAGGCCAAAATAGTAGTACGACTGTCCCAAACCAACGCATCTATCTATGCTACAGATAAATATCCGGCAGCTACCAATCACTATGCCTTGGCGTGAGGTCAAAATACATAGCTTGAATACTACCGAATATTTACCCGAAATGATGGAGGGCTACGAATGGTTTCTGGCGAAAACCTTTAACGTAATGAACTTGATATCGTTGAAGGAACGGATAGCTTTTTTTAGAAAATATAGTGACGAAAACCTTTACTAAAGAGGTCACTCCCGGTGAAGGGATCTCGGCTCTTTCCCCGTAGAATGGGGTGCAGGATATTCCAAATGAATACCGCGATGCAAAGCAAAAGTAATCGGCTATAGTGAAGTTAATGCCCTGACGCAAACTTCTGTCCAAGGGGTCACTCCCGGTGAAGGGATCTCGGCCCTTGCCTCGTCGACTGAGGAGCAGGATATTCCAAATGAATACCACGATGCAAAACAAAAGTGAACATCCTTGCAATAACAGCTTTTTTTTTTGAAAAGTGTTCCAACAACATCAGAATAGGTTTGTTTAACTTGCATTGATCCGAATCAATGCAGTCCCATCAATTGATCACACCACAAAGAACGAAAATATACTGACGTACGTATATGCCATCCGCATTCGCCACTGGGTCCCGTCATCACCCGTTAGGTTAGCTTACTAACGGCAGAGCGGGGACTGGACTAGCGCGGATGAAAAGCATATACAACATCTACTAATATATACACCAATATATTATATTCGCTCAAGGCGTGATAAGAAATGCAACATCACAAAAATGTACAGCATCACAGAACAATACAGATATCTGGGATCCCCGGGTTTCACAGAGCCACTACTGAAACCCGACGTTCCCCTGGTCGTGTGGATAGCCTGTACAATGAAATCCTAGACCCCTACGGGCGCGGCAAGTCACCCGCCAAAACCTGAAGCGAGGCAGCCCCCTTCAGCCCCGTGAATGGACCACCCAGCACTCCACGGAACCCGGCAACTTGGGCACCCCTCCTGGGTCAAACTGTACCCCCTACGAGTGCCGCGAATAGCCCGCCAATCCCAGAGTGAAGCCCCCTCCGTCTCAATGCCATGAGATGCGGGCTTGTTGCCCTCCAGAACCCGGCTATCCGTGCACCCCACCGCGGGGTAATCCTAGTATAGAATGTAAAATATACATACACCGGGTACATCGACCGTAACCAGGTCGTGCCCCAAAAGAATAATACAATCAGGCAGTGGCGGCAGTCCACATGTCGGACGCTCGCCCCGCAATATCAAATGTACATAATACAACAAAACTGTACTAGTATTGCATCCAGGCTATCCCCCACGACCGATCCGCAACATCACAGCATAAACATAGAACATCAACGTGAAAGTCACGTTCGCAAATCCGTCTAACCGGGCTATAGCAGTTAGACCGGATTTACCGATCAAGTGACATTCACGGTCGCAAATATAATGTAAATACTGTGAAAAATGTGTTTAAAATTTTCCGATTGATCAAAAATTAACAAGTGGGCCCCCAATAAAAACTGTAGCACTCACAGAAAACCTGGGCCCAATTTTAATATTCCAAAACCCATATTGTAAGCCCAGAAGGCCTCTGAAAAACTTTGGTGAAGTGATCTCCACAGTGTGCGGCGGAAGGGCGGCGGGAAGGGGGTTTTCGCGGCGCTTCCGCGCTCCCACTGTGGAGTTACTTCGTCGAATTTTTACAGAGTTCTTATATTTTCCAGTACATCAATATTTTACAACCTGAAAAATTTTTAGACTTCAAAAAATTTCAACAGAAACTGATGTGAAGGAAAAATACGGTTTTTGGAATTTTGGTCGATCGGAACTGAAAAACACATTAAACCAAGCTAGACGAAGTTAATGGCGAGGCTCTGATACCACTGTAAGTGCACGGCGGCGCCCCGGCCGTCAACCCGACGGCCAAACGCGGAAACGGTGATAAACTTTAATTTTGCGGACTTAGCAAACCGGCACCACCGCGCACTAAACGCCGGATCGGGCCATTAAACTAGTTCTAGCAAAGTAACAAGATAGGGAAGAGATGTACCGACTGATCCGAGTCCTCCGGTCTTCATCTCCACTCCGATCTCCTCGCGGGATCTCCGGTCGTCGCCTCCTCGCCGGAAGGGCACCACGTCGCCTGCATCTTTTACGGGCTCCCGCCTCTATACCGAGGCAACTCGGGCATGAAGCCGGCAACTCGACATGCCCAAGGTTTGCTGTAGGATGTGTAGAGTCTATGTCTCATTGGGGTATTGGAGTTGCCTTTGATGGAGGAATCAAGATTGAGCTTTGGAGGGAAATGAAGCTATCAATCTTTGCATGAAAAATGATATGAACATATATATCTCACAAAATGAACCACTCTCTCACTCTCCAAAAATGTGGCCGGCCCATTCTCAAGAGGAATGGTGGTGGGATTGTGAACAAAACACAAGAGGGAGGTGATGGTAGGAAAAGAAAGAGGTGACCATAAACAAACATGAACCATGCTTATTACATACATCCACCCATACCCTTTCCAATCACAATTAAAGCAAGAATGGTGCAACAATAGAAAAGATGCTATCATATCAAAACTTATGCAATAAAACCCCTCCACTAAAGTTATTTGCACAATTGCAAATAACCCCCTCCATCCGAAAAGTCCGGCCGGGAAAGAACAAAGGAAAACCGGCCGTAACGGAAAGCAAATTGGCAACTCCAGAAAACTGGTCCCGTAATAAATTACAGGAAAACCCCATACTGTGCATACACACCCGCATCTGTATTCCGTCCGGATACAAATGCAATGAGACAAAATCTACACTGTACTATATTAGGATCCGGCTTAAACGAAAGCCGGCTAGTAATATCCGTCCGATCCTGATCCGTGCAATACCGCACGTATCTGATCGAATGCTGCCATATAACCATGTGGTTACTAGTACAAAACTGTCCGATCCTGATCCGTGCAATACCGCACGTATCTGATCGGACCCTGCCATATCTCCATACGGCCTCTACAGCGTTTCGCCCGAAAGCTTGAGTAACTGAAAGTGTGGTGGACTCTAAAGACTCGTCAATACTATGGCTGCGGATTTAACCACTAGCACGTCAGAGGTATAAGCCAATACGTGACGGGCCACCAGCTATTGACTAAAAGGGACGTCGATGAGTGAACTCATCCTGACACCCTACTGAGCCTGTCAGTGACAATATCCGTACAGTCCGGTCCGTTCGTCTATGAGCATCGCATGTCGGGCCTAGGGGGTTGGTAAAAGTCAGACCCCCAAAAGCGGTACAAGTCGTGTCGGAGTGTAGCCCAGAACACCCTGAGATACTACTGGAATACCTACCAGTAAATCTCCTGCCTTGGCCAAGGTCTTCGTGTAATGGCTCTCCTAGACACAGCGCGACCTCACCCCCAATACCGGGAGAGACGAACCCCTGAAGATCCGCTCACTGCCTCCATGTGGCTCGGGACTGTACCCAACTAAAACCTGTTTGCACGACTCCTTTGAGCCGTGGTAGGGTAGTAATCAAAGCACAGTGGGAATTCACACGAGACAAATGACGATCCCCTGGTCGATGAACTAACCTGTACACATGTCACCTGGGAACTGCTATCTGACGTCAGGTATAAGACCAACTAGCATGTTCCCGGCGAGTCCTGTCCGGTGTACTCATAACCCAATGAGCACCTGTATACATCTTAGGTGAACCAACTGACACCAGTGGCTTGTGAGACCGGCCACCGCCTCTCGTCGGGGTCTCGACTGTATACACTAGTCTACTCTGGAGAATCGATGCCCTGTCTCGAAACTCCTACGACTAGGGACCTTTTAAGGATGCGCTTATAGACTCCAGCTCTCACTTATATGATCGCCCTCATACTGCTGGCAGTCAAGCAAGAATCCTAGGGGCTCTATCAACGTGCAATAGCGACATGTCATGTCACCTAAAGCAGTACACGATGATAAAGGTAAACCAGATGGCATACTATCATCTTGAGTAAGACTGTCCTACCGGGATAGGTCCTCCCTCAATCATTGCAATCACGTGCCTGTGATCCAATAATTGACTCTGAGGGCACTATCTCCAACATTCGTATGGGCAAAGAAAGGAGTGAGAGAGATTTCCTTCTCTCAAACCTTCCCTCTCCTATCCCTAACAAGTGAGGAATTACTCACTCATTAGGAAGGTGAAAATAAAGTTCATTTTTATATTTTTATTTAATGACCTAAATTGCAGATAATAAAAGAACAAAATAAAAATAGCAGATAATAAATTGCAGATAAAAAAATTCGAGATGAATAAAAAGACTTACTTTTATTGATGACCTCTCAATGATTCATTACAAAATGAGAATTAAATCTAGAAATTGAAAAGAGATTAAAAACTAAAGAGAGGCATGCCTTCATTTGGCTTTCAACTTTCCTATTTATAGATAGGAAAAAACCCTAGGTTACATTCTGATCCACACTTGAATTTACAAGACTACCCTAAGAAAGCCGGGTCAAAGCACCGACACCCACTGACACATGCACCGACACGTGCACTATACGGCCGCGGTTCCGCGGCAGAAAGGCATGTTTGGCCGCGGTTCCGCGGCCGTTTGGTGGGATCTTGGTCTCAATTCTTCAGTGTTGCTTCATGTTACTTTTTCCTTCTGTTTTCTTCACTTGGTTCCTCAGAATCTCTTCTATTGTCTTCCAGATTTCCAACAGTGCAGGATGATGTGGACTTTTGTCGTGAGCTTCGTGTTGAAGTCTTGAATCTTGTGCTGCCCTTGTGCTTTGTGCATTGAACTGTCTGTTGATTTTCATTTGTTCCTTGAACTGATAGGCGGCATCATACGGATTCATCTATTGTTGGTCGTAGTCTCACATTTGTAGCGAATTTTCATGAATTTCGCTGTAGCGATCTAAGAACCTGTAACCTGCAACTATTTAGCCGACATGGATCAAAATCACCTATTTATATGTAATATGATTAAGAATGGGCGATATAATAATAGAAAATTCTGATATGAACAAATCACATCCTCAAGTTTTCTTCAAGAGATCTAATATGATTGGGCTCGAGCAAGCTCCCAAGAGCTACAGATCGCGCTTGTAAGCCGGTCTTCCTTTGCCAAAGATGATCCACCTGAGAGAACAATGTCCAAGCTCTAGCTTCACATCAAAATAACTTAGTGAAGCAACTAAGATTCACAACTTGCTTAGAAGTGAAGCTTAGGGATGTAGTGGAAGTGTTCTAGTATTTTTCTATATCAATTTTTTTCTTGATTCTCAACTCATGAGATAGTAGAAGAAAAATGAAGAAGGACGAGGAGGAGCCATGAAGAAAGAGAAGCCAAAATGGTAGAATGAAAAAACTCATCCAAATCAAGCATGCACATCTTCTTTTTGTTAAAAGAATTTTACATTTTAAAATTGCAACCATGCTTGAATAGTATGTGCAAATGAATTAATAATTCATTTGCCCATTCCCTCCACCATTTCTTTCTTCCACTTTATTTCTTCATTTCTTTAAAAAGAAATTCCTAGAAATGAGGTGTCCTCCTTTTAAAAGTATTCTTTTATAAATACAAGAATACGTCCCCGCAAATACATGCCTGTATTTGTATCAAAATACGAATACCCAAGAGATAGAAAATTACAATGAATATAATACTAAAATATGCATATCGAAATATATATGTAAATTATTAAATCGGAACTTAATTTAATAATCCGGTTTAATCCTAAGCTGGCTAGTATTAACATCCGCCCGATTAAAGTCCATGTGGCTAGCATGCATACCTAATCGGAATCCTGCACGTATCAATATACGGCCACTACATTATTTCTCCTGAACCAGGGAAACCCTCTATATGGAACTCTAAAGACTCGTTAATACGTTGGTAGTGGGTTTAACCACAGGCACATCAGCGACACTAGCTGTACGTAATGGCTACCCAGGGATTGAGCGAAAAGAAGGCCGACGTGCAAACTAGTCCATACCCTTACTGAGCTTGTCTGTGACAATCTCCGTACAGTCCAGTCTTTTCGTCTAAGAGTATCGCAAACCGGGTCTATGGGTGGATAACGTCAGACCCCTACTAACCTGATAAGTCGTGCCGGTCTGAAGCTCATCACCCACTGAAAAACTGCTGATATCACATCAGAAAATACCATCCACCTTGGCCAAGGATTTCTGGTGATGACTAACCCAACACAGCACGACATCGACTCCTAATACCAGGAGAGACGAATCCCTGACGATTGTTCACTACCTCCATGTGGCTCGGGACTATACCCAACTAAAACCTGTTTGCACGACTTCTTTGAGCCATAGTAGGGTAGTAATCTAAGTACAGTGGGAACTCACACGAGACAAATGAAAATCTCATGTCAAATGACTAACATGTACTCATGCCATAAGAAAACTTCCATCTGGTGATAGATATAATACCATCTAGAAATTCTCGGCGAGTCCGTTCAGTGTACTTACCTTTAGTGAGCACCTGTATACTATCTTAGGTGACAAAACACCAATGGCTTGTGAGACCGGCCACCGCCCCTCGTCGGAGTCTCGAAAAGTACACACAAGTCTACTACGGAGTATCGATGCCCAGTCTCGATACTCCCTCGACTAGGGACATTTAAGGATGTGCTTAAGGACTAACCAGCTCCTACATATATGATCACCATCATAATGATGGTAGTGAAGCAATAATTCCACGGGCTTTACCAAAATGTATACACATAAAAATAAAGACAAACCAGATAGCATACTCTCATCTCGAATAAGACTATTCTACCTGTTGGCGTCCGGCGCCCGCGCCGCGGAGGCCGCGGTTGAGGTGGAAGCGAAAACAAAAACTTTTGCGGGCACCAACATGCAAACCCAAGAAATCGATCTAAAACCTTAAACTAGAAAACTAGAAATGCAAGGGTGCAGAAACTACAACCTTCGACGTGTGTCCACCCAATTATGGAAGACCCCTCCAAGCTCGTAGCCACCGGGATCATGCTTGAAAATCAACCACCCTCGCTGAAGAAGATCCACTATAGAGAAACCAGAAAAATCTCTAACCAATGATCTAAACTTGCTAGGTGTGATTGGTCGGTGATGTAAGAATCTTTCCACTAAAAATTTTCTCTCATTTTCTCAAGCTCAAATAAGCAAGAGGAAGAGGAAGGAGAAGAGGTGTGAGGAAGATGGTTGCTAGTCTCAACCATGAAGCATGAGCTCAAGCCAAAAATGTGGAATGAAAAAACTTATCCATGTGTAGAAAGAATGGCTACAAATAAGTCAACTATGGTTCAATAGTGAACCATTAAATGCACATAAATGATCACACCAAGCCATACCTCTCTACATGCTCATGCCACCTCATCTCCACATCATTACTTGATTTTCCAAAAATGGAAAAACAATAATGAAGTGTCCTCCTTCTAGAAGCATTTATGTATAAATATGGAATACTTCACCTTGTATATGTATCGCTATATATACGCGTATCCGTATAAAAATACGGATAGCACCAAAATGAGAAAATGAATAGTGAACAACAATACTAAAATATATGTATCAAAATACATATATAAATTATTAAATCAAAACCTGATTTAGTAATCCGGCTTAATCCTAAACCGGCTAGTATTATCAACCGCTCGATTAAAGTCCGTATATCCCGTACACGTATTTAATCGGACCCCTGTACATACCTACGTACGGCTCCTACATCTATTGCCTGAACCGAGAAAAACCCTCTATGTGGAACTATAAAGACTCGACAATCCGCTGGTAGTGGGTTTAACCACAAGCACGTCAGCGACACTAGCTATACGTAATACATGCCTAGGTACTTGCCGAAAGGGGGTCGACAATCAAGTACGTCCTTACTGTTGGAGTGTACTAGCACCTCTAGCTGGGTTTAAACATCATAAAGTAAAGAACTTTTCAAAAATTAGAGAGCTAATGCACACAAACACCAAATCGAACTAGAGATTAGGGTAAATCATAAGCTAAAAGGAATCAAAACCTAAGTGAAAGAGGACTACAACCTTTGTAGACAACTCCTCTTCTTGGACTCCTTTGGCTCTACTTGAAGCTTGGATCAAATCCGCTCGATGTTGTTCGACGTCCACGATGATCCACCCCGAGTTCCTTTGCTCAAGCTCTTATTTCACAATTCTTAGATAATATGAAGCAAACAACCAATACTAGTTTGCCAAACTAATATTGATTGATGAAGTGGGAATTTCTCTCTCAAGAAAACCTTTCTTTTTCTTCTCTTTTTCGAACCCTAGAAAGAAAATTAAGAAGAAGAAGAAGCAACTAGGGTTCAAGCTCAAGTCAAGAATCAATATCAATTATGAACCATGGAGATAATATTGGATATTTAATCAAATAAGTGTGAGTGGAATGGTGAGTCATTAGGTAGATATTTTGAGAACAATGTAGAAGCAATGACTCATTTCCATTTAATTAAAAATCCAAATAAATCTCCAATATAAGTCTTGCACACCCATGTTGCATGTATCATCAACCATGATACCCCATTTACACACACACACACACACACACACACACACACACATATATATATATATTAATATATATATATATATATATACACACACATATATGTAAATATAAATGAGTAAGAAAGGATTTCTTTAAAAAAGAAATTAGTCATTTTATTAAATCAATAATTGATTTAATAACCCGGTCATATCACATATAACCCGACTAATGTAAACTGCTTGATTTAATTACGGTATCGTATACACGCATCAAGCTCCCGCACATATCTACATATGTGTCCCACTTCATTTCGCCTGAGTTCGGAAACCCCTATGTGGGATACGCTAGCAGTAGGTAGTGATCATATCAGATACCCACAAACCGTCAGCGGTACTAGCTGCACGTAACGGCTCCCAGGTATTGTACGAACAGAAGAACAACAAGCGAATCTGTCAAAACTCCCGTCGAGCCATCGGTAACACTTACCGTACAGTCCGGTTTCTTCGTCTGATATGTTTCATATTGAGTCTAGGGATGGTATCGTCGACCTTAATAGCTCAATAAGTCATGCCGATATGGCCTATGACAGGTCGAGAAACTATTGATAACACTTATCAGTAAATCTCATCAGCCCTGGCCAGGGACTTCGAGTCATAGCCAATCGCGCATAGCGCAACATCAACTCCCAATACCGGGAGAGATGAAACCCCTCCTATCGCTCATTGCCTCCATGTGTTTCGGGACTGTACCCAAAAACCACCTGTTTGCACGACTCAGTAGAGCCGTGGTAGGGTGGAAATCAAAGCACAGTGGGAGAACACACAATACTCTATGATGATCTCGGGTCTACAGACTAACATGTACCAGTGTCGCCTGAGAACTGCTATCCGACGATAGGTATAATACCATATAGGAGTTCTCGGCGAGTCCGTTCAGTGTACCCAGTCTCCACTGAGCACCTGTATACAATCTTTGATGTCAAACACCAATGGATATGGGATCATCCATCGCCCATCAAATGGATTAAGAAACGTATATGCTAGTCTACTATGGAATATCGATCCCCCGTTTCGATACACCCATGACTAGGAACATTTAAGGATATGCTTATAAACTACACATGCCCCACTGGTATGATCTCCAACATAGTCATGGTAGTCAAGCTGATATCCTAAGGGTTTTATTAACATGTATCAAATGAACAGTATACACAATCAAGTGAACATGTTAAGATAAAGAGCAACCAGATAGCATGCTATCATGTCGAGCAAGAATGTCCTATATATATACATGTCCAAGCATCCACTATACAAATAATGGCCTCTAAGACATACATATATCCAACAATCTCCCACTTGCACTAAAGCCAATTATTGGCGTATCTCATACCTAACATCTGTAAGTCTATGCTAGCGCCCCGGCCGTCTACAGACGCCAAAATGCGGAACAAAAACTTTTAACTGGCGCTATCGTATACTTTAACCCGGATCTGCCATTATTGCTAAACTAACAAACTGTAAAGAGTGTAGAAAGGTTATACCGAACGATCCGAGTCCTTCGTTCTTTAACCATCATCCCACGCTCCGTTGCGGCTGCTCCGATCTCGTCGATCTCCGATCTCCTCGTCGAGGTGGCACCACGTCGACGATTCTTTAAACGGGCTCCCGCCTCTGACTTGAGGCAACTCGGTCGTCAAGTTTGCTAAAAGAGACGACCAAGAATGATGTAGAGAATGAGTAGATGACTTTGTCTCACTTCGTCCAAGTCCGTGGACGATCGGTTAATGAAGTTGCCGAGGGAATCGGGTGATGGAATGAAATGAGCTGTGAATTCCATACACCCCAAAATCTATCATAATCTTTTAACAAATGAAAACCATCAAGTGAGAGAGTGTGTCAGGAGAGAGAGGGGGCCGGCCTCTTATATGGAGGAGGAGGTGATCGTAAGAGAAAAGAGGGTGACCACAAGGAAAATATCATGTGTGAACACATGAAAATATCAAGCACAAATATCTTAAGGAAAACAAAACCTCATTGAAATCAAAGCATGAGTCATTAACCTTGTCACCAAATTCTAGAACCTTCTAGAACCTTCTAGAAGCATGACTCACTCTCATCCAAGAAAAGATAAATCCGTCTTTAACTGAATGTTAAAAAACGGCTGATAGAAAACTGGAAACTGGCAACTTCCAAAAGTAATCCTGAAACGACTTTCAGGATAACCCCGAAACTGTATAAATATACCCGCATTTGTATTACGACCGAATACAAATGCAACTGAGACAAAGATATTATACCTACTCAATACAATACTCGGATCCGGCTTAAACCAAAGCCGACCAGTATCATCTGCCCGAAAAATAACACGTGCGTAAACGCACGTGCATTTTCCGAACCTTGCCATAAAACCATACGGCCTCTACAACGTTTCGCCCAAACTTGGAAAACTGTCTGTGGGGGACTCTAATGACTCGTCAGTACCCTGGCAGTGGGTTTAACCACAAACCGTCAGCGGCACTTGCAATGCGTAACGGCTGCCCATGGACTGACCTCAAGGGAGGCCGATGAGCGAACTCATCCAGAAACCCTACTGAGCCTAACAGTGACAATGTATATACAGTCCGGTCCATTCGTCTATGAGTATCGCATATCTGCCTAGGGGGCTAGTAACGTCAGACCCCCAATAGCAGTATAAGTCGTGTCGGAGTGAAGCCCAATAACACCCTGAGATACTACTGGAGTACCTACCAGTAAATCTCCTGCCACGGCCGTGGGCTATGTGTAATGGCTCTCCTAGACACAGCACGATCTCTCCCCCAATACCGGGAGAGGCGAATCCCCTGCCGATCCGCTCACGTGCCTCCATATGGCTCGGGACTGTACCCAAAAACTACCTGTTTGCACGACTCCTTTGAGCCGTGGTAGGGTAGAAATCAAAGCACAGCGGGAACTCACACGAGACAAATGACGACCTCAGGTCGATGAACTAACCTGTACACATGTCACCAGGGAACTACTATCTGATGATAGATATAATACTAACTAGCAGATTCCCGGCGAGTCCTGTCCGGTGTACTCATAACCCAATGAGCACCTGTATACATCTTAGGTGATCCAACTAACACCAGTGGCTTGTGAGACAGGCCACCGCCCCTCGTCGGGGTCTCGACTGTATACACAAGTCTACTCCGGAGTATCGATGCCCTGTCTCGAAACTCCCACGACTAGGGACCACAATTAAGGATATGCGTATAAACCACCCAACTCTCACATATATGATCGCCATCATACTGTTGGTGGTAAAGCAAGATCCTAAGGGCTATATCAAAGTGTAACATGTAATCAGTCACCTGAACATGTACACGACTGATAAAGGCAAACCAGATAGCATACTATCATCTTGAGTAAGACTGTCCTACCGGTATAGGTCCTCCGCAATCATTGCAATCACGTACCTGCGATCCAATAATTGACTATGAGGGCACTATCTCCAACAATCTCCCACTTGCACTCAAAGCTAATTATTGCTATGTCGACTACTCACAGCCCGTGTGAAACCGAACATCCAACTCCTTTACTAATCAGTTTCACAAAGCCCGTTTGTAAAACTATTGTGTTGGAGAAATAGCGTCAGTGAGTGGATCCGCTTAGATGTTTCTTTCTATATCTCTCTTAATCTCAAATTCGCGGAGAAGGCCATCTCCCGAATCGAGTAATACCTGTCTTAGAATATGTCTGGATATCTGATGGGACCTAGTTCATAAATGAACTCCAAATCCAAACTTCTTAGACTATATCGATCACTGAACCTAATCAGTATCCGGCACCATGCCACCCACAGTATCCTCTTGAACCACCTGTCCATAATACTGTCCCTCGTCAGAGGGAAAACTATAACTCTGACAATCACTCTGTCATCCATGTCACCTTTGAAGCCTGGAATGATAACCGTCTCCCGAAGGAGGCTGCCGTCATCAAATCCGTAGAACATGTACTTATGTTCTAAAACTGCTTCCTTATGTTTCTCCAGGATTGGATTAATACAAACTTATTGCATCTAGTGCAAAAACAACATCTGGTGTGGTACTTGACATCTCACGATTGACTCAATTGCCTAAGCAAGTGATCTGTCAATCATGCACATCCCTCTTCCCTTTAGTCTATACGACACCTTTAGAGAGGGTGACTCCATCACCTGCAGGCACACCACCATGCTAGGAGTCATCTATTCTAAAAACCATTAGAATACTGTCAAAGTACCTACATTGGGAAACTACCCAAATCCAGATCTAAAACTATAGATCTAGAAACCAGAATGTCAAATATTATATCCATATCCTGTCTGGAGAAACAACTGTGTGACGATCAGAGTGCAACCGATCGTAGTATAGGAATTTTACTTCCTACTCTGTGTATGTCATCCTGATACCATGACATCACACCCTACTACCTTCTTAACAGATCCATCCCCTATTCTGATTGAAGTCAAACCCATGACTGTCACATCAAAACTAGATGATCTATCTCCGCTATAACTGCTCAAGTCTATAAATAGACATAAGCTACTTGCCCACTATGCTTCCGATGCTCCCACTGACCACGACAACCCTCCTACCGGGTCTCATAACCTGGAACAACAGTAGTGTCAAGTTTGGGTAAACAAGAACCTCCCTGTCACCGTCTTTGAGGCTACCGGAGTACCTCTCGGGTGTCTGAGGTTACCCACCATATCTGCGGAGTGGCTTTTGGAATGTCAAACCTGATTGAATATATAGGTCCTATTAAATTTTCCGTAATCGTTTGCGGTTCTGGAATCACTTCCAGTTCTACCATACTCCCACTACTGTTTTCTGAAAAAGATCCATTTTTACTAAAACTGTGGCAAGTCAAGAACAATATCACTATTGATCTTCCAAATGGTAGAATATCAACCCTCGTTATAGCCAGGGTCAACCCACAAACAGCCATTACAGAAACGTGCCCTGAGTTATCCAGAGTCTGGTTTTAAGCATAAGCTGGACAACTCCCCGTACCTTAACATCTTTTAAGGTACGAACTATTCTATATCCAATATAGAAACTTTGGCACTTATTTAATTGGAACTAGATTCAAATCATGCAGCTGTCTCCAGTGCATATCATCTTAATGGAAAGAGGCTAATTAGCATTACTCAACTTAGGAATCCATCCATTTATGAGTAACCTGAAAGAGAAAACTCGTTTCTCAAAATCATCACTATCATCTGAATACCAATCACAAGAATCTACATCTTCGATCTCTTTGAAGAATCCCGATACTTGTGACACCTGGTTCTCTACTTTATTCTTATACCCACAACTTCTCAAAACTTAGACCTTGTATTTCTACGAAACACTTGTCTAAATATTAGAGAAGTTAAAAGTAAACAGAACATAGTACGAGGACCTACCCCTTTGTCCTGATGGACACTTGGACAACATACAATACTCTGTATAAGTCCATTGAGTTAAACAACTCAAAACCTGTGCGTCGTAGGTTGAAAACTGTACCCTGGCGATTTCCTCAAATATCACCAATTACAACGAATTCCGATATAATGAGGATAATCACCTAATTCCTAATAACTTACTCCCACTCATCATCTGTAAAACGATACAGATATGAGAATGAAACCTGGTAAATACATACCCTTGGAGTAAGTGTCTAATCGGGAAAATAGTTTTTCTTTTAACAATGCACTGAAACATGAAAATGTTTCATAGGGGTATCATGGTATTCATAGCAATGCCTCTTCCATAATCCAATTCATGACTTCAACCGTATATTTTATTGCCATCTCTCCAAATCCCTTTATTTGTCTTTAGTCGTTACCTTCTGTACACCATCATTAGGCTAAATGGTTTTCTTCCTTCCCTACGGTTCGACACCAGCCTATGGTTTGGAAGAAGACTATCCAGTAAGCATAATAGGTGTACCCTCCTAAACCAAGGAGTACTCGCATCTCGAGAGAAGGTGATGATAAAAGACAACTGAATAATACCTTATTCTTTTAAAGGTGAAATAGGAGCGGCGATGAAGTACGCGGTTTTGGTCGTGAATGATATCAGTCGCAATTTACTTTGCCCTCTTTCTAATCCCTTTATTTTGTCTTTACATATTACCTTCTGCACACCCTACTTAGGCTAATTGGTTTTCTTCATTCCCTACCTTTCGGCACCAGCCTATGGTTTGGAATAAGACTATCCAATAAGCGTAATAGGTGTACTCTCCTAAACCAAGGAGCTCTCGCAACCTGAGAGAAGGTGACAATAAAAGACAACTGAATAAACCAATTCTATTTCTCCTGAACCTGGATCCATCCTCGAAGAAGTCCCTTCGAGTTCGTATATAACCATACGATGGATCTATCTAATGGAAGTGGATATCCGTAGTAATACGGGTATTCTGAGAAATGCAAAGGGTAAAAGAAGGAGTGGCAATGACTTATGCAACATAGACAATCCACAAAGCCAGTATTTCAAGAAGGTTCGGTCAACTTGGTCACTGAGTCAAAGTCTAGGGTCGGTCAAAGGTCGCTGCCAAAGAGAGAGAGAAAAGAAACACTCTGCGTGCACTCTAACCTAGATCAGAATGGTTATCACTTTATCTAATCCGGAAACCTCCCACTGTCCTGTCAAATTCTCCTCCAAACCTAAAGAAGAATCAATCTGGATCACCCGAAGAGTAAACCAACTCATCAGTGGGAATCGGGATCCAACTCTCATCGCATGATAACGTGATGGAATGCATCCACGTTACTCATACTCCAGAAGGTATGCGCATACTTGGCAAGTTTCAGTTTCTTTAGAAACTCCCGATAAGATTTTTGCCCCATGCTCTTATAACTTTGGCTTTGGTCAAAATGTCATAAGTCACATGCCAAGTTCTACCTGTCACTATCTTGTCAATTTGAACCCACCCGCACATGCCCCTGACTTTGGCCAATCGGCAGAACGATTGTCCCAAACTAACTCATCTATCTATGCAACAATTGAATACCCAGCAGCTACCAAACACTATGCCTTAACTTTGGCTAAAATACATAGCTTGAATACTACTGAATACTCAAAAGAAGTGACGGAGGGCTACGACTGGTTTTTGGCGAAAAACCTTTAACGTAGTGAACTTGATATCTCTGAAGGAACCTGATAGCTTTTTAAAATATAGTGGCGAAAACCTTTTGCTAAAGAGGTCACTCCCGGTAAAGGGATCTCGGCTCTTTCCTCATGGAATGAGGTGCAGGATATTCCACTGAATACCGCTATGCAAAGCAACTTGTAATCGACTATAGTGAAGTTATTACGCTGACGCAAACTTCTGCCCAAGGGGTCAGTCCCGGTGAAGGGATATCGGCCCTTGCCCCGTCGAATGAGGTGCAGGATATTCCACTGAATACCGCTATGCATAACAAAAGAAAGCGTCCTTGCAATAACACTTTTTAAATTTGTTCCAACAACTGTAAACAAGTTTGTTTTACTTTGCATTGATCAGAATCAACGCAGTCCCATCAATTAATCACACCAGAAAAGAACGAAAATAAAATGTACGTATATGCCATCCGCATTCGTCACTGGGTCCCGTCATCACCCGTTAGGTTACTTAACTAACGACATAGCGGGGACTGGACTAGCGCGGGTGTAAAACATATACAACATCTAATAGTATATAAACCAATATACAATAATCGCTCCAGGTGTGATAATATGCAACATTACAGAAAAGTAATAAGCATCACAGAACAATACAGATAATTTGGGATCCCCGGGTTTCACAGAGCCGCTGCTGAAGCCCGACGTTCCCCTGTCGCGTGGATAGCCTGTGCAATGAAACCTAGACCCCTACGGGTGCGGCAAGTTACCCGCCAAAACTTGAAGTGAGGCAGCCCCCTACAGCATAGTGAATGGACCACCCAGCACTCCACGGAATCTGGTAATCTTGGGCACCCCTCCTTGGGTCAACCTGTACCCCCTACGAGTGCGGCGAATAGTCTGCCAATTCTAGAGTGGGGCCCCTCTGCCTCTCAAAGCCATGAGATGCGGACCCGTTGCCCCTCCAGAACCCGGCTATCCGTGCACTCCGTCGCGGGGCAAAACCTACTACAGTAATGAAAAATAGTACAACAGGTACATCGACCGCAACCTGGTCGTGCCCCAAAAGAATATTACACAACAGGCAGTGACGGCAGTCCACAAGTTGGACGCTCGTCCCGCAATATCAAATGTACAAATAAACTTAACCTGTACTACCATTGCACACTGCTATCCACCATGACAAAGCCGCAACATCACAGCACCACACAGAACATCAACGCGAATGTCACGTTCGCAAACCCGTCTAAAAGAACTATAGCAATCTGACGCGGTTTACCGATCAAATGACATTCCCGGTCGGAGATATAATGTAAGCACTGTAAACTAACGTGTTTAAATTTCGATCGACAAAAAATATCACAAAGTGGGCCCCACGCAAATCTGTTGAACAGTAATAAAATCTGGGCCCAAAAGATATATACCAAAAACCCCAAATTCCAACAGAGAATCCACTGTAGAAATTTGAGTGAGTGATCCCACTTTCCTGCGGTGGATCCGCGGCAAAACCCCGGCTTTGGCCGCTGATTCGCGGCGGAACAGTGGAATTACTTGCTCGAGTTTCTACAGTATTCTTAAAAAACCCTGCTTGATTTTCTGGTATGGTCAAAATGACATTTGGACCAGTTTGAAAATTAACAGAAACTGTCAAATTGAAAAATTGCGATTTTTGATTTCCGGTTCGATCGATATTTTAAACGCGTTAGCACAAGTTAGTATAGCAAAATGGTGAAGCTCTGATACCACTGTAAGTCTATGCTAGCGCCCCGGCCGTCTACAGACGCCAAAATGCGGAACAAAAACTTTTAACTGGCGCTATCGTATACTTTAACCCGGATCTGCCATTATTGCTAAACTAGCAAACTGTAAAGAGTGTAGAAAGGTTATACCGAACGATCCGAGTCCTTCGTTCTTTAACCATCATCCCACGCTCCGTTGCGGCTGCTCCGATCTCGTCGATCTCCGATCTCCTCGTCGAGGTGGCACCACGTCGATGATTCTTTAAACGGGCTCCCGCCTCTGACTTGAGGCAACTCGGTCGTCAAGTTTGCTAAAAGAGACGACCAAGAATGATGTAGAGAATGAGTAGATGACTTTGTCTCACTTCGTCCAAGTCCGTGGACGATCGGTTAATGAAGTTGCCGAGGGAATCGGGTGATGGAATGAAATGAGCTGTGAATTCCATACACCCCAAAATCTATCATAATCTTTTAACAAATGAAAACCATCAAGTGAGAGAGTGTGTGAGGAGAGAGAGGGGGCCGGCCTCTTATATGGAGGAGGAGGTGATCGTAGGAGAAAAGAGGGTGACCACAAGGAAAATATCATGTGTGAACACATGAAAATATCAAGCACAAATATCTTAAGGAAAACAAAACCTCATTGAAATCAAAGCATGAGTCATTAACCTTGTCACCAAATTCTAGAACCTTCTAGAACCTTCTAGAAGCATGACTCACTCTCATCCAAGAAAAGATAAATCCGTCTTTAACAGAATGTTAAAAAACGGCTGATAGAAAACTGGAAACTGGCAACTTCCAAAAGTGATCCTGAAACGACTTTCAGGATAACCCCGAAACTATATAAATATACCCGCATTTGTATTACGACCGAATACAAATGCAATTGAGACAAAGATATTATACCTACTCAATACAATACTCGGATCCGGCTTAAACCAAAGCCGACCAGTATCATCTGCCCGAAAAATAACACGTGCGTAAACGCACGTGCATTTTCCGAACCTTGCCATAAAACCATACGGCCTCTACAACGTTTCGCCCGAACTTGGGAAACTGTCTGTAGGGGACTCTAATGACTCGTCAGTACCCTGGCAGTGGGTTTAACCACAAACCGTCAGCGGCACTAGCAATGCGTAACGGCTGCCCATGGACTGACCTCAAGGGAGGCCGATGAGCGAACTCATCCAGAAACCCTACTGAGCCTAACAGTGACAATGTATATACAGTCCGGTCCGTTCGTCTATGAGTATCGCATATCTGCCTAGGGGGCTAGTAACGTCAGACCCCCAATAGCAGTATAAGTCGTATCGGAGTGAAGCCCAATAACACATTGAGATACTACTGGAGTACCTACCAGTAAATCTCCTGCCATGGCCGTGGGCTATGTGTAATGGCTCTCCTAGACATAGTACGATCTCGCCCCCAATACCGGGAGAGACGAATCCCCTGCCGATCCGCTCACGTGCCTCCATATGGCTTGGGACTGTACCCAAAAACTACCTGTTTGCACGACTCCTTTGAGCCGTGGTAGGGTAGAAATCAAAGCACAGTGGGAACTCACACGAGACAAATGATGACCTCAGGTCGATGAACTAACCTGTACACATGTCACCAGGGAACTGCTATCTGATGATAGATATAATACTAACTAGCAGATTCCCGGCGAGTCCTGTCCGGTGTACTCATAACCCAATGAGCACCTGTATACATCTTAGGTGATCCAACTGACACCAGTGGCTTGTGAGACCGGCCACCGCCCCTCGTCGGGGTCTCGACTGTATACACTAGTCTACTCCGGAGTATTGATGCCCTGTATCGAAACTCCCACGACTAGGGACCATAATTAAGGATATGCGTATAAACCACCCAACTCTCACATATATGATCGCCATCATACTGTTGGTGGTAAAGCAAGATCCTAAGGGCTCTATCAAAGTGTAACATGTAATCAGTCACCTGAACATGTACACGACTGATAAAGGCAAACCAGATAGCATACTATCATCTTGAGTAAGACTGTCCTACCGGTATAGGTCCTCCGCAATCATTGCAATCACGTACCTGCGATCCAATAATTGACTATGAGGGTACTATCTCCAACAACATCTCAAAATGTCGCTCATGTTGCGGCTGTGGAAGGACCTTGGTGAGTGGATCCACGGTGTTATTCTTTGTGTCTACTTTCCGAATCTCGATCTCGCGGCGATCAACTATCTCCCGGATCAAATGATATCGCCTCAGGATGTGTCTGGACCGCTGATGGGACCTGGTCTCTTTGCCCAATGCCATAGCCCCATTATCATCACAATACAATGGTATTGGATCAATAATGGTTGGAACTACTCCTAGTTACGAGATGAACTTCCTCATCCAGACGGCTTCCTTGGCAGCATCATTTACAGCAATGTACTCAGCTTCCATCATGGAGTCTGCAACGGTGTCCTGTTTGGAATTCTTCCAACAAACCACCCCTCTATTGAGGGTAAATACAAGCCCCGAGATAGATTTTTTGTCATCCTGATCACTTTGGAAGCTAAAATCGGTAAAGGCCTCCATCTGGAGATCCCCATCCCCATACACCAAGAACATTTCTTTAGTCCTTCGCAAGTACTTAAGAATGTTCTTCACAGTTGTCCAGTGTTTCTCCTCTGGGTTGGATTGATACCTGCTCACTACACTTAATGCATAAGCTATATCAGGGCGAGTACATAACATCGCATACATTATAGATCCTACGGCTGAAGCGTAGGGTATAATGCTCATGCGAGCTCTCTCTTCATTAGTCTTCGGGCAAAAGTCCTTGGAGAGAGTGATTCCATGACAAATGGATAAGGCACCTCGCTTGGAATCTTCTATACTAAACCACTTTAGGATGATGTTAATGTACCTTGATTGGGACAATCCCAACAACCTTTTAGATCTATCTCTATAGATCTTAATGCCCAAAATATACGAGGTGTCACCCAGGTACTTCATGGAGAACCTTTGTGACAAGAACAGTTTGACCGATTGTAGCATAGGAACGTCGTTTCCTATCAAGAGAATGTCATCCACGTACAATACAAGGAATGTGACAGTACTCCCTACAATCTTCTTATAAATACAAGGTTCATCTGGATTTTTGATAAAACCAAATTCTTTGATTGCATCATCAAAACAGATGTTCCAACTCCGCGATGCCTGCTTCAATCCATAAATGGATTTAAGCAACCTACATGCTTTCTCGCTGCTCCCACTATCAACGAAGCCCTCTGGCTGATCCATATAAACGCATTCTTCTAAATCACCATTTAGAAATGCTGTTTTAACGTCCATCTGCCATATTTCATAGTTGTAGTGAGAAGCAATAGCAAGTAGGATCCGAATGGATTTAAGCATTGCTACATGAGAGAAAGTTTCGTCATAGTCCATTCCTGGTCTTTGACGAAATCCTTTCGCTACAAGCCTTGCCTTATAGGTCTCTACCTATCCATCTACACCGATCTTTCTCTTAAAGATCTATTTGCACCCTACGGGTTTTACCTCAGAGGGTACAACATCTAAAGTCCACACTTTGTTGGTGTACATGGACTCCATTTCGGATCTCATGGCATCCAGCCACTTCACTGAGTCACCACTCGTGATAGCTTGCTGAAAACTAGTAGGGTCATCATCATCCATGATGCAATCTTCTCTATCACCATCAATGAGAAACCCATAGTATCTCTCTGGTGGGCGAGAAGTCCTACTAGATCTACGGAGTGGCTGAGGTTCATGAGGTTCTATTGTAATATTAGGTTCAACCAATTCGTCATTTGTAACTTGTGTCTCTAGAACTTCTTCTAGTTCTACCACATTGCCATTAGTATTTGTAAAAATTTCATTTTCTAAAAATGTGGCATGTTGAGAAACAAACACTCTTTGTTCCTTCTTGTGGTAGAAAAGATATCCATACGAATGTTTTGGATATCCTACAAATTTACACTGAACCGATCGTGTCTCGAGTTTGTCTGGATTCTTCTTTTTGACAAAAGACGGACAACCCCATATCCTAACTCGTTTAAGAGATGGTCTCTTTCCATACCATATTTCATATGGAGTTGTAGACACGGTCTTGGTTGGAACCCTGTTCAACAGATATGCTACAGTCTCCAATGCATGCCCCCAAAATGAAAGTGGTAACTCAGCATCACTCATCATGGAACGTACCATATCTAATAGGGTACGATTCCTTCGTTCTGACACACCGTTGTGCTGTAGTGTGTAAGGGGGAGTGAGCTGAGAGAGAATCACATTCTCTTTTAGGAAGTCCGAAAACTAGGTACTCAGATACTCTCCACCTCGATCTGATCGAAATTTCTTGATGCTCAAGCCTGTTTGTTTTTCTACTTCAAGTTTGTACTCCTTGAACATCTCGAAAGTTTCGGACTTATGCTTCAATAAGAACACGTGTCCGAATCTTGAGAAATTATCAGTAAAAGTGATGAAGTAAGAAAAACCGTCTCTAGCATGTGTAGACATTGGTCCGTATGCATCGTTATGTATGAGGCCTAAGAGTTCTGTAGCTCTCTCTCCGTGTCCAGTAAATGAAATTTTGGTCATTTTACCTTTGATATAGGACTGATAAGTCGCATAAGATTTATATTCAAAAGGATTCAAATATCCATCTTTATATAGCTTGTTTAGTCTTGTTTCGTTAATATGACCAAGTCTACAATGCCAAAGAAAATCTTCATTTATATCTGAAAATTTTCTTTTATTTGTGTATTGTATGTTGAAAACTGTGTGTTGATTTAGGATGTATATCTCGTTATTAAGTGTACCATACCCAATCAACTTTTGATTCAGGTTAATGTTCATAACATTATTTTGCAACACAAAATGATATCCTTCATTGTCTAACAAAGAAACAGATATTATATTACATAGCCTGCTTGGTACATAATAACATGGGTTCAAAACTAATATACATCCCGATGGCAACCCCAGGTGATACACTCCCACTGACATCGCATGCCTTCACCCTTCCTCTCCCATAGAGGCCTGGAACCATTTCTAACCCGGAGAGTATGATCACCAGTCTTCAAAACTTTGCTATTTCTCAATCCCTGCATACAGTTGCAGATGTGAGAACCCGAACCCGTATCTAATACCCAGGAAGCAGAGTTTATAGAAAAACAGTTTTCAGTCACGAACACACCTGAAGCGGAAGCATCAACATGCTTCTTTTTCTTGAGATCAGCAAGGTATAGAGCACAATTGAGTTTCCAGTGTCCCGACTTGTGGCAGAAAAAACATTCTCCTTTTCCATTTCCCGCAGCCCCGGATTTGTCTTTCCCCTTCGCCTTTTCAACTCCACCTCTTAGTTTGGTGGGTTTCTTCTTCTTCTTTCCCTTGGCTTTGGCTTTTGGGATGGAAGAGGAAGATGGCCCAGCAAACAGAGCGGGAGTTTTCGCTGTCTTAAGCGTGCTCTCTGCACTTCTCAACATATTGAGAAGTTCGGGTAGTGACCTCTCCAAATTGTGCATATTGAAGTTCACTATAAATGGAGCAAAACCAAGGGGGGAGACTCTAGAAAAATATCAATATATTGTTCGTTCTCCATGGTCCATCCCAGGTCCTTAAGTTCTTCTATAAGACCTATCATCTTCAAGACATGTTCACTTACTGATGTGCCAGCAGTCATCCTCATCTGAAACAATTTCATAGATGCCTCGTAACGTAAAGCACGAGATTGCTCCCCGTACAACTCCTTTGTATGAAGAAAGATGGATTGAACATCCATCTTCTCATGTTGCTTCTGATGTTCATTGTCTATCGAAGCAAGCGTGAGGCATTTGGATGAATCAGGACCTGGGATAGGAGGGGCTTCAGTAGTGAGGACATACGCAACCTTATCATATGTAAGGGCAATGTTCACGTTCCTCAGCCATTCTTTATAATTGGGTTCCGTCAGTTTATTTTTCTCTAGCAGAAGCTTAAGCCCAGTCATTGGTATCTGCCATTAGGAGAGAGAAAAGAATACACTCAGCGAAAGCTCTTGCATAGATTAGATTGGTTATTATCTTATCTAATCGATGTCTCCCACTGCTTTTATCAAATTTTCCTTCAAACCTTAAAAAGAAAATTAGCCAGTATTAATTACATTCTACAACTTCGCTAACCGTTCAGCCAGGCCAGTGTTGGTACTTTGAGGGAGGTTCCCCATGCTTTCGCACGGACCTAATTAAAGTAAACCTCATTTTCCCAGAGGCATAACCCCGTTGACACCTTTCTAGACACCAAATGGATTAGCTAATTGTAAAGTGCAAAACTCTCCTGGGAGTAACTCTTACTCACAGTGGGATCGGGATCCAACTATCACATAGAAGGTATGCAATCTCATTGTAAATTTCAACTCTTGAAACTCCCGATATGGTTTTTACCCCTAACACTTATGACCTTGGCTATGGTCAACATATCATAAGCACTAGTCAAGTTCTACCCGTTATTTCTTGATTAATTAGATCCATTCACATGAACCTTGACTATGATCAACATAATCACATGAATGTCCTAACTAATCGCATCATATGCTGTGTAGGAAGACATCACTTAGCTACCATACACTACGCCTTGAGTATGATCAATATACGTAGCATGAATACTAAGTACTCTACTTCCTAAAATGACGGAGGGTTGCGGATGGTTTTTAAGAAAACCTTTAACGCTTTGAACTTTATCTCGTTGTAGAATCAAATAGTTTTAGAAGGAGTGGCTTAAGCTCCGCATTTTTGAAACTTTTTTTTTCATAAAAAGGCCGAGTGAGTTTCAAATTCGATTCTGCAACATCTTTTAGGTTTCTTTTTCTTTACATTAATCTCATTAATTTAGTCCCATCATTTAAGTTCCTACGCCATCACAGAAAAAGAAACGAAAATAGAACGTACGCTTATGTCATCCGCAATCACCACGGGGTCCCGTCATGCACCGTTAGGTTACTTAACTAACGACAGAGCGGGGGTAGGACTAGTGCGGATGCAAAACATAAGCAACGTTTATTATATATCATATATATAATAATAACATTCGTCTCAGTACATAAGTGATCACATCACAGAGCAACAGCAGCAGAAGCACATATATGAAGATATAGAATATACTGGGAGGTCCGTATTTTATATTTAGCCAATGATAAAAAACACGGATTCCACGGTCGTGATGAATAGCCAAGACCACACCCCTAGACCCCTACGAGAGCATCAAGTGACCCTTCCAATTCTAGAGTTAGGAGACCCGGTCTCAACTCCTCGAGATGGCCTCCCACTGGACTCCAGAACCCGGCCACTTGTGCTCCCCACCTTGGGTCTATCCTAATGCGGAAAATTAAATAATATACATCAATGGCGACATCATCCTCAACCCGGAAGCATCCCAATAAAAGAATATTACATACAATGAATTTTACATGAATGAAAAGAAAAACTCTCATCTCACATAAAACCCCTGGCCATTCAAACACAATGATCCTATATATCATATCATAGCAACACATAACATCACATGTCATCAACGTAAGAAAATATGTGTATCCCAATTGTCGTTGACGTATAGCAACGAAACCGGCGATACACCACATATTACACATACGGTCGCAAGAAAGAAATGCCAAACTACTGTTAGTTATATGTATGCCCTAGAGGCCATTACTGTACATTGGATGTATATTGTAGTGGATGCTGGGACATATATAGGGAGGACTTTCTTGCTCGACATGATAGTATGCTATCTGGTTGATCTTTACCTTAACGTGTATACTGATTGTCTCTCTGTTACATGTTGGTAAAGCCCTTAGGATGTGTACTTGACTACATGGACTATGATGCGGATCATACTAGTGGGGACATGGTAGTCCATAAGTACATCCTTCAAAGTCCTTAGTCGTGGGTATATCGAGACGGGGCATCGATATACCAGAGTAGACTAGCGTGTACCTTCTCGACCCATACAGATGGGCGATGGATGATCCCATATCCATTGGTGTTTGACATCAGAGGAGATATACGGGTGCTCAGTAGAGACTGGGTACACTGGACGGACTCGCCGAGAACTCCCAGATGGTATTATACCTCACGTCAGATGGCAGTTCTCAGGTGACACTGGTACAGAGTAGTCTGTTGACCCGAGATCGTCATAGAGTCTTGTGTGGTTCCCACTGTGCTTTGATTTCCATCTTACCACGTCTAAGAGGGCGTGCAAAATGGTGGTTTTTGGGTACAGTCCCGAGTCACATGGAGGCAATGAGCGATAGGAGGGGATTCGTCTCTCCCGGTATAGGGAGTTGATGTTGCGCTGTGTTCGATTGGCTATAACAGGAAATCCCTGGCCAGGGTTGCTGAGATTTACTGGTAAGTGTTGCCAGTAGTTTCTTGAAGTGTTATAGACCTCATATCGACACGACTTATCGAGCTATTGGGGTCTGACGTTTACCACCCCTAGGCAAGATATGCGACATATCAGACGATCAGACCGGACTGTACGGTAGTGTTACTGGTTGGATTCACTGGAGTGTGAGCGGGCTTGCTCGTCGATCTTCAGATCGCTCAATACCCGGGTGGCCGTTACGTTTAGCAGACCGCTTGCGGCTTGTGGGTGTTTGATATGATCATCATCTGCTGCCGGCGTATTGACGAGTCTTTAGAGTCCTACACAGAGGTTTCCTGGCTCAAGCGAAACGAAATAGGAGCGTATATGAGATATGTGCGGGACAGAGAATAATGTGTGTATGTGATACCGTATTCTATTCTCGCGATGAATGTATCGATTGGTTGTATGCGATATAACCTGGTTATCGAATCAAGTATTGATTCGATAAGCCGATACATAGGATACTAGTCGGTTATATGCGATATGACCGGATCGTTAAATCAAATGTTGATTTAATGATTTAATGCATAATTATATATATTTGATATATTAGTTTGCATCAACTAGTATCGGTTTACTTAAGATGGATTTTCTCACTCGGATGTGCGCATTGCATATGCGATATGATTTTGTGTACTTGCTTGTATCATGTTTGATGATACATGCCTTTTGGTTAAGTGAATAGAATTAAACCATGGTTAACTTAATGATTAGGGTTTTTCTTTTTCTTTTAATTATTTGTTTATTCATTTTGGATTTTAATATAAGCATAAAAGAAAAGCAAAATGGTTTCTTTATTTCATTTTCTTTCATGAAGATTTTTGAAGCTTCATGAAGCTTTGACCAAAGTGACCACTTTGTCTTTATCATTAACCCTAACCATTAATCTAACCTTAGTTAATTCTCTACACTTGACCATGGTAGATTATGATAAGTATTCTTTTATTTTTCTTTTTGGAATTAACTTATCATAACATTATTCTTCTTCTTCTTCATTTCTTCAAGTGAAGAAAGCTTGCCTCCATCAATGGCAAGTGATGAATTAGAGTGAGAAATCTAATTCTAAAGTTTACCCACTTCCTATTTCTTCATCCTCTACCTCTTGCCAAGTAGTAGAGTGTGTTTCCTTCACAAATTTTCATGGCTTTGTGAAGGTGGAGCTTGATCTAGTGATGCCTCGACGTAGATCATCTTCGGCATGTCGTCGATGACCTAGCCCGCTTCTTTTCCAATGAAGCCGACGCTTGAGCCCGGGTTTTCGTTTTGGACAGCGGAGAGGACCTCATTACGGAGCCGTGGAGGTGGAGGACCGGATCTACAAAGGTTGTATTTCCGTTCTTGTAGTTAATTGTTAACTAGTTCATTTATCGCCTAGAAATCTAGCCAACGATCCGTATTAGGGTTTCGCGGCACCCATAATTTTTGAAATTGGCATGGTTGATGCCTTGTGAGACCTCACTAGAGTGCCTAGGAACCCTACAGTGGTATCAAAGCCTAGCTAGAGCCTTAGGCGAAGTCTAGACGGAATTTGAAGTCCGAACGAACCGAAACCCCAAAATTTTCATGCTCTCTGGACATTTTGTAAAATCGTGGATTTTTCCAAATTAAAAAGTGCTAAAAAATTCAGCAGGGAAATCTATGAATTACGGAGCAAAATTGGACCCATGATTCATCCAAACAGCGGCGGAACCGCGGCAGAAGCCAAGCTTCTGCGGCGGTTCCGCGGCTAGGTGATGACGTAACCTTTCTATTGTTGCACAGTAATTCATATTTTAATATGCTGGGTTTTCTGGAATTTTTTAAGATTTATTCAAGAGTTGAATTTTCTGGGGTTGTTTTGGGGATTCGGTGTTTCGATCGGAGTATCAGATTTTGTCTATGTGGCTTTCCGGATAAATTTTAGAATATGTTAAATAGTTCGACCGGATATAAATACCCAATTTTTCCCCTGTCGGGAAATTTCCAAGTGTTGGATTTTTCCGTAGTTTAACGACGTTCTAAGTAGTGCAAGTAACTCGATGGACCCTCTAGAAGACAACAAACCTTAACTCGATTATGTGACCGTCTTGAACTGCCCTTTGAACCTTAGGGTTTGGGGCAGTACGGCGTGCCACATGTGAGGCATTGGCTTGATCCTTCTACGGCTGGACCGTTGGTACTGAGGCACGAACTGAATGTTGTTAGACTTATTTCATGTGTTGAGCTGTATCGGGAAAACTTGGGTGTTCGATTGTTCGATCGGAAAGTTTAACATTTTCTATTTATCCGGAATGTGATACAATAATTGGAATTCACAAATAGTTATGTGATAACTGAATGAATGTTATAAACATAGCAGTTTAGTCTCAATTGATCGGTTGCCACGGAATTTTGAGGCGATCAAAAGTTCGTCGCAATCACGTAGCGTACGCGGATACTCGTCGGATAAACTTAATAGACAACCTCGCCCCATAGCCCCGACCAAGTGACTGTAGGAGAACCCCGTCGCCGAAAGCATCCGTTCGGATGCTCGCAGTGGCGGTGTTCCGCCTTGGTGCACTTCGTCGACGGTATCGGGGGTGCGACTGTCTACTGAAGTTTGCGACGAGCATTCGATCAGTTTTTCGGGAATCCTGTTGAATTGCCCGACTTGATATTGAAAAGTGTTTTCGATAATGAGACTAAAATGCGGGGTTTATAATTGTTAGGCATGTGATGTCTAAGTAATTCATTTGGTCAGGCATGCGATGTCTGAGGTGGTTGCGGATTCCAACTGTTGTAGTTTTACACTTTCTTTTCTGTGACCGTAAGTGTAATATGTGATATCGCCGGTTTCGTTGCTATATGTCAACGACAATTGGGATACACATGTTTACTTACGTTGATGACATGTGATGTTATGTGTTGCTGGATATGTTATATTGGATCGTCGTGTTTGAATAGCCGGGGTTTTTTATGTGAGATGAGTGTTTTTCATTTCCATTCATGTAAAAACTTATATGTAATATTCTTTTATTGGGGCACTTCCAGGTAGCGGAATATGTCACCCTTTGTATATTATTTATTTTTCCGCACTAGGATAGACCCAAGGAGGAGGGCACAAGTAACCGGGTTCTGGAGTCCAATGGGAGACCAACTTGAGGAGTCGAGTCCGGGTCTCCTAACTTTAGAATTGGTAGGGTTGCTTGCCGCTCTCGTAGGGGTCTAGGGGTGTGGGTTTGGCTATTCATCACGACCGTGGAATCCGTGTTTTATACTGGCTCGTATTGAAAACACGGACGTCCTAGTATATCCAATATTTCATATGATTCTTCTGCTGCGATATCTGTGATGTGATCATGTGATGTTCTGTGATAGATACTGTATATAGTATATATGATATATTATATAGCCGTTACTTATGTTTTACACCCGCGCTAGCCCTGCCCCGCTCTGTCGTTAGTTACCTAACCTAACGGTGCACGAGGGGACATCGAGGCGAATGCGGATGGCATAAGTATACGTCGTATTTATCTGTGATGTTTAGGTATTTAAATGATGGGAATTCATTAATTTGATTAATGAAATAAAAGAAACCTAAGATGTTGTAGAATCGAATTTCAAAATAAAACAGGTAGCTACAGTTCTTGCTTTGCACAGCGGTATATATGATATATCCTGCACCTTATTCGATGAGGAAAGGACCGAGATCCCTTCACCGGGAGTGACTCCTTTAGCAATTACTGGCAGATGCTACACACTCGGTTTGTCTTTTGATAGCTTTTAAGTGTTTTTGCTTTGCACAGTGATATATATGATATATCCCGCACCTCATTCGACGAGGAAAGGACCGACGATCCCTTCACCGGGAGTGACTCCTTTAGCAAAACTAGAAAAGCCTCAAAAACACTCCATTTCAAAATTCATTCGATCCTACAACGATATCAAGTTCATTGCGCAATAGGTTTTCAGAAAAACCTGTCGTAGCCCTCCGTCATTTCAGATAAGTAGTAGTTAGTATTCGTGCTGCGTTTGTTGGCCTTTGTCAAGGCGCAGTGTGCGGTAGCTAACTGGTGCTTATCTGCTTATGCATATGATGCAGATTGGGTTAGGGTAGTCGTGCGACCTTGTTGGCCTTTGTCAAGGGCCGTGCGGGTGGGTTTAATTCAATCAGGAAATGACGGGTTGAACTTGCCTAGCATCCTATGGTTTGTTGGCCTTTGTCAAGGTCATAGGAGGTTAGGGGCAAAATATTATCGGGAATTTCAAGTGTTGAAATTTGCAATGAGATTGCATACCTTCTATGAGATAGTTGGATCCCGATACCCGCTGCGGGTAAGAGTTACTCCTGGGAGAGTTTTATACATTACAATTAGCCGATCAAGTAGGTGTCTAGAAAGGTGTTAACGAGGTTACGCCTCTGGGAAAATGAGGTTTACATTAATTAGGTTCGTGCGAAAGCATGGGGGACCTCCCTCAAAGTACCGACACTGGCCTGGCTGAAAGATTGGCGAACTTGTAGTGTGTAATTAATCCCGGCTAGTCTTTTCCTTTTAGGGTTTGAAGGAAGATTTGATAAAAAGCAGTGGGAGCCATCCTGATTAGATAAAATAATAACCAATCTATTCTTGCAAGAGCGCACGCTGAGTGTTTTCTTCTCTCTCTCTCCTGGTAGCGACCATGTCACGCCTTAATCAAGATAATAATACGGAATATTGACCGAACCCGCTTGTTATACTGAGCTGGGGAACGTTGGTCCCGCTCCAACTTATAATTGTTATAAGACAGAGCAGGAAATTGGGGATTACCAGAATTCCCGTGCCGCCCAAACGAAGAGAGTGCATGCTGATGCATCATCTTCGGGTGTGTTCGTTATACAGAACTGTTTCTCAGTATCCTCCGCATCCTTGGTATATGATACCGGATCAGGATCACAGATATGTAATCTGTTACATAGGGCTACAAAAGGGTAGAAAAACTGAGAACGGGTGATAAGTTTCATGAGGCAGAAAACGGGGCAAGTGTTGCAGCCAAGTCTGTCGGTCACTGTCACCCTGTATTACCAATACATTGATTCTGAACGAATGTTATTAGATACCGAACCTGATATACAAAATCATATCTGTCTCTTTATTAGTAAAGAAATGATAAAATTTTGTATTGTTGGATAATGTTTTGAATATTTCCTATATCAAAAGTTGATCGGTTCAGGCACGTTATCTAAAAGCATTAATGTTCTAAATCAAACTACAGTTCTTAGTATATAGAACACACAGTTCTTAGTATATAGAACACACACAAGAGGAAGAGTTCAGAAATGAACGAATTCTTCTTGAGGTATTGTAGACTAGGTCAGATCAATGTGACCCGATTAGCTAGAGTTACATAAAGATGCATATTTAAATTAATTTGAATTTACATCTTGTGAAACTCGCCAGTCATGTCACAAAGATAAGATGACCATAGCTCCGTTTACTGGAAACAGAGAAAGAGTTAGTGAACTCTTGGGATGATACATGTTGATGTATAAAGGTCCCCTGTCTACACATACCTGGTAAGGTTCTTTGTACTTCATTACATTCTCTGATAATCTCTCGAGATTCAGACATATGTTCCTGTTGAAACACAAGTCCGAACCTTTTGAGATATTCACAGAATATGATTTAGAAGTAGAGAACCAAAATACGGGTAAAAGTATTATGTCCTTTGATGAGATCAAGGAGGAGAATACTTGAGCACGGAATTCCTGGATGATTCTGAAGGAGAATGAGATTCTCTCTCAGCATTACTCCTCCGTATACACCATTGCACGATGGTATATCGGGGCGGAGCAGATACACCCTATTTGATATGGTGTGCTCTATGATGAGTACTACTGAGTTACCTTTTTCCTTTTGGGAGTTATGCACTTGAGAAGTTGCATACCTACTAAATAGGGTTCAAATCAAATCAGTTGCCTACCACTCCATATAAGATATGGAATGGGAAGAGCCCATATCTTAAATCTGGTTAAGATTTGGGGTTGTCCGGCCTATGTCTAAAAGCAAAATCCGGACAAGATCGAGGCAAGATCAGTTATGTAGAACTGGAAGTGTTTCAGCTATACAAGCTACAGCAGATGATTTGGTAGAACCAAAGGATTCAGTAGATTCCAACGAACCTCAGCCTCTCCGCCGATCTAGTAGGGTTCCTCACCCACCTGAGAGATACTTCGGTTTCTCTATGACAGTGGGAGCGAGGATTGCATCATGAGATGATGACCCAACTAGTTTCGAGCTGGCCATCAGGAGTAGGACTCTATTAGGATGGCTGGATGCTTATCGATCTGAGATGGAATCCTTATACACCAACAAAGTATAGACTTTAGTTGCTATATCTGAAGGGTTAAATCCCCATCAGGAGCAAGTATATCTTGAGAAGATTACTTGGTGTACATAGAAAAGTTGAGACTTTCAAAGCTAGACTTGTTAAAGGTTTGCATCATTGACCAGGTATGGATTATGTTGAAACCTTTTCTAAGGATCTATGCTTAAGTCCATCCAGATCCTACTTGCCACGACTACATACCATGACTACGATATCTGGCGGTTGGGTGCCATGACTGCTTTTCTAAATGATGTTTTAGAAGAGTGCGTCTATAAGTACACAGCCAGAGGTCCTCGTAGACAGTGGGAGCAGCGGAAACGTGTGCAAGATGTTTTATATGATAAGGCAGGCATCGCGGAGTTGGAACATCTGTTTTGATAGATTAGTCAAGGAAGTTGACATCATCAAAATGGTAGATGAACCTTGTATATACAAAAAGGTAGTAGGGAGTATGGTGGTGATCCTCGTAGAGTACGTGGATGACATACTCTTGATAAGAAAGGAGTTTCCTATGCTACGCTCGGTCAATCTCCGCTTATCACAATAATTCTCCATATAGGATCAAAGTGATACCTCCTTAATCCTGAGTTTTGGATCTATGAGATATATTTAATTGGATGTTAGGATTCTCACTAGCTGTAGTGAGATGGTATCAATCGATCCTGGGGAGAATCACTGGAAGTGTTCCAGGGTGATAAAGACGACTGAATGTCAGTCGCAGGCATTGTCTTTACCCTCAGTAAAGGGACGGTATGTTGGAAGAGTTCCAAGCTAGATACCGTGACATACTAGACGATAAAGGTTGGATACATCGCTACTTATGATGCTACTAAAGAGGATGTTTGGGTGTATATTAGTTCATGAGATGAACTACGTTCCTACCATTGTGAGACAATGGAGTTGTGGCTTATGCCAAGGAACGCCGGTCCCATCAGTGATCCAGACATATTCTATGGCAGTATCACTTGATCATGGAGATGGTTGATCTCTAAGGGATCGAGGTTAGGAGAGTAGACTCAGAGGACAACACGGCGGATCCACTCACGAAGGCCTATTCCCAGAGAGAGACTTTTATAGGATGGTTGAGTATGAGATACTTCGACCACTGCTACAGATGGCCCTAGTGCAAGTGGGAGATTGTTAGTTATATGTATGCCCTAGAGGCCATTACTGTACATTGGATGTATATTGTAGTGGATGCTGGGACATATATAGGGAGGACTTTCTTGCTCGACATGATAGTATGCTATCTGGTTGATCTTTTCCTTAACGTGTATACTGATTGTCTCTCTGTTACATGTTGGTAAAGCCCTTAGGATGTGTACTTGACTACATGGACTATGATGCGGATCATACTAGTGGGGACATGGTAGTCCATAAGTACATCCTTCAAAGTCCCTAGTCGTGGGTATATCGAGACGGGGCATCGATATACCAGAGTAGACTAGCGTGTACCTTCTCGACCCATACAGATGGGCGATGGATGATCCCATATCCATTGGTGTTTGACATCAGAGGAGATATACGGGTGCTCAGTAGAGACTGAGTACATTGGACGGACCCGCCGAGAACTCCCAGATGGTATTATACCTCACGTCAGATGGCAGTTCTCAGGTGACACTGGTACAGAGTAGTCTGTTGACCCGAGATCGTCATAGAGTCTTGTGTGGTTCCCACTGTGCTTTGATTTCCATCTTACCACGTCCAAGAGGGCATGCAAAACGGTGGTTTTTGGGTACAGTCCCGAGTCACATGGAGGCAATGAGCGATAGGAGGGGATTCGTCTCTCCCGGTATAGGGAGTTGATGTTGCGCTGTGTTCGATTGACTATAACAGGAAATCCCTGGCCAGGGTTGCTGAGATTTACTGGTAAGTGTTGCCAGTAGTTTCTTGAAGTGTTATAGACCTCATATCGACACGACTTATCGAGCTATTGGGGTCTGACGTTTACCACCCCTAGGCAAGATATGCGACATATCAGACGATCAGACCGGACTGTACGGTAGTGTTACTGGTTGGATTCACTGGAGTGTGAGCGGGCTTGCTCGTCGATCTTCAGATCGCTCAATACCCGGGTGGCCGTTATGTTTAGCAGACCGCTTGCGGCTTGTGGGTGTTTGATATGATCATCATCTGCTGCCGGCGTATTGACGAGTCTTTAGAGTCCTACACAGAGGTTTCCTGGATCAAGCGAAACGAAATAGGAGCGCATATGAGATATGTGCGGGACCGAGAATAATGCGTGTATGTGATACCGTATTCTATTCTCGCGATGAATGTATCGATTGGTTATATGCGATATAACCTGGTTATCGAATCAAGTATTGATTCGATAAGCCGATACATAGGATACTAGTCGGTTATATGCGATATGACCGGATCGTTAAATCAAATGTTGATTTAATGATTTAATGCATAATTATATATATTTGATATATTAGTTTGCATCAACTAGTATCGGTTTACTTAAGATGGATTTTCTCACTCGGATGTGCGCATTGCATATGCGATATGATTTTGTGTACTTGCTTGTATCATGTTTGATGATACATGCCTTTTGGTTAAGTGTATAGAATTAAACCATGGTTAACTTAATGATTAGGGTTTTTCTTTTTCTTTTAATTATTTGTTTATTCATTTTGGATTTTAATATAAGCATAAAAGAAAAGCAAAATGGTTTCTTTATTTCATTTTCTTTCATGAAGCTTTTTGAAGCTTCATGAAGCTTTGACCAAAGTGACCACTTTGTCTTTATCTTTAACCCTAACCATTAATCTAACCTTAGTTAATTCTCTACACTTGACCATGGTAGATTATGATAAGTATTCTTTTATTTTTCTTTTTGGAATTAACTTATCATAACATTATTCTTCTTCTTCTTCATTTCTTCGAGTGAAGAAAGCTTGCCTCCATCAATGGCAAGTGATGAATTAGAGTGAGAAATCCAATTCTAAAGTTTACCCACTTCCTATTTCTTCATCCTCTACCTCTTGCCAAGTAGTAGAGTGTGTTTCCTTCACAAGTTTTCATGGCTTTGTGAAGGTGGAGCTTGATCTAGTGATGCCTCGACGTAGATCATCTTCGGCATGTCGTCGATGACCTAGCCCGCTTCTTCTCCGATGAACCCGACGCTTAAGCCCGGGTTTTCATTTTGGACAGCGGAGAGGACCTCATTACGGAGCCGTGGAGGTGGAGGACCGGATCTACAAAGGTTGTATTTCCGTTCTTGTAGTTAATTGTTAACTAGTTCATTTATCGCCTAGAAATCTAGCCAATGATCCGTATTAGGGTTTCGCGGCACCCATAATTTTTGAAATTGGCATGGTTGATGCCTTGTGAGACCTCACTAGAGTGCCTAGGAACCCTACAACTACAACAGTTGGAATCCGCACTTTCCTTAGACATCATAAACCCGGAATATCTCATATCCCGGATTTCATGCCTAACATTGTAGATCTTGCATTTAAGTCTCAAAAATGAAAACACATTTTCAAAAGAAATCGGGTAATTCAAAAAGATTCCCGATATCCTACGAGACTGAAATATTAGATTTACGAATAACCAATTAATTTTCTCAAAACTAATTAGTGTAGATTCTAAATATCGTATCACATTCACAACGACTAGGCGATGTTAAACCTTTCAATCAATTCATCAAAACAGCCACAGATCTCAGAGAGCTCAACACTTGAGCCAGATTTAAAAATCCCAGAGAGTGCCAATAGTACCTACGGGTCAGCATAAGAAGTCACGGTCCAAGCCTCACCAACGGTGCCGTGGAACCGCCGCAAATACTAAGTTTTGGTCGCAGTTCCGCGTTCGTTGTGTCGAGTTAGGCTCTCGTTCTTCTTGGGGATCCACAGAAAACCTTGCACTATTTTCTGAATATTTTTAAACCTAAAAATTCCAACATTTGAAAAAAATTCCAGAGAGCATGGGAAAAATGCAATTTTGATGTTCGATTGAGTTTTTTAACGTCGTCTGGGTTACCCTAAAGCTCTAGCCTGGCTCTGATACCATGTTGGAGTGTACTAGCACCTCTAGTTGGGTTTAAACATCATAAAGTAAAGAACTTTTCAAAAATTAGAGAGCTAATGAACACAAATACCAAATCGAACTAGAGATTAGGGTAAATCATAAGCTAAAAGGAGTCTAAACCTAAGTGAAAGAGGACTACAACCTTTGTAGACAACTCCTTCTCTTCTTGGACTCCTTTGGCTCCAAATCTCAGGACCGTACTCCCAGCATCCATCTTATTAGGTTCATCTACTGTTTTGATGAAGTCAATCACCTTGACTGTCATATCAAAATAAATGATCCGTCTCCGCTATCCATGCTTCAGTGTACGAATAGACATAAGAAACTTGCACACCTTCCGCTGCTCCTACTGACTAAGATAACCCTCTGGCGGAGTCATATACATATGCACTTCCAAATTCCCATTTGGAATGACGTTGTAGTCATCCATCTGCCAGATATCATAGCTAAGAATAGCATCAGTGCTAAGTTATATCCATATGGACTTTAGCGTAGACACTGAAGTAAAAGTAACATCACAATCCACAATGGGTATTTGATGAAAGCTCTTTACAACAAGTCTAACCTTATTAGGTTAATAGCTTTCCACCTGCACAGATCTAGAAAGATTTACTGGCTCCTAATAGGTTTTACCCCTTCGGGAGCACCCAGCAAAGTCCAAAATCCATAATTTGCTGAAGTGGGTGGAGTCTATCTTGGATATGAAATATCTGGTTACCTGGAAGTTACCACTTCCTATGACCTGCTGATAACAAGTAGGGGGAACAACAGTTCCAAGTCATATCCGTATGAGCTTCAGCATAGACACTAAAGTAAGAGTCTCATCACAATCCACAACGGGTATTTAATGAAAACTCTTTACAACAAGTTCATCCTTATTAGGTTAGTACCTTTTCACCTGCATAGATATCGAAAGATCTACTTGCTCCTAATGGGTTTCACCCCTTCGGAGCACCAAGTAAAGTCCAAAATCCATAATTTTCCGAAGTGCATGGAGTCCATCTTGGATATGAAGTATCTGGTCACCTGGAAGTTACCACTTCTTCTGACCTGTTGATAACTAGTAGGTCCATCATTACCATGACGCTGACCTCCCTGTCACCGACCATGAGAAAACCGAAGTACCTCTCGGGTGGCTGAGGTCACCTACTTAATCTGCGAAGTGGCTAATGGTTTGTCAAGTCTAATTGAATCCTTAGGTTCTACTAAATTTTCGGTAACCGTTTGTGGTTCTGGAATAACTTTCAAATCTACCATACCCCTACTAATTTCTTTTGGAAAAAGATTCCTTTTATAAAAAAGTGGCGAGTCAAGAACAATGTAACTATTAATCATGAAAATGGTAGAAAAAAAATCCTAGCGAATGCTTAGGATAATCCACAAACCTCCATTACCGAAGCGTGCCTTGAGTTTGTCCGGATTCTGGTTTTAAACAGAAACTGGATAACTCCATGTCTTAACAACCTCAAGATATATATCCATTCTATATCCATATAGAATCGAGACACTAATTTAGATGGAACCAGATTCAAATGTCATGCAACTGTTTCCAGTGCATATCACCTAATGGGAAAAGGCCAATACATCATTACTCATCAAGGAGTACTCACGGATGAGTAACCTGTGAAAGAATCAAGTTCTTAATACTATGATAGAATACCTAGCATAAGTATTTACATCTTCTATCACCTCGAAGAATCCTGATACTTTCAACGTATGGTTCTCTACTTTATTCTTATACCTATAAACTTCTCAAAATATTTGGACCATGCATTACAACGAATGCGTGTCTAAAACCAGAGAACTTATAGGTAAACCTGAATGAAGTAAGAGTACCAACCCCTTGTCCCGAAGGACACTGGACAACATACATTTTCATGTATAGTCCCAAGAGTATACTAACTCAAATTCTTTGTTTTGTAAATTGAAAACTGTATTTTGGTCGAGAATGTCTTTCACCGTTATTCAATACACTTTACCTTATCCTCAACTGATAAAGGTAAATATTTACAACACAACTTTTAAAATGTATATCTCACTTTATAAAATAAAGGTACAGATATTTCATTTTAAAATTTGGTGCATAACAACGGTTATTCGAAACCAAATATTTTTCGTTAGGCAAAACCAAATATCACAAATTACAACGAATTCCAATATTGAGGATCAAATCACTCATTTCCCAATATTATACTCCTACTCAGCATCTCTAACACCATACTGATTTGAGATCCAAATCCGGTAAATACATACCCTGGAGTCAGAATTAATTTGGGAAATTAGTTCTCTTTTACAAGAACACAGAAATAATGAAACATAAATGTTTCAAGAGGGAGGTCAGATATTCTTGGTAATCCCTTTTCCATTATCCAGATTCATGACAGTAGTCGCAATTTTCTTTGCCCTTACTTCATTCCCTTTATATGTCTCTACATCTTATCTTCTGTACACCGCACTTAGGCTAATTGATTTTCTTCCTTCCCTACCTTTTTGCATCGGCCTGAGATTTGGAAGAAGACTATCCAATAAGTGTAATAGGTGTACTCTCCTAATACAAGGACTTCTCGCAATCTGAGAGAAGGTAAAGGGAAGAGATAACCGAATAATCCTATTCAAATTCTCCAGAACCTGTGGCCATCCTTGACTGAAGTAACTTCTTCGAGTTCATATGTAACTATACGATGGCCGTTCCAAGCAATATGGATCATCGTAGTGATACGAAGTGTTCTGAAGAAATGCAAAGGGTAAAGTAGGAGTGGCAGGGATATGTGCGACTTTGTCGTGAATCAAGACAATCCAAAACCCAAGGGTGTAAGAAAGTTCGGTTAACTTGGTTCATGAGTTTTTAAGGTAAGTCATAGGTTGCTGTACCAGATTAAGAGAAAAGAAACACTCAGCGTGCACTCTATCAAGATTAGATTGGTTATCACTTTATCTAATCAGGATGGCTCCCACTGTTTCCTCGAATTCTCCTTCAAACCCTAAAAAGAGAACTAGTCGGGATCATATACACTTTACAAGTTCACTAACCGCTCAGCCAGGCCAGAGCTGGTAATCCGAGGGAGGTCCCCCGTGCTTTCGCACGAACCCAATTAATAACCCCATTTCCGCAGAGGCGTAACCTCGTTAAAAAGGCGCCGCGGAGGCCGCGGCCGAGGCGGAAGCAAAAACAAAAACTTTTGCGGGCACCAAACACGCAAACCCAAGAAATCGATCCAAAACCTTAAACTGGCAAACTAGAAATGCATGGGTGCAGAAACTACAACCTTCGACACGTGTCCACCCAATTGTGGAAGACCCTTCCAAGCACGTAGCTGCCGGGATCGCGCTTGAAAGTCGACTACCCTCGCCGAAGAAGATCCACCCGATGGAAACTGGAAAAAGCTCTAACCGATGATCCAAACTTGCCAGGTGTGGATGGTCGGTGATGTAAGAATCTTTCCACTAAAAATTTTCTCTCATTTTCTCAAGCTCAAGTGAGCAAGAGGAAGAGTAAGGAGAAGAGGTGTAAGGAAGATGGTTGCTAGTCTCAACCATGAAGCATGAGCTCAAGCCAAAAAATGTAGAATGAAAAAATCTATCCATGTGTAGAAATAATGGCTACAAATAAATCAACCATGGTTCAATAGTGAACCATTAAATGCACATAAATGATCACACCAATCCATACCTCTCTACATGCTCATGCCACCTCATCTCCACCTCATTACTTGATTTTCAAAAAAATGGAAAAACAATAATGAGGTGTCCTTCTTCCAGAAGCATTCCCGTATAAATATGGAATACTTCACCTGGTATATGTATCGCTACATATACGCATATCCGTATAACAATACGGATATAACCAAAGAGAGAAAATGAATAGTGAACAACAATACTAAAATATATGTATCAAAATACATATATAAATTATTAAATCAAAACCTGATTTAATAATCCGACTTAATCCTAAACTGGCTAGTATTATCAACCGTCCGATTAAAGTCAGTGTATCTTGTATACGTATTTAATAGGACCCCTGCACGTACCTACGTACGGCTCCTACATCTATCGCCTGAACCGGGAAAAACCCTCTGTATGGAACTCTAAAGACTCGACAATACGCTGGTAGTGGGTTTAACCACAAGCACGTCAGCGACACTAGCTGTATGTAACGACTACCCAGGTACTTGCCAAAAGGGGGTCGATAATCAAGTACATCCTTACCCTACTGAGCCTGAATGTGACAATCTCCGTACAGTCCGGTCTGTTTGTCAAAAAGTATCGCATATCGGGACTAGAGAGTGGATAACGTCAGACCCGTATTAACTCGATAAGTCATATCTGAGTCGAGCTCATCACCAACAGAGATACTACTGATCAACTATCAGTAAATCTCATCCACCATGGCTACGGATTTCTGGTGATAGCCAACTAAACACAGCGCGACATCGATTCCTAATACCAGGAGAGACGAATCCCTGACAATCGACCGCTACCTCCATGTGGCTCGGGACTGTACCCAACTAAAACCTATTTACACGACTCCTTTGGGTTGTGGTAGGATAGTAATCAAAGTACATTGGGAACTCACATGAGACAAATGACGATTTCAGATCAAAGGACTAACCTGTACTGATGCCACCTGAGAACTTCCATCTGATGATAAATATAATACCATCTAGAAGTTCTCGGCGAGTCCGTCCGGTGTACTCACCTCCAGTGAGCACCTGTATACTATCTTAAGTGACACAACACCAATGGCTTGTGAGACCGGCCACCGCCCCTCGTCGGGGTCTAGAAACGTATACACTAGTCTACTCCGGAATATGGATGCCCAGTCTCGATACTCCCACGACTAGGGACATTTAAGGATGTGCTTATGGACAACCCAACTCCCACATATATGATCGTCATCATATTGCTGGTTGTCGAGCAACAATCCTACGGGCTTCATCAATGATGAAAACAAACCATATAGCATACTATCATTTCGAGTAAGACCGTTATGCATGTATAGGTCCTCCTTCAATTATCATAATCGCCTACTTGCAATCACAATAATTGCTTTGAGGGCACTATATCCAACACTACTTGTTGGATACGTATACCCTAGAGGCCATTATTGTATATGTTATATAGTGGATGCTTGGACAGATGTATGTACAGGACAATCTTGCTCGATATGATGGTATGCTATTTGGTTTGTTTTTATCTTAACATGTGCATATGTTATACTTGTTATTACGTATCGTTAATACATGTTGATAAAGCCCGTAAGATTATTGCTTGACTACCAGCATTATAATGACGATCATACATATAGGGGTGGGGTAGTCCATAAGCACATCCTTAAATATCCCTAGTCGTGGGAGTATCGAGACTGGGCATCGATATTCCGGAGTAGACTGGTGTATACGTTTCTATACCCCGACGAGGGGCGATGGTTGGTCCTACAGCCATTGTTCTTTCGCACCTAAGATCGTATGCAGGTGCTCACTCGGCTTGAGTACACTAGACGGGCTCGCCGAGAATTTCTAGATGATACTATACCTATCGTCAGATAGCAGTTCTCAGGTGACATGAGTACATGTTAGTCTTTAGACCTGAGATCGTCACTTTTCTCGTGTGAGTTCCTATTGTACTTAGATTACTACCCTGCCATGGCTCTATTAAGTCATACAAACGGGTTTTTGTTGGGTACAGTCCCGAGCCATATGGAGGCAGTGAGCGATTGTTGGGAATTCGTCTCTCCCGATACAGGGAGTCGATATCGCAATGTGTTCGGTTGTCCAGCACCATAAGACCTTGGCCAAGGAAGTTAGGATTTACTTATAGTTAGATCAGTAGTTTCCCGGAATGGTCCTGAGCCACATCAGCATGAATTATCGGGTTATTAGGGTCTTACGTTTACCATCCCAAGACCCGGTATGCGATACTCTTAGACAAAGAGACCAGACTGTACGGAGATTGTCATAGATTGGCTCAGTAGGGGTTCAGATGAGTTTGCTCATCAACCTTCCTTTTCGACAGGTGCCCGGATAGCCGTTAGGTACAGCTAGTGCCGCTGACGTGCTTGTGGTTATGGATTTATCCAGTAACTTACGGTCGGCGTACTGTCGCGTATTTAGAGTTCCACATAGAGGGTTTCCCTGGTTCAGGAGAAATTATGTAGTAGTCATATTTTGATACGTGCAGGGTTCCGATCGAATGATTGTATTAGATACTCGGACTTTCGATCAGACGGTTGATAATACTAGCCGGCTTAGGATTAAGCCGGATTATTAAATCAAGTATTGAATTAATAATTTACATATACATATTTCGATATGTATATTCTAATATTATGTTCTTTTTATTATTCTATTTCTTTGGATATTCGTATTTTGATATGAATACGAGTATGTATATACGGTTGAGTGTATTCCATATTTATACCGAAAACGTTTTAGAAGGAGGACACCTCATTTCCATGCTTGCTTGATTATTGTTGTAAGATTTTTTTTCCATTTAACCATTCTCTTTCTCTCTCCCTTTCTTGAGTTCCTCCTTCATCTTCCTCCCTACCTTCTCATGAGTTGAGAATCAAGGGTGGAAGAGACAGAAAACACTAGAACAACTCATCACATCTCTAAACATCCTAATGTAGCAAGCTAGGATCTTTGCTCCACTTGACTCTTAGTGTGGAGCTAGAGCCATGAACCATATCTCTCGGGTGGATCATCTTCGACGGAAGAAGACCGAGGATCAAGGAGACCTCAAAGAGCTAAGGAAGAGGGTAGAAGATCGAAGGACACGAATCATTTGGTATAACCCTCTTTACAGAGTAGTTAGAACTCCTCTAGATTACTAGTTTAATTTTTGGTTAGATTCTAGGTAGTGGTTTCTAGCGCCAAGTTTTTTAAAAGTTAAAGTTTTTCGTTCTGTAACGGCCGCGGTTAGCGGTTAGGGCGCTAGGAACCGCAACATGGTATCAGAGCCACCCAAACATTATAAACTAGTAGTAGACGATACTTTAGTTTCAAAATCGAAAAATTCCGATTTTCAAAACCAACTTTCTGTTCGAAGATTTTAGTTTCTGAAAATTTTTTAAACAAATGCGGAGACTTACTCTTGATATGATAGTGACACGCAATGAAAACGAAGAAGTTTGGCCAAGAAAAAACTGCCAAAAATTCCCCTAAACCCACTATTGGCGGTTTTTTGGACTCTTCTGGTCCTCATTTTCATCCAGTGTCTTGGGTTTTGATAATTTAGATTTTTGGTCTTGTTTGATTTGCCCCAGATTTCACTTAGTGTTACCTTTGTATTTGGGCAATTCGGAAAGTTTTAAAACTTGAAACTTTTGCATCGTTGATTTTTGTAATGTTGTGTATGTGTTTCCAAACGTCGTCTAATTGCTATATGTCATTTAGATGGGATTGCACATACTTGCTTCTACTACTGTGATGTTTATCTCTATGATGGTTTATTCAAATTGTCGTGTTGGATAGCCCCTAGTGCAATGTTTGTTGTACAGTTTTGATTCATCTGTATATTCATTCTTGCGAGGCGAGCGTCCGGCATGTGGACTGCCGTTTGCCTGGTTGTATATTCTTTTATTGGGTTACATCCGGGTTGAGGTCGTTGTCACCGTTGTATATATTATTTCTTTTCTATACTAGAATTACCCCGCGGTTGAGTGCTCGAGTAGCCGGGTTCTAGAGGGCAACGGGCCTCCATCTCATAGCGTTGTGATCGGGGTGCCTTACTCTAGAATTGGCGGGCTATTCGCCGCACTCGTAAGGGGTATAGGATGACCCACGGTGGAGTGCTCAATTTACCGGATTCCGTGAAGTGCTGGGTGGCCCATTCACTTCGTTGATTGGAATTGCCTTCGATTCCGGGATTGGTGGGTAACTTGCCGCACTCGTAGGGGTCATAGCTCTACATTGTATATGCTATCCACATGACCGGGGAACGTCGAGTTTCATTTGCGGCTCAAATGAAACCCGGGGCTCCTATATTATCTGCTATTCCATTTTACTTATCGCTTTTTTGTGATGTTGCTTATATCATGCCTGGGACAAATGGTTATATATATATATACATACATACTAGTAGATGTTATATATGTTTTGCATCCGCGCTAGTCCAGCCCCCGCTCTGTCATTAGTTAAGTAACTTAACGGTGCATGATGGGGCCACGTGGCGAATGCGGATGGCTTATACATATATTGTATTTTCGTTCTTTTCTGGTGTGATAGGTATTAATTGATGGGACCACATTAATTTTGATTAATGCAAGGAAAAATAAACCTAAAAGATGTTGTTAGAACAAATTTTCGAAACACTATAGTCGTATTCTTTTGCTTTGCATAGCGGTATTCGGTCATGAATATCCCGCACCTCATTCGAGGGGGCAAGAGCCTAGTGTTCGCCGCCGAAAGACGCAAGACAAAACCGTGAAGGTCGTCTTAACTGAATTTGGGGGCAGATGCTATTTGGTTTTATCCGTCCACCTCTCCGAAAATGCTAAGTTAATTTATGGCACCATGTATCGAAGGTTTAGACGGATGCGGCAAACTTCGTCAGATTCCCCCTCATGGTGAGGGGTTTTTTATTATGGGGACGCTCTTCCCCGCAAGCGCAAGCCCCTGCAGTTAATTACGCTACCGCATCGTGGTAACCACTTTCTCTTTCTCCAGATGGTCACTTCGTATCGTGTGTGTTTGTTTTGTTTTTGGTTGCCCGTGGATTGTAAACGGAGACTAATTTATGTTGTCTCCCGTAGGACGGGGATTAGTCTAAATCCGTATTTTCTTAGATTTGGGTTTGGGTTGGTTTAAGTATCATTAATCTCATTTGAGACTAAAATCAACTTAAACGTTTGTTAAGGATACGTTAGTCTAATTTTAGACTAAGATCTACTTAACATGACCATTTAGATCCAACAAAAGAGCATTTGGGCTCTATTGTTTTAGTTTAGGGACATTGCGGTCCATAAGTTTAAAGACATCATAGTCCATGGAGTTTAAGGACATCATAGTCCATAAAGTTTAAGGACATCATAGTCCAGTTTAAAGACGTCATAGTCCGTGGGGGTTTAGTTTAGGGACGTTGCGGTCCATAGTTTGAGGACATCATAGTCCATGAGTTTAGGGACCTCATAGTCAATAAAGTTTAAGGGCATCATAGTCCAGTTTTAAAGACGTCATAGTCTCTGAAGTTTAAAGACATTATAGTCTATGAGTTTAAGGACCTCATAGTCCATAAAATTTAAGGACATCATAGTCCATGAGTTTAAGGACCCCACAGTCCGTAAAGTTTAAGGACATCATAGTCCAGTTTAAAGACGTCATAGTCTGTGTGGTTTTGGTTTAATCGTTTGGGGATGTACCAAAAGTTATTGGTTATTGGGACCCTCCATCTCTCTGAAGACATTGAAGAATTACAACGACATATAATAGAGGTATGAAGAGATGTACCCTTGAACCAATGTTGGTTAGGAGATCTGTAGTCAAGTTTGGGACTAAGATCAGTTAACAAGATTTATGAGCATATGGGCTCAATTAATTTGAATTAGGGGCATGTGGCCAACTTGGGCTCAGCCCACTCAGTCAAAATGTTGGACATTTAATTAGGCTCAGTTATTTTTCATTTAACAATGCTGAGCATTGGTTTTGGGTTCTGACAACCTTTTTGTCTTTTATTAAGTGTTGAACACTCATTATAGCTCCGGGGTTTTATTAAAAGAACAGTTTATGTTCCCTCAGCGTACACGTGAGGAGAACGTGGTGTGTTTGGCGCTGAGCGCCAGACTTAGAGCGCTAAGGGGCTTCCTGTGAGATAGCATACACATGAGGAGCACGTGGCGCGCTTGGCGCTGAACGCCAGTTAATGAGTGCAGAGCGCTCCTTGTGAGATAGCGCACACGTGAGGAGCACGTGGCGCGCTTGGCGCTGAGCGCCACTTAATGAGTGCAGAACGCTCCTTGTGAGATAGCGCACACGTGAGGAGCACGTGGCGCGCTTGGTGCTGAGCGCCAGTTAATGAGTGCAGGGCGCTCCTTGTGAAATAGCGCACACGTGAGGAGCACGTGGTGCGCTTGGCGCTAAGCTCCAACCTTGAAGCGCTGGGCGCTTCTTTTAATTAGAGCGTTAGGGCTCTGCGGCGCTGTGCGCCAGACTTGGAGCGCTGAGGCGCTTCTTTAAATTAGAGCGCTAGGAGCGCTGCAGCGTTGTGCGCTAGTCTTGGAGTGCTAAGGCTCCTTTTAGACAGCTTTGATCAGTTCTGCGTTCTGAGAATTAAACTCTCATTTATAAGAGACTTTGTCTCATGGATTTGAGAACTATATTCTTCTTTTTTTATGAGATACTATGATCTCTTTGTTTTTGTGAAAGACTTCGTCTTTATTTTATAGATCTATGAACTGAAGAGAATTAAGTTTTTCTCCCTCCCTTTTTATCATGAGATGCTCCAATCTCTTTTTGTGAAAGACATCTGTCTTATAGATCTATGATCTAGAAAGAAAACTAAGTTCTTCTTCCTCCTGATGAGATGTTTTGATCTCTATATTTTATTTACCTTGAAGAAATTCTTCTTCCGAGAGCTTGCTCTTCTCCTTGAAATTTCTCAAAGTTTGTGGGGGGTTCTCTGTGCAAGACTTGAAATCTTGGGGCCTTTATATAGTAGAGGCTGATCTGTTGAATCAGTTAAGGAGATCTTTCTCTGATTGATTTGGAGATGTTTCCACACCATTGGATCTTTGATCCTAGGTCTTCTGTTTTACAGAAGGCAATCTTCTTGTTTTTAACAAGATTCGGAAAATATTTTCCCATACATAACTTATTCTGTATCTTGGTGATTTTTAATCACCGTTGGATATTTGATCCAAGGGTGGGGAACATTTAGTTCCAGCGCTAGCGCTCTCGTGCTTTACACGTGAGCGCTGCATCAGAGTCTTTAACTCTTGGCGCTAGCGCACTTAGCGTTAGCGCGCTTAGCGCTAGCGCTCTCGTTCTTTGCATGTGAGCTCTACATTAGAGTCTTTGACTCTTAGCGCTGGCGCTGCTAGCGCTCGCGCTCTCGTGCTTTGCACGTGAGCGCTGCATCAGATTCTTTGACTCTTAGCGCTGGCGCATTTAGCACGAGCGCTTTTATGAAGCAACGCTTCATTTCAAATTTCAAAATTTGAACAGATCTTTGCTCTGATTGGGGAAACAAATGCCCCCCACCGTTGCGCTCACATGGCTTACACGTGAGTGCAGCGGTGGCAGCATCTGCGCCATTAGATCAACTTAGAAGTTGAAACGGCTCTCGGTGCCTATAAATAGGGCCTTTGGCCCTTGAGATGACCTATGTTCATCTTCTTGTTTTCTCTTGAGAATTAATTATCTATCAGAGCATAGCTCTTTGTCTTAAGAACTCTCTTAGAGACAGAACCCTGTCGAAAATTTTAGGTAAAAATTAAATCTTTGAAGGGATTACTTCATAATCTAGGGTTTCACCCATTAACAGAGCCTTGCTCTTTTCAGATCATAAATCTAAAGAAATTTTTAGGGTTTTCTTAACAGAGTTTTTCTATCTTGAAATCATAGATCTAAAGAGATCTTTCTTACGGTCTCTTAACCCATTAAAGAATAACTCTTAGAGTTCATCTTGCAGATATTAAAGATCTCAGAGTTTTTAACTCAGTAAAGCTTTGCTTTTAGTGTTTTTGATGGATTCTTCCATCTTCTTCGCAGAGCATTGCTCTTTAGAATTTTTAGGGGAATTTTTATTCCTTTCATCATTAGTTTTGACAGGTGTCACTCCTGTCTGCAGAGCGTTGCTCTCGAGGAGTTTAACTCCTTGACCCGATGAGTCACTTATTAAATGAGAATCCTTTTTAGGATTTCTCCGTTATTTTCACAAATTTGAATTTGTTGGGTGCCTTAATCAGAACCCGTTTTCTCCGTGAGGATATTAAGAGTTGTTTAAGTCCCCATGTTTGTTTCAATAAGCATTTTCTTGATCAGTTTGTCCACTAAACTCTCACTGATTTTCCCTTTCAGGTGCTATGGCCGCCCACATGTATGATCTTAACGAAATTATTTCTTATGCAGACATTCGCGCACTAGGCCGCTTCCAAAACCAAGAGTTTACGAACGCCCAGTGCGCTAAAGTTATGAGTTTCTTTGATGAATATAATGGTCGACTGCTTCCTCGTCGTTCCGCTCTTTTGAAGTTCGTTGTGAGAGCGATTTGAGGAGGACTTCTTGGCTTTTATGAAGCTATGCCGCTTAAAGCATTGGATGATTCCGAAGATAAGGTGCACTCAATATATCTGATGGACCTGATCTCGAAGAAACGGTGAGACAATCTTGTTGTTAATTGTATGTATGCCCTAAAGGCCATTACTGTACATGAGATGCATATTGTAGTGGATGCTTGGACATATATAGGGAGGACTATCTTGCTCGACATGATAGCATGCTATCTGGTTACTCTTTACCTTAACGTGTACACTGATTGTCTCTCTGTTACATGTTGGTAAAGCCCTTAGGATGTGTACTTGACTACCAGGACTATGATGCAGATCATACTAGTGGGGCCATGGTAGTCCATAAGTACATCCTTTAAGGTCCCTAGTCGTGGGTGTATCGAGACATGGCATCGATATATCAGAGTAGACTAGCGTATACGCTTCTCGACCCATGAGATGGGCGATGGATGATCCCATATCCATTGGTGTTTGACATCAGAGATGGTATACGGGTGATCAGTGGAGACTGGGTACACTGGAAGGACTCGCCGAGAACTCCCAGATGGTATTATACCTCACGTCAGATGGCAGTTCTCTGGTGACACTTGTACAGGTTAGTCTGTAGACCCGAGATCGTCATAGATTCTTGTGTGATTCCCATCGTGCTTTGATTTCCACATTACCATGTTCAAGAGGGCGTGCAAAACGGTGGTTTTTGGGTACAGTCCCGAGTCACATGGAAGCAATGAGCGATAGGAGGGCTTTCTTCTCTCCCGGTATTGGGGGTTGATGTTGCGTTGTGCTCGATTAGCCATAACAGGGAAGTCCCTGTCCAGGGCTGATTTAGAGATTTACTGGTAAGTGTTACCAGTAGTTTCTCGACCCGTTATGAGCCTAATATCGGCATGACTTATCGGTTATTAGGGTCTGACGTTTACCACCCCTAGACTTGATATGCGACATATCAGACGAGGAGACCGGACTGTATGGCAAGTGTTACCGTCAGGCTTTTGCAGGAGTTGGAGCGAGCTTGCTTGCTGATCTTCTGATCGCTCAATACCCGGGTAGCCGTTACGTCCAGCTAATACCGCTGACGGCTTGTGGGTGCTTGATGTGATCATCTCCTACTGCCGGCGTATTGACGAGTCTTTAGAGTCCTACATAGAGGTTTTACTGGCTCAGGCAAAACGAAATAGGAGCACGTATGTGATATGTGCTGGACCGAGAATGATGCACGTATGTGATACCGTATTCTATTCTCGCGACTTTTGTATCGGCCAGTTATATGTGATATAGCCGGGTTTTCGAATCAAGTGTTGATTCGATAAGTCGATACATTGGATGTTAGTCGGTTATATGTGATATAGCCGGATTATTAAATCAAGTGTTGATTTAATAATTTAGTGTATAATTGTATATTTGATATACTAATTTACATTAACTAACATTTGCTCACTTAAGCATTTTTTCCCTCACATGTGCACATTTATTATATATATATATATATATATATATATATATATATATATATATATATTAAATTATGCATAGTTTTGTATCATGGTTGTTGATACATCTTTCATGGGTGTGTAAGACATACACCATTCTAATTGTGATAGTGGGGTTTTATTATTTAAGGTAATTACAAAATAAGTGGAGGTTTTGTCACAAGCATGAAGCTTGTAGTAGCTAGGGATTGCTTTGACAAAGTCCACTCACTTTGTTTTTATCTTAGATATTTAGTAACCTAACCATCACACTTAGCCATGGTTATGGCTCTACATGAGTTAGTATATGATACCCACTCACCCATGGTTAGCTCACTTACTTGATCATTATCCTCATCTCATTATTTGTTCATATTCTTCCATGAGCTCAAAAGCTCTCTAGGTTTTGATTAAGTGAGAAAGAAAAGTGAGAAAACAAATTCTAAAGTGAGCCCACTTCCTATTTCTCCATCCTCTACTAGATTAGCACTTTAGTGAAGGGTGTTTGCTTCACTAATTCTTTAGTTAGTGAAGTAGTAGCTTGAGTTGGCATCCCTTCGACGTAGATCATCTTCAGCCTCGAAGACTTCAAGCAAGGTCGCTCCTTTCGCCTCGTGAAGCCATGCATGAGTCCGGGAGAACCACGATCGCAGCGAAGGGACTACTACAAGGAGCTTATGAAGTGAAGGACCGATCTACAAAGGTTGTATTTCGATTTCACTTAGAAAGTAAATGGTTTACATTGTTTCCGTATTGTATTCTAGGTAACGATTCTAGTTTAGAGTTCTCTTTAACGACAAATTTTTTAAAATGGCATACACGATGCCTCCCGAAACCTCGCTTCCATCGATGGGAACCCTACAGTGGTATCAGAGCCTAGCTAGGAAATTATACGGATATTGTTAGAATACGAATACGAAACGATCTTCGAAACTTGAAACTCTAAAACCCTCTTTCTGTCGATTTTCAAACGAGCCCTAAAATTTTTTTAAACATGTACAAAATGATGTATGTATGATAAGATGTACACTGAAGAAATTTGGAGGCAATTGGCCATGTTTGGGTCAGCGAGACCCCCCCATACTAGCCATTTCCGAGCCCCCCTCCAAATTTTTCCAGTGTTCTGTTACATGGGTTTTGGTGCTTCAGGTGTTGTTTATTCTTGCTAAATTGTCATGTGATGTTAATTTACTGTAATGACAACTCAGAGTGTTTCGTAGTCATAATTTTAACCTTTTTTTGGGTAACTTTAGACATTGTTAAAAAGTTCAATCGGATATCAAATACCCACTTTAACCCTTGCCGGGAAAATTTCCAAGTGTTGGATTTTTCCCGTTGTTAAAAGGCTTTCAAAGATCATGCAAGTTATACGATGGACCCTCTAGAAGAACAAAACCTTAACTCGATTATGTGACCGTCAAAACCGCCACTGAACCCTCGGGTTTGTGGTGGTTCAGCGGTGCCACATGTGAGGCGTTGGTTTGGCCCTTCTACGGCTGATTTGTTGGTACTGTGGCGTGTGCTGAATTACTTTAACTACGCTCAAGTGTTGAGTTTTCTGGGTAATCTTGGGTGTTCGATGATTCGATTGGAAAGTTTAACATCGTCTAGTTTTTCTGCGACCGTAAATGTAATATGTGTTATCTCCGGTTTCGTTGCTATATGTCAACGACAATTGGGATGCGCATATTTACTTATGTTGATGACATGTGATGTTATGTGTTGCAGTTGGATATGTTATATTGGATCGCCGCATTTTGAATAGCCGATGATTTTATATGAGATGAGAGTTTTTTTATTTTCATTCATGTAAAATTAAATGTATGTAATATTGTTTTATTGGGGCACTTCCGGATTGAGGTTGATGTCACCATTGATGTATATTATTTACTTTTCCGTATTAGGATAGACCCAAGGAGGAGAGCACAAGTAACCGGGTTCTAGAGTCCAGTGGGAGACCAACTCGAGGAGTCGAGTCCGGGTCTCCTAACTCTAGAATTGGTAGGGTTTCTTGCCACTCTCGTAGGGGTCTAGGGATGTGGTTTGTCTATTCATCGCGACCGTGGAATCCGTATTTTATAGAGGCTCAAAAGAAAACACGGACCTCCTAGTATATCCAATATTTCATATGTTTCTTCTACTGCGATATCTGTGATGTGATCATTTGATATGTTGTGATAGATACTGTATATAATATATATGATATATTATATAGACGTTACTTATGTTTTACACCCGCGCTAGACCTGCCCCGCTCTGCCGTTAGTTACCTAACCTAACGGTGCATGACGGGACATCGAGGCGAATGCGGATGACATAAGTGTATGTCGTATTTATCTATGATGTTTAGGTGACTTAAATGACGGGATTTCATTAATGTGATTAATGAAAGAAAAGAAACCTAAAAGATGTTGTAGAATCAACTTTTTTCAAAAATGGTAGCTACAGTTTTTTCTTTGCATAGTAATATATATGATATATCCCACACCTTATTCGATGAGGAAAGAGCAGAGATCCCTTCACCGGGAATGACCTCTTTAGCAAAACTGGCAGATGCTACAACACTCGTTTTTCTTCTGATTGCTTTTGGAGTTTTTCTTTGCATAGTGGTATATGTGATATATCCCGCACCTTATTCGATGAGGAAAGTGCTGAGATCCCTTCACCGGGAATGACCTCTTTAGCAAAACTAATGAAAGCCTAAAAAACACTCCTTTTAAAAATTCACTTGTTTCTACAACGATATCAAGTTCAATACGTAATAGGTTTTCTAAAAAACCTGTCGTAGCTCTCCGTCATTTCAGATAAGTCCTACTTAGTATTCGTGCTACGTTTGTTGACCTCCGTCAAGACGTAGTGTGCGGTAGATAACTAGTATTTATCTGCTTATGCATATGATGCAGATTGGATTAGGGTAGTCGTACGACCTTGTTGACCTCCGTCAAGGGTCGTGCGGGTGGGTTTGATTTAATCAAGAAATAACGGGTTGAACTTGACTTGCACCCTATGGTTTATTGACCTCCATCAAGATTATAGGATGCTTGGGATAAAATATTATCGGGAATTTCAAGTGTTGAAATTTGCAATGAGATTGCATACCTTCTATAAGATAGTTGGATCCCGATACCCACTGCGAGTAATTGTTACTCGTGGGAGAGTTTTACACAGGACAATTAGCCGATCAAGTAGGTGTCTAGAAAGGTGTCAACGGGGTTATGCCTCTGGAAAAACGAGGTTTATTTTAATTAGGTCCGTGCGAAAGCACGGGGAACCTCCCTCAAAGTACCGATACTGGCCTGGCTAAAAGATTGGCGAAATTATAGGTTGTAATTAATCCCGGTTAGTCTTTCCTTTTAGGGTTTGAAGGAAGATTTGATAAAAACAGTAGGAGCCATCCTGATTAGATAAAATAATAACCAATCTGATCTTGCAAGAGCATACGCTAAAGTATTTTCTTCTCTCTCTCTCTAGGTAGCGACCATATCATGCCTTAATCAAGATAATAATATGGATGTATTGACCGAACCCGCATGTTATACTGTGCTGGGGAACGTTGGTTCCGTTCTTTCTTATAAAAGTTATAAGACTGAACAGGATATAGGAGAATACCAGGATTCCCCTACCACCCGAATGAAGAAAGTACATGTTGATGCATTTTCTTCGGGTGTGTTCGTTACAGATAACTATTTCTCCATTTCCTCTATATCCTGGGTATTAGATATCGGGTCAGGATCCCATATATGTAATCAGTTACATGGGCTGAGAAAAGGTAGAGAACTTGGAGAAGGTGATAAAGTCATAAGGGTTGGAAATGGTGCAATTGTTGCAACTAAAACCGTCGGGGAATATCACCCTGTATTATCAACTGGTAATACATTGATTCTGAACGAATGCTATTACATGCTGAAGCTGATATGCAACATTATATCGGTTTCTTTGTTGAGTAAAGATGGATATAATTTTGTATTACAGGATAATGTTATGAACATTTTCCTGAACTAAAAGTTGGTTGGATCAGGCACGTTGTGCAATGGCATTTAGGTTCTAAATCAATCAACAGTTTTGAGCATAACAAACGCACACAAAAGGAAGAGTTCAGAACTGAACGAATCCTTCTTGTGGCATTGTAGACTAGGTCACATCAATGCGACACGGCTGGCTAAGTTGCATAAGGATGGATATTTGAATCCGTTCAAATTTTCATCTTATGAAACTTGCCAGTCATGTCTCAAAGGCAAGATGACCAAAACTCCGTTTACGGGGCACGGAGAACGAGTTACTGAACTCTTGGGACTGATACATAGTGATGTATGCGGTCCCATGTCTATACATGCCAGTGATGGTTCTTCGTACTTCATTACATTCACTGACGATATTTCTAGATTCGGATATGTGTTCCTGATGAAATACAAATCAGAAGCTTTTGAGAAATTTAGAGAATATAAACAAGAAGTCGGGAACCAAACCGGAAAAAGTATTAGGAGGTGAATACTTGAGCAATGAATTCCTGGACTTCCTAAAAGAGAATGAGATTCTCTCTTAGCTAACTCCTCCATATACACCACAGCACAACGGTGTCTCGGAACGGAGGAACCGCACCCTATTAGATATGGTACGCTCTATGATGAGCATAGCTGAGTTGCCTATTTCCTTCTGGGGGTATGCACTGGAGACAGCGGCATACCTACTGAATAGAGTTCCTACCAAATCCATGCCTACCACCCCATATGAGATATAGGAGGGGAAGAGACCATATCTTAATTTTGTTAAGATATGGGGTTGTCCGGCCTATGTCAAAAGACAAAAACCGGACAAACTCGAGGCAAGGTCTGTTTTGTGTAAGTTTGTTGGATATCTCAAGCATTCGCGAGGGTATATCTTCTACCACAGTGAGGAACAAAGGGTGTTTGTTGCTCAACACGCTACCTTTTAGAGAAGGAGTTTCTTGCAAAAGAGATTAGTGGCTCTGAGGTAGAACTGGAAGAGGTTCCAGCTGTACAAACCACAACAGAAGATTTTATAGAACCAGAGGATTCGGTAGTTCCCGATGAACCCCAGCCACTACGCCGATCTAGTAGGGTTCCTCACCCACCTGAGAGATACTACGGTTTTCTCATAGATGGTGGGAGCGAGGATTGCATCATGGTGGATGATGACCCAACTAGCTTCGAGCAGGCCATCACGAGTGGTGACTCAGTGAAATGGCTGGATGCAATGCGGTCCGAGATGGAATCCATGTACACCAACAAAGTATGGACTTTGGAAGATGATCCTGAAGGGGTAAAACCCTTTGGGAGCAAGTGGATCTTCAAGAAAAAACTTGGTGTAGATGGGAAAGTGGAGACTTTCAAAGCTAGACTTGTTGCAAAGGGTTTTCGTCAAAGACCAGGTGTGAACTATGACGAAACCTTTTCTCCAGTGGCTATGCTTAAATCCATCCAGATCATGCTTGCCATCGCTGCATATCATGACTACGAAATCTGGCAAATGGATGTTAAGACCGCCTTTCTAAACGGTGATTTAGAAGAGAGCGTGTACATGACTCAACCAGAGGGCTTCGTAGCTAGTGGGAGCGGCGGGAAGGTGTGCAAGCTGCTTAAATCCATTTATGGATTAAAGCAAGCATCACGGAGTTGGAACATCTACTTTGACGTCGTTATCAAAGAGTTTGATTTCGTCAAAAATGTAGATGAACCTTGTGTAAGTCTACGGTAGCGCCCCGGCCGTCAACAGACGCCAAATGCGGAACAAAAAACTTTTAACTGGCGCTATCGTATACTTTAACCCGGATCTGCCATTATTGCTAAACTAACAAACTGTAAAGAGTGTAGAAAGGTTATACCGAACGATCCGAGTCCTTCGTTCTTTAACCATCATCCCATGCTCCGTTGCGGCTGCTCCGATCTCGTCGATCTCCGATCTGCTCGTCCTGGTGGCACCACGTCACTGATTCTTTAAACGGGCTCCCGCCTCTGACTTGAGGCAACTCGGTCGTCAAGTTTGCTAAAAGAGACGACCAAGAATAATGTAGAGAATGAGTAGATGACTTTGTCTCACTTCGTCCAAATCCGTGGACGATCGGTTAATGAAGTTGCCACTCGAATCGGGTGATGGAATGAAATGAGCTGTGAAATTCCATGCCCCCCAATTACTATCATAATCTTTTAACAAATGAATCAAGCATGCAAATCAGAGAGGGGAAGGGCCGGCCATATATATGGAGAGGGGTGAGTGTAGGAGAGAATAGGGTGACCATAAAAATCTTCTTACAAAAAATATCAAGAACAAATATCCTTCATGCAAACAAAACCTCATTAATGCAAATGGTGATTCATTAACCTAGTCACCATTGCATTAATGGCTCCATTATTACACTACTGACTCACCATGCCAAGTCACCCTTTCTAGAACCTTCTAGAACCATGACTCACCCTCATCCAAGAAAAGATAAATCCGTCTTTAACCGAATGTTAAAAGACGGCTGATAGAAAAAAGGAAACTGGCAACTTCCAAAAGTGATCCTGAAACGACTTTCAGGATAACCCCGTAACTGTATAAATCTACCCGCATTTGTATTACGACCGAATACAAATGCAACTGAGACAAAGATATTATACCTACTCAATATAATACTCGGATCCGGCTTAAACCAAAGCCGACCAGTATCATCTGCCCGAAAAATAACACGTGCGTAAACGCACGTGCATTTTCCGAACCCTGCCATAAAACCATACGGCCTCTACAACGTTTCGCCTGAACTTGGGAAACTTTCTGTGGGGAACTCTAATGACTCGTCAGTACCCTGGCAGTGGGTTTAACCACAAACCGTCAGCGGCACTAGCAATGCGTAACGGCTGCCCATGGACTGACCTCAAGGGAGGCCGATGAGCGAACTCATCCGGAAACCCTACTGAGCCTAACAGTGACAATGTATATACAGTCCGGTCTGTTCGTCTATGAGTATCGCATATCTTCCTAGGGGGCTAGTAACGTCAGACCCCCAATAGCAGTATAAGTCGTGTCGGAGTGTAGCCCAATAACACCCTGAGATACTACTGGAGTACCTACCAGTAAATCTCCTGCCATGGACATGGACTATGTGTAATGGCTCTCCTAGACACAGCACGACCTTGCCCCCAATACCGGGAGAGACGAATCCCCTGCCGATCCGCTCTCGTGCCTCCATATGGCTCGGGACTGTACCCAAAAACTACATGTTTGCACGACTCCTTTGAGCCCTGGTAGGGTAGAAATCAAAGCACAGTGGGAACTCATACGAGACAAATGACGACCTCAGGTCGATGAACTAACCTGTACACATGTCACCAGGGAACTGCTATCTGACGATATGTATAATACCAACTAGCAGATTCCCGGCGAGTCCTGTCCGGTGTACTCATAACCCAATGAGCACCTGTAAAAATCTTAGGTGATCCAACTGACACCAGTGGCTTGTGAGACCGGCCACCGCCCCTCGTCGGGGTCTCGACTGTACACACTAGTCTATTCCGGAGTATCGATGCCCTGTCTCGAAACTCCCACGATTAGGGACCACAATTAAGGATATGCATATAAACTACCCAACTCTTACGTATATGATCGCCATCATACTGTTGGTAGTAAAGCAAGATCCTAAGGGATCTATCAAAGTGTAACATGTTATCATTCACCTGAACATGTACACGACTGATAAAGGTAAACCAGATAGCATACTATCATCTTGAGTAAGACTGTCCTACCGGTATAGGTCCTCCGCAATCATTGCAATCACGTACCTGCGATCCAATAATTGACTCTGAGGGCACTATCTCCAAAAATCTCCCACTTGCACTCAAGGCTAATTATTGCAATGTCGACTACTCACAGCCCGTGTGAAACCGAACATCCAACTCCTCTACTAATCAGTTTTACAAAGCCCGTTTGTAAAACTATTGTGTTCGAGAAATAGCCTCAGTGAGTGGATCCGCCTAGATGTTTCTTTCTATATCTCTCTTAATCTCAAGTTCGCGGAGAAAGCCATCTCCCGAATTGAGTAATACCCGTCTTAGAATATGTCTGGATATCTGATGGGACATAGTTCATAAATAAACTCCAAATCCAAACTTCTTAGACTGTATCGATCACTGAACCTAATCAGTATCGGCACCATGCCTCCTACAGTATCCTCTTGGACCACCTGTCCATAATACTGTTCTTCATCAGAGGGAAAACTATAACTCTGACAATCACTCTGTCAACCATGTCACCTTTGAAGCCTGGAATGATAATCGTCTCCCGAAGGAGGCTGCCGTCATCAAATCCGTAGAACATGTACTTATGTTCTAAAACTGCTTCCTTATGTTTCTCCAGGATTGGATTAATACAAACTTATTGCATCTAGTGCAAAAACAACATCTGGTGTGGTACTTGACATCTCACGATTGACTCAATTGCCTAAGCAAGTGATCTGCCAATCATGCATATCCCTCTCCCCTTTAGTCCATAAGACACCTTTAGAGAGGGTGACTCCATCACCTGCAGGTCCACCACCATGCTAGGAGTCATCTATTCTAAAAACCATTAGAATACTGTTAAAGTACCCACATTGGGAAACTACCCAAATCCAGATCTAAAAAACCATAGATCTAGAAACCAGAATGTCAAATATTATATCCATATCCTGTCTGGAGAAACAACTGTGTGACGACCACAGTACAACCGATCGTAGTATAGGAATTTTACTTCCTACTCTGTGTATGTCATCCAAATACTATGACGTCATACTCTACTACCTTCTTAACAGATCTATCCCCTATCCTGATTGAAGTCAAACCCATGACTGTCACATCAAAATTAGATGATCTATCTCCGCCATAACTGCTCAAGCCTATAAATAGATATAAGCATCTTGCCCACTATGCTTCCGCTGCTCCCTCTGACTACGACAACCCTCCTACCGGGTCTCATATCCTGGAACAACAGTAGTGTCAAGTCTGGGTAAACAAGATCCTCCCTGTCACCATCCTTGAGGCTACCGGAGTACCTCTCGGGTGTCTGTGGTTACCCATCATATCTGCGGAGTGGCTATTGGAATGTCAAACCTGATTGAATATATAGGTCCTATTAAATTTTCCGTAATCGTTCGCGGTTCTGGAATCACTTCCAGTTCTACCATACTCCCACTACTGTTTTCTGAAAAAATCCATTTTACTAATACTGTGGCGAGTCAAGAACAATATCACTATTGATCTTCCAAATGGTAGAATATCAACCCTCGTCATAGCCAGGGTCAACCCATAAACAGCCATTACAGAAACGTGCCCTGAGTTATCCAGAGTCTGGTTTTAAGCATAAGTTGGACAACTCCCCGTACCTTAATATCTTTTAAGGTACGAACTATTCTATATCCAATATAGAAACTTTAGCACTAATTTAATTGGAACCAGATTCAAATCATGCAACTGTCTCCAGTGCATATCAACTTAATGGAAAGAGGATAATCAGCATTACTCAACTTAGGAATCCATCCAATTATGAGCAACCTGAAAGAGAAACAAGTTTCTCAAAACCATTACTATCATCTGAATACCAATCACAAGAATCTCCATCTTCGATCTCTTTGAAGAATCCCGATACTTGCGATACCTGGTTCTCTACTTTATTCTTATACCCACAACTTCTCAAAACTTAGACCTTGTATTTCTATGAAACACTTGTCTAAAAACTAGAGAAGTCATAAGTAAACAGAACATAGTACGAGGACCTACCCCTTTGTCCTGATGGAGACTGGACAACATACAATACTCTGTATAAGTCCGCTGAGTTTAAGCAACTCAAAACCTGTGCGTCGTAGGTTAAAAAATGTACCCTGGCGATTTCCTCAAATATCACCAATTACAACGAATTCCGATATAATGAGGATGATCACCTAATTCCCAATAACTTACTCCCACTCATCATCTGTAAAACCATACAGATATGAGAAGGAAACCTGGTAAATACATACCCTTGGAGTGAGTATCTAATCGGGAAAACAGTTTTCCTTTAACAATGCACTGAAACATGAAAATATTTCGTAGTGATATCTTGGTATTCATAGTAATGCCTCTTCCATAATCCAATTCATGACTTTATCCGTATATTTCTTTGCCTTCTCTCCAAATCCCTTTATTTGTCTTTAGTCGTTACCTTCTGCACACCATCGTTAGGCTAAATGGTTTTCTTCCTTCCCTACCGTTCGGCACCAGCCTATGGTTTGGAAAAAGACTATCCAGTAAGCATAATAGGTGTACCCTCCTAAACCAAGGAGTACTCGTATTTTGAGAGAAGGTGATGATAAAAGACATCTGAATAATACCTTATTCTTTTAAAGGTGAAATAGGAGTGGCGATGAAGTACACGGTTTTGGTCGTGAATGATATCAGTCGCAATTTACTTTGCCCTCTTTCCAATCCCTTTATTTTGTCTTTACATATTACCTTCTGCACACCCTACTTAGGCTAATTGGTTTTCTTCATTCCCTACCTTTCGGCACCTGCCTATGGTTTGGAATAAGACTGTCCAATAAGCGTAATAGGTGTACTCTCCTAAACCAAGGAGCCCTCGCAACCTGAGAGAAGGTGATAATAAAAGACAACTGAATAAACCAATTCTATTTCTCCTGAACCTGGATCCATCCTCGAAGAAGTCCCTCCGAGTTCGTATATAACCATACGATGGATCTATCCAATGGAAGTGGATATCCGTAGTAAAACGGGTGTTCTGAGAAATTCAAAGGGTAAAAGAAGGAGTGGCAATGACTTATGCAACTCAGACAATCCAAAAGCCAGTAATTTAAGAAGGTTCGGTCAACTTGGTCACTGAGTCATAGTCAAGGGTTGGTCTAAGGTCACAGCAAAAGAGAGAGAGAAAAGAAACACTCTGCGTGCACTCTAACCTAGATCAGAATGGTTATCACTTTATCTAATCCGGAAACCTCCCACTGTCCTATCAAATTCTCCTCCAAACCAGAAAGAAGAATCAATCAGGATCACTCGAAGAGTAAACCAACTCATCAGTGGGAATCGGGATCCAACTCTCATCGCATGATAACGTGATGGAATGCATCCACGTTACTTATACTCCAGAAGGTATGCGCATACTTGGCAAGTTTCAGTTTCTTTAGAAACTCCCGATATGATTTTTGCCCCATGCTCTTATAACCTTGGCGTTGGTCAAAATGTCATAAGTCACATGCCAAGTTCTACCCGTCACTATCTTGTCAATTTGAACCCACCCGCACATGCCCTTGACGTTGGCCAAAATGGCAGAACGACTGTCCCAAACTAACTCATCTATCTATGCAACAATTGAATACCCAACAGCTACCAAACACTATGCCTAGGCGTTGGTCAAAATACATAGTTTGAATACTACTGAATACCCAAAAGAAGTGACGGAGGGCTACGGCTGGTTTTTGGCGAAAAACCTTTAACGTAGTGAACTTGATATCGCTGAAGGAACCTGATAGCTTTTTAAAATATAGTGGCGAAAACCTTTTGCTAAAAAGGTCAATCCCGGTAAAGGGATCTCGGCTCTTTCCTCGTGGAATGAGGTGCATGATATTCCACTGAATACCGCTATGCAAAGCAACTTGTAATCGACTATAGTGAAGTTATTACCCTGACGCAAACTTCTGCCCAAGGGGCCAGTCCCGGTGAAGGGATATCGGCCCTTGCCCCGTCGAATGAGGTGCAGGATATTCCACTGAATACCGCTATGCATAACAAAAGGAAACGTCTTTGCAATAACACGTTTTAAATTTGTTCCAACAACTGCAAACAGGTTTGCTTTACTTTGCATTGATCAGAATCAACGCAGTCCCATCAATCGATCACACCAGAAAAGAACGAAAATAAAATGTACGTATATGCCATCCGCATTCGTCACTGGGTCCCGTCATCACCCGTTAGGTTACTTAACTAACGACAGAGCGTGGACTGGACTAGCGTGGGTGTAAAACATATACAACATCTAATAGTATATAAACCAATATACAATAATCGCTCCAGGCGTGATAATATGCAACATTACAGAAAAGTAATAAGCATCACAGAACAATACAGATAATCTGGGATCCCCGAGTTTCACAGAGCCGCTGCTGAAACTCGACGTTCCCCTGTCGTGTGGATAGCCTGTGCAATGAAACCTAGACCCCTACGGGTGTGGCAAGTTACCCGCCAAAACCTGAAGCGAGTCAGCCCCCTATAGCATAGTGAATGTACCACCCAGCACTTCACGGAATCCGGTAATCTTAGGCACCCCTCCTTGGGTCAACCTGTACCCCCTACGAGTGCGGCGAATAGTTTGCCAATTCTAAAGTGGGGCCCCTCTGCCTCTCAAAGCCATGAGATGCGGACCCGTTGCCCCTCCAGAACCCGGCTATCCGTGCACTCCGTCGCGGGGCAAAACTTAGTACAGTAATGAAAAATAGTACAACATGTACATCGACCGCAACCTGGTCGTGCCCCAAAAGAATATTATACAACAGGGAGTGACGGCAGTCCACAAGTTGGACGCTCGCCCCGCAATATCAAATGTACAAATAAACTCAAACTGTACTACCATTGCACACTGCTATCCACCACGACAAATCCGCAACATCACAGCACAACACAGAACATCAATGCGAATGTCACGTTCGCAAACCCGTCTAAAAGAACTATAGCAATCAGACGCGGTTTACCGATCAAATGACATTCCCGGTCGGAGATATAATGTAAGCACTGTAAACTAACATGTTTAAATTTCGATCGACTAAATATCATGAAGTGGGCCCCACGAACATCTGTTGAACAGCAACAAAATCTGGGCCCAAAAGATATATACCAAAAACCCCAAATTCTAGAGGAGAAAACACTGTACAAATTTGGAAGCATGATTCAATAGAATGGCCGCGGATGCGCGGCCAAACCATGGGTTTGGCCGCGATTCCACGGCAATATAGTCGAATCACTTGCTTAAATTTGGTCGGTGTGCTTCTACAACCCTGCACAACTTTCTGTGATATGTAGAATAATTTTAGGACATCATTTAAAATCGACAGAAACTGTGAAATTGAAAAAATGCGGTTTTTGATTTCTGGTTCGATCGATGTTTTAAACACGTTAGCACAAGTTAGTAAAGAAAAATGTTGAGGCTCTGATACCACTGTAAGTCTACGGTAGCGCCCCGGCCGTCAACAGATGCTAAATGCGGAACAAAAAACTTTTAACTGGCGCTATCGTATACTTTAACCCGGATCTGCCATTATTGCTAAACTAACAAACTGTAAAGAGTGTAGAAAGGTTATACCGAACGATCCGAGTCCTTCGTTCTTTAACCATCATCCCACGCTCCGTTGCGGCTGCTCCGATCTCGTCGATCTCCGATCTGCTCGTCCTGGTGGCACCACGTCACTGATTCATTAAACGGGCTCCCGCCTCTGACTTGAGGCAACTCGGTCGTCAAGTTTGCTAAAAGAGACGACCAAGAATGATGTAGAGAATGAGTAGATGACTTTGTCTCACTTCGTCCAAATCCGTGGACGATCGGTTAATGAAGTTGCCACTCGAATCGGGTGATGGAATGAAATGAGCTGTGAAATTCCATGCACCCCAAATACTATCATAATCTTTTAACAAATGAATCAAGCAAGCAAATCAGAGAGGGGAGGGGCCGGCCATATATATGGAGAGGGGGTGAGTGTAGGAGAGAAGAGGGTGACCATAAAAAGCTTCTTACAAAAAATATCAACAACAAATATCATTCATGCAAACAAAACCTCATTAATGCAAATGGTGATTCATTAACCTAGTCACCATTGCATTAATGGCTCCATTATTACACTAATGACTCACCATGCCAAGTCACCCTTTCTAGAACCTTCTAGAAGCATGACTCACCCTTATCCAAGAAAAGATAAATCCGTCTTTAACCGAATGTTAAAAGACGGCTGATAGAAAACAGGAAACTGGCAACTTCCAAAAGTGATCCTGAAACGACTTTCAGGATAACCCCGTAACTGTATAAATATACCCGCATTTGTATTACGACCGAATACAAATGCAACTGAGACAAAGATATTATACCTACTCAATATAATACTCGGATCCGGCTTAAACCAATGCCGACCAGTATCATCTGCCCGAAAAATAACAAGTGCGTAAACGCACGTGCATTTTCCGAACCCTGCCATAAAACCATACGGCCTCTACAACGTTTTGCCCGAACTTGGGAAACTGTCTGTGGGGAACTCTAATGACTCGTCAGTACCCTGGCAGTGGGTTTAACCACAAACCGTCAGCGACACTAGCAATGCGTAACGGCTGCCCATGGACTGACCTCAAGGGAGGCCGATGAGCGTACTCATCCGGAAACCCTACTGAGCCTAACAGTGACAATATATATACAGTCCGGTCCGTTCGTCTATGAGTATCGCATATCTTCCTAGGGGGCTAGTAACATCAGACCCCCAATAGCAGTATAAGTCGTGTCGGAGTGTAGCCCAATAACACCCTGAGATACTACTGGAGTACCTACCAGTAAATCTCCTGCCATGGCCATGGACTATGTGTAATGGCTCTCCTAGACACAGCATGACCTCGTCCCCAATACCCGGAGAGACGAATCCCCTGCCGATCCGCTCACGTGCCTCCATATGGCTCGGGACTGTACCCAAAAACTACCTGTTTGCATGACTCCTTTGAGCCGTGGTAGGGTAGAATTCAAAGCATAGTGGGAACTCACACGAGACAAATGACGACCTCAGGTCGATGAACTAACCTGTACACATGTCACCAGGGAACTGCTATCTGACGATATGTATAATACCAACTAGCAGATTCCCGGCAAGTCCTGTCCGGTGTACTCATAACCCAATGAGCACCTGTATACATCTTAGGTGATCCAACTGACACCAGTGGCTTGTGAGACCGGCCACCGCCCCTCGTCGGGGTCTCGACTGTACACACTAGTCTATTCCGGAGTATCGATGCCCTGTCTCGAAACTACCACGACTAGGGACCACAATTAAGGATATGCATATAAACTACCCAACTCTCACGTATATGATCGCCATCATACTGTTGGTAGTAAAGCAAGATCCTAAGGGCTCTATCAAAGTGTAACATGTAATATGTCACCTGAACATGTACACGACTGATAAAGGCAAACCAGATAGCATACTATCATCTTGAGTAAGACTGTCCTACCGGTATAGGTCCTCCGCAATCATTGCAATCACGTACCTGCGATCCAATAATTGACTCTGAGGGCACTATCTCCAACACCTTTTATATACAAGAAGGTAGCAGAGAGTAAGGTTGTCTTTCTCGTATTGTACGTAGACGACATACTCTTGATAGGAAATGACATTCCTATGCTGCAATCGGTCAAGCTCTTCTTATCAGAACGATTCTCAATGAAAGATCTAGGGGATGCCTCCTACATCTTGGGGATTAAGATCTATAGAGATAGATCTAAACGGATACTGGGATTGTCCCAATCTAGGTACATTGACACCATACTAAAGAGGTTTAGTATGGAAGAGTCCAAGCGTGGGTTCTTACCCACAATCTCAGGGCTCACTCTCTCCAAAGGGATGTCTCCCAAGACTGATTTGGAGAGATCTCGCATGTAAGGGATACCCTATGCTTCGGCAGTAGGCTCTATCATGTACGCGATGCTTTGTACCAGACCCGATGTAGCACACTCACTAAGTGTAGTGAGTAGGTATCAAGCTGATCCTGGAGAGAGTCACAGGACAGCTGTGAAGATCATTCTCAAGTACTTGAGAAGGACTAAAGAGATGCTCTTAGTGTATGGTAATGGAGAACTCCAAGTGGAGTCCTTTACTGATTCGTGCTTCCAGAGTGATAAGGACGACTCTAAGTCGCACTCGGGATTTGTCTTTACCCTCAATGGAGGGGCGGTATGCTGGAAGAGTTCCAAGCAGGAAACCGTGGCAGACTCGACGATGGAGGCTGAATACATCGCTGCCAACGATGCTGCCAAAGAGGCTGTCTGGATCAAGAAGTTCATTACTGAACTTGGAGTGGTTCCATCCATTGAGCATCCAATACCTTTGTATTGTGATAACAATGGAGCGGTGGCTTTGGCCAAGTAACACAGGTCCCATCAGCGATCCAAGCATATTCTAAGGCGGTATCACCTAATCCGGGAGATAGTTGATCGCCGGGAGATCGAGGTCAGGAGGGTTGACATAAAGAACAACACAGCTGATCCACTCACGAAGGCCATTCCCCAGATACAGTTTGAGAGACTCTTCGGGATGCTCGGTATGCGATACTACAGCAGCTGGCCCTAGTGCAAGTAGGAGATTGTTAGTTGTATGTATGCACCATAGGCCATTACTGTACATGAGATGTATATTGTAGTGGATGCTTGGACATATATAGGGAGGACTTTCTTGCTCGACATGATAGTATGCTATCCGGTTACTCTTTACCTTAACGTGTACACTGATTGTCTCTCTGTTATATGTTGGTAAAGCCCTTAGGATGTGTACTTGACTACCAGGACTATGATGCAGATCATACTAGTGGGGCCATGGTAGTCCATAAGTACATCCTTTAAGGTCCCTAGTCTTGGGTGTATCGATACAAGGCATCGATATACCATAGTAAACTAGCGTATACGCTTCTCGACACATGAGATGGGCGATGGATAATCCCATATCCATTGGTGTTTGACATCAGAGATGGTATACGGGTGCTCAGTGGAGACTGGGTGCACTGGACGGACTCGTCGAGAACTCCCAGATGGTATTATACCTCACGTCAGATGGCAGTTCTCTAGTGACACTTGTACAGGTTAGTCTGTAGACCCGAGATCGTCATAGAGTCTTGTGTGATTCCCACTGTGCTTTGATTTCCACCTTACCACGTCCAAGAGGGCGTGCAAAACGGTGGTTTTTGGGTACAGTCCCGAGTCACATGGAGGCAATGAGCGATAGGAGGGGTTTCGTCTCTCCCGGTATTGGGGGTTGATGTTGCGCTGTGCTCGATTGGCCATAACAGGGAAGTCCCTGGCTAGGGCTGATTTAGAGATTTACTGGTGTTAGTTATATGTATGCCCTAGAGGCCACTGTACATTGGATGTATACTGTAGTGGATGCTGGGACATATATAGGGAGGACTTTCTTGCTCGACATGATAATATGCTATCTGGTTGATCTTTACCTTAACGTGTATACTGATTGTCTCTCTGTTACATGTTGGTAAATCCCTTAGGATGTGTACTTGACTACCTGGACTCTGATGCGGATCATACTAGTGGGGTCATGGTAGTCCATAAGTACATCCTTGAAAGTCCCTAGTCGTAAGTGTATCGAGATGGGGCATCGATATACCAGAGTAGACTAGCGTGTACCTTCTCGACCCATACAGATGGGCGATGGATGATTCCATATCCATCGGTGTTTGACATCAGAGATGATATACGGGTGCTCAGTAGAGACTGGGTACACTGGACGGACTCGCTGAGAACTCCCAGATGGTATTATACCTTACGTCAGATGGCAGTTCTCTGGTGACACTGGTACAGAGTAGTCTATTGACCCGAGATCGTCATAGAGTCTTGTGTGGTTCTCACTGTGCTTTGATTTCGACCTTACCACGTCCAAGAGGGCGTGCAAAACGGTGGTTTTTGTGTACAGTCCCGAATCACATGGAGGCAATGAGCGATAGGAGGGGATTCGTCTCTCCCGGTATAGGGGGTTGATGTTGCGCTGTGTTCGATTGGCTATAACAGGAAATCCCTGGCCAGGGTTGCTGAGATTTACTGGTAAGTGTTACCAGTAGTTTCTCGAACAGTTATAGACCTCATATCGACACAACTTATCGAGCTATTGGGGTCTGACGTTTACCACCCCTAGGCAAGATATACGACATATCAGACGAACAGACCGGACTGTACGGTAGTGTTACTGGTTGGATTCACTGGAGTGTGAGCGGGCTTGCTCGTCGATCTTCTGATCGCTCAATACCCGGGTGGCCGTTACGTTTAGCAGACCGCTTGCGGCTTGTGGGTGCTTGATATGATCATCATCTGCTGCCGGCGTATTGACGAGTCTTTAGAGTCCTACACAGAGGTTTCCTGGCTCAAGCGAAACGAAATAGGAGTGCATATGAGATATGTACGGGACCGAGAATGATACCAGTATGTGATACTGTATTTGATTCTCCCGATTTGTGACATTGATCGGTTATATGCGTTATAGCCGGGTTATCGGATCAAGTGTTGATTCGATAAGTTGTTACTGTTGATATTAGTCCGTTATATGCGATATGACCGGATCATTAAATCAAGTGTTGATTTAATGATTTAATGTATAATTATATATTTGATATATTACTTTGCATTAACTAGGATTGGTTCACTTTATATGGATTTTCTCACTTGGATGTGCACATTGTATATGTGATATATTTTTTGTGCACAAGTTTGTATCATGTTTGATGATGCATGCTAACTTGGGTTTGTGTAAAGATTAAACCATGGTTGTGTAATGGTTAGGGTTTTCATTTTCTTATTCATTTATTTATTTATTTATTCTTTATGGAAAATGAAAAGCATAAAGAGAAAAATGGTTGCTAACTTTGTTTGTATTATGAAGCTTCATGAAGCTTTGACTTAGTGACCATTTTGTCTCATGCTTAACCCTAACCATTCCACTTAACCCTAGTCTATTCTCTACTCTTGACCATGGTTACAATATGATAAGTATTCTTTTTATTTCCTTTTTGGAAAATACTTATCATAATATTATTCATCTTCTTCTTCTTCTTCTTCACTTGAAGAAAGCATGCCTCCATCAATAGCAACTTGATGAAATGAGTGAGAAATCCAATTCTAAAGTGAACCCACCTCCTATTTCTTCATCCTCTACCTCTTGCCAAGTAGTAGAGTGTGTTTTCTTCACAAGTTTCATGACTTGGTGAAGTGGGAGCTTGATCTTGTGATGCCTCGACGTAGATCATCTTCGGCACGAAGCCGACGACCTTGCCTGCCCATTTCTCCGATGAAGCCGACGCTAGAGCCCGGGATCTCATTTGGACAGCGGAGAGGACTTCATCACGGAGCCATGGAGGTGGAGGACCGGATCTACAAAGGTTGTATTTCCGTACTCTTAGTTAAAGTAGTTAACTAGTTGCTTTGTCGCCTAAACTTCTAGCCAACGATCCGTATTAGGGTTTCTCGGCACCCGTAAGATTTGAAATCGGCATGGTTGATGCCTTGTGAGACCTCTTGGGAGTGCCTAGGAACCTTTCATTGGTATCAGAGCCTAGCTAGAGCCTTAGGCGATGCGTAGACGAAGTTTGAAACCCGAACGAACCCGAAACCCTAAGTTTTACATGCTCTCTGGACTTTTTCTAAAAACTGGGATTTTTCCAGATTAAAAATTCTTAAAAAATTCAACAGGGAATTTTAAGAATTACGGTGCAAATTTTTTCCAATGAACAGTATAGTGTGCGGCGGAACCGCGGCATAAGCATGGCTTATGCGGCGGTTCCGCGGCCTAATGATGACGTCAGCACTCCTACTTTGCACAGTAATTCACTTTTTCAGATGCTGAGTTTTCTGGGAATTTTTAATATTTATTCAAGAGTTGAATTTTCTGGGGTTGTTTTGGGGATTCGGTGTTTCGATCGGGGTATCAGATTTTGTCTATGTGGCTTTCCGGATAAATTTTAGAATATGTTAAAAAGTTCGACCGGATATAAATACCCAATTTTTCCCCTGTCGGGAAATTTCCAAGTGTTGGATTTTTCCGTAGTTTAAAGACGTTCTAAGTAGTGCAAGTAACTCGATGGACCCTCTAGAAGACAACAAACCTTAACTCGATTATGTGACCGTCTTGAACTGCCCTTTGAACCTTCGGGTTTGGGGCAGTACGGCGTGCCACATGTGAGGCGTTGGCTTGACCCTTCTACGGCTGGACCGTTGGTACTTAGGCACGAAGTGAATGTTTTTAAACTTATTTCAAGAGTTGATCTGTTTCGGGAAAACTTGGGTGTTCGATTGTTCGATCGGAAAGTTTAACATTTTCTATTTATCCGAAAAGGGATACAATAATTGGAATTCACAAATAGTTATGAGATAACTGAATGAATGTTATAAACATAGCACTTTAGTCTCACTTGATCGGTTGCCACAGAATTTTGATGTGATCAAAAGTCCATCGCAATCACGTAGCGTACGCGGATACTCGCCGGATAAACTTAATAGACATCTACATCCCTTATCCCCGACCAAGTGACTGTAGGAGAATCCCGTCGCCGAAAGCATCCATCTGGGTGCTCGCGGCAGCGGTGTTCCGCCTTGGTGCACTTTGTCGACGGTATTGGGGGTGCGGCCGTCTACTGAAGTTTGCGACGAGCATTCGATCAGGATGTCGGGAATCTTGTTGAATTGCCCGACTTGATATTGAAAAGAGTTTTCGATTTTGAGACTAAAATGCGGGGTTTATAATTGTTAGGCATGCGATGTCTAAGTAATTCATTTGGTCAGGCATGCGATGTCTGAGGTGGTTGCGGATTCCAACTGTTGTAGTTTTACACTTTCTTTTCTGTGACCGTAAGTGTAATATGTGATATCGCCGGTTTCGTTGCTATATGTCAACGACAATTGGGATGCGCATATTTACTTACGTTGATGACATGTGATGTTATGTGTTGCTGGATATGTTATATTGGATCGTCGTGTTTGAATAGCCGGGGGTTTTATGTGAGATGAGTGTTTTTTCTTTTTCATTCATGTAAAAACTTGTATGTAATATTCTTTTATTGGGGCACTTCCAAGTTGCGGAAGATGTCACCGTTTGTATATTATTTACTTTTCCGCACTAGGATAGACCCGAGGAGGAGGGCACAAGTAACCGGGTTCTGGAGTCCAGTGGGAGACCAACTCGAGGAGTCGAGTCCGGGTCTCCTAACTCTAGAATTGGTAGGGTTGCTTACCGCTCTCGTAGGGGTCTAGGGGTGTGGTTTTGGCTATTCATCGCGACCGTGGAATCCGTGTTTTATACTGGCTCGTATTGAAAACACGGACTTCCTAGTATATCCAATATTTCATATGTTTCTTCTGCTGCGATATCTGTGATGTGATCATGTGATGTTCTGTGATAGATACAGTATATAGTATATATGATATATTATATAGGCGTTACTTATGTTTTACACCCGCGCTAGCCCTGCCCCGCTCTACCGTTAGTTACCTAACCTAACGGTGCATGAGGGGACATTGAGGCGAATGCGGATGGCATAAGCGTACGTCGTATTTATCTGTGATGTTTAGGTACTTAAATGATGGGACTTCATTAATATGATTAATGAAATAAAAGAAACCTAAGATGTTGTAGAATCGAATTTCAAAATAAAACAGGTAGCTACAGTTCTTGCTTTGCACAGCGGTATATGTGATATATCCTGCACCTTATTCGATAAGGAAAGGACCGAGATCCCTTCACCGGGAGTGACTCCTTTAGCAATAACTGGAAGATGCTACACCCCTCGGTTTGTCTTTTTATTGCTTTTAAGTGTTTTTTCTTTGCACAGTGATATATATGATATATCCCGCACCTCATTCGATGAGGAAAGGACCGACGATCCCTTCACCAGGAGTGACTCCTTTAGCAAAACTAGAAAAGCCGAAAAAACACTCCATTTTAAAATCATTTGATTCTACAACGATATCAAGTTCATTACGCAATAGGTTTTCAGAAAAACCTGTCGTAGCCCTCCGTCATTTCAGATAAGTACTAGTTAGTATTCGTGCTACGTTTGTTGACTATATTAAGGCGTAGTGTGCGGTAGCTAATTAGTGCTTATCTGCATAAGCATATGATGCGATTGGATTAGGGTAGTCGTGTGACTTTGTTGACTATGTTAAGGGTCGTGCGGGTGGGTTTAATTCAATCGGGAAATGACGGGTTGAACTTGACTAGCACTTATGATTTGTTGACTATGTTAAGATCATATAGCTGCTAGGGGCAAAATATTATCGGGAATTTCAAGTGTTGAAATTTGCAATGAGATTGCATATCTTCTATGAGATAGTTGGATCCCGATACCCGCTGCGAGTAAGAGTTACTCCTGGGAGAGTTTTATACATTACAATTAGCCGATCAAGTAGGTGTCTAGAAAGGTGTCAACGAGGTTACGCCTCTGGGAAAACGAGGTTTACATTAATTAGGTTCGTGCGGAAGCACGGGGGACCTCCCTCAAAGTACCGACACTGGCCTGGCTGAAAGATTGGCGAACTTGTAGTGTGTAATTAATCCCGGCTAGTCTTTCCTTTTAGGGTTTGAAGGAAGATTTGATAAAAAGCAGTGGGAGCCATCCTGATTAGATAAAATAATAACCAATCTTTTCTTAACAGAGCGCATGCTGAGTGTTTTCTTCTCTCTCTCTCCAGGTAGCGACCATATCACGCCTTAATCAAAATAATAATACGGATTATTGACCGAACCCGCTTGTTATACTGAGCTGGGGAACGTTGGTCCCGCTCCAACTTATAATTGTTATAAGACAGAGCAGGAAATTGGGGAATACCAGATTTCCCGTGCCGCCCAAACGAAGAGAGTGCATGCTGATGCATCATCTTCGGGTGTGTTCATTACAAAGAACTGTTTCTCTATATCCTCTACATCCTTGGTATATGATACCGGATCAGGATCCCAGATATGTAATCTGTTACATAGGGCTACAGAAAGGTAGAGAACTGAGAACGGGTGATAAGTTTCATGAGGCAGAAAACGGGGCAAGTGTTGCAGCCAAGTCTGTTGGTCACTGTCACCCTGTATTATCAATACATTGATTCTGAACAAATGCTATTAGATACCGAACCTGATATACAAAATCATATCAGTCTCTTTATTAGTAAAGAAATGATAAAATTTTGTATTGTTGGATAATGTTTTGAACATTTCCTATATCAAAAGTCGATCGGTTCAGGCACGTTATCTAAAAGCGTTGATGTTCTAAATCAAACGACAATTCTTAGTATACAGAACACACACAAGAGGAAGAGTTCAGAAATGAACGAATTCTTCTTGAGGTATTGTAGATTAGGTCATATCAATGCGACCCGACTAGCCAAGTTACATACAGATGCATATTTAAATCAGTTTGAATTTACATCTTGTGAAAAACTTGCCAGTCATGTCACAAAGATAAAATGACACCAGCTCTGTTTATTGGAAACAGAGAAAGAGTTAGTGAACTCTTAGGATGATACATGTTGATGTATGTTGGTCCCCAGTCTACACATGCCAAGACCGGTTCTTTGTACTTCATTACATTCTCTGATAATCTCTCGAGATTCAGACATATGTTCTTGTTGAAACACAAGTCCGAACCTTTTGAGATATTCACAGAATATAAGTTAGAAGTAGAGAACCAAAATACGGGTATAAGTATTATGTCCTATGATGAGATCAAGGAGGAGAATACTTGAGCACGGAATTCCTGGACTATTCTAAAGGAGAATGAGATTCCCTCTCGGCATTACTCCTCCGAATACACCATAGCACGATGGTATATCGGGGCGGAGCAATCACACCCTATATGATAAGGTGTGCTCTATGATGAGTACTACTGAGTTACCTATTTCCTTTTGGGAGTTATGCGCTTGAGAAGTTGCATACCTATTGAATAGGGTCACGATCAAATCAGTTGCCTACCACTTCATATGAGATATGGAAACGGAAGAGCCCATATCTTAAGTTAGTTAAGATTTGGGGTTGTCCGGCCTATGTCTAAAAGCATAATCCGGACAAGCTCGAGGCAAAGTCTGTAATGTAGAACTGGAAAAGTTCCAGCTATACAAACTACAGCAGATGATTTGGTAGAACCAAAGGATTCAGTAGATACCAACGAACCTCAGTCTCTCCGCCGATCTAGTATGGTTCCTCACCCACCTGAGAGATACTTCGGTTTCTCTATGACAGTGGGAGCGAGGATTGCATCATGAGATGATGACCCAACTAGTTTCGAGCTGGCCATCAGGAGTAAGACTCTGTCAGAATGGCTGGATGCTTAGTGATCTGAGATGGAATCCTTATACACCAACAAAGTATGGACTTTAGTTGCTATATCTGAAGGGTTAAATCCCCATCAGGAGCAAGTATATCTTGAGAAGATTACTTAGTGTACATGGAAAAGTTGAGACTTTCAAAGCTAGACTTGTTAAAAGTTTGCATCATTGACCAGGTGTGGATAATGATGAAACCTTTTCAAGTAGCTATGCTTAAGTCCATCCAGATCTTACTTGTCACGGCTACATACCATGACTATGATATCTGGTGGTTGGGTGTCATGACTGCTTTTCTAAATGATGTTTTAGAAGAGTGCGTCTATAAGTACACAGCCAGAGGGCTTCGTAGACAGTGGGAGCAGCGGAAACGTGTGCAAGATGCTTTATAGGATTAAAGCAGGCATCGCGGAGTTGGAACATCTGTTTTGATGGATTAGTCAAAGAGTTTGACATCATCAAAATGGTAGATGAACCTTGTATAAACAAAAAGGTAGTAGGGAGTATGGTGGTGATCCTCGTAGGGTACGTGGATGACATACTCTTGATAAGAAAGGAGTTTCTTATGCTACGCTCGATCAATCTCCGTTTATCACAAAGATTCTCTGTGTAGGATCAAAATGATACCTCCTAAATCCTGAGTTTTGATCTATGAGATAGATCTAAATGGATGTTAGGATACTCACTAGCTGTAGTGAGATGGTATCAATCGATCCTGGGGAGAATCACTGGAAATGTTCCAGGGTGATAAAGACGACTGAATGTCAGTCGCAGGCATTGTCTTTACCCTCAGTAAAGGGACGGTATGTTGGAAGAGTTCCAAGCTAGATACCGTGACATACTAGACGATAAAGGCAGGATACATCGCTACTTAAGATGCTACCAAAGAGGATGTTTGGGTGTATATTGGTTCATGAGATGAACTATGTTCCTCCCATTGTGTGACAATGGAGTTATGGCTTATGCCAAGGAACGTCCGTCCCATCAGTGATCCAGACATATTCTAAGGCAGTATCACCTGATCATGGAGATAGTTGACCTCCAGGGTGATCGAGGTCAGGAGAACAGACTCAGAAGATAACACGGCGGATCCACTCACGAAGGCCTATTTCCAGAGAGAGACTTTTATGGGATGGTTGAGTATGAGATACTACAACCACTGCTATCAGATGGCCCTAGTGCAAGTGGGAGAATGTTAGTTATATGTATGCCCTAGAGGCCATTATTGTACATTGGATGTATACTGTAGTGGATGCTGGGACATATATAAGGGGGACTTTCTTGCTCGACATGATAGTATGCTATCTGGTTGATCTTTACCATAACGTGTATACTGATTGTCTCTCTGTTACATGTTGGTAAAGCCCTTAGGATGTGTACTTGACTACCTGGACTATGATGCGGATCATACTAGTGGGGTCATGGTAGTCCATAAGTACATCCTTGAAAGTCCCTAGTCGTGGGTGTATCGAGATGGGGTATCGATATACCAGAGTAGACTAGCGTGTATCTTCTCAACCCATACAGATGGGCGATGGATGATTCCATATCCATCGGTGTTTGACATCAGAGATGATATACGGGTGCTCAGTAGAGACTGGGTACACTGGACGGACTCGCCGAGAACTCCCAGATGGTATTATACCTTACGTCAGATGGCAGTTCTCTGGTGACACTGGTACAGAGTAGTCTGTTGACCCGAGATCGTCATAGAGTCTTGTGTGGTTCCCACTGTGCTTTGATTTCCACCTTACCACGTCCAAGAGGGCATGCAAAACGGTGTTTTTTGGGTACAGTCCCGAATCATATGGAGGCAATGAGCGATAGGAGGGGATTCGTCTCTCCCGGTATAGGGGGTTGATGTTGCGCCGTGTTCGATTGGCTATAACAGGAAATCCCTGGCCAGGGTTGCTGAGATTTACTGGTAAGTGTTACCAGTAGTTTCTCGAACAGTTATAGACCTCATATCGACACGACTTATCGAGCTATTGGGGTCTGACATTTACCACCCCTAGGAAAGATATGCGACATATCAGACGAACAGACCGGACTGTACGGTAGTGTTACTGGTTGGATTCACTGGAGTGTGAGCGGGCTTGCTCGTCGATCTTCTTATCGCTCAATACCCGGGTGGCCGTTATGTTTAGCAGACCGCTTGCGGCTTGTGGGTGCTTGATATGATCATCATCTGCTGCCGGCGTATTGACGAGTCTTTAGAGTCCTACACAGAGGTTTCCTGGCTCAAGCGAAACGAAATAGGAGCGCATATGAGATATGTGCGGGACCGAGAATGATACCAGTATGTGATACTGTATTCGATTCTCGTGATTTGTGACATTGATCGGTTATATGCGTTATAGCTGTAAGTGCACGGCGGCGCCCCGGCCGTCAATCCGACGCCGGAATGCGGAAGCGGTGAATAACTTAAAATTTTTGCGGACTTTGCAAACCGGCACCACCGCGCACAAAACCCCGGATCGTAACCATTAACAAGTCTAAGCTAACTAGAATACGGGTTAGAGATATACCGACGATCCAAGTCCTCCGGTCTTCATCTCCACTCCGATCTCCTCGCGGGATCTCCGGTCGTCGCCTCTTTGCCGGAAGGGCACCACGTCGCCTGCATCTTTTACGGGCTCCCGCCTCTATACCGAGGCAACTCGGGCATGAAGCCGGCAACTCGACATGCCCAAGATGTGCTGTAGGAAGTGTAGTGCTTTGTCTCTTTGGGGTTTGTTGCAAACAAGATGAACTCTCTCTCATTCTTTTCTTTCTCTCAAGTGTTCTTTCTTTTCACTCATATCTTTTTCAACCATTTTTCATCAAGAGAGAAGAAGGGTGGAGGAAAAGATATATAGCATGAAGGGAGGTGATGGTAGGAGATGAAAGAGGTGACCACATCCAAGGGACAAAGAAACATACAACCATGCTTCACTTTTTAAACCCATACCCTCACTTTCTCACAAGTCAAAGCAAGTCATGGTACAAAGAAAAGAAAGCTATCATAATCAAACCATTATGCAATAAAACCCCTCCACTAAAGTTATTTGCACAATTGCAAATAACCCCCTCCATCGGAAAAGTCCGGCCGGGAAAGAACAAATGAAAACCGGCCGGAACGGAAAGCAAACTGGCAACTCCAGAAAACTGGTCCCGTAATAAATTACAGGAAAACCCCATACTGTGCATACACACCCGCATCTGTATTCCGTCCGGATACAAATGCAATGAGACAAAATCTACACTGTACTAAACTAGGACCGGCTTAAACCAAAGCCGGCTAGTAATATCCGTTCGATCCTGATCCGTGCAATACCGCACGTATCTGATCGAACCCTGCCATATACCTATACGGCTACTAGTACAAACCGTCCGATCCTGATCCGTGCAATACCGCACGTATCTGATCGGACCCTGCCATATCTCCATACGGCCTCTACAGCGTTTCGCCCGAAACTTGAGTAACTGAAAGTGTGGTGGACTCTAAAGACTCGTCAATACTATGGCTGTGGATTTAACCACTAGCACGTCAGAGGTATAAGCCAATACGTGACGGGCCACCAGCTATTGACTAAAAGGGACGTCGATGAGGAAGCTCACCCCGACACCCAACTGAGCCTGTCAGTGACAATATCCGTGCAGTCCGGTCCGTTCGTCTATGAGTATCGCATGGCGGGCCTAGGGGGTTGGTAAAAGTCAGACCCCCAAAAGCGGTACAAGTCGTGTCGGAGTGTAGCCCAGAACACCCTGAGATACTACTGGAATACCTACCAGTAAATCTCCTGCCTTGGCCAAGGTCTTCGTGTAATGGCTCTCCTAGACACAGCGCGACCTCACCCCCAATACCGGGAGAGACGAAACCCCCGAAGATCCGCTCACTGCCTCCATGTGGCTCGGGACTGTACCCAACTAAAACCTGTTTGCACGACTCCTTTGAGCCGTGGTAGGGTAGTAATCAAAGTACAGTGGGAACTCACACGAGACAAATGACGATCCCCAGGTCGATGAACTAACCTGCACACATGTCACCAGGGAACTGCCATCTGACGTCTGGTATATGACCAACTAGCATGTTCCCGGCGAGTCCTGTCCGGTGTACTCATAACCCAATGAGCACCTGTATACATCTTAGGTGAACCAACTGACACCAGTGGCTTGTGAGACCGGCCACCGCCCCTCGTCGGGGTCTCGACTGTATACACTAGTCTACTCTGGAGAATCGATGCCCTGTCTCGAAACTCCTACGACTAGGGACCTTTTAAGGATATGCTAATAGACTCCAGCTCTCACTTATATGATCGCCCTCATACTGCTGGCAGTCAAGCAAGAATCGTAGGGGCTCTATCAACGTGCAATAGCGACATGTCAGGTCACCTAAAGCAGTACACGATGATAAAGGTAAACCAGATAGCATACTATCATCTCGAGTAAGACTGTCCTACCGGGATAGGTCCTCCCTCAATCATTGCAATCACGTGCCTGTGATCCAATAATTGACTCTGAGGGCACTATCTCCAACAATCTCCCACTTGCACTCAAGGCTAATTATTGCGATGTCGCATACTCACAGCCCATGTGATACCGAACACCCAACTCCTCTACTAGTCAGTCTCACAAATCCCGTTTGTGAAACTATTGCGGTCGAGGAACAGCCTCAGTGAGTGGATCCGCCTAGAAGTTTCTTTCTATGTCTCTCTATATCTCAAGTTCGCGGAGAAAGCCATCTCCCGAAATGAGCAATACCTGCCTTAGAATGTCTGGATGTCTGATGGGACGTAGCTCATAAATGAACTCCAAATCCAAACCTCTTAGACTGTATCGTCAACTGAACTTAATCAGTATCCTGCGCCATGCCTCCCTCAGTATTGCCTTGGAACACCTGTCCAAAATACTGCCCCTCGTCAGAGGGAAAACTATAACTCTGACAACCTCCTTGTCGTCCAGGTCACCTTGGAAGCCTGGAATGATAACCGTCTCCTAAAAGAGGCAGCCGTTATCATATCCCTAGAACAGCCACTTATGTTCTAAAACTGCTTCCTACCGTTTCTCCAGGATTGGATTAATGTCAACTTATTGCATCTAGTGCAAGAACAACATCTGGTGTGGTACTTGACATCTCACGATTGACTCAATTGCCTGAGCAAGTGATCTGCCAATCATGCACGTCCCTCTCCCCTTTAGTCTGTAAGACACCTTTGGAGAGGGTGACTCCATTACCTGCAGGTATACTACCGTGCCAGGAGTCGTCCATTCTAAATACTCTTAGAATGCTGTCAAGGTACCCAGATTAGGAAACCACCCAAATCTAGATCTAAAACCATAGATCTAGTAACCAGTATGTCTGATATAATATCCAAGTCCTTTGTGGAGAAACCACTGTGTGACGACCAAAGTATAACCGATCGTAGTAAAGGAATATCACTTCCTACTACCTTCTCAACAGATCCATCCCCTATTCTGATGACGTCAAAACTATGACTGTCACATCAGAAACAGATGATCTATCTCCGCTACATCTGCTTTAGTCTATAAATAGACATAAGCCTGATGTCCACCAATGCTTCCGCTGCTCCCACTGACTACGACAACCCTCTGGCAGAGTCATATACACGTACACTTCTGAAGCGAGTTCAGAACGACGCTATACTCATCCTCCCGCCGGGTCTCGCAGCCTGGAACAACAGCAATGGTAATTTTGGGTAAACAAGAACTTCCCTGCCACCGTCCTTGAGGCTACCGAAGTACCTCTCGGGTGCCTGAAGTTACCCACCTTATCTGCGGAGTGGCCAATGGAATGTCAATTCAGATTGAATCTTTAGGTTCCTTATCAAATCTTCAGTAATCGTTCGCGGTTCTGGAATCACTTCCAGTTCTACCATACTCCCACTGCTGTTTTTGAAAAAATCCATTTTTAATAAAACTGTGGCGAGTCTAGAACAATATTGCTATTGTTCATCCAGGTGGTAGAAAGTCAACCCGCGTCATAGCCTGGGTCAACCCACAAACAGCCATTACAGAAACGTGCCTTGAGTTGTCCAGTGTCTGGTTTTAAGCATAAGCCGGACAACTCCCCGTACCTTAACAACGTTAAGATATGAACTGTTCTACATCCAATATAGAACCAGAGGCACTGATTTAATTGAACCAGATTCAAATCATGCAGCTGTCTCCAGTGCATGTCAACTAAATGGAAAAAGGCCGATCAGCGTTACTCAACTTAGGAATGCTTCCAATTATGAGTAACCCGAAAGAGAAGCAAGTTCTCTTTATCATTACTATTAACTGAATACCACACACAAGTATCTACATCTTCGATCACTTTGAAGAATCCCGATACTTGCTATACCTGGTTCTCTACTCTATTCAAATACCTATAACTCCTCAAAACTTAGACCCTGTGTTTCTACGAAACACATGTCTAAGAACTAGAGAAGTCAAAAGTAAACAGAATACAGTACGAGGACCAACCCCTCTGTCCTGATGGACACTGGACAACATACAATACTCTGTATAAGTCCCTTGAGTCTAGTGACTCATTCACTGTGTGTCGTAGGTTGAAAACTGTACTTTTGGTTAAGAAGAATTACACCGCTGTTTAATGCTCCTTACCTAACCATCCACTGATATAGGTAAATGTCATCGACATAATATCAAAAGGTATATCTCACTCTATGAAAATAGACGTACAGATATATCAATTTGAAATTGGTGCATAACCGCGGATATTCAAAACCAAATAATTGCTAACTTGCAAACAACCCAGGTGACTTCCTCAAAAATGAGGATGATCACCCAATTCCCAATAACTCACTCCCACTCATCATCTGTAAAACCATACAGATGTGAGAATCATACCTGGTAAATACATACCCTGGAGTAAGTGTCTAATCGGGAAATCAGTTTTCCATTAACAGTACGCAGTGAGACTGAAACATTGAAATGTTTCGATGGGGTATCCTGGTATTCCTAGTAATGCCTCTTCCATTATCCAGATCACAACTATAACCGTATAATTCTTTGCCACCTTTCCAAATCCCTTTATATGTCTTTAGTCATTACCTTCTGTACACCCCTTTAGGCCAAATGGTTTTCTTCCATCCCTACCGTTCGGCACCAGCCTATGGTTTGGAAGAAGACTATCCAAAAAGCATAAAGGGTGTACTGTCCTAATCCTAGGAGCACTCGCAACGCGAGAGAGGGTGAAGATAAAAGACACCTGAATGTACTTTATTCCTATTTCTCCTGAACCAGGATCCTTCCCCGAACTGGAACGAGTTCCTTTCGAGTTCGTATATAACCATACGATGGAGTATCCAAATAAACTGTGGATCTTCGTAGTGATACGGAGTGTCCTGGAGAAATACAAAGGTGATTTAGGATTGGCGAAGAAATACTTGGTTTGGTCGTGAATATCAGTCGCAATTTACTTTGCCCTCTTACTAATCCCTTTCTTTGTCTGAACTTAATACCTTCTGTACACCGTTTAGGCTAACTGGTTTTCTTCATTCCCTACCGGTCGGCACCAGCCTATGGTTTGGAAGAAGACTATCCAATTTGCGTAATAGGTGTACTACTCCTAAACCAAGGAGTACTCGCAACCTGAGAGAGGGTGAAAAGAAAAGACAACTGAATAATCCTATCCGTTTTCTCCAGAACCGGAAACCATCCTCGAATTCCTTCGAGTTCGTATCTAACCATACGATGGTTTTGTCCAATGGAAGTGGACGTTCGCAGTAATACGGGGTGTCCTGGAGAAAAGGGTAAAAGTAGGAGTGGCAATGAGGTCTGCAACTCTGACAATCCAAAAGCTGGTGTTAAGAAGGTTCGGTCAACTTGGTCACTGAGTCAAAATCTTAGGGTCGGGTCAATGGTCGCTGCCAAAGAGAGAGAGAGAAAAGAAACACTCAGCGTGCACTCTAACCTAGATCAGAATGGTTACCAATTTATCCAATCTGGAAACCTCCCACTGTACCTCAAATTCTCCTCCAAACCTGAAAGAAGAATTAGTCGGGAACACCCGAGGAGTAAACTAACTCATCAGTGGGAATCGGGATCCAACTCTCATCGCATGATAACGTGACGGAATCCGCTCACGGTATCACACTCCAGAAGGTATGCGCATATCTGGCAAGTTTCAGTACTTTTGAAACTCCCGATGTGATTTCTGCCCCATGCTCTTATGACCTTGACTTTGGCCAACATATCATAAGTCACATGTCAAGTTCTACCCGTCATTCTCCAGGTTAATTTGAATCCACCCGTACATACCCTTGACTTTGGCCAAAATGGCAGTACGACTGTCCCAAACCAACGCATCTATCTATGCTGCATATGAATACCCCAATAGCTACCAATCACTGTGCCTTGACTTTGGCCAACATACACAGCTTGAATACTATTGACCACCCATATGAAACGACGGAGGGCTACGAATGGTTTCTGGCGAAAACCTTTAACGTAAAGAACTTGATATCGTCGAAGGAACGGATAGCTTTTTAAAAATATAGTGACGAAAACCGTTGCTAAAGAGGTCACTCCCGGTGAAGGGATCTCGGCTCTTTCCCCGTAGAATGGGGTGCAGGATATTCCAACTGAATACCACGGTGCAAAGCAAAAGTAATCGGCTATAGTGAAGTTAATGCCCTGACGCAAACTTCTGTCCAAGGGGTCACTCCCGGTGAGGGGATCTCGGCCCTTGCCTCGTCGACTGAGGAGCAGGATATTCCAAATGAATACCACGATGCAAAACAAAAGTGAACGTCCTTGCAATAACAGCTTTTTGAAAAGTGTTCCAACAACATCAGAATAGGTTTGTTTTTAACTTGCATTGATCCGAATCAATGCAGTCCCATCAATTGATCACACCACAAAGAACGAAAATATACTGACGTACGTATATGCCATCCGCATTCGCCACTGGGTCCCGTCATCACCCGTTAGGTTAGCTTACTAACGGCAGAGCGGGGACTGGACTAGCGCGGATGAAAAGCATATACAACATCTACTAATATATATATACCAATATATTATATTCGCTCAAGGCGTGAATAAAATGCAACATCACAGAAATGTACAGCATCACAGAACAATACAGATATCTGGGATCCCCGGGTTTCACAGAGCCACTACTGAAACCCGACGTTCCCCTGGTCGTGTGGATAGCCTGTGCAATGAAATCCTAGACCCCTACGGGCGCGGCAAGTCACCCGCCAAAACCTGAAGCGAGGCAGTCCCCTTCAGCTCCGTGAATGGACCACCCAGCACTCCACGGAATCCGGCAACTTGGGCACCCCTCCTGGGTCAACCTGTACCCCCTACGAGTGCGGCGAATAGCCCGCCAATCCTAGAGTGAAGCCCCCTCCGTCCCAATGCCATGAGATGCGGGCTTGTTGCCCTCCAGGACCCGGCTATCCGTGCACCCCACCGCGGGGTAATCCTAGTACATAATGTAAAATATACATACACCGGGTACATCGACCGCAACCAGGTCGTGCCCCAAAAGAATAATACAAACAGGCAGTGACGGCAGTCCACATGTCGGACGCTCGCCCCGCAATATCAAATGTACATAATACAACCACACAATACTAGCATTGCATCCAGGCTATCCCCACGACCGATCCGCAACATCACAGCATAAACATAGAACATCAACGTGAAAGTCACGTTCGCAAATCCGTCTAACCGGGCTATAGCAGTTAGACCGGATTTACCGATCGAGTGACATTCACGGTCGCAGATATAATGTAAATACTGTGAAAAATGTGTTTTAAAATATTCCGATTGATCAAACAATTAACAACTGGGCCCCAAAGAAAACTGTAGCACACACAGAAATAATTGGCCCAACTTTAATATCCCAAAAGCCCTATTTTCAGCCCAGAAACACACTGGAAAAATTTGGGGGGGTGAACAGTAAATTCCGCGGCGGAAGCGCCGCACGAGGTGGGGTTTCGCGGCGCTTGCGCGGCGGAATAGTGAGATCATTTTGCCAAATTTTTTCAGTATGCTTCTATTTCCCTGCACATCACTCTAAGACAACCAGAAAAATTTTTTGACTCAAAAAAAATTCGACAGAAACTGATGTGCATGAAATACGTGTTTTCGGGATTTTGTTCGATCGGAAACGTAAAACACATTACACAAAGCTAGACGAAGTTAATGGCGAGGCTCTGATACCACTGTAAGTGCACGGCGGCGCCCCGGCCGTCAATCCGACGCCGGAATGCGGAAGCGGTGAATAACTTAAAATTTTTGCGGACTTTGCAAACCGGCACCACCGCGCACAAAACCCCGGATCGTAACCATTAACAAGTCTAAGCTAACTAGAATACGGGTTAGAGATATACCGACGATCCAAGTCCTCCGGTCTTCATCTCCACTCCGATCTCCTCGCGGGATCTCCGGTCGTCGCCTCTTTGCCGGAAGGGCACCACGTCGCCTGCATCTTTTACGGGCTCCCGCCTCTATACCGAGGCAACTCGGGCATGAAGCCGGCAACTCGACATGCCCAAGATGTGCTGTAGGAAGTGTAGTGCTTTGTCTCTTTGGGGTTTGTTGCAAACAAGATGAACTCTCTCTCATTCTTTTCTTTCTCTCAAGTGTTCTTTCTTTTCACTCATATCTTTTTCAACCATTTTTCATCAAGAGAGAAGAAGGGTGGAGGAAAAGATATATAGCATGAAGGGAGGTGATGGTAGGAGATGAAAGAGGTGACCACATCCAAGGGACAAAGAAACATACAACCATGCTTCACTTTTTAAACCCATACCCTCACTTTCTCACAAGTCAAAGCAAGTCATGGTACAAAGAAAAGAAAGCTATCATAATCAAACCATTATGCAATAAAACCCCTCCACTAAAGTTATTTGCACAATTGCAAATAACCCCCTCCATCGGAAAAGTCCGGCCGGGAAAGAACAAATGAAAACCGGCCGGAACGGAAAGCAAACTGGCAACTCCAGAAAACTGGTCCCGTAATAAATTACAGGAAAACCCCATACTGTGCATACACACCCGCATCTGTATTCCGTCCGGATACAAATGCAATGAGACAAAATCTACACTGTACTAAACTAGGACCGGCTTAAACCAAAGCCGGCTAGTAATATCCGTTCGATCCTGATCCGTGCAATACCGCACGTATCTGATCGAACCCTGCCATATACCTATACGGCTACTAGTACAAACCGTCCGATCCTGATCCGTGCAATACCGCACGTATCTGATCGGACCCTGCCATATCTCCATACGGCCTCTACAGCGTTTCGCCCGAAACTTGAGTAACTGAAAGTGTGGTGGACTCTAAAGACTCGTCAATACTATGGCTGTGGATTTAACCACTAGCACGTCAGAGGTATAAGCCAATACGTGACGGGCCACCAGCTATTGACTAAAAGGGACGTCGATGAGGAAGCTCACCCCGACACCCAACTGAGCCTGTCAGTGACAATATCCGTGCAGTCCGGTCCGTTCGTCTATGAGTATCGCATGGCGGGCCTAGGGGGTTGGTAAAAGTCAGACCCCCAAAAGCGGTACAAGTCGTGTCGGAGTGTAGCCCAGAACACCCTGAGATACTACTGGAATACCTACCAGTAAATCTCCTGCCTTGGCCAAGGTCTTCGTGTAATGGCTCTCCTAGACACAGCGCGACCTCACCCCCAATACCGGGAGAGACGAAACCCCCGAAGATCCGCTCACTGCCTCCATGTGGCTCGGGACTGTACCCAACTAAAACCTGTTTGCACGACTCCTTTGAGCCGTGGTAGGGTAGTAATCAAAGTACAGTGGGAACTCACACGAGACAAATGACGATCCCCAGGTCGATGAACTAACCTGCACACATGTCACCAGGGAACTGCCATCTGACGTCTGGTATATGACCAACTAGCATGTTCCCGGCGAGTCCTGTCCGGTGTACTCATAACCCAATGAGCACCTGTATACATCTTAGGTGAACCAACTGACACCAGTGGCTTGTGAGACCGGCCACCGCCCCTCGTCGGGGTCTCGACTGTATACACTAGTCTACTCTGGAGAATCGATGCCCTGTCTCGAAACTCCTACGACTAGGGACCTTTTAAGGATGTGCTAATAGACTCCAGCTCTCACTTATATGATCGCCCTCATACTGCTGGCAGTCAAGCAAGAATCGTAGGGGCTCTATCAACGTGCAATAGCGACATGTCAGGTCACCTAAAGCAGTACACGATGATAAAGGTAAACCAGATAGCATACTATCATCTCGAGTAAGACTGTCCTACCGGGATAGGTCCTCCCTCAATCATTGCAATCACGTGCCTGTGATCCAATAATTGACTCTGAGGGCACTATCTCCAACAATAGCCGGGTTATCGGATCAAGTGTTGATTCGATAAGTTGTTACTGTTGATATTAGTCGGTTATATGCGATATGACCGGATCATTAAATCAACTGTTGATTTAATTATTTAATGTATAATTATATATTTGATATATTACTTTGCATTAACCAGTATTGGTTCACTTTATATGGATTTTCTCACTTGGATGTGCACATTGTATATGTGATATATTTTTTGTGCACAAGTTTGTATCATGTTTGATGATGCATGCTAACTTGGGTTTGTGTAAAGATTAAACCATGGTTGTGTAATGGTTAGGGTTTTCATTTTCTTATTCATTTATTTATTTATTTATTCTTTATGGAAAATGAAAAGCATAAAGAGAAAAATGGTTGCTAACTTTGTTTGTATTATGAAGCTTCATGAAGCTTTGATTTAGTGACCATTTTGTCTCATGCTTAACCCTAACCTTTCCACTTAACCCTAGTCTATTCTCTACACTTGACCATGGTTACAATATGATAAGTATTCTTTTTATTTTCTTTTTGGAAAATACTTATCATAATATTATTCATCTTCTTCTTCTTCTTCACTTGAAGAAAGCATGCCTCCATTAATGGCAACTTGATGAAATGAGTGAGAAATCCAATTCTAAAGTGAACCCACCTCCTATTTCTTCATCCTCTACCTCTTGCCAAGTAGTAGAGTGTGTTTTCTTCACAAGTTTCATGACTTGGTGAAGTGGGAGCTTGATCTTGTGATGCCTCGACGTAGATCATCTTCGGCAAGAAGCCGATGACCTTGCCCGCCCATTTCTCCGATGAAGCCGACGCTAGAGCCCGGGATCTCATTTGGACAGCGAAGAGGACTTCATCACGGAGCCGTGGAGGTGGAGGACCGGATCTACAAAGGTTGTATTTCCGTACTCTTAGTTAAAGTAGTTAACTAGTTGCTTTGTCGCCTAAAATTCTAGCCAACGAACCGTATTAGGATTTCTCGGCACCCGTAAGATTTGAAATCGGCATGGTTGATGCCTTGTGAGACCTCTTAGGAGTGCCTAGGAACCTTTCAACTGGTAAGTGTTGCCGGTAGTTTCTCGACCCGTTATGAGCCTCACATCAGCATGACTTATCGTTTATTGGGGTCTGACGTTTACCACTCCTAGACTTGATATGCGACATATCAGACGAGGAGACCGGACTGTACGGCAAGTGTTACCGTCAGGCTTTTGCAGGAGTTGGAGCGGACTTGCTTGCTGATCTTCTGATCGCTCAATACCCGGGTAGCCGTTACGTCCAACTAGTACCGCTGATGGCTTGCGGGTGCTTGATGTGATCATCACCTACTGCCGGCATATTGACGAGTCTTTAGAGTCCTACACAGAGGTTTTACTGGCTCAGGAAAAACGAAATAGGAGCACGTATGCGATATGTGCTGGACCGAGAATGATGCGTGTATGTGATACCGTATTCTATTCTCGTGACTTTTGTATCGGCCGGTTATATGTGATATAGCCGGGTTTTCAAATCAAGTGTTGATTCGATAAGTCGATACATTGAATGTTAGTCGGTTATATGTGATATAGCCGGATTATTAAATCAAGTGTTGATTTAATAATTTAGTGTATAATTGTATATTTAATATACTAATTTACATTAACTAACATTTGCTCACTTAAGCATTTTTTTCCTCACATGTGCACATTTATTATATATATATGATATATATTAAATTATGCATAGTTTTGTATCATGGTTCTTGATACATCTTTCATGGGTGTGTAAGACATACACCATTCTAATTGTGATAGTGGTGTTTTATTATTTAAGGTAATTACAAAATAAGTGGAGGTTTTGTCACATGCATGAAGCTTGTATTAGCTAGGGTTTGCTTTGACAAAGTCCACTCACTTTGTTTTTATCTTAGATATTTAGTAACCTAACCATCACACTTAGCCATGGTTATGGCTCTACATGAGTTAGTATATGATACCCACTCACCCATGGTTAGCTCACTCACTTGATCATTATCATCATCTCATTATTTGTTCATCTTCTTCCATGAGCTCAAAAGCTCTCTAGGTTTTGATTAAGTGAGAAAGAAAAGTGAGAAAACAAATTCTAAAGTGAGCCCACTTCCTATTTCTCCATCCTCTACTAGAATAGCACTTTAGTATAGGGTGTTTGCTTCACTAATTCTTTAGTTAGTGAAGTAGTAGCTTGAGTTGGCATCCCCTCGACTTAGATCATCTTCGGCCTCGAAGCAAGCAAGGTCGCTCCTTTCGCCTCGTGAAGCCATGCATGGGTCCGGGAGAACTGTTAGTTATATGTATTCCCTAGAGGCCATTACTGTACATGAGATGTATATAGTAGTGGATGCTGGGACATATGTAGGTAGGACTTTCTTGCTCAATATGATAGTACGCTATCTGGTTGCTCTTTATCTTAACATGTATACTTGCTGTCTCTCTATTACATGTTGATAAAGCCTTTAGGATGTGTACTCGACTTCCAGGACTATGATGTAGATCATACTAGTGGGGCCTGGGTAGTCAATGAGTACATCCTTCAATGTTCCTAGTCGTGGGAATATCGAGACGGGGCATTGATATTCCAGAGTAGACTAGCGTATATCTTCTCGACCCATGTGATGGGCGATGGATGATCCCATATCCATTGGTGTTTGACATCACAGATGGTATGCGGGTGCTCAGTAGTGACTGGGTACACTGAACGGACTCGCCGAGAACTCCCAGATGGTATTATACCTTACGTCAGATGGCAGTTCTCTGGGGACACTGGTACAACTTAGTCTGTTGACCCGAGATCGTCATAGAGTCTTGTGTGTCTCGCACTGTGCTTTGATTTCCACCCTACCACGGCTCTACTGAGTCGTGTAAACAGGTGGTTTTTGGGTACAGTCCCGATTCACATGGAGGTAATGAGCGATAGGAGGGGATTCGTCTCTCCCGGTATTGGGGGTTGATGTTGCGCTATGCTCGACTGGCCATAACTGGAAATCCCTGGCCAGGGTTGCACTGATTTACTGGTAAGTGTTATCAGTAGTTTCATGCTTGTTATGGACCTTACATCGGCATGACTTATCAAGCTACTGGGGTCTGACGTTTGCCATCCCTAGGCGAGATATGCGACATATCAGACGAACGGACCGGACTGTGCGGTAGTGTTACTGATTAGATTCACAGGAGTACTAGCGGGATTGCTTGTTGATCTTCTGATTGCTCAATACCCGAGTGGCCGTTACGTTTAGCAGACCGCTTGCGGCTTGTGGGTGTTTAATATGATCATCACCTACTACCGGTGTATTGACGAGTCTTTAGAGTCCTACACAGGGGTTTTCTGGCTCAAGCGAAACGGAGTAGGAGCACATATGTGATATGTGCGGGACCGAGATTAATACGATATGAGATACTGTATTCTATTCTCGCGATTCGTGACATTGATCGGTTGTATGCGATATAGCCGTGTTATCGAATCAATTGTTGATTCGATAAGTTGTTACACATGATATTAGTCGGTTAAAGCCGGGTTATTAAATCAAGAGTTGATTTAATAATTTAATGTATAATTATATATTTGATATATTACTTTACATTAACTAGTATTAGCTCACTTAAGATTTATTTTCTCACTAGATTGTGCACATTGTTTATATGTGATATATGCAAGTGTACATGTTTGTATCATGCTTGATGATACATACAAGTTGGGTGTATGGGACTTAAACCAAGTCAAGGTTAAATTAGGTTTACTAATTTCCTAACGAATAACAAAAGAGATGAGACTTTGGTCAAAGTTATCAAGCTTCATGAAGCTTGATAAACATTGACAAAGTCTACTCTTTTGTCATTCCTTAGGATATTAGTTAACCCAACCCTTAACCTCATACTTTGGTTAATTCTCTACATGAGTTAAGCATGAGGGCTTAAATCAACCATGGTGAAATAATTAAAAGGATAAGTTTTCATTTGGATAAATTATCCTTTCTTCTTCTTCTTCATCAAGCTCCATGAAAAGCTTGCTAGCTTTAATGGTGCCATGAGAAAAAGTGTGAGAAAATCAATTCTAAAGTGAGCCCACTTCCTACTTCTTCATCCTCTACCACTTGTTGGATATATGTATGCCCTAGAGGCCATTATGTGATAGTGGATGTATCTATACATGTATATATATTCAGTTTGCATTCTTGCTCGACATGATAGTATGCTATCTGGTTCTTCTTTATCTGACATGTTGATTTGATCATGCTTTTATTCATTCATACATGCTGATAAAGCCCTGAGGATATCGGCTTGACTACTCTGATTATGATGGAGATCATACTAGTGGGACATCTGTAGTCTATAAGCATATCCTGGAACGTCCCTAGTCGTAGGTATATCGAGACGGGGCATTGATATACCAGAGTAGACTAGCGTATATGATACTAGACCCATACGATGGGCGATGAATGTTCCCACATTCATCGATATTTGACATCAAGATCATATACGAGTGCTCAGTGGTGACTGGGTACACTGGACGGACTCACCGAGAACTCCTATATGGAATTATATCTATCGTCGGATAGCAGTTCTCAGGTGACACTGGTACAGGTTAGTCTGTAGACCCGAGATCGTCATGGAGTCTTGTGTGTCCTCCCACTGTACTTTGATTGCCACCCTACCACGGCTCTACTGAGTCGTGCAAACAGGTGGCCGTTGGGTACAGTCCTGAGACACACAAAGACGATGAGCGATAGGAGGGGTTTCGTCTCTCTCGGTATTGGGAGTTGATGCTGTGCTGTGCCCGACTGGTTATAACAGCAAGTCCCTGGCCAGGGCTGCTGAGATTTGCTGATAAGTGTTATCAGTAGTTTCTCGATCTGTTATAGACCATTCACTGGCACGACTTATTGAGTTATTGGGGTCGACGTGACCATCCCTAGGCTCGATATGCAGCATATCTGACGAAGAGACCGGACTGTACGGTAGTGTTGCCGGATGGCTCGACGGGAGTTGTAGCAGGTTCGCTTGTTGTCTTCTGATCGCTCAATACCCGGGTGGCCGTTACGTTTAGCTAACCGCTTGCGGCTTGAGGGTACCTGATATGATCATCACCCTCTGCCGGCGTATTGACGAGTCTTAGAGTCCCACAAAGGAGTTACCCAGTCCAGGCGAAACGTTGTGGTGCGTGTATGCGATATGCGCATGCACCCGATTAAAATGTGCGTATATGATACCGAACATTGATCGGGTGAACTGCTTTTGGTGGGGTCATATGAGATATGACCGGATTTATAAATCAAGTGTTGATTTATCATTTAACCATTAGTTTTCTCACTTAAAACCTTTTCTTGGATGATGGATGTGTGCATGCATGTGTGCTTTTCTTTCTTTCTTTCATGCTAGTTTCATGCACATGTGGATGTGCATACATGCATACATACATACACCCATCCATCATGGTTGTTAGCATATGGAAATGGTGGCAATATAAGACTCACACCATGGATTAAATAATGGATTATTATTTGATTTTGGATTTAAAAGAAAATGAAAAGGAAAGGATAATCATTCTTGTTTCTACATTCTTCCTTTGACCTAACCATGCTCAACTACCACTAACCTATGGTTATCCTTCTCTTTATCATTCAAAACTCAAGTTAAATAATGTCTCCATCACTTTAACCATGGTTCATAGCATGAAGGAATAAAATATATATTGATATATTTCTTTTTCTTCACTAGAGTTATCTTTTTACCTCTTGTTAAAAAATTGCCACCATCTTCTTCCTCTTTCTCTTTTGCTCTCTAGTCTTTTCTAGTGAGCAAATACCACATAAAGAAAGGTTTTTGAAGTGAGAAACTTAACCACAACTTCATTCTACACAAGCTTAGCCGTTTTGTTTAGAGTGTTCTCTTCGGTTTTACGAAGTTGCGAGCTTGGACGGAGATCTCCGTGGTGGATCGTCATGGACACAAGAGGACTTCAAGAGGACCTCCGTACAACACCCTAGAGACCAAGGAGTCCAGCGAAAGGGAGCTACAAAGGTTGTAGTCTCGAAACCCTAGATTAGTTCGCTTTATATTTCGAAACCCTAATTTTCTAGGATCGATTCCTTTGCATGTTCGTTTAGCACCATAAAAATTTAAACTTTGGGTCATGTGATGCTTCAAAACTCTTCATAGGGTGCTAGACAAACCTTACACCACTTGCCATGTAGTAGAGTGTGTTCTCTTCACAAAGTTCATGACCTAGTGAAGGAATAGCTTGAGTTAGTGTCTCCCCGACGTAGATCATCTTCGGCCTCGAAGTCATTGAAGCAAGCACGTTCGTTCTTCTTGTGAAGCTTCTCTAGAGTCCGGAGTTCACGATCGCAGCGATGGGGACATCTACACGGAGCTAATGAAGTGAAGGACCGGATCTACAAAGGTTGTAATCCCTTACACATATGGTTAAATTTATTTGCTTGCTATTAGTTTCGCCTTATTTCTAGTAAACGATCTTGCATAGGGTTGTTCGGCACATAAAAACTTTGATTTTGGCATGGTTGATGCCTTGTAGAACCTTGTTAGTGTGCCTAGGAACCCTACAGTGGTATCAGAGCCAAGCTAGAGCTTTATGCGAAGTCTAGGCGAAGTTTAATGTCCGACAGAACCCGTAAACCCTGACGAATACCCTTCTCTGGACAATTTTCAAAACTGTGATTTTTTATGAATTAAAAATGCTCAGAAAATTAAGCAGGAAAAACTAAGAATTACTGTGAAGTACGACCCACTGATTTGTCTATATGACAGCGGAACCGCGGCCAAAACAAGGGTTTGGCGGCGGTTCCGCGGCCCAAATTATGACTTAGTCCCTCATACTTCATATATTTATTCTTAGGTCCTTTCTTGTCAATTTTTTCTAGGAATTTTTTAATTCCACTCAAGTGTTGAGTTTTCTTAGGGTTGTATTGGGGACTTGTTGATTCGATCGGATAATTTAACTTTGTTTAGTTTGTCCGGGTAATTTTTAGATCGTGTTAAAAAGTTCGACCGGATATCAATAACTCACTTTTTCCCGACCCGGAAAATTTCCAAGTGTTGGATTTTTCCGTAGTTTAAGAACGTTCTAAATCGTGCAAGTTACGCGATAGACCTTCTAGAAGACAACAAACCTTAACTCGATTATGTGACTGTCTTGAACTGCCTTTTGAACCTTAGGGTTTGGGGCGGTACGGTGTGCCACATGTGAGGCGTTGGCTTGACCCTTCTATGGCCGGACCGTTGGTACTGTGGTATGAAATGGATGTTTTTAAACTCTCCTCAAGTGTTGAGCTATTTGGGAAAACTTGGGTGTTTGATTATTCGATCGGAAAGTTTAATATTGTCTATTTATCTGGAATGTGATACAATATTTGGAATCCACAAATTGTTATGAGATAACTGATTTGAATATTATAAATATAGCACTTCAGTCTCAAATGATTGGTTGCCACGGGATTTTGATGCGATCAAAAGTCCGTCACAATCACGTAGCGTACGCGGATACTCGCCGGTAAACTTAATAGACAGCCACACCCCATAGCCCCGACAAAGTGACTGTAGGAGAACCCCGTCGCTAAAAGCATCCGTTCGGGTGCTCGCGGCAGCAGTGTTCCGCCTTAGTGCACTTCGTCGACGACATCCGAGGGTGCGGCCGTCTACTAAAGTTTGCGACGAGCATTCGATCAGGATGTCGGGAATCTTGTTGAATTGCACGACTTGATATTGAAAAGAGTTTTCGATGATGAGACTAAAATGCGGGGTTTATAATTGTTAGGCATGCGATGTCTAAGGAATTCATTTGGTTAAGCATGCGATGTCTGAGGAAGTTGCGGATTCCAACTGTTGTAGTTTTACACTTTCTTTTCTGCGACCGTAAGTGTAATATGTGGAGTATCGCCGGTTTCGTTGCTATACATCAACGACAATTGGGATACGCATATTTACTTACGTTGATGACATGTGATGTTATATGTTGCTGGATATGTTATATTGGATCGTCGTGTTTGAATAGCCGCGGTTTTTTTTATGTGAGATGAGAGTTTTTCTTTTTCATTCATGTAAAATTCATTGTATGTAATATTCTTTTATTGGGGCACTTCCGGGCTGAGGATGATGTCACCATTGTATATTATTTACTTTTCCGCATTAGGATAGACCCAAGGAGGGGAGCACAAGTAACCGGGTTCTAGGGTCTAAAGGGAGACCATCTCGAGGAGTCGAGTCCGGGTCTCCTAACTCTAGAATTGGTAGGGATGCTTGCCGCTCTCGTAGGGGTCTAGGGGTGTGGGATTGGCTATTCATCACGACCGTGGAATCCGTGTTTTATAGGGGCTCAAAATAAAACACGGACGTCCTAATATATCCAATATTTCATATGATGTTTTCTGCTGCGTTATCTGTGATGTGATCATGTGATTTGTTTAGATAGATATTGTATATAGTATATATGATATATTATATAGACATTGCTTATGTTTTACACCCGTGCTAGCCCTGCCCCGCTCTGCCGTTAGTTACCTAACCTAACGGTGCAGACGGGACATCGAGGTGAATGCGGATGGCATAAGTGTACGTTGTATTTATCTGTGATGTTTAGGTGGACTTAAATGATGGGACATTCATTAATGAGATTAATGAAAGAAAATAAACCTAAAAGATGTTGTGGAATCGAATTTCAAAAATCAGGTAGCTCTAGTTGTTGCTTTGCATAGCGGTGTTCCTTGTAGAACATCCAGCACCTTATTCGATAAGGAAAGAGCCGAGATCTCTTCACCGGGAGTGACCTCTTTAGCAATAACTAGCAGATGCTACAACCTTCGGTTTTTCTTTTGATTGTTTTTCTAGTTCTTGCTTTGCATAGTGGTATTGTGTATATCCTACACCTCATTCGACGAGGAAAGAGCCGAGATCACTTCACCGGGAGTGACCTCCTTAGCGAAACTAGTAAAAGCCTCAAAAACACTCCATTTAAAAACCATTTGATTCCGTAACGAGATCAAGTTCAAAGCGTTAAAGGTTTTCTTAAAAACCATACGCAACCCTCCGTCATTTTAGGAAGTAGAGTACTTAGTATTCGTGCTGTGTTTGTTGACCATAGTCAAGGCACAGTGTACGGTAGCTAAGTGATGTCTTCCTACACCGCATATGATGCGATTAGTTAGGACAGTCGTGTGACTTTGTTGACCTTAGTTAAGTGTCATGTGGGTAGGTCTAATTAATCACGAAATGACGGGTAGAGCTTGACTAGTGCTTATGATTTGTTGACCATAGTTAAGGTCATAAGTGCTAGGGGTAAAAACCATTATCGGGAGTTTCAAGTGTTGAAATTTGCATTGAGATTGCATACCTTCTATATGATAGTTGGATCCCGATACCCACTGCGAGTAATTGTTACTCCTGGGAGAGTTTTGCACTTTACAATTAGCCGATCAAGTAGGTGTCTAGAAAGGTTTCAACGGGGTTACGCCCCTGGGAAAACGAGGTTTATTTTAATTAGGTCCGTGCGAAAGCACGAGGAACCTCCCTCAAAGTACCGGCACTGGCCTGGCTGAAAGATTGGCGAACTTGTAGAGTGTAATTAATCCCGGCTAGTCTTTCCTTTTAGGGTTTGAAGGAGGATTTGATAAAAACAGTGGGAGCCATCCTGATTAGATAAAATATATAACCAATCTAATCTTGAAAGAGCGCACGCAGAGTGTTTTCTTCTCTCTCTCTCTCCAGGTAGCGACCATGTCACGCCTTAATCAAGATAATAATATGGATGTATTGACCGAAACCGCTTGTTATACTGAGCTGGGGAACGTTGGTCCCGCTCCAACTTATAATTGTTATAAGATAGAGCAGGAATTAGGGGAATACCAGGATTCCCATGCCGCCCAAACGAAGAAAGTGCATGATAATGCATCTTCTTCGGGTGTGTTCATTACAAAGAACTGTTTCTCAGTATCCTCTACGTCCTGGGTATTAAATACCGGATCAGGATCCCGCATATGTAATCTGTTACAAAGGCTACAAAAAGGTAGAGAACTGAGAACGGGTGATAAGTTTCATGAGACAGAAAACGGTGCAAGTGTTGCAGCCAAGTCTGTTGGTCACTATCACCCTGTATTACTAGAATACATTGATTCTGAACGAATGTTATTAGATACCGAACCTGATATACAACATCATATCAGTCTCTTTACTAGTAAAGAAAGAATATAATTTTGCATTGTTGGATAATGTTTTGAACATTTCCTATATCAAGAGTTGATCGGTTCAGGCACGTTATCTAAAAGCATTGGCGTTCTAAATCAAACTACAGTTCTTAGTATACAGAACACACACGAGAGGAAGAGTTCAGAAATGAACGAATTCTTCTTGAGGCATTGTAGACTAGGTCATATCAATGCGACCCGACTAGCTAAGTTACATTTAGATGCATATTTAAATCAGTTTAAATTTACATATTATGAAACTTGCCAGTCATGTCACAAAGATAAGATGACCATATCTCCGTTTACTGGAAACAGAGAAAGAGTTAGTGAACTCTTAGGACTGATACATAGTGATATGTGAAGGTCCCCAGTCTACATATGCCAGGACCGGTTCTTTGTACTTCATTACATTCACTGATGATCTCTCTAGATTCAGACATATGTTCCTGTTGAAACACAAGTCTGAAACTTTTAAGATAATCACCGAATATAAGTCAGAAGTAGAGAACCAAAAACGGGTATAAGTATTATGTCCTTTGATGTGAACAGGGAGGAGAATACTTGAGCACGGGATTCCTGGACTATTCTAAAGAAGAATGAGATTCTCTCTCAGCATTACTCCTCCGTATACACCATATCACGTCGGTGTATCGGGGCGGAGCAATCACACCCTATATGATATGGTGCGCTCTATGATGAGTACTGCTGAATTACCTATTTCCTTTTGGGGGTTATGCACTCAAGAAGCTGCATACCTATTGAATTAGGTTCGAATCAGATCACTGCCAACCACTGCATAAAAGATATGGTATGGGAAGAGTCCATCTCTTAAGCAAGTTAAGATTTGGGTTGTCCGGCCTATGTCAAAAGCAAAATCCGGACAAGCTCGAGGCAAGGTCAGTTCTGTAGAACTGGAAGGATTTCCAGCTATACAAACTACAGCTGATGATTTGATAGAACCAAAGGATTCAATAGTCTCCGACGAACCTCAGCCTCTCCGCCGATCTAGTAGGGTTCCTCATCCACCTGAGAGATACTTCGGTTTCTCGATGACAGTGGGAGCGAGGATTGCATCATGAGATGATGACCCAACTAGTTCCGAGAAGGCCATCAAGAGTGGGGACTCTGTAAGAATGGCTGGATGCTTAGCGATCTGAGATGGAATCCATGTACACCAACAAAGTATGGACTTTGGATGCTATATCTGAAGGGTTAAATTCCCATCAGGAGCAAGTAAATCTTGAGAAGATTACTTGGTGTAGATGGAAAAGTTGAGACTTTCAAAGCTAGACTTGTTAAAGGTTTTCGTCATCGACCAGGCATGGATAATGATGAAACCTTTTCCAGTGGCTGTGCTTAAGTCCATCCGGATCCTACTTGCCATTGCTGCATACCATGATAACGATATCTGGTGGTTAGGAGTCATGACTGCTTTTCTAAATATTGATTTAGAAGAGAGCGTCTATAAGTACACAGCCAGAGGGCTTCCTAGACAGTGGGAGCAGCGAAAACGTGTGCAAGTTGCTTTACAGAATAAAGCAGGCATCGCGGAGTTGGAACTTCTGTTTTGATGTGGTAGTCAAAGTGTTTGACTTCATCAAAATGGTAGATGAACCTTGTACATACAAAAAGGTAGTAGAGAGTAAGGTGTTCATCCTCGTATTGTACGTGGACAACATACTCTCGATAGGAAAAGAGTTTCCTATGCTACGCTCGGTCAATCTCCTCTTATCACATTGATTCTCCATATAGGATCAAAGTAATACCTCCTAAATCCTGGGTTTTGGATCTATGAGATAGATCTAATTGGATGTTAGGATTCTCACTAGTTGTAGTGAGATGGTGTCAATTGATCCTGGGGAGAATCAGGGTGATAAGGACGACTGAATGTCAGTCGCAGGCATTGTCTTTACCCTCAGTGGAGGGACGGTATGTTGGAAGAGTTCCAAGTGAGATACCGTGGCAAACTAAACGATAAAGGCTAGTGACATCGCTATCAAAGATACTACCAAAGAGGCAGTTTGGGTGTATATTAGTTCATGAGATGAACTAGGTTCCTACCATTGTGTGACAATGGAAGTGTGGCTTTGGCTCAGGAACCCCGGTCCCATCAGTGACCCAGACATATTCTGAGGCAGCATCACCTGATCAAGGAGATAGTTGATCTCCAGGGTGATCAAGGTTAGGAGAGTAGACTCAGAGGACAACACGGCGGATTCATTCACAAAGGCCTTTTCCCAGAGAGAGACTATTATGGGATGGTTGAGTATGAGATACTACAACCACTGCTACAAATGGCCCTAGTGCAAGTGGGAGATTGTTAGTTATATGTATGCCCTAGAGGCCATTACTGTATATGAGATGTATATAGTAGTGGATGCTGGGACATATATAGATAGGACTTTCTTGCTCGACATGATAGTACGCTATCTGGTTGCTCTTTATCTTAACATGTATACTTGCTGTCTCTCTATTACATGTTGATAAAGCCCATAGGATGTGTACTCGACTTCCAGGACTATGATGTAGATCATACTAGTGGGGCCTGGGTAGTCAATGAGTAAATCCTTCAATGTTCCTAGTCGTGGGAATATAGAGACGGGGCATCGATATTCCAGAGTAGACTAGCATATATCTTTTACTAATGATATGAATCGTCTAAGAATTCAACACAAATAGTAAGAATAAAAAATTATGCACGTATCCCCGGCAACGGCGCCATTTGATTTGTTACGAAAGAGTGTTTGTAGTTTAACCGCAATCAGAACGGTGTCGCGCCTAGCTAGACCGAGGTGAGTACGGGTCGTCCTCAGGGAAACATTGAATCTTTTACTCTTACATTAGACGTGTTGAAAAAGAGAGGAGGAATAAAGAATTTTGTGAAAAGTTTCTAGATCTACTTTAAGCAAGAGTGCAAATTTATAGTTCTAGATTATTTTAGGAATATAATTAATATAATAAGAGGGCTTATAGGGTTCGTTGGGATTTAGTAGTCATGGACGATTAATTAAAAGTTACCCTTTTTATCCTTTAATAGATTTAAAACTAGAACGACGGTGATGCGTGTAGATTAGGGTTTCTGGAGGGAAAAGGAATCCCACTCTTAACCCTTATCTCGACACGAAACTTCGTTCATATCTAGCCTTTACCAAAACAATCATTAATCTAATCTCTAATCGCGGTCGGAACTAACAAAGAATTGTTAGCGCGCCCGATTAGGATGTTAATGATTCTTTTGATAAAGTTCATAAACTTTATAGGACTTAAAAAGAGTTTAGGGATGTTCATCATCCATTAGCCTACCCTAATCCTACGAACCCTAACAAGCGGAGAATTACTCGCGCATGTTGGGAGAAGAAGATGAAAAGATAGAGAGGGAAAACATAATGTAAAATGCAAAAGAATTAAATAAAATAACTACCTTTATTAATCAACTTGAACAATCTACACTTTATTTCTTAGAAAATGATTACAAAACTAGTTACTTCTCGATCTCTTCCAAGGAGGTAGATGAACCGTTGATGATCAGCCTGGAAGCGTGAGCCGTCTGGGACTTCATGATCGCGTCGGCTTGATCTTTTTTTCCAAGAGGCTCTCGGTCCTTATTTATAATCACAGAGCCAGAACCCTAGTTTCCTAATATGGAAACTAGTTGTCAGGATCCTAACCACCACAATCCCATATCTCAACTCTTCAAATCCGCGGCGGAACCGCGGCCATTGGATAGATTTGGCCGCGGATCTGCCCCCTTTTGGTGAGATCATGGCCTCTAATTTTTGTAGCTTCATATCTGTAACACTTGGTAATCTTTTGAGTATCTAGACTTTGAAAATCTTTTCTACATTTCTACCAGAATTAGTTTCTTGAATAACTTTGGTAGATTTGATTTGCCAACTTTGATTTCCTTGATTTCAGCCCTGAAAATTCAACACAATAACTCAACAAACAATATTAGTAGAGTTTGTTTTATTGAGATATTAACTTAACCATTAAGAATTGGTCAAAGGTATTAATAAGGTAAGCATATTTAAATGTGCCAAATGTTACATGGATATTATATGCTTACTTTTTCCTACAAAATGTTATTTATAATATATAAATACATGAAAATTGTATTTTTACAGATAAACCCTCATATGTATCATATATTATAATAAACACCTTTTATTATATAATAATAGTAGGAAAAATGTCATATTAAATGTGCAGTTTTATCAACTGAACAAATAACCCAAAACTTATCTTTGATCGTCCCGAGCAAACTAGTTTATTCAAGAGAATGAGAAAAAGAAAGGAGAAAGCTAAGCACACTTTCGTAGGCAACACGATTGCACTGAGCACGTGCAACAAGCCGTTAAACCTCTATGTGTCCCTAGTAGGAGGAGTGTTGTCTCCTGAGGGTTTTCAGCGGATTACACCCACAAAATCCAATAACAAAAGTGAGATAGTGAAATTTACATATAAAGATAAGAACCATAAAAGAAAGACTTTGAAAATAAGAGTTTCCAACTATACTAGTTTTTCAGTTGTCATGAGCCCTATCTTAATAGTCATGAAAAAATGTTAGAAATCACATCATCCCTCAATAAAACATCGTCTTTATTCTTCATTCCTACCTTTCATCCAAACATCGATCATATACCCCTACGTGTGTGAAATGGACATCCCTACACTCGGAGAATTCAATTCAAGCTATCATACTCTTGTCCATCTATCTCAGTACTTTTTAACTTGATGAATATTTAGATTTGCTCACACATTTTCATGCGACCGTTAATACTTCTTGAGGTACTAACCGACCGATTACTTATGTGCTTGCTGATTAGGTGATAGTATTTTCCTCGTCTTGCACCACCTAAGGCTTAGCAGTGACTCCCAGACCAGTTGGTCTAAGGCACTAGGTGATGAAGCACCCTCGCTATATTTTTTTATTGCTGCCTTGGCGATAACAAAACCAGTGTTCATTTTTTTTCTTCACCATTTTATATTTTATTCATTCATTTTTTTTTCATTTCCTTCATACTTTGGCTTTTAGACAAGAGAATTTCAAGGTATCCTCTAGTATCCCGAGTTTCAAGACGTGTGTAAGTGCATATAGTAGGGTATCAACATTCAAATGTTTGGCTTTCAGAATAGAAACTATTTTTCAGACTTATTTTTATCCTCAGATTAGTGACTTCCTTCATCTAACTAACCCTTGGGACAACGGCTCATAACTACTTATTACCAGTTCGTTTAAGAAAACTTCTAATTTTCTTGGTTTTCTTAAACTATTCCTATCTTTTGGATATAATTTTTCACTTTCTATTCTTTTATTATCAAAGAAATTTTTTTTAAATTTTTTTGAAAATGTTGTGCTTATGCAAAATATGATGCAAATTGATGTGTAAATAAGCACAAACCTCCCCCAAACCTGTTTACAGCAGTGTCCTCACTGATGTCATCTGTTAAGCTCAAAAACTTGTAGACTTGGGAGGAAAAAGGGAACAAGAATAATGCAAGTGAAATCCTCCCCCAAACTTATTTCTTGGCTCACAATCTTATAAAAATTCATTTCAAGAGCCAAAATATCCCCCCCCCCAAACTTGAGTACAATAGTATTAGGCAATTAAAATCATTGGAGGGGGTAAAGTTAGTGGTCAAAGTAAAGCCTTACAAAGACCAAAAGTCAATACCAACCATTCAAAAATTCTATCGATGAAGCACCAAGGTTGGTGGAAGAACATGTCACCTTTTGACGTGAAGAAGTGGGGAGGTGATAAGAGGTGTAATGGAAAAGGATTGCGTCTCAATTTGGAGAGACGACACAGTGATAGTAATGATGGATTACTCGCATTATCATGATTGTCCAAAAGAAGGGGTGGAGGTCCAATTTCTTCATCTTGGAGTTGATTCATCTCAACACCCGAGTCTTGTAAAAATGCGAGTTCATCAGCGAAAATTTCCTCGAAGCTTTCATCGATACCCCGAAAAATAATGTCATCAGAAAAATTGGGGTGATCGTCAGACTCTAAAAAAGTTCCTTATCAGCATTAGATGTTGACCCGGACAACTCGGTGGAAGAGTCCGTGTCAAGCAACAACATATGAAAAGGGTCAGAATTATGAGGTTGATCATATTCGCTGCTGTCGACATCCATTAATTCGACAGAACACACATGAGCATAGGGTTCGGAGGGTTCACTTCCCAACTTGTAAATGTTAAGCTCAATTGACTTCTTTCCAAAGGATAGGGCCATAGAGCCGTTTCTACAATTGATTATTGCGTTGGAAGTGGCCAAAAATGGTCGACCGAGTATCACCGGGATTTGATTGCGTGGGTTTGCCATAGGTTGTGTATCAATAACGATAAAGTCCACGGGAAATATGAATTCTCCGACTTTAATTAACACATCCTCTAGCTCACCCCTAGGTTGGTTGATAGATCGATCGGCCATCTGAAGAGTGCAATGCGCAGATTTTAACTTTCCGATCCCTAATTGCTCATAAACAGAATACGGAAGCAAGTTAACACTAGCACCTAAATCGAGTAGAGCACGATTGATATTTTTACCCCCAATAGAAATTGAAATTGTAGGACTTCTGGGGTCCTTTCGTTTCTTGGGTAGTTGTTGTGTAAAAGCTGTGCTCACATCACTCGCAAGGAAAACTTTTTTAGGTACTTGAACTTTTCTCTTCCTAATGCACAAGTCCTTTAGGATTTTTGCATATGACGGAACTTGTTGAATAGCATCTAGGAGAGGAATGTTTATGTTAACTTGCTTAAAAATTTCCACAATCTTCTCCATTTGTGGACTTGGTCTGTTGCCCCTTAACCTGTTTGGATAAGGTGCTTGATCAATAAGTTTTGGGTCCAACGTTTGTGGAGAAGACTGTGGGGACGGATTCGATCCCAAAATTGGAGTGGGAATCGACTTAGATAAATTCGGCGAAATGTTCGAGCCTTGGGGAAAACGGAGAATAGGCTCGGGTGAAGGTGTGAGATTAGACGAATTAGGGGAAGAAGAAGAAGAAGCTGGGGTATCATTGGTGTCACTATCATCGCATTGCTCACCCACTCAGTTATTCAGCACTTTTCCCGATCTCAACGTGGTAACAACACTCACATTATAACTTTGTGAGTGGCCAGGATTAGGTATGGGTTGAGATGGGAGTTTCCCTTTCTCTCTCGCACTCATTGGGGCGTTTAACTGTGCGATTTGGTTTTCTATTGATTTAATACTCTCACTATGGGAGGCGGAGTTTTTCGTTATGGTATCAATAGAAGACTTCATCTCAGCCGACAATTGCATCGATTGTTTCATAAACATATCCAAAGTTTGTGCAAGTGAGTTGTCAGTACCGGCCACTTGTGGTGTAGAAATGTTGGCCGGATTTTGGAAATTCTGTGACTGAAAGGGGGGCTGATTTGTGGTTGTGGTTGCTGTGGAGGATGTCTTTGATAATTGCTTTGTTGGTTTTGATTCCAAGCAAAGTTAGGATGATTCCTCCATCCTTGATTGTACGTGGAAGAATAAGGGTCGTTTCTAGGTCGCTGCTGAAAAGAAGCATTAGTTTGCTCGTGACCTTGAAACGGTGCATTCATAGGACATTCTTCCGTTAAGTGTGAAGGATCCGAACAGCAACCACAGACGGTCTTAGGAAGCATGACCTGATTTAGGGAGAATGATGAGAATCTGTTCTCAATAGCGTCGAGTTTCTTCTGTATCGCTGCCATTTCGGCTTTTACTGCGATAGAAACATCGAGCTGGTGAACACCTCCCCTAGATGAAGGTGGTCTTACTCTTTCCCACTGCAAAGTGTGTTCAGCGAGGTCTTCCAGATACTTCCAAGCTTCGCCGTCATCTTTAGACATGAAATTGCATTGACATATTGTTTCAAGCATTTGCTTTGTCGCTGGATTAATGCCTTCATATATAATCCGACATAAATCCCATCTATTGATTCCATGATGAGGACATCGGACAAGCAGATCCTTGAAACATTCAAAGCACTTCCAAAATGGTTCATTGGGAAGCTGGGTGAACTGGTTGATCTCGCTTCTAACACGGGCAGTTTTATGGTTTGGGTAAAACTTCTTAAGAAATGCTATTACGAATTCATCCCAATTAGTGATAGAGTGTGCGGCAGTATTGTAAAGCCATTTTTCTGCCAAGTCGCACAGTGTGAATGGGAGAAGACGTAAGCGCATAGCATCTAAAGTCAATTGTGAAGTACCCATCATTGCGCATACGTTTTCGAATTTGGTGATGAAAACGTATGTGTCTTCTGACTCAAGCCCGTGAAATTTGGGCAGCAGATTGATGTAGCGGGGTTTAATTTCGAAATTATCCCCGTTTGGTGGTGGAAGAGATAGACAAGTGGGAAGAGGACTACGGATAGGATAGCATCTTTCTTGGAGAGAGATGCGCGGTGGATTCTGTGCACCTACGGGTGGTGGCAGCGTGGTGTTATAATCTGATGGAGTACCGTCCATCTCGGTAGTGGTGTGTGGTAGGGGAAAAGAAGATGAAGAAGTACCGATTTCGGCGTCGATAGTAGGAACACGGACAAAACGGGCACTAGGATCCCGTGTCCAGCCGAGCATGCACTAAGCGGGTTTAGTGCAAGTGGCAGCGTCTGTGTGATTTAAAATTGACTTGTTTTGAAAAAAAGGTGGGACTCAAGACAAATCACTTTAAAATGCACAAGCAACCCTAGAACTAAGGTCACCTAGGTCCAGTCTCTAGACCGCTCCTAGACTTCCAAAGGACAAGCCGCAGGATAAATCCTCTACTACCTCTTTACTACTCTTGTAGCCAGGTAAGTGCCAGGTGAGTGGGAGGCTCCCCACTACAAAAGTAGTGGTCCTAATTAAGTAACCACTCGCCTTGGACACACTTGCCTAGGCACTACAAAAGTAATGCGGATAAGCGATAGATTACCCATGACCTTCCTCTGTCCTTAATGAGCCGACAGTCCTTAGAGTCTGGTCTAGATATTTTTTAAATTATTGTAGGGTTGATGCAGATGCTCGGTTTGTGATTTGTGAGGCTTAGGAAGGGTGATGAAATCCCCACCTAATCTTGATTTGGTCTTTGCCCCTTAAAGTCCATATTAAAATATGCAAAAAAAAACCAATTATAAAACTTTTGCAAAAAGATTTTTGAGCGGCGCTATTTTGCAAAGAATCCTACAGAAAATAGATTTTATTGGATTTGAGAGGAGAGAGAAGGAGTTAAGAAAGATACCAGAGAAGTGTGAAACCCTAGATCTCTTGTTTCCTCAAATTCGTGACTCCAGATTGCCTCGCAAAATTCACACACAAATCGTTAAATATGCAATATGCAGTTTTGTTTTAATAATGATATGAATCGTCTAAGAATTCAACACAAATAGTAAGAATAAAAAATTATGCACGTATCCCCGGCAACAGCGCCATTTGATTTGTTCGAAAAAGTGTTTGTAGTTTAACCGAAGTCAGAACGGTGTCGCGCGTAGCTAGACCGAGGTGAGTACGGGTCGTCCTTAGGGAAACGATGAATCTTTTACTCTTACTTTAGACGTGTTGAAAAATAGAGGAGGAATAAAGAATTTTGTGAAAAGTTTCTAGATCTACTTTAAGCAAGAGTGCAAATTTATAGATCTTGATTATTTTAGGAATATAATTAATATAATAAGAGGGCTTGTAGGGTTCGTTAGGATTTAGTAGTCATGGAGGATTAATTAAAAGTTAACCTTTTTATCCTTTAATAGATTTAAAACTAGAACGACGGTGATGCGTGTAGATTAGGGTTTCTGGAGGGAAAAGGAATCCCACTCTTAACTCTTATCTCGACACGGAACTCCGTTCATATCTAGCCTTTACCAAAACAATCATTAATCTAATCTCTAATCGCGGTTGGAACTAACAAAGAATTGTTAGCGCGCCCGATTAGGATGTTAATGATTCTTTTGATAAAGTTCATAAACTTTATAGGACTTAAAAAGAGTTTAGAGATGTTCATCATCCTTTAGCCTACCCTAATCCTACGAACCCTAACAAGCGGAGAATTACTCCTGCATGTTGGGAGAAGAAGATGAAAAGACAGAGAGGGAAAACATAATGTAAAATGCAAAAAGAATTAAATAAAATAACTACCTTTATTAATTAACTTGAACAATCTACACTTTATTCCTTAGAAAATGATTACAAAACTAGTTGCTTCTCGATCTCTTCCAAGGAGGTAGATGAACCGTTGATGATCAGCGTGGATGCGTGAGCCGTCTAGGACTTCGTGATCGCGTCGGCTTGATCCTTTTTTTCCAAGAGGCTCTCGGTCCTTATTTATAATCACAGAGCCAGAACCCTAGTTTCCTAATATGGAAACTAGTTGTTAGGATCCTAACCACCACAATCCCATATCTCAACTCTTCAAATCCGCGGCGGAACCGTGGCCATTGGATAGGTTTGGCCGCGGATCCGCCCCCTTTTGGTGAGATCATGGCCTCTAATTTTTGTAGCTTCATATCTGTAACACTTGGTAATCTTTTGAGTATCTAGACTTTGAAAATCTTTTCTACATTTCTACCAGAATTAGTTTCTTGAATAACTTTGGTAGATTTGATTTGCCAACTTTGATTTCCTTGATTTCAGCCCTGAAAATTCAACACAATAACTCAACAAACAATATTAGTAGAGTTTGTTTTATTGAGATATTAACTTAACCATTAAGAATTGGTCAAATGTATTAATAAAGTAAGCATATTTAAATGGGCCAAATGTTACATGAATATTATATGCTTACTTTTTCCTACAAAATGTTATTTGTAATATATAAACACATGAAAATAGTATTTTTACAGATAAACCCTTATATGTATCATATATTATAATAAACACCTTTTATTATATAATAATAGTAGGAAAAATGTCATATTAAATGTGCAGTTTTATCAACTGAACAGTATCACTCTCTCCTCTCTCCCTGTCGATTGAGTCAAACGTGTGCTCGACCGGTAATTCACAATTTAAAGGTGAATCGGCAGGTATCGGGTGCTCAGCGAGGAAGTCGGCGATGACCTGGCTTTTCATTGCCTTGAGCGGTCGGTATGTTATCGAGAATTCCATCAAGAGGAGGGCCCATTTTGCGAGTCGCCCCGTCAGTATGGCTCTTGACATCAAATATTTGAGAGGATCCACTTTTGATATAAGATGGATCTCATGCGCCAAAGCATAGTGTCTAAGCTTCGTTATCGCGAAGATTAGCGCTAAGCAGTGTTTCTCGATAGGGAGTAATTGTTTTCTGCTCCTAGAAGAACTCGACTCAAATGGTAGAGGGCTCTCTCCTTCCCTTGGTCATTTTCCTGTGCCCATAGTGCGCCTAAGGAACCTTCAAGGGCGGTTGTGTACAGGATTAGGGGCTTTCCCTAGACTAGAGCGGTTAGCACCGGCGGATTCTGCAGGTATTGCTTGATTTCGTCGAGTGCACTCTGGCATTTACGATCCCAGACAAACGGGTTCCCCTTCTTCATTAGGTGACTGTAGGGGCGGCATTTGCCGGAGAGGTTGACTTGGAGTTTGACACCTATTTAGGCATCTGCATCGCTACAACTGGGATTGTTAGATATGTATGCCGTAGAGGCCTGTATTGTATAGGATGCTAGGCATGTATATGAACAGAAACAATCTTTGCTCGAAATGATAGTATGCTATCTGGTTTATCTTCATCTTAACATGTGATGTGTTGTGCATGTTGATGAAGCCCTTAGGATTATGCTTGACTACCAGGATTATGATGAGATCATACTAGTGGGGCCTGGGCAGTCTACAAGCATATCCTTTAATAGTTCCTAGTCGAGGGTCGTTCAGTTGATAAAACTACACATTTGTTATTACATTTTTCCTACTATCTCTATATTAAAAAGGTCTTTATTATAATATATCATACATATGAGGGTTTATCTGTAAAAATACTATTTTCCATGTGTTGATATATTGTAATTAACATTTGGTAGGAAAATGTATGCAAATAATATCATTGACCAAATCCTAGTAGAACAAAGTCTACTAAATATTATTTGTTAAGTTGTTGTGCAGAATTTGCAGGTCTAAAATCAAGGAAATCAAGTTGTTATAGTAAACCTGCCTAATTAAGAAATCAAAATGAAGAAACCAAGTCAGGCAGCAACTATGAGAAAATTTCAAAGATCTAAAGGTCCCAGATATTTCCACATGTCACAAGGATGAAGCGCTAAAATTTTGATCAATAGATCTTAACCAATGGCCGCGGATCCACGGCCATACCCCCTATTGGGCCATGGATCCGCCGCATGTTAGATGTGTTAGGGTTTGCAATTTTTGTGGGAAAATCTTTACAGTAAGTTTCCATACTTGGATGCTAACTTTCTGGCTTTGGGACTATAAATAAAGACCGAGAGCCTCTTGGAAAAATCATCAAGCCGACGAGATCACGAAGTCCAAGGCGGCTCACGCATCCAGGCTGATCATCAACTGTTCGTCTACCTCCTTGGAAGAGATCGAGAAGCAAACTAGTCTTTGTAATCATTTTCTAAGGAATCAAAGTGTAATGAATATTGTTGATTAATAAAGGTAGCTTTCTTTTTCTTATTCTATTTCTTCGTAGTTTAATTATGCATTTTCTCTCCATCTCTTTTTCTCCCAACATGCGCGAGTAATTCTCCGCTTGTTAGGGTTCGTAGGATTAGGGTAGACTAATGGATGATGAAAATACCTAAACTCTTTTTATGTCCTATAAAGTTTATAAACTTTATCAAAAGAATCATTAACATCCTAATCGGGCGCACTACCAATTCATTGTTAGTCTCAACCGCGATTAGAGATTAGATTAATGATTGTTTTGGTAAAGGCTAGATATGAACGGAGTTCCGTATCGAGATAGGGGTTAAGAGTGTGATTCTTTTTCCCTCCAGAAACCCTAATCTACATGCATCACTGTCGTTCTAGTTTTAAATCTATTAAAGGATAGAAAGAGTAATTTTTAATTAATCATCCATGACTACTAAATCCTAATGAACCCTACAAGCCCTCTTCTTATATAAACTTACATCCGTAGTTAATCTAGATCTATATTTTGCATTTTTGTTTAACGTAGATCTAGATCCTACAACCATTCTTTATTCTCCCTCCTCTCTTTCTCAACACATCTAAAGTAAGAGTAAAAGATTCAACGTTTCCCAGAGGACGACCCGTACTCATCTCGGTCTAGCTACACGCGACACCGTTCTGATTGCGGTTACTTTAACTACAAATACACAATTTTCCACACCAATCAAATGGCGTCGTTGCCGGGGATACGTGCGTAATTTTTTATTCTTACTATTTGTGTTGAATTCTTAGACGATTCATATCATTATTAACACGAAATTGCAAATTGCATATTTAACGATTTGTGCGTGAATTTTGCAAGGAGATCTGGAGTCACAGAATTGAGGAACACAAAAGACAGAGACATTCATCGAGATCTAGAGGAGTTCAGGAGGCCAAAGAAAAATTTTCATCGCCTGATCCTTCCACCCCGCGGCGGAACCGCGGCAAGAAGAGTCTTTAGGCGGCGGAAACGTGGCTTAATTAAGGGATCTAGGGTTTAAACTTCTCTGGTATCTTTCTTAACTCCTTCTCTCTCCTCTCAAATCCAATAAAATCTATTTTCTGCAGGATTCTTTGCAAAATAGCGCCGCTCAAAAATATTTTTGCAAGTTTTGTTTTGCGGTTTGTTTTTGCATATTTTAATACGGATTTTTAAGGGGCAAAGACCAAATCCAGATTAGGTGGCGATTTCATCACCCATCCTAAGCCCCACAAATCACAAATCACAAATCGAGCATCCGCATCAACCCTACAATAATTTAAAAAATATCTAGACCAGACTCTAAGGACTGTCGCGCTCATTAAGGACAGAGGAAGGTCGTGGGTAATCTATCGCTTATCCCCATTACTTTTGTGGTGCCTAGGAAAGTGTGTCCAAGGCGAGTGATTACTTAATTAGGACTACTACTTTCGTAGTGGGGAGCCTCCTACTCATCTGGCACTTACCTGGCTACAAGAGTAGCAAAGAGGCGGTAGAGGATTTATCCCGCGGCTTGTCCTTTGGAAGTCTAGGAGCGGTCTAGAGACTGGACCTAGGTGACCTTAGTTCTAGGGTTGCTTGTGCATCTTAGGGAGATTTGTCTTGAGTCCCACTTTATTTCAAAACAAGCCAATTTTAAATCTCACACACGCTGCCACTTGCACTAAACCCGCTTAGTGCATGCTCGGCTGGACACGGGATCCTAGTGCCCGTCTTGTCCGCGTTCCTGCTATCGACGCCGAAGTCGGTACTTCTTCATCTTCTTTTCCCCCACCACACACGACCGAGATGGACGGTACTCCATCAGATTATAACACCACGCTGCCACCACCCGTAGGTGCGCAGAATCCACCGCGCATCTCTCTCCAAGAGAGATGCTATCCTATCCGTGGTCCTCTTCCCACTTGTCTATCTCTTCCACCACCTAACGGGGATAATTTCGAAATTAAACCCCACTACATCAATCTGCTGCCCAAATTTCACGGGCTTGAATCGGAAGACGCATACGTTTTCATTACCAAATTCGAAAACGTATGCGCAATGATGGGTACTTCACAATTGAATTTAGATGCTATGCGCTTACGTCTTCTCCCATTCACACTGTGCGACTTGGCAGAAAAATGGCTTTACAATACTGCCGCACACTATATCACTAATTGGGATGAATTCGTAATAGCATTTCTTAAGAAGTTTTACCCAAGCCATAAGACTGCCCATGTCAGAAGCGAGATCAACCAGTTCACCCAGCTTCCCAACGAACCATTTTGGAAGTGCTTTGAACGTTTCAAGGATTTGCTTGTCTAATGTCCTCATCATGGAATCAATAGATGGGATTTATGTCGGATTATATATGAAGGCATTAATCCAGCGACAAAGCAGATGCTTGAAACAATGTGTCAATGCAATTTCATGTCTAAAGATGACGGCGAAGCTTGGAAGTATCTGGAAGACCTCGCTGAACACACTTTGCAGTGGGAAAGCGTAAGACCGCCTTCATCTAGGGGAGGTGTTCACAGCTCGATGTTTCTATCGCAGTAAAAGTCGAAATGGCAGCGATACAGAACAAACTCGACGCTATTGAGAACAGATTCTCATCATTCTCCCTAAATCAGGTCACGCTTCCTAAGACCGTCTGTGGTTACTGTTCGGATCCTTCACACTTAACGGAAGAATGTCCTATGAATGCACCGTTTCAAGGTCACGAGCAAACTAATGCTGCTTTTCAGCAACGACCTAGAAACGATCCTTATTCTTCCACATACAATCAAGGATGGAGGAATCATCCTAACTTTGCTTGGAATCAAAACCAACAAAGCAATTATCAAAGACCTCCTCCACAGCAACCACAACCACAGAATCAGCCCCCCTTTCAGTCACAAAATTTCCAAAATCCGGCGAACATTTCTACACCACAAGTGGCCGGTACTGACAACTCACTTGCACAAACCTTGGATTTGTTCATGAAACAATCCATGCAATTGTCGGCTGAGATGAAGTCTTCTATTGATACCATAACGAAAAAGTCCGCCTCCCATGGTGAGAGTATTAAATCAATAGAAAACCAAATCGCACAGTTAAACGCCACAATGAGTGCGAGAGAAAAAGGGAAACTCCCATCTCAAACCATACCTAATCCTGGCCACTCACAAAGTTATAATGTGAGTGTCGTTACTATATTGAGATCGGGAAAGGTGCTGAATAACCGAGTGGGTGAGCAATGTGATGATGTTAGTGACACCAATGATACCCCAGCTCCTTCTTCTTCCCCTAATTCGTCTAGTCTCCCACCTTCACCCGAGCCTATTCTCCGTTTTCCCCAAGGCTCGAACCCTTCGCCCATTTCCTCGAATCTACCTAAGACGATCCCCACTACAATTCTGGGATCAACTCCATCCCCACAATCCTCTCCAATGTTGGACCAAACCCTTATTAACAAAGCACCTTATCCAAACAGGTTAAGGGTCAACAGACCAAGTCCACAAATGGAGAATATTGTGGAAATTTTTAAGAAAGTTAACATAAACAGTCCTCTCCTAGATGCTATTCGACAAGTTCCGTCATATGCAAAAATCTTAAAGGACTTGTACACTAGGAAGAGAAAAGTTCAAGTACCTAAAAAAGTTTTCTTTGCAAGTAATGTGAGCACTGCTTTTACACAACAACTACCCAAGAAACGAAAGGACCCCGGAAGTCCTACAATTTCAATTTCTATTGGAGGTAAAAATATCAATCGTGCTCTACTCGATTTAGGTGCAAGTGTTAACTTGCTTCCGTATTCTGTTTATGAGCAATTAGGGATCGGAGAGTTAAAACCGGCGCATTGCACTCTTTAGATGGTCGATCGATCTATCACCCAACCTAGGGGTGAGCTTGAGGATGTGTTAATCAAAGTCGGGGAATTTATATTTCCTGTGGACTTTATCGTTATTGATACACAACCTGTGGCAAACCCAGACAATCAAATCCCGGTGATACTCGGTCGACCCTTTTTGGCCACTTCCAACGCAGTAATCAATTGTAGAAACGGCTCCATGACCCTATCCTTTGGAAAGAAGTCAATTGAGCTTAACATTTACAAGTTGGGAAGTGAACCCTCCGAACCCTATGATCATGTGTGTTCTGTTGAATTAATGGATGTCGACAGCGGCGAATTTGATCAACCTCATGATACTGACTCTTTTCATATATTGTTGCTTGACACAGACTCTTCCACCAAGTTGTCCGGGTCAACATCTAACGCTGATGATGAACTTTTTATAGAGTCTGACGATCACCCCATTTTTTCTGATGACATTATTCTTCGGGGAATCGATGAAAGTTTTGAGGAAATTTTCACTGATGAACTCGCATTTTTAAAAGATCCGGGTGTTGAAATGAATCTACTCCAAGATAAAGAAATTGAACCTCCACCCCTTCTTCTGGATAATGCGAGTAATCCATCATCACTATCACTGTGTCGTCTCTCCAAATTGAGACGCAATCCTTTTCTATTACACCTCTTATCACCGCCCCACTTCTTCACGTCGAAAGGTGACATGTTCTTCCACCAACCTTGGTGCTTCATCGATAAAATTTTTGAATGGTTGGTGTTGACTTTTGGTCTTTGTAAGGCTTACTTTGACCAATAACTTTACCCCCCCCAATGATTTTAATTGCTTAACATTATTTAACTCAAGTTTGGGGGGGGGGTATTTTGGCTCTTGAAAGAAAATGATTTTTACAAAATTGTGAACCAAGAAATAAGTTTGGGGGAGGATTTCACTTGCATTATTTTTTGTCCCCTTTTTCCTCCCAAGTCTACAGGTTTTTGAGCTTAACAGATGGCATCAGTGAGGACACTGCTGTAAACAGGTTTGGGGGAGGTTTGTGCTTATTTATACATCAATTTGCATCATATTTTGCATAAGCACAATATTTTCAAAAATTTTAAAAAAAAATTCTTTAATAACAAAAGAGTAGAAAGTGAAAAATTATATCCAAAAGATAGGAATAGTTTAAGAAAACCAAGAAAATTAGAAGTTTTCTTAAACGAACTGGTAATAAGTAGTTATGAGCTGTTGTCCTAAGGGTTAGTAAGATGAAGGAAGTCACTAATCTGAGGATAAAAATAAGTCTGAAAAATAATTTCTATTCTGGAAGCCAAACATTTGAATGTTGATACCCTACTATATGCATTTACACACGTCTTGAAACTCGGGATAGTAGAGGATACCTTGAAATGCTCTTGTCTAAAAGCCAAAGTATGAAGGAAATGAAAAAATAAAAAAATGAAGAAAATATAAAAATGGTGAAAAGAAAAAAATGAACACTGGTTTTGTTATCGCCAAGGCAGCAATAAAAAATATAGCGAGGGTGCTTCATCACTTAGTTCCCTAAGGCCAACTGGTCTGGGAGTCACTGCTAAGCCTTAAGTGTTGCAAGACGAGAAAAATATTATCACCTAATCTGCAAGCACATGAGTAATCGGTCGGTTAGTACCTCAAGAAATATTAACGGTCGCATGAAAATATGTGAGCAAATCTAAATACTCATCAAGTTAAAATGTACCGCGGCAAACCGACAAGAGCATGATAGCTTGAATTGAATTCTCCGAGTGTAGGGATGTCCATTTCACACACGTAGGGGTATATGATCAATGTTTGGACGAAAGGTAGGAATGAAGAATAAAAACGATGTTTTGTTGAGGGATGATGTGATTTCTAACATCTTTTAATGGCTATTAAGATAGGGCTCATGACAACGAAAAAGCTAATGTAGTTGGAAACTCTAAATTTTCAAAGTCTTTCTTTTATGGTTCTTATCTTTATATGTAAATTTCACCATCTCTCTTTTATTATAGGATTTTCTGGGTGTAATTCGCTGAAAACCCTCAGGAGACAACACTCCTCCTACTAGGGACACCTAGAGGTTTAACGGCTTGTTGCACGTGCTCAGTGCAAACGTGTTTGCCTACGAAAGTGTGCTTAGTTTTCTCCTTTCTTTTTTCTCCTTCTCTTGAATAAACTAGTTTGCTCGGGATGATCAAAAATAAGTTTGGGGGTATTTGTTCAGTTGATAAAACTGCACATTTGTTATTACATTTTTCCTACTATCTCTATATTAAAAAGGTCTTTATTATAATATATCATACATATGAGGGTTTATCTGTAAAAATAATATTTTCCATGTGTTGATATATTGTAATTAACATTTGGTAGGAAAATGTATGCAAATAATATCATCGACCAAATCCTAGTAGAACAAAGTCTACTAAATATTATTTGTTAAGTTGTTGTGCAGAATTTGCATGTCTAAAATCAAGGAAATCAAGTTGTTATAGTAAACCTGCATAATTAAGAAAACAAAATGAAGAAACCAAGTCTTGCAGCAACTACGAGAAGATTTCAAAGATCTAAAGGTCCCAGATATTACCACATGTCACAAGGATGAAACCCTAAAATTTTGATCAAGAGATCTTGACCAATGGCCGCGGATCCGCGGCCATACCCCCTCTTGGGCCGCGGATCCGCCGCATGTTAGATGTGTTAGGGTTTGCAATTTTTGTGGGAAAATCTTTACAGTAAGTTTCCATACTTGGAAGCTAAATTTTTGGCTTTGGGACTATAAATAAAGACCGAGAGCCTCTTGGAAAAATCATCAAGCCGACGAGATCACGAAGTCCAAGACGGCTCACGCATCCAGGCTGATCATCAACTGTTTGTCTACCTCCTTGGAAGAGATCGAGAAGCAAACTAGTCTTTGTAATCATTTTCTAAGGAATTGAAGTGTAATGAATATTGTTGATTAATAAAGGTAGCTTTCTTTTTCTTATTCTATTTCTTAATAGTTTAATTATGCATTTTCTCTCTATCTCTTTTTCTCCCAACATACACGAGTAATTCTCCGCTTGTTAGGGTTCGTAAGATTAGGATAGGCTAATAGATGATGAAAATACCTAAACTCTTTTTACGTCCTATAAAGTTTATAAACTTTATCAAAAGAATCATTAACATCCTAATCGGGCGCGTTACCAATTCATTGTTAGTCTCGACCGCGATTAGAGATTAGATTAATGATTGTTTTGGTAAAGGTTAGATATGAACGGAGTTCCGTGTCGAGATAGGGGTTAAAAGTGGGATTCTTTTTCCCTCCAGAAACCCTAATCTACATGCATCACTTTCGTTCTAGTTTTAAATCTATTAAAGGATAGAAAGAGTAATTTTTAATTAATCATCCATGACCACTAAATCCTAATGAACCCTACAAGCCCTCTTCTTATATAAACTTACATCCGTAGTTAATCTAGATCTATATTTTGCATTCTTGTTTAACGTAGATCTAGATCCTACAACCATTCTTTATTCTCCCTCCTCTCTTTCTCAACACATCTAAAGTAAGAGTAAAAGATTCAACGTTTCCCAGAGGACGACCCGTACTCATCTCGGTCTAGCTACACGCGACACCGTTTTGATTGTGGTTACTTTAACTACAGATACACAATTTTCCACACCAATCAAGGGTATATCGATACAGGGCATCGGTATTACCAGATTAGACTAGTGTGTACGTTTCTTGACCCTGGGGGCGATGGTTGATTCCATAACCATTGGTGTTTGACATCAAAGATTGTACACAGGTGCTCACTGGAGAATGGGTACACCGAACAGGACTCGCCGAGAACTCCTAGATGGTATATATACCTATTGTCAAATAGCAGTTCTCTGGCGACACTTGTACTGGTTATTCTGTAGACCCGAGATCGTCATGGTGTCTTGTGTGATTCCCACTGTACTTTGATTTCCTCCCTACCACGGCTCTATTGAGTCGCGCAAACAGGTGGACTTTGGGTACAGTCCCGAATCACAAGGAGACAGTGAGCGATAGGAGGGGTTTCGTCTCTCCCGGTATAAGGAGTTGATGTCGCACTATATTTGATCGGCTATAACACCTAAATCCCTGGCCAGGGTTCTCGAGGTTTGCTGATAAGTGTTATCAGTAGTTCCTCGAACTGTTATGAGCCGTAAATCAGCATGACTTATAAAGTTGCTGGGGTCTAACATTTACCACCCCTAGATTTCATATTCGATGTATCAGACGAAGAGACCGGACTGTACGGTAAGTGTTGCTTGCAGGCTCGTAGGGGTTGTGATGAGTTCGCTCGTCGGCCACCTTTTCGTCATGTACCTGGGTAGCCATTACGCACAGCTAGTGCCGCTGACGTGCTTGTGGTTAAACCCACTGCCAGTGTACTGTCGAGTCTTTAGAGTCCCACACAGAGGGTTCCCTCGTTCAGGCGAAAGATGTAGAGGCTGTAAGTTGTTATGGCAGCCGTAAGCTGTTACGGCAGGGTTTCGATTATGTTCGTGTAATTGTTACAGGAATAATAATCGGAAGGATAATACTGGCAGGTTTTGGTTTAAGCCGGATACCGGTATTATATTATTGGATTGATGGTATTCGTATTTTTCGGAATTCGGATACGGGTATACGGTATACGGAGGATGGGTATTCTTGTAATTGTTACAAGAATACCTTCTAGAAGGGGCCACCTCATAATGACATCATTTATTTTATGAAAATAAATAAATGAGGTGGAAATTAAAAAGTACAAGCATGGTTGAGATAATGGGTTGTTGTTATGGAGTTACTATTGAAGCATGGTGCTAATTTTATAATGCATGCTTCAATTATTTCTTTGAGTGCTATATTTTTTCTCATCATGCTTGAAATTTCTCATATTATGAAAAACACTAGCTCTCTCCTTCTTCTCTCCTCATTCTCATTCCTAGCTTCAACCTTCACATGAGATGTGAATCAAAAGCTTAGGACTTCAAGTTAATCCAATACACTAATCTCTACACAATTCTAGTGACCTCTTCTAGCAAAATTGGTCTCTAGGTTAAACTCTTGTGAAGAGTTTCTAGCTTGCACGATAACTCTCGGGTAGATCATCTAGGTCTTGGGTGGCCGAAGATCGAAGACATTGGCAACATCATCAAAAGAGAAGACAAGGAGCAAAGGAGTTGCATCAAAGAGAAGAACCGAAGGACCGTATCATCGAGGTATAATCCCTAACATAATAGATAAGATCTCTAGTTAGGGTTTTCTAGTTGTGGTTTAGACAAGATCTTCGGTTAAGTGCGTGTTGTATGCCAAGAAAATTTTCGTTCACCGCTTCCGCTGCGTCACAAGAGTTGTGGGAGTATGCAACATGCACTAACATTGTATCAGAGCCTAACTAAACCATAATTTGATTGTTAGCCAAAAGTTAGAACCTCGATCGACAATTTTTTCTCCCGAAAACATGTTTTCTGCCCCAGCTGCTGTCAATTTTTGAAAGTGTTCAAAAAATCTTTTCAGAGGCCTTAAAATACATGCAGGGTTTTCTAAGAACACTGTAGAAAAATGAGACTCTAACTCGCCAGGAACGCCGCGGATCCGCGGCCAAACTCAGTGTTTGGCCGCGGATCCGCGGCCGAGTCGTGGTCGAGTTGACTCGTTTTTCAGCTGTATGCTTAGATTAAGGAAATAGTGTTTCTGGGATATCTGGAATTTTCACAAAGTTGTTTGTGTACTGGAACATGTCAAGTGTTGGCATGGTTTAAATTATCGATCGAAATTCTAAGTGTTTGGCTAATCGGGTTTGCTGTTTTTCGATATGTGTTTGAAACGTCCACTAATTGCTATATGACGATTAGTGGGGGTTGCACATATGTATATCATGAGATGGTATGTATATATGAATGTGTTGGATCGTCGTGATGAATGGCCGGGGGATGTGAGAAAAGCGTTTTTCCTTTTCTTTCATTCAATGTAGTTTGTAAAAAGCAATGTAATATTATTTTGTGGTGTACATCCGGGATGAGGTTGTATCCACCGTTGTATAATTTCTTTTTACTGTTTTTGCTCCTAGGATAGACCCAAGGAGGGGTGCACAAACTACCGGGTTTTCGAAGTGCCGTGTGACCTACTCACTTTGTTGAGGGAGGTTGCTTCACTTCGGAAATATGGCGGGTAGTTTGCCGCACCCGTAGGGGTCTAGGGTGGGGTTTTGGCTATTCATCACGACCGTGGAACCCGTCTTTCATTAAGGGATTGAATGAAATACGGAATTCCTAGTATATCCAATGAATTCATCTGTGATCTGAAATGGTTATATTTATATATGAGATATATAATAAACGTTGCTTATATTTTGCACCCGCGCTAGTCCAGCCCCCGCTCTGCCGTTAGTTAAGTAACCTAACGGTGCATGACGGGACCCCGTGGCCAATGCGGATGGCATAAGCGTACGTTCTATTTTCGTTTCTTTTCTGTGATGTTTAGGAAACTTAAATGATGGGACAACATTAATGTGATTAATGTTAAGAAAAAGAAACCTAAAGATGTTGTAGAATCAAACTTTTTAAAATGGGTAACTCTAGCTTTTGTTTTGCATAGTGGTATTCTTGAATATCCTGCACCTCATTCGATGAGGAAAGGGCCGAGATCCTTCACCGGATGTGACCCCTTTAGAGAAACTGGCAAATGTTACAAAGAACTCGATTTGATTTTATAGTTGATCTAATTTTTGCTTTGCATCGTGGTATTTACATATCCAGCACCTTATTCGATAAGGAAAGAGCCGAGATCCCTTCACCGGGAATGACCTCTTTAGCAAGATTAGAAAAATGCTATAAAACCATTCGATTTTTAAACTGGAGCTTAAACCACTCCTCACTCGATTCTACAACGACATCAGGTTCAAAACGTTAAAGGTTTTCATAAAAACCATCCGTAGCCCTCCGCCATTTTAGGAAGCAGAGTACTTAGTATTCGTGCCATGTTTGTTGACTATATTTAAGGCGTGGTGTACGGTAGCTAAGTGATGTATTCCTACAAAGCATTTGATGCGATCGATTAGGACACTCTCATGACTTTGTTGACCATAGTTAAGGGTCATGCGGGTGGGTCTAAATCAATCCCGAAATAGCGGGTAGAACTTGACTAGTGCTTATGATTTGTTGACCGTAGTTAAGGTCATAAGACACTAGGGGTAAAAATCATATCGGGAATTTCAAGAGTTGAAATTTGCAATGAGATTGCATACCTTCTATATGATAGTTGGATCCCGATCTCACTGTGAGTAAAAGTTACTCCCGGGAGAGTTTTGCACTTTACAATTAGCTAATCCAGTAGATGTCTAGAAAGGTGTCAACGGGGTTACGCCTCTAGGAAAACGAGGTTTATTTTAATTAGGACTGTGCGAAAGCACGGGGAACCTTCCTCGGAGTACCGACTCTGGCCTGGCCGACCGGTTAGCGAACTTGTAGATTGCAATTAATCCTATCTAGTTTTCTTTTTAAAAGGTTTGAAGGAAAATTTGATAAAAAGCAGTGGGAGACATCAATTAGATAAGATTAATAACCAATCTAATTATGCAAGAGCAATCGCTGAATGTCTTCTTTTTTCTCTCCTAATAGCAGATACCTATGTTGGGTATTAAGCTTTTATTAGACAAAAATAAACTTATGGGACCGAATTACAAAGATTGGCTAAGGAACGTTAATATTGCCCTAACTTATGATAAGGTCGGATACGTCCTGACTACTCCAGCCCCTCTTAGCCCAGGCCCTGATTCTTCAGTTGCGGATAAAGAAATCCGCAAGAAATGAGATATAGACTGCGCAACAGCTAAGTGCATCGCGCTTGCTTCTATGAACAATGAACATCAGAAGCAGCACGAGAAGATGGATGTTCAATCCATCTTTTTCCATACAAAGGAGTTGTATGGAGAGCAATCTCGTACTCTCCGATACGAAGCATCTCGAAAGTTGTTTCAGATGCGGATGGCTGTTGGCACGTCTGTAGGTGACCATGTATTGAAGATGATTGGACTTATTGAAGAACTTGAGGACCTGGGTTGGACCATGGAGAACGAGCAGTATGTTGATATTGTTCTACAGTCCCTTTCCCCTGCTTTTGCTCAATTCATTATAAACTTCAACATGCACAACATGGAGAAGTCTTTACCTGAACTCCTCAATATGTTGAGGAGTGTAGAGAGCACACTAAAGGTAGCGAGAACTCCCGCTCTTATTGCTGGGCCATCTTCTTCCTCTGTCCCAAAAGCCAAGGCCAAGGGAAAGAAGAAGAAGAATCCCATCAAGCAGAGAGGCGGAGTGGAAAAGGCACCGGGAAGGGACAAGAAAGGGGTTGCTGCGGTAGGACGAGGGGAATGTTTCCACTGCCACCAGACTGGGCACTGGAAGAGAAACTGCGTTAGATACTTGGCCGACCTCAAGAAGAAGAAGCATGGTGATGCTTCCACTTCAGGTGTGTTTGTAACAAAAAACTGTTTTTCAATTAACTCTGCTTCCTTGGCATTAGATACCGGGTCAGGATCTCACATCTGCAATTGTCTGCAGTGGCTGAGAAATAGCAGGTTTTTGAAGAAAGGTGATCACACTCTCCGGGTTGGGAATGGTTCCTCAGTACATGCTACTGCAGTGGGAGAGTATCATCTTGGTTTGCCGTCGGGTTGTATATTGGTTTTCAACCCATGTTATTTTGTACCTTCGATGTTATGTAATATTATATCTGTATCGTTGTTGGACAATGCTGGATATAATTTTGTATTGCAATCTAATGTTATGAACATTAATCTTAATCAAGAGTTGATTGGGTATGGTACATTAAATAACGGGATATACGTCCTAAATTAGCATACAGTTTTTCATATACAACACGCAAACAAAAGAAAGGTTTTAGACATAAATGAAGTTTTCATTTGGCATTGTAGACTTGGTCATATTAACGAAACAAGACTAACCAAGCTATATAAAGATGGATATTTAAACTCGTTTGAATATAAATCTTATGCGACTTGCCAGTCTTGCATCAAAGGTAAAATGACCAAAACTCCGTTTACTGGACACGGAGAGAGAGCTACAGAACTCTTAGGCCTTATACATAGTGATGTATGTGGACCAATGTCTACACATGCGAGAGGTGGTTTTTCATACTTCATAACCTTCACTGATGATTTATTGAGATTCGGGAACGTGTTCTTGTTGAAACATAAGTCCGAAGCTTTCGAAAAATTCAAGGAGTATAAATCTGAAGTAGAAAAACAAACATGCTTAAGTATCAAGAAACTTCGATCAGATAGAGGAGGTAAGTATCTAAGCTCAGAGTATCTAGATTTTCTAAAAGAGAATAAGATTCTCTCTCAGCTCACTCCTCCGTACACACCATAACACAACGGTGTATCGGAAAGGAGGAATCCTACCTTATTAGATATGGTACGATCTATGATGAGTGATGCTGAGTTACCAATATCATTCCGGGGGCACGCATTGGAGACTGCGATTTATCTATTGAATAGGGTTCTGACCAAAATCGTGTCTACCACTCCATATGAGATATGGTATGGAAAGAGACCATCTCTTAAAAGAGTTAAGATATAGGGTTGTCCAGCTTATGTGAAAAAGCAGAATCTGGACAAACTTGAGACACGATCGGTTTTGTGTAGATTTGTGGGATATCCAAAACACTCGTAAGGATATTTTTTCTACCACAAGGAGGAACAAAGGGTGTTTGTTTCTCAGTATGCCACATTTTTAGAAAATGAATTTTTTACAAATGATACTGTTGGCAATGCGATAGAACTGGAAGAAATTCTAGATACACAAATAATTACCGATGATTTGGTTGAACCTGAGGTTTCAATAGAACCCGAAGAACCTCAGCCACTCCGTAGATCTAGTAGAACTTCTCGCCCACCTGATAGATACTACGGTTTTCTAATTGATGGTGATAGAGAAGATTGCATCATGGATGATGATGACCCTACTAGTTTTCAGCAAGCTATCACGAGTGGTGACTCAGTGAAATGGCTGGATGCCATGAGATCCGAAATGGAATCCATGCACACCAACAAAGTATGGACTTTGGAGGCTGCGCCTTCTGGAGTAAAACCCATAGGGTGCAAATGGATCTTTAAAAGAAAGATCAGTGTGGATGGTCAGGTGGAGACCTATAAAGCTAGGCTGGTAGCAAAAGGATTTCGTCAAAGACCGGGCTTGGATTATGATGAAACCTTTTCACCAGTCGTGATGCTCAAATCCATTCGGATCCTGCTTGCTATAGCTGCTCACTATGATTGTGAGATCTGGCAGATGGATGTTAAAACGACATTTCTAAATGGTAATTTAGAAGAATGCGTATTTATGGATCAGCCAGAAGGCTTCATTGATAGTGGGAGCAGCGGCAAAGCATGCAGGCTTCTTAAATCCATTTATGGATTAAAGAAGGCATCACGGAGTTGGAACATCTGCTTTGATGATACAATCAAAGAGTTTGGTTTTATCAAAAATGTGGATGAACCATGTATTTATAAAAGGATTGTAGAGAGTACTGTTACATTCCTCATATTGTACGTGGATGACATTCCCTTGATAGGAAATGATATTCCTATGCTACAATCGGTCAAACTATTCTTATCGCAAAGGTTCTCCATGAAAGACCTGAGCGATGCCTCGTACATTCTGGGGATTAAGATCTATAGAGATAGATCTAAGAAATTATTGGGATTGTCCCAATAGAGATACATTGACACCATACTAAAGAGGTTTAGTATGGAAGATTCCAAGAGGGGTAATTTACCCGCTTGTCACGGGATCACCCTCTCCAAAGAGATGTCTCCAAAGACTGATGAGGAGAGGGCTCGCATGAGCATTATACCCTACGCTTCGGCAGTAGGATCTATAATGTATGCGATGTTATGTACTCGCCCAGATGTAGCTTATGCACTGAGTGCAGTAAGCAGGTATCAATCCAACCGAGGGGAGAAACACTGGATTGCTGTGAAGAAAATTCTGAAGTACTTGAGAAGAACTAAAGAAATTTTCTTTGTGTATGGTAACGGAGATCTCCAAATGGAGGGCTTTACCGACTCCAGCATCCAGAGCGACAAGGATGATAGTAAGTCCATCTCAGGGTTTGTATTTACCCTAAATGACGGGGATGTATGTTGGAAGAGTTCCAAACAAGATACCATCGCTGAATCCACGATAGAAGCTGAGTATATTGCTGCTAATGATGCCGCAAAAGAGGCAGTCTGGATGAGGAATTTCATTTCCGAACTTCAAGTGGTTCCATCCATTGCTAATCCAACACTTCTGTATTGCGATAACAATGGAGCCATGGCTTTGGCAAAGGAACCGAGATCCCATCAGAAATCCAGACATATCTTGAGGCGGTATCATCTCATCAGGGAGATAGTGGATGGCCAGGATAACGAGGTACGGAGAGTAGACATGAAAGACAACACAGCAGATCCATTCACCAAGGCCATCCCTCAAGTACAGTTTGAGAAACTGTTTGAGCTGTTGGGCATGCGGTACGCCGGCAACTGGTTCTAGTGCAGACAGTCAGTACTTATTGCATCAACTACAGGCCTTAGTGCAAGTGGTAGATTGTTAGATATGTATGCCCTAGAGGCCTGTATTGTATAGGATGCTAGGCATGTATATGAACAGAAACAATCTTTGCTCGAAATGATAGTATGCTATCTGGTTTATCTTCATCTTAACATGTGATGTGTTGTGCATGTTGATGAAGCCCTTAGGATTATGCTTGACTACCAGGATTATGATGAGATCATACTAGTGGGGCATGGGCAGTCTACAAGCATATCCTTTAATAGTTCCTAGTCGAGGGTATATCGATACAGGGCATCGGTATTACCAGATTAGACTAGTGTGTACATTTCTTGACCCTGGGGGCGATGGTTGATTCCACAACCATTGGTGTTTGATATCAAAGATTGTACACAGGTGCTCATTGGAGAATGGGTACACTGAACAGGACTCACCGAGAACTCCTAGATGGTATATATACCTATTGTCAGATAGCAGTTCTCTGGCGACACTTGTACAGGTTAGTCTATAGACCCGAGATCGTAATGGTGTCTTGTGTGATTCCCACTGTACTTTGATTTCCTTCCTACCACGGCTCCATTAAGTCGTGCAAACAGGTGGACTTTGGGTACAGTCCCGAATCACATGGATACAGTGAGCGATAGGAGGGGTTTCGTCTCTCCCGGTATAAGGAGTTGATGTCGCGCTATATTTGATCGGCTATAACACCTAAATCCCTGGCCAGGGTTCTCGAGGTTTCCTGATAAGTGTTATGAGTAATTCCTCGAACTGTTATGAGCCGTAAATTAGCATGACTTATAAAGTTGCAGGGGTCTGACATTTACCACCCCTAGACTTCATATGCAACGTATCAGACGAAGAGACCGGACTATACGGTAAGTGTTGCTTGCAGGCTCATAGGGGTTGTGATGAGTTCGCTCGTCGGCTACCTTTTCGTCATGTACCTGGGTAGCCGTTACGCACAGCTAGTACCGCTGTCTTGCTTGTGGTTAAACCCACTGCCAGCGTACTGTCGAGTCTTTAGAGTCCCACACAGAGGGTTCCCTCGTTCAGGCGAAATATGTAGAGGTTGTAAGTTGTTATGGCAGCTGTAAGCTGTTACGGCAGGGTTTCGATTATGTTCGTGTAATTGTTACAGGAATAATAATCGGAAGGATAATACTGGCAGGTTTTGGTTTAAGCTGGATACCGGTATTATATTATTAGATTAATGGTATTCGTATTTTTCGGAATTCGGATACGGGTATACGGTATACGGAGGATGGGTATTCTTGTAACTGTTACAAGAATACCTTCTAGAAGGTGCCATCTCATAATGACATCATTTATTTTATGAAAATAAATAAATGAGGTGGAAATTAAAAAGTATAAGCATGGTTGAGATAATGGGTTGTTGTTATGGAGTTACTATTGAAGCATGGTGCTAATTTTATAATGCATGCTTCAATTATTTCTTTGAGTGCTATATCTTTGCTCATCATGTTTGAACTTTCTCATATAATGAAAAACACTAGCTCTCTCCTTCTTCTCTCCTCATTCTCATGTTGGGTTAGCCTAGCACCTCATGAAGGGTTTCGAAGAATCACATGTACCAAAGAATGAATTTTTAGGGTGCTAAGTTAACGAACATAGAATCGTTCCTAGAAAAATTAGGGTTTCAAAAAAATTCACATCAACATATGAAAAGAAAAGCTAGGGTTTAGAGAGTACAACCTTTGTAGCTCCCTACGCTAGACTCCTCGGCTACTTAGGGTTTGAAAAAGCTCCGCTTGAACTTCTCGAGGTCACCGATGATCCACCCGGAGTCCGCTTTGTCCAAGCTTGCAACTTTATCCGATCAAGTGAACGAAATCAAGCTAACACTCTAAACAAGTGGGCTAGACTTGTGTAAAATGGTGTTGTGGTTCTCTTTCTCACTTCAAAATCCAATCTTGATGAGTATATTTCTCACTACAAAGAACTAGAGAGCAAAATGAGAGAGGTTGATGAAGATGATGGCTTTTTAGAAGATGATAAGTTCAACCCTTAAAAGAAAATGGAAAATATATCAATATATATTTTCCTCTTCTCATATCAAACCATGGTTAGGATATTATTGAACTTGAGTTAAAAACACAAAAGGAAAAGTAACCCATGGTCAAATGGTGGGTGAGAATGGTTAGGTCAAGAGAAGAGTGTAGAAACAAATCAATAATGACCATTTTCCTTTTTCCTTTTTGTTTTAAATCAAATGCAATTTAATCCATAAATAAAACCATGGTGTGAGTCTTATATTGCCACCATTTCCATGTATGTACAACCATGAAGGATGTATGTATGTATGTATTTGTATATGTACATCCATATGTGCATGAATCAATAAAGAAACTATACATGCATGCATACATCCAACATACTCAAGAAAGGATTTCAAGTGAGAAGCTAATGGTTAAATGATAAATCAACACTTGATTTACCAATCCGGCCATATCACATATGACCCCTACCAAAAGCAAGCCGCCCGACCAATATACGGTATCCTATACGCGCATTTTAATCGGGTCCATGCGCATATCGCATACGCGCACCACAACGTTTCGCCTGGACTAGGAAACTCCATTGTGGGACTCTGAGACTCGTCAATACGCCGACAGTGGGTGATGATCATATCAAGCACCCCAAAGCTGCAAGCGGTCAGCTAAACGTAACGGCCACCCGGGTATTGAGCGATCAGAAAAGAACAAGCGAACCTGCTACAACTCCCGTCGAGCCAACCGGCAACACTTCCCGTACAGTCCTGTCTCTTCGTCTGATATGTCGCATATCGAGTCTAAGGGTGGTAAACGTCAGACCCCAATAACCGATAAGTCGTGCCGATGTGAGGCTCATAACGGGTCGAGAAACTACTGGTAACACTTACCAGCAAATCTCTGAATCAGCCCTGGCCAGGGACTTCCCTGTTATGGCCAATCGAGCACAGTGCAACATCAACCCCCAATACCGGGAGAGACGAAACCCCTCCTATCGCTCATTGCCTCCATGTGACTCGGGACTGTACCCAAAAACCACCGTTTTGCACGCCCTTATGGACGTGGTAAGGTGGAAATCAAAGCACAGTGGGAATCACACAAGACTCTATGACGATCTCGGGTCTACAGACTAACCTGCACAAGTGTCACCTGAGAACTGCCATCTGACGTGAGGTATAATACCATCTGAGAGTTCTGGGCGAGTCCGTCCAGTGTACCCAGTCTCCACTGAGCACCCGTATATCATCTCTGATGTCAAACACCAATGGATATGGGATCATCCATCGCCCATCTCATGGGTCGAGAAGTGTATACGCTAGTCTACACTGGTATATCGATGCCCCGTCTCGATACACCCACGACTAGGGACCTTGAAGGATGTAGTTATGGACTACCATGTCCCCACTAGTATGATCCGCATCATAGTCCAGGTAGTCAAGTACACATCCTAAGGGCTTTACCAACATGTAACTATAAGACAGTATAAAGAGACTAGTATACATGTTAAGATAAAGAGCAACCAGATAGCATACTATCATATCGAGCAAGAAAGTCATCTCTATATATTTCCAAGCATCCAATATAATATACATCATCTGTACAATACTGGCCTCTTGGTCATACATACAACTAACAATCTCCCACTTGCACTAGGGCCAGCTGCTGTAGTATCGCATACCGAGCATCCCGAAGAGTCTCTCAAACTGTATCTAGGGAATGGCCTTCGTGAGTGGATCCGCTGTGTTATTCTTCGTGTCAACCCTCCTGACCTCGATCTCCCGGCGATCAACTATCTCCCGGATCAGGTGATACCGTCTCAGAATATGCCTAGATCGCTGATGGGACCTGGGTTCCTTGGCCAAAGCCACTGCTCCATTATTATCGCAATACAAAGGTATTGGATGCTCAATGGATGGAACCACTCCAAGTTCAGTAATGAACTTCTTGATCCAGACAGCCTCTTTGGCAGCATCGTTGGCAGCGATGTATTCAGCCTCCATCGTCGAGTCTGCCACGGTTTCCTGCTTGGAACTCTTCCAGCTAACCGCCCCTCCGTAAAGGGTAAAGACAAATCCCGACTGCGACTTAGAGTCGTCCTTATCACTCTAGAAGCTCGAATCGGTAAAGGACTCCACTTGGAGTTCTCCGTTACCAGACACCAAGAGCATCTCTTTAGTCCTTCGTAAGTACTTGAGAATGCTCTTCACAGCTGTCCAGTGACTCTCTCCAGGATTAGCTTGATACCTGCTCACTACACTTAGTGAGTATGCTACATCGGGTCTGGTACACAGCATCGCGTACATGATAGAGCCTACAACCGATGCATAGGGTATCCCTTGCATGCGAGCTCTCGCCAAATCAGTCTTGGGAGGCATCTCTTTGGAGAGAGTGACTCCAGAGATTGTGGGTAAGTTCCCACACCTGGATTCTTCCATACTAAACCTCTTTAGTATGGTGTCAATGTACCTGGATTGGAACAATCCCAATATCCGTTTGGATCTATCTCTATAGATCCTAATTCCCAATATGCAGGAGGCATCACCAAGATCTTTCATCGAGAATCTTTGTGACAAGAAGAGCTTAACCGATTGCAGCATAGGAATGTCATTTCCTATCAAGACTATGTCGTCTACGTACAATACGAGGAAGACAACCTTTCTCTCTGCCACCTTCTTGTAGATACAAGGTTCTTCTACGTTTTTGACGAAATCAAACTCTTTGATAACGATGTCAAAGCAGATGTTCCAACTCCGCGACGCTTGCATTAATCCATAAATGGATTTAAGCAGCTTGCACACCTTTCCGCTGCTCCCACTATCTACGAAGCCCTCTGGCTGAGTCATGTACACGCACTCTTCTAAATCACCGTTTAGAAAGGAGGTCTTAACATCCATTTGCCAGATTTCTTAATCATGATATGCAGCGATGGCAAGCATGATCCGGATGGATTTAAGCATAGCCACTGGAGAAAAGGTCTCGTCATAGTCCACACCTGGTCTTTGACGAAAACCCTTTGCTACAAGTCTAGCTTTGAAAGTCTCCACTTTCCCATCTACACCAAGTTTTTTCTTGAAGATCCCCTTTCTCCCAATGGGTTTTACCCCTTCAGGAGCATCTTCCAAAGTCCATACTTTGTTGGTGTACATGGATTCCATCTCGGATCGCATAGCATCCAGCCATTTCACTGAGTCCCCACTCGTGATGGCCTGCTCGAAGCTAGTTGGGTCATCATCCTCCATGATGCAATCCTCGCTCCCACCGTCCATGAGAAAACCGTAGTATCTCTCAGGTTGGCGAGGAACCCTACTAGATCGGCGGAGAGGCTGAGGTTCGTTGGGAGCTACTGAATCCTCTGGTTCCACTAAATCTTCTGTCGTAGTCTGTAATGCTGGAACCTCTTCCAGTTCTACCTCCTTGCCACTAATCTCTTTTTCAAGAAATTCCTTTTCTAAAAAGGTGGCATGTCGAGAAACGAACACCTTTTGTTCCTCGGTGTGGTAGAAGATATACCCGCGTGAATGTTTGGGATATCCAATAAACTTACACAGAATGGACCTTGCCGCGAGTTTGTCCGGATTCTGCGTTTTTACATATGCCGGACAACCCCATATCTTAACATAGTTAAGACATGGTCTCTTTCCTTTCCATATCTCATATGGAGTGGTTGGCACGGATTTGGTGGGAACCATATTCAATAGGTCTGCAGCTGTTTCCAGTGCATACCCCCAGAAGGAAATAGGTAACTCAGCTGTGCTCATCATAGAGCGCACCATATCTAATAGGGTGCAGTTCCTCCGTTCCGATACACCGTTGTGCTGTGGTGTATATGGAGGAGTCAGCTGAGAGAGAATCCCATTCTCTTTTAGGAAGTCCAGGAATTCATTGCTCAAGTATTCACCTCCTCGATCAGATCGAAGGATTTTAATGCTTTTCCCGGTTTGGTTCTCGACTTCTAGTTTATATTCTCTGAATTTCTCAAAAGCTTCTGATTTGTGTTTCATCAGGAACACATATCCGAATCTAGAAATATCGTCAGTGAATGTAATGAAGTACGAAGAACCATCCCTGGCATGTGTAGACATGGGACCGCATACATCACTATGTATCAGTCCCAAGAGTTCGGTAACTCTTTCTCCGTGTCCCGTAAACGGAGTTTAGGTCATCTTGCCTTTGAGACATGACTGGCAAGTGTCATAAGATGAAAATTCAAACGGATTCAAATATCCATCATTATGCAACATATATAGTCGTGTCGCATTGATGTGACCCAGTCTACAATGCCACAAGAAGGATTCGTTCAGCTCTGAACTTTTCCTCTTGTGTGTGTTTGTTATACTTAGAACTGTTGATTGATTTAGAACATAAATGCCATTGCACAATGTGCCTGATCCAACCAACTTTTGGTTACGGAAAATGTTCATAACATTATCCTGTAATACAAAATTATATCCCTCTTAGTCAACAAAGAAACCGATATAATGTTGCATATCAGGTTCGGCATGTAATAGCATTCGTTCAGAATCAGTGTATTACCAGTTGGTAATACAAGGTGATATTCCCCGACAGTCTTAGCTGCAACAATTGCACCATTTCCAACTCTTATGTCTTTATCACCTTCTCCAAGTTCTCTAACTTTTCTAAGCCCATGTAACTGATTACATATATGGGATCCTGACCCGGTATCTAATACCCAGGACATAGGGCAAATGGAGAAACAGTTCTCTGTAACGAACACACACGAAGAAAATGCATCATCATGTACTTTCTTCATTCGGGTGGCATGGCAATCCTGGTATTCCCCTATGTCCTGTTCATTCCTATAACTCTTATAAGAAAGAACGGAACCAATGTTCCCCAGCATAGTATAACTTGCGGGTTCGGTCAATACATCCATATTATTATCTTGATTAAGGCATGACATGGTCGCTACCTGGAGAGAGAGAGAAGAAAACACTTTAGCGTATGCTCTTCCAAGATCAGATTGGTTATTATCTCTTCTAATCAGGATGGCTCCCACTGGTTTTTATCAAATCTTCCTTCAAACCCTAAAAGGAAAGACTAGTCGGGATTAATTACACCCTACAACTTCGCCGATCTTTCAGCCAGGCCAGTGTCGGTACTTTGAGGGAGGTTCCCCGTGCTTTCGCACGGACCTAATTAATGTAAACCTCGTTTTCCCAGAGGCGTAACCCCGTTGACACCTTTCTAGACACCTACTTGATCGGCTAATTATCCTGTGTAAAATTCTCCCAGAAGTAACAATTACTCGCAGTGGGTATCGGGATCCAACTATCTCATAGAAGGTATGCAATCTCATTGCAAATTTCAACACTTGAAATTCCCGATAATATTTTGCCCCTAGCGTCCCATGACCTTGACGCAGGCCAACAAACCATAGTGCGCTAGTCAAGTTCAACCCGTCATTTCTTGATTGAATTAAACCCACCCGTACGACCCTTGACGCAGACCAACAAATTCACACGACTACCCTAATCCAATCTGCATCATATGCACTAACAGATAAATACTAGTTAGCTACCGCTCACTACGCCTTGACGCAGGCCAACAAACGTAGTGCGAATACTAAGTAGGACTTATCTGAAATGACGGAGGGCTACGACAGGTTTTTCTGAAAATCTATTGCGTAATGAACTTGATATCGTTGTAGAATCGAATGAATTTTGAAATGGAATGTTCTTGAGGCTTTTCTAGTTTTACTAAAGGGGTCACTCCCGGTGAAGGGATCGTCGGCCCTTTCCTCGTCGAATGAGGTGCGGGATATATCATATATATCACAATGCAAAGAAAAACTCCAAAAGCAATCAAAAGCAAACCGAGTGTTGTAGCATCTGCCAGTTTCGCTAAAGAGGTCACTCCCGGTGAAGGGATCTCGGCTCTTTCCCCATCGAATAAGGTGCAGGGTATATCATATATACCACTATGCAAAGAAAAACTGTAGCTACCCTTTTATTTTAAAATTTGATTCTACAACATCTTTTAGGTTTCTTTTCTTTCATTAATCACATTAATGAAGTCCCATCATTTAAGTCACCAAAACATCACAGATAAATACGATGTACACTTATGTCATCCGCATTCGCCTCGATGTCCCCTCGTGCACCGTTAGGTTAGGTAACTAACGACAGAGCAGGGCAGGGCTAGTGCTGGTGCAAAACATAAGTAACGTCTATATAATATATCATATATACTATATACTGTATCCATCACAGAACATATCTAATGATCACATCACAGATATCGCAGCAGAAACATAGATATAATGTGGGATATACTAGGACGTCCGTATTTAGTATCTAGCCTTCAATAGAAAATACGGATTCCACAGTCACGATGAATAGCCAAGCCCACACCCTGGAGCCCTACGAGAGCGGCAAGCGACCCTACCAATTCTGGAGTTTAGGAGACCCGGTCTCGACTCCTCGAGATGGCCTCCCACTGAACCCCTGAACCCGGTCACCTGTGCTCCCCTCCTTGGGTCCATCCTAATGCGGAAAAGTAAATAATATACAACACTGGTGACACAACCTCAACCCGGAAGTGCCCCAAATAAAAGAATATTACATTACATTTGAATTTACATGAATGAAAATATAAAACTCACATCTCACTTAAAACCCCCCCGGCTATTCAATTGCGACAATCCTGCACATCATATCTCAGCAACACATAATATCTCATATCATCAACATAAGTAAGTATGCATACCCCAATTGTCGTTGATGTGTAGCAACGAAACCGGCGATATCGACATACTACACTTACGGTCATAGAAAAGAAAGTGTAAAACTGCAATATTTGGAATCCAAATTCTCTTTAGACATCGTAAATGCGAAATATCACATACTTCGTATTTCATGTCCAACTATATGAATTCCACATATTGCATCACATTCCAGATAAATAGACAGTTTTAAAGTTTTCGAACGAACGATCAAATACCCAAGATTCCCTAAAGCTCAACACTTGAGCGGAGTTCAAAAACCCGGAGTGTGACACAGTAGTAGCGGTCCAGCCGTAGAAGGGTCAAGTCAACGCCTCACATGTGGCACGCTGTACTGCCCCAAACCCTAAGGTTTAAAGGGCAGTTCAAGACGGTCACATAATCGAGTTAAGGTTTGTTGTCTTCTAGAGGGCCCACCACAAAAAGACTTGCACGTATCTCCAAAGTATTTAAACCCCGTGAATAGTGAGCAAATGATACTCGTTCAAACACTTCAATACTTTCTAATTTACCCGGAAAAGCAACGAAATGAAAATTCCGATCGAATCTACGAGTCCAAAACCATCTCCAGAAGTCGCAGCACTAAATTCAGATTAAAAATACCCTAAAAAATATACAAGAAGATTCCAGCATTGCTGTATAAACTTTATTCAGTGATTGATGTGTACGGCCGCGGAACCGCGGCCTAAGCATGCTTAGGCCGCGTTTCCGCGGCAAGAATAACTGTTCATCGAATAGATTTTATACCGTAATTCTTACATTTACCTGCTAAATTTTTTACATATTTTTAATTCTGAAAAATGTCAGATTTTAAAAAATTTCCAGAGAGTGTCCCGTAAAATCATATTTCAGTTCGATCGGGGTTTTCACTTCGCTAAAGCATCGCCTAATGTTCTAGGTCGGCTCTGATACCAATGTTGGGTCAGGCAGCCACCGCATCCAATGGGGTCACCGTGGCACCGACGGGTCCCTCAGCAGCTACTTTTTACGCATGCCCCCTCGCGAGGACTACAACCCGCCGGAACGCCTTCCGGTCTCGGGACACCCTGGAGGTAAGAGCCTATGCTTCGCCACACTGTCACACAGTGAGAACCCCCCATAGGTCGACATCCAATGCCTAGTAGCTCTAATACCAATATTGGGTTAGCCTAGCACCTCATGAAGGGTTTGGAAGCATCACATATACAAAAGAATGAATTTTTAGGGTGCTAAGTTAACGAACATAGAATCGTTCCTAGAAAAATTAGGGTTTCAAAAAAATTCACATCAACATATGAAAAGAAAAGCTAGGGTTTAGAGAGTACAACCTTTGTAGCTCCCTACGCTAGACTCCTCGGCTACTTAGGGTTTGAAAAAGCTCCGCTTGAACTCCTCAAGGTCACCGATGATCCACCCGGAGTCCGCTTTGTCCAAGCTTGCAACTTTATCCGATCAAGTGAACGAAATCAAGCTAACACTCTAAACAATTGGGCTAGACTTGTGTAGAATGGTGTTGTGGTTCTCTTTCTCACTTCAAAATCCAATCTTGATGAGTATATTGCTCACAACAAAGAACTAGAGAGCAAAATGAGAGAGGTTGATGAAGATGATGGCTTTTTAGAAGATGATAAGTTCAACCCTTAAAAGAAAATGGAAAATATATCAATATATATTTTCCTCTTCTCATATCAAACCATGGTTAGGATATTATTGAACTTGAGTTAAAAACACAAAAGGAAAAGTAACCCATGGTCAAATGGTGGGTGAGAATGGTTAGGTCAAGAGAAGAGTGTAGAAAAAAATCAATAATGACCATTTTCCTTTTTCCTTTTTGTTTTAAATCAAATGCAATTTAATCCATAAATAAAACCATGGTGTGAGTCTTATATTGCCACCATTTCCATGTATGTACAACCATGAAGGATGTATGTATGTATGTATGTATGTATGTATGTATGTGTATATGTACATCCATATGTGCATGAATCAATAAAGAAACAATACATGCATGCATACATCCAACATACTCAAGAAAGTATTTCAAATGAGAAGCTAATGGTTAAATGATAAATCAACACTTGATTTACCAATCCGGCCATATCACATATGACCCCTACCAAAAGAAAGCCGCCCGACCAATATACGGTATCCTATACGCGCATTTTAATCGGGTCCATGCGCATATCGCATACGCGCACCACAACGTTTCGCCTGGACTAGGAAACTCCATTGTGGGACTCTGAGACTCGTCAATACACCGGCAGTGGGTGATGATCATATCAAGCACCCCCAAGCCGCAAGCGGTCAGCTAAACGTAACGGCCACCCGGGTATTGAGCGATCAGAAGAGAACAAGCGAACCTGATACAACTCCCGTCGAGCCAACCGGCAACACTTCCCGTACAGTCCTGTCTCTTCGTCTGATATGTCGCATATCAAGTCTAAGGGTGGTAAACGTCAGACCCCAATAACCGATAAGTCGTGCCGATGTGAGGCTCATAACGGGTCGAGAAACTACTGGTAACAGTTACCAGCAAATCTCTGAATCAGCCCTGGCTAGGGACTTCCCTGTTACGGCCAATCGAGCACAGTGCAACATCAACCCCCAATACCGGGAGAGACGAAACCCCTCCTATCGCTCATTTCCTCTATGTGACTCGGGACTGTACCCAAAAACCACCGTTTTGCATGCCCTTATGGACGTGGTAAGGTGGAAATCAAAGCACAGTGGGAATCACACAAGACTCTATGATGATCTCGGGTCTACAGACTAACCTGCACAAGTGTCACCTGAGAACTGCTATCTAACGTGAGGTATGATACCATCTGGGAGTTCTAGGCGAGTCCGTCCAGTATACCCAGTCTCCACTGAGCATCCGTATATCATCTCTGATGTCAAACACCAATGGATATGGGATCATCCATCGCCCATCTCATGGGTCGAGAAGCGTATACGCTAGTCTACACTGGTATATCGATGCCCCGTCTCGATACACCCACAACTAGGGACCTTGAAGGATGTACTTATGGACTACCATGTCCGGACTAGTATGATCCACATCATAGTCCAGGTAGTCAAGTACACATCCTAAGGGCTTTACCAACATGTAAATATAAGACAGTATAAAGAGACTAGTATACATGTTAAGATAAAGAGCAACCAGATAGCATACTATCATATCGAGCAAGAAAGTCATCTCTATATATTTCCAAGCATCCAATATAATATACATCATCTGTACAATACTGGCCTCTAGGGCATACATACAACTAACATCTCATTCCTAGCTTCAACCTTCACATTAGATGTGAATCAAAAGCTTAGGACTTCAAGTTAATCCAATACACTAATCTCTACACAATCCTAGTGACCTCTTCTAGCAAAATTGGTCTCTAGGTTAAACTCTTGTGAAGAGTTTCTAGCTTGCAAGATAACTCTCGGGTGGATCATCTAGGTCTTAGGTGGCCGGAGATCGAAGACATCGGCAACATCATCAAAAGAGAAGACAAGGAGCACAGGTGTTGCATCAAAGAGAAGACCCGAAGGACCGTATCATCGAGGTATAATCCCTAACATAGTAGATAAGATCTCCAGTTAGGGTTTTCTAGTTGTGGTTTAGAAAAGATCTTCGGTTAAGTGCGTGTTGTATGCCAAGAAAATTTTCGTTCACCGCTTCCGCCGCGTCATAAGAGTTGTGGGAGCATGCAACATGCACTAACAGGGATATTACCAGGAGCGACTCATCATTTGCCCCAGTTGATTTGGACAAAGGTGGCTTAGTAGACAGGGTAATGATCATGTCGACTAAGACTTTTTGACTTTACGAGCCATAAGGGTCTCATAAAGGTATTTCTCCCTACGAGTCGTGAGGATCTCGTAGGTGTATGTTCCCCTTAGAAGTCGTGAGGACTTCTAAGTGGTGTTTTCTCTTGCAAGTCGTAAGGATCTTCCAAGAGTGTTTTCTCCTTATAAATCGAGAGGACCTACAAGTGTTATTCACCATATGGGGACATTTCTTGCCATTTGTAGAACTTGGCAAAGAAATATTTATTCATGCCCCTGGATTGTATACAAGGGTCAATATGGACCGCCTGTATGGCAAATTGAGAGATATGACGGCTTAAGAACAGGTCTAAATCCCTGTAACTTAAGGCTTTTGAATCCTATGAGCCGTGAGGGTGTCACAGGGGGGATTCTCCTTATGAGTCGTGAGGATCTCGTAAGTGTATTTATTTTAACGAGGTTGCGCCCTTCTGGGTTTTCACAAGCTCACCGGCAGTCCTGCTGTTTTTACTCACGGCGCCCTTTCGGGTTTTCATCCGTGCCCATCTTGCTTGCGGACGTACCATTTTTTTTTGAGAGCGTGATTTAGGAAATCAATATCCAACTCGTGCTCTACTCTTTCTTCGGGTGCGTCCTTGGGATTTTTCTTAGGCAACAGATTAGCGTTGCAGGGTTACTAGGCACTGTCACAAGGGTCTATAAGGCATTAACCATGACCGATATAAAATTTAGACGTGCCGAACAACCCTAACCAAGATCTTAGACTAGAGATTAGGTGAAACAATAGCAGGTAAACAACTTTACTTCTAAGAGTTAGGGATTACAACCTTTGTAGTCCGTTCCTTCACTTCTAAAGCTCAGTGTTGAGATCCCTTCGCTGCGATCATCGAGTACCCGAACTCTAGAGAGGCTCCATGAAGAGAAAGATGCAAGCTTCCTTCCGATCTTCGATATCAAAGATGATCTACCTTGAAGAAACTCAAGCCCAAGCTTTTGCTTCACTAATCAAGTATTAGCAAAGCAAACACCCTAATCTAAGTGGCTAGAATAGATGAGGATGATGAAGTAGGAATTTAGCTCTCATTTGTTTTCTTTATCTCACTCAAAATCATCACACATGAAAAAGCTAGTAAGTATTTTCCAAAGAAGAAGAAGAAGATGATCAAATCCTTTTGTGATGAATAATGAATCAAGTGTGTGTGGTTAGAAATGCAACCATGGTTTAATTGAAAAGACTTAACCCTTGTAGAGATTTAACTAAGGTTAAAGGGTTGGGTTGGGTTAAACAAATATCTTTGCAAAATATCACAAAATATCAAGGTCAAAGTCAAAGCTTCAAGAAGCTTCTTGAAAGCTTCATGAATGTTTAACCCTAATCCAAACCCTAACCATATTTAAACTCCACAAATCATGTTACATTTATAACCATAACATGTTACAATATTATATATCACATATACAATATTTATTGTAACAAAATAAAATAATACAATTAATATATATCAATGTATTACCCGAGTGAGAAAAAGATTCTTTAAGTGAGCTTATATTAGTTAATGTAATTTAATATATCAAATATATAATTATACATTAAATTATCGAATCAACACTTGATCCGATAATCCGGCTATTTTACAAATAACCGACTAATATAATCTGTATCAATTCATCGAATCAACACTTGATCCGATGACCCGGCTATATCACATATACCCTGCCGATATCACATATCGCGAGAATCTAGTACGGTATCACATACACGTATTGTTCTCGGTCCCGCACATATCACATATGTGCTCCTACTCCGTTTTGCCAGAGCCAGGAAACCTCCGTGTAGGACTCTAAAGAATCGTCAATACGCCGGCAGTAGGTGATGATCATATCAAACACCCACAAGCTGCAAGCGGTCAGCTAAACGTAACAGCCACCCAGGTATTGAACAATCAGAAGATCAACAAGCAGGCCTGTATATTCTCCCATGAATCCAACCAGTAACACTCCCGTACAGTCCGGTCTCTTCGTCTGACATGTCGCATATCTCGCCTAGGGGTGGTAAACGTCAGACCCCAATAGCTTGATAAGTCGTGTCGATATGAGGTCCATAACAGTTCGAGAAACTACTGATAACACTTACCAGTAAATCTCAGCAACCCTGGCCAGGGATTTCCAGTTATAACCAATCGAACACTGCACAACATCAACTCCTTATACCGGGAGAGACGAATCCCCTCCTATCGCTCATTGCCTCCATGTGATTCGGGACTGTACCCAAAAGCCACCTTTTTGCACGCCCTCTTGGACGTGGTATGATGAAAATCAAAGCACAGTGGGAATCACACAAGACTCTATGACGATCTCGGGTCTACAGACTACTCTATACCAGTGTCACCAGAGAACTTCCATCTGACGTGAGGTATAATACCATCTGGAAGTTCTCGGCGAGTCCGTCCAGTGTACCCAATCTCCACTGAGCACCAGTATACCTTCTCTGATGTCAAACACCAATGGATATGGGATCATCTATCATATGGGTCAAGAAGCGCATACGCTAGTCAACTCTGGAGTATCGATGCCTTGTCTCAGTACTCCCACGACTAGGAACATTTGAAGGATGTACTTGACTACTACACTGTCCCCACTAGTATGATCCGCATCATAGTCCCGGTAGTCAAGTACTCATCCTAAAGGCTTTTTCAACATGTAACATAGAGACAATCAGAGTACATGTTAAGATAAAGAGTAACCAGATAGCATACTGTCATGTCGAGCAAGAAAGTCCTCCCTATATATGTCCAAGCATTCACTACAATATACAACGTATGTATAGTAATGGCCCCTAAGGCATACTTATAACTAACAATCTCACTTGCACTAGTGCCATTTGTTGTGGTATCGCATACCCAACAATCAGCTATAGTTAAAGTATCTCATACTCAACCATCCCATAAAAGTCTCTACTGGGAAATAGGCTTTTGTGAGTGGATCCGCGCTGTTGTCCTCTGTGTCTACTCTCCTAACCTCGATCTCCTTGGAGATCGACCATCTCTATGATCAGGCGATACTGCCTAAGAATATGTCTGGAACTCTGATGGGACGGGTGTTCCTAGGCCTAAGCCATAACTCCATTGTCATACAATGGTAGGAACGAAGTTCATCTCATGAACTAAATTATATCAAAACGGTCTCTTTGGTAGCATCCTTGGTAACGATGTATCTTGCCTTTAATCGTCTAGTATGTCACGGTATCTAGCTTGGAACTCTTCCAACATACCGTCCCTCCACTGAGTGTAAAGACAATGTCTGCGACTGACATTCAGTCGTCCTTATCATCCTGGAACCATTCCAGTGATTCTCCCTAGGATCGATTGATAACATCTTACTACAACTAGTGAAAATCCTAACATCCAATTACATCTATCTCATAGATCCAAAACCCAGGATTTAGGAGGTATCACTTTGATCCTTATGGAGAATCCTTGTGATAAGAGGAGATTGACCGAGCGTAGCATTGGAAACTCTGTCCCTATCAAGAGTATGTCATCCACGTACAATACGAGGATCATCACCATACTCTCTACTACCTTTTTGTATATATAAGGTTCATCTACCATTTTGATGAAGTCAAACTCTTTGACTACCACATCAAAACAGACGTTCTAACTCCGCGATGCCTGATTTATCACATAAAACAACTTGCACACGTTTCCGCTGCTCCCACTATCTACGAAGCCCTCTGGCTGTGTACTTATAAACGCTCTCTTCTAAATCATCATTTAGAAAAGCAGTCATGACACCCAACCGCCAGATATCGTAGTCATGGTATGTAGCAGTGGCAAGTAGGATGTGGATGGACTTAAGCATAGCTTTGAAAGTCTCAACTTTTCCATGTACACCAAGTAGTCTTCTCAAGATATACTTGCTCCTGATGGAGATTTAACCCTTCAGATAAAGCAACCAAAGTCCATACTTTGTTGGTGTATAAGGATTCCATCTCAGATCACTAAGTATCCAGCCATTCTTACAGAGTCCCCACTCCTGATGGCTTGGTCAAAACTAGTTGGGTCATCATCTCATGATGCAATCCTCGCTCCCACTGTCATAGAGAAACCGAAGTATTTCTCAGGTGGATGAGGAACCTTACCAGATCGGCGGAGAGGCAGAGGTTCGTTAGAAACTATTGAATCCTCCGGGTTTACCAAATCATCAGCTGCAGTTTGTATAGCTGGAACTCCTTCCAGTTCTACCTTATGACCACTAATTTCTTCACAAGAAATTCCCTTTTACTCAAAAAGTGGTATGCCGAGAAATAAAACATCTTTTGTTCCTCGGTGTGGTAGAAGATATCCCCTTGCGAATGCTTGGGATATCCAACAAAATTCCACAGAACTGACTTTGCTTCGAGCTTGTCCGGATTTTGCTTTTGACATAGGCCGGAAAACCCCAAATCTTAACATCTTTAAGAGATGGGCTCTTCCCATACCATATCACATATGGAGTGGTAGCCATTTGATTTGGTTGGAACCCTATTCAATAGATATGCAACTTCTCAAGTGCATTACCCCCAAAAGAAAATAGGCAACTCAGTAGTACTCATCATAGAGCACACCATATCACATAGGGTGCAATTGCTCCGCCCCGATACACCGATGTGCTGTGGTGTATACGGAGGAGTAATGCTGAGAGAGAATCTCATTCTCCTTTAGAATAGTCCAGGAATTTCATGCTCAAGTATTCTCCTCCTTGATCACATCAAAGGACATAATACTTTTACCCGTATTTTGGTTCTCTACTTCAAATTTATATTCTGTGAATATCTCAAAAGGTTCGGACCTGTGTTTCAACAGAAACATATGTTTGAATATATAGAGATTATCAGAGAATGTAATGAAGTACAAAGAACCGGTCCTGGCATATGTAGACAGGGGACTTTCATACATCAGCATGTATCAATCCCAAGAGTTCACTAACTCTTTCTCTGTTTTCAACAAACAGAGCTGTGGTCATCTTATCTTTGTGACATGACTGGCAAGTTTTACAAGATGTAAATCCAAACTAATTTAAAAATGCATCTTTATGTAACTTCAGCTAGTCGGGTCGCATAGATATGACCTAGTCTACAATGCCTCAAGAAGGATTCGTTCATTTCTGAACTCTTCCTCTTGTGTGTGTTCTGTACATTAAGAACTGTAGTTTGATTTAGAACTTCAATGTTTTTAGATAACGTGCCTGAACTGATCAACTCTTGATATAAGAAATGTTCAAAACATATCCAACAATACAAAATTATATCCTTCTTTAATAATAAAGAGACTGATATGATGCTGTATATCAGGTTCGGTATCTAATAACATTCGTTAAGAATCAATGTATTCTGATAATACAGGGTGATAACTGCCAACAGACTTGGCTGCAACACTTGCATCTTTTCCAACTCTTGAAACTTATCACCCGTTTTCAGTTCTCTACCTATCTGTAGCCCATGTAACAAATTACATTTGCGGGATCCTGATCCGGTATCTCATACCCAGGACGTAAAGGATACTGAGAAACAGTTCTCGGTAATGAACACACCCGAAGAAGATGCATCAACATGTACTTTCTTCGTTTGGGTGGCATGGGAATTCTGGTAATCCCCTATTTCCTGCTTTGTCTTATAACAATTATAAGTTGGAGCGGGACCAACGTTCCTTAGCGCAGTATAACAAGCGGGTTCGGTCAATACATCCGTATTATTATCTTGATTAAGGCGTGACATAGTCACAACCAGGAGAGAGAGAGAGGAAAACACTCAACGTATGCTCTTGCAAGATTAGATTGGTTATTAATATATCTAATCAGGATGTCTCCAAACTGTTTTAGTCAAATCTTCCTTCAAACCCTAAAAGGAAAAACTAGCCGGGATTAATTACACACTACAAGTTTGCAAATCTTTCAGCCAGGCCAGTGCCGGTAATTTGAGGGAGGTTCCCCGTACTTTTGCACAGACCGAATTAAAATAAACCTCGTTTTCCCAGGGGCGTAACCCCGTTAACACCTTTCTAGATACCTACTTGATCGGCTAATTGTAATGTGTAAAACTCTCCCAGGAGTAACTCTTACTCGCAGCGGGTATCGGGATCCAACTATCTCATAGGAGGTATGCAATCTCATTGCAAATTTCAACACTTGAAATTTCCAATAATATTTTACCCCTAGTGACTTATGACCTTAACTATGGTCAAAAAATTATAAGCACCGGTCAAGTTCTACCCGTCATTTCTTGTTAATTTAGACCCACCCACATGACCCTTAACTATGATCAACAAAGTCACATGACTGTCCTAATTAATCACATCATCTGTTATATAGGAAAACATCACCCAGCTACCGTACACTGCGCCTTAACTATGGTCAACAAACGCAGCACGAATACTAAGTACTCTATTTCCTAAAATGACGGAGGGTTACGACAGGTTTTTCAGAAAACCATTTGCGTAAGGAACTTGATATCGTCGTAGAATCGAGTGAATTTTGAATGGAGTGTTTTTTAGGCTTTTACTAGTTTTGCTAAAGAGGTGACTCCCGGTGAAGAGATCTCGGCTTTTTACTCATCGAATAAGGTGCAGGATATTTCACAAATACCGCTGTGCAAAGCAAGAACTATAAAAACAATCAAAAGACAAACCGAGTTTGTAGCATCTGCTAGTTTCGCTAAAAAGGTCACTCCCGGTGAAGGGATCTCGGCTCTTTCCTTATCGAATAAGGTGCTAGATATTCTACAAGGAATACCGCTATGCAAAGCAAGAACTAGAGCTACCAGTTTTTTAAACAAGTTTCTACAACATCTTTAGGTTTCTTTTATTTCATTAATCTCATTAATGAAGTCCCATTTTATTATGCTTCACAAGCATTACATTTGAAACGAAATCTGCAATATAACATATATCTCATATATATAATATAAACATTTGTCTCAGGCAGTAATATGATCTCATCACAGAACATAGCAGCAGAAGAACATATATGAAATATTGGATATACTAGGAGGTCCGTGTTTTAATACGAGCCTGTATAAAGCACGAATTCCACGGTCGCGATGAATAGCAAAACCCACAACCCTAGACCCCTACGAGAGCGGCAAGCAACTCTGCCAATTCTAGGGTTAGGAGACCCGGTCTCGACTCCTCGAGATGGTCTCCCACTGGACCCTAGAACCCGGTTACTTATGCTCCCCGCCTTTGGTCTATCCTAATGCGGAAAAGTAAATAATATACAATGGTGACATCATCCTCAGCCCAGAAGTGCCCCAATAAAAGAATATTACATACAATGAATTTTACATGAATGAAAAAGAAAAACTCGCATCTCACATAAAACCCCCGGCTATTCAAGACGCGACGATCCAATATAACATATCACAGCAACACATAATATCACATATCATCAACGTAAGTAAATATGCGTATCCTAATTGTCGTTGATGTATAGCAATGAAACCGGCGATACACCACATATTACACTTACGGTCGCAGAAAAGAAAGTGTAAAACTACAACAGTTGGAATCCGTAACCTTCTTAGACATCTCATGCCTAACCAAATGAATTCCTTAGACATTGCATGCCTAACAATTATAAACCCCGTATTTTAGTCTCAATATCGAAAACTCTTTTCAATATCAAGTCGGGCAATTCAACAAGATTTCCGACATCCTGATCGAATTCTCTTCGCAAACTTTAGTAGACGGCCGCACCCCCGGATGCCGTCGACGAAGTGCGCTAAGGCGGAACACCGTTGCCGTGAACACCCAAACGGATGCTTTTGGCGACGAGGTTCTACTACAGTCACTTGGTCGGGGCTATGGGGCGAGGCTATCTATTAAGTTTACCCGGCGAGTATCCGCGTACGCTACGTGATTGCGACCTACTTTTGATCACATCAAAATCCCGTGGCAACCGATCAAATGAGACTAAACTGCTAGATTTATAACATTCAAATTAGTTATCTCATAACTACTTGTGGATTCCAAATATTGTATCATATTCCAGATAAATAGACAATGTTAAACTTTCCGATCGAATAAACAAACACCCAAGATTTCCCAAATAGCTCAACACTTGAGCGGAGTTCAAAAAATCCATCACATGCCATAGTACCAATGGTCCAGCCGTAGAAGGGTCAAACCAACGCCTCACATGTGGCAACGCCGTACTACCCGAAACCCTAAGGTTTAGAGGCGGTTCAGACGGTCACATAATCGAGTTAAGGTTTGTATTTTTCTAGAGGGTCCACCGCGTTACTTGCACGACTATGAATGTTCTTTAATTAAGGAAAAAATCCAACACTTGGAAATTTTCCGACAGGGGAAAAAGTGAGTTATTAATATCCGGTCGAACTTTTTAACACGTTCTAAACAATCCGGAAAAAACTTAAACGAAGTTAAACTTTCCGATAGAATCAACGAATACAAAAGATCTCCAGAAAATTCAACACTTGAGTAATATCAAAAATTCCCAGAAGCATCAGGAAATACATACGGATGTTACTGTGCAAAAAGCAAACCCTAATTCCAATATTTGGCCGCGGAACCGCCGCGCAAGGCAGGGTATTGCCACGGTTCCGCGGCGCTTTAAAGGGATTATGGGCTCGTTTTTCCACAGTAATTCCTATAATACCCTGCTCAATTTTCTGAGTATTTTTAATACAGAAAAAATCAACATTTTAAAAAATTTCCAGAGAGGGGGTGTATATCGACGTTTCGGGGTTCGATCGGACTTTAAACTTCGTCTAGACTTCGCCTAAAGCTCTAACCTGGCTCTGATACCACTGTAGGGTTACTAGGAACTATCACAAGGGTCTATAAGGCATCAACCATGCCCGATATAAAATTTAGACGTGCCGAACAACCCTAACCAAGATCTTAGACTAGAGATTAGGTGAAACAATAGAAAGTAAACAACTTTACTTCTAAGAGTTAGGGATTACAACCTTTGTAGTCCGTTCCTTCACTTCTAAAGCTCTGTGTTGAGGTCCCTTCGCTGCGATCATCGAGTACCCGGACTCTAGTGAGGCTTTATGAAGAGAAAGATGCAAGTTTGCTTCCGATCTTCGATAACAAAGATGATCTACCTTGAAGAAACTCAAGCCCAAGCTTTTGCTTCACTAATCAAGTATTACCAAAGAAAACACCCTAATCTAAGTGGCTAGAATGGATGAGGATGATGAAGTAGGAATTTAGCCCTCATTTGTTTTCTTTATCTCACTCAAAATCATCACACATGAAAAAGCTAATAAGCTTTTTCCAAGGAAGAAGAAGAAGATGATCAAATCCTTTTGTGATGAATAATGAATCAAGTGTGTGTGGTTAGAAATGCAACCATGGTTTAAGTGAGAAGACTTAACCCTTGTAGATATTTAACTAAGGTTAAAGGGTTGGGTAGGGTTAAACAAATATCTTTGCAAAATATCACAAAATATCAAGGTCAAAGCTTCAAGAAGCTTCTTGAAAGCTTCATGAATGTTTAACCCTAATCCAAACCCTAACCATATTTAAACTCCATAAATCATGTTGCATTTATAACCATAACATGTTACAATATTATATATCACATATACAGTATTTATTGTAACAAAATAAAATAATACAATTAATATATATCACATATATATCAATGTATTACCCGAGTGAGAAAAAGAATCTTTAAGTGAGCTTATATTAGTTAATGTAATTTAATATATCAAATATATAATTATACATTAAATTATCGAATCGACACTTGATCCGATAATCCGGCTATTTTATAAATAACCGACTAATATAATCTGTATCAGTTCATCGAATCAACACTTGATCCGATGACCCGGCTATATCACATATACCCGACCGATATCACATATCGCGAGAATCTAGTATGGTATCACATAAACGTATTGTTCTCGGTCCCGCACATATCACATATGTGCTCCTACTCCGTTTTTCCTGAGCTAGGAAACCTCTGTGTAGGACTGTAAAGAATCGTCAATACGCCGGCAGTAGGTGATGATCATATCAAACACCCACAAGCTGCACGCGGTCAGCTAAACGTAACAGCCACCCAGGTATTGAGCAATCAGAAGATCAATAAGCAAGCCTGTACATTCTCTCGTGAATCCAACCAGTAACACTCCCGGACAGTCCGGTCTCTTCGTCTGATATGTCGCATATCTCGCCTAGGGGTGGTAAACGTCAGTCCCCAGTAGCTTGATAAGTCATGTCGATATGAGGTCCATAACAGTTCGAGAAACTACTGATAACACTTACCAGTAAATCTCAGCAACCCTGGCCAGGGATTTCCAGTTATATCCAATCGAACACTGCGCAACATCAACTCCCTATACCGGGAGAGACGAATCCCCTCCTATCGCTCATTGCCTCCATGTGATTCAGGACTGTACCTAAAAGCCAACTTTTTGCAAGCCCTCTTGGACGTGGTATGATTTAAATCAAAGCACAGTGGGAATCACACAAGACTCTATGACGATCTCGGGTCTACAGAATACTCTGTACCAGTGTCACCAGAGAACTGCCATCTGACGTGAGGTATAATACCATCTGGGAGTTCTCGGCGAGTACGTACAGTGTACCCAGTCTCCAATGAGCACCCGTATACCTTCTCTGATGTCAAACACCAATGGATATGGGATCATCCATCGCCCATCATATGGGTCAAGAAGCGCATACGCTAGTCTACTCTGGAATATCGTTGCCCTGTCTCGGTACTCCCACGACTAGGAACATTTGAAGAATGTACGTGACGACTACACTGTCCCCACTAGTATGATCCGCATCATAATCCTGGTAGTCAAGTACTCATCCTAAGGGCTTTATCAACATGTAACATAGAGACAATCAGAGTACATATTAAGATAAAGAGTAACCAGATAGCATACTATCATGTCGAGAAAGAAAGTCCTCCCTATATATGTCCAAGCATTCACTACAATATACAACGTATGTACAGTAATGGCCTCTTGGGCATACATATAACTAACAAGCGTTTGCCTCCACTTGAGCGGGCATCTCCTGCAGCTTTTCACGTTGCAGTTGAACTTTTTTCAAGGACCGAGTTTGAGGTCGGTGACTAGTAGAAGCTCGAACTTCATCTTTGGAATTTACTAAGTAGACTATATGAACTACCCTGCCTCCAGGCTTGGGGTGTTTGGAGTCTTGGCCTTTGGAGTTTGCTTCGGGCACTTGACCTTTATTAAGCCTCTCTTTTTTTGTGAAAAGACGCTTTGGTTTTGGAAGGAACCGCTGTATTAGGATGCTTCTTAGGATAAGTCCCCTTCACCTGCTTCCACACCTTATATATAGATGAGGAAAGTTATCTCAGGGAAAGAAATAGTTTCTACTCTCGTGGGATCTCTATAGGCTGCGGAGACTTCTTCAATATTGCGGTAGGAGAATTTTGTCTTACCGTTCGCAACAGTTTGAAGTTGTTCCCAGTTGGAACAACAACATTCACCACTGGGGTTGAAACATGACCATACGGAGAACTGCCCCCGGCTCATTTGGTATGATGTCGATATCGTCGTCGACCGTTTCTTATGGCCGGGATTTGATTAGCTTCAGAATTTTGCCGAGCCTGCCCCCTGTTTCTTTTGAGAGCTTGAATATTCTGCCCCCTGCGTCTGTTGGAGATAGTGCCCTCATAGTCAATTATTGGATCGCAGGTACGTGATTGCAATGATTGCGGAGGACCTATCCCGGTAGGACAGTCTTTCTCGAGATGATAGTATGCTATCTGGTTTGCCTTTATCAGTCGTGTACATGTTCAGGTGACTGATTGCATGTTACACTTTGATAGAGCCCTTAGGATCTTGCTTTACTACCAACAGTATGATGGCGATCATATACGTGAGAGTTGGGTAGTTTATATGCATATCCTTAATTGTGGTCCCTAGTCGTGGGAGTTTCGAGACAGGGCATCGATACTCCGGAGTAGACTAGTGTGTACAGTCGAGACCCCGACGAGGGGCGGTGGCCGGTCTCACAAGCCACTGGTGTCAGTTGGATCACCTAAGATGTATACAGGTGCTCATTGGGTTATGAGTACACCGGACAGGACTCGCCGGGAATCTGCTAGTTAGTATTATATCTACCGTCAGATAGCAGTTCCCTGGTGACATGTGTACAGGTTAGTTCATCGACCTGAGGTCGTCATTTGTCTCGTGTGAGTTCCCACTGTGCTTTGATTTCTACCCTACCACGGCTCAAAGGAGTCGTGCAAACAGGTAGCTTTTGGGTACAGTCCCGAGCCATATGGAGGCACGTGAGCGGATCGGCAGGGGATTCGTCTCTCCCGGTATTGGGGGCGAGGTCGTGCTGTGTCTAGGAGAGCCATTACACAAAGTCCATGGCCATGGCAGGAGATTTACTGGTAGGTACTCCAGTAGTATCTCAGGGTGTATTGAGGCTTCACTCCGACACGACTTATACTGCTATTGGGGGTCTGACGTTGCTAGCCCCCTAGGCAGATATGTGATACTCATTGACGAACGGACCGGACTGTATATACATTATCACTGTTAGGCTCAGTAGGGTTTCTGGATGAGTTCGCTCATCGGCCTCCCTTGAGTGCACTCATCGGTCTCCCTTGAGGTCAGTCCATGGGCAGCCGTTACGCATTGCTAGTGCCGCTGACGGTTTGTGGTTAAACCCACTGCCAGGGTACTGACGAGTCATTAGAGTTCCCCACAGACAGTTTCCCAAGTTCGGGCGAAACGTTGTAGAGGCCGTATGGTTTTATGGCAGGGTTCGGAAAATGCACGTGCGTTTACGCACGTGTCAGTTTTCGGGCAGATAATACTGGTCGGCTTTGGTTTAAGCCGGATCCGAGTATTATATTGAGTAGGTATAATATCTTTGTCTCAGTTGCATTTGTATTCGGTCGTAATACAAATGCGGGTATATTTATACAGTTTCGGGGTTATCCTGAAAGTCGTTTCAGGATCACTTTTGGAAGTTGCCAGTTTCCAGTTTTCTATCAGCCGTCTTTTAACATTCTGTTAAAGACGGATTTATCTTTTCTTCAGATATGAGTGAGTCATCATTCTAGAAGCTTCTAGAAGTGATGATGAGGCTAGTGAGTCATTTGTGTCATTAATGGTTCATTAATGATGTAAGGTGACTAGGTTTGTTCTAATTGGTTCAATTTAATGATTCATTCTTTCATAATGAGTTATGATAAGTATCATAGCCTTGTGGTCACCTCCCTCCTCCTACCATCACCTCCCTCCTCTATACATATAGGCCGGCCCTCTCTCTCCTCCCCCTTGATTGATTTTGAGAAAATTATGGTTGCAAAAAGAAAAGAGTATAGTTTTGGATGCATGGAAATTTCATAGTTCATTTTCTTGTTCCATTTCATTTCCATCGGCAACTTCATTCACCGATCGTCCACGGATTTGGACGAAGTGAGACAAAGTCATCTACTCATTCTCTACATCAATCTTTGTCGTCTCTTTTAGCAAACTTGACGATCGAGTTGCCTCGAGTCAGAGGCGGGAGCCCGTTTAAAGAATCGATCATGTGGTGCCACCTCGACGAGGAGATCGGAGATCGGAGCAGCCGCAACGGAGCGTGGGATGATGGTTGAAGAACGAAGGACTCGGATCGTTCGGTATAACATTCCTACACTCTTTACAGTTTGTTAGTTTAGCAATAATGGCAGATCCGGGTTAAAGTATACGATAGCGCCAGTTTAAAAGATTTTGTTCCGCATTTGGCGTCTGTAGACTGCCGGGGCGCTAGCGTAGACTTACAGTGGTATCAGAGCCTCACTATTTTGCTATACTAACTTGTGCAAACGCTTTTAAAACATCGATCCGACCGGAAATCGAAAATTGCAAAATCCATGCCCGACAGTTTCTGTTGATTTTAAACGGTCTGATAAAATTATTCTACACATCTCAGAATACTGTGCAGGCTTTTCTAAGAACGACGTAGAAATTTGGGCACATGACTCGATGAGATAGCCGCGGAAACGCGGTCAAACCTATGGTTTGACCGCGCATCCGCGGCCAAACAGTGAGCTCGTGGTCCCAAATTTTCACAGTGGGTTCTTGGTTAGATTTTGGGGTTTTTGATAAATATCGTTTTGGCCCAGATTTTGTTACTGTTCACCAGTAAGTCGTGGGGCCCACTTTTTGATATTTGGTCTTTGGTCGATCGAAATTTAAACACGTTAGTTTACAGTGCTTACATTATATCTCCGACCGGGAATGTCATTTGATCGGTAAACCGCGTCTGATTGCTATAGTTCTTTTAGACGGGTTTGCGAACGTGACATTCGCGTTGATGTTCTGTGTTGTGCTGTGATGTTGCGGATTTGTCGTGGTGGATAGCAGTGTGCAATAATAGTACAGTTTGTGTTTATTTGTGCATTTGATATTGCGGGGCGAGCGTCCAACTTGTGGACTGCCGTCACTGCCTGTTGTATAATATTCTTTTGGGGCACGACCAGGTTGTGGTCAATGTACCTATTGTACTATTTTTCATTACTGTACTAGGTTTTGCCCCGAGACGGAGTGCACGGATAGCCGGGTTCGGGAGGGCAACGGGTCCGCATCTCATGGCTTTGAGAGGCAGAGGGGCCCCACTCTAGAATTGGCAGACTATTCGCCGCACTCGTAGGGGGTACAGGTTGACCCAAGGAGGGGTGCTCAATTTACCGGATTCCGTGAAGTGCCGGGTGTTCCATTCACTATGCTGTGGGGACTACCTCGCTTCAGGTTTTGGCGGGTAACTTGCCGCACCCGTAGGGGTCTAGGTTTCATTGCACAGGCTATCCACACGACAGGGGAACGTCGGGTTTCAGCAGCGGCTCTGTGAAACCCGGGGATCCCAGATTATCTGTATTGTTCTGTAATGCTTATTACTTTTCTGTAATGTTGCATATTATCACGCCTGGAGTGATTATTGTATATTGGTTTATATACTATTAGATGTTGTATATGTTTTACACCCGCGCTAGTCCAGCCCCCGCTCTGTCGTTAGTTAAGTAACCTAACGAGTGATGACGGGACCCAGTGACGAATGCGGATGGCATATACATACATTTTATTTTCGTTCTTTTCTAGTGTGATCGAATGATGGGACTGCGTTGATTCTGATCAATGCAAAGTATAACAAACCTGTTTACAGTTGTTGGAACAAATTTAAAAAGTGTTATTGCAAAGACGTTTCCTTTTGTTATGCATAGCGGTATTCAGTGGAATATCCTGCACCTCATTCGACGAGGCAAGGGCCGATATCCCTTTACCGGGACCGACCCCTTGGACAGAAGTTTGCGTCAGGGTAATAACTTTACTATAGTCGATTACAAGTTGCTTTGCATAGCAGTATTCAGTGGAATATCCTGCACCTCATTCCACGAGGAAAGAACCGAGATCCCTTTACCGGGAGTGACCTCTTTAGCAAAAGGTTTTCGCCACTATATTTTAAAAAGCTATCAGGTTCCTTCAGCGATATCAAGTTCACTACGCTAAAGGTTTTTCGCCAAAAACCAGCCGTAGCCCTCCGTCATTTCATATGGATGGTCAGTAGTATTCAAGCTATGTTGGTCTAGCCCTTAGCTAGGAGATAGTGATTGGTAGCTGCTGGGGTGTTCACATGTTGCATAGATAGATGAGTTGGTTTGGGACAGTCGTATAGCCTTGTTGGCCCTTAGTCAAGGGCGAGTACGGGTGGGTTCAAATTAACAAGATAATGATGGGAAGAACTTGACATGTGACTTATGGTGGGCTGGCCCTTAGTCACGATCATAAGAGTATGGGGCAAAAACTATATCGGGAGTTTCTAAAGAAACTGAAACTTGCCAAGTATGCGCATACCTTCTGGAGTATGAGTAACGTGGATGCATTCCATCACATTATCATGCGATGAGAGTTGGATCCCGATTCCAACTGATGAGTTGGTTTACTCTTCGGGTGATCCCGATTGATTCTTCTTTAGGTTTGGAGGAGGATTTGACAGGACAGTGGGAGGTTTCTGGATTAGATAAAGTGATGACCATTCTGATCTAGGTTAGAGTGCACGCAGAGTGTTTCTTTTCTCTCTCTCTCTTTGGCAGCGACCTTTGACCGACCCTAGACTATGACTCAGTGACCAAGTTGACCGAACCTTCTTAAAATACTGGCTTTTGGATTGTCTGAGTTGCATAAGTCATTGCCACTCCTTCTTTAACCCTTTGCATTTCTCAGAACACCCGTATTACTACGGATATCCACTTCCATTGGATAGAGCCATCGTATGGTTATATACGAACTCGAAGGGACTTCTTCGAGGATGGATCCAGGTTCAGGAGAAATAGAATTGGTTTATTCAGTTGTCTTTTATTATCACCTTCTCTCAGGTTGCGAGAGCTCCTTGGTTTAGGAGAGTACACCTATTACGCTTATTGGATAGTCTTATTCCAAACCATAGGCTGGTGCCGAAAGGTAGGGAATGAAGAAAACCAATTAGCCTAAGTAGGGTGTGCAGAAGGTAATATGTAAAGACAAAATAAAGGGATTAGAAAGAGGGCAAAGTAAATTGCGACTGATATCATTCACGACCAAAACCGCGTACTTCATCGCCACTCCTATTTCACCTTTAAAAGAATAAGGTATTATTCAGTTGTCCTTTATCATCACCTTCTCTCGAGATGCGAGTACTCCTTGGTTTAGGAGGGTACACCTATTATGCTTACTGGATAGTCTTCTTCCAAACCATAGGCTGGTGCCGAACGGTAGGGAAGGAAGAAAACCATTTAGCCTAACGATGGTGTACAGAAGGTAACGACTAAAGACAAATAAAGGGGATTTGGAAAGATGGCAAAGAGATATACGGTTGAAGTCATGAATTGGATTATGGAAGAGGCATTGCTATGAATACCAGGATACCCCTACGAAACATTTTCATGTTTCAGTGCATTGTTAAAGAAAAACTGTTTTTCCCGATTAGACACTTACTCCAAGGGTATGTATTTACCAGGTTTCATTCTCATATCTGTATGGTTTTACAGATGATGAGTGGGAGTAAGATATTGGGAATTAGGTGATTATCCTCATTATATCGGAATTCGTTGTAATTGGTGATATTTGAGGAAATCGCCAGGGTACAGTTTTCCACCTACAACGCACAGGTTTTGAGTTGTTTAACTCAGCGGACTTATACAGAGTATTGTATGTTGTCCAGTGTCCATCAGGACAAAGGGGTAGGTCCTCGTACTATGTTCTGTTTACTTATAACTTCTCTAGTATTTAGACGAGTATTTCGTAGAAATACAAGGTCTAAGTTTTGAGAAGTTGTAGGTATAAGAATAAAGTAGAGAACCAGGTATCACAAATATCGGGATTCTTCAAAGAGATCAAAGATGTAGATTCTTGTGATTGGTATTCAGATGATAGTGATGGTTTTGAGAAACGTGTTTCTCTTTCAGGTTACTCATAAGTGGATGGATTCCTAAGTTGAGTAATGCTGATTAGCCTCTTTCCATTAAGTTGATATGCACTGGAGACAGCTGCATGGATTGAACATGGTTTCAATTAAATTAGTGCCAAAGTTTCTATATTGGATATAGAATAGATCGTACCTTAAAAGATGTTAAGGTACGGGGAGTTGTCCAGCTTATGATTAAAACCAGACACTGGATAACTCAGGGCACGTTTCTGTAATGGTTGTTTGTGGGTTGACCCTGGCTATGACGAGGGTTGATATTCTACCATTTGGAAGATCAATAGTGATATTGTTCTTGACTCGCCACAGTTTTAGTGAAAATGGATCTTTTTCAGAAAACAGTAGTGGGAGTATGGTAGAACTGGAAGTGATTCCAGAACCGCGAACGATTACGGAAAATTTAATAGGACCTATATATTCAATCAGGTTTGACATTCCAATAGCCACTCCGCAGGTATGGTAGGTAACCTCAGACGCGCGAGAGGTACTTCGGTAGCCTCAGAGACGGTGACAGGGAGGTTCTTATCTACCAAGACTTGACACTACTGTTGTTCCAGGTTATGAGACCCGGTAGGAGGGTTGTCGTATTCAGTGGGAGCAACGGAAGCATAGTGGGCAAGATGCTTATATCTATTTATAGACTTGAGCAGTTATAGCGGAGATAGATCATCTAATTTTGATGTGACAGTCATGGGTTTGACTTCAATCAGAATAGGGGATGGATCAGTTAAGAAGGTAGTAGGGTGTGATGTCATGGTATCTGGATGACATACACAGAGTAGGAAGTAAAATTCCTATACTACGATCGGTTGTACTGTGGTCGTCACACAGTTGTTTCTCCAGACAGGATATGGATATAATATTTGACATTCTGGTTTCTAGATCTATGGTTTTAGATCTGGATTTGGGTAGTTTCCCAATGTGGGTACTTTGACAGATATTCTAATGGTTTTTGGAATAGTTGACTCCTAGCATGGTGGTGTACCTGCAGGTGATGGAGTCACCCTCTCTAAAGGTGTCGTATAGACTAAAGGGGAGAGGGATGTGCACGATTGGAAGATCACTTGCTTAGGCAATTGAGTCAATCATGAGATGTCAAATACCACACCAAATGTTGGTTTTGCACTAGATGCAATAAGTTTGTATTAATCCAATCCTGGAGAAACATAAGGAAGCAGTTTTAGAACATAAGTATATGTTCTACGGATTTGATGACGGCAGCCTCCTTCGGGAGACGGTTATCATTCCAGGCTTCAAAGGTGACATGGATGACAGAGTGATTGTCAGAGTTTTAGTTTTCCCTCTGACGAGGGACAGTATTATGGACAGGTGGTTCAAGAGGATATTGTGGGTGGCATGGTGCCTGATACTGATTAGGTTCAGTGATCGATTCAGTCTAAGAAGTTTGGATATGGAGTTCATTTATGAACTAAGGTCCCATCAGATATCCAGACATGTTCTAAGACAGGTATTACTCAATTCGGGAGATGGTTTTCTCCGCGAACTTGAGATTAAGAGAGATATAGAAAGATACTTCTAGGCGGATCCACTCACTGAGGCTATTTCTCGAACACAATAGTTTTACAAACGGGCTTTGTGAAACTGATTAGTAGAGGAGTTGGATGTTCGGTTTCACACGGGCTGTGAGCAGTCGACATCGCAATATTAGCCTTGAGTGCAAGTGGGAGATTGTTGGAGATAGTGCCCTCATAGTCAATTATTGGATCGCAGGTACGTGATTGCAATGATTGCGGAGGACCTATCCCGGTAGGACAGTCTTACTCGAGATGATAGTATGCTATCTGGTTTGCCTTTATCAGTCGTGTACATGTTCAGGTGACTGATTGCATGTTACACTTTGATAGAGCCCTTAGGATCTTGCTTTACTACCAACAGTATGATGGCGATCATATACGTGAGAGTTGGGTAGTTTATATGCATATCCTTAATTGTGGTCCCTAGTCGTGGGAGTTTCGAGACAGGGCATCGATACTCCGGAGTAGACTAGTGTGTACAGTCGAGACCCCGATGAGGGGCGGTGGCCGGTCTCACAAGCCACTGGTGTCAGTTGGATCACCTAAGATGTATACAGGTGCTCATTGGGTTATGAGTACACCGGACAGGACTCGCCGGGAATCTGCTAGTTAGTATTATATCTACCGTCAGATAGCAGTTCCCTGGTGACATGTGTACAGGTTAGTTCATCGACCTGAGGTCGTCATTTGTCTCGTGTGAGTTCCCACTGTGCTTTGATTTCTACCCTACCACGGCTCAAAGGAGTCGTGCAAACAGGTAGCTTTTGAGTACAGTCCCGAGCCATATGGAGGCACGTGAGCGGATCGGCAGAGGATTCGTCTCTCCCGGTATTGGGGTCGAGGTCGTGCTGTGTCTAGGAGAGCCATTACACAAAGTCCATGGCCATGGCAGGAGATTTACTGGTAGGTACTCCAGTAGTATCTCAGGGTGTATTGAGGCTTCACTCCGACACGACTTATACTGCTATTGGGGGTCTGACGTTGCTAGCCCCCTAGGCAGATATGCGATACTCGTTGACGAACGGACCGGACTGTATATACATTGTCATTGTTAGGCTTAGTAGGGTTTCTGGATGACTTCTCTCATCGGCCTCCCTTGAGTGCACTCATCGGTCTCCCTTGAAGTCAGTCCATGGGCAGCCGTTACGCATTGCTAGTGCCGCTGACGGTTTGTGGTTAAACCCACTGCCAGGGTACTGACGAGTCATTAGAGTTCCCCACAGACAGTTTCCCAAGTTCGGGCGAAACGTTGTAGAGGCCGTATGGTTTTATGGCAGGGTTCGGAAAATGCACGTGCGTTTACGCACGTGTCAGTTTTCGGGCAGATAATACTGGTCGGCTTTGGTTTAAGCCGGATCCGAGTATTATATTGAGTAGGTAGAATATCTTTGTCTCAGTTGCATTTGTATTCGGTCGTAATACAAATGCGGGTATATTTATACAGTTTCGGGGTTATCCTGAAAGTCGTTTCAGGATCTCTTTTGGAAGTTGCCAGTTTCCAGTTTTCTATCAGCCGTCTTTTATCATTCTGTTAAAGACGGATTTATCTTTTCTTCAGATATGAGTGAGTCATCATTCTAGAAGCTTCTAGAAGTGATGATGAGGCTAGTGAGTCATTTGTGTCATTAATGGTTCATTAATGATGTAAGGTGACTAGGTTTGTTCTAATTGGTTCAATTTAATGATTCATTCTTTCATAATGAGTTATGATAAGTATCATAGCCTTGTGGTCACCTCCCTCCTCCTACCATCACCTCCCTCCTCTATACATATAGGCCGGCCCTCTCTCTCCTCCCCCTTGATTGATTTTGAGAAAATTATGGTTGCAAAAAGAAAAGAGTATAGTTTTGGATGCATGGAAATTTCATAGTTCATTTTCTTGTTCCATTTCATTTCCATCGGCAACTTCATTCACCGATCGTCCACGGATTTGGACGAAGTGAGACAAAGTCATCTACTCATTCTCTACATCAATCTTTGTCGTCTCTTTCAGCAAACTTGACGATCGAGTTGCCTCGAGTCAGAGGCGGGAGCCCGTTTAAAGAATCGATCATGTGGTGCCACCTCGACGAGGAGATCGGAGATCGACGAGATCGGAGCAGCCGAAACGGAGCGTGGGATGATGGTTGAAGAACGAAGGACTCGGATCGTTCGGTATAACATTCCTACACTCTTTACAGTTTGTTAGTTTAGCAATAATGGCAGATCCGGGTTAAAGTATACGATAGCGCCAGTTTAAAAGATTTTGTTCCGCATTTGGCGTCTGTAGACTGCCGGGGCGCTAGCGTAGACTTACAGCGTCGACCTTGGTCCTTGGCATGTGCCAGTTGTTTAAGGACTGATTCCATCGACAAAGTTGCTGCTTGGGGAACCCGCCTGTGGAAGACAAACTTCCTCTGGGCTTCCTTCATCAGCGTTGAGGCATCGAGGGTGGGAAGTGGGAGTATCGACCCAAAGAGAAGCTTGTTGATTTCTTGAAGAGCTGGATTGCAGATATTTGAGATTGCAAGTGGCCCATACTTGACTCCACCGGATATGACAGAGCCTGAGTTGCTAGGGTGGGAGCAAACGCCATTCTTCATAGAGACGAAACGCCGTCTTCAGTATCCCTTCCCCTAAGGGCAACCACAAACATATATACTGCGATTATTTGATCACGGAAAAACACGACACACGAAGTGTGGAGTGGAAAGAGGAAAAGGTCCCACCGGGCATGCCATAATCTGTTCGCCGCCGAAAGACGCGAGACGAAACCGTGTGGGTCATCTTGACTGAATTTGGGGGAAGATGCTATTTGGTTTTATCCGTCCACCTCTCCGAAGATGCCAAGTTAATTTATGGCACCATGTATCGATGGTTTAGACGGATGCGGCCGATGTAGCAGACTTCGTCAGATTCCCCTCATGGTGAGGGTTTTTTTATTATGGGGCGCTCTTCCCTGCAGGCACAAGCCCCAGCAGTTAATTACGCTACCGCATCACGGTAACCACTTTCTCCTTCTCCAAATGGTCACTTTATGTCGTGTGTGTTTGTTTTGTTTTTTGTTGCCCGTGGATTGTATATGAAGACTAATTTATGTTGTCGCCCGTAGGGCGGGGATTAGGCCAAATCCGTATTTTCTTAGATTTGGGTTTGGGTTGGTTTAAGGGTCGTTAATCTCATTTGAGATTAAGATCAACTTAAACGTTTGTTAAGGATACGTTAGTCTAGTTTTAGACTAAGATCTACTTAACATGACCATTTAGATCCAACAAAAGAGCATTTAGGCTCTATTGTTTTAGTTTAGAGACATTGCGGTCCATAAGTTTAAGGACATCATAGTCCATGGAGTTTAAGGACATCATAGTCCATAAAGTTTAAGGACATCATAGTCCAGTTTAAATACGTCATAGTCTATGGGGGTTTAGTTTAGGGACGTTGCGGTCCATAGTTTAATAACATCATAGTCCATGAGTTTAGGGACCTCATAGTCCGTAAAGTTTAGGGACATCATAGTCCAGTTTTAAAGACGTCAGAGTCTATGAAGTTTAAAGACACCATAGTCTATGAGTTTAAGGACCTCACAGTCCATAAAGTTTAAAGACATCATAGTCTATGAGTTTAAGGACCCCACAGTCCGTAAAGTTTAAGGACATCGTAGTCCAGTTTAAAGACGTCATAGTCTGTGTGGTTTTGGTTTAACCGTTTGGGGATGTACCAAAAGTTATTGGTTATTGGGACCCTCCATCTCTCTGAAGACGTTGAAGAATTACAACGACATATATCAGAGGTATGAAGAGATGTACCCTTGAACCAATGTTGGTTGGGAGATCTGTTGTCACGACCCGAAAGAGCACGTGACTGGCCCTTGAAACATATGAAGCCTATAGGACTCCATCTGATCCAAGTAAGCCAAAAGCCCAGAAATCTAAAACCATTTTGAGGAATAAGTAAGAAAACGGGTTTAAAGAAGTGAAGAAATACAGGTTTGAAATCAAGGTTTTTAAATAACTAAGCCGAATGTGCATTTGAAAATAGTACAGTCTTATTCTAAAAATTTCGGCAGAGTTTCTCTTGTAAAACTGGCCCCGAATGGGGTACAACATGAATAACAATATATAAAATGATAAAGGCATCCCCAAGCGGGAGCTAGCTCTTCGTCAATCGACGGTCACAACCACGCAATGATATGATTATATACAACGCCAAGTGGCGAGGATCAAAACCAAAAGAAAGCTCAAAAGTAGCAAGAAAACCGCAATACTACTAAGCGCGACTCTAAGGTCGAATAATACAACACTGTCTCTGAGTCTGAAAGAATATACAAGTTTTGGTTGATGGAAATTCTAGATACAATGAAATAATAAATACAATAGTGGTTCTTGATACGAAAGAATCCACCTACCAAAGCAATTCACCCGCAAGAAGGAAGTGTGCCAGAAATGCCGCAATAGAACCTGTACGGCAGAACCTGCAAGAACTGTGGCACAACGGGGGTGAGTTGCCAACTCGTGAATAGAAACATCTACAAGCAGAAACCGAATGCAAGACATAATCCTAAGTCAACGCTCAATAATATAATCCACAAGAGTACATCTGAGTGTAATAAGGTGGCAAGGTAACATCTAATCATGTATGAAGTGCCAGGTACTCAGGTAATCACATGTCATCAGTATAAGGTATGTCTGCATGAAGTAACTATGATGAAATATCAATGATATCAATACACATATATTAGCGTCCCATACCACTAATATTGGTGTAAGATAAGTGTAAAACCAGTCTGTATATGATCCATATCTGTATATCTGTGGAACCCGTCCACCTGTCACCCACTGACAGCAAGCATCATGTATGCAATGTGAGGATATAACCAAAATCATGGAAAACTCATCATGAAACCCGTGCCAAGCATCGACACGTAAATCCTCATCCATATGGGGCTCCGTCTGCGGTATCGGCCCTCGGCCCCCGGCAGTACGAGTCAACCCATGTCCATCTCTGGGCTCCGTCTGCGGTATCGGCCCGTCGGCCCCCAGCAGTACGCCCATCTCTCAGCTCTAGGCGGTATCCCCCGGATATCCGCCGAGCTCAAATACAATCACCGGTAGGTACTCGCCCGCCTCCAGGCTCAATCGGCATAACCCATCGATCATCTCGCCGAGGGGAACCATACCGGGCCCACCACGAACCCGCAAACGGTACATCATCTCCTCGAATCGGGTTTCAAGCACACGTCTCAGCACCGAGAAAACGCGTGGTGGACGCACCAAATATCATATCACGAGGTACCGGGTTTTTCATAAAGAGCATCTTTTATTAAATAATCCCACGGTCCTCAAAACCAGAAATCACATGAAAATCCACATCGAGAAGTAAATCCAATGCAACGTGCTATAAAATCAATCCATGATGTATGCAACAAGTAAAGAGAGGTAGTCATATCGGAAATCATATAACATGGAATATCTTGCAGTCCTCAATCTCAATCAAGTATGAATCATCTATGTTTGTGTACAGGTACATGTGTACAATATGCTAAGCAGTAATCATATCATGAATGCAACAGTACTACAGTGTAGTGGCATGGCAATTATCGATGATGAAGTGTGTGAGCCGGCAAATAGTGTACGTGAAACATACGCATCATCGATAATGGTGCTGGTGTCCTAACAGCATGATAATAGCATAATAATGAACATATGCCAGCAATGCGAATAGCAGGAAAATGCAGATATCTAGTAGTCAACACCACAGTGAAGCATCTACTATGCAAACTACATCTAAGTATCCGGTCAATCAGGAGGGGTAGGTGTAGAAACCACCTAAATCTGAGTCAATGTATATATATAAAGATATGTAGTCGGTGATCCCGCCTCAATGTCATATCGTAAGATATCCTCGAGTTATGAGTGCGGATCTATCATCAATATCGGCTCGTACGGTAAATCATCGTACGGCATCCCCATAGCTGGGTAGGGGTCAATAACTCACTATCTCGTCACATAACAGGTATCAGTATCATCAGATCATATAGTCTGGGGGTACTACTCTATGTCTAGTACAAGTCGATACCATCAGAGAAGTATGCATGCGGGGGTAAACACATATCCCAAGCCCGCAAGAATCACAAGTCATATCCCACATATGAATCGTATAGAATCACCGATCCCAGGGCACCAAGCCCACAACATCTACTCATCTCCAAAGTCATCACATATCATCAATCACAGTGCAAGTACAAGTGATAAGCAAGGGTGTGTGTGTAGGTGTAATTCTATCCTAGGGTTCGCGACTATGAACTACACTAGTCACTTCTAACCTTACATTATCCACAATACACCTATATCACAATAAACTGCAAGGTAATCTATCTACGGACTGCGGGGGTGCTATACGCCATCCACCCGACTTCCCCCTGTAGATATAATCTACTCACCTGTAACCCGTGTGTCGGTGTCGATGTCTCCGTCATCTCCCGCATCATCTCGGATCATCGCGGTGTACCTACACAAATCACACGTATCGCATTGCATCAAAACCAAATCAACACTTGAAACGACACACTAAATCCAATACGATACGATAAGGAGGCCTATAGGTGAGAACCTATGGCACGCCTTCAAAACCATCAATAAATCCTCTATATCGTCGTATAAACGACTAATAGTCGAGGCAAAACACATTCCACCATTTCAGAATCAAAAATACGGAATACGGAAATACGAATCCAAAACAACAACTTAGGATATATGTCCCAGATTCCACCCTAGAAAGAATCTGTCAAAACTAGAAGTACCCAGGGCCAAGAATTGAGGAAATGGGGGCATGCACGAAAAACGAGGAATTTCCTCACTGGTCTGGCCGCAATTTGCGGCCAGAATGGAGGTTTTGGCGGCCTGAAGGTGGAGTGGGGAGCTAGGGTTTTGGGTGTTGCCTCTATGTTGCCTGCACATCTCAATTTCCACTCAATATTATTTTAGGGTTCTCGGGGTGTTAGCAGATTCAATTTAACAGTGGCAGATTCCAGTTTTTCCCCCGATATAGTTTTCTAAAATCCGCATTCTGGTTCTAACTTCAGGTTTTGGGCTCCAATTCAAACACTAAGGTGTTGGCAAAACCCTAACTGAGCTCAATTTCATAATACAACACCAATTTCCCTCAAACCCTAACTAGGTTTTCACCAAGTCCATAATATCACACAATATCGATTAAATCTTAACATGGGTTTATAGGAAAGGCTATAATTAAGCAAATGGTTCAGAAATTACCTTCATTAGCAACTCAAGAAAATTCTTGAGTTGCCCTCTAGTGGCCAAATCCATGCTTCTTTAGCTCCATGTGTAGATCTAGGGATTTTGCACAATTTTAATGAAAGGAGTTTGGGGTTTTGGGGTTGATTTTGAGATGAAAAGAGGAGTTGAAGAGGGGGAGAAAGGGGGCTAGGCAGCAGCAGCAGCTATGGGAGAGAGGGGAAGAAATGAGAGTGAAGGAATGATGGAAGCATGGTGCAAAAAGGTAGGGTTGACCTTATCCCTCTCTCTCTCATCATTACCTACTCTTTCCTTTTCTTTTTCCCTTTTCTTTTAATCCCTAAACCTTCTCACAAGAATAGTGATCCCAAATGAAAAACCATGGCAAGAAAAGTGTACAAGTGTAGAAAATGTGATATGTGCAAGTTTTGCACAAAATTGCCAAAAAACCCGATTAGCGATTTTAATCGCGATTAGCACTAAATTAGTGTCAAACTAATCACAAAAACTTAAAAATGTCATAATTCACTAACTTATCCTATTTTAGAATTTTCCATAATTTTTCATAATTTTTCTAACATTTTTCCTATTTATTTGCATTTAATATTAAAATAATCAATAAAATAATATTAAATTATAAAAATTCCCAAAATTAATATTTTATATTTTTGAAAATGTTACATCTGTAGTCAAGTTTGGGACTAAGATCAGTTAACAAGATTTATGAGTATATGGGCTCAATTAATCTGAGTTAGGGGCCTGTGGCCAACTTGGGCTCAGCCCACTCAGTCAAAATGTTGGACATTTAGTTAGGCTTAGTCCTTTTTCATTTAACAATGCTGAGCATTGGTTTTGGGTTCTGACAACCTTTTTGTCTTTTATTGAGTATTGAACACTCATTATGGCTCTAGAGTTTTATTAAAAGAACAATTTATGTTCTCTCAGCGCACACGTGAGGAGCACGTGGTGCGCTTGGAGCTGAGCGCCAGACTTAGAGCGCTAAGGCGCTTCCTGTGAGATAGCGCACACGTGAGGAGCACGTGGCACACTTGGCGCTGAGCGCCAGTTAATGAGTGCAGAGCGCTCCTTGTGAGATAGCACACACGTGAGGAGCGCGTGGTGCGCTTGGTGCTGAGTGCCAGTTAATGAGTGCAGAGCGCTCCTTGTGAGATAGCGCACACGTGAGGAGCACGTGGCACGCTTGGCGCTGAGCGCCAGTTAATGAGTGTAGAGCGCTCCTTGTGAAATAGCGCACACGTGAAGAGCACGTGGTGCGCTTGGCGCTGAGCGCCAACCTTGAAGAGCTGGGCGCTTCTTTAAATTGGAGCGTTAGGGCTCTGCGGCGTTGTGCGCCAGACTTGGAGCGCTGATGCGCTTCTTTAAATTAGAGCGCTATGAGCGCTGAGGTGCTGTGCGTCCGTCTTGGAGCGCTAAGGCTCTTTTTAGGCAGTTTTGATCAGTTCTGCGTTCTGAGAATTAAATTCTCGTTTATAAGAGACTTTGTCTCATGGATCTGAGAACTATGTTCTTCTCTTTTTTATGAGATACTATGATCTCTTTGTTTTTGTGAAAGACTTCGTCTTTATTTTATAGATCTATGATCTGAAGAGAATTAAGTTTTTCTCCCTCCCTTTTTCTGATGAGATGCTCCAATCTCTTTTTGTGAAAGACATCTGTCTTATAGATCAATGATTTAAAAGAGAACTAAGTTCTTCTTCCTCCTGATGAGATACTTTGATCTCTATGTTTTATTTACCTTGAAGAAATTCTTCTTCCGAGAGCTTGCTCTTCTCTTTGAAATTTCCCAAAGTTTGTGGGGGGTTTCTCTATGCAAGACTTGAAGTCTTGGGTCATTATATAGTGGAGGCTGATCTGTTGAATCAGTTAAGGAGATCTTTCTCTTATTGATTTGGGGATGTTTCCCCACCATTGGATCTTTGATCATAGGGCTTCTATTTTACAGAAAGCAATCGTCTTGATTTTAACAAGATTGGGAAAATATTTTCCCATACAAAACTTATTCTATATTTTAGTGATTTTTAATCATCGTTGGATCTTTGATCCAAGGGTAGGGAACATTTAGTTCCAGCGCTAGCGCTCTCGTGCTTTGCACGTCAGCGCTGCATAAGAGTCTTTGACTCTTGGCGCTAGAGCGCTTAGCGCCAGCGCTCTCGTGCTTTGCACATGAGCGCTGCATCAGAGTCTTTGACTCTTAGCGCTGGCGCTGCTAGCGCGAGCGCTGCTAGCACTTGTGCTCTCGTGCTTTGCACGTGAGTGCTGCATCAGAGTGTTTGACTGTTAGCACCGGCGCATTTAGCGCCGGCGCATTTATGAAGCGCCGCTTCATTTCAAATTTCAAAATTTGAACAGAGTTTTTCTCTGATTGGGGAAACACCTAGTTCCCTTCACGGGGAGTGATCTCTTGAGCAAAGGTTTATGTTACTATAGATTACTCAGTTTTCTTCCAAACCACAAGTTTTCAAAAGCGGAGCGTAAACCACTCATTTTTCAAAACTGCTCGGTTCCTTCAGTAATATCAAGTTCATTACGTTAAAGGGTTTTTTCGCCAAAAACCCAGTCGTAGCCCTCCGTCATTTCGGATGAGTAGTACCTAGTATTCGTGCTGCATTTATTGGCCTTTGTTAAAGCGTAGTATACGGTAGCTAGATATTGCTTGTCTGTTGCATAGGAATGCGATTATCTAAGACAGTCGTATAGCCTTGTTGGCCTTTGTCAAGGGTTTATACGGGTGGGTCTAAATTAATCCAGGATAATGATGAGTTGAACTTTACTAGTGGTTTATGGTTTGTTGGCCTTTGCCAAGGTCATAAACCGCTAGGGGTAAAAAACAACATCGGGAGTTTCAAATATACAGGAAACTTGCTAATGTTGCATACCTTCTGAAGTGTAGTGACTTGAGTGACTTCCATCTAGGTTATCACGCGATGATAGTTGGATCCCGATCCCACTGATGAGTAGGATTACTCTTGGGAGATATTTTTCACTTCATAATTAGTTAACCTATCAGGTGTCTAGAAATGTGTTAACCGGGCTACGCCTTTGCGGAAACGAGGTTTATTTAAATTAGGTCCGTGCGAGAGCATGGGGAAGCTCCCTCGGAGTACCAACACCGACCCGGCTGAATGGTTAGCGAACTTGTAAGGTGTTAATGATTCCAACTAGTTCTCATTTTAAGGTTTGAAGGAAAATTCGAGAAAACAGTGGGAGCTATCATGTTTAGATAAAATAATAACCAATCTAAACTTACAAGAGCGAGCGCTGAGTGTTTCTTTTCTCTCTCTCCAGCTAGCAACCAATTCATGCCTTAATCAAGATAATATAATGTATGACTTGACCGACCCGGATTCTTATTCAAGGCTGGGGAACGTCGATTCGGCTCTGACTTATGACACTTGTCACAAGCATGAGAATGGGAAAGAGGATCGCATGAATTTCTTGATGACTCCGGTGAAGAAGAAGCATACCATTGCGTCTCCTTCAGGTGTTCTTGTTATTAAGAACTATTTTTCGGTCAGTCCTACCTCCTGGGTACTAGATACCGGATCAGGATCTCATATCTGTAATTTATTACAGGGACTGATAAAATGTAGGATGGTTGGACCTGGTGATATGTCTCTCAGAGTAGAGAACAGAGCACTAGTTGATACTGCTGCCGTCGATGAATATCACATAGTATTGCCAAGCGGCAATACTAAGATTTTGAACAACTGCTACTATGTACTTTCCATGCTTTACAACATAATATCAGTTTCTTTACATGATAAAGATGGATATAACTTTGTTCTAGATAGAAATATCATGAACATTTACCTTAATCGGGTATTGGTTGCAGAAGGTACACTGTGTAATGGTATCTATGTTCTAAATCAAAACATGGTTCTTAATATACAAAACACACGCAAGAGGAAGAGTTTAGATATGAACGAAGCCTACTTGTGGCATTATAGACTTGGTCATATCAATAAGAAAAGACTAGCTAAGTTACATAAGGATGGATTTCTGAATTCGTTCGAATTTTCATCTTATGAAATCTGTCAGTCCTGTCTCAAAGGAAAGATGACCAAATCTTTGTTCACCAGACACGGAGAATGAGCGAAAGAGCTCTTGGGACTCATACACAGTGATGTGTGTGGTCCAATGGCTACATATGCAATGGGAGGATTCTCGTACTTCATTACATTCACTAATGATCTCTTTAGATTCGGATATGTATTTCTCATAAAACACAAATCCGAAACTTTTGAGAAATTCAAGGAATATAAGAACGAAGTAGAGAACCAGACAGGAAAAATTATCATGATCCTCCGATCCGATAGAGGAGGGGAGTACTTAAGCACGGAATTCCTCGACTACTTAAAAGAGAATGGAATTCTCTCTCAACTTACTCCTCCGTATACACCACAACACAATGATGTATCGGAGCGGACTAATCGTATCCTATTGGATATGGTTTTCTCTATGACGAGCAATGCTGAGTTGCCTCTTTCATTCTGGGGACAAACGATCAAGACAGCAGCATTCCTATTGAATCAAGTTCCATCCAACTCGGTGCCTAAGACTTCATATGAAATATGGAGTGGAAAGAAATCATGTCTTAAACGTATTAACATATGGGGTTGTCCGGCCTTTGTAAAAATACAAAATCCGAACGAACTTCAGGCATGATCATTTCTATGTTTTTTTTTGGGATATCCTAAGCATTCTCATGGATATTTGTTCTACCACACCGAGAAACAGAAAGTGTTTTTTGCACGCCATGTCTTTTTAGAGAAGGAATTTCTTGCAAAAGAAATTAGTGGGAGCATGATAAAACTGGAAGAAATTCAGGAACCACAAACTGAAAATGAAGATTTTGTGGAATCTCACGATTCAATAGTCCCGGACGAATCTCAACCACTCCGCGGATCTAGAAGGATTTCTCATCTGCCCGATAGATACTACAGTTTTCTCATAGACAAGGATCGAGAAGATTGCATCTTAGAAGAAGATGATCCTACTAGTTTCAAGCAGGCCATTACCAGTAGGGACTCTGATAAATGGATGGATGCTATGCGATCCGAAATAGAGTCCATGTACACCAATAAAGTTTATACCTTGGATATTGCTCCTCTTGGGGTAAAACCCGTTGGATGCAAATGGATCTTCAAAAAGAAGATTGGTGTAGATGGACAGGTGGAGACCTATAAGGCTAGACTTGTTGCAAAAGGTTTTCATCAAAGACCCGGTGTGGACTATGACGAAACCTTTTCTCCAGTGGCTATGCTGAAATCCATTCGGATCCTACTTGCCATTACTGCCTTCCATGACTATGAAATCTGGCAGATGGACGTAAAAACAGTTTTTCTGAATGGAAGTTTAGAAGAGTGCGTTTATATGGATCAGCCGGAAGGATTCGTGGACAGTGAGAGCATCGGAAAGGTGTGCAAGTTGCTTAAATCCATTTATGGATTAAAGCAGATATAGCGAAGCTGGAACATTTGTTTTAATGAGATAGTCACAGAATTTGACTTCATCAAGAACGAGGATGAGCCTTGTACCTATAAGAAGATTGTAGGAAGAATTGTCATATTCCTGGTCTTGTACGTGGACGACATTCTCTTGATAGGAAATGAAATTCTTATGCTACAATCGGTCAAGCCGTTCTTGTCACAAAGATTCTCCATGAAAGACCTGAGTGATGCCTCCTGTATTCTAGGAATAAAGATCTACAGAGATAGATCCAAGATATTGTTGGGACTTTCACAGTCCAAGCACATAGAGGCCATACTAAAGAGATTTAGTATGGAAGATTCTAAGCGCGGTAATATACCAACATTGCACGGAATCACCTTCTCCAAAGAGATGTCTCCTAAGACTGACAAGGAGAGGGTTCGCATGAGCATTATACCCTACGCTTAGGCGGTAGGATCTATATGTGATGCTAGGTACCAGACCAGATGTAGCTTACGCGCTTAGCGTGGTGAGCCGGTATCAGTCAAAATAAGGGGAGAACCACTGGACAGCAGTGAAGAACATTCTTAAGTACATAAGAATGACTAAGGAACTGTTCCTGGTGTTCGGTAATGGGGACCTCCAGGAGGAGTCCTTTACCGACTCGAGCTTCCAGAGTGACAAGGATGATAACAAGTCTGTCTCGGGTTTTTTGTTTACCCTCAATGGAGGGGCAGTCTGTTGGAAGAGCTCCAAACAGGACACCGTCGCAGACCTAACAATGGAGGGTAAATACATTGCTGCCAATGATGCCGCAAAGAAGCGGTCTGGATAAAGAAGTTCATTTATAAACTTGAGCTGGTTCCGTCCATTGCTGATCCAATACCTTTGTATTGCGATAACAATAGGGCTATAGCTTTAGCAAAGGAACCACGGTCCCATCAGAAATCCAGACACATCTTGAGACGGTATCACCTGATCAGGGAGATCGTAGATCGCCGGGAGATCGAGGTGCGGAGAGTAGAAACAAAAGAGAACACGGCGGATCCATTCACCAAGGCCCTCCCTCAATCACAATTCGAGAGACTATTTGAGATGTTGGGTATGCTATACGCCAACAACTAGCCCCAGAGCAGACGTTGGGTACTCGATACACCAATATATAGCCTTAGTGCAAGTGGGAGATTGTTGGATATGTATGCCTAGAGGCCATTATTATATATGTATATATAGTGGATGCTTAGACATATGTATGTGCAGGATAATCTTGCTCGATATTGTTGCGCCACGGCAGCGCCCCGGCCGTCTATCCGAGGCCAAAATGCGGAATCAAAATTTTCTTATCTTTTAAACTGGCGCTACCGCGGACAATATACCCGGATCGTAACCATTAACCGATACTAGAAAACAAGAGAAGGGGTGAGAGATATACCGAGTGATCCGAGTCCTCCGGTCTTCTCGTCGTCGTCCCGATCTCCCGCGGAAACTCCGGTCGTCGCATCCTTGCCAAAAGGGCACCACATCGTCTGCATCTTTTACGGGCTCCCGCCTCAATACCGAGGCAACTCGGACATGAAGCCGGCAAGTCGACATGCCCAAGATATGCTGTAGAATGTAGTGTAGAAACTTTGTCTCTTGGAGTTTATGTAGTTGCCATTGATGGATGGAGGAAGAGGTAAAGAAAATTGGTGCTTTCAATTTTCTAGCAAGAAGAAGATGAGATGAAGAATTCCTCACATAACAAAATGAACTCTCTCTTTCTTTTTCTCTCAAGTGAACCCTCTCTCATCTAGTGAGAATGGTGGAGGAATGAAAATACAAACCATAACAAGAAGGGAAGTGAGTGTAGTAAAAGCAAGGGGGTGATCACAACCCTAAAGAAATGATAAACATCTCAAATCACAATCTAATCACTTCTAATCTCAAAAAGCAAGCCATCATGAAAAGCAAAGATGCTTAATCTATCATAATGCCACAAGTGCAAGAAACCCCCTCCATAAATGTTATTTGCAAACTTGCAAATAACCCCCTCCATCGGAAAAGTCCGGCCGGGAAAGAACAAAGGAAAACCGGCCGGAACGGAATGCAAACTGGCAACTCCAGAAAACTGGTCCCGTAATAAATTACAGGAAAACCCCTATACTGTGCATACACACCCGCATCTGTATTCCATCCGGATACAAATGCAATGAGACAAAATCTACACTGTACTAAACTAGGATCCGGCTTAAACCAAAGCCGGCTAGTAATATCCGTCTGATCCCGATCCGTGCAATACCGCACGTGTCTGATTGAACCCTGCCATATATCCATACGGCTACTAGTACAAACCGTCCGATCCTGATCCGTGTAATACCGCACTTATCTGATCGGACCCTGCCATATCTCCATACGGCCTCTACAGCGTTTCGCCCGAAATCTTGAGTAACTGAAAGTGTGGTGGACTCTAAAGACTCGTCAATACTATGGCTGTGGATTTAACCACTAGCACGTCAGAGGTATAAGCCAATACGTGACGGGCCACCGGCTATTGACCAAAAGGGACGTCGATGACCGAACTCATCCTGACACCCTACTGAGCCTGTCAGTGACAATATCCGTATAGTCCGGTCAGTTCGTCTATAAGTATCGCATGTCGGGCCTAGGGGGTTGGTAAAAGTCAGACCCCCAAAAGCGGTACAAGTCGTGTCGGAGTGTAGCCCAGAATGCCCTGAGATACTACTGGAATACCTACCAGTAAATCTCCTGCCTCGGCCGAGGGCTTTGCGTAATGGCTCTCCTAGACACAGCGCGACCTCACCCCCAATACCGGGAGAGACGAACCCCTGCAGATCCGCCACTGTTTCCATGTGGCTCGGGACTGTACCCAATTAAAACCTGTTTGCACGACTCCTTTAAGCCGTGGTAGGGTAGTAATCAAAGCACAGTGGGAACTCACACGAGACAAATGACGATCCCCAGGTCGATGAACTAACCTTTACACATGTCACCAGGGAACTGCTATCTGACGTCAGGTATAAGACCAACTAGCATGTTCCCGGCGAGTCCTGTCCGGTGTACTCATAACCCAATGAGCACCTGTATACATCTTAGGTGAACCAACTGACACCAGTGACTTGTGAGACCGGCCACCGCCCCTCGTCGGGGTCTCGACTGTATACACTAGTCTACTCTGGAGAATCGATGCCCTGTCTCGAAACTCCCACGACTAGGGACCTTTTAAGGATGTGCTTATAGACTACCAGCTCCCACGTATATGATCGCCATCATACTGCTGGTAGTCAAGCAAGAATCCTAGGGGCTCTATCAACGTATAATAGCAACATGTCAGGTCACCTAAAGCAGTACACGATGATAAAGATAAACCAGATAGCATACTATCATCTCGAGTAAGATTGTCCTACCGGGATAGGTCCTCCCTCAATTATTGCAATCACGTGCCTGTGATCCAATAATTGACTCTGAGGGCACTATCTCCAACAATCACCCACTTGCACTCAAGGCTAATTATTGCGATGTCGCATACTCACAGCCCGTGTGATACCGAACACCCAACTCCTCTACTAGTCAGTCTCACAAAACCCGTTTGCGAAACTATTGCGTTCGAGGAATAGCCTCAGTGAGTAGATCCGCAGTGAAGTTTCTTTCTATGTCTCTCTATATCTCAAGTTCACGGAGAAAGCCATCTCCCGAAATGAGCAATACCTGTCTTGGAACGTCTGGATGTCTGATGGGACCTAGTTCATAAATGAACTCCAAATCCAGACTTCTTAGACTGTATCGTCAACTGAACTTAATCAGTATCCTGCGCCATGCCTTCCCTCAGTATCCACCTGGACCACATGTCCAATATACTGCCCCTCGTCAGAGGGAAAAACTATAACTCTGACAGCCACTCTGTCATCCAGGTCACCTTAGAAGCCTGGAATGATAACCGTCTCCTAAAGGAGGCTGCCGTTATCATATCCCTAGAACATCAACTTATGTTCTAAAACTGCTTCCGACTGTTTCTCCAGGATTGGATCAATATCAATTTATTGCATCTACTGCAAGAACAACATCTGGTGTGGTACTTGACATCTCATGATTGACTCAATTGCCTAAGCAAGTGATCTGTCAATCATGCGTATCCCTCTCCCCTTTAGTCTGTAAGACACCTTTAGAGAGGGTGACACCATCAACTGCAGGTACACTACCGTGCCAGGAGTCGTCCATTCTAAATACTCATAGAATGCTGTCAAGGTACCCAGATTGGGAAACTACCCAAATCTAGATCTAAAACCATAGATCTAGTAACCAGAATGTCTGATACAATATCCAAGTCCTGTGTGGAGAAACTACTGTGTGACAACCAAAAGTATAACCGATCGTAGTATAGGAATATCACTTCCTACTCTGTGTATGTCATCCAAATACCATGACATCGCACCCTAATACCTGCTCAACAGATCCATCTCCTATTCTGATGAAGTCAAACCTATGACTGTCACATCAGAAATAGATGATCTATCTCCGCTATATCTGCTTTAGTCTATAAATAGACATAAGCCTGATGTCCACCAATGCTTCCGCTGCTCCCACTGACTACGACAACCCTCTGGCAGAGTCATATAGACGTGCACTTCCAAAGCTAGTTTAGAACGACGCTATACTCATCCTCCTGCCGGGTCTCGCAGCCTGGAACAACAACAATGGCAAGTGTGGGTAAACAAGAACTTCCCTGTCACCGTCCTTGAGGCTACCGGAGTACCTCTCGGGTGCCTGAAGTTACCCACCTTATCTGCGGAGTGGTTAATGGAATGTCAAGCCAGATTGAATCTTCAGGTTCCTATCAAATTTTCAGTAATCGTTTGTGGTTCTGGAATCACTTCCAGTTCTACCATACTCCCACTGCTGTTTTCTGAAAAATCCATTTCTTTTAAAAATGTGGCGAGTCAAGAACAATATCTCTATTGATCTTCCAGATGGTAGAAAGTCAACCCTCGTCATAGCCTGGGTCAACCCGCAAACAGCCATTACAGAAACGTGCCTTGAGTTGTCCAGTGTCTGGTTTTAATCATAAGCCGGACAACTCCCCGTACCTTAACATCGTTAAGATATGAACTGTTCTATATCCAATATAGAACCAGAGGCACTGATTTAATTGAACCAGATTCAAATCATGCAGCTATCTCCAGTGCATGTCAACTAAATGGAAGGAGGCCGACCAGCGTTACTCAACTTAGGAATGCTTCCATTTATGAGTAACCTGAAAAAGAGAAGCAATTTCTCTTTATCATTACTATCAACTGAATACCATACACAAGTATCTACATCTTCGATCACTTTCCAAGAAGCGCCATCTGCTCTAGTCTCTGATCATGTGGATGTCCCAATCTTTGAAGAATCCCGATACTTGCTACACCTGGTTCTCTACTCTATTCAAATACCTATAACTCCTCAAAACTTAGACCCTGTGTTTCTACGAAACACATGTCTAAGAACTAGAGAAGTTAAAAGTAAACAGAATATAGTATGAGGACCAACCCCTCTGTCCTAATGGATACTGGACAACATACAATACTCTGTATAAGTCCGCTGAGTCTAACAACTCTTTCACTGTGCGTCGTAGGTTGAAAACTGTACTTATGGCTAAGAAGAATTACACCGCTGTTTGATGCTCCTTACCAAACCATCCACTAATATAGGTAAATGTCATCGACATAATATCAAAAGGTATATCTCACTCTATGAAAATAGACGTACAGATATATCAATTTAAAATTGGTGCACAACAGCGGATATTCAAAACCAAATATTTGCCGACCGGCAAACAGCCCAGATGATCTCCTCAAATATCACCGATTACAACGAATCCCGATATAATGAGGATGATCACCCTGTTCCCAATGACTTACTCCCACTCATCATCTGTAAAACCATACAGATGTGAGAATCATACCTGGTAAATATATACCCTGGAGTAAGTATCTAATCGGGAAATCAGTTTTCTTTTAACATTACACAGTGAAACTGAAACATTGAAATGTTTCGGTGGGGTATTCCGGTATTCTTAGTAATGCCTCTTCCATTATCCAGATTCACAATTATAACCGTATAATTCTTTGCCACCTCTCCAAATCCCTTTATATGTCTTTAGTCATTACCTTCTGCACACCCCTTTAGGCCAATTGGTTTTCTTCCTTCCCTACCGTTCGGCACCAGCCTATGGTTTGGAAGAAGACTATCCAATAAGCATAATGGGTGTACTGTCCTAATCCTAGGAGCACTCTCAAAGCGAGAGAAGGTGAAGATAAAAGACAACTGAATAAACCGTATTCCTATTTCTCCTGGACCAGAATCCATCCCCGAACTGGAACAAGTTCCTTTCGAGTTCGTATATAACCATACGATGGAGTATCCAATAAACTGTGGATCTTCGTTGTGATACGGAGTGTCCTGGAGAAATACAAAGGTGATTTAGGATTGGAGAAGAAATACTTGGTTTGGTTGTGAATAGCAGTCGCAATTTGCTTTGCCCTCTTACTAATCTCTTGCTTTGTCTTAACTTAATACCTTCTGTACACCATCGTTATGCTAATTGGTTTTCTTCATTCCCCACCGTTCGGCACCAGCCTAAGGTTTGGAAGAAGACTATCCAATTTGCGTAATAGGTGTACTATCTCCTAAACCAAGGAGTACTCGCAACCTGAGAGAAGGTAAAAGGAAAAGACAACTGAATAATCCTATTCGTTTTCTCCAGAACCAGAAACCATCCTCGAAGTCCTTCGAGTTCGTATATAACCATACGATGGTTTTGTCCAATGGAAGTGGACGTTCGTAGTAATACGGGGTGTCCTGGAGAAAAGGGTAAAAGTAGGAGTGGCAATGAGGTCTGCAACTCTGACAATCCAAAAGCCAGTGTTAAGAAGGTTCGGTCAACTTGGTTACTGAGTCATAGTCTTAGGGTCGGGTCAAAGGTCGCTGCCAGAGAGAGAGAAAAGAAACACTCAGCGTGCACTCTATCCTAGATCAGAATGGTTACCAATTTATCTAATCAGGAAACCTCCCACTGTACCTCAAATTCTCCTCCAAACCTGAAAGAAGAATTAGTCGGGGTCACCCGAGGAGTAAACTAACTCATCAGTGGGAATCGGGATCCAACTATCATCGCATGATAATTTGACGGAATCCACTCAAGTCACCACACTCCAGAAGGTATGCGCATGCCTGGAAAGTTTCAGTTCTTTTGAAACTCCCGATGTGACTTTTACCCCTAGGACCCAAGTGACCTTGATGAATAATCAACAAATCAAAAGGTCCTAGTCAAGTTCAACCCGTCATTATCTTGATTGCGTTAAACCCACCCGCACGACCCTTGACGAATAATCAACAAAGTCGTACGACTGTCCTAACCAATCCACATATCCATGCGACAGAATAGCACAACAAAGCTACCGCACACTACGCCTCGGTGAATAGCAACGACAAACGTAGCGCGAATACTAAGCAATACTAACCTGAAATGACGGAGGGCTACGACTGGTTTTTGGCGAAAAACCTTTAACGTAATGAACTTGATATCGTTGAAGGAACTGGATAACTTTTTATAAAAATATAGTGACGAAAACCTTTACTAAAGAGGTCACTCCCGGTGAAGGGATCTCGGCTCTTTCCCCGTAGAATGAGGTGCAGGATATTCCAACTGAATACCACGATGCAAAGCAAAAGTAATCGGCTATAGTGAAGTTAATGCCCTGACGCAAACTTCTGTCCAAGGGGTCACTCCCGGTGAAGGGATCTCGGCCCTTGCCTCGTCGACTGAGGAGCAGGATATTCCAAATGAATACCACGATGCAAAACAAAAGTGAACGTCCTTGCAATAACAGCTTTTTGAAAAATGTTCCAACAACATCAGAATAGGTTTGTTTATCTTGCATTGATCCGAATCAACGCAGTCCCATCAATGGATCACACCATAAAGAACGAAAATATACTGATGTACGTATATGCCATCCGCATTCGCCACTGGATCCCGTCATTACCCGTTATGTTAGCTAACTAATGACAGAGCGGGGACTGGACTAGCGCGGATGTAAAACATATACAACATCTACTAATATATATACCAATATATTATATTTCGCTTAAGGAGTGATAAAATGCAACATCACAGAAATGTACAGCATCACAGAACAATACAGATATCTGGAAGCCCCGGGTTTCACAGAGCCGCTGCTGAAACCCGACGTTCCCCTGGTCGTGTGGATAGCCTGTGCAATGAAATCCTAGACCCCTACGGGCGCGGCAAGTCACCCGCCAAAAGCTGAAGCGAGGCAGCCCCCTTCAGCTCCGTGAATGGACCACCCAGCACTTCACAGAATCCGGTAACTTGGGCACCCCTCCTGGGTCAACCTGTACCCCCTACGAGTGCGGCGAATAGCCCGCCAATCCTAGAGTGAAGCCCCCTCCGTCTCAATGCCAAGAGATGCGGGCCCGTTGCCCTCAAGAACCCGGCTATCCGTGCACCCCTCCACGGGGTAATCCTAGTACAGAAAGTAAAATATACATACACCGGGTACATCGACCGCAACCAGGTCGTGCCCCAAAAGAATAATACAAACAGGCAGTGACGGCAGTCCACATGTCGGACGCTCGCCCCGCAATATCAAATGTACATATAAAACAAAACTGTACTAACATTGCATCCAGGCTATCCCCCACGACCGATCCGCAACATCACAGCATAAACACAGAACATCAACGTGAAAATCACGTTCGCAAATCCGTCTAACCGGGCTATAGCAGTTAGACAGGATTTACCGATCAAGTGATATTCACGGTCGCAGATATAATGTAAATACTGTGAAATAATGTGTTTAAAATATCTGATCGATCAAATTTACCAAGTGGGCCACACAAGTACTACTGTAGCACATCAAGAAAATCTGGGCCCAAAAAGAATGTCCCAAAACCCATAATTCCATGTCAGAATCCCACTGGAAAAAATTGGTGAGATGAAGCCTAAATATTGCGGCGGAACCGCGGCCAAAGTGGGGTTACGGCCGCGGTTCCGCGGTCCTTTTGAAGGATCGTCTTACCAAATTTTTCCAGTGATCTTAGAATCCCATGTACATCATTCTGCAACAACCTGAAAAAATTTTCGAGCCTGGAAAAAATCGACAGAAAACTGATGCAAGCAAAACGCGGTTTTTGGAATTTTGGTCGATCGGATAAGTAAAACACATTAGAACAAGCTAGGCAAGGTTAATGGCGTGGCTCTAATACCATGTTACGCCACGGCAGCGCCCCGGCCGTCTATCCGAGGCCAAAATGCGGAATCAAAATTCTCTTATCTTTTAAACTGGCGCTACCGCGGACAATATACCCGGATCGTAACCATTAACCGATACTAGCAAACAAGAGAAGGGGTGAGAGATATACCGAGTGATCCGAGTCCTCCGGTCTTCTCGTCGTCGTCCCGATCTCCCGCGGAAACTCCGGTCGTCGCATCCTTGCCGGAAGGGCACCACATCGTCTGCATCTTTTACGGGCTCCCGCCTCAATACCGAGGCAACTCGGGCATGAAGCCGGCAAGTCGACATGCCCAAGATATGCTGTAGAATGTAGTGTAGAAACTTTGTCTCTTGGAGTTTATGTAGTTGCCATTGATGGATGGAGGAAGAGGTAAAGAAAATTGGTGCTTTCAATTTTCTAGCAAGAAGAAGATGAGATGAAGAATTCCTCACATAACAAAATGAACTCTCTCTTTCTTTTTCTCTCAAGTGAACCCTCTCTCATCTAGTGAGAATGGTAGAGGAATGAAAATACAAACCATAACAAGAAGGGAGGTGAGTGTAGTAAAAGCAAGGGGGTGACCACAACCCTAAAGAAATGATAACCATCTCAAATCACAATCTAATCACTTCTAATCTGAAAAAGCAAGCCATCATGAAAAGCAAAGATGCTTAATCTATAATAATGCCACAAGTGCAAGAAACCCCCTCCACAAATGTTATTTGCAAACTTGCAAATAACCCCCTCCATCGGAAAAGTCCGGCCGGGAAAGAACAAAGGAAAACCGGCCGGAACGGAATGCAAACTGGCAACTCCAGAAAACTGGTCCCGTAATAAATTACAGGAAAACCCCTATACTGTGCATACACACCCGCATCTGTATTCCGTCCGGATACAAATGCAATGAGACAAAATCTACACTGTACTAAACTAAGATCCGGCTTAAACCAAAGCCGGCTAGTAATATCCGTCTGATCCTGATCCGTGCAATACCGCACGTGTCTGATCGAACCCTGCCATATATCCATACGGCTACTAGTAAAAACCGTCCGATCCTGATCCGTGCAATACCGCACGTATCTTATCGGACCCTGCCATATCTCCATACGGCCTCTACAGCGTTTCGCCCGAAAGCTTGAGTAACTGAAAGTGTGGTGGACTCTAAAGACTCGTCAATACTATGGCTGTGGATTTAACCACTAGCACGTCAGAGGTATAAGCCAATACGTGACGGGCCACCAGCTATTGACCAAAAGGGACGTCGATGAGCGAACTCATCCTGACACCCTACTGAGCCTGTCAGTGACAATATCCGTACAGTCCGGTCCGTTCGTCTATGAGTATCGCATGTCGGGCCTAGGGGGTTGGTAAAAGTCAGACCCCCAAAAGCGGTACAAGTCGTGTTGGAGTGTAGCCCAGAACGCCCTGAGATACTACTGGAATACCTACCAGTAAATCTCCTGCCTCGGCCGAGGGCTTTGCGTAATGGCTCTCCTAGACACAGCGCGACCTCACCCCCAATACCGAGAGAGACGAACCCCTGCAGATCCGCTCACTGTCTCCATGTGGCTCGGGACTGTACCCAACTAAAACCTGTTTGCACGACTCCTTTGAGCCGTGGTAGGGTAGTAATCAAAGCACAGTGGGAACTCACACGAGACAAATGACGATCCCCAGGTCGATGAACCAACCTGTACACATGTCACCAGGGAACTGCTATCGAACGTCAGGTATAAGACCAACTAGCATGATCCCGGCGAGTCCTGTCCGGTGTACTCATAACCCAATGAGCACCTTTATACATCTTAGGTGAACCAACTGACACCAGTGGCTTGTGAGACCGGCCACCGCCCCTCGTCGGGGTCTCGACTGTATACACTAGTCTACTCTGGAGAATCGATGCCCTGTCTCGAAACTCCCACGACTAGGGACCTTTTAAGGATGTGCTTATAGACTACCAGCTCCCACGTATATGATCGCCATCATACTGCTGGTAGTCAAGCAAGAATCCTAGGGGCTCTATCAACGTGTAATAGCAACATGTCAGGTCACCTAAAGCAGTACACGATGATAAAGATAAACCAGATAGCATACTATCATCTCGAGTAAGACTGTCCTACCGGGATAGGTCCTCCCTCAATCATTGCAATCACGTGCCTGTGATCAAATAATTGACTCTGAGGGCACTATCTCCAACAGATATAATAGTATGCTATTTGGTTTGTCTTTATCTTAACATGTGTATATGTTATACTTGTTATTACGTATCGTTAATACATGTTTATAAAGCCCATAGGATTATTGCTTGAATGATAGCGAACATACATGTGGGGGCTGGGTAGTCCATAAGCACATCCTTAAATGTCCCTAGTCGTGGGAGTATCGAGACTGGGCATTGATATTCCGGAATATACTGGTGTATATGTTTCTAAACCCCGACGAGTGGCGATGGTTGGTTCTACAGCCATTGGTCTTTCGCACCTAAGATCGTATATAGGAGCTCACTCGGTGTGAGTACACTAGACGGACTCATCGAGAACTTCTAGATGGTACTGTACCTATCGTCAGATAGCAGTTCTCAGGTGACATGAGTACAGGTTAGTTTTTGTACCTGAGATCGTCATTTGTCTCGTGTGAGTTCCCACTGTACTTAGATTACTATCCTACTATGGATCTACTGAGTCGTGCAAACAGGTTTTAGTTGGGTACAGTCGTGAGCCACATAGAGGCAGTGAGCGATTGTTGGGGATTCGTCTCTCCCGGTATAGGGAGTCAATATCGCACTGTGTTCGGTTGGCCAGCACCATAAGACCTTGACCAAGGCGGTTGGGATTTAATGATAGTTAGATCGGTAATTTTCCGGATTGGTCCTGAGCCACATCGGCACGAATTATCGGGTTATTAGGGTCTGACGTTTTCCACCCCTAGACCGGGTATACGACACTCTTAAACGAAAAGACCGGACTGTATGGAGATTTTCACAGATAAGCTCAGTAAGGGTTCGGATGAGTTTACTCATCGGCCTTCCTTTTCGACAAGTGCCCGGGTATCCATTACGTACATCTAGTACCGCTGACATACTTGTGCTTATGCATTTATCCAGTAATTCACTGTCGACGTATTGTCGAGTCTATAGAGTCCCACACAGAGAGTTTCGTTGGTTCAGACGAAATAATGTAGTAGCCGTATTTTGATATGTGCAGGGTTTCGATCGAATGATTGTACTAGATACTCGGACTTTCGATCGGACGGTTGATAATACTAGCCGGCTTAGAATTAAGCCAGATTATTAAATTAGGTATTGATGTAATAATTTATATATACATATTTCAATATGTATATTCTAGTATTATATTCTTTGTATTATTATATCTCTTTGGGTATTCGTATTTTGATACGAATACGGGTATGTATATACGGTTGAGTGTATTCCGTATTTATACGGAAAACATTCTAGAAGGAGAACACCTCATTTTCTTAGTTTTTATTTTCTAGAAATTTGAAATGAGGTGGAGGGGTGAGATGGCAAGAGAACGGTGTTAAGCATGGTTGAATAGGGTAGATAAATGAATCGGTAATTAATTTGTCTACACTATTCAAGTATGGTTGATTTTTATATTGCAAAAATCATTTGATCAAAACCATGCTTGCTTGATTATTGTTGTGAGATTTTTTTCCATTTCATCATTCACTTTCTCTCTCCTTTTCTTGTGCTCCTCCTTCATCTTCCTCCCTACCCTCTCATAAGTTGAGAATCAAGGGTGGAAGAGAGATAAAAAAATACTAGAACAACTCATTACATCTCTAAACATCCTAGTGTAGCAAGCTAGGATCTTTAGTTGCTCCACTTGACTCTTGGTGTGGAGCTAGAGCCATGAACCACAATTCTCGGGTGGATCGTCTTCGACGGAGAAAGACTAGCGATCAAGCTTGATCAAGGAGACCTCAAGGAGCTAAGGAAAAGGGTAAAAGACCAAAGGACACGGATCATTTGGTATAACTCTCTTTACAGAGTAATTAGAACTCCTCTAGATTACTAGTTTAATGCTTGGTTAGATTCTAGATAGTGGTTTCTAGCGCCAAGTTTTATAAAAGTTCAAGTTTTTCATTCCGCAAAGGCCGCGGTTAGTGGTTAAGGCTCTAGGAACCGCAACACTACATGTATAGGTTCTCGTTCAATTATCATAATCGCATACTTGCAATTACAATAATTGCCTTGAGGGCACTATATCCAATACAGAGGGAATGTGGAAGCGAACTCATATGTCGGAAAGCTCGTCCAACTTGTTCAACACCAAGGCAGTGTCGCGAGCGTTTTCAATGTGCACCTTAAAGGCCTTCTTGGCCCTCCGGCGTAGGGGAACAAAAGAATCGCCACGCCTTGGGGGCGAACCCGACACCGAAGAAGAGGAGCTTCCTCGGCTTTCAAAAGCCGAGAAAGACTCACTAGACTTGGTGTCAAAGGATGAGACCTCATCATCAGACTCTACCCTAACTACATCAACATGGAGATTAGAGGAAGACATCTGACCTGATTCAAAGGAAGGAAGAGCTGAAAAAGGTTTTGAACTGTAAAGCCGACCTAAAAGAGGGAGCGCCGAGCAATCCAAAGACAATAGGAGAGCAAGTGTGCAAAAGTTTTTCCTGGGGACAAATCGCCCCTATTTATACCCTTTGCGAAGGCCATCCTGTGGTCCAGATCCTCTCCCGTCAAAACGAAGCGTCGCACCTAACGATCCATGTAACGCCACGCGGCAGCCGACTATTTGACGCCTTCCCCTCACATGGATCCGGTCGGCTGAAGCGACGTCTCACATCTGTGTTCCAAATGCTGCCGCGTGGCATGAGATCGACAGTCGGCCCATTGCCATGATGACCCAAGCAAACGAAACGTCTTCGCCATGATGGCGCCATCCTTTCAGCGATCCGCTTACGTCATCGAGGATACACACGAAAATTAAGGCATACGATGGACGCCATGTGGATTCAGGGATCAAAGAGACACAACCGCCAAACTCCATGTCATTCCCGGACAACCTAGCATAAAAATTCCTCGGAACAAGATGAACAGAGAAGACCGAGTAGACCATTTTTGATCTGACCCATAAATAGGCCAGAATGAGAGTGGGGGATAATGATGATACTCGTAAGTGGGGATTCCCTAGATCATGGCACGTAGCAGATAACATGCCGTCCACATAAGCCCACTAGATTCCTGAGGGCTACGAAACTGGAATAAGTATGATGCAATGGGGACATTCCTCGGTACCTCGCCTTCGAGGTAGCATCCGACCATTGGGAGTGTTGGGTTACGGCAGCACCCCGGCCATCAAACCGTGGCCAAATATGGAACAAAATTTTTCTAAACTGGCGCTACCACAACCCGATGCCCGGATCTACCCTAAACCCTATACTAGCAAGCAATAAAGAAGAGTTAGATGGTTATACCGAATGAACCAAGTCCTTCGGGTCTTCAACTATCATCCTAAGCTCCTAGTGGTTGCGGATAGAGTTTGGTTGCCGGTCTTCCTCCATCTACGATGATCCACCTGAGGAAAACGGCGCAAGCTTCAGCCTCGCCAAGCGAGGCAACCGACGCTCCAAGATTTCTAGCAATGGAGAGTGGAGGTGTAGGATTATCTCACTATTGTTTTTCTCTCATCATAGTGCTCCAAGAGCAACTCAAGAAGATGAAGAAGGGGGTGAGGAAACATGTAGCATGAGCAACTAAAGAAATGGCTAACTTTTGTTTTCCAAGTGAGAATGAGAATAATGAAGCAAGTGAAGAAGCAACTGAAGAATCAAGTGAAGAAAAGAAATGAGTAAAAGCATCCCTAGAATGTGGCTGCCCCCTCCCTTTTTTCAATCATACACACCCATAAAAAATATCTCCTCATTTTTCCAATAAACAAATGCAAACCATACCTCTCTACATGCCATTGTTAGTTATATGTATGCCCTAGAGGCTATTACTGTACATGTGATGTATATTGTAGTGGATGCTTGGACATATATAGGGAGGACTTTCTTGCTCGACATGATAGTATGCTATATGGTCGCTCTTTATCTTAACATGTACACTTATTGTCTCTCTATTACATGTTGATAAAGCCCTTAGGATGAGTACTTGACTACCAGGATTATGATGCAGATCATACTAGTAGGGACAGGGTAGTTGGTAAGTACATCCTTCAAACGTTCCTAGTCGTGGGAGTATCGAGACAGGGCATCGATACTCCAAAGTAGACTAGCGTATGCGCTTCTCGACCCATGTGATGGGCGATGGATGATCCCATATCCATTGGTGTTTGACATCAGAGAAGGTATACGGGTGCTCAGTGGAGACTGGGTACACTGAACGAACTCGCCGAGAACTCCTAGATAGTATTATATCTATCATCGGATAGCAGTTCTCTGGTGACACTAGTATAGGTTAGTCTGTAGACCGAGATCGTCATAGAGTCTTGTGTGATTCCCACTGTGCTTTGATTTACACTATACCACGGTCAAGAGATCGTGCAAAAAGGTGGTTTTTGGGTACAGTCCCGAGTCAAATGGAGGCAATGAGCGATAGGAGGGGTTTCGTCTCTCCCGGTATTGGGAGTTGATGTTGCGCTATGCTCGATTGGCCATAACAGGAAATCCCTGGCCAGGGTTGCTGAGATCTACTGGTAAGTGTTATCAGTAGTTTCTCGAACCGTTATGGACCTTGGATCGGCATGACTTATCAGACAATTGGGGTCTGATGTTTTACCACCCCCAGGGTGTGATATGCGACATATCAGACGAAGAGACCGGACTGTACGGTAGTGTTACTGATTGGATTCGCAGGAGTACGAGCAGGCTTGCTTGTTGATCTTATGATCGCTCAATACCCGGGTGGCCGTTACGTTTAGCAGACCGCTTGCGGCGTGTGGGTGTTTGATATGATCATCACCTACTGCCGGCGTATTGACGAGTCTTTAGAGTCCTACACAGAGGTTTCCTGGTTCATGTGAAACGGAGTAGGAGCACATATGTGATATGTGCGGGACCGAGATTAATTCGATATGTGATACCGTATTCTATTCTCACGATATGTGATATCGGTCGGTTATATGTGATATAGCCGGGTTATCGGATCAAGTGTTGATTCGATAAGCTGTTACATTTGATATTAGTCAGTTATACAGGATATAGCCGGATTATTAAATCAAGTGTTGATTTGATAATTTAATGTATAATTATATATTTGATATATTACATTGCATTAACTAGTATTAGCTCACTTAAGATTTCTTTTCTCACTTTTGATACACTTTACATATATGTGATATATGTATTGTTTTCTTTGCACACATAAATATATATGTGATATATATTGTTGTGTCATGCTAGGTTACACATGCAATATGTATGTATGAGACTTATACCATGCTAGGGTTTGTGTTATGGTTTATATTTATTTCAAGCAAATTCAAAATTGTGGAAATATTGTCATGGTTCAAAGCTTGTAAAAGCTTGTAGGTTTCATTGACTTAGTCCACTCTTTTGTCTAGCTTAAGATGTTTGTTAACCCAACCTTAACTCATAGCCATGGTTTAGTCTCTACAATGGTTAGTGCATGACATACACTCACCATGGTTGCATTTCTAACCTCATGTGATTTTCTTTAGTTCATCACTTCATCATCATCTTCTTCCTCTCATTGAAGCTTTTTAGCTTCATGAAAAGTGATGAGAAAGTGTGAGAAAAATAAATCTAAAGTGAGCCCACTTCCTACTTCACCATCTTCTACTATTAGTCATTTAGTTTATGGTGTTTTCTTCACTAATCTATAATTAGTGAAGAGGTAGCATGAGCTCGAGTCTCCTCGATGTAGATTATTTTCGGCCTAGAAGACTTTGAGCAAGCTTGTTCGTTTCTTCAAGTGAACCCTATCTAGAGTCCGGGAGTTCACCATTCGCAGCGAAGGGACTACAACATGTAGCTTTAGAAGTGAAGGACTGGTCTACAAAGGTTGTATTCCGCATTCACTTTGTATGTAAAGTAGTTTACATGTTTATTCGTCGGATTTTCTAGTAACGATTCTAGGGTTAAGGTTAGCTAATACGGCAATTTTTGAAAAATGGCATGGACGATGCCTCCCGAAACCTTGCTGCCATGCTAGACAACCCTACAGTGGTATCAGAGTCATGCTGGAAAATTAGGCGATGTTTGCTGGGATTACGAAACCAAAACTACTCCGAAACACCCGATACAAAATCTAGTTTCTGTCGAATTTTTAAAGGTATCAAAAAAAATTTTAAGCAACTGCAGAATGTTGTATGTGATATAACATGAACGCCATGCAAATTTGAGGCATTTCCACTCACTTTTGGCCGGCCACAATGGCTCTAAAACTAAGCTCACCGGTTCCTTCAGGGTATTCTGGCTTCAAATTTTCATGGTGTTCCAGTCTCTGGGTTTTGGGGTTTCAGGTGTTCTTTGTTTATGCAAAATTTGTATGTGATGTTAACTTTCTACAAAGGCAACTCGGAGTGTTTCGTAATCGTAATTCTAACATGTATTCGGGTTATTTAGACGACGTTACAAAGAACGTACGGATATCAATAACCCAATATTTCCCTCGTTGAAATTTTCAAAGAGTTGGATTTTTCCGAGTTTAAAATATTCAGAAAATCATGCAGGTTGTTCTGTGGACCCTCTAGAAGAAAGAAACCCTAACTCGATTCTGTGACCGTCAGAACCACCATCAAACCCTATGATTTGTGGTAGTTCAGCGGTGCCACAGGTGAGGAATTGGTTGACCCTTCTACGGCTGGTTCATAGGTGTTGTGGCATGTTCTGGGTGCTTTTTTAGACTTCGCTCAAGTGTTGAGCTTGTTGGGAAATGTTGAGTGTTTGTTTATTCGATCGAAAAGTTTAACTTCGTCTAGCTACTGTGATTGTGATACAATATTTGGAATCCACAAAAGCAGTTATGAGATAACTAGTTTGAATTTTATAAATCTAGCAGTTTAGTCTCATTTGATCGGTTGCCACGGAATTTTGATGTGGATCAAAAGTCCGTCGCAATTATGTAGTGTATGCGGATACTCGCCGAGTAACCTTACTGTATAGCCATACCCCATAGCCCCGACCAAGTGACTATAGGAGAACCCCGTTACCAAAAGCATCCGTTCGGGTGCTCGTGTCCGCGGTGTTCCGCCTTAGTGCACTTCGTCGACGGCATCGGGGGTGCAGCCGTCTACTAAAGTTTCCGACGAGCATTCGATCAGGTTATCGGGAATCTTGTTGTATTACCCAATAAGTTATTGGAAAGTATTTTCAATATCGAGACTAAAATGCGGGGTTTATAATTGTTAGGCATGTGATGTCTAAGGAATTTATTTGGTTAGGCATGAAATCCAAAGTATGTGATACATTGGGTTTATGATGTCTAAGGTGGTTACGGATTCCAATTGTTGTAGTTTTTCACTTTCTTTTCTGCGACCGTAAGTGTAATATGTGGTGTATCGCTGGTTTCGGTGCTATATGTCAACGACAATTGGGATACGCATATTTACTTACGTTGATGACATGTGATGTTATGTGTTGCTGTGATATGTTATATTGGATCGTCGTGTTTTGAATAGTCGTTTTTTTTTATGTGAGATGAGAGTTTTTCATCTTCATTCATGTAAAAGCTTGTATGTAATATTCTTTTATTGGGGCACTTCCGGGTTGAGGATGATGTCACCATTGATGTATATTATTTACTTTTCCGCATTAGGATAGACCCAAGGCGGGGAGCATAAGTAACCGGGTTCTAGGGTCCAGTAGGAGACCATCTCGAGTAGTTGAGACCGGGTCTCCTAACTCTAGAATTGGGAGGATTGCTTGCCGCTCTCGTAGGGGTCTAGAGATGTGGGTTTGGCTATTTATCACGACCGTGGAATCCGCATTTTTACTGGCTTAAATAAAACACGGAATTCCTAGTATATCCAATATTTCATATGTGATTCTTCTGCTGCTAATATTCTGTGATGTGATCACTTGATATGTTCTAAGATGAATGCCTATATTATATATATATATATATATGAGATATAATAAATATTGCTTCTTTCGTTTCTTCTGTGATTCTTAGGAAGCATAAAATTGATGGGACTTCATTAATGAGATTAATGAAATAAAAGAAAGGTAAAGATGTTGTAGAAACTTGTTTTAAAAACTGGTAGCTCTAGTTCTTGCTTTGCATAGCGGTGTTCCTTGTAGAATATCCAGCACCTTATTCGATAAGGAAAGAGCCGAGATCCCTTCACCGGGAGTGACCTCTTTAGCGAAACTAACAGTTACTACAACCCACTCGGTTTGTCTTTTGATTGCTTCTATAGTTCTTGCTTTGCATAGTGGTATTTGTGAAATATCCTGCACCTTATTCGATAAGGAAAGAGCCGAGATCCCTTCACCGGGAGTGATCTATTTAGCAAAACTAGTAAAAGCCTCAAAAACACTCTTTTTTCAAAATCACTCGATTCTACAACGATATTAAGTTCTTTACGCAAAGGGTTTTCTTAAAAACATGTCGTAGCCCACCGTCATTTCAGATAAGTAATATTTAGTATTCGTGCTGCGTTTGTTGACCTCTGTCAAGGCGTAGTGTGCGGTAGCTAAATAGTGCTTATCTGCTAAATCATGAGATGCGATTGGATTAGGGTAGTCGTATGACCTTGTTGACCTCTGTCAAGGGTCGTACGGGTGGGTTTATTTGAATCAAGAAATGACGGGTTGAACTTAACTAGCAGCATATGGTTTGTTGACCTCTGTCAAGGTCATAGGAAGCTTGGGGCAAAATATTATCGGGAATTTCAAGTGTTGAAATTTGCAATGAGATTGCATGCCTTCTATGAGATAGTTGGATCCCGATACCCACTGCGAGTAAGAGTTACTCCTGGGAGAGTCTTACACATTACAGTTAGCCAATCAAGTAGGTGTCTAGAAAGGTGTTAACGGGGTTATGCCCCTGGGAAAAATGAGGTTTATTTTAATTAGGTCCGTGCGAAAGCACGGGGAACCTCCCTCAAAGTACCGACACTGGCCTGACCGAAAGATTGGCGAACTTGTAGGGTGTAATTAATCCCGGCTAGTCTTACCTTTTAGGGTTTGAAGGAAGATTTGATAAAAACAGTGGGAGCCATCCTGATTAGATAAAATAATAACCAATCTAATCTTGCAAGAGTGCACGCAGAGTGTTTTCTTCTCTCTCTTTCCTGGTAGCGACCATGTCACGCCTTAATCAAGATAATAAAATGGATGCATTGACCGAACTGCTTATTATACTGAGCTAGGGAACGTTGGTTCCGCACTATCTTATAACTGTTATAATTTCGAGCAGGAAATAGGGGAATATCCGGATTCCCATGCCACCCAATCGAGGATTAAGCATGTTGGTGCATATTCTTCGGGTGTGTTCGTTACCGAGAACTGTTTCTCAGTATCCTCTACGTCCTAGGTATGTGATACCGGATCAGGATCCCGCATATGTAATATGTAACATGGGCTACAGAAAAGGTAGAGAGCTGAGAATGGGTGATATATCTCTAAGTGTTAGAGAATGGTGTAATTGTTGCAGCCAAGTCAGTTGGCAGATATCACCTTGTATTACCAAATGGTAAATACATTGATTCTGAACAAATGTTATTACATACTGAACCTGATATACAGCATTACATCAAATTCTTTATTGAGTTAAAGAAGGATATAATTCTGTATTAGAGGATAATGTTGTGAACATTTTCCTGAATCAAGAGTTGATTGGATCAGACACGTTATATAATAGCATAATACGTTCTAAATCAAACCACAGTTCAAAGTATGTAGAAAACACATACAAGAGGAGTAGTTCAAAAATGAACGAATCCTTCTTATGGTATTGTAGACTATGTCATATCAATGCGACACGACCAGCTAAGTTATATAAGGATGAATATGAGAGTCTGTTTGAATTTTCATCTTATAATACTTGTCAGTCTTGTCACAAAGATAAAATGACCAATACTACGTTTACTGGAAACAGAGAAAGAGTTACTGAACTCTTGGGACAGATACATGATGATGTATACAGTCCTATGTCTACAAATGCCAAGGGTTTGTTCTTGGTACTTCATTACAATCATCGACTATCTCTCAAGATTCGGACATGTGTTCTTGTTGAAACACAAGTCTGAAACTTTTGAGAAATTCAAAGAATATAACCTTGAAGTTGAGAACCAAACGGGTAGAAGTATTAAGTCCTTCGATGTGATCGAGGAGGAGAATACTTGCGCATCAAGTTCCTGGAATTTCTAAAAGGAGAATGAGATTCTCTCTCAGCTTACTCCTTTGTATACACCACAGCACAACGGTATATCGGGGCAGAAGTATCACACCCTATGAGATATGGCGTGCCTATGATGAGTATTGCTGAGTTACCTGTTTCCTTTTGGTGTTATGCACTTGAGAAGCTGCATACCTATTGAATGGGGTTCCAACCAAATCAGGGCCTACCACTACATATGAGATATGGAATGGGAAGAGACCATGTCTTAAATGACTTAAGATATAGGTGTTTCCCCAATCACAGCAAAGCTCTGTTTTGAATTTCAAAATTCAAAAATAGAAGCAACGCTTCAGATCCTGTGCGTTGCGCGCCACGTGTCAAAAGCAGACACGCCAGTGCTAGGAGTGCTGAGCCCTAGGCAGCGCACCCCAATCAGAGCAAAGCTCTGTTTTCAAAATTCAAACATTAAAAAGTTGAATCAACGCTTCAGTTCCAGCGCTCTGCGCTGCGTACCACGTGTCAAACACAGGTGCGCTAGCGCAGTTGCTCTGCGCTCCGCGCGGTGCACCACGTGTCCAACGTAGGTGCGCCAGCGCTGGAATTAAAAATTCCCACCATTGGATCAAAGGATCTAATAATGATGATAACTCATTAATTAACCAGAATTAAATTCGGTTAAGGAAAGATTTCTCAAAATCTTTCCAAACAACAAGACTGTGCTTTAAGCACCGCTGAATCAATGATCCAATGGTAAATAATGAATTACCAAAACAGAACAAATTCTGCATAGAAATATTTCTCAATCTTATTGAAAAACAAGAAGATTATCTTCTGTAAAACAGAAGCCTTAGGATCAAAGATCCGACGGTGGGAAATATTCCCAAATCGATCAGAGAAAGATCGCTCAAACTGATTTAACAAATCAATTAGCCCTATATAAAGGCCCCTAAACTTCAAGTCTTAGAGAAGGAAAAAGAGAGAGAAGAGATAGAAAAAACTCTCTGCAAACTTGGAGAAAAACCCAAAGAAAAAGAAAGGTAAAGAATTGATTCTTGAAGAACAGAGATGAAATCATCTCGTAAAAAGAAGAAACGTCTTCTAAAAAGATCTTAGATCTATAAAAAAGACCAAGGTCTTTGATTAAAAAGAAAAGATCAAAAGACCTAATCATAAAAATATAAAAAAAATTATTTTTACTTCGCAGATCTTCTGATCTATAAAGGCAGAGCCTTTTGATAAAAAACAAGAACTGATGTTCTTGGATCTTGAGGCAAGGCCTCCTTTGAAGAACATAAGTTTGTTCTTTGATCTTAAAATTGATCAAAATGCGCTTTGCGCTATTAGACAGTACTTTGCACTCATGAACTGCGCCCTTGCGTTCCTTGGACTGGCGCTCAGCGCCATAACATGCCACGTGTCAACCATAGACACAATCTACGCCCTTGCGCTCCTGAAAACAGCGCACTGTGCTCCTGGGTTGGCGTTCAGCGCCTAGCGCGCCACGTGTCACTCACTGGCGCACCCATAAACTAGCGTAGCGTGCTCGTAAATTAAAAGCGCAGTGCGCTAACAAACTAGCGCTTAGCGCTAAGCGCGACACGTGTCCTCTTCGTGTGCGCTAACCGACAGAAGCGCAATGCGCTCTTTGACTGGCGCAAAGCGCCTGGTGCGCCATGTGGCGCGCTGTCAGAACATACTATGTTCTGATAAATGCTATGCATTCAATATAAGACAAAAAATTTCAGAGCCCAATGCTTGACATTATTAAAATGGCAGAGCCCAAACAAAGGCCTAACAGGCAGGAAAAAAATAAAATGTTTTTTAACTGGACTTAGCCCAATTATGGCCGTAAGTCCTCAATTTAAATTGAACTGAGCACACCTGCTCTCCAATCAATTTACATCCGGTCCGAGGGTACATCTCTTTACTCCTCTGACATCTGTCGTTGTAATCCATCAACGTCGTCAGAGAGGTGACAGGTCCCGACGACCACACATTACTACAGATTGTGAGGTCCTTAAACTCATGGACTATGATGTCCTTAACCTTGACCGTGATGTCTTAAAACTAACGTCGGACTGTGGAGTCCTTAAATCCATGGACTATGATGTCCTTAACCTTGACCGTGATGTCTTAAAACTAACGTCGGACTGTGGAGTCCTTAAATCCACGGACTATGATGTCCTTAACCTTGACCGTGATGTCTTAAAACTAACATCGGACTGTGGGGTCCTTAAACTCATGGACTATGATGTCCTTAACCTTGACCGTGATGTCTTAAAACTAACTTCGGACTGTGGAGTCCTTAAATCCACGAACTATGATGTCCTTAACCTTGACCATGATGTATTAAAACTAACATCGGACTGTGGGGTCCTTAAACTCACGGACTATGATATCCTTAACCTTGACCTTGATGTCTTAAAACTAACGTCGGACTGTGGAGTCCTTAAATCCACGGACTATGATGTCCTTAACCCTGACCGTGATATCTTAAAACTAACATCAGACTGTGAGGTCCTTAAACTCACGGACTATGATGTCCTTAACCTCGACCGTGACGTCTTAAAACTAACACCAGACTGTGAGGTCCTTAAACTCACGGACTGTGATGTCCTTAACCTCGACCGCGATGTCTTAAAAATAACAATGGACCGCAATGTCCTTAAACTAATTATCGACCGTAATGTCCCTAAACTAAACAACAGAGCCCAAATGCTCTTTTGTTGGATCTAAACGATCATGTTAAGTTGATCTTAGTCTAGAATTAGACTAACGTGTCCTTAACAAACGTTTAAGTTGATCTTAGCCTCAAATAAGGCTAATGTATCCTTAAACATAACCCCCCCTAAAACCCAAATCTAAGAAAGATACGGATTTGGACTAGTCCACGTCCTACGGACGACAGCATAACTTAGTCTCCGTATACAATCCACGGGCAACCGAACATAAAACAAACACCCACGACATGAAGTGAACATATGGAGAAGGAGAAAGTTGTTACCGTGGTGCTATAGCGTAATTAACTGCAGGGGATTGCGCCTGCAGGGAAGAGCGTCCCCACAATCAAAAACCCCTCAAGCGAAGGGGAATCTGACGAAGTCTGCTACATCGGCCGCATCCGTTTAAACCTTCGATACATGGTGCCATAAATCAACTTGTCATCTTCGGAGAGGTAGACGGATAGCAACAATTAGCATCTGCCTCCAGATTCAGGCAAGACGTACAGTCTTCCCGGCTTCCGGCGGTGAACAGATTCTGGCACGCCCGGTAGGACCTTTTCCTCTTTCCACTCCACACATCGTGTGTCGTGTTTACGAACCAATCGCGGTTTACTAATGGTTGCCCTTGGGTTTCGGGGTACTAAGATTTGGCGTTTTGCTTGGTGCAGAAAGCAAAGGATCAATGGCGTTCACTTGCTCAAAGTGTTCCACATGCAACTGCAACCCACGTCCTGCCTTAACTGGGGGCATAGCCTACGGGCCCCAAGCGGCTTCCTTATTCACGATGTCAGTGGAACAGGTCACCCAAGCCACCACGGGATTGTTTTTCGGAACCATGCTTCCGCCGACGAGCTTCAGCACCCCCGTGTCCGTACCACAAGCTTCCAAGAAGTCGGTCTTTGATCGGCTTACAGCTACTGCGGCCCCTCTTAACGGGTCGTTCAGCTCCAGCTCCTCGGTCTTCGCTAGACTGGGCCAAAGTTCAGGTGGGCCCATGATGAAGCCTGCACCTCAAGAAAAGGTTATTCCGAAGAGAGTAACCAACTCTGCTCCTGAAATCGTCAAGGCGGCTTCTCCTGCCAAGGGGTCGGTCTTTACAAGACTGACTGTCCCAACTCCCACTCCCGCTCCTGCTACTCAAAGGACATCAGTCTTCAACAGGCTGACACCAGCAACAGCCCCTCACCTGAACAAGGGGCAAGACAAGGCCATCCCCGTAGCCGAGCCAACTCCATCAGCTTGACATGCTCGACGTCACCACTGGCGCCGAGTAAGGAAGGCCGGGGGCAACTCCCCTTCTGGGCTAACTCCACCAGCTCCAACGGCGGAAATTAATACTGCTGTTCCAACTGGGAATAGCTTCGAGCTGCTGAATAGGGTGCGCAAGAATTCTCCTACTGCCGTACTGAGAAGATCTCCTCCTCCGGTGGAGAATGTCGCAGAAGCAAAGCCAAAATAGTCCCCTCAGCGGCTGTCCTCTAAAATCTACAAGGTCTGGCGACAAGTCCAAGACTCGGTGGTTGATTCAAATTTCTCCCGCCAGCAGAAGAAGCTGAAGGTCCGACAGGAAGAAAACCATCTTGTTAAGCCACAAAAGATGACAACCACCTGGGTGCCCACTGCGACGGCCCCCTCAACTTCGACCGCTCATAAGAAGAGAAGGCCGGAGAAGATCCCCATGCCTGCGACAAATGTCAAAGGCACTGAGCCCAAACGTCCTAAGTCTGGGGGCATAACGGTCCATACTATTTACATGGAATCCGGGAAAGAGGATAGCCGCGCTTCTACGGGCCACCGACCACTCACCCGATCCATCACAAGAGCTCAGGAACAGCAATAGCAGAAGCTCCAGGAGATGCTGACTGCAATGGCCGCACTCACCGGGCCAAAAGAAAGCCCGGATGCGTCATCGGAACAACGTCACGAACACGAGACTGTTGCTGAATTCCTTTGGAGAATGCTCGAAAAGAAGGACAAAGAAGCTGCGGAGCAAGCGTCTAACATAAAGCGAATGGCACTTCTCTTCCAAGACATGGTCGGGATGATGATACAGCCAGATCCTCTAGCCGAAGACCCTCCGATCATTATTGAAGATGACAGAGGAGAAACATCGAATCCCCTGCCGGCTCTTTCAACAGCCAAGGAGGAAACCATTTCTAAGGCCTCCCTGGATGATTATATTGCTCAACAATATGAGTTCACAAGGCAAATGAAGCGGCCGGCCAAGTCGTCAAAACTGGGTGACCGTATCCAGGCTCGTATGATCAGATAAAGTACCCACCAGGCTACACGATCCTGAAATTCCATGTGTACAAGAGGACAGGAAATCCCCATCAACATGTCGCTCAGTTCAGGGCTCTGTGTGGCAATACTGGTGGCGATGACAAGCTTTTGCTCCGCCAATTCGTCGGCAGCTTATCGGAGACGGCGTTTGAGTGGTACTCTGAACTTCCAAACGACTCCATCAAAACTTTCGCCGAAATGGAGTTATTATTCACCCAGCGATTTGAAAGTACCAGTGAACGCACCCCGATAACGGCATTGATCAATGCCAGGTTGAAGCCAGGCGAGACGTGGGTTCAGTACGCAATCCGATGGCGGAACCTGTGGTCGAAGTGCGAACATCGCATCGAGGAAGCACCAGCAGTAGGCATGTTCGTGGGCACCCTAGACCCTCATGCAACTATTTCACAGTTCATGATGTTCTTCATACCGACCACGTTCTAGGCTTTAATCGATAAGCTAGCCCAGATGGATCAAATGGGTCATAGACCATCTCCCCCGAAGCCGAAACCGCGGAACGAAAAGGGTAAAGGGAAGGCGATCTTCATTGCGAACACCCAACAGCAGCCCAGTGCCCCAAAGCTAACGGATCAGTTGGAAGAGAGACGGCGCTATTACAATGAGAAAATGAAACGCCCTTACTCATTCCCGCGGGATAAAACGAAGAGGCTGTTCGAGCTGGCGATGCGCAACAGGCTCATCAATTTGCCGAATCCAAGGCGACCATCGCAACCCAGCGAAGTGAATAATCCCAATTATTGCCCTTACCACCAAACGGTAAGCCATCCGATCAAAGATTGCTTCGTCTTTAAGGGATGGATCGAGGATCAGTACCTACAGGGCAAGTTCGCGCTATCCGAAAAGTGGAAAGTAAGCCCACCACAACCGCACACTCCTAAGAAGACGGACACACCGGGGGCAACGTGCTCTTTTGTTGAAGAAGCCCCATGGGAGGTCGTTCTTTCGGCCAAAACCAAAAGGATGTTGAATGATCTCCAGACATGCCCGGCGATCAGGTGGAAGAATCCGTTGGAGCCTGAAATCATCGAAGGGATGCTGAAGCAGCACCCAAATCCAAAAATTGGTGGTGATAGCCAAAGTGCTCACACCCAGCTGTTGAAATCTTTGAAAAAGAAGAAGAAGTCCAAGAAGCCCATGAAGCCTGGCGACAAGCGCACGGACCTACAGAAACAGATTGACGCGCTGGAAGAGTATAACCAGAAGGCGCGAACCCCAATCACTCTTCAAGAGTTCCTCGGCCACATCCTTGAGGACGAAGATAATGGAGAAGACTCGTCGGATGGATCTGAGGATTACGTAGTAAGCTGCCATGTGATATCTCATTCATCGCTAGACAATGAAGAAACTCCCTGCACAGAGAGACTGGAGGCAGGTCCCAAGCCAGAACTTCTATGGCCATCAAACGAAATGATCGACGCCTTCCTGAATGAGATTCATCTGAAAAGTAAAGCCAATCGGGAGTGTGAGATGGCCATATTTGAAAGAGCCAAACGCCGGCGACTAGACGAAAGAGTCGAGACATTCCCGCCGAATCAAGGAACATCCGTCGTGGATAAAAACAAGTTCAAGACGAGGAAAAGGTTTGCTAAAGCCATGTCAATGGGGATGAAGCTACCACCCTCTGAAGAAAACATTCTTGATGAAGCAAAAATGCATCCTAGCTACTGCTTATATTATCGGAAGATTGCGCACCCCACCGAAGAGTGCAATGCTTTTAAAAGATGGTGGCAGGGGTATGTTGCTCACCGGCAACATTTTAAGCGGATGAAACGCAAGACTCGTCGGGAGCAAGGGAATACGACCAGGGAGCATAAAAGAACCACCGACAGCTGTCGCATGGTCAACGCCGGGGAATCGCAGGTCCTCACCTTCGGAAGTGACTCCGACGAAGAGATGAATCTTTGCCCTCTTTTCAAAGAATCTACCTCGGGGAAAGAGGAAGAACCGAAGACCTGCGAAAATATCCAGCTGTGCAACCGTACGCTTCCAGAAAAGAATCTCGGACCCACGAAAAGAAAAGATAAGGAAAAAGAAAAGGTCTCTGAAGATATCACCTTAGATGACCAAGTCATAAAAGAGCTGACCGCCAAAGACCCGCCAAAGAAAAGTAAGGTGGACTATAACGTTCTGGCACACTTGAGGAGGTTACCTTCGCAACTCAGCGTTCTCGACGCCCTTTTACTATCCAAAGAAGCGAGAGATTCATTGGTCAAGGAGCTACAAGAGCCAGAGCAATTCCAAGCCTTCCTTGCCGAAGAAAAGATGAAGGACGAGCTAGAGGAAGTACATACAGCCGATATCACCTTCGATGACGAAGCCCTCCTCCTTGGGACGTGCGAGCATAACCGCCCCCTCTATGTCTCAGGGTACTGCCACGATATAAAGATAGGAAAAATCCTGGTCGACAATGGGTCTTCCGTCAATCTCCTTAAGGTGCAAGTGTTGAAGGAAATCTGCATGAGCGTCCTGCATCTCGCTCGTGATAAGATCACCATCTCTGGTTTTGACTCCCAGTCATCACGGACTCCCGGGTCTGTGATATTGACATTACGATTCGGGCTACTTGTCACGGATATTAAATTTCATGTCATTGACGCCAAGACATGCTATAACGCTTTGCTCGGCCGGCCCTGGTTACACGAGTACAACATCATCCCCTCTACACAACATCAGTGTATGAAATACTTCAAGGATGTCTCGAGTATACTGTGACAGGAGAGTTAAACCCATTCTCCATGAACGAAGTCAGCAAGTACGAAGATGCAAAATACTTCTTGCCAGATTTCGAGGACACGGAGAGATGTCACAAACCGGAAAACAAAGCTATCACCACCATTCCGGTCTTCGGGAGTGATACTGAAGAAGAGGAAGAGATAGTTTACTCAGGTCCACGCCAGTACAATAAGCCAGGACCGTCCGCTCCTATGTTGATCTTTGGCAGCGACTCGGAAGATGAGGTCCATGCTATATTCTCTGCTTGGCCTTCAATACAAACATTCGCTGATGAAGAGCAAAGTCTGCAAGTTGCCATGGTGCCACCAAAGCATCATAAAGAGCTAGACGCACTTAATACTTACAATGTGGAAGAACTGCAGACATTCTATGTCCCTCCCAGGAGAGAAGGTGAAAAGGCGATCCTATTCTACCAATCCACGGAAACAAAAGTGGGGAAAGAAGTTTGGCATGGCGCCGATTCTGCGGTCGACATGCTCCAGCCCATCCGTCTGCCTAGATGTTACACGGAAGGCTTGAAAAGGCTATTGAAGAGCTAAGGGATACCCTTCAAACAGACTGCTCGAAAAGCTAAGTTCTATGACAGGATCTGGAACGTTCCCGGAACTCAGCGCAAGTTGCCCAATGGGAGAATGGAAACGATCGGGCTTGGATATGTTCGGTCCAAGAAACGGGAGCTACTCCGTGACTGCTACGTCGTACATGACTTTGATGAATAAGGGGATGCTCAATGAGAGAATACTAACCCTGAACCAGAAAGAGCCCCCGACGTAAAAATGCCCAGTCCGTCGTTCGAAGAGCAGATGGATAAGCTTATAAGGGAAGCTGGTCAAAAAGTTCGAGACGACCATAATCACGAAATGGCCATCTACGAGAAAGCCAGGACGCAACGCCTTCTTCAACAGGCTGCGAAAGATGAAAGTGCCCCTCCCTGTCAACCCGTCATACAAAAGGCCCGACGCAGAGGCAGAAACAAGTCAAAGAACGGAAAAGGCGTTCGACAGCAACAAAGCGAGACCAAGAAGTCACGCGATCATGAATCGAGCGGCCCGGATTTGTCCCTTATGAAGAAGATGAGTCGAGCATGTAGGGTTACTAGGCACTCTAACAAAGTTCTACAAGGCATCAACCATGGCCGATTAAAATTTTAGCCGTATCAAACAACCCTAAACAAGATCTTTGCTAGATAATTAGGGTTACACATGCAAGTAAATAACATTTACTACTAAGTGAATACGAAATACAACCTTTGTAGATCGGTCCTTCACTTTCAAAGCTTCTTGTCGTAGTCCCTTCGCTGCGATCATGGTTCTCCCGGGCTCTTGCATGGCTTCTCGAGGCGAAAGAAGCATCCTTGCTTGAAGTCTTCGAGACCGAAGATGATCTACGTCGAGGGAATACCAACTCAAGCTACTACTTCACTAACTAGAGAATTAGTGAAGCAAACACCCTAAACTAAAGTGCTAGTCTAGTAAAGGAAGGAGAAATAGAAAGTGGGTTCACTTTAGAATTTAGTTTCTCACAATGTTTCTCACATTGGATCAAACCCTATAGAGTTTTTTAGCTCAAGGAAGAAGATGAAGAAATAAAGGGAGAAAGATAATGATCAAGTCAAGTGAGCAAACCATGGGTGAGTATCATATACTAACTCATGTAGAGACATAACCAAGGCTAATTCTAATGGTTGGGTTAACTAAATATCTTAAGTAAAACAAATTGAGTTGAATTTGTCAAAGCACTAAAAGCCTCTACAAGCTTCATGCACTTAACAAATATCAACCAATTTAGATTTACTTTAAATATAAAAACCCCTCCACTAAAATTAGAATAGAGTATGTCTTATACACCCATGTCAAGTGTATCAACAACCATGATACAAAATGAAAACACATTTTAATATATCACATATATATTAAAGTTGTGCACATGTGAGAAAAATCCTTAAGTGAACAAATGTTAGTTAATGTAAATTAGTATATCATATATACAATTATACACTAAATTATTAAATCAACACTTGACTTAATAATCCGGTTATATCTCATATAATCGCCTAATATCCAATGTATCGACTTATCGAATCAACACTTGATTCGATAACCCGGCTAAATCACATATAACCTGCCGATACAAAAGTCGCGAGAATAGAATACGGTATCACATACACGCATTATTCTCGGTCCCGCGCATATCACATATGCGCTCCTATTTCGTTTTACCTGAGCCAGTAAAACCTCTATGTAGGACTCTAAAGACTCGTCAATACGCCGGCAGTAGATGATGATCATATCAAGCACCCACAAGCCGTCAGCGGTACTAGCTGGACGTAATGGCTACCCGGGTATTGAGCGATCAGAAGATCAGCAAGCAAGCCCGCTCCAACTCCTGCAAAAAGCCTGACAGTGACACTACCATACAGTCCGGTCTCCTCGTCTGATATGTCGCATATCAAGTCTAGGGGTGGTAAACGTCAGACCCCAATAACCGATAAGTCATGCCGATGCGAGGCTCATAACGGGTCGAGAAACTACTGGTAACACTTACGAGTAAATCTCTAAACCAGCCCTGGCCAGGGACTTCCCTGTTATGGCCAATCGAGCATAGCGCAACATCAACCCCCAATACCGGGAGAGACGAAACCCCTCCTATCGCTTATTGCCTCCATGTGACTCGGGACTGTACCCAAAAACCACCATTTTTCACGCCCTCTTGGACGTGGTAAGGTGGAAATCAAAGCACAGTGGGAATCACACGAGACTCTATGACGATCTCGAGTCTACAGACTAACATGTACCAGTGTCACCAGAGAACCGCCATCTGACGTGAGGTATAATACCATCTGGGAGTTCTCGGCGAGTCCATCCAGTGTACCCAGTCTCTACTGAGCACCCGTATATCATCTCTGATGTCAAACACCAATGGATATGGGATCATCCATCGCCCATCTATATGGATCGAGTAGGTATACGCTAGTCTACTTTGGTATATCGATGCCCTGTCTCGATACACCCACGACTAGGGACATTAAAGGATGTACTTATAGACTACTCTGTCCCCACTAGTATGATCTGCATCATAGTCCAGGTAGTCAAGTACACATCCTAAGAGCTTTACCAACATGCAACAGAGAGACAATCAGTGTACACGTTAAGGTACAGAGTAACCAGATAGCATACTATCATGTCGAGCAAGAAAGTCCTCCCTATATATGTCCAAGCATCCACTAGAATATACATCTCATGTATAGTAATGGCATCTAGGGCATACATATAACTAACAATCTCCCACTTGCACTAGGGCCATCTGATAACAGTGGTTGTAGTATCTCATACTCAACCATCCCATAAAAGCCTCTCTCTGGGAAAAGGCCTTTATGAGTGGATCCGCCATGTTGTCCTCTGAGTCTACTCTCCTGACCTCGATCCCCTGGAGATCTATCATCTCCATGATCAGGTGATACTGCCTTAGAATATGTCTGGATCACTGATGGGATGGGCGTTCCTTGGCATAAGCCACAACTCCATTTTCACACAATGGAAGGAACGAAGTTCATCTCATGAACTAATATACACCCAGACTGCCTCTTTGGTAGCATCTTTGGTAGCGATGTATCTAGCCTTTATCGTCTAGTATGCCACGGTATCTGTCTTGGAACTCTTCCAACATATCGTCCCTCTACTGAGAGTAAAGACAATGCTTGTGACTGACTTTCAGTCGTCCTTATCACTCTGGAAACTTTCCAGTGATTCTCCCCAGGATCGACTGATACCATCTCACTACAACCAGTGAGAATCCTAACATCTAATTACATCTATCTCACAGATCAAAACTCAGGATTTAGGAGGTATCACTTTGATCCTATATGGAGAATCCTTGTGATAAGCGGAGATTGACCGAGCGTAGCATAGGAAACTCCTTCCCTATCAAGAGTATGTCATCCACGTACTCTACGAGGATCACTACCATACTCTCTACTACCTTTTTGTATATACAAGGTTCATCTACCATTTTGATGAAGTCAAACTCTTCGACTTTCACATCAAAATAGATGTTCCAACTCCGCGATGCCTGCTTCATCCCATAAAGCAACTTGCACACGTTTCCGTTGCTCCCACTGTATACGAAGCCCTCTGGCTGTGTACTTATAGACGCTCTCTTCTAAATCACTATTTAGAACAGCCGTCATGACACTCAACCGTTAGATATCGTAGTCATGGTATGTAGTAGTGGCAAGTAGGGTCTGGATGAACTTAAGCATAGGTACTTAGAAAAGGTTTCATCATAATCCATACCTGGTCAATGATGCAAACCTTGAACAAGTCTAGCTTTGAAAGTCTCAACTTTTCCATGTACACCAAGTAATCTTCTCAAGATATACTTGCTCCTGATGGGGATTTAACCCTCCAGATAAAGCAACCAAAGTCCATTCTTTGTTGGTGTATATAGATTCCATCTCAGATCGCTTAGCATCCAGCCATTCTTACAGAGTCCCCCTCCGGATGGCCTGCTCGAAACTAGTTGGGTCATCATCTTATGATGCATTCCTCGCTCCCACTGTCATAGAGAAACCGAAGTATCTCTCAGGTGGGTGAAGAACCCTACTAGATTGGCGGAGAGGCTGAGGTTCGTTGGAAAATATTGAATCCTCTGGTTCTACCAAATCATCAGCTGCAGTTTGTTTGGCTGGAACTCCTTCCAGTTCTATCTCATGACCACTAATTTCTTCTCAAGAAATTCCCTTTCACAAAGGTGGCATGCTGAGAAACAAAACATCTTTTGTTCCTCGGTTAGGTAGAAGATATTCCCTTGCGAATGCTTGGGATATCCAACAAACATTCACATAGCTGACTTTGCCTCGAGCTTGTCCAGATTTTGATTTTCAGACATAGGCCGGACAACCCCAAATCTTAACAAACTTAAGATATGGGCTCTTCCCTTTCCATATCATATATGAAGTGGTAGGCAACTGATTTGATTTGAACCCTATTCAATAGGTATGCAGCTTCTCAAGTGCACAACTCCCAAAAGGAAATAGGAAACTCAGTAGTACTCATCATAGAGCACACCATATCACATAGGGTGCTATTGCTCCGCCCCGATATACCATCGTGCTATGGTGTATACGGAGGAGTAATGCTGAGAGAATCTCATTCTCCTTTAGAATAGTCCAGGAATCCCGTGCTCAAGTATTCTCCTCCCTGATCACATCAAAGGACATATTACTTATACCCGTTTTTGGTTCTCTACTTCTAACTTGTATTCTGTGATTATCTCAAAAGTTTCGGACTTGTGTTTCAACAGGAACATATGTCTGAATCTTGAGAGATTATCAGTGAATGTAATGAAGTACAAAGAACCGGTCCTGGCATATGTAGACAGGGGACCTTCATACATCAATCCCAAGAGTTCACTAACCCTTTCTCTGTTTCCATTAAATGGAGCTATGGTCATCTTATCTTTGTGACATGACTGGCAAGTTTCACAAGATGTAAATTCAAACTGATTTAAATATGCATCTTTATGTAACTTCAGCTAGTCGTGCCGCATTGATATGACCTAGTCTATAATGCCTCAAGAAGGATTCGTTCATTTCTGAACTCTTCCTCTTGTGTGTGTTCCATACGTTAAGAACTGTGGTTTGATTTAGAACGTATATTCTTTTAGATAGCGTGCCTGAACCGATCAACTCTTGATATAGGAAATGTTCAAAACATTATCCAACAATACAAAATTATATCCTTCTTTACTAAATAAAGAGACTGATATGATGTTGTACATCAGGTTCGGTATCTAATAACATTCATTCAGAATCAATGTATTTCAATAATACAGGGTGATAACTGCCAACATTTTGGCTGCAACAATTGCACTGTTTCCAACACTTGAAATTTTATCACCCGTTCTCAGTTCTCTACCTATCTGTAGCCTATGTAATAGATTACATATGTGGGATCCTGATCCGGTATCTCATACCCAGGACGTAGAGGATACTGAAAAGCAGTTCATGGGAATTGAACACACCCGAAGCAGATGCATCATCATGTACTTTCTTCATTTGGGCGGCACGGGAATCCTGGTAATCCCTTATATCCTGTTCAGTCCTATAACTCTTATAAGAAAGAACAGAACCAACGTTCCCCAGCACAGTATAACATGCGGGTTCGGTCAATACATCCATATTATTATCTTGATTAAAGCATGATATGGTCGCTAACTGAAGAGAGAGAGAACAAAAACACTTTAGCGCATGCTCTTGCAAGATCAGATTGGTTATTATTTTATCTAATCAGGATGGCTCCCACTGTTTTTATCAAATCTTCCTTCAAACCCTAAAAGGAAAAAGTGGCCGGGATTAATTACACCCTACAATTTCGCCAATCTTTCAGCCAGGCCAGTTTCGGTACTTTCAGGGAGGTTCCCCGTGCTTTCGCACGGACCTAATTAAAGTAAATCTCATTTTCCCAAAGGCGTAACCCCGTTGACACCTTTCTAGACACCTACTTGATCAGCTAATTGTCCTGTGTAAAACTCTCCCAGGAGTAACAATTACTCGCAGTGGGTATCGGGATCCAACTATCATAGAAGGTATGCAATCTCATTGCAAATTTCAACACTTGAAATTCCCGATAATATTTTGCCCCTAGCGTCCCATGACCTTGACGCAGGCCAACAAACCATAGTGCGCTAGTCAAGTTCAACCCGTCATTTCTTGATTGAATTAAACCCACCCGTACGACCCTTGACGCAAGCCAACAAAGTCGCACGACTACCTTAATCCAATCTGCATCATATGCATAAACAGATAAATACTAGTTAGCTACCGCACACTACGCCTTGACGCAGGCCAACAAACGTAGCACGATTACTAAGTAGGACTTATCTGAATTGACGGAGGGCTACGATATGTTTTTCTGAAAACCGATTGCGTAATGAACTTGATATCGTTGTAGAATCGAGTGAATTTTGAAATGGAGTGATTTTGAGACTTTTATTAGGTTTGCTAAAGAGGTCACTCCCAGTGAAGGGATCTCGGCTCTTTCCTTATGGAATAAGGTGCAGGATATATCATATATATCGCTATGCAAAGCAAAAACTCCAAAAGCAAGCAAAAACAAACCGAGTGTTGTAGCATCTGCCAGTTTTGCTAAAGAGGTCACTCCCGGTGAAAGGATCTCGACTCTTTCCTCATCGAATAAGGTGCAGGATATATCATATATATCACTATGCAAAGCAAAAACTGTAGCTACCCTTTTTGAAAGTTTGATTCTACAACATCTTTTAGGTTTCTTTTCTTTCATTAATCATATTAATGAAGTCCCATCATTTAAGTCACCTAAACATCATAGATAAATCCGACGTACACTTATGCCATCCGCATTCGCCTCGATGTCCCCTCATGCTCCGTTAGGTTAGGTAACTAACGGCAGAGCGGGGCAGGGCTAGCGCGAGTGTAAAACATAAGTAACGTCTATATAATATATCATATATACTATATACAGTATCTATCACGACATATCAAATGATCACATCAAAGATATCGCAGCAGAAGAATCATATGAAATAATGGATATACTAGGAGGTCCGTGTTTTATTTTGAGCCTCTATAAAACACGGATTCCACGGTCGCGATGAATAGACAAACCCACACCCCTAGACCCATACGAGAGCATCAAGAAACCCTTCCAATTCTAGAGTTAGAAGACCCGGACTCGACTCCTCGAGTTGGTCTCCCACTGGACTCTAAAACCCGGTTACTTGTGCTCTCCTCCTTGGGTCTACCTAATGCGGAAAAGTAAATAATATACAATGGTGACATCATCCTCATCCTGGAAGTGCCCCAATAAAAGAATATTACATACAATGAATTTTACATGAATGAAAATAAAAAATCCTCATCTCATATAAAACCCCTGGCTATTCAGAACACGACGATCCAATATAACATATCCAGCAACACATAACATCACATGTCATCAACGTAAGTAAATATGCGCATCTCAATTGTCGTTGACATATAGCAACGAAACCGGCTATATCACATATTACACTTACGGTAGCAGAAAAGAAAGTGTAAAACTACAACATTTGGAATCCACAATTACTTTAGACATCATAAATCTGAAATATCACATACTTCGCATTTCATGCCTAACTATATGAATTCCACATATTGTATCACATTCCAGATAAATAGACGGTATTAAACTTTCCGATCGAAAAATCAAATACCCAAGATTTCCTTGATAGCTCAACACTTGAGCAGAGTTCAAAAATTCCAGAATACGTCGCAGTACCAATGGTCCAGCCGTAGAAGGGTCAAACCAACGCCTCACATGTAGCAACGCCGTACTTCCCCAAACCCTAAGATTTAGAGGCGGTTCAGACGGTCACATAATCGAGTTAAGGTTTGTGTTCTTCTAGAGGGTCCATCGGTTTACTTGCACGTTTTTCCGAAAGATTTAAACCCAAGAAAAATTCAACACTTGAAAATTTTTCGTGCCGGGAAAAAATGAGTTAATGATATCCGTTCGAACATTTTAATAGTTTCTAAATTATCCGGAAAAAGAACGAAATTAAATTTTCCGATCGAATCAACGAATTCAAAATAATCCCCAGAACACTCAACACTTGAGTCAGATTAAAAGTATCCAGAAATATGCAGAAACACCTACGGATCAAACTGTAGAAAAATAAAACCCCAATTCACAGAGACGGCCGCGGAACCGCGGTGCAAGCAGGGGTCTTGCCGCGGTTCCGCGGCGTTTTAATCGAATTAGAGGGTCGTATTTTACAAGTATCCTTAGAATTCCCTGCTGATTTTTTTGAGTATTTTTAATGCAGAAAAAATCACATTTTTAAAATTTTTCCAGAGAGGGGGTCTATTTTGTCGTATCGGGGTTCGATCGGAGTTTTAACTTCATAAACACGTCGTCTAATGCTCTAGCTAGGCTCTGATACCACTGTAGGGTTACTAGGCACTCTAACAAGGTTCTACAAGGCATCAACCATGCCCGATTAAAATTTTAGCCGTGCCGAACAACCCTAAACAAGATCTTTGCTAGATAATTAGGGTTACACATGCAAGTAAATAACATTTACTACTAAGTGAATACGAAATACAACCTTTGTAGATCGGTCCTTCACTTCCAAAGCTCCTTATCGTAGTCCCTCTGCTGCGATCATTGTTCTCCTGGGCTCTTGCATGGCTTCACGAGGCGGAAGAAGCGTCCTTGCTTGAAGTCTTCGAGGCCGAAGATGATCTACGTCGAGGGAATACCAACTCAAGCTACTACTTCACTAACTAGAGAATTAATGAAGCAAACACCCTAAACTAAAGTGCTAGTCTAGTATAGGATGGAGAAATAGGAAGTGGGTTCACTTTAGAATTTATTTTCTCACAATGTTTCTCAATTTGGATCAAACCCTAGAGAGCTTTTTAGCTCAAAGAAGAAGATGAAGAAATAAAGAGAGAAAGATAATGATCAAGTCAAGTGAGCAAATCATGGGTACGTGAGTATCATATACTAACTCATGTAGAGACATAACCATGGCTAATTCTAATGGTTGGGTTAACTAAATATCTTAAGTAAAACAAATTGAGTTGAATTTGTCAAAGCACTAAAAGCTTCTACAAGCTTCATGCACTTAACAAATATCAACCAATTTAGATTTACTTTAAATATAAAAAACCCCTCCACTAAAATTAGAATGGTGTATTTCTTATACACCCATGTCAAGTGTATCAATAACCATGATACAAAAAGAAACACATTTTAATATATATCACATATATATTAAAGTTGTGCACATGTGAGAAAAATCCTTAAGTGAACAAATGTTAGTTAATGTAAATTAGTATATCATATATACAATTATACACTAAATTATTAAATCAACACTTGACTTAATAATCCGGTTATATCTCATATAACCGACTAACATCCAATGTATCGACTTATCGAATCAACACTTGATTCGATAACCCGGCTATATCACATATAACCGGTCGATACAAAAGTCGCGAGAATAGAATACGGTATCACATACACGCATTATTCTCGGTCCCGCACATATCACATATGCGCTCCTATTTCGTTTTGTCTGAGCCAGTAAAACCTCTATGTAGGACTCTAAAGACTCGTCAATACGCCGGCAGTAGGTGATGATCATATCAAGAACCTACAAGCCGTCAGCGGTACTAGCTGGACGTAACGGCTACCCGGGTATTGAGCGATCAGAAGATCAGCAAGCAAGCCCGCTCCAACTCCTGCAAAAAGCCTGACAGTGACACTACCGTACAGTCCAGTCTCTTCGTCTGATATGTCGCATATCAAGTCTAGGGGTGGTAAACGTCAGACCCCAATAACCGATAAGTCATGCCGATGCGAGGCTCATAACGGGTCGAGAAACTACTGTTAACACTTACGAGTAAATCTCTAAACCAGCCCTGGCCAGGGACTTCCCTGTTATGGCCAATCGAGCATAGCGCAACATCAACCCCCAATACCGGGAGAGACGAAACCCCTCCTATCGCTCATTGCCTCCATGTGACTCGGGACTGTACCCAAAAATCACCGTTTTGCACGCCCCCTTGGACGTGGTGAGGTGGAAATCAAAGCACAGTGGGAATCACACAAAACTCTATGACGATCTCGAGTCTACAGACTAACCTGTACCAGTGTCACCAGAGAACTGCCATCTGACGTGAGGTATAATACCATCTGGGAGTTCTCGGCGAGTCCATCCAGTGTACCCAGTCTCTACTGAGCACCCGTATATCATCTCTGATGTCAAACACCAATGGATATGGGATCATCTATCGCCCATCTATATGGATCGAGAAGGTATACGCCAGTCTATTCTGGTATATTGATGCCCTGTCTCGATACACCCACGACTAAGGACATTAAAGGATGTACTTATGGACTACTCTGTCCCCACTAGTATGATCTGCATCATAGTCCAGGTAGTCAAGTACACATCCTAAGGGCTTTACCAACATGTAACAGAGAGACAATCAGTGTACACGTTAAAGTAAAGAGTAACCAGATAGCATACTATCATGTCGAGCAAGAAAGTCCTCCCTATATATGTCCAAGCATCCACTAGAATATACATCTCATGTATAGTAATGGCCTCTAGGGCATACATATAACTAACAGAGCATACTCTTTTCCTCAAGACAAGACAAAGAAGATACTTGATCTTGTCATAAGACATCAGATGCTTGCACTCCCAGAGTCCAAGCACCACGAGCAAGCTAACGAGGTCTCTCATCCAGACAATTGCTCCTATCATAGGGTAATCGGACATTCTATCGAAGACTGCTTCACCTTCAAGAACTGGGTCGAAGACCAATATCAGCTCGGCAAGTTCGCTCTATCCAGCAGTTGGAGGATAACTCCGCCGCAGAAGCATGAACCTAAATCCACGAGGGTAGACCCAGATCCACATCGGTCTGGGAAGCGAGCTCGTACCTGTCATATGATAACATTGTCAGAAGAAGAGCCCGAGAATATGGATAACCTCCCCTGGTGCTTCGAAAACAATGATGACGAGGTGATCTCAGAGTTTCCACCAGCCCCAAAAGAGCTGGAAGATGGAATACACACCACTGCAGATGACCTCAAGAAAATTGATTTGGGGACGGCAAGTGACCCGCGATCGACATTCGTCAGTGAGCTGCTATCTGAAGAAAGGGTGGCTGCGCTAAAAGACGTGCTTATGCAGCATAGAGATTGCTTCGCATGGAATTATTCCGAAATGCCAGGATTAGATCCAGAGATTGCGGTCCACAAACTGGCTATATCCCCGGACGCCAAGCCAATCAAACAAGCACCGAGAAGAATGCGGCTTGAGCTTGAGATGAGCATCAATGCCGAGGTCAAGAAGCTAATCAACTCTGGCTTTATCCAAGAGGTTCAGTATCCAGACTGGATCGCCAACATCGTCCCAGTAATGAAGAAAAATAGGACGGTGCGCATCTGCGTAGACTTTCAGGATCTCAATAAAGCTTGTCCGAAAGATGACTTCCCAGTACCAGTCACTGAGCTAATGATAGATAACACATCCACTCATGAAGTTTTCTCCTTCATGGACGGCTCATCAGGATACAATCAGATAAAATGCATCCCAAGGACCAGAAGCATACCGCTTTCCAGACCCCTTTGGGCATATTCTGCTACAAGGTGATGCCTTTCAGTCTAAAGAACGCCGGTGCCACCTATCAGAGGGCCTTGACGAAGATCTTCGATGACCTTATACATGAAATCGTCGAATGCTATATCGACGACCTCATGGTGAAAAGCAAGTCATATGAGGAACATCTAGAGCATCTGAAGATCGTATTTCAACGCCTTCGGCAATACAACTTGAAGATGAACCCTCTCAAATGCGCGTTCGGGGTGTCCTAAGGTAAATTCTTAGGATTCATCGTCAGACACCGAGGTATCGAGATAGATCCGTCAAAGATCAAGGCGATAATGGAAATGCCTCCGCCAAAGACTCTCAAGCTATTGCGGTCTCTCCAAGGGAAGCTCGCGTATATCCGACGATTTATAGCCAATCTCTCTGCCAAGTGTCGTCCGTACAGTCACTTGATGAAGAAGGGAACCCCGTTCATCTGGGATCATAAATGCCAAGGCGCCCTGGACGAAATCAAGTAGTATCTGCAGAACCCGCCAGTGCTGGCCACTCCGGTCAAGGGGAAGCCCCTTATTCTTTATACAACAGCCCTCGAAGGTTCTTTAGGCGCACTGTGGGCACAAGAGAATGACCAAGGGAAAGAAAGAGCTCTCTACTATTCGAGTCGAGTTCTACTGGGGTCAGAAAGCAATTATTCTCCCATCGAAAAACATTGCCTGGCGTTGATCTTCGCGATAACGAAACTCGGGCACTATGCGTTAGCGCATGAAGTCCGTCTCATATCGAAGGTAGATCCTCTCAAATATCTGATGTCAAAAGCCATATTGATAGGACGGCTCTCTAAATGGGCCCTGCTCTTGATGTAATTCTCGATAACCTATCGTCCCCTCAAGGCAGTGAAAGGCCAGGCCATCGCCGACTTCCTCACAGAGCTCCGATACCTGTCGATTCTCCTTTGAATTGCGAACTGCCAGATGAGCATAGGTTTGACACGATCGACGGAAGTGATAACCGGTGGGAACTTTACTTCGATGGAGCGTCTTCCATGAAGAAGCGCAAACAACGCACCCTTATCATGAAGAAGCGCAAACAACGCACCCTTATCTTCATAACTCCACAAGGAGGGATAATGCGCTTTGCCTTCTCCTTAACAGAGCCGAGGACAAACAACGAAGCCGAGTATGAAGCTTTAATAGCAGGTCTCGAGATCGCCATCGACATGGGGATTGAGAACCTCCTCATATACGGAGACCCCCAGCTGGTCGTTAGTCAAGTAAATGGCGACTACCAAACGTGCAAATCAGAGTTGGTGAAGTACGGCGAGAGGGTACAGCAACTGCTGACCCAAATCCCTTCCTACACCTTTGAAAGCATACCGCGTGCGGAAAAAAGCGAAGCGGATGCATTAGCCAAGCTTGCTAAAGAATTGGCCGATGAGAACCTCGATGACGTAAGAATCGTGGTACAAAGCCGCCGGGTTCTTGCACCGGCAGAAATATCTCCGGAGTCGTACGAGGAAAAGGGGGCGACCGAGAAAACGGCTCTATAAGTAAAAGACCAAGAAACGGTTGAAGATTGGAGAGAAGTCTTCATAGACTACTTCAAATCGCGTCGAACGCCTGATGATGCGTCCTCAAAACATCAGCTCATGAAGCGAGCCCTATCTTTCGCCTTCGTCAATGATACTCTGTACAAGAGGTCATTTGATTCTTTATGGCTAAGATGCCTGGGACCTGAAGAGGCAAAGAGAGTCGTCCAAGAAACTCATGACGGACTCTGTGGTTCTCACCAAGCCGGGCCGAAGATGAAGCTGAAGATCAAACGGATGGGTTATTATTGGCCCACGATGATCCAAGACTGCCTCGAATACGCGAAGCAGTGCCACTCGTGCCAGATTCACGGGGACTTCATCCATCAGCATCCAAATCCGTTACATCCGACGGTGGCTAGCTGGCCGTTCGAAATGTGGGGAACTGACATAATCGGCCCCATCGAACCAGCATTGTCCAGAGGACATCAGTTCATTTTGGCGACAACTGATTACTTCTCCAAATGGGCAGAAGTAGTACCGCTGAGGGAAGTGAAGGCGGAGGATATCCTCCACTTCTTCAAGACGCACGTTATTTATCGGTTTGGAACTCCGCGACGGATCATCTCCGATAACGGGCCAGCCTACAGAAGCCACAAGATCAGCCGCTTCGCACAACAACACAATATAGACTGGAGATACTCCTCAGTTTATATTCCCCGAGCCAACGGTCTAGCTGAATCTTTCAACAAGACCCTGACAAAGATCGTGAAGAAGACGTTGTCCCGAAATAAGAAGGACTGGCATGAGAGACTGCAAGAAGCTCTCTGGGCGTATCGAACTACGTTCAAGACGGCCACGAACACAACACCGTACGCGTTGGTATTCGGTACAGAAGTGGTACTCCGCCTCGAGATAGAGTTACCCTCTCTACGAGTGGTAGTCCATTATGAGCTAACGGACGAAGAGATTGCTCACCTTCGCCTCGAGGAGCTCGATGCCCTTGATGAAACCCGGCTCCTGGCGCAGCAAAATCTGGAAGCTTATAAAGCAAAGATGACGCGCTCATATGAAAGATTGACCAGGCCGAGGACATTCCACCAAGGCGAACTCGTGCTAGTGGTCAAAAGACCTATGATCCACAATCGCGCTAAGTGGGGAAAATTCAAGCCGAACTATGAAGGCCCGTACATCATAGACAAGGTCTACCAGGGTGGAGCCTATCTACTCATGGACATGCATGGTGAAAGGCCCTTCAGGCTAATAAATGGTCGCTTCCTGAAGAAATACTACGCCTAACGAGTCACGGCCTAGGTCAATGATAGATGACGACGACTATGTCCGCTCGCTATCTTCCTAAGCCTAAACTCTGTAAGTAGTAACCAGCTTCCTTAACAATGGACCGAAATGTCCTTAAACTAACAGCGGACCGAAACGTCTTTAAACTAACAGCGGACCGAAACGTCCTTAAACTAACGACGGACCACTATGTCCTAAAACTAGCTGTTGACCGAGATGTCGAGAAACTACGGTGGATTGCAGCATCCCAAAGCTGATAAAAAAAAGAAGGAAGAATAATAAAAAAAAGAAAACGGTATGTCCATAAGCAAAATGGGCACGGATGAAAACCCGAAAGGGCTCCGTGAGTAAAAACAGCAGGGCTACCGGCGAGTGTTTGTGGAAACCCGAAAGGGTGCAACCTCGTTAAAAGACACTTGCAAGGTCCTCTCGACCTTGTGAGGAGAAATCACCCGCGTGAGATCCTTACGAATCACAAGGGAGCAACACACTTAGGGATCCCCACGATTCCTAAGGAGAAACTACACTTGCGAGATCCTCACGACTCGTAAGGAGAATCCTCTTATGAGACCCTCACGGCTCATAAGATTTGAAAGCCTTAGGCTATAGAGACCTGAACCTGTTCTTAAGCAACCCACACAACTTCCGATACTGCCCTACAAGCGGTGCAACACTGACCCTTGTATATAATCCACGGGCGCGAATAAACATTTCCCTAACCAAGCCACCCGTGAATAGGGATATGTTCGCACGGCGAGCAACCCTTATGAATCCTCTCGACTTATAAGGGGAAAACTCTCTTGTAAGATCCTTACGACTTATAAGAGAACATACACTTAGGAGTCCACACGATTCCTAAGGAGAAAACACACCTACGAGATCCTCACGACTCGCGGGGAGAAATACCTTTGTGAGGCTCTTACGGATCATGAAGTCAAAAGCTTTAGTCGACAGGATCCTAACCTTGTTCGCTAAGCCACCTTTGTTCGATATCGACAGAGGCAAATGATGATTCGCTCCTGGAAATTTCCCAGTTGTAGCGGTGCTGATGCCGGAATCGGTGTCTAATTCCAAACTTGCAACAAAAAGCTAGCAAGCCACACATGCATACGAAATAGCCGAAATGATGGGGCAACTTGCAACAGAAGCAGCAAGTAAAAAAAATGTATGCATGCAAAATAGCCGAAATGATTGGGCAACTCGCAATAAAAAGCAGCGAGTAAAAATAAAACAAATAGCCGAAATGATTGGGCACCGCAAAAAATAGCCGAAATGATTGGGCAATCGCAACCTTTGCGATACAAAAACTAAAATGATAGAGCATCACGGAAATAAAAATAAAAAAATGAAATTTATGCCCTACAGGTGATATCACGTCAATCCCTGTATACAATCCAGGGGCACAAACGAAGAGGGAGTCACACTCCTCCTCCCCAGGTTTCATCAGAAGAAGAAGCCAAATCTCAACGGGTCACAGATAGCCTAGAGATCATCTCAACATTCGTCTCATTGCAGCAGACACAACATCAAGCAAAGCGGAACAGCTGAAACTCCCAGTTCCATAACTCGGCGGTGTACAGATGACCGAGAGTCAAATTCCGACTCCGTGAAATGCGGATAAAGTCAACCCTTCCTGGCTACGTAGAACGCGGATTATGTCACTTCTGACCCCGTGGAAAACGTCCAGAGCGGATCCTGGTCCTCGCAGAGCACGGCAGTGAACCCGTGTGAAGCATCCAGAGCAGAGCCTGGTCCTCGCCGAACACGGCAGTGAACCCGTGGGAAGCATCAAGAGAAAATTCCTGGCCACGTGGAACGCGGATTATGTCACTTCTGACCCCGTGGAAAACGTCCAGAGCAGAGCCTAGTCCTCGCCGAACACGGCAGTGAACCCGTGGGAAGCATCTAGAGCAAAATTCATGGCCACGTAGAACGCGGATTATGTCACTTCTGACCCCGTGGAAAACGTCCAGAGCGGATCCTGGTCCTCGCAGAGCACGGCAGTGAACCCGTGTGAAGCATCCAGAGCGGAGCCTGGTCCTTGCAGAGCACGGCAGTAAACCCGTGAGAAGCATCCAGAGTGGAGCCTGGTCCTCTCCGAACACGGAAGTGAACCCGTGGGAAGCATCCAAAGCAAATTCCTGGCCACGTGGAACGCGGATTATGTCACTTCTGACCCCGTGGAAAACATCCAGAGCGGAGCCTAGTCCTCGCCGAACACGGCAGTGAACCCGTTGGAAGCATCTAGAGCAAATTCCTGGCCACGTGGAACGCGGATTATGTCACTTCTGACCCCGTGAAAAACGTCCAGAGCGGATCCTGGTCCTCGCAGAGCACGGCAGTGAACCAGTGTGAAGCATCCAGAGCGGAGCCTGTTCCTCGCAGAGCACGGCAGTGAACCCGTGTAAAGCATCCAGAGCGGAGCCTAGTCCTCGCCGAACACGGCAGTGAACCCGTGGGAAGCATATAGAGCAAAATTCCTGGCTACGTGGAACGCGGATTATGTCACTTCTGACCCCGTGGAAAACATCCAGAGCGGATCCTGGTCCTCGCAGAGCACGGCAGTAAACCCGTGTGAAGCATCCAGAGCGGAGCCTGGTCCTCGCCGAACACGGCAGTGAACCCGTGGGAAGCATCCAGAGCAAAATTCCTGGCTACGTGGAACGCGGATTATGTCACTTCTGACCCCGTGGAAAACATCCAGAGCGGAGCCTAGTCCTCGCTGAACACGGCAGTGAACCCGTGGGAAGCATCTAGAGCAAAATTCATGGCTATGTGGAACGCGGATTATGTCACTTCTGACCCCGTGGAAAACGTCCAGAGCGGATCCTGGTCCTCGCAAAGCACGGAAGTGAACCCGTGTGAAGCACCCAGAGCGGAGCCTGGTCCTCGCCAAACACGGCAGTGAACCCGTGGGAAGCATCCAGAGCAAACATTGGACTGTGGAGTCCTTAAATCCATGGACTATGATGTCCTTAACCTCGACCGTGATGTCTTAAAACTAACATCGGACTGTGGAGTCCTTAAATCCACGGAATATGATGTCCTTAACCTCGACCGTGATGTCTTAAAACTAACAATGGACCGTAATGTCCTTAGACTAATTTTAGCTTGGTTCAAGGGTACATCTCTTCACTCTTTTGATATTTGTCGTTGTAATTCCTCAACGTCTTCAAAGAGGTGACGGGTCCCGACGACCACACATAACATTGGACTGTGGAGTCCTTAAATCCACGGACTATGACGTCCTTAACCTCGACCGTGATGTCTTAAAACTAACATCGGACTGTGAGGTCCTTAAACTCACGGACTATGATGTCCTTAACCTCGACCGTGATGTCTTAAAACTAATATCGGACTGTGAGGTCCTTAAACTCACGGACTATGATGTCCTTAACCTCAACCGTGATGTCTTTAAACTACGGTACCCTGGAAAACGTCCAGAGCGGAGCCTGGTCCTCGCCAAACACGGCAGTGAACCCGTGGGAAGCATCCAGAGCAACCCTTAACTCCGTGAAATGCGGATAAGGACAATTTTACCCATCACTTGTGGGTCCTCATGACTCGCAAGGAAGTAAATTCTCTTGTGATATCCTTAGGACTTTCAAGAGAAAATGCACTTAGGAATCCCCACGATTCTTAAGGAGAAATTACACCTATGGGATCCTCTCGACCGGTAGGGAGAAAATTCTTTATAAGACCCTCACGGCTCATAAAGTTGAAAAGTCTTAGGTAACAGATCCTAACCCTGTTTTCTAAGCCATCACCGCCCTACAAAGAATCCAAGATTGATAGCTATATGCTACCTACATATTGCACTCGCTAAAATCACATGGCAACAACACAGCAGAGAGATGACACAAGACATTACGAAGAACGTGTATCTTTTATTAATGAATGCGATTGGGTACAAAATACATCATATGAAAGAATAAAAGAAAAAATACATTTCATTCAAAATTACAAATGGTGCAAAATTGTTATTAAGAAGAAAGCGCTTTCAATAATCCAGTCAGCCGCTCGCGCACTTCCCACAGCCCCTCTTCCTAATCAACTGCCGCGGCCAACTCCGCTTCGACCTGGGCTCGTTGCTGCAAGTAAGACGAGAGTTGTTTCTTCGACGGCCCGCTGAGCTGCTTCATGATCTCGTGCATCCCACTCGACGACGTCGAGCTTCTGCCTCAATGTTAGCCCATCAGAGATACATCGCAGAAGGCCTTCGAAGATAACTTTCAACTGGGCAGCGTTCGCGTCGACCTCAGCATGCAGTCGAGTGGACTCGCTCGAAGTCTCTTTACATTCTCTTTGATTTAAAGCCACTTCTTGTTCAAGATGGCGGAAGTAAGAAGCGCTCTGCCCGATCCATGCAGCCCGTTGAGCGCTCATAGCCAGAATCTCAGGTGCGTGACGCCTAAGCTTAAGCTCATTCAAACAAGCTTTGATTTCCCTGCAGCGATTAACCCAAGACTCAACGACGCCCTCACCATGAAAGTTCATGAGAGTCGCCAGCATAGGGTTAACCTCTGTGGAAAAATCCGCAACAGAAATGGGAATATCTACGTCAAACTCCTCGATATACTCGCTCAGCATGCGTAGACTGGTCACAGCACCTTTGGATGATGGACGCCTGGAAAAAGGCCCTGCCGGCATTATAAACTCGAACGGGGCTGGAGTTGATGTGATTGCTGCAAAATAGATCATAATCAGATGTCGGCTCAGGAAATAAAGAAAATACACAAAAAGTTGAGTCTACTATACCGGCCGCAGCAGGGGGCAGAGCTGGGAGTATTGGGGGCGCAACGACAGCATCGTTTCCCCCTTCAATTCGTAAGGCTACAAGCAAAATGAAGAAGAGTTAGCGGTAATGCGACTACCCGTTGAAGAAAAGGACGTCGTTTAGAAAAAATACTCACCTATACCAGCAGGGGGAATAATCTTCGACAAGAAGGAGAAATGTAGGTGCAGCACCTGGTACAGGTGGTCAAAAGAGACTCCTGCAAAAATGTGATGACGCGATGTCAGTACAGGAATTATACAGCTGAGAGACAAGACTGATGGGTCAAAAATCTATACCTTCCAGCATCTGCGACGGTACGGGAGAAGGCAGAGAGGTGGTCACCGTCAGGGCGGTAACTGACGACGCTATCTCGAGTAGCGCGACATCTGCACTAGCTGTACCTGCATTAGAAACAGGATAAACCTTATTAGGAAAGATTGCAGAATAAAGAAAAAGAAGAAGGGCGGTGACCCAAAATTTACCCGATGAGTCGCCAGCCGGAGCCGTGACGAGAGCGTCACTTGATACAACGGTGGCGTCTCCCTCCTCCATCGGGGTGGTCACACCTCCCGTCGCCTCATCCCCTGGCTCCACAGGAGCCGTCGTCACGCTCGCGACGCCGGGAGACAATAAGGAACCGTAGGTAGGGAGAGCGATAATCGGAGCGGTGCCCGACTCTTGAGAAAGAGCGGCCATCTCATGCCCAGCGATCATACCCGTTTCGACCGCTACCACCTCAGGCTCAGTGGTCGCAGCCGTCTCGTCCACCGCTGCCTTAGGCTTGTCCTTAGCAGCCGTTTCGCCCACCACTGCCTTAGGCTCGGCCGTGGTAGCCGTCTCACCCGCCGCCGCCTCGGGCTCGGCAGTGGTAGATATCTCGGGCATAGCAGCCGTGACTGTCTCGTCAGCCACCATCTCGGGCCCGGCAACTGTGGTTACATCGCCTACCGTCGCCTCGGGTTCAGCAGCTACCTCCTCCACTACCCCTTCAGGCTCAACGGTCGTCGCTACTCCTTCAGTAAGGCTCGGCCCTGCAGGACAAGATATATAAGAACTGATAATTTAAAGTTTCGACAACGAAGTCTCAAAACACGTTACCTGAGGTTGATTTACCGTTGGTTTCCTGAGCTGCACGTGTCGCCCGTCTATGAACAGTAGACAAGGCAACCGGGAGCTCCTCTGAAGGAGTAGCAGCGGGAGTAACGGCGCTTGAACCTGCTCCCGCAGCCAAAGCAGCACTATGCTCCCTTGTTGCGCGCCTCAGGCGCTTCCTTTCCTCCCTGGCCGTCACGACAGACCTTTTAGAAGCCTCCTTCAGCAAGGCGTCATCGTCCGCATTCAGGGTTACCTCTAGAGCCATCAAGGCTTCCATCATCGGTTTTTTAAGCAGGCCCGCTTGCGGCAAAGCCGAAGAGGCCTGGACTTCGGTATCTAGCCCGGGGAGAATTCCCACATCAGCTTGCGGGATAGGCCTTGTGGTCCCTGCGATAAGACAAAGATAGAGTCAGATTACTCATAAGAAATGGAAGCAGAAACATAGCGAACCGAAATGTACCAAGGCCTAAGGATGCTCTAAGTCGTTCCTCCTCCTCGAAAGTCTTGAGAGAAACAGCGAGAGCTTCTTCGGTAGAAATGCCTATTAAAGAAGGAAAAGCGTTAGTCGAAAAACAATGATAGAGGTATGATACAATGGCGAAAAAAATACAGCTAATGATTACCTGATCGCGCAAGTCTAGCCAACCACTCTTCGCGTCTTGCCAATCGCTCAGAAGCTGTGATGGCAGCCGCCAGATCGGTGTCATCTGGTGGCATAAATAGGTTGTCGTTAGTCCCGTACTCACTCAAGCCCTCGCTGTAAGGAGCATAAGGTTCTTGACCAAATACAACGTCAGCAGAGAGGATCGACTTCTTCTTCCTCTTCTGCGCACGAACTCCAGTCGCAGCCAAAACCAGTTTGCGCTTCGTGGGCACTTTGGGACGGTGGGTCCCAATATCCGAGCCCACGCCGGATTCGGGAGAAGCCACGTTTACCATCTCTACGGGAGCGCAGGGCACCGAGGGCACATCAACCGTCTCCACAGGATCACGGGGCAATCCACGCGTGGGGCTTAGCAGGCGTGGAGGCTCAACTGCAGCAACCTCTCTTAGCGGAGGGGGTGCAGCGATCCGTCATTTCAAAGGGACTTTACGATCACAGGCGGGAGGTGCACTTTTGCGATCAAGCAGCAAACGCCTTTCTTCCTTTTAATAACGGCGCCCGTCGAATGCTGGTACCATGCCGTATATGTATTAAGGATCCGTGGGACACAACGCGGCTTGCTGATAAAAAAGTGAGAGCCCGTATTCAGATGCAGGAAGTGATGCAGCGCCCTCCGCATCCCCTCTTCAGTGGCAGAAGGTTCCAGCAAGAAAGCCTCCAACGGCACTCCTTGATTATAGCTCAATTGGTTGGCAAAACGATGCGGGTTATATCTCATGAAGAGCGCCGCATCATTTTGCCTAAACACCAGGAAGCCCGGTCTGATAGAATATAAATGGAGGGTCTCCCGAGCTGTCAGAACTGAGGCTCCATCTTTGATAATGTACTATAATGACCGCACTGTTGTGGTAGAGGCCTTTCCGATGGTTAACACCTTGTCGATGAAGGTCATCCCGTATCCAACTATGCGGGGACGAAGGAGCAAACCTCTGGCGTCCCGTGGCGATGGATTTACAATTGAGGCGCCGACCAATCGCATAATCCGAGGGAAGCTGCACCTATCATAGAATGAAGGCCTTTTATGGATACCAAAAATGCCAAGTGCATGTAGCTCGAGCCATGACATGAAGTAATGCATCGAGAAGATCACATGCGGTACTCCAGGTTCAGTAGCATCCGCCGCTTGACTAAGGCCGTAATACATATGGGCTAAGACGGCGACCCCGACAGCCACTTTTACCCCAATAGTCATCCGGTGAGCCGGGTAAAAGACAGATGGCCTCATACGGCGAAGGTGCGTCGGGAGCGCGAACCAGCTCAACCATAGACCAAGAAATCCCAAAACGAATGCTTCCTCATCCAACTCAGGGACTGCAATCTCCGCAAAAGGAACAACCGGGGAGTCAGGAAGGAAGAAACTCTTCTGATCTACCTCCGTCGCTGGCAGGTTGTCCAAACTTAAACCGAAAGGGTCGTCAAGCGTGGCGAATTTAGCAGCTTCCGGCGAGAAAACTTTCGGGTGAAGAAAGCGAGCGATGAAATCCTCAAAACTAACCCCACGACTCCCAGATTCGAGAAGAAGGCGCTCGTAGATATTCAACACTTTGATCAAACTGGGAAACTGGTGTTGAACAGCATTCGCCGGAGTAAGGCCCATTATCACTGGCTTGGCACCGAAGACATATTCATCCGTGGGAAGAAGCTCCTCATAATGCTCCCCTATGACCGGTAACCCGGAAACTTCTGTAAACTCCTCTAAAGAGATTGACACTTCCCGGTCCAGTGCGAGGAAGGTGTGAGTAGGGATATTCCACTGCTCCAAAAAAGCCTTAACCCACCAGGTAGGAAGCGTAGGGTATTGGAATAGAGAAGCATAAATAGCGGTATACAATCCAAGCCTCATCAACTGCGACTTCTTCGCTGACAGTTGGTAGCGGGCCTATTGCAGATAACCAATCGGATGACGGGGAATCAGGCCTATGTTATATGGTTGCCCCCACGGCCGCGCTTCGCCTTGACAAATACGGCGTCACAAGGTATCTAAAACCATGGGAGGCTGAACGGAAATCGAAGCTATTGCAGGTTGAAGAAGGCCTTCTGAAGTCCAATTGACCATCTCCACGGCGTAGTTCACCAGGGGTGAGTTGGCGTAATAGATCACCGTGATAGGCTCCGAAGGCACCACGCATGAAAAGCTTTGTCGACCCCTGATAATCTGATTGTACCATGATCCCCAAATGTGAAGATTCTTATGTTCCGGATCACGGTCTCTGATCAAAGCTAGGACCTCCCGGTCTACGGGTGTTCCAGGGAATCCTTCCTCTAAACGAACGAATGGGAATGAAGCATCGAAAGATATGTTGCCTGCAAAAAAGGGGACGGAAATCAACTGTCGGTGTTTTATTTTTTAATTTCTGACAGTTGGTACTTTAAAACTTTGTACCACACTGCAATGCAGTGGAAAGGGGACCAAAGGGGGACCCATAAAATCCAGATGACAATGCATCAATTACTAAAACAGCCTCATCATTGGATGAGACTATCAATTAATGACGAAATCCTCAAAGAATATTCTCATTGAATGAGAAATCCCTCGGGAGAAGGAGAAAATCTCCCTTTCAGAGCAAAGCTCTGTAACAGAGTGACACTTGTCAAACTCTGGTCATGAAGGACTAAAATTCCTTAGAAGAGCCTAGTTCTGTAATCATGATAGAAAATCCATCAAGGATTATCAAAATTAATGCTTGAGAATTAAAATTCTGGGATCTTAAAGATCCATGAAGAAACTCTCAAGAGTTCTTCATCAAAAGATCAAAAGATCTACGGATTATCAAAAGAGCAGAGCTCTGATTCATGGGATAAGAAACCCCAAGAAAAGATCTGTTTAGATCTATGGGTTCATGAGAGCAAAGCTCTGCTAGTGAAACCCTAAAAGGGTTTTCTTTAGATCAAAGATCTATTAAGAGCAAGGCTCTGTTGATGGGTAAGAACCCTAATTTGTTAAAATTAAAATTTCTAAATTTTACCTAAGAGCTATGACTCTTGAAAGTTCTTAACAAAAGAGCTGCGCTATGAATGAAAATTCTCAAGAAGAAGATGATAATCATCTCAAGGACCAAAGGTCTTATTTATAGGCACAGAACTGCCTCTTTAATTTCTGAGTTGATCCAAGGGCTCAGATGTTTCCACCGCTGCACTCACGTGTGCACCGCGTGAGCGCAACGGTGGGGGGGCATTTGTTTCCCCAATCAGAGGAAAGCTCTGTTTTGAATTTCAAAATTCAAAAATTGAAGCAACGATTCAGATCCTGCGCGCTGTACGCCACGTGTCAAAAGCAGACACGCCAACACTAGGAGCGTTGAGCCCTAGGCAGCGCACCCCAATCAGAGCAAAGCTCTATTTTCAAAATTCAAAAATTAAAAAGTTGAAGCAACGCTTCAGTTCCAGCGCTCTGCTCTGCGCTGCGCGCCACGTGTCAAACACAGGTGCGCTAGTGCAGTTGCTCTGCGCTCCGCACGGTGCGCCACGTGTCCAACGTAGGTGCGCCAGCGCTGGAATTAAAAATTCCCACCGTTGGATCAAAGGATCTAATAATGATGATAAATCATTAATTAACCAGAATTAAATTCGGTTAAGGAAAGATTTCTCAAAATCTTTCCAAACAACAAGATTGTGCTTTAAGCACCGCTGGATCAATGATCCAATGGTAAATAATGAATTACCAAAATAGAACAAATTCTGCATAGAAAGATTTCTCAATCTTATTGAAAAATAAGAAGATTATCTTCTATAAACAGAAGCCTTAGGATCAAAGATCCGACGGTGGGAAATATTCCCAAATCGATCAGAGAAAGATCGCTCAAACTGATTTAACAAATCAATTGGCCCTATATAAAGGCCCCTAGACTTCAAGTCTCAGAGAAGGAAAAAGGGAGAGAAGAGATGGAAAAAACTCTCTGCAAACTTGGAGAAAAACCCAAAGAAAAAGAAAGGTAAAGAATTGATTCTTGAAGAACAGAGATGAAATCATCTCGTAAAAAGAAGAAACGTCTTCTAAAAAGATCTTAGATCTATAAAAAGACCAAGGTCTTTGATTAAAAAGAAAAGATCAAATGACCTAATCATAAAAATATAAAAAAAATAAGTATTTTTACTTCACCGATCTTCTGATCTATAAAGGCAGAGCCTTTTGATAAAAAACAAGAACTGTTGTTCTTGGATCTTGAGGCAAGGCCTCCTTTGAAGAACATAAGTTTGTTCTTTGATCTTAAAATTGATCAAAATGCGCTTTGCGCTATTAGACAGTGCTTTGCACTCATGAACTGCGCCCTTGCGTTCCTTGGACTGGCGCTCAGCGGCATAACATGCCACGTGTCAACCATAGACATAATCTGCGCCCTTGCGCTCCTGAAAACAGCGCAATGCGCTCTTGGGTTGGCGCTCAGCGCCAAGCGCGCCACGTGTCACTCACTGGCGCACCCATAAACTGGCGCAGTGCGCTCATAAATTAAAAGCGCGGTGCGCTAACGAACTAGCGCTTAGCGCTAAGCGCGACACGTGTCCTCTTCGTGTGCGCTAACCTAAGAAGCGCAATGCGCTCTTTGACTGGCGTAAAGCGCCTGGTGCGCCACGTGGCGTGCTGTCAGAACATACTTTGTTCTGATAAATGCTATGCATTCAATATAAGACAAAAAATTTCAGAGCCCAATGCTTGACATTATTAAAAGGGCAGAGCCCAAACAAAGGCCTAACAGGCAGAACAAAAATAAAATGTTCTTTAACTGGACTTAGCCCAATTCTGGCCGTAAGTCTTCAATTTAAATTGAACTGAGCACACCTGCTCTCCAATCAATTTACACCCGGTCCGAGGGTACATCTCTTTACTCCTCTGACATCTGTCGTTGTAATCCTTCAACGTCGTCAGAGAGGTGACGGGTCCCGACGACCACACATTACTACGGACTGTGGGGTCCTTAAACTCATAGACTATGATGTCCTTAACCTTGACCGTGATGTCTTAAAACTAACGTCGGACTGTGGAGTCCTTAAATCCATGGACTATGATGTCCTTAACCTTGACCGTGATGTCTTAAAACTAACGTCGGACTATGGAGTCCTTAAATCCACGGACTATGATGTCCTTAACCTTGACCGTGATGTCTTAAAACTAACATCGGACTGTGGGGTCCTTAAACTCATGGACTATGATGTCCTTAACCTTGACCGTGATGTCTTAAAACTAACGTCGGACTGTAGAGTCTTTAAATCCACGGACTATGATGTCCTTAACCTTGACCGTGATGTCTTAAAACTAATATCGGACTGTGGGGTCCGTAAACTCATGGACTATGATGTCCTTAACCTTGACCGTTATGTCTTAAAACTAACGTCGGACTGTGGAGTCCTTAAATCCACGGACTATGATGTCCTTAACCTTGACCGTGATGTCTTAAAATTAATATCGGACTGTGAGGTCCTTAAACTCACAGACTCTGATGTCCTTAATCTCGACCGTGACGTCTTAAAACTAACACCAGACTGTGAGGTCCTTAAACTCACGGACTATGATGTCCTTAACCTCGACCGCGATGTCTTAAAACTAACAATGGACCGCAATTTCCTTAAACTAATTATCGACCGCAATGTCCCTAAACTAAACAACAGTGCCCAAATGCTCTTTTGTTGGATCTAAAGGATCCTGTTAAGTTGATCTTAGTCTAGAATTAGACTAACGTGTCCTTAACAAACGTTTAAGTTGATCTTAGCCTCAAATAAGGCTAACGTATCCTTAAACATAACCCCCCCTAAAACCCAAATCTAAGAAAGATACGGATTTGGACTAGTCCATGTCCTACGGAAGACAGCATAACTTAGTCTCCGTATACAATCCACGGGCAACCGAACATAAAAAAACACCCACGACACGAAGTGACCATATAGAGAAGGAGAAAGTTATTACCGCGATGCGGTAGCGTAATTAACCGCAGGGGCTTGCGCCTGCAGGGAAGAGCGTCCCCACAATCAAAAACCCATCAAACGAGGGGGAATCTGACGAAGTATGCTACATCGGCCGCATCCGTTTAATCCTTCGATACATGGTTCCATAAATCAACTTGGCATCTTCGGAGAGGTGGACGGATAACACCAATTAGCATCTGCTCCCAGTTTCAGGCAAGACGTACAGTCTTCCCGGCTTCCGGCGGTGAACAATAGGGTTGTCCGGCCTATGCTGAAAAGCAAAATCCGGACAAGCTCGAGGCAAGGTCAGTTCTGTGTAAGTTGTTGGATATCCTGAACATTTGCGAGGGAATATCTTCTACCACACTGGGGAGAAAAAGATGTTTTGTTTCTCAGCATGCCACCTTTTTAGGAAAGGAATTTCTTGTGAAGAAATTTGTGAACATGAGGTAGAACTGGAAGGAGTTCCAGCTAGACAAACTAACAACTGATGATTTGGTGAAACCAAAGAATTCAATAGTCTCCAACGAACCTCAGCCTCTCCGCGAATCTAGTAGGGTTCCCCATCCACTTGAGAGATACTACGGTCTTCTCGGTGACAGTAGGAGCGAGGAATGCATCATGGTAGATGATGGACCAACCAGGTTCAGGCAGGCCATCACGAGTGGGGACTTTGTAAAATGGCTGGATGCTTTGCTATCAAAGATGGAATCCATGTACACCAACAAAGTATGACTTTGATTGTTGCACCTGAAGGGGTAAAACCTATTGGGAGCAAATGTGTAACATTTCAAAAAAATAAAATATTATTTTTGGGAATTTTTATAATTTAATATTAATTTTTAATGAATATTTTAATATTTCGGTACAATTAAATACCGATAAATGGGGAAAATTTTGGAAAAATTTTGGAAAATTCTAAAATAGGGTATTTTGTGGAATTATGTCATTTTTAAGTTTTTATGGTTGATTATATGCTAATTTAGTGCTCATCGCGATTAAAAATCGCTAATCGGTTTGTTAGCATTTTTGGTGCAAAACATGCGCATATCATTTTTTCCACACTTGTCACATTTTCTTACATGTTGTGGGTGTATGGTTGCCTAGGGTTACCATTGTGTGAGAGGAAATAAGGGAAAAAGAAAAGAAAAAAAGTAAGGTATGATGAGAGAGAGAAAGGTATAGGTCAACCCTTCTTTTTGAACCATCCCCCATCATTTCTTCACACCTTTTCTCTCTCCTTCCTCCATGCGCTGCTGCTGCTCCTGCTCCCCCTCTTCTTCCTCCACCTTCAATCCCCCAAAACACCATGAATACAACTACAAAACCCTATTCCCATTTCACAAAAATTGTTCTCAAGCTCACTAGCTACACATTGGACCTAGAAAGAGAGGATTTTGAGGACTTTGAGCAACTCAAGAAAATTCTTGAGTTGCCAAAGGAGGTAATTTCTGCACCCTTAGAGTAGTATTTCAATTCCTTGCGCATCAATACTTGTTTCATGTCAATATTGTGTGTTTTGATGGACTTTGGAAAATTCAAGTTAGGGTTTAGGGTTTGATCTGAAATCAAAGATGAATTGAGGTGTAATTAGAGGCTACAACCCCTGTTGTGAAGTTGCATTGGACCAAAATAGAGATTAGAACCCAGAATACGGATTTATAGAATTTATATAGGGAAAAACTGTAATTCTGTGAGTGTTTTGAAATCTGCTTTCACCCCGAGACTCCTAAAATAATTTTGGTTGGACAGTGAGATGTGCAGGCACCCTGGAACCACCACACAAAACCCTAGCCCCTATCTCCTTCCCCAGGCGGCCAATTTATCCCTTCTGACCGCAAATTGCGGCCAGAGCAGGTTGGAACCCCCACGTTTTTGGTTCAGGGCCCTATCTCCAGTAAATTTGACCTTTGGTATGTGCAATTTTGACTGATTCCATCTAGGGCAGAATCTGGGGTAGTTTTCATATGTTGGCGCATGGTTTACGACTTGTTTTAGCATGGATTTTAGTATTTGATGATTCAGTTCTGTCGGGTGGCGTTTGAACGTCAACGGCAAAGGGTTATTGGTCATGTTTGCATGCGGGACTATAGGTTTTTACCTATGGGCATAGCGTATGCCGTTTTGGTTTCCAATGTGATTTTCATGTGCTTTAGCATTTGTGATATCCTTATAGGTACCCCACGTGACGTCGAGGCGTTGAAGATAATGATGGCGACATCGACATCGGCACACGAGAAGCAAGGTGAGTAGATTTATATCTACGGGGAGAAGTCGGGTGGATGGCGTATAGCATCCCCGCAGTTCGTAGTGATGTATACGAATACGTATACACACAAATATTTATTATATGTTGTTTGATTTTATTGATGATAAAGATGGATTCTAGGTGTGATTAGATTGGTTTAGTGTTGCGAAACCCTAGAGTAGGGGTAGCACCACACATACACACACACCCATACTTGCATACATTCTTCTTTCATATGTGCGTATATGGGAATATAATTTTTATGTGTTCACATGGGTATGGGACTATGTGTTCAGATACTAGTTTTGAGGATAGTATTTGGGATTCGAGGTGAGTCGATGAGATTTGATTTGAGACCGTGAGATCGGTGATATGGCAGGATTCGTATTTGAGATACGTCATGATGTTATAGCGGATCTTTGGACGACGATGCTATGTGAATGGTGATGTATATAGAATAGTTGACTTGTGGTCGGGACATGAGATAAGATATGTTAAGATAGCTATAATGGGTCGCATTGGGCGATGTATACTTCTTTATGATGATACGTGCTGATGATATCGGTTGGTACGAGACTGTCGATCAGTAGTCAGATCATGATTATATTGATGATATTAGTATTGTAATAGACGTAGGTCAGTACCCCGGATTATGATCTTTGATAAAGAGGATACCAGATGAATAATGTGATGAATGTGATATTGACCCGTACCCAGATTTGGAGATGCCGTACGACGGATTTACGTACGAGCTATATATTGATGATTGATCCGCACTCTCGACTTGGGATGCCTGATTATAGATATTGTATCGGATGTGATACTATTGAGGCAGAATCACCGACTAATATATATATGTATATCTATCGACTCAAATGTTAGGCGGTTTCCTTACCTTCAGTTAGCCTGTTAGCTCAGCCCTATAGTTTAGTGTAGTTGTTAGACTAGATTTATATTAAATGCAGATTAGCTATTGTTGTGTCTAGTATTCAGCTCCCGCTCATTATAGCTGTTCGCTCCGCATCGCATACTTATATTGTGATTCATATACCATTATTGATATCATGCTGTTAGGACACCAGCACCATTACTGATGATGCGTATGTTCCACGTACACTTACTTGCCGGCTCACACACATCCCCATCGGTAATTGCCATGTCACATACACTTTAGAGAATACTATTACATTGACACAGCTTGTTAGCTAATAGTTTCGACATGATATTAGTGTACTTGCCTTATATGCCAGTTTAGACATTGTAGTTACCACTTGCTACTTCATGCATATTGTTATTCACTGTTATGCCGCATTCATGGATTCTCATGCCTATATTCACTGTTTACATGCTATTGATGATTTGGATTCGGATTTTCATGAGATTTCCTGGATTTGGGAGAAAACCACAAAAACATTTGTAAACTTCTTTTCTCTCTCTTTTTAAATGAAAAGTGCGGTTTTCCCATGATGTATGAGTCGTCCACCATGAGTTTGCTGATGGATTTCGAGACCCGATTCGAGGAGTTGGATGAACCATTTCGGGTACATGGTGGGCCCGGTGCGGTACCCCGTGGCGAGAAGGTCGCAGATGATGGCGTTGAGCCTGGCAGGGGAGCACTACCGAACGGTGATTTTACCCGACGCGTCGGATATCCAGAGGATACCATCGTGGTCTTGAGATTGATGGTAGGGGCCGGTCTGGACTGACGGCGCCCTAGATAGTGAGATTGATACTGAGATTTTGAGATATTGAGGTACTGAGATTTGATGATACAGGCCAGTCCGGATAGCCGGAGCCTAGGATTTTGAGACATTGGGATTTATGTTTTGTGTCGATGCTAGACACCGTTTATGCTGATTTCATTCATGATACCTCGTTTTAAAAAAATACAGAAATCTCACTAAGTTATGAAAGAAGTTTCTTCAGCACATGCATTCTGTTTTCATGAATTCATACATCATCCATATGATATCTTGCTACCCGAGGCACTGACACGAGCACTTGGTATTACCGTTGTTTAGAGGTATACCCTAGCCATTGTTATTAGGCTGCTGGTTATACATTTGAGGATATATTATGATCGTATGACCTAGGATTGTGTCATACATGCGATTTCTGTTCATAGATGTTTTTTACTCACGAGTTGGCAACTCAACCCCGTTGTGCCACAGTTTCTTGCAGGTTTGCCGTACAAGTTTCATTACGGCTTTGCTGGCACTACTTCCATTTCTGGGTGATTTGCTGGTAGGTGGGTTCACTTGTATCGTGACCATCAGTATATTTTGTATATTATTATTCAGTTGTATCTAGAAGTTCCATCAACCAAACATGTATTTATTTCAGAGATAGAGACCAGTGTTGTTTATTCTTTCGACCTTAGAGTCGCGCGTTGTACTTATATGAATTTCATGCTGTTTTGAGTTTCCTTTTCTGTTGTGATCCTCGCCTTTCGGCATTGTATATTATATTGCTTGCGTGGTTGTGACCGTCGATTGACGAAGAGCTAGCTCCCGCTTGGGGATGCATTTTTCATTATGTATGCTTTATCAGGTTTTGTACCCGTTTGAGTCTGTTTTTACAAAGGAAACTCTGCCGAAATTTTTAGAAAAGACTTATGATTTTAAAAATGCATATTTCGGCTTATGTTGCAAACTATTTGGTTTAAAATGGTTTTCCTCCACTCTACTACTTTCCTTGATTTGGATTTCTGGGTTTTCGGCTTACTTAGATTACGTACGCCTCGAGACGTTCGTAGTTTAAGGGCCGGTCATGTTCCGTACTTTCGGGTCGTGACAAAGTTGGTATCAGTGCGTTAGGTTTTACCTTCGGAGCGTAGGATGACCCTTGGTTGATGGAGTAGGTAGCTTGAGTAGAGTGACGTACCGTACGTATGTTTTGCGGCATACTTACGATACGCTACTCCGCTTAAGAAGCCTTAGGATGTACATTTCTTTGTTCGGTATTATATTCTTTCATATGATCTAACCTCATCGGTACCAGTTATGGTTTTGCTGCCACGATTATGGGCAGGGAGAGCTACGGCTAGAGTTGCGGTCAGCACGAGCTCGTCACGAACGAGGACTGACCAGGGCGTAATTCCGGCAACACATGATTTCAGAGATGTGTCTTTTTATGGTGTTTTCGCGCCACGAGCGTTTGATGGAGCGCTGTATGAGATTACTCGGACGTGCAGATCGGCACCAGAGGATTGAGCCACTGATAGAGGCCAGCCAGATTTTGATGACCGTTGAAGTATTGCTTATTCATGATGATTGAGGCACTGTTCAGCGTGCAGATGAGTGAGCCAGTCGTTGCTGTGAACGACGAGATATCGCCCCAGAGGTTGGAGCTATTGCAGTACGAGTTGTACTAAGAGATGATAGAATTTCGCTAGTCACCGAGGATGAATGACTAGGACATGTGGTCCGTTCGCTACCCCGATGCGAGGTCATCAGAGAGATTGATTCCAGCTAGAGACGACTTCACGCGGAGACGTTGAGAGTCGACAAGACGATCGAATGTCAGAAACCTATTATTCCAAGTTTGAAGTGTTCGAAAAGACATGCAGGCAATTCTATGGACCCTCTAGAAGAATGAAACCCTAACTCGACATAATGATCGTGTGAAAGCCTTTGAACCTTAGGGTTTACGGCAGTTCCGCGGCGCCATTAGTAAGGCTTGGGTTTGCCCTTCTATGACTGGACCACCGATGTTGTGGTATGTACTCGATACTACTAAACTGTACCCAAGATGTTGAGCTCTTGGGGGATTATGAGGTTTTGACGAATCGATCGGATGGTTCGACTTCATTCGGTTGCTTGATGGTGAGATACACTTCTTGGGAGACCCCAGATACGAGGATAGCCGTTGGAGCTCAGTTCATACAGCAACGACGAGACGAGTCCGAAGCAGTCGACATTAGAGGAAGTGGAGTAAGAGATTCGTACAAGATCTGGATAAGATGACGTTCCACTCCGCCGACATCAGGGATGCGGTACGCATGCCGAGGCATTGTACTTGGATATACCTTCCAGAAGGAGTCGCGATGAGTATGCAGCCATTCCGGAGCCAGAAACAGATATAGTAAAGGACGATGACTTCCGGACAGTTCGGCAGAGATAGGATTTGGGAGAGACCTCGACAAGACCTTTCTGGAATAAATTACGAGAAGACTTGGACCCAGGAGTGGTCATGTTATGCACACCGGCAGGCCAGAGTTCAGGATCGTCGACGAGACATGCTATGAGTGACCACGACAGTTGGCCAGAGATTCTTGGAGGATGTGCTTGAGCGGAACTATTCCTCCATATTCGTATTTTCGGTATTTTGGGCGATCTATTCGCATGATTGACCAACTGAGTATTTACGACTTTTGCACAATTGTTGCACTTGTTATCGTTTTCGTGCCTTGGTTTCTCATGTTTATGATTTTATGGGTTTCCTACAGTTTTGTTGATTTTGTGCGTATGTACGCACACGATTTGGTTTTTACACTCAGTATAGTTCACATATGCTTGCAGTGCAGTGATACGCATTTTGTGCACTTAGATGCACTGGACTTCGATTTCGATTGTGATGCTTGATATTGGTTTTGTGCACCTTGTGCACCTGATTGGATTTTACGCATGTTCGGCGCTTGATATTGGATTTCATGATTTCGTGCACGATGGATGCACCTGATTTGGATTTTCGCACATGTTGGGCGCATGTTATGAGATGCGATTTTGGTGAACATCAGATGCACTAAATCGAGATTCTTCGTGCATGCCAGATGCACCTGTTTTTGCTGTCAGACACACCTGTTGCCCTTGATAGATGTTTCGTGCACACCTGATGCACTTAGATATTGTTTCTGTGTGCATGTATGGCACATTTATGGATTTTGATTTCCGTGCGCACCAGACGCACGTAGTATTCATATGCACGTTTTGGGATTGATTTCTTATGGAGTAGTACGTTTTTATGATGTTTATTATTGTTTTTGTACTGAGCAGGACTAGTCAGAGGACAGTACCTGGATATATTTTGCATGCATTGATAGTTATTGAAGATATTTCCAAAAAGCGAGCTATAGTCTCAGTATTTACCTACGTGTCTGATATGACACGAAACGTTTAAAACAAGGAAACCCTTCTAAATTGCTTCCAAAACGGCGGAACGTACATATTAAACAAAAGATATATACGTATATGGTTATTTTCTTACGATAGACGTCCGCCACTGTGCAGTGTTATGCGCATTGCACAGCGACTTTGAAAGGTTTGGCATGCATTTCCTTCTGATATTTACATGTATAGATTTGATATTTACATGCATAGTTCCGAGTTATATCATATTGGTTTTGCTTGGATTTGGCATTCGTGTCTTTACCTTGACTCTGATGATTGCGAGATGCTTGACGGAGTTTCGATTTTGAGTTATCTGCTCATTACTCATGCGCATGCATTGCGTTATGATTCGTTTCATGTATTGATGACTTCGGAGCCCCGACGACTTGGACATTTTATTGAAATGTTTTAGAAATTGGGGGTTTTAATTTAAATTCGGGGACCGAATTTCTTTAAGGGGGGAAGATTGTAACATTTCAAAAAAATAAAATATTATTTTTGGGAATTTTTATAATTTAATATTAATTTTTAATGAATATTTTAATATTTCGGTATAATTAAATACCGATAAATGGGGAAAATTTTGGAAAAATTATGGAAAATTCTAAAATAGGGTATTTTGTGGGATTATGCCATTTTTAAGTTTTTATGGTTGATTATATGCTAATTTAGTGCTAATCGCGATTAAAAATCGCTAATCGGTTTGTTAGCATTTTTGGTGCAAAACATGCGCATATCATTTTTTCCACACTTGTCATATTTTCTTACATGTTGTGGGTGTATGGTTGCCTAGGGTTACCATTGTGTGAGAGGAAATAAGGGGAAAAGAAAAGAAAAAAAGTAAGGTATGATGAGAGAGAGAAAGGTATAGGTCAACCATTCTTTTTGAATCATCCCCCATCATTTCTTCACACCTTTTCTCTCTCCTTCCTCCATGAGCTGTTGTTGCTCCTGCTCCCCCTCTTCTTCTTCCACCTTCAATCCCCCAAAACACCATGAATACAACTCCAAAACCCTATTCCCATTTCACAAAAATTGTTCTCAAGCTCACTAGCTATACATTGGACCTAGAAAGAGAGGATTTTGAGGATTTTGAGCAACTCAAGAAAATTCTTGAGTTGCCAAAGGAGGTAATTTATGCACCCTTAGAGTAGTATTTCAATTCCTTGCGCATCAATACTTGCTTCATGTCGATATTGTGTGTTTTGATGGACTTTGGAAAATTCAAGTTAGGCTGTAGGGTTTGATCTGAAATCAAAGATGAATTGAGGTGTAATTAGAGGCTACAACCCCTGTTGTGAAGTTACGTTGGACCAAACTAGAGATTAGAACCCAGAATACGGATTTCTAGAATCGATATCGGGAAAAACTGTAATTCTGTGAGTGTGTTTTGAAATCTGCTTTCACCCCGAGACTCCTAAAATAATTTTGGTTAGACAGTGAGATGTGCAGGCACCCTGGAACCAACACACAAAACCCTAGCCCCTATCTCCATCCCCAGGCCGCCAATTTATCCCTTCTGGCCGCAAATTGCGGCCAGAGCAGGTTGGAACCCCCACGTTTTTGGTTCAGGGCCCTATCTCCAGTAAATTTGACCTTTGGTATGTGCAATTTTGACTGATTCCATCTAGGGCAGAATCTGGGGTAGTTTTCATGTGTTGGCGCATGGTTTACGACTTGTTTTAGCATGGATTTTGGTATTTGATGATTCGTTTCTGTCGAGTGGCGTTTGAACGTCAACGGCAAAGGGTTATTAGTCATGTTTGCATGCGGGACTATAGGTTTTTACCTATGGGCGTAGCGTATGCCGTTTTGGTTTCCGATGTGATTTTCATGTGCTTTAGCGTTTATGATATCCTTGTAGGTACCCCACGTGACATCGAGGCGTTGAAGATAAAGATGGCGACATCGGCATCGACACACGAGAAGCAAGATGAGTAGATTTATATCAACAGGGAGAAGTCGGGTGGATGGCGTATAGCACCCCCGCAGTTCGTGGTGATGTATACGAATACATATACACACATATATTTATTATATGCTGTTTGAGTTTATTGATGATAAAGATGGATTCTAGGTGTGATTGGATTGGTTTAGTGTTTCGAAACCCTAAAGTAGGGGTTGCACCACACATACACACACACCCATACTTGCATACATTCTTCTTTCATATGTGCGTATATGGGAATATAATTTTTATGTGTTCACATGGGTATGGGACAATGTGTTCATATACTGGATTTGAGGATAGTATTTGGGATTCGAGGTGAGTCGATGAGATTTGATTTGAGACCGTGAGATCGGTGATATGGCAGGATTCGTATTTAAGATACGTCATGATGTTATAGCGGATCTTTGGACGACGATGCCATGTGAATGGTGATGTATATAGAATAGTTGACTTGTGGTCGGGACATGAGATAAGATATGTTAAGATAGCTATAATGGGTCGCATTGGGCGATGTATACTTCTTTATGATGATACGTGCTGATAATATCGGTTGGTACGAGACTGTCGATCAGTAGTCAGATCATGATTATATTGATGATATTAGTATTTTAATAGACGTAGGTCAGTACCCCGGATTATGATCTTTGATAAAGAGGATACCAGATGAATAATGTGATGAATGTGATATTGACCCGTACCCAGATTTGGGGATGCCGTACGACGGATTTACATACGAGCTATATATTGATGATTAATCCGCACTCTCGACTTGGGATGCCTGATTATAGATATTGTATCGGATGTGATACTATTGAGGTGGAATCACCGACTAATATATATATGTATATGTATCGACTCAGATGTTAGGCGGTTTCCTTACCTTCAGTTAGCCTGTTAGCTCAGCCCTATAGTTTAGTGTAGTTGTTAGACTAGATTTTTATTAAAAGCAGATTAGCTATTGTTGTGTCTAGTATTCAGCTCCCGCTCATTATTGCTGTTCGCTCCGCATCACATACTTATATTGTGATTCATATACCATTATTGATATCATGCCGTTAGGATACCAGCACCATTACCGATGATGCGTATGTTCCATGTACACTTACTTGTCGGCTCACACACATCCTCATCGGTAATTGCCATGTCACGTACACTTTAGAGAATACTATTACATTGACATAGCTTGTTAGCTAATAGTTTCGACATGATATTAGTGTACTTTCCTTATATGCCAGTTTAGACATTGTAGTTACTACTTGCTACTTCATGCATATTGTTATTCACTGTTATTCCGCATTCATGGATTCTCATGCTTATATTCACTGTTTACATGGTATTGATGATTTGGATTCGGATTTTCTTGAGATTTCCTGGATTTGGGGGAAAACCGCAAAAACATTTATAAACTTCTTCTCTCTCTTTTTAAATGAAAAGTGCGGTTTTCCCATGATGTATGAGTCGTCCACCATGAGTTTGCTGATGGATTTCGAGACCCGATTCGAGGAGTTGGATGAACCGTTTCGGGTACATTGTGGGCCCGGTGCGGTACCCCGGGGCGAGAAGGTCGCAGATGATGGCGTTGAGCCTGGCAGGGGAGCACTACCGACCGGTGATTTTGCCCGACGCGTCGGATATCCAGGGGATACCGTCGTGGTCTTGAGATTGATGGTAGGGGCCGGTCTGGACTGAAGGCGCCATAGATAGTGAGATTGATACTGAGATTTTGAGATATTGAGGTACTGAGATTTGATGATACAGGCCAGTCCGAATAGCCGGAGCTTGGGATTTTGAGACATTAGGATTTATGTTTTGTGTCGATGCTAGACACTGTTTATGTTCATTTCATTCATGATACCTCGTTTTAAAAAAATACAGAAATCTCACTAAGTTATGAAAGCAGTTTCTTCAGCACAAGCATTCTGTTTTCATGCATTCATACATCATCCATATGACATCTTGCTACCTGAGGCACTGACACGAGCACTTGGTATTACCGTTGTTTAGAGGTATACCCTAACCATTGTTATTAGGCTGCTGGTTATGCATTTGAGGATATATTATGATTGTATGACCTAGGATTGCGTCATACATGCGATTTCTGTTCGTAGATGTTTTCTACTCACGAGTTGGCAACTCACCCCCGTTGTGCCACAGTTTCTTGCAGGTTTTGCCGTACAGATTTCATTACGGCTTTACTGGCACTACTTCCATTTCTGGGTGATTTGCTGGTAGGTGGGTTCACTTGTATCATGACCATCAGTATATTTTGTATATTATTATTCAGTTGTATCTAGAAGTTCCATCAACCAAACATGTATTTATTTCAGAGATAGAGACCAGTGTTGTTTATTCTTTCGACCTTAGAGTCGCGCGTTGTACTTATATGGATTTCATGTTGTTTTGAGTTTCCTTTTCTGTTGTGATCCTCGCCTTTCGGCATTGTATATTATATTGCTTGTGTGGTTGTGACCGTCGATTGACGAAGAGCTAGCTCCCGCTTGGGGATGCATTTTTCATTATGTATGCTTTATCAGGTTTTGTACCCGTTTGGGGTCTGTTTTTACAAAGGAAACTCTGCCCAAATTTTTAGAAAAGACTTGTGATTTTAAAAATGTATATTTCGGCTTATGTTGCAAACTATTTGGTTTAAAATGGTTTTCCTCCACTCTACTACTTTCCTTTGTTTGGATTTCTGGGTTTTCGGCTTACTTAGATTACGTACGCCTCGAGACGTTTATAGTTTAAGGGTCGGTCATGTTCCGTACTTTCGGGTCGTGACAAAATGGATCTTGAGAAGATTCTTGGTGTAAATGGAAAAGTTAAGACTTTCAAAGCTATGCTTAAGTCCATCAGGATCAATGAAAGCATCGCGGAGTTGGAACATCTATTTTGATGTGACAATCAAAAAGTTTGACTTCGTCAAAATGGTAGATGAACCTTATATATACAAGAAGGTTGTAGAGAGTAAGGTTGTCTTCCACGTATTGTACGTAGATGACATACTCTTGATAGGAAATGGTTTCCTATGCTACACTCGGTCAAGCTCCTCTTATCACGAGGATTCTCAATAGAAGATCTGGATGATGCCTACATCTTATGGATAATGATCTATGGTGATAGATCTAAGTGGATGTTGGGAGTGTCCCAAATCCAGATACATTAACACCATATTAAAGGGGTTTAGTATAGATGAGTCAAAGCATGGTGGTTCGCCCACTTACTCATGGATCACTCTCTCCAAAAAGATGTCTCCCAAGACTTATTTGGAAAGAGCTCGCGTGCAAGGGATACCCTATGCTTCGGCAGTAGGCTCTATCAGAGTATGCGATGTTATGTACCAGACCAGATGTAGATGACTCACTAAGTGTAGTGATGAGGAATCAATCGGATCTTGAGAGAATCACTAGAAAGCTGTGGAGGACATTCTTAAGTACTTGAGACGCACTAAAAGAAAGTTCTTGGTTCGAGCTTCCAGAGTGATAAGGTCGACTGAGAGTCAGTCACAGGCATTGTCTTTACCCTCAGTGCAGGGACGGTATGTTGGAAGAGTTCCAATCTAGATAATATGACATACTAGACGATAAAGACTGAATACATTGCTACCAATGATGCTGCCAAAGTGGCTATCTAGGCATTTCTTGTTCATGAGATGAACATGGTTCCTACCATTGAGTGTCCAATAACTGTTATTGTGACAACAATGGAGTTGTGGATTTGGCCTAGGAACGCAGTTCCCATCAACGTTCCAGACATATTCTGAGGCAAGTATCACCTGATCAAGGAGATAGTTGATCTCCCAGGGATCGAGGTCAGGAGAGTAGACACGAAGGATAACACGGCGGATCCACTCACAAAGGCATTACCCCTAGAGAGACTTCTATGGGACGGTTGAGTATGGGATACTACAACCACTGCTATATTTTTGGGTATTGGATACTACAACAGATGGTCTTAGTGCAAGTGGGAGATTGTTAGTTATATGTATGCCCTAGAGGCCATTACTGTACATTTGATCTATATTGTAGTGGATGCTTGGACATAAATAGGGAGGAATTTCTTGCTCGACATGATAGTATGCTATCCGGTTGCTCTTTATCTTAACACGTACACTTATTGTCTCTCTATTACATGTTGATAAAGCCCTTAGGATGAGTACTTGACTACCAGGATTATGATGCAGATCATACTAGTGGGGACAAGGTAGTCGGTAAGTACATCCTTCAAACGTTCCTAGTCGTGGGAGTATCGAGACAGGGCATCGATACTCCAGAGTAGACTAGCGTATGCGCTTCTCGACCCATGTGATGGGCGATGGATGATCCCATATCCATTTGTGTTTGACATCAAAGAAGGTATACGGGTGCTCAGTGGAGACTGGGTACACTGAACGGACTTGCCGAGAACTCCTAGATGGTATTATACCTATCGTCGGATAGCAGTTCTCTGGTAACACCGGTACAGGTTAGTCTGTAGACCTGAGATCGTCATAGAGTCTTGTGTGATTCATACTGTGCTTTGATTTCCATCATACCACGGTCAAGAGATCGTGCAAAAAGGTGGTTTTTGGGTACAGTACCGAGTCACATGGAGGCAATGAGCGGTAGGAGGGGTTTCGTCTCTCCCGGTATTGGGAGTTGATGTTGCGCTATGCTCGATTGGCCATAACAGGCAATTCCTGGCCAGGGTTGCTGAGATCTACTGGAAAGTGTTATCAGTAGTTTCTCGAACCGTTATGGACCTTGCATCGGCATGACTTATCAGGCTATTGGGGTCTGACGTTATACCACCCCTAGGCTATGATATGCGACATGTCAGACGAAGAGACCGGACTGTACAGTAGTGTTACTGATTGGATTCACAGGTGTATGAGCAGGCTTGCTTGTTGATCTTCTGATCGCTCAATACCTAGGTGGCCGTTACGTTTAGTAGACCTCTTGCGGCTTATGGGTGTTTGATATGATCATCACCTACTACCGGCGTATTGACGAGTCTTTAGAGTCATACACAGAGGTTTCCTGGTTCATGCGAAACGGAGTAGGAGCACATATGTGATATGTGCGGGACCGAGATTAATGCGATATGTGATACCGTATTCTATTCTCGTGATATGTGATATCGGTCTGTTATATGTGATATAGCCGGGTTATCGGATCAAGTGTTGATTCGATAAGCCGTTACATTTGATATTAGTCGGTTATACAAGATATAGCCGGATTATTAAATCAAGTGTTGATTTGATAATTTAATGTATAATTATATATTTGATATATTACATTACATTAACTAGTATTAGCTCACTTAAGATTTCTTTTCTCACTTTTGATACACTTTACATATATGTGATATATGCATTGTTTTCTTTGCACACATAAATATATATGTGATATATATTGTTGTGTCATGCTAGGTTACACATGCAATATGTATGTATGAGACTTATACCATGCTAGGGTTTGTGTTATGGTTTATATTTATTTCAAGCAAATTCAAAATTGTGGAAATATTGTCATGGTTCAAAGCTTGTAGAAGCTTGTAGGTTTCATTGACTTAGTCCACTTTTGTCTAACTTAAGATATTTGTTAACCCAACCTTAACTCATAGCCATGGTTTAGTCTCTACAATGGTTAGTGCATGACATACACTCACCATGGTTGCATTTCTTACCTCATGTGATTTTCTTTAGTTCATCACTTCATCATCTTCTTCTTCCTCTCATTGAAGCTTTCTAGCTTTATGAAAAGTGATGAAAAATTGTGAGAAAAACAAATCTAAAGTGAGCCCACTCCTACTTCATCATCCTCTATTATTAGCCATTTAGTTTAGTTTGTTTGCTTCACTAATCTATAATTAGTGATGAGGTAGCATTAGCTCGAGTCTCCTCGACGTAGATCATCTTCGGCCTCGAAGACATTGAGCAAGCTTGTTCGTTTCTTCAAGTGAACTCTCTCTAGAGTCCGGGAGTTCACTATTCGCAGTGAAGGACCGGTCTACAAAGGTTGTATTCCGCATTCACTTTGTATGTAAAGTAGTTTACATGTTTATTCGTCGGATTTTCTAGTAACGATTCTAAGGTTAGGGTTAGCTAATAAGTCAATTTTTTAAAAATGATATGGACGATGCCTCCCGAAACCTTGCTGCCATGCTAGACAACCCTACAGCCATCACCCATGCTCATGCCAACTCACCCTCCACCTCATTTCCCAAATTGATTTTCTAAAATAAAAATCAATTAATGAGGTGGACATCTTCTAGAAACTATTCCGTATAAATACGGAATACAACCTGGTATACGTATCGAAATACATATACGCGTATTCGTACAAAAATATGAATAGCCAAGAGAGAAAATGAATAGTGAACAATAATACTAGAATACATATATACAAATACATATATAAATTATTAAATCAAAACCTGATTTAATAATCTGGCTTAATCCTAAACCGCTAGTATTATCAACTGTACGATTAAAGTCTGTGCAGCCTGTACACATATTTAATCGGACACCTGTATGTACCAATATGCATGGTCTACACCATATCGCCTGAACCAAGAAAACCCTCTATGTCGGAATCTAAAGACTCGTCAATACGCTGGCAGTGGGTTTAACTACAAGCACGTCAGCGGCACTAGCTGTACATAACAGCTACCCAGGTATTGAGCGAAAGGAAGGCCGACGAGCAAACTCATCCAAACCCCTACTGAGACTGATAGTGACAATATCCGTACAGTCCGGTCTGTTCGTCTAAGAGTATCGCATATCGAGTCTAAGGGGGTGGATAAAGTCAGACCCCTAATAACACGACATTTAGTGCCGGTATGAAACCCATCACCACCTGAGAAACTATTGATCCTGGATCGGTAATTCTCGCCTACCCCGGCCGAGGATTTCTGGTGATGGTCACCCATGCACAACGCGACATCAACCCCCAATACTGGGAGAGACGAATCACCGACGATCCGCTCACTGCCTCCATGTAGCTCGGGACTGTACCCAACTAAAACATGTTTGCTCGACTCCGTTGAGCAGTGGTAGGGTAGTAATCAAAGCATAGTGGGAACTCATTGTTAGTTATATATATGCCCTAGAGGCCATTACTGTACATGATATGTATATTGTAGTGGATGCTAGGACATATATAGGTAGGACTTTCTTGCTCGACATGATAGTACGCTATCTGGTTGCTCTTTATCTTAATATGTATATTTGCAGTCTCTCTATTACATGTTGATAAAGCCCTTAGGATGTGTACTCGACTTCCAGGAATATGATGCAGATCATACTAGTGGGGCCTGGATAGTCAATGAGTACATCCTTCAATGTTCCTAGTCGTGGGAATATCGAGACGGGGCATCGATATTCCAGAGTAGACTAGCGTATATATTCTCGACCCATGTGATGGGAGATGGATGATCCCATATCCATTGGTGTTTGACATCAGAGATGATATGCGGGTGCTCAGTGGAGACTGGGTACACTGAACGGACTCGCCGAGAACTCCCAGATGGTATTATACCTCACGTCAGATGGCAGTTCTCTGGTGACACTGGTACAGCTTATTCTGTTGACCCGAGATCGACATAGAGTCTTGTGTGTCTCCCACTGTGCTTTGATTTCCACCATACCACGGATCTACTGAGTCGTGCAAACAGGTGGTTTTTGGGTACAGTCCCGATTCACATGGAGGAAATGAGCGATCGGAGGGGATTCGTCTCTCCCGGTATTGGGGGTTGATGTTGCGCTATGCTCGACTGGCCATAACTAAAAATCCCTGGCCAGGTTTGCACTGATTTACTGGTAAGTGTTATCAGTAGTTTCATGCATGTTATGGACCTTACATCTGCATGACTTATCAAGCTACTGGGGTCTGACGTTTACCACCCCTAGGCGAGATATGCGACATATCAGACGAACAGACCGGACTGTACGGTAAGTATTGCTGGTTGGATTCACAGGAGTGTGAGCGGACTTGCTCGTTGATCTTTTGATCGCTCAATACCCGGGTGGCTGTTACGTTTAGCAGACCGCTTGCGGCTTGTGGGTGTTTGATATGATCATCACCTACTGCCGGCGTATTGAAGAGTCTTTAAAGTCCTACACAGAGGTTTCCTGGCTCAAGCGAAACGAAATAGGAGAGCATATGAGATATGTGCGGGACCGAGAATAATACCAGTATGTGATACTGAATTCTATTCTCGCGATTTGTATCATCGGACGGTTATATGAGATATAGCCGGGTTACCGAATCAAATGTTGATTCGATATATTGATACACTTGATATTAGTCGGTTATATGCAGTATGACCGGATCATTAAATAAAGTGTTGATTTAATGATTTAATGTATAATTATATATTAGATATATTACTTTACATTAACTAGTATTGTTCACTTAAGATTGATTATCTCACTTGATTGTGCACATTGTATATATGATATATGTTTGTGCACTAGTTTGTATCATGTTTGATGATACATGCATACTTGGGTGTGTGTATTCTTTAAACCATGTTTAGGTTAATGGTTAGGGTTTTAACTTATTTATTTATTTTAATTATTTATTCATTTTTTGCAAGAAACAAAATGGTGGCTTTCTTTCTTTCTTTGCTTCAAGCTTCATGAAGCTTCTTAGCATCTTTGACCATTTTGTTTTTTCCTTTAACCTAACCATTACACCTAAACCCTAGTTTATTCTCTACATGTGTTAACTTCACCCATGGCTGCATTATGATAAGTATTCACTTGATTTATTTTTTTCAAGAATAATTCTTTTTCCTTCTTGTTCTTCATCTTCTTCATGAAGTGAAGAAACCATTCTTGAAAATTTCCAAGTGATGAAATCAAGTGAGAAATTCAAATCCAAAGTGAACCCACTTCCTATTTCTTCATTCTCTACCACTTGCCATGTAGTAGAGTGTGTTATCTTCACAAGTTTCATGACCATGTGAAGATGGAGCTTGAGTTTGAGTCGCCTCGACGTAGATCATTTTCGGCATCGAAGTCAATGACCTAGCCCAATCATTTCTCCGATGAAACCAACGCTAGAGTCCGGGATCCGGTTGATCGCGGCGGAGGGACGTCATCATGGAGCTAAAGAGGTGAAGGACCGGGTCTACAAAGGTTGTAGTCCCTTTCACTTATTAGTTAAGTTGTTAACTTGCTTGTTATTTCGCCTATCCTCTAGTTAACGATCTAGTTTAGGGTTTCTCGGCACATAAAAATTTGAATTTGGCATGGTTGATACCTTGTGGAACCTCATGAGTGTGCCTAGGAACCCTACAGTGGTATCAGAGCCTAGCTAGAGCTTTAGGCGAAGTGTAGACGAAGTTAGAAACCCGATCGAACCCCGAAACCCTAATCAAAACCCTTCTTTGTACATTTTCTGAAACTGTGGATTTTTGTGAATTAAAAATGCTCAGAAAAACAAGCAGGAAAAACTAAGAATTACTGTGAAGTACGGTCCACTAAGTCAATTATTTGACCGCGGAAACGCGGCCAAACCAAGGGTTTGGCGGCGGTTCCGCGGCCAAAATTGTGACTTAGTCCCTGGAATTTCATGTAATTATTCTTAGGTCCTTTCTTGTTAATTTTTTCTGGGAATTTTTTAATTACACTCAAGTGTTGAGTTTTTTAAGGTTGTATTAGGGACTCATTGATTCGATCGGATAATTTAACTTTGTTTAGTTTATCCGGGTAATTTTTTAGAAACTGTTAAAAAGTTCGAACGGATATCAATAACTCATTTTTTCCCAAGTCGGGAAATTTTTCAAAAGTTGGATTTTTCCCAACGTCTAAGTAGTGCAAGTAACGCGATGGACCCTCTAGAAGACAAAAAACCTTAACTCGATTATGTGACCGTCTTGAACTGCCTTTTGAACCTTAGGGTTTGAGGCAGTACGACGTGCCACATGTGAGGCGTTGGCTTGACCCTTCTACGGCTGGACCGTTGGTACTGTGGCATGAAATGGATGTTTTTAAACTCCCCTCAAGTGTTGAGCTATTTGGGAAAACTTGGGTGTTTGATTATTCGATCGGAAAGTTTAACCTTGTCTATTTATCTAGAATGTGATACAATATTTGGAATCCACAAGTAGTTATGAGATAACTAATTTGAATATTATAAACATATCAGTTTAGTCTCATTTGATCGGTTGCCACGGGATTTTGATGTGATCAAAAGTCTGTCGCAATCGCGTTGCGTACGCGGATACTCGCCGGGTAAACTTAATTGACAGCTACACCCCATAGCCCCGACCAAGTGACTGTAGGAGAACCCCGTCGCCAAAAGCATCCGTTCGGGTGCTCGTGGTAGCGGTGTTCCGCCTTAGTGCACTTCGTCGACGATATCGGGGGTGCGGCCGTCTACTAAAGTTTGCGACAAGCATTCGTTCAGGATGTTGGGAATCTTATTGAATTGCCCGACTAGATATTGAAAAGAGTTTTCGATAATGAGACTAAAATGCGGGGTTTGTAATTGTTAGGCATGCGATGTCTAAAGAGGTTGCGGATTCCAACTGTTGTAGTTTTACACTTTCTTTTCTGTGACCATAAGTGTAATATGTGATATCGCCGGTTTCGTTGCTATATGTCAACGACAATTGGGATGGGCATATTTACTTACGTTGATGACATGTGATGTTATGTGTTGCTGGATATGTTATATTGGATCGTCGTGTTTGAATAGCCGGGGTTTTTTTTATATGAGATGAGTGTTTTTCTTTTTCATTCATGTAAAAAACTTGTATGTAATATTCTTTTATTAGGGCACTTCCGGGTTGAGGTTGATGTCACCAGTGTTGTATATTATTTACTTTTCCGCATTGGGATAGACCCAAGACGGGGAGCACAAGTAACCGGGTTCTAGGGTCCAGTGGGAGACCATCTCGAGGAGTCGAATCCGGGTCTCCTAACTCTAGAATTGGTAGGGTTGCTTGCCGCTCTCGTAGGGGTCTAGGGGTGTGGGATTGGCTATTCATCACGACAGTGAAATCCGTGTTTTATACAGGCTCAAAATACAACATGGACGTCCTAGTATATCCAATATTTCATATGATATTTTCTGCTGCGTTATCTGTGATGTGATCATGTGATTTGTTCAGATGGATACTATATATAGTATATATGATATATTATATAGACGTTGCTTATGTTTTACACCCGCGCTAGCCCTGCCCTGCTCTGCCGTTAGTTACCTAACCTAACGGTGCAGACGGGACTTCAAGGCGAATGCAGATGGCATAAGTGTACGTTGTATTTATCTGTGATGTTTAGGTAGACTTAAATGATGGGACATTCATTAATGAGATTAATGAAAGAAAATAAACCTAAAAGATGTTGTGGAATCGAATTTCAAAAATAAAACAGGTAGCTACAGTTCTTGCTTTGCATCGCGGTGTTCCTTGTAGAACATCCTGCACCTTATTCGATAAGGAAAGGGCCGAGATCCCTTCACCGGGAGTGACCCCTTTAGCAATAACTGGCAGATGCTACAACCCTCGGTTTGTCTTTTGATTGCTTCTATAGTTTTTGCTTTGCACAGCGGTATATGTGATATATCCTGCACCTTATTCGATGAGGAAAGGGCCGACGATCCCTTCACCGGGAGTGACCCCTTTAGCAAAACTAGAAAAGCCTCAAAAACACTCCATTTAAAAACTATTTGATTCCGCAACGAGATCAAGTTCAAAGCATTAAAGGTTTTCTTAAAAACCATCCGCAACCCTCCGTCATTTTAGGAAGTAGAGTACTTAGTATTCGTGCTGTGTTTGTTGACCATAGTCAAGGCACAGTGTACGATAGCTAAGTGATGTCTTCCTACACCGCATATGATGCGATTAGTTTGGACAGTCATGTGGCTTTGTTGACCTTAGCCAAGGGTCATGTGGGTGGGTCTAATTAATCACGAAATGAAGGGTAGAACTTGACAAGTGCTTATGATTTGTTGACCTTAGCCAAGATCATAGGTGCTAGGGGTAAAAACCATTATCGGGAGTTTCAAGTGTTGAAATTTACAATGAGATTGCATACCTTCTATATGATAGTTGGATCCCGATACCCACTGTGAGTAATTGTTACTCCTGGGAGAGTTTTGCACTTTACAATTAGCCGATCAAGTAGGTGTCTAGAAAGGTGTCAACGGGGTTACGCCCTTGGGAAAACGAGATTTACTTTAATTAGGTCCGTGCAAAAGCACGGGGAACCTCCCTCAAAGTACCGGCACTGGCCTGGCTAAAAGATTGGCGAACTTGTAGAGTGTAATTAATCCCGGCTAGTCTTTCCTTTTAGGGTTTGAAGTAAGATTTGATAAAAACGTGGGAGCCATCCTGATTAGATAAAATATATAACCAATCTAATCTTGCAAGAGCGCACGTAGAGTATTTTCTTCTCTCTATCTCCAGGTAGCGACCATGTCACGCCTTAATTAAGATAATAATATGGATGTATTGACCGAACCCGCTTGTTATACTGAGCTGGGGAACGTTGGTCCCGCTCCAACTTATAATTGTTATAAGACCGAGCAGGAAATAGGGGAATACCAGGATTCCCATGCCGCCCAAACGAAGAAAGTGCATAAGATACATCTCCTTCGGGTGCGTTCATTACAAAGAACTATTTCTCTGTATCCTCTACGTCCTGGGTATTAGATACCGGATCAGGATCCCGCATATGTAATCCGTTACATAGGGCTACAGAAAAGTAGAGAACTGAGAAAGAGTGATAAGTTTCATGAGACAGAAAACGGTGCAAGTGTTGCAGCCAATTCTGTTGGTCACTGTCACCCTGTATTACCAATACATTGATTTTGAACGAATGTTATTAGATACCGAACCTGATATACAACATCATATCAGTCTCTTTATTAGTAAAGAAGGATATAATTCTGTATTGTTGGATAATATTTTGAACATTTCCTATCAATAGTTGATCGGTTCAGGCACGTTATCTAAAAGCATTGACGTTCTAAATCAAACTACAGTTCTTAGTATACAGAACACAAACAAGAGGAAGAGTTCAGAAATGAACGAATTCTTCTTGAGGCATTGTAGACTAGGTCATATCAATGCGACCCGGCTAGCTAAGTTACATTTAGATGCATATTTAAATCAGTTTGAATTTACATCTTGTGAAACTTGTCAGTCATGTCACAAAGATTAGATGACCATAGCTCTGTTTATTGGAAACAGAGAAAGAGTTAGTAAACTCTTGGGACTGTTACATAGTGATGTATAGAGGTCCCCAGTCTACATATGCCAAGACTGGTTCTTTGTACTTCCTTACATTCACTGATGATCTCTCAAGATTCGGACACATGTTCCTGTCGAAACACATGTCTGAAGCTTTTGAGAAATTCAAAGAATATAAGTTAGAAGTAGAGAACCAAAAACGGGTATAAGTATTGTTTCCTTTGATGTGATCAGGGAGGAGAATACTTGAGCACGGGATTCCTGGACTATTCTAAAGGAGAATAAGATTCTCTCTCAGCATTACTCCTCCGTATACACCACAGCACGTCAGTGTATCGGGGAGGAGCAATTACACCCTATATGATATGGTGCGCTCTATGATGAGTACTACTGAGTTACCTATTTCCTTTTGGGGGTTGTGCACTTAAGAAGCTGCATACCTATTGAATTAAGTTCGAATCAGATCACTGCCTACCACTCCATATGAGATATGGTATGGGAAGAGCCCATCTCTTAAGTAAATTAAGATTTGGGATTGTCCGGCCTATGTCAAAAGAAAAATCCGGACAAGATCGAGGCAAGGTCAGTTCTGTAGAACTGGAAGGAGTTCCAGCCATACAAACTACAGCTGATGATTTGATAGAACCAAAGGATTCAATAGTTCCCGACGAACCTCAGCCTCTCCGCCGATCTAGCAGGGTTCCTCATCCACCTGAGAGATACTTCGGTTTCTCGATGACAGTGGGAGCGAGGATTGCATCATGAGATGATGACCCAACTAGTTTCGAGCAAGCCATCGAGTGTAGGGACTCTGTAAGAATGGCTGGATGCTTAACGATCTGAGATGGAATCCATGTACACCAATAAAGTATGGACTTTGGATGTTATATCTGAAGGGTTAAATCCCCATCAGAAGAAAGTATATCTTGAGAAGATTACTTGGTGTAGATGGAAAAGTTGAGACTTTCAAAGCTAGATTTGTCAGTGGTTTTCGTCATCGACCAGGCGTGGAAAATGATGAAACCTTTTCCAGTGCCTATGCTTAAGTCCATCCAGATCCTACTTGCTATTGCTACATACCATGACTACGATATCTGGTGGTTGGGTGTCATGACTGCTTTTCTAAATACTGATTTAGAAGAGAACGTCTATAAGAACACAGCCAGACGGCTTCGTAAACAGTGGGAGCAGCGAAAACGTGTGCAAGTTGCTTTACAGAATAAAGCAGGCATCGCGGAGTTGGAACATCTGTTTTGATGTGGTATTTAAAGAGTTTGACTTCATCAAAATGGTAGATGAACCTTGTATATACAAAAAGGTAGTAAAAAGTAAGGTGGTCATCCTCGTATTGTACGTGGACAACATACTCTTGATAGGACAAGAGTTTCCTATGCTACGCTCGGTCAATCTCCTCTTATCACATGGATTCTCCACATAGTATCAAAGTGATACCTCCTAAATCCTGGGTTTTGGATCTATAAGATAGATCTAAATGGATGTTAGGATTCTCACTAGTTGTAGTGAGATGGTATCAGTTGATCCTAGGGAGAATCACTGGAAAGGTTCCAGGGTGATAAGGACGACTGAATGTCAGTCGCAGGCATTGTCTTTACCCTCAATAGAGGGATGGTATGTTGGAAGAGTTCCAAGCTGAGATACCGTGGCAAACTAGACGATAAAGACCGGTGATATCGCTATCAAAGATGCTACCAAAGAGGAAGTTTGGGTGTATATTAGTTCATGAGATGAACTAGGTTCCTACCATTGTATGACAATGGAAGTGTGGCTTTGGCCCAGGAACCCCGATCCCATCAGTGACCCAGACATATTCTGAGGCAGCATCACCTGATCATGGAGATAGTTGATCTCCAGGGTGATCGAGGTTAGGAGAGTAGACTCAGAGGACAACACGGCGGATCCACTCACAAAGGCTTTTTCCCGAAGAGAGACTTTTATGGGATGGTTGAGTATTAGATACTGCAACCACTGCTACATATGGCCCTAGTACAAGTGGGAGATTGTTAGTTATATGTATGCCCTAGAGGCCATTACTGTACATGAGATGTATATTGTAGTGGATGCTAGGACATATATAGGTAGGACTTTCTTGCTCGACATGATAGTACGCTATCTGGTTGCTCTTTATCTTAACATGTATATTTGCAGTCTCTCTATTACATGTTGATAAAGCCTTTAGGATGTGTACTCGACTTCCAGGAATATGATGCAGATCATACTAGTGGGGCCTGGGTAGTCAATGAGTACATCCTTCAATGTTCCTAGTCGTGGGAATATCGAGACGAGACATCGATATTCTAGAGTAGACTAGCGTATATCTTCTCGACCCATGTGATGGGCGATGGATGATCTCATATCCAATGGTGTTTGACATCAGAGATGATATGCGGGTGCTCAGTGGAGACTGGGTACACTGAACGGACTCGCTGAGAACTCCCAGATGGTATTATACCTCACGTCAGATGGCAGTTCTCTGGTGACACTGGTACAGCTTAGTCTGTTGACCCGAGATCGTCATAGAGTCTTGTGTGTCTCCCACTGTGCTTTGATTTCCACCCTACCACGGCTCTACTGAGTCGTGCAAACAGGTGGTTTTTGGGTACAGTCCCGATTCACATGGAGGAAATGAGCGATAGGAGGGGATTCGTCTCTCCCGGTATTGGGGGTTGATGTTGCGCTATGCTCGACTGGCCATAACTGGAAATCCCTGGCCAGGGTTGCACTGATTTACTGGTAAGTGTTATCAGTAGTTTCATGCGTGTTATGGACCTTACATCGGCAGGACTTATCAAGCTACTGGGGTCTGACGTTTACCACCCCTAGACGAGATATGCGACATATCAGACGAACGGACCGGACTGTACGGTAAGTGTTGCTGGTTGGATTCACAGGAGTGTGAGCGGGCTTGCTCGTTGATCTTCTGATCGCTCAATACCCGGGTGGCCGTTACGTTTAGCAGACCGCTTACGGCTTGCGGTTGTTTGATATGATCATCACCTACTGCCGGCGTATTGACGAGTCTTTAGAGTCCTACACAGAGGTTTCCTGGCTCAAACGAAACAAAATAGGAGCGCATATGAGATATGTGCGAGACCGAGAATAATACCAGTATTTGATACTGAATTCTATTCTAGTGATTTGTATCATCGGACGGTTATATGAGATATAGCCGGGTTACCGAATCAAATGTTGATTCGATATATTGATACACTTGATATTAGTCGGTTATATGCAGTATGACCGGATCATTAAATCAAGTGTTGATTTAATGATTTAATGTATAATTATATATTAGATATATTACTTTATATTGACTAGTATGGTTCACTTAAGATTGATTATCTCACTTGATTGTGCACATTGTATATATGATATATGTTTGTGCACTAGTTTGTATCATGTTTGATGATACATGCAAACTTGGGTTTGTGTATGCTTTAAACCATGTTTAGGTTAATGGTTAGGGTTTTAACTTATTTATTTATTTTATTTATTTATTCATTTTTGGCAAGAAACAAAATGGTGGCTTTCTTTCTTTCTTTGCTTCAAGCTTCATGAAGCTTCTTAGCATCTTTGACCATTTTTTTCCTTTAACCAAACCATTACGCCTAAACCCTAGTTTATTCTCTACATGTGTTAACTTCACCCATGGTTGCATTATGATAAGTATTCACTTGATTTATTTTTTTCAAGAATAATTCTTTTTCCTTCTTCTTCTTCATCTTCTTCATGAAGTGAAGAAACCATTCTTGAAAATTTCCAAGTGATGAAATCAAGTGAGAAATTCAAATCCAAAGTGAACCCACTTCCTATTTCTTCATTCTCTACCACTTGCCATGTAGTAGAGTGTGTTATCTTCACAAGTTTCATGACCAAGTGAAGATGGAGCTTGAGTTTGAGTCGCCTCGACGTAGATCATCTTCGGCATCGAAGTCAATGACCTAGCCCGATCATTACTCCGATGAAACCAACGCTAGAGTCCGGGATCCGGTTGATCGCAGCGGAGGGACGTCATCACGGAGCTAAAGAGGTGGAGGACCGGGTCTACAAAGGTTGTACTCCCTTTCACTTATTAGTTAAGTTGTTAACTTGCTTGTTGTTTCGCCTATTCTCTAGTTAACGATCTAGTTTAGGGTTCCTCGGCACATAAAAATTTGAATTTGGCATGGTTGATGCCTTGTGGAACCTCATGAGTGTGCCTAGGAACCCTACACTCTTATGAGACAAATGACGATCTCAGGTCGACAGACTAACCTGTACACATGTCACCTGGGAACTGCTATCTGACAATAGGTATAATACCAACTAGCAGGTTCCCAGCGAGTCCGTCCAGTGTACTCATAACCCAATAAGCACCTGTATACTATCTTAGGTGAACAAACTAACACCAATGGCTTATTTGACCTGGCCACCGCCCCTCGTCGGGGTTTCGATCAGTATACACTAGTCTACACTGGAGTATCGATGCCCAGTCTCGAAACTCCCACGACTAGGGACATTTAAGGATTTGCTTATAGACCCCCAGCTCCCACATATATGATCGTCGTAATAATGCTGGTAGTCAAGAAAGAATCCTATGGGCTCTATCAACATGTAATAGTGATGATAAAGACAAACCAGATAGCATACTATCATCTCGAGTAAAACTGTTCTACCGGTATAGGTCCTCCCTCAATCATCATAATCACCTGCCTGCGACTACGATAATTTCCTTGAGGGCACTATAGCCAACAATCTCCCACTTGCACTTATGGCCAATTATTGCGGTGTCGCATACTCACAGCTCGTGTGATACCGAACACCCAACTATTTGTCACGACCCAAAAATTAGGCCCGTAACCGGCACTTAAACTACGTAACATCTACAGGCGTACGCAACTTAAGTAAGCCGAAAACCCAGAAATCTAAACCACCCAAAACTGGATAAGCGGAGATAAACATAATTTTAAATCATTCGAAAAAATCTCTAGTAAAATCTCTAACTCTAGTTTTCTTTCTTAAAAATTTCGCGAGCACCTCGTTTGTAAAAACTAGCCCCGAAAACGGGTACAACATAGAATAAATATAAAACATCCCAAACGGGAGCAACTCACGCCCAACGACGGAGACAACCACCACGAGATATAAATACGACGCTGTAGCGAAGAAATATAAATAAAAACTGCATAAAGAAGTAAAACTCTACAACAAGACCGGCTCCCACGAGCACGGCACCCAAAGTCACCAAAATAATAATACAACACCTAATCCTCACAACTCGTCTCTAAGTCAAATTCAAGAAGTGGTAGATGGAGAATACTAGATCCAACAAAAGATATACAATGAACAAACGGATAACCGCAAACCACCTAAAAGCAAAGGCCTCACAGCCAACCGTAGCGGTATCCGCAAAAGTAGAGATGATAAGACGCCCTGCCACGACTACTCTGAAGGTAAGTCCTGCAAAACACTGTGGCACAACGGGGGTGATTTACCAACTCGTGAATAGTAAATAACATCATACTGTAATTGCAAGTATACACGAACAGCGATAAATCTATCACATGTAATCTGATAGCATGAGTATGGTAATATGAATATGCAACAATCATGTAAAGGTACATCATCAGGGTACTACAACAACATGAAGCAATGCATATTAACATAATCCTGAGTGTGGGATGATATATAATATAAAACCTCATGCAAAATCATCAGCATGGAAAAAAATCCCAGTGTCCCTCACTAACACATCAAATCCCAACATCCTCAGGTACCGCATCCTCAGATTGGCCCACACATCCTATAAATCTCATGGAACCTGGGTGTCTAACATCGACACCCAAAACATCATGAAAACATATACCTGTATTTATCTATATACATATATATATATATATATATGTATGTATGAGGATATCAACCACGTATGTCCACCGACGATACGTAAAAATCATGGAAACCTGAGTGTCAAACACCTGTTAGTTATATGTATGCACTAGAGGCCATTACTGTACATACGATGTATATTATAATGGATGCTTGGACATATATAGGGAGGACTTTCTTGCTCGACATGATAGTATGCTATTTTGTTGTACTTTATCTTAACATGTACTCTGATTGTCTCTATATTATATGTTGATAAAGACCTTAGGATATATACTCGACCACTGGGACTATGATGAGATCATACTAGTGGGGCCACGGTAGTCGATGAGTACATCCTATAACTGTTCCTAGTTGAGGGTGTATCGAGACAGGGCATCGATACACCAGAGTAGACTAGCGTATACGCATCTTGACCCATATGATTGGCGATAGATGATCCCATATCCATCGATGTTTGACATCAAGGATGGTGTACGGGTGCTCAGTAGAGACTGGGTACACTGGACGGACTCGCCGAGAACTCCCAGATGGTATTATACCTCACGTCAGATGGCAGTTCTCCGGTGACACTGGTACAGAGTAGTCTGTTGACCCGAGATCGTCATAGAGTCTTGTGTGATTCCCACTGTGCTTTGATTTCCATCATACCACATCCAAGAGGGCGTGCAAAAAGGTGGCTTTTGGGTACAGTCCCGAATCATATGGAGGAAATGAGTGATAGGAGGGGATTCGTCTCTCCCGGTATAGAGGGTTGATGTTGTGCTGTGTTCGATTGGCTATAACTGGAAATCTCTGGCCAGGGCTTGCTGAGATTTACTGGTAAGTGTTATCAGTAGTTTCTCGAACTGTTATAGACCTCATATCGACACGACTTATCGAGCTACTGAGGTCTGATGTTTACCACCCCTAGGCGAGATATGCGACATATCAGACGACGAGACCGGACTGTACGGGAGTGTTACTGATTGGATTCACAGGAGAATGTACAGGCTTACTTGTTGATCTTCTAAGCGCTCAATACCTGGGTGGCTGTTACGTTTAGCTGACCGCTTGCAGCTTGTGGGTGTTTGATATGATCATCACCTACTGCCGGCGTATTGACGATTCTTTAGAGTCCTACACAGAGGTTTCTTGGCTCAGGAAAAACGGAGTAGGAGCACATATGTGATATGTGCGGGACCGAGGATAATACGATATGTGATACCGTATTGGATTCTTGCGATATGAGATATCGGCCGGGTATATTTGATATAGCCGGGTCATCGTATTAGTCGGTTATATGCGATATAGCCGGATTGTCGGATCAAGTGTTGATCCGATAATTTAATGTATAATAATATATATGATATATTAAATTACATTAACTAATATTAGCTCACTAAAAGATTCTTTTTCTCACTCGGGTAATACATTGATATATATGCGATAAATGTTAATTGTATTATTTTATTTTGTTACAATAAATATTGTATATGTGATATATAATATTGTAACATGATATGATTACTAATGCAACATGTTTAGTGGAGTTTAAACATGGTTAGGGTTTGGATTAGGGTTAAGACTTCTAGTAGCTTCTAGAAGCTTTTCTTTTGTCATGGAAAAGATATTATGCTTGATATTTTCAAGTGACTCACTTTTAACCCAACCCAAACCCTAGCCCTACTTAAATCTCTACAAGGGTTTAGTTGACCATGGTTGCATTATTCATCATTATTATCTTTGCATTATTCATCACAAAAGTATGATGATATTCTTCTTCTTCTTCATTCTTCATTCTTTCATGGAAAAAGCTTTCTAGCTTTTTCCAAGTGATGATTATGTGTGAGAAAAAGATTATAAATGAGAGCTAAAAATCCTACTTCATCATCCTCATCTATTCTTTCCATTTAGATGAGGGTGTTCACTTCATTTAGTGAGTGTTAGCTTGTGTTAATGAAACTTTAAGGTAGACCATCTATGTTATCGAAGATCGGAAGCAAGACTGCATCTTTCTCTTCGTGGTGCCTCTCGAGAGTCTGGAACACGATGATCGCAGCGAAGGGACTTCAACACGGAGCTTAAGAAGTGAAGGACCGGATCTACAAAGGTTGTAATCCCTCTCACTTAGTGTTAAAGTGTTTAACATGTTTGTTTTCGCATAAACTCTAGTTTAAAAATCCGGCTTTGGGTTGTTCGGCACGGCTAAAATTTTAATCGGGCATGGTTGATGCCTCATAGACCCTTGTGGCAGTGCATAGCAACTCTACAGTGGTATCAGAGCCAACCTAGAGTTTTAGGCGAAGTCTAGACGAAATTTAAAGTCCGATCGAACCCGGAAACCCCGACACGAACCTTTTTCTAGACATTTTTTGAAAATGTGATTTTTTATGAATTAAAAATGCTCAGAAAAACAAGCAGGAAAAAATAAGAATTACTGTGAAGTACGGCCCACTAATTCACTCATTCGGCCGTGGAACCGCCGCCAAACCCTAGGTTTGGCCGAGGTTCCGCGGCCAAAAGTTTGAATTAGTCCCTGTAAATTCATAAATTTATTCTTAGGTCCTTTCTTGTCATTTATTTCTGGGAATCTTTTAATTCCACTCAAGTGTTGAGTTTTATAGGGTTGTATTGGGGACTCGTTGATTCGATCGGATAATTTAACTTTGTTTAGTTTGTCCGGGTAATTTTATAGAACGTGTTAAAAAGTTCGAACGGATATCAATAACTCACTTTTTCCCGAGCCGGAAAATTTCCAAGCGTTGGATTTTTCCGTAGTTTAAGAACGTTCTAAGTCGTGCAAGTAACACGGCGGACCCTCTAGAAGACAACAAACCTTAACTCGATTATGTGACCGTCTTGAACTGCCTCTAAACCTTAGGGTTTGGGGCAGTACGGCGTGCCACATGTGAGGCGTTGGCTTGACCCTTCTACGGCTGGACCATTGGTACTGTGGCATGTGATGGATGTTTTAAACTAATTTCAAGTGTTGAACTATTTGGGAAATCTTGGGTGTTTGATCATTCGATCGGAAAGTTTAACATTGTCTATTTATCTGGAATGTGATACAATATTTGGAATCCACAAATAGTTATGAGATAACTAATTTGAATGTTATAAACAAAGCAGTTTAGTCTCAGATGATTGGTTGCCACAGAATTTTGATGTGATCAAAAGTCCGTCGCAATCACGTAGAGTACGCGGATACTCGTGTAGGATTTCTAGGCACGCTCACAAGGCTCTGCGAGGCATCAACCATACCCGATTTAAAATTTAGCCGTGCCGAACAACCCAAAGCCGGATCTTTAAACTAGAGTTTAGGTGAAAGCAAGCATGTTAAACTCATTAACACTAAGTGAGAGGGATTACAACCTTTGTAGATCCAGTCCTTCACTTCTTAAGCTCCGTGTTGAGGTCCCTTCGTTACGATCATCGTGTTCCGGACTCTCGAGAGGCTTCACAAAGAGAAAGATGCATTCTTGCTTCCGATCTTCGATAACAAAGATGATCTACCTTGAAGTTTCATTAACACAAGCTAACACTCACTAAATGAAGTGAACACTCTCATCTAAAGGGCAAGGATAGATGAGAATGATGAAGTAGGATTTTTGCTCTATTTTATTTTCTTATTCTCACTCATTTTCATCACTCGGAAAAAAGCTTGAAAGCTTTTTCCATGAAAGAAAGAAGAAGAAGAATATCATAATCCTTTTGTGATGAATAATGAAAGTGTGATAATGATTAATCTTGCAACCATGGTCAAGGATGATTCATGTAGAGATTTAACTAGGGCTAGGGTTTGGATTGGGTTAAGAATGAGTCACATATAAATATCAAGCATAATATCTCATTCAAGACAAAAGAAAAGCTTCTAGAATCTACTAGAAGTCTTAACCCTAATCCAAACCCTAATCATGTTTAAACTTCACAAAACATGTTGCATTAATAACCATATCATGTTACAATATTATATATCACATATATAATATTTATCGTAACAAAATAAAATAATACAATTAACATATATCGTATATATATCAATGTATTACCCGAGTGAGAAAAAGAATCTTTTAGTGAGCTAATATTAGTCAATGTAATTTAATATATCATATATACTATTATACATTAAATTATCGAATCAACACTTGATCCGACAATCCGGCTATATCGCATATAACCGACTAATACGATGACCCGGCTATATCACATATACCCGGCCGATATCTCATATCGCAAGAATCCAATACGGTATCACATACCGCATTATCCTCGGTCCTGCACATATCACATATGTGCCCCTACTCTGTTTTGCCTGAGTCAAGAAAGCTCTGTGTAGGACTCTAAAGAATCGTCAATACGCCGGCAGTAGGTGATGATCATATCAAACACCCACAAGCTGCAAGCGGTCAGCTAAACGTAACAGCCACCCAGGTATTGAGCGCTCAAAAGATCAACAAGCAAGCCTGTACATTCTCCTGTGAATCCAATCAGTAACACTCCCGTACAGTCCGGTCTCGTCGTCTGATATGTTGCATATCTCGCCTAGGGGTGGTAAACGTCAGACCTCAGTAGCTCGATAAGTCGTGTCGATTTGAGGTCTATAACAGTTCGAGAAACTACTGATAACACTTAACAGTAAATCTCAGCAACCCTGGCCAGGGATTTCCAGTTATAGCCGATCGAACACAGCACAACATCAACTCCCTATACCGGGAGAGACGAATCCCCTCCTATCGCTCATTGCCTCCATGTGATTCGGGACTGTACCCAAAAGCCACCTTTTTGCATGCCCTCTTGGACGTGGTATGATGGAAATCAAAGCACAGTGGGAATCACACAAGACTCTATGACGATCTCGGGTCAACAGACTACTCTATACCAGTGTCACCGGAGAACTGCCATCTGACGTGAGGTATAATACCATCTTGGAGTTCTCGGAGAGTCCGTCCAGTGTACCCAGACTCTACTGAGCACCCGTACACCATCCTTGATGTCAAACACCGATGGATATGGGATCATCCATCGCCCATCATATGGGTCAAGATGCGTATACGCTAGCCTACTCTGGTGCATCGATGCCTTGTCTCGATACACCCTCGACTAGGAACAGTTATAGGATGTACTCGTCGACTACCGTGGCCCCACTAGTATGATCTTATCATTGTCCCAGTAGTCGAGTACATATCCTAAGGGCTTTATCAACATGTAACATAGAGACAATCAGAGTACATGTTTAGATAAAGTACAACCAGATAGCATACTATCATGTCGAGCAAGAAAGTCCTCCCTATATATGTCCAAGCATCCATTACAATATACATCGTATGTACAGTAATGGCCTCTAGGGCATACATATAACTAACAATCTCCCACTTGCACTAGGGCCATCTGTTGTGGTATCACATACCCAACAATTAGCTTTGGTTGAAGTATCTCATACCCAACCATCCTATAAAAGTCTCTACTGGGAAAAAGGCCTTTGTGAGTGGATCTACCTTGTTGTCCTCTATGTCTACTCTCCTAACCTCGATCTCCCTGGAGATCAACCATCTCCATGATCAGGTGATACTGCCTAAGAATTATATCTGGATTTCTGATGGGACGGGGGGTTCCTTGGCAAAAGCCACAACTCCATTGTCACACAATGGTAGGAACGAAGTTCATCTCATGAACTTAAATATATCCAGACTGCCTCTTTGGTAGCATCCTTGGTAATGATGTATCTTGCCTTTAATCGTCTAGTATGTCACGGTATCTAGCTTGGAACTCTTCCAACATACCGTCCCTCCACTGAGGGTATAGACAATGCCTGCGACTGATATTCAGTCGTCCTTATCACCCTGGAACCTTTCCAGTGATTCTCCCCGGGATCGATTGATACCATCTCACTACAACTAGTGAGTATCCTAACATCCAATTAGATCTATCTCATAGATCCAAAACCCAGGATTTAGGAGGTATCAGTTTGATCCTATAGGGAGAATCCTTGTGATAAGCGGAGATTGACCGAGCATAGCATAGGAAACTCATTTCCTATCAAGAGTATGTCATCCACGTACTCTACGAGGATCACCACCATACTCCCTACTACCTTTTTGTATATACAAGGTTCATCTACCATTTTGATGAAGTCAAACTCTTTGACTACCACATCAAAACAGATGTTCCAACTCCGCGATGCCTGCTTTATCCTATAAAGCATCTTGCACACGTTTCCGCTGTTCCCACTGTCTACGAAGCCCTCTGGCTATGTACTTATAGACGCTCTCTTCTAAAACATCATTTAGAAAAGCAGTCATGACACCCAACCACTAGATATCGTAGTCATGGTATGTTGCAGTGGCAAGTAGGATCTGGATGGACTTAAGCATAGCTTTGAAAGTCACAACTTTTCCATGTACACCAAGTAATCTTCTCAAGATATACTTGCTCCTGATGGGAATTTAACCCTTCAGATAAAGCAACCAAAGTCCATACTTTGTTGGTGTATAAGGATTCCATCTCAGATCACTAAGCATCCAGCCATTCTTATAGAGTCTCACTCCTGATGGCCAGCTCGAAACTAGTTGGGTCATCATCTCATGATGCAATCCTCGCTCCCACTGTCACATAGAAACCGAAGCATCTCTCAGGTGGGTGAGGAACCCTACTAGATCGGTGGAGAGGCTGAGGTTTGTTGGAAACTACTGAATCCTTTGGTTCTACCAAATCATCAGCTGCAGTTTGTATAGCTGGAACTACTTCCAGTTTTACAGAGCTAACCTTGCCTCGAGCTTGTCCAGATTTTGCTTTTAGACATAGGCCAGACAACCCCAAATCTTAACAAGCTTAAGATATGGGCTCTTCCCTTTACATATCATATATGAAGCGGTAGGCAACTGATTTGATTTGAACCCTATTCAATAGGTATGCAGCTTCTCAAGTGCATAACTCCCAAAAGGAAATAGGAAACTCAGTAGTACTCATCATAGAGCACACCATATCACATAGGGTGTTATTGCTCCGCCCCGATATACCATCATGCTATGGTGTATACGGAGGAGTAATGCTGAGAGAGAATCTCATTCTCCTTTAGAATAGTCCAGGAATTCCGTGCTCAAGTATTCTCCTCCCTGATCTCATCAAATGACATAATACTTATACTCATTTTTGGTTCTCTACTTCTAACTTATATTCTGTGAACATCTCAAAAGCTTCGGACTTGTGTTTCAACAGGAACATATGTCTGAATCTTGAGAGATCATTAGAGAATGTAATGAAGTACAAAGAACCGGTCTTGGCATGTGTAGACACGGGACCTTCATACATCAGCATGTATCAATCCCAAGAGTTCACTGACTCTTTCTCTATTTCCAATAAACAGAGCTATGGTCATTTTATCTTTGTGACATGACCGGCAAGTTTCACAAGATGTAAATTCAAACAAATTTAAATATGCATCTTAATGTAACTTCAGCTAGTCGGGTCGCATTGATATGACCTAGTATACAATGCCTCAAGAAGGACTCGTTCATTTCTGAACTCTTCCTCTTGAGTGTGTTCCGTATACTAAGAACTGTAGTTTGATTTAGAACGTCAATGCTTTTAGATAACGTGCCTGAACCGATCAACTCTTGATATAGGAAATGTTCAAAACATTATCCAACAATACAAAATTATATCCTTCTTTACTAATAAAGAGACTGATATGATGTTGTATATCATGTTCGGTATCTAATAACATTCGTTCAGAATCAATGTATTCTGGTAATACAGGGTGATAGTGACCAACAGACTTGGCTGCAACACTTGCACCATTTCTGTCTCATGAAACTTATCATCCGTTCTCAGTTCTCTACCTTTCTGTAGCCCATGTAACAGATTACATATGCGGGATCCTGATCCGGTATCTCATACCCAGGACGTAAAGGATACTGAGAAACAGTTCTCTGTAATGAACACACCCAAAGAAGATGCATCAACATGCACTTTCTTCGTTTGGGCGGCACGGGAAATCTGGTATTCCCCAATTTCACGCTCTGTCTTATAACAATTATAAGTTGGAGCGGGACCAACGTTACCCAGCTCAGTATAACAAGCGGGTTCGGTCAATTCATCTGTTTTATTATCTTGATAAAGGCGTGATATGGTCGCTGCCTGGAGAGAGAGAGAAGAAAACACTCAGCGTATTCTCTTGCAAGATTAGATTGGTTATCTAATATATCTAATCAGGATGTCTCCCACTGTTTTAGTCAAATCTTCCTTCAAACCCTAAATGGAAATACTAGTCGGGATTAATTACACGCTACAAGTTCACCAATTTTTCAGTCAGGCCAATGCCGGTACTTTGAGGGAGGTCCCCCGTGCTTTCGTACGAACCTAATTAAAGTAAACCTCGTTTTCCTATGGGCGTAACCCTGTTGACACCTTTCTAGACACCTACTTGATCGGCTAATTGTAATGTGTAAAACTCTCCCAGGAGTAACTCTTACTCGCAGCGGGTATCGGGATCCGACTATCTCATAGAAGGTATGCAATCTCATTGCAAATTTCAACACTTGAAATTCCCAATAATATTTTACCTCTGGTGACTTATGACCTTAACTATGGTCAACAAATCATAAGCACTAGTCAAGTTCTACCCGTCATTTCTTGATTAAATAGACCCATCCACATGACCCTTAACTAAGGTTAACAAAGTCATATGACTGTCCTAACTAATCGCACCATATGCTATATAGGAAGACATCAATAGCTACCGTACACTGTGCCTTAACTAAGGTCAACAAACACAGCACGAATACTAAGTACTCTACTTCCTAAAATGACGGAGGGCTACGACAGGTTTTTAAGAAAACCCTTTGCGTAATGAACTTGATATCGTTGTAGAATCGAGTGATTTTAAATGGAATGTTTTTTAGGCTTTTCTAGTTTTTCTAAAGGGGTCACTCCCGGTGAAGGGATCGTCGGCTCTTTCCTCATCGAATAAGGTGCAGAATATTTCACAAATACCACTTTACAAAGCAAGAACTATAGAAGCAATCAAAAGACAGACCGAGTTTGTAGCATCTGCTAGTTTCACTAAAGAGGCCACTCCCGGTGAAAGGATCTCGGCTCTTTCCTTATCGAATAAGGTGCTGGATGTTCTATAAGGAACACCGCTATGCAAAGCAAGAACTAGAGCTACCAGTTTTTAAACAAGTTTCTACAACATCTTAGGTTTCTTTTATTTCATTAATCTCATTAATGAAGTCCCATTTTAATTATGCTTCACAAGCATCACAGTTGAAACGAAATCTGCAATATAACATATATGTCATATATATAATATAAACATTCGTCTCGGGCAGTAATATGATCTCATCACATAACATTGCAGCAGAAGAACATATATGAAATATTGGATATACTAGGACGTCCGTATTTTCAATACGAGCCTGTATAAAACACGGATTCCACGGTCGTGATGAATAGCCAAACCCATATCCCTAGACCCCTACGAGAGCGGCAAGCAACTCTGCCAATTCTAGGGTTAGGAGACTCCGGCTCGACTCCTCGAGATGGTCCCCCACTGGACCCTAGAACCCGGTTACTTGTACTCCCCGCCTTGGGTCTACCTATTGCGGAAAAGTAAACAATATACAATGGTGACATCATCCTCAGCTCGGAAGTGCCCCAATAAAAGAATATTACATACAAATGAATTTTACATGAATGAAAATAAAAAACCTCATCTCACATAAAACCCTTGGCTATTCAGAACACGACGATCCAATATAACATATCACAGTAACACATAATATCTCATATCATCAACGTAAGCAAGTATGCGTATCCCGATTGTCGTTGATGTATAGCAACGAAGCCGGCGATACACCACATACTACGCTTACGGTCACAGAAAAGAAAGTGTAAAACTACAACAGTTGGAATCCGCAACCTTCTTAGACATCGCATGCCTAACCAAATGAATTCCTTAGACATCGCATGCCTAACAATTATAAACCCCGCATTTTAGTCTCATTATCGAAAACTCTTTTCAATATCAAGTCGGGAAATTCAACAAGATTCCCGACATCCTGATCGAATGCTCGTCGCAAACTTTAGTAGACGGCCGCACCCCCGGATGCCGTCGACGAAGTGCACTAAGGCGGAACACCGCTACCGCGAGCACCCGAACGGATGCTTTTGGCGACGGGGTTCTCCTACAGTCACTTGGTCGGGGATATGGGGCGCGGCTCTCTGTTAAGTTTACCCGGCGAGTATCCGCGTACGCTACGTGATTGTGACGGACTTTTGATCACATCAAAATTCCGTGGCAACCGATCATCTGAGACTAAACTGCTAGATTTATAACATTCAAATTAGTTATCTCATAACTACTTGTGGATTCCAAATATTGTATCACATTCCAGATAAATAGACAATGTTAAACTTTCCGATCGAATAATCAACCATCCAAGTTTTCCCAAATAGTTCTCAACACTTGAAACTAGTTTAAAAACATCCATCACATGCCACAGTACCAATGGTCCAGCCGTAGAAGGGTCAAGCCAACGCCTCACATATGGCACGCCGTACTGCCACAAACCCTAAGGTTTAGAGGCAGTTCAAGACGGTCACGTAATCGAGTTAAGGTTTGTTGTCTTCTAGAGGGTCCACCGCGTTGCTTGCACGACTTAGAAAATTTCAAACTCGAGAAAAAATCCAACTTTTGAAAAAATTTCCGACTGGGGAAAAAGTGAGTTATTGATATCTGTTCGAACTTTTTAACAGTTTCTAAAATTATCCGGAAAAACTAAACAAAGTTAAATTATCCGATCGAATCAAACAGTCCCCAATACAACCCAGAAAACTCAACACTTAAGTGTAATTAAAAAACTTTCCAGAAAAAAATGACAAGAAAGGACCTAAGAATAAATATATGAAATTCCAGGGACTAACTCAAAATTTTGGCCGCGGAACCTCGGCCAAATCCTTGGTTTGGCCGCGGTTCAGCGGTCATATAATCGAGTTAATGGACCGTACTTCACAGTAATTCTTATTTTTTCCTGCTCTATTTTATGAGAATTTTTAATACAGAAAAAATCAACCTTTTGAAAATTGACCAGAGAGGGGTTCAAATTAGGGTTTCGGTGTTCGATCAGACTTTAAACTTCGTCTATACTTCGCCTAAAGCTCTAGCTTGGCTCTGTTACCACTGTAGGGTTGCTAGGCACGCTCATAAGGCTCTACGAGGCATCAACCATGCCCGATTTAAAATTTAGCCGTGCCGAACAACCCAAAGCCGGATCTTTAAACTAGAGTTTAGGTGAAAACAAGCATGTTAAACTCTTTAACACTAAGTGAGAGGGATTACAACCTTTGTAGATCCAGTCCTTCACTTCTTAAGCTCCGTGTTGAGGTCCCTTCGCTGCGATCATCGTGTTCCGGACTCTCGAGAGGCTTCACGAAGAGAAAGATGCATTCTTGCTTCCGATCTTCGATAACAAAGATGATCTACCTTGAAGTTTCATTAACACAAGCTAACACTCACTAAATGAAGTGAACACTCTCATCTAAAGGGCAAGGATAGATGAGAATGATGAAGTAGCATTTTTGCCCTCTTTTATTTTCTTATTCTCACTCATTTTCATCACTTGGAAAAAAGCTAGAAAGCTTGTTCCATGAAAGAAAGAAGAAGAAGAAGAATATCATAATCCTTTTGTGATGAATAATGAAAGTGTGATAATGATTAATCTTGCAACCATGGTCAAGGATGACTCATGTAGAGATTTAACTAGGGCAAGGGTTTAGGTTGGGTTAAGAATGAGTCACACATAAATATCAAGCATAATATCTCATTCAAGACAAAAGAAAAGCTTCTAGAATCTACTAGAAGTCTTAACCCTAATCCAAACCCTAATCATGTTTAAACTCCACAAAACATGTTGCATTAATAACCATATCATGTTACAATATTATATATCACATATATAATATTTATCGTAACAAAATAAAATAATACAATTAACATATATCGCATATATATCAATGTATTACCCGAGTGAAAAAAAGAATCTTTTAGTGAGCTAATATTAGTCAATGTAATTTAATATATAATATATATTATTATACATTAAATTATCGAATCAACACTTGATCCGATAATCCGGCTATATCGCATATAACCGACTAATACGATGACCCGGCTATATCACATATACCCGGCCGATATCTCATATCGCGAGAATCCAATACGGTATTAGATACCGCATTATCCTCGGTCCTGCACATATCACATATGTGCCCCTACTCCGTTTTTCCTGAGTCAAGAAAGCTCTGTGTAGGACTCTAAAGAATCGTCAATACGCCGGCAGTAGGTGATGATCATATCAAACACCCACAAGCTGCAAGCGGTCAGCTAAACGTAACAGCCACCCTGGTATTGAGCGCTCAGAAGATCAACAAGCAAGCCTGTACATTCTCCTGTGAATCCAATCAGTAACACTCCCGTACAGTCCGGTCTCGTCGTCTAATATGTTGCATATCTCGCTTAGGGGTGGTAAACGTCAGACCCCAGTAGGTCGATAAGTCGTGTCGATTTGAGGTCTATAACAGTTCGAGAAACTACTGATAACACTTACCAGTAAATCTCAGCAACCCTGGCCAGGGATTTCCAGTTATAGCCGATCGAACACAGCACAACATCAACTCCCTATACCGGGAGAGACGAATCCCCTCCTATCGCTCATTGCCTCCATATGATTCGGGACTGTACCCAAAAGCCACCTTTTTGCACGCCCTCTTGGACGTGGTATGATGGAAATCAAAGCACAGTGGGAATCACATAAGACTCTATGACGATTTCGGGTCAACAGACTACTCTGTACCAGTGTCACCGGAGAACTGCCATCTGACGTGAGGTATAATACCATCTGGGAGTTCTCGGCGGATCCTTCCAGTGTACCCAGTCTCTACTGAGAACCCATACACCATCTTTAATGTCAAACACCGATGGATATGGGATCATCCATCGCCCATCATATGGGTCAAGATGCGTATACGCTAGCCTACTCTGTTGCATCGTGGAAATCAAAGCACAGTGGGAATCACACAAGACTTTATGACGATCTCGGGTCAACAGACTACTCTGTACCAGTGTCACCGGAGAACTGCCATCTGACGTGAGGTATAATACCATCTGGGAGTTCTCGGCGAGTCCGTCCAGTGTACCCAGTCTCTACTGAGCACTCGTACACCATCCTTGATGTCAAACACCGATGGATATGGGATCATCCATCGTCCATCATATGGGTCAAGATGCGTATACGCTAGCCTACTCTGGTACATCGATGCCCTGTCTTGATACACCCTCGACTAGGAATAGTTATAGGATGTACTCGTCGACTACCGTGGCCCCACTAGTATGATCTCATCACAGTCCCAGTAGTCGAGTACATATCCTAAGGGCTTTATCAACATGTAACATAGAGACAATCAGAGTACATGTTTAGATAAAGTACAAGCAGATAGCATACTATCATGTCGAGCAAAAAAGTCCTCCCTATATATGTCCAAGCATCCATTGCAATATACATCGTATGTACAGTAATGGCCTCTAGGGCATACATATAACTAACCACTCGCCGGGTAAATTTAATAGACAGCGGCGTCCTATAGCCTCGACCAAGTGACTGTAGGAGAACCCCGTCGCCAAAAGCATCCGTTCGGATTCTTGCGGCAGCGGTGTTCCGCCTTAGTGCACTTCGTCGACGGCATCCGGGGGTACGGCCGTCTGCTAAAGTTTGCGACGAGCATTCGATCAGGATATCGGGAATCTTGTTGAATTGCCCGACTTGATATTGAAAAGAGTTTTCGATAATGAGACTAAAATGCGGGGTTTATAATTGTTAGGCATGAGATGTCTAAGGAATTCATTTGGTTAGGCATGCGATGTCTAAAGAGGTTGCGGATTTCAACTGTTGTAGTTTTACACTTTCTTTTCTGTGACCGTAAGCGTAGTATGTGGTGTATCGCCGGCTTCGTTGCTATACATCAACGACAATCGGGATACGCATACTTGCTTACGTTGATGATATGTGATATTATGTGTTGCTGTGATATGTTATATTGGATCGTCGCGTTCTGAATAGCCGGGGGTTTTATGTGAGATGTGAGTTTTTCTTTTTCAATCATGTAAAATTCATTTGTATGTAATATTCTTTTATTGGGGAACTTCCGGGCTGAGGATGATGTCACCATTGTATATTATTTACTTTTCCGCATTAAGTAGACCCAAGGCGGGGAGCACAAGTAACCGGGTTCTAGGGTCCAGTGGGAGACCATCTCGAGGAGTCGAGACCGGGTCTCCTAACCCTAGAATTGGCAGTGTTGCTTACCGCTCTCGTAGGGGTCTAAGGATGTGGGTTTGGCTATTAATCGAGACCGTGGAATCCGTGTTTTATACAGGCTCGTATTAAAACACGGACATCCTAGTATATCCAATATTTCATATATGTTCTTCTGCTGCAATGTTCTGTGATTAGATCATATTACTGCCTGAGACGAATGTTTATATTATATATATGCGATATATGTTATATTGCAGATTTTGTTTCAAATGTGATGCTTGCGAAGCATAATAAAATGGGACTTCATTAATGAGATTAATGAAATAAATGAAACCTAAAGATGTTGTAGAAACTTGTTTAAAAACTGGTAGCTCTAGTTCTTGCTTTGCATAGCGGTGTTACTTGTAGAACATCCAGCACCTTATTCGATAAGGAAAGAGCCGAGATCCCTTCACCGGGAGTGACCTCTTTAGTGAAACTAGCAGATGCTACAAACTCGGTTTGTCTTTTGATTGCTTCTATAGTTCTTGCTTTGCACAGCGGTATATGTGATATACCCTGCACCTTATTCGATGAGGAAAGAGCCGACGATCCCTTCACCGGGAGTGACCTCTTTAGAGAAACTAGAAAAGCCTCAAAAACATTCCATTTAAAATCACTCGATTCTACAACGATATCAAGTTCATTACGTAAAAGGTTTTCTTAAAAACCTGTCATAGCCCTCCGTCATTTCAGATAAGTACTAGTTAGTATTCGTGCTACGTTTGTTAACTATGTTAAGGCGTAGTGTGCGGTAGCTGATTAGTGCTTATCTGTATAAGCATATGATGCGATTGGATTACTATAGTCGTGCGACTTTGTTGACTATGTTAAGGGTCGTGCGGGTGGGTTTAATTCAATCGGGAAATGACGGGTTGAACTTGACTAGCACTTATGATTTGTTGACTATGTTAAGGTCATATAGCTGCTAGGGGTAAAATATTATTGGGAATTTCAAGTGTTGAAATTTGCAATGAGATTGCATACCTTCTATGAGATAGTTGTGTTAGTTGTATGTATGCCCTAGAGGCCAGTATTGTACAGATGATGTATATTATATTGGATGCTTGGACATATATAGAGATGACTTTCTTGCTCGATATGATAGTATGTTATCTGGTTGCTCTTTATCTTAACATGTATACTAGTCTCTTTATACTGTCTTATAGTTACATGTTTGTAAAGCCCTTAGGATGTGTACTTGACTACCTGGACTATGATGCGGATCATACTAGTGGGGACATGGTAGTCCATAAGTACATCCTTCAAGGTCCCTAGTCATGGGTATATCGAGACGGGGCATCGATATACCAGTGTAGACTAGCGTATACGCTTCTCGACCCATGAGATGGGCGATGGATGAATCCATATCCATTGGTGTTTGACATCAGAGATTGTATACGGGTGCTCAGTGGAGACTGGGTATACTGGACGGACTCGCCGAGAACTCCCAGATGGTATTATACCTCACGTCAGATGGCAGTTCTCAGGTGACACTTGTGCAGGTTAGTCTGTAGACTCGAGATCGTCATAGAGTCTTGTGTGATTCCCACTGTGCTATGATTTCCACCTTACCACGTCCATGAGGGCGTGCAAAACGGTGGTTTTTGGGTATAGTCCCGAGTCACATGGAGGCAATGAGCGATAGGAGGGGTTTCGTCTCTCCCGGTATTGGGGGTTGATGTTGCACTGTGCTCGATTGGCCGTAACAGGGAAGTCCCTGGTCAGGGATGATTAGAGATTTACTGGTAAGTGTTACCAGTAGTTTCTCGACCCGTTATGAGCCTCACATCGGCATTACTTATCGGTTATTGGGGTCTGATGTTTACCACCCCTAGACTTGATATGCGATATATCAGACGAGGAGACCGGACTGCACGGTAGTGTTGCCGGTTGGCTCAACGAGAGTTGTAGCAGGTTCGCTTGTTCTCTTCTGATCGCTCAATACCCGGGTGGCCGTTATGTTTAGCTGACCGCTTGCGGCTTGGGGGTGCTTGATATGATCATCACGCACTGCCGGCGTATTGACGAGTCTTAGAGTCCCACAAAGGAGTTACCTAGTCCAGGCGAAACGTTGTGGTGCGCGTATGCGATATGCGCATGGACCCGGTTAAAATGCGCGTATATGATACCGTATATTGATCGGGCGGCTTGCTTTTGGTGGGGTCGTATGTGATATGGCCGGATTGATAAATCAAGTGTTGATTTATCATTTAACCATTATTTTCTCACTTGAAATCCTTTCTTGTGTATGATGGATGTATGCATGTATGCTTTCTTTATAGATTCATGCACATATGGATGTGCATACATACATACATCATCTATCATGCTTGTTTATATAAAGAAAATGGTGGCAATAAAAGACTCACACCATGGTTTAAATATATGAGTTATTATTTGATTTTTGTTAAAACAAAAGAAAAGAACAAAAGGATAATTCATGGTTAGTTTCTACACTCTTCCTTAAACCTAACCATGCTCACCTACTTCTAACCATGGGTTAACCTTCTCTTTGTATTTTAAACTCAAATTAAATAATGTCTTTATCATCTAACCATGGTTTGAGATGAGAAGAAGAAAATATATGTACATATATTTTCTTTTTCTTCACAAGAGTTATTTTTTTTCACTCTTGTTAAAAGAATATCCATCATCTTCTTCCTCCTTCTTCACTTGCTCTCTAGACTTTTGTAGTGAGCAAAATACATAACAAGATTGGATTTTGAAGTGAGAATAAGAACCACAACACCATTCTACACAAGTCTAGCCCACTTGTTTAGAGTGTTAGCTTCATTTCATTCTCTTGATCGAGTGAAGTTGAAAGCTTGGACAAAGCGGACTCCGGGTAGATCATCGGTGACCTAGAGGAGTTCAAGCGGAGCTTTTCCAAACCCCAAGTAGCCAAGGAGTCTAGCGTAGGGAGCTACAAAGGTTGTACTCTCAAAACCCTAGCTTTTCTTTCATGAGATGATATGCAAATTTTGAAACCCTAATTTTTCTAGGAACGATTCTATGTTTGTTAACTTAGCACCCTAAAAATTCAATCTTTGGTACATGTGATGCTTCTAAACCCTTCATGTGGTGCTAGGTTAACCCAACATTGGTATCAGAGCCGACCTAGAACATTAGGCGACACTTTAGCGAAGTCAAAACTCCGATCGAACCAAAATACGATCTTTTCGGACACTCTCTGGACATTTTTTAAAATCTGGATATTTTCAGAATTAAAAATCCTTAAAAAATTCAGCAGGGAAATATAAGCACACACGTAAAAAACGATGCCATGAACAGTACTTTTCACAGCGGAACCGCGGCAATAGCCTGCTTGGGCCGCGGTTCCGCGGCCGTACGGATGAATCAAAGTGTCGTTTTTGCACAGTAATTGTTTTTCTCTGCTTGTATATTTTTTGGGAATTTTTAATCTGAATATTGCACTGTATATTCTGGAGATGGTTTTGGACTCGTCGATTCGATCGGAATTTTCATTTCGTGACTTTTCGGGATAAATTAGAAAGTATTGAAGTGTTTGAACGAGTATCATTTGCTCACTTTTCACGGGGTTTAAATATTTTGGAGATACGTGCAAGTTTTGTCGTGGACCCTCTAGAAGACAACAAACCTTAACTCGATTATGTGACCGTCTTGAACTTCCCTTTGAACCTTAGGGTTTGGGGCAGTACGGCGTGCCACATGTGAGGCGTTGGCTTGACCCTTCTACGGCTGGACCGTTACTACTGTGTCACACTCCGGGTTTTTGAACTCCGCTCAAGTGTTGAGCTTTAGGGAATCTTGGGTATTTGATCGTTCGTTCGAAAACTTTAATACTGTCTATTTATCTGGAATGTGATGCAATGTGTGGAATTCATATTACTAGACATGAAATACGAAATATGTGATATTTCGCATTTACGATGTCTAAAGAGAATGTGGATTCCAGATATTGCAGTTTTACACTTTCTTTTCTGTGACCGTAAGTGTAGTATGTCGATATCGCCGGTTTCGTTGCTATACGTCAATGACAATCGGGGTACGCATACTTACTTACGTTGATGATATGAGATATTATGTGTTGCTGAGATATGATGTGTAGGATTGTCGCGATTGAATAGCCGAGGGGTTTTATGTGAGATGAGAGTTTTATATTTTCATTCATGTATATTCAAATGTAATATAATATTCTTTTATTTGGGGAACTTCCGGGTTGAGGTTGATGCCACCAGTGTTGTATATTATTTACTTTTCCGCATTAGGATGGACCCAAGGAGGGGAGCACAGGTGACCGGGTTCTGGGGTTCAGTGGGAGGCCATCTCGAGGAGTCGAGACCGGGTCTCCTAAACTCCAGAATTGGTAGGGTCGCTTGCCGCTCTCGTAGGGGTCCAGGGTGTGGGTTTGGCTATTCATCACGACTGTGGAATCCGTATTTTCTATTGTTGGCTAAATACTAAATACGGACGTCCTAGTATATCCCACATTATATCTATGTTTCTGCTGCGATATCTGTGATGTGATCATTTGATATGTTGTGATGGATACAGTATATAGTATATATGATATATTATATAGACGTTACTTATGTTTTGCACCCGCACTAGCCCTGCCCTGCTCTGTCGTTAGTTACCTAACCTAACGGTGCACGAAGGGACATCGAAGCAAATGCGGATGGCATAAGTGTACGTCGTATTTATCTATGATGTTTAGGTGACTTAAATGATGGGATTTCATTAATGTGATTAATGAAAGAAAAGAAACCTAAAATATGTTATAGAATCAAATTTTTTAAATAAAAAGGTAGCTACAGTTTTGCTTTGCATAGCGGTATATATGATATACCCTGCACCTTATTCGATGGGGAAAGAGCCGAGATCCCTTCACCGGGAGTGACCTCTTTAGCAAAACTGGCAGATGCTACAACACTCGGTTTAACTTTTGACTGCTTTTGGAGTTTTGCTTTGCATAGCAATGTATATGATATATCCTGCACCTTATTCCATAAGGAAAGAGCCGAGATCCCTTCACCAGGAGTGACCTCTTTAGCAAAACTAATAAAAGCCTCAAAATCACTCCATTTCAAATTCACATGATTCTACGACAATATCAAGTTCATTACGCAATAGGTTTTCAGAAAAACCTGTCGTAGCCCTCCGTCATTTCAGATAAGTCCTGCTTAGTATTCGTGCTACGTTTGTTGACCACCGTCAAGGCGTACTGTGCGGTAGCTAACTAGTATTTATCTGCTTATGCATATGATGCAGATTGGATTAGGGTAGTCGTATGACCTTGTTGACCTCCGTCAAGGGTCGTGCGGGTGGGTTTGATTCAATCAAGAAATGACGGGTTGAACTTGACTTGCACCCTATGGTTTGTTGACCTCCGTCAAGGTCATGGGATGCTTGTGGCAAAATATTATCGGGAATTTAAAGTGTTGAGATTTGCAATGAGATTGCATGCCTTCTATGAGATAGTTGGATTCCGATACCCACTGCGAGTAATTGTTACTCCCGGGAGAGTTTTATACAGGACAATTAGCCGATCAAGTAGGTGTCTAGAAATGTGTCAACGGGGTTACGCCTCTGGCTAAACAAGGTTTACTTTAATTAGGTCCGTGCGAAAACACGGGGAACCTCTCTCAAAGTACCGACACTGGCCTGGCTGAAAGATCGGCGAAGTTGTAGGGTGTAATTAATCCCGGCTAGTCTTTCCTTTTAGGGTTTGAAGGAAGATTTAATAAAAAACAGTGGGAGCCATCCTGATTAGATAAGAAAATAACCAATCTAATCTTGCAAGAGCATACGCTAAAGTGTTTTTCTTCTCTCTCTCTCCAGGTAGAGACCATGTCATGCCTTAATAAAGATAATAATATGGATGTATTGACCGAACCCGCAAGTTATACTGTGCTGGGGAACGTTGGTTCCGTTCTTTCTTATAAGAGTTATAGGACTGAACAGGACATAGGGGAATACCAGGATTCCCATGCCACCCGAATGAAGAAAGTACATGATGATGCATTTTCTTCGGGTGTGTTCGTTACAGAGAACTGTTTCTCCATTTGCCCTACGTCCTAGGTATTAGATACCGGGTCAGGATCCCATATATGTAATCAGTTACATGGGCTTAGGAAAGGTAGAGAACTTGGAGAAGGTGATAAAGACATAAGAGTTGGAAATGGTGCAATTGTTGCAGCTAAGACTGTCGGGGAATATCACCTTGCATTACCAACTGGTAATACATTGGTTCTGAACGAATGCTATTACATGCCGAACCTGATATGCAACATTATATCGGTTTCTTTGTTAAGTAAAGAGGGATATAATTTTGTATTACAGGATAATTTTATGAACATTTTCCGTAACCAAAAGTTGGTTGGATCAGGCACGTTATGCAATGGCATTTATGTTCTAAATCAATCAACAGTTCTGAGTATAACAAACGCACACAAGAGGAAGAGTTCAGAACTGAACGAATCATTCTTATGGCATTGTAGACTGGGTCACATCAATGCGACACGATTAGCTAAGTTGCATAAGGATGGATATTTGAAACCGTTCGAATTTTCATCTTATGACACTTGCCAGTCATGTCTCAAAGGCAAGATGACTAAAACTACGTTTACAGGACACGGAGAAAGAGTTACCGAACTCTTGGGACTGATACATAGTGATGTATGCGGTCCCATGTCTACACATGCCAGGGATGGTTCTTCGTACTTCATTACATTCACTGACGATCTCTTAAGATACGGACATGTGTTCTTGATAAGACACAAGTCTGAAGCTTTTGAGAAATTTAGAGAATATAAACAAGAAGTCGAGAACCAAACCGGAAAAAGTATTAAAATCCTACGATCTGATCGAGGAGGTGAATACTTGAGCAATGAATTCCTGGACTTCCTAAAAGAGAATGGGATTCTCTCTCAGCTAACTCCTCCATATACACCACAGGACAACGGTGTATCGGAACGGAGGAACCGCACCCTATTAGATATGGTGTGCTCAATGATGAGTGTAGCTGAGTTACCTATTTCCTTCTTGGGATATGCACTGGAGACAGCAGCATACCTACTGAATAGGGTTCCTACCAAATCTGTGCCTACCACCCCATATGAGATATGGGAGGGGAAGAGACCATATCTTAATTTTATTAAGATATGGGGTTGCCCGGCCTATGTCAAAAGACAAAAATCGGACAAACTCGAGGCAAGATCTGTTTTGTGTAAGTTTGTTGGATATCCTAAGCATTCGCGAGGGTATATCTTCTACCACAGTGAGGAACAAAGAGTATTTGTTGCTCAACACTCCACCTTTTTAGAAAAGGAATTTCTTGCAAAAGAGATTAGTGGCTCTGAGGTAGAACTGGAAGAGGTTCCAGCTGTACAAACCACAACAGAAGATTTGGAAGAACCAGAGGATTTGGTAGTTCCCGATGAACCCCAGCCACTCCGCCGATCTAGTAGGGTTCCTCGCCAACCTGAAAGATACTACGGTTTTCTCATGGATGGTGGGAGCGAGGATTGCATCATGGAGGATGATGACCCAACTAGCTTCGAGCAGGCCATCACGAGTGGGGACTCAGTGAAATGGCTGGATGCTGTAAGTCTACGCTAGCGTCCCGGCCGTCTACAGACGCCAAATGCGAAACAAAAACTTTTTAACTGGCGCTATCGTATACTTTAACCCGGATCTGCCATTATTGCTAAACTAACAAACTGTAAAGAGTGTAGAAAGGTTATACCGAACGATCCGAGTCCTTCGTTCTTTAACCATCATCCCACGCTCCGTTGCGGCTGCTCCGATCTCGTCGATCTCCGATATCCTCGTCGAGGTGGCACCACGTCGATGATTCTTTAAACGGGCTCCCGCCTCTGACATGAGGCAACTCGATCGTCAAGTTTGCTAAAAGAGACGACCAAGAATGATGTAGAGAATGAGTAGATGACTTTGTCTCACTTTGTCCAAGTCCGTGGACGATCGGTTAATGAAGTTGCCGAGGGAATCGGGTGATGGAATGAAATGAGCTGTGAAATTCCATACACCCCAAAATCTATCATATCTTTTTCAACCATCTTTTACAAGTGAGAGAGTGTGTGAGGAGAGAGAGGGGGCCGGCCTCTTATATGGAGGAGGAGGTGATCGTAGGAGCAAAGAGGGTGACCACAAGGAAAATATCATGTGTGAACACATGAAAATATCAAGCACAAATATCTTAAGGAAAACAAGAATACATTGAAATCAAAGCATGAGTCACAATCCTTGTCACTGCTTTCTAGAAACTTCTAGAACCTTCTAGAAGCATGACTCACCCTCATCCAAGAAAAGATAAATCCGTCTTTAACCGAATGTTAAAAGACGGCTGATAGAAAACTGGAAACTGGCAACTTCCAAAAAGTGATCCTGAAACGACTTTCAGGATAACCCCGAAACTGTATAAATATACCCGCATTTATATTACGACCGAATACAAATGCAACTGAGACAAAGATATTATATCTACTCAATATAATACTTGGATCCGGCTTAAACTAAAGCCGACCAGTATCATCTGCCCGAAAAATAACACGTGCGTAAACGCACGTGCATTTTCCGAACCCTGCCATAAAACCATACGGCCTCTACAACGTTTCGCCCGAACTTGGGAAACTGTCTGTGGGGGACTCTAATGACTCGTCAGTACCCTGGCAGTGGGTTTAACCACAAACCGTCAGCGGCACTAGCAATGCGTAACGGCTGCCCATGGACTGACCTCAAGGGAGGCCGATGAGCGAACTCATCCGGAAACCCTACTGAGCCTAACAGTGACAATGTATATACAGTCCGGTCCGTTCGTCTATGAGTATCGCATATCTGCCTAGGGGGCTAGTAACGTCAGACCCCCAATAGCAGTATAAGTCGTGTCGGAGTGTAGCCCAATAACACCCTGAGATACTACTGGAGTACCTACCAGTAAATCTCCTGCCATGGCCATGGACTTTGTGTAATGGCTCTCCTAGACACAGCACGACCTCACCCCCAATACCGGGAGAGACGAATCCCCTGCCGATCCGCTCACGTGCCTCCATATGGCTCGGGACTGTACCCAAAAACTACCTGTTTGCACGACTCCTTTTAGCCGTGGTAGGGTAGAAATCAAAGCACAGTGGGAACTCACACGAGACAAATGACGACCTCAGGTCGATGAACTAACATGTACACATGTCACCAGGGAACTGCTATCTGACGATATGTATAATACCAACTAGCAGATTCCCGGCGAGTCCTGTCCGGTGTACTCATAACCTAATGAGCACCTGTATACATCTTAGGTGATCCAACTGACACCAGTGGTGAGACCGGCCACCGCCCCTCATCGGGGTCTCGACTGTATACACTAGTCTACTCTAGAGTATCGATGCCCTGTCTCGAAACTCCTACGACTAGGGACCACAATTAAGGATATGCATATAAACTACCCAACTCTCACGTATATGATCGCCATCATACTGTTGGTAGTAAAGCAAGATCTTAAGGGCTCTATCAAAGTGTAACATGTAATCAGTCACCTGAACATGTACACGACTGATAAAGGCAAACCAGATAGCATACTATCATCTTGAGTAAGACTGTCCTACCGGTATAGGTCCTCCGCAATCATTGCAATCACGTACCTGCGATCCAATAATTGACTATGAGGGCACTATCTCCAACAATCTCCCACTTGCACTCAAGGCTAATTATTACGATGTCGACTACTCACAGCCCGTGTGAAACCGAACATCCAACTCCTCTACTAATCAGTATCACAAAGCCCGTTTGTAAAACTATTGTGTTCGAGAAATAGCCTCAGTGAGTGGATCCGCCTAGAAGTTTCTTTCTATATCTCTCTTAATCTCAAGTTCGCGGAGAAAGCCATCTCCCGAATCGAGTAATACGTGTCTTAGAATATGTCTGGATATCTGATGGGACCTAGTTCATAAATGAACTCCAAATCCAAACTTCTAAGACTGTATCGATCACTGAACCTAATCAGTATCCGGCACCATGCCACCCACAGTATCCTCTTGAACCACCTGTCCATAATACTGTCGCTCTTCGTCAGAGGTAAAAACTATAACTCTGACAATCACTCTGTCATCCATGTCACCTTTGAAGCCTGGAATGATAACCGTCTCCCGAAGGAGGCTGCCGTCATCTAATCCATAGAACATGTACTTATGTTCTAAAACTGCTTCCTTATGTTTCTCTAGGATTGGATTAATACAAACTTATTGCATCTTGTGCAAAAACAATATCTGGTGTGGTACTTGACATCTCATGATTGACTCAATTGCCTAAGCAAATGATCTGCCAATCATGCACATCCCTCTCCCCTTTAGTCTATACGACACCTTTAGAGAGGGTGACTCCATCACCTGCAGGTACACCACCATGCTAGGAGTCAACTATTCCAAAAACCATTAGAATATCTGTCAAAGTACCCACTTTGGGAAACTACCCAAATCTAGATCTAAAACTATAGATCTAGAAACCAGAATGTCAAATATTATATCCATATCCTGTCTGGAGAAACAACTGTGTGACGACCACAGTACAACCGATCGTAGTATAGGAATTTTACTTCCTACTTTGTGTATATCATCCAGATACCTTGACATCACACCCTACTACCTTCTTAACAGATCCATCCCCTATTCTGATTGAAGTCAAAACCATGACTGTCATATCAAAATTAGATGATTTATCTCCGCTATAACTGCTCAAGTCTATTAATAGACATAAGCTACTTGCCCACTATGCTTCTGCTGCTCCCACTGACTACAACAACCCTCCTACCGGGTCTCATAGCCTGGAACATCAGTAGTGTCAAGTCTGGGTAGATAAGAACCTCCCTGTCACCGTCCCTGAGGCTACCGAAGTACCTCTCGGGTGTCTGAGGTTACCCACCATATATGCGGAGTGGCAATTGGAATGTCAAACCTGATTGAATATATAGGTCCTATTAAATTTTCCGTAATCGTTTGCGGTTCTGGAATCACTTCCAGTTCTACCATACTCCCACTACTGTTTTCTGAAAAAGATCCATTTTACTAAAACTGTAGCGAGTCAAGAACAATATCACTATTGATCTTCCAAATGGTAGAATATCAACCCTCGTCATAGCCAGGGTCAACCCACAAACAGCCATTACAGAAACGTGCCCTGAGTTATCCAGAGTATGGTTTTAAGCATAAGCTGGACAACTCCCCGTACCTTAATACCTTTTAAGGTACGATCCATTCTATATCCAATACAGAAACTTTGGCACTTATTTAATTGGAACCATATTCAAATCATGCAGCTGTCTCCAGTGCATATCAACTTAATGGAAAAAAGGCTAATCAGCATTACTCAACTTAGTAATCCATCCAATTATGAGCAACCTGAAAGAGAAACAAGTTTCTCAAAACCATTACTATCATCTGAATACCAATCACAAGAATCCACATCTTCGATTTCTTTGAAGAATCCCGATACTTGTGACACCTGGTTCTCTACTTTATTCTTATACCCACAACTTCTCAAAACTTAGACCTTGTATTTCTACGAAACACTTGTCTAAATACTAGAGAAGTTATAAGTAAACAGAACATAGTACGAGGACCCACCCCTTTGTCCCGAAGAACACTGGACAACATACATTACTCTGTATAAGTCCGCTGAGTTTAAACAACTCAAAATCTGTGCGTCGTAGGTTGAAAACTGTACCTTGGAGATTTCCTCAAATATCACCAATTACAACGAATTCCGATATAATGAGGATAATCACCTAATTCCCAATAACTTACTCCCACTCATCATCTGTAAAACCATACAGATATGAGAATGAAACCTGGTAAATACATACCCTTGGAGTAAGTGTCTAATCGGGAAAACAGTTTTTCTTTAACAATGCACTGAAACATGAAAATGTTTCGTAGGGGTATCCTGGTATTCATAGCAATGCCTCTTCCATAATCCAATTCATGACTTCAACCGTATATTTTATTGCCATCTCTCCAAATCCCTTTATGTGTCTTTAGTCGTTACCTTCTGTACACCATTGTTAGGCTAAATGGTTTTCTTCCTTCCCTACCATTCGGCACCAACCTATGGTTTGGAAGAAGACTATCCTGTAAGCATAATAGGTGTACCCTCCTAAACCAAGGAGTACTCGCATCTTGAGAGAATGTGATGATAAATGACAACCGAATAATACCTTATTCCTTTAAAGGTGAAATAGGAGTGGCGATGAAGTACGCGGTTTTGGTCGTGAATGATATCAGTCGCAATTTACTTTGCCCTCTTTCTAATCCCTTTATTTTGTCTTTACATATTACCTTCTGCACACCCTACTTAGGCTAATTAGTTTTCTTCATTCCCTACCTTTCGGCACCTGCCTATGGCTTGGAATAAGACTATCCAATAAGCGTAATAGGTGTACTCTCCTAAACCAAGGAGCTCTCGCAACCTGAGAGAAGGTGATAATAAAAGACAACTGAATAAACCAATTCTATTTCTCCTAAACCTGGATCCATCCTCGAAGAAGTCCCTTCGAGTTCGTATATAACCATACGATGGATCTATCCAATGGAAGTGGATATCCGTAGTAATACGGGTGTTCTGAGAAATTCAAAGGGTAAAAGAAGGAGTGGCAATGACTTATGCAACTTAGACAATCCAAAAGCCAGTATTTTAAGAAGGTTCGGTCAACCTGGTCACTGAGTCATAGTCTAGGGTCGGTCAAAGGTCGCTGCCAAAGAGAGAGAGAAAAGAAACACTCTGTGTGCACTCTAACCTAGATCAGAATGGTTATCACTTTATCTAATCCGGAAACCTCCCACTGTCCTGTCAGATTCTCCTCCAAACCAGAAAGAAGAATCAATCGGGATCACCCGAAGAGTAAACCAACTCATTAGTGGGAATCGGAATCCAACTCTCATCGCATGATAACGTGATGGAATGCATCCACGTTACTCATACTCCAGAAGGTATGCGCATACTTGGCAAGTTTCAGTTTCTTTAGAAACTCCCGATATGATTTTTGCCCCATGCTCTTATACCCTTGGCGTTGGTCAAAATGTCATAAGTCACATGCCAAGTTCTACCCGTCACTATCTTGTCAATTTGAACCCACCCGCACATGCCCTTGACGTTGGCCAAAATGGCAAAACGACTGTCCCAAACTAACTCATCTATCTATGCAACAATTGAATACCCAGCAGCTACCAAACACTATGCCTTGGCGTTGGTCAAAATACATAGCTTGAATACTACTGAATACCCAAAAGAAGTGACGGAGGGCTACGGCTGGTTTTTGGCGAAAAACCTTTAACGTAACGAACTTGATATCGCTGAAGGAACCTGATAGCTTTTTAAAATATAGTGGCGAAAACCTTTTGCTAAAGAGGTCACTCCCGGCAAAGGGATCTCGGCTCTTTCCTCGTGGAATGAGGTGCAGGATATTCCACTGAATACCGCTATGCAAAGCAACTTGTAATCGACTATAGTGATGTTATTACCCTGACGCAAACTTCTGCCCAAGGGGTCAGTCCCGGTGAAGGGATATCGGACCTTGCCCCGTCGAATGAGGTGCTGGATATTCCACTGAATACCGCTATGCATAACAAAAGGAAACGTCTTTGCAATAACACTTTTTAAATTTGTTCCAACAACTGTAAACAGGTTTGTTTTACTTTGCATTGATCAGAATCAACGCAGTCCCATCAATTAATCACACCAGAAAAGAACGAAAATAAAATGTACGTATATGCCATCCGCATTCGTCACTGGGTCCCGTCATCACCCATTATGTTACTTAACTAACGACAGAGCGGGGACTGGACTAGCGCGGGTGTAAAACATATACAACATCTAATAGTATATAAACCAATATACAATAATCGCTCCAGGCATGATAATATGCATCATTACAGAAAAGTAATAAGCATCACAGAACAATACAGATAATCTGGGATCCCCGGGTTTCACAGAGCCGCTGCTGAAACCCGACGTTCCCCTGTCGTGTGGATAGCCTGTGCAATGAAACCTAGACCCCTACGGGTGCGGCAAGTTACCCGCCAAAACCTGAAGCGAGGCAGCCCCTTACAGCATAGTGAATGGACCACCCAGCACTCCACGGAATCAGGTAATCTTGGGCACCCCTCCTTGGGTCAACCTGTACCCCCTACGAGTGCGGCGAATAGTCTGCCAATTCTAGAGTAGGACCCCTCTGCCTCTCAAAGCCATGAGATGCGGACCCGTTGCCCCCCAGAACCCGGCTATCCGTGCACTCCGTCGCGGGGCAAAACCTAGTACAGTAATGAAAAATAGTACAATAGGTACATCGACCGCAACCTGGTCGTGCCCCAAAAGAATATTATACAACAGGCAGTGATGGCAGTCCACAAGTTGGACGCTCGCCCCGCAATATCAAATGTACAAATAAACTCAAACTGTACTACCATTGCACACTGCTATCCACCACGACAAATCCGCAACATCACAGCACAACACAGAACATCAACGCGAATGTCATGTTCGCAAACCCGTCTAAAAGAACTATAGCAATCAGATGCGGTTTACCGATCAAATGACATTCCCGGTCGGAGATATAATGTAAGCACTGTAAACTAACATGTTTAAATTTCGATCGACTAAATTTCCCGAAGTGGGCCCCACGCAAATCTGCTGCCCAGTAACAAAATCTGGGCCCAAAAAATATATACCAAAAACCCCAATTTCCAACATAGAATCCACTGTAGAAAATTGAGTGAGTGATCTCACTTTCCTGCGGCGGATCCGCGGCAAAACCCTAGCTTGGGCCGCGGATCCGCGGCGGAATAGTGGAATCACTTCCTCGAATTTCTAAAGTATTCCTAAAAAACCCTGCTTGATTTTCTGGTATGTGTAAAATTAATTTTGGAACCCTTTTAAAATCGACAGAAACTGTCAAGCTTGGATTTTGCAGTTTTTGATTTCCGGTTCGATCGATATTTTAAACGCGTTAGCACAAGTTAGTATAGCAAAATGGTGAGGCTCTGATACCACTGTAAGTCTATGCTAGAGCCCCGGCCGTCTACAGACGCCAAATGCGGAACAAAAACTTTTTAACTGGCGCTATCGTATACTTTAACCCGGATATGCCATATTGCTAAACTAACAAACTGTAAAGAGTGTAGAAAGGTTATACCGAACGATCCGAGTCCTTCGTTCTTTAACCATCATCCCACGCTCCGTTGCGGCTGCTCCGATCTCGTCGATCTCCGATATCCTCGTCGAGGTGGCACCACGTCGACGATTCTTTAAACGGGCTCCCGCCTCTGACTTGAGGCAACTCGGTCGTCAAGTTTGCTAAAAGAGACGACCAAGAATGATGTAGAGAATGAGTAGATGACTTTGTCTCACTTCGTCCAAGTCCATGGACGATCGGTCAATGAAGTTGCCGAGGGAATCGGGTGATGGAATGAAATGAGCTGTGAAATTCCATACACCCCAAAATCTATCATATCTTTTTCAACCATCTTTTACAAGTGAGAGAGTGTATGAGGAGAGAGAGGGGGCCGGCCTCTTATATGGAGGAGGAGGTGATCGTAGGAGCAAAGAGGGTGACCACAAGGAAAATATCATGTGTGAACACATGAAAATATCAAGCACAAATATCTTAAGGAAAACAAGAATACATTGAAATCAAAGTATGAGTCACAATCCTTGTCACTGCTTTCTAGAAACTTCTAGAACCTTCTAGAAGCATGACTCACCCTCATCCAAGAAAAGATAAATCCGTCTTTAACCGAATATTAAAAGACGGCTGATAGAAAACTGGAAACTGGCAACTTCCAAAAAGTGATCCTGAAACGACTTTCAGGATAACCCCGAAACTGTATAAATATACCCGCATTTATATTACGACCGAATACAAATGCAACTGAGACAAAGATATTATATCTACTCAATATAATACTTGGATCCAGCTTAAACCAAAGCCGACCAGTATCATCTGCCCGAAAAATAACACGTGCATAAACGCACGTGCATTTTCCGAACCCTGCCATAAAACCATACGGCCTCTACAACGTTTCGCCCGAACTTGGGAAACTGTCTGTGGGGGACTCTAATGACTCTTCAGTACCCTGGCAGTGGGTTTAACCACAAACCGTCAACGGCACTAGCAATGCGTAACGGCTGCCCATGGACTGACCTCAAGGGAGGCCGATGAGCGAACTCATCCGGAAACCCTACTGAGCCTAACAGTGACAATGTATATACAGTCCGGTCCGTTCGTCTATGAGTATCGCATATCTGCCTAGGGGGCTAGTAACGTCAGACCCCCAATAGCAGTATAAGTCGTGTCGGAGTGTAGCCCAATAACACCCTGAAATACTACTGGAGTACCTACCAGTAAATCTCCTGCCATGGCCATGGACTTTGTGTAATGGCTCTCCTAGACACAGCACGACCTCACCCCCAATACCGGGAGATACGAATCCCCTGCCGATCCGCTCACGTGCCTCCATATGGCTCGGGACTGTACCCAAAAACTACCTGTTTGCACGACTCCTTTGAGCCGTGGTAGGGTAGAAATCAAAGCACAGTGGGAACTCACACGAGACAAATGACGACCTCAGGTCGATGAACTAACCTGTACACATGTCACCAGGGAACTGCTATCTGACGATATGTATAATACCAACTAGCAGATTCCCGGCGAGTCCTGTCCGGTGTACTCATAACCTAATGAGCACCTGTATACATCTTAGGTGATCCAACTGACACCAGTGGCTTGTGAGACCGGTCACCGCCCCTCGTCGGGATCTCGACTGTATACACTAGTCTACTCTGGAGTATCGATGCCCTGTCTCGAAACTCCCACGACTAGGGACCACAATTAAGGATATGCATATAAACTATCCAACTCTCACGTATATGATCGCCATCATACTGTTGGTAGTAAAGCAAGATCCTAAGGGCTCTATCAAAGTGTAACATGTAATCAGTCACCTGAACATGTACACGACTGATAAAGGCAAACCAGATAGCATACTATCATCTTGAGTAAGACTGTCCTACCGGTATAGGTCCTCCGCAATCATTGCAATCGCGTACCTGCGATCCAATAATTGACTATGAGGGCACTATCTCCAGCAGATGCAATGCGGTCCGAGATGGAATCCATGTACACCAACAAAGTATGGACTTTGGAAGTTGCTTCTGAAGGGGTAAAACCCATTGGGAGCAAGTGGATCTTCAAGAAAAAACTTGGTGTAGATGGGAAAGTGGAGACTTTCAAAGCTAGACTTGTTGCAAAGGGTTTTCATCAAAGACCAGGTGTGGACTATGACGAAACCTTTTCTCCAGTGGCTATGCTTAAATCCATCCGGATCATGCTTGCCATCGCTGCATATCATGATTACGAAATCTGGCAAATGGATGTTAAGACCGTCTTTCTAAACGGTGATTTAGAAAAGTGCGTGTACATGACTCAGCCAGAGGGCTTCGTAGATAGTGGGAGCAGCGGGAAGGTGTGCAAGCTGCATAAATCCATTTATGGATTAAAACAAGCATCGCGGAGTTGGAACATCTGCTTTGACATCGTTATCAAAGAGTTTAATTTCATCAAAAACGTAGATGAACCTTGTATCTACAAGAAGGTGGCAGAGAGTAAGGTTGTCTTCCTCGTATTGTATGTGGATGACATACTCTTGATAGGAAATGGCATTCATATGCTGCAATCGGTCAAGCTCTTCTTATCACAAAGATTCTCAATGAAAGATCTTGGTGATGCCTCCTGCATATTGGGAATTAGGATCTATAGAGATAGATCCAAACGGATATTGGGATTGTCCCAATCTAGGTACATTGACACCATACTAAAGAGGTTTAGTATGGAAGAATACAAGCGTAGGAACTTACCCACGATCTCTGGAGTCACTCTCTCCAAAGAGATGTCTTCCAGGACTGATTTGGAGAGAGCTCGCATGCAAGGGATACCTTATGCTTCGACTGTAGGCTCTATCATGTACGCGATGCTATGTACCAGACCCGATGTAGCATACTCACTAAGTGTAGTGAGTAGGTATCAAGCTAATCCTGGAGAGAGTCACTGGACAGCTGTGAAGAGCATTCTCAAGTACTTACGAAGGACTAAAGAGATGCTCTTGGTGTATGGTAACGGAGAACTCCAAGTGGAGTCCTTTACCGATTCGAGCTTCCAGAGTGATAAGGACGACTCTAAGTCGCAGTCGGGATTTGTCTTTACCCTTTACGGAAGGGCGGTTAGCTAGAAGAGTTCCAAGCAGGAAACCATAGCAGACTCGACGGTGGAGGCTGAATACATCGCTGCCAACGATGCTGCCAAAGAGGCTGTCTGGATCAAGAAGTTCATCACTGAACTTGGAGTGGTTCCATCCATTGAGCATCCAATACCTTTGTATTGCGATAACAATGAAGCGGTGGCTTTGGCCAAGGAACCCAGGTCCCATCAGCGATCCAGGCAAATTCTGAGGCGGTATCACCTGATCCGGGAGATAGTTCATCGCCGGGAGATCGAGGTCAGGAGGGTTGACACGAAGAATAACACAGCGAATCCACTCACGAAGGCCATTCCCCAGATACAGTTTGAGAGACTCTTCGGGATGCTCGGTATGCGATACTATAGCAACCGGCCCTAGTGCAAGTAGGAGATTATTAGTTGTATGTATGCCCTATAGGCCAGTATCTTACAGATGATGTATATTATATTGGATGCTTGGACATATATAGAGATGACTTTCTTGCTCGATATGATAGTATGCTATCTGGTTGCTCTTTATCTTAACATGTATACTAGTCTCTTTATACTGTCTTATAGTTACATGTTGGTAGAGCCCTTAGGATGTGTACTTGACTACCTGGACTATGATGCGGATCATACTAGTGGGGACATGGTAGTCCATAAGTACATCCTTCAAGGTCCCTAGTCGTGGGTATATCGAGATGGGGCATCGATATACCAGTGTAGACTAGCGTACACGCTTCTCGTGTAAGTGCACGGCGGCGCCCCGGCCGTCAATCCGACGCCGGAATGCGGAAGCGGTGATTTACTTTAACTTTTCAAACCGGCACCACCGCGCACTATAAACCGGATCGGGCCATTAAACTAGTCCTAGCTAACTAAAAGATGGGTAAGGAGATATACCGAGCGATCCGTGTCCTTCGGTCTTCTCTCCTTTGTCCCGATCTCGCCGCAGAGTCTCCGGTCTCCACCTCGTCGCCGGAAGGCCACCACATCGCCGGCTTCTTTTACGGGCTCCCACCTCTGGTCCGAGGCAACTCGGGCACGAAGTTGGCGAGTCGACGTGCCCAAGATTTGCTGTAGAATGTAGAGTAGAGAACTATGTCTCTTTTGGGGTTGTGGATGTTGCCTTTTAGTAGAGGAAATGATATATGAACCTTTTTGGAGGAACTTGGGGATTTTTCAAGCATCAAGATAACAAAATCCCCACTGCAAAAATTTGGACAGCCCCAAACTCCCTTGGCCGGCCATACATGGTGGTGGGTGATGAGAATGGAGTCAAATGGAATCCAAGAGGGGAGTGAACCACATAATGCAAAAGAGAGAGAGAGATAAGTTATCATGATGAATCATGAGAACCAAAACCACACTCCAACATCATAACACATCATCATAAAGAAAGCCATCATGAACCATCATGAACAAAAGAAAGTCAAGCAATGATGATCTAACAATTGCAAAGTCAACCCTCCAAAATGCTCCCTCCTCCACCAATCTTCAGCCAATGAAAGATATAAAGAAATATGGCTGAAACGGAAAACAAACTGGCAACTCCAAAAAACTGATCCCGTAATAAATTACAGGAAAACCCCGCTACTGTATATACATACCCGCATTTGTATTCCGACCGAAATACAAATGCAATGAGACAAAATCTACACTGTACAATACTAGGATCCGGCTTAAACCAAAGCCCGCTAGTATTATCCGTCCGATCCTGATCCGTGCAATACCGCACGTATCTGATCGAATCCTGCCAAATCTCCATACGGCCTCTACAGCGTTTCGCCCGAAACTTGAGCAACTGTCTGTAGGGGACTCTAAAGACTCGTCAATACTATGGCTGTGGATTTAACCACTAGCACGTCAGAGGTATTAGCCATACGTGACGGGCTACCAGCTATTGACCAAAAGGGACGTCGATGAGCGAACTCATCCTGACACCCTACTGAGCCTGTCAGTGACAATATCCGTATAGTCCGGTCCGTTCGTCTATGAGCATCGTGTTAGTTATATGTATGCCCTAGAGGCCATTACTGTACATTGGATGTATATTGTAGTGGATGCTGGGACATATATAGGTAGGACTTTCTTGCTCGACATGATAGTACGCTATCTGGTTTTTCTTTATCTTAACATGTATACTTTCTGTCTCTCTGATTACATGTTGATAAAGCCCTTAGGATGTGTACTCGACTTCCAGGACTATGATGCAGATCATACTAGTGGGGCCTGGGTAGTCAATGAGTACATCCTTCATTGTTCCTAGTCGTGGGAATATCGAGACGGGGCATCGATATTCCAGAGTAGACTAGCGTATATCTTCTCGACCCATGTGATGGGCGATGGATGATCCCATATCCATTGGTGTTTGACATCGGAGATCGTATGCGGGTGCTCAGTGGAGACTGGGTACACTGAACGGACTCGCCGAGAACTCCCAGATGGTATTATACCTCACGTCAGATGGCAGTTCTCTGGTGACACTGGTACAGCTTAGTCTGTTGACCCGAGATCGTCATAGAGTCTTGTGTGTCTCCCACTGTGCTTTGATTTCCACCCTACCACGGCTCTACTGAGTTGTGTAAACAGGTGGTTTTTGGGTACAATCTCGATTCACATGGAGGCAATGAGCGATAGGAGGGGATTCGTCTCTCCCGGTATTGGGGGTTGATGTTGCGCTATGCTCGACTGGCCATAACAGGAAATCCCTGGCCAGGGTTGCTGTAATATACTGGTAAGAGTTATCAGTAGTTTCACGAATGTTATGGACCCTACGTCGGCATGACTTATCGAGCTATTGGGGTCTGACGTTTACCACCCCTAGGCGAGATATGCGACATATCAGACGAACTGACCGGACTGTACGGTAAGTGTTACTGGTTGGATTCACAGGAGTGTGAGCGGGCTTGCTCGTCGATCTTCTGATCGCTCAATACCCGGGTGGCCGTTACGTTTAGCAGACCGCTTGCGGCTTGTGGGTGTTTGATATGATCATCATCCGCTGCCGGCGTATTGACGAGTCTTTAGAGTCCTACACAGAGGTTTCCTGGCTCAAGCGAAACGAAATAGGAGCGCATATAAGATATGTGCGGGACCGAGAATAATGCGTGTATATGATACCGTATTTTATTCTCGCGATGAATGTGTCGAATGGTTGTATGCGATATAACCTAGTTATCGAATCAAGGATTGATTCGATAAGCCGATACATTGGATACTAGCCGGTTATATGCGATATGACCGGATCATAGAATCAAGCGTTGATTCAATGATTTAATGCATAATTATATATATTTGATATATTACTTTACATTAACTAGTATTGGTTCACTTAAGATGGATTTTCTCACTTGAAGTGCACATTGTATATATGATATAGTTTTGTGCACTAGTTTGTATCATGTTTGATGATGCATGCAAACTTGGGTGTATGTTTGATTTGAACCTGTTGGGGTATAAATTTACACCCCGGTTGACCGAGTCAAAGTCAAGGTCAACCCCCAAGCTAGGTGGGCCGAAGCTCAGGTCAAGCGGGCCCATGCCCAAGTCAAGCCCACGGCCGGCCTCCCCATGGCAACAACAAAATCATGTAATAAATAATTATTATGTAATTTTTTATACATGAATGTATGTAAAATGGGCATAAAGCCAATATTTTGTAAGCCCATGGCTTATGTGCAGAAATGAAATGGCACATGAGCCATGGGATGGCTAAAATGCCATTTTTGTGAAGCCCAAGGGGCTATATGCAAATATGTAAGCCTATAAAGGGCAACATGATGAATAAAAAAAATATACTTTTCATTCTCTCCACAAAAATTAGAGCTGAGCTCTTTCTTCCTTCTTCAAGGTTCCAAAACCTTCTTCTTTCTTTTGAATTAAATCAAGAGTTCTACTCTCATTTTTATAAAAGCAAATTAGTTTTCACCACAAAACCCATCAAGAGGAACTCAGATCTTCCACTGGATCTCAAAAAGAAAAGATTTTGAAATCCCACATCTCTTGATCTTCAAGATCCAGCTAACAGAGGAGGAAGAAGAAGAACATCTTTCACTAAACCCTCAAAAAAAAAAAAAAAAAGAAGAAAAACACATTCAGGAGTCCAACTCCTCTCTGATTTCTCTTCTGAGAAATTTTTTTAGGCTAAAAGCCTCTTGTGCCTCTCCGGCGCGCAGCGCAAGTGCGCAAGACGCCAGCGTGCCGACACGTGGCGCGCGCGCTTGCGCACCTGCACGCTTGCGCAAGTGCGCAAGGCGCCCGCATGCCGACACGTGGCGTGCGCGCTTGCGCAAGTGCGCAAGACGCCCGCGTGCCGACACGTGGCACGCGCGCTTGCGCAAGTGCGCAAGGCGTCCGCGCGCCGACACGTGGCGCGCGCGCTTGCGCACCTGCGCAAGGGCGCAAGGCGCCCGCGAGCCGACACGTGGCGCGCGCGCTTGCGCACCTGCGTAAGTGCGCAAGGCGCCCGCGCGTCGACACGTGGCGCGCGCTTGCGCACCTGCGCAAGTGCGCAAGGCGCTCGCGTGCCGACACGTGGCCCCCACGCATCCCTTGGATGCCTTTTCCCTCTCTTTTTATGTACATACATATACACATACATATGTATACAAATTCACACATATATATACTCCGCCACATTCTCCCCCTCCAAAAAATTTTTCGGGCCGGGGCGCTGCCCCGAACCCCGCAAGGGGGCTGCTAGCCCCCTTGACCCCCAGCCCGCTATCCGGGTAGCGGGACCCCCATAAAAACTCTGCGTGGCTCCCGATATATCCAAAACCCCCTTTCAAAACACACGCACACTGCACATTGAGTTCGCATGACCAGTTTAACCCGTTAATCGGAGGTTCCCTCGCCCCAAAGGCGAGGGGTAATTAACGGCAGCTTAGTCCGCGGCTGCCGGAGATTCGGATCCCCACAATCATTAAACCCCGGCCTACCCTAGGCAGGGGGAATCTGTAGTGCGCCTGACAAGCGCGCGCGTATTCCCATCTCGATGGGGTGACGAAAAACACCCTACAGATTCTGGCACGCCCGGTGGGACCAATCTCTCCTCCCATATTTCGGGTTAAGCGTTCACGCGAACTCAATTAATATACATACCTGTATTTATACTAAAAATAATGCTTTTTCATGCAGATTTTCAAGCAATCACCTTCCGACGATGTCTTCGATGATGAACTCAGCTCCCGTCTCCTACACGATGAGGATAGACTCTAGGACGGTCCTTCCGGCCAGTCTCGGGCGACAATGGGAGGAGCCGCTGCTACCATTCGGCTCTATTATGTTCATGCCAGTTGGCGCCATCCCAGCTCCTCAAGCCCCGGTGGCAGACAAACCGGTCTCGAAAGGCAGGAGACCAAATGTGGTGATCTCAAGGGCGCCCCAATCCAAACGCAAGTCGGTATCTGAACGAATTTCCTTGGCTCTAGCTGGGGGCAAGGCCATCAACACCAACAAAGCTACAACGCGTCCCGAGCAAGCTCCAGCGGTGCCCTTGACCACTGCTCGATCGGGTGTCTTCTCTAAGCTCCCCTCTGATCAACTCACAATGGCTCACCGGGTAGTGGATGCCCGCCAAGCCTTCAAAATCGAGAAGCTGAGGGAGAAAAAGCTCAGATATAGAGCCAACAAAAGGGCCAGGGCTCCTGCCAGGCTTAACCTCATGAGGTTCGAAGAACAGGGTTACCCCGTCGAAGATGAGGGTATGGCTGAATGTGTTATCCACACTGTTTACGTGGTGGGCACGCGCAACAAGAGCAAGGACGGGGCCACCACATCTCAAATCCAATCTGTCTTGAATGTGGTTGCCACTTCCCAAGAACAGCCGCCTCCGCTGGATGATGAAAACCCTCTCGATGAGGCTGATAGGCAGAAAGAGCCCTCAATTCATGAGGAGTCAGGCTCGGAAAGCGAAGATGAGCCAACTTTCCGTCCTAAGACCGCAGAGCAGCAACTTCTCCAAGATCTCCGAAAACAGCTCAGAAGCAAAGATAAGGAGATGGCCAAGCTCTACTCAAAGATCGACGACTTGACAAATGTCGTCTTACGGCTTACGGCCCAACTTGCCTCTCAGCCGCCCAATCAGGCGCAGGGCTCTCATGAACCGGGAAATGGTGTCCCAAAGCAGCCGACGCCTATTCCCTCAAATCCAAAAGTGGCCGGACCGCATGAAAGTCAATCGCATCCTATCTCAGGAAATGTCTTTGCTACCGATGACAGTAGCCCGCTAACTCAAGATCAAATCATGGATTTGGTTGCCAGCAAAGTCAAAACATTGGTGGCCGAAGCCGAAGCGCAAAAAGATATCAGCAGTAGTGGGAGACCATATCCTGCTCAGTATGATCTGGTAGAATTTCCTAGCGGCTATGTCATCCCCAAATTCGGAAGATTCGATGGGACGGGAAATGCGAATCAGCATATCGCCCACTTCAAAGCCTCATGCGGGAATACTGGGGGCAATGATGCGCTTCTCCTCCGCCAGTTCGTTAATAGCTTGACCGATGTTGCTTTCGACTGGTACGCGAGCATACCGGATGGCTCCGTCACAACTTTTGTCCAAATTGAGTCTCTGTTTCGGCAGAGGTTCATGAGCGTCAGCGATAAGATCACCATTGCCGAACTCGTAAGGACCAAGCCCAAGAACGACGAAAGCAGCACGGATTTTATAACCCGATGGCGCAATCTCTCCGTCAAATGCGAACCGCCGATAGAGCAAGACCAATCTGTCAGTCTCCTCGTCGGAAATCTCAACAATTGGATGGCCCCGTTTCTATGCACCGCGGGTCTCAAAACATTCCAAGAGCTGACCAGAAAAGTCCAGATGTTGGAACGCTCAAAGCAGGAGTCCTCCTCTGACTCCCAAAATAACAATAGGTCCTGGAGAAACCGAAAGGACGAAAATCGCAAAGGCGGAGGTTCTGACGACACTGAATCTCTTAACACTTCGGCTAACCGAAATAAGCAAAGGATGAGCGGGCCTAGCGCCAACCAGCCTCGGAAGCCAATGTTCGGAGAGGGAGGAGAATCTCCACTGAAAGAGAAGCTGGATAAGGTCTATTCCTTCAGAAGGGACAAAATCCGTAAAATATTCAAAGATGCCCTGAAGAACGGTCTATAACTGCCAGAGTCAAAAAGACCGCAGGAAGCGAATAGGACCGACGACCCCAAATACTGCCCCTATCACAGAGTGATAGGCCATACCATTGAGGACTGCTTCGTCTTCAAAGATTGGGTCGAAAAGCAATACAAGGCAGGAGAGATAGAACTGTCCAAAGGCGTGTTAACAAACAGTCAAGCTGCAACCGCCAATTTCATACAAACGGAGACCGAAGTTCTTCGTGAAACCGATTCTCTCAGGCATATGCCTTTCTCTGAAAATAATCGACCACCACGTCATTAAACTGGGAACAATCGACCTCTAAGTCGTTAAACTGGGAATGTAAAAAGAAATAAGTAAATAAAAAAATGTGTAAATAAAAGGAAAATAAAGAAAAGCCGAAATGATGGGGCAACTCGCAATAAAAATCAGCGAGTAAAATAAAGATGAAGATAAAAGCTGAAATGATGGGGCAACCGCGAATAAAAGCCGAAATTATGGGGCAATCGCGACCTTCGCGATAAGAAAAGCTGAAATGATGGAGCAATCGCGGTAAAACAAAAAATACAAAAACAACAAAAAAAAACAGTGGCGAATGATGAGTCGCTCTTGGTACCATATTCCAGTGCAGCGATGCAGACGCCAACCAAATTCCAAATCCCATACCCCAATGGCGAATGATGAGTCGCTCCTGGTACCATATTCCAGTGCAGCGATGCAGACGCCAACCAAATTCCAAATCCCATACCCCAATGGCGAATGATGAGTCGCTCCTGGTACCATATTCCAGTGCAGCGATGCAGACGCCAACCAAATTCCAAATCCCATACCCCAATGGCGAATGATGAGTCGCTCCTGGTACCATATTCCAGTGCAGCGATGCAGACGCCAACCAAATTCAAATCCCATGCCCCAATGGCGAATGATGAGTCGCTCCTGGTACCATATTCCAGTACAGCGATGCAGACGCCAACAAAGTCCCGAAATTTGTGTGGCCCTACGGTCTGGATCATACATCCTGCAAAACCGTATACAATCCACGGGCGTATAACAATTCCAATTCCTCCCAAGTCCTACCGGTGAGACCACATTCAAAGTCCCACCGGCGGTGAAGATTCAAAAAAAAAAAAAAAAAAAGGCTATGTCCACAAGCAAAATGGGCACGGATGAAAACCCGAAAGGGCTCCGTGAGTAAAAACAGCAGGACTGCCGGCGAGTTTGTGAAAACCCGAAAGGGCGCAAACTTGTGAAAAAGAGATGAAATGCACTCGCAAAGTCCTCTCGACTTTGTGAGGAGAAAATTCCCGCGTGAGATCCTTACGACTCACAAAGGAGCAACACACTTGGGAGTCCCCACGACTCCCAAGGAGAAAGTACACTTACGGGATCCTTACGACCCGTAGGGAGAAAATGCTTTGTGAGACCCTCATGGCTCACAAAATTGAAAGGTCTTAGGCGATAGGGACCTAAAACCTGTCTCCTAAGCCATCGTTTCCTAATAAGCAAACGCAAATGATGATTCGCTCCTGGTACCATATTCCAGTGTAGCGATGCTAATGCCAAACAAAAAAAAACCAATCCCCAAATCATCTCATGACAAATGATGATTCGCTCTTGGTACCATATTCCAGTGTAGCGATACTGATGTCAACCCAAATCAAATCAACCTACAAGCTCTGCGTCGGAATCATGCTTCGTCTCAGAATGTGCACCCCGTGTCGAAATGATGGTTCGCCTCGGTGTATCTGCCTTCCCTGTCGGAATTATGCTTCGGCTCGGAATCAACCAACGACCTGCTCGTCGGAATTATGCTCCACCTCGGAATCAAGTCAACCAGCAAGCTCTGCGTCGGAATCATGCTTCGTCTCAGAATGTGCACCCCGTGTCGAAATGATGCTTCGCCTCGGTGTACCTGCCTTCCTCGTCGGAATTATGCTCCGCCTCGGAATCAAGTCAACCAGCAACCTCTGCGGCAGAATCATGCTTCGTCCCAGAATTTACCCCGTGTCGAAATCATGCTTCGCCTCGGGATAACGACCTCCTCGTCGGAATTATGCTTCATCTCAGAATACACCCCGTGTCGAAATGATGCTTCGCCTCGGTGTACCTGCCTTCCTCGTCGGAATTATGCTTCATCTCAGAATACACCCCGTGTCGAAATGATGCTTCGCCTCGGTGTACCTGCCTTCCTCGTCGGAATTATGCTCCGCCTCGGAATCAAGTCAACCAGCAACCTCTGCGGCAGAATCATGCTTCGTCCCAGAATTTACCCCGTGTCGAAATCATGCTTCGCCTCGGGATAACGACCTCCTCGTCGGAATTATGCTTCATCTCAGAATACACCCCGTGTCGAAATGATGCTTCGCTCGTGTCGAAATTATACTTCTCCTCGGAATATTTTCCTCCCTTGTCGGAATTACACTTCGCCTTGGAATCTACCTCTGCATCGGAATTATGCTCCGCCCATCGGAATGATGCTCCGAACTCTGGAATCATGCTCCGCCCTTCGGAATGATGATCCGATCCCTGGAACCATGCTCCGCTCATCGGAATGATGCTCCGATCCTTGGAATTATGCTCCACAAATTGGAATGATGCTCCGCTCATCGGAATGATGCTCCGATCCTTGGAATTATGCTCCACAAATTGGAATGATGCTCCGCTCATCGGAATGATGCTCCGATCCTTGGAATTATGCTCCGCAAATTGGAATGATGCTCCGCTCATCGGAATGATGCTCCGATCCTTGGAATTATGCTCCGCTCCCCGGAATGATGCTCCGATCCTTGGAATTATGCTCCGCAAATCGGAATGATGCTCCGATCCCCGGAATGATGCTCCGATCCTTGGAATTATGCTCCGCAAATCGGAATGATGCTCCGAATCCTGGAATTATGCACCGCTCTTCGGAAAGATGCTCCGAACCCTGGAATTATGCTCCGATCATCGGAATGATGCTCCGATCTCTAGAATTATGCTCCGTAAATCGGAATGATGCTCCGACCCTGGAATTAGGCTCCGCGCTTTGGAATGATGCTCTGACGTTGGAATTATGCTCCGCGAATCGGAATGATGCTCCGATCCTCGGGAATCATGCTCCCCGGGATGATGCTTCGCCTCCGGAATGATGTTCCACCTCGAAGTTCAGTTTCAAGATCCATCAATTTCATGCACACAATTCAAATGTGCGGTGTGCATTTATTGATGGGGGGCACTTTGTTGGGGTATAAATTTACACCCCGGTTGACCGAGTCAAAGTCAAGGTCAACCCCCAAGCTAGGTGGGCCGAAGCTCAGGTCAAGCGGGCCCATGCCCAAGTCAAGCCCACGGCCGGCCTCCCCATGGCAACGACAAAATCATGTAATAAATAATTATTATGTAATTTTTTATACATGAATGTATGTAAAATGGGCATAAAGCCAATATTTTGTAAGCCCATGGCTTATGTGCAAAAATGAAATGGCACATGAGCCATGGGATGGCTAAAATGCCATTTTTGTGAAGCCCAAGGGGCTATATGCAAATATGTAAGCCTATAAAGGGCAACATGATGAATAAAAAAAATATACTTTTCATTCTCTCCACAAAAATTAGAGCTGAGCTCTTTCTTCCTTCTTCAAGGTTCCAAAACCTTCTTCTTTCTTTTGAATTAAATCAAGAGTTCTACTCTCATTTTTATAAAAGCAAATTAGTTTTCACCACAAAACCCATCAAGAGGAACTCAGATCTTCCACTGGATCTCAAAAAGAAAAGATTTTGAAATCCCACATCTCTTGATCTTCAAGATCCAGCTAACAGAGGAGGAAGAAGAAGAACATCTTTCACTAAACCCTCAAAAAAAAAAAAGAAGAAAAACACATTCAGGAGTCCAACTCCTCTCTGATTTCTCTTCTGAGAAATTTTTTTAGGCTAAAAGCCTCTTGTGCCTCTCCGGCGCGCAGCGCAAGTGCGCAAGACGCCAGCGTGCCGACACGTGGCGCGCGCGCTTGCGCACCTGCACGCTTGCGCAAGTGCGCAAGGCGCCCGCATGCCGACACGTGGCGTGCGCGCTTGCGCAGGTGCGCAAGACGCCCGCGTGCCGACACGTGGCACGCGCGCTTGCGCAAGTGCGCAAGGCGTCCGCGCGCCGACACGTGGCGCGCGCGCTTGCGCACCTGCGCAAGGGCGCAAGGCGCCCGCGAGCCGACACGTGGCGCGCGCGCTTGCGCACCTGCGCAAGTGCGCAAGGCGCCCGCGCGTCGACACGTGGCGCGCGCTTGCGCACCTGCGCAAGTGCGCAAGGCGCTCGCGTGCCGACACGTGGCCCCCACGCATCCCTTGGATTCCTTTTCCCTCTCTTTTTATGTACATACATATACACATACATATGTATACAAATTCACACATATACATACTCCGCCACATTCTCCCCCTCCAAAAAATTTTTCGGGCCGGGGCGCTGCCCCGAACCCCGCAAGGGAGCTGCTAGCCCCCTTGACCCCCAGCCCGCTATCCGGGTAGCGGGACCCCCGTAAAAACTCTGCGTGGCTCCCGATATATCCAAAACCCCCTTTCAAAACACACGCACACTGCACATTGAGTTCGCATGACCAGTTTAACCCGTTAATCGGAGGTTCCCTCGCCCCCAAAGGCGAGGGGTAATTAACGGCAGCTTAGTCCGCGGCTGCCGGAGATTCGGATCCCCACAATCATTAAACCCCGGCCTACCCTAGGCAGGGGGAATCTGTAGTGCGCCTGACAAGCGCGCGCGTATTCCCATCTCGATGGGGTGACGAAAAACACCCTACAGAACCATGTTTAGGTTAATGGTTATGGTTTTAAAGTATTCACTTATTTATTTCATTTATATTCTTTATTTCTTTTGGCTAAAATGAAATGGTTGCTAATTTTGTCTTTTGTGGAAACTTCATGATGCTTTGAATTTGTAACCATTTTGTTTTATGTTTAAACCTAACCATTAGCTAAACTAGAGTTTGCTCTCTACAAGAGTTAAATCTAACCCAAGGTTGCATTATGATAAGATCAATTTGATTTTATTATTGATTAATCTTCATCATATCTTCTTCTTCTTCATCATCTTCAACTTGAAGAAAGCTTGCACCATCAATGGCAACTAGCCAAAATGAGTGAGAAATCCAAATCTAAAGTCTACCCACTTCCTATTTCTTCATCCTCTACCTCTTGCCAAGTTGTATAGGGTGTTTTCTTCACAAGTTTTCACGGCTTGGTGAAGTTGGAGCTTGTTCTAGCGATGCCTCGACGTAGATCATCTTCGGCATCGAACCGACGATCAAGCCCGCCTATTCTTCGATGATGCCAATGCTAGAGTCAAGGGATCGATTTGGACAGCGGAGGGAGATCATCGCGGAGCTATGGAGGTGGAGAACCGGATCTACAAAGGTTGTATTTCCGTATTCTAGTAGTTAAGTGTTAACTAGTTTCATTTTCGCCTAAACATCTAGCCGACGATCAGTTCTAGGGTTTCTCGGCACCGTTAAAATTAGAAATTTGCATGGATGATGACTTGTGAGACTCCATTAGAGTGCCTAGGAACCCTTCACATCGCATGGCGAGCCTAGGGGGTTGGTAAAAGTTAGACCCCTAAAAGCGGTACAAGTCGTGTCGGAGTGTAGCCCGGAACACCTTGAGATACTACTGGAATACCTACCAGTAAATCTCCTGCCTTAGCCAAGGACTTCGTGTAATGGCTCTCCTAGACACAGCGCGACCTCACCCCCAATACCGGGAGAGACGAACCCCTGAAGATCTGCTCACTGCCTCCATGTGGCTCGGGACTGTACCCAACTAAAACCTGTTTGCACGTCTCCTTTGAGCGTGGAAGGGTAGTAATCAAAGTACAGTGGGAACTCACACGAGACAAATGACGATCCTCAGGTCGATGAACTAACATGTACACATGTCACCAAGGAACTGCTATCTGACGTCAGGTATAAGACCAACTAGCATGTTCCCGGCGAGTCCTGTCCGGTGTACTCATAACCCAATGAGCACCTGTATACATCTTAGGTGAACCAACTGACACCAGTGGCTTGTGAGACCGGCCACCGCTCCTCGTCGGGGTCTCGAGTGTATACACTAGTCTACTCTGGAGTATCGATGCCCTGTCTCGAAACTCCCACGACTAGGGACCTTTTAAGGATGTGCTTATAGACTACCATCTCCCACGTATATGATCGCCCTCATACTGCTGGCAGTCAAGCAAGAATTCTAGGGACTCTATCAACGTGCAATAGTGACCTGTCAGGTCACCTAAAGCAGTACACGATGATAAAGATAAACCAGATAGCATACTATCATCTTGAGTAAAACTGTTCTACCGGGATAGGTCCTTCCTCAATCATTACAATCACGTGCCTGTGATCCAATAATTGACTCTGAGGGCACTATCTCCAACAATCTCCCACTTGCACTCAAGGCTAATTATTGCGATGTCGCATACTCACAGCCCGTGTGATACCGAACACCCAACTCCTCTACTAGTCAGTCTCACAAAGCTCGTTTGCGAAACTATTGCGTTCGAGGAATAGCCTCAGTGAGTGGATCCGCCTTGATGTTTCTTTCTATGTCTCTCTTAATCTCAAGTTCGCGGAGAAACTCATCTCCCGAAATGAGCAATACCTGTCTTAGAATGTTTCTGAATGTCTGATGGGACCTAGCTCATAAATGAACTCCAAATCCAAACTTCTTAGACTGTATCGTCAACTGAACTTAATCAGTATCCTGCGCCATGCCTCCCTCAGTATTGCCTTGGACCACCTGTCCACTACAGCCCCTCGTCAGAAGGAAAAACTATAACTCTGACAGCCACTCTGCCATCCAGGTCACCTTGGAAGCCCGGAATGATAACTGTCTCCCGAATGAGGCTGTCGTTATCATATCCCTAGAACATCCACTTATGTTCTAGAACTGCTTCTGACTGTTTCTCCAGGATTGGATCAATGTCAACTTACTGCATCTAGTGCAAAAACAACATCTGGTGTGGTACTTGACATCTCATGATTGACTCAATTGCCTAAGCAAGTGATCTGCCAATCATGCACATCCCTCTCCCCTTTAGTCTGTAAGACACCTTTAGAGAGGGTGACTCCATCACTTGCAGGTACACCACCGTGCCAGGAGTCGTCCATTCTAAATACTCTTAGAATGCTGTCTAAGTACCATGATTGGGAAACCACCCAAATCTAGATCTAAAACCATAGATCTAGTAACCAGTATGTTTGATATAATGTCCAAGTCCCATGTGAAGAAACTACTGAGTGACGACCAAAGTATAACCGATCGTAGTATAGGAATATCACTTCCTGCTCTGTGTATGGCATCCAAATACCATGACATCATACCCTACTACCTTCTCAACAGATCCATCCCCTATTCTGACGAAGTCAAACCTACGACTGTCACATCAGAAATTGATGATCTATCTCCGTTATATCTGCTTTAGTCTATAAATAGACATAAGCCACTTGTCCACCATGCTTCCGCTGCTCCCACTGACCACGACAACCCTCTGGCAGAGTCATATAGACGTACACTTCTAAAGCCAGTTTAGAACAACGCTATACTCATCCTCTTGTCGGGTCTCACAGTCTCGAACAACAGTAATGGCAAGTCTGCGTAAACAAGAACTTCCCTGTCACCGTTCTTGAGGCTACCGGAGTACCTCTCGGGTGCCTGAAGTTACCCACTTTATCTGCGGAGTGGCCAATGGAATGTCAAACCAGATTGAATCTTTAGGTTCCTATCAAATCTTCAGTAATCATTTGTGGTTCTGGAATCACTTCCAGTTCTACCATACTCCCACTACTGTTTTCTGAAAAAATCCATTTTTATTAAAACTGTGGCGAGTCTAGAACAATATCACTATTGATCTTCCAGATGGTAGAAAGTCAACCCTCGTCATAGCCTGGGTCAACCCACAAATAGCCATTACAGAAACGTGCCTTGAGTTATCCAGAGTCTGGTTTTAAGCATAAGCCAGACAACTCCCCGTACCTTAACATCGTTAAGATATGAACTATTCTATATCCAATATAGAACCAGAGGCACTGATTTAATTGAACCAGATTCAAATCATGCAGCTGTCTCCAGTGCATGTCAACTAGATGGAAGGAGGCCTATCAGCGTTATTCAACTTAGGAACGCTTCCAATTATGAGTAACCCGAAAGAGAAGCTAGTTCTCTTAATCATTACTTTCAACTGAACACCATACACAAGTATCTACATCTTCGATCACTTTGAAGAATCCCGATACTTGCAATATTTGGTTCTCTACTTTATTCAAATACCTATAACTTCTCAAAATTCGGACCCTGTGTTTCCACGAAACACCTGTCTAAAAACTAGAGAAGTCATAAGTAAACCGAATATAGTACGAGGACCATCCCCTCTGTCCTAATGGATACTGGACAATCATACAATACTCTGTATAAGTCCCTTGAGTCTGATAACTCATTCCCTGTGTGTCGTAGGTTGAAAACTGTACTTATGGTTAAGAAGAATCACACCGCTGTTTAATGCTCCTTACTTAACCATCCACTGATATAGGTAAATGCCATAGACATAATTTCAAAAAGGTATATCTCACTCTATAAAAATAGACATACAGATATATCAATTTGAAATTGGTGCATAACAACGGATATTCAAAACCAAATATTTGCCGTCCGGCAAACAACCCAGGTGACTTCCTCAAATATCACCGATTACAACGAATCCCGATATAATGAGGATGATCACCTAATTCCCAATAACTTACTCCCACTCATCATCTGTAAAACCATACAGGTGTAAGAATCATACCTGGTAAATACATACCCTGGAGCAAGTGTCTAATTGGGAAATCAGTTTTCCTTTAACAGTACACAGTGAAACTGAAACATTGAAGTGTTTCGATGGGGTATCCTGGTATTCCTTGTAATGCCTCTTCCATTATCCATATTCACAACTGTAACCGTATAATTCTTTGCCATCATTCCAAATCCCTTTCTATGTCTTTAGTCATTACCTTCTGTACACCCCTTTAGGCCAAATGGTTTTCTTCCTTCTCTACCGTTCGGCACCAGCCTATGGTTTGGAAGAAGACTATCCAATAAGCATAATGGGCGTACTGTCCTAATCCTAGGAACACTCACAATGCGAGAGAAGGTGAAGATAAAAGACAACCGAATAAACCTTATTCTTATTTCTCCTGAACCAGAATCCATCCCCAAACTGGAACAAGTTCCTTTCGAGTTCGTATATAACCATACGATGGAGTATCCAATAAACTGTGGATCTTCGTAGTAATACGAAGTGTTCTGGAGAAATACAAAGGTGATTTAGGATTGGTGAAGAAATACTTGGTTTGGTCGTGAATAGCAGTCGCATTTTACTTTGCCCTCTTACTAATCCCTTGTTATGTCTTTACTTAATACCTTCTGTACACCATTATTAGGCTAATTGATTTTCTTCATTTCCTACCGGTCGGCACCTGCCTATGGTTTGGAAGAAGACTATCCAATTTGCGTAATAGGTGTACTATCTCCTAAACCAAGGAGTACTCGCAACCTAAGAGAAGGTAAAAGGAAAAGACAACTGAATAGTCCTATTCGTTTTCTCCAGAACCGGAAACCATCCTCGAATAAATTCCTTCGAGTTCGTATATAACCATACGATGGTTTTGTCCAATGGAAGTGGACGTTCGTAGTAATACGGGGTGTCCTGGAGAAAAGGGTAAAAGTAGGAGTGTCAATGAGATTTGCAACTCTGACAATCCGAAAGCCAGTGTTTAAGAAGATTCGGTTAATTTTGGTCACTGAGTCATAGTCTTAGGGTCGGGTCAATGGTCGCTGCCAAAGAGAGAGAGAAAAGAAACACTCAGCGTGCACTCTAACCTAGATCAGAATGGTTACCAATTTATCTAATCTGGAAACCTCCCACTGTACCGTCAAATTCTCCTCCAAACCTGAAAGAAGAATTAGTCGGGATCACCCGAGGAGTAGACCAACTCATCAGTGGGAATCGGGATCCAACTATCATCGCATGATAACGTGACGGAATCCGCTCACGTCATCACACTCTAGAAGGTATGCGCATATCTGGCAAGTTTCAGTTTCTTTAGAAACTCCCGATGTCATTTCTGCCCCATGCTCTTATGACCTTGACTTTGGCCAACATATCATAAGTCACATGTCAAGTTCTACCCGTCATTCTCCAGGTTAATTTGAGCCCACCCGTACATACCCTTGACTTTGGCCAAAATAGTAGTACGACTGCCCCAAACCAACGCATCTATCTATGCTGCATATGAATACCCAATAGCTACCAATCACTGTGCCTTGACTTTGGCCAACATACACAGCTTGAATACTATTGACCACCCATATGAAACGACGGAGGGCTACGAATGGTTTCTGGCAAGAACCTTTAACGTAATGAACTTGATATCGTTGAAGGAACCGGATAGCTTTTAAAAATATTGTGACGAAAACCTTCGCTAAAGAGGTCACTCCCGGTGAAGGGATCTCGGCTCTTTCCCCGTAGAATGAGGTGCAGGATATTCCAACTGAATACCACGATGCAAAGCAAAAGTAATCGGCTATAGTGAAGTTATTTCCCTGACGCAAACTTTTGTCCAAGGGGTCACTCCCGGTGAAGAGATCTCGGCCCTTGCCTCGTCGACTGAGGAGCAGGATATTCCAACTGAATACCACGATGCAAAACAAAAGTGAACGTCCTTGCAATAACAGCTTTTTGAAAAGTGTTCCAACAACATCAGAATAGGTTTGTTTTTAACTTGCATTGATCCGAATCAACGCAGTCCCATCAATTGATCACACCACAAAGAACGAAAATAATGACGTACGTATATACCATCCGCATTCGCCACTGGGTCCCGTCATTACCCGTTAGGTTAGCTAACTAACGACAGAGCGGGGACTGGACTAGCGCGGATGCAAAACATATACAACATCTACTAGTATATATATCAATATATAATATTTCGCTCAAGGCGTGATAAAATGCAACATCACAGAAATGTACAGCATCACGGAACAATACAGATATCTGGGATCCCCGGGTTTCACAGAACCACTACTAAAACCCGACGTTCCCCTGGTCGTGTGGATAGCCTGTGCAATGAAATCCTAGACCCCTACGGGCGCGGCAAGTTACTCGCCAAAACCTGAAGCGAGGCAGCCCCCTTCAGCAACGTGAATGGACCACCCAGCACTTCACGGAATCCGGTAACTTGGGCACCCCTCCTGGGTCAACCTGTACCCCCTACGAGCACGGAGAATAGCCCGCCAATTCTAGAGTGAAGCCCCCTCCGTCTCAATGCCATGAGATGCAGGCCCGTTGCCCTCTAGAACCCGGCTATCCGTGCACCCCACCTTGGGGTAATCCTAGTACAGAAAGTAAAATATACATACAACGGGTACATCGACCTCGACCTGGTCGTGCCCCAAAAGAATAATACAAACAAGCAGTGACGGCAGTCCACATGTCGGACGCTCGCCCCGCAATATCAAATGTACATAATACAACAAAAACTGTACTAGCATTGCATCCAGGCTATCCCCCACGACCAATCCGCAACATCACAGCACAATCATAGAACATCAACGTGAATGTCACGTTCGCAAATCCGTCTAACCGGGCTATAGCAGTTAGACAGGATTTACCGATCAAGTGACATTCACGGTCACAGATATAATGTAAATACTGTGAACTAATGTGTTTGAAACATTCGATCGATCAAATATTACCAAGTGGGCCCCAAGCATTACTGTAGCAAATAAAGAAATTCTGGGCCCAAACAGAATATACAAAAACCCCTATTTTCAGCCCAAAAGCCCACTGCAAAAAATTGGTGGAATGAAACTAAATTCCTGCGGCGGAACCGCGGCCAAAGAGGGGTTATGGCCGCGGTTCCGCGGTCCTATGGAAGGATCAGGTTACCAAAATTTTACAGTGTTCTTATAATTCCCTGCACATGTTTCTGCAACATACTGAAAAAATTTTGGAGCCAAAAAAATTTCGACAGAAACTGTGCACAAGAAAACGCGGTTTTGCGATTTTTGTTCGATCAGAAATGTAAACACATTAGACCAAGATAGACTAGGTTAATGGCGAGGCACTGATACCACTGTAAGTGCACGGCGGCGTCCCGGCCGTCAATCCGACGCCGGAATGCGGAAGCGGTGATTTACTTTAACTTTTCAAACCGGCACCACCGCGCACTATAAACCCGGATCGGGCCATTAAACTAGTCCTTGTGGGAGATAGTGCCCTCATAGTCAATTATTGGATCGCAGGTACGTGATTGCAATGATTGCGGAGGACCTATCCCGGTAGGACAGTCTTACTCGAAATGATAGTATGCTATCTGGTTTGCCTTTATCAGTCGTGTACATGTTCAGGTGACTGATTGCATGTTACACTTTGATAGAGCCCTTAGGATCTTGCTTTACTACCAACAGTATGATGGCGATCATATACGTGAGAGTTGGGTAGTTTATATGCATATCCTTAATTGTGGTCCCTAGTCGTGGGAGTTTCGAGACAAGGCATCGATACTCCGGAGTAGACTAGTGTATACAGTCGAGACCCCGACGAGGGGCGGTGGCCGGTCTCACAAGCCACTGGTGTCAGTTGGATCACCTAAGATGTATACAGGTGCTCATTGGGTTATGAGTACACCGGACAGGACTCGCCGGGAATCTGCTAGTTAGTACTATACCTATCGTCAGATAGCAGTTCCCTGGTGACATGTGTACAGGTTAGTTCATCGACCTGAGGTCGTCATTTGTCTCGTGTGAGTTCCCACTGTGCTTTGATTTCTACCCTACCACGGCTCAAAGGAGTCGTGCAAACAGGTAGTTTTTGGGTACAGTCCCGAGCCATATGGAGGCACGTGAGCGGATCGGCAGGGGATTCGTCTCTCCCGGTATTGGGAGCGAGGTCGTGCAGTGTCTAGGAGAGCCATTACACAAAGTCCATGGCCATGGCAGGAGATTTACTGGTAGGTACTCCAGTAGTATCTCAGGGTGTTATTGGGCTTCACTCCGACACGACTTATACTGCTATTGGGGGTCTGACGTTACTAGCCCCCTAGGCGGATATGCGATACTCATTGACGAACGGACCGGACTGTATATACATTGTCACTGTTAGGCTCAGTAGGGTTTTTCCGGATGAGTGCGCTCATCGGCATCCCTTGACGTCAGTCCATGGGCAGCCGTTACGCATAGCTAGTGCCGCTGACGGTTTGTGGTTAAACCCACTGCCAGGGTACTGACGAGTCATTAGAGTCCCCCACAGGCAGTTTCCCAAGTTCGGGCGAAACGTTGTAGAGGTCGTATGGTTTTATGGCAGGGTTCGGAAAATGCACGTGCGTTTACGCACGTGTTATTTTTCGGGCAGATAATACTGGTCGGCTTTGGTTTAAGCCGGATCCGAGTATTATATTGAGTTGGTATAATATCTTTGTCTCAGTTGCATTTGTATTCGGTCGTAATACAAATGCGGGTATATTTATACTGTTTCGGGGTTGTCCTGAAATTCGTTTCAGGATCACTTTTGGAAGTTGCCAGTTTCCAGTTTTCTATCAGCCGTCTTTTAACATTCGGTTAAAGACGGATTTATCTTTTCTTCAGATATGATGAGTCAGTGTTCTAGAAGTTTCTAGATGAGGTGACTAGGATTTATTGGTGTTGGTTTTTCATTGGTTGCTTTAATGGTTCATTAATGCATGATGACTAGGTTTGTGAATCATGCATTATCATTAAAGCTTTTTGTTTACTTAAGGATATTTTCTTCTTGATCTTTTGAAGTGAGAAGCTTTCTTAAGGTCACCACTTGCTCCTACACTCACCCTCCTCCTTCATATATGAATGGATGGCCTCCTCTCTCATTCACTCTCTCTTGAGTTTTCATTTTGCTAGAAAAGATTATGATAGGTTTTATCGGTGTATGGAATTTCACAGTCCATTTCATTCCATCACCCAATTACCTCGGCAACTTCATTAACCGATCGTCCACGGATTTGGACGAAGTGAGACAAAGTCATCTACTCATTCTCTACATAATTCTTGATCGTCTCTTTTAGCAAATTTGATGATCGAGTTGTCTCGAGTCAGAGGCGGGAACCCGTTTAAAGAACCGATCATGTGGTGCCACCTCGACGAGGAGATCGGAGCAGCCGCAACGGAGCGTGGGATGATGGTTGAAGAACGAAGGACTCGGATCGTTCGGTACAATCTTTCTACACTCTTTACAGTATGTTAGTTTAGCAATAATGGCAGATCCGGGTTAAAGTATACGATAGCGCCAGTTTAAAAGTTTTGTTCCGCATTTTGGCGTCTGTAGACTGCCGGGGCGCTAGCGTAGACTTACAGTGGTATCAGAGCCCAACCATTTTGCTATACTAACTTGTGCTAACGTGTTTAAAACATCGATCCGACCGAAAATCGTAAAACACAAAATCCTAGCTCGACAGTTCTGTTAATTTTAAATGGTCTCAAAATTTATTTCTGGATATCTTAAAAATCTGTGCAGGGAATTTTAAGAGCCACGACAAAATTTGGGGTCGTGATCCCTCCAAGCTGCTGCGGAAGGGCGGCCAAACCCATGGTTTGGCCGCGCATCCGCGGCCACGTGGGGAGCACGTGCTCCCAAATTTGGTCAGTGGGTTTTCTGTTAGATTTTGTGATTTTTAGTATATATCTTTTTGGCCCAGGTTTTGTTACTGTTCACCAGTAAGCAGTGGGGCCCACTTTTTGATATTTGGTCTTTGGTCGATCGAAATTTAAACACGTTAGTTTACAGTGCTTACATTATATCTCCGACCGGGAATGTCATTTGATCGGTAAACCGTGTTTAATTGCTATAGTTCTTTTAGACGGGTTTGCGAACGTGACATTCGCGTTGATGTTCTGTGTTGTGCTGTGATGTTGCGGATTTGTCATGGTGGATAGCAGTGTGCAATGGTAGTACAGTTTGTGTTTATTTGTACATTTGATATTGCGGGACGAGCGTCCAACCTGTGGACAGCCGTCACTGCCTGTTGTATAATATTCTTTTGGGGCACGACCAGGTTGCGGTCGATGTACCTATTGTATTATTTTTCATTACTGTACTAGGTTCTGCCCCGCGACGGAGTGCACGGATAGCCGGGTTCGGGAGGGCAACGGGTCCGCATCTCATGGCTTTGAGAGGCAGAAGGGTCCCACTCTATAATTGGCAGACTATTCGCCGCACTCGTAGGGGGTACAGGTTGACCCAAGGAGGGGTGCTCAATTTACCGGATTCCGTGAAGTGCCGGGTGTTCCATTCACTATGCTGTGGGGGACTGCCTCGCTTCAGGTTTTGGCGGGTAACTTGCCGCACCCGTAGGGGTCTAGGTTTCATTGCACAGGCTATCCACACGACAGGGGAACGTCGGGTTTCAGCAGCGACTCTGTGAAACCCGGGGATCCCAGATATCTGTATTGTTCTGTGATGCTTATTACTTTTCTGTAATGTTGCATACTATCACGCCTGGAGCGATTATTGTATATTGGTTTATATACTATTAGATGTTGTATATGTTTTACACCCGCGCTAGTGCAGTCCCCGCTCTGTCGTTAGTTAAGTAACCTAACGAGTGATGACGGGACCCAGTAACGAATGCGGATGACATATACGTACATTTTATTTTCGTTCTTTTCTGGTGTGATTGAATGATGGGACTGCGTTGATTCTGATCAGCGCAAAGTAAAAAAAACCTATATACAGTTGTTGGAACAAATTTAAAAAGTGTTGTTACAAAGACGTTTCCTTTTGTTATGCATAGCGGTATTCAGTGGAATATCCTGCACCTCATTCGACGGGGCAAGGGCCGATATCCCTTCACCGGGACTGACCCCTTGGACAGAAGTTTGCGTCAGCGTAATAACTTCACTATAGTCGATTACAAGTTGCTTTGCATAGCGGTATTCGGTGGAATATCCTGCACCTCATTCCACGAGGAAAGAGCCGAGATCCCTTTACCGGGAGTGACCTCTTTAGCAAAAGGTTTTCGCCACTATATTTTAAAAAGCTATCAGGTTCCTTCAGCGATATCAAGTTCACTACGTTAAAGGTTTTTTCGCCAAAAACCAGCCGTAGCCCTCCGTCGTTTCTTATGGATGGTCAGTAGTATTCAAGCTATGTTTGTTGGCATACGTCAAGGCATAGTGTTTGGTAGCTGCTGGGTATTCATTTGTTGCATAGATAGATGAGTTGGTTTGGGACAGTCGTATTACCTTGTTGGCATACGTCAAGGGTATGTACGGGTGGGTTCAAATTAACAAGATAATGACGGGCAGAACTTGACATGTGACTTATGATTTGTTGGCATACGTCAAGGTCATAAGAGCATGGGGCAAGAAAATGATATCGGGAGTTTCTAAAGAAACTGAAACTTGCCAAGTATGCGCATACCTTCTGGAGTATGAATAACGTGGATGCATTCCATCACGTTAACATGCGATGAGAGTTGGATCCCGATTCCCACTGATGAGTTGGTTTACTCTTCGGGTGATCCCGATTGATTCTTCTTTAGGTTTGGAGGAGAATTTGACAGGACAGTGGGAGGTTTCCGGATTAGATAAAATGATGACCATTCTGATCTAGGTTAGAGTGCACGCAGAGTGTTTCTTTTCTCTCTCTCTCTTTGGCAGCGACCTTTGACCGACCCTAGACTATGACTCAGTGACCAGGTTGACCGAACCTTCTTGAAATACTGGCTTTTGGATTGTCAGAGTTGCATAAGTCATTGCCACTCCTTCTTTTACCCTTTCAATTTCTCAGAACACCCGTATTGCTACGGATATCCACTTCCATTGGATAGATCCATCGTATGGTTATATACGAACTCGAAGGGACTTCTTCGGCGATGGATCCAGGTTCAGGAGAAATAGAATTGGTTTATTCAGTTGTCTTTTATTATCACCTTCTCTCAGGTTGCGAGAGCTCCTTGGTTTAGGAGAGTACACCTATTACGCTTATTAGATAGTCTTATTCCAAACCATAGGCTGGTGCCAAAAGGTAGGGAATGAAGAAAACCAATTAGCCTAAGTAGGGTGTGCAGAAGGTAATATGTAAAGATAAAATAAAGGGATTAGAAAGAGGGCAAAGTAAATTGCGACTTATATCATTCACGACCAAAACCGCGTACTTCATCGCCACTCCTATTTCACCTTTAAAAGAATAAGGTATTATTCAATTGTCTTTTATCGTCACCTTCTCTCGAGATGCGAGTACTCCTTGGTTTAGGAGGGTACACCTATTATGCTTACTGGATAGTCTTCTTCCAAACCATAGGCTGGTGCCGAACGGTAGGGAAGGAAGAAAACCATTTAGCCTAACGATGGTGTACAGAAGGTAACGACTAAAGACAAATAAAGGGATTTGGAGAGATGGCAATAAAATATACGGTTGAAGTCATGAATTGGATTATGGAAGAGGCATTGCTATGAATACCAGGATACCCCTACGAAACATTTTCATGTTTCAGTGCATTGTTAAAGGAAAAACTGTTTTCCCGATTAGACACTTACTCCAAGGGTATGTATTTACCAGGTTACATTCTCATATCTGTATGGTTTTACAGATGATGAGTGGGAGTAAGATATTGGGAATTAGGTGATCATCCTCATTATATCGGAATTCGTTGTAATTGGTGATATTTGAGGAAATCACCAGGGTACAGTTTTCCACCTTCAAACGCACAGGTTTTGAGTTGTTCAACTCAGCGGACTTATACAGAGTATTGTATGTTGTCCAGTGTCCATCAGGACAAAGGGGTAGGTCCTCGTACTATGTTCTGTTTACTTATAACTTCTCTAGTATTTAGACAAGTGTTTCGTAGAAATACAAGGTCTAAGTTTTGAGAAGTTGTGGGTATAAGAATAAAGTGGAGAACCAGGTGTCACAAGTATCGGGATTCTTCAAAGAGATCAAAGATGTAGATTCTTGTGATTGGTATTCAGATGATAGTGATGGTTTTGAGAAACGTGTTTCTCTTTCAGGTTACTCATAATTGGATGGATTCCTAAGTTGAGTAATGCTGATTAGCCTCTTTCCATTAAGTTGATATGCACTGGAGACAGCTGCATGGATTGAATCTTGGTTCCAATTAAATAAGTGCAAAAGTTTCTGTATTGGATATAGAATGGATCGTACCTTAAAAGATATTAAGGTACGGGGAGTTGTCCAGCTTATGATTAAAACCAGATTCTGGATAACTCAGGGCACGATTCTGTAGTGGCTGTTTGTGGGTTGACCCTGGCTATGACGAGGGTTGATATTCTACCATTTGCAAGATCAATAGTGATATTGTTCTTGACTCGCCACAGTTTTAGTAAAATGGATCTTTTTCAGAAAACAGTAGTGGGAGTATGGTAGAACTGGAAGTGATTCCAGAACCGCGAACGATTACGGAAAATTTAATAGGACCTATACATTCAATCAGGTTTGACATTCCAATAGCCACTCCGCAGGTATGGTAGGTAACCTCAGACGCCCGAGAGGTACTTCGGTAGCCTCAGAGACGGTGACAGGGAGGTTCTTATCTACACAGACTTGACACTACTGTTGTTCCAGGTTATGAGACCCGGTAGGAGGGTTGTCGTAGTCAGTGGGAGCAGCGGAAGCATAGTGGGCAAGATGCTTATATCTATTTATAGACTTGAGAAGTTATAGTGGAGATAGATCATCTATTTTTGATGTGACAGTCATGGGTTTGACTTCAATCAGAATAGAGGATGGATCAGTTAAGAAGGTAGTAGGGTGTGATGTCATGGTATCTGGATGACATACACAGAGTAGGAAGTAAAATTCCTATACTACGATCGGTTGTACTGTGGTTGTCACACAGTTGTTTCTCCAGACAGGATATAGATATAATATTTGACATTCTGGTTTCTAGATCTATGGTTTTAGATCTGGATTTGGGTAGTTTCCCAATGTGGGTACTTTGACAGATATTCTAATGGTTTTTGGAATAGTTGACTCCTAGCATGGTGGTGTACCTGCAGGTGATGGAGTCACCCTCTCTAAAGGTGTCTTACAGACTAAAGGGGAGAGGGATGTGCATGATTGGCAGATCACTTGCTTAGGCAATTGAGTCAATCATGAGATGTCAAGTACCACACCAAATGTTGGTTTTGCACAAGATGCAATAAGTTTGTATTAATCCAATCCTGGAGAAACATAAGGAAGCAGTTTTAGAACATAAGTACATGTTCTACGGATTTGATGACGGCAGCCTCCTTCGGGAGACAGTTATCATTCCAAGCTTCAAAGGTGACATGGTTGACAGAGTGATTGTCAGAGTTGTAGTTTTTCCCTCTGACAAAGAGGGACAGTATTAAGGACAGGTGGTCCAAAAGGATACTATGGGAAGCAAGGTGCCCGATACTGATTAGGTTCAGTGATCGATTCAGTCTAAGAAGTTTGGATATGGAGTTCATTTATGAACTAAGGTCCCATCAGATATCCAGACATATTCTAAGACAGGTACTACTCAATTCGGGAGATGGCTTTCTCCGCGAACTTGAGATTAAGAGAGATACAGAAAGAAACTTCTAGGCGGATCCACTCACCGAGGCTATTTCTCGAACACAATAGTTTTACAAACGGGCTTTGTGAAACTGATTAGTAGAGGAGTTGGATGTTCGGTTTCACACGGGCTGTGAGTAGTCGACATCGCAATATTAGCCTTGAGTGCAAGTGGGAGATTGTTGGAGATAGTGCCCTCATAGTCAATTATTGGATCGCAGGTACGTGATTGCAATGATTGCGGAAGACCTATCCCGGTAGGACAGTCTTACTCGAAATGATAGTATGCTATCTGGTTTGCCTTTATCAGTCGTGTACATGTTCAGGTGACTGATTGCATGTTACACTTTGATAGAGCCCTTAGGATCTTGCTTTACTACCAACAGTATGATGGCGATCATATACGTGAGAGTTGGGTAGTTTATATGCATATCCTTAATTGTGGTCCCTAGTCGTGGGAGTTTCGAGACAGGGCATCGATACTCCGGAGTAGACTAGTGTATACAGTCGAGACCCCGACGAGGGGCGGTGGCCGGTCTCACAAGCCACTGGTGTCAGTTGGATCACCTAAGATGTATACAGGTGCTCATTGGGTTATGAGTACACCGGACAGGACTCGCCGGGAATCTGCTAGTTAGTACTATACCTATCGTCAGATAGCAGTTCCCTGGTGACATGTGTACAGGTTAGTTCATCGACCTGAGGTCGTCATTTGTCTCGTGTGAGTTCCCACTGTGCTTTGATTTCTACCCTACCACGGCTCAAAGGAGTCGTGCAAATAGGTAGTTTTTGGGTACATTCCCGAGCCATATGGAGGCACGTGAGCGGATCGGCAGGGGATTCGTCTCTCCCGGTATTGGAGGCGAGGTCGTGCAGTGTCTAGGAGAGCCATAACACAAAGTCCGTGGCCATGGCAGGAGATTTACTGGTAGGTACTCCAGTAGTATCTCAGGGTGTTATTGGGCTTCACTCCGACACGACTTATACTGCTATTGGGGGTCTGACGTTACTAGCCCCCTAGGCGGATATGCGATACTCATTGACGAACGGACCGGACTGTATATACATTGTCACTGTTAGGCTCAGTAGGGTTTTTCCGGATGAGTGCGCTCATCGGCATCCCTTGAGGTCAGTCCATGGGCAGCCGTTACGCATAGCTAGTGCCGCTGACGGTTTGTGGTTAAACCCACTGCCAGGGTACTGACGAGTCATTAGAGTCCCCCACAGGCAGTTTCCCAAGTTCGGGCGAAACGTTGTAGAGGCCGTATGGTTTTATGGCAGGGTTCGGAAAATGCACGTGCGTTTACGCACGTGTTATTTTTCGGGCAGATAATACTGGTCGGCTTTGGTTTAAGCCGGATCCGAGTATTATATTGAGTAGGTATAATATCTTTGTCTCAGTTGCATTTGTATTCGGTCGTAATACAAATGCGGGTATATTTATACTGTTTCGGGGTTGTCCTGAAATTCGTTTCAGGATCACTTTTGGAAGTTGCCAGTTTCCAGTTTTCTATCAGCCGTCTTTTAACATTCGGTTAAAGACGGATTTATCTTTTCTTCAGATATGATGAGTCAGTATTCTAGAAGTTTCTAGATGAGGTGACTAGGATTTATTGGTGTTGGTTTTTCATTGGTTGCTTTAATGGTTCATTAATGCATGATGACTAGGTTTGTGAATCATGCATTATCATTAAAGCTTTTTGTTTACTTAAGGATATTTTCTTCTTGATCTTTTGAAGTAAGAAGCTTTCTTAAGGTCACCACTTGCTCCTACACTCACCCTCCTCCTTCATATATGAATGGATGGCCTCCTCTCTCATTCACTCTCTCTTGAGTTTTCATTTTGCTAGAAAAGATTATGATAGGTTTTATCGGTGTATGGAATTTCACAGTCCATTTCATTCCATCACCCAATTACCTCGGCAACTTCATTAACCGATCGTCCACGGATTTGGACGAAGTGAGACAAAGTCATCTACTTATTCTCTACATCATTCTTGATCGTCTCTTTTAGCAAATTTGACGATCGAGTTGCCTCGAGTCAGAGGCGGGAGCCCGTTTAAAGAACCGATCATGTGGTGCCACCTAGACGAGGAGATCGGAGCAGCCGCAACGGAGCGTGGGATGATGGTTGAAGAACGAAGGACTCGGATCGTTCGGTACAATCTTTCTACACTCTTTACAGTATGTTAGTTTAGCAATAATGGCAGATCCGGGTTAAAGTATACGATAGCGCCAGTTTAAAAGTTTTGTTCCGCATTTTGGCGTCTGTAGACTGCCGGGGCGCTAGCGTAGACTTACAGTCCTAGCTAACTAAAAGATGGGTAAGGAGATATACCGAGCGATCCGTGTCCTTCGGTCTTCTCGCCTTCGTCCCGATCTCGCCGCGGAGTCTCCGGTCTCCATCTCGTCGCTGGAAGGGCACCACATCGCCGGCTTCTTTTACGGGCTCCCACCTCTGGTCCGAGGCAACTCGGGCACGAAGTTGGCGAGTCGACGTGCCCAAGATTTGCTGTAGAATGTAGTGTAAAGAACTATGTCTCTTTTGGGGTTGTGGATGTTGCCTTTTAGTGGAGGAAATGATATATGAACCTTTTTGGAGGAACTTGGGGATTTTTCAAGCATCAAGATAACAAAATCCCCACTACAAAAATTTGGACAGCCCCAAACTCCCTTGGCCGGCCATGCATGGTGGTGGGTGATGAGAATGGAATCAAATGGAATCCAAGAGGGGAGTGAACCACATAATGCAAAAGAGAGAGAGAGATAAGTTATCATGATGAATCATGAGAACCAAAACCACACTCCAACATCATAACACATCATCATAAAGCAAGCCATCATGAACCATCATGAACAAAAGAAAGTCAAGCAATGATGATCTAACAATTGCAAAGACAACCCTCCAAAATGCTTATTTGCACAAATGCAAATAAGCCCTCCTCCACCAATCTTCAGCCAATGAAAGATACAAAGAAATATGGCTGAAACGGAAAACAAACTGGCAACTCCAAAAAACTGATCCTGTAATAAATTACAGGAAAACCCCGCTACTATATATACATATCCGCATTTGTATTCCGACCGAAATACAAATGCAATGAGACAAAATCTACACTGTACAATACTAGGATCCGGCTTAAACCAAAGCCCGCTAGTATTATCCGTCCGATCCTGATCCATGCAATACCGCACGTAACTGATCGAACCCTGCCATATCTCCATACGACCTCTACAGCGTTTCGCCCGAACTTGAGCAACTGTCTGTGGGGGACTCTAAAGACTCGTCAATACTATGGCTGTGGATTTAACCACTAGCACGTCAGAGGTATTAGCCATACGTGACGGGCTACCAGCTATTGACCAAAAGGGACGTCGATGAGCGAACTCATCCTGACACCCTACTGAGCCTGTCAGTGACAATATCCGTACAGTCCGGTCCGTTCGTCTATGAGCATCGCATGGCAGGCCTACGGGGTTGGTAAAAGTCAGACCCCCAAAAGCGGTACAAGTCGTGTCGGAGTGTAGCCCAGAACACCCTGAGATACTACTGGAATACCTACCAGTAAATCTCCTGCCTTGGCCAAGGACTTCGTGTAATGGCTCTCCTAGACACAGCGCGACCTCACCCCCAATACCGGGAGAGACAAACCCCTGAAGATCCGCTCACTGCCTCCATGTGGCTCGGGACTGTACCCAACTAAAACCTGTTTGCACGTCTCCTTTGAGCGTGGTAGGGTAGTAATCAAAGTACAGTGGGAACTCACACGAGACAAATGACGATCCTCAGGTCGATGAACTAACATGTACACATGTCACCAGGGAACTGCTATCTGACGTCAGGTATAAGACCAACTAACATGTTCCCGGCGAGTCCTGTCCGGTGTACTCATAACCCAATGAGCACATGTATACATCTTAGGTGAACCAACTAACACCAGTGGCTTGTGAGACCGGCCACCGCCCCTCGTCGGGGTCTCGACTGTATACACTAGTCTGCTCTGGAGTATCGAAGCCCTGTCTCGAAACTCCCACGACTAGGGACCTTTTAAGGATGTGCTTATAGACTACCAGCTCCCACGTATATGATCGCTCTCATACTGCTGGCAGTCAAGCAAGAATCCTAGAGGCTCTATCAACGTGCAATAGTGACCTGTCAGGTCACCTAAAGCAGTACACGATGATAAAGATAAACCAGATAGCATACTATCATCTTGAGTAAGACTATCCTACCGGGATGGGTCCTCCCTCAATCATTGCAATCACGTGCCTGTGATCCAATAATTGACTCTGAGGGCACTATCTCCAACATCTCGACCCATGAGATGGGCGATGGATGATCCCATATCCATTGGTGTTTGACATCAGAGATGGTATATGGGTGCTCAGTGGAGACTGGGTACACTGGACGGACTCACCGAGAACTCCCAGATAGTATTATACCTCACATCAGATGGAAGTTCTCAGATGACACTTGTGCAGGTTAGTCTGTAGACCCGAGATCGTCATAGAGTCTTTTGTGATTCCCACTGTGCTTTGATTTCCACCTTACCACGTCCATGAGGGCGTGCAAAACGGTGGTTTTTGGGTACAGTCCCGAGTCACATGGAGGCAATGAGCGATATGAGGGGTTTCGTCTCTCCCGGTATTGGGGGTTGATGTTGCACTGTGCTCGATTGGCCGTAACAGGGAAGTCCCTGGCCAGGGCTGATTAGAGATTTACTGGTAAGTGTTGCCAGTAGTTTCTCGACCCGTTATGAGCCTCACATCGGCACGACTTATCGGTTATTGGGGTCTAACGTTTACCACCCCTAGACTTGATATGCGACATATCAGACGAGGAGACCGGACTGCACGGTAGTGTTGCCGGTTGGCTCGACGGGAGTTGTAGCAGGTTAGCTTGTTCTCTTCTGATCGCTCAATACCTAGGTGGCCATTACGTTTAGCTGACCGCTTGTGGCTTGGGGGTGCTTGATATGATCATCACCCACTTCCGGCGTATTGACGAGTCTTAGAGTCCCACAAAGGGGTTACCTAGTCCAGGAGAAACGTTGTGGTGCGCGTATGCGATATGCGCATGGACCCGGTTAAAATGCGCGTATAGGATACCGTATATTGATCGGGCGGCTTGCTTTTGGTGGGGTCGTATGTGATATGGCCGGATTGATAAATCAAGTGTTGATTTATTATTTAACCATTAGTTTCTCACTTGAAATCCTTTCTTGTGTATGATGGATGTATGCATGCATGTATGCTTTCTTTATAGATTCATGCACATATGGATGTGCATACATACATACATACATACATACATACATCATCTATCATGCTTGTTTATATAAAGAAAATGGTGGCAATATAAGACTCACACCATGGTTTAAATATATGAGTTATTATTTGATTTTTGTTAAAACAAAAGAAAAGAACAAAAGGATAATTCATGGTTAGTTTCTACACTCTTCCTTAAACCTAACCATGCTCACCTACTTCTAACCATGGGTTAACCTTCTCTTTGTGTTTTAAACTCAAATTAAATAATGTCTTTATCATCTAACCATGGTTTGAGATGAGAAGAAGAAAATATATATACATATATTTTCTTTTTCTTCGCAAGAGTTATTTTTTTTCACTCTTGTTAAAAGAATAGCCATCATCTTCTTCCTCCTTCTTCACTTGCTCTCTAGACTTTTGTAGTGAGAAAAATACATAACAAGATTGGATTTAGAAGTAAGAATAAGAACCACAACATCATTCTACACAAGTCTAGCCCACTTGTTTAGAGTGTTAGCTTCATTTCATTCTCTTGATCGAGTGAAGTTGCAAGCTTGGAAAAAGCGGACTCCGGGTGGATCATCGGTGACCTAGAGGAGTTCAAGCAGAGCTTTTCCAAACCCCAAGTAGCCAAGGAGTCTAGCATAGGGAGCTACAAAGGTTGTACTCTCAAAACCCTAGCTTTTCTTTCATGAGATGATATGCAAATTTTGAAACCCTAATTTTTCTAATAACGATTCTATGTTTATTAACTTAGCACCCTAAAAATTCAATCTTTGGTACATGTGATGCTTCCAAACCCTTTATGTGGTGCTAGGTTAACCCAACAAGTTGGATCCCGATACCCGCTGCGAGTAAGAGTACTCCTAGGAGAGTTTTACACATTACAATTAGCCGATCAAGTAGGTGTATAGAAAGGTGTCAATGGGGTTACGCCCCTGGGAAAACGAGGTTTACTTTAATTAGATTCGTGCTAAAGCACGGGGAACCTCCCTCAAAGTACCGACACTGGCCTGGCTGAAAAATTGGCGAACTTTTAGCGTGTAATTAATCCCGGCTAGTCTTTCCTTTTAGAATTTGAAGGAAGATTTGACTAAAATAGTGGGAGACATTCTGATTAGATATATTAGATAACCAATCTAATCTTGCAAGAGCATACACTGAGTGTTTTATTCTCTCTCTCTCCAGGTAGCGACCATATCACGCCTTAATCAAGATAATAATAAGGATATATTGACCGAACTTGCTTGTTATACTGAGCTGGGGAACGTTGGTCCCACTCCAACTTATAATTGTTATAAGACAAAGCAGGAAATAGGGGATTACCAGAATTCCCGTGCCGCCCAAACGAAGAAAAGTGCATGCTGATGCATCTTCTTCGGGTGTGTTCATTACAGAGAACTGTTTCTCAGTATCCTTTACGTCCTGGGTATTTGATACCGGATCAGGATCCCACATATGTAATTTGTTACATGGGCTACAGATAGGTAGAGAACTGAGAACGGGTGATAAGTTTCATGAGATAGAAACGGTGCAAGTGTTGCAACCAAGTCTGTTGGTCACTATCACCCTGTATTACCAGAATACATTGATTCTGAACGAATGTTATTAGATACCGAACCTGATATACAACATTATATCAGTCTCTTTATTAGTAAAGAAAGGATATAATTGTGTATAGTTGGATAATATTTTGAACATTTCCTATATCAAGAGTTGATCGTTTCAGGCACGTTATCTAAAAGCATTGACGTTCTAAATCAAACTATAGTTCTTAGTATACGGAACACACACAAGAGGAAAAGTTCAGAAATGAACGAATCCTTCTTGAGGCATTGTAGACTAGGTCATACCAATGCGACCCGACTAGCTAAGTTACATAGAGATGCATATTTAAATTTGTTTGAATTACATCTTGTGAAACTTGCCAGTCATGTCACAAAGATAAGATGACCACAGCTCTATTTACTGAAAACAGAGAAAGAGTTAGTGAACTTTTGGGATTGATACATGATGATGTATGTAAGGTCCCCTGTTTACACATGCCAAGACCGGTTCTTTGTACTTCATTACATTCTCTGATGATCTCAAGATTCAGACATATGTTCCTGTTGAAACACAAGTCCGAAGCTTTTGAGTTATTCACAGAATATAAGTTAGAAGTAGAGAACCAAAATACGGGTATAAGTATTATGTCCTTTGATGAGATCAGGGAGGAGAATACTTGAGCACGGAATTTCTGGACTATTCTAAAGGAGAATGAGATTCTCTCTCAGCATTACTCCTCCGTATACACCATAGAACGATGGTATATCGGGGTGGAGCAAATAGCACCCTATGTGATATGGTGTGCTCTATGATGAGTACTACTGAGTTTCCTATTTCCTTTTGGGAGTTATGCACTTGAGAAGTTGCATACATATTGAATAGGGTTCAAATCAAATCAGTTGCCTACCACTTCATATGTGATATGGAATGGGAAGAGCCCATATCTTAAGAATGTTAAGATTTGGGGTTGTCCATCCTATGTCTAAAAGCATAATCCGGATAAGTTCGAGACAAAGTCAGTTCTGTAGAAGTTTGTTGGATATCCCAAGCATTTGCAAGGGAATATCTTCTACCTAACCGAGGAACAAAAGATGTTTTGTTTCTCAACATGCCACCTTTGTGAAAGGGAATTTCTTGTCAAAAATCAGTGGTCATGAGGTAGAACTGGAAGGAGTTCCAGCTATACAAATTACAGCAGATGATTTGGTAGAACCAAAGGATTCAATAATAACCAACGAACCTCAGCCTCTCCGCCGATCTAGTAGGGTTCCTCACCCACCTGAGAGATACTTCGGTTTCTCTATGACAGTGGGAGCGAGGATTGCATCATGAGATGATGACCCAACTAGTTTCGAGCTGGCCATCAGGAGTGGGACTCTGTAAGAATGGTTGGATTCTTAGTGATCTGAGATGGAATCCTTATACACCAACAAAGTATGGACTTTGGCTGCTTTATCTGAAGGGTTAAATCCCCATCAGGAGCAAGTATATCTTGAGAAGATTACTTGGTGTACATGGAAAAGTTGAGACTTTCAAAGCTATTCTTAAGTCCATCCAGATCCTACTTGCCACTGCTACATACCATGACTACGATATCTGGTGGTTGGGTGTCATGACTACTTTTCTAAATGATGATTTGGAAGAGAGCGTTTATAAGTACACAGCCAGAGGGCTTCGTAGAAGGTGGGAGCAGCGGAAACGTGTGCAAGTTGTTTTATGCGATAAAGCAGGCATCGCAGAGTTGGAACGTCTGTTTTGATGTGGTAGTCAAAGAGTTTGACTTCATCAAAATGGTAGATGAACCTTATAAATACAAAAAGGTAGTAGAGAGTATGGTAGTGATCCTCGTAGAGTACGTGGATGACATACTCTTGATAGGGAAGGAGTTTCTTATGCTACGCTCGGTCAATCTCCGCTTATCACAATGATTCTCCATATAGGATCAAAATGATACCTCCTAAATCCTGGGTTTTGGATCTATGAGATAGTTCTAATTGGATGTTAGGATACTCACTAGTTGTAGTGAGATGGTATCAATCGATCCTGGGGAGAATTGCTGGAAAGGTTCCAGGGTGATAAGGACGACTGAAAGTCAGTCGCAGGCATTGTCTTTACCCTCAGTGGAGGGACGGTATGTTGGAAGAGTTCCAAGCTAGATAGCGTGACTTACTAGACGATAAAAGGCAAGATACATCGTTACCAAGGATGCTACCAAAGAGGAAGTCTGGATATATTTAAGTTCATGAGATGAACTTCGTTCCTACCATGGTGTGACAATGGAGTTGTGGCTTTTGCCAAGGAACCCCCCGTCCCATCAGAAATCCAGATATAATTCTTAGGCAGTATCACCTGATCATGGAGATGGTTGATCTCCAGGGAGATCGAGGTTAGGAGAGTAGACATAGAGGACAACAGCGCGGATCCACTCACAAAGGCCTTTTTTCCCAGTAGAGACTTTTATGGGATGGTTGAGTATGAGATACTTCAACCACAGCTAATTGTTGGGTATGTGATACCGCAACAGATGGCCCTAGTGCAAGTGGAAGATTGTTAGTTATATATATGCCCTAGAGGCCATTACTGTACATACGATGTATATTGTAATGGATGCTTGGACATATATAGGAAAGACTTTCTTGCTCGACATGATAGTATGCTATCTGGTTGTACTTTATCTTAACATGTACTCTGATTGTCTCTATATTACATGTTGATAAAGCCCTTAGGATATGTACTCGACCACTGGGACTATGATGAGATCATACTAGTGGGGCCACGGTAGTCGATGAGTACATCCTATAACTGTTCCTAGTCGAGGGTGTATCGAGACAGGGCATCGATACACCAGAGTAGACTAGTGTATACGCATCTTGACCCATATGATGGGCGATGGATGATCCCATATCCATCGGTGTTTGACATCAAGGATGGTGTACGGGTGTTCAGTAGAGACTGGGTATATTGGACGGACTCGCCGAGAACTCCCAGATGGTATTATACCTCACGTCAGATGGCAGTTCTCTGGTGACACTGGTACAGAGTAGTCTGTTTACCCAAGATCGTCATAGAGTCTTGTGTGATTCCCACTGTGCTTTGATTTCCACCATACCACGTCCAAGAGGGCGTGCAAAAAGGTGGCTTTTGGGTACAGTCCCGAATCACATGGAGACAATGAGCGATATGAGGGGATTCGTCTCTCCCGGTATATGGAGTTGATGTTGTGCTGTGTTCGATTGGCTATAACTGGAAATCCCTGGCCAGGGTTGATGAGATTTACTGGTAAGTGTTATCAGTAGTTTCTCAAACTGTTATAGACCTCATATCGACACGACTTATCGAGCTACTGGGGTCTGACGTTTACCACCCCTAGGCGAGATATGCGACATATCAGACGACGAGACCGGACTGTATGGGAGTGTTACTGATTGGATTCACAGGAGAATGTACAGGCTTGCTTGCTGATCTTCTGAGCGCTCAATACCTGGGTGGCTGTTATGTTTAGCTGACCGCTTGCAGCTTGTGGGTGTTTTATATGATCATCACCTACTGCCGGCGTATTGACGATTCTTTAGAGTCCTACACATAGGTTTCTTGGCTCAGGAAAAACGGAGTAGGAGCACATATATGATATGTGCGGGACCAAGGATAATGCGATATGTGATACCGTATTGGATTCTCGCAATATGAGATATCGACCGGGTATTTTTGATATAGCCGGATCATCGTATTAGTGGGTTATATGCAATATAGCCGAACCAATATAGCCGGATTGTCGGATCAAGTATTGATTCGATAATTTAATGTATAATAATATATATGATATATTAAATTACATTAAATAATATTAGCTCACTAAAAGATTCTTTTTCTCACTCGAGTAATACATTGATATATATGCGATATATATTAATTGTATTATTTTATTTTGTTACAATAAATATTGTATATGTGATATATAATATTGGAACATGATGTGATTACTAATGCAACATGTTTAGTGGAGTTTAAACATGGTTAGGGTTTTGATTAGGGTTAAGACTTCTAGTAGCTTCTAGAAGCTTTTCTTTTGTCATGGAAAAGATATTATGCTTGATATTTTCAAGTGACTCACCTTTAACCCAACCCAAACCCTAGCCCTAGTTAAATCTCTACAAGTGTTTAGTTGACCATGGTTGCATTATTCATCATTATTATCTTTGCATTATTCATCACAAAAGTATGATGATATTCTTCTTCTTCTTCCTTCTTCTTTCTTTCATGGAAAAAGCTTTCTAGCTTTTTTCCAGGTGATGATTATGTGTGAGAAAAAGATTATAAATGAGAGCTAAAAATCCTACTTCATCATCCTCATCTATCCTTGCCATTTAGATGAGGGTGTTCACTTCATTTAGTGAGTGTTAGCTTGTGTTAATGAAACTTCAAGGTAGATCATCTATGTTATCGAAGATCGGAAGCAAGACTGCATCTTTCTCTTCGTGGTGCCTCTCGAGAGTCCGGAACACGATGATCGCAGCGAAGGGACTTCAACACGGAGCTTAAGAAGTGAAGGACCGGATCTACAAAGGTTGTAATCTCTCTCACTTAGTGTTAAAGTGTTTAACATGTATGTTTTCGCATAAACTCTAGTTTAAAGATCCGGCTTTGGGTTGTTCGGCACGGCTAAAATTTTAATCGGGCATGGTTGATGCCTCGTAGATCCTTGTGGCAGTGCAAAGCAACCCTACAACACCGACACTCGAAACATCATGAAATCCGTGTCTAGCATCGACACGCAAATCCTCATAACTCTGGCGCTGTCACCACGACTGGCCCTGACGATATGTCGTACATCACTCCGGTCGGTATCCCCACGATAACCGCCGAGTCCAAATACAATCACCAGTAGGTAGTGGTCCCTCTGTCAGGCTTATCATCTACACCACGAAATCACCACTCGCCCCGGGGTACCATACCGGGTCCACCATGTACCCGCAGACGGTGCCTCCCGCTCCTCGAATCGGATATCATAAGCCAATTCTCAGAACCGAGAAATCACGTAGTGGACGCACTGAAATATCATATCAAGAGAAACTGGGTTTTCAAACAATACATAGTTTTCTTGAAATACCCCCACAGTTCCCAAATCCATAAATCATATGAAATCCATATCTCAATGCGTAAATCTATGAAAACTGATATATGCAACATAAAACAACAATATGAGCATATTAAGGAAAAGCCGCTCTTTTAAATGAATCCAGCATTAAAATATATCATGCGGTTCCTAAATCCTCCGAAAACAAGTGCAGCATCATATGAGATGTACATGTAATTGTAGAAAGATTTAAGTATCTACATCTAAGCAAGTATGTATGATGCATTTCATAAGCGCAATAGTCAACGTCTTAATATCACATGTCAAAACAATACCACTTAGGGTTTATGCAACTATAGTAAAATATGTGGATGTACATGTCAGTATGTATGCATGATGTACATGTAGCTGTAACCGAGTATGTGGGTGTACATGTCAATATGTATGTATGATGTACAAGTAGCTATAGCAAGGTATACGTGAAATGGAATAAGAGTTACTATCTCAACTATCCCTGTCCAATACAATATCACGTATGTATGCGTCAACAGTATTTCATATGCACAATGAAATAAGAGTCACTACCTCAATTATCCCTATCCACTACAATATCACGTATGTATGTGGGTTGTGCGTGTTATGGCAATTACTGACGGTGTGGGTGTAGCATACAAATTAGTGTTCGTGCAACATGAACCGTCAGTAATGTGTTATGTCCAATAGGTACAACAGATAATACCATGCAATTACGTTCATATGAAATTAACTAATATGCAATAACATGCAGCTATCATATCATATCAGCCCCGACGCATAACGCCATACGGGCGATTTCCCCGTAGATGTTAAATCTACTCACAGATGGTCTCGAGCTATGAAAATCCAACCACCTGCTTCCCCGTATTCGCAGTGCCCGAAGTCCCCGCTTGAGATCGTAAAATTTCACAAACACATCATATAATCTAAATATCCTACGTCGACGCAAAGATAACGAAACGCAAGGATAACACCCATAAAATTACACTACGCACCTTGCGCAAAAAACGCGCACGACATCGGCAAAAACCCTAACTAGGGTCGCTAAATTACACAACACCAAGTCTAGACTCCGGTCGTCCCAATCGCGCAAACATAACACAATCAAATACGAGAATATAATAGATATAACCTCGCAACGACCAATTGAACCCACGTCGAAAATACACCGAAACCTAGTAAGCAACTTATCGCAATATTTTGCACAAGTCTAAAGCTAATACAATTCTAACGATTTCAAACATCTTAAAATAGCCTAACTAAGTTATCGAAATCACCTCCATATTTTTAAACTTGCTTAATTAAGCTTTAGTAAAAATCTAGTAAGCTAAAACTTTTAATTAGACAAAATAGGAATTAACAACAATTAACATATTCCACCACTAGAATAAGTTTTCCTAAACTTCAATTAACATTTAACACTTCATCAAGTTTAAACCATAACTTGAATTTCTTAAAAATTATGATGAATGAATTAATCAAGAGTTTAAAGCTATATTAACCAATTAATTAGCTAACTTAATGATTTAATACAACAAATTTAAAGATTTAAGTTGAAATTATACCTCTTCAAGAACAACCCAAAGTAACTAGATTCATCACCCTTAGCCTCCAAAAACCATGTTTTTTCTTGATGATCCAAGCTAGATTAGTGAAGGGAAATGATGGGTTAACTTTTAATTATGAATTTGTGGATTTATTTTGGAATTTTTGATGAGTTTTGAGAGCAAGAGAATGAAGAAATGAGCTTAGAAAAAGATGTGGGCAGAATTGGGGGGCTCGGCCAATAAGTGAGGGGGGTATTTTGTGTAAATTGTGAAGAAAAATCTAGCACAAAACAATAAATGCATCATTAAATGCAATTGCCACCATTTCTTTCATTTCTTTTCTTTTTAAAATTAAAACCTTTTGTCACAACAAATATCTAGATATTAGAATGAATGGTTTTAATTAACTTAAACTTTATTAGTTTAGCAATGATCCAAATTAGAAGTAATTAACCCAAAATGTAATTACCACTAATTAAGTGCATAAATAACACATTAAAATAATATTTAATTAGGGAAAATTTTTATATGAACCAAAACTTCCCAATGACCCCCAAAGCCCGCGCACTAGCTTTATTCTAGCTAAACTAGGTGCCGGCAAGTTTATACGGAAGTTTGATCACAATCGGGTTAAAACGGAAAATACCGACTATTTTACCCTAAAACGGAAAAATTCGCATAACAATTTCTAAAACGTTACAATCTCCCCCCTATAGAAATTCGGTCCCTGAATTAAAATTTAACTATGCGCGCCTTCGAAAAGATGAGGGAATTTCTTCCACATCTCGCTCTCGGCCTCCCAAGTGATCTCCTCACTGGTAGGGCTACGCCAAAGAACTTTCACAGATGACAAGACTTTTGACCGAAGTTTCTTCACCTGCCGATCCAAAATACCTACCGTTGATCAGTGAATGAAAGATCGCGCTAAAGCTGAACGGTCTGGTGCTGAATCATGTGAGACGGATTATGGAGGTATCTACGAAGTATCGACATATGGAAAACGGGGTGAACATCCCGAAAACTAGGCGGGAGCGCCAAACAATAAGCAACAGGACCCTCTCGCTCAAGGATCTCGGAAGGACCTACAAATCTGGACCAAGTTTCCCCTTCCTCCCAAATCGCATAACGCCCTTCATCGGAGAAATCCTCAGGAAAACATGATCCCCCACTGCGAACTCAAGTCTGCGACGATGACGGTCAGCATAAGACTTCTACCTGCACTGGGCTGCTCTCATCCTGTCCTGAATCAGCTGGATCTTCTCCGTAGTCTCCTGAACTAGCCGGGGTCCCAAAACTCTACTCTCGCTGAGTTCGGTCCAACAGATTGGCGATCGACACTTCCTATCATACAGAGCCTCAAAAGGTGCCATCTGAATAGTCTCCTGAAAGCTGTTGTTGTAGGAAAACTCAATCAATGGCAAGTGACGATCCCAACTGCCACCAAAATCAAGCACACACGCACGGAGCATATCCTCCAGAGTCTGTATAGTCCGCTCCGACTGACCATCGGTATATGGATGAAAAGCGGTGTTAAAACTCAACCGGGTACCCAAAGCTTCCTGAAGCTTCTGCCAAAGACGGCTAGTAAACTGGATGCCTCTGTTGGATACTATGCATGTGGGAACACCGTGCAAATGCACAATCTCATCCATGTACAACTGAGCATACTGAGCATAACCGAAAGTGGTATTTACTGGAAGGAAGTGAGCCGCTTTCGTCAACCGGTCAACAATCACCCAAATGGAGTCATACCCTCGACTGGTCCTGGGTAGACCCATAATGAAGTCCATGGAAATCTGCTCCCATTTCCACTCCGGAATAGGTAAAGGCTGCAACTCTCCAGCCGGTCTCTGATGCTCAGCCTTGACTTGCTGACAAGTCAGGCACCTCGAAACGAAGTCCGAAATATCGCGCTTCATCCCTTCCCACTAGTAAAAGTCTCAAGTCACGATACATCTTGGTAGAACCTGAATGAACGCTAAAGGCCGACTGATGTGCCTGCTCTAGGATCTCGCGTCTCAACCCATCAGCATCTGGTACACACAAGCGAGTCCCGCATCGTAGCACACCCCGGTCATCAATCATGAACTCCGAAACTATACCCTACCGAACAAGCTCAAGAATCTCAGAAAAACGGGCATCACTGGGCTGCGCCTCACGGATACGATCAAGTAGTAGTGGACGGGCGCGAACATGAGCAAGCTATCCCCCAGCGGAAGTGAACTCGAACTGCACTCTACCAACACACAAGAGCTGCCAATCTGCAGAAGACTGTCGTTGAATTGTGCTCAACTGGGACAAGCTACCCCCGGGCCTACGACTCAAAGCATCAGCTACCACATTCGCCTTGCCCGGGTGATAAAAGATCTCACAATCATAATCCTTCATAAGCTCCATCCAACGGCGCTGTCGCAGATTCAGATCCCGCTGCTGGAAGATGTACTTCAAGCTCTTGTGATCCGTGAAGATCTGACACGACTCCCCGTACAAGTAGTGTCTCCAAATCTTCAAAGCAAAGACCACCGCGGCCATCTCAAGATCGTGAGTGGGGTAATTCTGCTCGTGCTTCTTCAGCTGCCTAGAAGCATAAGCAATCACTCTATCATGCCGCATCAGTACACAACCGAGCCCCACTCGAGAAGCATCACAGTAAATAACATAGCCGCCCGATCCAGAAGGCAAAGATAGAACTGGTGATGTCGTCAACCGAGTCTTCAACTGCTGAAAACTCTGCTCGCACGCATCAGTCCAAAGAAAAGAAACTCCCTTCCGGGTCAGTCCAGTCAGCGGTGCTGCGATACTCGAGAAATCCTGCACAAAACGGCGATAATAACCAGCTAAGCCCAAAAAGCCGCGGACCTCAGTCACCGATACAGGTCTGAGCCAAAGCTGCACAGTCTCGATCTTCCTCAGGTCCTCAAGAATACTATCACCAGTCACCACATGACCCAGGAAGTCAACTCTATCAAGCTAAAACGCTCACTTTGAGAATTTAGCATACAGCTGGTGCTCTCTCAAAATCTGCAAAGCAATCCTCAAGTGCTGCTCATGCTCCTCATGACTCCTAGAGTAGACCAGTATGTAATCAATAAACACAATAATAAACTGGTCGAGGAACGGCCTGAAAATACGGTTCATCATATCCATGAACGCTGCTGGCGCATTGGTGAGTGCGAACGACATCACCAGAAACTCATAATGCCCATAGCGCGTACGAAAAGCAGTCTTCGGGATGTCATCATTCCGAACCCGCAACTGATAATAACCCGAACGCAAATCAATCTTAGAAAAATGTTTTGCACCCTGGAGCTGATCAAATAAATCGTCTTTGCGAGGTAAAGGATACCTATTCCGCACCGTAACTCGGTTCAATTGACGATAATCCACACACAACCTCAAACTGCCGTCCTTCTTCTTAACGAACAGAATAGGAGCTCCCCAGGACGAAACACTCGGACGTACTAATCCCCTATCAAGCAATTCTTGCAATTGATCTTTAAGCTCTCTAAGCTCTGCCGGAGCCATCCGATAAGGCGGTATAGAAATAGGCTCCGTGCCAGGAATCAGATCAATGCAGAACTCAATATCGCGCTCTGGCGGCATCCTAGGTAACTCATCGGGAAAAACTTCGGGAAATTCTCGCACGGTAGGAACCCGGTCCAACGACTCCACTGTGGCTCCGGTATCAAGAATGAAAGCCAAGAATCCCTGACATCCTCTCCTCAAAAGCCGACTAGCGCAAAGGACAGAAATCAAACTGTGAGGGGCGGCACCACGGTCCCCCTGCACAACAAACACTGACTCGCCGGGAAAACAAAACCTAACAGTCATCTCGCGGCAGTCCACGGACGCGTAGCAGGTAGCTAACCAGTCCATGCCCAGGAGAACGTCTAAGTCCAACATCTCAAGAAGGATCTAGTCGACGGACAAATCTCTATCTCCTAAACGGAAAGCATACGACCGGAACACGTGTCGTGCAACAAACGACTCTCTAACAGGAGTAGTCACGACAAGCGGCTGATCAATCAAACACGACTCTCGGCCTAACCTTAGCACGAAGTGCGTAGAAACATAAGAATGCGTAGATCCCGGATCGAAAAGAACATGTGCATCATAAGAACATACATAAAGGGTACTTGAAACCACGACATTGGACGCCTGCGCATCCTGATGAGTCAAGGAAAACACCCGAGCCTGCCCTCTACCGGCAACTGGCTGCCCTCTGCCTCGGCCACCGCGTCCTCTCGGCACAAAACTACCACGACCACGACCCCTTTGAGCAGGAGTCTGACACGGCGCAACAACAGGCATAAGAGGCAACGCTCTCTGAGGCGGAGAAGGTGGTAAGGTAACCTGGGATACGGCTGGCCCTCTCTGACGTACCATGGTACAATCCCGAACAAGGTGATGTAGATTGCCACACCCAAAGCACCCATAAGACAGTCGCTAACCCTCCTGGGAATAAGAGCTGAATAACTGTCCCCGTCCAACGTCTCTGCTACTCCCTGAGTCTGAAGGAACTCTGCCTCGGCGTGCAAACCTCCGTCTCTGTGCTAATACATCCGTACGAGTCCTCTTCAGTTCCGGAACAACCGACGACTCAGAAAGACGCTCCTCTACCAAAAGGGCTGCATCCACCGCTGCCGCATATGTGTCACAATGCTGAATGCTGATGGCTAGGAACAACTGGGTAAGCAGGACGCGAACAAACCTCTTCACCCTCATCTCCTCAGTCGCTACCAAGTACGTGTAAGGTTCCTAGGCACACTCATGAGGTTCTACAACTGATCAACCATGCCAAAATCAAATTTTTTCATGTGCCGAGAAACCCTAATGCAAGATCGTTTCAAGAGGTAAGGCGATATACATACAAGTTAACAACTTTATCAACAAGTGAAAGGGACAACAACCTTTGTAGATCCGATCCTCCACTTCTTTAGCTCCGTGTTGACGTCCCTCCGCTGCGATCATCGGGATCCCGGACTCTAGCGTTGGTTTCGTCGGAGAAATAAGCGGGCTAGGTCATTGACTTCGATGCCGAAGATGATCTACAACGAGGCGACTCAAACTCAAGCTCCATCTTCACTTGGTCATGAACCTTGTGAAGAAAATGTTAGTGTATATGCCCTAGAGGCCATTACTGTATCATACTAGTTTGTATATTACTTGATGGAAGCTTGGGATATTCACCTTGTATAAACAATCTTGCTCAATATAGTAGTATGCTACTTGGTTTGTTTCTACTTTAATGTGTACTTGTGTTTATTTCAGTATATCACTTATACGCATTAGTGGAGCCCTTAGGATCTTTGCTTGATTACCAGCGTTGTGATGGCAGTCACACTAGTGGGGGCTGGGTAATCTATAAGCACATCCTTATACAGATCCCTAGTCGCAGGACTATCGAGATAGGGCATCGATACTCCGGAGTAGACTAGCGTATGCGCTTCTCATCCCAGTGTGGGAGATGGTCTGTCCCACAGCCATCAGTACGTCGTACTGGAGATAGTATACGGGTGCTCGTTGGGTTACGAGTACACTGGACAGGACTCGTCGGGAACTGACAGGTTGGTATTATACCTATCTTCAGTTATCAGTTCCCAGGTGACATGAGTACAGCTTAGTCCGCTGACTTGACACTGGCACTTCGCCTCGAGTGTGTTCCCACTGCACTTTGATCACTACCCTACCACGGCTCAAAGGAGTCGTGCAAACAGGTGGTGGTTGGGTGCAGTCCCGAAGCACTTGGAGGCAGTGACGGTTAGACAGGATTCGTCTCTCCCGGTATTGGGGGTTGACATCGCGCTGTGTCTAGGAGAGCCATTACACGAGTAGTCCCTGGCCAGGGCAAGCGAGATATACTGGTAGGCTTCCAGTTTTATCTCAGGGTGTTTTGGGCTTCACTCCGACACGACTTGTACCGCTATTAGGGGACTGACGTTTTACCGCCCCCTAGGCCCGACATGCGATGTATCAGACGAACAGACCGGATTGTGCGGAGACTGTCACATTCAGACTCAGTAGGAGTTCAGATAGGGTTTCACCTCGTCAGCCTTCTTGTCGGCGTCTACCTGGGGACCGTTACGCACAGCTAGTGCCGCTTGCGGTCTGTGGTTAAACCCACTGCCAGCGTAGTGTCGAGTCTTTAGAGTCCCACACAGAGGGTATTCGCCTCTGGGCAAAACAGAGTAGAGGTCGCATGGTTTTGCGGCAGGGTTCGTTCTCATCCGCGCACTTGTGCACGTTTGGAGTCCGGACGGATTATACTGGCGGGCTCTGGTTTGAGCCAGATACTGGTATATGTTTTGGGGTTGCTTTTATATCTCGGTATTCTTGTTCCTCGGAACGAGAATACAGGTGTGTATGCACAGTTGCTTGAGGCGGAGGATGAGGTTTTTCTTTAGGGTTTCGGAACGGGTGCGTATGCACAGTTGACGGTCGTCATTTTCCAAACCCTAATAGATTTATGAAATATCAATTAATAATAGTAATTAAATGAAATATTGTTATGGTTGATTTTGTTGACTTGTTGACCATGGTTGACTTGTTGACCATGGTTGAATGTTGACCACCATCATTGCTTTGCAAGGATACTCCTTGATTCTAGCTTACACTCATTTAATGAAGTGATGATAGTGGTCATTCCAAATACAACCATCAACTATTTTCATTTTCAATTATTATTATTAATTAGATAATTCCTTTTCTTTTAGTTATGGTTGCAAAAGAAAAGAGCTCATTCTATCATAATCATTCTCTCTCCTCATTTCATCTTCTTCTTCCTCAAGCTCAAGGTGATTCCTTCTCATGTGTTGAGAATCCCTCACCTTGAAAAAGAAAGCACCCCATAGATACTCTCTACTCTCTCTAGAGTTCAAGGTTTAGCAAGCCGGAGATCCTAGTTCACTCAAAGTTCGAGGAAGAGCCCAAAGGTTGAACCCTCAGGTGGATCCATCTTCGACGGAAGAAGGCTACAAGGCAAGAACCATCAACCTCTACAAGGTTTCAAGAAGAAGGAGTTCAAGTTAGGTATAAATCTTCATCCGAGTAGCTAACGCTCCTTTGTATGCTTGCTAGTTTAGTTTAGACACGATCCCAACCTTGGTTAGTCCATGTTGCTCCTCATGACAAAATTTGATTGTTATACCGTTTCCGCCTCCTCGTAAGTACCGGGGATGGCAACGTGGACTTACAGTGGTATCAGAGCCTAACTAAACTTAAACTAGCTTTTTAGCGAAGTGTATGGAAGTTCGAAACGAAAAAAATCGCAAAACCGGAAAATCTAAAACCCTAAGTTTCTGTTGAAATTTTTTATGCTCTAAATGAAAAACTTTATACTCCTAAAATCGGCTCAGGGTTTTGTGAGAACACCCACCAAAAACGATCCCATGAATCCTTCAAACCGCCGCGCTTCCGCGGCCCCAGCTATTCTCCTAGCCGCAGATCCGCCGCCGTTTGGGATCTTCATGTGATCGTGTTTTGTGCAGTGTTCTTCTGGTAGGGTTTTGGGATTTTTAAAATATGTTATATGTGCCCAGATTTTCCAGAACTGAAATTTACTTTTGGGGTCCTATAAATCCGTATTTTTTTTCGAACTTCGCTACACTTTGGCTATGTTGGTTATATCTGTAATGTTTGAATGTATTGAACGTCGGCTAATCGCTATAAGTCGATTAGTCGGGGTTATACATCTCTGTGATCTATGTTTGATATTGGAATGTGTATATGAATGTGTTGGACTGTCGCGGGTGAATAGCCGGGGTGGATGTGAGATGAGTGTTTCTTTTCTTTCATTCATTGTAAATGTAAATTGATGTAATATTATTATTTGTTTGGCCGCACAACCGGGTCGGGGTTGTAGCCGTCATTGTATAATTCTTTTTACTGTTTTTGCTCCTAGGATAGACCCATGGAGGGGTGCACAAACTGCCGAGTACTTGGCGGGTAGTTTGTCGCACCCGTAGGGGTCTTGGGTGGGGTATTTGGCTATTCACCGCGACCGTGTAATCCGCTTTTCGTTGCAGGCTCGAAAGGATTGCGGATTGCTAGTATATCCAATGCATTCATCTGTGATCTGTAATGTCTATCATTGCTTTCTATTTAGGCGTTGCTTATGTTTTACAGCCGCACTAGCCCAGCCCCCGCTCTGTCGTTAGTTAAGTAACCTAACGGGTGATGACGGGGCCCCGTGGCGAATGCATATGGCATAAGCGTACGTCATATTTTGGTTGTTTTCTGCAATGGTAGGATTAAATGATGGGACGCATTAAAAGAACTAATGCAAGAATATCACGCATTAAAAGAACTAATGCAAGATAATAAACCAAGTTTAAGTCGTTGGAACACTTTCGAAAAACCACTCGGTTCTTTTCAAAACTAACTTTTAAATGCGGAGCTTGAGCCACTCCTTCTAAAAGCTATCTCGTTCCATCGATTATATCAAGTTCACTACGTTCACGGTTTCGCCAAAACCATTCGTAGCCCTCCGTCGTTTCGTATGAATATTCAATAGTATTCAAGTTATGTTTGTTGACCTTCGTCAAGGCATAGAGATTGGTAGCTGTTGGGTGTTCATATGTAGCATAGATAGATGCGTTGGTTTGGGACAGTCGCATTGCCTTGTTGACCTTCGTCAAGGGTATATACGGGTGGGTTCAAATTAACCTGGAAAATGACGGGCAGAACTTGACATGTGACTTATGATTTGTTGACCTTCGTCAAGGTCATAAGAGCATTGGGCAAAAATCAACATCGGGAGTTTCATAAGTACTGAAACTTGCTAGATTTGCATACCATTTGGAGTGTGGTGATTCTGGTAGGATTCCTTCAGTTTCGTCACGCGATGATATTTGGATCCCGATCCTACTGTGAGTATATGCTACTCCTCGGGAAATTTTTCACTAAACGATCAATGCTATAAACCTAGTAGGTGTCTAGAAAGGTGTTAGCGGGGCTATACCCCCAGGGAAAAGAGGTTCTCTAATTAAGGAACTTCGCGAAAGCGTTGGAAAACCTCCCTCGAAGTACCGACACTGGCCTGGCTGAACGGTTAAGCAAGTATTGTGCGGTGGGATTGATCCCGACTAATTCTTCCTTTATGGTTTGAGGAGGGATTCGAGAGACAGTGGGAGCCATCCTGTTTAGACAAATTAAAAACCATTCTAAACTTGCAAGAGCATCGTGCTAAAGTGTTCCTTCTCTCCCCCCTGCAGCGACCAAATTGAAATGACTGGACTTAAGTTACTTCTAGATAAAAACATACTGACAGGGCCAAACTACAAAGATTGGCTCAGGAATGTCAAAATGGCAATCACTTACGACAAGCTGGGGTATCTTCTTACCACCAAAGCTCCCCCCGTCCCAGGTCCCACCTCCAGCGTCGCGGATAAGGAAATCCGTAAGACTTGGGAGATTGATTGCGCGAAGGCCAAGTGCCTCGTGCTTGCCTCTATGGACAACGAACACCAGAGGAGGCACGAGAATATGGATTTGGAATCCATATTTCTTCATACAAAAGAACTGTATGGAGAGCAGTCTCGTATCGCAAGATACGAAGTGTCGAAGAAGTTGTTTTCGGCAAAGCTGGCCGTCGGATCATCGGTAGCGGACCACGTGCTTAAGATGATTGGCTACATTGAGGAGCTCGCAGAACTTGGGACCACGTTGGAAAGTGAACTCTATACGGATTTAGTTCTCCAGTCCCTTCCATCCACTTACGCCCAGTTCATACTGAACTTCAACTTACAAGAAAAGGAAGTTGAACTTTCAGAACTCCTCAACATGCTGAGGAGCGCAGAGGGCACCCTACAGAAAGGTAGGGAAACACCCGCTTTGTTTGTAGGAGGATCTTCTTCCTCTAGGTCCAAGGCGAAAGCCAAGGGAAAGAGGAAGAAAGCCCCCGCCAAACCAAGAGGCGGTGTTAGTAAAGTGGGTACGAAGGGAAAGGAAAAGGCAACAAAGATTGCGGGGAAGCTTGTGGGAAAGGAGGAATGCTTCTATTATCATAAGAGTGGACACTGGAAGAAAGATTGCAGGGCTTGGAAGGCCAGGACACAGGAACTGAAGCAGGTTGCGGCTTCAGCTTCAGGTGTGTATGTTATTGAAAACTGTCTTTCTATAAACTCTACTTCCTGGGTATTGGATACCGGATCAGGATCTCATATCTGTAATTCTTTGCAGGCGTTGAGAAACCGTAGGTTTTTGAAGGCAGGTGACATGACCCTCAGAGTTGCAAACGGAGCTAGCATGGATGCTAAAGCCGTGGGGGACTATCACCTGGGAATGTCAGATGGGCATGTTTTGGTTTTGCGTAATTGCTTTTTTGTACCCAACGCAACTTGTAATATCATTTCTGTATCTTTGGTTTCTAAAGAAGGTTATGAATTTGCGTTTGTAAGTAATGTTGTAAACATTCACCTTAATCAAGTTCTGATTGGGTCAGGTACATTGAGCAATGGAATATACGTGTTAAACCAACCACAGATTTTCAATGTCCAGAATACACACAAAAGAAAGTCTCCTGATATCAATCAGGCTTTCTTATGGCATTGTAGACTGGGTCACGTCAATGAGACACGGTTGACTAAGTTACATAAAGAAGGATACTTGGATCCGTTCGAGTATCAGTCTTATGCCACTTGTGAATCTTGTCTCATAGGAAAGATGACAAAGACTCCGTTCACTGGACACGGAGAAAGAGCGAGCGAGCTCTTGGGACTCATACACAGTGACGTGTGTGGTCCAATGTCTACACATGCGCGAAGCGGTTATTCATACTTCATTACTTTCACAGACGATTTCTCTAGGTATGGACATGTCTTCTTAATGAAGCACAAATCCGAGGCCTTTGAGAAATTTCGGGATTACAAGAATGAAGTTGAAAAACAAACAGGCAAAAGTATTAAGATTCTAAGATCGGATCGAGGTGGTGAATACTTGAGTGCCGAGTTCCTGGACTACTTAAAAGAGAATGGAATTCTCTCTCAGCCTACTCCTCCATACACTCCGCAACATAACGGTGTATCGGAAAGGAGGAATCGAACCCTATTGGATATGGTTCGTTCCATGATGAGTAAGGCTGAGTTACCGCGATCTTTCTGGGGCTATGCACTAGAAGCAGCTGCATATCTCTTGAACAAGGCTCCCACCAAGACTGTGCCTACCACTCCATATCAGATGTGGAGTGGGAAGAAACCCTGTCTTAAGTACCTTAAGATATGGGGATGTCCAGCTTTTGTAAAAAAGCAGCATGCGGACAAGCTCGAGGCACGCTCAGTACAGTGTAAGTTTGTGGGATACCCAAAGAACTCCAGGGGGTATCTGTTCTATTCCGCTGAGGAACAAAAGGTTTTTGTTTCTCAACATGCCCGCTTCTTGGAAACTGAGTTTTTGGAAACCCAGATAAGTGGGAACGCAATAGAACTGGAAGAAATTCCAGAACCACAAGCTATTACTGAAAGCTTGGAAGAGCCAGTCAGTTCAAAAGAACAGGACATTCCTATGCCGCTCAGCAGGAGTAGTAGGCAGTCTCATCCGCCCGAGAGATACTACGGTTTTCTCATAGACGGGGATCGAGAGGATTGCATCATAGAATATGATGAGCCTACTAGCTTCCAGCAGGCCGTTCAGAGCGTTGACTCGGTAAAATGGCTGGATGCAATGCGGACCGAAATGGAGTCCATGTACACCAACAAAGTATGGACGTTGGACATTGCTCCAGACGGGGTAAAATCCGTAGGATGCAAGTGGATCTTCAAAAGGAAGATTGGTGTAGATGGACAGGTTGAGACCTATAAAGCTAGACTTGTAGCAAAGGGTTTCCGTCAAAGACCTGGCTTGAACTATGACGAAACTTTTTCTCCAGTGGCTATGCTGAAATCCATTCGGATCCTTCTTGCTATTGCTGCCTTCCACGATTATGAGATTTGGCAGATGGACGTAAAGACCGCTTTTCTGAATGGAAATTTAGAGGAGTGTGTCTATATGGATCAGCCAGAGGGTTTCATTCAGAGTGGGAGCAGCGGAAAGGTGTGCAAGTTGCTTAAGTCCATCTATGGACTAAAGCAGGCATCGCGGAGTTGGAACATCTGTTTTGATGAGACGGTCAAGGAATTTGGCTTTATCAAAAATCCAGATGAACCATGCATCTATAGTAGATTTGTAGCGAGAACTGTAGTATTCCTCGTTTTATACGTGGATGACATTCTCTTAATAGGAAATGACATTCCTATGCTACAATCTGTCAAGGGGTTCTTGTCACACAGGTTCTCCATGAAAGACCTGGGTGATGCCTCATACATCCTGGGGATCCGGATCCATCGTGATAGATCCAAGAGGATATTAGGACTTTCACAGTCCAGGTACATCGACACCGTACTAAAAAGGTTCAGTATGGAAGATTCCAAGCGCGGTAACCTACCGGCTTGTCACGGGATCGCCCTCTCTAAAGAGATGTCCCCCAAGACTGATTTGGAGAGGGATCGCATGTCTGTTATACCCTACGCTTCTGCGGTAGGCTCTATAATGTATGCGATGTTATGTACCAGACCGGATGTAGCTTATGAACTGAGTGTGGTAAGCCGGTATCAGTCAAACCCTGGGGAGAAACACTGGATAGCGGTAAAGAACATTCTCAAGTACCTGAGAAGGACTAAGGAGATGTTCTTGGTGTATGGCGGAAAAGACCTCCAGATCGAGGCCTTTGCTGACTCCAGCTTCCAGAGTGACAAGGATGATTCCAAGTCCATGTCGGGTTTTGTCTTTACCCTCAATGGAGGGGCGGTGTGTTGGAAGAGTTCCAAACAGGAAACCGTTACAGACTCGACTATGGAAGCGGAATACATCGCTGCTTCTGATGCCGCAAAAGAAGCTGTCTGGATGAGGAAGTTCTTGAAAGAACTTCAGGTGGTTCCGTCCATTGTTGATCCAATACCTCTGTATTGCGACAACAACGGGGCTATAGCTTTAGCGAAGGAACCCAGGTCCCATCAGAGATCCAGGAACATCTTGAGGCGGTATCACCTGATCAGGGAGATCGTGGATCGCAAGGAGATCGAGGTTCGGAGGGTTGCTTCAGAAGAGAACACTGCAGATCCATTCACCAAGGCCTTACCCCAGACTCAGTTCGAGCGGCTGATCGAGATGATAGGTCTTCGATACGCCAGTTCATGGCCTTAGTGCAAGTGGGAGATTGTTAGTGTATATGCCCTAGAGGCCATTACTGTATCATACTAGTTTGTATATTACTTGATGGAAGCTTGGGATATTCACCTTGTATAAACAATCTTGCTCAATATAGTAGTATGCTACTTGGTTTGTTTCTACTTTAATGTGTACTTGTGTTTATTTCAGTATATCATTTATACGCATTAGTGGAGCCCTTAGGATCTTTGCTTGATTACCAGCGTTGTGATGGCAGTCACACTAGTGGGGGCTGGGTAATCTATAAGCACATCCTTATACAGGTCCCTAGTCGCAGGACTATCGAGACAGGGTATCGATACTCCGGAGTAGACTAGCGTATGCGCTTCTCATCCCAGTGTGGGAGATGGTCTGTCCCACAGCCATCAGTACGTCGTACTGGAGATAGTATACGGGGGCTCGTTGGGTTACGAGTACACTGGACAGGACTCGTCGGGAACTGACAGGTTGGTATTATACCTATCGTCAGTTATCAGTTCCCAGGTGACATGAGTACAGCTTAGTCCGCTGACTTGACACTGGCACTTCGCCTCGAGTGTGTTCCCACTGCACTTTGATCACTACCCTACCACGGCTCAAAGGAGTCGTGCAAACAGGTGGTGGTTGGGTGCAGTCCCGAAGCACTTGGAGGCAGTGACGGTTAGACAGGATTCGTCTCTCCCGGTATTGGGGGTTGACATCGCGCTGTGTCTAGGAGAGCCATTACACGAGTAGTCCCTGGCCAGGGCAAGCGAGATATACTGGTAGGCTTCCAGTGTTATCTCAGGGTGTTTTGGGCTTCACTCCGATACGACTTGTACCGCTATTAGGGGACTGACGTTTTACCGCCCCCTAGGCCCGACATGCGATGTATCAGACGAACAGACCGGACTGTGCGGAGACTGTCACATTCAGACTCAGTAGAAGTTCAGATGGGGTTTCACCTCGTCAGCCTTCTTGTCGGCGTCTACCTGGGGACCGTTACGCACAGCTAGTGCCGCTTGCGGTCTGTGGTTAAACCCACTGCCAGCGTAGTGTCGAGTCTTTAGAGTCCCACACAGAGGGTATTCTCCTCTGGGCAAAACAGAGTAGAGGTCGCATGGTTTTGCGGCAGGGTTCGTTCTCATCCGCGCACTTGTGCACGTTTGGAGTCCGGACGGATTATACTGGCGGGCTCTGGTTTGAGCCAGATACTGGTATATGTTTTGGGGTTGCTTTTATATCTCGGTATTCTTGTTCCTCGGAACGAGAATACAGGTGTGTATGCACAGTTGCTTGAGGCGGAGGATGAGGTTTTTCTTTAGGGTTTCGGAACGGGTGCGTATGCACAGTTGACGGTCGTCATTTTCCAAACCCTAATAGATTTATGAAATATCAATTAATAATAGTAATTAAATGAAATATTGTTATGGTTGATTTTGTTGACTTGTTGACCATGGTTGACTTGTTGACCATGGTTGAATGTTGACCACCATCATTGCTTTGCAAGGATACTCCTTGATTCTAGCTTACACTCATTTAATGAAGTGATGATAGTGGTCATTCCAAATACAACCATCAACTATTTTCATTTTCAATTATTATTATTAATTAGATAATTCCTTTTCTTTTAGTTATGGTTGTAAAAGAAAAGAGCTCATTCTATCATAATCATTCTCTCTCCTCATTTCATCTTCTTCTTCCTCAAGCTCAAGGTGATTCCTTCTCATGTGTTGAGAATCCCTCACCTTGAAAAAGAAAGCACCCCATAGATACTCTCTACTCTCTCTAGGGTTCAAGGTTTAGCAAGCCGGAGATCCTAGTTCACTCAAAGTTCGAGGAAGAGCCCAAAGGTTGAACCCTTAGGTGGATCCATCTTCGACGGAAGAAGGCTACAAGGCAAGAACCATCAACCTCTACAAGGTTTCAAGAAGAAGGAGTTCAAGTTAGGTATAACTCTTCATCCGAGTAGCTAACGCTCCTTTGTATACTTGCTAGTTTAGTTTAGACACGATCCCGACCTTGGTTAGTCCATGTTGCTCCTCATGACAAAATTTGATTGTTATACCGTTTCCGCCTCCTCGTAAGTACCGGGGATGGCAACGTGGACTTACAGAAAACACCCTATAAAACATGGCAAGTGGTAGAGGATGAAGAAATAGGAAGTGGGTTCACTTTAGAATTGGATTTCTCACTTGATTTCTTCACTTGGAATTTTCAAGAAAACTTTCTTCTTCATGAAGAAGAAGAAGAAGAAGGAAAATGAAAAAGGATTATTAAAAATAATAAATCAAGTGAAAACTTATCATAATTCAACCATGGGTGAAGTTAACTCATGTAGAGAGCAAACCATAGTTTAGATAAATGGTTAGGTCAAAGGATAAAAACAAAATGGTTAAGACTTTGTCAAAGTTGCTTGAAGTATCATGAAACTTCTAGCAAAGAAAGAAAAGCCACCATTTAGTTTTTTAACCAAAATAAATAAATAAATAAGTTAAAACCCTAACCATTAACCTAAACATGGTTTAAAGCATACACACACCCAAGTTTGCATGTATCATCAAACATGATACGATCTAGTGCACAAACATATATCATATATTCAATGTGCACAATCTAGTGAGAAAAATAATCTTAAGTGAACCAATACTAGTTAATGTAAAGTAATATATCAAATATATAATTATACATTAAATCATTAAATCAACACTTGATTTAATGATCCGGTCATTCTGCATATAACCGACTAATATCAAGTGTATCAATATATCGAATCAACATTTGATTCGGTAACCCGGTTATATCACATATAACCGTCCGATGATACAAATCGCGAGAATAGAACACAATATCACATACTAGTATTATTCTCGGTCCCGCACATATCTCATATGCGCTCCTATTTCATTTCGCTTGAGCCAGGAAACCCCTGTGTAGGACTCTAAAGACTCGTCAATACGCCGGCAGTAGGTGATGATCATATCAAACACCCACAAGCCGCAAGCGGTCTGCTAAATGTAACGGCCACCCGGGTATTGAGCGATCAGAAGATCAACGAGCAAGCCCGCTCACACTCCTGTGAATCCAACCAGTAACACTTACCGCACAGTCCGGTCTGTTCGTCTAATATGTCGCATATCTCGCCTAGGGGTGGTAAACGTCAGACCCCAGTAGCTTGATAAGTCATGCCAATATAAGGTCCATAACAAGCATGAAACTACTGATAACACTTACCAGTAAATCAGTGCAACCCTGGCCAGGGATTTCCAGTTATGGCCAGTCGAGCATAGCGCAACATCAACCCCAAATACCGGGAGAGACGAATCCCCTCCTATCGCTCATTGCCTCCATGTGAATCGGGACTGTACCCAAAAACCACCTGTTTGCATGACTCAGTAGAGCCGTGGTAGGGTGGAAATCAAAGCACAGTAGGAGACACACAAGACTCTATGACGATCTCGGGTCAACAGACTAAGCTGTACCAGTGTCACCAGAGAACTGCCATCTGACGTGAGGTGTAATACCATCTGGGAGTTCTCGGCGAGTCCGTTCAGTGTACCCAGTCTCCACTGAGCACCCGCATACCGTCTCTGATGTCAAACACCAATGGATATGGGATCATCCATCGCCCATCACATGGATCGATAAGATATACGCTAGTCTACTCTGGAATATCGATGCCCCGTCTCGATATTCCCACGACTAGGAACTTTGAAGGATGTACTCATTAACTACCCAGGCCCCACTAGTATGATCTGCATCATAGTCCTGGAAGTCGAGCACACATCCTAAGGGCTTTATCAACATGTAATAGAGAGACTGCAAGTATACATGTTAAGATAAAGAGCAACCAGATAGCGTCTATCATGTCGAGCAAGAAAGTCCTACCTATATATATGTCCCAGCATCCACTACAATATACATCTCATGTACAGTAATGGCCTCTAGGGCATACATATAACTAACAATCTCCCACTTGCACTTGGTCCATCTGTAGCAGTGGTTGCAGTATCTCATACTCAACCATCCCATATGAGTCTCTCTCTGGGAAAAGGCCTTTGTGAGTGGATCCGCCGTGTTGTCCTCTGATTCTACTCTCCTAACCTTGATCTCCCTGAAGATCAACCATCTCCATGATCAGGTGATGCTGCCTCAGAATATGTCTGGGTCACTGATGGGATCGGGGTTCCTGGGCCAAAGCCACACTTCCATTGTCACACAATGGTAGGAACCTAATTCATCTTATGAACCAGTATACACCCAAACTTTCTCTTTGGTAGTATCTTTGATAGCGATGTCACCAGCCTTTATCGTCTAGTCTGCCATGGTATCTAGCTTGGAACTCTTCCAACATACTGTCCCTCCACTGAGGGTAAAGACAATTCCTGCGACTGACATTCAGTCGTCCTTATCACCCTGGAACTTTTCCAGTAATTCTCCCCGGGATCAACTGATACCATCTCACTACACCTAGTGAGAATCCTAATATCCATTTAGATCTATCTCATAGATATAAAATCTAGGATTTAGGAGATATCACATAGATCCTATATGGAGAATCCTTGTGATAAGAGGAGATTGACCGTGCGTAGCATAGGAAACTCTTTCCCTATCAAGAGTATGTCATCCACGCACTCTACGAGGATCACCACCTTACTCTCTATTACCTTTTTGTATATACAAGGTTCATCTACCATTTTGATGAAGTCAAACTCTTTGACTACCATATCAAAACAGACGTTTCCGCTGCTCCCACTGTTTACGAAGCTCTCTGGCTGTGTACTTATAGACGCTCCCTTCTAAATCTATATTTAGAAAAGCAGTCATGACACCCAACCACCAGATATCGTAGTCATGGTACGTAGCAATGGTAAGTAGGATCCGGATGGACTTAAGCATAGCCACTGGAAAAGGTTTCATCATTTTCCACGCCTGGTCGATGACGAAAACCTTTAAGAAGTCTAGCTTTGAAAGTCTCAACTTTTCCATCTACACCAAGTAATCTTCTCAAGATATACTTGCTTCTGATGGGAATTTAACCCTTCAGATATAGCATCCAAAGTCCATACTTTGTTGGTGTACATGGATTCCATCTCAGATCTCTAAGCATCCAGCCATTCTTACAGAGTCCCTACTCTCGATGGCCTGCTCGAAACTAGTTGGGTCATCATCTCATGATGCATTCCTTGCTCCCACTGTCATCGACAAACCGAAGTATCTCTCAGGCGGATGAGGAACCCTACCAGATCGGCGGAGAGGCTGAGGTTCGTCGGGGACTATAGAATCCTTTGGTTCTGTCAAATCATCAGCTGTAGTTTGTATAACTGGAACTCCTTCCAGTTCTACAGAAGTGACCTTTCCTCGATCTTGTCCGGATTTTGCTTTTGACATAGGCCGGACAATCCCAAATCTTAACTTACTTAAGAGATAGGCTCTTCCCATACCATATCTCATATGGAGTGGTAGGCAGTGATCTGATTCGAACCTAAATCAATAGGTATGCAGCTTCTCAAGTGCATAACCCCCAAAAGGAAATAGGTAACTCGGTAGTACTCATCATAGAGCGCACCATATCATACAGGGTGTAATTTCTCCGCCCCGATATACTGTTGTGTTGTGGTGTATACAGAGGAGTAATGCTGAGAGAGAATCTCATTCTCCTTTAGAATAGTCCAAGAATTCCATGCCCAAGTATTCTCCTCCCTGATCTCATCATAGGACATAATACTTATACCTGTATTGGTTCTCTACTTCTAACTTATACTCATTGAATTTCTTAAAAGCTTCAGACATGTGTTTCAACAGGAACGTGTGTCCGAATCTTGAGAGATCATCAGTGAATGTAAGGAAGTACAAAGGACCAGTCCTGGCATGTGTAGACAGGGGACCTTACATACATCATCATGTATCAATCCCTAGAGTTCACTAACTCTTTCTCTGTTTCCAGTAAACGGAGCTATGGTCATCTTATCTTTGTGACATGACTGGCAAGTTTCATAAGATGTAAATTTAAACTGATTTAAATATGCATCTAAATGTAACTTTAGCTAGTCGGGTCACATTGATATGACCTAGTCTACAATGCCTCAAGAAGAATTCGTTCATTTCTGAACTCTTCCTCTTGTGTGTGTTCTATATACTAAGAACTGTAGTTTGATTTAGAACGTCAATGCTTTTAGATAACGTACCTGAACCGATCAACTATTGATATAGGAAATGTTCAAAACATTATCCAACAATACAAAATTATATCCTTTCTTCACTAATAAAGAGACTGATATGATTTTGTATATCAGGTTCGGTATCTAATAACATTCGTTCAGAATCAGTGTATTTTGGTAATACAGGGTGATAGTGACCAACAGACTTGGTTGCAACACTTGCACCGTTTTCTGTCTTATGAAACTTATCACCGGTTCTCAGTTCTCTACCTTTTTGTAGCCCTATGTAACAGATTACATATCTGGGATCCTGATTCGGTATCAAATACCCAGGACGCAGAGGATACTGAGAAACAGTTCTTTGTAATGAACGCACCCGAAGAAGATGCATCATAATGCACTTTCTTCGTTTGGGCGGCACGGGAATTCTGGTAATCCCCAATTTCCTGCTCGGTCTTATAACAATTATAAGTTGGAGCGGGACCAACGTTCCCCAGCTCAGTATAACAAGCGGGTTCGGTCAATACATCCATATTATTATCTTGATTAAGACGTGAAATGGTCTCTACCTGGAGAGAGAGAGAAGAAAATACTTTGCGTGCGCTCTTGCAAGATTAGATTGGTTGTTATATTTTATCTAATCATGATGGCTCCCACTGTTTTTATCAAATCTTCCTTCAAACCCTAAAAGGAAAGACTAGCCGGGATTAATTACACTCTACAAGTTCGCCAATCTTTCAGCCAGGCCAGTGCCGGTACTTTGAGGGAGGTTCCCCGTGCTTTCGCACGGACCTAATTAAAGTAAACCTCGTTTTTCCAGGGGCGTATCCCCGTTGACACCTTTCTAGACACCTACTTGATCGGCTAATTGTAAAGTGCAAAACTCTCCCAGGAGTAACAATTACTCGCAGTGGGTATCGGGATCCAACTATCATATAGAAGGTATGCAATCTCATTGCAAATTTCAACACTTGAAACTCCCGATAAAGGTTTTTACCCCTAGCACTTATGACCTTAACTATGGTCAACAAATCATAAGCACTAGTCAAGTTCTACCCGTCATTTCGTGATTAATTAGACCCACCCACATGACCCTTAACTAAGGTCAACAAAGTCACGCGACTGTCCTAACTAATCGCATCATATGCGGTGTAGGAAGATATCACTTAGCTACCGTTCACTGTGCCTTGACTATGGTCAACAAACACAGCACGAATACTAAGTACTCTACTTCCTAAAATGACGGAGGGTTGTGGATGGTTTTTAATAAAACCTTTAACGCTTTGAACTTGATCTCGTTGCGGAATCAAATGGTTTTTAAATGGAGTGTTTTTTAGGTTTTTTTAGTTTTGCTAAAGGGGTCACTCCCGGTGAAGGGATCGTCGGCCCTTTCCTCATCGAATAAGGTGCAGGATATATCACATATACCGCTGTGCAAACCAAAAACTATAGAAGCAATCAAAATACAAACCGAGGGTTGTAGTATCTGCCAGTTATTGCTAAAGGGGTCACTCCCGGTGAAGGGATCTCGGCCCTTTCCTTATCGAATAAGGTGCAGGATGTTCTACAAGGAACACCGCGATGCAAAGCAAGAACTGTAGCTACCTGTTTTATTTTTGAAATTCGATTCCACGACATCTTTTAGGTTTATTTTCTTTCATTAATCTCATTAATGAATGTCCCATCATTCTAGTCCACCTAAACATCACAGATAAATACAACGTACGCTTATGCCATCCGCATTCGCCTCGATGTCCCGTCTGCACCGTTAGGTTAGGTAACTAACGGCAAAGCGGGGCAGGGCTAGCGCGGGAGTAAAACATAAGCAACGTTTATATAATATATCATATATAGTATATACAGTATCCATCTGAACAAATCACATAATCACATCACAGATAACGCAGCAGAAAATATCATATGAAATATTGGATATACTAGGACGTCCGTGCTTTATTTTGAGCCTGAATAAAACACGGATTCCACGGTCGTGATGAATAGACAATCCCACACCCGTAGACCCCTATGAGAGCGGCAAGCAACCCTACAAATTCTAGAGTTAGGAGACCCGGACTCGACTCCTCGAGATGGTCTCCCAGTGGACCCTAGAACCCGGTTACTTGTGCTCCCCTCCTTGGGTCTATCCTAATGCGGAAAAGTAAATAATATACAATGGTGACATCATCCTCAACCCGGAAGTGCCCCAATAAAAGAATATTACATACAAGTTTTTTTACATGAATGAAAATGGAAAAACACTCATCTCTCATAAAAACCCCCGGTTATTCAAACACGACGATCCAATATAACATATCCAGCAACACATAACATCACATGTCATCAACGTAAGTAAATATGCCCATCCCAATTGTCGTTGAAATATAGCAATGAAACCGGCGATATCACATATTACACTTACGGTCGCAGAAAAGAAAGTATAAAACTACAACAGTTGGAATCCGCAACCTGCATAGACATCGCATGCCTAACCAAATGAATTCCTTAGACATCGCATGCCTAACAATTATAAACCCCGCATTTTAGTCTCATTATCGAAAACTCTTTTCAATATCAAGTCGGGCAATTCAACAAGATTCCCGGCAATCAGAATGAATGCTCGTCGCAAACTTTAGTAGACGGCCGCACCCCCGATACCGTCGACGAAGTGCACTAAGGCGGAACACCACTGCCGCGAGCATCCGAATGGATGCTTTTGGCGACGGGGTTCTCCTACAGTCACTTGGTCGGGGCTATGGGGTGTAGCTGTCTATTAAGTTTACCCGGCAAGTATCCGCGTACGCAACGTGATTGCGACGGAATTTTGATCACATCAAAATTCCGTGGCAACCGATCAAGTGAGACTAAACTGCTAGATTTATAACATTCAAAACAGTTATCTCATAACTATTTGTTGATTCCAAATATTGTATCACATTCCAGATAAATAGACAATGTTAAACTTTCCGATTGAACAATCAAACACCCAAGTTTTCCCGAAAAGGTCAACACATGAAATAAGTTTAAAAACATCCACTTCATGCTACAGTACCAACGGTCCAGCCGTAGAAGGGTCAAGCCAACGCCTCACATGTGGCACGCTGTATTGCCCCAAACCCTAAGGTTCAAAGGGCAGTTCAAGACGGTCACATAATCGAGTTAAGGTTTGTTGTCTTCTAGAGGGTCCATCGAGTTACTTGCACTACTTAGAACATTCTTAAACTACGAAAAAATCCAACACTTGGAAATTTCCCGGCAGGGGAAAAAGTGGGTATTTATATCCGGTCGAACTTTTTAACATGTTCTAAAATACCCGGAAAAACTAAATAAACAAAGTTAAACAATCCGATCGAAACATCGAGTCCCCAAAACAACCCAGAAAACTCAACAGTTGAGTATAATTTAAAAATTCCCAGAAAACACAGGAAATTCAGTTGGGCATTATTGTGCAGAGCACGTGACAAGAGTCACCTTTATGGCCGCGGAACCGCCGTGCAAGCCAGGGTGGGGCCGCGGTTCAGCGGCGCATTGGTCGATATAGGCGCACGTGCTGCACAGTAACTTATAAAAAACCCTGCTGAATTTTCTGGATATTTTTAATTCACAAAAATCCACAATTTCAGAAAATGTACAGAAAGGGGTCAAGTTTAAGGTTTCGGGGTTCGATCGGATTTCTAACTTCGTCTACACTTCACCTAAAGCTCTAGCTAGGCTCTGATACCACTGTAGGGTTCCTAGGCACACTCACGAGGTTCTACAACTGATCAACCATGCCAAAATCAAATTTTTTCATGTGCCGAGAAACCCTAATGCAAGATCGTTACTAGAGGTAAGGCGATATACATACAAGTTAACAACTTTATCTACAAGTGAAAGGGACTACAACCTTTGTAGATCCGATCCTCCACTTCTTTAGCTCTATGTTGACGTCCCTCCGCTGCGATCATCGGGATCCCGGACTCTAGCGTTGGTTTCGTCGGAGAAATAAGCGGGCTAGGTCATTGATTTCGATGCCGAAGATGATCTACGTCGAGGCGACTCAAACTCAAGCTCTATCTTCACTTGGTCATGAACCTTGTGAAGAAAACACCCTATACAACATGGCAAGTGGTAGATGCTGAAGAAATAGGAAGTGGGTTCAATTTAGAATTGGATTTCTCACTTGATTTCTTCACTTGGAATTTTCAAGAAAACTTTCTTCTTCATGAAAAAGAAGAAGGAAAATTAAAAAGGATTATTAAAAATAATAAATCAAGTGAAGACTTATCATAATGCAACCATGGGTGAAGTTAACTCATGTAGAGAGCAAACCATAGTTTAGATAAATGGTTAGGTCAAAGGATAAAAACAAAATGGTTAAGACTTTGTCAAAATTGCTTGAAGTATCAAGAAACTTCTAGCAAAGAAAGAAAAGCCACCATTTAGTTTTTTAACCAAAATAAATAAATAAATAAGTTAAAAACCTAACCATTAACCTAAACATGGTTTAAAGCATACACACACCCAAGTTTGCATGTATCATCAAACATGATACGATCTAGTGCACAAACATATATCATATATTCAATGTGCACAATCTAGTGAGAAAAATAATCTTAAGTGAACCAATACTAGTTAATGTAAAGTAATATATCAAATATATAATTATACATTAAATCATTAAATCAACACTTGATTTAATGATCCGGTCATACTGCATATAACCGACTAATATCAAGTATATCAATATATCGAATCAACATTTGATTCGATAACCCGGCTATATCACATATACCCATCCGATGATACAAATCGTGAGAATAGAACACAGTATCACATACTGGTATTATTCTCGGTCCCGCACATATCTCATATGCGCTCCTATTTCATTTCGCTTGAGCCAGGAAACCCCTGTGTAGGACTCTAAAGACTCGTCAATACGCCGGCAGTAGGTGATGATCATATCAAACACCCACAAGCCGCAAGCGGTCTACTAAGCATAACGGCCACCCGGGTATTGAGCGATCAGAAGATCAACGAGCAAGCCCGCTCACACTCCTGTGAATCCAACCAGTAACACTTACCGCACAGTCCGGTCTGTTCGTCTGATATGTCGCATATCTCGCCTAGGGGTGGTAAACGTCAGACCCCAGTAGCTTGATAAGTCATGCCGATGTAAGGTCCATAAAAAGCATGAAACTACTGATAACACTTACCAGTAAATCAGTGCAACCCTGGCCAGGGATTTCCAGTTATGGCCAGTCGAGCATAGCACAACATCAACCCCCAATACCGGGAGAGACGAATCCCCTCCTATCGCTCATTGCCTCCATGTGAATCGGGACTGTACCCAAAAACCACCTGTTTGCACGACTCAGTAGAGCCGTGGTAGGGTGGAAATCAAAGCACAGTAGGAGACACACAAGACTCTATGACGATCTCGGGTCAACAGACTAAGTGTACCAGTGTCACCAGAGAACTGCCATCTGACATGAGGTATAATACCATCTGGGAGTTCTCGGCGAGTCCGTTCAGTGTACCCAGTCTCCACTGAGCACCCGCATACCGTTTCTGATGTCAAACACCAATGGATATGTGATCATCCATCGCCCATCACATGGATCGAGAAGATATACGCTAGTCTACTCTGGAATATCGATGCCCCGTCTCGATATTCCCACGACTAGGAACTTTGAAGGATGTACTCATTGACTACCCAGGCCCTACTAGTATGATCTGCATCATAGTCCTGGAAGTCGAGCACACATCCTAAGGTCTTTATCAACATGTAATAGAGAGACTGCAAGTATACATGTTAAGATAAAGAGCAACCAGATAGCGTACTATCATGTCGAGCAAGAAAGTCCTACCTATATATATATCCCAGCATCCACTACAATATACATCTCATGTACAGTAATGGCCTCTAGGGCATACATATAACTAACAGTACGGAGCATACACAGACAGCTCAGTAAACAGTACATCGTACTCAGACACCGTCATCCCTGGAGTCTGGCGTAATGACTCAAATCTGTGCGCTCGCACATCCCTGACGCTCGGTGGAAGAAAACGGGCGAGAAACACCGTCACAAACTCAGCCCAGGTCACAGGAGCAAGACCTGCGGCTCTGCCCCTCTCCATGGACTCACACCACTTCTAGGCCAGACCCTCCAGACGGAAGCTCGCGAACTCCACCCATCTCTCGTCGGAGCATCGGAGCGAACGACAAATCCTGGCCATCCGGTCGATAAACGACTGCGAATCCTCAGCAGCATCTGTGCCAGTGAACATCGGAGGCCTCAGTCTCATGAACTTTGTCAGTGACACAGTAATAATCTCCGGAGCTGTAACTGTTGCGCCACGGCAGTGCCCCGGTCTCTTGCTCGAGGCCAAAAAGCGGAATAAAAATTTTCCTTACTCGGAAACCGGCGCTACCGCGGACAATGAAAACCCGGATCGTTTACCATTAACCTAAAGCTAGCAATCAAGAGATAGGGTGAGAAGTATACCGACTGATCCGAGTCCTCCGGTCTTCATCTCCATCGTCCCGATCTCCCGCGGAAAGTGTTGCCTCCACATCGTCGCCTCCTCGCCGGAAAGGGCACCACATCGCCTTCTTCTTTTACGGGCTCCCGCCTCAATACCGAGGCAACTCGCGCATGAAGCCGGCAACTCGACATGCTCAAGATATGCTGTAGAATGTGTAGTGCAGTGTCTCACTTGGGTTTTGGTTGCCTTGATGGAGGAAATGAGATAAGAAAAATGGTGCTTGCATTTTTCTGGCATGAATGAGATCAAGAAGATGAAACACTCAAGAATGAAGAACTCTCTCCTTCTTCTTCTCTCTTTCTTTTTCTTCTTCTCTCTTTTCTTTTTCTTCTTCACTCTTTCTTTTTTCTCAACCATGAAATGATAATCTCTCTCTTTAGAAATGGTGGAGGATAGATTATGAAGCATGAAGGGAGGTGATGGTAGGAGCAAAAGAAAGGTGACCACATCCAAGACATAATCATCACTAAAACTCAAATCAACCTCAAATCCAATCTTATCATAATAAATGCATGAAAAGCAAAGATGCTTATCATATCAATCTTTATGCAAATAAAACCTCCACAATGTGTTATTTGCAAACTTGCAAATAACACCCTCCATCAGAAAAGTCCGGCCGGGAAAGAACAAAGGAAAACCGGCCGGAACGGAATACAAACTGGCAACTCCAGAAAACTGGTCCCGTAATAAATTACAGGAAAACCCCGATACTGTGCATACACACCCGCATCTGTATTCCGACCGGATACAAATGCAATGAGACAAAATCTACACTGTACTAGACTAGGACCGGCTTAAGCCAAAGCCGTCTAGTAAAATCCGTTCGATCCTGATCCGTGCAATACCGCACGTATCAGATCAAACCCTGCCATATAACTATATGGCCACTAGTACAAAACTGTCCGATCCTGATACGTGCAATACCGCACGTATCTGATCAGACCCTGCCATATCTCCATACGGCCTCTACAGCGTTTCGCCCGAAAGCTTGAGTAACTGTAAGTGTGGTGGACTCTAAAGACTCGTCAATACTATGGCTGTGGATTTAACCACTAGCACGTCAGAGGTATCAGCCAATACGTGACGGGCCACCAGCTATTGACCAAAAGGGACGTCGATGAGGAAGCTCACCCCGACACCCAACTGAGCCTGTCAGTGACAATATCCGTACAGTCCGGTCCGTTCGTCTATGAGTATCGCATGGCGGGCCTAGGGGGTTGGTAAAAGTCAGACCCCCAAAAGCGGTACAAGTCGTGTCGGAGCGTAGCCCAGAACGCCCTGAGATACTACTGGAATACCTACCAGTAAATCTCCTGCCTCGGCCGAGGGCTTTGCGTAATGGCTCTCCTAGACACAGCGCGACCTTACCCCCAATACCGGGAGAGACGAACCCCTGAAGATCCGCTCACTGCCTCCATGTGGCTCGGGACTGTACCCAACTAAAACCTGTTTGCACGACTCCTTTGAGCCGTGGTTGGGTAGTAATCAAAGCACAGTGGGAACTCACACGAGACAAATGACGATCCTCAGGTCGATGAACTAACATGTACACATGTCACCAGGGAACTGCTATCTGACGTCAGGTATAAGACCAACTAGCATGTTCCCGGCGAGTCCTGTCCGGTGTACTCATAACCCAATGAGCACCTGTATACATCTTAGGTGAACCAACTGACACCAGTGGCTTGTGAGACCGGCCACCGCCCCTCGTCGGGGTCTCGACTGTATACACTAGTCTACTCTGGAGAATCGATGCCCTGTCTCGAAACTCCTACGACTAGGGACCTTTTAAGGATGTGCTTATAGACTACCAGCTCCCACGTATATGATCGCCATCATACTGCCGGCAGTCAAGCAAGAATCCTAGGGGCTCTATCAACGTGTAATAGCGACATGCCAGGTCACCTAAAGCAGTACACGATGATAAAGATAAACCAGATAGCATACTATCATCTCGAGTAAGACTGTCCTACCGGGATAGGTCCTCCCTCAATCATTGCAATCACGTGCCTGTGATCCAATAATTGACTCTGAGGGCACTATCTCCAACAATCTCCCACTTGCACTCAAGGCTAATTATTGCGATGCCGCATACTCACAGCCCGTGTGATACCGAACACCCAACTCCTCTACTAGTCAGTCTCACAAAGCTCGTTTGCGAAACTATTGCGTTCGAGGAATAGCCTCAGTGAGTAGATCCGCTGTGATGCTTCTTTCTATGTCTCTCAATATCTCAAGTTCGCAGAGAAAGCCATCTCCCGAAATGAGCAATACCTGTCTTAGAATGTCTGGATGTCTGATGGGACCTAGCTCATAAATGAACTCCAAATCCAAACTTCTTAGACTGTATCGTCAACTGAACTTAATCCGTATCCTGCACCAGGCCACCCTCAGTATTGCCTTGGACCACTTGTCCAAAATACTGCCCCTCGTCAGAAGGAAAACTATAACTCTGACAACCTCCTTGTCGTCCATGTCACCTTGGAAGCCTGGAATGATAACTGTCTCTCAAATGAGGCTGTCGTTATCATATCCCTAGAACATCCACTTATGTTCTAAAACTGCTTCCGACTGTTTCTCCAGGATTGGATCAATATCAACTTATTGCATCTACTGCAAGAACAACATCTGGTGTGGTACTTGACATCTCATGATTGACTCAATTGCCTAAGCAAGTGATCTGCCAATCATGAACATCCCTCTCCCCTTTAGTCTGTAAGACACCTTTAGAGAGGGTGACTCCATCACCTGCAGGTATACTACCGTGCCAGGAGTCGTCCATTCTAAATACTCATAGAATGCTGTCAAGGTACCCAGATTGGGAAACCACCCAAATCTAGATCTAAAACCATAGATCTAGTAACCAGTATGTCTGATATAATATCCAAGTCCTATGTGGAGAAAACACTGTGTGACGACCAAAGTATAACCGATCGTAGTATAGGAATATCACTTCCTACTACCTTCTCAACAGATCCACCCCTTATTCTGATGACGTCAAACCTATGACTGTCACATCAGAAATAGATGATCTATCTCCGCTACATCTGCATTAGTCTATAAATAGACATAAGCCTGATGTCCACCAATGCTTCCGCTGCTCCCACTGACTACGACAACCCTCTGGCAGAGTCATATAGACGTGCACTTCCAAAGCTAGTTTAGAACGACGCTATACTCATCCTCCTGCCGGGTCTCGCAGCCTGGAACAACAGCAATGGCAAGTGTGGGTAAACAAGAACTTCCCTGTCACCGTCCTTGAGGCTACCGGAGCACCTCTCGGGTGCCTGAAGTTACCCACCGTATCTGCGGAGTGGCCAATGGAATGTCAAACCAGATTGAATCTTTAGGTTCCTTATCAAATCTTCGGTAATCGTTTGTGGTTCTGGAATTACTTCCAGTTCTACCATACTCCCACTACTTTTTCTGAAAAAATCCATTCCTTTTAAAATTGTGGCGAGTCTAGAACAATATTGCTATTGTTCATCCAAATGGTAGAAAGTCAACCCTCGTCATAGCCTGGGTCAACCCAGAAACAGCCATTACAGAAACGTGCCTTGAGTTGTCCAGTGTCTGGTTTTAAGCACAAGCCGGACAACTCCCCGTACCATAACAACGTTAAGATATGAACTGTTCTATATCCAATATAGGACCAGAGGCACTGATTTAATTGAACCAGATTCAAATCATGCAGCTGTCTCCAGTGCATGTCAACTAAATGGAAGGAGGCCGATCAGCGTTACTCAACTTAGGAATGCTTCCAATTATGAGTAACCTGAAAGAGAAGCAATTTCTCTTTATCATTACTATCAACTGAATACCATACACAAGTATCTACATCTTCAATCTCTTTGAAGAATCCCGATACTTGCAATACCTGGTTCTCTACTTTATCCAAATACCTATAACTTCTCAAAATTCGGACCCTGTGTTTCTACGAAACACTTGTCTAAAAAACTAGAGAAGTCATAAGTAAAACGAATATAGTACGAGGACCAACCCCTCTGTCCTAATGGACATTGGACAACATACAATGCTCTGTATAAGTCCCTTGAGTCTGATAACTCATTCACTGTGTGTCGTAGGTTGAAAACTGTACTTATGGTTAAGAAGAATTACACCGCTGTTTAATGCTCCTTACCTAACCATCCACTGATATAGGTAAATGTCATCGACATAACTTCAAAAGGTATATCTCACTCTATAAAAATAGATGTACAGATATATCAATTTGAAATTGGTGCATAACCGCGGATATTCAAAACCAAATAATTGCCGTCCGGCAAACAACCCAGGTGACTTCCTCAAACAATGAGGATGATCACCTAATTCCCAATAACTTACTCCCACTCATCATCTGTAAAACCATACAGATGTGAGAATCATACCTGGTAAATACATACCCTGGAGTAAGTGTCTAATCGGGAAATCAGTTTTCTTTTAACATTACACAGTGAAACTGAAACATTGAAATGTTTCGTTGGGGTATCCTGGTATTCCTAGTAATGCCTCTTCCATTATCCGGATTCACAACTGTAACCATATATCTCTTTGCCATCTTTCCAAATCTCTTTATATGTCTTTAGTCATTACCGTCTGCACACCCCTTTTAGGCCAAATGGTTTTCTTCCTTCCCTACCGTTCGGCACCAGCCTATGGTTTGGAAGAAGACTATCCAAAAAGCATAAAGGGTGTACTGTCCTAATCCTAGGAGCACTCGCATCGCGAGAGAAGGTGAAGATAAAAGACACCTGAATGTACTTTATTCCTATTTCTCCTGAACCAGAATCCATCCCCGAACTGGAACAAGTTCCTTTCGAGTTCGTATATAACCATACGATGGAGTATCCAATAAACTGTGGATCTTCGTAGTGATACGGGGTGTCCTGGAGAAATACAAAGGTGATTTAGGATTGGCGAAGAAATACTTGGTTTGGTGGTGAATATCAGTCGCAATTTACTTTGCCCTCCTTCTAATCCCTTGCTTTGTCTTAACTTAATACCTTCTGCACACCATCGTTATGCTAATTGGTTTTCTTCATTCCCTACCGGTCGGCACCAGCCTAAGGTTTGGAAGAAGACTATCCAATTTGCGTAATAGGTGTGCTATCTCCTAAACCAAGGAGTACACGTAATGTGAGAAGGTGAAAAGAAAAGACAACTGAATAATCCTATCCGTTTTCTCCAGAACCAGAAACCATCCTCGAAGTCCTTCGAGTTCGTATCTAACCATACGATGGTTTTTTCCAATGGAAGTGGACGTTCGTAGTAATACGGGGTGTCCTGGAGAAAAGGGTAAAAGTAGGAGTGGCAATGTGGTCTGCAACTCTGACAATCCAAAAGCCTGTGTTAAGAAGGTTCGGTCAACTTGGTCACTGAGTCATAGTCCAGGGTCGGGTCAATGGTCGCTGCCAAAGAGAAAGAGAAAAGAAACACTCAGCGTGCACTCTAACCTAGATCAGAATGGTTATCACTTTATCTAATCTGGAAACCTCCCACTGTACCTCAAATTCTCCTCCAAACCTGAAAGAAGAACTAGTCGAGGTCACCCGAGGAGTAAAATAACTCATCAGTGGGAATCGGGATCCAACTATCATCGCATGATAACTTGACGGAATCCACTCAAGTCACCATACTCCAGAAGGTATGCGCATGCCTGGCAAGTTTCAGTTCTTTTGAAACTCCCGATGTGTGTTTTTACCCCAAGCGGTTTATGACCTTGAGTAGGTCAACAAACCATAAACCGCCAGTCAAGTTCAACCCGTCATTATTCTGGATTGCATTAAACCCACCCGTACGTGCCCTTGACTAGGTCAACAAGGCCGCACGACTGTCCTAACCAATCCCACTTATGCAACAAACAAGTACCACTTAGCTACCGAACACTACGTCTTGACTAGGTCAACAAACGCAGCACGAATACTAAATAATACCCGTAGGAAATGACGGAGGGCTACGGCTGGTTTTTGGCGAAAAACCTTTAACGTAATGAACTTGATATCGTTGAAGGAACTGCATAGCCTTTTATAAAAATATAGTGACGAAAACCTTTACTAAAGAGGTCACTCCCGGTGAAGGGATCTCGGCTCTTTCCCCGTAGAATGAGGTGCAGGATATTCCAACTGAATACCACGATGCAAAGCAAAAGTAATCGGCTATAGTGAAGTTAATGCCCTGACGCAAACTTCTGTCCAAGGGGTCACTCCCGGTGAAGGGATCTCGGCCCTTGCCTCGTCGACTGAGGAGCATGATATTCCAAATGAATACCACGATGCAAAACAAAAGTGAGCGTCCTTGCAATAACAGCTTTTTGAAAAATGTTCCAACGACATCAGAATAGGTTTGTTTAACTTGCATTGATCCGAATCAACGCAGTCCCATCAAATGATCACACCAATAAAGAACGAAAATATACTGATGTATGTATATGCCATCCGCATTCGCCACTGGGTCCCGTCATCACCCGTTAGGTTACTTAACTAACGACAGAGCGGGGACTGGACTAGCGCGGATGCAAAACATATACAACATCTACTAATATATATACCAATATATTATATTTCGCTCAAGGCGTGATAAAATGCAACATCACAGAAAAATATAGCATCACAGAACAATACAGATATCTGGAAGCCCCGGGTTTCACAGAGCCGCTGCTGAAACCCGACGTTCCCCTGGTCGTGTGGATAGCCTGTGCAATGAAATCCTAGACCCCTACGGGCGCGGCAAGACACCCGCCAAAACCTGAAGCGAGGCAGCCCCCTCCAGCACCGTGAATGGACCACCCAGCACTTCACGGAATCCGGTAACTTGGGCACCCCTCCTGGGTCAACCTGTACCCCCTACGAGTGCGGCGAATAGCCTGCCAATCCTAGAGTGAAGCCCCCTCCGTCTCAATGCCATGAGATGCGGGCCCGTTGCCCCCTAGAACCCGGCTATCCGTGCACTCCTCCGCGAGGTAATCCTAGTACAGAAAGTAAAATATACATACACCGGGTACATCGACCGCAACCAGGTCGTGCCCCAAAAGAATAATACAAACAGGCAGTGACGGCAGTCCACAAGTCGGACGCTCGCCCCGCAATATCAAATGTACATAATACACCAAAACTGTACTAGCATTGCATCCAGGCTATCCCCCACGACCGATCCGCAACATCACAGCATAAACATAGAACATCAACGTGAAAGTCACGTTCGCAAATCCGTCTAACCGGGCTATAGCAGTTAGACCGGATTTACCGATCGAGTGACATTCACGGTCGCAGATATAATGTAAAAACTGTGAAATAATGTGTTTAAAATTTTCCGATTGATCAAACAATTAACAAGTGGGCCCAAAAGAAAACTGTAGCACTCACAGAAATAATTGGCCCAAGTTTAATATTCCAAAACCCATATTTTAAGTCCAGAAAGCCTCTGAAAAAAATTGGTGCAGTGATCTCCACAGTGCGCGGCGGAAGGGCGGCGGAATGGGGGTTTATGCGGCGGTTCCGCGCTCCCACTGTGGAATCACTTCATCGAAATTTTACAGAGTTCTTAGATTTTCCAGTACATCAATAATTTACAACCTGAAAAATTTTTAGACTTCAAAAAAATTTCAACAGAAACTGATGTGAAGGAAAAATACGGTTTTTGGAATTTCGGTCGATCGGATAAGAAAAACACATTAGAACAAACTAGACAAGGTTAATGGCGTGGCTCTGATACCATGTTGCGCCACGGCAGTGCCCCGGTCTCTTGCTCGAGGCCAAAAAGCGGAATAAAAATTTTCCTTACTCGGAAACCGGCGCTACCGCGGACAATGAAAACCCGGATCGTTTACCATTAACCTAAAGCTAGCAATCAAGAGATAGGGTGAGAAGTATACCGACTGATCCGAGTCCTCCGGTCTTCATCTCCATCGTCCCGATCTCCCGCGGAAAGTGTTGCCTCCACATCGTCGCCTCCTCGCCGGAAAGGGCACCACATCGCCTTCTTCTTTTACGGGCTCCCGCCTCAATACCGAGGCAACTCGCGCATGAAGCCGGCAACTCGACATGCTCAAGATATGCTGTAGAATGTGTAGTGTAGTGTCTCACTTGGGTTTTGGTTGCCTTGATGGAGTAAATGAGATAAGAAAAATGGTGCTTGTATTTTTCTGGCATGAATGAGATCAAGAAGATGAAACACTCAAGAATGAAGAACTATCTCCTTCTTCTTCTCTCTTTCTTTTTCTTCTTCTCTCTTTTCTTTTTCTTCTTCACTCTTCCTTTTTTCTCAACCATGAAATGATAATCTCTCTCTCTTTAGAAATGGTGGAGGATAGATTATGAAGCATGAAGGGAGGTGATGGTAGGAGCAAAAGAAAGGTGACCACATCCAAGACATAATCATCACTAAAACTCAAATCAACCTCAAATCCAATCTTATCATAATAAATGCATGAAAAGCAAAGATGCTTATCATATCAATCTTTATGCAAATAAAACCTCCACAATGTGTTATTTGCAAACTTGCAAATAACACCCTCCATCAGAAAAGTCCGGCCGGGAAAGAACAAAGGAAAACCGGCCGGAACGGAATACAAACTGGCAACTCCAGAAAACTGGTCCCGTAATAAATTACAGGAAAACCCCGATACTGTGCATACACACCCGCATCTGTATTCCGACCGGATACAAATGCAATGAGACAAAATCTACACTGTACTAGACTAGGACCGGCTTAAGCCAAAGCCGTCTAGTAAAATCTGTTCGATCCTGATCCGTGCAATACCGCACGTATCAGATCAAACCCTGCCATATAACTATACGGCCACTAGTACAAAACTGTCCGATCCTGATACGTGCAATACCGCACGTATCTGATCGGACCCTGCCATATCTCCATACGGCCTCTACAGCGTTTCGCCCGAAAGCTTGAGTAACTGTAAGTGTGGTGGACTCTAAAGACTCGTCAATACTATGGCTGTGGATTTAACCACTAGCACGTCAGAGGTATCAGCCAATACGTGACGGGCCACCAGCTATTGACCAAAAGGGACGTCGATGAGGAAGCTCACCCCGACACCCAACTGAGCCTGTCAGTGACAATATCCGTACAGTCCGGTCCGTTCGTCTATGAGTATCGCATGGCGGGCCTAGGGGGTTGGTAAAAGTCAGACCCCCAAAAGCGGTACAAGTCGTGTCGGAGCATAGCCCAGAACGCCCTGAGATACTACTGGAATACCTACCAGTAAATCTCCTGCCTCGGCCGAGGGCTTTGCGTAATGGCTCTCCTAGACACAGCGCGACCTCACCCCCAATACCGGGAGAGACGAACCCCTGAAGATCCGCTCACTGCCTCCATGTGGCTCGGGACTGTACCCAACTAAAACCTGTTTGCACGACTCCTTTGAGCCGTGGTTGGGTAGTAATCAAAGCACAGTGGGAACTCACACGAGACAAATGACGATCCTCAGGTCGATAAACTAACCTGTACACATGTCACCAGGGAACTGCTATCTGACGTCAGGTATAAGACCAACTAGCATGTTCCCGGCGAGTCCTGTCCGGTGTACTCATAACCCAATGAGCACCTGTATACATCTTAGGTGAACCAACTGACACCAGTGGCTTGTGAGACCGGCCACCGCCCCTCGTCGGGGTCTCGACTGTATACACTAGTCTACTCTGGAGAATCGATGCCCTGTCTCGAAACTCCTACGACTAGGGACCTTTTAAGGATGTGCTTATAGACTACCAGCTCCCACGTATATGATCGCCATCATACTGCCGGCAGTCAAGCAAGAATCCTAGGGGCTCTATCAACGTGTAATAGCGACATGCCAGGTCACCTAAAGCAGTACACGATGATAAAGATAAACCAGATAGCATACTATCATCTCGAGTAAGACTGTCCTACCGGGATAGGTCCTCCCTCAATCATTGCAATCACATGCCTGTGATCCAATAATTGACTCTGAGGGCACTATCTCCAACAGTAACTGTGACTGCTGGAGTAGTATGTACCATCGTGGTCCCTGCAACGGGTGGAACAACTGCCTGCCCCTACGCTCGAATGGCCTCAACTAAAGTCCCCATCATCTGGCGCAGGTCCTGCATACCAGCCCCAAACATGCAATGTGCTCCGGTACAACAGGCATACCGCCCTGGTCAGTCCTCACCTCGGACGAGTCAACTCTGACCTCAGCCCTCGCGGCCGCTCTCTGTGCCCTCATAGTCTTCGACGGCATATAGGCTGGAAATTTAAACAAGATTCGATAAGGACACAGAAATCGAATCATAAGGATGTATATAAATGACGAAAGAATTTCAATCAATAAGTCCTAAAGTCACTTAGGCTGAGTACCCTGTCGTAAGTATGCCGCGGAACATACACACGCTACGTTACTCTGCTTAAGCTACCTACTCCATCATACCAAGGTCATCCTACACTCCGAAAGGTAAAACCTAGCGCTCTGATACCAACTTTGTCACGACCCAAAAATTAGGCCCGTAACCGGCACTTAAACTACGTAACGTCTACAGGCGTACGCAACTTAAGTAAGCCGAAAACCCAGAAATCTAAACCACCCAAAACTGGATAAGCGGAGAAAAACATAGTTTTAAATCATTCGGAAAAATCTCGAGTAAAATCTCTAACTCTAGTTTTCTTTCTTGAAAATTTTGGCAGCACCTCTTTTGTAAAAACTAGACCCGAAAACGGGTACAACATAGAATAAATATAAAACATCCCAAACGGGAGCAACTCACGCCCAACGACGGAGACAACCACCACAAGATATAAATACGACGCCGTAGCGAAGAAATATAAATGAAAACTACATAAAGAAGTAAAACTCTATAACAAGACCGGTTCCCACGAGCACGGCACCCAAAGTCACCAAAATAATAATACAACACGGAATCCTCACAACTCGTCTCTAAGTCAAATACAAGAAGTGGTAGATGGAGAATACCAGATCCAACAAAAGATATACAATGAAAAAACGGATAACTGCAAACCCACCTAAAAGCAAAGGCCTCACAGCCAACCGTAGCAGTATCCGTAAGAGTAGAGATGATAAGACGCCCTGCCGCGACTACTCTGAGGGTAAGTCCTGCAAAACACTGTGGCACAACGGGGGTGAGTTGCCAACTCGTGAATAGTAAATAACATCATACTGTAATCGCAAGTATGCACGAACAGCAATAAATCTATCACATGTAATCTGATAGCATGAGTATGGTAATATGAATATGCAACAATCATGTAAAGGTACATCATCAGGGTACTACAACTACATGAAGCAATGCATATTAATATAATCCTGAGTGTGGGATGATATATAATATGAAACCTCATGCAAAATCATCAGCATGGAAAAAACCCCAGTATCCCTCACTGACACATCAAATCCCAACATCATCAGGCACCGCATCCTCAGATCGGCCCTCACATCCTGTAAGTCTCATGGAACCTGAGTATCTAACATCGACACCCAAAACATCATGAAAACATATACCTGTATGTATGTGTGTGTGTGTGTGTGTGTGTGTATATGTATGTATGTATGTATGAGGATATCAATCATGTATGTCCACCGACGATACGTAAAAATTATGGAAACCTGAGTGTCAAACACCGACACTCGAAACATCATGAAACCCGTGTCTAGTATCGACACGCAAATCCTCATAACTCAGGCGCTGTCACCACGACTGGCCCTGACGATATATCCTGCATCACTCCGGTCGGTATCCCCACGATAACCGCCGAGTCCAAATACAATCACCGGTAGGTAGTGGTCCCTCTGTCAGGATTATCGTCTACACCACAAAATCACCACTCGCCTCAGTGTACCATACCGGGTCCACCATGTACCCGCAGACGGTGCCTCCCGCTCCTCGAATCGGGTATCACAAGCTAAATCTCAGAACCGAGAAATCACATGGTGGACGCACTAAAATATCATATCAAGAGAAACCTGGTTTTCAAACAATACATAGTTTTTTTGAAATACCCCCACGGTTCCCAAATCCATAAATCACATGAAATCCACATCTCAATGAGTAAATCCATGAAAACTGATATATGCAACATAAAACAACAATATGAGCATATTAAGGGAAAGCCGCTCTTTTAAATGAATCCAGCTTTAAAATATATCATGCGGTTCCCAAATCCTCCGAAAATAAGTGCAGTATCATATGAGGTGTACATGTAATTGTAGCAAAGTTTAAGTATCTACATGTAAGAAAGTATGTATGATGCATTTCATAAGTGCGATAGTCAACGTCTCAATATCACATGTCAAAACAATACCACTTAGGGTTTATGCAACTATAGCAAAATATGTGGGTGTACATGTCAGTATGTATGCATGCTGTACATATAGCTGTAACCGAGTATGTGGGTGTACATGTCAATATGTATGCATGATGTACAAGTAGCTATAGCAAGGTATATGTGAAATGGAATAAGAGTTACTATCTCAACTATCCTTGTCCAATACAATATCACGTATGTATATATCAAAAGTATTTCATATGCACAATGGAATAAGAGTCACTGCCTCAATTATCCCTATCCACTACAATATCACATATATATGTGGGTTGTGCGTGTCATGGCAATTACTGACGGTGTGGATGTAGCAAACAAATTAGTGCTCGAGCAACATGAACCGTCAGTAATGTGTTATGTTCAATAGGTACAAGTCAAGGTACAATAGGAAATACTATGCAATGACGTTCATATGAAATCAACTAATATGCAATAACATGCAGCTATCATATCATATCGGCCCCGACGCATAACGCCATACGGGTGATTTCCCCGTAGATGTTAAATCTACTCACAGATGGTCTAGAGCTATGAAAATCCGACCGCCTGCTTCCCCTTGTTCGCAGTGCCCGAAGTCCCCGCTTGCGATCCAAAATTTCACAAACACATCACATAAGCTAAATATCCTTCGTCGACACAAAGATAACGAAACGCAAGGATAACACCCAGAAAATTACACTGCGCACCTAGCGCACAAAACGCGCACGACATTGGTAAAAACCCTAACTAGGGTCGCTAAATTACGCAACACCAAGTCTAGACTCCAATCGTCCCGATCGCGCAAACATAACACAATCAAATACGAGAATATAATAGATATAATCTCGCAACGACCAATTGAACCCACGTCGAAAATACACCGAAACCTAGTAAGCAACTTATCGCAATATTTTGCACAAGTCTAAAGCTAATACAATTCTAGTGATTTCAAACATCTTAAAATAGCCTAACTAAGTTATCGAAACCACCTCCATATTTTTAAACTTGCTTAATTAAGCTTTAGTAAAAATCTAGTAAGCTAAAACTTTTAATTAGACAAAGTAGGAATTAACAACAATTAACATATTCCACCACTAGAATAAGTTTTCCTAAACTTCTAACATTTAACACTTCATCAAGTTTAAACCCTAACTTGAATTTCTTAAAAATTATGATGAATGAATTAATCAAGAGTTTAAAGCTATATTAACCAATTAATTAGCTAACTTATTGATTTAATACAACAAATTTAAAGATTTAAGTTGAAATTATACCTCTTCAAGAACAACCCAAAGCAACTAGATTCATCAACCTTAGCCTCCAAAAACCATGTTTTTTCTTGATGATCCAAGCTAGATTAGTGAAGGGAAATGATGGGTTAACTTTTAATTATGAATTTGTGGATTTATTTTGCGATTTTTGATGAGTTTTGAGAGCAAGAGGATGAAGAAATGAGCTTAGAAAAAGATGAGGGCAGAATTGGGGGGCTCGGCCAATAAGTGAGGTGGGTATTTTGTGTAAATTGTGAAGAAAAATCCAGCACAAAACAATAAATGCATCATTAAATGCAATTGCCACCATTTCTTTCATTTCTTTTCTTTTTAAAATTAAAACCTTTTGTCACCACAAATATCTAGATATCAGAATGAATGGTTTTAATTAACTTAAACTTGATTAGTTTAGCAATGATCCAAATTAGAAGTAATTAACCCAAAATGTAATTACCACTAATTAAGTGCATAAATAACATATTAAAATAATATTTAATTAGGGGAAAAATCTATATGAACCAAAACTTCCCAATGACTCCCAAAGCCCGCGCACAAGCTTTATTCTAGCTAAACTAGGTGCCGGCAAGTTTATACGGAAGTTTGATCACAATCGGGTTAAAACGGAAAATACCGACTATTTTACCCTAAAACGGAAAAATTCGCATAACTATTTCTAAAACGTTACACTATTCTACTAAGCAGTTTCGCAAAGCTCATTTGTGAAATTATTGTGTTCAAGAAATAGCCTCAGTGAGTAGATCCGTTCCAGTGTTTCTATCTTTATCTCTCTATATCTCAACTTCGCGGAGAATAACCATCTCCCGAAATGAGCAATATCTTGTCTTAGAATTTGTCTGGATATCTGATGGGACCCAGTTCACAAATGAACTCCAAATCCAGCAAACTTCTTAGACTGTATCATGCACTGAATTTAATCGGTATCCTGAGCCATGCCTTCCTCAGTATCCGCTTGGTCCACCGGTCTACCATACTGTCCCTCAGAAGAGGGAAAAGCTATAACTCAGACAGCCACTCTGTCATCCAGGTCTGTAAGTCCATGTCACGCACCCTACGAACTTGCGGGGAGGCGGAATATATGAAAAACGATTATCAAAGCTTCGTAACACGGACTTGAGCGCATGAATCGTGTCTAAACTGTTACTAGCAAACTACGAAAGGTTTAACTACTCTGATTCGAAGTTATACCCTACGTTACTTGTCCTTCGGGTCTTCATCACTATCCTCCACTCCATGTAGGCTCTTTGGAATGACGGCACCTCAACGGCCTCCTCGAGTCAAAGACGATCCACCCGAGAGCTCCTACTCCAAGCTTAACCTCTAACTTGAGGTAACTAGGTTACTCAAAGTGCTAATCTAAGCAACCTAGGTGATATAGAGTTGGATTATGGAAGTATTAGTCTAGCTAACCCTTGATCTCAACACATGAGAGGTTAGGGTTAGGGTTTGAAGAGAGAGCTTGAGGAGAGAGAAGGTGAGAATGAGAATCCTTTTGGATGAATAGATCATGTGTGTGTATATGAAACATATCATATTTATTAAATGAATAACAAATAATGATATATCATCATGTTTCATTAAAACACTAAGTGATTCATCATATAAGTCATATAAATCATAATTGATTCATTAACCCCATGTATGAATCACACCATGACTCACTTATCCAATTAATGCAAATGCCACCTTAACCCCCAAGTCACCATGCTTCAAGAAGCTTCCCGACAAATTACGAGAACACCCCTCCTATCCGTAAAAACACGGAAAAACTTTAGACTGTATAAATCCAATAATCCGATACTAGAATATGGCTTAAACCAAAGCCGACTAGTAAAAACTGTCCGAACATCGTACGTGCGTAAAAACACGTATGCGTCCGAACCCTGTCGTAAAACCATACGACCTCTATATCGTTTCGCCCGAAGCAGGGAAACTCTCTGTGTGGGACTCTAAAGACTCGACACTACGCTGGCAGTGGGTTTAACCACAGACCGCAAGCGGCACTAGCTGTACGTAACGGTCCCCAGGTAGATGTCGATAAGAAGGCCGATGAGTAAACCCATCCGAACTCCCACTGAGCCTGCTGTGACAATCTCCGTACAGTCCGGTCTGTTCGTCTAAGACTATCGCATATCCGGCCTAGGGGGCGGAAGCGTCAGTCCCCTAAAAGCGGTATAAGTCGTGTCGGAGCGTAGCCCATTACACCTTGAGAAACTACTAGAAAACCTACCAGTAAATCTCGCTTGCCCTGGCCAGGGACTTTGCGTAATAGCTCTCTGACACGGCGCGATATCAACTCCCAATACCGGGAGAGACGAATCCTGTCTAACTGCCACTGCCTCCAAGTGCTCGGGACTACACCCAACTGCTACCTGTTTGCACGACTCCTTTGAGCCGTGGTAGGGTAGAAATCTAAGAACAGTGGGACACACTCGAGGCGAAGTAGCAGTATCAAGTCTGCGGACTATGCTGTACTCATGCTACCTGGGAACTGTTAACTGACGACGGGTATAATCCCAACCAACAGTTCCCTATGAGTCATGTCCGGTGTACCCGTAACCTAACGAGCACCTGTATACTATCTCCAGTATAACGTACTGACGGCTGTGGGACAGACCATCTCCCTAACTGGGATGAGAAGCGTACACACTAGTCTACTCCGGAGTATCGATGCCCTGTCTCGATAATCCTACGACTAGGGACCTGAATAAGGATGTGCTTGTAGACTACCCAGCCCCCACTAATGTGACTGCCATCACAACGCTGGTAGTCAAGCAAGATCCTAAGAGCTCTATCAATACGTATACTCACATATTAAGATAGAAAAAACCAAGTAGCATACTACTATGTTTAGCAAGACTGTTATATAACTGTGAAAATCCCAAGCTTCCATTAAGTAATATACAAACTAGTATGATACAGTAATGGCCTTCTAGGGCATAAACACTAACAATCTCCCACTTGCACTAGGGCCATGTACTGGCGTATCGCAGACCTATCATCTCGAATAGCCTCTCGAACTGCATCTGAGGAATGGCCTTTGTGAATGGATCGGCAGTGTTATTCTCTGTATCTACTCTCTTTACCTCGATCTCCCGGCGATCGACGATCTCCCTGATCAGGTGATATCGCCTTAAGATGTGTCTGGACTTCTGATGGGACCTGGGTTCCTTCGCTAAAGCTATAGCGCCGTTGTTGTCGCAATACAGAGGTATTGGACCAACACTGGTAGGAACCACCTGAAGTTCTGTGAGGAACTTCTTCATCCAGACAGCTTCTTTTGCGGCATCGCAAGCAGCTATGTATTCCGCTTCCATCGTTGAGTCAGCAACGGTGTCCTGCTTGGAACTCTTCCAACATACCGCCCCTCCATTGAGGGTAAAGACATAACCCGACATGGACTTGGAGTCATCCTTGTCACTCTGGAAGCTGGAGTCAGCAAAAGCCTCGATCTGGAGGTCTTTTCCGCCATACACCAAGAACATCTCCTTAGTCCTTCTTAGGTACTTGAGAATGTTCTTTACTTCTATCCAGTGCTTCTCCCCTGGGTTTGCCTGATACCGGCTTACAACGCTCAATGCGTATGCTACATCTGGTCTGGTACATAATATCGCATACATTATAGAGCCTACCGCAGAAGCGTAGGGTATAATCGACATGCGATCCCTTTCCAAATCAGTCTTGGGAGACATCTCTTTGGAGAGGGTGATTCCGTGACAAGCTGGTAGGTTACCGCGCTTAGAATCATTCATACTGAATCTTTTCAATATGGTGTTTATGTACCTGGACTGTGAAAGTCCCAACATCCTCTTTGATCTATCACGATAGATCTGGATCCCCAGAATGTAGGTGGCATTACCCAGGTCTTTCATGGAGAACTTCTGTGACAAGAATCTTTTGACTGACTGTAGCATAGGAATATCATTTCCTATTAGGAGAATGCCATCCACGTACAAGACGAGGAATACAACAACTCTCCCTACAATCTTATTGTATATGCATGGTTCATCTGGATTTTTGATAAAGTCAAATTCTTTGACAGTATCATCAAAACAGATGTTCCAACTCCGCGATGCCTGCTTTAGTCCATAAATGGACTAAAGCAGCTTGCATACTTTACCGCTGCTCCCACTCTGAATGAATCCCTCTGGCTGATCCATATAGACGCTCTCTTCCAAATTACCATTTAGAAAGGCCGTCTTTACGTCCATCTGCCAGATCTCATAATCGTGGAAGGCAGCAATAGCAAGAAGGACCCGAATGGATTTGAGCATAGCCACTGGAGAAAAGGTTTCGTCATAGTCCAAACCAGGTCTTTGACGGAAACCCTTTGCAACAAGTCTAGCCTTATAGGTTTCAACCTGTCCATCTACACCAATCTTTTTTCTGAAGATCCACTTGCATCCTACGGGTTTTACCCCATCTGAAGCAGTGTCCAAAGTCCATACTTTGTTAGTGTACATGGACTCCATTTCGGTCCGCATTGCATCCGGCCATTTTACCGAGTCGCCGCTCTGAATGGCTTGCTGGAAGTTAGTAGGGTCGTCATTATCAATGACGCAATCTTCTCGATCCCCATCTATGAGAAAACCGTAGTATCTCTCGGGCGGATGAGACTGCCTACTACTTCTGCGGATAGGCGCTGGTATGTCCCTTTCTTCTGAAACTTCTTGTTCTACCAAACTTTCAGTAACAGCTTGTGGTTCTGGAATTTCTTCCAGTTCTACTGCGCTCCCACTCTTCTGATTTTCTAAAAATTCAGTTTCTAAGAATCGGGCATGACGAGAAACAAAAACCTTTTGTTCCTCTGCGTAATAGAAGCAATATCCCATGGAGTTCTTTGGATATCCCACAAACTTACACTCTACTGAGTGTGCCTCGAACTTGTCCGGATGCTGCTTTTTTACAAAAGCTGGACACCCCCATGTCTTCAGGTACTGAAGATAGGGTTTCTTCCCACTCCACATCTGATATGGTGTGGTAGGCACAGTTTTGGTTGGAACCTTGTTCAAAAGATATGCCGCTGATTCTAGTGCATAACCCCAGAATGATTACGGTAACTCAGCCTTACTCATCATGGAACAAACCATATCCAATAGGGTTCGATTCCTCCTTTCCGATACACCGTTGTGTTGTGGTGTGTATGGAGGAGTAAGCTAAGAGAGAATTCCATTCTCTTTTAAGTAACCCAGGAACTCGGCACTTAAGTATTCACCACCTCGATCAGATCTCAGTGTCTTAATACTTTTGCCTGTTTGGTTTTCCACTTCATTCTTGTATTCCTGGAATTTCTCAAAGGCCTCGGATTTATGCTTCATCAAGAAGATATGTCCATACCTAGAGAAATCATCCGTAAAAGTAATGAAGTAGGAATAACCACCTCGCGCATGTGTAGACATTGGACCGCACACGTCACTATGTACGAGTCCTAAGAGCTCGCTCGCTCTTACTCCGTGTCCAGTAAACGGAGTCTTTGTCATCTTTCCCATGAGACAAAATTCACAAGTGGCATAAGATTGATATTCGAACGGATTCAAATATCCTTCTCTATGTAACTTCGTTAATCGTTTTTCATTGATGTGACCTAGTCTATAATGCCATAAGAAAGCCTGATTCATTTCTGGAGACTTTCTTTTAAGTGTGTTCTGGACATTGAAAACCTGAGCTTGACTCAATACGTATATACCGTCATCTAATGTACCGGACCCAATCAGAACTTGATTTAGGTGGATGTGAACTACATCGCTTACGAATGTAAAGTCATATCCCTCTCTTGAAAGTGAGGACACTGATATGATATTACAAGTCAAACTAGATACATACAGACAGTTACGTAGAATCAATATCTGCCCACTTGTCAAACCTAGGCGATATTCTCCCACGGATTCAGCGTCCACGCTCATTCCGTTTGCAACTCTGAGAGACAAATCACCTATCCTTATATCTCTATGGTTTCTCAAAGCATGTAATGAATTACAGATATGAGATCCTGCTCCGGTATCTATTACCCAGGAAGTAGAGTTAATTGACAAACAGTTCTCAATTACAAACACACTTGAGGTTGAAGCCACAACATGCTTCGTATCCTGGCTACTGGCTTCCAAAGCTCTGCAATCCTTCTGCCAATGCCCGTTCCCATAACAATAGGAACATCCCTCCTTAGCTATACCAAGTCCCGAAACTTTTGCTCTTCCCTTTCCTCTTACTTTATTGACACCGTATATCGGCTTTGTAGAGGTCTTCTTCTTTTCACCCTTTGCTTTCGCCCTGGATGTAGAAGAAGAAGGTCCCCCATTAAGCAGAGCTTATGTCTCCCTGGTTTCTTTCAGGGTGTAAGTAGAGGGTAGGGACTGTGGAAATAAGTCAGCGTATGACCTGTTTCCCAACGTGGTCTCCAGGTCCTTGAGCTCATCAACAGAACTAGTCATTGTAAGGACGTTGTTCCTTACAGATAACCCGACAGCCAACCTCGCTTGAATTAAATCGTTCGAGGTCTCATATCTTGCGATATGAGATTGCTCTCCATATAAATCTTTGTAATGGAGAAAGATGGAAACTAAGCCCATCTTCTCGTGTTGCTTCTGGTATACACCATCAACTGAAGCCAACACGAGGCACTTAGCTTTTGCTTTATCCTTTTCCCTTGTCTGACGGTTATCCATATCCGCGACGGTGGAAACTGGACCTGGGACGGCGGGATCTTGAGTAGTAATAGGGTGGTCCAGCTTGTAATAGTCAATGGACATCTGGACAGACCTTTGCCAGTCAAATAAGTTAGATTCAGTCAACTTGTTATCTAGATGTAACCTAGTCATGGTCACAAGGTCGCTGCAATGAGAGAGAGAGAGAAGAAAACACTTTAACATGATACTCTTGCAAGTTTAGATTGGTTTTTAATTTATCTAAACTGGATGGCTCCCACTGTTTCTTGAATCCTTCCTCAAACCATAAAAGAAGAATTAGCCAAGACTATTCTCACTGTACAATACTTGCTTAACCGTTCAGCCAGGCTAGTGTTGGTACTTCGAGGGAGATTTTCCAACGCTTTCGCGAAGTTCCTTAATTAAATAACCTCTTTTCTCTGGGGGCGTAGCCCCGCTGACACCTTTCTCGACACCTACTTGGTTTATAGCATTGATCGTTTAAGTGACGAATCTCCTGATAAGTAACATATACTCACAGTAGGATCGAGATCCAAATATCATCGTATGATAATGTTGAAGGAATCCTACCAACATTCATCAAACTCCAAATGGTATGCAACACTAGCAAGTTTCAGTTTCTTTAGAAACTCCCGATGTGGATTTTTACCCCATGTTCTTATGACCTTGACGAAAGCCAACAAATCATAAAACACATGTCAAGTTCTGCTCATCATTATCTTGTTAATTCGAACCCACCCGTATATACCCTTGACGAAATCCAACAAGGTAATACGACTGTCCCAAACCAACTCATCTATCTATGCAATAAATGAATACCCCAGCAGCTACCAAACACTATGTCTTGATGAAAGCCAACAAACATAGCTTGAATACTACTGACCATCCATAAGAAATGACGGAGGGCTACGACTGGTTTTGGCGAAACCGTGAACGTAGTGAACTTGATATAATCGAAGGAACCTGATAGCTTTTTAAAATGAGTGGTTAAAACTTCGCAATTTAAAAAATCTGCTCTCTTAAAATAACCGAGTGGTTTCTTTTAAATTTGTTCCAACGATTCAACTTTGGTTTATTTTCTTTGCATTAAAATAATGCGTCCCATCATTTAACCTATCATTGCAGAGAACAACGAAAATACAACGTCCACTTATGCCAATCCGCATTCGCCACTGGGTCCCGTCATCACCCGTTAGGTTACTTAACTAACGACAGAGCGGGGGCTGGGCTAGCGCGGGTGTAAAACATAAGTGACGTCTAAATAGCTATCATATATAGATATTGTACATTCGTCAGACGCAATAATAGGCATTCCAGATCTCAGATGAACATTATTGGATATACAAGCAATCCGCATTTGCTTTGAGCCTGCAACAAAATACGGATTACACAGTTGTGATGAATAGCCTTTACCCCACCTTAGACCCCTATGGGTACGGCAAACTACCCGCCAAGTACCCGAAGTGAAGCGGTCTCCCTCAACAACGTGAGTAGGCCACTAAACACTTCAACGTACCCGATAGTCTGTGTACCCCACCTTGGGTCTATCCTAGGAGCAAAAAACAGTAAATGAAATAATACAACGGTGGCAACAACCGCAACCTGGATGTGCCCCGCAAAAGAATATTACATCATATTACAATGTACATCGAATGAATGAATATAAAACCCATCTCAAACCCCGGCTAATCATCACAACGATCCAATCAAGTTCATATACATAAACAATAAACATTACAGAAATGTGCAACCCCCTGCCAACCGACATACTAGCAGTTAGGGGAGGTTTACGAACACATTAATCAATACAGATAAAAACCTGATTAGCAAATAACATAGAATATCGATCGATAACCATTTTCCGTGTCTACCCCAATTGCAAACCTGCACTAGAGCAACCTAGATAGAAACAGAACATACCTGAAAACAGAACACCATAAAACAAGAATAACAGAGCAAATCCGAGTCAACTCGGAGTTGACTCGGCGGCGGATCCGCGGCATAAGCACTCTATTGCAGCGGATCCGCGGCTATAACACCGAGTTGGTGGCTCGTATTTTCCCAGTATTCTTAAAATACCCTGCTGTGAATTTTAAGGCATATCAAAAAAAAATTCTGACACTTTTAAAATTAACAGAAACTGAAAAGGGTATCGGGGTGTTGTTTTCGTGTTTTCCGTCGATCGAAGTTCTACTTAGTTGCTAACAAGCTAGTAATGGTTTAGTTGGCTCTGATACCACTGTAAGTCCATTTCACGCATCCCACGAACTTGCGGGGAGGCGGAATATATGAAAAACGATTATCAAAGCTTCGTAACACGGACTTGAGCGTATGAATCGTGTCTAAACAGTTACTAGCAAACTACGAAAGGTTTAACTACTCTGATTCGAAGTTATACCTCACGTTACTTGTCCTTCGGGTCTTCATCACTGTCCTCCACTCCATGTAGGCTCTTTGGAACGATGGCACCTCAACGGCCTCCTCGAGTCAAAGACGATCCACCCGAGAGCTCCTACTCCAAGCTTAACCTCTAACTTGTGGTAACTAGGTTACTCAAAGTGCTAATCTAAACAACCTAGGTGATATAGAGTTGGATTATGGAAGTATTAGTCTAGCTAACCCTTGATCTCAACACATGAGAGGTTAGGGTTAGGGTTTGAAGAGAGAGAGCTTGAGGAGAGAGAAGGTGAGAATGAGAATCTTTTTGGATGAATAGATCATGTGTGTGTATATGAAACATATCATATATATTAAATGAATAACAAATAATGATATATCATCATGTTTCATTAATACACTAAGTGATTCATCACATGAGTCATATAAATAATAATTGATTCATTAACCCCATGTATGAATCACACCATGACTCACTTATCCAATTAATGCAAATGCCATCTTAACCCCCAAGTCACCATGCTTCAAGAAGCTTCCCGACAAATTACGAGAACACCCCTCCTATCCGTAAAAACACGGAAAAACTTTAGACTGTATAAATCCAATAATCCGATACTAGAATCTGGCTTAAACCAAAGACGAGTAGTAAAAACTGTCCGAACATCGTACGTGCGTAAAAACACGTATGCGTCCGAACCCTGTCGTAAAACCATACGACCTCTATATCGTTTCGCCCGAAGTAGGGAAACTCTCTTTGTGGGGCTCTAAAGACTCGACACTACGCTGGCAGTGGGTTTAACCACAGACCGCAAGCGGCACTAGCTGTACGTAACGGTCCCCAGGTAGATGTCGATAAGAAGGTCGATGAGTAAACCCATCCGAACTCCTACTGAGCCTGCTGTGACAATCTCCGTACAGTCCGGTCTGTTCGTCTAAGACTATCGCATATCGGGCCTAGGGGGAGGCAAGCGTCAGTCCCCTAAAAGCGGTATAAGTCGTGTCGGAGCGTAGCCCATTACACCTTGAGAAACTACTGGAAAACCTACCAGTAAATCTCGCTTGCCCTGGCCAGGGACTTTGCGTAATGGCTCTCTGACACAGCGCGATATCAACTCCCAATACCGGGAGAGACGAATCCTGTCTAACTGCCACTGCCTCCAAATGCTCGGGACTGCACCCAACTGCTACCTGTTTGCATGACTCCTTTGAGTCGTGGTAGGGTAGCAATCTAAGAACAGTGGGACACACTCGAGGCGAAGTAGCAGTGTCAAGTCTGCGGACTATGCTGTACTCATGTCACCTGGGAACTGTTAACTGACGATGGGTATAATCCCAACCAACAGTTCCCTGTGAGTCCTGTCCGGTGTACCCGTAACCTAACGAGCACCTGTATACTATCTCCAGTACGACGTACTGACGGCTGTGGGACAGACCATCTCCCCAACTGGGATGAGAAGCATACACACTAGTCTACTCCGGAGTATTGATGCCCTGTCTCGATAATCCTACGACTAGGGACCTGAATAAGGATGTGCTTGTAGACTACCCAGCCCCCACTAGTGTGACTGCCATCACAACGCTGGTAGTTAAGCAAGATCCTAAGAGCTCTATCAATACGTATACTCACATATTAAGATAGAAAAAACCAAGTAGCATACTACTATGTTTAGCAATACTGTTATATAACTGTGAAAATCCCAACCTTCCATTAAGTAATATACAAACTAGTATGATACAGTAATGGCCTTCTAGGGCATAAACACTAACAAGGTCATCTTAGAATCCTGAAATGATAACAGTCTCCTGAAGGATACTGACGTTACCATATCCCTAGAACATCCATTTATGTTCATAAACTGCTTCCCTATATTTCTCCAGGATTGGATTAATATACGTTTATTGCAGCTAGTGCAAAACAACATCTGGTGTGGTACTTGACATTTCATGATTAACTCAATTGCCTAAGCAAGTGATATGCTAATCATGTAGATCCCTTTCCACTTTAGTCTGTAAGACACCTTTAGAGAGGGTGGCTCCATCACTTGCAGGTACACCACCACGCCAGGAGTTGTCCATTCTAAAACACCTTTAGAATAGTGTCAAAGTACCCAAATTGGGAAACTTCCCAAATCTAGATCTAAAACCATAGATCTAGTAATCAGAATGCCTGATATTTTATCCATATCCTATGTGGAGAAAAACCTTATGACAACCACTATATAACCGATCGTAGTATAGGAAGATCTCTTCCTATCAAGAATATGTCATCCAAATACCAGGACATCACTCTTTACTACCTTCTTACCAGATCCATCTCATATTCTGATGAAGTCAAAACCAATGACTGTCACATCAAAAATAGATGATCTATTTCCGCTATACCTGCTTTAGTCTAGAAATAGACATAATCTACTTGCCCTCTATGCTTCCGCTGCTCCCACTGACTACAACAACCCTCTGGCCGAGTCATACACACTTACACTTATAAAGCTAGTTTTGAACGATGCTATACTCATCCTTCTGCCGGGTCTTATAGTCTAGAACAACAGCAATGGCAAGTCTGGGTAAACAAGAACCTCCATGTCACCGTCTCTGAGAAGACCGAATTACCTCTCGGGTGCCTGAGGTTACCCACCAAATCTGCGGAGTGGCTAATGGAATGTCAAATCTAATTAGATCCTCAGGTTCTATTAAATCTTCAGTGATCGTTTGTGGTTCTGGAATCACTTCCAGTTCTACCATACTCCCACTTTTGTTTTCTGAAAAAAAATCCATTTTACTAAAACTGTGGCGAATTAAGAACAATATCACTATTGATCTTCGTGATGGTAGAAAGTTAACTCTTGTCAAAGCCCGGGGTAACCCACAAACTGCCATTACTGAAGCGTGCCTCGAGTTTATCCGGATTCTGGTTTTAAGCATCAGCCGGACAACTCCTATACCTTAACATCGTTAAGATATAAATTGATTCTATATATATATCCAATATAGAAACAAAAGCACTAATTTAATTGGAACCAGATTCAAAATCATGCAGCTGTCTCCAGTGCATATGAACCAAATGGAATGAGGCATATCGGCATTACTCATCAAAGAGTGCATCCATATATGAGTAACCTGAAAGAGAAGCAAGTTCTCAAAAACCATTACTATCAACGGAATACCAAACACAAGTATCTACATCTTCGACTACCTCGAAGGATCCTGATACTTCCAACAAATGGTTCTCTACTTTATTCTTATACCTATAACTTCTCAATATCTAGACCTTGCATTTCAACAAAATGCTTGTCTAGAACTGGAGAAGTCATGAGTAAACAGAATATAGTACAAGTACCAACCCCATTGTCCTAATTGACACTGGACAATATACAATACTTTGTATAAGTCCCCTAAGTTCAATAACTCAAACCTTGCGCGTCGTAGGTTGAAAACTGTGCTATGGTTAAGAAGAATTACACCGCTGTTGAATGCACCTTACCTAACCATCAACTGATATAGGTAAATGTCACAGACATAATTTTAAAAAGTTATATCTCACTTTATAAAATAAACGTACAGATATATTAGTTTGAAATTGGTGCATAACAACGGATATTCAAAACCAAATATTTGTTGTCAAGCAAAACCCAGGTGATTTCCTCAAATATCACCAATTATAACGAATTCCGATATTATGAGGATCTAATCATCCAATTCCTAATATCTTACTCTCACTCACCATCTGTAATAACATATAGATATGAGAAACTGATCTGGTAAATACATACCCTGGAGTTAGATTCCAATTTGGGAAAACAGTTTTCAATTAATATCGCACGGTGAAACTGAAACATGAAAATGTTTTGAAGGGGTAACCGGGTATTCCTAGTAATGCCTCTTCCACTATCCTGATTAATGACTGTAACCGTATATTTCCATGCCCTCACTCCAATCCCTTTATTATGTCTTTACTTATTACTTTTTGTACACCTTCTTTAGGCTAATTGGTTTTCTTACTTCCCTACCCTTCGGCACCAGCCTAAGGTTTAGAAGAAGACTATCCAATAAGCGTAATAGGTGTACACTCCTTATGCCAGGAGCCTTCGCAACGTGAGAGAAGGTAATGGGAAAATACATCTGAATAATCCTATTCTATCTCTCCTGAACCGGAAACCATCCTCGAATCTGGAACGAATTCCTTCGAGTTCGTATGTAACTATACGATGGCATATCCAAGAATTATGGACGTTTGTAGTGATACGAAGTGTTCTAGAGAAATCCAAAGTGGATGTGGGAGTGACAGGGGTATACACGGTTTTGTCGTGAATGATAGCAATCGCAATTTTCTTTGCCGTTATTCTAATCCCTTTATTTGTCTTTACTTATTACCTTCTGTACACCAAACTTAGGCTAATTGGTTTTCTTCCTTCCCTACCATTCGGCACCTGCCTATGGTTTGGAGGAAGACCATCCAATAAGCTCAATAGGTGTACCCTCTCCTAATCCTTGGAGCCCTCACAACCTGAGAGAAGGTAAAGGGAAAAGACAACCGAATAATCTTATTCAATCTTTCCAGAACCAGAATCCATCCTCGAATCTGGAACAAGTTCCTTCGAGTTCGTATGTAACTATATGATGGATTTATCCAATAGGAGTGGATGTTCGTAGTGATACGGGGTGTTCTGGTGCAAAGGTGATATAGAAGTGGCAAGGATATATGCGACACAGTGACATTCCAAAAGCGAAAGTGTTTTAAGAAGGTTCGGTTAACTGGGTTCATGAGTTTTAGTTTAGGGCGGGTCATAGTCGCAGCTAAAGAGAGAAAGAAAAGAAACACTCAGCATGCACTCTAATCTAGATCAGAATGGTTAATCATTTTATCTAATCAGGATGGCTTCCACCATTTCCTCGAATTCTCCTCCAAACCCTAAAAGAAAATTAGTCGGGATCATCAAAAATCACCCGAGGAATAAACCAACTCATCAGTGGGAATCGGGATCCAACTATCACCGTATGATAACTTGATGGAAACCACTCAAGTTATCACACTCCAGAAGTTATGCGCATGCCTGGAAAGTTTCAGCTTCTTTAGAAACTCCCGATGTGGATTTTTGCCCCATGCTCTTATGACCTTGACGAATGCCAACAAATCATAATTCACATGTCAAGTTCTACCCGCCATTGTCTAGATTAATCTAAACCCACCCATACTCGCCTTTGACGAAGGCCAACAAAGCTGCACGACTGTCCTAGATTAATGCAGATCCATGCAAAAGAAAAGTAACACATAGCTACCATACACTATGCCTTGACGAAGGCCAACAAACATAGTATGAATACTAAGCGCTACACATCTGAAATAACAGAGGGCTGCGGCTGGTTTTTGGCGAAAAACCTTTAACGTAATGAACTCGATATCGCTGAACGAATCCAAGTGGTTTTATAAATATATCGTGGCGAAAACTTTTGCTAAAGAGGTCACTCCCTGTGAAGGGATCTCGGCTCTTTCCTCGTCGAATGAGGTGCAGGATATTCCAAACTGAATACCACGATGCAAAGCAAAAGGATAGACTATAGTGAAATTATTACGTTGACGCAAACTTCTGTCCAAGGGGTCACTCCCGATGAAGGGATCTCGGCCCTTGCCTCATCGAATGAGGTGCTGGATATTCTTAACCGAATACCAATGTGCAAAGCAAAAGAAAACGTCTGTAATGTCAGTTTTAAAAAACTTGGTTCCAACAATATCAAATAGGTTTGTTTTCCTTGCATTGATCAGAATCAACACAGTCCCATCAATTAATCATACCAGAAAAGAACGAAAATATATGATGTACGTATATGCCATCCACATTCGCCACTAGGTCCCGTCATCACCCGTTAAGTTACTTAACTAACGACAAAGCGGGGACTGGACTAGTGCGGGTGCAAAACATATACAACATCTACTAGTATATATAAATATATATATATATATAACATTAATCCCAGGCAAGAAATAAGCAACATCACAGAAGCAACAACACGGAGTGGTGGATAATCCTGGAGTCTCGGGTTTCTGTTGAGCCGCAAATGAGACCCGATGTTCCCTGTCGTGTTGATAGCATGTGCAATGAAAACCTAGACCCCTACGAGTGCGGCAAGTTTCCTACCAATCCCAGAAGCGAGGCAACCCTAATCATCAACGTGAATGGGCCACCCAGCACTTCACGGAATCCGGTAACTTGGGCACCCCTCCGTAGGTCAACCTATATCCCTTACAAGTGCGGCGAATATCCCGCCAATTCTAGAATAAGGTCCCCTCCGTCTCAACGTCATGATATGCGGACCCGTTGCCCTCTAGAACCCGGCTATTCGTGCACTCCACCGCGGGGTAATCCTAGTACAGAAAAGAAAATAATATACAAGGGTGACATCGACCTCAACCCGGTCGTGCCCCAAACAAATAATATACAAACTGGCAGTGACGGCAGTCCACATGTCGGACGTTCGCCCCCCAATATTAAATGTACAAATGAAACTAAACAGTACAATCATTTCACCCAAGCTATCCACCATGACGATCCAGCCACAATACAGCACAACACAGAACATCAACGTGAATGTCACATTCGCAAACTCGTCTAAGAGAACATATAGCAGTTAGACGGGTTATACCGCTCTAATGACATTCACGGTCGCAGATAGTAATGTATGTACTGTATAAACATTTAAATAGTGCTAAAATATCTACTTCGAAACACCTCTAATTGCCCCTGAACAAAAAACAACATAATATCCAAAATGGGCAAAACAAGCAATACCACTGCACCAATATTTCAGAGACTAGAAAACACCAAAAATTTCAAGTACAAACTCCATAGAAAAACCGGCCTCACCCATTTTTTTGCAAATCTCGCCCGGTCAAATCCGGCGGTTTGGGCTCGTATTTGTGGTGTGTTCTAGTGGTCACTCAAGTAGTCTTCTGCAATTGCTTAAAAAAAATTTGAAGACTCTGAAATTTCGAAAGAGACTGGAATCTGCAGGGTATCATTTCCGGGTTGTTTCAATTTCGATACTTTAATATCTTCTAAACAAGATAGTAAGGGGTTTACGGGTTGGCTCTGATACCATGTTGGGTTACGGCAGCGTCCCGGCCATCAAACCGTGGCCAAATGCGGAACAAAATTTTTCTAAACTGGCGCTACCACAACCCGATGCCTGGATCTACTCTAAACCCTATACTAGAAAGCATATAAAGAGGAGTTAGATGGTTATACCGAATGAACCAAGTCTTTCGGGTCTTCAACCATCATCCCAAGCTCCTAGTGGTTGCGGATTGTGTTTGGTTGTCGGTCTTCCTCCATCTACGATGATCCACCTGAGGGAAACGGCGCAAGCTTCAGTCTCGCTAAGCGAGGCAACCGGCGCTCCAAGATTGCTAGCAATGGAGAGTGGAGGTGTAGGATTATCTCACTATTGTTTTTCTCTCATCATAGTGCTCCAAGAACAACTCAAGAAAATGAAGAAGGAGGTGAGGAAACATGTGGCATGAGTAACTAAAGAAATGACTAATTTTATTTTTCCAAGTGAGAATGAGAATAATGAAGCAAGTGAAGAATCAAGTGAAGAAAAGAAATGAGCATATGCATCCCTAGAATGTGGCTGCTGTTTCCCCCAATCAGAGCAAAGCTCTGTTGGAAATTCAAAATTCAAATTTTGAAGCAATGCTTCAAATCCCGGACGCAACGCGCCACGTGTCAGGCGCAGACACATTAGCGCAGCGCCCAAAGCAGCGTACCCAATCAAAGCAAAGCTCTATTTAAAGCAAAATTAAAGGAAGCAACGCTTCAGTTGCGCAAGCGCTGCGCTGCGCGACACGTGTCAGCGCAGATGCGCTAGCGTAGTTGCGCTGCGCGACACGTGTCAGCGCAGTTGCACTGCGCTTTGCGCCGCGCGACACGTGTCAGCGCAGATGCGCTGCGCTGTGCGCTGCTTGACACGTGTCACGCGCTGGGGTATTTGCGCCAAACAGAATCAAGATTCTAAAGAAATCTTTCTGTTCTTGTTAAAACAAGAAGATTTTCTTCTGTAAAACATAAGCCCTTGGATCAAAGATCCAACGGTGGGAAAAAATCCCCAAATCACTCAAAGAAAGATCTCTTTAACTAATTTATGGGCACTATAAAAAGGACCCTAGACCTCAATTCAAAGGGATGAATTTTTTGGGAGAAATCAAAAATTTCAACCCGAGAGAACTCTGAAGAATTGGAGAGAATTCCTCAAGAACAAAAAAGGTAAAAAGCTTTAGAAAAGGAGAAAATTCTCTTATGAATAGATCATTGATCTGAGAACAAGATCAATGATCTTTAATAAAAAAAACAAAAGTAAAAATAGTGCTTCGCACTTATGAACCATTGGTTCCCTGAGATAAGAAAAACAAGAGGAACTTGTTTTCTTTGATCTAAATTAGATCAAGAAACAAATAGTGCTTTGCACTTCTGTTATGAACCATTGATTCTAGAATCTAAAAGATTCTCAAATTAATAGTGCCTTGCACTTGGAGATCTGCACTGTTGCGCTTCTGGGTTGGCGCAAGCCACCTGAGAGCGCCACGTGTCAACATCTGAACCATTTGCGCTATGCGCTTTGAAATAGAGCCTTGCTCTCTGAGATTGGCGCAAGCCACCAGAGCGCTCCACGTGTCAGCAGCGCAGGTGCAGTGCATTAGCGCGGCGCACTGCGCTTGTGTGACACGTGTCAACACCACAAGCGCTTGCGCTCTCTGATTGGCGCAAAGTGCCTGACAAATGCAATGCATTTCCTAAAGGGCCAGGCCCAAGTCAAAAAGACCTAGCAGGCCAAAATAAATTGCAAAGCAATAAAAAGGGCAGAGCCCAAATAAAATTGATGCTCTGCATCATTTATACATGGGCAGAGCCCAAAATAAATTGATGCTCTGCATCTTTTATGGGTAGAGCCTAAATAAAAATAAAAATAAATGCAATGCAAAAGCAAATAAAATGTTGAACATTTTCAACTGGACTTAGCCCAATTTTGGCCGTAAGTCCTCAAATTAAATTGACTGAGTAAGGCTGCTCCCTAAATCAATTTATGACCGGTTTGAGGGTACATCTCTGAACTCCCCCGACACCCATCGTTGTAATCCTTCAACGACGTCAGAGAGGTGACGGGTCCCGACGACCACACATCGATATGGACTGCGGGGTCCTTAAACTCGTGGACCGAAACGTCCTTAAACTAATATTTACCCCAAAATGGGAATGTTGGACCGAAACGTCCTTAAACTAATGATGGACCACCACGTCCGTAAACTGGAACATGGACCACCTCGTCCCTAAACTGGAATATGGACCACCACGTCCCTAAACTGGAATATGGACCGAAACGTCCTTAAACTAATGATGGACCACCACGTCTGTAAACTGGAACATGGACCACCACGTCCGTAAACTGGAACATGGACCACCACATCCTTAAACTAATGATGGACCACCACGTCCGTAAACTGGAACATAGACCACCACGTCCCTAAACTGGAATATGGACCACCACGTCCCTAAACTGGAATATGGACCGAAACGTCCTTAAACTAATGATGGACCACCACGTCCATGAACTGGAACATGGACCACCACGTCCCTAAACTGGAATATGGACCACCACGTCCCTAAACTAATGATGGACCACCACGTCCGTAAACTGGAATATGGACCACTATGTCCCTAAACTGGCGATGGACCACTACGTCCCTAAACTGGAACAATAGAGCTCCCAAATGCTCTTTTGTCGGATCTAAACGATCCCGTTTAAGTTGATTTTAGCCTTAAATATGGCTAACGTATTCTTAAACATTCAAACAGAATTTAGTCCCAAATTGGACTATAAGACCCCCAATCAACTCTGGTTCAAGGGTACATCTCCTAACTCCTCTGACACCTATCGTTGTAATCCTTCAACGACGTCAGAGAGGTGACGGGTCCAGATGGCCATGCATATAATGGACCACTACGTCCCTAAACTGGAACAATAGAGCCCCCAAATGATCTTTTGTCGGATCCAAACGATCCCGTTAAGTTGATCTTAGTCTCAAATCAGACTAACGTATCCTTAACGAACGTTTAAGTTGATCTTAGCCTCAATATGGCTAACGTATCCTTAAACTAAAACACCAAACCCAAATCTAAGTAAATACGGATTTGGACTAATCCACGTCCTACGGGCGACGAAATAAATAGTCTCCGTATATAATCCACGGGCAACCACAAACAAAAAAAACACACACGACACGAAGTGAAACTCTGGAGAAGGAGAAAGTTGTTACCGCGATGCGGTAGCGTAATTAACTGCAGGGGCTTGCGCCTGCAGGGAAGAGCGTCCCCACAATCAAAAACCCCTCAAGCGAGGGGGAATCTGACGAAGTCTGCTACATCGGCCGCATCCGTCTAAACCTCCGATACACGGTACCATAAATCAACTTGGCATCTTCGGAGAGGTGGACGCATAAAACCAAATAGCATCTGCCCCGAATCTCAGCGTCAGGACTTCGCGGTCTTGTGCGCCGTCTTTCGGAAGGGAACAGATTCTGACACGCCCGGTAGGACCTTTTCCTCTTTCCACTCCACACTTTGTGTGTCGTGTTCGCGAACAAATCGCGGTTTGTTGTGGTTGCCTGTGGATTCAAGATAATAAGATTTGGTGTCTTGCTTCGTGCAGAGAACTGAAGATCAATGGCTTCAAACTGCACTGCCTGCAACTGCAACTCTCGCTCCGTTCTCGCTGGAGGGGTGACTTATGGGCCCCAAGCAGTCTCCATTTTCAAGATGCCAGTGGAGCAGGTAACTCAGGCCACCGCTGGATTGTTCTTCGGGACTATACTCCCACTGATGAGCTTCAACGCCCCAATGATGTTGCAAGAGGCCCCAAAGAAGTCAGTTTTTGATCGACTTACCACTGCCGCGACCCCTCTCAACGGGTCATCCAGTTTCAATACCTTAGTTTTCAACAGACTGGGTCAGAACGTCCGCAAACCTGCGATACCTGAAGCTGCCATCCCGAAGCGGATAGCCATCCCGACTCAAACGGACGAAATCATTGGAAAGGCTCCTCCTTCCGAGAAGTCAGTTTTTACAAGGCTGGCCATTCCGGTTGCTGCTCCAGGCGAAGTCCTCAAAGCTGCTTCCCCTACCCAGAGCAGGGGGCATGAAGAAGCTTATCCAACAATGGAGGTGACTCCATCCGCAAGACACGCTCGACGTCGCCACTGGCGTCGAGTAAGAAAGGCTGGGGGAAACTCCCCCTCTGGATTTACGCCACCAGCTCCGATGGTGGGGATCAATGTTGCTGTTCCAACCGGGAACAGCTTTGAATTGCTGAATACGGTGTGCAGAAACTCTCCTACTACGATGTTGAAACGAACTCCTTCACCTATAGAGAATACTCCAGAGAAGAAGCTGGAGCAGCCCCCTCAACGGCTGTCCTCTAAAATTTACAAAGTCTGGCGACAAGTCCAAGAGTCGGTGATTGATGAAAACTATCTCCGTCGACAGAAAAAGATGAAGGTGCGGCAGGAGAAGGATTACTCTGTCAAACCATAAAAAGCAAAAGCTACTTGTGTGCCCACTACAACGGCCCCCTCAACTCCAATCACTCAAAAAAGGAGGCCGCAAAAAGCCCATGTGTCTTTGGCAAATCGCAAAGACACCGAACACAAACGCCCCAAGTCTGGGGGCATGGTGGTGTACACCGTTTATATGGCTTCCGGAAAGGAGGAAAGCCGTGCTTCGACGGGTCACCGACCACTCACCCGATCTGTGATGAAAGCCCAAGAGCAGCAACAGAAGCTTCAGGAAATGATGACTGTGATGGCTGCACTTACCGAACCGAAAGAAAGTTCAGAAGTATCATCAAAGCAGCGTCACGAACAAGAAACTGATGCTGACTTCTTACGTAGAATCCTCAAAAAGAAGGACAGAGAAGCCGCAGAACAAGCGGCTAACATAAGACAGATGGCGCTCCTCTTCCAAGATATGGTAGGGATGATGTTACAGCCGGACCCTCCAGCTGATGACCTTCCAATCATTGTTGAAGACGATAGAAGGGAGACATCTAATCCTCCGCCGGCTCTTTCAGCAGCCAAAGATGAAACTATTTCCAAGGCCGCGCTGGATGACTATATAGCTCAGCAAATACGAGCTCATCAAGCGAGTGAAGTGGCTGGGCAAATTGTTAGAACTGGACGACCCTATCCGGGCTGGTATGACCAAATCAGTTACCCGCCGGGATATACGATCCCTAAGTTCCACGTATATAAAGGGACAGGGAATCCACATCAGCACGTCGTTCAGTTCAGGGCCTTATGTGGCAATACTGGAGGCGACGACAAATTGTTGCTTCGCCAATTCGTCGGCAGCTTAGCAAAAACAGCCTTTGAATGGTATTCGGAGCTACCTAATGACTCTGTCAAAACATTTGCGGAGATGGAGCTACTGTTTACGTAAAGATTCGCGAGTTCTAGTGAACGCACCCCGATAACAGCAATGATAAATGCCAGGATAAGGCCCGGCGAGACATGGGTCCAATACGCAACACGATGGAGGAACCTATAGTCAAAATGCGAACAACGCATAGAAGAGGCACCTGCGGTAGGCATGTTCGTGGGCACTCTTGATCCGCAAGCGACCATCTCACAATTCATGATGTTCTTCAGGCCGACCACCTTCCAGGCCTTGATCGACAAATTAGCCCAAATGGACCAGATGGGTCATGGGCCGTCTCCTCCAAAACCAGACTCTCAAAATGAGAAAGGAAAAGGGAAAGTGATCGTCATCGCCAATGCTCAACAGCATCCGAGCAACTCAAAGTCGGTCGTTTGCCAAAATAACGCGCATCCACGCCCTTCCCTTGAGGAGAGACTAGGACGTCCTTATTCGTTTCTTCAGAATAAAACGAGAAGACTGTTCGAACTGGCAGTACGCAACAGACTCATCAATCTGCCGAATCCAAAACGTCCGTTACAGCCAGGCGATCTCAATAATCCCGATTACTGCCCTTACCACCAAACGGTAAGTCACCCAATCGAGGATTGTTTCGTCTTTAAGGGATGGATCGAAGATCAGTACCTATAAAGCAAGTTCGCGCTGTCTGAAAAGTGGAAGGTAAACCCACCACAGCCGCATACTCCAAAGAAGACGGACACGCCGGGGGCAACTTGTCATGTGATCTCTCACTCATTGGCGGATAATAAAGAGGCTCTTTGCGCCGAGAAACCGAGGGCGGACCCTGAACCAGAAATTCCGTGGCCATCAGACGAGTTGATCGATGCCTTCCTGAATGAGATTCGTCTGAAAGTTAAAGCCGATCAAGAGCGTGAGATGGCAATACTGGAAGGAGCCAAACGCCGATTACTAGACCAAAGAGTCGAAGCACTTCCATCAAATTAAAAGCCATCCGCTACGGATAAAAACAAATTCAAGACGAGGAAGAGGTTCGCCAAAGCCCTGTCAGCAGGAATGGTGCTACCACCCTCTGAAGAAAATGCTCTCGGTGAAGAGGAGATGCATCCTAACTTCTGCTTATATCATTAGAAGATCATACATCCTACCGAAGATTGCGACTCCTTTAAGTGTTGGTGGCAAGGATATGTTGCTCAAAAGCAACTCTTCAACAGGACAAAATGTGGAGCTCGCAGATATCGGAAAAATGCGATATATGAGCGCAAAAGAGCCGCCGCCGACTGTCACATAGCCGACTCCAAGGGATCGCAAATTATCACCTTTGGAAGAGACTCTGACGAAGAAGTTGCCCTCAACCCTCTCCTCAAGGAATCCATTTCAAAAATGAAAGAATTAAGGAGTTGCGAGAACATTCAGCCGTGCAATCGCCCGCTACTCGAAAAAAATCTTGGCCCCGCAAACAAAGGATCGAGCAGAAAGGATAAAGGAAAGGGGAAAATGACCTTCGTCGCCAACACTCGACGACAGTCGAGTGACCCTAGACCAATTGTTCGTCAAAACAATGTGCGTCCGCGCATATCCCTCGAGGAAAGGCTAAGACGTCCTTACTCATTTCCCTAGGATGAAACAAGGAGGCTGTTCGAAGTGGCAGTGCATAACAAGCTTATCACTCTACTGGAGCCGAAACACCAACTACAACTGAATGATGTCAACAGTTCTAATTATTGCCCTTACCACCAAACAGTAAGTCACCTGATCGAGAATTGCTACGTCTTCAAAAACTGAGTTGAAGACCAATACCTACAGGGCAAGTTCGCGCTCTCCGAAAACTGGAAGGTGAGCCCACCACAACCGCACGCTCTAAGAAAGATGGATACGCCAGGAGCAACATGCTCAGTCATAGAGGAAACCCCATAGACCAAAAAGTCAGTAAACTAGAGATTCGCCTCAAATGTGGCGACAACGGACCGAAACGTCCTTAAACTAATGATGGACCGCAATGTCCTAAAACTTGCAAATGACCGAAACATCGTTAAACTACTACCAGCCTGCGGCATCCTCAGGCTGACGTATTTAAAAAAAAAGAGATAAAAAAAATAGAATTAAAAATAATAATAAACGGTATGTCCATAAGCAAAATGGGCACGGATGAAAACCCGAAAGGGCTCCGTGAGTAAAAACAGCAGGGCTACCGGCGAGTGTTCGTGAAAACCCGAAAGGGCGCGACCTCGTAAAAAAAAAGAGAATAAAAAGAATTAAAAGAATAAAAAAAAAATTAAACGGTATGTCCATAAGCAAAATGGGCACGGATGAAAACCCGAAAGGGCTCCGTGAGTAAAAACAGCAGGACTACCGGCGAGTGTTTGTGAAAACCCGAAAGGGCACAGCCTCGTTAAAGGACACTTATAAGGTCCTCTCGACCTTGTAAGGAGAAACTACCCGCGTAAGGTCCTTACGACTCACAAGGGAGCAACACACTTAGGGATCCCCACGATTCCTAAGAAGAAAATACACTTACGAGATCCTCACGACTCGTAAGGAGAACTCTCTTATGGGACCCTCACGGCTCATAAGATTTGAAAATCTTAAGTTACAAAGACCTAAACCTGTGCTTAAGCAACCTTCACAACCTTCGATATTGCCCTACAAGAGGTTCAATACTGACCCTTGTATACAATCCACGGGCACGAATAAACATTCCCCTAACCAAGTTTCATCCGTAATTGGGGATATGTTCGTATGGTGAACGACCCTTGTAAATCCTCTCGATTTACAAGGAGAAAACCCTCATGTAGGATCCTTACGACTTACAGAGGAACATGCACTTAGGAATCCTCACGATTCCTAAGGAGAAAATACACCTACAAGATCCTCACGACTTGTAGGGAGAAATACCTTTGTGAGACCTTTACGGCTCATGAAGTTAAAAGCCTTAGTCGACAGCGCCTTAACCCTGTTTGCTAAGCCACCTTTGTTCGACATCGACGGAGGAAAATGATGATTCGCTCCTGGCAATATCCCAGTTGTAGCGGTGCTGATGCCGAAATCGGTGTCTAATTCCAGGTTTACGGCGGAAAGCTAGTAGGCCGCACATGCATACGAAATAGCCGAAAGGATGGGGCAACTTGCAATAAAAAAAACAGCAAGTAAAATGTATGCATGCAAAATAGCCGAAATGATTGGGCAACTCGCAATAAAAAGCAGCGAGTGAAAAAAAAACAAACAGACGAAGTGATTGGGCACCGCGAGAAATAGCCCAAATGATTGGGCAATCGCGACCTTCGCGATATAAAAGCTGAAATGATAGAGCATCGCGGAAATAAAACAAAAAAAATGATGATAAAACTTCAGCCCTACAGGTTAGATCACCTCGATTCCTGTATACAATCTAGGGGCACAAACAAAGAGGGAACCATACCTTCCCAACAGGCTCAATAAAAAAGCGAAGCCAAATCTCGACGGTTCACAGACAACCTAGAAACCATCTCAGCATTCGTCTCGTTACAGCAGATGAGATGTCAATAAAGGCGTTCCTTCGCAGTCCATCAAGATGCAGACACAACGCCAACAAAAGACCTTGCGGACGAAACAAAGCGAAGCGACGACAAAATCCCAGCTTCACTTCGACAATCGTCCCGATACAGCTGACAAGATGTTAACAAAGGCGTTCCTTCTCAGTCCATCAGGATGCAGATACAACGCCAACAAAAGACCTTGCGGTCGAAACAAAGCGAAGCGACGACAAAATCCCAGCTTCACTTCGACAATCGTCCCGATACAGATGACAAGATGTTAACAAAGGCGTTCCTTCGCAGTCCATCAGGATGCAGATACAACGCCGACGAAAGACCCCATGGTCAAACAAGCGGAGTAACAGCAAAATCCCAGCTCCAACTACGACGTTCGTCTCGATACAACAGACGCAATGTCAACAACAGTATCCTTCCTCTAAAAGGATTCGGACATGACAAAACAAATGAAGCGAAGGCTATATTCCTAGCTTCGAGGTCTTAACGGCAAGTCATATAAAGCCTAAAAGACAGCCGGAGATCATCCCACACCAACGTGGAGTGGTCACCATCTCGACGTTCGTCTCGACACAGCAGACGCAACATCATCAAACAAATGGAGCCACGGCAAAATCCCTAGTTCCAGACCTCGACGGTTCACCAGCAACCTAGAAACAACCTCGACGTCCGTCTCGATACAGCAGACGAGATGTCACCCCAACGTTCGTCTCGACACAGCAGACGCAACATCATCAAACAAATGGAGCCACGAAAAAATCTCTAGTTCCAAACCTCGACGGTTCACCAGCAACCTAGAAACAATCTCGACGTCCGTCTCAATACAGCAGACGAGATGTCACCCCAACGTTCGTCTCGACACAGCAGACGCAACATCATCAAACAAATGGAGGCACGGCAAAATCCCTAGTTCCAAACCTCGACGGTTCACCAGCAACCTAGAAACAACCTCGACGTCCGTCTCGATACAGCAGACGAGATGTCACCCCAACGTTCGTCTCGACACAGAAGACACAACATCATCAAACAAATGGAGCCACGGCAAAATCCCTAGTTCCAAACCTCGACGGTTCACCAGCAACCAAGAAACAACCTCGACGTCCGTCTCGATACAGCAGACGAGATGTCACCCCAACGTTCGCCTCGACACAGCAGACGCAACATCATCAAACAAATGAAGCCATGGCAAAATCCCTAGTTCCAAACCTCGGCGGTTCACCAGCAACCTAGAGACAACCTCGACGTCCGTCTCGATACAGCAGACGAGATGTCACTCCAGCGTTCTTCCTCCAGCAGGGTTCAGACGCGACAATCAAACAAATGGAGCTACGGCAAAATCCCTAGTTCCCACCGCAACATTCGTCTTGATACAGCAGACGCAATGCCAGCAAACGAAGCAAAGGCCAAATTCCTAGCTTCAGGGTCTTGACGACAACTCACATAAAACCTGAAAGGCTATGGGAGATCATCCCACACCAGTGCGGAGTGGATATGACTCATCGGGGCTCACCAAAATGAGCCTAACCTCAAGTAAAAAGCGGCATGGAAAATTCCTAACGCTTGCTCTTCCGGCGGTCAAACTGCCTAGGAAGATTGCTTGAAGAAGTCTTGTCCAGCCCCCGAAGGGATCAGAGACACGGCAGTCGTAGGGCTACTCGAACAACACGATTGCCTATCGAGAAACATATCAGCTTATGCGACGGTACGACCGCCAAAACCCTAAGTACCACAGACCCTAACGGACTTCTGTCGTAAAGAGCAGAGGTTAACTGTGACGTTAGGATATTCTTGCGAGAAATGCTCGATTCGTCTCGACTTGTGAAGAAATTGATGTCTTTGCGAGAAATTCTCGATGCGGCTCGACTCGTGAGATAAAACCTTAGGCAATAGGCATAAAAGAAGCCTGTTTCCTAAGCACTGGGACCCTGCAAGTTGGCCCAAAACGGTCTCTTGCACACTATCCACGGGTCTCACTCTCTAAACTCGAAACTCGACAAGGAGGGAAGCAACCGCTTACGGGTCCTCTCGACTCGTAAGAAGGAAAAAATCTCTTATGAGATCCTTACGACTTATAAGAGAAAACACACTTAGGAATCCTCACGATTCCTAAGGAGAAAATCCACCTACGAGATCCTCTCGATCCGTAGGGAGAAAAGTCTCTATGAGACCCTCACGACTCATAGAGTTGAAAAGTCTTAGACAGCAGATTTGAACCTGCGGCCTAAGCCATCGCTATTTCTCGAGGAAATTAAGATGCTTGCTCCATTATCTGTCAACCATGTTTACTAAGGTAGCATGCTGATAATAAAAGAAAGAAAAAGGCGGAGAAATGACACAAGACATTACAAAGAATGTGTATCTTTTATTCATAAACTTGATCGAGTACAAGATACATTGTGTTAAAGAATAAAAAATATATATATTTTTATTTACAAGTACAAATGATACAAAAAGTAGCTACTGGGAAGGAAGTGTCTTTAATAAACCCGCGAGCTGCTCTCGCACTTCCTTCAGCGCCTCCTCCTGAGTGGCTGCCGCGGCCATTTCCGCTTCCACCTGGGCCCGCCGCTGCAAATAGGATGAAAGTTGCTCCTCAGCCGCCTGCTGGGCTGCTTCCTGGTTAGGTGCATCCCGCTCGACAACGTCAAGCTGTTGCCTCAGTGATAACCCTTCGGAGAGGCATTGCAGAAGGCCCTTGAAGATAACCTTCAGCCGTGCAACGTTGGCCTCCACCCGAGCATGCAGTTGGGCAGATTTGCTCGAAGTCTCACCACGCTCCTTACGCCTTGAAGTAACTTCTTGTTCGAGATGGCGGAAGTAAGAAGCGCTCTGCTCAATCCACGCTGCTCTTTGATTGCGGGCGGCTAAGGTCTCAGGAGCGGGACGCATCGACTCCAGCTGATGCAAGCGAGCCTCGATCTCCCTGCAATGGTTAACCCAAGATGCGGTGATGTCCTCATCATGAAAGTTCACGAGGATCACCAGCATCGGGTTAACCGCCGTAGCGAAGTCTGCAGTAGATGTAGGAGTCTCAACGTCGAGTTCCTCGACGTAGTCACTCAACATGCGCAGACTATTCACGGCGCCTTTCGAAGATGGACGTCTCGGGTAAGGACCTGCCGGCATTGTGATGCGAGGCTCGAAGGGCGCCAAGACCGGAACGACAGCTGGAAAGAAACAAGATGTGATCAGATGACAGTTCGGGAAATAAAAAGGGGGGAAGTTATCAATATGATAGTCGCTATACCAGCTGAGGTGGGTGGCAAGGCCGGAAGGGCCGGTGGCGCGACCGATCTTTCGTCTCCTCCTTCGATTTGTAGCACTGCAATCAGAACAAGGGAAAATTAGAAATAATTCCGGTACTAAAAAGAGAAAGACATCAGTTGAAAACTATACTCACCAGCGCCACTGGAGGAAGAAGCAAGTTCAGATGGGAAGGAGAAGTGTGGGAGCAACACCTGATAAAGATGATCAAAAAGCACTCCTGAAAGACACAACTGTATGACTTTAGTACACAAATTATACGTCTGAAAGATAAGATCAATAAGTTGCAAACCCATACCTTCCAACATCTTCGATGGTATGGGAGAGGGCTGAGAAGTGACCACTTCCAAGGCAGTAGTTGAAGGCGCTCCCTCGAGCAATGGGGCATCGGCGCTGGCTGCACCTGCGTTACGAACAAATATGAGCTTATCAGAAAGGATTGTAAGATAAAATAAAAGACAGTAACTTGGGATTTACCTGATGAGCTGCCGGCCGAAACAGAGGCGACTCCCTCCTCCACTGATATGAGGCCACAGCCCGTGGCCTCATCGCCCGACTCAATGGGGGCCGTCGTCGTACTCGTGTGGCCAGGATACGGCGGAAGACCGTAGATGGGGAGGGCAATAATCGGAGCATTGCCGGACTCTTGAGAAAAAGTGGCTGGCTCTTCCCCAAGAGTCGTGCCCATCTCACCCGCTATTTCTTTAGGCTCGGCAGTCGCCGTCGTCTCATCCGCCGCCACCGTGAGGTCGCCGGTCTTAAGCGCCTCGTCCGCCGCCGCCCCAGGCTCAGTAATAGTGGTCATCTCATTTGCCGCCATCTCAGGCTCGGCATCAACAACCTCTTCGGGTGTGGCTCCCCCAGCCCCCAACTCAGGCTCAGTAACCCTGGCGACGTTGCCCACTGTTGCCTCGGGTTCGGCCTGTGCCTCCTCCTCTGTTTCCTTGGGTTCGACGGTCTCCTCCTCCCCCTCGGTCTGACTTGGCCCTGCAAGATAGAATATATAAGAACCAACGGCTTTACAATTCTTACAACAAGATTCTGAAAGAAAAATTACCCGAAGTGGACTTGTCATTAGCTTCCCGAACCGCACGCGCTACCTGTTTGCGTGCGGTAGATAGACCGGCCGGGAGCTCTTCAGAAGGAGAAGCAGAGAGGATAATGGTGCTTGGGCCCGCTCCCATGGCCAAAGCAGCCCTGCGCGCTTTCGCCTCACGCCTCAGCCGCTTCCTCTCCTCCCGAGCCGTTGAGACGGACCTCACCAGAGCCTCTCTCATTGAGGCGTCTTCGTCCGTAAATAGGGATGCCTCCAAATTTTGCAAGGCATCCCTCGTCGTTTTGTCAAATTGAGGCTCTCGCGGCAGCCCCGAGGAAGCTGGAACTTCAGTAGAGGATCCGGGGATAGTCCCCACATCAGCTGGCGCAGCCCCTGCAAAGAAACAAAGGAAGGAGGTTAGATTGGCCATCAAAGAAGAAGACAAAAATCTCTGATAAGGTGATACGTACCAACGCCCATCAAAGCGCGCTTATTCTCTTCCTCCTGGAAGGTTCTTAAAGAAGCAGCGATAGCTTCTTCGGTATTAACCCCTGTTAAAAAAAAGGGAGAAAGCATTAGTCAAAAACAATGATAAAAAAATGTGTGATAAAATAACGAAGAAAGCAACTAATGGTTACCTGACTCAGAAAGTTTACTCAACATCGCTTCGAGCCTCGCTGATCGCTCAGAAGCTACAATAGCAGCCGCCAAATCGGTATCTGCGGGGTCTACCGAGAAGCCCTTATTGCTGCCATATTCTCTTATTCCTTCGGTAAGAGGGGTCTCAGACTCTAAACCGAGGATCGCATCGAGTGAGAGGAGCGACTTCTTCTTCTTCTGCCCACCATCTTTGGATGCACCCGGGGATGATTTGCACTTGGCAGACACCTTGGGGCGGCGGGTCCCGATATCCGCGCCTGCGCCGGACTTCGGCGATACCACCTTCATCACTTCCGCTGGAGCACGAGGGGCTGGTGGCGCATCCACAATATCACGAAGCGACAATCTGCGCGGAGGGCTCAACACGCGCGGAGGTCCGATTCCAGCACCTTTCAATGGAGGAATGACCGGGGTCCTCGGCTTCAGGGGAGCCTTGCGATCGCCGCCAGGAGGCGCACCCTTGCGGTCGACCAGCATGCGCTTTTCCATTTGGATAACCGGACCCATAGCATGCGCATACCAAGCCACGTACACGTTGAGGAGCTTGGGGACGCAGCTTGGCTCGCTAATGAAGAAATAGGAACCCGTGTTAAGCCGCATGAAGTGGTGCATCGCGTTCTTTATCCCCTCTCGGCTAACCACGGGCTTTTCCAAGAAAGCTTCCATCGGGATCCCTTGGTTGTAGCTCGATTGCTGAGCAAACCGGTGTGGATTATACCTCATAAAGAGTGTTGTCTCATTCTGCCTGAACACCAAGTAGCCCGGCCGAATGGAGTAGAGATGGAGGATTTCGCGAGCCTTCAATATGGAAGCCCCATCTTTAAAGTCATCGCGTAGTGACACAACCGACTTGGTGGTCTCTGAGCCTATTGTTATGACCTTATCCAAGAAAGAAGTCTTCGCTCCAACCAGGCGTGGTCGAAGGAGCAGTCCCCTAGCCTCCCGCGGAGGTGCAACTACGATCGAAGCCCCGACCAACCGTATGACCCTCGGGAGTCTGCATTTCTCAAAGAAGGGAGGAATCTTATGGGCGCCGAACACCCCCTGCATGTGCATTTCCATCCAAGAGGTAAAATAGTGCATCGGGAAGTTGGCGGGTTGCACCCCAGGCTCACTAGCGTCCGCCGCTACGCTAAGTCCATTATAAAGGTAAGCCAGCCCAGCGATTCCTACTGACAACTGCAAACCAGCCACCATCCGATGCGCTGGATAGAAGACAAATGGCCGCATGTGGCGCGGGTGCATAGGGAGCGCAAAGTTGCACAGCCACAAGCCCAGGAACCCTACAAAAAAGGTCTCCTCATCCATGCCTGGGACGGCAATTTCTGAAAAAGGGACGACGGCGGCACTAGGGAGATAAAAGTCTTTGTGGTCATCCTCCGACGCGGGTCGACGATCCAAACCGAACCCAAAAGGGTCATCGAGCTGGGCGAACTTCTCGCTCCGCTCCGATAGGAACTCCGGTCGAACGAAGCGAGCAATAAAATCTGCAAAACTGATGCCCCGGACGCCCGATTCCAAATAGAGTCCTTCATAGATCTCCAACACCTTAACCAAACCTGGGTACTGGTGCTGAATAGCGTTCTCTGGCGTCAGGTCAAACACTAGCAGCTTGGTGGCAAATACGTATTCATCGGGAGGAAGCAGCTCCTCGTAAAGCTCTCCCCTCATCGGCAGACCCGAGATTTCAGCAAACTCCTCCAAGGAAATAGAAACTTCCCGGTCCGTCATCAGGAAGGTGTGGGTGGGGATGTTCCATTGCTCGATAAAAGCTTTAACCCACCATGTTGGAGGAGAAGGATACTCAAAGAGTGAGACGTAAATGGCCGAGTACAAACCAATTCTCATCAGATGAGTCATCTTCGCTGATAGGATGTACCGGGCCCATTGCAGATATCCGGCAGGCGGTCGTGGAATCAATCCAATATTGTAGGCTTGTCCCCAAGGGCGTGCTTCACCCTGACAAATTCGCCTCCCTAAGATATCTATTGCTAGCGGCAGCTGCACGGGGATAGCGCCAATCGCAGGCTGGAGGAGGTCATCTGAATTCCAATTTTTGACCTCCACGGCATACTTCACCGGGGGTTCATCTGCGTAGGGGAGTGAAGACGTTGGCTCAGACGGCGTGGAGAAACCGAAACTTCGGCGACCCTGGATGATCTCATTATACCATTTACCCCACAAGTGGAGGCTCTTATGCTCGGGGTCATGATCCTTAATGAGAGCGAGCACTACTCGGTCCACTGGTGCCTGGGGAAATCCTCCCTCTGAGCGAACAAATGGGAAAGACAGATCAGCAGACATGATTTCCTGCAAAGAAAAACGAAATTCAACCGTCAGTGTCATAATTTAATTTTAAAAAGCCTGACACTTGATACTACACTGCAATGCAGTGGGGGGACCAAAGAGGGACCCACAAAATCCAGGTGACAATGTGCCAATTAATAAGACAGCCCCATAATTGGATGGGACTGTCAATTTGTTGCGCCACGGCAGCGCCCCGGCCGTCTATCCGAGGCCAAAATGCGGAATCAAAATTTTCTTAACTTTCAAACTGGCGCTACCGCGGTCAATATACCCGGATCGTAACCATTAACCGATACTAGCTAACAAGAGAAAGGTGAGAGATATACCGAGTGATCCGAGTCCTCCGGTCTTCTCTTCGTCGTCCCGATCTCCCGCGGAAACTCCGGTCGTCGCAACCTTGCCGGAAGGGCACCACATCGTCTGCATCTTTTACGGGCTCCCACCTCAATACCGAGGCAACTCGGGCGCGAAGTTGGCTGGCCGACACGCCCAAGATTTGCTGTAGAAGTAGTGTAGAGTCTATGTCTCTTTGGAGTAGTAGTTGCCATGGTGATGGAGGGATGAAGAACATTGAAGAGAGCTAGAAATAGTGTAGCAAGAAAAAATGAGAGGTGAATAATTTCCTCATACAAAATGAACTCCTCTCTTTTTTCTCCCCTCATCAAAAATGTGGCCGGCCATTACAATGTGGAAAATGGTGGAGGGAAAAACCAAATACAAGAGGGAGGTGAGTGTAGGAGAAAGAGAATGGTGACCACAACATAAAGCAAGTCTCACATCAACTCTCACCTCATTTCTAATCTCATCCAATCACAATAAAAGCTAACCATCATGAAGGAAAAAGCAAAGATGCTTAAACCATCATAATGCCACAAAAACAAAGAACCCCTCCACAAATGGTTATTTGCAAATAACCCCCTCCATCGGAAAAGTCCGGCCGGGAAAGAACAAAGGAAAACCGGCCGGAACGGAATGCAAACTGGCAACTCCAGAAAACTGGTCCCGTAATAAATTACAGGAAAACCCCGACACTGTGCATACACACCCGCATCTGTATCCGACCGGATACAAATGCAAAGAGACAAAATCTACACTGTACTAAACTAGGATCCGGCTTAAACCAAAGCCGGCTAGTAATATCCGTTCGATCCTGATCCGTGCAATACCGCACGTATCTGATCGAACCCTGCCATATATCCATACGGCCACTAGTACAAACCGTCCGATCCTGATCCGTGCAATACCGCACATATCTGATCGGACCCTGCCATATCTCCATACGGCCTCTACAGCGTTTCGCCCGAAAGCTTGAGTAACTGAAAGTGTGGTGGACTCTAAAGACTCGTCAATACTATGGCTGTGGATTTAACCACTAGCACGTCAGAGGTATTAGCCAATACGTGACGGGCCACCAGCTATTGACCAAAAGGGACGTCGATGAGCGAACTCATCCTGACACCCTACTGACCCTGTCAGTGACAATATCCGTACAGTCCGGTCCGTTCGTTTATGAGTATCGCATGTCGGGCCTAGGGGGTTGGTAAAAGTCAGACCCCCAAAAGCGGTACAAGTCTTGTCGGAGTGTAGCCCAGAACGCCCTGAGATACTACTGGAAAACCTACCAGTAAATCTCCTGCCTCGGCCGAGGGCTTTGCGTAATGGCTCTCCTAGACACAGCGCGACCTCACCCCCAATACCGGGAGAGACGAACCCCTGAAGATCCGCTCACTGCCTCCATGTGGCTCGGGACTGTACCCAACTAAAACCTGTTTGCACGACTCCTTTGAGCCGTGGTAGGGTAGTAATCAAAGTACAGTGGGAACTCACACGAGCCAAATGACGATCCCCAGGTCGATGAACTAACCTGTACACATGTCACCAGGGAACTGCTATCTGACGTCAGGTATAAGACCAACTAGCATGTTCCCGGCGAGTCCTGTCCTGTGTACTCATAACCCAATGAGCACCTGTATATATCTTAGGTGAACCAACTGACACCAGTGGCTTGTGAGACCGGCCACCGCCCCTCGTCGGGGTCTCGACTGTATACATTAGTCTACTCTGGAGAATCGATGCCCTGTCTCGAAACTCCCACGACTAGGGACCATTTAAGGATGTGCTTATAGACTACCAGCTCCCACGTATATGATCGCCATCATACTGCTGGTAGTCAAGCAAGAATCCTAGGGGCTCTATCAACGTGTAATAGCGACATGTCAGGTCACCTAAAGCAGTACACGATGATAAAGATAAACCAGATAGCATACTATCATCTCGAGTAAGACTGTCCTACCGGGATAGGTCCTCCCTCAATCATTGCAATCACGTGCCTGTGATCCAATAATTGACTCTGAGGGCACTATCTCCAACAATCTCCCACTTGCACTCAAGGCTAATTATTGCGATGTCGCATACTCACAGCCCGTGTGATACCGAACACCCAACTCCTCTACTAGTCAGTCTCACAAAACCCGTTTGCGAGACTATTGCGTTCGAGGAATAGCCTCAGTGAGTGGATCCGCAGTGAAGTTTCTTTCTATGTCTCTCTATATCTCAAGTTCGCGGAGAAAGCCATCTCCCGAAATGAGCAATACCTGTCTTGGAACGTCTGGATGTCTGATGGGACCTAGTTCATAAATGAACTCCAAATCCAGACTTCTTAGACTGTATCGTCAACTGAACTTAATCAGTATCCTGCGTCATGCCTTCCCTCAGTATCCACCTGGACCACATGTCCAATATACTGCCCCTCGTCAGAGGGAAAACTATAACTCTGACAGCCACTCTGCTATCCAGGTCACCTTGGAAGCCTGGAATGATAACCGTCTCCTAAAGGAGGCTGTCGTTATCACATCCCTAGAACACGCACTTATGTCCTAAAACTGCTTCCGATTGTTTCTCCAGGATTGGATTAATATCAACTTATTGCATCTACTGCAAGAACAACATCTGGTGTGGTACTTGACATCTCATGATTGACTCAATTGCCTAAGCAAGTGATCTGTCAATCATGCGTATCCCTCTCCCCTTTAGTCTGTAAGACACCTTTAGAGAGGGTGACTCCATTACCTGCAGGTGTACTACCGTGCCAGGAGTCGTCCATTCTAAATACTCATAAAATGCTGTCAAGGTACCCAGATTAGGAAACCACCCAAATCTAGATCTAAAACCATAGATCTAGTAACCAGTGTGTCTGATATAATGTCCAAGTCCTTTGTGGAGAAACCACTGTGTGACGACCAAAGTATAACCGATCGTAGTATAGGAGTTTCTTTTCCTACTCTGTGTATGTCATCCAAAACCAGGACATCACACCCTACTACCTTCTTAACAGATCCATCCCCTATTCTGATGACGTCAAACCTATGACTGTCACATCAGAAATAGATGATCTATCTCCGCTATATCTGCTTTAGTCTATAAATAGACATAAGCCACATGTCCACCAATGCTTCCGCTGCTCCCACTGACTACGACAACCCTCTGGCAGAGTCATATACACGTACACTTCTGAAGCTAGTTCAGAACGACGCTATACTCATCCTCCTGCCGGGTCTCGCGGCCTGGAACAACAGCAATGGCAAGTGTGGGTAAACAAGAACTTCCCTGTCACCGTACTTGAGGCTACCGGAGTACCTCTCGGGTGCTTGAAGTTACCCACCGTATCTGCGGAGTGGCCAATGGAATGTCAAACCAGATTGAATCTTTAGGTTCCTTATCAAATCTTCAGTAATCGTTTGTGGTTCTGGAATTACTTCCAGTTCTACCATACTCCCACTACTGTTTTCTGAAAAAATCCATTTTTATTAAAACTGTGGCGAGTCTAGAACAATATTACTATTGATCTCCCAGATGGTAGAAAGTCAAACCTCGTCATAGCCTGGGTCAACCCACAAACAGCCATTATAGAAACGTGCCTTGAGTTGTCCAGTGTCTGGTTTTAATCATAAGCCGGACAACTCCCCGTACCTTAACAATGTCAAGATATGAACTGTTCTATATCCAATATAGAAACAGAGACACTGATTTAATTGAACCAGATTCAAATCATGCAGTTGTCTCCAGTGCATGTCAACTAAATGGAAGGAGGCCGATCAGCGTTACTCAACTTAGGAATGTTTCCAATTATGAGTAACCTGAAAGAGAAGCTAGTTCTCTTAATCATTACTATCAACTGAACACCATACACAAGTATCTACATCTTCGATCACTTTGAAGAATCCCGATACTTGCTACACCTGGTTCTCTACTCTATTCAAATACCTATAACTCCTCAAAACTTAGACCCTGTGTTCCTATGAAACACATGTCTAAGAACTAGAGAAGTTAAAAGTAAACAGAATATAGTATGAGGACCAACCCCTCTGTCTTAATGGACACTGGACAACATACAATACTCTGTATAAGTCCGCTGAGTCTAACAACTCTTTCACTGTGCGTCGTAGGTTGAAAACTGTACTTATGGTTAAGAAGAATCACACCGCTGTTTAATGCTCCTTACCTAACCATCCACTGATATAGGTAAATATCATCGACATAATATCAAAAGGTATATCTCACTCTATGAAAATAGACGTACAGATATATCAATTTGAAATTGGTGCACAACAGCGGATATTCAAAACCAAATATTTGCCGACCGGCAAACAGCCCAGATGATCTCCTCAAATATCACCGATTACAACGAATCCCGATATAATGAGGATGATCACCCTATTCCCAATAACTTCCTCCCACTCATCATCTGTAAAACCATACAGATGTGAGAATCATACCTGGTAAATACATACCCTGGAGTAAGTATCTAATCGGGAAATCAGTTTTCTTTTAACATTACACAGTGAAACTGAAACATTGAAATGTTTCGGTGGGGTATCCTGGTATTCCTAGTAATGCCTCTACCATTATCCAGATTCACAATTATAACCGTATAATTCTTTGCCACCTCTCCAAATCCCTTTATATGTCTTTAGTCATTACCTTCTGCACACCCCTTAGGCCAAATGGTTTTCTTCCTTCCCTACCGTTCGGCACCAGCCTATGGTTTGGAAGAAGACTATCCAATAAGCATAAAAGGTGTACTGTCCTAATCCTAGGAGCACTCGCAAAGCGAGAGAAGGTGAAGATAAAAGACAACCGAATAAACCTTATTCCTATTTCTCATGAACCAGAATCCATCCCCGAACTGGAACAAGTTCCTTTCGAGTTCGTATATAACCATACGATGGAGTATCCAAATAAACTGTGGATCTTCGTAGTGATACGGAGTGTCCTGGAGAAATACAAAGGTGATTTAGGATTGGCGAAGAAATACTTGGTTCGGTCGTGAATAGCAGTCGCAATTTACTTTGCCCTCTTACTAATCCCTTGCTTTGTCTTAATCTTAATACCTTCTGCACACCGTTTAGGCTAATTAGTTTTCTTCATTCCCTACCGGTCGGCACCAGCCTAAGGTTTGGAAGAAGACTATCCAATTTGCGTAACAGGTGTGCTATCTCCTAAACCAAGGAGTACTCTCAACTTGAGAGAAGGGAAAAGGGAAAAGACAACTAAATAATCCTATCCGTTTTCTCCAGAACCGGAAACCATCCTCAAATTCCTTCGAGTTCGTATATAACCATACGATGGTTTTGTCCAATGGAAGTGGACGTTCGTAGTAATATGGGGTGTCCTGGAGAAAAGGGTAAAAGTAGGAGTGGCAATGAGGTTTGCAACTCAGACAATCCAAAAGCCAGTGTTAAGAAGGTTCGGTCAACTTGGTCACTGAGTCATAGTCTTAGGGTCGGGTCAAAGGTCGCTGCCAAAGAGAGAGAGAAAAGAAACACTCAGCGTGCACTCTAACCTAGATCAGAATGGTTACCAATTTATCTAATCAGGAAACCTCCCACTGTACCTCAAATTCTCCTCCAAACCTGAAAGAAGAATTAGTCGGGGTCACCCGAGGAGTAAACTAACTCATCAGTGGGAATCGGGATCCAACTATCATCGCATGATAACTTGACGGAATCCACTCAAGTTACCACACTCCAGAAGGTATGCGCATGCCTGGCAAGTTTCAGTTCTTTTGAAACTCCCGATGTGATTTTTTACCCCTAGGACCCAAGTGACCTTGACACAGTCAACAAATCAAAGAGTCCTAGTCAAGTTCAACCCGTCATTATCCTGGATTGCATTAAACCCACCCGTACGAGCCCTTGACACAGTCAACAAGGCCGCACGACTGTCCTAACCAATCCCATTAATATGCTACAAACAAACACTACTTAGCTACCGCACACTACGCCTTGACACAGTCAACAAACGCAGCACGAATACTAAGTAATACTTGTAAGAAATGACGGAGGGCTACGGCTGGTTTTTGGCGAAAAACCTTTAACGTAACGAACTTGATATCGTTGAAGGAACTGCATAGCCTTTTATAAAAATATAGTGACGAAAACCTTTACTAAAGAGGTCACTCCCGGTGAAGGGATCTCGGCTCTTTCCCCGTAGAATGAGGTGCAGGATATTCCAACTGAATACCACGATGCAAAGCAAAAGTAATCGGCTATAGTGAAGTTAATGCCCTGACGCAAACTTCTGTCCAAGGGGTCACTCCCGGTGAAGGGATCTCGGCCCTTGCCTCGTCGACTGAGGAGCAGGGTATTCTAAATGAATAATACCATGATGCAAAACAAAAGTGAACGTCCTTGCAATAACAGCTTTTTGAAAAATTGTTCCAACAACATCAGAATAGGTTTGTTTATAACTTGCGTTGATCCGAATCAACGCAGTCCCATCAATTAATCACACCACAAAGAACGAAAATAATATGACGTACGTATATGCCATCCGCATTCGCCACTGGGTCCCGTCATCACCCGTTAGGTTACTTAACTAACGACAGAGCGGGGACTGGACTAGCGCGGATGCAAAACATATACAACATCTACTAATATATATTATATTCGCTCAAGGCGTGATAAGAATGCAACAACACAGAAAAGTACAGCATCATAGAACAATACAGATATCTGGAAGCCCCGGGTTTCACAGAGCCGCTGCTGAAACCCGACGTTCCCCTGGTCGTGTGGATAGCCTGTGCAATGAAATCCTAGACCCCTACGGGCGCGGCAAGTCACCCGCCAAAACCTGAAGCGAGGCAGCCCCCTTCAGCACCGTGAATGGACCACCCAGCACTTCACGGAATCCGGTAACTTGGGCACCCCTCCTGGGTCAACCTGTACCCCCTACGAGTGCGGCGAATAGCCCGCCAATCCTAGAGTGAAGCCTCCTCCATCTCAATGCCATGAGATGCGGGCCCGTTGCCCTCTAGAACCCGGCTATCCGTGCACCCCTTCGCGGGGTAATCCTAGTACAGAAAGTAAAATATACATACACCGGGTACATCGACCGCAACCAGGTCGTGTCCCAAAAGAATAATACAAACAGGCAGTGACGACAGTCCACATGTCGGACGCTCGCCCCGCAATATCAAATGTACATAAAACAACAAAACTGTACTAGCATTGCATCCAGGCTATCCCCCACGACCGATCCGCAACAACACAGCATAAACATAGAACATCAACGTGAAAGTCACGTTCGCAAATCCGTCTAACCGGGCTATAGCAGTTAGACGGGATTTACCGATCGAGTGACATTCACGGTCGCAGATATAATGTAAATACTGTGAAATAATGTGTTTAAAATATCCGATCGATCAAGTTTACCAAGTGGGCCCCACAAGTAATACTGTAGTACTCACAGAAATTCTGGGCCCAAAAATAATATTCCAAAACCCCTATTTTCAACACTTAAGCATTCTGCAAAATTTTGGGGGACTGAACAGTCCAAGTTGCAGCGGAACCGCGGCCTAAGCATGGATTTGGCCGCGGTTCCGCGGCGTTATGAACTGTTCACGAGCCCAAATTTTTAGAGAACTCTTATAATGTTCTGTACATCATTCTGCAAATGAAAAATTTTTAGAGCCCGGAAAAAATCGACAGAAAACTGATGCATGCAAAAACGCGGTTTTTGGAATTTTGGTCGATCGGATAAGTAAAACGCAATAGAACAAGCTAGGCAAGGTTAATGGCGTGGCTCTGATACCATGTTGCGCCACGGCAGTGCCCCGGCCGTCTATCCGAGACCAAAATGCGGAATCAAAATTTTCTTAACTTTCAAACTGGCGCTACCGCGGACAATATACCCGGATCGTAACCATTAACCGATACTAGCTAACAAGAGAAAGGGTGAGAGATATACAGAGTGATCCGAGTCCTCCGGTCTTCTCTTCGTCGTCCCAATCTCCCGCGGAAACTCCGGTCGTCGCAACCTTGCCGGAAGGGCACCACATCGTCTGCATCTTTTACGGGCTCCCACCTCAATACCGAGGCAACTCGGGCGCGAAGTTGGCTGGCCGACACGCCCAAGATTTGCTGTAGAAGTAGTGTAGAGTCTATGTCTCTTTGGAGTAGTAGTTGCCATGGTGATGGAGGGATGAAGATAATTGAAGAGAGCTAGAAATAGTGTAACAAGAAAAAATGAGAGGTGAATAATTTCCTCATACAAAATGAACTCCTCTCTTTTTTCTCCCCTCATCAAAAATGTGGCCGGCCATTACAATGTGGAAAATGGTGGAGGGAAAAACCAAATACAAGAGGGAGGTGAGTGTAGGAGAAAGAGAATGGTGACCACAACATAAAGCAAGTCTCACATCAACTCTCACCTCATTTCTAATCTCATCCAATCACAATAAAAGCTAACCATCATGAAGGAAAAAGCAAAGATGCTTAAACCATCATAATGCCACAAAAACAAAGAACCCCTCCACAAATGGTTATTTGCAAATAACCCCCTCCATCGGAAAAGTCCGGCCGGGAAAGAACAAAGGAAAACCGGCCGGAACGGAATGCAAACTGGCAACTCCAGAAAACTGGTCCCGTAATAAATTACAGGAAAACCCCGACACTGTGCATACACACCCGCATCTGTATCCGACCGGATACAAATGCAAAGAGACAAAATCTACACTGTACTAAACTAGGATCCGGCTTAAACCAAAGCCGGCTAGTAATATCCGTTCGATCCTGATCCGTGCAATACCGCACGTATCTGATCGAACCCTGCCATATATCCATACGGCCACTAGTACAAACCGTCCGATCCTGATCCGTGCAATACCGCACATATCTGATCGGACCCTGCCATATCTCCATACGGCCTCTACAGCGTTTCGCCCGAAAGCTTGAGTAACTGAAAGTGTGGTGGACTCTAAAGACTCGTCAATACTATGGCTGTGGATTTAACCACTAGCACGTCAGAGGTATTAGCCAATACGTGACGGGCCACCAGCTATTGACCAAAAGGGACGTCGATGAGCGAACTCATCCTGACACCCTACTGAGCCTGTCAGTGACAATATCCGTACAGTCCGGTCCGTTCGTCTATGAGTATCGCATGTCGGGCCTAGGGGGTTGGTAAAAGTCAGACCCCCAAAAGCGGTACAAGTCGTGTCGGAGTGTAGCCCAGAACGCCCTGAGATACTACTGGAATACCTACCAGTAAATCTCCTGCCTCGGCCGAGGGCTTTGCGTAATGGCTCTCCTAGACACAGCGCGACCTCACCCCCAATACCGGGAGAGACGAACCCCTGAAGATCCGCTCACTGCCTCCATGTGGCTCGGGACTGTACCCAACTAAAACCTGTTTGCACGACTCCTTTGAGCCGTGGTAGGGTAGTAATCAAAGTATAGTGGGAACTCACACGAGACAAATGACGATCCCCAGGTTGATGAACTAACCTGTACACATGTCACCAGGGAACTGCTATCTGACGTCAGGTATAAGACCAACTAGCATGTTCCCGGCGAGTCCTGTCCGGTGTACTCATAACCCAATGAGCACCTGTATACATCTTAGGTGAACCAACTGACACCAGTGGCTTGTGAGACCGGCCACCGTCCCTCGTCGGGTTCTCGACTGTATACACTAGTCTACTCTGGAGAATCGATGCCCTGTCTTGAAACTCCCACGACTAGGGACCTTTTAAGGATGTGCTTATAGACTACCAGCTCCCACGTATATGATCGCCATCATACTGCTGGTAGTCAAGCAAGAATCCTAAGGGCTCTATCAACGTGTAATAGCGACATGTCAGGTCACCTAAAGCAGTACACGATGATAAAGATAAACCAGATAGCATACTATCATCTCGAGTAAGACTGTCCTACCGGGATAGGTCATCCCTCAATCATTGCAATCACGTGCCTGTGATCCAATAATTGACTCTGAGGGCACTATCTCCAACACAATTAATAAAGAGATCCCCAAAAGAATACTCTCATTAAATGATAAATCCCTAAAGACAAGGAGAGAATCTCCCCTTTCAGAGCAAAGCTCTGTCACAGAGTGACACTTGTCAAACTCTGGTCTCAAGGGAATAAAATCCTTAGAAGAGCCTAGCTCTAAAATAATGATAAGAGAATACATTAAATAAAAAAATTTGAGATCTTAAAGATCCATAAAAACTTTTAGGAGTTCTCCATTTTCAGATTAAAAAAAGATCTACATTTGATCCATGAGCAAAGCTCTGTTCATGGGTTAAAACCCATGAACAAGATCTCTTCAGATCTATGGATTCTTGAGAGCAAGGCTCTGTTGGTGAAACCCCAAAAGAGTTTTCCTTAGATCAAAGATCTATGAGAGCAAGGCTCTGTTGATTAAATTAAATTAAATTTATTTAAGTTAAATTTTACCTAAAAATGTTCTAGAGTTTGAACTCTAAAGTTCTTGAAAAACAAGAGCAAGGCTCTGAAGTTGTTAAAAGCAAGAGCAGGGCTCTGGAAAATAAAATCTTGAATATGGTAAAAATCACCAAGGACCAAGGGTCCTATTTATAGGCTCCTGCGCCCCTTCAGATCACCCTTTGATCCAACGGTTGGAATCTCGCCACCGTCGCACTCACGTATGCGCCACGTAAGCGCAACGGTGGGGGAGCATTTGTTTCCCCCAATCAGGGCAAAGCTCTGTTGGAAATTCAAAATTCAAATTTTGAAGCAACGTGCCACGTGTCAGGCGCAGACACATTAGCGCAGCGCCCAAAGCAGCGCACCCAATCAGAGCAAAGCTCTATTTAAAGAAAAATTAAAGGAAGCAACGCTTCAGTTGCGCTGCGCTTTGCGGCGCGACACGTGTCAGCGCAGATGCGCTAGTCGCGCTGCGCTTTGCGCCGCGCGACACGCGTCAGCGCAGATGCGCTAGCGCAGTTGCGCTGCGCAGTTGCGCTGCTTGACACGTGTCACGCGCTGGGGCATTTGCGCCAAACAGAATCAAGATTCTAAAGAAATCTTTCTGTTCTTGTTAAAACAAGAAGATTTTCTTCTGTAAAACAGAAGCCCTTGGATCAAAGATCCAACGGTGGGAAAAATTCCCCAAATCACTCAAAGAAAGATCTCTTTAACTAATTTATGGGCACTATAAAAAGGACCCTAGACCTCAATTCAAAGGGATGAATTTTTTGGGAGAAATCAAAAATTTCAACCGGAGAGAACTCTGAAGAATTGGAGAGAATTCCTCAAGAACAAAAAAGGTAAAAACCTTTAGAAAAAGATAAAATTCTCTTATGAATAGATCATTGATCTGAGAACAAGATCAATGATCTTTAATAAAAAAAACAAAAGTAAAAATAGTGCTTCGCACTTATGAACCATTGGTTCCCTGAGATAAGAAAAATAAGAGGAACTTGTTTTCTTTGATCTAAATTAGATCAAGAAAACAAACAGTGCTTTGCACTTCTGTTATGAACCATTGGTTCTAGAATCTAAAAGATTCTCAAATTAATAGTGCCTTGCACTTGGAGATCTGCACTGTTGCGCTTCTGGGTTGGCGCAAGCCACCTGAGAGCGCCACGTGTCAACATCTGAACCATTTGCGCTATGCGCTTTGAAATAGAGCCTTGCTCTCTGAGATTGGCGTAAGCCACCAGAGCGCTCCACGTGTCAGCAGCACAGGCGCAGCGCATTAGCGCAGCGCACTGCGCTTGTGTGACACGTGTTAACACCACAAGCGCTTGCGCTCTCTGATTGACGCAAAGCGCCTGACAAATGCAATGCATTTCCTAAAGGGCCAGGCCCAAGTCAAAAAGACCTAGCAGGCCAAAATAAATTGCAAAGCAATAAAAAGAGCAGAGCCCAAATAAAATTGATGCTCTGCATCATTTATACATGGGCAGAGCCCAAAATAAATTGATGCTCTGCATCTTTTATGGGTAGAGCCTAAATAAAAATAAAAATAAATGCAATGCAAAAGCAAATAAAATGTTGAACATTTTCAGCTGGACTTAGCCCAATTTTGGCCGTAAGTCTTCAAATTAAATTGACTGAGCAAGGCTGCTCCCTAAATCAATTTATGACCGGTTTGAGGGTACATCTCTGAACTCCTCCGACACCCATCGTTGTAATCCTTCAACGACGTCAGAGAGGTGACTGGTCCCGACGACCACACATCGATATGGACTGCGGGGTCCTTAAACTCGTGGACCGAAACGTCCTTAAACTAATATTTACCCCAAAATGGGAATGTTGGACCGAAATGTCCTTAAACTAATGATGGACCACCACGTTCCTAAACTTGAATATGGACCGAAACGTCCTTAAACTAATGATGGACCACCATGTCCGTAAACTGGAACATGGACCACCACGTCCCTAAACTGGAATATGGACCGAAACGTCCTTAAACTAATGATGGACCACCACGTCCGTAAACTGGAACATGGACCACTATGTCCCTAAACTGGCGATGGACCACTACGTCCCTAAACTGGAACAATAGAGCTCCCAAATGCTCTTTTGTCGGATTTAAATGATCCCGTTTAAGTTGATTTTAGCCTCAAATATGGCTAACGTATTCTTAAACATTCAAACAGACTTTAGTCCCAAATTGGACTATAAGACCCCCAATCAACTCTGGTTCAAGGGTACATCTCCGAACTCCTCTGACATCTATCGTTGTAATCCTTAAACGACGTCAGAGAGGTGACGGGTCCCAATGGCCATGCATATAATGGACCACTATGTCCCTAAACTGGAACAATAGAGCCTCCAAATGCTCTTGTCGGATCCAAACTATCCCGTTAAGTTGATCTTAGTCTCAAATCAGACTAACGTATCCTTAACGAACGTTTAAGTTGATCTTAGCCTCAATATGGCTAACATATCCTTAAACTAAAACACCAAACCCAAATCTAAGTAAATACGGATTTGGACTAATCCACGTCCTACGGGCGACGAAATAAATAGTCTCCGTATACAATCCACGGGCAATCACAAACAAAACAAGCACACACGACACGAAGTGAAACTCTGGAGAAGGAGAAAGTTGTTACCGCGATGCGGTAGCGTAATTAACTGCAGGGGCTTGCGCCTGCAGGGAAGAGCGTCCCCACAATCAAAAACCCCTCAAGCGAGGGGGAATCTGACGAAGTCTGCTACATCGGCCGCATCCGTCTAAACCTCCGATACACGGTGCCATAAATCAACTTGGCATCTTCGGAGAGGTGGACGGATAAAACCAAATAGCATCTGTCCCGAATCTCAGCGTCAGGACTTCGCGGTCTTGTGCGCCGTCTTTCAGAGGGGAACAGCTGCCCCCTCCCTTTTTTTCAATCATGCACACCCACAAAAAATATCTCCTCATTTTTCCAATAAACAAATGCAAACCATACCTTTCTACATGCCATCACCCTTGCTCATGCCAACTCACCCTCCACCTCATTTCCCAAATTGATTTTCTAAAATGAAAATCAATTAATGAGATGGCCATCTTCTAGAAACTATTCCGTATAAATACGGAATACAACCTGGTATACGTATTGAAATACATATACGCGTAGTCGTACAAAAATACGAATAGCCAAGAGAGAAAATGAACAATGAACAATAATACTAGAATACATATATACAAATACATATATAAATTATCAAAACCTGATTTAATAATCTGGCTTAATCCTAAGCCGCTAGTATTATCAACCGTCCGATTAAAGTCTGTGCAGCCTGTACACATATTTAATCGAACACCTGTATGTACCAACATACGTGATCTACACCATATCGCCTGAACCGTGAAAACCCTCTGTATGGGACTCTAAAGACTCGTCAATACGCTGGAAGTGGATTTAACCACAAGCACGTCAGCGGCACTAGCTGTACGTAACGGCTACCCGGGTATTGAGCGAAAGGAAGGCCGACGAGCAAACTCATCCAAACCCCTACTGAGCCTGACAGTGACAATATCCGTACAATCCGGTATGTTCGTCTAAGAGTATCGCATATCGGGTCTAAGGGGGTGGATAAAGTCAGACCCCTAATAACGCGACATTTAGTGTCGGTATGAAATCCATCACCACCTGAGAAACTATCGATCCTGGATAGGTAATTCTCGTCTACCCCGGCCGAGGATTTCTGGTGATGGCCACCCGCGCGCAACGCGACATCAACCCCGAATATTGGGAGAGACGAATCCCCGACGATCCGCTCACTGCCTCCATGTGACTCGGGACTGTACCCAACTAAAACCTGTTTGCACGACTCCTTTGAGCCGTGGTAGGGTAGTAATCAAAGCACGGTGGGAACTCACACGAGACAAATGACGATCTCAGGTCGACAGACTAACCTGTACACATGTCACCTGAGAACTGCTTTCTGACAATAGGTAAAATACCAACGAGCAGGTTCCCGGCGAGTCCGTCCAGTGTACTCATAACCCAATGAGCACCTGTATACTATCTTAGGTGAACAAACTAACACCAATGGCTTGTGAGACCTGGCCACCACCCCTCGTCGGGGTCTCGATCAGTATACACTAGTCTACACTGGAGTATCGATGCCCAGTCTCGAAACTCCCACAACTAGGGACATTTAAGGATTTACTTATAGACCCCCAGCTCCCACAGATATGATCACCATCATAATGCTGGTAGTCAAGTAAGAATCCTATGAGCTCTATTAACATGTAATAGTGATGATAAAGACAAACCAGATAGCATAGTATCATCTCGAGTAAGACTGTTCTACCGGTATAGGTCTTTTCTTAATCATCATAATCACCTGTCTGCGACTACGATAATTGCCTTGAGGGCACTATAGCCAACATGAAGGACCTCCTCTGAGTATGCTCCCTTTTCGCCTCACCAACGACTAATAGCTTGTTTCCGAGCAATCATAGAGCCGAGCCTTCTTAGCTTCCTTACTCGTCTCCGAGCTATCCTATAGCTGAGATTCCTTAGCATCTCTGTTTGGCCGGATGCATGAAGCACGAGCGTCTTCATAATGGCTCTGTGTATCTTGCCATAATGAGATCTTCGCCGCTCCACTTCCCGCATCCCACGCTAGCGTATCTCGCTGTTAATGAGCGTATCTCGACATCAATACGGACGTGACGCGTGGGTGGAACTAACGACGAGGATCCCGCAACGGCTCGCTCTAATGCGACCCCTATATAAACCTTTTCTCCAGACGATTCAAGTAACTCAAACTCATTTCAATACGCCGTTACTCTGCTAAATATTCCCCATTATTTACTTGATCGTCGAAGGGTCCTACGGTGGTTTTCCATCCCGGGACTTCTTTTGCAGGTAGCTCGGTGTCAATATCAACCAGCAAACCCATTAAAATCCACAGCTCAATCTTTCATAACAATTCTCTGCCATTCAGACTCGCTGGCCACAAGATCGACGGAGGACGACATCTGAGGGAGATCCTGATCTCTATCAGTAAGCGCAAGCGCTTATCAGAAGTCTCGAATCTCAGGATCTTCTGATCAAACTTTCAAACTACAAACTTGTTTTGTTTAAACTCTATCTTTTCTTAACAATGTAATCGTTAGAGGTCATAAAGAGGGTAAATATCTATGTCTGACAAATCAAAGGATTTGAACCTCTCTATCTCATGCATCAAGTGAGTAGAAAATAAACAAATTTCAGACAATAAAACACAAATTGGATTCAGTACAAAGTTGAGGACCTCCAAATTGATAGAATTTTCATGTGTAGAGATTCTACAGTATAAAGAAATCACGATAAATGTTTTGGATTGTCCAAATCATGTTCGGATAAAAGTTTCCCTTTTTAAAATAAAAATTAGAACCGTCTTACGATCTGTGCAAATGGAAACAGACTGCCAATTCAATCTGGCCAATGCAGCATTCATGAAAAGCTAGAGATGGATATTCAGTTTTATTCTGTTGGATGCGACCGCTTTGGGAATCGAACCGGCGACCTCTCATTTTGGAGAGGAAATACTTACCGCATGAGCCATGACCAATTGGTAGACGGATTCAGTCTAGGATACAAATTCAGAGAGCCGTTTGAGATGACCTGGTTAAAGAAAGAAATAGGATTCGTGCATCCAATTCAATATTTCATGACGAAAGCTCATGTCGATTTTGTTCATTTATGTAAGTTGTGTTAAATTTGCACATATGTAGAATGCGCTGCAAGTTTTAGCAATCTATACTGATTCTTTGTAGTGTAGACATGTCCAAAGTAATTTCCTTAAAGAAAAGTAATGATTGCTAGTTTGCAGGCCTCATTCTTCTTTACTATTATTTTCAGACATACTATTATCAAATGAGTGGAGTATTGTTGCGACTATTCTATATATTGTTAGTATGAAAGTTTTAAGATAGTGCAATTCTTTCGATACCATAGAGCAAGAACCTTACAATCTTGAAAGGAGCAAAAACAATGACAGAATGACTACTTTGGGTTATCTCTATCGACGAATAGTTAAGCTGAAATCGCTTGTTAAAGTCTGATAGATATGACGTCAATTAAATTTGTAAGAATAAATTGCCTTTCTTTTCATTTTATTTTGTAGCGAGATATCATCATGAACACAAAACAACTGCATTTATGTGAACTTGAGGACTGATCCCAACTTATATACGAGGCCTCGGATCTGGGATTTAGATTGGACAGATTTTTTCACAAGTTTTCTTGTCCTCTCCATTAATGAAACAATTGCGAGTCAACCGGCAGCACCAACAAAGCGCGCTCTCTGTAGGGCATGGTAATTGAATGCAAACATCCGAGTCCAATCCAATACCGCTCTTGTTTGATTTCACAACCACATCTCTACCTGCAAGAATTTAAAATGATGCTCAAATACAAAAATCACAAAGTTTGAAGTAATCAAGAGATTACATTCTAAGTTCACCCCTAACTATGATTAGGGCGCCGTTTTAGAATAGCGAACTCAGAAAGAAGCACTTCTTCAAAAGTAAGAAAGCGAAGTTAACAAAGGACAAATATGAGTTTAAAGTTAACTATAAAGGAAAGTTTGAAGAAATCAAGAGATTTGATGGTGCAAAATAAAAAATATCTAGATAGAGGGAGGATTTCAGGTATAACTATGAGAATTATGGGTGAAAAGTAAAAATATTAGGATCCGGAGGGTTTCTTACAAGCAATAGATTTAACCAAAATACTACAATTAAGAGGTGTATTTGTAATAGTAAGAGAGAATTTAAGGCGCAATACAAAAATAAACACCTGTTTTAAGTGCCAAGAACACTTTCAGTCTTCCAACAAACAATCTATGGCATTACTTCATGTATTTAAAATTGAAAACTTTTGATCGGCTTTTATATTTCGCATGTTTACATATCCAGTATGAGCCCTTTTTCTCCATTTAGAATTTAACAAAGCTTTTAACTGTTGGTGTCAAACTCTTGGTCTAGTAAACTATAGATGATAGAAGGGCTTGTCATATTACTGCATAACAACCTCATGCCCTCCAAGAAGAATATAAGAAGGGGAAGGACGACAAATTTGTATAGAAAATTGTGCTCAACTCTAAGGCACAGATAAATCCCGAAGCAAAAGAGATATATTTCACAATTGAATTGATTTAGTTATCATTATGCAACGCAATTTAATATTTTATTATAAAATCGGAAACTTACATTCATGAGTAGCAAGGAGACTGCTGAGCATCAAGAAGACCAGAGCAAGGCCTTTGGTGTTGAGAAACTTGGCCATTTTCTTCACTGAGGAATGGCTCATTGATTCTAGATGCCCCTTTATAACCCTTAAAGTCTCTAAGATTGACACCATGTGTAAAGGAAAGCCAGCATACATAGAAGGTTGATATACATATAGACATATTGTTGATTGGTGAAGCTGGCCGACTTTGAATTAATTAGGTAACATATCAAGTATATGTATAAAATTGATGGGTATTGAGTCATAGAGATATACACAAATCTTTTTCATAAAAATAAAAAGGTGATACACATATCTTTTCATTAATGAATTTAATCCTTTTATTTTGCATATTTATGGTGATTAATTTTGTATTCGTTAGTTCCATTTTTGTATCATATCTGGATTTAATTCTCTTTTATCCCTACAATGTTTACCATGTTATCTCTTTGATCCCTCACAATTTACCCTTCTTTGAAACCAAGGTTTAAAATCTTGGTATCGGTATCGGACGGTCATTTTTTGAATTGGAATAGGCTTTCTCCGCAGCATTGGATTGGAAAATGGAAATATCGGATTTTATATATGAAATCCCATAAATGAATAGTAAAAGCATTTACTATAAACAAATGGGGAAAATATTTAGCAATTAATTATGTCTAAAATGGTTACTTTAATACTCGGCAATAAATAACTGTTATAATTTTTTTTAAAATATTTAGTAATTGATAATGTCAAATAAACCGTAACGCAATAACTTTTAATATCAATAACTCGTTAACAAATTTAACACTAGAATCCCTATCGGTCAAATGTTATACCTAATTTAAGTCTGTATCAAACAATATCAGTATCAGAATTCGTACGGTCATTATTTTTTAGGGATTTTTCTATATACCACCCGCAAAATGTTTTCCAAAAAACACCCCTTTAACCATTTTTTTAAAAACTAAACTTGGGTTTACTTCTCTCCCTTCCCCTTTTAAAATCCATAAACCTAACAAATATTAATTATGGGTTATTAAATTTATATATATTCACGAACGAGACGGCGAGACAATTTTTATAATTATATTTCTATGAGTATAGACAAGCTTTTAACATAGACGTGCTCCATCTAATAAGACTCAAGCCTTATGGAGGTTTGATTCATCTTATATTTTGTACACATGTACTTTTTATATTTTTTCCAATATAGGACTATTTTAATTCATACATATCTAACACCTCCCCTCACGTGCAACGTGATTACATTGCACGTGGATCGTACGACACATGTAGATGCCAGTCTCTCAAAAGCACGTAGATGGCTGCGTTGCATGTGGATCGTACAACTCATGTAAAGGCTAGTCTTTCAGAGGCATATAAAAGGCTTTTTCTCAAAGGTGTTATGACACATGTAGAAGCTAAGTTTTTCAGAGGCATGCAGACGGCTCTCTCTCAGAAGTGTTATAAAGTACGAATTCACATAAGTGTTCAGTCTAGCTCCGATACCATGTTAAGAATCATTGAATTTGAGAGAGGAAAAACATTATTAAAGATCGATAAAAAAACAATATATATACAATACTCCTTTCTATATATAGCCTACAAGATAAAAGCCTAATACGTAATACACGTAAACCCCAATAAAAGATATAAAAGATATATGCATATCTTAACATGGGTATTATAGAATTAAAGGTTTATCGTGTAGTGAGAGATAATTGAAAAGACTATAAATAGCTTAGGGTTGTTGGAATTGATAAGAGTGAAGTTATAATGGAGAAATTGTTGGGTTCATGAGATTAAAAAAGAATGGAGATGAGATTGTTAGGTTCATAAGAGTAGAAGAAAAGATGTTTTGATGATATTTGTTAGGTTTATTGATTTAAAATGGAGAGGGGAAGAGAAAGACTCAACCCAGTTTTACCCATTTTAAAATGATTGAAATGGTTAGATGAGTGTGTTTTTGGAGAATATGGGGAAATATATGGAAATATGAGGTTTTGGGGATCATATTTAGAATTAGGTAAGTTTTGAGGGCGATATATAGAAACCCTATTTTTTAAAATCAGAATCGGACAAAATTTCAAACCATGGTCTGCACTCATTGTTAGTTGTAAAATTACCTGGGACTTCAATGGTGGATCCTGAGATTTTGTGGCCTTTTTTGTCAGTTAAAAATTGAGCTGTCTTGGAAAATACTTCAAACTTTGGAGCAAATTGAAAGAGGTTAATAGGACCAGTATTTGAGATTGGTTATGCAAGATCAATTCTTTGATTGTCATGAGAGGGGGAAAGAAGCAAGCATTTTTGTCCTATTTTCTTTCTGGTTTTGCTATTTTGGCTTTGTATCAGCATCAGCACAACTTGGTTTATGTCATCTTCTGTTTTGTTGGCATTAGCTTATTTCCATATTGGGATCAAAATTTAGATAAATTAATCAACTTTAAAACTCTTGGTTTAGATCTACTTGCTAATTCTGGTACATTATGAAGAGAGAGAGGTGGGTTTTTTTAATGGAGGAAAGAGGCCATTCAAAAGAATTTCCTCGTATGAAATCGAAAAAATACATTCTCTCATTTTTTCCGACGATCGGCACCTACCATCTTCATCGTTATCATCTAAGATGTGGGTACACCAAATTTCATGTGATTCTACAACCTTTTCACCGTTGATTTAGTGGGTTCAAAATTAACGATTTACCGACAATATAACTTTTTACATTGCTATATCAACGGTGAAAAGATTGTAGAATCACATGAAATTTGGTGTACCCGTATCTTAGATGATAACGATGAAGATGATGGGTGCCGATCGGCAGAAAAAATGAGGGAGGATCTATTTTTTCGACGTCATAGGAGGAAATTCCCTCTATGTCATCTTTCCTCCATTATTCTCGTGTGTGTGTGTGTGTGTGTGAGAAAGGAAATGGCACTTCTTGTCTACAAAAAAACTAGTGAATTCTCCCCAAAAAAACACATAGCCACACAAAAGCGCGACACAACCTCACCACTTAATCTAAAGCCTTTTGTGATGCTAGATTGATGAGCGGCGATATTTCAAGAGAGAATAAGAAGCAAATGCATTTGTATGGTAAAATGGAGTAACAATTGAAGCGGTTAGGGCAATTAGAAGCAGCAGTAAGCAGCAGTAAATATAAGAACTGGTATACAATATTGTGTCCATAGACTCCAAATGAGTCAATTGGATCTAATGAGAAAGATGAGGTGAAGATTGTTGGATTCATGCAATCTGTCCATGATTGTATTGATTTTTGATGGATAGATCCTTGGGTTACTACTTGCTAATTGACATGTTATGGTTTGATGAATGCGTTGCTAAGGATAGGTCTTGTAATTGTTCAAAAGGCTAAAGGCATGTGCAGAAAGAAGTTGTAGATTGAATTAGTGTTGTGTCGTGGGTATTGAGTGTGGCAGAAGTAAATCTGTGATATAACTAGCTAAGGTATGACTAGCTTGCAGTGATGGTACCATTGGTGAACTACAGGATTTTTTAATTGTGTATTACATTTTAGCATAGTTTTTATTTTGTTGAGGACAAAGCTGGGCTATGAGAGCCCCGTCTTACTCTGATTGATCACTAAAAGTATATACAAAAAGAATAGGAGTAAAATACAAATGTATCTAAAAATTAAGCCATTCAAATCCTTAGTCCGCGCCTCCGTTGATGGCGTTCGGGGGAGGAGATTCGTCTGCGCCTCCGTCGGTGGCTAGTGCTTGGATCGTCGTGGTGGCCACTCGCCATTGGGTTGAGATCGGAAGATGAACTTGGTTGAGTGGAATCAAGAGTTTCCCACAGACGGCGCCATCTGACGCTGTCGAATCGCGTCAAGATGTTACCTTCCGTTGATCTGCTGTTGGCGATGATGGATCGCCAGGATTTGAGTTGGAAGATGGCTCCTGAAGCGTGTGGATCTCAATGGGTTTGAGGTTGTTGGGGCCGAGCTACCTGCAAGGAAGGCTCGGGGTGGTTGTACCACCGAGAACCCTCCGACGATCAAGTTAGACAGAAAATCCGAGCAGAGTAACGGCCTAGTGAGTGGAAAATGACTTACTTGAACCGTCTGAAGGAGGGGTTTATATAGCGGTGGCAGCAGGAAGGCAGGTGCGAGAATCACGCAGGCCGTCACACCTCGACGTCACGCCCGCGTGATGGGCGGGATCTCCAGTTAATGACGAGACAGGCTCGTTAATGGGGATTGTGATGGCGTGGAACGCGGGATCGTGAGCAGCGGATATCTCGCGCATGGCGAGATCGCGGAGGCGGGACGGAAGCACCTATGAATGTTGTCGTCGGTCGGTCAAAGGGACCGAGGAAGATGAGCTCGGCGGGGGCTCGGGACCGAGCAGAAAACCGAGCTATCTTGGCTCTGTGGTAGCCCGGAAGCGAGCTGAGAGGGCCGAGGAGCCCAAATGTGTCGGAGGCGAGCCAACGGTTGTTTGCAAGGCGGGCATAGGAGTGGTGTGGACGGCCCAGAAGGTCGGCCACATCCATGGGACGCAGACCCGATTGTTCCTCCGACGTGCTGTTCTTGGTCCTTCCTTACGGGCTTTGGGACACGTTATCAACCACGTGTCACGATGTGAGAGATCACCGATGTCGAGCATCATCACAGCCTAACACCCCCACCAACAAATAAGGAATAAGGAATGACCAATTGGATCAGTTACTTTGGGGAGCTCCACGTCTCAGAGGTCTTTTATTCCTTCCCCTACATCTGCGGCATTTTAGCATAATGAGGTATGAGATCTTCCATGTGTCCAAGATGGGGGGGAAACTGTTTGGTTTCTTGGTAAGTTGGGGAACTTCTGTGAGGATATTAAGATTGAACAAATATTGTGAGCGCAAAACATTTTTGGAATCCTTGTTCTTTGGTGGGGAGAAGAAATAGAGGGATTTCTTCGTTTTTCTATTGGGTTGTCTCCATGTTTTTTAAAGGCCATTTCTTGGTTTTGAATGCAACTAGATATGCCCTAAAAGAATAAGAGGAGAAAGCGATTTTTGCGTTAAATAAACTCTAGTTTTACTACCAATAGGGGCTGGTTTTTTGGACATTTTTTTTGTATCGAGTTCAATTGAGTGAATCTATGAAGGAATTTTCTTGATTTTTCTCCTTCATAACAATGTCTACCAAGGACAATTTCTTGAATTTAGACTTTAAGGAAAGAGACTTTGTTCCAGTTTAATAGCGTTTTCCTAAACCATTTGAGAGGGAGGCTTTAAAGCAATTTTATTATATGTATTAAGTGAGAAGTTCCATTTCACAATATAGTTTAGTGAAAATCAACTTTTTAAAGCAATATTAGTATATTTCACACACGCATCTAAATGCCGCCTTAAATCAATTTTCTAAATGGAGATTTTTTCTAAAAGACATTCAGATGGTGAAATGAATTATAGAGTTCTTTGTCGTGTTAAAAATGTTAGCTTAAGTAAGATTATTAGTTGTCTTCTTCACTTGTCATGCTATATGTTGTGTCTTTCCCACTTATGATACTATCTATCATTCTCTTACCTGTGTTTGATTTGTTATGGATTAATTATCCTAAGCACATTTTCCTTTTATTTCTTTTCATCATTTCTTTTTGTCCCGATAGCTTGTGTTTTTGTTAATAGATTGAAAACACTTTTGTAGTTTAGCATAATTCCTAAAAACCTACTTGAGCTTTTTCGCTTACCCAATAACCCTGTGTACTTTAATTCTGTTTCCTACTTGATCCCATGCCCTTAACTCTAATCAAAAGACATATCTACCCTCCCCCTAAAATGAAATAATAATTATGTTTTTTTTGTTCTTGAGAAACAAAAGCCATCCTAATTTGAGAGTTAGGGCACTCGCCCCTGACTCGAGCAAGGACATCAGCCCCCAATTCCTTAAAGCTTTCGATGTTGACAGATCTAGAGCGCAAAAATTTTATGTTCATCAAATTCTCATCCCAATTCAAACTAGCATTTACCAATGAGCAGTAGCTCGGTTAGTATGGACACTTCCCCTCTTGGGGAGAGTACGGGGTTCGAACCCCAAGAGAGGAAGTGGTAACAAATTAACGCTTTCGGGGCAAATTCGTGGGTCCCCTGGAGTGTGGGGTGGTGGTGTGCGTGTGTGGGGTGCGTTGTAGGTTGGGGCTTACGGGCCCGTGCCAATTTTTTTTTCAAACTAGTATTTCATCGAACACATGTGCTACAAACACAAAGAAAACTCATCTCTCAATTCAAACAAGCATTTTATCAATTTATCAAATATTTGGTTCCATAAACACAAAAAATTCAGAACATAGATCCAAGTAAGGATATAACATTCATAACATGGATCCATTACAATCACAAGAACCTTACATTGTCTATTTCATTTCAAAATTATTACAATTACATGAAAGAAAATCAATATTACAACCGAGATTATCAGAATACTTGCACAACGAACGTTGTTGGAGTTCTTCATAACCGAATGAGTTCTTGCGCCTAGAATTTGCCGTCACTTGAGCATGCCCCTGCAAATTTAAAATTCTTTAAAGAAGAAGAACTGGGGATAGTTTGATTTTAATTTGATGAAGAAGAGGGCAATATTGGAAAAGAAAATAAAAATAAAAAAGGGGTTACATGCATTCCACCTGACCCATTTCCATCGATTTTCCAATAGACTTTACAAAATAAAAGTAGAGGGGGTTAAGAGGGAACAAAATTAAAGTACATGGGTTATTGGGTAAGGAAAAAAGTTCAAGTAGATTTTTAAGAATCAGGCCAAACCACAGAGGTGTTTTCAAGAAATAAGCCAAAAAAGAATAGCCTAAAGAGATTAGATAAACCAATCGGTACCTGAGCTATAATTGCTGTTCTCCTCGTCTAGAGTTCATTGTGTAAGTTTAGATTTATTGCAGATAAGCTGTATTAACAACAATTGTGATGTATCTTTGGTCATGTTCTAAGGTGATTAACGATTTAGCTACTGCAATTACATAATGTACAGATATTTAGAGTTCCTTTCTTCTAAAATCCACCCAGAATACCAACTCACTATGGTTACATATATGTGTGATACCCTATTACCTTCCCTTTTCAGGAAAGAAATTTCTCATTATTCACCAACTCATGTCTTGAACTTGTGACCTCTTTCCTTTTACTCCCCTTTGTATTGTCCTCTCTAACCGCAAAGTTCCTATTCTATTTCATTCATTACTTAATGTTAGGTGTTAATTCCCGAATACAAGCTGATTATTTGGATTTGGATTTATAGTTGCAATTTGGTAGTTAAAATTGTATGCTTGTATGTATTCACATGTATTCACCTTCTTAATTAGAAGGAAGGCGGCGATGAATCTTGTGTCTCCCTTAACAGGTAAACAATATCCATGTGAAGACACTTTAAATCCAAGTAATTGTTGCCTGTTAGAGTTAATTTTGTTTGTTCGGTTCGTAATTCCAAGTTTCTGATAAGTGTTGGGCACTTCTATTTGTGGGTAAAGACTACAAGCCTGACTTCTTCCCCTCTCATAGAAGAAATTCTTATTTTTTGCACCGGCTTCTGTCTTGGGTTATGATCTGTTCCCTTTTACTCATTAGCTTTCCCCTCTAAACTACCAAGCTCCTCTTTGTTGGTTTGTTTGTAACTGCACTTTGGTATAACCCAGGTCCAACACTTGCTGTTTAATTGGTTATGCATTATGATTTGAACTTTTGCTCTTTGTCTGTTTTGCTTATTTTTTTGTTTTGTTTCATATAGTTGTAATGAAGGTTTGAAATTTCGGTATCGGGGTCAATATTGAATGGTCACTTTTGGGATTCGAATCAACAATCACGGCCGTATTGGATCTGAATATCGGAGTTTATATCATTCGGTTTTTCTTAAAGAATCACGAAATCCTTTTGAATAAACATTTAAAGTAACTATAAACAATTTGTCAAATTCTTTTGTAATTAATGATGTCTAAAATTGTATTAATGATGTAAAACTAACCGTAACTCAATAACCTATAATAATCCCATTAAACTATTAATGAACTCACAAACCTATTAGTTAACCCGCTAACCATTAATAAACTTAATTCGAAAGCACTGAGCTTTTATTTATTGGATTTTGAGTTTGTATATTGTCTTCTATATATTAGATGGGGAATGAGTATGTATATATATGCCGATTAAATGGCCATTCATCCAGATATTTCGCATAAGACCATGTGGTAGTTCACCCTTTCAATACTATTTGATGCGGTTTCTAGCTGAAAACATTTAAGCGGTGGGGTTAGGGATTAATTTCCTCAGCATAGTTTTTTTTGGGGGGGCGGGGGGGAGGGGATGGAAGAAAAGAAAAAAGAGAGAAGAAAATGAAGAGAAGTAAAGAAAAGGGAAATAGAGGAAGTATAAGGAAATGGAGAAAAGATCTTCAAGCCATTTTGGTAAGTAATCTTCAAACACTAGGAATCTTAGAGATTTTGTTATTTTTGATATGAAATCACATGTTTCATTATAGTAATTTTTGGATTTTAATATGGGTTTAAGATTTGTATGGGATACTTTAATTAAAGGTTAAGTTTTGTATAAGGAATTGAATTAATTTCCTTCTAAATAATTATCTTAACAAAAGTTGAGGTTTATACATTGTAAATCAAGTCTTGGTTTGTATGAATTCTTGGAACTTGAATTAAGGAAACTAGATGCACATCTCTAGATTATTACAATTATTCTCTCTCATGGTCTTAGAATGAAAAGTATTCTTCCATACTAATTATTGTGATACATGCTTTTGAATAAATATATATGAAATAGATGCAAACGTTATTGTAAGAAAATGCTTGTATTTGATTTATGAAATTAGAAACAAAATGATATTTCACCGAATGAGAACTTATATGTGCTTGATTCTTATTTACACATATCGGATTGGAACGCATGAGTTACTTTTCAGATATTAAGTTTATTGTATCATATGGATATTTATACATGAACGATATTTTGAATTGCTTGATATGAATCCTAGCCAATTGGATTATTGTTATTGATGTTGAATATAGTGCCCTCAAGGCAATTATTGTGACCGCAAATAGGCGATTATGATAATTGAGGGATGACCTATACAGGTATAACAGTTTTACTTGAGATGATAGTACTATCTGGTTTGTCTTCATCATTGATGAAGCCCGTAAGATTGTTGCTTGACAACCAGGATTATGATGGCATTCATATATGTGGGAGATCGGTTGTCCATAGGCACATCCTTAAATGTCCCTAGTCGTGAGAGTATCGAGACTGGGCATCGATATACCGGAGTAGACTAGTGTATATGTTTCTAGACCCCAACGAGAGGCGGTGACCGGTCTCACAAGTCATTGGTGTTGTGTCACCTAAGATAGTATACAGGTGCTCACTGGAGGTGAGTACACTGGACGGACTTGCCGAGAACTTCTAGATGGTATTATATCTGTTGTCAGATGGAAGTTCTCAGGTGGCATGAGTACATGTTAGTCATTTGACATGAAGTCGTCATTTATCTCGTGTGAGTTCCCACTGTATTTTGATTTCTACCCTACCACGGCTCAAAAGAGTCGTGCAAACAGGTTTTAGTTAGGTACAGTCCTGAGAGGCAGTGTCGACTGTCAGAGATTCGTCTCTCCTGATATTAGGAGTCGATGTCGCGCTGTGTTCAGTTGGCTATTACCAGAAATCCATGGCCACGGTGGATGAGATTTACTGATAGTTGATCAGTAGTATCTCTATTGGTGATGAGCTTAACTCAAACACGACTTATCGGGTTATCCATCCTCTAGACCTAATATGCGACACTCTTTGACGAAGAGATCAGACTGTACGAGAGATTGTCACATTCAGGCTCATGAGGGTAAGGACGTACTTGATTGTCGACCCCCCTTTCGACAAGTACCTGGGTAGCCGTTACGTACAGCTAGTGCCACTGACGTGCTTGTGGTTATATCCACTGCCAGCGTATTGTCGAATCTTTAGAGTCTCACACAGAGGGTTTTCCCGGATTAGGCAATAGATATAGGAGCCGTACGTTGGTTCATGTAGGAGTCCGATTAAATATGTATACGGGATACACGGACTTTATTCGGACAGTTGATAATACTAGCCAGCTTAGGATCAAGCCGGATTATTAAATCAGGTTTTGAATTAATAATTTATATATGTATTTTGATACATATATTTTAGTATTATTGTTCACTATTTATTTTCTCTCTTTGGTGCTATTCGTATTTTTATACGGATACGCATATATGTAGCGATACATATACCAGGTGAAGTATTCTGTATTTATACAAAAATGCTTCTAGAAGGACACCTCATTTTTTATTTTTTTTTAGAAAAATAAATGGGAAAATGAGGTGGAGGTGAGGTGGCATGAGAATGTATAGAGGTTTGGCTTAATGTGATCATTTATTGTGTGCATTTATTGGTGCACTATTGCACTATGGTTGCAAAAAGATATATCCATTCTTTTTTCATTTGGACTTGATTTTTCTTCATCTCATACCTCATGCTTCATGGCTGCAAGAGTGAGCAACCATCATCCTCACCTCCTTCTCCTTCTTCCTCTTACTCACTTGAGTTTGAGAAAAAGAGAGAAAAAGTTTAGTGATATATTCCTACATCACCGACCATCCATACCTAGCAAGTCTGGATCATCGGTTAGAACCTCCTCCAGTTTCTCTCAGGTGGATCGTCTTCAGCGAGAATGGTCGATTTTCAAGCGCAATCCCGGCGGCTACGAGCTTGGAAGAGTCTTCAACAATTGGGTGGACACACGAAAAAAGTTATAGTTCATCAGTCCTTGCACTCTTAGTTAGCTAGTTTAGGTTATTGAACCGTATCCTGGGTTACGGGTGTTCGGTGCTCGTGTAAATTTTTGTTTTCGCTTCCGTCTCGGCCGTGGTTTCCACAGCATGGGCACCGAAATCCAATATGGTATCAGAGCCACTCCATAAAGCTTAACTAGCTAGTTTGCACTTGTTAAGAGTTTCGATCGACAGTTTTTTTTTCCGAATTGCATTTCCAAATGCATGCCCGCTGTTTGAATTTAAAGTTGTTCAAAAAATTGTTCTGGTTGCCTTAAAATTATGTGGATGTAATACTAGAAGCCATGAAGAAGTTGGAGCACATGATCCCAAATTTTGGCCGTGGAACCGCCGCCTAACATGACATTTGGTCGCGGTTCCGTGGTCAACATTGGGCCATTGTGCCCCAAATTTCTTCTAGTGCTTTAGGATATGGAAATGTGATTTTTGGAATATTTGGTTTTGGTCCAGATTTGTTTAAGTACCGGTTTGTGCTTGGTGTCAATGCGGAAAGTTTTAATCGATCAAAATTTTGAATTCGTGGTTTTCAGTGCGTCTGTTAGTTTCTGCGACCGTGAATATTATAGCACGGTACAATCCGACTATTGCTATATGTACAATCAGACGAGTTTACGAACATGATATCTACGTTGATGTTCTGTGTTGCACTGAAATTATGGATGGATTGTCGTGATGGATAGCCTTATGTGGAATGTTAGATGTACAATTCAGATTCATTATTGCGGGGCGAGCGTCCGACATGTGGAATATCGTTTCTGTTAGTTTGTATATTTTTTGATTGGGGCACGACCGGGTTGAGGTCGATGTCACCGCTGTATATATATTTTCTTTTCTATACTAGGATTACCCCGCGGAAGAGTGCTCGAATAGCTGGGTTTTAGAGAGCAACGGGCCAGCATCTCATGGCGTTGAGACCGTGGGCCTTACTCTAGAATTGATGGGTTATTCGCTACACTCGTAGAGGGTATAGGTTGACCCACGGAGGAGTGCTCAAGTTACTGGATTCCGTGAAGTGTTGGGTGGCCCATTTACTTTGTTGATTGGGGTTGCCTCACTTCGGGGATTGGCGGGTAACTTGCCGCACTCGTAGGGGTCCTAGGATCTTCATTGCACTGGCTATCCACACGACCGGAGAACGTCGCGTCTCATTTATGTCTCAAATGAAACGCGGGGATCCTAGATTATCTGCTATTCCATATTGTTGTTCGCATGCTTGTGATGATTTCATCTGCTTGTGATGACTATTATCTGCCTGTGATATTGATATATATATATATATATATATATATATATATATATATATATTATATTTAGTAAATACTTCTATATGTTTTGCATCCGCGTGGTCCTACCCCCGCTTTGCCGTTAGTTAAGTAACCTAACGGTGCATGACGGGGCCCCGTGGCGAATGCGAATGACATATAAAAAGCATGTTATTTTGGTTGTTTCTTTTGTGGCTTGGAAACATAAAATGATGGGAACACATTATCTGCATAATGTAAGGAAAAATAAACCTAAATGATGTTGTCGGAACCAATTTTAAAACTACTCAGTTTTCTTCATAACTCATAGTCATATTCTTTTGTTTTGCATAGAGGTATTCGGTTAGGAATATCCCGCACCTCATTTTATGAGGGAAGAGCTTTGATCCCTTTACCGGGAGTTTGCTCTTAAGCAAAAGTTTATGTTACTAGTTTTAAAAAGCGGAGCTTAAGCCACTCCATTTCGAAGCCACTTGAGTTTCTTTAACGATATCAAGTTCATTACGATAAAGGTTTTTCGCTGAAAACCATCCGTAGTCTTCCGTCATTTCAGACGGGTAGCGCCTAGTATTCATGCTATGTTTGTTGGTCTTCGTCAAGACATAGTGTATAGTAGCTATGTGTTGCTTTTCTACAGTATAGAGATGCATTAATTTAGGACAGTCATACAGCCTTGTTGGCCTTCGTCAAGGGCGAGTACGGGTGTGTTTAGATTAATCAGGACAATAACGGGTAGAACTTGACTTGTGACTTATGATTTGTTGGCCTTCGTCAAGGTTATAAGATGCTTGGGGCAAAAACCATATCGGGAGTTTCAAATATACGGGAAACTTGTCTCGTTTGCGTATACTTTCTGGAGTGTGGGAATTTTGGTCGGCTTCCGTCAAAGTTATCACACAATGATAGTTGGGTCCCGATTCCCACTGATGAGTATGTATTACTCTTCAAGAGATTTTTCACTTCACAATTAACTAACCTATTAAGTGTCTAGAAAGTGTTAACGAGCTTACGTCTCTGTAGAAACGGGGTTATTAATTGGGTCCGTGTGAAAGCACGGGGGACCTCTCTCGGAGTACCAACACTGGCCTGGCTGAACGGTTAGCGAACTTGTAAAGTGTAAATGGTCCCGATTAGTTCTCCTTTAGGGTTTGAAGGAGAATTCGAAGAAACAGTGGGAGCCATCTTGATTAGATAAAGTGAAAACCAATTTAATCTTGATAGAGTGCACGCTGAGTATTTTTCTCTCTCTGTAGTACAGCGACTCATGACTTACCTTAACAACTCATGAACCAAGTTAACCGAACCTTCTTACACCCTTGGGTTACGGATTGTTATGATTCACGAAGGAGTCACACATATCCTTGCCACTCCTTTACCCTTTTCATTTTTTCAGAACACTTCGTATCACTACGATGATCCATATCGTTTGGAACGGCCATCGTATAGTTATATATGAACTCAAAGAAGTTACTTTAGTCGAGGATGACCACGGGTTCTGGAGAAATTGAATAGGATTATTCAGTTGTCTCTTCTCTTTACCTTCTCTCAGGTTGCGAGAGCTCCTTGTATTAGGAGAGTACATCCATTACGCTTATTGGACAGTCTTCTTTCAAGCCTTAGACTGGGGCCGAAAGGTAGGGAAGGAAGAAAATCAATTAGCTTAAGGACGGTGTGCAGAAAGTAAGATATAGAGACATATAAAGGGATTGAAGTGAGGGTAAAGGAAATTGCGACTACTGTCATGAATCTGGATAATGGAGAAGACATTACTAGGAATACATGGCCACCTCCTATGAAATATTTTCATGTTTCGGTACTTCTGTGTATTTGTAAAAGAGAACCGTTTTTCCAATCAATTCTGACTCTGGGATATGTATTTACTAGATTTGGATTTCACATTTATACGGTGTTACAAATGTTGAGGAGTAGAGTATTGGAAAATGGACGATTTGATTCTCAATATCGGAATTCGTTGTAATTGGTGATATTGGATTAAATCGCCTTGCTTTTGTCTGATGGCAAATATTTGGTTTCGAATAACCGTTGTTATGCACCGAATTTTAAAATGAAATATCTATACCTTTATTTTTATAAAGTAAGATATACATTTTGAAAATTGTGTTGTAAACAGTTACCTTTATCAGTTGAGGATAAGATAAGATACATTGAATAACGGTGTAAGACATTCTTAACCAAGATACAGTTTTCAATTTACAGAACACAGAATTTGAGTTGGTATACTCTTGAGACTTATACATGAAAATGTATGTTGTCCAGTATCCTTCAGGACAAGGGGTTGGTACTCTTACTTCATTCAGGATCATCTATGAATTTTCTGGTTTTAGACACACATTCGTTGTAATGCAAGGTCCAAAGATTTTGAGAAGTTTGTAGGTATAAGAATAAAGTAGAGAACCATATATTAGAAGTATCAGGATTCTTCGAGGTGATCGAAAATATAGATACTTACGTTAGATATTCCATCACAGTAATATTGAGAATTTGATTCTCTCGCAGGTTACTCATCCGTGGTTATGCTTCTTGATAAGTAATGCTGAATTGGTGTTTTTCCATTAGGTGATATGCACTGCAAACAACTGCATGATTTTTGAATCCGGTTCCATCTAAATTAGTGAATGATTCTATATGGACATAAAATGGTTACATATCTTGAGATTGTTAAGATATGGAGTTATCTGGTTTCTGTTTAAAAGCAGAATCCGGACAAACTCGAGGCACGCTTCGGTAATGGCGGCTTGTGAATTATCCCAAGCATCCGCTATGATTTTGTTTCTACCATTTTCAAGATCAATAGTTATATTGTTCTTGACTCGCCACCATTTTATAAAAGGATCTTTCTGGAAAAAAAACTAGCGGGAGTACGGTAGAATTGTAAGTGAATCCAGAACCACAAACGGTTACCAAAAATTTAGTAGAACCTAAGAATTCAATTGGACTTGACAAACCGTTAGCTACTCCGCAGATTTTAGTAGGTGGTCTCAAACACCCAAGAGATACTTCAGTTTTCTCGTAGACGGTGACAGGGAGGTCAGCTTCATGGTGATGATGGTCCTACTAGTTGTCAGCATGTTATAGGAAGTGGTAACTTCCAGGTGATCAGATGCTTCATATACAATATGGACTTCACGCACTTCAGCAAATTATGGATTTTGAATTTTGCTAGGTGCTCCTGAGGGGGTAAAACTCATTAGGAGCAAGCAGATCATTTTTTGAGATCTGTGTAGGTGGAAAGGTGCTAACCTAATAAAGCTAGACTTGTTGTAAAGAGTTTCATTAAATACCCGTTGTGGATTGTGATGAGATTTTTACTTCAGTGTCTATGCTGAAATCTATATGGATATTACTTTACATTGCTATTCCCCCTAGTTGTTATCAGCAGGTCATAGGAAGTGGTAACTTTCAGGTGACCAGATATTTCATACCGAAGATGGATTCCACACACTTCAGCAAATCATGGATTTTGGATTTTACTGGGTACCCCTGAAGGGGTAAGACCCATTAGGAGCAAGTAGATCTTTTGAGATCTGTGTAGGTGCTAACCTAATAAGGCTAGATTTGTTGTAAAGAGTTTTCATCAAATACCCGTTGTGAATTGTGATGTAACTTTTACTTCAGTGTCTATGTTGAAGTCCATATGGATATGATTTGGCGCTGATGCAGTTCATGGATATGATATCTGACAGGTGGGTGACTATAACGTCTTTCCAAATAGGATTTTGGAAGTGCACGTGTATATGACTCTATCAGAAGGTTATCATAGTCAGTGGGAGCATCGGAAGGTGTGCAAGTTGCTTATGTATATTCGTAGACTAAAGCAAAAATAGCGGAGACGGATCATCTGTTTTGATGTGACAGTCAAGGTGATTGACTTCATCAAAACAATATATCAACCTAGTAAGAAAGATATAGGGAGTACTGTCCTGGATTAGGATGACATACTCCAAATAGAAAGTGATGTTCCTATACTACAATCGGTCAAAGTTTAGTTGTCAGAGAGTGTTTTCTCCATGTTAGATGTGGATAATATATTAGGAATTTTGGTAACTAGATCTAGAGCTGGGATGTTTTCCAAATCGGATACTTAGACAACATTCTAAAAGTATTTTAGAATGGACGACTCCTGGCGTGGTAGTGTACCCGCAGGTGATGGAGTCTCTCTCTCTAAAGAGATGTCTTTTAAACTGATGAAGAGAGAGACTGGCATGAATGACATATCATTTGCTTAGGCAACTGAGTCAATTATGCAATATCTTGTACAAAACCAGATGGATAATGTATCAGGGATTCTGGTTTTAGATCTAAATTTGAGAAGTTTCCCAATCAAGTACCTAGACAGCATTCTAAAAGTATTTTAGAATGGACGACTCCTGGCGTGGTGGTGTATCCGCAGGTGATGGGGCCACCCTCTCTAAAAGGGATGTCTTCTAGACTGATGGGGAGAGTGACTGGTATGAATGACATATCATTTGCTTAAGCAATTGAGTCAATCATGCAAAGTCTTGTACAACACCAGATATTGCTTCTGCACTAGTTGCAATAAACATATATTAATCTAATTCTCGAGAAACAAAGGGAAGCTATCATGAACATAAGCGGATGTTTCTGGTATAAGATAACGGCAGCCTCCTCTGGGAGGCGGTTATTGGTTCAGGCTTTGAAGGTGACCTGGATGACAGAGATGCTGTCAGAGTTTTGGTTTTAGCCTCTTCTGAGGATCAGTAGATTGGATAGTATTCCAATAGAGATATTGAGGTAATCATGGTGCAGGATGCTGGTTATGACTCAACAGCGGATACGGTCCAAGAAGTTTATTGGATGGAGTTGTTCATTTATGAACTTGGTCCCATCAAGTATCCAGACAAATTCTTGAAGCGGGGTATCGCTCAATTTAGGAGATTGTTAATCTTCGCAAAGTTAGGATATAGAGAGATGAAATTGGAACATTGTAGCGGATCCAGCCACTAAGGCTATTTCTCGAACAAATTAAGTTTCAAAAACATAGTTTACGAAACTGATTAATAGAGAAGTTGGGTATTCGGTAGCACACGAGCTTTGGGTACGAGATACCGCAATAATTGGCCTTAAGTGCAAGTGGGGGATTGTTGGATATAGTGCCCTTAAGGCAATTATTGTGATCGCAATTAGGCGATTATAATAATTGAGAGAGGACCTATACAAGTAAAACAATCTTACTCGAGATGACAGAATGCTATCTGGTTTGTCTTCATCATTGATGAAGCCTGTAGTATTGTTGTTTGACAACCAGTATTATGATGGCGATCATATATAAGCACATCCTTAAATGTCCCTAGTCGTGGGAGTATCGAGACTGGGTATCGATATTCCGGAGTAGACTAGTGTATACGTTTCTAGACCCCGATGAGGGACGGTGGCCGGTTTCACAAGCCATTGGTGTTGTGTCACTTAAGATAGTATACATGTGCTCACTAGAGGTGAGTACACTGGACGGACTCGCCGAGAACTTCTAGATGGTATTATATCTATCGTCAGATGGAAGTTTTCAGGTGGGATGCATACAAGTTAGTCCTTTGAGCTGAAGTCGTCATTTGTCTCGTGTGAGTTCCTACTGTACTTTTATTACTACCCTACCACGGCTCAAAAGAGTCATTCAAACAGGTTTTAGTTGGGTACAGTCCCGAGCCACATGGAGGCAGTGGTCGACTGTCAGGGATTTGTCTCTCCTGGTATTATAAGTCGATGCCGTGCTGTGTTCAGTTGGCTATCACCAGAAATCCGTGGGCCACGGTGGATGGGATTTACTAATAGTTGATCATTAGCATCTCTATTGGTGATGAGCTTGACTCAGACACGACTTATCGGGTTAGTAGAGGCCTGACGTTATTCACCCCGTAGACCCGATATGCGATACTCTTTGACAAAGAAACCGGACTGTACAGAGATTTTCATATTCAGGCTCAATAGGGTAAGGACGTACTTGATTGTCGACCCCCTTTTTGATAATAACCTGGGTAGCCGTTACGTATAGCTAGTGCCGCTGACGTGCTTGTGGTTAAACCCACTGCCAGCGTATTGTCGAGTCTTTAGAGTCCCACACAGAGGGTTTTCCCGGTTCAAGTGATAGATGTAGGAGCCGTACGTTAGTACGTGCAGAGGTCCGATTAAATACGTATACAGGATACACAGATTTTTAATCGGACGGTTGATAATACTAGCCGGCTTAGAATTGAGTCGGATTATTAAATCAGGTTTTGATTTAATAATTTATATATGTATTTTGATACATATATTTTAGTATTATTGTTCACTATTTATTTTCTCTCTTTGGTGCTATCCGTATTTTTATACGGATACGCGTATATGTAGCAATACATATAGCAGGTGAAGTATTCCGTATTTATACAGGAATACTTCTAGAAGAAGGACACCTTATATTTGTTTTTCTTTTTAGAAAAATAAATGGGAAAATGAGGTGGAGGTGAAGTGGCATGAGAATGTAGAGAGGTATGGCTTAATGTGATTATTTATTGTGTGCATTTATTGGTGCACTACTGCACCATGGGTGCAGACGGATATAGCCATTCTCTTTTCATTTGGACTTGATGATTTTTCTTCATCCTATGCTTCATGGTTGCAAGAGTGAGCAACCATCATCCTCATCTCCTTCTCTTTTTTCTTACTCTTGCTCACTTGATTTTGAGAAAAAGAGAAAAAGATTAGTGATATATTCCTACATCACCGACCATCCACACCTAACAAGTCTGGATCATCGGTTAGAGCCTCCTCCGGTTTTCCTCACACTACTACAATATGGGGTTGTTCCTACGGATTTATCCTTAGGGTCAAATCGTTGTCCCTACGGTGCTTTACGTTCTAATTTTTTGTTTAGCCCTACGGAGCCGCAAGCCGTGGACCTACGGTTATATCCGTAGGGGCATCTAAATATGTTATTAATAAAAAAAAGCACAGAAAAATTATATTCATCGTTCCTAAAATTTCTCTCTCTCACTCTCGCGCCTCTCGTCGCCTGTTCCCGCGCTTCATCACCACCGCGCTCGCGCCTCGTCGCCAGCTTCGTCGGTCTTCCCCACACCTTTATCGACTTCCCGCGCCTCGCCGCCACCTTCGCCGATCGTCGTCGACCACCAATTTCTACCGTCTCCTCCACCGCGCGCACGGTTTGTAAGTAAATCTCAAATAATTTTTAATTTTGATGTTGTAGTCTAGGGTTCAGGCCAAGGTTCGTGTAGGGGTGAGGGCGTCGGCGTCGGCATTGGGTTCGATTAGGGTTAGCGTTAGGGTTAGGGTTAGGTTGTGGGGTTCGGTTGAGGTTGGGGCTGGGGTTGGGGCTGGGGCTGGGGTTGGGGCTAGGGTTTGGTTGGGGGTGGGGTTGGGGCGGGGCTGGGGCTGGGTCTAGGGCTCGGTTGGGCTGGGGCTGGGGCTGGGGCTGAGGCTGGGGCTAGGGCTGGGCTGGGGTTCGGTTGGACTATGAGATGTGAACTGTAGAGTGCCCTATTTATCCCTTGCAGTAGGTGTAAGCTTGTAGTGTAAATATACTTTGCTTGTTGATTTAGTTCCATCCCGGCAAAGATTTAGGCTAATTCGAGGTCGAGTTTGTACTGGTGCATTTATTCTGTTACCTTCACTTTTGTGGACGTAATATTCGATGATAAGGTGACAGTTGTTCCAGATTTGGCGTTTGCAGGGACTTTATGTTTAATAACGTATCAGTAGAACTGTAAGCAAGCTGTTTGGCATATTTAGAGGGTATTTAAGCTTAAGAAATTGTTTTTCTGTTATTTTTCTTGTGACATGTATGCTATCGAATGTCTGAACGAGCAACCCATGTGGGACAATATAATTTGATCTGATTTTGCTTCAAGCTCTTCTTTCTCCTTTAAATTATAATCCATTTTGTTTTGTAGTTAGTAATGGCAGAATCTGCTTGCATTTTATGGAAAACTATGAATCTTTTCGCCCGTTTCTTTCAGCCAGCATATGAAATAGTTGGTGGTTTGTGTTCATGGCCTGAATTCCTCTACATATATTATCATGTATATAATCTTATTGGTGGATTCATTTATATTCAATCAGCAAATATAGCATCTTTCAAGCATATTATCTTGTTCATCATTCTAATCTTATATTTTATCTGTCTCTGTCCTGTTGATCTTATTGACGGGTGTTAGTTATATGTATGCCCTAGAGGCCATTACTGTACATACGATGTATATTGTAGTGGATGCTAGGACATATATAGGAAGGACTTTCTTGCTCGACATGATAGTATGCTATCTGGTTGTACTTTATCTTAACATGTACTCTGATTGTCTCTAAGTTACATGTTGATAAAGCCCTTAGGATATGTACTCGACTACTGGGACTATGCTGAGATCATACTAGTGGGGCTACGGTAGTCGACGAGTACATCCTATAACTGTTCCTAGTCGAGGGTGTATCGAGACAGGGCATCGATGCACCAGAGTAGACTAGCGTATACGCATCTTGACCCATATGATGGGCGATGGATGATCCTATATCCATCGGTGTTTGACATCAAGGATGGTGTACGGGTGCTCAGTGGAGACTGGGTACACTGGACGGACTCGCCGAGAACTCCCAGATGATATTATACATCACGTCAGATGGCAGTTCTCCGGTGACACTGGTACAGAGTAGTCAATTGACCCGAGATCGTCATAGAGTCTTGTGTGATTCCCACTGTGCTTTGATTTCCATCATACCACGTCCAAGAGGGCATGCAAAAAGGTGGCTTTTGGGTACAGTCCCGAATCACATGGAGGCAATGAGCGATAGGAGGGGATTCGTCTCTCCCGGTATAGGGAGTTGATGTTGCGCTGTGTTCGATTGGCTATAACCGGAAATCCCTGGCCAGGGTTGCTGAGATTTACTGGTAAGTGTTATCAGTAGTTTCTCGAACTGTTATAGACCTCATATTGACACGACTTATCGAGCTACTGGGGTCTGACGTTTACCACCCCTAGGCGAGATATGCGACATATCAGACGACGAGACCGGACTGTACGGGAGTGTTACTGTTTGGATTCACAGGAGAATGTACAGGCTTGCTTGTTGATCTTCTGAGCGATCAATACCTGGGTGGCTGTTACGTTTAGCTGACCGCTTGCAGCTTGTGGGTGTTTGATATGATCATCACCTACTGCCGGCGTATTGACGATTCTTTAGAGTCCTACACAGAGGTTTCTTGGCTCAGGCAAAACGGAGTAGGAGCACATATGTGATATGTGCGGGACCGAGGATAATGCGGTATGTGATACCGTATTGGATTCTCGCGATATGAGATATCGGCCGGGTATATGTGATATAGCCGGGGCATCGTATTAGTCGGTTATATGCGATATAGCCGGATTGTTGGATCAAGTGTTGATTCGATAATTTAATGTATAATAATATATATGATATATTGAATTACATTAACTAATATCAGCTCACTAAAAGATTCATTTTCTCACAGGATAATACATTGATATATATGCAATATATGTTAATTGTATTATTTTCTATTGTTACAAAATATATTGTATATGTGATATATAATATTGTAACATGTTATGGTTACAAATTTAACATTGGATTAGGATTTAAACTTGGTCAGGGTTTGGATTAGGGTTAGCTTTTGCATGAAGCTTCCATGAAGTTTCATGAAGCTTTGACTTTGTGGTTGCTTGATATTTTTGTGAGATATTATGTTAACCCAATCCAAACCATTAATCCTAGTTAACTCTCTACAAGGGTTAACTCTCTCATGCTTAACCCTTGGTTAGATTTGTAACCACTACAATAATTCATTGTTCATCACAAAAGGAAATAAGGTTATCATCTTCAATCTTCTTCTTCCTTGAGCTTCTTTATGAAAAAGCTTTCTTTTGTGATGAAAGTGAGTGAGAAAAAGATTATAAATGAGAGCAAAAATCCTACTTCATCATCCTCATATATCCTTGCCATTTAGATGAGAGTGTTCACTTCATTTTATGAGTGTTAGCTTGTGTTAACGAAACTTCAAGGTAGATCATCTTAGTATCGAAGATCGGAAGCAAAGGTTGCATCATTCTCTTCGTGAAGCCTCTCGAGAGTCCAGAACACGATGATCGCAGCGAAGGGACCTCAACACGGAGCTTAAGAAGTGAAGGACCGGATCTACAAAGGTTGTAATCTCTCTCACTTTGTGTTAAAGAGTTTAACATGTTCGTTTTCGCCTAAACCCTAGTTTAAAGATCCGGCTTCGGATTGTTCGGCACGGCTAAAATTTTAATCGGGCATGGTTAATGCCTCGTAGACCCTTGTGCGCGTGCCTAGCAACCCTACAGTGGTATCAGAGCCAAGCTAGAGCTTTAGGCGAAGTGTAAGCGAAGTTTAAAGTCCGATCGAAACACGAAACCCTAATCCGAACCCTTCTCTGGACATTTTTAGAAAATGTGATTTTTTCCAAATTAAAAATCCTTAAAAAAATCAGCAGGGAATTATATGGACACGTGTGCAAAACGACACATTGAATCGCTCAAAGCGCCGCGGAACCGCGGCCAAACTAGGGTATTGGCGGCGGTTCCGCGGCCGTAGCTGGGGATTAATTGTTAGTTTCTGCACAGTAATAACAGTTGGTACTTGCTGATTATTCTGGGAATTTTTATTTTTCACTCAAGTGTTGAGTTTTCTGGGTTGTATTGGGGAATTAATGATTCGATCGGATATTTTAACTTTGTTTTGTTTTTCCGGATAATTTTAGAACGTGTTAAAAAGTTCGAACGGATATCAATAACTCACTTTTTCCCTTGTCGGAAATTTTTTCGGAAGTTGGATTTTTTCTTGAGTTTAAGAACGTTCTAAGTCGTGCAAGTAACGCGATGGACCCTCTAGAAGACAACAAACCTTAACTCGATTATGTGACCGTCTTGAACTGCCTTTTGAATCTTAGGGTTTGGGGCAGTACGGCGTGCCACATGTGAGGCGCTGGCTTGACCCTTCTACGGCTGGACCATTGGTACTGTGGCATGTAATGGATAATTTTGAACTCCGCTCAAGTGTTGAGCTATTTGGGAAAACTTGGGTGTTTGATTATTCGATCGGAAAATTTGACATTGTCTATTTATCTGGATTGTGATACAATATTTGGAATCCACAAGTAGTTATGAGATAACTAATTTGAATGTTATAAACATAGCAGTTTAGTCTCAGATTATCGGTTGCCACGGGATTTTGATGCGATCAAAAGTCCGTCGCAATCACGTAGCGTACGCGGATACTCGCCGGGTAAACTTAATAGACAGCTATGCCCCATAGCCCCGACCAAGTGACTGTAGGAGAACCCCGTCGCCAAAAACATCCGTTCGGGTGCTCGCGGCAGCGGTGTTCCGCCTTAGTGCACTTCGTCGACGGCATCGGGGGTGCGGCCGTCTACTAAAGTTTGCGACGAGCATTCGATCAGGATGTCGGGAATCTTATTGAATTGCCCGACTTGATATTGAAAAGAGTTTTCGATGGTGATACTAAAATGCGGGGTTTATAATTGTTAGGCATGTGATGTCTAAGGAATTCATTTGGTTAGGCATGCGATGTCTAAGAAGGTTGCGGATTCCAACTGTTGTAGTTTTACACTTTCTTTTCTGTGACCGTAAGCGTAGTATGTGGTGTATCGCCGGCTTCGTTGCTATACATCAACGACAATCGGGATACGCATACTTGCTTACGTTGATGATATGAGATATTATGTGTTGTTGTGATATGTTGTATTGGATCGTCGCGTTTGAATAGCCGGGGGTTTTATGTGAGATGAGAGTTTTTCTTTTTCATTCATGTAAAATTCATTTGTATGTAATATTCTTTTATTGGGGCACTTCCGGGCTGAGGATGATGTCACCGTTGTATATTATTTACTTTTCTGCATTAGGTAGACCCAAGGCGGGGAGCACAAGTAACCGGGTTCTGGGGTCCAGTAGGAGACCATCTCGAGGAGTCGAGACCGGGTCTCCTAACTCTAGAATTGGCAGTGTTGTTTGCCGCTCTCGTAGGGGTCTAGGGATGTGGGTTTGGCTATTCATCGCGACCGTGGAATCCGTGTTTTATACAGGCTCGTATTGAAAACACGGACGTCCTAGTATATCCAATATTTCATATATGTTCTTCTGCTGCAATGTTCTGTGATGAGATCATATTACTGCCTGAGACGAATGTTTATATTATATATATGAGATATATGTTATATTGCAGATTTCGTTTCAAATGCAATGCTTGTGAAGCATAATAAAATGGGACTTCATTAATGAGATTAATGAAATAAAAGAAACCTAAAAATGTTGTAGAAACTTGTTTAAAAACTGGTAGCTCTGGTTCTTGCTTTGCATAGCGGTGTTCCTTGTAGAACATCCAGCACCTTATTCGATAAGGAAAGAGCCGAGATCCCTTCACCGGGAGTGACCTCTTTAGTGAAACTAGCAGATGCTACAAACTCAGTTTGTCTTTTGATTGCTTCTATAGTTCTTGCTTTGCATAGTGATATTTGTGAAATATCCTGCATCTTATTCGATGAGGAAAGGGCCGACGATCCCTTCACCGGGAGTGACCCTTTTAGCAAAACTAGAAAAGCCTCAAAAACACTCCATTTAAAATCACTCGATTCTACAACGATATCAAGTTCATTACGCAAAAGGTTTTCTTAAAAACCTGTCGTAGCCCTCCGTCATTTCAGATAAGTACTGGTTAGTATTCGTGCTGCGTTTGTTGACCTTAGCCAAGGCGTAGTATGCGGTAGCTGATTAGTGCTTATCTGTATAAGCATATGATGCGATTGAGTTAGGGTAGTCGTGCGACTTTGTTGACCTAAGCCAAGGGTCGTGCGGGTGGGTTTAATTCAATCGGGAAATGACGGGTTGAACTTGACTAGCACTTATGATTTGTTGACCTTAGCCAAGGTCATAAGATGCTAGGGGCAAAATATTATTGGGAATTTCAAGTGTTGAAATTTGCAATGAGATTGCATACCTTCTATGAGATAGTTGGATCCCGACACCCGCTGCGAGTAAGAGTTACTCCTGGGAGAGTTTTACACATTACAATTAGCCGATCAAGTAGGTGCCTAGAAAGGTGTTAACGGGGTTACGCCTCTGGGAAAATGAGGTTTACTTTAATTAGGTTCGTGCGAAAGCACGGGGGACCTCCCTCAAAGTACCGACACTGGCCTGGCTGAAAGATTGGCGAACTTGTAGCGTGTAATTAATCCCGGCTAGTCTTTCCTTTTAGGGTTTGAAGGAAGATTTGATTAAAACAGTGGGAAACATCCTGATTAGATATATTAGATAACCAATCTAATCTTGCAAGAGCATACGCTGAGTGTTTTCTTCTCTCTCTTTCCAGGTAGCGTCCATATCACGCCTTAATCAAGATAATAATACGGATGTTTTGACCGAACCCGCTTATTATACTGAGCTGGGGAACATTGGTACCGCTCCAACTTATAATTGTTATAAGACAGAGAAGGAAATTGGGGATTACCAGAATTCCCGTGCCGCCCAAACGAAGAAAGTGCATGCTGATGCATCATCTTCGGGTGTGTTCATTACATAGAACTGTTTCTCAGTATTTTTTACGTCCTGGATATTTGATACCGGATCAGGATCCCACATATGTAATTTGTTACATGGGCTACAGATAGGTAGAGAACTGAGAACGGATGATAAGTTTCATGAGATAGAAAACGGTGCAAGTGTTGCAGCCAAGTCTGTTGGTCACTATCACCCTGTATTACCAGAATACATTGATTCTGAACAAATGTTATTAGATACCGAACCTGATACACAATATCATATCAGTCTCTTTATTAGTAAAGAAGTGATAATTTTGTATTGTTGGATAATGTTTTGAACATTTCTTATATCAAGAGTTGATCGGTTCATGCACGTTATCTAAAAGCATTAACGTTCTAAATCAAACTACAGTTCTTAATATACGGAACACACACAAGAGGAAGAGTTCAGAAATGAACGAATCCTTCTTGAGGTATTGTAGACTAGGTCATATCAATGCGACCCGACTAGCTGAAGTTACATTTAGATGCATATTTAAATCTGTTTGAATTTACATCTTGTGAAACTTGCCGGTTATGTCACAAAGATACGATGACCATAGCTCTGTTTATTGGAAACAGAGAAAGAGTTAGTGAACTCTTGGGATTGATACATGCTGATGTATGAAAGTCCCATGTCTACACATACCAAGACCGGTTCTTTGTACTTCATTACATTCTCTGATGATCTCTCAAGATTCAGACATATGTTCCTGTTGAAACACAAGTCCGAAGCTTTTGAGATATTCACGGAATATAAGTTAGAAGTAGAGAACCAAAATACGGGTAAAAGTATTATGTTCTTTGATGTGATCAAGAAGGAGAATACTTGAGCACGGAATTCCTGGACTATTCAAAAAGAGAATGAGATTCTCTCTCAGCATTACTCCTCCGTATACACCATAGCACGTCGGGGTATCGGGGCGGAGCAATAGCACCCTATGTGATATGGTGTGCTCTATGATGAGTACTACTGAGTTTCCTATTTTCTTTTGGGAGTTATGCACTTGAGAATCTGCATACCTATTGAATATGGTTCAAATCAAAACAGTTGCCTACCACTTCATATGTGATATGGAATGGGAAGAGCCCATATCTTAAGTATGTTAAGATTTGGGGTTGTCCGGCCTATGTCTGAAAAGCAAAATCCGGACAAGCTCGAGGTAAAGTCAGATATGTGGAAATTTGTTGGATATCCCAAGCATTCGCAAGAGAATATCTTCTACCAAACCGAGAAACAAAAGTGTTTTATTTCTCAACATGCCACCTTTGTGAAAGGGAATTTCTTGTGAAGAAATTAGTGGTCATGAGGTAGAACTGTAAGGAGTTCTAGCTATACAAACTACAGCAGATGATTTGGTAGAACTAAAGGATTCAATAGTAACCAACGAACCTCAGCCTCTCCGCCGATCTAGTAGGGTTCCTCACCCACCTGGGAGTTACTTCGGTTTCTCTATAACAGTGGGAGCGAGGATTGCATCATGAGATGATGACCTAACTAGTTTCGAGCTGGCCATCACGAGTGAGACTCTGTAAGAATGGCTGGATGCTTATCGATCTGAGATGGAACCCTTATACACCAACAAAGTATGGACTTTGGTTGCTTTATCTGAAGGGTTAAATCCCCATCAGGAGCAAGTATATCTTGAGAAGATTACTAGGTGTACATGGAAAAGTTGAGACTTTCAAAGCTATGCTTAAATCCATCCAGATCCTACTTGCCACGGCTACATACCATGACTACGATATCTGGTGGTTGGGTGTCATGACTGCTTTTCTAAATGATGTTTTAGAAGAGAGCGTCTATAAGTACACAGCCAGAGGGCTTCGTAGACAGTGGGAGCAGCGGAAACGTGAGCAAGATGTTTTATGTGATAAAGCAGGCATCGCGGAGATAGAACATCTGTTTTGATGTGGTAGTCAAAGAGTTTGACTTCATCAAAATGGTAGAATGAACCTTGTATATACAAAAAGGTAGTAGGGAGTATGGTGGTGATCCTCGTAGAGTACGTGGATGACATACTCTTGATAGGGAAGGAGTTTCCTATGCTACGCTCGGTTAATCTCCGCTTATCACAACGATTCTCCATATAGGATCAAAGTGATACCTCCTAAATCCAGGTTTTTGGATCTATGAGATAGATCTAATTGGATGTTAGGATACTCGCTAGTTGTAGTGAGATGGTATCAATCGATCCTGGGGAGAATCACTGGAAAGGTTCCAGGGTGATAAGGACGACTGAATGTCAGTCGCAGGCTTTGTCTTTACCCTCAGTAGAGGGACGGTATGTTGGAAGAGTTCCAAACTAGATACCGTGACATACTAGACGATTAATGGCAAGATACATCGTTACTAAAGATGCTACCAAAGAGGCAGTCTGGATATATATAAGTTCATAAGATGAACTTCGTTCCTACCATTGTGTGACAATGGAATTGTGGCTTTAGCCAAGGAACTACCATCCCATCAGAAATCCAGATATAATTCTTAGGCAGTATCACTTGATCATGGAGATGGTTGATCTCCAGGGAGATCGAGGTTAGGAGAGTAGATACAGAGGACAACAGCGCGGATCCACTCATGAAGGCCTTTTTCCCAGTAGAGACTTTTATGGGATGGTTGAATATGAGATACTTCAACCGCAACTAATTGTTGGGTATGTGATACCACAACAGATGGCCCTAGTGCAAGTGGGAGATTGTTAGTTATATGTATGCCCTAGAGGCCATTACTGTACATACGATGTATATTGTAGTGGATGCTAGGACATATATAGGGAGGACTTTCTTGCTCGACATGATAGTATGCTATCTGGTTGTACTTTATCTTAACATGTACTCTGATTGTCTCTAAGTTACATGTTGATAAAGCCCTTAGGATATGTACTCGACTACTGGGACTATGATGAGATCATACTAGTGGGGCCACGGTAGTCGACGAGTACATCCTATAACTGTTCCTAGTCGAGGGTGTATCGAGACAGGGCATCGATGCACCAGAGTAGACTAGCGTATACGCATCTTGACCCATATGATGGGCGATGGATGATCCCATATCCATCGGTGACATCAAGGATGGTGTACGGGTGCTCAGTGGAGACTGGGTACACTGGACGGACTCGCCGAGAACTCCCAGATGGTATTATACATCACGTCAGATGGCAGTTCTCCGGTGACACTGGTACAGAGTAGTCTGTTGACCCGAGATCATCATAGAGTCTTGTGTGATTCCCACTGTGCTTTGATTTCCATCATACCACGTCCAAGAGAGCGTGCAAAAAGGTGGCTTTTGGGTACAGTCCCGAATCATATGGAGGCAATGAGCGATATGAGGGGATTCGTCTCTCCCGGTATAGGGAGTTGATGTTGCGCTGTATTCGATTGGCTATAACCGGAAATCCCTGGCCAGGGTTGCTGAGATTTACTGGTAAGTGTTATCAGTAGTTTCTCGAACTGTTATAGACCTCATATCGACATGACTTATCGAGCTACTGGGGTCTGACGTTTACCACCCCTAGGCGAGATATAAGACATATCAGACGACGAGACCGGACTGTACGGGAGTGTTACTATTTGGATTCATAGGAGAATGTACAGGCTTGCTTGTTGATCTTCTGAGCGATCAATACCTGGATGGCTGTTACGTTTAGCTGACCGCTTGCAGCTTGTGGGTGTTTGATATGATCATCACCTACTGCCGGCGTATTGACGATTCTTTAGAGTCCTACACAGAGGTTTCTTGGCTCAGGTAAAATGGAGTAGGAGCACATATGTGATATGTGCGGGACCGAGGATAATGCGGTATGCGATACCGTATTGGATTCTCGCGATATGAGATATCGGCCGGGTATATGTGATATAGCCGGGTCATCGTATTAGTCGGTTATATGCGATATAGCCGGATTGTCGGATCAAGTGTTGATTTGATAATTTAATGTATAATAATATATATGATATATTGAATTACATTAACTAATATCAGCTCACTAAAAGATTCATTTTCTCACAGGATAATACATTGATATATATGCGATATATGTTAATTGTATTATTTTCTATTGTTACAAAATATATTGTATATGTGATATATAATATTGTAACATGTTAGGGTTACAAATTTAACATTGGATTAGGGTTTAAACTTGGTTAGGGTTTGGATTAGGGTTAGCTTTTGCATGAAGCTTCCATGAAGCTTTGACTTTGTGGTTTCTTGATATTTTTGTGAGATGTTATGTTAACCCAATCCAAACCATTAACCCTAGTTAACTCTCTACAAGGGTTAACTCTCTCATGCTTAACCATTGGTTAGATTTGTAACCACTACAATAATTCATTGTTCATCACAAAAGGAAATAAGGTTATCATCTTCAATCTTCTTCTTCCTTGAGCTTCTTTATGCAAAAGCTTTCTTTTGTGATGAAAGTGAGTGAGAAAAAGATTATAAATGAGAGCAAAAATCCTACTTCATCATCCTCATCTATCCTTACCATTTAGATGAGGGTGTTCACTTCATTTTATGAGTGTTAGCTTCTGTTAACGAAACTTCAAGGTAGATCATCTTAGTATCGAAGATCGGAAGCAAAGCTTGCATCATTCTCTTCGTGAAGCCTCTTGAGAGTTCAGAACACGATGATCGCAGCGAAGGGACCTCAACACGGAGCTTAAGAAGTGAAGGACCGGATCTACAAAGGTTGTAATCCCTCTCACTTTTTTTTAAAGAGTTTAACATGTTCGTTTTCGCCTAAATCCTAGTTTAAAGATCTGGCTTCGGGTTGTTCGGCACGGCTAAAATTTTAATCGGGCATGGTTGATGCTTCGTAGACCCTTGTGTGCGTGCCTAGCAACCCTACAACGGGAAGCTGTATGTTCATCTCCACTCCCAGATCCTTGATAATTGATTCTTTTGAAGCATCATAACTATGTTTTGTGTTAATGTATCTGCAATGTTGTAAATATGTGATTAGCTTTATGTCTTGACTTTAATAGATCTATATTCCTCTGTTTTTCCCTTGCTTTAGAATTGAACATGATCTTTTAATAGCAAATATATTGCCCTTTAGAATTCAGATATGGACTGATATGAAGAGATGATTGTTATCATATTAACGACCACTTATAAAATTTCTCAAATCTTGATCTCAATGGTTTAAAATCATGTTACACATACAACACGAATGCACAAAAAATGCATAATTAGAGAGTGATTCAAGATGTTCAAGTTAAAACCAATATATGATACTCGATGATAATATGAAACCTTTATATTCTCATCGATACTCATATATGAAACTAAAAGCGCCACTTAGTCCCTGTCTATCGGTTAACATACGTGCGATATTCGTCGTAACATAGAACTATACGAAGGTTGTTAAATATCGGACGGTATAGCTCAATACTAACAACCGTCGTATAGTCTACGCGACGAGAAAATTCAATCGTATGGTAACCCATAGATTTGTCCCGTGTAGACAAGTTAAGAATGTATAAAGCAAACGCCTTCATTCACTTGTGTTTTCATCCGTTTCGAGATATTTCGTCGGTACCTTTCCGTTGGTTCTCCGTGTACAAAGATAGATTAGATGTTCATTTCAACGTTGTTTCACAGCTTTGAAATGATTATTTATTCTATTACAGTGTACTCGGAGAACAGCGGGGATGTGCTGCCGAAATTTACTCGAAACGGTTGAAAGCACAAGTGATGGGTGTTCGCTCTATACATTCTTAATGGGATAGAAGCCTACCCCCGACAGCCGAAACACACACATACAACAAGAATACACAACAAACGCATAATTAGAGAGTGATTCGAGATGTTCAAGTTAAAACCAATATATGATACTTGATAATAATATGAAACCTTCATATTCTCATCGATACTCATATATGAAACTAAAAGCGCCACTTAGTCCCCGTCTATCGGTTAACATACGTGCGATGTTCGTCGTGACATAGAACTATACAAAGGTTGTTAAATATCGGACGGTATAGCTCGATACTAACAACCGTCGTATAGTCTACGCGATGAGAAAATTCAATCGTATGGTAACCGATAGATTTGTCCTGTGTGGACAAGTTAAGAATGTATAAAGCAAACACCTCCATTCACTTGTGTTTTCATCCGTTTCGAGATATTTTGTCGGTACCTTTCCGCTGGTTCTCCATGTACAAAGATAGATTAGATGTTCATTTCAACATTGTTTCACAGCTTTGAAATGATTATCTATTCTATTACAGGGTACCCGGAGAACAGCGGGGATGTGCTGCCGAAATTTACTCGAAACGGTTGAAAGCACAAGTGATGGGTGTTCGCTCTATACATTCTTAATGGGATAGAAGCCTATCCCCGACAGCCGGAACACACACATACAACAAGAATACACAACAAACGCATAATTAGAGAGTGATTCGAGATGTTCAAGTTAAAACCAATATATGATACTCAATGATAATATGAAACCTTCATATTCTCATCGATACTCATATATAAAACTAAAAGCGCCACTTAGTCCCCGTCTATCGGTTAACATACGTTCGATAATTTATTCTTTTCAACGACAAACGCACACACAAAGCATATACACGGATTTTCTCCTTTGTCAGTAATTATCCCGTTCTTATATTTCTCAATATAGTCACCATAACCTACAATTTATATGTTATACAGTCTAACATGGCCCATGAGTACGTCAGAGTTAAGGACTGGATGTATGTGGATTGGCAACAACGTATGCAACCTAAGTTTGTCGCAGGAGTTGCTGCTTTTATTGAATTTGCACGCACACATAATAAAATCATAATAGAGAAGATTCTCTGTCCGTGCGATAGATGTGGCAATAAGTACTGGCAAAAGGTAGAATCGGCAGAGCTTCATATTGTAAAACATGGGTTTACTAGACTTTATACAACTTGGAAATATCACGGGGAAGGAGAAGAATGCAGTACTGCTGCAGAAGAAGAAGGAGAACACGATAATGCGGCAGGAGAAGAAGAAGAATTCGGTAATACGGCAGAAGGAGAAGACGGTAATTTATTTCCATCAGAAGAAATGGAGGATATGGTAGAGGCTGCCCTAGGTGAATCTATTTGTACCGAAGATGACATTCCTTCCGGTCAAGGACCGCGTGTGGATAAATATGAAAATTTCATGAATGATGCTAGAAAACCAATTTATGAGAATGCGAAGTATTCCACGCTCTCATAGTTCGTCCAACTTTTCCAGATTAAGTGCCTAAATGGATGGAGCAACAAGTCATTCACAATGCTTCTTTCGTTCTTGAAAGATTCTATGCCCCAGGGAAATAACGTGCCCGACAGCTGGTACGGAGCCCAAAAGATGATGTCTGATTTGGGTCTAAAGTGCGAGAAGATTCAAGCATATCCTAAAAATTGCGTATTGTACCGGAAAGAGAATTCAAATTCGAAAGAGTGTCCAAGATGCGGAGAGGACAGATATAAGCCGAAAGATTCAGATAAGAAGCCTGATATACCTGTCAAGATAGCACGATACTTTCCCATAACACAGAGGCTACAGAGGCTATTCAGGTGCAAGAAAACAGCCGAGGCAATGATTTGGCATCACCGTGCTCCTCCAAGTGAAGATGGAAAAATGAGTCATCCAAGAGATTCACCGGCATGGAAAGATTTCGATAGGAGGCACACAATATTCAGTAGCGATCCTCGCAATGTCCGGCTCGGACTGGCTACTGATGGCTACTAATGGCTTCTGCCCATTCAACTATATGGCTGGAAGTCACAGCACATGGCCCGTTATAATGATAATTTATAATCTGTCGCCTTGGTTGGCTATGGACCAATCATACTTTATGATGCATCTTCTTATCGACGGACCAAACTCACCGGGGAATAATATCGACGTCTATCTCCGATCTCTGATCGAGGAGTTGAAAACTTCGTTCATTGATGGTGTAGAGACATATGATGCAAACACAAATACAACCTTCATACTGCGTGCGGCTTTAATATGGACAATTAATGACTTTCCTGCGTATGGAATGCTATCAGATTGGTCCGTACATGGTCACAAAGCATGTCCTCATTGCCATGAACACACAACATCGAAATTCTTGAATTTTAGCAGGAAGGTTTGTTATTGCGGCCATCGACGTTTCCTGCCTCCAGACCACCCCTATAGGTTAGACACGGTTCACTTTGATGGTCATCAGGAGCTTCTTGGACCTCCATCCCCATTGTCCGGAGAGGACGTGACTGCTAAATGGGATGGTTACAATAATGTGACCTTCGGGATGGATCCGACGAAACAGGTCAAACCACCATTTTAGAACAAGTTAAGCATTTTCTTCGAGCTTCCGTACTGGTCAACAAATTTAGTGCGTCATTGTCTGGACGTCATGCATATAGAGAAGGGAGTATCAGAGCACATACTTAACTTGCTTCTTTGTAAAGACGGGAAATCGAAAGACAACCTGAATGCTCGGATGGATCTACAAGAGTGGGGAATAAGAAGTGAATTGCACTCTAGACCGGTAGCGGGTAAACCGGGCAAGTTTGTACTTCCCAATGCCGCTTATCATATGTCACAACCGGAGAAGAAAAGATTCCTGCAGGTGTTGCATGATTTGAAAGTTCCCACAGGTTTCTCAGGATCATTCAGCAAGAAAATAAAAATTGTGAAGGGCAAGATCGATGGGCTGAAAAGTCATGATCACCATGTTATCGTGGAGCACCTTCTTCCATTAGCCCTCAGGACTTCTCTCCCCGAATCGGTTGGTCTAGTAATCAACGACCTATGTTGTTTTTTCAGAGAGTTGTGTGCTAAAACACTGGAGGTTGTGACGCTGGATAAACTAGAAAATTCTATTGCGTTGATACTTTGCAAGTTTGAGCGTATTTTCCCACCGTCATTCTTCGATATCATAATAATCTTGACGGTTCATCTTGCAACTGAGGCTAAGTTAGCCGGACCGGTATAATATCGATGGATGTATCCCGTCGAGAGGTACGTGTAATTTTTCGTTTCGCGCAATTTATAAATTTATTGTTGTCATGTATGCCCGTATTTATTTATTCAACATATTTTCATTAAGTACGTCTACACTCTTAAGAAGTATATACGCAATAAAAATCGACCAGAGGGTTCTATCATGCAAGGTTATCTTCTTGATGAAGCAACCACATTTTGTTCCCGCTATCTGGACGAGAACATTGAGACAAGACTTAGCCGGCCTCGAAGAATTCAAGACGGGCCATATGGTAAAGCCGAGTATAAGAGGGTAGACACTATGTTTATCAACAAGATATACCGGTTTATCTTGCTTAATTGCGCATGTCTTGAACAAATTAGAGAGTAAGTTTTTTTGGATTAATTGTTATATCTGTGTTTGTGTGTGTATGAAATGATATAATATTAATGTCACCATTATTTGTCGAAAACAGAATTCATTTTAACGAGGTACGTGAGGGGCATCCTGATTGGAACGAAGAACAATTGGAAAAATATCATCAGGATAATTTTTGTGATTGGGTCACAGATCATGTAAGTTATTCGAACAACATTTTATTGCTATCAGTTTTAATCTAAACTTGTATCGTTATGTATTTTTCGTAAAATTTGTTTTGTTAGATCCACGATCCGAACTTGTCTGCATCATTTGAGAGTGATTCAAGATGTTTAGCTCAATTTCCTAGTATGGAGGTTGTATATTACAAAGGATTTTGTGTCCTTGGATACAAATTCGAAGTTAAGGACATAGAAATATCTAGAACCACTCAGAATAGTGGGATTGCGACGGTAGGATCGGACGGTGTGATTTATTATGGGTACTTAAATTGTATACTCGGCATCCACTATCCCGGACGATCAGAACCCTTTTATATATTCCAGTGTACTTGGTACGATACTCGAACCGATACGGACAAGTGGAGAAGCAATCTTGGGACTTGGAAAGATGAATATGGATTGACCAATGTGAACACACTTCGATTTTACGGTCAGAAAGATCCGTTTATCTTTTCGAACCAAGCGTTCCAAGTATACTACTCACAGTGTTTGAAGCATCCGGGATGGAGTGTTGTATGCCGATGGAAACCCAGAGATGTCTACGATGTCCCAGAATTCGAGGACAGCGATGAGGACGAAGAAGAGAGAAGGCTTAGAGTGTTCCGACCGTCTGTTTCGAAGGACGGGTTGTCTTCGGCCGATCATGAAGTTACGTGGGTTAGAAATGACATCGACGATGAAATCCAAGTAGGTATGTATAATACGCCCACGAAATGAAAAAGGTTATCAGTAATGTTATATTATTACTTCACATTTTACGATCTATACATATATAGTCAATACTGTTAATGATTGTCTAATGCGTCCACGAACCGTTTATCTAGATTTGATGACGATGTCGGAAGCAGCAAGGGGCGGCAGGAGCTCCAGCCGCGGCAGAGGCAGAGGCAGAGAGAATCTGCCGCCCGGAAAGCTCCATAGGGAGCTTCAGAGGGCCGATCTTGCACCCAGATCGGAGACCCCTTCGGATGCCTCCTTCCATGTGGATTTTTCCACACATCCAGGTATATTGCACGCATATCCATTTTGAATGTAATATTACAGATATTCATGCCTGTTTATGTCAAAATTACTTTTATTGTCAATGTTTGATTGTCTAGTTGTTGGTGATGTGTCCACATCTGGGACAGAGGCCACTCCCGCTCCTCCAGGTATGTTTATATATCATATAGTGCATGTATATTGATTTAGAATGCTATATCATAAATATACACACATTCCTTTTGCTCTTACTTAGCAATTTTTATTATTGTCTAGCTGTAGGTGGTGACACCACCGCACCTGCGGGTATGTTTATATATCCTATAGTGCCTGCATATTGATTTAGAACGTTATATTTTGATCTACACATTCTTTTTGCAATTACTTAAATAATCTATTTTTAATTGTCTAATTATAGGTGGTGCATCCACATCTGACGCAGGGACCACTCCTGCCACTTCCATACCCTCCGCATCGTCTGCAGGTTAGTATGAATAAATATAAAATATTTATTCATTTTACATATGCTCTATAGAATAAATATGAACTTCATGGAAATTTAGCGTCAATGTTTATTTTCTAGTTGGAGGGGATGCGTCCGCATCCAGGACCCCGGCTGTTCCTCACAGGAGGAACTATCGTCCCGCTCGTGCTGCTGCCCGGGCCCAGGCTCGAGCTTTAGTCACCGGAGGTATATATCACACTTCAATTTTCGTTTAACCTTGATTTCTTAATACAACTTTGTCTTAATATTGATTTTCTTGATATTTCTTGCAGACGCAGGGCCTCTCCATCCCCAGAGGGGGACTCGAGGCCCGAATCAGTCCCATAGGCTGAGGCCTGACAGAGCTAGGGGGAGGCAGCATTCCCCCTTTTTTTTACCCTTGACTATCGCTGTACCAGTCCTCATGCCGAGAGGTTCGGACGGTATATGGGGGACGAGAGCTGGCTCGTGAAGAACTATCCACTTCACGTTGAGTGGGGCGAGCAGCACCGGCGCTCATTCGCCCTCTTCTTTGATCAGGCTCGGGTACGTATTAATAAATATTTTCATTTGATTTATCCAATATATTTATTATTAACACTTGCAATCTAATAACAATGTTTTTTTTGTATTTTCAGTCGGATTACGATTTTCAGCCTGTACCCGATCCTGATCACCCTGGGAGGGTGCTCGACCTTCATGCTCTGTACAATGGCCTGATGAAGAACATGCAGACCAAGGTCCGATACAAAAGGAATGAGCTGAAGGCCGACTGCTGCTCCCTGTGGATGGCGACCCCCGAGGCAGATAGAGCGTCCCTCCTATCTACTCCGGCGTTTGCGAGAGTCGACGTAGAGACATGGCCTATATTGTGCGAATATTTCGACTCCCAACGTAAACAGGTATGTATTTTAAATTTAATTCATTGTTTAGGATATAATTTATTTTTTTGTGTTCCTTAATTAGAAAACTAAATATTAATGCGTTGTGCAGAAACAGGCCGCTCAGAATACAAAGAACAGGAAGTCGGCGAAGAGGGGTCGCCCCACTTACACAAGTGGCTCGAGGAATATTACTCGAGCCATGGAGTTATCGGTAAATTACAATAGACCGACCTTTGTGATATTCTGCAATATTGAGTTATTTTCTAATATATCTAATATTAAGAGTTATTTTCTAATATTGCATACAGCTCAGACCGTGGCGCAAGGTGGTACACCGAGCGTGCTGTCCGCATATCTTGCCATCCACGGCACCTCGACAGATCCCGCCATGGGCGAGCTTCGATGTCCCGACGTCGCTACCCAGGAGTATTGCGTAAGTGTTAATATTTATTCTACCCATATTTGAAATTTTAGTTTTGGAAGGTTCAAATTTAAATTTTATACTTATACTTTACTGCTTAATGTGGGTGTAGGAGCGGGTGGTTGAGCAGGCCGAGGCCTCGGGGATCGATTTTACCGGACAGAGCGATCCGAGGCTGCTGACCCCAGTCCTGGACGCCGCACACGGAGGGCACCACGGAGGTTGGGAGAGAGGCCGGGGACTGGGCCCTAGCAGGGCCCATATGAGGTTGGACTCCACCCCGGCGGTTACTTCCTCCGTCTCCAGTGAGCGACGTGTCCAGCAGGAACTGGAGAGCTTGAGGGCCACCGTTCAGGAGTTGAAGGAGATGCTGGTCTGTATACTACTTTATAGTAAAATATCATGTCATATTATAGATATCAACATATCCATAATTAGTACGTAGCCTGAGCTTATTTGGTTGTAGACTTAGGTTTGATTAATCATACATACATATCCAATTAAAATAAATTATGGTTTTCCAAACTAGATATCCAAATAGGGTTTCGAAATAATTTGATAATGATACGAATTCGAATAATACACAGTTCTTACACGCTTATTACACGCGTTAGGTCCAGACGCGACAGGGTACATCGGCCGAGCCTCCACACGTATCTCCTTCGGCTACGGCTGCGGCTCCGCAAACCACTACATCGGCTGCGGTTCCGCAGACAGCTCCTATAGCTCCACCGCCCGCTCAGACTCCCGTAGCCGCGGCTCCGCAAGCCACTACCTCGACGGCGGCTGCGCAGACCACATCGCCAGCTCCATAGCCCGCTCAGACTCCCGCACGCGCCGAATTGCATGGTTTATTGATCGAGGAGCAGGCGCGCCAGATTCTAGCGTTTATCAGAGGTGGAGCTGGACCGAGCTAGGGTAGCTTTTTGATTCTTATTTTTTGAAACATGTATTTATTTATATGATACATATTGTACTGCATTTTGAAACATTTTGGACGATATTGATATTGGTTTATATTTATATTATATTCAGTTTTTTGGTTTCTTTTGTATATTATATGCGTGAGATGTGATTATGAATACTGCAATATATGTTGTGTGATGATTAATTTTATATTTGATTGATGTATATATTATTGTGCACAGGGCGAGAAAAAATCAGGTAGCCTTTTTTTAAAAAAAAACAGATAATATATACCCACGGATTAATTCGTAGGTACAAAGGTTGCCCCTACGGATTAAACCGTATGGGCAAAATATCAGAATAACTGTTATTTTCCCCCTTGATCTCAGTATCAGGGGGTTGGGATTGCCCTACGGATATATCCGTAGGGGCAAACAAATGCCCCTACGGAGTTATCCATAGGGGCAAAATATCAGGATTTCTGATATTTTGCCCCTACGGATATGTACCTAGGCATGTATCCGTAGGGATATTACTTGGCCCTACGGATTCCTCCGTAGGTACAAGTAATATATTTAAACAAACCGTAAATAAAATAATTTTTTTGCCCCTACGGCCTACTCCGTAGGGGAAATGGGACTTACACAGAACTCCGTAGGGGCAAGTTCAGGGCTTCAACTTGCACCTGCGGCGTTTGTACCTACAGGGTATTTTATTGTCCCTACGGAGATATCCGTAGGGGCAGTGGTTTGCCCCTACGGGTAAATCCGTAGGGGCAACCCTTATTTGTAGTAGTGTCAGGTGGATCGTCTTCGGCGAGAGTGATCGATTTTCAAGAGCGATCCCGACGGTTACGAGCTTAAAGGGGTTTCCACAATTGGGGGACACGCGACAAAGGTTGTAGTTTCTCAACCCTTGCACTCTTAGTTAGCTAGTTTAGATTATTGGACCGTATCTGTAAGTCGATGTATAACACCCCACGACTTGCGGGGAGGCGGAAAATTGAAAAACGATCTTGTTCTTTGCGTAAACATCGACTAACCGAGAATCTTTGCTAAACTATAACTAACAAGAAACATAGAAGTTGTTAACTACTATGATAAGTGATTATACCTAATGAACCGTGTCCTTCTCCTTGTCGTAATCCACCTCCTTCTCGGCCTCCTCCACGTAATAGATGATCCATCCGAGAGCTATACTCCAAGCTTCACCTCTAACTTGAGGTAACTAGGTTTCTTAAAGTGCTAATCTAAGCAACCTAGGTGATATAGAGAAGGGTTATGGATTAAATAGTCTATTCTAATTCTTGGTCTCAACACATGAGAGGGGGGGATTAGGTTTTGAAGAGAGAGAGCTTGAGGAGAGAGAAGGTGAGCAAGAGAATGAGAAGAGATAATGAACTCATTTGAATATATGAAGCATAATATTTTATGAAATAAATAAATTAAATCATTTAACAACCATGCTTCATTCATTCATATGAGTGATTCATCTCATGAGTCATTAGATCAATAAATGATACATTAACTCCATGGATGAATCACACAAATGAGTCATTAACACAATAAATGCAAATGCCATCTAAACCCTCAAGTCACCATCCTTCTAGAAGCTTCTCGCGAAATTGCGAGAACGCCCCTCCTATCCGTGAAAATACGGAAAAACTTTAGATTGTATAAATCCAATAACCTGATACTAGAAACTGGCTTAAACCAAAGTCGGCTAGTAAAAACTGTCCGAATGTCGTACGTGCGTAAACACACGTATGCGTCCAAACCCTTGTCGTAAAACCATATGACCTCTATATCGTTTCTCCTGGAACAGGGAAACTCTCTGTATGGGACTCTAAAGACTCGACTACTACGCTGGCAGTGGGTTTAACCACAGACCGCAAGCGGCACTAGCTTTACGTAACGGTCCCCAGGTAGATGTCGATAAGAAGGCCGATGAGAAAACCCATCCGAACTCCTACTGAGCCTGATGTGACAATCTCCGTACAGTCCGGTCTGTTCGTCTAAGACTATCGCATATCGGGCCTAGGGGGGCGGCAAGCGTCAGTCCCCTAATAGCGGTATAAGTCATGTCGGAGCGTAGCCCATTACACCCTGAGAAACAACTGGAACCTACCAGTAAATCTCGCTTGCCCTGGCCAGGGACTTTGCGTAATGGCTCTCTGACACAGCGCGATATTAACTCCCAATACCGGGAGAGACGAATCATGTCTAACCGCCACTGCCTCCAAGTGCTCGGGACTGCACCCAACTGCTACCTATTTGCACGACTCGTTTGAGCCGTGGTAGGGTAGCAATCTAAGAACAGTGGGACACACTCGAGGCGAAGTAGCAGTGTCAAGTCTGCGGACTATGCTGTACCCATGTCACCTGGGAACTGTTAACTGACGACGGGTATAATACCAACCAACAGTTCCCCGCGAGTCCTGCCCGGTGTACCCGTAACCCAACGAGCACATGTATACTATCTCCAGTACGACGTACTGACGGCTGTGGGACAGACCATCTCCCCTACTGGGATGAGAAGCATACACACTAGTCTACTCCGGAGTATCGATACCCTGTCTCGATAATCCTACGACTAGGGACCTGAAAAGGATGTGCTTGTAGACTACCTAGCCCCCACTAGTGTGACCTCCATCACAACGCTGGTAGTCAAGCAAGATCCTAAGAGCTCTATCAATACGTATACTCACATATTAAGATAGATAAAACCAAGTAGCATACTACCATGTTTAGCAAGACTGTTATATAACTGTGAATATCCCAAGCTTCCATTAAGTAATATACAAGCTAGTATGATACAATAATGGCCCCTAGGGCATATACACTAACAATCTCCCACTTGCACTAGGGCCATGTACTGGCATATCGAAGACCGATGATCTCGAGTAGCCTCTCGAACTGAATCTGAGGTAGGGCCTTCGTGAATGGATCAACAATGTTCTCTTCAGTAGCAACTCTCCGGACCTCGATCTCCCGACGATCAATGATCTCCGTGATCAGGTGATACCGCCTTAAGATGTGTCTGGACTTCTGATGGGACCTTGGTTCCTTTGCTAAAGCTATAGCTCCGTTGTTGTCGCAATACAGAGGTATTGGATCAACAATGGTAGGAACCACCTGAAGTTCTGTTAGGAACTTCTTCATCCAGACCGCTTCTTTTGCGGCATCGCAAGCAGCAATATACTCCGCTTCCATCGTCGAGTCAGCAACGGTGTCCTGCTTGGAACTCTTCCAGCACACCGCCCCTCCATTGAGGGTAAAGACATAACCTGACATGGACTTGGAATCGTCCTTATCACTCTGGAAGCCGGAATCAGCAAAGGCCTCCATCTTGAGGTCTTTTCCGCCGTAAACCAAGAACATCTCCTTAGTCATCCTCAGGTACTTGAGAATGTTCTTTACTGCTATCCAGTACTTCTCCCCTGGGTCTGACTGATACCGGCTTACCACGCTCAGTGCGTAAGTTACATCTGGTCTGGTGCACAACATCGCATACATTATAGAGCCTACCGCAGAAGCGTAGGGTATAATAGACATGCGTTCCCTTTCCAAATCAGTCTTGGGAGACATCTCTTTGGATAGGGTGATTCCGTGACAAGCCGGTAGATTACCGCGCTTAGAATCTTCCATACTGAATCTTTTCAGTATAGTGTTGATATACCTGGACTGTGAAAGTCCCAACATCCTCTTGGATCTATCACGATAGATCCGGATCCCCAGAATGTAAGAGGCATCACCCAGGTCTTTCATGGAGAACCTGTGTGACAAGAATCCTTTGACAGATTGTAGCATAGGAATGTCATTTCCTATCAATAGAATATCATCCACGTACAAGACGAGGAATACGACGGTCCTTGCTATAACTTTACTATATATACATGGTTCATCTGGATTTTTGATAAAGTCATATTCTTTGACTATTTCATCAAAACAGATGTTCCAACTCCGCGATGCCTGCTTTAGTCCATAAATGGACTTAAGCAACTTGCATACTTTCCCGCTGCTCCCACTCTGATTGAAACCCTCTGGCTGATCCATATAGACCCACTCTTCTAAATTTCCATTCAGAAAAGCCGTCTTTACGTCCATCTGCCAGATTTCATAATCATGGAAGGCAGCAATAGCAAGAAGGATCCGAATGGATTTGAGCATAGCCACTGGAGAAAAAGTTTCGTCATAGTCCAAACCAGGTCTTTGACGAAAACCCTTTGCAACAAGTCTAGCCTTATAGGTTTCCACCTGTCCATCTACACCAATTTTTTTCTTGAAGATCCATTTGCATCCTATGGGTTTTACCCCATCTGGAGCAAAGTCCAAAATCCATACTTTGTTGGTGCACATGGACTCCATTTCGGTCCGCATTGCATCTAGCCATCGTACCGAGTCGCCGCTCTGGATGGCCTGCTGGAAGCTAGTAGGTTCATCATCATCTATGACGCAATCCTCTCTATCCCCATCTATGAGAAAACCATAGTATCTCTCAGGCGTATGAGACGGCCTACTACTCCTGCGGAGGGGTGCGGGAATGTCCTGTTCTTCTTGAACTACCGGTTCTACCAAACTTTCAGTAGTAGTTTGTGGTTCTGGAATTTCTTCCAGTTCTATTTCGCTCCCACTTATTTCCTTTTCTAAAAACTGATATTCTAGAAAATGGGCATTACGAGAAACAAAAAACTTTTGTTCCTCTGCGTAATAGAATAGATACCCCTTGGAGTTCTTTGGATATCCCACAAACTTACACTGTACTGATCGTGCCTCGAGCTTGTCTACATGCTGCTTTTTAACAAAAGTTGGACATCCCCATATCTTCAGATACTGAAGATAGAGTTTCTTCCCACTCCACATCTGATATGGCGTGGTAGGCACAGTCTTGGTTGGAACCATGTTCAAAAGACATGCCGCTGATTCTAGCGCATAACCCCAGAAAGATTGCGGTAACTCAGCATTACTCATCATGGAACATACCATATCCAATAGGGTACGATTCCGTCTCTCTGATACACCGTTATGCTGTGGAGTGTATGGAGGAGTAAGCTGAGAGAGAATTCCTTTCTCTTTTAGGTAACCTAGGAACTCGGCACTTAAGTATTCACCATCTCGATCAGATCTTAGTGTCTTGATACTTTTTCCGGTTTAGTTTTCTACTTCATTCTTATACTCTTGGAATTTCTCAAAAGCCTCGGATTTATGTTTCATCAGATAAATGAATCCGTACCTTGAGTAATCATCCGTAAAAATAATGAAATAGGAAAAACCACCTCTTGCATGTGTAGACATTGGACCACATATATCGCTGTGTATGAGTCCTAAGAGCTTGCTCGCTCTTACCCATGTCCAGTGAATGGAGTCTTTGTCATCTTTCCTTTGAGACATGATTGACAAGTGGCATAAGTTTGATATTTGAACGAGTCCAAATATCCTTCTCTATGTAACTTATTCAACCTTGTTTCATTGATGTGACCTGGTCTACAATGCCATAAAAAAGCCTTATCTAAATCTGGAGACTTTCTTTTTAGTGTGTTCTGGACATTGAAAATTTGGAGTTGGTTTAAGACATATATACCGTTATCCAGTGTACCGGACCCAATCAAACTATGATTAAGGTGGATGTTAACAACATCACTTACAAATGTGAAATCATAACCTTTATTTGATAACAAGGAAACTGATATGATATTACACGTTAAGTTAGGTACACAAAAACAGTTATGTAAAACCAAAATGTGTCCACTCGTCAATCCCAGGTGATAATCCCCTACGGACACAGCTCCCACGCTAGCTCCGTTAATAACCATCAGGGTCATATCACCATCCTTCAGCACTCTACGATTTCTCAGTGCCTGCAATAAATTGAATATGTGTGATCCTGATCCGGTATCCAATACCCCGGAAGTAGAGTTGATTGACAGACAATTCTCAATTACAAACACACCTGAAGTCGAAGCCAAAGCTTGCTTCGGTTCCTGGTTCTTGGCGTTCCACGCCTTGCAATCTTTCTTCCAGTGCCCTTTCCCATGACAATGGAAACACTCATCCTGGTCCACTACTGGCACCGCAAACTTTTTCTTTCCCTTCGCTCCCACCTTACTAACACCTCCTCTAAGTTTGGTGGTGGCATTCTTCTTCCTTCCTTTGGCCCTAGCCTTGGACCCGGAAGAAGAAGCACCGCTAACAAATATAGCGGGTGTTTCCCTTGCCTTCAGCAAGGTGCCCTCTACACTTCTCAACATGTTAAGGAGTTCCGGAAGTTCAACTTCTTTTCTTTGAATGTTGAAATTCAGAATAAACTGGGCGTAGGTGAAAGGAAGGGACTGGAGAATCAGGTCTGTATAGAGCTCATTATCCAAAGTCGTCCCAAGGTCTGCGAGCTCTTCTATATAGCCAATCATCTTTAGGACAAGTTCTCCTATCGATGATCCAACGACCAATCTCGCTCGAAACAAGTTCTTAGAGGTCTCATATCTTGCTATACGAGATTGCTTTCCATAAAGTTCCTTTGTATAGAGAAATATGACATCAAGATCCATATTCTCGTGCCTCCTCTGATGTTCATTGTTCATCGAGGCAAGCACGATGCACTTGGCCTTCGCGCAATCATACTCCCAGGTTTTGCGGATTTACTTATCCGCATTACTGGATTTGGGACCTGGGACTGCAGGTGCCTTAGCGGTGAGGACGTACCCCAATTTGTCATAGGTCAAAGCCATTTTGACATTCCGCAGCCAATCTTTATAGTTTGGCCCTGTCAGTATATTTTTCTCTAAAAGTAACTTAAGTCCAGTCATTTTCAGGGTCGCTGCAAGTAGGAGAGAGAGAAGAAACACTTTAGCATGATGCTCTTGCAAGTTTAGAGTGGTTTTTAATTTATCTAAACTGGATGGCTCCCACTGTTTCTCGAATCCTTCCTCAAACCATAAAAGAAGAATTAGCCAGGACTATTCTCACTGTACAATATTTTCTTAACCGTTCAACCAGGCCGGTGTCGGTACTTCGAGGGAGGTTTTCCAACGCTTTCGTGAAGTTCCTTAATTAAATAAGCTCTTTTCTTTGGGGGCGTAACCCCGCTGACACCTTTCTCGACACCTACTTGGTTTATAGCATTGATCGTTAAGTGATGAATCTCCTGATGAGTAGCATATACTCACAGTAGGATCAGGATCCAAATATCATCGTATGATAATGTTGAAGGAATCCTACCAACTTCATCAAACTCCAAATGGTATGCATCTCTTTGCAAATTTCAGTTTCTTTAGAAATTCCCGATATAAATTTTTGCCCAATGCTCTTATGACCTTGGCGTTGGTCAAAAAGTCATAAGTCACATGTCAAGTTCTACCCATCATTATCTTGTTAATTTGAACCCGTCCGTACATATCCTTGACGTTGGCCAAAATGATAATACGACTGCCCCAAACTAACTCATCTATCTATGCCACAAATAAATACCCAGGAGCTACCAAACACTATGCTGTGGCGTTGTTCAAAATACATAGCTTGAATACTACTGAATACCCAAATGAAATGACGGAGGGCTACGAATGGTTTTGGCGAAACCGTGAACGTAGTGAACTTGATATGACCGAAGGAACCTGATAGCTTTTAAAAGGAGTGATTAAAGTTCCGCAATTAAAAATATCATCTGTTTTAAAATAACCGGGTGGTTTCTTTTAAATTGTTCCAACGATTCAACTTTTGGTTTATTTTCTTTGCATTAATAATAATGTGTCCCATCATTAACCTATCATTGCAGAAAACAACGAAAATACAACGTCCTCTTATGCCATCCACATTCGCCACTGGGTCCCGTCATCACCCGTTAGGTTACTTAACTAACGGCAGAGCGGGGGCTGGGCTAGCGCGGGTGTAAAACATGTAAGTCCACGTTACCTCTCCCGGTTCTTTCGGGCTTGCGGAAATGGTGAAAAACGATTTTTAAGACTTAGGTAACATGGACTACAAAAACGGATCTTGGCTAAACTACACACTAGCAACCTAACAAGAGATTTGTCTACTCGGTTAGGGGTTATACCTCACTTGAACTCCTTCTTCTTGAACTCTTTGTAGTGGTTGGATGGTGCTTTCCTCGTCGCCTTCTTCCGTCAAAGATGGATCCACCTGAGGGTTCAACCTTGGGCTCCTTTCTCGAACTTTGAGAGAACTAAGGTTTTTGGCTTGCTAGACCTTCAACCCTAGAGTGAGTAGAGAGTGGTTTAGAGTATTTTATCTCAAGGAGAGGTTTCTCAACACATGAGAATGGATCTCCTTGAACTAGAGGAGGAGGAAGAAGAAGAGAGGAGAGAGAATCAATATGATAGAATGAAATGGTTTTTTACAACCATAACAATATCTAGTGAATTATCAAATTAATAAAATTAATCTAAATGAAAAGTTGATGGAAGGTTTGATAAGACTATTATCATTTCACATTAAATGGTTTTGCTAGAATCGAAGAGCATCTTTAATGTGTAATGATGATAGTCAATGTTTCAACCATGGTCAACAAGTCAACCTTGATCAACAAGTCAACAAACCCAACCATGACACAATTTCATTTAATTAATATTATTAATTGATATATCACAAATTCATTAGGGTTTGGAAAAAGACGACTGTCAACTGTGCATATACACCCGTTCCGAAACCCTAATGAAAATCCTCTTCCTCCGCCTCAATCAACTGTGCATACACACCCGCATTCTTGTTCCGAGGAACAAGAATACTATGAGATAAAACTAACCCCAAAACATATACTAGGATCTGGCTCAAACCAGAGCCCGCTAGTAATATCCGTCCGGACGTCAAACGTGCACAAGTACGTGGATGAGAACGAACCCTGTCGCAAAACCATGGGACCTCTACTCTGTTTTGCCTAAAGGCGAATAACCCTCTGTGTAGGACTCTAAAGACTCGACACTACGCTGGCAGTGGGTTTAACCACAGACCGCAAGCAGCACTAGCTGTGCGTAACGGTCCCCAGGTAGATGCCGATAAGAAGACGGACGAGGTGAAACCCATCTGAACTCCTACTGAGTCTGAATGTGACAATCTCCATACAGTCCGGTCTGTTCGTCTGATACATCGCATGGCGGGCCTAGGGGGCGGTAAACGCCAGTCCCCTAATAGCGGTACAAGTCGTGTCGGAGTGAAGCCCAAAACACCCTGAGATAACACTGGAAACCTACCAGTATATCTCGCTTGCCCTGGTCAGGGACTACTCGTGTAATGGCTCTCCTAGACACAGCGCGATGTCAACCCCCAATACCGGGAGAGACAAATCCTGTCTAACCGTCACTGCCTCCAAGTGCTTCGGGACTGCACCCAACTACTACCTATTTGCACGACTCCTTTGAGCCGTGGTAGGGTAGTAATCTAAGTACAGTGGGAACACACTCGAGGCGAAGTGACAGTGTCAAGTCAGCGGACTAAGCTGTACTCATGTCACCTGAGAACTGATAACTGACGATAGGTATAGTACCAACCAACAGTTCCCGACGAGTCCTGTCCAGTGTACTCGTAACCCAACGAGCACCCGCATACTATCTCCAGTACGACGTACTGATGGCTGTGGGACAGACCACCTCCCACACTGGGATGAGAAGCGCATACGCTAGTCTACTCCGGAGTATCGATGCCCCCTCTCGATAGTCCTGCGACTAGGGACCTGCATAAGGATGTGCTTATAGATGACCCAGCCCCCACTAGTGTGACTGCCATCACAACGCTGGTAATCAAGCAAAGATCCTAAGGGCTCCACTAATGTGTATAAGTGATATACTAAAATAAACACATGTACACATCGAAGTAGAAACAAACCAAGTAGCATACTACTATATTGAGCAAGATTGTCTATACAACTGTGAATATCCCAAGCTTCCATTAAGTAATATACAAATTAGTATGATACAGTAATGGCCTCTAGGGCATATACACTAACAATCTCCTACTTGCACTAAGGCCATGTACTGGCGTATCGAAGACCTATCATCTCGATCAGCCGCTCGAACTGAGTCTGGGGTAAGGCCTTTATGAATGGATCTGCAGTGTTATCTTCTGAAGCAACCCTCCGAACCTCGATCTCCTTGCGATCCACGATCTCCCTGATCAGGTGATACCGCCTCAAGATGTGTCGGGATTTCTGATGGGACCTGGGTTCCTTTGCTAAAGCTATAGCCCCGTTGTTGTCGCAATACAGAGGTATTGGGTCAACAATGGACGGAACCACCTGAAGTTCTTTCAAGAACTTCCTTATCCAGACGGCTTCTTTTGCGGCATCAGATGCAGCGATATATTCCGCTTCCATAGTCGAGTCAGCAACAGTTTCCTGTTTGGAACTCTTCCAACACACCGCCCCTCCGTTGAGGGTAAAGACAAAACCCGACATGGACTTGGAATCATCCTTGTCACTCTGGAAGCTGGAGTCAACAAAGGCCTCAATCTGGAGGTCTTTTCCTCCATATACCAAGAACACCTCCTTAGTCCTTCTCAGGTACTTGAGAATGTTCTTTACTGCTATCCAATGTTTCTCCCCTGGGTTTGACTGATACCGGCTTACCACACTCAGTGCATAAGCTACATCTGGTCTGGTACACAACATCATATACATTATAGAGCCTACCGCAGAAGCGTAGGGTATAATAGACATGCGATCCCTTTCTAAATCAGTCTTGGGAGACATCTCTTTAGAGAGGGTGATCCCGTGACAAGCCGGTAGATTACCGCGCTTGGAATCTTCCATACTGAATCTTTTCAGTATGGTGTCGATGTACCTGGACTGTGAAAGTCCCAGTATCCTCTTGGATCTGTCACGATAGATCCGGATCCCCAGAATGTATGAGGCATCACCCAGGTCTTTCATGGAGAACCTGTGTGACAAGAACTCCTTGACAGATTGTAGCATAGGAATGTCATTTCCTATTAAGAGAATGTCATCCACGTATAAAACGAGGAATACTACAGTTCTCGCTACAAATCTACTATAGATGCATGGTTCATCTGGATTTTTGATAAAGCCAAATTCCTTGACCGTCTCATCAAAACAGATATTCCAACTCCGCGATGCCTGCTTTAGTCCATAGATGGACTTAAGCAACTTGCACACCTGTCCGCTGCTCCCACTCTGAATGAAACCCTCTGGCTGGTCCATATAAACACATTCCTCTAAATTTCCATTTAGAAAAGCGGTCTTTACGTCCATCTGCCAAATCTCATAATCGTGGAAGGCAGCAATGGCAAGAAGGATCTGAATGGATTTCAGCATAGCTACTGGAGAAAAGGTCTCGTCATAGTCCAAACCAGGTCTTTGACGAAAACCCTTTGCAACCAGTCTAGCTTTATAGGTCTCAACCTGTCCATCTACACCAATCTTCCTTTTGAAGATCCACTTGCATCCTACGGGTTTTACCCCATCTGGAGCAACGTCCAACGTCCATACTTTGTTGGTGTACATGGACTCCATTTCGGTCCGCATTGCATCCAGCCATTTTACCGAGTCAACGCTCTGAATGGCTTGCTGGAAGCTAGTCGGCTCATCATAATCAATGACACAATCCTCTCTATCCCCGTCTATGAGAAAACCGTAGTATCTCTCGGGCGGATGAGACTGCCTACTACTCCTGCGGAGCGGCGTAGGAATGTCATTTTCTTTTGAACCCTCTGGTTCCACTAAGCTTTCAGTAATAGTCTGTGGTTCTGGAATTTCTTCCAGTTCTATTGCGCTCCCACTTATCTGATTTTCTAAAAGTTCAGTTTCCAAGAAGTGGGCATGACGAGAAACATAGATCTTTTGTTCCTCTTCGCAATAGAAAAAATATCCTTTGGAGTTCTTTGGATATCCCACAAACTTGCACTGTACTGAGCGTGCCTCGAGCTTGTCCGCATGCTGCTTTTTGACAAAAGCTGGACATCCCCATGTCTTAATGTGATTAAGATAGGGTCTCTTCCCACACCACATCTGATATGGTGTAGTAGGCACAGTCTTAGTGGGAACTCGGTTCAAAAGGTATGCAGCTGATTCCAGTGCATATCCCCAGAATGATCGCGGTAACTCAGCGTTACTCATCATGGAACGTACCATATCCAATAGGGTCCGGTTCCGTCTCTCCGATACACCGTTATGTTGCGGAGTGTATGGAGGAGTAAGCTGAGAGAGAATTCCATTCTCTTTTAAATAGTCCAGGAACTCGGCACTCAAGTATTCACCACCTCGATCCGATCTTAGAATCTTGATACTTTTGCCGGTTTGTTTTTCTACTTCATTCTTATATTCCTGGAATTTTCCAAAGGCTTCGGACTTATGTTTCATTAAGAAGACATAACCGTACCTTGAAAAGTCATCCGTAAAAGTAATGAAGTAAGAATAACCGCTTCGCGCATGTATAGACATTGGACCGCACACGTCGCTGTGTACGAGTCCCAAGAGCTCGCTCGCTCTTACTCCGTGTCCAGTAAACGGAGTTTTTGTCATCTTTCCTTTGAGACAGGATTGACAAGTGGCATATGATTGATATTCGAACGGATTCAAATATCCTTCTGTATGTAACTTCGTCAACCTTCTCTCATTGATATGACCTAGTCTACAATGCCATAAGAAAGTCTGATTTATTTCCGGAGACTTTCTTTTGTGTGTATTCTGGACATTGAAAATCTGTGGTTGGTTTAATACGTATATTCCATTGCTTAATGTACCTGACCCAATCAGAACTTGATTAAGGTGAATGTTTACAACATTACTTACAAACGCAAATTCATAACGTTCTTTAGAAGTCAAAGATACAGAAATGATATTACAAGTTGCGTTGGGTACAAAATAGCAATTACGCAAAACCAAAACGTGTCCATCTGACAACCCCAGGTGCCAGTCCCCCACGGCCTTAGCATCCATACTAGCTCCGTTTGCAACTTTGAGGGTCATGTCACCTGCCTTCAAAACCCTACGGTTTCTCAACGCCTGCAAAGAATTACAGATATGAGATCCTGATCTGGTATCCAATACCCAGGAAGTAGAGTTTATAGATAGACAGTTTTCAATAACATACACACCTGAAGCTGAAGCCGCAACATGCTTCAGTTCCTGTGTTCTGGCTTTCCAAGCCCTGCAATCTTTCTTCCAGTGTCCACTCTTGTGACAGTAAAAGTATTCTTCTTTATCCACAAGTTTTCCCGCTACCTTTGTTGCTTTCGCCTTTCCCTTTGTATCCACTTTACTAACACCGTCCCTTGGTTTGGCGGGGGCTTTCTTCTTCTTTCCCTTGGCTTTTTCCTTGGACTTAGAAGAGGAAGATCCTCCTACAAACAAAGTGGATGTTTCCCTACATTTCTGTAAGGTGCCCTCTGCACTCCTCAGCATGTTGAGGAGTTCTGAAAGTTCAATTTCTTTTTCTTGTAAGTTGAAATTCAGGATGAACTGGGCGTAAGTGGAAGGAAGGGACTGAAGAATCAAGTCCGTATAGAGCTCATTCTCCAACGTGGTCCCAAGGTCCGCGAGCTCCTCAATGAAGCCAATCATCTTAAGCATGTGTTCCGCTACCGATGATCCGACGGCCAATCTTGCCGAAAATAACTTCTTCGACACTTCGTATCTTGCGATACGAGATTGCTCTCCATACAGTTCTTTTGTATGGAGAAATATGGATTCGAGGTCCATATTCTCATGCCTCCTCTGATGTTCGTTGTCCATAGAGGCAAGCACAAGGCATTTGGCCTTCGTGCTATCTATCTCCCAAGTCTTACGGATTTCCTTATCCGCGACGCTGGAGGTGGGACCTGGGACGGGGGGAGCTTTGGTGGTAAGGAGATACCCCAACTTGTCGTAAGTGATTGCCATCTTGACATTCCTGAGCCAATCTTTGTAGTTTGGCCCTGTCAGTATGTTTTTATCTAGTAGTAACTTAAGTCCAGTCATGATGAATGGTCGTTGCAATTAGGAGAGAGAGAAGAAACACTTTAGCACGATGCTCTTGCAAGTTTAGAGTGGTTTTTAATTTGTCTAAACAGGATGGCTCCCACTGTCTCTCGAATCCCTCCTCAAACCAAAAAGGAAGAATTAGTCAGGATCAATTTCACCGCACAATTCTTGCTTAACCGTTCGGCCAGGCTGGTGTCGGTACTTCGAGGGAGGTTTTCCAACGCTTTCGTGAAGTTCCTTAATTAAATAACCTCTTTTTCCTGGGGGCGTAGCCCCGCTAACACCTTTCTAGACACCTACTTGGTTTATAGCATTGATCGTTTAGTGAGAAATTTCCCGAGGATTAGCATATACTCACAGTAGGATCGGGATCCAAATATCATTATGTGACAAAACTGAAGGAATCCTACCAGAATCATCATACTCCAAATGGTATGCAGCGCTAGCAAGTTTCAGTTCTTTTGAAACTCCCGATATGGATTTTTGCCCCATGCTCTTATGACCTTGACTTTGGCCAACAAATCATAAGTCACATGTCAAGTTCTATCCGTCATTCTCCAGGTTAATTTGAACCCACCCGCACCTACCCTTGACTTTGGCCAATAAGGCAGTACGACTGTCCCAAACCAACACATCTATCTATGCTGCACATGAATGCCCGATAGCTACCAATCACTATGCCTTGACTTTGACCAACAAACATAGCTTGAATACTATTGACCATCCATGTGAAACGACGGAGGGCTACGAATGGTTTTGGCGAAACCGTGAACGTAGTGAACTTGATATAATCGATGGAACGAGATAGCTTTTAAAAGGAGTGGTTTAAGCTCCGCGTTTAAAAGTTATTTTGAAAAGAAACCGAGTGGTTTTGAAAGTGTTCCAACGACTTTTACTTGGTTTATTTTTCTTGCATTAGTTCTTTTAATGCGTCCCATCATTTAATCCTACCATTGCAGAAAACAACCAAAATATGACGTACGCTTATGCGATTTGCATTCGCCACGGGGCCCCGTCATCACCCGTTAGGTTACTTAACTAACGACAGAGCGGGGGCTGGGCTAGCGCGGCTGCAAAACATAAGCAACGTCTAAATAATATCATACATAGATATGTTGCAATGATAGCCATTTCAGATCACAGATGAATACATTGGATATACTAGGAATCCGCAATTTGTACGAGCCTGTAACAAAAAGCGGATTACACGGTCGCGATGAATAGCCAAAACCCTACCCTAGACCCCTACGGGTGCGGCAAACTACCCGCCAAATATCTGAAGTGGAGCAACCTCCCTCAACGACGTGAGTAGGCCACTCGGCACTTCGAGATACCCGGTAGTTTGTGCACCCCACCTTGGGTCTATCCTAGGAGCAAAAACAGTAAAAAGAAATTATACAATGACGGCTACAACCCCGACCCGGTTGTGCGGCCAAAAATAATATTACATCAATTTACATATTACAAGAATTGAAAGATAAACAAAAACTCTCATCTCACAATTCCCCCCGGCTATTCATCCGCGACAATCCAACAAATTCATATACACAAACCATCAACATCACAGATCACAGATATGTATAACCACCACTAATCGACGTATAGCGATTAGTAGACGTTCAATACATATAAAACATTACAGATATAACCATTAGCCAAAGTCTACAGAAAATCGACAAAAATACGGATTTGTAGCCACCCAAAAAACAAACTTGTTCTCTGGAAAATCTGGGCAGAAACAAACCATCCCAAAAATCCCAAAACACCCCCAGAAACAAACGGCAGGAGAAACAATCCACGGCCGGGTCAAGTCGGCCGCGGATCCGCGGCAGAAGCAAGCTTATGCCGCGGAACCGCGGCGACTTGGTCGGCTCGTGCGATCGTTTTTCTTGCTTGTTTATAGAAAATCCTGAGCCAATTTTTAAGACATGATTTTTTATTTTTAGAGCAGAAAAAAAATCGGCAGCAACTAGGGTTTTCCGGGGTGTTTTGCGGTTTTTTCGTTCGGTCGATATTCTAAATACTTTGCTAACATGCTAGGGTGTGTTTAGTTAGGCTCTGATACCAATGTAAGTCCACGTTACCTCTCCCGGTTCTTTCGGGCTTGCGGAAATGGTGAAAAACGATTTTTAAGACTTAGGTAACATGGACTACAAAAACGGATCTTGGCTAAACTACACACTAGCAACCTAACAAGAGATTTGTCTACTCGGTTAGGGGTTATACCTCACTTGAACTCCTTCTTCTTGAACTCTTTGTAGTGGTTGGATGGTGCTTTCCTCGTCGCCTTCTTCCGTCAAAGATGGATCCACCTGAGGGTTCAACCTTGGGCTCCTTTCTCGAACTTTGAGAGAACTAAGGTTTTTGGCTTGCTAGACCTTCAACCCTAGAGTGGGTAGAGAGTGGTTTAGAGTATTTTATCTCAAGGAGAGGTTTCTCAACACATGAGAATGGATCTCCTTAAACTAGAGGAGGAGGAAGAAGAAGAGAGAAGAGAGAATCAATATGATAGAATGAAATGGTTTTTTACAACCATAACAATATCTAGTGAATTATCAAATTAATCTAAATGAAAAGTTGATGGAAGGTTTGATAAGACTATTATCATTTCATATTAAATGGTTTTGCTAGAATCAAAGAGCATCTTTGATGTGTAATGATGATAGTCAATGTTTCAACCATGGTCAACAAGTCAACCTTGGTCAACAAGTCAACAAACCCAACCATGACATAATTTCATTTAATTAATATTATTAATTGATATATCACAAATTCATTAGGGTTTGGAAAAAGACGACTGTCAACTGTGCATACACACCCGTTCTGAAACCCTAATGAAAATCCTCTTCCTCCGCTTCAAGCAACTGTGCATACATACCCGCATTCTTGTTCCGAGAAACATGAATACTATGAGATAAAACTAACCCCAAAACATATACTAGGATCTGGCTCAAACCAGAGCCCGCTAGTAATATCCGTCCGGACGCCAAACTTGAACAAGTGCGCGGATGAGAATGAACCCTGTCGCAAAACCATGCGACTTCTACTCTGTTTTGCCCAAAGGCGAATAGCCCTCTGTGTGGGACTCTAAAGACTCGACACTACGCTGGCAGTGGGTTTAACCACAGACCGCAAGCGGCACTAGCTGTGTGTAACGGTCCCCAGGTAGATGCCGATAAGAAGACGGACGAGGTGAAACCCATCTGAACTCCTACTGAGTCTGAATGTGACAATCTCCATACAGTCCGGTCTGTTCGTCTGATACATCGCATGGCGGGCCTAAGGGGCGGTAAACGCCAGTCCCCTAATAGCGGTACAAGTCGTGTCGGAGTGAAGCCCAAAACACCCTGAGATAACACTGGAAACCTACCAGTATATCTCGCTTGCCCTGGCCAGGGACTACTCGTGTAATGGCTCTCCTAAACACAGCGCGATGTCAACCCCCAATACCGGGAGAGACGAATCCTGTCTAACCGTCACTGCCTCCAAGTGTTTCGGGACTGCACCCAACTACTACCTGTTTGGACGACTCCTTTGAGCCGTGGTAGGGTAGTAATCTAAGTACAGTGGGAACACACTCGAGGCGAAGTGACAGTGTCAAGTCAGCGGACTAAGCTGTACTCATGTCACCTGGGAACTGATAACTGACGATAGGTATAGTACCAACCAACAGTTCCCGACGAGTCCTGTCCAGTGTACTCGTAACCCAACGAGCACCCGCATACTATCTCCAGTACGACGTACTGATGGCTGTGGGACAGACCACCTCCCACACTGGGATGAGAAGCGCATACGCTAGTCTACTCCGGAGTATCGATGCCCTCTCTCGATAGTCCTGCGACTAGGGACCTGCATAAGGATGTGCTTATAGATTACCCAGCCCCCACTAGTGTGACTGTCATCACAACGCTGGTAATCAAGCAAAGATCCTAAGGGCTCCACTAATGTGTATAAGTGATATACTAAAATAAACACATGTACACATTGAAGTAGAAACAAACCAAGTAGCATACTACTATATTGAGCAAGATTGTCTATACAACTGTGAATATCCCAAGCTTCCATTAAGTAATATACAAATTAGTATGATACAGTAATGGCCTCTAGGGCATATACACTAACAAAACATAAGTGACGTCTAAATAGCTATCATATATAGATATTGTACATTCGTCAGACGCAATAATAGGCATTCCAGAACACAGATGAACATTATTGGATATGCAAGCAATCCGCGTTTGTTTTGAGCCTGCAACAAAAGACGGATTACACAGTTGTGATGAATAGCCATTACCCCACCCTAGACCCCTACGGGTATGGCAAACTACCCGCCAAGTACCCGAAGTGAAGCGGTCTCCCTCAACAACGTGAGTAGGCCACTAAACACTTCAAAGTAGCCGGTAGTTTGTGCACCCCACCTTGGGTCTATCCTAGGAGCAAAAACAGTAAAATGAAATAATACAACGGTGGCTACAACCGCAACCTGGATGTGCCCCGCAAAATAATATCACAACATATTACAATTACTTTGAATGAATGAATATAACAACCCATCACAAACCCTGGCTAATCATCACAACAGTCCAACACAGTTCATAACCACAAACAGTAAAATCCATTACAGAAATGTGCAACCCCCTGCCAACCGACATACTAGCAGTTAGGGGAGGTTTACGAACACATTATACAATCACAGATATAATCAAATTAGCAAACATCGTAAGATTTCGATCGAGCAAACACTTTAGATTCTACTCCAAAACTTCTCTGTGCACCTGAGACTTGAGCAGAAAAATAAACATTCCAAAAAACACAAAAATATCACAGAAGAGTTACTGGAGCAAACTGGGTTGAATCGGCTTCAACTCGGCCGCGGATCCGCGGCCGATCGGTAGGATCGGCCGCGGTTCCGTGGCTGTTTGGCCGATTCATGAACCTATTTTTCTCCAATAACCTTATAATTCTCTGTAGGTTATTCTGCAGGTCCCTGAAAAATTTTTAGAGCCTGTTTTAAATTCGACAGAAATTTAGTGATATCGATGTTTTTTCCGGTTCGTTTTGTGTTCGAAATTCATACGACTTTGCTAATGAGTTAATTATTGTTTAGCGAGGCTCTGATACCACTGTAAGTCGATGTACAACACCCCACGACTTGCGGGGAGGCGGAAAATTGAAAAACGATCTTGTTCTTTGCGTAAATATCGACTAACCGAGAATCTTTGCTAACTAACAAGAAACATAGAAGTTGTTAACTACTATGATAAGTGATTATACCTAATGAACCGTGTCCTTCTCCTTGTCGTAATCCACCTCCTTCTCGGCCTCCTCCACGTAATAGATGATCCACCCGAGAGCTATACTCCAAGCTTCACCTCTAACTTGGGGTAACTAGGTTTCTTAAAGTGCTAATCTAAGCAACCTAGGTGATATAGAGAAGGGTTATGGATTAAATAGTCTATTCTAATCCTTGGTCTCAACACATGAGAGGGGAGAATTAGGTTTTGAAGAGAGAGAGAGCTTGAGGAGAGAGAAGGTGAGCAAGAGAATGAGAAGAGATAATGAACTCATTTGAATATATGAAGCATAATGTTTTATGAAATAAATAAATTAAATCATTTAACAACCATGCTTCATTCATTCATACGAGTGATTCATCTCATTAGTCATTAGATCAATAAATGATGCATTAACTTCATGGATGATCACACAAATGAGTCATTAACACAATAAATGCAAATGCCATCTAAACCCTCAAGTCACCATCCTTCTAGAAGCTTCTCGCGAAATTACGAGAACGCCCCTCCTATCCGTGAAAACACGGAAAAACTTTAGACTGTATAAATCCAATAATCTGATACTAGAAACAGGCTTAAACCAAAGCCGGTTAGTAAAAACTGTCCGAATGTCGTACGTGCGTAAACACACGTATGCGTCCGAACGCTTGTCGTAAAACCATACAACCTCTATATCGTTTCGCTTGGAGCAGGGAAACTCTCTGTATGTGACTCTAAACACTCGACTACTATGCTGGCAGTGGGTTTAACCACAGACCGCAAGCGGCACTAGCTGTACGTAACGGTCCCCATGTAGATGTCGATAAGAAGGCCGATAACGAAACCCATCCGAACTCCTACTGAGCCTGATGTGACAATCTTCGTACAGTCCGGTCTGTTCGTCTAAGACTATCGTATATCGGGCCTAGGGAGCGGCAAGCGTCAGTCTCCTAATAGCGGTATAAGTCGTGTCGGAGCGTAGCCCATTACACCCTTAGAAACAACTGGAACCTACCAGTAAATCTCGCTTGCCCTGGCCAGGGAATTTGCGTAATGGCTCTCTGACACGGCGCGATATCAACTCCCAATACCGGGAGAGACGAATCCTGTCTAACCGCCACTGCCTCCAAGTGCTCGGGACTGCACCTAACTGCTACCTGTTTGCACGACTCCTTTGAGCCGTGGTAGGGTAGCAATCTAAGAACAGTGGGACACACTCGAGGCGAAGTAGCAGTGTCAAGTCTGCGGACTATGCTGTACTCATGTCACCTGGGAACTATTAACTGACGACGGGTATAATACCAACCAACAGTTCCCCGCGAGTCCTGCCTGGTGTATCTGTAACCCAACGAGCACCTGTATACTATCTCCAGTACGACGTACTGACGGCTGTGGGACAGACCATCTTCCCAACTGGGATGAGAAGCGTACACACTAGTCTACTCCAGAGTATCGATGCCCTGTCTCGATAATCCTACGACTAGGGACCTGAAAAGGATGTGCTTGTAGACTACCCAACCCCCACTAGTGTGACTGCCATCACAACGCTGGTACTTAAGCAAGATTCTAAGAGCTCTATCAATACGTATACTCACATATTAAGATAGATAAAAGCAAGTAGCATATTACCATGTTTAGCAAGACTGTTATATAACTGTGAATATTCCAAGCTTCCATTAAGTAATATACAAGCTAGTATGATACAATAATGCCCCATAGGGCATATACACTAACAGTATCTTGGGTTACGGGTGTTCGGTGCTCGTGTAAATTTTTGTTTTCGCATCCGTCTCGGCTGTGGCTTCCGCGGCGTGGGCACCGAAACCCAACAATTGGACCCATGCATATAACCGATGGGATTATATGACTGAACCCCTGATCAAGCGGTAGATGCTATCGTATACGGAACTAATTGTCACGCGGAACAAAATGCCACGTCACAATGGCAGGGGCCACCTCTTGAATCCGTGGAGGCCACCTCAAGAATCCTTATATTGATTCTCCACTGGATCCGTGGATATGACATGATGATATGATGACACCACTGGCCAGTACGTATATGATTTTTCTGACGAAAGATAGTTTTTGATATGATTGTTAGTGTTACAGGACAAAGATTGATTTTCGGATTAATATTCATGAAGAATGTTTTGATATTAATGATAAGTTAATTGATTTCATAATAATAACATGTTTTAATTGACAAGTGTTCATATTAAAGATAATGTGGATTATTTAGATGAACGGTATTAAAGACAAACAGTTTTTGACTTTTTGTAAGCTTTGACTTATAAATGTCTTTTTCACATATTTATTTGATAATTTACAATATGATACACTATACTCTGGTTATATTATAGCATTGCTGGTTTGCATACAGAAGAGTCTTTTCTGCATGATATTATGAAAGGCATATGGTTTTATTGAAGCAAATGACATTTTTTTATAACTCTTAAAGTATGATAATTATGGCCTTTTTCTATAGAGATATATGATTACCTGAAAATAAAAGCATTTATTACGTTTGCATGTAAAACCTAGTTTCTATGGGCTTGTCGAATACTTATTGAGTTGTGAATTCATCCACATCCCACCGCTGTTTTACAGAAGAGTTGGAGAGGCGTCGGCATTTGGGACAAGGTTTATGAGTTAAGAACTATAAGGGCATGACTTTATTATAATATGCTTTAGTGTGACAAGAGAAGTCATGATATTCTACAATTTGTATTATAAAGATATGAAAACTGTATTATAAAATATGCTAGACATGTGATTTTGAGAATTGGAAGGCCCATCGAACTTGGGGGAAGGTGCACATCGGTTCTCCATTGGACAGTTAGACCATGAAATATGATGAGGGAGAAGAGCCATAGGAGGCAGTAGATAGCATATGACCTTAAGGCATCTACTGACATGTTTGAGTAACAAGTAGTGCAGGAGACTTTGACCCCAAAAAAAAAATTAGTGCAGGAGAGAAGTGATTACTTACATATATGTGAAAGGACCGATGTTGGTAATGGTATTATGATTAAAGTAGGATGTTTAAAATGGGATTATACAAGTAGAGGATATTGTGCCGCAAGTTATGTGGTGTTTGGACAAAAAAGAGAAGATAAAAAGGATGCTGAACAAGTAAAGGCGGTATTCCTGCAGTCAAATATTTAAGGTTTTAAATATCTTATGTAAATTAGATATATAAAATGGTATTTTTGCAAGTATGCTAGATTATTAGTGAAACCAGCTGTCTTAGAAAAATGAATTCTACCTCTTTCAGTACTTCAAATCCAAAGAATTAAGACAACTAAACATATTGTCTTAAGCCTTTGTGATGCAGGACTCTCTCTGTTGATTTAAAATTTGTAAATTGCCTACTTATCATACTTCAAACATGGAAATGGAGGTGAGCCCTTTGTAAGTGCACGGCAGCGTCCCGGCCGTCTGTACGAGGCCAAAATGCAGAAACAAAACTTTTCTAAAAACTAAAAACCCGGCGCTACCGCGTACTTTAAACCCGGATCGGGCCATTAACCTAATGCTAGCAAACTAGAGAATGGGTAGAAAGCTATACCGAGCGATCCGTATCCTTCGGTCTTCGACCTCCATCCCGATCTCCTCGTGGAATCTCCGGTCTTCATCTCCTCGTCGGAAAGGGCACCACATCGCCAGGTTCTTTTATGGGCTCCCACCTCTGGACCGAGACAACTCGGGAACGAAGTTGGCAAGTCGACGTGTCCAAGAATGCTGTAGACTGAATGCAGAATGTTATGTCTCGAGGGGTTGTTTTGAGTTGCCATTTGGATGGAGGAAGGAGATATACTTTGGAGATGAACAAAGGGAATTTTGTGCAAGCAAATGAGAGTAATTTTCCTCTCAAAAATTGGACAGCCCACCTCCAAGCTTGGCCGGCCATGCTTGTGGAATGAGGGGAGAGAGTGAGTGGATCAATAATGTAAGAAGGAATGATGAGTGATGATGAGAAAATAATGATCACAACAAAGTCCATACTCATCCTCATCACTCAACCCATCATAGCAAGCAATGATGAACACAAAGAAGTCGATGAAAGCTACAACCATCATGAACCTATCATCACAAAAAGTCTTCTCCATAATAAAATGCACAATTGCAAATAACCCCCTCTATACCAATTTTCAGCCAAAAAAGGAACAAAAGAAAAATGGCCGAAACGGAATGCAAACTGGCAACTCTAAAAATCGATCCCGTAATAAATTACAGGAAAACCCCGCGACTGTATATACATACCCGCATTTATATTGCGACCGAATACAAATGCAATGAGACAAAATCTACACTGTACAATACTAGGATCCGGCTTAAACCAAAGCCCGCTAGTATTATCCGTCCGATTATGATCCATGCAATACCGCACGTATATGATCGAACCCTGCCATATCTCCATAAGACCTCTACAACGTTTCGCCCGAAACTTGAGAAACTGTCTGTGGAGGACTCTAAAGACTCGTCAATACTTTGGTTGTGAATTTAACCACTAGCACGTCAGAGGTATTAGCCATACGTAACGGGATACCAGCTGTTGACCAAAAGGGACGTCAATAAGCGAACTCATCCTGACACCCTACTGAGCCTGTCAGTGGCAATATCCATACAGTCCGATCCATTCATCTATGAGCATCGCATAGCGGGCCTAGGGGGTTGGTAAAAGTCAGACCCCCAAAAGCGGTACAAGTCGTGTCGGAGTGTAGCCCAGAACACCCTGAGATACTACTGGAATACCTAGCAGTAAATCTCCTGCCTTGGCCAAGGACTTCGTGTAATGGCTCTCCTAGACACAGCGCGACCTCACCCCTAATACCGGGAGAGATGAACCTCTGCCGATCCGCTCACTGCCTCCATGTGGCTCGGGACTGTACCCAACTAAAATATGTTTGCACGACTCCTTTGAGCCGTGGTAGGGTAGTAATCAAAGTACAATGGGAACTCACACGAGATAAATGACGATCTCAGGTCGATGAACTAATCTGTACACATGTCACCAAGGAACTGCTCTCTGACGTCAGGTATAACACCAACTAGCATGTTCCCGGCGAGTCTTGTCCGGTGTACTCATAACTCAATGAGCACCTGTATACATCTTAGGTGAACCAACTGACACCAGGGGCTTGTGAGACCGGCCACCGCCCCTCGTCGGGGTCTCGACTGTATACATTAGTCTACTCTGGAGTATCGATGCCCTGTCTCAAAAACTCCCACGACTAGGGACCTTTTAAGGATGCGCTTATAGACCCCAACTCCTACGTATATGATCGCCATCATACTGCTGGCCGTCAAGCAAGAATCCTAAGGGCTTTATCAACGCGCAATAGTGACCTGTAAGGTCACCTAAAGCAGTACACGATGATAAAGATAAACCAGATAAGCATACTATTATCTCGAGTAAGACTGTCCTACCGGTATATGTCCTCCCTCAATCATTGCAATCATGTGCCTGTGATCTAATAATTGACTCTGAGGGCACTATATCCAATAATCTCCCACTTGCACTCAAGGCTAATTATTGCGATGTCGCATACTCACAGCCCGTGTGATACCGAACACCCAACTCCTCTACTAATCAGTCTCACAAAAACCCGTTTGCGAAACTATTGCGTTCGAGGAATAGCCTCAGTGAGTGGGTCCGCTTTGATGTTTCTTTCTATGTCTCTCTTAATCTCAAGTTCGCGGAGAAACCCATCTTCCGAAATGAGCAATACCTGTCTTAGAATATGTCTGTATATCTGATGGGACCTAGTTCATAAATGAACTCCAAATCCAAACTTCTTAGACTGTATCGTCAACTGAACTTAATCAGTATCCCGCGTAATGCCTCCTTCAGTATCCGCTTGGATCACCTGTCCAAAACACTGCCCCTCGTCAGAGGGAAAACTATAACTCTGACAGTCACCCTGTCATCCAGGTCACCTTGGAAGCCTGGAATGATAACTGTCTCCTGAATGAGGCTGTCGTTATCATATCCCTAGAATATCCACTTATGTTCTAAAACTGCTTCCGAATGTTTCTCCAGGATTGGATCAATATTAACTTACTGCATCTTGTGCAAAAACATTTGGTGTGGTACTTGACATCTCATGATTGACTCAATTGCCTAAGCAAGTGATCTGCCAATCATGCACATCCCTCTCCCTTTTAGTCTATAAGACACCTTCAGAGAGGGTGACTCCATCACCTGCAGGTACACTACTGTGCCAGGAGTCGTCCATTCTAAAACGCCTGTAGAATGCTGTTTAAGTACCCAGATTGGGAAACTACCCAAAAATAGATCTAAAACCATAGATCTAGTAACCAGAATGTCTGATATAATATCCATATCCTTTGTGGAGAAACCACTGTGCGACAACCAAAGTATAAACGACCGTAGTATAGGAATTTCACTTCTTACTCTGTGTATGTCATCCAAATACCAGGACATCACACCCTACTACCTTCTTAACAGATCCATCTTCTATTCTGATGAAATCAAACCTATGACTGTCACATCAGAAATAGATGATCTATCTCCGCTACATCTGCTTTAGTCTCTTAATAGACATAAGCCACTTTTCCACCAATGCTTTCGCTGCTCCTACTGATTACGACAACCCTCTGGCAGAATTATATACACGTGCACTTCTAAAACTTGTTTAGAACGACGCTATACTCATCCTCCTGCCGGATCTCACAGTCTGGAACAACAGCAATGGCAAATCTTGGGTAAACAAGAACCTCCCTGTCACCGTCTTTGAGCATACCGAAGTATCTCTCGAGTGCCTGAGGTTACCCACCTTATCGGCGGAATGGCTAATGGAATGTCAAAGCAGATTGAATCTTTAGGTTCTTATCAAATTTTCAGTAATCGTTTGCGGTTCTGGAATCACTTCCAGTTCTACCATACTCCCACTTCTGTTTTCTGAAAAAATCCATTTTTATTAAAACTGTGGCGAGTCAAGAACAATATCACTATTGATCTTCCAGATGGTAGAAAGTCAACTCTCGTCATAACCCGGGTCAACCCACAAACAGCAATTACAGAAACGTGCCTTGAGTTATCCAGAGTTTGGTTTTAAGCATAAGCCAGACAACTCCCCGTATCTTAACATCGTTAAGATATGAACCGTTCTATATCCAATATAGAAACAGAGGCACAGATTTAATTGGAACCAGATTCAAATCATGCAACTGTCTCCAGTGCATGTCAACTAAATAGAAGGAGGCCGATCAGCATTACTCAACTTAGAAGTGTTTTCAATTATGAGTAACCTGAAAGAGAAGCAAGTTCTCTTAATCATTACTATCAACTGAATACCATACACAAGTATCTACATCTTCGATCACCTTGAAGAATCCCGATACTTGCAATACCTGGTTCTCTACTTTACTCTTATACCTATAACTTCTCAAAACTTGGACCTTGTATTTCTACGAAACACATGTCTAAGAACTAGAGAAGTCACAAGTAAACAGAATATAGTACGAGGACCAACCCCTCTGTCCTAATGGACACTGGACAATATACAATCCTCTGTATATGTCCTCTGAGTCTAATAACTCAATCCCTGTATGTCGTAGGTTGAAAACTGTACTTATGGTTAAGAAGAATTACACTGTGTAGGGTTCCTAGGCACTCTCAAGAGGTCTCACAAGGAATCAACCATGCCAATTTCAAAAATACGGTGCCGAGAAACCCTAGACTAGATCGTTGGCTAGAAGTTTAGGCGATAAAATGAAACTAGTTTACAACTAAACTAAAAGAACGGATATACAACCTTTGTAGATCCGGTCCTCCACCTCCATAGCTCCGCAATGAAGTCTCCTCGCTGTCCAAGTCAAACCCCGGGCTCTAGCGTCGGCTTCATCGGAGAATGGACGGGCTAGGTCATCGACATCGATGCCGAAGATGATCTACGTCGATGCATCACTAGATCAAGCTCCAACTTCACCAAGTCAAGAAACTTATGAAGAAAACACACTCTACTACTTGGCAAGAGGTAGAGGATGAAGAAATAGGAAGTGGGTAGACTTTAGAATTGGATTTCTCACTCATTTTCATCAATCACCATTGATGAAGTGAAGGTTTCTTCATTGAAGAAGATGAAGAAGAAGAAGATGGTGATATGATAGAATAAAAAAGATTAACTTGAAAAGATAATCCTATTCATTCTTATCATAATAGTTACCATGGTTAAGTATAGAGAATGAACCAAGGTTAAGTGAAGTGGTTAGGGTTAAGTGTCACGACCCGAAAGAGCACGTGACTGGCACTTGAACCATATGAAGCCTATAGGACTCTGATCCAAGTAAGCCAAAAGCCCAGAAATCTAAAACCATTTTGAAGAATAAGTAAAGAAACTGGTTTAAAGAAGTGAAGAAATACAGGTTTGAAATCAAGGTTTTTAAATAACTAAGCCGAATGTGCATTTGAAAACAGTAAAGTCTTTCTAAAAATTTCGGCAGAGTTTCCTTTGTAAAACTGGCCCCGAATGGGGTACAACATGAATAACAATATAAATGCAATGATAAAGGCATCCCCAAGCGGGAGCTAGCTCTTCGTCAATCGACGGTCACAACCACACAATGATATGATAATATACAACGCCAAGTGGCGAGGATCAAATCCAAAAGAAAGCTCAAAAGCAACAAGGAAACCGCAATACTTCTAAGCGCGACTCTAAGGTCGAAATAATACAACACTGTCTCTAAGTCTGAAAGAATATACAAGTTTTGGTTGATGGACAAATTCTAGATACAATGAAATAAATAAATACAATGGTGATTCTTGATGCGAAAGAATCCACCTACCAAAAGCAAATCACCCGCAAGAAGATAGTGTGCCAGAAATGCCGCAATGAAACCTGTACGGCAGAACCTGCAAGAACTGTGGCACAACGGGGGTGAGTTGTCAACTCGTGAATAGAAATATCTACAAGAAGAAACCGAATGCAAGACATAATCCTAAGTCAACGATCAGTAATATAATCCACAAGAGTACATCTGAGTGTAATAAGGTGGCAAGGTAACATCTAATCATGTATGTAGTGCCAGGTACTCAGGAAATAACATGTCATCAGTATAAGGTATGTCTGCATGAAGTAAATGTGAAATATCAAAGATATCAATACACATATATTAGCGTCCCATACCACTAATATTGGTGTAAGGGTATATATAACAGCGCCCTCATACCCTGTTATATATACAAATGAAGTATGATAGTGTAAATCCAGTCTGTATATGATCCATGTCTGTATATCTGTGGAACCCGTCCACCTGTCACCCACTGACAGCAAGCATCATGTATGCAATGTGAGGATATAACCAATAATCATGAAAAACTCATCATGAAACCAGTGCCAAGCATCGACACGTAAATCCTCATCCGTATGGGGCTCCGTCTGCGGTATCGGCCCTCGGCCCCCGGCAGTACGAGTCAACCCATGTCCATCTCTGGGCTCCGTCTGCGGTATCGGCCCGTCGGCCCCCGGCAGTACGCCCATCTCTCAGCTCCAGGCGGTATCCCCCGGATATCCGCCGAGCTCAAATACAATCACCGGTAGGTACTCGCCCGCCTCCAGGCTCAATCGGCATAACCCATCGATCATCTCGCCGAGGGGAACCATACCGGGCCCACCACGAACCCGTAAACGGTACATCACCTCCTCGAATCGGGTTTCAAGCACACGTCTCAGCACCGAGAAAACGTGTGGTGGACGCACCAAATATCATATCACGAGGTACCGGGTTTTTCATAAAGAGCATCTTTTATTAAATAATCCCACGGTCCTCAAAAACCAGAAATCACATGAAAATCCACATCGAGAAGTAAATCCAATGCAACGTGCTATAAAATCAATCCATGATGTATGCGACATGCAAGGAAAGGTAATCATATCGGAAATCATGTAACATGGAATATCTTGCAGTTCTCAATCTCAATCAAGTATGAATCATCTATGTTTGTGTACAGGTACATGTGTACAATATGCCAAGCAGTAATCATATCATGAATGCAACAGTACTACAGTGTAGTGGCATGGCAATTATCGATGATGAAGTGTGTGAGCCGGCAAATAGTGTACGTGAAACATACGCATCATCGATAATGGTGCTGGTGTCCTAACAGCATGATAATAGCATAATAATGAACATATGCCAGCAATGCGAATAGCAGAAAAATGCAGATATCTAGTAGTCAACACCACAGTGAAGCATTTACTATGCAAACTACATCTAAGTATCGGGTCGAATCAGGAGGGGTAGGTGTGGAAACCTCCTAAATCTGAGTCGGTATATATATAAGGATATATAGTCGGTGATCTCGCCTCAATGTCATATCATAAGATATCCTCGAGTTATGAGTGCGGATCTATCATCAATATCGGCGGGTACGGTAAATCATCGTACGGCATCCCCAATAGCTGGGTAGGGGTCAACATCTCACTGTCTCATCACATAACAGATATCACCATCATCAGATCATATAATCTGGAGTACTACTCTATGTCTAGTACAAAACGGTAACATCAGTAAGTATGCAGGCGGGGGTAACACATATCCCAAGCCCGCAAGAATCACAAGTCATATCCCACATATGAATCGTATCAAATCACCGATCTCAGGGCACCAAGCCCACATCATCAACTCATCTCCAAGTCATCACATATCCTCAATCACAGTGTAAGTGTAAGTGATAAGCAAGGGTGTGTGTATAGGTGTAATTCTATCCTAGGGTTCGCGATTATGACTACACTAGTCACTACTAACCCTAAACTATCCATAATACACCTATTAACACAATAAGCTGCAAAGTAATCTATCTACGGACTGCGGGGGTGCTATACGCCATCCACCCGACTTCCCCCTGTAGATATAATCTACTCACCTGTATTCTGCGTGTCGGTGTCGATGTCTCCGTCATCTTCCGCATCGCCTCGGATCGTCGCGGTGTACCTACACACATCACACGTATCGCATCGCATCAAAACCAATTCAATACTTGAAACGACACACTAAATCCAATACGATACGCTAAAACCGACACGACAAGCCAAAAGGCTTATAGGTTAGAACCTACGGTTAGCCTTCGCAAAACAACTCCAAATCACTCGATATAGACGTACAAACGTCACACAATCGAGATAACACACGAATATCAAAATCTGGAATTCAAAATACGCAAAACCAAATCCAATTTCAAAGCTGCAACTTGAGAAAATGATCCCAGATTTCATCTCAGGCCAAACTAGATCAAATCAACAACTCCAGGTTGCTATGCAGGGTGTATGGGAGGTACAGAAGCAAAATGGGGAAAATCCATCACAGAGGGGCCGGCCACATACACTGTTTGGCCGGCCTGGCTGGCCCCCCTATGCCCAAAGTGGCTCGTTTTCATAGGGTGGCCTCCAGTGGTCTAATGTGGGTCTCTGGTATTGTTGAATTTATCTAGAAATGTCCCAGTATACTCCAGATTTTCCTACACACACAAACCGACATAAAGTCCCGAAATTCCGTATTCTTGGTTTCCAATGGGATAGGGCTGGGTTTCTAGCTCTAGGGTGCTCATACGATCTCCATTGAACTCAAATTACCCATCACAACTCACAAATCCCTCAAACCCTAACTAGTTTTCACCAAGTCCACAAATTCACCCGATATCAATTCTAAACTTGCATAGGGGTATAGGAAATGCTAAAACTAAGATCATGGTTCAGAAATTACCTCAATTGGCAACTCAAGAAAATTCTTGAGTTGCCCCAAGTGGCCACAATCCAAGCTTTCTAGGTCCATCTTGAAGATCTCGGGCTCGTGCACGTTTTTAATGAAACCGATATGGGGTTTTGGGGTTGTTTTGAGATGTTTCATGGCTTGAAGAGGGGAGGGAAGATGAGGAAGGGCAGCAGCAGCTATAAGAAGAGGGAGAGAAATGAGAGGGAGAGGAATGGCCAAGGGTGCTAAGTCAAAAGGTCAAGGATGCCCCATGCTTCTCTCTCACCTACCCTCACTCCAATTTCTTTTTCTTTTCTTTTCTTTTTCCCCTTTTAAATCCAAACCATCTCATAAGAATAGTAAACCCAAAAGAAATCCATGGCAAGAAAATACACAAGTGTAGAAAATGTGATATGTGCAAGTTTTGCACAAAATTGCCAAAAAACCCGATTAGCGATTTTAATCGCGATTTGCACTTAATTAGTGTCAAAATGATCACAACAACTTAAAAATGTCATAATTCCAATAATTAACCCATTTTAGAATTTTCCATAATTTTTCTCAAATTTTTCCTATTTATTTGCATTTAAAAATAGATTTAATATTAAAATAATCAATAAAATAATATTAAATTATAAAAATTCCCAAAATTAATATTTTATATTTTTGAAGATGTTACATTAAGCATGAAACAAAATGGTCACAAAGTCAAAGCTTCATGAAGCTTCAAAGAAAAAACAAAACTTGCAACCATTTCATTTCATATCTTTTCCAAATAAATAAATAAATAAATGATTAAGAAAAAGAAAACCCTAATCATCAATTTAACCATGGTTTAATCTTTACACTTAACCAAGTTAACATGTATCATCAAACATGATACAATCATTTGCACAAAAAGTATATCACATATACAACTTGTACAAACAAGTGAGAAAATCCTTTTAAAGTGAACCAATACTAGTTAATGCAAAGTAATATATCAAATATATAATTATACATTAAATCATTAAATCAACACTTGATTTAACGATCCGGTCATATCGCATATAACCGACTAGTATCCAATGTATCGGCTTATTGAATCAATCCTTGATTCGATAACTAGGTTATATCGCATACAACCATTCGATACATTCATCGCGAGAATAGAATACGGTATCACATACACGCAATATTCTCGGTCCCGCACATATCTCATATGCGCTCCTATTTCGTTTCGCTTGAGCTAGGAAACCTCTGTGTAGGACTCTAAAGACTCGTCAATACGCCGGCAGCAGGTGATGATCATATCAAACACCCACAAGCCGCAAGCGGCCTGCTAAACGTAACGGCCACCCGGGTATTGAGCGATCAGAAGATCGACGAGCAAGCCCGCTCACACTCCAGTGAATCCAACCAGTAACACTACCGTACAGTCCGGTCTCGTCGTCTGATATGTCGCATATCTTGCCTAGGGGTGGTAAACGTCAGACCCCAATAGCTCGATAAGTCGTGTCGATATGAGGTCTATAACAATTCGAGAAACTACTGGTAACACTTACCAGTAAATCTCAGCAACCCTGGCCAGGGATTTCCTGTTATAACCAATCGAACACAGCGCAACATCAACTCCCTATACCGGGAGAGACGAATCCCCTCCTATCGCTCATTGCCTCTATGTGACTCGGGACTGTACCCAAAAACCACCGTTTTGCACGCCCTCTTGGACGTGGTAAGATGGAAATCAAAGCACAGTGGGAACTACACAAGACTCTATGACGATCTCGGGTCAACAGACTACTCTGTACCAGTGTCACCAGAGAACTGCCATCTGACGTAAGGTATAATACCATCTGGGAGTTCTCGACGAGTCCGTCCAGTGTACCCAGTCTCTACTGAGCACCCGTATATCATCTCTGATGTCAAACACCAATGGATATGGGATCATCCATCTCCCATCTGTATGGGTCGAGAAGGTACACGCTAGTCTACTCTGGTATATCGATGCCCCATCTCGATACACCCACGACTAGGGACTTTCAAGGATGTACTTATGGACTACCATGTTCCCACTAGTATGATCCGCATCATAGTCCAGGTAGTCAAGTACACATCCTAAGGGCTTTACCAACATGTAATAGAGAGACAATCAGTATACACGTTGAGGTAAAGAGCAACCAGATAGCATACTATCATGTCGAGCAAGAAAGTCCTCCCTATATATGTCCCAGCATCCACTACAATATACATCCAATGTACAGTAACGGCCTCTAGGGCATACATATAACTAACACACTGCTGTTTAATGCTCCTTACCTAGTCATCAACTGATATAGGTAAATGTCATCGACATAATTTCAAAAAGTTATATCTCACTCTATAAAAATAGACGTACAGATATATCAATTTGAAATTGGTGCATAACAGTGGATATTCAAAACCAAATATTTGCCGTCTGGCAAACAACCCGGGTGGTTTCCTCAAATATCACCAATTACAACGAATTCCGATATAATGAGGACAATCACCTAATTCCCAATATCTTACTCCCACTCATCATCTGTAAAACCATACAGATGTGAGATTCATACCTGGTAAATACATACTCTGGAGCAAGTGTCTAATTGGGAAATCAGTTTTCCTTTAACAGTACACAGTGAAACTGAAACATTGAAATGTTTTGTAGGGGTATCCTGGTATTCCTACTAATGCCTCTTCCATTATCCAAACTCACAACTGTAACCGTATATTTCTTTGCTATCTCTCCAAATCCCTTTATATGTCTTTAGTCATTGCCTTCTGTCCACCCCTTTAGGCCAAATGGTTTTCTTCCTTCCCTACCGTTCGGCACCAGCCTATGGTTTGGAAGAAGACTATCCAATAAGCATAATGGGTGTACTGTCCTAATTCTAGGAGCACTCGCAACACAAGAGAAGGTAAAGATAAAAGACACCTGAATAAACCTTATTCCTATTTCTCCTGAACCAGAATCCATCCCCGAACTGGAACAAGTTCCTTTCGAGTTCGTATATAACCATACGATGGAATATCCAATAAACTGTTAATCTTCGTAGTGATACGGAGTGTCCTGGAGAAATACAAAGGTGAAGTGGGAGTGGTAATGAAATACTTGGTGTGGTCGTGAATAGCAGTCGCAATTTACTTTGCCCTCCTTCTAATCCCTTTATTTGTCTTTACATAATACCTTCTGTACACCATCGTTAGGCTAATTGGTTTTCTTCATTCCCTACTGGTCGGCACCTGCCTATGGTTTGGAAGAAGACTATCCAATTTGCGTAATAGATGTACTGTCCTAATCCAAGGAGCACTTGCAACCTGAGAGAAGGTAAAAGGAAAAGACAACTGAATAATCCTATTTCCTTCGAGTTCGTATATAACCATACGATGGTTTTATCCAATGGAAGTGGATGTTCGTAGTAATACGGGGTGTTCTGGAGAAAAGGATAAAAGTGGGAGCGGCAATGAGGTATGCAACTCAGACAATCCAAAAGCCAGTGTTTAAGAAGGTTCGGTCAATTTTGGTCACTGAGTCATAGTCAAGGGTCGGGCCATGGTCGCTGCCAGAGAGAGAGAGAGAGAGAAAAGAAATACTCTGCGTGCACTCTAGCCTAAATCAGAATGGTTGTCACTTTATCTAATCAGGAAACCTCCCACTGTAACGTCAAATTCTCCTCCAAACCTGAAAGAAGAATTAGTCGGGATCACCCGAGAAGTAAACTAACTCATCAGTGAGAATCGGGATCCAACTATCATCGTATGATAACGTGATGGAATCCACTCACGTTATCACACTCCAGAAGGTATGCGCATATCTGGCAAGTTTCAGTTTTTTTAGAAACTCCCGATGTGATTTTTACCCCATGCTCTTATGACCTTGACGTAGGCCAAAATATCATAAGTCACATGTCAAGTTCTACCCGTCATTATCCAGGTTAATTTGAACCCACCCGTACATACCCTTGACGTAGGCCAAAATAGTAGTACGACTGTCCCAAACTAACGCATCTATCTATGCAACAGAAAAGTAACAAGTAGCTATCATACACTATGCCTTGACGTAGGCCAACATACATAGCATGAATACTAAGTGCTACCTTCCTGAAATGACGGAGGGCTACGAATGGTTTTTGGCGAAAAACCTTTAACGTAATGAACTTGATATCGTTGAAGGAACCGGATAACTTTTTATAAAAATATAGTGACGAAAACCTTTGCTAAAGAGGTCACTCTCGGTGAAGGAATCTCGGCTCTTTCCTCGTAGAATGAGGTGCAGGATATTCCAACTGAATACCACGATGCAAAGTAAAAGTAATCAACTATAGTGAAGTTATTGCCCTGACGCAAACTTCTGTCCAAGGGTCACTCCCGGTGAAAGGATCTCGGCCCTTGCCTCGTCGACTGAGGTGCTAGATATTCATAACCGAATACCACTGTGCAAAACAAAAGAGAACGTCCTTGCAATAACAGCTTTTTGAAAAATGTTCTAACAACATCAAATAGGTTTGTTTAGCTTGTATTGATCCGAATCAATGCAGTCCCATCAATTGATCACACCAATAAAGAACGAAAATAATGATGTACATATATGCTATCCGCATTCTCCACTGGGTCCCGTCATCACCCGTTAGGTTACTTAACTAACGACAGAGCGGGAACTGGACTAGCGCGGATGCAAAACATATACAATATCTACTAGTATATATATCAATATATAATATTCGCTCAAGGCGTGATAAAATGCAACATCACAGAAATGTAATAAGCATCACAGAACAATACAGATATCTGGGATCCCCGGGTTTCACAGAGCCGCTACTGAAACCCGACGTTTCCCTGGTCGTGTGGATAGCCTGTGCAATGAAATCCTAGACCCCTATGGGTGCGGAAAGTTACCCGCCAAAACCTGAAGCGAGGCAGCCCCCTTCAGCAACGTGAATGGACCACCCAGCACTTCACGGAATCCAGTAACTTGGGCACCCCTACTTGGGTCAACCTGTACCACCTACGAGTGCAGAGAATAGCCCGCTAATTCTAGAGTGAAGCCCCCTCCGTCTCAATGCCATGAGATGCGGGCCCGTTGTCCTCTAGAACCCGGCTATCCGTGCACCCCACCGCGGGGTAATCCTAGTACAGAAAGTAAAATATACAACGGGTACATCGACCTCAGCCCAATCGTGCCCCAAAAGAATAATATACAAACATGCAGTGACGGCAGTCCACATGTCGGACGCTCGCCCCACAATATCAAATGTACATAATACCAAAACTGTACTAACATTGCATCCAGGCTATCCACCACGACAAATCCGCAACATCACAGCACAACACAGAACATCAACGTGAATGTCACGTTCGCAAATCCGTCTAAAAGGGCTTATAGCAGTTAGACAGGATTTACCGATCAAGTGACATTCACGGTCGCAGATATAATGTAAATACTGTGAACTAACATATTTAAAATTTTCGATCGACTAAATTTCCCGAAGTGGGCCCCAAGCACAACTGTAGCACTCAAAATAAATCTGGGCCCAAACAGAATATACCAAAAACCCTATTTCCATGTCAGAAACTCACTGTAGAAATTTGGTGCAGAGAAGGCACAGAATGGCGGCGGAACCGCGGCCGGAAGGGGGTTATGGCCGCGGTTCCGCGGCGCGTCCGTACGATCATGCAATCAAATTTTCACAGAATGCATAAAAAACCATGCACGATTTTTTGACATGCCTAGAAAAATTTTTGGAGCACAAAATAAAATCGACAGAAACTGGACATGGAAACGCGGTTTTTGGAAAATCCGTTCGATCGAACTTGTAAACACGTTAGAGCAAGCAAGACTAGGTTAATGGCGTAGCTCTGATACCAATATAAGTGCATGGCAGCGTCCCGGCCATCTGTACGAGGTCAAAATGCGGAAACAAAACTTTTCTTAAAACTAGAAACCCGGCGCTACCGCGTACTTTAAACCCGGATCGGGCCATTAACCTAATGCTAGCAAACTAGAGAATGGGTAGAAAGCTATACCGAGCGATCCGTGTCCTTCGGTCTTCGGCCTCCATCCCGATCTCCTCGCGGAATCTCCGGTTTTCATCTCCCCGTCGGAAAGGGCACCACATCGCCAGGTTCTTTTACGGGCTCCTACCTCTGGACCGAGGCAATTCGGGCACGAAGTTGGCGAGCCGACGTGTCCAAGAATACTGTAGACTGAGTGCAGAATGTTATGTCTCGAGGGGTTGTTTTGAGTTGCCATTTGGATGGAGGAAGGAGATATACTTTGGAGATGAACAAAGGGAATTTTGTGCAAGCAAATAAGAGTAATTTTCCACTCTCAAAAATTGGACAGCCCACCTCCAAGCTTGGCCGGCCATGCTTGTGGAATGAAGGGAGAGGGTGAGTGGTTCAATAATGCAAGAATGAATAATGAGTGATGATGAGAAAATAATGATCACAACAAAGTCCATACTCATCCTCATCACTCAACCCATCATAGCAAGCAATGATAAACACAAAGAAGTCAATGGAAGCTACAACCATCATGAACCTATCATCACAAAAAGTCTTCTCCATAATAAAATGCACAATTGCAAATAACCCTCTCCATACCAATTTTCAGCCAAAGAAGGAACAAAAGAAAAATGGCCGAAACGGAATGCAAACTGGCAACTCCAAAAAATCGATCCCGTAATAAATTACAGGAAAACCCCACGACTGTATATACATACCCGCATTTGTATTGCGACCGAATACAAATGCAATGAGACAAAATCTACACTGTACAATACTAAGATCCGGCTTAAACCAAAGCCCGTTAGTATTATCCGTCCGATTATGATCCGTGCAATACCGCACGTATATGATCGAACCCTGCCATATCTCCATACGGTCTCTACAGCGTTTCGCCCGAAACTTGAGAAACTGTCTATGGGGGACTCTAAAGACTCGTCAATACTTTGGCTGTGGATTTAACCACTAGCACGTCAGAGGTATTAGCCATACGTAACGGGCTACCAACTATTGACCAAAAGGGACGTCAATGAGCGAACTCATCCTGACACCCTACTGAGCCTGTCAGTGACAATATCCGTACAGTCCGGTCCGTTTGTCTATGAGCATCGCATAGCGGGCCTAGGGGGTTGGTAAAAGTCAGACTCCCAAAAGCGGTACAAGTCGTGTCGGAGTGTAGCCCAGAACACCCTGAGATACTACTGGAATACCTACCAGTAAATCTCCTGCCTTGACCAAGGACTTCATGTGATGGCTCTCCTAGACACAGCGCGACCTCATCCCCAATACCGGAAGAGACGAACCCCTGCCGATCCGCTCACTGCCTCCATGTGGCTCGGGACTGTACCTAACTAAAACCTGTTTGCACGACTCTTTTGAGCCGTGGTAGGGTAGTAATCAAAGTACAGTGGGAACTCACACGAGACAAATGACGATCTTAGGTCGATGAACTAACCTGTACAAATGTCACCAGGGAACTGCTATCTGACGGCAGGTACAAGACCAACTAGCATGTTCCCGGCGAGTCCTGTCCGGTGTACTCATAATCCAATGAGCACCTGTATACATCTTAGGTGAACCAACTTACACCAGTGGCTTGTGAGACCAGCCACCGCCCCTCGTCGGGGTCTCGACTGTATACACTAGTCTACTCTGGAGTATCGATACCCTGTCTCGAAAACTCCCACGACTAGGGACCTTTTAAGGATGTGCTTATAGACCCCAGCTCCCACGTATATGATCGTCATCATACTGCTGGCCGTCTAGTAAGAATCCTAAGGGCTCTATCAACGCGCAATAGTGACATGTAAGGTCACCTAAAGCAGTACATGATGATAAAGATAAACCAGATAACATACTATCATCTCGAGTAATACTGTCCTACCGGTATATGTCCTCCCTCAATTATTGCAATCACGTGCATGTGATCCAATAACACTATATCCAACACCCTTTGGCGCTATAGCTCTTTAGGGTACCTAGGGAGATCCTTATTCTTTCATAGCAATGAATATTTCATCTTCTCTAGCAGGAGAGCTCCATATGTGAACCCCTGGTAGATTGAATGCAAGTAGAATACAGTTATACATACAAGTTCACAGACCGATTCAGGAGTTGAAACACCTTGATTATTGCTTTTCAACAAGAACCGAATTTGAGTTATAAAAAAAAACTATTAAATTGGAGAGCTTCGTTCGTTTGCATTAGAGCATCAAAGTTTATGGGAAACCTTATGTCAAAAGCGCCCCCCCCCCCCCCCCCCCCCCCTCTTCCGCGGATACCAGGGAACTTTTGCTATCAAATCAGTGGAAAAAAAAGAAAAATACGTTTCCCCCCCAAGAAAACATCTAATAAACCCTAATTAGGCATTTTTGTTTTACTTAAATACACCCATAAACTACTAATCACATTTTTGATTATCTTGATAATCTTTTGACCTGGTCTTTGCAATTGATAGGTCCTAAAGATTAAGCTCCATAAGCTAGCTAGCTATACAAATTTGGTTGGTTCTTGGTGTAACTTGAGCTAGATCTTCAGATGTGACTAATTCCTGGAAATAGTAGGCGTTGCGGACAAAGAAATCGTTGGAGTATCGGACAAGCCCATTAATTTATGTAAAATTGGCAGGCAACTACCCAATGCTTGAAAATGTGTTTGAACATGCTATATTATATTGGCAATTAGATTATTAGCTGTATGGTTGCTGAGACTAGGGTAAGGCCACATGTCTTCGTCATGTGATGAATTTATGATGGCAAGATTCTGTTTAAATTTTAAAACAAAGTTTCCTTGTTATGATTTTTTAAAAATATTCCTAGCAGTACAATTCTCAATCTAATACATGTATGCAGACTTGAGCATGCATCAAGGGTATATCTTTACCTCTTTGATGTGAAGTTCAAATTATAACTCAGTTCAATGCCTCTATTTCATGTTCTCTTTTCATTGCATTTCCTCCTATTTATTACTGCAGTTTGTGAATTGTTATATATATCTCTTACATTAAATTTTCTTCCTTTAAATTTTCCGTATCCGAGTTTGTTAATTATGATCACAATAGAGAGTGGTATTATAAAGTAGATTTGTATTACCACATTGTTTTGACCGGAATGATACTAGGTATGCAACAAACTGAAGAAATGCATCTTCTACTATTCATCTGCTTCTCTTCTAGGTTCACAATGCCAATCTATCTATCTATCTATATACATAATAAAAAGCTATACACATTGGTGGCGGATTTTTTGTAAGACGCCAAATTTACCCTCAAATTATTTATGACTATTAGATACCCATGTGAAAGCATAGGTTTTGTCTACAATAATTCAATCTATGCTACTTTACAGGTTTCGACCACCATATATGGTCAGCAACTACAAACAAAAAGTTCATTTATAAGGACAATCATTTATGTCAAACTATGTGCGTGAAGTGAAAGATCACTGCAAACAAATGAATGTGGTATATGCAGTGAAGCAAGCATAGAATTCAACAAGCCGACTATTTGTTGATGTAAAAATGACCTTCAACGCAACATTTAAATCCGGTATGTCTTGTGTTGCATTTAAGATGTTGGGTGACTTTACTCAGCCTCCTATAACAATTCCGACTTTTTCATTCTTATAAATAGCTCGTGAATCCTCGCATGATTGCATTAACCAAAACAATCTAAGAAGATGTCAGTTAACAGAGAAATTGTAAGTTATTTATTCTTATCATGTATATTTATCTATGTATTAACAAATACCATTATGTTTCCAAATTCTAACAATACTTTAAAATCTCAACAGTTACAGGATGAGCTATCGTTTTTCTCGCCATTGTGGATTGGAGTGGTCAACCAGTCTCGCCATTGTGGATGGCCGATGAGAGACGGGCCCAGTTGGTGGAGCGCCTACTGGAGACTGGAGGGCGGCGTCGGATGGTCGGCAGGGGATGGCAGCAAGGGAGGCCGGTTGGCACGGGGTGGCAGGGGGAGGTTGACGGCGGACGGCCGACAGCTGGGCTGCAATAGTCTGGAGGAGATAGTTGTGGCAAATATTTTGATAGGTGGATATTTGAGGATAATTATAGATAGACGCAAACTTGGGTTGAAATTAAATTCCCATGATTTGGGTACTTCAGATTACCGTGGTAATCCTATATTCTTAGAAATATTTTTTTTAACATAAAAACAAGTTTGGTAATATTTCATGGGAATATATGACTACCACCGCTTACCAATGCATCCAAAAGAAGTTATAACTACTGCTTTGCATGACTCCTCTGGCTTAGATAAGATTCTCAAATCTTATTAAAATAGAAATATATCTTATAACCTTTTCGACTGTTTTGAACCATTTGAGTATAATTTATCTGGCTTTCAAATTAGAGCATCAAGTATAAATAGAATTCAAATTCAGTTTAAAGTAGTCTTTGACATCCCATTGTCCTTAATTTATGCTTTGCCGCATGTAGCGCAGGTGCAGAGCTAGTTATATCTTTATCCAGACAACCATTTCTTTGTTACTAGAATTTAGCTGCAGAGGATCCCCTGATGCTCAAACTGGCTTTTAAATGGAATAATTATTTGCTTTTAAATGGAATGACGATTTGCAGATACAAGTTAATTGCAATTTCATCAAGAACAATTAACTAAACTAGTGTTTTTAAAGATTCTTTTAACCAAATTAACATAAGATAAGGTCCCTTTGAAAAGTCACTAACTTATATTACATCCCACAAACTTAAAACATATAGCAAATAACATTTAAACATTCATAAACCCAATCCACACCTGTCAAGCCAACGGCACTTGCTTCAGGCGAGCAACCGGCATGCACACCAATGTTGAGCCCGAGGTAGTGTCAACCCTAACCCCTCTTTCATGTCGACAATCCCACCGGCCTCATTGACCTTCCAATCAAAGCATTGTATCATGGAAGCAAGCGTTGGTTGGATACTTGCAATGCCAATGATGTGCCGGGGCAGCTTCTTCGCCCGCTGCCAAATGGCAACAAGTGGAAGTGCTGGCCTCTAACATCAATACCTCCCGCATCAGTCCTTACAAACCGCTCCGGCTTGAATTCAAGCGGCTCGGGCCAGTGATTTGGATCTCGGCCAATGGCCATACATTGACAAATAGCCTTGTTCTTGCTGGGATGTCATAGCCATAGACCTTACAGTCTTCAGCCGATTCACGGACTATCAGTGGGCCAGTTGGATGAAGCCTTAGTGTTTCTTTACAATGGCTTGGACGTAGGGGAGATTTGCGATATCAGATTCTTCGACTAATCTGTTGTTTCCTATCACTGTATCGATCTCCTCTCTAGCTTTTTGGAGTATGAGTGGATGGTTTATTAATTCTGATAACGCCCATTCCATTGTGATTGCTGAAGTGTCAGTCCCGGCAACAAAGATGTCCTGCCAGCATTTAAAAACAATTATGTTTCATTTAAATTCTTTCATTTGGAAATAGTGTTGCCTGTTAAGATTTGGATACTTGCATGCAGATACATGTATATAAGTACGTATATAAACATGCATGTCTATATATGGTATGGAAGTATGCATATGCTCATACTCACATCATATATGTCGGTATAATGTATACATCCATATGCATACCCTTTTAGGTTGAATCCATGTGGAATCCTCTAAAGAAGGCTGTGTGCATGCATTATGTTTGTAACAATTGAATAAACATATATAGTCCAAAGGGGTGCCACAAATTGGTTAGGGTATGAGAATTGTGGCAAGGAGGTGGTAGACAATGAAGCCTGACAACCTTGAGATGGCCAACCCTCTCGTGGGCGTATAGTACGAACATAATGTGATTTATTTACTTCTGGTTCTAACTTTGACATTGTCAGCCAAGGGCACACGATGTTCGCTATGTAATTTCCCTTGTCGTCTTTCTTTTAGAAAACGTTGAATACTTCCGATCTTTATTTTATATAATAAACATACCAGACGATTTGTTATCTTCTCTTTGAAAGAGCTGGTCAAATAGGACAAAAATTGGACTGCCATTCTTCTCTTTTATTCTTATGCTGTGGTTTTTGAATTAGTGATTTTTCTATCTTCATTTAGCTTGCAAGGTATGAACAACTAAATATACATCACAAACTTTTTTTAATTTGTGGGACTACTATGAGAAAACGGAGCATACATGGCCATTGAAGAATTTTCTGCATTGGTGGGACACATAGCATCATACTATTCATTGATGCATTGATGCATGTCTAGGTTTGCTTAGCAAGTATAAGAATCTTTAATATCATAATGGAAAGAGATCAAAAAGGCATGGATGGATGAATAGCATGTTACCGTGTCACGCCACCGCAGGAAATTTCTGAAGTGGCAATGTATACTCTGCATCCTCAAATACTATACGCAATACATTTAGTGATATCTCTATTTATATGTCGTAAATTAATGATTTTAATGTAGAGTTTTTACTATAACCTTACCAAAATGAAGGCTTTGATGTTTTCTCTTGTCAGCTTCATCTCCGCATTCTCATCCTCAGCTATATCAAGCATTATATCAAGCAAATCCTTCGGCTCTTCATTTGTGTCTGCTCTTTTGCTCCTCTCGTCCTTCTTTTCCTTCAATATGCCCTCCATCATCTTGTCGAATCTCCGGTGCAAGTCCTCCAGTCTTTTATCAAAACCCTGCAAGTCTAAGTTTTTGCAAAATCCTATATAATCTGCCAAATTAAATTTCCCTGTAATCTCAGCTGTTTCCTCGACCAGCTTTCTTGCCTCCTCTGCATCCACATCATTTCCCGAGCACCTGCGGTTCATTACCATTCTGCTCATCACATTGTTAGTCAACTTCGTAAGCTCTCCACCAATATCAACGCTCTCTCTCTTCTCTGCTTTCTCAAACAAGGTTCTTATGAGTCTTATTTTCTCGTCGCGCCTTACAGGGAGGAGCTGTTCAAGTGTTCGGCCCCCTAACAATTGCATCATGCAGAGCTTCTTCATGAACCTATTAGAGATTAAGAAAAGATTAAAAAAAACAAAAACATAGAAGTCAATCAGGGCCAAGGGAATAAAATCTTATATTCTAAAAATTGCTACCTCCAGTAGGTGTTATAAGGGGAAAAAGAAAAGTCGGCTGAGCCGTAGGTGAGGTAGGAGACGGCTTTTATCTGGGGCCGATTAGCAAAGGTGAGTTCATGAGTCTTGAAGAATTCCTTTGCAGTTTCTGCTGATGAGGCAACGACACAGGCGACGGAACCTAAACGGATGGAGATCAGGGGCCCATATCGAAGAGAGAGCTTGTGCAGTGCTTGGTGCGGGATGGGAGCTAAGAGGTGGAGATGGCCAAGTATTGGAAGGGCCATCGGGCTTGGGGGAAGGCACACGGTAGATCGCCAACGGACAAAGAGGGCACGAAGGGTTATAAGAGAGAGGACCCATAGGAGGGAGTAGATGGTGTAGGACTTGAATGCATCAATTGGCATTTTTTGTGTTGGTCGCTATGACAATGGTGTGTAGTGCAAGAGAGGAGAGGTGATTACTTATATACAAGTTCCATGGTGTTTGGGACAAAAATGCGAGGGAAAAAAGGATGTTAAATAATGAGCGGGTCGCTCTCATGAAAATGAATGCCGGCGCTTATCATTACTAGAAGTTCAAAGGCATTAGACATGGGAATATTGTTGTTTTGCCTATGTTAATTTAGAAATGGTGAACTGCCGGCTCACAAGAAACGACAGAAAGCCCTTTGGATTCTCCAGCTTTATAGGGTAAAGAAGGAGATTTATATTTTTTTCTTAACATGTTCGAACGATGACCAGCAAGACTATCTGATATGGGCAGCAGTAGAAAAAAGCTACTTGCAAGTAGAATACATGTTGAGTTCATAGTTTCACAAGCCTGTTCACTTTCTTCTAAATAAAATGGGGATTTGAGTTTCAAGGTTTTATACAGGGGTGTATCTAATAGTTCCAAATCTGTAAGTGGAAAACTCTGATTTCTCTGAAAATATTTAAACGCTCCCTGATTAGAAATTTGTACATTATCTGTATCCATCCATATTTAACCTTATGCTATTGATCACATGTGCAATTATATAGATAATGATTTTACTTTATCCACGTCAATGACAGGTTCAGAAACTGAGCTTCATGAGCTAGCTATCTAGACGAAATTGGTTGCTTCAAGGTGTGAATCAAGCTAGGACTTCATATCAGGTATAGGTCAAGTCCTTTTTTACTTGTTCTATCTATTAATTCTGGCAACTGCCCTTGAAATTTTGTTTAAGCAGTGAGTGCATGGCCTAACTATTAAAAGAACAGGCTACAAGTACATCAAGAATTGGATTATTAACAGTATGGTACCTGTGACAATGTACATGATAAGTGTTCCGATAAACGGATTCCCAACACAGATATACGGCACATAAAATAGAGCACACATCAGTTGCGGAATTGAAAATGGACACACACACGATTTAACATGGGTCGGACAACTCGACCTACGTCCACGGGTAAAGACAGCAGCAACAGGATTCCATTAGCTTAAAGAGAACATAAAAGAGCTACCACTCTCTCAGCTCAACCAAGCCTCACTACAAGAGAACACTCAAGAGAAAACAAAGGAGCACTCTCTTACAAACTCTCTCAAACACAAAGTTCTCTCAATTTGTTCTCTGGACAACAGTATTGTTTTCTCACAATACTTTCTCCACCGAATGAAGGACATCCCATTCTATATGAAGACAAGGGAAATTAGTAGCCAAAGATTTTCCATTTGTCTAGCAAGTAGGCTTTAGGACTTTCTCCCCATATGCATTAAATGCATACAAGACTTTAGTCAATGGTAGGCTGGTGCAATGTATGGCCTTAGACTTTATAAAAAGTCCTCACAACAAAAATGTTTGCTGCCTCGAAGGACATTGACAAAAGAGTGAGCAAGGAAAATAGTTTCAAGTCAAATTTAACAAATCTCCACCTTGACTTGAAACCCACAAAATCGCCTCGGATCCTTGTTATCTTTACCACAAAAGCCCCGACTGGCTCATCCACTATCGTGCCCAACACCGATCATTTCGAGACAGTACTCGAATTTGCATGAAGGTAACAACTTCGTTATCATATCTGCGGGATTATCCGCAATCCCAATCTTTTCAACTTTAATTACTTTAATCTCCTGAATAAAGAAATGCCTGATGTCGATATGCTTAATTCTCTCATGATACATTTGACGTTTACTCATATGTATAATACTTTGGTTGTCACAAAACAGTCAAATCTTGGTGTAAACCGAGATCAGAAACCAAACCACGTAACCAAATAGCTTTATTTACGGCTTCTGTCATTTCTATATACTCCATCTATGTAGTAGACAAAACAACCGTTGGCTGAAGAGTAGCCTTCTAACTAATAGCAGAACCAGAAAGAGTAAAGACATAAGTCGTCAGAGATCTTCTTTTGTCAAGATCACCCGCAAAATCATAATATGAATAGCCAACAACACCGCTAGTAGGATCAACGGACTTATCGAAACATAAGCTAACACCTGCAGAACTTTTTAAATACCAAAACATACATTTAACCCTTGCCAATGAACCTTACCGTGCTTATCTGTATAGCGACTAATAACGCTAACTGCATGTGCAGTATCCGGACGAGTGCAAACCATAACATACATAATGCTTCCAACTGCAATGCTGTATGGAACACGAGACATGTACTCCACCTCCTCCGAAGTCTGGGATGACAAATCCCTCGAAAGACGAAAATGAGTGGCAAGAGGAGTTTTCACAGGCCAGGTATCACGCATGCCAAATCTCTGTAATATCTTCTCGATGTACTTTTGTTGAGAAACAAATAACTTTCCTTCTCGATGTACTTTTGTTGAGAAAAAAATAACTTTCCTTCTCGCATACTCCTGCGAATTTCCATTCCCAAAATTTTCTTTGCCGCACCCAAATCTTTCATCTCAAACTCGTGACTGAGTTGAGATTTCAGCTTCTCAATTTCGGACAGGTCTTTAATTGCAATCAACATGTACAAAAGCATATAAACAAAAGAACTATTATTGAGCTTTTTATGATAAACAAAACTATCATACATACTCCCAGAGTAACCGTGCTCAATCATAAATGTATCAAACTTCAAATACCACTGTGTTGGAGACCGCGTCAGACCGTACACTGATTTTTGTAATCTACACACATGATCTTCTTTTCCTTCAACAACGAACCCCTCTGGTTGATGCATAAAGATCCTCTCCTCAAGCTCACCATGAAGAAAAGTTGTTTTCACATCAAGTTGCTCGAGCTCTAGATCGAACCAAGCAACCATGACAAGCAACACATGAATAGGGGTGTGCTTCACAACTGGAGTGAAAATTTCATTGTAGTCAACACCCTAATGCTGACTGGAACCTTTAGCTACTAAGCGTGGTTTTTGCCATGCAGACTCTGGCCCTGGAGTTCCTTCCTTTTTCTTAAAGACCTATTTGCAACCAACGATCTTCTGTTCTTTCGGTGGTTTCACTAGCTCTCAAGTTTGGTTCTTATGAAGAGATTCAATCTCTTCGATCATCGCAACATTCCATTGTCCGGCTTCACTGTTGGTAATAGCCTCCTTGTAGGTAGAAGGTTTCGGAATCTCAATTGAATTTTCTACACTCAAGGCATAGTCCACCATATCTGCATGAGCATATCGCGACAATGGTCGAATCTGCCTTTTCTCTCTTCTAGTGGCAATACTTTATTGTTGCTCTTGAGATGTATCATCTGCTGGAGCTGAACCTTGCACATTATCAACTGGTTCAACTTGAGCGCAGTCACGCACTTGCTGTGGAGTTGAGCTCTCTAACTCTGCCTGCTCGTTGATTTTCTTTCCTGAACATGTAGATTCAACATAATCCTGTGGAGTTGAGCTCTCTAACTCAGTCTGCTCGTTGATCCTGAACATGTAGATTCAACATAATCCTTTCTCGGGAAAAGCATGGAATTTTCATCAAAAGTAACATCCCTACTAATAACAAATTTTAGTGATCTAGGATCAGGATACCAAAGCCTGTATCCTTTCACCCCTGTAGCATAACCAAGATATATAGCTTTGTTTGTCCTAAGTTCAATTTTACCATCATTAACATGAAAATAAGCAGAGCAACCAAATATTTTTAAATGCGAGTATTTAGCAGGATTACCATATCGTACTTTTTCAGGAGTTTTGAAATCGATCGTTGTCGAAGGAGATCGATTAACCAAATAATAGGCTGTGTTGATCGCCTCGGCCTAAAATATCTTCGATAAACCGGGATTAAAGAGCTTGCACCGAGCTCTCTCCAAAAGGGTTATGTTCATCCACTCTGCAACACCATTTTGTTGTATTTCTCGAACTGTACGATATCGCACAATGCCTTCATTTTTGCAGAAATGATCAAAATCTGTAGAAAGAATTCCATCCTATTGTTGGTTCTGAGACGCTTCACTTTCTTGTATGTTTACTTTTCGATCATAACTTCCATTGCTGGAAAGTAGCAAACACATCGCTTTTGTGCTTCAAACGATACATCCAAACTTTTCAAAATCATTGATCAACGTTAAAAGATATCGAGCTCTACCTTTCGATGGGACATGAGAGGGACCCCAAATATCTGAATGTATGTAGTGTAAAGGGCCTTTTGTTCTGTGAACACCTTTAGCGAAAGAAACTCCGCGTTTTTTTTTCGAACACAATGCTCGCAGAAATCGAGGTCGGCTATTTTCTGGCCACAAAGCAAGCCTTTCTAGCTCAATATATCAAATCCCCTCTCACTCACTCATATACCCTAACCACATATGCCACAGATGAGTCGTGTCTGAAACTGAATCAACTGATGATAATAACGCTACATCACCTGTCACTGTGCTACCCTGAAAGATATACAGAGTTTTTACCTGCTTTCCTTTCATAACAACAAGAGAGCTTTTAGTAACCTTTAAGACTCTATCTTTAGCTGAAAACCTGTGACCGTTAGTGTCGAGTGTGCCCAGAGAAATAGGTTTCTTTTTCAACTCTGGCACATGTGGAACGTTACTTAACATCTGAACAATACCGTCATGCATTTGTATTTTAATTGAACCGATACCAACTGTCTTATAGGGTATGTTATTCCCCATTAAGACATTCCCACCATCAATAGATTGGTCTGAAATAAACTAATCCCTATTAGGACACATGTGATAGGAGCAATCGGAATCAGGAACCCACTTATTTTTCGGAGTATCGCATACAGTAATAAAGAAAACTTCTAATGTAGAAACCTCTTGCGCAATACTAGCAACTGAAGAGTTCTCATTTTGAGGCTTACGTTTAGCATCCTCTTTAGTTTTGAGCTTAGGAAAAATGGCTTTCACGTGCCTAAATTTGTGACAGTAATAACACGGGATTTGTATTTGTTGTTTTCGGCCTAGATTTCGATCTAGATCTTCCCTAAACTTGTCTCTACTAGAAGCACCCTTTTTCGAACGACCACATACAAATAAACCCTCATCTGGATTCTCACTTTCACTAATAGACACTTTCTGCCTTAACTCTTTAGAGTGCAAGATGGATCTTACATCTTCTAAAGAAAATGTGTCTTAACCATATAGGATGCTATTAACGAAATTCTTAAATGAATGTGGTGGTGAAATTATATAATAAGGGTTTTATCTTCTTCATCAATTTTAACATCCATATTTTTTAAATCCATAAGAATTTTATTTAACTGATCTAAGTGGTCTTTAATGGACGTATCTTTCTTCATACGAAAGATGAAAAGACGTTGTTCCAAATAAAGACTCCGTCATGTACATGCTCTCCAACTTGAGTCACAAACCAGCTGTTGTATCTATATCTGCGATTTCCCGCAAAACTTCATCGGGCAAAAAAAACTGGATAGCACTATGTGCCTCATCTCAAGTTCTTTGTTCTGATCATCTGGAATGGATGCGGGCAACTTGTCATTTCCGGACAATATTTTGACCAATCCTTGCTGCACCAAAAGTGCACGCATCTTCACACATCAGAGACAAACTGTTTCTCCTATCGAACTTCTCTACTTTGTAATTTGTCATAGGCATTGAACCCGGAACATATCAACATTAAAGTTCTAATACCAGTTTGTTACGGCAAACGGGTTACCAACACAAATGTACAACACATAAAAATAGAGCACACACCAGTTGTGGAATTGAAAATGGACAGCACACACGATTTAACGTGGTTTGGCCAACTCGACCTGCGTTCACGGGCGAGGACAGCAGCAACAGGATTCCATTATCTCGAAGAGGAGAACACAAGAGTTACAACTCTCTCTCACCCAAGCCTTACTACAAGAGAACACTCACAAAAGAGAACACTCAAAACAAAGAGAAAACAAAGGAGAGCTAAAGCACAAACATGAAGTTCTCTCAATTTGTTCTCTGGTTACACAGTCTCCAGTTATCTGTTCGGTTATATGCTTGTTTAGATCCACTTATGGATCCTCAGTTCAGATTCGTTACGTTCTTTGGGAGGTAGAGTGGTGCTAGTTATTTTTTAGTGCTGTGACGGTTATTTTTGCTATGGATGACGCTGAGAAAGATGTTATCGAGCGATTTGTTGTAGGTCCAACATTGGCTTCTGTTAAGTTGTCGGACCGGAAAATTAATGGTTCGAATTGGCAACAATGGCAGATAATTGTGATTTCAAATTTGATTACGAAGGGTAAAGATCTTCTCATCAATGATCCCCCCAAATCTGAAAACCGCTGTTTGGATAAAAGATGATAGTTTGGTGAATGGCCTATTATGGGAGGTCATAGAGCAGGAGGTAATGGATCTAGTTCTTACTTGCTCCACTATGAAGGAAATATGGACATTATTGCTGTCCACTTATTCAGGAAAGAGTAGCATATCCCGAGCTTACTCTATCTCTCAGTCTTATTCTGTAAGTGCGCGGCGGCGCCCCGGCCGTCAATCCGACGGCCAGATGCGGAAGCGGTGATAAACTTTAATTTTTGCAAACTAGCAAACCGGCACTACCGCGCACTAAATACCCGGATCAAACCATTAACTAGTCCTAGCTAACTATAAGATGGGAATAGAGATATACCGACTGATCCGAGTCCTCCGGTCTTCTCGTCGTCGTCCCGATCTCCCGCGGAAACTCCGGTCGTCGCCTCCTTGCCGGAAGGGCACCACATCGTCTGTATCTTTTACGGGCTCCCACCTCAATACCGAGGCAACTCGGGCATGAAGCTGGCAAGTCGACATGCCCAAGATTTGCTGTAGGATGTGTAGGGTTGTGTCTCATTTGGGATTTTGTTGCCTTTGTAGATGGAGGAATGAGGTTAAGAAAAATGGTGCTTTCATTTTTCATGCAAAGGAATTGAGATGAAGAAAAATGCCACAAGCTCAAAATGAAACTCTCTCTCTCCCTCAATAAGTGTGGCCGGCCCCCTTATCATCTCAAAATGGTGGAGCAAAATCCAATCAAGAAGGGAGGTGATCGTAGGAAAAGAGAATGGGTGACCACATCCAAAGATCATGATAACAAATCAAATCAACCTTCATCTCATATCTAATCACAAATAAAGAAAAGAATGGATGAATAAAGAATCTCATCATGATGCCACACAATTACAAAGGACCCCCTCCACAAATACCAATTTGCACAATTGCAAATTAGTCCCTCCATCGTAAAAGTCCGGCCGGAAAAGAACAAAGGAAAACCAGCCGGAACGGAAAGCAAACTGGCAACTTCAGAAAACTGGTCCCGTAATAAATTACAGGAAAACCCCGATACAGTGCATACACACCCGCATCTGTATTCCGACCGGATACAAATGCAATGAGACAAAATCTACACTGTACTATACTAGGATCCGGCTTAAACCAAAGCCAGCTAGTAATATCCGTCCGATCCTGATCCATGCAATACCGCACGTATCTGATCGGACCCTGCCATATCTCCATACGGCCTCTACAGCGTTTCGCCCGAAACTTGAGTAACTGAAAGTGTGATGGACTCTAAAGACTCGTCAATACTATGGCTGTGGATTTAACCACTAGCACGTCAGAGGTATAAGCCAATACGTGACGGGCCACCAGCTATTGACTAAATAGGACGTCGATGAGCGAACTCATCCTGACACCCTACTGAGCCTGTCAGTGACAATATCCGTACAGTCCGGTCCGTTCGTCTATGAGCATCGCATGGCGGGCCTAGGGGGTTGGTAAAAGTCAGACCCCCAAAAGCGGTACAAGTCGTGTCGGAGTGTAGCCCAGAACACCCTGAGATACTATTGGAATACCTACCAGTAAATCTCCTGCCTTGGCCAAGGACTTCGTGTAATGGCTCTCCTAGACACAGCGGGAACTCACCCCCAATACCGGGAGAGACGAACCCCTGAAGATCCGCTCACTGCCTCCATGTGGCTCGGGTGTACCCAACTAAAACCTGTTTGCACGTCTCCTTTGAGCGTGGTAGGGTAGTAATCAAAGTACAGTGGGAACTCACACGAGAAAAATGACGATCCTCAGGTCGATGAACTAACCTGTACACATGTCACCAGGGAACTGCTATCTGACGTCAGGTATAAGACCAACTAGCATGTTCCCGGCGAGTCATGTCCGGTGTACTCATAACCCAATGAGCACCTGTATATATCTTAGGTGAACCAACTGACACCAGTGGCTTGTGAGACCGGCCACCGCCCCTCGTCGAGGTCTCGACTGTATACACTAGTCTACTCTGGAGAATCGATGCCCTGTCTCGAAACTCCTACGACTAGGGACCTTTTAAGGATGTGCTTATAGACTACCAGCTCCCACGTATATGATCACCCTCATACTGCTGGCAGTCAAGCAAGAATCCTAGGGGCTCTATCAACGTGCAATAGCGACCTGTCAGGTCACCTAAAGCAGTACACGATGATAAAGGTAAACCAGATAGCATACTATCATCTCGAGTAAGACTGTCCTACCGGGATAGGTCCTCCCTCAATCATTGCAATCACGTACCTGTGATCCAATAATTGACTTTGAGGGCACTATCTCCAACAATCTCCCACTTGCACTCAAGGCTAATTATTGCGATGTCGCATACTCACAGCCCGTGTGATACCGAACACCCAACTCCTCTACTAGTCAGTCTCACAAAACTCGTTTGTGAAACTATTGCGTTCGAGGAATAGCCTCAGTGAGTGGATCCGCTGTGATGTTTCTTTCTATGTCTCTCTATATCTCAAGTTCGCGAAGAAACCCATCTCCCGAAATGAGCAATACCTGTCTTAGAATGTGTCTGGATGTCTGATGGGACCTAGCTCATAAATGAACTCCAAATCCAAACTTCTTAGACTGTATCGTCAACTGAACTTAATCAGTATCCTGCGCCATGCCTCCCTCAGTATTGCCTTGGATCACCTATCCAAAATACTGCCCCTCGTCAGAGGGAAAACTATAACTCTGACAACCTCCTTGTCGTCCATGTCACCTTGGAAGCCTGGAATGATAACTGTCTCCCGAATGAGGCTGTCGTTATCATATCCCTAGAACATCCACTTATGTTCTAAAACTGCTTCCGACTGTTTCTCCAGGATTGGATCAATATCAACTTATTGCATCTAGTGCAAGAACAACATCTGGTGTGGTACTTGACATCTCATGATTGACTCTATTGCCTAAGCAAGTGATCTGTCAATCATGCACATCCCTCTCTACTTTAGTCTATAAGACACCTTTAGAGAGGGTGACTCCATCACCTGCAGGCATACTACCGTGCCAGGAGTCGTCCATTCTAAATACTCTTAGAATGCTGTCTAAGTACCCAGATTGGGAAACCACCCAAATCTAGATCTATAGATCTAGTAACCAGAATGTCTGATATAATATCCAAGTCCTATGTGGAGAAACCACTGTGTGACGACCAAAGTATAACCGATCGTAGTATAGGAATATCACTTCCTACTCTGTGTATGTCATCCAAATACCATGACATCACACCATACTACCTTCTCAACAGATCCATCTCCTATTCTGACGAAGTCAAACCTATGACTGTCACATCAGAAATAGATGATCTATCCCCGCTACTCTGCTTTAGTCTATAAATAGACATAAGCTGCCTGTCCACCAATGCTTCCGCTGCTCCCACTGACTACGACAACCCTCTGGCAGAGTCATATACACGTACATTTCTAAAACAAGTTTAGAACGACGCTATACTCATCCTCCTGCCGGGTCTCACAGTCTGGAACAACAACAATGGCAAGTGTGGATAAACAAGAACCTCCCTGTCACCGTCCTTGAGGCTACCGGAGTACCTCTCGGGTGCCTGAGGTTACCCACCTTATCTGCGGAGTGGCCAATGGAATGTCAAACCAGATTGAATCTTTAGGTTCCTATCAAATCATCAGTAATCGTTTGTGGTTCTGGAATCACTTCCAGTTCTACCATACTCCCGCTACTGTTTTCTGAAAAAATTCATTTTTAATAAAACTGTGGCGAGTCTAGAACAATATCACTATTGATCTTCCAGATGGTAGAAAATCAACCCTCGTCATAGCCTAGGTCAACCCACAAACTGCCATTACAGAAACGTGCCTTGAGTTATCCAGAGTCTGGTTTTAAGCATAAACCGGACAACTCCCCGTACCTTAACATCGTTAAGATATGAATTGTTCTATATCCAATATAGAACCAGAGGCACTGATTTAATTGAACCAGATTCAAATCATGCAGCTGTCTCCAGTGCATGTCAACTAAATGGAAGGAGGCCGATCAGCGTCACTCAACTTAGGAATGCTTCCAATTATGAGTAACCCGAAAGAGAAGCAAGTTCTCTTAATCATTACTATCAACTGAATACCATACACAAGTATCTACATCTTCGATCACTTTGAAGAATCCCGATACTTGCAATACCTGGTTCTCTACTTTATTCAAATACCTATAACTTCTCAAAATTCAGACCCTGTGTTTCCACGAAACACTTGTCTAAAAACTAGAGGAGTCATAAGTAAACCGAATATAGTACGAGAACCAACCCCTCTATCCTCATGGACGCTGGACAACATACAATACTCTGTATAAGTCCCTTGAGTCTGATAACTCATTCACTGCGTGTGGTAGGTTGAAAATTGTACTTATGGTTAAGAAGAATTACACCGCTGTTTAATGCTCCTTACCTAACCATCCACTGATATGGGTAAATGTCACTGACATAATTTCAAAAAGGTATATCTCACTCTATAAAAATAGACGTACAGATATATCAATTTGAAATTGGTGTATAATAGCGGATATTCAAAACCAAATAATTGCTGTCCGACAAACAACCCAGGTGACTTCCTCAAATATCACCGATTACAACGAATCCCGATATAATGAGGATGATCACCCAATTCCCAATAACTTACTCCCACTCATCATTTGTAAAACCATATAGATGTGAGAATCATACTTGGTAAATACATACCCTGGAGCAAGTGTCTAACTGGGAAATCAGTTTTCGTTTAACAGTACACAGTGAAACTGAAACATTGAAATGTTTCGATGGGGTATCCCGGTATTCCTAGTAATGCCTCTTCCAGATTCACGACTGTAACCGTATAATTCTTTGCCACCTCTCCAAATCCCTTCATATGTCTTTAGTCATTACCTTCTGCACACCCCTTTAGGCCAAATGGTTTTCTTCCTTCCCTACCGTTCGGCACCAGCCTATGGTTTGGAAGAAGACTATCCAATAAGCATAATGGGTGTACTATCCTAATCCTAAGAACACTCGCAATGCGAGAGAAGGTGAAGATAAAAGACACCTGAATAAATATTATTCCTATTTCTCCTGAACCAGAATCCATCCCCGAACTGGAACAAGTTCCTTTTGAGTTCGTATATAACCATACGATGGAGTATCCAATAAACTGTGGATCTTCGTAGTGATACGGAGTGTCATGGAGAAATACAAAGGTGATTTAGGATTGGCGAAGGAATACTTGGTTTGGTCGTGAATAGCAGTCGCAATTTACTTTGCCCTCTTACTAATCCCTTGCTTTGTCTTAACTCAATACCTTCTGTACACCATCGTTAGGCTAATTGGTTTTCTTCATTCCCTACCGGTCGGCACCAGCCTAAGGTTTGGAAGAAGACTATCCAATTTGCGTAATAGGTGTACTACTCCTAAATCAAGGAGTACTCGCAACCTGAGAGAAGGTAAAAGGAAAAGACAACTGAATAGTCCTATCCATTTTCTCCAGAACCAGAAACCATCCTCGAAGTCCTTCGAGTTCGTATAGAACCATACGATGGTTTTGTCCAATGGAAGTGGACGTTCGTAGTAATACGGGGTGTCCCGGAGAAAAGGGTAAAAGTAGGAGTGGCAAAGAAGTTTGCAACTCTGACAATCCAAAAGCCAGTGTTAATGAAGGTTCGGTCAACTTGGTCACTGAGTCATAGTCTAGGGTCGGGTCAATGGTCGCTGCCAAAGAGAGAGAGAAAAGAAACACTCAGCGTGCACTCTATCCTAGATCAGAATGGTTATCACTTTATCTAATCAGGAAACCTCCCACTGTACCGTCAAATTCTCCTCCAAACCTGAAAGAAGAATTAGTCGGGATCACCCGAGGAGTAAACCAACTCATCAGTGGGAATCGGGATCCAACTATCATTGCATGATAACGTGACGGAATCCGCTCACGCCATCACACTCCAGAAGGTATGCGCATATCTGGCAAGTTTCAGTACTTTTGAAACTCCCGATGTGGATTTTTGCCCCATGCTCTTATGACCTTGACGAAGGTCAACAAATCATAAGTCACATGTCAAGTTCTACCCGTCATTATCCAGGTTAATTTGAACCCACCCGTACAAGCCCTTGACGAAGGTCAACAAGGCTATACGACTATCCCAAACCAACACATCTATCTATGCAGCAGAAAAGCAACAAGCAGCTACCATGCACTATGCCTTGACGAAGGCCAACAAACATAGCATGAATACTACGTGCTACCTGTCTGAAACGACGGAGGGCTACGAATGGTTTCTGGCGAAAACCTTTAACGTAATGAACTTGATATCGTTGAAGGAACGGATAGCTTTTTAGAAAATATAGTGACGAAAACCTTTACTAAAGAGGTCACTCCCGGTGAAAGGATCTCGGCTCTTTCCCCGTAGAATGGGGTGCAGGATATTCCAAATGAATACCACAATGCAAAGCAAAAGTAATCGGCTATAGTGAAGTTAATGCCCTGACGCAAACTTCTGTCCAAGGGGTCACTCCCGGTGAAGGGATCTCGGCCCTTGCCTCGTCGACTGAGGAGCAGGATATTCCAAATGAATACCACGATGCAAAACAAAAGTGAACGTCCTTGCAATAACAGCTTTTTGAAAAGTGTTCCAACAACATCAGAATAGGTTTGTTTTTAACTTGCATTGATCCGAATCAATGCAGTCCCATCAATTGATCACACCACAAAGAACGAAAATATACTGATGTACGTATATGCATCCGCATTAGCCACTGGGTCCCGTCATTACCCGTTAGGTTAGCTAACTAACGACAGAGCGGGGACTGGACTGGCGCGGATGCAAAACATATACAACATCTACTAATATATATACCAATATATTATATTTGCTCAAGGCGTGATAAAAATGCAACATCACAGAAATGTACAGCATCACAGAACAATACAGATATCTGGGATCCCCGGGTTTCACAGAGCCACTACTGAAACCCGACGTTCCCTTGGTCGTATGGATAGCCTGTGCAATGAAATCCTAGACCCCTACGGGCGCGGCAAATTACCCGCCAAAACCTGAAGCGAGGCAGCCCCTTTCAGCAACGTGAATGGACCACCCGGCACTTCACGGAATCTGGTAACTTAGGCACCCCTCCTGGGTCAACCTGTACCCCCTACGAGTGCGGCGAATAGCCCGCCAATTCTGGAGTGAAGCCCCCTCCGTCTCAATGCCATGAGATGCGGGCTTGTTGCCCTCTAGAACCCGGCTATCCGTGCACCCCACCGCGGGGTAATCCTAGTACAGAAAGTAAAATATACATACACCGGGTACATCGACCGCAACCAGGTCATGCCCCAAAAGAATAATACAAACATGCAGTGACGGCAGTCCACATGTCGGACGCTCGCCCCGCAATATCAAATGTACATAATACAACAAAAACTGTACTAGCATTGCATCCAGGCTATCCCCCACGACCGATCCGCAACATCATAGCAATACATAGAACATCAACGTGAAAGTCACGTTCGCAAATCCTTCTAACCGGGCTATAGCAGTTAGACAGGATTTACCGATCAAGTGACATTCACAGTCGCAGATATAATGTAAATACTGTGAAATAATGTGTTTAAAATATCCGATCGATCAAATTTTAACAAGTTGGCCCCTAAGTACTACTGCAGCACATCAAGAAATTCTGGGCCCAATATTAATATTCCAAAACCCCTAAAATCAGCCCAGAAAGCAACTGAAGAAAAATGACACAGTGATCTGATCATAGTGCGGCGGAACCGCGGCCCAAAGGGGGGTTTGGCCGCGGTTCCGCGCTCCTACTATGGAATTACTCTGTCGAATTTCTACAGTAGCCTTATATTTTCCAGTACATCACTTTTCTGTAACCTGAAAAAAATTTCGACTCCAAAAAATTTCAACAGAAAACTGATGCAAACAAAATGCGGATTTTGGAATTTTGGTCGATCGGAAATGTAAACACATTAAACAAAGCTAGACTAAGTTAATGGTGAGGCTCTGATACCACTGTAAGTGCGCGGCGGCGCCCCGGCCGTCAATCCGACGGCCAGATGCGGAAGCGGTGATAAACTTTAATTTTTGCAAACTAGCAAACCGGCACTACCGCGCACTAAACATCTGGATCGAACCATTAACTAGTCCTAGCTAACTATTAGATGGGAATATAGATATACCGACTGATCTGAGTCCTCCGGTCTTCTCGTCGTCGTCCCGATCTCCCGCGGAAACTCCGGTCGTCGCCTCCTTGCCGGAAGGGTACCACATCGTCTGCATCTTTTACGGGCTCCCACCTCAATACCGAGGCAACTCGGGCATGAAGCTGGCAAGTCGACATGCCCAAGATTTGTTGTAGGATGTGTAGGTTTGTGTCTCATTTGGGGTTTTGTTGCCTTTGTAGATGGAGGAATGAGGTTAAGAAAAATGGTGCTTTCATTTTTCATGCAAGGGAATTGAGATGAAGAAAAATGCCACAAGCTCAAAATGAAACTCTCTCTCTCCCTCAATAAGTGTGGCCGGCCCCCTTATCATCTCAAAATGGTGGAGCAAAAACCAATCAAGAAGGGAGGTGATCGTAGGAAAAGAGAATGGGTGACCACATCCAAAGATCATGATAACAAATCAAATCAACCTTCATCTCATATCTAATCACAAATAAAGCAAAGAATGGATGGATAAAGAATCTCATCATGATGCCACACAATTACAAAGGACCCCCTCCACAAATACCAATTTGCACAATTGCAAATTAGTCCCTCCATCGTAAAAGTCCGGCCGGGAAAGAACAAAGGAAAACCGGCCGGAACGGAAAGCAAACTGGCAACTCCAGAAAACTGGTCCCGTAATAAATTACAGGAAAACCCCGATACAGTGCATACACACCCGCATCTGTATTCCGACCGGATACAAATGCAATGAGACAAAATCTACACTGTACTATACTAGGATCCGGCTTAAACTAAAGCCGGCTAGTAACATCCGTCCGATCCTGATCCGTGCAATACCGCACGTATCTGATCGGACCCTGCCATATCTCCATACGGCCTCTACAGCGTTTCGCCCGAAACTTGAGTAACTGAAAGTGTGGTGGACTCTAAAGACTCATCAATACTATGGCTGTGGATTTAACCACTAGCACGTCAGAGGTATAAGGCAATACGTGACGGGCCACCAGCTATTGACCAAAAGGGACGTCGATGAGCGAACTCATCCTGACACCCTACTGAGCCTGTCAGTGACAATATCCGTACAGTCCGGTCCGTTCGTCTATGAGCATCGCATGGCGGGCCTAGGGGGTTGGTAAAAGTCAGACCCCCAAAAGCGGTACAAGTCGTGTCGGAGTGTAGCCCAGAACACCCTGAGATACTACTGGAATACCTACCAGTAAATCTCCTGCCTTGGCCAAGGACTTCGTGTAATGGCTCTCCTAGACACAGCGCGAACTCACCCCCAATACCGGGAGAGACGAACCCCTGAAGATCCGCTCACTGCCTCCATGTGGCTCGGGACTGTACCCAACTAAAACCTGTTTGTACGTCTCCTTTGAGCGTGGTATGGTAGTAATCAAAGTACAGTGGGAACTCACACGAGACAAATGACGATCCTCAGGTCGATGAACTAACCTGTACACATGTCACCAGGGAACTGCTATCTGACGTCAGGTATAAGACCAACTAGCATGTTCCCGGCGAGTCCTGTCCGGTGTACTCATAACCCAATGAGCACCTGTATACATCTTAGGTGAACCAACTGACACCAGTGGCTTGTGAGACCGGCCACCGCCCCTCGTCGGGGTCTCGACTGTATACACTAGTCTACTCTGGAGAATCGATGCCCTGTCTCGAAACTCCTACGACTAGGGACCTTTTAAGGATGTGCTTATAGACTACCAGCTCCCACGTATATGATCGCCCTCATACTGCTGGCAGTCAAGCAAGAATCCTAGGGGCTCTATCAAGGTGCAATAGCGATCTGTCAGGTCACCTAAAGCAGTACACAATGATAAAGGTAAACCAGATAGCATACTATCATCTCGAGTAAGACTGTCCTACCGGGATAGGTCCTCCCTCAATCATTGCAATCACGTACCTGTGATCCAATAATTGACTTTGAGGGCACTATCTCCAACATATTCTAGATCAGATAAGGGGGGTCGAACGTTAAAGGAGCACTATGCTTCGTTCAAGAAGGTATGTGATGAGTTACGTGCTGCTTTCCCTTTAGAATTTGATTTGGAGAAAATGCAGTATGTCAAGATAAGTTTGATGTTCTGACCTTCCTAGGGAGTTTGAATTCTTTATATGATGCGGCACGACAACTAGTGATTGGTAGTGAGTCATCAAGGAATCTTCAGGAAGCGTTCCATCTGATCCGAGAGATGTTTTCAACTCACCCGAGCGTGGAACCAGTCATTAGAAAAGTCTGCATTATACGTTATGGCGTAGAGAGGCCGTTTCAGTCGAGGCAAGGGTCATTCTGGTCAAGGAGGAAGTCGTGGCAGCTACTCTGGAATGGGAGTATACTCAGGAAGAGGATCTGGTGGTAGTCAAGAGGGGGTTCAGTGTAATTATTGTCATGAATTTGGACATATGAAGTACGCTTGCCCGAAGAAAAGTAACAGTTCTATAGCTCATACCTCCTCCGGTACCGACTCCACAATTTATTCTATGGATGTGGCGACAGTGGAAAATTTTAGATTTTTTCAGCAGTTTCGGCTCTCTCAGTCCCAGTCATCCTCTAATGCTACATTTGCTAAGACAGGTAACTCTACTGCTTGTCTATCTTCAGTAGCTCCTACGTCATGGGTAACTGACTTAGGAGCGTCAGATCACATTATTGGGAATTCAGGTATATTGTCCAATTTCTCACATATATCCCACACACCTGTCAAATTAGCTGATGGTTATGTTTCACCTGTTAGTGGTATAGGTTCAATAATTTTAAATCTGTCTATACCTTTGCATTCAGTTTTATATATGCCTCGCTTTCCTTTCAATTTGTTTTCTGTTAGTCAAATCATAAAATCCCTAAACAGTTGTGCCATCTTTTATCCTGTGTATTTCAGGAACTGGGAACAAGGAAGACGATTGTCACTGGACATGTGTCTGATGGTCTGTATCGGATAAGTGGTCTTTCAGAATCAGTTGCATGCTTGAGTAATTCTACAGTTTTAGATTTGCATTATCAGTTGGGACATCCATCACTACAGAACCTGAAGAAGGTACATCCAAAAATTTCCACAACTACCCAGTTATTGTGTGAGTCTTGTCAGGTAAGAACCATCGTGTGTCTTACCCTCTTCGAGTCAATAAGCGAGTTAGTACTCCTTTCAGTTTAGTCCATTCTGATGTATGAGGACCATGACCTGTTGAGTCATTATTTGGTGATCGGTACTTTGTCACATTTGTTGATGATCATTCCCTTGCAACTTGGTTATATTTACTAAAATCTCGATCTGAAGTTTTTTCCGTGTTTCGCAAATTCTGTACTGAAGTTAAAACACAATTTGATATTTCTATGAAAATACTTCGTAGTGATAATGCGAAAGAATATCTTTCTTCAGAATTTCAGAATTTCATGTCTGTATCTGGTATTCTTCATGAGTCATCGTGTTCATATACACACCCACCAGAACGGTATTGCTGAGCGCAAAAATCGTCATCTGCCAAAAGTCGCCCGAACACTACTCATTCATCGACGGGTTCCTCATCGTTTCTGGGGGGATGAGATTCTTACAGCCGCTTACCTCATTAATCGTATGCCCTCCTCTGTGTTTGATAGTCAAACGCCTTTCTCTATCATATTTCCTAATGATCTGTTTTTTTTGTTCCTCCGCGAATTTTCGGTTGTGTTTGCTTTGTTAACATAGACCTGGTCGAACTAAGTTGGATCCTTGATCCCTTCGGTGTGTCTTTCTAGGATACTCTCGCTCCCAGAAAGGATATCGTTGTTATGATCCTACTCTTCGTTGTTACTTTATCTCAGCTGATGTCACCTTTCTTGAGTCGCAGTATTTCTTTCCTGTGATTCTACCCCCGAATGACACTAGTGAAATAGCATTTTTTGAATATCCTGAAATTTCACGGGACAAGACTGTTCCCACTCAAGCATGCAACCCATTTTGGACACTACTACTGATCTAACACATGAGACGTCTCCACCGGACCACGATATTCCTCTGACCCTAACTCCTGTTATACCAACTCCTGAGACTCCTCCTGTTATACCAACCTCTGAGTCCACTCTTGATTTGATTTCTGAACCCACATCATCTGCACCTTCCGACCTTGATATTCCCATCGCAATCCGCAAAGCACTTTATTCCACTGCCAATCCACTTTACCGTTTTGTCTCCTATACTCATTTGTTTTCTCACACAGTACTTTCATTTTATCTATAGATAAGTATACCATTCCTACGAGGCTCTTGCACAACCTGGCTATAAACAATTTATGATTGAGGAGATGACTGCTATTCGGCAGAACGATACTTGAGATCTAGTTCCTAGAAAGTGTGTCATTGGTTGTCGATAGGTATTCTCTGTCAAGCTCAGCTCCGATGGTTCTCTCGCCCGGTTAAAATCTCGCTTAGTAGACAAAGGATATTCTCAGACTTATGGACAAGATTTTACTGATACCTTCTCCCTTATTGCAAAGATGACTTCTGTACGTTTATTGGTTTCATTAGCCGCTACCTTTTATTGGCCTCTGCATTAGCTTGACATCAAGAATGCCTTCTTGCATGGTATTCTTTAGGAGGATGTTTATATGATGTAGCCGTCTGGTTTTATTGTTCAAGAAGAGTCATCAAATGTAAGTCGTTTGAAAAGATCTTTGTACGGCTTTAAACAATCTCCGAGGGCCTGGTTTGGACGATTTGTAGAAAGTATTAAAGGTTTTGGGATGAGGAGAAGCAATGGTGATCACACAGTGTTCTATAGACATCAGCACGGCCGTCAAATCATTCTGGTAGTATACGTGGATGACATTGTTATTACAAGTGATGATGAGAAATGTATTAGTGATCTTAAGGCGTATGTTCATAAGCAGTTTCAAACTAAAGATCTTGGACGACTTAAGTACTTTTTAGGGATTGAGGTTGCTCGATTTAAAGAGGGAATCCATTTATCATAGAGGAAATATGCATTAGAAATACTTTCTGAGAATAGAATGTTAGACTGCATACCTCGTCTCACACCGATGGATCGAAATTCCAAATTGTTACTGTTGATTCCTAGTGCTCTCACCGCTAACCTGCGGCCAATGCGAAATTCAAAAATAAATTTTTTCATGGCACTATAAACTTTAACCTCAAGAATCTAACCAAACAACTAAACTAGTTAACACAAAAGGATAGAAATCAAAATCTTTGTAGAGTCTTCATTTGGGGTTGGACTCTAGCATGCTCTTAAGAGCTCTGGGTCGCACTTGCAAGTCGGTCTTCCTACGCTGAAGATGATCCAAGAGAACTAAGTTCAATCTTCAACTTAATCAACGAAATAATTAAAGATCCTAGGTTGCTAATCTAGGATGCTTAGTGATGTGTGTGAGTGTTCTAGCATTTTTGTTTCTCTTTATCTTCATGATTCTCAACTCATGAGAGGGTTGAAGATGAAGGAGCCATGAAAAAGAGAGAAGCTAAAATGATAGAATGAAAATTCATCCACAAATTCTAGCATGCATCAAATGTTTTTTTAAAAGAATTTTCACATTTTAAGATTACATCCATGCTTGAATAGTGTGTGCAAATAAATTAATAATTCATTTGCCCATACCCTCCACCATTTCTTTCTTCCACCCCATTTCTTAATTTCTTTAAAAAGAAATAAAAACCTAGAAATGAGGTGTCCTCCTTCTAGAAGTATTCTTGCATATATACAAGAATACGTCCCCGCAAATACATGCCCGTATTCGTATCAAAAATACGAATACCCAAAATATAGAAAAATACAATGAACATAATACTAGAATATACATATTGATATATATATATATATATATATATAATTGTTAAATCAAAACTTGATTTAATAATCCGGCTTACTCGTAAGCCGGCTAGTATTATCATTCGCTCGATTAAAGTCTGTGTGCCTAGCATACATACCTAATCGGAACCCTACACGTATCAATACACGACCACTACATCTTTTTGCCTAAACTGGGAAAACCCTCTGTGTGGGACTTTAAAGACTCGACAATACGCTGGCAGTGGATTTAACCACAAGTACATCAGCGGCACTAGCTATACGTAATGGCTATCCAGGTATCGAACGAAAAGAAGGCTGACGAGCAAACTCATCTGTACCCCTACTGAGCATGTCTGTGACGATCTCCATACAATCTGGTCTGTTCATCTAAGAGTATCACATATCGGGTCTAGGGGGTGGATAAAGTCATACCTCTAATAACGCGATAAGTCGTGTCGGTGTGAAGCCCATCACCCACTGAGAAACTACTGATCCAAATCAGTAATTCTCGTCCACCTTGGCCAAGTATTTCTGGTGATGGCCACTTGTGTACAGCGCGAAATCTACCCCCAATACCGGGAGAGAAGAATCCCCGACGATCCACTTACTGCCTTCATGTGGCTCGGGACTGTATCCAACTAACATCTATTTACACGACTCCTTTGAGTCGTGGCAGGGTAGTAATCAAAGCATAGTGGGACATGAGACAAATGACGATCTCAGGTCGACAGACCAACCTGTACTCATATCACCTGAGAACTGCTATCTGACAATAGGTATAATACCATCTAGCATGTTCCCGGCGAGTCCGTCCAGTGTAACTCATAACCCAATGAGCACCTGTATACTATTTTTGGTGACTAACTAACACCAATGGCCGTGAGATCGGCCATCGCCCCTCGTCGGGATCAAGAAACGTATACACTAGTCTACTCTGGAATATCGATACCCAGTCTCGATATTCCCATGACTAGGGACACTTAAGGATTTGCTTATAGACTACACAATTCTCACAAGTGTGATCGCCACAATAACTCTGGCAGTCAAGCAAAAATCCTGTGGGCTCTATCAACATGTAATAGTGATCTGTAATACCATATAATATATGTACATGATGATAGAAATGAACTAAATAGCATATTATCATCTCGAGTAAGACTATTCTACCCGTATAGGTCCTCCCTCAATCATCATAATTGCCTGCCTATGATTACAATAATTGCCTTGAAGGCACTATATTCAACAATCTCCCACTTGCACTTAAGGCTAATTATTGTGGTGTCGCATTCTCACAGCCCGTGTGATACCGAACACCCAACTTTCTACTAATCAGTCTCGCAGAGCATATTTGCGAAACTATCGCGTTCGAGAAATAGTCTCAGTATGTGGATCCACTCCAACGTTTCTATCTGTATCTCTATATATCTCAATTTCACGGAGAACGACTATATCCCGAAATGATCGATACTTGTTTTAGAATTTGTCAGGATATCTGATTGGACCTTGTTCATAACATGAATACTAAATCCAACAAACTTCTTAGACTGTATCTTCCACTGAATTTGATCAGTATCCCGCGCTATGCCTACCTTAGTATCCGCTTGGACCCTTGTCCAACATACTGCCCCTCAGAAGAAGGTAAATTTTAACTCTGACAACCACTCTGTCATTCAGGTCGCCTTGGAAGCCTGAAATGATAACCACGTCCTTAAGGAGGCTGCCGTTACCATATACCAAGAACATCCTCTTATGTTTATAACCGTTTCCCAATGTTTCTCTAGAATTGGATTAATATATGTTTATTGCAGTTAGTGCAAAAACAATATCTGGTATGGTACTTGACATCTCATGATTGACTCAATTGCGTAAGCAAGTGATATGTCAATCATGTAAATCCCCCTCTTCATCAGTCTAGAAGACATCTCTTTAGAGAGGGTGGCTCCTTTACCTGTGATTACACTACCACGCCATGAGTCTTCCATTCTAAACTACTTTAGAATGGTGTCCAAGGACCCCGATTGGGACACTTCCTAAATCTAGATCTAAAACCATAGATCTATTTACCAGAATTCATGGTATATATTGTCTATATTATATGTGGAGAAATATCTTGTGACAACCAAATTTTGACTGATCGTAGTATAGGAACATCACTTATTATCAGGAGCATGTCATCCAAATACCAGGACATCACTCCCTATTGCCTTCTTACCAGGTCCATCTCCATCTGTTATTCTGATGAAGTTAAAATCTTTAACTTTTATATCAAACTAGATGACCAATTCCGCTTTCCTTGATTTAGTCTATAAATAGACATAAACAACTTGCCTCTCATGCTTCCGCTGCTCCCACTGACTACAACAACTTACTGGCAGAGTCATATACACGTGCACTTCTAAATTTAATTTAGAATGACGTTATAGTCATCCACTGGCTGGATCTCATAGTCAAGGACAGCAGTAGTGATAAGCTTGCCTTATCAAAACTTCCTTGTTACTGTATGTGAGGAAACCGAAGTACCTCCCGGGTAGCTGAGATTACCCACTAAATCTGCGGAGTGGCTAATGGATTGTCGAATCTAAATGAATCTCCAGGTTCTACTAAATTTTTAGTAACTGTTTATGGTTCTGCAATCAATTCTAGTTCTACCATACTCCTACTTGTTTCTTTGGCAAAAATATTCCTTTTATAAAAAGATGGCGGGTCAAGAACAAATCATCTTTTGATCTTGAAATGGTAGAAATTAAACCCTTACTAAAAGCCTGGAATAACCCACAAACTGCCGTTACAGGAACGTGCCTTGAGTTTGTCCGGATTCAGCTTTTAAATAGAAACCGGATAATTACATATCTTAACGTTGTTAAGATATTAATCCATTCTATATTCAATATAGAACAAATACACTATTGGAACCAGATTCAAAAATCATGCAGCTGTTTCCAGTGCATATCGACTAAATGGAAGAAGGCCATGCATCATTACTCATCAAGGACGCACCTACGGATGAGTAACCTGAAAGAGAAGCAAGTTCTCAAATATATTATTTACGACGGAATACCTAGCATAAATATCTACATTTTCGATCACCTCAAAAAATTCTGATACTTCCAACGCATGGTTCTTTACTTCATTCTTATACTTATAACTTCTCAAAATTTAGACCCTGTATTTCAATGAAATGCGTGTCTAAAATCAGAGAAGTCATAAGTAAACGGAATATAGTATGAGTACCAACCCCTTGTCCCAATGGACAATAGACAACATACAATACTTTGTATAAGTTCTCTGAGTTTAATAACTCAAATCTTGTGCGTTGTAGGTTGAAAACTGTGTTATGGTTAAGAAGAATTATATCGTTATTGAATGCAGCTTACCTAATTATCAACTGATAAAGGTAAATGTTATAAACATAATTTCAAAAATTTGTCTCACTTTATAAAATAAACGTACAGATATTTCAGTTTGAAATTGGTGCATAACAACGGATATTCAAAACCAAATATTTATCGTTCGGCAATTCCTAGGCGACTTCCTCAAATATCACCAATTACAAGTTCTGATATTGAGGATTTAATCATCCAATTCTCAATATTCTACTCCCACTCAGCATCTGTAACACCATACAAATGTGAATCAAGTCTGGTAAATACATACCCTATATTCAGAATCTAATTGGAAAAGCAGTTTTCAATTAATATCGCACAGTATAACTGAAACATGAAAATGTTTCGAGGGGATGGCCTGGTATTCCTAGTAATGCCACTTCCACTCTCCAGATTCATGACAGTAGTCGTAATTTTCCTTACCCTTACTCCAATCCCTTTATGTCTTTACATCTTACCTTCTGTACACCATACTTAGGCTAATTGGTTTTCTTCCTTCCCTACCTTTCGGCAACTGCCTAAGGTTTGGAAGAAAACTATCAAATAAACGTAATAAGTGTACTCTCCTAATACCAGGAGTCCTTGCAACCTGAGAGAAGGTAAAGGGAAAAGATAATCGAATAATCCTATTCAATTTCTCCAGAGCCGAAATCCATTCTCGAACAGAAATAAGTTTCTTTGAGTTCGTATGTAACTATACGATAGAATACCCAAGCAATATGGATTTCCGTAGTGATACGGAGTGTTCTGGAGAAATGCAAAGGGGAAGTAGGAGTGGCAGGGAGAAATGCGACTTTGTCATGAATCGGGACAATCCAAAGCCAAAGTGTGTAAGAAGGTTCGGGTAACTTGGTTCATGAGTTTTAGTTTAAGGTCAGGTCATGGTCGCTGCTAAAGAGAGAGTGTGAAAAGAAACACTTAGCATGCACTCTAACATAAATTAGATTGGTTAATTACTTCATCTAATCAGGATGGCTCCCACCATTTTCTCGAATTCTTCTTCAAACCCTAAAAGGAGAACTAGTCGGGATCATCAGAAAATCACCCGAAGAGTAATGCTTGCTCATCAGTGAGAATCGAGACCCAACTATCATCGCGTTATAACTTGATGGAAGCCACTCAAGTCACTACACTCCAGAAGGTATATGCATGCCTGACAAGTTTCCCTTATATTTGAAACTCTCGATATGGTTTTTGGCCCTAGTTAAGTTCGACCCGTCATTATCATGGATTAATCTAAACCCACCCGCACGAGCCCTTGAAGAGATCAACAAGGCCGTACGACTGTCCTAACTAATCACGTTACTATGCAACAGAAAAGCGCTATATAGCTACCGAACACTACGCCTTGACGAGGTCAACAAACGCAGTACGAATACTAAGCAATACTAATCTGAAATGACGGAGGGCTACGGCTGGTTTTTGGCAAAAAACCTTTAACGGAATAAACCTGATATCGTTGAAGAAACTCGAGCAGTTTTGTAAAGGAGTGGTTTAGGCTCCGCTTTTAAAACTTGTTACATAAACTTTTGCTCCCGTGAAGGGATCAAGGTTCTTTCCTTATAGAAAGAGGTGCAGTATATTGCTAACCGAATAGCTCTATGCAAAGCAAAAGAATATGACTATGGTTTTGAAGAAAACGGAGTAATTTTAAAATTTGGTTTCGACAACATCATTTAGGTTTGTTTTCCTTGCATTAATCAGAATTAATGCAGTCCCATCAATTAAACATATCATGCCAGGAAGAAATGAAAATAAGCCATCCGCATTCGCCCCTGGGTCCCGGGTCTTCACCGTAAGGTTACTTAATTTACGGCAGAGCGGAGACAAGACTAGCGCGGATGCAAAATATATATAGCATCTACTATATATATATATATATATATATATATATATAATATACACATTCGTTTCACGCATAATTTCAAGTAATATCACAGCAGAAGCACAGAAGCAAACATAGTATGGAAATGCGGATAATCTAGGAAAAGTACATTTCAATAGAACCAAATATGAAATGCAATTTTCCTGGTCATGTGGACATCCCGTAGTATCAGACCCTGAACCCCTATGACTGAGGCAAGCCATTCGCCGATCCTAGAAGTGAGGCGGCCCAAATCAATGAAGTGAATGGGCCACCCAGCACTTCCAAAATCAGGTGACTTGGGCACCCCTCCGCGGGTCAATCCTATACCCCTACGAGTGCGGCGAATAGCCCTTCAATTCTAGAGTAAGGCACCCAGTCTCAATGCCATGAAATGGAGGCCCGTTTCCCTCTAGAATCCGGCTACTCGAGCACTCTGCCGCGGGGTAATCCTAGTGCATGTAATGAAAACCTGAATATACAACGGTGACTACGTTCGCAATCAGGACGCGTCCCAAAGAATAATATACAAGCCGCAGTGACAGCAATCCACATGTCGGACGCTCGCCACACAATATGAATATACATTATATCACAGAGAATTACATCTAATACTACATATTCTGGGCTATTCATCGCGACAAATCCAACACAACCATAACCACTAAGCAACATTGATCACAGAACATGCAAACTTATGAGTATCAATTCCGTAACCCCGTTTAATTGATACATATAGCAATTAGACGATATTTTACCAAACATTATGATACACGCAACCATCACTAAGCCTACGACAATCGAATACCGTACACAAATAGCCAAACACTTCAATTTTCCAACACATCGAAAATCAAGCATGGTAAAAACTGACAAAAATTTCATGCTAAAACCCACTCCAGGTGGCCGAAATGAGTTAGGATTGATCCGAAATTTAATAGAGGGCCTAGGCACAAAATTAATGTCGACCCGGAGGCACCTAGGGCGGTACCCACCCTTAGGCCACCTTAAGGTGGCCAGGGGGTAGGCAGACCCGAAACTGCCTTGTGAGGCAGTTCTCAGGTCCCCACTCCCAAGGCCACCTTAGGGTAGTCTCGGGTGGTGTGCCCGGGGTCCCCGCGCACCTCCCCGCGGCTTCTCGGTCCAAACCGAAAGCCCGCGGGAAGTCAAAACTGTAGGGCTACTTAGCAAGGCAGCAAGGTTTCGGGAGGCATCGTCCATGCCGTTTTTCAAAAATTTGTCGTTCTAAACAACCCTAACCAAGAATCTTAACTAGAGTTTTAAACAAAACAACATGCAAACATCTTTGCAAGTCTAGGTGAATGAGGAATACAACCTTTATAGACCGGTCCTTCACTTCAAATGCTCTGTGTAGAAGTTCCTTCACTACAAGTTGTGATCTCCCGAACTCTTGAGAGGCTCCACAAGGTGAAAAATGCAAACTTGCTCGAAGTCTTCGAGGCCGAAGATGATCTACGTCGAAGAGACTCAAGCTCATGCTAGCTCTTCACTAAATTAGGGTTTAGTGAAGTAAACACCCTAAACTAAATGGCTAATAGTAGAGGATGATGAAGTAGGAAATTGGCTCTCTTTAGTTTTCTTATTCTCACAATATTTTCTCACCATTTTCAAAAGCTAGAAAGCTTTTCATGAGGAAGAAGAAGCTCAAGTGAAGAATGAAATCAAGTGAAGAGAATGAACTCATAAGGTGAGAATATAAACCATGTGTGAGTTAGTGTCATGCACTAACTCATGTAGAGACTTAACTAGGGTAAGGATAAAAGTTGGGTTAATAAATATTTATAGCAAAACATAAAGAGTGGACTTGGTCAATGGTTATCCAAAAGCTTTCTCAAAACTTCTACCATGACAAAATCCACCATTTTTAGAATTACTTTGATAAATAAAAACCCTAGGATTATCCTTGTTCCCCTCCAAATCACTGAGACGCGACCGCGTAGGTTCGTCTTGACTGAAATTCGGGGCAGATGCTAATTGGTGCTATCAGTCCACCTCTCCGAAGATGCCAAGTTGATTTATGACACCATGTATCGAAGGTTTAAACGGATGCGGCCGATGTAGCAGACTTTGTCAGATTCCCCCTTTTTGATTGTGGGGACGCTCTTCCCTGCAGGCGCAAGCCCCTGCAGTTAATTACGCTACCACATCGCGGTAACCACTTTCTCCTTCTCCAGATGGTCACTTCGTGTCATGGGTGTTTGTTTTGTTTTTGGTTGCCCGTGGATTGTATACGGAGACTAATTTATGTTGTAGCCCATAGGGCGTGGATTAGTCCAAATCTGTATCTTCTTAGATTTGGGTTTGGGGGTTGGGTTTAAGGATACGTTAGTCTCATTTGAGACTAAGATCAACTTAAACGTTTGTTAAGGATACGTTAGTCCCATTTTAGACTAAGATCAACTTAACGAGATCGTTTAGATCCGACAAGAGAGCAATTGGGCTCTATTGTTTAGTTTAGTAACATTGCGGTCGATTAGTTTAAGGACATTACGGTCCATTGTTAGTTTAAGGACATCTCGGTCCATTGTTAGTTTAAAGACATCGCGGTCGAGGTTAAGGACATCATAGTCCGTGGGTTTAAGGACCCCACAGTCCAATGTTAGTTTAAAGACATCACGGTCAAGGTTAAGGACGTCATAGTCCATGGGTTTAGGGACCCCATAGTCCAGTGTTAGTTTTAAGACATCACGGTCGAGGTTAAGGACATCATAGTCCATGGGTTTAAGGACCCCACAGTCCAATGTTAGTTTAAAAACATCACGGTCGAAGTTAAGGACATCATAGTCCGTGGGTTTAAGGACCCACAGTCCAATGTTAGTTTAAAGACATCACGGTCGAGGTTAAGGACATCATAGTCCGTGAAATGTGTGGTTGTCGGGACCCATCACCTCTCTGAAAACGTTGAAGGATTACAACGACAAATATCAGAGGAGTTCAGAGATGTACCCTTAAACCGATGTTGATTTGGAGATCTGTAGTCCGATTTGGAACTAAGATCAATTAATTAGATTATGAGCACATTGGCTCAGTTAAATCTGAATTGAGGACTTATGGACAACTTGGGCTAAGTCCAATTAGATTTGAAGTGTTGGCCCTCTATTGGAACATTAGACATTTGTCTGGGTTTCAGCCCATATTATTTAGCAATGCTGAACAAGAGTTTAAGGTCTTTGATAACATTTTTATCTTTGACCGAGTATGGAACATTATAGCTCTGAATTTTACTCAATTTTGAGTGGGAGGCTTTGCCTCTGGAAGATTAACCAATTTGGTTAAAACTAGTGTTAAACACTAGATAACAACAATGTTAAAGCTCTCAAGTTAGTGTTAAACACTAGAAGATAACAGTGTTAAACACTGAAAGTATAATCCCCAAATTAGTGTTAAACACTAGGAGATAATCAGTGTTAAATACTGAAAATAAGGTTTTCAAATTAGTGTTAAATACTAAAAGTAAAGTTCTCAAATTAGTGTTAAACACTAGAAGACAATCAGTGACACTGGGAATAAAGCTCACGAATTAGTGTTAAACACTAGAGAAAGAGGGGTCACGTGTGGACACGTGAGGGCGCCCGAAGGTGGGACCGAATCCTTTTTTTTTTTACTTCACTCTGCAAATAAGTCTTAAACACTTTTTACTTTTATTTTACGCATCACGTGTTGGCACGTGATGGACATTTATGCACTGATTGTTAACGCATCTGCTAAGGGGTCACATAGGGACACGTGAGAGCGCCCAAAGCTTATATTTCCTTTGCTTTTTCTTTCTGCGTTTTGTAAGTCACGTAGGAGCACGTGAGGCGTTGCCTCAGAACTTTTTCCTTCTCATTTTAGGGGACCTTTTCAGGGGTCACGTGGGGCACGTAACCTAGCTCTTTTCATGCTCAGAGATCTCTTAAGTCTCTTTATTTTATTTTGAGAATTAAATTCTCTGTAGGGTTAAACCCTGATCATGATTTTGGAGGAATTAAATTCCTATTATGAAAGAATTAAATTCTTATATATAGGGTTAAACCCTAATTTCTTTTAGAGGATTTAAATTTCCATATATGTAAAAGAATTAAATTCTTGTATAAGGTGAAACCCTAATTTCATTTTAAGAGGAATTAAATTCCTGTGAATTTGAGAGAATTAAATTCTCAATTAGGGTTAAACCCTAGTTTTGTCCATCTTGAAGGAATTAAATTCCTGTAATTTTAGGGGAATTGAATTCTCATATAGGGTTAAACCCTAGTTTCATCTTGAAGGAATTAAATTCCTGTAAATTTGGGAGAATTAAATTCTCATATAGGGTTAAACCCTAATTTTGTTTTGGGAGAATTAAATTCTCTAAACTCAATTCCCCCTCGAAGTTTTGGATCTGCATGGCAGGATCTCAACCAGATGAGAATTAAATTCTCAACCTATGGGGAGATGTGCTTCTGCAGATCTTCAACTAGAGGAAGAACTAAGTTCTTTTGTGCAGAAGAGTTAAACTCTTAGATTTGAGAATTAAATTCTCTTTTTTGAAGTTTTGATCCCCTTTCTTTTCTCACCAAGGGTTTTCTTTGTTGAGAATTAAATTCTCCTTTCTTTTCTCTCTGAAATTTCAAGATTCCAAAATTCTCTCCCTTTTTTCTCCTTTTGGCTCCTATTTATAAGAGAAGGAAAAGAATCAATTTGTTTAGTAAATCTTTTATTGAAAGATTTTGTTTTTTTTTCATAATTAATATGATCCTTTAGATCATTTAGTGAATTTTATTCACCGTTGGATTTTCAATCCAAAGATATTCTGTTTGTTATTTTCGGTGAGATTTAGAGAAATCTTTCCTTGTCTAAGATTTTTCCATAAATTGGTGATTTTTAATCACCCCTGGATTTTTAATCCAACAGTCCCCATAATCTTTTTCCATTTGGAAAGATTCAGAAACTTTTAGAATTTAATTCTATTAAACTGTAAGGCTTTCAAAGCCTGTCACGTGCCGGCATGTGACCCTTGGTCACGTGTGAGCACATGACCCCTGGTTTCTCCTTCAGCCGTTTGTTTTTTATTTCTATCACATGTCAACACGTGACCATTGGTCATGTGTGAGCACGTGACCCCCAATTGGGTCCTCCTTCAGCCGTTTATTTTTGTTTCTGTTTTAACCATCACGTGTCAACACGTGACCATTGGTCACGTGTGAGCACGTGATACCTCATTGAGGTAATTCCTGATTTTTAATCAGGAAACAAATGCCCCCCACTACTTTGCCCACGTAAGTATGTACGTGGATGAAGTAGTGCAGAGTAATTTCATAGTGTAAGACCTGTTTCGGGTTGGTATATAATTTTCAGAATCTTGATCTGAGAAGATAACGAGCGGCACAAGCGTCGTCATTTATCATTGACTCAAATCTCGACTCTTAAGAGATATAGTTCCAAACCCTCAACTCCATAAGCCGCATCCTTCTATCTCTTTATGTTTTACTCTGGCGTGAAGTAGCTTATATGTTCATGAGTAACTTCTCCATTTCAGTGGCATGTAGCTTTGGCAAGTGTGGCTCATAGATGGTCCATCTTGACCTCTTTGCAGGGCAGTGATGGCTTAGGAGACAAGGGTAGGATCTGCCACCTAAGACTTTTCAACTTTATGAGCCGTGAGGGTCTCATAAAGATTTTTCTCCCTACGAGTCGTGAGGATCTCGTAGGTGTCTTTTCTCCTTAGGAGTCGTGAGGATTCCTAAGTGTGTTTTCTCTTGAGAGTCGTAAGGATCTCACAAGAGAATTTTCCCGCTTATAAGTCGAGAGGACTCGTAAGTGGTTGTTTCCCTCCTTGTCGAGATTCGAATTTGGAGAGTGTGGTCCATGAATAGTATGCAAGAGTCCGTTTTGGACCAACTTGCAGGGCCCCAGTGCTTAGGAAACAGGTTTTTATCCCCATTGCCTAAGGCTTTTCCCTACGAGTCGAGACGAATCGAGAAGTTCTCGCAAGGACACTAATTTCCTCACTAGTCGATACGAATCGAGAAGTTCTCGCAAGAATGTCCTAACATCACAGTTAACCTTTGCTCTTTACGACAGAGGTCCGTTAGGGTCTATGGTACTAGGGTTTTTCCCATCGTACCGTCGCGTTGGCTGATGTATCCCTCGATAGGCAATCTTGCTGTTCGAGTAGCCTTGCGACTGTCGTGTCTCTGATCCCTTCGGAGGCTAGACAAGAAGTCTTCAAGCAATCTTCTTAGGAAGTTTGACCGTCAGAAGAGCAAGCGTTAGGAATTTTTCCATGCCGCTTTTTACTTGAGGTTAGGCTCATTTTGGAGAGCCCCGATGAGTCATAACCATTCCGCGCTGGTGTCGGATGATCTCCGATAGTCTTTCAGGTTTTATATGAGTTTCCGTCCAGACCCTGAAGCTAGGAATTTGGCCTTTGCTTCGTTTTGTTGGAATTGCGTTTGCTGTAATGAGACGAATGTCGCAGTTATCTCTAGGTTGCGGGTGAACCGTCGAGGCTTGGAACTAGGGATTTTGCCGTGGCTCCGTTGTTTGATTATCGCGTTTGGATCCTGCTGGAGAAAGAACGCTGTGGTGACATCTCGTCTGCTGTATCGAGACGAACGTCGAGGTGATGACCACTCCTTGTGGGATGATCTCCGGTAGTCTTTCAGGTTTTATATGAGTTACCATCAAGACCCTGAAGCTAGGAATTTGGCCTTCGCTTCGTTTGCTTTGGCGTTGCATCTGCTGTATCGAGACGAACGTCGAGGTGGTGACCACTCCGCGCTGGTGTAGGATGATCTCCGATAGTCTTTCAGGTTTTATATGAGTTACCGTCAAGACCCTGAAGCTAGGAATTTGGCCTTCGCTTCGTTTTGTTTTGACCGTGAGGTCTTTTGTTGACGTTGCGTTTGCATCCTGCTGGACTGCGAAGGAACGTCGTTGTTGACATTGCGTCTGCTGTAACGAGACGAATGCTTAGGTGGAGCTAGAATTTTGCCGTCACTCCGCTTTGCTGACCATGGGGTCTTTCGTTGACGTTGCATCTACATCCTACTGGACTGCGAAGGAATGCCGTTGTTGACATTGCGTCTGCTATAACGAGACGAATGCTGAGGTGGGCTAGGATTTTGCCGTCACTCCGCATTGTTTCGACCATGGGGTCTTTCGTTGAAGTTGCATCTGCATCCTGCTGGACTGCGAAGGAACGCCGTTGTTGACATTGCGTCTGCTGTAACGAGACGAATGCTGAGGTGGAGCTGGGATTTTTCCGTCACTCCGCTTTGCCGACGTTGCGTCTGCTGTAACGAGACGAATGTCGAGACGGTCTCTAGGTTGTCTGTGAACCATCGAGACTTGGAACTATGGACTCTGCCGTGGCTCCGAGATTGATTGTCGTTGTGTCGCTTCCGTGCCCTGCTGGCATAAGAAGGAACACCGTTGCTGATCTTCTGGGATGCAGATGTTACTTTTGAGATCTGACTTTCCCTTTTGACAGGATCTGGTGGGGGACATATGGTTCCCTTTTCGTTTATGCCCATGGATTGTATACAGGGGTTAGTATGGACTCACCTGTAGGGCAAAAGTTTTATTCTTTCATTTTTTATTTTTTTTATTTCCGCGATGCTCTATCATTTCAGCTTTTATATCGCGAATTTCGCGATTGCCCAATCATTTCGGCTATTTTTCGCCGTGCCCAATCATTTCGGCTATTTTTGTATTTACTCGCTGCTTTTTATTGCGAGTTGCCCAATCATTTCGGCTATTTTTGTATGCATATATTTTTACTTGCTGATTTTGTTGCAAGTTGCCCCATCATTTCGGCTATTTCATATGCATTTTTGGCTCGCTGATTTTTTATCGCGAGTGTGGAACTTGGAACCTGGTGCCAATCTCAGCATCAGCATCGCTACGAGTGGAATATTGCCAGGAGCGAATCATCATTTGCCATGAAAGGACTTGGAATTTGATACCGATTTAGGCATCAGCATCGCTACAACTGGGATATTGCCAGGAGCGAATCATCATTTGTCTCTGTCAATGTTGAACAAAGGGGGCTTAGCAAACAGGGTTAGGATCCCGTCGACTAATGCTTTTGACTTCATGAGCCGTAAGGGTCTCATAAAGAATTTTCTCCCTACGAGTCGTGAGGATCTTGTAGGTGCGTTTTCTCTTTAGGAATCGTGAGGATTCCTAAGTGTGTGTTCTCTTATAAGTCGTAAGGATTCTACAAGAGTGTTTTCTCCTTATAAGTCGAGAGGACTTACAAGTGTCGTTCACCATATGAAAAAATCCCCAGTCACTGGTAGGACTCTGTTAGGGAAATCTTTATTCGCGCCCGTGGATTGTATACAAGGGTCGGCATTGAACCGCTTGTAGGGTAAAATTGGAGATTGTGATGGCTTAAGGACAGGTTCAGATCCCTGTAGCATAAGGCTTTTGAACCCTATGAGCCGTGAGGGTCTCAAAAGGGAATTCTCCTTACGAGTCGTGAGGATCTCGTAAGTGTAACTTCTCCCTAGGAATCGTGGGGATCCCTAAGTGTGTTGCTCCCTTGTGAGTCGTAAGGATCTCACGCAGGTATTTTCTCCTTACAGGGTTGAGAGGACCTTGCAAGTGTCTTTTAACGAGATTGCGCCCTTTTGGGTTTTCACAAACTCGCCGGTAGTCCTGCTGTTCTTACTCACGGAGCCCTTTCGGGTTTTCATCCGTGCCCATCTCGCTTATGGACGTACCTTTTATTTATTTATTTTACCACGTCAGCCTGTGAACGCTGTGGTCTGTAGTAGTTTATCGACGTTTTAGTCAATAGCCAGTTTCAGGACATAGTGGTCCATTGTTAGTTTAAGGACATTTCGGTCCGTTGTTAGTTTTAAGACATTTCGGTCCGTCACTGGTTTTAGGACATAGCGGTCCTTCGCTGCCATATTTGAGGCGAATTTCTAGTTTACGGACTTTTCGGTCCATGGGGCTTTCTCTATGAATGAGCATGATGCCCCCGGCATGTCCACCTTTTTAGGGGCGTGAGATTGTGGCGGGTTCACTTTCCAGTTTTCGGACAGCACGAACTTGCCCTGTTGATATTGGTCTTCAACCCAATTTTTGAAGACGAAGTAATCTTCGATCGGATGGCTTACTGCTTGGTGGTAAGGGCAGTAATTAGGATTGTTGACATTGCCTGGCTGCAACGGATGTTTTGGTTCCGGCAGATTGATGAGTCTGTTGCGCACTGCCAGCTCGAACAGTCTCCTCGTTTTATCTTGGGGAAACGAGTAAGGACGTCCCAATCTTTCCTCGAGGGATGGGCATGGACACACGTTGTTTTGGCGAACAACCGGCTTTGAGTTGCCCGGCTGTTGTTGAGTGTTGGCGATGAAGGTTGCTTTCCCTTTGCTCTTTTCATTCCAAGACTCCGTCTTTGAAGAGGAAGGCCTATGGCTCGTCTGGTCCATTTGGGCCAGCTTGTCAATCAAGGCCTGGAAGGTGGTCGGTTTGAAGAACATCATGAACTGTGAAATAGTTGCATGAAGGTCCAGGGTGCCCACGAACATGCCCACCGCTGGTGCTTCTTCGATGCGCTGTTCGCATTTTGACCACAGATTCCACCATCGGATTGCGTACTGAACCCACGTCTCGCCTGGCTTCACCCTGGCATTGATCAATGCCGTTATTGGGGTGCGTTCACTAGCACTCGCGAAACGCTGGGTAAATAATAGCTCCATCTCCGCAAAAGTTTTGACGGAGTCGTTTGGAAGTTCGGAGTACCACTCAAATGCCGTTTCCGACAAGCTGCCGACGAACTGGCGAAGTAGCAATTTATCATCACCCCCGGTGTTACCACATAGAGCCCTGAACTGGACGACATGCTGGTGGGGATTGCCCGTCCCTTTGTATACATGAAATTTAGGGATCGTATATCCCGGAGGATACTTTATTTGATCATACCAGCCTGGATATGGTCGCCCAGTTTTAACGACTTGGCCGGCCGCTTCATTTTCCTGGTGAGCTCTGATTTATCTCAAAGAATATTTATAACCGCAATCAAGAACGGCGTCGCTTGGCAGCTAGCCGGTGAGTACGGGTCGGTCCACAGGGATTTTGTGTATTTCCTAATTGTTCTAACGAGTTAATTCCGATTGTTGTCGGATTGATTAAATCTAAAAACTAAGTTTGATCTACACTAGGATTAGAATCTTGTTAGGGTTAGGTTTAGGTTAGGTTTGGAAAATCAATATTCCTTACCGCTTTCAATACCCTAAATTAGATCTCTTTAGGTGTTATGGTAATTATTAATAAAGGGGATTAGTACCATCGGGAAGAAACGGTGTTTCTTCCTCTAGGTTCTTGTCCTTCCTTTCTTAATTATTACCCTAACCTCCATGGAAAACACGCTCAACCAGTCCTTTATACTACGGTATCACCACTACTTCATGGGATAGGGTGCCGTAGGGAGCGGTGTGTGCATGCATGCATGGAGTCCTATAAAAACGTGTGATGGGCAAGAAAGGGGTGAGAGATCTTCATCTCTCAAGCTTTCCCCAAATCTAACCCTAACAAGCGAGGAGACTACTCACTCATTAGGGAATTAAAAGACATGATTTAACTATCTAACTAGGGCAGATAATAAAGATCTATGCTAGGGCAAGAAAGAAATTACCTAGGGCAGATAATAAAATTAATTAGGGCAAGAATTGAAAACTTACTCTAATTTGATGCACTCTTCATTCATTGCAGAAATTTACAGATCTGAATTTTTAGATATAACATGAGACACAAGAAGAGGAATAACCTAAAAAAGGTTTTAGGGCTTCTATTTATAGATTCATAGAAACCCTAGGTTTACAATCGACTCAAATCTGCAATTACAAGTTTACCCCCTAAGAAAAGACTAGTCAACACGCCGACACACCGCCAGAGAAATTTCCACCGACACGTGTCCTTCATGGCCGCGGTTCCGCGACCAAAACCCCTGTTTGGCCGCGGTTCCGCGGCCAAATAGAGGGATCATGAGCTCATCTTTTCTGGTATTGGTCAGGTTGCATTTGTCATCTGTTTTCGTCACTTTTTCTTCAGAATATCTTCTGGTTCTCTTCCAGATTTCCACAGTGAATAATGTAGTGGACTTTACCGTTCGCTTCGTGTCGAAGTCTTTGAACCTTGCGCTGCCTTTGTACTTTGTGAAATTTTCCATTGATCTTCGTTTATTTTCAAAACTGTAGGCTTGATCAAGATTCTTCCATTTGTCGGTCGTAGTCTCACTTTTGTATCGTCTTTTGTTTTTTTCACTGTTTTTGTTCCGAGAACCTGTAACCTGCAACTATGTAGCAGACATGGGTCAAAAGCACCTGTTTATTTGTAAAATGAATAAGAATGGAGAATATAATAATGCAAAATTATGGTATGAACAAGTTCGTATTTGCTGAGCAATATAATCATCCAGAGCGGCCTTGGGAATGGCTTCCTCTTTGGCTACTGAAAGAGCTGGAGGAGGGTTCGATGTCTTCCCTCTGTCGTCTTCAATAATGATTGGAGGGTCTTCAGCTGAAGGATCCGGCTGTAACATCATCCCGACCATGTCTTGGAAGAGAAGCGCCATTCGTTTTATATTGGCCGCTTGTTCCGCGGCCTCTTTGTCCTTCTTTTCGAGGATTCTGCGGAGGAACTCGGCATCAGTTTCATGTTCTTGACGTTGCTCTGACGACGTGTAACACCCTAGTTCAGTTATACCATATTCTCTTTCATTATTTTCTTGTAGCTATTTCCTGTTTTAATTCGTTTTTGTATTTTGGCTGATACGTATATTATCTGTATTTTCAAACAGCAATTTTAGACCCGACCCGGACGTCTTTTGGACTATTTTGTATTTAGCCTAAAACTCAAGTTTTATTAATATTATATTCTAATATCCTCAAGCATATTTTAAACAAACTAATATTATGTTATTCTTTTATCCATTTAAAATTTTACCAAACTAAATATATTTTAAAATCTTTTAAATCCTAAACTAAACAACTCACCCACTCTGTCTCTTTCTCTCTCTCTTACTATATATATATATATATATATATATATATATATATATAATTTTATTTTTTTTTACAAAACCCTATTTTCCTTAACCCCATGTTCCCTCTCTCTCTTCTCCTTCTTCCTTCGTGCCGCCTCTTGCGAACCCACGCCTCGCGCTCGCCCGACGCCGCCGATCACCTCGTCGGCCTCCCCTCGTCCATCTCCTCCTCGAATCGCCTCTCTCTCCTCATCGCCCTCGTCCCCAGGATTCCTCTTACACTCCCCTTCGCACTCTAAAAACCCTAAAAACCTCAGACACCATTTCCCCCTTTTCTCTCTTCCGCATTTCCGCTGCTTTCCCTCAAAAAAAAAATCGACGCCCGAAACCCTAGCTCGATTCAAATCAATGGTGGCGATCGTGGATCAGCACCAGAAGTGGCTGATCGATTGCCTCACTGCAACCCTAGATGTCTGCCACGACGTCCGCTCCTTCGCCGAGGCCTCCCTCCACCAAGCCTCGCTTCAACCAGGGTTTGGAACTGTGCTCGTGAAGGTCACCGTCAACAAGGAGGTCCCTTTTGGGATACCCCAGCTCGCAGCTGTTTTGGTAAAACAGTTTATAAAGAAACACTGACAGGAGGACGAAGAAAATTTCGTACATCCTGTTGCATTGGATGATGAAAAGGGGATAATACGCCAACTACTGCTTCCATCACTGGATGACTCTCATGGAAAAATCCGCACTGCTATTGGCATGGCAGTTGCATCCATTGCTCAATATGACTGGCCAGAGAACTGGCCTGAATTGTTGCCATTTCTTTTGAAGCTGATTAGTGATCAGATCAATAAAGATGGAGATGATTTGGATGATACGTTGGTACCCCAATTAGTTCCCACTCTGTTCCCATACTTGCACATAATTATATCATCTTCTCATCTCTATGAAAAAAAGCTCTGCCTGCAAAAGCTTTATCAATTGTTCACTCCTGCATTTCCATTCTTGGGTCAATAAGTGGTGTTTATAAGACAGAAACTGTTGCATTAATGATGCCGATGGTGAATTCATTGATGGAACATTTCCCCACCATCTTACAACCTCGGGTGTAGGCAGGAGATCCTGATGACTGGATCATCAGATTGGAGGTATTGAAATGTTTACTCCAGTTTGTTCAGAACTTTCGAAGCCTCTTAGAAGCTCAATTTTCAGGATGAGCGTATAACTCTGATCCCAAGTGAATCCTAGCTGAGTTCGTGCCTCGCATCTTCGTACATCGTTCTTCCGTGATCCTTATCCTCCAAGAAAGTACTCTTTCTTTGCTCTTGGTCGATATACATCGGCATTCCTTTGTGGTTATATGTATATATATATTTCCTGCACTGTTAGAACAAAAAGGGAAATGTGTTAGTATCTATTCTTCGTTATATCATACAAATATATATATAGGCAAACTGTTATGTAGCAAGTGAGAATAATTAGCAAATGTGGTTTTAAAATGAGATTTATTTTAACTACAAATAAAGTTCGAAAGTTGTTAACCTATCTCACATATATGTATTTCTAGTCAGATTGTGATTAATATATCCATATTAAGGTTAACGGTAAAGATAACAATTATGACTTATACCAGCTTGTACACCACCTTTATGCAGTTACTATTACCTGATAACTATTACCACTGACATGTCTTGACTATTCATTACTCTAGTCTTTTTGGGCAAGATCGTTGATAAGGATGCTGAACTACATTACATGACATGCCACAATCTATACTGTTTACAAGTTTTATTTCCATACAATTACCATACCACAAGTTCCTGTCTTTTCAGCATTCTTAATTAGTGCTCTAGTCATTACCATAGTAGCTATAAATACGTGGGTGTTGGGGTAGTTTGAGTGTGCGTTGTACAACAGGATCTCAGGAGTCCCATACCGGCAGCTCGTACCGGGCTATAGCGGTCTCATGTTTACAGCTCGTACCGGGCTATAGCGGTCTCATGATTACAGCTCGTACCGGGCTATAGCGGTCTCATGTTTACAGCTCGTACCGGGCTATAGCGGTCTCATGTTTACAGCTCATACCGGGCTATAGCGGTCTCTTGTTCATTCCACAGTTGGGCCCATGTTTCCTAGCCCCTGGGGCACCACTCTTGGGTTAGGAATACTCCTGCAGAGGTTGACGCACACACTCAAGCTTACGATAGGATAGTTTACCTTTTAGTGACCAGTTAGGTTATGACCTGACCCCTTACATACATGTTTCATAGTGTTAATGCATCTAATTATTTATATACCTGTTTTTCTTGCACACCGTGCTTCACTATTTTCATATATTCATGTTATTATGCTACACAAACACCTTTTACGTTGAGTACTTGCTGGGATGTTCTAACATCCCTGAGATTTGCCATCTCAGGTTTAGAGACAGGTTTTCAGGCCGAGCAGGATCAGAGCGGCTACCGGGATTTTTGCTGAAGACCAGTAACCGTATGTTTATTTTCACCCATTTTATTTAGCTTTTAGCATGTGCGCCCTTCTGGGACATTAGAACTTTTGTATCTTTCAGATGTTGTTTTCTTTTCAAACCTATTGTATCGGATCTTTTTGCATCAATTATCTAGTGGACCCATTTTTAGTATTCTTTGTGGTTTCTTTGCAGCATGATTATCAGTATTATCCCTTTTAGTATTGGATTTCATTTTTGACAGGTTAATCTAGACAGCCTTATGTGACTATGGAAGAATCTTTCCTTACCGTTGGTAGCACGGCTGGCCTTCGTCGCTCTCCCCATTTCGGATTTTGGAAAGTGGGGCGTGACACGACGTTTCTAGGCTTTCTTTTGGCCCTGTGAGTACGGCCATCTGCGTCAACATTTCCTGAAGCTTCTGTTGTTGCTCCCGGGTCCTTGTTACAGATCGCGTAAGCGGTCGATGACCTGTGGAGATACGGCTGTCCTCTTTTCCGGACGCCATATAGACGGTGTGCACCACCATGCCCCCAGACTTGGGGCGTTTAGGTTCAGTGGTCTTGCAATTCATCGCAGACTCAGGGATTTTCTCCGGCCTTCTTTTCTTGTGAGCGGTCGAAGTTGAGGGGGCCGTTGCAGTGGGCACCCATATAGCCGTTGCCTTTTGTGGCTTGACAGGGTAGTCCTTCTCTTGCCGAACCTTCATCTTTTTCTGTCGGCGGAGATAGTCTTGATCTATCACGGAGTCTTGGACTTGACGCCAGACCTTGTAAATTTTAGAGGACAGCCGTTGAGGGGGCTGCCCCAGCTTCACCTTTGGGGAATTCTCCATAAGTGGAGGAGATCTTTTCAGCGCGGTAGTCGGAGAGTTCTTGTATACCCTCCTTAGCGGTTTGAAGCTATTCCCAGTCGGAACAGCAGCATTGATTTCCACCATAGGAGCTGGCGGAGTCAGTCCAGAAGGGGAGTTGCCCCCAGCCTTCCTTACTCGGCGCCAGTAACGACGGCGAGCATGTCGTGCAGATGAAGTTGCCTCAGCCATAGGGGTGACTCCCTCATGCCCCCTGTGTTGGTCAGAAGTTGCCGTTGTCAGCCTATTGAAGACTGATGTCCGCTGAGTGGGGGTGGCCAACCTATCGAAGGCAGACATCCGAGTAGGGGAAGCAACCTTGATGATTTCGCCGGGAACAGGAGCTGAAATAGTCAGTCTTGTGAAGACCGACCCCTTTGCAGGAGAAGCCGCCTTGGCGATTTCAGGAGTAGGAATGGCTATCCTTTTTGGGATAACCTTTTCTGGTATTGCAGGCTTCTTCATAGGCCCACATGGATTTTGGCCCAATCTGGCAAAGACCGAGGCATTTGGTTTGGGCGACCCGTTGAGAGGGGCCGCAGCAGTTGCAGGCCGATCAAAGATCGACTTCTTCGGAGCTTCTTGTAATGGTACAGGAGTGCTGAAGCTCGTTGGCGGGAGCATGGTCCCGAAGAACAATCTAGTGGTGGCCTGAGTGACCTGTTCCACGGGCATAGAGAAGATGGAGGCTGCTTGGGGCCCATAAGTCACTCCTCCTGACGGGACGGGGCGAGAGTTGCAGTTGCAGTTAGTGCAGGTTGAAGCCATTGATTTTCTGTTTTCTCTGCACGGAGAAAGACACCAAATCTTAATACCTTGAATCCACAGGCAACCATAGCAAACCGCGATTCGTTCGCGAACACGACACACGAAGTGTGGAGTGGAAAGAGGAAAAGGTCCCACCGGAAGTGCCAGAATCTGTTCCCCTCCAAATCACAGAGACGCGACCGCGTAGGTTCGTCTTGACTGAAATTCGAGGCAGATGCTAATTGGTGCTATCCGTCCACCTCTCCGAAGATGCCAAGTTGATTTATGGCACCATGTATCGAAGGTTTAAACGTGTTGGATATAGTGCCCTCAGAGTCAATTATTGGATCACAGGCACGTGATTGCAATGATTGAGGGAGGACCTATGCCGGTTGGACAGTCTTACTCAAAGATGATAGTATACTATCTGGTTTATCTTTATCATCGTGTACTGTTTCAGGTGACCTTACAGGTCACTATTGCACGTTGATAGAGCCCTTAGGATTCTTGCTTGACGGCCAGCAGTATGATGGTGATCATATACGTGGGAGCTGGGGTCTATAAGCACATCCTTAAATGGTCCCTAGTTGTGGGAGTTTTCGAGACAGGGCATCGATACTCCAGAGTAGACTAGTGTATACAGTCAAGACCCCGACGAGGGGCGGTGGCCGGTCTCACAAGCCACTGGTGTCAGTTGGTTCACCTAAGATGTATACAGGTGCTCATTGGGTTATGAGTACACCGGACATGACTCGCCGGGAACATGCTAGTTGGTCTTATACCTGACGTAAGATAGCAGTTCCCTGGTGACATGTGTACAGGTTAGTTCATCGACCTGAGATCGTCATTTGTCTCGTGTGAGTTCCTACTGTACTTTGATTACTACCCTATCACGGCTCAAAGGAGTCGTGCAAACAGATTTTAGTTGGGTACAGTCCCGAGCCACATGGAGGTAGTGAGCGGATCGGCAAGGGTTCGTCTCTCCCGGTATTGGGGGTGAGGTCGCGCTGTGTCTAGGAGAGCCATTACACAAAGCCCTCGGCCGAGGCAGGAGATTTACTGGTAGGTATTTCAGTAGTATCTCAGGGTAATCTGGGCTACACTCCGACACGACTTGTACCGCTTTTGGGGGTCTGACTTTTACCAACCCCCTAGGCCCGCCATGCGATACTCATAGACGAACGGACCGGACTGTACGGATATTGTCACTGACAGGCTCAGTAGGGTGTCAGGATGAGTTCGCTCATCGACCTCCCTTTTGGTCAATACTTGGTAGCCCGTTATGTACGGCTAATACCTCTGACGTGCTGGTGGTTAAATCCATAGCCAAAGTATTGACGAGTCTTTAGAGTCCCCCACAGATAGTTTCTCAAGTTTCGGGCGAAATGTTGTAGAGGCCGTATGATATATGGCAGGGTTCGATCTTATACGTGCGGTATTGCACGCATCATGATCGGACGGATCATACTAGTGGGCTTTGGTTTAAGCCGGATCCTAGTATTAGATTTGTTGGATTACTTTAGTCTCATCGCATTCGCATTCAGTCGAAATGCGGGTGCAGGTATGTATATACAGGTGAGGGGTATCCTTGTGATCCGTCACGAGTTTACTTTAGATGTTGTCGGATCTTTTTGTTGTGGCAAACATTTGGATTAATGTTTGCTTATGGAAATAATGAGCTAGAAATTCATCATGCATTGCATTAAATGTGACATGGACATTTAGATGACTCATGGTCTCTTTTTTAGCAAATATGTCACATTAGTGTTTTGTTTAATGTGTTGAAATGAGATGGAGAGAGAGAGGGGCTGCCATGGTGGTGATATTAGTCTTGTATTTTTCTTGATCTCACTCTCATTCCAACAAAAGAAAAGAAAAGAAAAAGAAAAGCTCTTGTTCTTCTTCTTCTTCCTCTAGCTCATTGCTTCCATCAATGGCAACACTTTAACCTCCATCCAAAGCCATGGATGCAAGAGACAAAGTGATCACAACATTCTCTACTTCACCTTAGGCACGTCGGCTAGCACACTTCGTGCCCGAATTGCTACGGATGAAGCGGGATCCCGTAAAAAGACTTCTCGAAGTGGTGCCCTTTCCGACGAGGAGATGAAGAACGGCGATGCCGCGGGGAGATCGGGATGGTGGCCAAAGACCGAAGGACACGGATCGCTCGGTATAGCATTCTATCCCTTCTCTTGATAGCTAGGTGTAGGTTAATGGTTACGATCCGGTTTTTTAGGATGCGGTAGTGCCGGTTAAAAGTCAAGAGAATTTTTCGTTTCCGCATTTTGGTCTCGGATAGACGGCCGGGGCGCTACCGTAGTCCTACATGGTATCAGAGCCATGCCATTAACCTAGTCTAGCTTGCTCTAACGTGTTTACAAGTTCGATCGAACGAATTTTCTAAAAACCGCATTTTCAAATCACAGTTTCTGTCGAAATTTTTCTGTGGTCAAAAAATTATTTAGTGCATTGCAGAAAATCAGGCAGGGTTTTTTAGGAGCACTGCAGAAATTTGGTAACACGACTCAACAGTAATGCCGCGGAACCGCGGCCATAACCCCCTTTTGGCCGCGGTTCCGCCGCCATTATGAGGCTTCATCTCACCAAATTTCTTCAGGGGCTCTCTGTGTTGGAATTAGGGTTTTTGGTATATTCTGTTTGGGCCCAGATTATTTTGAGTGCCGCAGTTGTACTTGGGGCCCACTTCGGGAATTTTTAGTCGATCGAAAATTTTAAACATGTTAGTTCACAGTATTTACATTATATCTACGACCGTGAATGTCACTTGATCGGTAAATCCTGTCTAACTGCTATAGCATTTTTGGACGGATTTGCGAACGTGACATTCACGTTGATGTTCCGTGTTGTGCTGTGATGTTGCGGATTTGTCGTGGTGGATAGCTTGGATGCAATGTTAGTACAGTTTGGTTGTATATGTACATTTGATATTGCGGGGCGAGCGTCCGACATGTGGACTGCCGTCACTGCCTGTTTGTATATTATTCTTTTGGGGCACGACCGGGCTGAGGTCGATGTACCTGTTGTATATTTTACTTTCTGTACTAAGATTACCCAGCGGTGGAGTGTACGGATAGCCGGGTTCTAGAGGGCAACGGGCCCTCATCTCATGGCTTTGAGATGGAGGGGGCTTCACTCTAGAATTGGCGGGCTCTTCGCCGCACTCGTAGGGGGTACAGGTTGACCCAAGGAGGGGTGCCCAAGTTGCCGGATTCCGTGAAGTGCTGGGTGGTCCATTCACGTTGCTGAAGGGGGCTGCCTCGCTTTAGGTTTTGGCGGGTAACTTGCCGCGCCTGTAGGGATCTAGGATTTCATTGCACAGGCTATCCACACGACCAGGGGAACGTCGGGTTTTCAGTAGCGACTCTATGAAACCCGGGGATCCCAGATTATCTGTATTGTTCTGTGATGCTTATTACATTTCTGTGATGTTGCATTTTATCACGCCTTGAGCGAATATTATATATTGATATATATATTAGTAGATGTTGTATATGTTTTGCATCCGCGCTAGTCCAGTCCCCGCTCTGTCGTTAGTTAAGTAACCTAACGGGTGATGACGGGACCCGGTGGCGAATGCGGATGGCATATACGTACATCGTATTTTCGTTCTTTATTGGTGTGATCAATTGATGGGACCGCATTGATTCGGATCAATGCAGCTAAACAAACCTATTCTGATGTTGTTGGAAATTTTTTCAAAAAGCTATTATTGCAAGGACGTTCTTTTTTGTTTTGCACAGTGGTATTCGGTTATGAATATCCAGCACCTCAGTCGACGAGGCAAGGGCCGAGATCCCTTCACCGGGAGTGACCCCTTGGACAGAAGTTTGCGTCAGGATAATAACTTCATTATAGTCGATTACTTTTGCTTTGCATCATGGTATTCATTTGGAATATCCTGCACCTCATTCTACGGGGAAAGAGCCGAGATCCCTTCACCGGGAGTGACCTCTTTAGCAAAGGTTTTCGCCACTATATTTTTATAAAAAGCTATGCAGTTCCTTCAACGATATCAAGTTCATTAAGTTAAAAGTTTTTCGCCAAAAACTAGACATAGCCCTCCGTCATTTCTTACAAGTATTACTTAGTATTCGTGCTGCGTTTGTTGACTGTGTCAAGGCGTAGTGTACGGTAGCTAAGTAGTGTTCGTTTGTGGCATATTAATGGGATTGGTTAGGACAGTCGTGCGGCCTTGTTGACCGTGTCAAGGGCTCGTACGGGTGGGTTTAATGCAATCCAGGATAATGACGGGTTGAACTTGACTAGGACTCTTTGATTTGTTGACCGTGTCAAGGTCACTTGGGTCCTAGGGGGAAATATCACATCGGGAGTTTCTAAAGAAACTGAAACTTGCCAGGCATGCGCATGCCTTCTGGAGTGTGATAACGTGAGTGGATTCCGTCACGTTATCATGCGATGATAGTTGGATCCCGATTCCCTCTGATGAGTTGGTTTACTCCTCGGGTGATCCCGACTAATTCTTCTTTCAGGTTTGGAGGAGAATTTGAGGTTACAGTGGAAGGTTTCCTGATTAGATAAAAATGATAACCATTCTGATCTAGGTTAGAGTGCACGCTGAGTGTTTCTTTTCTCTCTCTCTTTGGCAGCAACCATGACCCGACCCATGACTATGACTCAGTGACCAAGTTGACCGAACCTTCTTATAAGACTGGCCTTTTGGATTGTCAGAGTTGCATACCTCATTGCCACTCCTACTTTTACCCTTTTTTCCAGGACACCCCGTATTACTATGAACGTCCACTTCCATTGGATAAAACCATCGTATGGTTATATACGAACTCGAAGGAATTTATTCGAGGATGGTTTCCGGTTCTGGAGAAAACGAATAGGACTATTCAGTTGTCTTTTCCTTTTACCTTCTCTCAGGTTGCGAGTGCTCCTTGGATTAGACTGAAAGTGCACGGCGGCGCCCCGGCCGTCAATCCGACGGCCAAATGCGGAAGCGGTGATAAACTTTAATTTTCTTGAACTGGCAAACCGCCGCGCACTAATACCCGAATCGAACCACTAACTAGTCCTAGCTAACTACAAGATAGGGAAGAGAAGTATACCGACAGATCCGAGTCCTCCGGTCTTCTCTTCGTCGTCCCGATCTCCTGCGGAATGTCCCTTCTCCTCCTCGTCGCCGGAAGTGCACCACATCGCCTACATCGTTTACGGGCTCCCACCTCAAAGCCGAGGCAACTCGGGCACGAAGCTGGCTAGTCGACGTGCCCAAGATTTGCTGTAGAATATCTAGTGAGCAAGTCTCATTTGGGGTTTATGGAGATGCCTTTGTGGTGGAGGAAAAAGAACTTGGAGAGAGGTGGGAAAAATGTAGCATACAAAAGAATGAGAATAACAATTTCCCACACCAAAATGAAATGAATCCCATCCATTCTCTAGGAATGGCCGGCCCCCCCATGTGTGATTGGAGAGAGAGAGAACAAAGACAAGGGGGTGGGTGGAAAGTGAGTGATGATGAAAAGTCAAATGATCACCACAAAAACCCAACACTCAATCAACAACCATGAAAGCAAAAGTCAAGCCATCATGAAGCATGGAAGGTCAAGGGATGGGCTCCATCATGAAACCATCATGATACAAAGAAATGCAAATACCCCCTTCCACAATTGCTTATTTGCAACAATGCAAATAAGCCCTCCTCCACCAAACTTCGGCCAATGAACGATACAAAGGAAATCGGCCGAAACGGAAAGCAAACTGGCAACTCCAAAAAAAACTGGTCCCGTAATAAATTACAGGAAAACCCCGAAACTGTGCATACACACCCGCATTTGTATTCCGACCGAAATACAAATGCAATGAGACAAAATCTACACTGTACTATACTAGGATCCGGCTTATACCAAAGCCGGCTAGTAATATCCGTTCGATCCTGATCCGTGCAATACCGCACGTATCTGATCGAACCCTGCCATATAACCATACGGCCTATAGTACAAACTGTCTGATCCTGATCCGTGCAATACCGCACGTATCTGATCGGACCTTACCATATCTCCATACTGCCTCTACAACTTTTCGCCCGAAAGCTGAGTAACTGAATGTGGGGGACTCTAAAGACTCGTCAACACCTTGGTTGTGGATTTAACCACTAGCACGTCAGAGGTATAAGCCAATACGTAACGGGCTACTAGGTATTGACTAAAAGGGACGTCTGTGAGCGAACTCAGCCAGACAACCCTACTGAGCCTGTCAGTGACAATATCTGTACAGTCCGGTCCGTTCGTCTATGAGTATCGCATGACGGGCCTAGGGGGTTGGTAAAAGTCAGACCCCCAAAAGCGGTACAAGTCGTGTCGGAGTGTAGCCCAGAACACCCTGAGATACTACTGGAATACCTACCAGTAAATCTCCTTGCCTCGGCCGAGGGCTTCGTGTAATGGCTCTCCTAGACACAGCACGACCTCACCCCCAATACCGGGAGAGACGAACCCCTGAAGATACGCTCACTGCCTCTATGTGGCTCGGGACTGTACCCAACTAAAACCTGTTTGCACGACTCCTTTGAGCCGTGGTAGGGTAGTAATCAAAGTACAGTGGGAACTCACACAAGACAAATGACGATCCCCAAGTCGATGAACTAACCTGCACACATGTCACCAGGGAACTGCCATCTGACGTCTGGTATATGACCAACTGGCATATTCCCGGCGAGTCCTGTCCGGTGTACTCATAACCCAATGAGCACCTGTATACATCTTAGGTGATCCAACTGACACCAGTGGCTTGTGAGACCGGCCACCGCCCCTCGTCGGGGTCTCGACTGTATACACTAGTCTACTCTGGAGTATCGATGCCCTGTCTCGAAACTCACACGACTAGGGACCATTTAAGGATATGCTTATAGACCCCAGCTCCCACTTATATGATCGCCCTCATACTGCTGGTGGTCAAGCAAGAATCCTAGGGGCTCTACCAACGTGTAATAGCGACTTGTCAGGTCACTTAAAGCAGTACACGATGATAAAGGTAAACCAGATAGCATACTATCATCTCGAGTAAGACTGTCCTATCGGGATAGGTCCTCCATCAATCATTGTAATCACGTGCCTGTGATCGAATAATTGAATCTGAGGGCATTATCCCCAACAATCTCCCACTTGCACTCAAGGCTAATTATTGCGATGTCGCATACTCACAGCACGTGTGATACCGAACACCCAACTCCTCTACTAGTCAGTCTCACAAAGCTCGCTTGCGAAACTATTGCGTTCGAGGAATAGCCTTAGTGAGTGGATCCGCCTTGTTGTTTCTTTCTATGTCTCTCTATATCTCAAGTTCGTGGAGAAAGCCATCTCCCGAAAAGAGCAATACCTGTCTTAGAATGTGTCTGGATGTCTGATGGGACCGAGCTCATAAATGAACTCCAAATCCAAACTTCTTAGACTGTATCGTCAACTGAACTTAATCAGTATCCTGCGCCATGCCACCCTCAGTATTGCCTTGGATCACCTGTCCAAAATACTGCCCCTCGTCAGAAGGAAAAACTATAACTCTGACAACCTCCTTGTCGTCCATGTCACCTTGGAAGCCTGGAATGATAACTGTCTCCCGAATGAGGCTGTCGTTATCATATCCCTAGAACATCCACTTATGTTCTAAAACTGCTTCCGACTGTTTCTCCAGGATTGGATCAATGTCAACTTATTGCATCTAGTGCAAGAACAACATCTGGTGTGGTACTTGACATCTCATGATTGACTCAATTGCCTGAGCAAGTGATCTGTCAATCATGCACATCCCTCTCTACTTTAGTCTGTAAGACACCTTTAGAGAGGGTGACTCCATCAGTCTGTAAGACACCTTTAGAGAGGGTGACTCCATCACCTGCAGGTACACTACCGTGCCAGGAGTCGTCCATTCTAAATACTCTTAGAATGCTGTCTAAGTACCCAGATTGGGAAACCACCCAAATCTAGATCTGAAACCTTAGATCTAGTAACCAGTATGTCAGATATAAAATCCAAGTCCTATGTGGAGAAACCACTGTGTGACGACCAAAGTATAACCGATCGTAGTATAGGAATATCACTTCCTATTCTGTGTATGTCATCCAAAAACCAGGATATCACACCCTACTACCTTCTCAACAGATCCATCCCCTATTCTGATGAAGTCAAACCTATGACTGTCACGTCAGAAATAGATGATCTATCTCCGCTACATCTGCTCTAGTCTATAAATAGACATAAGCTACCTGTCCACCAATGCTTCCGCTGCTCCCACTGACTACAACAACCCTCTGGCAGAGTCATATAGACGTACACTTCTAAAACTAGTTTAGAACGACGCTATACTCATCCTCCCGCCGGGTCTCGCAGCCTGGAACAACAGCAATGGTAATTGTGGGTAAACAAGAACTTCCCTGTCACCGTCCTTGAGGCTACCGTAGTACCTCTCGGGTGCCTGAAGTTACCCACCTCATCTGCGGAGTGGCCAATGGAATGTCAATCCAGATTGAATCTTTAGGTTCCTTATCAAATCTTCAGTAATCGTTTGTGGTTCTGGAATCACTTCCAGTTCTACCATACTCCCACTACTGTTTTCTGAAAAAATCCATTTTTAATAAAACTGTGGCGAGTCTAGAACAATATTGCTATTGTTCATCCAGATGGTAGAAAGTCAACCCTCGTCATAGCCTGGGTCAACCCACAAACAGCCATTACAGAAACGTGCCTTGAGTTGTCCAGTGTATGGTTTTAATCATAAGCCAGACAACTCCCCGTACCTTAACATCGTTAAGATACGAACTGTTCTATATCCCATATAGGACCAGAGGCACTGATTTAATTGAACCAGATCCAAATCACGCAACTGTCTCCAGTGCATGTCAACTAAATGGAAGAAGGCTGATCAGCGTTACCCAACTTAGGAATGCTTCCAATCATGAGTAACCTGAAAGAGAAGCAAGATCTCTTAATCACTACTATCAACTGAATACCATACGCAAGTATCTACATCTTCGATCACTTTGAAGAATCCCGATACTTGCTACACCTGGTTCTCTACTCTATTCAAATACCTATAACTTCTCAAAATTCAGACCCTGTGTTTCCGCGAAACACCTGTCTAAAAACTAGAGAAGTCATAAGTAAACCGAATATAGTACGAGGACCAACCCCTCTGTCCTGATGGACCCTGGACAACATACAATACTCTGTATAAGTCCCTTGAATTTGATAACTCATTCACTGTGTGTCGTAGGTTGAAAACTGTACTTATGGTTAAGAAGAATTACACCGCTGTTTAATGCTCCTTACCTAACCATCCACTGGTATAGGTAAATATCATCGACATAATTTCAAAAAGTATATCTCACTCTATGAAAATAGACGTACAGATATATCGATTTGAAATTGGTGCATAACAGCGGATATTCAAAACCAAATATTTGCCGACCGGCAAACAACCCAGGTGATTTCCTCAAATATCACCGATTGCAACGAATCCCGATATAATGTGGATAGTCACCCAATTCCCAACAACTTACTCCCACTCATCATCTGTAAAACCATACAGATGTGAGAATCATACCTCGTAAATATATACCCTGGAGTAAGTATCTAGTCGGGAAATCAGCTTTCCTTTAACAGTACACAGTGAGACTGAAACATTGAAATGTTTCGTAGGGGTATTCTGGTATTCCTAGTAATGCCTCTTCCATTATCCAGATTCACAACTGTAACCGTGTAATTCCTTGCCACCTCTCCAAATCCCTTCACGTGTCTTTAGTCATTACCTTCTGCACACCCCTTTAGGCCAAATGGTTTTCTTCCTTCCCTACCGTTCGGCACCAGCCTATGGTTTGGAAGAAGACTATCCAATAAGCATAATGGGTGTACTGTCCCAATCCTAGGAACACTCGCAAAGCGAGAGAAGGTAAAGATAAAAGACAACCGAATAAACCTTATTCCTATTTCTCCTGAACCAGAATCCATCCCCGAACTGGAACAAGTTCCTTTCGAGTTCGTATATAACCATACGATGGAGTATCCAATAAACTGTGGATCTTCGTAGTGATACGGAGTGTCCTGGAGAAATACAAAGGTGATTTAGGATTGGCGAAGGAATACTTGGTTTGGTCGTGAATATCTGTTGCAATTTACTTTGCCCTCTTACTAATCCCTTGAATTTGTCTTAACTTAATACCTTCTGCACACCAACGTTATGCTAATTGGTTTTCTTCATTCCCTACCGGTCGGCACCAGCCTAAGGTTTGGAAGAAGACTATCCAATTTGCGTAATAGGTGTACTATCTCCTAAACCAAGGAGTACTCACAACTTGAGAGAAGGTAAAAGGAAAAGACAACTGAATAATCCTATCCGTTTTCTCCAGAACCGGAAACCATCCTCGAATAAATTCTTTCGAGTTCGTATCTAACCATACGATGGTTTTGTCCAATGGACGTGGACGTTCGTAGTAAAACGGGGTGTCCTGGAGAAAAGGGTAAAAGTAGGAGTGGCAATGAGGTTTGCTGTTAGTTGTATGTATGCCCTAGAGGCCAGTATTGTACAGATGTTGTATATTATATTGGATGCTTGGACATATATAGAGATGACTTTCTTGCTCGATATGATAGTATGCTATCTGGTTACTCTTTATCTTAACATGTACACTAGTCTCTTTATACTGTCTTATAGTTACATGTTGGTAAAGCCCTTAGGATATGTACTTGACTACCTGGACTGTGATGCAGATCATACTAGTGGGGACATGGTAGTCCATAAGTACATCCTTCAAGGTCCCTAGTCGTGGGTGTATCGAAACGGGGCATCGATATACCAGAGTAGACTAGCGTATACGCTTCTCGACCCATGTGATGGGCGATGGATGATCCCATATCCATTGGTGTTTGACATCAGAGATGGTATACGGGTGCTCAGTGGAGACTGGGTACACTGGACGGACTCGCCGAGAACTCCCAGATGGTATTATACCTCACGTCAGATGGCAGTTCTCAGGCGACACTTGTACAGGTTAGTCTGTAGACCCGAGATCGTCATAGAGTCTTGTGTGATTCCCACTATGCTTTGATCTCCACCTTACCACGTCCATGAGGGCGTGCAAAACGGTGGTCTTTGGGTACAGTCCCGAGTCACATGGAGGCAATGAACGATAGGAGGGGTTTCGTCTCTCTCGGTATTGGGGGTTGATGTTGCGCTGTGCTCGATTGGCCGTAACAGGGAAGTCCCTGGCCAGGGCTGATCAGAGATTTGCTGGTAAGTGTTACCAGTAGTTTCTCGACCCGTTATGAGCCTCACATCGGCACGACTTATCGGGTTATTGGGGTCTGACGTATACCACCCCTAGGCTTGATATGCGACATATCAGACGAAGAGACCGGACTGTATGGTAAGTGTTACTGGTCGGATTCGCAGGAGTGTGAGCGGGCTAGCTCGTCGATCTTCTGATCGCTCAATACCCGGGTGGCCGTTACGTTTAGCAGACCGCTTGCGGCTTGTGGGTGCTTGATATGATCATCATCTGCTACCGGCGTATTGACAAGTCTTTAGAGTCCTACACAGAGGTTTCCTGGTTCAAGCGAAACGAAATAGGAGCGCATATGAGATATGTACAGGACCGAGAATAATGCGTGTATGTGATGCCGCATGTCATTCTCGCGTTAAATGTTTCGATTGGTTATATTCGATATGACCTAGTTATCGAATCATTGATTCGATAAATCGATACATTGCATACTAGTCGGTTATGTGCGACATGACCGGATCATTGAATCAAATATTGATTTAATGATTTAATGTATAATTATATATTTGATATATTACTTTGCATTAACTAGTATTGGTTCACTTTATACGGATTTTCTCACTTGATGTGCATGATGTATATGTGATATACTTTTGTACACTTATTTGTATCATATTAGATGATGCATGTTTATTTGGTTAAGTGTAAAGAATAAACCCATGGTTAAGAGAATAATTAGGGTTTTGATTTTATCATACATTTATTTATCCATTCCTATTATTTAAATTGTTTTATAAAAACAAAATGGTTTTCTTTTGTCATGAAGCTTAATGAAGCTTCATGAAGGTTTGACTCAAGACCATTTTGTCTTTATACTAAACCCTAACTATTCTCACTTACCATGGTTTGCTCTCTACACTTAACCCATGTTAGAATTATGATAAGTATTGCCTTTTTCTTTTGTTTTAAAAACACTTATCATAATACTAGCTCATCTTCTTCTTCTTCTTCAAGCTTGCTACTCCAATGGCAACTTGAGTTCTAGTGAGACAATTCCAAATCTAAAGTGAACCCACCTCCTATTTCTTCATCCTCTACCTCTTGCCAAGTGGTTTTGGGTGTTTTCTTCACAAGTTTCACTACTTAGTGAAGTCGGAGTTTGAACTAGTGCAACCTCGACGTAGATCGTCTTTGACACAAGGCCGACGAACTATTCCGCTCACTTCTCCGATGAAGCCGTCGCGAGAGTCCGAGGTTCGTGATGGACAGCGAGGGCATGACCACGTGGAGCTAAGGAGGTGGAAATCCGGATCTACAAAGGTTGTAGCTTCCGACCTTTAGTTAATATGTTAACTAGCTTTATCATTTCGCCTAAACTTCTAGTCTAAGATCCGTAGTCTAGGGTTTCTCGGCACCAAAATTTTAAATTGGCATGTTCGATGCCTTGTGAGACCTTACTAGAGTGCCTAGGAACCTTTCACTGGTATCAGAGCCTAGCTAGAGCCTTAGGCGAAGTCCAGACGGAATTTGAAGTCCGAACGAATCCGAATCCCGATCATAAAAATGCTCTCTGTCCAGATTTTAAAATTGTGGATTTTTGTGTATTAAAAATGTCCAGGAAATTCAGTAAACAATTCTAAGGATTACGGTAAAAACTCAGGCCCATGATTCATTTAAACGGCGGCGGAACCGCGGCAGAAGCCTAGCTTCTGCGGCGGTTCCGCGGCAATTTGTTGACATCATCATTCACTGTTTGTACTGTAATTCATTATTTCTGGTGCTGGATTTTCTGGAAATTTTTAATATTTATTCAAGAGTTGAATTTTCTGCAGTTGTTTTGGGGATTCGGTGTTTCGATCGGGTTATTAAATTTTGTCTATTTGGTTTTCCGGATAAATTTTAGAATATGTTAAAAAGTTCGACCGGATATAAATACCCAACTTTTCCCCTGTCGGGAAATTTCCAAGTGTTGGATTTTTCCGTAGTTTAACGACGTTCTAAGTTGTGCAAGTAACGCGATGGACCCTCTAGAAGACAACAAACCTTAACTCGATTATGTGACCGTCTTGAACTGCCCTTTGAACCTTCGGGTTTGGGGCAGTACGGCGTGCCACATGTGAGGCGTTGGCTTGACCCTTCTACGGCTGGACCGTCGGTACTAAGGCACGAACTGAATGTTGTTAGACTTATTTCATGTGATGGACTATATCGGGAAAACTTGGGTATTCGACTGTTCGATCGGAAAGTTTAACATTTTTTGTTTATCTGGAATGTGATACAATAATTGGAATTCACAAACAGTTATGAGATAACTGAATGAATGTTATAAATTTAGCAGTTTAGTCCCATATGATATTGAAAAGAGTTTTCGATAATGAGACTAAATTGCGGGATTTATATCTGTTAGGCATGTGATGTCTAAAGAAGTTGCGGATTCCAATTGTTGTAGTTTTACACTTTCTTTTCTGTGACCGTAAGTGTAGTATGTTCATATCGCCGTTTCGTTGCTATACGTCAACGACAATTGGGGTATGCATACTTACTTACGTTGATGACATGTGATGTTATGTGTTGCTGGATATGTTATATTGGATCGTCGTATTCGAATAGCCGGGGGGTTTTTATGTGAGATGAGTGTTTTTCATTTTCATTCATGTAAAAACTTGTATGTAATATTCTTTTATTTGGGGCACTTCCAGGTAGCGGAAGATGTCACCCTTTGTATATTATTTACTTTTCCGCATTAGGATAGACCCAAGGAGGGGAGCACAAGTAACCGGGTTCTGGGGTCCAGTGGAAGACCAACTCGAGGGGTCGAGTCCGGGTCTCCTAACCCTAGAATTGGCAGGGTTGCTTGACGCTCTCGTAGGGGTATAAGGGTGTGGGATTGGCTATTCATCACGACCGTGGAATCCGTGTTTTATACTGGCTCGTATTGAAAACACGGACGTCCTAGTATATCCAATATTTCATATGTTTATTCTGCTGCGATATCTGTGTTGTGATTCTGTGATGGATATAGTATATATGATATATTATATAGACGTTACTTATGTTTTACACCCGCGCTAGCCCTGCCCTGCTCTGTCGTTAGTTACCTAACCTAACGGTGCACGAGGGGACATCGAGGCGAATGCGGATGGCATAAGTGTACGTCATATCTATCTGTGATGTTTAGGTATTTAAATGATGGGACTTCATTAATGTGATTAATGAAAGATAAGAAACCTAAGATGTTGTAGAAACAAATTTTAAAATAAAAAAGGTAGCTACAGTTCTTGCTTTGCACAGCGGTATATATGATATACCCCGCACCTTATTCGATGAGGAAAGGACCGAGATCCCTTCACCGGGAGTGACTCCTTTAGCAATAACTGGCAGATGCTACAGACTCGGTTTGCTTTTGACTGCTTTTGGTTTTTTGCTTTGCACAGTGATATATATGATATATCCCGCACCTCATTCGACGAGGAAAGGACCGAGATCCCTTCACCGGGAGTGACTCCTTTAGCAAAACTAGAAAAGCCTCAAAATCACTCCATTTTAAAACTTCATTTGATTCTACAACGATATCAAGTTCATTACGCTCATGGTTTTCAGAAAAACCTGGCGTAGCCCTCCGTCATTTCAGATGAGTAGTAGTTAGTATTCGTGCTACGTTTGTTGGCCTGTGTCAAGGCGTAGTGTGCGGTAGCTGACTAGTATTTATCTGCTTATGCATATGATGCAGATTGGATTAGGGTAGTCGTGCGACTTTGTTGGCCTGCGTCAAGGGTCGTACGGGTGGGTTTAATTCAATCAGGAAATGACGGGTTGAACTTGACTAGCGCACTATGGTTTGTTGGCCTGCGTCAAGGTCATAGCACGCTAGGGGCAAAAGCATTATCGGGAATTTCAAGTGTTGAAATTTGCAATGAGATTGCATACCTTCTATGAGATAGTTGGATCCCGATACCCACTGCGAGTAAGAGTTACTCCTGGGAGAGTTTTACACATTGCAATTAGCCGATCAAGTAGGTGTCTAGAAAGGTGTTAACGAGGTTACGCCTCTGGAAAAACGAGATTTACATTAATTAGGTTCGTGCGAAAGCACGGGGGACCTCCCTCAAAGTACCGACACTGGCCTGGCTGAAAGATTAGCGAACTTGTAGTGTGTAATTAATCCCGGCTAGTCTTTCCTTTTAGGGTTTGGAGGAAGATTTGATAAAAAGCAGTAGGAGCCATCCTGATTAGATAAGATAATAACCAATCTGATCTTGCACGAGCATACGCTAAAGTGTTTTCTTCTCTCTCTCTCCAGGTAGCGACCAGTTCATGCCTTAATCAAGATAATAATATGGATGTATTGACCGAACCCGCATGTTATTCTGTGCTGGGGAATGTTGGTTCCGTTCTTTCTTATAAGAGTTATAGGAATGAACAGGATATAGGGGAATACCAGGATTCCCATGCCACCCGAATGAAGAAAGTACATGTTGATGCATTTTCTTCAGGTGTGTTCGTTACTGAGAACTGTTTCTCCATTTGCTCTACGTCCTGGGTATTAGATACCGGGTCAGGATCCCATATATGTAATCAGTTACATGGGCTAAGGAAAGGTAGAGAACTTGGAGAAGGTGATAAAGACATTAGAGTTGGAAATGGTGCAATTGTTGCAGCTAAGACTGTCGGGGAATATCACCTTGTATTACCAACTGGTAATACATTGGTTCTGAACGAATGCTATTACATGCCGAACCTGATATGCAACATTATATCGGTTTCTTTATTAACTAAAGAAGGATATAATCTTGTATTACAGGACAATGTTATGAACATTTTCCGTAACCAAAAGTTGGTTGGATCAGGCACGTTATGCAATGGCATTTATGTTCTAAATCAATCAACAGTTCTGAGCATAACAAACACACACAAAAGGAAGAGTTCAGAACTGAACGAATCCTTCTTGTGGCATTGTAGACTGGGTCACATCAATGTGACACGACTAGCTAAGTTGCATAAAGATGGATATTTAAATCCATTTGAATTTTCATCTTATAACACTTGCCAGTCATGTCTCAAAGGCAAGATGATCAAAACTCCGTTTACAGGACACGGAGAAAGAGTTACCGAACTCTTGGGACTTATACATAGTGATGTATGCGGTCCCATGTCTACACATGCCAGGGATGGTTCTTCATACTTCATTACATTCACTGACGATCTCTCTAGGTTCGGGTATGTGTTCCTGATGAAACACAAATCAGAAGCTTTTGAGAAATTTAGGGAATATAAGCAAGAAGTTGAGAACCAAACCGGAAAAAGTATTAAAATCCTTCGATCTGATCGAGGAGGTGAATACTTGAGCAATGAATTCCTGGACTTCCTAAAAGAGAATGGGGTTCTCTCTCAGCTGACTCCTCCATATACACCACAGCACAACGGTGTATCAGAACGGAGGAACCGCACCCTATTAGATATGGTGCGCTCTATGATGAGCACAGCTGAGTTACCTATTTCCTTCTGGGGATATGCACTGGAAACAGCTGCAGACCTATTGAATATGATTCCCACCAAAACCGTGCCGACCACTCCATATGAGATATGGAAAGGAAAGAGACCATATCTTAATTATGTTAAGATATGGGGTTGTCCGGCCTATGTAAAAACACAAAATCTGGACAAACTCGCGGCAAGGTCCATTCTGTGTAAGTTTATTGGATATCCCAAACATTCGTGAGGGTATATCTTCTACCACCCTGAGGAACAAAGAGTGTTTGTTTCTCGGCATGCCACCTTTTTAGAAAAGGAATTTCTTGAAAAAGAGATTAGTGGTCATGAGGTAGAACTGGAAGAGGTTCCAGCTGCACAAGCTACAACAGAAGACCTGGTGGAACCAGAGGATTCCATAGTTCCCGATGAACCCCAGCCACTCCGCCGATCTAGTAGGGTTCCTCGCCAACCTGAGAGATACTACGGTTTTCTCATGGACGGTGGAAGCGAGGATTGCATCATGGAGGATGATGACCCAACTAGTTTCGAGCAGGCCATCACGAGTGGGGACTCAGTGAAATGGCTGGATGCTATGCGGTCTGAGATGGATTCCATGTACACCAACAAAGTATGGACTTTGGATGTTGCTCCTGAAGGGGTAAAACCCATTGGGAGCAAGTGGGTCTTCAAGAAGAAACTTGGTGTAGATGGGAAAGTGGAGACTTTCAAAGCTAGACTTGTAGCAAAGGGTTTTCGTCAAAGACCAGGTGTGGACTATGACGAGACCTTTTCTCCAGTGGCTATGCTTAAATCCATCCGGATCATGCTTGCCATCGCTGCATATCATGATTACGAAATCTGGCAAATGGATGTTAAGACCGCCTTTCTAAATGGTGATTTAGAAGAGTGCGTGTACATGACTCAGCCAGAGGGCTTCGTAGACAGTGGGAGCAGCGGGAAGGTGTGCAAGCTGCTTAAATCCATTTATGGATTAAAGCAAGCGTCGCGGAGTTGGAACATCTGCTTTGACGTCGTTATCAAAGAGTTTGATTTCGTCAAAAATCTAGATGAACCTTGTATCTACAGAAAGGTGGCAGAGAGTAAGGTTGTCTTCCTCGTATTGTACGTGGACGACATACTCTTGATAGGAAATGATATTCCTATGCTGCAATCGGTTAAGCTCTTCTTATCACAAAGATTCTCAATGAAAGATCTTGGTGATGCCTCCTGCATATTGGGAATAAGGATCTATAGAGATAGATCCAAATGGATTTTGGGATTGTCCCAATCCAGGTACATTGACACCATACTAAAGAGGTTTAGTATGGAAGAGTCCAAGCGTGGGAATTTACCCACGATCTCTGGAGTCACTCTCTCCAAAGAGATGTCTCCCAAGACTGATTTGGAGAGAGCTCGCATGCAAGGTATACCCTATGCTTCGGCAGTAGGCTCTATCATGTATGCGATGCTATGTACCAGACCCGATGTAGCATACTCACTAAGTATAGTGAGCAGGTATCAAGCTGATCCTGGAGAGAGTCACTGGACAGCTGTGAAGAGCATTCTCAAGTACTTGCGAAGGACTAGAGATATGTTCTTGGTGTATGGTAACGGAGGACTCCAAGTGGAGTCCTTTACCGATTCGAGCTTCCAGAGTGATAAGGACGACTCTAAGTCGCAGTCGGGCTTTGTCTTTACCCTTTACGGAGGGGCGGTTAGCTGGAAGAGTTCCAAGCAGGAAACCGTGGCAGACTCGACGATGGAGGCTGAATACATCGCTGCCAACGATGCTGCCAAAGAGGCTGTCTGGATCAAGAAGTTCATTACAGAACTTGGAGTGGTTCCATCCATTGAGCGTCCAATACCTTTGTATTGCGATAACAATGGAGCGGTGGCTTTGGCCAAGGAACCCAGGTCCCATCAGCGATCCAAGCATATTCTGAGGCGGTATCACCTGATCCGGGAGATAGTTGATCGCCGGGAGATCGAGGTCAGGAGAGTTGACACGAAGAATAACACGGCGGATCCACTCACGAAGGCCATTCCCCAGACGCAGTTTGAAAGACTCTTCGGGATGCTCGGTATGCGATACTACAGCAGCTGGCCCTAGTGCAAGTGGGAGATTGTTAGTTGTATGTATGCCCTAGAGGCCAGTATTGTACAGATGTTGTATATTATATTGGATGCTTGGACATATATAGAGATGACTTTCTTGCTCGATATGATAGTATGCTATCTGGTTACTCTTTATCTTAACATGTACACTAGTCTCTTTATACTGTCTTATAGTTACATGTTGGTAAAGCCCTTAGGATATGTACTTGACTACCTGGACTGTGATGCAGATCATACTAGTGGGGACATGGTAGTCCATAAGTACATCCTTCAAGGTCCCTAATCGTGGGTGTATCGAAACGGGGCATCGATACCAGAGTAGACTAGCGTATACGCTTCTCGACCCATGTGATGGGCGATGGATGATCCCATATCCATTGGTGTTTGACATCAGAGATGGTATACGGGTGCTCAGTGGAGACTGGGTACACTGGACGGACTCGCCGAGAACTCCCAGATGGTATTATACCTCACGTCAGATGGCAGTTCTCAGGCGACACTTGTACAGGTTAGTCTGTAGACCCGAGATCGTCATAGAGTCTTGTGTGATTCCCACTGTGCTTTGATCTCCACCTTACCACATCCATGAGGGCGTGCAAAACGGTGGTCTTTGGGTACAGTCCCGAGTCACATGGAGGCAATGAGCGATAGGAGGGGTTTCGTCTCTCCCGGTATTGGGGGTTGATGTTGCGCTGTGCTCGATTGGCCGTAACAGGGAAGTCCCTGGCCAGGGCTGATCAGAGATTTGCTGGTAAGTGTTACCAGTAGTTTCTCGACCCGTTATGAGCCTCACATCGGCACGACTTATCGGGTTATTGGGGTCTGACGTATACCACCCCTAGGCTTGATATGCGACATATCAGACGAAGAGACCGGACTGTACGGTAAGTGTTACTGGTCGGATTCGCAGGAGTGTGAGCGGGCTAGCTCGTCGATCTTCTGATCGCTCAATACCCGGGTGGCCGTTATGTTTAGCAGACCGCTTGCGGCTTGTGGGTGCTTGATATGATCATCATCTGCTACCGGCGTATTGACGAGTCTTTAGAGTCCTACACAGAGGTTTCCTGGTTCAAGCGAAACGAAATAGGAGCGCATATGAGATATGTGCAGGACCGAGAATAATGCGTGTATGTGATGCCGCATGTCATTCTCGCGTTAAATGTTTCGATTGGTTATATTCGATATGACCTAGTTATCGAATCATTGATTCGATAAATCGATACATTGCATACTAGTCGGTTATGTGCGACATGACCGGATCATTGAATCAAATATTGATTTAATGATTTAATGTATAATTATATATTTGATATATTACTTTGCATTAACTAGTATTGGTTCACTTTATACGGATTTTCTCACTTGATGTGCATGATGTATATGTGATATACTTTTGTACACTTATTTGTATCATATTAGATGATGCATGTTTATTTGGTTAAGTGTAAAGAATAAACCCATGGTTAAGAGAATAATTAGGGTTTTGATTTTATCATACATTTATTTATCCATTCCTATTATTTAAATTGTTTTATAAAAACAAAATGGTTTTCTTTTGTCATGAAGCTTAATGAAGCTTCATGAAGGTTTGACTCAAGACCATTTTGTCTTTATACTAAACCCTAACTATTCTCACTTACCATGGTTTGCTCTCTACACTTAACCCATGTTAGAATTATGATAAGTATTGCCTTTTTCTTTTGTTTTAAAAACACTTATCATAATACTAGCTCATCTTCTTCTTCTTCTTCAAGCTTGCTACTCCAATGGCAACTTGAGTTCTAGTGAGAGAATTCCAAATCTAAAGTGAACCCACCTCCTATTTCTTCATCCTCTACCTCTTGCCAAGTGGTTTTGGGTGTTTTCTTCACAAGTTTCACTACTTAGTGAAGTCGGAGTTTGAACTAGTGCAACCTCGACGTAGATCGTCTTTGACACAAGGCCGACGAACTATTCCGCTCACTTCTCCGATGAAGCCGTCGCGAGAGTCCGAGGTTCGTGATGGACAGCGAGGGCATGACCACGTGGAGCTAAGGAGGTGGAAATCCGGATCTACAAAGGTTGTAGCTTCCGACCTTTAGTTAATATGTTAACTAGCTTTATCATTTCGCCTAAACTTCTAGTCTAAGATCCGTAGTGTAGGGTTTCTCGGCACCAAAATTTTAAATTGGCATGTTCGATGCCTTGTGAGACCTTACTAGAGTGCCTAGGAACCTTTCATTTGCAACTCTGACAATCCAAAAGCCAGTGTTTAAGAAGGTTCGGTCAACTTGGTCACTGAGTCATTGTCTTAGGGTCGGGTCAATGGTCACTGCCAAAGAGAGAGAGAAAAGAAACACTCAGCGTGCACTCTAACCTAGATCAGAATGGTTACCAATTTATCTAATCAGGAAACCTCCCACTGTTCCGTCAAATTCTCCTCCAAACCTAAAAGAAGAATTAGTCGGGATCACCCGAGGAGTAAACTAACTCATCAGTGGGAATCGGGATCCAACTATCATCGCATGATAACGTGACGGAATCCGCTCACAGTATCACACTCCAGAAGGTATGCGCATATCTGGCAGGTTTCAGTTCTTTTGAAACTCCCGATGAGATTTCTGCCCCATGCTCTTATGACCTTGGCGTGAGGTCAAAATATCATAAGTCACATGTCAAGTTCTGCCCGTCATTATCCAGGTTAATTTGAACCCACCCGTACATACCCTTGACGTAGGCCAAAATAGTAGTACGACTGTCCCAAACCAACGCATCTATCTATGCAACAGATAAATACCCGGCAGCTACCAAACACTATGCCTTGGCGTGAGGTCAAAATACATAGCTTGAATACTACCGAATATTTAACTGAAATGACGGAGGGCTACGAATGGTTTCTGGCGAAAACCTTTAACGTAAAGAACTTGATATCGTCGAAGGAACGGATAGCTTTTTAAAATATAGTGACGAAAACCGTTGCTAAAGAGGTCACTCCCGGTGAAGGGATCTCGGCTCTTTCCCCGTAGAATGGGGTGCAGGATAATCCAAATGAATACCACGGTGCAAAGCAAAAGTAATCGGCTATAGTGAAGTTAATGCCCTGACGCAAACTTTTGTCCAAGGGGTCACTCCCGGTGAAGGGATCTCGGCCCTTGCCTCGTCGACTGAGGAGCAGGATATTCCAACTGAATATCACGATGCAAAACAAAAGAGAACGTCCTTGCAATAACAGCTTTTTGAAAAGTGTTCCAATAACATCAGATTAGGTTTGTTTTTAACTTGCATTGATCCGAATCAATGCAGTCCCATCAATTGATCACACCAAAAAGAACGAAAATATACTGATGTATGTATATGCCATCCGCATTCGCCACTGGGTCCCGTCATTACCCGTTAGGTTAGCTAACTAACGACAGAGCGGGGACTGGACTAGCGCGGATGTAAAACATATACAACATCTACTAATATATATACCAATATATTATATTTCGCTCAAGGCATGATAGAAATGCAACATCACAGAAATGTACAGCATCACAGAAACAATACAGATATCTGGGATCCCCGCAGAGCCACTACTGAAACCCGACGTTCCCTTGGTCATGTGGATAGCCTGTGCAATGAAATCCTAGACCCCTACGGGCGCGGCAAGTCACCTGCCAAAACCTGAAGCGAGGCAGCCCCTTTCAGTACCGTGAATGGACCACCCATCACTTCACGGAATCCGGCAACTTGGGCACCCCTCCTGGGTCAACCTGTACCCCCTACGAGTGCGGCGAATAGCCCGCCAATCCTAGAGTAAAGCCCCCTCCGTCTCAATGCCATGAGATGCGGGCTTGTTGCCCTCTAGAACCCGGCTATCCGTGCACCCCTCCGCGGGGTAATCCTAGTACAGAAAGTAAAATATACATACAACGGGTACATCGACCGCAACCTGGCCGTGCCCCAAAATAATAATACAATCAGGCAGTGACGGCAGTCCACATGTCGGACGCTCGCCCCGCAATATCAAATGTATATAATACATCCACAACTGTACTAGCAATGCATCCAGGCTATCCCCCACGACCGATCCACAACATCACAGCAAACACAGAACATCAACGTGAAAGTCACGTTCGCAAATCTGTCTAACCGGGCTATAGCAGTTAGACCGGATTTACCGATCAAGTGACATTCACGGTCGCAGATATAATGTAAAAACTGTGAAATAATGTGTTTAAAATATCCGATCAATCAAATTTTAACAAGTGGGCCCCCAAACAATACTGTAGCACTCACAGAAATTATGGGCCCAAATTTAACATTCCAAAACCCCTAAAATCACCCCAGAAGCCCACTGTAAAAACCCGACCCACCGAATCCTCCATACTGCGGTGGAACCGCGGCAAAAAGTAGGGTTTTGCCGCGGTTCCGCGCTCCCCTGAGGAGATCAATGTCTCGACTTTTTCCAGAACTCTTAGATCTTCCAGTACATCAATTTTATACAACCTGAAAAAAATTTCGACACTAAAAATTTTCAACAGAAAACTGATGTGATCAAAATACGGGTTTTGGAACATTTGATCGATCGGAACTGAAAAACACATTAAGGCAAGCTAGACTAAGTTAATGGCGAGGCTCTGATACCACTGAAAGTGCACGGCGGCGCCCCGGCCGTCAATCCGACGGCCAAATGCGGAAGCGGTGATAAACTTTAATTTTCTTGAACTGGCAAACCGCCGCGCACTAATACCCGGATCGAACCACTAACTAGTCCTAGCTAACTACAAGATAGGGAAGAGAAGTATACCGACAGATCCGAGTCCTCCGGTCTTCTCGTCGTCGTCCCGATCTCCTGCGGAATGTCCCGTCTCCTCCTCGTCGCCGGAAGTGCACCACATCGCCTACATCGTTTACGGGCTCCCACCTCAATGCCGAGGCAACTCGGGCACGAAGCTGGCTAGTCGACGTGCCCAAGATTTGCTGTAGAATATCTAGTGAGCAAGTCTCATTTGGGGTTTATGGAGATGCCTTTGTGGTGGAGGAAAAAGAACTTGGAGAGAGGTGGGAAAAATGTAGCATACAAAAGAATGAGAATAACAATTTCCCACACCAAAATGAAATGAATCCCATCCATTCTCTAGGAATGGCCGCCCCCCCCCCCCCCATGTGTGATTGGAGAGAGAGAGAACAAAGACAAGGGGGTGGGTGGAAAGTGAGTGATGATGAAAAGTCAAATGATCACCACAAAAACCCAACACTCAATCAACAACCATGAAAGCAAAAGTCAAGCCATCATGAAGCATGGAAGGTCAAGGGATGGGCTCCATCATGAAACCATCATGATACAAAGAAATGCAAATACCCCCTTCCACAATTGCTTATTTGCAACAATGCAAATAAGCCCTCCTCCACCAAACTTCGGCCAATGAACGATACAAAGGAAATCGGCCGAAACGGAAAGCAAACTGGCAACTCCAAAAAAAACTGGTCCCGTAATAAATTACAGGAAAACCCCGAAACTGTGCATACACACCCGCATTTGTATTCCGACCGAAATACAAATGCAATGAGACAAAATCTACACTGTACTATACTAGGATCCGGCTTATACCAAAGCCGGCTAGTAATATCCGTTCGATCTTGATACGTGCAATACCGCACGTATCTGATCGAACCCTGCCATATAACCATACGGCCAATAGTACAAACTGTCCGATCCTGATCCGTGCAATACCGCACGTATCTGATCGGACCTTGCCATATCTCCATATGGCCTCTACAACTTTTCGCCCGAAAGCTGAGTAACTGAATGTGGGGGACTCTAAAGACTCGTCAACACCTTGGTTGTGGATTTAACCACTAGCACGTCAGAGGTATAAGCCAATACGTAACGGGCTACCAGGTATTGACTAAAAGGGACGTCTGTGAGCGAACTCAGCCAGACAACCCTACTGAGCCTGTCAGTGACAATATCCGTACAGTCCGGTCCGTTCGTCTATGAGTATCGCATGGCGGGCCTAGGGGGTTGGTAAAAGTCAGACCCCCAAAAGCGGTACAAGTCGTGTCGGAGTGTAGCCCAGAACACCCTGAGATACTACTGGAATACCTACCAGTAAATCTCCTTGCCTCGGCCGAGGGCTTCGTGTAATGGCTCTCCTAGACACAGCACGACCTCACCCCCAATACCGGGAGAGACGAACCCCTGAAGATATGCTCACTGCCTCCATGTGGCTCGGGACTGTACCCAACTAAAACCTGTTTGCACGACTCCTTTGAGCTGTGGTAGGGTAGTAATCAAAGTACAGTGGGAACTCACACAAGACAAATGACGATCCCCAAGTCGATGAACTAACCTGCACACATGTCACTAGGGAACTGCCATCTGACGTCTGGTATATGACCAACTGGCATATTCCCGGCGAGTCCTGTCCGGTGTACTCATAACCCAATGAGCACCTGTATACATCTTAGGTGATCCAACTGACACCAGTGGCTTGTGAGACCGGCCACCGCCCCTCGTCGGGGTCTCGACTGTATACACTAGTCTACTCTGGAGTATCGATGCCCTGTCTCGAAACTCACACGACTAGGGACCATTTAAGGATATGCTTATAGACCCCAGCTCCCACTTATATGATCGCCCTCATACTGCTGGTGGTCAAGCAAGAATCCTAGGGGCTCTACCAACGTGTAATAGCGACTTGTCAGGTCACTTAAAGCAGTACACGATGATAAAGGTAAACCAGATAGCATACTATCATCTCGAGTAAGACTGTCCTATCGGGATAGGTCCTCCATCAATCATTGTAATCACGTGCCTGTGATCGAATAATTGAATCTGAGGGCATTATCCCCAACAAATATCACATCGGGAGTTTCTAAAGAAACTGAAACTTGCCAGGCATGCGCATGTCTTCTGGAGTGTGATAACGTGAGTGGATTCCGTCACGTTATCATGCGATGATAGTTGGATCCCGATTCCCTCTGATGAGTTGGTTTACTCCTCGGGTGATCCCGACTAATTCTTCTTTCAGGTTTGGAGGAGAATTTGAGGTTACAGTGGAAGGTTTCCTGATTAGATAAAAGTGATAACCATTCTGATCTATGTTAGAGTGCACGCTGAGTGTTTCTTTTCTCTCTCTCTTTGGCAGCAACCATGACCCGACCCGTGACTATGACTCAGTGACCAAGTTGACCGAACCTTCTTATAAGACTGGCCTTTTGGATTGTCAGAGTTGCATACCTCATTGTCACTCCTACTTTTACCCTTTTTTCCAGGACACCCCGTATTACTATGAACGTCCACTTCCATTGGATAAAACCATCGTATGGTTATATACGAACTCGAAGGAATTTATTCGAGGATGGTTTCCGGTTCTGGAGAAAACGAATAGGACTATTCAGTTGTCTTTTCCTTTTACCTTCTCTCAGGTTGCGAGTGCTCCTTGGATTAGGACAGTACACCTATTACGCTTATTGGATAGTCTTCTTCCAAACCATAGGCTGGTGCCGACCGGTAGGGAATGAAGAAAACCATTTAGCCTAAAAGGTGTATAGAAGGTATTAAGTAAAGACATATCATAGGATTAGTAAGAGGGTAAAGTAAATTGCGACTGCTATTCACGACCAAACCAAGTATTTCTTCGCCAATCCTAAATCACCTTTGTATTTCTCCAGGACACTCCGTATCACTACGAAGATCCACAGTTTATTGGATACTCCATCGTATGGTTATATATGAACTTGATTGATCATTTCTTTGTGTGTCGTTTTAGAAAATGAATAGAATCACAATCAAAGAATTATATTTGACCACAATCAATTACGGTGTCGATTGTAGATCGTAAGCGAGTGCGGATCGTCCACAGGGATTGTGCGATTCGTTTTTATATTTGATTTGTTTGAATTGAAAAGTTAATCGAAAAGAAAAGAAAACATGATTCAAGAATTTATCAATTGATTCAGGTGTCACGAGTTTAATCAAGAATCAAGAAACTGATAAACAATCAAGAATGGGGTTTCGATAATATTTCCAACCAAAATGTCAAGAATCTAAATGAGGCTCGTAGGAATCGATCGGATCTATAGATGTGATGTAATCTAAAGATTTCGTGTTCTTGTCCTTCGAAGGATTGATACTAGATCGATGATGATCAACGAGAGTTAGGGCTTTCTTGATGAAACTAGGGTTTCATCGTTTAACCCTTGTTCTTTCGTTGATTTCATTCACATTCTAGCCTCTAGCAATTTCAAGAAACGATCGTAACTCCCCAATCTCGAGCGATATCATTCAAGAAAGCATCGTAACGAAATGGGTTGTCGGTTCTTGAACTTGCTAGGGTTTACAAAACTTGTAGGAATCAAGAATCGTTTTCAGATATATTACATCATCATTCTATTGATCGTCTCGACTCCTCGACGAGCGGAGTATTACTCAAGCATCACAACAAGAATTACAACTAGAAATTTAGATTGAATCATGATGCAAGAATTTAAAGAAAACAAGATAAAAGAAAATCACCTTTTATTTATATCAACAATTTGATTACAGTCGCTCAAGAACTACAAGAGGAAGAACTAAATTGTCGATTTGGCGTCGCTCGGCTCCGTGAGTCGCGGATCGTTTGGACCACTTGCTCTGTTGAAGATCGGCTCGGCTCATAAAAGGTTGCAAGGCTTCTTGCTTGATGGGTACTCGGGATCTTGAATTTGGGTTGGAATTAGGGTTAGGGTTTCACACAAGCCTTGTCACTAGACTTGTGAAAGAAGAAGATGAAGAAAGAGATAGAATGGCTCTAAATTGGCTACTAAAATCCACTAAACAAAGATCAAGTCTAAGATTAATAATAAGTGAGCCTAGGGTCTTATTTATAGAACACCCAAACCCTAGGTCTAGGTTTGAATTTACTATTCCCTCCAAAAGTTTGTTGAGGAGTTTCTAGAAAGAGTTTGTTAGGAGTTAGCTTAGGGTTTAAGCTAGGGTTTAGGAAGAAGGTTCTAGAATACAAAGCTTAGTTTAGTGTAGAAACAAGGGTTTGCTGATCTGGCAGAAGTATCTGGAATCTTCTGGAATTTGGAATACATTTCTGAACTGTAGCCACTGATGTAGGAGTTATCATGCAAAATTGGAGTGCTGAAGAGGCAAACCCACCGCGGAACCGCAGCACAAGGTGGCTTAGGCCGCGGTTCCGCGGCCAAGTTGGCACTTTGGAGCTTCCAATTTCTTGTGTTGGCTTCTTATGTCTTCAAGTGTCTTTTGTGATATATTTAATTCCTGAATTCCCTTTGCATCAATACCAGATTCCAAATCATTGAGTTGGTGTCATGTTTTAGCGGTACCCTGTAAATTTTGGCCTTTCTTCTGGATTTTCCTGCACAGATCTCAAAACAAGTGTTGCTCAAATGTAGGGATGATGCGATGCCATGAAATGCGGTCAATTTCCTTTATAGTGTCGGTTTTAGAGTCTAATACATGCAATCTGATATTTTGCGACTGTTTTGCTAATATGTGAAATATGAATACCGTACACTTCTAAATGAGTGCAAATGATGAGGAAATTGCCGGCTAAAATATACAATATTTTCGACTAATCAAATTCCCCCAAACTTAATTTCGATCATCTCGAGCGAACTGTTTTATTAGAAGGAGAAAATAAAGAAAGAGAAAAACTAACTAGCACACTTTCGTAGGCAACACGATTGCACTGAGCACGTGCAACAAGCCTTTAAACTTCTAGGTGTCCCTAGTAAGAGGAGTGTTGTCTCCTGAGGGTTTTCAGCGGATTGCACCCACAAAATCCAATAATAAAAGAAAGATCATGAATATTACATTTAAAGAAAAGAATTGTAAAAAAAAGACTTTGAAAATTAGGGTTTCCAACTAAGCTAGCTTTTCGGTTGTCATGAGCCCTATCTTAATGGTCATGAAAAGATGTCAGAAATCACGTCCTCCCTCAATAAAACATCGTCTTATTCTTTATTCCTATCTTTCTTCCAAACATCGATCATATAACCCTGCGTGTGTGTAAAGACATCCCTGCACCCGGAGAATTCAATTCAAGCTATCATACTCTTGCCCATCAGCCTCAGTACTTTTTAATTAATGAATATTTAGACGAAATTGCTCACACACTTTCATGCGACCGTTAATACTTCTTGAGGTACTAACCGACCGATTACTCCTGTGCTTGCTTACTTGGTGTATTTTCCTCGTCTTGCACCACCTTAGGCATAGCAGTGACTCCCAGACCAGTTGGCCTTAGGGCACTAAGTGAAGAAGCACCCTTACTATATATTTTTATTACCCTCGGTGATAACAAAACCAGTGTCCATTTTTCTCACCACTTTATATTTTCTTTATTCATTTTTTTATTATTTCCTTCATACTTTTGGCTTTAAGACAAGAGCATTTCAAGGTATCCTCTACTATCCCAGGCTTTAAGACGTGTGTAAGTGCGAATAGCAGGGTATCAACGTTCAAAATGTTTGGCTTTCCAGAATAGAAACTATTTTTCAGACTTATTTTTATCCTCAGATTAGTGACGTTTTTCATCTTACTAACCCTTGGGACAACGGCTCATAACTACTTATTACTAGTTCGTATAAGAAAACTTCTAATTTTCTTAGTTTTCTTAAATTTTTCTAATCTCATGGATGTAATTTTTCACTATCTAAACTTTCATTATCTTATTTATGTACAAAAAATATTTTTTTTATTTTTTAAAATTTTTATAGGTTTTCAAAAAATTGTTTTGTGCTTATGCAAATGATATGCAAATGATGCGCAAATAAGCACAAACCTCCCCCAAACTTGTTTTCAACAGTGTCCTCACTGTTGCCTTCCGCTAAATCTCGAAAAAGCTGTAAGCTTGGGAGGAATTTATTAGTGGGGCAAAAATATTTAAGTGAAGAACCTCCCCTAAACTTATTTTTGGCTCAAAATTTTGTAAAAATTTTCTTTTCAAGAGCCAGAAAAAAGATGCCCCCCCAAACTTATGCAATGTTAATCTTTGAAAATCACATGAGGGGATTAAAAATCAGTGGTCGATGCCAAGCTTTGCAAAGACCGAACGTTAACACCAACCATTCGAAAATTTTATCAATGCAGTGCTCGGGTTGGTGGAAGAAGAAGTGGGAAAAGGGTAAGTGGTGGAATAGAATGTGTGTGCGTCTCATTTTGGAGAGACGATGCAGTGAGTGTGATGGATTACTCGCATTCTTTTTACAGTCCATATGAAGGGGTGGAGGTTCAATTTCATTGATTGTGAGATGATTCATCTCAACACCCGTGTCATTCAAAAATGCGAGTTCATCAGCGAAGATCTCCTCAAAAGTTTCATCAATACCCCGAAGAATAATGTCATCACAAAGTGCGGGGTGATCTTCAGACTCTAAAAGCAGTTCATAATCAGTGTTAATTGTTGACCCGGACATCTCGGTGGAAGAGTCCGTATGTGTATGATACATAGTTGGGTCAAACAATAACGTATGAAAAGAGTCAAGATCGATATTATGAGGATCATTAAATTCGCTGCTGTCGACATCCATTAAGTCGACAGAACAGACCTGAGCAGTAGGTTCAGAGGGTACACTTCCTAACTTGTAAATGTTCATCCCAATTGTCCTCTTCCCGAAGGATAGGGTCATAGAACCGTTACGACAATTGATGATAGCATTGGAAGTGGCCAAAAAGGGGCGACCTAAAATCACCGGAATTTGATTCCGTGAGTTCGCTACAGGCTGTGTATCAATTACTATAAAGTCCACAGGGAATATAAATTCCCCGATTTTTATTAACACATCCTCTAGTTCACCCCTAGGTCTGGTGATTGATCGGTCAGCCATCTGGAGAGTGCATGGAAATGGTTTCAACTCTCCGATCCCTAACTGCTCATAGACTGAGAAAGGAAGCAGGTTAACACTTGCCCCATGATCTAGTAGAGCACGGTTAATGTGTTTCTCCCCAATAGAGATGGAAATCGTAGGATATCCAGGATCCTTACGTTTCCTCGGTAATTGCTGGGGGAAAGCTGTGTCTACTGTCTTTGCCATGAATATCTTCTTGGGCATTTGTTTCTTCCTCTTTCTAGTGCACAAGTCTTTAAGAACTTTCGCATATGCGGGGACTTGTTGGATAGCATCTAGAAGAGGGATATTTATGTTAACCTGTTTAAACATCTCAGTGATCTTCTCCATATGTGGACTTGGTGTGTTAGCCCTTAACCGATTAGGATAAGGTGCTTTAGCAATAAGCGCTGGGTTCATCATAGGAGAAGGAAGTGTGTGTGGAACCGATCCCAGAATAGAAGTGGGAATCATCCGTGGAGGAGTAAAAGAGGTGGGCTGTAGTGGCGAGCCTTTTGGGAAATGGAGAATAGGCTCGGAAGAAGGTGGTAGGGTAGAAGAACTGGGATCATAACTAGAAGTGTGTGTGTGTGGAAAGGTCTCAGCCGGGGTGTTGATATGATTTTCAGTATCATCAACTTCTTCCCCAACATGATTGTCAAGCACTCTTCCAGATCTCAACGTGGTGATTGCATTCACATGATGTGAATAGCCAGGATTGGGTAAGGGTTGAGCTGGGAGTTTCCCTTTCTCTCTTGCACTCATTTCAGCTTTTAATCGTGCAATTTCTTCTTCCATCGATTTAATACTCTCGTTTTGGGACGCAGAGTTTTTCTCAATTTTATCGACAGATGACTTCATTTCAGCCGAAACTTGCATGATATTTGTTAAGACCAAATTCATGTATTGTGCAAAAGAAGAGAATTCATCAGTTCCGGTCAACTGTAAAGGACTAGACAGTGCAGGTGTGTTGACCTGATTTTGAAAATTATGTGCTTGAAAAGGGTGCTGGCTCAATTGAAGTTGTGGTTGCTGTTGTGGTGGAGGGAGAGCCCTTTGAAAATTGTTTTGGTTTGGAACCGTGTTTTGAGAGTGTGATTGGTTCCAAGCAAAATTAGGGTGATTCCTCCAACCCTGATTATATGTGGAAGAAAAAGGGTCGTTTCTAGGTCTTTGAAATGCGGCATTGGTATGCTCACGACCTTGAAACGGACATTCTTCCGTCAAGTGAGACGGATCAGAACAGCAGCCACATACAGTTTTGGAAAGTGACATTTGATTAAGGGAGGCGGCTAAAAATTTGTTTTCCATAGTCTCGAGTTTCTTGTGTATAGCTGAAATGTCAGCCCTAACTCCTATGGAAACATCCGATTGGTTATTGCCACTCCTAAATGATGGACTTTCCCACTGTAAAGACTTTTCAGCGAACTCTTCTAAATATCGCCAAGCTTCCCCATCATCCTTGGTCATGAAGGTACCTTGACACATGTTTTCAAGACTCTGTTTAGTGTTAGGGTTACTGTCCTCATATATGATTCGGCAAAGCTCCCATCTCGGGATTCCGTGATGAGGACATTGAACCAATAGATCCTTGAAACGTTCAAAGCATTTAGAGAATGGTTCAGCAGGGAGCTGGGCAAATTGATTCAGTTCGCTACGGATTCGAGCTGTCTTTTGTATTGGGTAAAATTTCTTAAGGAATGCTGCGACGAATTCTTCCCAATTCGAAATAGAATGTGCGGTAGTGTTATAAGCCACTTCTCGGCTATATCGCACAATGTAAATAGAAGAAGTCGTAGACGCATCGCATCCACTGAAAGTTATGACGTACCCATCATTGCGCACACGTTTTCAAATTTGGTAATGAAAACGTAAGCGTCCTCAGTCTCGAGTCCGTGGAATTTGGGTAAAAGATTGATATACCGGGGCTTAATCTCAAAGTTATCCCCATTGGCTGGTGGTGTGGATAAGCAGGTCTGTAACACCTTAGAATGTGTTTTGTAGCTAATTATATTTTAATGTATGGTTTTTAATAAAAAGTTTACCAAATTAAGTTTTAAATATTTTATCCTATTTAATGAGTATTTTATTAGAATTTTGTTAGGCACACACACACTTGTGCATGTTAACTAGGTTGTTAATTGTGGTTTAACCATTGCTTATTCTAGTTTTATTATTGTTTAGGTGTTTTGGGTTAAATAGTTATGGTTGTTCTTTTAAAAAGAAAATGAAAATGAATTTAAAAGGGTTTTATTTTGGTTGAATGGTTGACTAAGGGGAGAGTGAGAGAGAGGGCATGGGGCATCATGGCATGAGCCATGTCCATTTAATGAAGAGAGAGAATGAGAAGAGGGGGGTCTTTGTTGTTGTTCTCATTTCTCCCTCTCATTTCCTTGCTCTCATTCTCTCACACTCTCTCTCACACACACACACTCACCTGCAAAGAGCAAGAGCAGCAGCAGAAACAACAACAACAACAACAACAACAATAGCAAGAGCAGCAGCAGGAGGAGCTTTAGCAGCAACAGAGAGCATCACAAGAGGTTAGCATCAGCACCAGAAGGCAGCTCCAGCATCACCGTCATCAGCATCATCATCATCAGCAGCAAGAGCAGCAGTAGCAGCATCAGCATCAGCATCAGCAGCTCAAGCAACTTCAGCAGCAGTAACATGCACCAACATCACCAGCAGCTGTAGCAGCTCCTTTCACCTCTTTCTCCTGCCTTCTAGGGCTCTATAGGGTATACTTTCTGAACCCAAGTTCCTAGTTTGCTTAAGTTGTGTGTGGTTTTGTGTCGATTAATGTTAAATTAGCTAGTTTAGTGCTAATTAGGGTGATTTGTGTGGAACTTTGTTATGTGGTGATTTTGTTAGATAACCCTACCTATTTTAGTGTTAATAGGGTCACTTCAACTGAGAAATACCCCAGATTACACTAAAATACCATAGGGTTTGCTTTTGTGCTAAATTGTCGTTTTTATACGATATATTGGATATCTGTGATCTGCTATTGACCCGGACCCTACAGAATAAAATTGAGAAGACTAGAGCATGTACACTAGGTATAGATACCACCACAAGAACACGAGCCATCCTCTCCCTACCCAGGCCGCCAATTATTTCATTCTGGCCGCAAATTGCGGCCAGGAAGGGGAGTGGGGTGCTGGAGTTTTGGGAATGGTAGTCTGCTGTGTAGTGTAGTGTTTTGGCATGTCTAGTTTTGTAAGTTTTGGCCTGTAGGAAAATCTGGGACTATATATCGTTTTTGTGTCCGTTGTGTTTGCGCGATACGCGCGATACGTGAGTGGGTTCTGTGATCCAGCGTATCGCGGCGTGTCGCGATGGTTTTAGACGCGTACACACACGTTTCAGCGTATCGTGCACACGCGCGTTTAGTTCGCGACGCGAGTTTCTCGTTTTGGTTCGATATCGCGTTTTGCGAGATATGTTGCTTATATATGATTCCGTGTCTTATTTGCAGGTTTGCAGGCAGAGACTACGGACACTACTACAGGGGGGAGCAGATGGTAGGATTCACCTAGCGTGGAGCGTAGGTGAGTAGATTTAACATCTACAGGGGAATCGCCCGCATGGCGTTATGCGTCTGGGCTAGCATTCAAATACCTGTCGCACATTCTACGTCATTGTAGAATTGCGCCTTTACTTTATTTCCTTGATATAGTTATACTGTGACTAGCAGCCGTAGGACACTGCATAAATTATTGACGGTTCATGTTGCACGAGCACGGATTGTATGCTACACACACACCGTCAATAATTGCCATGTCACACACTACCCCTTATAGATACTATTGTTTGTCACACATGACATCTAGCTTACCGGTATACCTATAGTGTATCATACCTTTAGTGATAGGTACATTTACACCTTGCGATACAGCTACAGGTATACCTTTTACATATTTTAATTATACCGAGGGGATATCTTACTCATATTCTTCTTATACCCAGGGGGGTATACGACATCAGTTCCTATAGGTAGATACCTATACATTGCTACACCTGTATGTTACACACATATTCAGTTGCAATCATATATTTACCTTTACTGATGTTACTTAGCTGTACCTTATTGGTTTCGCATACATCTGGTTTCAGCTACATATTCTCATTTATATGCTCGCATTTCAGATATATCGCATATATTTATTCCTGGATTTGCGCATTGTTATTGGGATTTTAGATGATGTTTTCTGGATTTGGGAACCGCGGGAGTTCATGAAATTATGCATACATTGAAAAACCCGGTTTCCTTGATATGATATTTGCGCATCCACCATGAGCTTTATCGGTGCTGATATGTATATACCCCTACGAGGAGGCGTCGAGGCCGTTGAGGGTACATGGTGGGGCCCGGTATGGTTCCCCTCGGCAAGAAGATCGATGGATTTTGCCGATTGAGCCTGGAGGCGGGCTAGTAAATACCGGTGACAGTACTGATGACTCGGCGGGGGTCATGGAGACACCGTTTGGGAGTCATGCACGTATGCATATGTCGAAAGGAGAGGGTCAGAGCTAGGCACTCGTGCTTTCGGGACAGCGTATGATACGTACCTATCAGGATTTCTGTGTCGATGCTTGGCACATTGTTTTCATGATATTTCTTTTAATACCTTTGTATATATAACAGGGGATTAGCCGTTGTTATATATACCCTTACACCAATATTAGTGGAATGGGACGCTAATATATGTGTATTGCCCTCATCATATTTATTTTTGCAAATATATATATACCTTAGGATGTTAGAAACTTACTTGAGATTCGACTTGGGATATATGTGATTCTTTGAGATTGGTTATTGGATATGAAAGAGATTGTTGATTGTACATTCGGGATATAGGAGATTACTCGATATTGTACATTGAGGAGATGTGAGACTTATATGATGTGAGAGCCCAGTTTGGGGGCTGATTTGAGGAATTGTGGATTTGAGTGTCTTGATGGATTGTGATCCTGCCACGATGTCAGGTTTCCGTGGAAATGACATAGTCCACCCTATACCTCACACTTATCTACTTTATGCACAGATTCATATATTGGTAGTACCTGTTAGTGTACCCTTATGATAGTTGCATATTTACATTCCCACATCCCTATTGCATGGTTATTGCCTATTATTGTCATGTTACTGTTGCTTCACATATTGATTGTACCTGCTAGTGTACTTACCTCTATTCAGCATTTGCATGACATGTTATTACTGTAATCGCATATCTTAGATTCATGCTGTACGTGCATTCCTGCGATTACCTGCATATGTTATCTACTATTCACGAGTTGGCAACTCACCCCCGTTGTGCCACAGGTGTTTCTGGTTGTTCCCCAGAGTAGTCGAGGCAGGCTATTCAGCTTTTCAGCTATCATCTTTTGCTACAGATACCGCATCAGCTCACAATACTGTTTTGCTTAGGTGGGTTTTTGATGATTATCTGTATTTCATATTGTACACTCGTTGTATTTTGTACTCTCCATCTACTATTGTATTGTTGACTTAGAGACTTGGTGAGGACGTTACTGTATATTATTTGTGGATTTGTTGTCTTTTATATACAGCTTTCTCTCTATTGTCCTTATTTCTTCGCTATAGCTTCATATTTTTGTGTTGTATTCATCTTGGCTGGTTTTTTTTTTCAAAAAGGGGTGTTGCTAAAATTTTAAAGAAATAAAGTAGGACTTTTAAAGAATTTGGGTTGCAATTTCAAATGTTTCAAAAACTTATATTATCTTTTCCGTATTTTCATGGTTTAGATTTCTGGGTTTTGGCTTTCTTTTACTGCGCTACGTCTTTAGGCGTTGCGTAGTATTAGGGCCGTCACGGGCCAATTTTGGGTCGTGACAAAGTTGGTATCAGAGCGCTAGGTTTTACCTTTCGGAGTGTAGGATGACCTTAGTATGATGGAGTAGGTAGCTTAAGCAGAGTAACGTACGGTGTGTATGTCTGAAGCATACCCACGATGCGGTACCTTGCATTAAGTGACCTAAGTACAATTTGCTTTAAATTCCTTCCTTGATGATCCATATCCTTGAGATTCGATTTCCTTATTCTTGTCGAATCTCATCTTATATCTATTTATAGCCTTGCCATCGATGACTATGGGGACTCAGAGTAATGCAGCGAGGGCCGAGGTCAGAGTTGGCTCGGTTGAGATGAGTACTGACCAGGATGGCACTCTAGTTGCGCAGGTGCAGACGGATCAGCCTACGACATATACTATTGATAGACTTTTGGTAGAGATGCAGGACTTCCGCCAGACTATGAGTTCTTTGGTCGATGTCGTTCGGGAGCTACGACAGGAGGTTGTTACCCCTGTTACTCAGTTGACTCTTGCGATCAGCATGCAGCAGTCCGTCACCTACATAGCACCAGTGGTTGCAGCTCCAGTTGATGAGGCGCATATTCCAGAGGCTCAGAGAGTTCCAGGACAGTGGAGGACTCGTACCAGTGTACCAGCCCAAAGACAGAGGTTTGGTCATCGAGACAGATTTCATGGCCGTCGCGGGAGTAGCAGAGGCTTAGGACGAGGACAGTCGTTCAGCTCTCAGCCCCAGGATGGTCAGCAGTCAGCGCGTGGATGTTTTCGATGCGGAAGCCTTCAGCACTTCGTCAGGGATTGTTCCTTAGCACCTCGTCATGATCGTTTTCAGAGAGGCCGTGGATGTAGAAGATTTGCTCAGAGGGCTTAGTCTACTAGAGGAGTTCATCCAGCTGCGAGTAGAGGGCAGACACAGGAGTTTGCTTCTACTCATCGGGACGCGCAGACGTCCAATGTGGAGTTCTCAGGTATCCTTAATTCGTTTGTTTTTCATGCTTGTATCGTGGTTGGGTAGATTAGTCGTAGTTGTGCTAACTTCTGTCAGCGATTCTTTTGTTGCGCGACACGTATTCAGTTGTGTGCCAATCGGATAGGAGATAGAGATTCATCCGTCGTTTTGATCCTTCTAGAGATGTTGGATTTGACGTTCTCCTGGGCACGGACTGGTTAATTATGTGCTAGGCGTCTGTGGACTGCCGTGAGGAAACAAGTTAGGTTTTGTTTTCCCCGGCAAGTCAGTTCTTGTTGTGCATGTGGATAGTTGTGCCGCCTCTCACAGCTTGAATTCAGCCTTTTCGCTAGTCGGCTACTGAGGAGATTTCGTGGATTCTTGGCGTCCATTCGTGATACCGGAGCCACAGTGGGATTGTTGGACCGGGTTTCTTTCGTGCGAGAGTTTTTCCGACGTTGTTCCGGGTGAGCCGGCGAAGCTTGGGAGCTAAAGGATCAGCTGCAGAGTTGTGGTTTGGGGAGTTTTGTGCGTCTGAGTGTTTCGCTTTTGGAAGCTCCTATTTCTGTTCGTCAAGGAGAAAGACGGAAGTTTAGGGTTGCGTATCGACGGATCGTTAATTGAACCGGCTTACTGTGCGGATAGGTATCCTTCACCTCGCCGTAACGATTCCTTCAATCAGCTCCAGAGTGCGAGACATTTTCTAAGTTTGTTCGGGATCAGGTCATCATTATTGCGGATTCGGGATGATGGCATTCCGAAGACTGCCTTATGCGTGCTACGGGCTTTGTGTGTATCAGTGAGTCGTTGGATTCCCTGATGCCCTAGCAGCGTTCGTAGATATGATGAACCAGATTTCTGCAGGCCGTTCCTCGACCAGTTTTGTTGTGTTATATACGACATTCTAGTCTTTTTAATGTGTCTTGAGGAACAGGAGTAACACTTGAGAATTTGTTATACAGATACTGGGAGAGCACCAGCTGTTTGCTAAATTCTCGGAGTGTTTCTTCAGGCTTGTTTTGTGTTGACTCCTAGGTCTGGTAGTCACGGGAGACGGTCTTGTATGGTCCCGAGGGAGATCATGACCGTACAGCTTAGGCCCAGACTTATGTGCTGGACGGAGATCCGCATATTGTTGGGCTTAGCAGGTTTTACCACCGTTTCATGCAGGATTGCTAGAGTAGTGCTGCACCGTCGACTGAATTGACCATTAAGGAGGTTTCTTTTCTTTGGACTGAGGCATGTGTGCGGAGTTTTCAGCAGTGGAAGATTCAGTTAACAACTGCATCAGTCTTTCTTTGCTTTTGGCTCGGGCGACTTTGTTGTTTAACTGTAATGTTTCTTGAGTGGGCTCGAGGGTGTACTGATGTGACACTACAGAGTCATCTCTTTTGCTTCCCTACATTAGGAGGAAGTACAAGAAGGATATTCCACTCATGATCTGGAGATGGCCGCGGTGGTTTTGCGTTGGAGATATGGGGACACTACTTGTTTGAGAGTCGTGTCAGATTTTCACGGACCACCAGAGCTTAATGTACATCTTCCTGCAGCGGATTTGGATTGTTGTGTTAGTCTTCTGCAGATTTACAGTTTTTGTGGGATCGTTAAGTATAGCTTAAGTTCGTCTCTACGGAGGGGACAGCTTGCTCATGTCCGCGCCCGACCACCTTCCTTAAATCGTTTTCGCGAGGTACTGCCCGTCGATGCTCGTACGTCAGAGATACTTGAGCATATTCGGCTAGGTAATGATTCGGAGACCTTGAATTGTGACAATGACGTGCTAAGTTAGGGACACGTTTGTGTACCTGACATTATCAGGTAGAGACGTGCAATCCTAGAGTAAGCACATCAGTCAACTCTCTGTATTCATTCAAGTTCCACCAGCTTTGGCGTGACTTGTGAGATAGTTACGAGTGGACAGGGATGTAAAGAGAAGTTTCAGGTTTCGTTTCAAGGTGTCAGTCTTGTTGTGTGCTTGAGTCGAGCATCTGAGGCCGGCTGGAGAGTTGCAACCTTTTACCGTTCCGAAGTAGGAATGGGAGCAGATCTCCACGAATTTCGTTATGGTTCTACCCAAGTTTGGTCAGGGTGTGACTCCATTCGGATTCTTGTCGTCCGGTTATACTCAACTTGCTCAGTTGTTTTTGTTAAAGTTGAGTGTTTGTTTGGATTGTTGTCAGCAGTTTGGGATCGTCACTCTCCATCGTTAGGGTTCTCCTTCGATAGCTGTTATCAGGAGACACTCCAATTGGCCACCTTTAGGTTTAGGGGTTAGGTCATGTCGATCACCGGTCTGTTGTTTTTCTGACTCTGCGTAAGTAGGACTTTGGACCCCAGCTAGTCTTGAGACTTAGGAGATAGTCCAGCTGCATTAGGTCAGGATGGGAATTGTCCATTGCGAACTGAGGTCTTATGCCGACTGTGTTAGCCATAGACTCGAGTCCGCAGGGACAGATCATGTATTCCTACGGACTTTCCGATGAATGACGTGTTGGATTGTGGGAAGTTTGTCCCAGGATTTAGGTCCTTCTGAGATCCTATAAGCGAGTTAGTTTCGTTGCCTTTAATTTGGCACTTCCGCCCAGAATATTGGATTTTCACCCCGTATTCCTTGTGATGATACTTTACAATTACCTTCATGACCTTTCTCACATGATTTAGCACCAGACATTTTGGCTTGGATGTGATCTTTCGTTCACCCGCAGCCAATTGTGTTAATGGCTCAGCAGGTGGAGGAACATCGGTCAAGGGTCTTGCTATCTGTGGAAGGTTTCCTTGGACGTAGCCGTATAGTGAGGTAGTCACTTGGGAGGCTGCGAGCGAGATTTGAGGATTTTAATCTTCTCTTTGAAGGTACGCGTATCGATATATTTTTAAAATTCGGGGACGAATTTCTTTTAAGGGGGGAGATTGTAACACCTTAGAATGTGTTTTGTAGCTAATTATATTTTAATGTATGGTTTTTAATAAAAAGTTTACCAAATTAAGTTTTAAATATTTTATCCTATTTAATGAGTATTTTATTAGAATTTTGTTAGGCACACACACACTTGTGTATGTTAACTAGGTTGTTAATTGTGGTTTAACCATTGCTTATTCTAGTTTTATTATTATTTATGTGTTTTGGGTTAAATAGTTATGGTTGTTCTTTTAAAAAGAAAATGAAAATGAATTTAAAAGGGTTTTATTTTGGTTGAATGGTTGACTAAGGGGAGAGTGAGAGAGAGGGCATGGGGCATCATGGCATGAGCCATGCCCATTTAATGAAGAGAGAGAATGAGAAGGGGGGGTCTTTGTTGTTGTTCTCATTTCTCCCTCTCATTTCCTTGCTCTCATTCTCTCACACTCTCACACACACACACACACTCACCTGCAAAGAGCAAGAGCAGCAGCAGAAACAACAACAACAACAACAACAACAATAGCAAGAGCAGCAGCAGCAGGAGCTTTAGCAGCAACAGAGAGCATCACAAGAGGTTAGCATCAGCACCAGAAGGCAGCTCCAGCATCACCGTCATCAGCATCATCATCATCAACAGCAAGAGCAGCAGCAGCAGCATCAGCATCAGCAGCTCAAGCAACTTCAGCAGCAGCAACATGCACCAACATCACCAGCAGCTGTAGCAGCTCCTTTCACCTCTTTCTCCTGCCTTCTAGGGCTCTATAGGGTATACTTTCTGAACCCAAGTTCCTAGTTTGCTTAAGTTGTGTGTGGTTTTGTGTCGATTAATGTTAAATTAGCTAGTTTAGTGCTAATTAGGGTGATTTGTGTGGAACTTTGTTATGTGGTGATTTTGTTAGATAACCCTACCTATTTTAGTGTTAATAGGGTCACTTCAACTGAGAAATACCCCAGATTACACTAAAATACCATAGGGTTTGCTTTTGTGCTAAATTGTCGTTTTTATACGATATATTGGATATCTGTGATCTGCTATTGACCCGGACCCTACAGAATAAAATTGAGAAGACTAGAGCATGTACACTAGGTATAGATACCACCACAAGAACACGAGCCATCCTCTCCCTACCCAGGCCGCCAATTATTTCATTCTGGCCGCAAATTGCGGCCAGGAAGGAGAGTGGGGTGCTGGAGTTTTGGGAATGGTAGTCTGCTGTGTAGTGTAGTGTTTTGGCATGTCTAGTTTTGTAAGTTTTGGCCTGTAGGAAAATCTGGGACTATATATCGTTTTTGTGTCCGTTGTGTTTGCGCGATACGCGCGATACGTGAGTGGGTTCTGTGATCCAGCGTATCGCGGCGTGTCGCGATGGTTTTAGACGCGTACACACACGTTTCAGCGTATCGTGCACACGCGCGTTTAGTTCGCGACGCGAGTTTCTCGTTTTGGTTCGATATCGCGTTTTGCGAGATATGTTGCTTATATATGATTCCGTGTCTTATTTGCAGGTTTGCAGGCAGGGACTACGGACACTACTACAGGGGGGAGCAGATGGTAGGATTCACCTAGCGTGGAGCGTAGGTGAGTAGATTTAACATCTACAGGGGAATCGCCCGCATGGCGTTATGCGTCTGGGCTAGCATTCAAATACCTGTCGCACATTCTACGTCATTGTAGAATTGCGCCTTTACTTTATTTCCTTGATATAGTTATACTGTGACTAGCAGCCGTAGGACACTGCATAAATTATTGACGGTTCATGTTGCACGAGCACGGATTGTATGCTACACACACACCGTCAATAATTGCCATGTCACACACTACCCCTTATAGATACTATTGTTTGTCACACATGACATCTAGCTTACCGGTACACCTATAGTGTATCATACCTTTAGTGATAGGTACATTTACACCTTGCGATACAGCTACAGGTATACCTTTTACATATTTTAATTATACCGAGGGGATATCTTACTCATATTCTTCTTATACCCAGGGGGGTATACGACATCAGTTCCTATAGGTAGATACCTATACATTGCTACACCTGTATGTTACACACATATTCAGTTGCAATCATTTATTTACCTTTACTGATGTTACTTAGCTGTACCTTATTGGTTTCGCATACATCTGGTTTCAGCTACATATTCTCATTTATATGCTCGCATTTCAGATATATCGCATATATTTATTCCTGGATTTGCGCATTGTTATTGGGATTTTAGATGATGTTTTCTGGATTTGGGAACCGCGGGAGTTCATGAAATTATGCATACATTGAAAAACCCGGTTTCCTTGATATGATATTTGCGCATCCACCATGAGCTTTATCGGTGCTGATATGTATATACCCCTACGAGGAGGCGTCGAGGCCGTAGAGGGTACATGGTGGGGCCCGGTATGGTTCCCCTCGGCAAGAAGATCGATGGATTTTGCCGATTGAGCCTGGAGGCGGGCTAGTACCTACCGGTGACAGTACTGATGACTCGGCGGGGGTCATGGAGACACCGTTTGGGAGTCATGCACGTATGCATACGTCGAAAGGCGAGGGTCAGAGCTAGGCACTCGTGCTTTCGGGACAGCGTATGATACGTACCTATCAGGATTTCTGTGTCGATGCTTGGCACATTGTTTTCATGATATTTCTTTTAATACCTTTGTATATATAACAGGGGATTAGCCGTTGTTATATATACCCTTACACCAATATTAGTGGAATGGGACGCTAATATATGTGTATTGCCCTCATCATATTTATTTCTGCAAATATATATATATACCTTAGGATGTTAGAAACTTACTTGAGATTCGACTTGGGATATATGTGATTCATTGAGATTGGATATTGGATATGAAAGAGATTGTTGATTGTACATTCGGGATATAGGAGATTACTCGATATTGTACATTGAGGAGATGTGAGACTTATATGATGTGAGAGCCCAGTTTGGGGGCTGATTTGAGGAATTGTGGATTTGAGTGTCTTGATGGATTGTGATCCTGCCACGATGTCAGGTTTCCGTGGAAATGACATAGTCCACCCTATACCTCACACTTGTCTACTTTATGCAGAGATTCATATATTGGTAGTACCTGTTAGTGTACCCTTATGATAGTTGCATATTTACATTCCCACATCCCTATTGCATGGTTATTGCCTATTATTGTCATGTTACTGTTGCTTCACATATTGATTGTACCTGCTAGTGTACTTACCTCTATTCAGCATTTGCATGACATGTTATTACTGTAATCGCATATCTTAGATTCATGTTGTACGTGCATTCCTGCGATTACCTGCATATGTTATCTACTATTCACGAGTTGGCAACTCACCCCCGTTGTGCCACAGGTGTTTCAGGTTGTTCCCAGAGTAGTCGAGGCAGGCTATTCAGCTTTTCAGCTATCATCTTTTGCTACAGATACCGCATCAGCTCACAGTACTGTTTTGCTTAGGTGGGTTTTTGATGATTATCTGTATTTCATATTGTACACTCGTTGTATTTTGTACTCTCCATCTACTATTGTATTGTTGACTTAGAGACTTGGTGAGGACGTTACTGTATATTATTTGTGGATTTGTTGTCTTTTATATACAGCTTTCTCTCTATTGTCCTTATTTCTTCGCTATAGCTTCATATTTTTGTGTTGTATTCATCTTGGCTGGTTTTTTTTTTCAAAAAGGGGTGTTGCTAAAATTTTAAAGAAATAAAGTAGGACTTTTAAAGAATTTGGGTAGCAATTTCAAATGTTTCAAAAACTTATATTATCTTTTCCGTATTTTCATGGTTTAGATTTCTGGGTTTTGGCTTTCTTTTACTGCGCTACGTCTTTAGGCGTTGCGTAGTATTAGGGCCGTCACGGGCCAATTTTGGGTCGTGACAAGGTCGAAAGAGGACCTCTAAGTGGATAGCACCTCTCCTGGAGAGAGATGCGGGGTGGATTCTGCGCACCAACGGACGGCGGCAGATTAGGGTTAAAGAAGTTTGATGGATTTGGATCCATCTGTGTGGGTGTGGTAGTGGGTAAAGAAAAGGTAAATGGAGAATTATCGACTTCGGAGTCGATAAAGGGTACGCGGACTAAACGGGCACTAGAATCCCGTGTCCAGCCTATCTTGTACTAAAAAGGGTTAGTACAAGTGGCAGCGTTGGCTTATAATTAGGGGTAAATGAATGCGGTGTTTGCTTTTGAAAAAGGGACGGATTTTTTTGAAAAAATGATGCGACACAACAAATGCAGCACACAAACCCTAGAATCTAGTGGTCACCTAGGTCCGGCTCTAGACCGCTCCTAACTGCCAAAAGACAAGTCGCAGGATAGAATCCTCCACTGCCTCTTTGTTCCCCTGTGGCCGGATAAGTGCCAGGTAAGTGGAAAGGTACTCCACTACGTAAGTAGTGGGCCTAATTAATAACCACTAGCCTTCGACACACTTTCCTAGGCACCACAAGAAAACGAAGATAAGCAATGAATTACCCACGGCCTTCTTCTGTCCTAATTGAGCGCGACAGTCCTTAGAGTCATCTCTAGATTTCTTTTAGTTAATGTGGGTCAATGCGGATGCAAGTTTGGTGGTTTTCGGGGCCTAGGAAGGGTAATGAAATCCCCACCTAATTTGGATTTGGCCGTGCCCCTTAATATCCGTATTTATAATGCAAACAACCAAGAAACAAAATCATGCACAAATTTAATTTTTGCAATTTGCGAGCTGCTATTCTTTACAAAGAATCCTGCAGCAAAGTTGTCAGTTGGAGATAAAAAGAAGAGAGAGAAGAAGTCAAGAAACTTACAGAGAAAAATTTGCACTGAGATCTTCTCACAGAGGCGTAGAACCCCGCAAAAAGGTGGTAAACACCGCGGAAACGCGGCTGTATGTGATGCTCTCTGCTTCAATTTTTAACAGCAAGCTTCTGTTGATTTCTACAGCTCTCTGGTATTTTCCAAAAAAAATTCTAAATTTCCAGCAAGCTCCAGATCTCCTTGCAATGAAACACAACAAATTGTTTAGAGTTTGCACGAATTTTGATCTCAAAAATCACAATGAAATAAATCTTTCAATTCAAACTATAAAATGAAACGAATTAGCGCGCGATCCCCGGCAACGGCGCCATTTGATTGATCATTTCTTTGTGTGTCGTTTTAGAAAATGAATAGAATCACAATCAAAGAATTATATTTGACCGCAATCAATTACGGTGTCGATTGTAGATCGTAAGCGAGTGCGGATCGTCCACAGGGATTGTGCGATTCGTTTTTATATTTGATTTGTTTGAATTGAAAAGTTAATTGAAAAGAAAAGAAAACATGATTCAAGAATTTATCAATTGATTCAGGTGTCACGAGTTTAATCAAGAATCAAGAAACTGATAAACAATCAAGAATGGGGTTTCGATAATATTTCCAACCAAAATGTCAAGAATCTAAATGAGGCTCGTAAGAATCGATCGGATCTATAGATGTGATGTAATCTAAAGATTTCGTGTTCTTGTCCTTCGAAGGATTGATACTAGATCGATGATGATCGACGAGAGTTAGGGCTTTCTTGATGAAACTAGGGTTTCATCGTTTAACCCTTGTTCTTTCATTGATTTCATTCACATTCTAGCCTCTAGCAATTTCAAGAAACGATCGTAACTCCCCAATCTCGAGCGATATCATTCAAGAAAGCATCGTAACGAAATGGGTTGTCGGTTCTTGAACTTGCTAGGGTTTACAAAACTTGTAGGAATCAAGAATCGTTTTCAGATATATTACATCATCATTCTATTGATCGTCTTGACTCCTCGACGAGCGGAGTATTACTCAAGCATCACAACAAGAATTACAACTAGAAATTTAGATTGAATCATGATGCAAGATTTAAAGAAAACAAGATAAAAGAAAATCACATTTTATTTATATCAACAATTTGATTACAGTCGCTCAAGAACTACAAGAGGAAGAACTAAATTGTCGATTTGGCGTCGCTCGGCTCCGTGAGTCGCGGATCGTTTGGACCACTTGCTCTGTTGAAGATCGGCTCGGCTCATAAAAGGTTGCAAGGCTTCTTGCTTGATGGGTACTCGGGATCTTGAATTTGGGTTGGAATTAGGGTTAGGGTTTCACACAAGCCTTGTCACTAAACTTGTGGAAGAAGAAGATGAAGAAAGAGATAGAATGGCTCTAAATTGGCTACTAAAATCCACTAATCAAAGATCAAGTCTAAGATTAATAATAAGTGAGCCTAGGGTCTTATTTATAGAACACCCAAACCCTAGGTCTAGGTTTGAATTTACTATTCCCTCCAAAAGTTTGTTGAGGAGTTTCTAGAAAGAGTTTGTTAGGAGTTAGCTTAGGGTTTATGCTAGGGTTTAGGAAGAAGGTTCTAGAATACAAAGCTTAGTTTAGTGTAGAAACAAGGGTTTGCTGATCTGGCTGAAGTATCTGGAATCTTCTGGAATTTAGAATACATTTCTGAACTGTAGCCACTGATGTAGGAGTTATCATGCAAAATTGGAGTGCTGAAGAGGCAAACCCACCGCGGAACCGTGGCACAAGGTGGCTTAGGCCGCGGTTCCGCGGCCAAGTTGGCACTTTGGAGCTTCCAATTTCTTGTGTTGGCTTCTTATGTCTTCAAGTGTCTTTTGTGATATATTTAATTCCTGAATTCCCTTTGCATTAATACCAGATTCCAAATCATTGAGTTGGCGTCATGTTTTAGCGGTACCCTGTAAATTTTGGCCTTTCTTCTGGATTTTCCTGCACAGATCTCAAAACAAGTGTTGCTCAAATGTAGGGATGATGTGATGCCATGAAATGCGGTCAATTTCCTTTATAGTGTCGGTTTTAGAGTATAATACATGCAATCTGATATTTTGCGACTGTTTTGCTAATATGTGAAATATGAATACCGTACACTTCTAAATGAGTGCAAATGATGAGGAAATTGCCGGCTAAAATATACAATATTTTCGACTAATCAGAACTCGAAAGGAACTTGTTCCAGTTCGGGGATAGATTCTTGTTCAGGAGAAATAGGAATAAGGTTTATTCAGTTGTATTTTATCTTTACCTTCTCTCGGGTTGCGAGTGCTCCTAAGATTGGGACAGTACACCCATTATGCTGATTGGATAGTCTTCTTCCAAACCATAGGCTGGTGTCGAACGGTAGGGAAGGAAGAAAACCATTTAGCCTAAAGGGGTGTACAGAAGGTAACGACCAAAGACATATAAAGGGATTTGGAGAGGTGGCAAAGAAATATACGGTTGCAGTTGTGAATCTGGATAATGGAAGAGGCATTACTGGGAATACCCGCATACCCCTTCGAAACATTTACATGTTTCAGTTTCACTGCGTACTGTTAATAGAAGACTGATTTCCCAATTAGACACTTGCTCCAGGGTATGTATTTACCAGGTATAATTCTCACATCTGTATGGTTTTACAGATGATGAGTGGGAGTAAGTCATTGGGAATTAAGTGATTATCCTCATTATATCGGAATTCGTTGTAATTGGTGATATTTGAGGAAATCGCCTGGGTTGTTTGCCGGACGGCAAATATTTGGTTTTGAATATCCGTTGTTATGCACCAATTTCAAATTGATATATCTGTACGTCTATATTTATAGAGTGAGATATACCTTCTTGAAATTATGTCCGTGACATTTACCTATATCAGTGGATGGTTAGGTAAGGAGCATTAAACAGCGGTGTAATTCTTCTTGACCATAAGTACAGTTTTCAACCTACGACACACGAGGAATGAGTTATTAGACTCAGGGGACTTATACAATGTATTGTATATCGTACAGTGTCCATAAGGACAGAAGGGTTGGTACTCGTACTATATTCTGTTTACTTGTAACTTCTTTAGTTATTAGACATGTGTTTCGTAGAAATGCAAGGTCTAAGTTTTGAGAAGTTATAGGTATAAGAGTAAAGTAGAGAACCAGATGTTGCATGTATCGGGATTCTTCAAGGTGATCGAAGATGTAGATACTTGTGTATGGTATTCAGTTGATAGTAATGGTTTTGAGAAACTTGTTTCTCTTTCAGGTTACTCATATCTGGATGCATTCCTAAGTTGAGTAATGCTGATTGGCCTCTCTCCATTTAGTTGACATGCAGCTGCATGATTTGAATCTGGTTCCAATTAAATCAGTGCCTCTGTTTCTATATTGGATATAGAATAGTTCATATCTTAACATTGTTAAAGTACGGGGAGTTGTCCGGCTTATGCTTAAAACCAGACTCTGGATAACTCAAGGTACGTTTCTGTAATGGCTGTTTGTGGGTTGACCCGGGCTATGACGAGGGTTGACTTTCTACTATCTGGAAGATCAATAGTGATATTGTTCTTGACTCGCCATAGTTTTAATAAAAATGGATTTTTTCAGAAAACAGTAGTGGGAGTATGGTAGAACTGGAAGTGATTCCAGAACCGCAAACGATTACTGAAAATTTGATAAGAACCTAAAGATTCAATCTGGTTTGACATTCCATTGGCCACTCCGCAGATATGGTGGGTAAGCTCAGGCACCCGAGAGATACTCCGGTAGCCTCAAAGACGGTGACAGGGAGGTTCTTGTTTACCCAGACTTGCCATTGCTGTTATTCCAGACTGTGAGACCGGCAGGAGGATGAATATAGCGTCGTTCTGAACTGGCTTTAGAAGTGTACGTGTATATTATTCTGCCAGAGGGTTGTCGTAGTCAGTGGGAGCAGCGGAAGCATAGTGGATAGGTAGCTTATGTCTATTTATAGACTAAAGCAGATATAGCGGAGATAGATCATCTATTTCTGATGTGACAGTCATAAGTTTGACTTCATCAGAATAGAGGATGGATCTGTTAAGAAGGTAGTAGGGTATGATAATCTGGTATTTGGATGACATGCACAGAGTAGGAAGTGAAATTCCTATACTACGATCAGTTATACTTTGGTTGTCACACAGTGGTTTCTCCACAAAAGGATATGGACATTATATCATATATTCTGGTTACTAGATCTATGGTTTTAGGTCTAGATTTGGGTAGTTTCCCAATCTGGGTACTTAGACAGTATTCTAATGGTATTTTAGAATGGACGACTCCTGGCACGGTAGTGTACCTGCAGGTGATGGAGTCACCCTCTCTAAAGGTGTCTTATAGACTAATGAGGAGAGGGATGTGCATGATTGGCAGATCACTTGCTTAGGCAATTAAGTCAATCATGAGATGTCAAGTACCACACCGGATGTTGTTCTTGCTCGAGATGCAATAAGTTGATATTAATCCAATCCTGGAGAAACATTCGGAAGCAGTTTTAGAACATAAGTGAGTGTTCTACGAATATGATAACGACAGCCTCTTTTAGGAGACATTTATCATTCCAGGCTTCCAAGGTGACCTGGATGACAGAGTGACTGTCAGAGTTATAGTTTTCCCTCTGACGAGGGGCAGTATTTTGGACAGGTGGTTCAAGCGGATACCAAGGGAGGCATGGCGCAGGATACTGATTAAGTTCAGTTGATGATACAGTCTAAGAAGTTTGGATTTGGAGTTCATTTATGAGCTAGATCCCATCAGATATCCAGACACATTCTAAGACAGGTATTGCTCATTTCGGGAGATGGGTTTCTCCGCGAACTTGAGATAAAGAGAGACATAGAAAGAAACATCAGAGCGGTTCCACTCACTGAGGTTATTCCTCGAACGCAATAGTTTCGCAAACGAGCTTTGTGAAACTGATTAGTAGAGGAGTTGGGTGTTCGGTATCACACGGGCTGTGAGTATGCGACATCGCAATAATTAGCCTTCAATGCAAGTGGGAGATTGTTGGATATAGTGCCCTCAGAGTCAATTATTGGATCACAGGCACGTGATTGCAATGATTGAGGGAGGACCTATGCCGGTAGGACAGTCTTACTCAAAGATGATAGTATACTATCTGGTTTATCTTTATCATCGTGTATTGTTTCAGGTGACCTTACAGGTCACTATTGCACGTTGATAGAGCCCTTAGGATTCTTGCTTGACGGCCAGCAGTATGATGGCGATCATATACGTGGGAGCTGGGGTCTATAAGCACATCCTTAAATGGTCCCTAATCGTGGGAGTTTTCGAGACAGGGCATCGATACTCCAGAGCAGACTAGTGTATACAGTCAAGACCCCGACGAAGGGCGGTGGCCGGTCTCACAAGCCACTGGTGTCAGTTGGTTCACCTAAGATGTATACAGGTGCTCATTGGGTTATGAGTACACTGGACAGGACTCGCCGGGAACATGCTAGTTGGTCTTATACCTGACGTCAGATAGCAGTTCCCTGGTGACATGTGTACAGGTTAGTTCATCGACCTAAGATCGTCATTTGTCTCATGTGAGTTCCCACTGTACTTTGATTACTACCCTACCACGGCTCAAAGGAGTCGTGCAAACAGGTTTTAGTTGGATACAGTCCCGAGCCATATGGAGGCAGTAGGCAGATCGGCAGGGGTTCGTCTCTCTCGGTATTTGGGGTGAGGTCGCGCTGTGTCTAGGAGAGCCATTACACAAAGCCCTCGGCCGAGGCAGGAGATTTACTGGTAGGTATTCCAGTAGTATCTCAGGGTGTTCTGGGCTACACTCCGACACGACTTGTACCGCTTTTGGGGGTCTGACTTTTACCAACCCCCTAGGCCCGTCATGCGATACTCATAGATGAACGGACCGGACTGTACAGATATTGTCACTGACAGGCTCAGTAGGGTGTCAGGATGAGTTCGCTCATCGACCTCCCTTTTGGTCAATACTTGGTATCTCGTTATGTATGGCTAATACCTCTGACGTGCTGGTGGTTAAATCCACAGCCAAAGTATTGACGAATCTTTAGAGTCCCCCACAGACAGTTTCTCAAGTTTCGGGCGAAACGTTGTAGAGGCCGTATGATATATGGCAGGGTTCGATCTTATACGTGCGGTATTGCACGCATCATGATCGGACGGATCATACTAGTGGGCTTTGGTTTAAGCCGGATCCTAGTATTAGATTTGTTGGATTACTTTAGTCTCATCGCATTCGCATTCAGTCGGAATGCGGGTGCAGGTATGTATATACAGGTGAGGGGTATCCTTGTGATCCGTCACGAGTTTACTTTAGATGTTGCTGGATCTTTTTGTTGTGGCAAACATTTGGATTAATGTTTGCTTATGGAAATAATGAGCTAGAAATTCATCATGCATTGCATTAAATGTGACATGGACATTTAGATGACTCATGGTCTCTTTTTTAGCAAATATGTCACATTAGTGTTTTGTTTAATGTGTTGAAATGAGATGGAGAGAGAGAGAGGCTGCCATGGTGGTGATATTAGTCTTGTATTTTTCTTGATCTCACTCTCATTCCAACAAAAGAAAAGAAAAGAAAAAGAAAAGCTCTTGTTCTTCTTCTTCTTCCTCTAGCTCATTGCTTCCATCAATGGCAACACTTTAACCTCCATCCAAAGCCATGGATGCAAGAGACAAAGTGATCACAACATTCTCTACTTCACCTTGGGCACGTCGGCTAGCACACTTCGTGCCCGAGTTGCTTCGGATGAAGCGGGAGCCCATAAAAAGACTTCTCGAAGTGGTGCCCTTTCCGACGAGGAGATGATGATCGAAGATGCCGTGGGGAGATCGGGATGGTGGCCAAAGACCGAAGGACACGGATTGCTCGATATAGCATTCTATCCCTTCTCTTGATAGCTAGGTGTAGGTTAATGGTTACGATCCGGGTTTTTAGGATGCGGTAGTGTCGGTTTAAAGTCAAGAAAATTTTTCGTTTCCGCATTTTGGCCTCGGATAGACGGCCGGGGCGCTACCGTAGTCCTGCAAAACGGATGCGGCCGATGTAGCAGACTTCGTCAGATTCCCCCTCGTTTGAGGGGTTTTTGATTGTGGGGACGCTTTTCCCTGCAGGCGCAAGCCCCTGTAGTTAATTACGCTACCGCATCGCGGTAACCACTTTCTCCTTCTCCAGATGGTCACTTCGTGTCGTGGGTATTTGTTTTGTTTTTGGTTGCCCGTCGATTGTATACAGAGACTAATTTATGTTGTCCCCCGTAGGGCGTGGATTAGTCCAAATCCGTATCTTCTTAAATTTAGGTTTGGGGGTTGGGTTTAAGGATACGTTAGTCTCATTTGAGACTAAGATCAACTTAAACGTTTATTAAGGATACGTTAGTCCCATTTTAGACTAAGATCAACTTAACGGGATCGTTTAGATCCGACAAGAGAGCAATTGGGCTCTATTGTTTAGTTTAGTGACATTGCGGTCGATTAGTTTAAGAACATTACGGTCCATTGTTAGTTTAAGGACATCTCGGTCCATTGTTAGTTTAAAGACATCGCGGTCGAGGTTAAGGACATCATAGTCCGTGGGTTAAAGGACCCCATCGTCCAATGTTAGTTTAAAGACATCACGGTCGAGGTTAAGGACGTCATAGTACATGGGTTTAGGGACCCCACGGTCCAGTGTTAGTTTAAAGACATCACGGTCGAGGTTAAGGACATCATAGTCCGTGGGTTTAAGGACCCCACAGCCCAATGTTAGTTTAAAGACATCACGGTCGAGGTTAAGGACATCATAGTCCGTGAGTTTAAAGACCTCACAGTCAAGGTTAAGGACATCATAGTCCGTGAGTTTAAAGACCTCACAGTCAAGGTTAAGGACATCATAGTCCGTGAAATGTGTGGTTGTCGGGACCCGTCACCTCTCTGAAGACGTTGAAGGATTACAACGACAAATATCAGAGGAGTTCAGAGATGTACCCTTAAACCGATGTTGATTTGGAGATCTGTAGTCCAATTTGGAACTAAGATCAATTAATCAGATTATGAGCACATTGGCTCAGTTAAATCTGAATTGAGGACTTATGGCCAACTTGGGCTAAGTCCAATTAGATTTGAAGTGTTGGCCCTCTATTGGACCATTAGACATTTGTCTGGGTTTCAGCCCACATTATTTAGCAATGCTGAACAAGAGTTTAAGGGCTTTGATAACATTTTTATTTTTGACTGAGCATGGAACATTATAGCTCTGAATTTTACTCAATTTTGAGTGGGAGGCTTTGCCTCTGGAAAATTAACCAATTTGGTTAAAACTAGTGTTAAACACAAGATAACAACAATGTTAAAGCTTTCAAGTTAGTGTTAAACACTGAAAGTGTAATCCCCAAATTAGTGTTAAACACTAGGAGATAATCAGTGTTAAATACTGAAAATAAGGTTTTCAAATTAGTGTTAAACACTAAAAGTAAAGTTCTCAAATTAGTGTTAAACACTAAAAGACAATCAGTGTTAAACACTGGGAATAAAGCTCACGAATTAGTGTTAAACACTAGAGAAAGAGGGGTCACGTGTGGACACGTGAGGGCACCCGAAGGTGGGACCGAATCCCTTTTTTTTACTTCGCTCTGCAAATAAGTGTTAAACACTTTTTACTTTTATTTTGAGCATCACGTGTTGGCACGTGATGGACATTTATGCACTGATTGTTAACGCATCTGCTAAGGGGTCACGTGGGGACACGTGAGAGCGCCCAAAGCTTATATTTCTTTTGCTTTTTCTTTTTGCGTTTTGTAAGTCACGTGGGAGCACGTGAGGCGTTGCCTCAGAACTTTTTCCTTCTCATTTTAGGGGACCTTTTCAGGGGTCATGTGGGGCACGTGACCTAGCTCTTTTCATGCTCAGAGATCTCTTAAGTCTCTATATTTTATTTTGAGAATTAAATTCTCTGTAGGGTTAAACCCTGATCATGATTTTGGAGGAATTAAATTCCTATTATGAAAGAATTAAATTCTTATATATAGGGTTAAACCCTAATTTCTTTTAGAGGATTTAAATTCCCATATATGTAAAAGAATTAAATTCTTATATAGGGTGAAACACTAATTTCATTTTAAGAGGAATTAAATTCCTGTGAATTTGAGATAATTAAATTCTCAATTAGGGTTAAACCCTAGTTTTGTCCATCTTGAAGGAATTAAATTCCTGTAATTTTAGGAGAATTGAATTCTCATATAGGGTTAAACCCCAGTTTCATCTTGGAGGAATTAAATTCCTGTAAATTTAGGAGAATTAAATTCTCATATAGGGTTAAACCCTAATTTTGTTTTGGGAGAATTAAATTCTCTAAACTCAATTCCCTCTCTAAGTTTTGGATCTGCATGGCAGGATCTCAATCCGATGAGAATTAAATTCTCAACCTATGGAAAGATGTGCTTCTGCAAATCTTCAACTAGAGGAAGAACTAAGTTCTTTTATGCAGAAGAGTTAAACTCTTATATTTGAGAATTAAATTCTCTTTTTTGAAGTTTCGATCCCCTTTCTTTTCTCACCTAGGGTTTCTTTGTTGAGAATTAAATTCTCCTTTCTTTTTTTTCTGAAATTTCAAGATTCCAAAATTCTCTCCCTTTTTTCTCCTTTTGGCTCCTATTTATAGGAGAAGGAAAAGAATCAATTTGTTTTGTAAATCTTTTATTGAAAGATTTTGTTTGTTTTCATAATTAATATGATCCTTTAGATCATTTAGTGAATTTTATTCACCGTTGGATTTTCAATCCAAAGATATTCTGTTTGTTATTTTCGGTGAGATTTAGAGAAATCTTTCCTTATCTAAGATTTTTCCATAAATTGGTGATTTTTAATCACCCCTGGATTTTTAATCCAACGGTCCCCATAATCCTTTTCCATTTGGAAAGATTCAGAAACTTTTAGAATTTAATTCTATTAAACTGTAAGGCTTTCAAAGCCTGTCACGTGACCCTTGGTCACGTGTGAGCACGTGACCCCTGGTTTCTCCTTCAGCCGTTTGTTTTTTATTTCTATCACGTGTCTACACGTGACCATTGGTCACGTGTGAGCACGTGACCCCCAATTGGGTCCTCCTTCAGCCATTTGTTTTTGTTTCTGTTTTAACCATCACGTGTCAACACGTTACCATTGGTCACGTGTGAGCACGTGATACCTCATTGAGGTAATTCCTGGTTTTTAATCAGGAAACAATCCTAACTATAGTGTAAGTCTTATACACCCATGTAACATGTATCATCAAGCATGACATAATAAAATGTATATTAATATATATCACATATATACTATATGCACACAAGTGAGAAAAAGAATACTTAGTGAGCAAATATCAGTTAATGTAAATTAATATATCACATATATAATTATACATTAAATTATCAAATCAACTCTTGATTTAATAATCCAGCTATATCACATACAACCGACTAATATCATATGTAACAACTTATCGAATCAACACTTGATCCGATAACCCGGCTATATCACATATAACCAACCGAAGTCACAAATCGCGAGAATGGAATGCGGTATCACATACGCACATTAATCTCGGTCCCGCACATATCACATATGTGCTCCTACTCCATTTCGCATGAACCGGAAAATCTCTGTGTAGGACTCTAAACACTCGTCAATACGCCGACAGTAGGTGATGATCATATCAAACACCCACAAGCCGCAAGCGGTCTGCTAAACGTAATGGCCACCCGGGTATTGAGCGATCAGAAGATCAACAAGCAAGCCTGCTCAAACTCCTGCGAATCCAATCAGTAACACTACCGTACAGTTCGGTCTCTTCTTCTGATATGTCGCATATCACAGCCTGGGGGTGGTATAACGTCAGACCCCAATAGCCTGATAAGTCATGCCGATGCAAGGTCCATAACGGTTCGAGAAACTACTGATAACACTTACCAGTAGATCTCAGCAACCCTGGCCAGAGATTTCCTGTTATGGCCAATCGAGCATAGCGCAACATCAACTTCCAATACCGGGAGAGACGAATTCCCTCCTATAGCTCATTTGCTTCCATGTGACTCGGGACTGTACCCAAAAACCACCATTTTGCACGATCTCTTGACCGTGGTAAGGTGGAAATCAAAGCACAGTGGGAATCATACAAGGCTCTATGACGATCTCGGGTCGACAGACTAACCTGTACCAGTGTCACTAGAGAACTGCTATCCGACGATAGGTATAATACCATCTAGGAGTTCTCGGTGAGTCCGTCCAGTGTACCCAGTCTCCACTGAGCATCCGTATACCTTCTCTGATGTCAAACACCAATGGATATGGGATCATCTATCGCCCATCATATGGGTCGAGAAGCGCAAACGCTAGTCTACTCTGAAGTATCGATGCCCTGTCTCGATACTCCCATGACTAGGAACAGTTATAGGGTGTACTTGTGGACTACCCTTGACCCCACTAGTATGATCTCCATCATAGTCCTGGTAGTCAAGTACACATCCTAAAGGCTTTATCAACATGTGAGAGCAAGACAGTATCACAATACAAATCTATATGTTAAGATAAAGAGCAATCAGATAGCATACTATCATGTCGAGCAAGAAAGTCCTCCTTATATATGTCCAAGCATCCACTGCAATATACATCACATGTACAATAATGGCCTCTAGATCATACATATAACTAACATTCTCCTACTTGTACTAAGGCCATTTGTTGCAGTATCTCATACTCAACGATATAGCAGTGGTTGTAGTATCCCATACTCAACCATTCCAAAATCTCTCAAATAGTATTTGGGGAAGCAGGCTTTGGTGAGTGGATCCGCCGTGTTAACCTCAAAATCTACTCTCCTTACCTCGATCCCTTGGAGATCAACCATCCATGATCAGGTGATATTGCCCTCAGAATATGTCTGGAACGCTGATGGGATCGGTGTTCCTAGACCAAAACCACAACTCCATTGTTGTCACAATAACAGTTATTGGACGCTCAATGGTATGAACCTTATTCATCTCATAAACAAGAAATGTCCAGACAACCACTTTGGTAGTATCATTGCTAGCAATGTATCCAGCCTTTATCGTCTAGTATGCCTCGGTATATAGCTTAGAACTCTTTCAACATACCGTCCCTCTACTGAGGGTAAAGACAATGCCTGTGACTGACTATTAGTCGAACTTATCACTATGGAAGCTGGAACCAAGAACTTTCTTTTATTGCTTCTCAAGTACTTAAGAATATCCTCCATAGCTGTCCAGTGATTCTCCCAAGATCCAATTGATTCCTGATCACTACACCTGGTGAGCCATCTACATCTAGTCTGGATTTGGGACACTCCTAATATCCACTTAGATATATCACGATAGATCATAAACAACAAGATGTAGTAGGTATCATCCAGATCTTCTATAGAGAATCTCTGTGATAAGAGGAGCTTGACCGAGTGTAGCATAAGAAACCCTTTCATATCAAGAGTATATCATCTACGTACAATACGTGTAAGACAACGCACTCTCTACAACCTTCTTGTATATACAAGGTTCTTCTACCATTTTGATAAAGTCAAACTCTTTGACTGCCACATCAAAACAGATGTTCCATCTCCGCGATGCTTGCTTTAATCCTGATGGACTTAAGCATAGCTTTGAAAGTCTCAACTTTTCCATCTACACCAAGAATCTTCTCAAGATCTTTTTGCTCCTTATGGGTTTTACCCCTTCAGGTGCAACATACAAAGTTATATTTTGTTGGTATACATGGATTCCATCTTTGATCGCATAGCATCCAGCTATTTCACAGAGTCGCCACTCGTGATGGCCTGCCTGAACCTGGTTGGGCCATCATCAAGCATGATGCAATCCTCGCTCCCACTGTCACCGAGAAGACCGTAGTATCTATCAAGTGGATGAGGAACCCTACCAGATTCACGGAGAGGCTGAGGTTCGTTAGAGACTATTGAATCCTTCGGTTTCACCAAATCATCAACTGTTAGTTTGTCTAGCTAGAACTCCTTCCAGTTCTACCTCATGACCACAAATTTCTTTACAAGAAATTCCTGTTCTAAAAAAGGTGGCATGCTGAGAAACAAAACACCCTTTGCTTCTAAGTGTGGTAGAAGATATACCCTCGCAAATGTTTGGGATATCCTAACAAACATATACAGAACTGACATTGTCTCGAGCTTGTCCGGATTTTGCTTTTCAACATAGCCCGGACAACCCCATATCTTAACTCGTTTAAGACATGGTCTCTTCCCATTCCATATCTCATATGGAGTGGTAGACACTGATTTGGACGGAACCCCATTCAATAGGTATGCAGCTTCTCAAGTGCATAACTACCAAAAGAAAACTGGTAACTCAGCAGTACTCATCATAGAGCGCACCATATCTTATAGGATGCAATACCTCCGCCCCGATAAACCGTTGTGCTGTAGTGTATACGAAGGAGTAAGCTGAGAGAGAATCTCATTCTCCTTTTTAGAAAATCCAGGAACTTCATGCCTAAGTATTTGTCTTCTCGATCACATCGAAGGACTTTAATACTTCTACCCGTCTGGTTCTTCAACTTCAAGCTTATATTTCTTGAATTTCTCAAAAGTTTCAGACTTGTGTTTCAACAGGAACATATGTCCGAATCCTGAGAGATGATCAGTGAATATAACAAAGTACGAAAAACCAACCTTGGCATTTGTAGACATAGGACTATATACATCATCATGTATCCGTCCCAAGAGTTCAGTAACTCTTTCTCTATTTCCAGTAAACAGAGTATATGTCATTTTATCTTTGAGACAAGACTGGCAAGTATCATAAAATGAAAATTCGAACAGATTCTCATATTTATCCTTATATAACTTAGCTGGTCGTGTCGCATTGATATGACCTAGTCTACAATGCCACAAGAAGGATTCGTTCATTTCTGAACTACTCCTTTTGTGTGTGTTGTAGATACTTTGAACTGTGTTTTGATTTAGAACTTATATGCTATTATATAACGTGCCTGATCGAATCAACTCTTGATTCAGGAAAATGTTCACAACATAATCCTCCAATACAAAATTATATCCTTCTTTAACTCATTAAAGAAACCGATGTAATGTTGTATATCAGGTTCGGTATGTAATAACATTCGTTCAGAATCAATGTATTAATACAAGGTGATATTTGTCAACTGATTTGGCTACAACAATTGCACCGTTCTCTAACACATAGAGATATATCACCCATTCTCAGTTCTCTACCTATCTGTAGCCCATGTAACATATTACATATGCGGGATCCTGATCTGGTATCATATACCCAGGACGTAGAGGATACGGAGAAAAAATTCTCAGTAATGAACACACTCGAGGAAGATGCATCAACATGTACTTTCTTCGATTGGGTGGCATGGGAATCCGGATATTCCCCTATTTCCTGCTCGGACTTATAACAATTATAAGATAGAGCGGAACCAACGTTCTCTAGCACAGTATAATAAGAAGGTTCGGTCAATGCATCCATATTATTATCTTGATTAAGGCGTGACATGGTCACTACCAGGAGAGAGAGAAGAAAACACTCTACGTGCGCTCATTGTAAGATTAGATTGGTTATTATTTTATCTAATCAGGATGGCTCCCACTGTTTTTATCAAATCTTCCTTCAAACCCTAAAAGGTAAGACTAGCCGGAATTAATTACACCCTACAAGTTCGCCAATCTTTCGGCCAGGCCAGTGTCGGTACTTTGAGGGAGGTTCCCCGTGCTTTCGCACGGACATAATTAAAATTAACCTCATTTTCCCATGGGTGTATCCCCGTTAACACCTTTCTAGACACCTACTTGATTGGCTAATTGTAATGTGTAAAACTCTCCCAGGAGTAACTCTTACTCACAATGGGTATCGGGATCCAACTATCTCATAGAAGGTATGCAATCTCATTGCAAATTTCAACACTTGAAATTCCCAATAATATTCTGCCCCTAGCGTCCTATGACCTTGACGCATGCCAACAAATCATAGTTCACTAGTCAAGTTCAACCCGTACATTTCATGATTGAATTAAACCCACCCGCACGACCCTTGACACAGGCCAACAAAGTCGCACGACTACCCTAGTCCAATCGCATCATATGTTGCAGATAAGCATTAGTTAGCTACCGCACACTACGCCTTGACACAGGCCAACAATCGTAGCACGAATACTAAGTAGTACTTATCTGAAATGACGGAGGGCTACGATAGGTTTTTAAGAAAAACTGTTGCGTAATGAACTTGATCTCGTTGTAGAATCGAGTGATTTTGAAAAAGGAGTGTTTTGAGGCTTTTACTAGTTTTGCTAAAGAGGTCACTCCCGGTGAAGGGATCTCAGCTCTTTCCTTATCGAATAAGGTGCAGGATATTTCATAAATACCACTATGCAAAGCAAAAACTATAGAAGCAATCAAAAGACAAACCGAGTGGGTTGTAGCATTTGCTAGTTTCGCTAAAGAGGTCACTCCCGGTGAAAGAATCTCAGCTCTTTCCTTATCGAAAAGGTGTTGGATATTCTACAAGGAATACCGCTATGCAAAGCAAGATCTAGAGCTACCAGTTTTTAAACAAGTTTCTATAATATCTTCAGGTTTCTTTTTCTTTCTTTCGTTAATCTCATTAATGAAATCCCATCAATATTATGCTTCCTAAGTATCACATAAGAAATGAAAGCAACAATATTTATTATATATCATATATATAATATAGGCATTCGTCTCAGAATATATCAAGTGATCACATCATAAAATATCAGCTGCAGAAGAATCACATATGAAATATTGGATATACTAGGAATTCCATGTTTTAGATTAAGCCAGTATAAAATATGGATTCCAAGGTCGTGATGAATAGCCAAACCCACAACCCTAGACCCCTACGAGAGCAGCAAGCAACCCTCCTAATTCTAGAGTTAGGATACCCGGTCTCGACTCCTCGAGATGGTCTCCCACTGGACCCTAGAACCCGGTTACTTGTGCTCCCCGCCTTGGGTCTATCCTAATGCGGAAAAGTAAATAATATACATCAATGGTGACATCATCCTCAACCCGGAAGTGCCCCAATAAAAGAATATTACATACAAGCTTTTACATGAATGAAAATGAAAAACACTCATTTTACATTAAAAAAAACCCCAGCTATTCAGAACACGACAATCTAATATAACATATCACAGCAACACATAACATCACATATCATTAACGTAAGTAAATATGCGTATCCCAGTTGTCGTTGACATATAGCACCGAAACCGGCGATACACCACATATTACATTTACGGTCGCATAAAAGAAAGTGAAAAACTACAACAGTTGGAATCCGCAACCACCTTAGATATCATAAACCCAATGTATCACATACTTTGGATTTCATGCCCAACAAATGAATTCCTTAGACATCACATGCCTAACAATTATAAATCCTGCATTTTAGTCTTGATATTGAAAACACTTTCCAATAACCTGTCAGGTAATTCAACAAGATTCCCGATAACCTGATCGAATGCTCGTCGAAAACTTTAGTAGACGGTCGCACCCCCGATGCCGTCGACGAAGTGCACTAAGGCGGAACACCGCTGCCGCGAGCACCCGAACGGATGCTTTTGGCGACGGGAATCTCCTACAGCCACTTGGTCGGGACTATAGAGGGTGTCTATCTAATAAGGTTACCCAGCGAGTATCCGCGTACGCTACGTGATTGCGACGGACTTTTGATCACATCAAAATCCTGTGGCAACCGATCAAATGAGACTAAACTGCTAGATTTATAAAATTCAAACTAGTTATCACATAACTGATTTTGTGGATTCCAAATATTGTATCACAATTACAGATAGCTAGACGATGTTAAATTTTCGGAATGAATAAACAAGCACCCAAAATTTCCCAACAAGCTCAACATTTGAGCGGAGTTCAAAAAGTACCCAGAAACTGCCACAGCTCCTATGAACCATCCGTAGAAGGGCCGACCCATGCCTCACTCATGTCGCCACGGAACCGCGGCAAACCCTAGAGTATCACCGCGGTTCCGCGATCCAAAAGGTCGAGTTTGGGTATCGTTCTTCTAGAGGGTCCACAAAATCGCTTGCATGATTTTCTGAAATTTTTGAACTTGGAAAAAATCCAACACTTAGAAAATTTCCAGCGGGGAAAAATTGGGTTATTGATATCCATTCAAACTTTTTAAAATCGTCTAAATAACCCGAATACATGTTAGGATTACGACTACGAAACACTCCGAGTTGCCTTGGCAGAAAGTTAACATCACATGAAAATTTAGCAAAAAACAAACAACACCTGAAACACCAAAACCCAAACCCTAGAACACTGAAAAAATTTGAAGCCCAGAAGCCATAATGGGGCCGGCCTCCTCGGAATTTTGGCTATTGTGCTCGGCCAAAAACCGGCCATTCAGCTTCAATTTTTCATAGTGTTCATGTTATATCACATAGAACATTCTGCAGTTGTTTAAAAAAAATTTATAGGCCTTTTTAAATTCGACAGAAACTGGATTTCGTGTTTCAAGTTTCGGAGCAGTTTCGGTTTCGTAATCTAACAAATATCGTTTAATTCTCTAGCTTGGCTCTGATACCACTGTAGGGTTACTTAGTAAGGCAGCAAGGTTTCAGGAGGTATCGTCCATGCCGTTCTAAACAACCCTAACCAAGAATCTTAACTAGAGTTTTAAACAAAACAACATGCAAACATCTTTGCAAGTCTAAGTGAATGAGGAATACAACCTTTGTAAACCGGTCTTTCACTTCAAATTCTTCGTGTAGAAATTCTTTCGCTGCAAGTTATGATCTCCCGAACTCTTGAGAGACTCTATAAGGTGAAAGCTGCAAACTTGCTCGAAGTCTTCGAAGCCGAAAATGATCTACGTCGAGGAGACTCAAGCGCATGCTACCTCTTCACTAAATCAGGGTTTAGTGAAGCAAACACCCTAAACTAAATGGCTAATAGTAGAGGATGATGAAGTAGAAAATAGGCTCTCTTTAGTTTTCTTATTCTCACAATATTTTCTCACCATTTTCAAAAGCTAGAAAGCTTTTCATGAGGAAGAAGAAGCTCAAGTGAAGAATGAAATCAAGTGAAGAGAATCAACTCATGAGATGAGAATATAAACCATGGGTGAGTTAGTGTCATGCACTAACTCATGTGGAGACTTAACTAGGGTAAGGATAAAGGTTGGGTTAATAAATATCTATAGCAAAACAAAAAGAGTGGACTTGGTCAATGGTTATCCAAAAGCTTTCTCAAAGCTTCTACCATGACAAAATCCACCATTTTTAGAATTACTTTGATAAATAAAAACCCTAGGATTATCCTAACTATACTGTAAGTCTCATAGAGAATATAACTGTAAGAGAGGATTTGACCTTTGAGGAACGACCGATGTCAATTGTTGATCATAGAGAAAAGGTCCTCAAGAACAAGGTTATCCCTCTCGTACTTGTTTCTTGGGGAAATCGCTCGAATGGAGAGTCGACTTGGGAACGAGAAGACGAAATTCGACAGAAGTTTCCACACCTATTCTTGTAGATTCATGTTTGTTTATCTTTTCTTGTTCCTGGAATTTCAAGGACGAAATTCTTTTTGTAGTTGGGTATAATGTAACACCCTAGTTCATTTATACCAGTTCTATTTCAAGTATTTTTTTATTTATGGTATTTTCATGAGTTACTGTGTTTTGGGTGCGAACAGTGTATTTGACATCTGTATTTGCATCCGACCCGACCCGCTTGCTGTAAACCCGTCTTGATTCCTGTTTATGATTTATCCTGGCTTGTATGTGGATCCGTGCACTTTCATTATTTGTATACTGCATACTGGCATTTATCTGGTATCTGCATTTTTAAGTATAACATTTAAAGTCATATAAAATATTTTAAAAATACATTGTATGGCCTGCATGATACCCCTGATCCTGTGGTAGCATCCGTGCATCTTGTTCTCGTCCCGTTCAATGAAACGGACTTGTTTGGATGGCTACGCGCACGTACGTGCATCCGTTCTTGAGGGTATGCTTTTTCATTACCCGGATATCATATTTTGGTTTTGGTTGATACGTATATTAACCGTATTTTAAAACTGGATTTTTAGACCTGACCTGGGTATGTTTTGGAATATTTTGTATTTCGCCTAAAACTCAAATTTTCTTAATATTATATTCTAAAAGATTTAAACTGTATTCGTTATAAATTTTGCCTTTAAAAGATTTTTTTAAGATAATCCTAACTCTAAATCACAGACTCTCTTCACTTTATATATTATATTAATATTTTTTTTCTTTTTTCCTTAAAACTTCAGCCCACGTCTTTCTCTCCTCCCTCATCTTCCTCATTTTCTTTTCTTCGTTCCCGCCTCAGCTCACGCTCACCACCGCCAGCCCTCGCCTCGACAGTCGCTGACGCCCTCGTCCTCATCCCCTCGTTCTCCACATCAAGTCCCGACATCACCTCCTCCTCCATCTCCCGACCACTGCAGACCCAACCCATGCACCCACCTTCACCCGAGCACCCATCTTGCCGGAGCTCCGACCACTCCATCACCCCGCCTCACCCTCTTCCACCTCACCTCGTCTCCTTTCCCGACAACTCTCGACCACCGAACCAGACGCAAGAACCCCCTGCACGCCCTCGAACCCATCGCCCTGCCTCGCGCTCGTCGCCGTCACCGTCTCCACCATCACCTCGCCGTCTCCTCCACAATCACCTCCTTCTCCTCGACCCCATCCTCATCTTCCCTGCAGACCCCGAGCACCAAGAAACCCCACTGCACAGCAGCACCTCCAACCTTGCCGGCACCCTCACGTCGCCGGAGCACCGACCCCCATCGTCACCATCCCCCTCACCACAACCTCCTCTCTCCTCTCTTCTTGTCTCCAACAACCGAGCCCCTACCATGCACACATCGACCCTCGACTTCAAACACTGCTACGCCGGAAAAACCCGCTGCCATAGCCGTGGATCTTGCCGTCGACGGCCCATCGTCGACATCACCTCATCGTCACCCTCTTTGTCCTCACCTCTGTCCAGAATCCCAGAGCACCAGCCCCTTCCTCTCTTCTTCTTCTTCTTTCTTCTTTCTTTTTCTTGATCTTGTAATTTTTCCGATCATCTTGGCAGCCGTGCTCGTTGCTGTCGATCAGGCAAACCCAGTAGACATCCCCAGCCAGTGTGGTTACTTTCTTGCTTTGCCTGGATCCGTCCCGCGTGCCGTGTGTGCATTGCGACGATTACCCGACGTCGGACGTGTCGTACATATCCGTCGTGTGATCCGATCGAGGCAAGTTTATCTTGCTACATGCTATACTACTAATTTTACATTCATGTGAATAATAACATTTCATATTACTTAGTTGTACATCCCACATTACCATTTTACCATTTTACTGTTATACGACGTCCGTGTGCATCCATGTTATTATTTACATATCTAGTCGCATGCTAATTCATCTTGCTACATGCTACTTATAATATTATGCATCCATATGAGTAAAATGTTACCTGTTTATCACATTATACATCCATACTAAAGTTTTACCATTTTCGGAACCCGTTTGCATCCATATCATTTAAAATATATATAACTGCTCTATAGATCATATTAATTCATGTTATTATTGTAGTAACACCCCATGCTAGATAATGTGCATCCTACATAGTCATGAAACTATAGTCGTAACCCCTGATAGTTATTTATTGTCACGACCCGAAATTTGGCACGTAACGGCCCTAATACTACGCAACGCCTAAAGACGTAACGCGGTAAAAGAAAGCCAAAACCCAGAAATCTAAACCAAGAAATACGGAAAAGATAATATAAGTTTTTGAAACATTTGAAATCGCAACCCAAATTCTTTAAAAGTCCTACTTTCTTTCTTTAAAATTTTGGCAACACCCCCTTTTGTAAAAACTAGCCCAAGAAGAATACAACACAAATATACGACGCCGTAGCGAAGAAATAAAGACAATAGAGAGAAAGCTGTATATAAAAGACAACAAATCCATAATAATATACAATATCGTCCTCACCAAGTCTCTAGGTCAACAACATAATAGTAGATGGAGAGTAAAAGATACAACGAAAGTACAATATGAAATACAGATAATCATCTAACCTACCTAAGAAAAATAGTATAATGTGAGCCGATGCGGTATCTGTAGCAAAAGATGATAGATGAATAGCTGAATAGCCTGCCTCGACTACTCTGGGGAACAACCTGAAACACCTGTGGCACAACGGGGGTTAGTTGCCAACTCGTGAATAGTAGATAACATATGCAGGTAATCGCAGGAATGTACGTACAGCATGAATCTAAGATATGCGATTACAGTAATAACATGTCATGTAAATTGCGAATAATGGAAAGTACACTAGCAGGTATAATCAATATGTGAAGCAATAATAACATGACAATAGTATGCGATAACCATGCAATAGGGATATGAGAATGCAAATATGCAGCAATCATGAAGGGTACACTAACAGGTACTCCTAATACATGGAACAGTGCAAAAGTGAAAAGGTATGAGGTATGGAGTGAAATATGTCATCCCACGGAATCCTGTCATCGTGGTAGGATCACAATCCAACAAGACACTCAAATCCTAATTCCTCAAATCAGCCCCCACATTGGGCTCTCACATCATATAAGTCTTACGTCTCCTCAATGTACAATATCGAGTAATCTCCTATATACCGAATGTACAAATCAATAATCCCAAATGTATGTCCAATCTCAATGAATCACCTGATATCCCAAGTCAAAGTCTCAAGTAAGATTCTAGCATCCTATATATATATATATATATATATATATATATGCAGAAATAAATATGATGGGGTCAATACACATATATTAGCGTCCCATTCCACTAATATTGGTGTAAGGGTATATATAACAACGGCTAAATCCCCTGTTATATATACAAAGGTGTTTAAAAGAAATATCATGAAAACAATGTGCCAAGCATCGACACAGAAATCCTGATAGGTACGTATCATACGCTATCCCGAAAGCACGAGTGCCTAGCTCTGACCCTCGTCTTTCGACGTATGCATACGTGCATGACTCCCAACGGTATCTCCATGATCCCCGCCGAGTCATCATTACTGTCACCGGTAGGTACTAACCCGCCTCCAGGCTCAATCGGCAAAATCCATCGATCTTCTTGCCGAGGGGAACCATACCGGGCCCCACCATGTACCCTCTACGGCCTCGACGCCTCCTCGTTGGGGTATATATAAATCAGAACCGATAAAGCTCATGGTGGATGCGCAAATATCATAACAAGAAAACCGGGTTTTTCAATGTATGCATAATTTCATGAACTCCCACGGTTCCCAAATCCAGAAAACATCATCTAAAATCCCAATAAACAATGAGAAAATCCAGGAATAAATATATGCGATATATCTGAAATGCGAGCATATAGACGAGAATGTATAGCCGGAACCATAAGTATGCGAAACCAATAAGGTACAGCTAAGTAACATCAGTAAAGGTAAATATGTAACAGCAACTGGATATGTGGGTAACATACAGGTGTAGCAATGTATAGGTATCTACCTATAAGAACTGATGTGGTATACCCCCCTGGGTATAAGTAGAATATGTAAGATATCCCCCTGGGTATAAATCAAACATGAGCAAGGTATACCTGTAGCTGTATCGTAAGGTGTATATGTACCTATCGCTAATGGTATGATACACTATAGGTATACCGATAAGCTAGATATCATGTGTGATAAGCAATATGGTATCTATAATGGTTGGTGTGTGACATGGCAATTATTGACGGTGTATGTGTAGCATACAATCCGTGCTCGTGCAACATGAACCGTCAATAATATGTGCAGTGCCCTATGGCTATTAGTCACAGTACAACTATATCTAAGTAAATAGGGTAAAGGCGCAATTCTAACAATGACGTAGAATATGCGACAAGTATTTGAATGCTAGCCCAGACGCATAACGCCATGCGGGCGATTCCCCTGTAGATGTTAAATCTACTCACCTACGCTCCACGCTAGGTGAATCCTACCATCTGCTCCTCCCTGTAGCAGTGTCCGTAGTCCCTGCCTGCAAACCTGCAAATAAGACATGGAAATCATATATAAACCAAATATTCCGCAAAACGCGATATCGAACCAAAACGAGAAACTCGCGTCGCGAACTAAATGCGCGTGTGCACGATACGCTGAATCGTGTGTATACGCGTCTAAAACCATCGCGACACGCTGCGATACGCTGGATCACAGAACCCTCTCACGTATCGCACGTATCGCGCAAACACAACGGACATGCAAAACGACATTTGATCCCAGATTTTCCTACAGGTCAAATCTTACAAAACTAGACATGCCAAAACACTACAATACACTGCAGACAACCCTACCAAAAACCCCAAAACCTAACACCCTAACCTGGCCGCAAATTGCGGCCAATACGATTAAATCTGCGGCCATGTTTGGGAGAGAGGGGCTCGTGTTCTAGTGGTGTTGTCTAAACCTAGTGAGCATGCTCCAGTATTCTCAAATTTATCCTGAAAGGTCCGGGCCAATAGCAGATTACAAAATGCCATAATATCGCTTAAAAACGCTAATTTTGCACAAAAAGCAAACCCTATGGTATTTTAGTGTAATCTAGGTTAATTCTCAGTTAATGTGATCTTAATAACACTAAAATAGGTAGGTTTTACCAACACAGTCATCAATTTTCCACAACATCTCACAAATCACCATAATCTAGCACTAAACTAGCTATTTAACACTAATCGAAGCTAATCAACACACAAGCTTAGCAACTAGGGGATTGGGTTTAGGAAATATACTCTATGGTACCCTAGAAGGCAGGTGAAGAAGTGAAAGGAGCTGCTGCAAGTTGCTGGAGCTCCTGTTGCTGCTGTTGCTTCCTGCAGTTGCTGCTGCTGATGATGATGATGATGTCTGCTGCTGCTGCTGATGGATGCTGGTGTTGGAGCTGCTGCTGCTGCCTTGCTCTGCTGTTGTGGGTGTGTGTGTGTTTGAGAGTGAGAGAACAAGTAAATGAGAGTGAGGATGAGAATGAGAGGAATTCAAACACCCCCTCTTCTCACTCTCTCTCACTTCATTTAATGGGCATGGCACAAGCCATGTTGCCCATGCCCTCTCTGTCCCTCTCAAAGTCAACAAGAAGCCAATTTAAAACCCCTTTTAAATTCATTTTTCATTTTCTTTTTAAAAGAACAACCATAACACTTAAAACCCAAAACACTTAAACCTAATCATAAAAGTAGATTAAGCAATGGTTAACCCACACTTAACACCGTAGTTATCATGCACAAGTGTGTGCAAGGCTAGGAAAAATCTACTAAAATATTCATTAAATAAGATAAAATAATTAAAACCCAATTTGGTAAACTTTTATTAAAACCCATACATTAAAATATAATTAGCCACACAACACATTCTAAGGTGTTACAATCTCCCCCCCTTAAAAGAAATTCGTCCCCGAATTTAAAAATATACTGCTACGCGTACCTTCAAAGAGAAGATTACAACTCTTAAATCTCGCTCGCAGCCTCCCAAGTGATTATCTCACTATACGTCTACGTCCAAGAAAAACCCTTCACAGATAGAAAGACCCTTGACCGATGTTCCTCCACCTGCCGAGCCATTAATACCATTGGTTGCTGGTGAACGAAAGATCGCGTCAAGCTAAATGGTCTGGTGCCAAATCATGTGAGAAAGGTCAAGAAGGTAATTGTAAAGTATCATCACAAGGAATACGGGGTGAAAACTCAATAATCTGGGCGGAAGTGCCAAATTAAAGGCAACGAAACTAACTCGCTTATAGGATCTCAGAAGGACCTAAATCCTGGGACAAGCTTCCCAAAATCCAACACGTCATTCATCGGAAAGTCCGTAGGAATACATGATCTGTCCCTGCGAACTCGAGTCTATGACCAACACAGTCGGCATAAGACCTCAGTTCGCAATAGACAATTTCCATCCCGACCTAACACAACTGGACCATCTCCGAAGTCTCTAGACTAGCTGGTGTCCAAAGTCCTACCTACGCACAGTCAGAAAAGCAACAGACTGGTGATCGACATGACCTAACCCCTAAACCTAAAGGTGGCCAATTGGAGTGTCTCCTGATAACAGCTATCGAAGGAGAACCCTAACGATGGCGAGTGACGATCCCCAACCGCTGACAACAATCAATACAAACACACAACTCAACAAGAAACAACTGAGCAAATTGAGTATAACCGGACGACAAGAATCTGAATGGAGTCACACCCTGACTAAACTTGGGTAGAAACCATAACGAAATTCATGGAGATCTGCTCCCACTCCTACTTCGGAACGGTAAAAGGTTGCAACTCTCCAGCCGGCCTCAGATACTCAACCCAAACACACAAAAGACAGACACCTTGAAACGAAACCTGAAACTTCTCTTTACATCCCTGTCCACCCGTAACTATCTCACAAGTCACGTCAATGTTGGTGGAACTTGAATGAAAACAGAGAGTTGACTGATGTGCCTGTTCTAGGATTTCACGTCTCTACCTGATAATATCAGGTACACAAACGCGTCCCTAACTTTGCAGACCATTGTCACAAATCAAAGACTCTGAATCATTACCCAGCCGAGTATGCTCAAGTATCTCTGACGAACGAGCATCGGCGGGCAGTGTCTCGTGAAAGCGATTTAAGGAAACTGGTCGGGCGCGGACATGAGCAAGCTATCCCCTCCATAGAGACGAACTTAAGCTGTACTCAACGATCACACAAGAACTGTAAATCTGCAGAAGACTATCACAACAATCAAAATCCGCTGCAGGAAGATGTACATTAAGCTCTGGTGGTCCGTGGAAAATCTGACACGACTCTCGAACAAGTAGTGTCTCCAAATCTCCAACGCAAAACCACCACGGCCATCTCCAGATCATGAGTGGAATATCCTTCTCGTACTTCCTCCAAATGTAGGGAAGCAAAAGCGATAACTCTATAGTGTCACCTCAGTACACACTCGAGCCCCACTCAAGAAACATTACAGTTAAACAACAAGGTCGCCCGAACCAAAGGCAAAGAAAGAACTGATGCAGTTGTTAACTGAATCTTCAATTGCTAAAAACTCCGCACACATGCCTCAGTCCACAGAAAAGAAACCTCCCTTCCGGTCCATTCAGTCGACGGTGCAGCACTACTCTAGCAATCCTGCACGAAACGGCGGTAAAACTTGCTAAGCCTAAAAATCTGCGGACCTCCGTCCTGCACATAAGTCTGGACCTACGTTGTATGGCCACGATCTCACTCGGAACCATACGAAACCGTCTCCCGTGACTACAAGACCTAGGAGTCAACACAAAGCAAGCCTGAAGAAACACTCCGAGAATCTAGCAAACTGCCGGTGCTCTCCCAGTATCCGCATAACAAATCCTCAAGTGCTACTACTATCCCTCAAGACACATTAAATAGACCAGAATGTCGTAATAACACAACAATAATTAGTCGAGGAACGGCCTGAAGAAATCTGGTTCATCACATCTACGAATGCTGCTAGGGCACTGGTGAGTCCAATGACACACCAAAACACACAAAGCCCGTAGCACGCACAAGGCAGCCTTCGGAATGCCATCACTCCGAATCCGCAATAATGATGACCTGATCCCAAACAAACTTGGAAATGTCTCGCACTGTGGAGCTGATCGAAGAAATCGTCAATGCGAGGTAAAGGATAACTATCCGCACCGTAAGCCGGTTCAATTGACGATCTGTCGATACACAACCTCAAACTGCCGTATTTCTTCTTGACGAACAGAATTAGGAGCCTCCTAATGCAAATCACTCAGACGCACAAAACTCTCCAAACCGCAACTCTGTAGCTGATCCTTAAGCTCCCAAGCTTCGCCGGCTCATCCGGAACAACGTCGGAAAAACTCTCGCATGAAAGGAACCCGGTCCAACAAACCCACTGTGGCTCCGGTATCACGAATGAACGCCAAGAATCCACGACATCTCCTCAAAAGCCGACTAGCGAAAAAGGCTGAATTCAAGCCGTGAGAGGCGGCACAACTATCCACCTGCACAACAAGAACTGACTCGCCGAGAAAACAATTCCTGACTGTTTCCTCACGGCAGTCCACAAACGCCTAACACGTAGCTAAACAGTCCGTGCCCAGGAGAACGTCAAATCCAACATCTCTAGAAGGATCAAAACGACGGACGGATCTCTATCTCCTATCCGATTGGCACACAACTGAATACGTGTCGCGTAACAAAAGAATCGCTGACAGAAGTTAACACAACCACGACTAATCTACCCAACCACGGTACAAGGTGTGTAAAGCAAACGAGTACACCAAAAGAACATATAAATTAAGGATACCTGAAAACTCCACATTGGACGTCTGCGCGTCCCGATGAGTAGAAGCAAACTCCTGTGTCTGCCCTCTACCCGCAACTGGCTGAACTCCTATGGTAGCCTGAGCCCTCTGAGCGAACCGTCCACGTCCACGGCCTCTCTGAAAACGATCATGACGAGGTGCTAAGGAACAATCCCTGACGAAGTGCTGGAGGCTTCCGCATCGAAAACATCCACGCGCTGACTGCTGACCATCCTGGGGATGAGAGATGAACGACTGTCCTCGTCCTAAGCCTCTGCTACTCCCACGACGGCCACGAAATCTGTCTCGATGACCAAACCTCTGTCTCTGGGCTGGTACACTGGTACGAGTCCTCCACTGTCCTGGAACTCTCTGAGCCTCTGGAATATGCGCCTCGTCAACTGGAGCTGCAACCACTGGTGCTATGTAGGTGACGGACTGCTGCATACTGATCGTAAGTGACAACTGAGTAACACGGGTGACAACCTCCTGTCGTAGCTCCCGAACGACATCAACCAAAGAACTCATAGTCTGGCGGAAGTCCTGCATCTCTGCCACAAGCCTATCGATAGTATATGTCGTAAGATGATCCGTCTGCACCTGTGCAACTAGAGTGCCATCCTGGTCAGTACTCGTCTCACCCGAGCTAACTCTGACCTCGGCCCTCGCTGCATCACTCTGAGTCCCCATAGTCATCGGCGACAAGGCTATAAACAGATATAAGATTCGATGAGAATAAGGAATCGAATCTCAAGGATATGAATCATCAAGGAAGGAATTTCAAGCAAATTTGTACTTAGGTCACTTAAGGCGAAGTACCGCATCGTGGGTATGCTGCAGACATACACACACTACGTTACTCTGCTTAAGCTACCTACTCCATCATACTAAGGTCATCCTACACTCCGAAAGGTAAAAACCTAGCGCTATGATACCAACTTTGTCACGGCCCGAAATTTGGCACGTGACGGCCCTAATACTACGCAACGCCTAAAAACGTAACGCAGTAAAAGAAAGCCAAAACCCAGAAATCTAAACCAAGAAATACGGAAAAGATAATATAAGTTTTTGAAACATTTGAAATCGCAATCCAAATTCTTTAAAAGTTCTACTTTCTTTCGTTAAAATTTTGGCAACACCCCCTTTTGTAAAAACTAGCCCAAGAAGAATACAACATAAATATACGACGCCGTAGCGAAGAAATAAAGACAATAGAGAGAAAGCTGTATATAAAAGACAACAAATCCACAATAATATACAATATCGTCCTCACCAAGTCTCTAGGTCAACAACATAATAGTAGATGGAGAGTACAAGATACAACGAAAGTACAATATGAAATACAGATAATCATCTAACCCACCTAAGCAAAATAGTATACTGTGGGCAGATGCGGTATCTGTAGTAAAAGATGATAGATGAATAGCTGAATAGCCTGCCTCGACTACTCTGGGGAACAACCTGAAACACCTGTGGCACAACGGGGGTGAGTTGCCAACTCGTGAATAGTAGATAACATATGCAGGTAATCGCAGGAATGTACGTACAACATGAATCTAAGATAAGCGATTACAGTAATAGCATGTCATGTAAATGCCGAATAATGGAAAGTACACTAGCAGGTATAATCAATATGTGAAGCAATAATAACATGACAATAGTATGCGATAACTATGCAATAGAGATATGAGAATGCAAATATACAGCAATCATGAAGGGTACACTAACAGGTACTCCTAATACATGGAACAGTGCATAAGTGAAAAGGTATGAAGTATGGAGTGAAATATGTCATCCCACGGAATCCTGTCATCGTGGTAGGATCAAAATCCAACAAGACACTCAAATCCTAATTCCTCAAATCAGCCCCCACGTTGGGCTCTCACATCATATAAGTCTTACGTCTCCTCAATGTACAATATCGAGTAATCTCCTATATCCCGAATGTACAAATCAATAATCCCATATGTATGTCCAATCTCAATGAATCACCTGATATCCCAAGTCAAAGTCTCAAGTAAGATTCTAGCATCCTATATATATATATATATATATATATATATATATGGTATATATAAAAACGGCTAAATCCCCTGTTATATATACAAAGGTGTTTAAAAGAAATATCATGAAAACAATGTGCCAAGCATCGACACAGAAATCCTGATAGGTACGTATCATACGCTATCCCGAAAGCACGAGTGCCTAGCTCTGACCCTCGCCTTTCGACGTATGCATACGTACATGACTCCCAACGGTATCTCCATGATCCCCGCCGAGTCATCAGTACTGTCACCGGTAGGTACTAGCCCGCCTCCAGGCTCAATCGGCAAAATCCATCGATCTTCTTGCCGAGAGGAACCATACCGGGCCCCACCATGTACCCTCCACGGTCTCGATGCCTCCTCTTAGGGGTATATATAAATCAGAACCGATAAAGCTCATGGTGGATGCGCAAATATCATAACAAGGAAACCGGGTTTTTCAATGTATGCATAATTTCATGAACTCCCGCGGTTCCCAAATCCAGAAAACATCATCTAAAATCCCAATAAACAATGAGCAAATCCAGGAATAAATATATGCGATATATCTGAAATGCGAGCATATAGACGAGAATGTATAGCCGGAACCATAAGTATGCGAAACCAATAAGGTACGGCTAAGTAACATCAGTAAAGATAAATATGTAACAGCAACTGGATATGTGGGTAACATACAGGTGTAGCAATGTATATGTATCTACCTATAAGAACTGATGTGGTATACCCCCCTGGGTATAAGTAGAATATGTAAGATATCCCCCTGGGTATAAATCAAACATGAGCAAGGTATACCTGTAGCTGTATCGTAAGATGTATATGTACTTATCGCTAATGGTATGATACACTATAGGTATACCGATAAGCTAGATGTCATGTGTGATAAGCAATATGGTATCTATAATGGTTGGTGTGTGACATGGCAATTATTGACGGTGTGTGTGTAGCATACAATCCGTGCTCGTGCAACATGAACCGTCAATAATATGTGCAGTGCCCTACGGCTACTAGTCACAGTACAACTATATCTAAGTAAATAGGGTAAAGGCGCAATTCTAACAATGACGTAGAATATGCGGCAAGTATTTAAATCCTAGCCCAGACGCATAACACCATGCGGGCGATTCCCCTGTAGATGTTAAATCTACTCACCTACGCTCCATTCTAGGTGAATCCTACCATCTGCTCCCCCCTGTAACAGTGTCCATAGTCCCCGCCTGCAAACCTGCAAATAAGACATGGAAATCATATATAAGCCAAATATTTCGCAAAACGCGATATAGAACCAAAACGAGAAACTCGCGTCGCGAACTAAACGCGCGTGTGCACGATACGCTGAATCGTGTGTATACGCGTCTAAAACCATCGAGACATGCCGCGATACGCTGGATCACAGAACCCTCTCACGTATCGCACGTATCGCGCAAACACAACGGACATGCAAAACGATATTTGATCCCATATTTTCCTATAGGTCAAATTTTACAAAACTAGACATGCCAAAACACTACAATACACTGCAGACAACCCTACCAAAAACCCCAAAACCTAACACCCTAACCTGGCCGCAAATTGCGGCCAATATGATTAAATATGCGGCCATGTTTGGGAGAGAGGGGCTCGTGTTCTGGTGGTGTTGTCTAAACCTAGTGAGCATGCTCCAGTATTCTCAAATTTATCCTGAAAGGTCCGGGCAAATAGCAGATTACAAAATGCCATAATATCGCTTAAAAACGCTAATTTTGCACAAAAAGCAAACCTTATGGTATTTTAGTGTAATCTGGGCTAATTCTCAGTTAATGTGACCTTAATAACACTAAAATGGGTAGGGTTTACCAATACAATCATCAATTTGCCACAACATCTCACAAATCACCATAATCTAGCACTAAACTAGCTATTTAACACTAATCGAAGCTAATCAACACACAAGCTTAGCAACTAGGGGATTGGGTTTAGGAAATATACTCTATGGTACCCTAGAAGGCAGGCGAAGAAGTGAAAGGAGCTGTTGCAAGTTGCTGGAGCTCCTGCTGCTGCTGTTGCTGCCTGCTGCTGATGATGATGATGATGTCTGCTGCTGCTGCTGATGGATGCTGGTGTTGGAGCTGCTGCTGCTGCTGCCTTACTCTGTTGTTGTGGGTGTGTGTGTGTGTTTGAGAGTGAGAGAACAAGTAAATGAGAGTGAGGATGAGAATGAGAGGAATTCAAACACCCCCCTCTTCTCACTCTCTCTCACTTCATTTAATGGGCATGGCACAAGCCATGTTGCCCATGCCCTCTCTCTCCGTCTCAAAGTCAACAAGAAGCCAATTTAAAACCCCTTTTAAATTCATTTTTCATTTTCTTTTTAAAAGAACAACCATAACACTTAAAACCCAAAACACTTAAACCTAATCATAAAAGTAGATTAAGCAATGGTTAACCCACACTTAACACCCTAGTTATCATGCACAAGTGTGTGCAAGGCTAGGAAAAATCTACTAAAATATTCATTAAATAAGATAAAATAATTAAAACCCAATTTGGTAAACTTTTTATTAAAAACCATACATTAAAATATAATTAGCCACACAACACATTCTAAGGTGTTACATTTATGCATCTATATTTATTTGTGTATCCATACCATTAATTCTGCATAACTAGTTGCACCCCATATTAAATTAACTCATATTATTAATACATTAGCACCCCATGCTTGATATTGTGCATCCTACTTAGTCATGATGTCACGCCCCGCTTCCCAGAAGAAGGAGAAGGATGATGTGGCATGGTCCGCGACTTAACTGTATTGAAGGTGGTCTATTCAATACAGTTACGTTAAGCGTATGAATATTTAACATGCAGGATGTGTACCAAACAAAAATAATAAAAGCGAAAGGCATTTATTTCCATTAACCAAACTTTATTACATCCCAAAAGAAAGAGTAAAATAAACTAAGTAGTTTAATTACATCGAGGAGAGACAAAAGCCCTAAACATGTGGGCAACAACAAAAATTAAATCTAGCTAATCTTCCATCGTCCAGTCTGCATCATCTTCATAAGTTGGCTTCACACCTTGATCCTCGCCATAATACTCATTCTTATCTGACGGACATTCTAAAGATAGAGGAAGAAAAGAAAGGTCCGTCGGCGAGTTATACTCGGGTAGGGTTGCCTCATAAGGAAATAGGAGTATAAAAATGAACAGGTGTATATAAGAGTATGATGTATGCATGCAGACATAAAGTAAGGGATGTAAATGTTTGAAATGCACAAACTTAAGACGTTTTGAAGAGAGGTATATATGAGCATGAGTATGTTGTAAGTTATATGTAGATGAGTAGTAGGAAGTATAGGTGAAGGTAAAAGTTCGTATTGGTTTGTTAAACAAGGGTCCGGATACTCGCGATTATTCCGTTGTGGCCACGGAACAACAACTGGGGAAGTGAAATGTACCGTTTCACTTCCCGGGATCATGATTGAGTAATAGGGGAATCCGAGTTCCGAATCACCTTGCATAATCAAACTACACATCCCCGTGGTACAGTGTTAGAGTTAGTGCGTATACCTCTAGGCATGAAATTTCCACATTGTATAGTCGTCCACATTTTGGACTGTTCATCCGGAATATCGGGATCTTCATATTTGTATAGTCGTCCACACTTTGGACCGTTCACCCGGAATATCGGGATCTTCATATTTGTATAGTCGTCCACACTTTGGACTGTTCACCCGGAATATCGGGATCTTCATAATAAGTATTCCATACCTAGGTCCGCGCATTCTAACCCTAACCGTAGCATGTTTTGTATATGTCATGCTGTCATAAACTGGAAATTTAAAAAGTATTGATCTCGTTTAATATCGCCTTCTACAACCACTCATTTTATTTTCTAAAGTTCGTAAACTACTTCGTGTCATCTTAGGGAATGCTTAGTAAAAAAGAATAATAGTGTTTAATTATCTTTTATCACTTCTAAGAAAACTCATGAGAATTGGGATATTTATCATTTTGGAAAAAAACATAATGTTTTACGGAAAAATTATCCTTTCGATAAAAGGTTGTGGTGTTTATTTGAAAATCTTTTGCAACAGATTTTTATAAGGACAAGTTGCAAGAGGTTTTTATTTGAAAAACTAGACTGCACCTAACTGTTTCAAAATGGCAAGTTGTGAGATCCTCAAATCGCCTCTTCACCGCCAATTGTGGCCAGGTAAGCACAAGTAAGGAAAGGAGGGATCCGCTCACGAATCACCGTGAGACGGGCCTATTAAAATTACCTTTCCCACTTGTCTAGCCTAGGCACCACAAAGTCTGGTTTAAAGAAACGACCGATGCCTACAACTTTCCTTTGTCCTAGATTGGTGTTATTTGAAAATTTCCTTTTAATAAGGTACTAGATATTCCTTTTGAAAAGATATCGTTATACGGATTATGATCCTTGTGGAAAATGGCCCTTCAATAAAGGTCGAGTTATTTAAATAAAATTAATAATTTTATGAAATTATAGTGTTTTAGATTCGGGGTAACGTTTTAGAAAATATGTTCGTTTTGGAAAAACTATAAGCCGTTATTTAAATTTAGTATTTTCTTCTTTAAAAAGGTTGAAGGGGGTTTAACAACATTATAGTAGTTTATGAAAAAGTGTAAGTAAAATATATGTATGTCGTATCTAAAATATTTATTTCACATATCTTATCTCTTATGAATATTTTAAACAAATATAACATTTTAATTAAACGCGGGTATTTTGTGGAAGTAACCTATTTCGAGATCATTTTGATAGTATGGGTAAGTGTGGGTATATCAGAGGTGACTTAACAATTCATGGGTTATGACATTAAGCATATCAGATTCCAGGTATTATGAGAGTGCAATATATTTTTGTGTACAGAGGAAATTAAACACCGTTTTAAAACATGGGTTAACATTATCATTATTGAGGGTACAAGGAATAGGCATGCACGAATATTATAACAACATTTTAAATAGGGGTTGATGATTAGAAGTTAGAACTAGGTTATTGAGAAAAGAAGAAGGCGGCGGAAAAAAGGGAGAGAGGCGGATCCTACCTTTTGTTTGAGTCGGATGCCGAAGGGTTGAAAACGTAGGCGTGTACAAAATCCTCAATAGCTTCGCGTCCCGATTTTTCCTCAGCGATTGGGTGGAGCCGTTGCGTCGGCGTCGTCGATACGAAGGCACTGGTATTTTTTTCAGAATTTTTGGAGTTCTGAGGTGTGAGAATTTTAGGTTCGAAGTGCCTATTTATAGCGTTTTTTCAATAACCATAAAATCCAAAAATCCGTTAAAATTCACGCAAAAATCCGCGCTGCCAATGATTGCAGAATCATCAGCTCGTGATTGCGCCCGCCGCCTCTCATCTCACCCGGTCGATCATGATCCAACGGGCGAGATCACGCCGCCAAGAGCCCCGCCGCCGCCACGTGTCACGCATGGGGGGATCACACGGTTTCGCGTGGTCCCCACCACGTGGACGCGTCGGTGGGTTCTAAGCCGTTGGATCGACCATCCAACGGTCCAGGTTAAAGGGGAATTTAAATATTTTTTTTATTTTTATAAATAAAATAATAATCTGTTTATTATTTTAAAATTTTAATTTGGTTTAAAAAATTGTTAAAAATAGTTAAAAATACGGGAAAATTATGGGAAAAATTCAGAAAATATATTTTATTGTTATCTTTAGTATAAAAATAATTTTGGGCTAAAACTAAATAATATATCTATTCCTATGGTTTTAGCTAGTTATTAAAATTATATAATATCTAGTTTATCCTTTAAAATATTTTTAATTACGAATTAATTGCTTTAATTGATAATAAATTGTATAGGTTATTTTAAGGCATTATAAAATTTTATTAAAACATTTTAAGCCTAGGAAAACAATAAATAGATTTTAGAAAATTCCCTTAATCATATTTCACAGCTCTGAAAATTATTAATATTAAAAAAATATTTTTCTATCAACGAAACACGTAAATAATTATTTGATAGTAGAAATTTTAAATAAAATATATTTTATTAGGTATTAGAAAACACGGTCGTTACAATCTACCCTTCTTAAAATAATTTCGTCCTCGAAATTTCAGAAGGTAGGTCAAGAAAAGAAAGAAATCACTAAGAATGGATTATCGCGGTTAAATATTTTGGGTCTCGCTCTCTCGTCCTGTCTTCTCGCTTCCGTGTATGTCTGCCTAGTAGTTCTTTCTCCATATAGCTTTAGCCAGCTAGATTGTCTTGTCGCTCAAGGTTTCATCATTCTAGTATCCCGACCGGTTGTCGCTCGTAGGTTACGCCAACTTTTCCGTGATCTCGGAACGATCAAAAATATGACTAGGGTTGCCAGCATACCCTTTTAACTGTGAGGTATAAAAGCATTATGCACGCCCTCCAAAGAAAATAGCAGAACTAGGTTATACACAAACCCACAGTCTCCTTCCAAGATGTTAAACGGCCGATGAGTCGTGGGCTGAGTTTTCCGAGCTCGCTGCATTGTATCACCATCTCCACTTTTTTTTCTACAATCATGTCAATCTTACCAATTCTCCATCTTCAGGGTCATCCCAACCGATCGGCACTTCTCCCATATAAAACTTGACCCCTCTCATCTGCTTCATGTGTTTCAACCACCCGTGTTCCCATGTTCTTCTTAGAGTAGTGTTTCTATATCTTCAAGATGAAAATTACCCTTACCAGTTCTAAATCTGAACATGATAGTTGCGTCCACAAGTCGTTAGTTGTCTTGACGCATACGCAACTATATCTCCGCGTTGATACATCACACCACCAAGTCCCTTCTCCGAAAAATCGTTATGGATGTTTAAAACTTCTGGGTTTGCTAAGAATTGCAAGAATGGTTGTGATAGTTACGATCTACCTTCATTAGAATAATTTCATATTTGAAATTTTCAAAGGAGTAGCCACTACTAGGCACGGAAATCAGTAACGCTATCAGGAACCCTTTTTGCTACATGTGTCGCTCCCGCGAGTCGGTGTATCACTTGATGCATGGAAAGTCTCTGAAGGGTTTAGGTATAAGGAATCGGAAAATGTAAAATCAGTAGTTGCTTACAGCTAGAAAAGTTTGGAAGTCGAAAGGAGGTTGTGAATTGATGGAAAACTTGCGAGATATAACATAAAGGCAACTAGTCGAAATTACGAAAACTAGAGGAATTATGGTGAATCCAACTAAGATTTTGTTAGTTATATGTATGCCCTAGAGGCCATTACTGTACATAGAATGTATATTGTAGTGGATGCTGGGACATATATAGGGAGGACTTTCTTGCTCGACATGATAGTATGCTATCTGGTTGCTCTTTACCTTAACGTGTACATTGATTGTCTCTCTGTTACATGTTGGTAAAGCCCTTAGGATGTGTACTTGACTACCTGGACTGTGATGCGGATCATACTAGTGGGGACATGGTAGTCCATAAGTACATCCTTCAAAGTCCCTAGTCGTGGGTGTATCGAGACGGGGCATCGATATACCAGAGTAGACTAGCGTATACCTTCTCGACCCATACAGATGGGCGATGGATGATCCCATATCCATTGGTGTTTGACATCGGAGATGATATACGGGTGCTCAGTGGAGACTGGGTACACCGGACGGACTCGCCGAGAACTCCCAGATGGTATTATACCTTACGTCAGATGGCAGTTCTCTGGTGACACTGGTACAGAGTAGTCTGTTGACCCGAGATCGTCATAGAGTCTTGTGTGGTTCCCACTGTGCTTTGATTTCCATCTTACCACGTCCAAGAGGGCGTGCAAAATGGTGGTTTTTGGGTACAGTCCCGAGTCACATGGAGGCAATGAGCGATAGGAGGGGATTCGTCTCTCCCGGTATAGGGAGTTAATGTTGCGCTGTGTTCGATTGGCTATAACAGGAAATCCCTGGCCAGGGTTGCTGAGATTTACTGGTAAGTGTTACCAGTAGTTTCTCGAATTGTTATAGACCTCATATCGACACGACTTATCGAGCTATTGGGGTCTGACATTTACCACCCCTAGGCAAGATATGCGACATATCAGACGACGAGACCGGACTGTACGGTAGTGTTACTGGTTGGATTCACTGGAGTGTGAGCGGGCTTACTCGTCGATCTTCTGATCGCTCAATACCCGGGTGGCCGTTACGTTTAGCAGACCGCTTGCGGCTTGTGGGTGTTTGATATGATCATCACCTGCTGCCGGCGTATTGACGAGTCTTTAGAGTCCTACACAGAGGTTTTCTGGCTCAAGCGAAACGAAATAGGAGCGCATATGAGATATGTGCGTGACCGAGAATAATGCGTGTATGTGATACCGTATTTCATTCTCGCGATGAATGTATCGAATGGTTGTATGCGATATAACCTAGTTATCGATTCAAGCGTTGATTCGATAAGCCGATACATTGTATACTAGTCGGTTGTGTGCGACATGACCGGATCATTGAATCAAGTGTTGATTTAATGATTTAATGCATATTTATATATTTGATATATTACTTTGCATCAACTAGTATCGGTTTACTTAAGATTGATTTTCTCACTCGGATGTGCACATTGTATATTCGATATAGTTTTGTGCACTTAATTGTATCATGTTTGATGATACATGTTTACTTGTGTTTGTGTGAAGATTGAACCATGGTTATATGAATGGTTAGGGTTATGATTATTTATTCATTCATTTATTTATTTATTAGTTTTGGAAAATAATTAGCATAATGAGAAAATGGTGGCTTTCTTTGTATGTATTATGAAGCTTCATGAAGACTTTGACCAAGTGACCATTTTGTCTCATGCTTAACCTTGACCATTCCATTCAACCATGATTAACTCTCTACACATTACCATGGTTACATTATGATAAGTATTATTATTATTTCCTTTTTAAAAAGAACTTATCATAATATTCATCTTCTTCTTCTTCATCTTCTTCAAAGAAGAAAACCTTGGACCATCAATGGTGATTGATGAAAATGAGTGAGAAATCCAATTCTAAAGTCTACCCACTTCCTATTTCTTCATCCTCTACCTCTTGCCAAGTAGTAGAGTGTGTTTCCTTCACAAGTTTTCAAGACTTGGTGAAGAGAGAGCTTGATCTTGCGATGCTTCGACGTAGATCATCTTCGACGTGGACATCGACGACCTAGCTCGCCTATTCTCCGATGAAGCCGACGCTAGAGCCCGGGAATTCACTAGGACAGCGAGGGGACTTCGTTGCGGAGCTATGGAGGTGGAGCACCGGATCTACAAAGGTTGTATTTCCGTATTCCCTTAGTTAAGTGTTAACTAGATTTCATTTTCGCCTAGATTTCTAGCCAACGATCCGTAGTCGGGTTTCTCGGCACCTAGATTTTTTGAAATTGGCATGGTTGATGCCTTGTGAGACCTCCTTGGTGTGCCTAGGAACCCTACAGATTTGTATCGAAGGATAAATAAGAATGGTATTGAAAGAAGGGTTGAGAAAAAGAAATAGTACCTCTGTTGTCTTTCCATGTGGCATCAGCTTTCTCGGCTGTCATGGTGAAGGTCTGGCGTTTGAGTCTATTCCTCTGCGCTTGCTAAAAATTATGCTCCTGTGATGAAAAGGGTGGTCCCTCTGGTGACGCCCCTTGACCGGTTGGTTTAGTGGCGGAAAGTGGCCGGTTTCCCTGTGTTGGTGCCTCATAATTAGCCGGCTTGTTGACGGGGCCTGATTGTCTCCCTCTCTGAGGACAGACCCCAATGGCATGATCCGGAGACCCACAGACTATGCAAAGTTTGTTCAAAATGAAACAGTCTCTCCTGTAGTGTCCGGTCCTACCACAATGGTTGCATATAACGGCTGGTTTTCCGAAGATAGTTGGTCCGGCTGGTCTCTTGGGTTGTTGTCTCCCGTTGAATCTGGAAGATGATCCCTCAAGAATTTGATTGGCTGGTCGTTTAATGCCAGACAAACGGTCATCTTTCCTTATGCGTCTCTGAAGGTCTTCAAAGTTTCACGACGCCTCTAAGATTTCATCATAAGTTGATAAGGTAGCAGAAGACATGGAGGACTGCGTCTTCAGGTCCAATCCTTGTCGGAATCTCTTAGCATAAAGTTCTGGGGTTGCCACCAGATGATGCGCGGACCAACTTAACCTTGCAAACTCCGAAGCGTACTCGTCCACCGAATTATCCCACATGCTCCCTTGTTGGAACTGTATAAACTCCCGTTCCATTTTTAAGTATGTCACGACTGGAAAGTACTGGGTATCAAAACGCTGTTTGAACCTTTCCCAGTCGATGGGCTCCTTCGATCTACTTTCTGTTAGTGTATATGCCCTAGAGGCCATTACTGTATCATACTAGTTTGTATATTACTTAATGGAAGCTTGGGATATTCACCTTGTATAGACAATCTTGCTCAAAATAGTAGTATGCTACTTGGTTTATTTCTACTTTAATGTGTACATGTGTTTATTTTTGTATATCACCTATACACATTAGTGGAGCCCTTAGGATCTTTGCTTGATTACCAGCGTTGTGATGGCAGTCACACCCGTGGGGGCTGGGTAATCCACAAGCACATCTTTATGCAGGTCCCTAGTCGTAGGACTATCGAGACAGGGCATCGATACACCGGAGTAGACTAGCGTATGCGCTTCTCATCCCAGCAGGGGAGACGGTCTGTCCCACAGCCGTCAGTACGTCATACTTGAGATAGTATGCGGGTACTCGTTAGGTTACGAGTACACTGGACAAGACTCGTCGGGAACTGTTGGTTGGTACTATACCTATCGTCAGTTATCAGTTCCCAGGTGACATGAGTACAGCTTAGTCCGCTGACTTGACACTGTCACTTTGCCTCGAGTGTGTTCCCACTGTACTTAGATTACTACCCTACCACGGCTCAAAAGAGTCGTGCAAATAGGTAGTAGTTGGGTGCAGTCCCGAAGCACTTGGAGGCAGTGACGGTTAGACAGGATTCGTCTCTCCCGGTATTGGGGGTTGATATCGCGCTGTGTCTAGGAGAGCCATTACACAAAGTCCCTGGCCAGGGCAAGCGAGATATACTGGTAGGTTTCCAGTGTTATCTCAGGGTGTTCTGGGCTACAATCCGACATGACTTGTACCGCTATTAGGGGACTGACGTTTACCGCCCCCTAGGCCCGCCATGCGATATTCTTAGACGAACAGACCGGACTGTACGCAGATTGTCACATTCAGGCTCAGTAGGAGTTTAGATGGGTTTCACCTCGTCCGTCTTCTTATCGGCATCTACCTTGGGACCGTTACGCACAGCTAGTGCCGCTTGCGGTCTCTGGTTAAACCCACTGCCAGCGTAGTGTCGAGTCTTTAGAGTCCCACACAGAGAGCTATTCGCCTTTAGGCAAAAGAGTAGAGGTCGCATGGTTTTGCGACAGGGTTCGGTCACATCCGTGCACTTGTGCACGTTTAGTGTCCGGGCAGTTGACACTAGCGGGCTTTGGTTTAAGCCAGATCCTAGTGTACGTTTTGGGATTGGTTTTATCTCGTTTGTATTCGTGTTCCTCGGAACGCGGATGCAGGTATGTATGCACAGTTGACAGAGAGACAGAGGCAGAGGATTCTCATTAGGGTTGTTGACTGTTGACTTTTGCTAAACCCTAATGAGAATAAGAAATATGATTAACAATAATATTAATTAAGTATTATTGTGACATGGTTGTTGATGGTTGACTTTGTTGACTTGTTGACTTAGTTGACCGGTTGACTAGGTTGGACTTGTTGACCATCATCATTACAATGGCTATCATTTCATGGCAAAGACTTTTGCTTGCTTGTTTCTTTTTGCAAAATGAGTGCATGAAATGATATGGCCATTTTGACTTGAACCATCACATAATACTCAATTACTATTATTTGTTATGATGATTTTGGATTATGAGAGCTTGGATGGCAAAAGTCTTGCTCATTCTTTCATTTTTCCTTTCTCTCTCATGCTTGAGCTCTCCCTCTTCCTCTTGCTCTCTCTCTAGTCCATGGTTCTACTTTTCTCATGTGTTAAGAAGCAAGAACCATAGAGATAAAACCCAACACACTCCTCTACTCATCCTAGTACACAAGGTTTAGCAAACCAAGTGTTCTAGTTTCCTCAAGATTGAGGTTGAAGCCAAAGGTAGAAGCTTTCAGGTGGATCCATCTTCGGCACAAAGAGACGACGAGGAGAGAACCATCCGACCACCACAAGGAGACCAAGAGAAGGAGTTCAACTTAAGGTATAACCCCTAACCGAGTAGGTAAAACTCTTGTTAGGTTTGTTAGATAGTTGTTTAACAAAGATCCGTATTTTGAGTCCATGTTACCACCAAAAGAAAAATCGTTTTTCATCATTTTCGCAAGCCCGTAAGTACCGGGAGAGGTAACGTGGACTTACAGTGGTATCAGAGCCTAGTTAAACACTATCTAACATGTTAGCATAGTAACTAGAAGTTCGATCGGAGAAAAAGTCACGAAACACGCCCGAAAAGTATAGTTTCTGCCGATTTTTTTTCTTGTTCAACAATAATAAATCTTACACTAAAAATCGGCTCAGGCTTTTTATAACACACTCTAGAAAATTGGTCCAGGGACTCGGTCAAACCGCCGCGGAACCGCGGCCGGAGCATGCTCCCGCCGCGGATCCGCGGCCGAGTTGACTCGGTCGTGGGCGAATTTTCTTGCAGTGTGTTCAGTGGGGTGTTTTGGGATTTTTACAATATGTTTTTTCTGCCCAGATTTTCAAGAAAGCAAAATTTGTTTTTTGGGTCTAAAAATCCGTATTTTGATCGAACTTCTAAAGACTTAAGCTAACGGGTTATATTTGTGATGTGATATATGTATTGAACGTCTGCTAATCGCTATACGTCGATTAGTGGGGGTTATACATATCTATGATCTGTAATGTTGATGGTATGTGTATATGAATTCATTGGATTGTCACGGATGAATAGCCGGGGGGTTGTGAGATGAGAGTTTTCTTTTTCTTTCAATTCATGTAATTTGTAATTCATGTAATATTATTTATATGGCCGCACAACTGGGATGGGGTTGTAGCCGTCATTGTATAATTTCTTTTACTATTTTTGCTCCTAGGATAGACCCAAGGTGGGGTGCACAAACTACCGGGTATCTCGAAGTGCCGAGTGGCCTACTCACGGTGTTGAGGGAGGTTGCTTCGCTTCGGGTACTTGGCGGGTAGTTTGCCGCACCCGTAGGGGTCTAGGGTGGGGTCTTGGCTATTCATCGTGACCGTGTAATCCGCTCTTCGTTGCAGGCTCGTACAGATTGCGGATTCCTAGTATATCCAATGTGTTCATCTGTAATCTGGAATGGCTATCATTGCATGTGATGAATGTGTATATCTATATATGATATCTATTTAGGCGTTGCTTATGTTTTGCATCCGCGTTAGTCCAGCCCCCGCTCTGTCGTTAGTTAAGTAACCTAATGGGTAATGACGGGGCCCCGTGGCGAATGCGGATGGCATAAGCATACGTCATATTTTCGTTGTTTTCTGCAATGGTAGGATTAAATGATTGGACGCATTAAATTAATGCAAGAAAATAAACCAAAGTTGAGTCGTTGGAACACTTTCAAAACCACTCGGTTTCTTTTCAAAAACAACTTTTACAACGCGGAGCTTAAGCCACTCCTTTTTAAAAGCTATCTCGTTCCATCGATTATATCAAGTTCACTACGTTCACGGTTTCGCCAAAACCATCCGTAGCCATCCATCATTTCAGTTAAATATTCGGTAGTATTCAAGCTATGTATTTTGACCTCACGCCAAGGCATAGTGATTGGTAGCTGCCGGATATTTATCTGTTGCATAGATAGAATGCGTTGGTTTGAGACAGTCGTACTGCTATTTTGGCCTACGTCAAGGGTAGGTACGGGTGGGTTCAAATTAACCTGGATAAAGATGGGAAGAACTTGACGTGTGACTTATGACATTTTGACCTCACGCTAAGGTCATAAGAGCATGGGGCAAAAATCCACATCGGGAGTTTCAAAAGAACTGAAACTTGCTAGCGCTGCATACCATTTGGAGTGTGATGATTCTGATAGGATTCCTTCAGTTTTGTCACGCAATGATATTTGGATCACGATCCTACTGTGAGTATATGCTACTCCTCGAGAAATTTCTCACTTAACAATCAATGCTATAAACCAAGTAGGTGTCTAGAAAGATATTAGCGGGGCTACGTCCCCAGGGAAAAGAGGTTATTTAATTAAGGAACTTCGCAAAAGCGTTGGAAAACCTCCCTCGAAGTACCGACACTAGCCTGGCTGAACGGTTAAGCAAGTATTGTACGGTGAGATTGATCCTGACTAATTCTTCCTTTTTGGTTTGAGGAGGGATTCGAGAGACAGTGGGAGCCATCCTGTTTAGACAAATTAAAAACCACTCTAAACTTGCAAGAGCATCATGCTAAAGTGTTTCTTCTCTCTCTCCTAATTGCAGCGACCAAATATCATGACTGGACTTAAGTTACTACTAGATAAAAACATACTGATAGGGCCAAACTACAAAGATTGGCTCAGGAATGTCAAAATGGCAATCACTTATGACAAGTTAGGGTATCTCCTTACCACCAAAGCTCCCCCTGTCCCAGGTCCTAAAACCAGCGTCGCGGATAGGAAAATCCGTAAGACCTGGGAAATCGATTGCGCAAAGGCCAAGTGCCTCGTGCTTGCCTCTATGGACAATGAACATCAGAGGAGGCACGAGAATATGGACCTTGAATCCATATTTCTCCATACAAAAGAACTGTATGGAGAGCAATCACGTATCGCCAGATACGAAGTCTCGAAAAAGCTGTTTTCAGCGAGATTGGCCGTCGGATCATCGGTAGCGGAACACGTGCTTAAGATGATTGGCTTCATTGAGGAGCTCGCGGACCTTGGGACCACGTTAGAGAACGAGCTCTACACGGACTTGATTCTCCAGTCCCTTCCTTCCACTTACGCCCAGTTTATCCTGAACTTCAACTTAAAAGAAAAAGAAGTTGAACTTTCAGAACTCCTCAACATGCTGAGGAGTGCAGAGGGCACCCTACAGAAAGGTAGGGAAACATCCACTTTGTTTGTAGGAGGATCTTCCTCTTCTAGGTCCAAGGCGAAAGTCAAGGGAAATAAGAAGAAAGCCCCCGCCAAACCAAGGGACGGTGTTAGTAAAGTGGATACGAAGGGAAAGACAAAGGCAACAAAGGTAGCGGGAAAGCTTATGGGAAAGGAAGAATGCTTTTACTGTCACAAGAGTGGACACTGGAAAAAGGATTGCAGGGCTTGGAAGGCCCGAACCCAGGATCTGAAGCAAGTTGCGGCTTTAGCTTCAGGTGTGTATGTTATTGAAAACTGTTTATCAATAAACTCTACATCCTGGGTATTGGATACCGGATCAGGATCTCATATCTGTAATTCTTTACAGGCACTGAGAAGGCGTAGGGTTTTGAAGGCAGGTGATATGACCCTCAGAGTTGCAAACGGAGCTGGCATAGATGCTGAGTCCATGGGGGACTATCACCTGGGGTTGTCAGATGGACACGTTTTGGTTTTGCGTGATTGTTATTTTGTACCCAATGCAACCTGTAATATCTTATCTGTATCTTTATTATCTAAAGAAGGTTATGAATTTGCATTTGTAAGAAATATTGTGAACATTCACCTTAATCAAGTTTTGATTGGGTCAGGTACATTAAGCAATGGTATATACGTATTAAACCAACCACAGATTTTCAATGTCCTGAATACACACAAAAGAAAGTCTCCGGAAACAAATCAAGTTTTCTTATGGCATTGTAGACTGGGTCACATCAATGAGAGAAGGTTGACGAAGTTACATACAGAAGGATATTTGGATCCGTTCGAATATCAATCATATGCAACTTGTCAATCCTGTCTCAAAGGAAAGATGACAAAGACTCCGTTCACTGGACACGGAGTAAGAGCGAGCGAGCTCTTGGGACTCATACACAGCGACGTATGCGGTCCAATGTCTACACATGCGCGAAGCGGTTATTCTTACTTCATTATTTTTACGGATGACTTTTCAAGGTACGGATATGTCTTCTTAATGAAACATAAATCCGAAGCCTTTGGAAAATTCCAGGAGTATAAGAATGAAGTAGAAAAACAAACAGGCAAAAGTATCAAGACACTGAGATCTGATCGAGGTGGTGAATACTTAAGTGCCGAGTTCCTGGATTACTTAAAAGAGAATGGAATTCTCTCTCAGGTTACTCCTCCATACACTCCGCAACATAATGGTGTATCGGAGAGACGGAACCGGACCCTATTGGATATGGTATGTTCCATGATGAGTAACGCTGAGTTACCGCGATCATTCTGGGGATATGCACTAAAATCAGCTGCATACCTTTTGAACCGAGTTCCAACTAAGACTGTGCCTACCACACCATATGAGATATGGAGTGGTAAGAAACCCTATCTTCAATATCTGAAGATCTGGGGATGTCCAGCTTTTGTCAAAAAGCAGCATGCGGACAAACTCGAGGCACGCTCAGTACTGTTCAAGTTTGTGGGATACCCAAAGAACTCCAGGGGGTATCTCTTCTATTACGCAGAGGAACAAAAGATCTTTGTTTCTCGTAATGCCCATTTTCTGAAACACCAGTTCTTAGAAAAGGAAATTAGTGGGAGCGCAATAGAACTAGAAGAAATTCCAGAACCACAGACTATTACTGAAAGCTTAGTAGAACCAGATGGTTCAAAAGAACAGGACATTCCTACGCCGCTCCGCAGGAGTAGTAGGCAGTCTCATCCGCCCGAGAGATACTACGGTTTTCTCATAGATGGGGATAGAGAAGATTGCATCATTGATTATGATGAGCCGACTAGCTTCCAGCAGGCCATTCAGAGCGTTGACTCGGTAAAATGGCTGGATGCAATGCGGACCGAAATGGATTCCATGTACACCAACAAAGTATGGACGTTGGACGTTGCTTCAGATGGGGTAAAACCCATAGGATGCAAGTGGATCTTCAAAAGGAAGATTGGTGTAGATGGATAGGTTGAGACCTATAAAGCTAGACTTGTTGCAAAGGGTTTTCGTCAAAGACCTGGTTTGGACTATGACGAAACCTTTTCTCCAGTGGCTATGCTAAAATCTATTCGGATCCTTCTTTCCATTGCCGCCTTCCACGATTATGAGATTTGGCAGATGGACGTAAAGACCGCTTTTCTGAATGGAAATTTAGAGGAGTGTGTCTATATGGACCAGCCAGAGGGTTTCATTCAGAGTGGGAGCAGCGGAAAGGTGTGCAAGTTGCTTAAGTCCATCTATGGACTAAAGCAGGCATCGCGGAGTTGGAACATCTGTTTTGATGAGACGGTCAAAGAATTTGGCTTTATCAAAAATCCAGATGAACCATGCATCTATAGTAGATTTGTAGCAAGAACTGTCGTATTCCTCGTATTGTACGTGGATGACATTCTTTTAATAGGAAATGACATTCCTATGCTGCAATCTGTCAAAGGGTTCTTGTCACACAGGTTCTCCATGAAAGACCTGGGTGATGCCTTGTACATTCTGGGGATCCGGATCTTTCGTGACAGATCCAAGAGGATATTAGGACTTTCACAGTCCAGGTACATCGACACCATACTGAAAAGATTCAGTATGGAAGATTCCAAGCGCGGTAATCTACCGGCTTGTCACGGGATCACCCTCTCCAAGGAGATGTCTCCCAAGACTGATTTGGAAAGGGATCGCATGTCTATTATACCCTACGCTTCTGCGGTAGGCTCTATAATATATGCGATGTTGTGTACCAGACCAGATGTAGCTTATGCACTGAGTGTAGTAAGCCGGTATCAGTCAAACCCTGGGGAGAAGCACTGGATAGCGGTAAAGAACATTCTCAAGTACCTGAGAAGGACTAAGGAGATGTTCTTGGTGTATGGCGGAAAAGACCTCCAGATCGAGGCCTTTGCTGACTCCAGCTTCCAGAGTGACAAGGATGATTCCAAGTCCATGTCGGGTTATGTCTTTACCCTCAATGGAGGGGCGGTGTGTTGGAAAAGTTCCAATCAGGAAACCGTTGCTGACTCGACGATGGAAGCGGAATATATCGCTGCTGAAGATGCCGCAAAAGAAGCCGTCTGGATAAGGAATTTCTTAACAGAACTTCACGTGGTTCCGTCTATTGTTGATCCAATACCTCTGTATTGCGACAACAACGGGGCTATAGCTTTATCGAAGGAACCCTGATCCGATCAGAGATCCAGACACATCTTGAGGCGGTATCACCTGATCAGGGAGATCGTGGGTCGCCAGGAGATCGAGATTCGGAGAGTTGCTACGGAAGATAACACTGCTGATCTATTCACAAAGGCCTTACCCCAGACTCAGTTCGAGCGGCTGATCGAGATGATAGGTCTTCGATACGCCAGTACATGGCCTTAGTGCAAGTGGGAGATTGTTAGTGTATATGCCTAAGAGGCCATTACTGTATCATACTAGTTTGTATATTACTTAATGGAAGCTTGGGATATTCACCTTGTATAGACAATCTTGCTCAAAATAGTAGTATGCTACTTGGTTTGTTTCTACTTTAATGTGTACATGTGTTTATTTTTGTATATCACCTATACACATTAGTGGAGCCCTTAGGATCTTTGCTTGATTACCAGCGTTGTGATGGCAGTCACACCCGTGGGGGATGGGTAATCTACAAGCACATCCTTATGCAGGTCCCTAGTCGTAGGACTATCGAGACAGGGCATCGATGCTCCGGAGTAGACTAGCGTATGCGCTTCTCATCCCAGCAGGGGAGACGGTCTGTCCCACAGCCGTCAGTACGTCGTACTTGAGATAGTATGCGGGTGCTCGTTAGGTTACGAGTACACTGGACAGGACTCGTCGGGAACTGTTGGTTGGTACTATACCTATCGTCAGTTATCAGTTCCCATGTGACATGAGTACAGCTTAGTCCGCTGACTTGACACTGTCACTTCGTCTCGAGTGTGTTCCCACTGTACTTAGATTACTACCCTACCACGGCTCAAAGGAGTCATGCAAACAAGTAGTAGTTAGGTGCAGTCCCGAAGCACTTGGAGGCAGTGATGGTTAGACAGGATTCGTCTCTCCCGGTATTGGGGGTTGATATCGCGTTGTGTCTAGGAGAGCCATTATACAAAGTCCCTGGCCAGGGCAAGCGAGATATACTGGTAGGTTTCCAGTGTTATCTCAGGGTGTTCTGGGCTATACTCCGACACGACTTGTACCGCTATTAGGGGACTGACGTTTACTGCCCCCTAGGCCCGCCATACGATATTCTCAGACGAACAGACCGGACTGTACGCAGATTGTCATATTCAGGCTCAGTAGGAGTTCAGATGGGTTTCACCTCGTCCGTCTTCTTATCGGCATCTACCTGGGGACCGTTACGCACAGCTAGTGCCGCTTGCGGTCTGTGGTTAAACCCACTGCCAGCGTAGTGTCGAGTCTTTAGAGTCCCACACAGAGAGCTATTCGCCTTTAGGCAAAAGAGTAGAGGTCGCATGGTTTTGCGACAGGATTCGGTCACATCCGTGCACTTGTGCACGTTTAGTATCCGGGCAGTTGACACTAGCGGGCTTTGGTTTAAGCCAGGTCCTAGTGTACGTTTTGGGATTGGTTTTATCTCGTTTGTATTCGTGCTCCTCGGAACGCGGATGCGGGTGTGTATGCACAGTTGACAGAGAGACAGAGGCAGAGGATTCTCATTAGGGTTGTTGACTGTTGACTTTTGCTAAACCCTAATGAGAATAAGAAATATGATTAACAATAATATTAATTAAGTATTATTGTGACATGGTTGTTGATGGTTGACTTTGTTGACTTGTTGACTTAGTTGACCGGTTGACTAGGTTAGACTTGTTGACCATCATCATTACAATGGCTATCATTTCATGGCAAAGACTTTTGCTTGCTTGTTTCTTTCTGCAAAATGAGTGCATGGAATGATATGACCATTTTGACTTGAACCATCACATAATACTCAATTACTATTATTTGTTATGATGATTTTGGATTATGAGAGCTTGGATGGCAAAAGTCTTGCTCATTCTTTCATTTTTCCTTTCTCTCTCATGCTTGAGCTCTCCCTCTTCCTCTTGCTCTCTCTCTCTAGTCCATGGTTCTACTTGTCTCATGTGTTGAGAAGCAAGAACCATAGAAATAAAACCCAACACACTCCTCTACTCATCCTAGTACACAAGGTTTAGCAAACCAAGTGTTCTAGTTTCCTCAAGATTGAGGTTGAAGCCAAAGGTAGAAGCTTTGAGGTGGATCCATCTTCGGCACAAAGAGACGACGAGGAGAGAACCATCCGACCACCACAAGGAGACCAAGAGAAGGAATTCAAGTTAAGGTATAACCCCTAACCGAGTAGGTAAAACTCTTGTTAGGTTTGTTAGATAGTTGTTTAACAAAGATCCGTATTTTGAGTCCATGTTACCACCAAAAGAAAAATCGTTTTTCATCATTTCCGCAAGCCCGTAAGTACCGGGAGAGGTAAGTGGACTTACACTTTCCTTTCCCTCCCACCATATCCTGGCATTATCCGTCAGTTGTAGCTTAGCGATGTTTACCCACGCGTCCTTCGGAATTTGAGCGGCACTGAGATCATTGACTGTTCCCTTGAGCCATTCCTCAGCTTCTAAAGGAGTTTTCTTCCCCGAAAAAGTCTTAGGGTGGAGTGATCTGAACTGTTTCACTCCTGCCGAACCTTGAGGAATTGGGGTTAGTGCCTTACTTAAAATCTCTGCTTGCTGCTGCCTACTTTCTCGTAACTCCTGATGAAGGGCAGCTGTCTGCTGTTGCTGTTGCTCCAATAGTCCTTGCATCATTTGTAGTATAGCTGCTTGCTGAGCAGCGGCTTCATTGACTCCATTTCCCCTTCGGTTGCGGTGATGGTGTCGTCCAGCCATTGATGATCTGAATCAGAATAGGTTAGGTTACAATCAGGCTGAGGGATGAGACAGGATAATAACTTCTATGGAAGAACAACAATTAATGCAAGAGAGAGACTAATAATAAGAGCAAGAGACACAAGAGAGATTTTTGCTCGAAACTAAGATTTTATTATCCAACTTCAATATGGAGAGTACAACCGAAAAGTAAGGACATGCCCATACTATTCTTACATCGTTTTATTCGGCCAAAGAAAGGAAAAAGACTTATTAGTCTCGATTATGGAAGTTCAACAAGTGGTGATAGGTCCTCGCACTAAGAAAGGTACGACCATTCCCACGGTGCCTTGTGGGGACAACTGCCTAAGTTTCTTCGGTCTCGAGTTCCTCCTCACTCGAAACTTCGTCCTTCGGCTCATCCCTGGCAGGAGCCTCGCCCTCCGATTCCCCCTCTATATAGGGTTTTGTTCCTTTGCAAGAACATTCTCATCCGGATCATATTCCATAGGATTCTCTTCCGCCGCAATAGCCTCTTTTTCTGGCCCCTCCTGTATATGCTCCTCTTCTATAGGATCTTCTTCTTCATCTTTGGAGTCATTAGCCATCACAGGCTCCGGAGTTGCAGCATCGACTTCTTCGTCTTCCGAGTCGCTGTCGGAAATAACCGCCTGAGAGTCTACGACTTCGTCGTCTGAATCTCTAGATGTAAATTCAAAAGTAATATCGAACATGTCATCCTCGTCGGAAAGATTTGCTATGACTTGAACAGAAGGTCATGGATAGGGTACAGTATGTCAAGGAAGGGACAAGGGACATAGGAAAACTATGATATCGGTATAGATGGATGAGATTCACAAATATAATAAGTCAGTTAACGGTTTCATTTTAGTACACAAGAGGGCCTGCATGGGCCACCACAAAAACCTGTCACGCCCCACTTCCCAAAAGAAGGAGAAGGATGACGTGGCATGGTCCGCAACCTAACTGTATTGAAGGTGGTCTATTCAATACAGTTACGTTAAGCGTATGAATATTTAACATGCAGGATGTGTACCAAAACAAAAATAATAAAAGCGAAAGGCATTTATTTCCATTAACCAAACTTTATTACGTCCCAAAAGAAAGAGTAAAATAAACTAAGTAGTTTAATTACATCGAGAAGAGACAAAAGCCCTAAACATATTGGCAACAACAAAAATTAAATCTAGCTAATCTTCCATCGTCCAGTCTGCATCATCTTCATAAGTTGGCTTCACACCTTGATCCTCGCCATAATACTCATTCTTATCTGACGGACATTCCAAAGATAGAGGAAGAAAAGAAAGGTCCGTCAGCGAGTTATACTCGGGTAGGGTTGCCTCATAAGGAAATAGGAGTATAAAAATGAACAGGTGTATATAAGAGTATGATGTATGCATGCAGACATAAAGTAAGGGATGTAAATGTTTAAAATGCACAAACTTAAGACGTTTTGAAGAGAGGTATATATGAGCATGAGTATGTTGTAAGTTATATGTAGATGAGTAGTAGGAAGTATAGGTGAAGGTAAAAGTTCGTATTGGTTTGTTAAACAAGGGTCCGGATACTCGCGATTATTCCGTTGTGGCCACGGAACAACAACTGGGAAAGTGAAATGTACCGTTTCACTTCCCGGGATCATGATCGAGTAGTAGGGGAATCCGAGTTCCGAATCTCCTTGCCTAATCAAACTACACATCCCCGTGGTTCAGTATTAGAGTTAGTGCGTATACCTGTAGACATGGAATTTCCACATTGTATAGTCGTCCACATTTTGGACTGTTCACCCGGAATATCGGGATCTTCATATTTGTATAGTCGTCCACACTTGGACTGTTCACCCGGAATATCGGGATCTTCATATTTGTATAGTCGTCCACACTTTGGACTGTTCACCCGGAATATCGGGATCTTCATAATAAGTATTCCATACCTAGGTCCGCGCATTCTAACCCTAACCGTAGCATGTTTTGTATATGTCATGTTGTCATAAACTGAAAATTTAAAAAGTATTGATCTCGTTTAATATGGCTTTCCACAACCACTCGTTTTATTTTCTAAAGTTCGTAAAGTACTTCGTGTCATCTTAGGGAATGCTTAGTAAAAAAGAATAATAGTGTTTAATTATCTTTTATCACTTCTAAGAAAAACCATGAGATTTAGGATATTTATCATTTTGGAAAAAAACATAATGTTTTACGGAAAAATTATCCTTTCGATAAAAGGTTGTGGCGTTTATTTGAAAATCTTTTGCAAGAGATTTTTATAAGGACAAGTTGCAAGAAGTTTTTATTTGAAAAACTAGACTGCTCCTAACTGTTTTAAAAGGGCAAGTTGTGAGATCCTCAAATCGCCTCTTCACCGCCAATTGTGGCCAGGTAAGCACAAGAAAGGAAAGGAGGGATCCGCTCACGAATCACCGTGAGACGGTCCTTTTAAAATTACCTTTCCCACTTGTCTAGCCTAGACACCACAAAGTCTGGTTTGGATAAACGACCGATGCCTACAACTTTCCTTTGTCCTAGATTGGTGTTATTTGAAAATTTCCTTTTAATAAGATATTAGATATTCCTTTTGAAAAGATATCGTTATACGGATTATGATCCTTGTGGAAAATGGCCCTGCAATAAAGGTCGAGGTATTTAAATGAAATTAATAATTTTATGAAATTATAGTGTTTTAAATTCGGGGTAACGTTTTAGAAAATATGTTCGTTTTGGAAAAACTATAAGCCGTTATTTAAATTTAGTATTTTCTTCTTTAAAAAGGTTGAAGGGGGTTTAACAACATTATAGTAGTTGATGAAAAAGTGTAAGTAAAATATATGTATGTCGTATCTAAAATATTTATTTCACATATCTTATCTCTTATGGATATTTTAAACAAATATAACATTTTAATTAAACGAGGGTATTTTGTGGAAGTAACCTATTTCGAGATCATTTTGATAGTATGGGTAAGTGTGGGTATATCAAAGGCGACTTGACAATTCATGGGTTATGACATTAAGCATATCAGATTTCAGGTATTATGAGAATGCAATATATTTTTGTGTACAGAGGAAATTAAACACCGTTTTAAAACATGGGTTAACATTATCATTATTAAGGGTACAAGGAATAGGCATGCACGAATATTATAATAACATTTTAAATAGGGGGTTGATGATTAGAAGTTAGAACTAGGTTATTGAGAAAAGAAGAAGGCGACAGAAAAAGGGGAGAGAGGCGGATCCTACCTTTTGTTTGAGTCGGATGCCGAAGGGTTGAAAACGTAGGCGTGTACAAGATCCTCAATTGCTCCGCGCCCCGATTTTTCCTCAGCGATTGGGTGGAGCCGTAGCGTCGGCGTCGTCGATACGAAGGCACTGGTATTTTTTTTTCGGAATTTTTGGAGTTCTGAGGTGTGAGAATTTTAGGTTTGAAGTGCTTATTTATAGCGTTTTTTCAATAACCATAAAATCCATTAAAATCCACGCAAAAATCCGCGCTGCCAATGATTGCAGAATCATCAGCTCGTGATTGCGCCAGCCGCCTCTCATCTCACCCGTTGGATCATGATCCAACGGGAGAGATCGCGCCGCCAAGAGCCCTACCGCCGCCACGTGTCACGCGTGGGGGGATCACGCGGTTTCGCGTGGTCCCCACCACATGGGCGCGTCGGTGGGTTCTGGGCCGTTAGATCGAGCATTCAACGGTCCAGGTTAAAGGGGAATTTAAATATTTTTTTTTATTTGTATAAATAAAATAATAATCTGTTTATTATTTTAAAAATTGAATTTGGTTTTAAAAAAATGTTAAAAATAGTTTAAAATACGGGAAAATTATGGAAAAATTTCAGAAAATATATTTTATTGTTATATTTAGTATAAAAATAATTTTGGGCTAAAACTAAATAATATATCCATTCCTATGGTTTTAGCTAGTTATTAAAATTATATAATATCTAGTTTATCCTTTAAAATATTTTTAATTACGAATTAATTGCTTTAATTGATAATAAAATGTGTAGGTTATTTTAAGGCATTATAAAATTTTATTAAAACATTTTAAGCCTAGGAAAACAATAAATAGATTTTAGAAAATTCCCTAAATCATATTTCACTGCTCTGAAAATTATTAATATTAAAAAAATATTTTTCTATCAACAAAACACGTAAATAATTATTTGATGGTAGAAATTTTAAATAAAATATATTTTATTAGGTATTAGAAAACACGGTCGTTACACATGATGTAACCCCTGATTGATATTTGTGCATCCATACTTTTATTGTACATCCGTACTTTCACCCTGATTCAATACTTGTTACAGTTTGATTATGAGCATCCGCTTGACACATGTGCACTACCTGACATGACCTGATATACCACTGCTTGACTTGATACCTGATCTGGTTACTAATGCCGACAATCTTGACATGTTGTCCTTACGGACATATCATGTTGTCTATTTAGACAAACCTGTACCTGTTTGATCCTGTGTTGGCATTAGCTCCAGATTTATCAATACCTGACTTGAACACATAACCTTTAGGGTATGGGGAAATCAAAGGTATAATCGAGTGTAACTTAAAAGGGTATTACTTGATCCGTGGTCCCGGGGGTAACGGGACAGAGCCATTCGTGACTCTTACATCTTGATCCGTGGTCCCGGGGGTAACGGGACAGAACCACTCTTGGTTCATATATTCCTGATTCGTGGTCCTGGGGATAACGGGACATATTCTTTGAGTTACATGGAGGATTACATTAATTGATTTCAAATAAACTTTAGAATAGATAACCCAGTAGCACAGTTTAGATTGATCACTGCTCGTCACATATATTGATACACTTCACTGTTCTATATCTGTGTTTACTTATTACATTCATGTTACCATTTATAATTCATGTCTGCATATCCTGTTACGCACTGATTATATTATTGTTGATATTGTGACGCGCTGACGTCTGGGTTTTGCATGGCCCAGATCCTCTACCTTTGTCGTAGGCTGATTAGGAGTACTTCCGCCGTTAGGCCGAGCAGTGAGGATCCAGTTAGTATCCAGTTTTACTTTCCAGATGTTTTGCTCATTGGATTTATTGCTTCCGCATATTATTTCTTGACTCGTTTATTCTGGCATATGGACATGGACTAGATAGTTATTTTATTTTCATGTTCTTGATATCTTCTAGACAGCCGTAATGTGACTGTGGAAGGATGATTTCTAGCCACAGATAACATGATTGGATCTGTCACGTGCCGATCTTAGCGCACTCTGGGAAGCGGGGCGTGACAACAATATATATACCCCAACTTGAGGGGTGCTAGACTTTGAATATTGATAAAGTGTGTTAGACTTTGGATATTGATAAAGTGTGTTAGGTGTGATGATTAACCTCTATATAATAGAGGGCTTGTATCTGTTAAATACAATACAATGAAATATCTGATTTCTTTTTAACATATGATATGGGCAACGGAATATAAGTTGCAAAGTGCTTTTATTCGTGAATATGTATTATCAGAAGAAAAAAAAACTTTGATCGTTGGGTATATATTAATAAATTCATAGACAATTATTGCTTTAGTCTTGCCCAAATTAACGCCTTAATGTTTTTCCTTGTCACCTTCGGTCTCTGCATTCTCATCCTCAGCTATGTCAACCAATATATCAAGCAAACCCTTCACTCCTTTGATCATCTTTGTTCTTTCCCTCCTCTCCTCCTCCTTTTGCTTCAATATCCCCTCCAACATCTTGTCAATTATCCGGTGCAAGACCTCAAGTCTCTTATTAAAACCCTGCAGGTCCAAGTTTTTGCAAAATCTTATTTAAATAACTTAGATTTCCCTATCTTCTATCCCATTTCCTCAACCATCTTTCTTACCTCCTCTGTCTCAACATTGCTTCCTGAGCACCTGCAATTCATCACCATCCTGTTTATCACATCTGTCTCTCTTCTCCAATTTCTCATACAAGTTTCTTATAATCATTATAGTCTTATCGCGCCTTACAGGGAGAAGATGTTTGCAAGGGTATAATACAATCATGCAAGTGCCCCTGCCAACAACGCCAGTTCCCTTTCTCAAATAACCGTCATTAGTCATGTCTATTGCTATAAGATCCCATAAAAAGCAGAACAAAAATGTTTGTTCCCATGAAAGATGGAAACACATCTTATAATTAGACATTTTTATGTTTTACTCGTATCCATCCTTAAGCTGCTAATCTCATGTATATTCATATATATTTTCTTTATTTACTTTTTCCTTTGCAAGTGGCAGGTCCTGAAGGTATAGCTATCTATACAAATTTGGTTGCTTCAGGGTGTGACTTGAGGCTAGAACTCCAGATCAGGTATAAAGTCTAGTCTAATTTTCTCTTTTGAAGGAAGCAGACAACTGCCCAAATTCTTATAGCTTTGTTTTAGCAAGTGCAGGACCCTGTCTAATTCTCCAAAGACCTGGCTATAAGTATTTGAGAATTAGATTAATAGCTGGATGATTGTTGAGGCTAGGGAAAGGACACAGGTTGTTATCCTGTGATTAGTTTACGATCATCTAGCCGGCGAAATTCTGTATTTAAAAAAAATTTTAAAAAAAGTTTCCTTGTCATGAATTTTTAATGTGCAGTTGTTAACAACTCAATCTAATATCTAATATACATAATGGGAAGCTATACTTGGTGGCAGGCTTTTGCCCCAAAGCACCCATTTAGCCATCCTGTCATTTTCAAGCTCATACCATTAATCAATTCGTCAATTGAGAGCAGCATTCAATAGGAAATGCACACGCATATTAATTATTTACATTCTTATCGATATCTAAAGTCAATAGGAACTTCACACGTATTGATTACAACATTTATATTCAATGCACAGATGAGTTTGGTATATCCTGTGTTGCATTGATAGGTTGTTGGTTGTTTTTCATCCTTCACATCAATGTTCTCGCTCTTCGGCAACATCTTCTGCTTCTTTTTCACTCTTATATATAGCACATCAATATTTCCATTTGCTACAACAATCATACAATTGAGAATATGGCGGGTAAGGGAGAGATTGTAGGTTGTTTTTTTATTCAATGCACAGATGAGTTTGGTATACCCTGTGTTGCATTGATAGGTTGTTTTTTTATCGTGTATATTTATTTGTGTATGGAGAAAAAAAACTAGCTACTTTTATTTGGAAATTAACAATGCTTTTAAATTCTAACAATTGCAGGATAATCTATTGACGTTCTTTTCTGTCATATTTTGCACAGTGGACCGACATAATCAACTTGTCATGCTCAATAGCTTTGTCGATTATGATTTGATTGGACAATTATTTGCTAAGTTTGTGAGTGGAAAATTTATTGCTGGTATAGGTAGTTTTCCTGATTGTTACATAGGCAACTCGTTCAATATATGTTTGGACACTTAAGTGTATACCTTCTCTTGGTGACAAGTTCAAATTAAATACCAGTTGTTTTGAAGCCTCTTTTTCATGTTCATATTTCCTTTTTCTCCCCTTTATATTTATTACCAGTTTATAAGTTGATTGCTACTTTGACATGAATCCCTGTTTTTTAAAGTTCCATATTTTGATTTTGTTAACTATGGCTACAACAAAGAGAAACATTATAAAGTTTGAATTTGTAATTAGTTTTGACTGGACTGGTACTTGGTCAGCAATAAACAGGAGAAATGCATCATCTACGGTTTTTACTAAATAACAGGCCTCATTTGTGTTTAAAAGCTTCATGACAATGAAATTTACAGATAGACAACAAAGGGTTTCAGAAACAGCAGTATAAGCGGGCAAGTACTTTGGGAGATGACAAGAAGCCAAGGATTTTGAAGAAAGCAATTCTTTGAGACGTCTGTTCTTGCCAAACAAGCTTTGGCATTGAAAGGAATTGAGAAGAAATAATTTATTGGCATAATTAACATAAGAGTTCATACAATCTATATATAGAGAGTTATAGATCTCATCTCTATCTCAACAAATCAACTAACACAATAACCAATTACTCATAGCTAATATATAATAACAAATTGTATATTCATAATACTTCCCCGCAAGCTGAAGTATAGATGTCAATCATGCCAAGATTGGATAGAAGACGAGTGAAAACCGGTCGAGAAAGAGTTTTAGTAAGAATATCTACAAGTTGAGTCGCAGAAAAAATATGTTGGATTGCAACCATCTTATCTGTCATTTTGTTACGAATGAAGTGACAATCTATCTCGATATGTTTGGTCCGCTCATGAAAAAATGGATTCTCAGCAATATGAGTGTAGTCGGAAAAGAAGAAGAAATTCCAATATCTGTCAAAAGGGAGATAAGCCATACCAACTCAGCAACTGTATGTGCCATAAATCTATACCCAGCCTCTGCAGAAGAACGAGCAACTATATTTTGTTTCTTATTTTTCCATGTAACCAAGTTTCCTCCCAAGAACACAATAACCGCTCGTAAAACGCCAATCATCAACGGATCCAGTAAAGTCAGTATCCGCAAAGGTTGTGAGCGACAACATAAATGATGGTTTGTAAAGAAGACCATGTCCTGGAGAACCTTTGATGTATATGAGAATATACTCAACTGCTCTAAAGTAGGAGATCAAAGGAATCTGCATATATCGACTCACTGTGGTAACGGTAAAGGCAATGTCCGGTCGAATGACAGTGAGATAAATAAGCTTCCCAACTAGACGTCGATATCATTCTGGGTGAGGTGGTGGAGGATCCGAGGGAGAGCTTAATCGAGTTAGCTTGACTGAGGAACACATAAGGGAATTTGCTGGTTTACATCCTAAAAATCCTGTCTCAGATAGAAGATCAGGTAGATACTTGCGCTGAAAGAGCTGCAATCTACCAGAATTCTGTGATATTTCAATTCCAAGGAAATATCTAAGTGGCCCAAGACCCTTGGTATGAAAATGTGAAACCAGATATTCTTTCACCTTAGAGATACCAGCAGAATCATCTCCAATAATGATAATATTATCAACATACACCAACACAATTACCCTTATCTGAAAACAATAATGTGTAAAAAGAGCGCGTCAGCGCGACTACGTTTGAAGCCAATCTGTCATAAAATCATACTAAATTTTTCAAAACAAGAACGTGGTAACTGCTTCAGTCCATATAGTGATTTGTGTAGAAGACAAACCATATACTCCCCCGGTCACTCAAAATCAGAAGGTTGCTGCATATAAATAGTCTCTGAAAGATCGCCATTAAGAAATGCATTCTTCACATCAAGCTGATGAAGAGGCTATGCCTTAATAACAACCAAGGATATAAGAATACGAATCGATGGTAATTCGGCAACGGGTGAGAGTTTCAACATAATCCAAACCATACTGCTGAGTAAATATTTTGACTACCAATTGAGCTTTTAGACGGACAGTCATCCCATCTGGATTTTGCTTGACAGTAAACACCCATCGATAGCCAACAACTTTCTTATTGAAGGCGGAGGTACCAATTTTCTAATCTGATTTGAGCACAATGCGGCAATCTTCTCTAACATAGCTGCATGCCAACCTGAGTGTTTGCTTCCTGAACAAAGCAAGGAAATGTGATGGAAAATAAGAAAAAAACAAATTGATGAGCAGATTTGGTCAATCTATGATAAGAAATAAAATTAGAAATCGGATATACAGTAGTACAGGAACGCTTACCCTTGTGTAAGGCAATAGAAAGAGAGGGATCTTTGTTGTAAGGCAGCGGTGGTGAAGAGGCAGGAAAATGACTGTATTATAGTATATGTAGAAGAATTGTTGGAAGAATCATTTTGGGGAGGTAGCTGGACAACTTTCTTACGACGGTGATACACCTGTGGATAAGAAACTACATGCTGATCACTAGGGAGCACATGTTGAACAGATGAATCAAGCTCTGGTGAAGGTAAGTGTGGAATATGAATAGTAGAAGTGGGGCCCTTAACAGGTGGTGGAAAATAAGCTTGATCTTTTAAGGTCACATCACATGAATTACAAACTTTGGATGTGGCAGGGTCAAAACATATATACCTTTTTTGGGATCAAGAGCAACCTACAAACTCCATACGGATAGTTCTAGGATCAAATTTGTCAATATGAGGACCTAGAACATGGGGATAGTATATGTAACCAAACACTTTAGGAGAAACATGAAAAGGGTTACTCTATGAAAATAAAATAGAGAAAAGAGACTGGTTGTCTAGGACCGAAGAAGGCATGCGATTGATATAAAAATATGCTGCTAAGACTGTAAAATTCCACGAGCGTTTAAAGACATGCATATACAAAATAAGAGACCGAGCTACCTCAAGCAAATGACTGTTCTTTCGTTCAACAATCTCATTTTGCCGAGCAGTATAAGAACATGAAGTTTGATGCAATATACCCTTGGCCTGATAAATGCAGTAAAATTCTTGCAAATATACTCCTTAGTGTTATTTGAACGAAGAACCTTTATCAGAATACCAAATTGATTAGTAATCTCAGTTACAAAGATTTTAAAGGTAGACAAAGGTTTAGACCTATTATGCAAAAGATAAAACCAAGTCATACGTGAATGATCATCGATAAAAGTTACAAAGTATCTAAATCCATATACTAAGAATTTTAAAGGGACCCCAAATATCGGAATGAACTAACGCAAAAAGTAAATTCTATCTTTTATTAACTGGAGTAAAAGAGGAGCGATGGTATTTACCAAGAATACAGGATTCACAACTAAACTCTGATAAATTAAGAAAAGACAACATATTACGTAAAGAAAAAAAGGACGGCGAACAAGTCTCCGATGCCTTTGGATAGTAGAAACAACTGCAGATGTACTGAGAAGATGATCAATGTAATACGGTCCATTCTGTTTATGTCCCCCGCCAATCCGCTGTTTTGTCAGAAGATCCTGTATCACAAAGTTTGATGGATAAAATGTTATAGAGCAGCCAGAATCATTTGTGAGCTAATGAATAGAAAGCAAGTTTTGTTTTAAAGACAACACAATTAAAGTATTTTTTAGGTGTAAAGATGAACTAAGTGATAAATTAGCAGAGCCAGAAACATGTGTGGTATTGTCATCAACCATGGAAATTAACTTATGGGGATTCGAAGTAATATCAGACGGTCCATCACGAGACATATGATGTGAGACGCCGGAATCAGCGACCCACGAATTAGAATGAGAAAGGAAAGATTTACCTGGTGCATAGAAAGGTTGGCAGGAGTTACAGAGGAGAGGAGACGACGTAGCTGGCGCCACTCAGCACTGGATAAAGGTAAATTGCCGGTAGAAGAGGAAGATCGGGCAGTAGCAACTGGTGTGAATGTCTGACGAGTTGTAGGCGTAGCATCAAGATAGCCATGCTTCTCCCAACAACGGTCTACATGATAATTAGTGTCACCGCAATAAAGACAAGCACAACCATGACCACGAATACAAGCAATAATAGGAGAATGATCATGAGCAGTAATTGAGACGGAACCAAAATCCATGGTGCAGAGGTAAATCACGAAAGAGCGAGAATAAGAAACACAATCAATCAAAACCAACAAAATCCAAACGGAGGCGACGGTTCACAATCCTTTCTTGGGGTCTAAGATAGTCGTCTCGGGTTGAGAATGCGAGGAAGAAGTGACAAGAAGAAAATTGCGGGGAAGGAGGCGGTGGAGTGGGAGCCGTAATGGAGAGGGAGGCGGATAGGGCTAGAGGGTTAGGATTTGGGAAAGAGAATTAAGGTTAGGGTTTAGGTTTTGGAAAACTAGGATTTCCTCTCAACTCTTTTCAAAGCTATAATACCATGAAAGAAATTGAGAAGAAATAATTTATTTGCATAATTAGCATAAAAGTTCATACAATCTATATATAGAGAGTTATAGATCAACTCTCTATCTCAACAAATCAACTAACTAACTAATACAATAACCAATTATACTCATAACTAATATATAATAACAAATTATATATTCATATCCGGCATTATATAATGCTGATTGCCATTTGATATTTGTCACAATAACAAAGGAAATGGCAAAATATGGTAGCACTCTTAGTGTTGGAGTGCCCACAAGATTGAAACAAGGTACTAAATAAATAGCCCTCGAAGATTACCTTCTAAAAGTTTTAATATACATATTACCTGACTTCTTTCGCATTTTCTTATTCACAATCCCAAAATTGTTTGCATTTATATATAGTTCTATATTTGCATATACCATCCCTCGGTTTTCTTTAAATTGTAACCTATGCTGCATTATAAGTAGTTATTTTTAATTTTATCAATGCAGTTCTCTACATAAAGAATTTTGTGTTGCTTATTATTTCTTTTTTTAGTACACACTGCTAGCTAGAAATCTACTCTTGCAATTACAGTTCTAGAATTTGCTTTATGTGCATCGCCTATGACAAGAATCAAGTCTAGAATATGGAAAACTTTCTAACAAATCAAAATGGTTCCTGTGAGCATATTAATGTAAATGTGAGGTCTGAGCACAAAATGAGAAGAATTTAGGAAAATTACTTCTCCAAAGGCTTATCACACAAGCCTTTGAATAATAACTGAACCCTTCCAAAGGATCATGCCATTAATATGACGAAACCTCCCCCTTCATGAAACATGAACTCCCTCAACCATAATCACCGGTTCATACCAAACACTTTTCTCACCAAAACCTCTAACAATGACACCCCACATGATCATCACACTATATACTGATTATCTATATAATCAAACTCGTCTACTTAAAAAATAAAGACAGGCAACAACTATCTATATAATTAATCTCATCTGGTTCCAAAATCTGCCCATATCAGTAGAGCTGTGATAAAATGAAGTCAGTTGCAGTGTGTGTATGCATAGTGTTAGCATGGGCCACGGCTCCGCCGGTGGTGGGCCACGGCTCATGCGGGACCTCATTCTTCTCAGCCCTTGTGCAGCTGATGCCGTGCAGGCCCGCGGTGGCCCCGTTTAGCCCCACACCGCCAAGTGAGATGTGCTGCAATGCAGTGAGGACTTTGGGCCAACCTTGCTTATGTGCTATTGCAAATGGCCCCCCAATAACGGGTGTGGACCGCAACGTTGCCTTGCAGCTTCCTGTCAAGTGCACCACCAATTTCGAGCCATGTAAGATTCATTTCGGTACTCCTTTTTTTATTTATTCTTCAGAGACACTAGATAGAGTCAATACGGTTCTAGCCAAAATATATGTAATTTACATTATATGATAAGAGCATTCCAAAATATAAAATAGTTGTTACGGGAAACAACCCTGTAGCTATATACCTTTTATAGAACTTATACGGTTATACCCCCTCACGTGATTTTTTAGTGCAAAGACCCCCTCATCAACCAAAACCCTTAACTACACTCAAATTCTACTCTAAACAACAGAAACTTGTTCTAGAGTTTCGCTTTCTAAGTTTAGGTTGGCTTGATTAGTTAGGTTGGACCAGATTTCAAAAAATTCTTACCTTAAAAATATGTTAATTACATTCTTTTTGGACGGTACTACATAAAAAATCTATATATGATGTAGAATTCACATCTTAATTTTATCCAACATGTTGGTAATTATCTCCATGCATTTAAAACATATTGGCAATCACTGAAAATTCTACAGTGGTGCACACCGATAAATTGTCTTTGATTTTCTTTGCGGTGGTGTTATCATGGTTTCCCTTTTTGTCCTTTTTTTAATAATAGCTGTAACCTGATGCAACTGGCGGTTTAAACCCCAGACCTTTTGCTGTACTGCAAAGATTTTAGCACTAGATTATAGAGGCACTTGTTGATGGAAACATAAATCAAATAATATGAATAACACACTTCATGAAATAACTGCAAATAATCTGTATGCGTAAGCATACAGTATAATTAGCAAAAGTATTAACTATTAAGTATGAAAATTTTGAAATGCTGCCATAAAATAATCATGACGTCATCAATATACATCAATCGTTAGAAATGGCTTATTAGCAAAATATTACAAGTTAATGTAGTCTAACATTGTGCAGCGATTGTTATGGTTGCAGGTGACACTATGTGATCAACAGAGAGCGTCCCCTCCGATAACATGGTAATAAAGTGCAGGTGAAGCCAAATGTAATGTAGGAAAGAGAAGAATAAAGAGTAAGAGAACAGATTCTGTATGAGTTATTGTGCTTAATGTGTATATGAAACTTTATTTAGTTTCAATCTGAGAGTTAATTTATGCTCTAAAATAATTTTACCACAATGGTCATGGTCCTTAGACCATTGTTCTTGCATGTTTCAAGCTAAAGTTCTCATTGATCATATATCATTTGTTCTGTCATGTGTTCACGCTTCTTGTGTTAAACTAGTAAACAGATCAAGATACAAACTGATGGCTTTGCCTAATTATAGTGAGGCAAAAATGTTGCTGTGAAGTTCACGGCCAAAGTTGGCTGTGAGTTTCACATCTTCATAGTTTACTGTTTGGGTCTCATACCAACTTAAAAGGTGGAACCGATCCAAACAGTAACCAGTGAGTGAAGTTCACAACCAACTTGGTCATGAACTCACAGCTACATTAACCTCATATAGTAAATATTGTCAAGATGTTGTACTAAAAGGCAGATGCAGCAATTTTTGACAATGAAGTTTGAGATGGATGGTACTGCTTATGGAAAGAAAATGGAGCATGGTAAATACTGGCATGTGGTGAACTTTCTGACTGTCTGGCAATTATGATTGTGTGTGAAATGGTGTCTGGTTTACTTTTTGCTTGCTATCAATTCTTGTATGCATGTGATTGTGGCAGCTAAACAAGTCAGAGATAGAGTATAATTCTTTCACACTGTATCAATGTTTATTCTTCTTTTAAAATGTACAAATATTTATATTATTTTGAAACCATAATAGCCTTTCATGTATGATCTTAGAAACCGAATGGCCCAATTCAGAGGATGTTACTAGTGAATGGTCCAATAAATCTTTTGGGGCTAATGAGGTTTTCGCAACCAAATTAAGTGAACCAAACCGAATCAAACTGGGTTTCTATGCTGGTCTTCGACTGTTGTCGGTTTAGCTTGAGGTATTAGAGAAGCTCAGATCGGTTTAGTTATTCTTTTCGCAAAATCCGAATCTAACTGACCGGTTGCACACCCCTACATCAATGATTAATTGCAAAATTAGAATAAAATCATATGGACAAAGCCGTCAGAGTTGGTTATTATTTGTTAAAAATATATGTGATGCATGTGTAAATATGTCAGACTTTATGAAAGAATATTTTAAAAGGAATATTTAAAGAATATTTAAAGGAGAATTTTGAAGTCTTTAACATAAAAATTCATTGTTTTAGCTGAGAACCGTGACAACTTGATTAATTTATTTGACACTTGTACGTCGTTTCACTGTATAACTAAGGGTAAATTGTCAAAGAGCCCCCGGCCCATTCAAAACTTGTGTTTAAATCCTTGGTATTTTCAAAATAATGGGAAAGGGCCTATTGTTTCAAACTCTGAGAAAACCCTGGCTTTTATCTAAATCAGGGCCTGCTACTATAATAGGACGGAGCGACCAAAATACCCTCCTCACAAACTGCCTTCATAATTTCCCCATTTCTCTCTCTCTCTGTTTCTCGAGCCTCTCCGCTCTCGCAAACCTTCTCTCCTCCTTCGGCGTCGCCATCGCCGTCGACGATTCCCACTACCGCTTCATCGTCGCCTTCTCCTCTCCCATCTTGATCGCCCACCTACGACCTCCGATCCATCGTGTCACGTCCCGCTTCCCAAAATACGGAATAAGAGGGGTTGACAAGGCCAGCCATACTCCTACGGTCAAGGAAACATCCCAGCATAGTCACACTTCGGCTTCTAGTTTTACGTGGTAATCAGTAATCAATGCACAGATTATGAGAAATGCAGTCTCTAAATCAAAACATATACAAAAACTAACTAGATAGAGATCAAGGAAAGATGGCGCTGACGTCGCTGATCTAGATGTCCGCAATATCCTCAAGGCACGACAGGTGCTGATCCGAGCTAAGTCCACTTCTCACTCTGAGAATGCATACTCAGATCGTCAGAGCGACACAATAGCAATAAATAGAAATACATATATAACATGTGTAATAATGATGAATATGAAACAGTAAGCGTAGAGTGATGATGCGCAAGAAATAATCGGTACAGGTAAACAGTAAAGTAGGTATATCAAATCAGTAAGCAATGCATGTAAATGTGACTAACCCTATCAGTCTCTAAGTCTCACTGTCTAGGTCACTAAACCTATCGTCAATCCAAGTATGAGAGTCAACCACGCAGGAGTATCCCCAAGGGTAGGGCCCCAGGGGCAAGGGAACAGGGCCCGAATCACGCACGATAATAATCAGTAACTCCATCCATACAACTCCCAAAATTACGGTATATGCCGGCAATGAGACTCCCGAGATTCCGTTGAACTCACACTCAAACTACCCCACACCCCGTGGTCTACATCAAACACCGACCATAAACTCAAATACTAATCGGTCCATGATAAATCTACAAGAGAACTGGAGACATGATCTCCATCAAGCATGTCTCGACTGGTACCCAAGATAAATGGATAGTGTTTGGTGCCTTACCTATGACACTAATATAAGTGCTCCATAACCGTCTCATTTCAGTTATAGTTACACTTATATATGTCCCATAGACGTCGACAATGCAATAAATTAACCGGGTTCGTTGATTGTGTACAAGTACGTGCCACTTTCATTACTCAATCATGCTTTAACACTACGTACTTGCCACAATCCAAACACTAATATCTATCACTGGGTAATGTACACGATCGCTAGGTTACCAATGTATATAACCTCTACATGATATGCTGAGAATGCATTAATTACGATATGAATGAAATATCACCAGCCAGTGTCTTACCACTTGCATAATTTACCATAAATCATACGTGCAGAATTAAGCAAAACAATATAAAAGGGGTAAGCAATATGTTTAATTATCTATCCATAAAAATTGGTTTCGCGTCAATCGGGTTTCAGGTTATCTAGTTATGGTCATTTCAATTTAAGTGTTCACTGCTGGAAATCCAGTTTCCGAACTGGAGGTCCGTTTCGTAACACGTTTTACTCCCAGTTGGGAGAATAATTAGGCGACGCTACAGTTAAACTAATTGTATATTTTTCTGTTATCTTTCTAACTCATTAAACGGATTATCAATAGGATTCGTGTATTAGTAGTTAGGTTATGTACAAGGTACTGGTGTAAGAGGGATCACTGCAGAAACTGCAGAACACCATGGTATTCTAAAATACAAATTAAATATCAAATGACGGTGAAAAGACACGGGAATAGATTCATGGATTAGATAACTAAATTATCTAAGCGACCATATGGGGCTCCGCGCAGTTTCAGTTTAAGGAAAGGGTGTACAGGTGTTCCCAAGGCCAGATATTCAAAACGAACGCTGCCCCGGACTGCAGTCCTGAGTTGTGTTCCTCCTCACTTTTCAGGGTCATGAAATTGCATTATTCCAAAACTAATTACATGGGGTTATAGATTATCTAGTTAGGTTCGATACGAGCCTTGGAACACCACGATACGATTTATAGGCAATTCACTATGAATTTAATACGGCGATGAATTCAGTAAATTCCAGTTTTGACGTTGCCTCTAGGAAACATCACTTCTTATGCGAAACTACATTATCTTGAATCCAAATTTCTACACGACATTAGTTAAAAGTAAAGGAATCCTTTATTCACAAATTCCATCAATTTCAGGTAGGTTTCAATCTAGAGTTTCATATTAAATACTTTGCATACTATATCGATATCTCGTCTTCTCAGAACAATTTCACGAAATTTCAATCTATATATCTATACAAATATCCTCCGGTTCTAACTCAAAATCAATCAATCTCGTATTAGTTTTAAACGATGACGGCACCGGTATAATTCGCATGATTACAACTACTCGTACACAACACACACGTGTATATAATTAATTAGCATTGGATTATCCCGTATATTAATAGCATGATTTAGCAGGGAGAGGATTCCACTTGCCTGAAGGAGATCGTTAGATCCACAACAACGACGGGCATGGCACGACAATGACGGTGGCTGGGGCAGCATACGGCACGGCAGCAAATGCCCAGGTTTGAGCTTGGCTAGGGCTTTAGTGAAGCTCGGCGATGACGACGGGGCTCGCTGGAATTAGTAGCTGCAGGGGCTCGGGTGGCACTGGCGCCGGCGGCGACGTCGTCGGAGGCAGGTGACGAGCTTAGGGAGAAGCCACAGTGACAAGCGGTGGCGGCAGCGAGTTCGAGTGGCGGCTGGAGGTGGTGGGTGTAGGGTCTTGGCTGCAGGAAGGAGGCGGCCAGTAGTGGTGCCGGTGGTGGTCGGCTCCGGTGCGGTGAGGGTTCCGACGAGGTGGGAAGCTCGGCCAAAGAAGAAGATGTTGGAGATAGTGCCCTCAGAGTCAATTATTGGATCACAGGCACGTGATTGCAATGATTGAGGGAGGACCTATCCCGGTAGGACAGTCTTGCTCGAGATGATAGTATGCTATCTGGTTTACCTTTATCATCGTGTACTGCTTTAGGTGACCTGACATGTCGCTATTGCACGTTGATAGAGCCCCTAGGATTCTTGCTTGACTACCAGCAGTATGAGGGCGATCATATAAGTGAGAGCTGGAGTCTATAAGCACATCCTTAAAAGGTCCCTAGTCGTGGGAGTTTCGAGACAGGGCATCGATACTCCAGAGTAGACTAGTGTATACAGTCGAGACCCCGACGAGGGGCGGTGGCCGGTCTCACAAGCCACTGGTGTCAGTTGGTTCACCTAAGATGTATACAGGTGCTCATTGGGTTATGAGTACACCGGACAGGACTCGCCGGGAACATGCTAGTTGGTCTTATACCTGACGTCAGATAGCAGTTCCCTGGTGACATGTGTACAGGTTAGTTCATCGACCTGGGGATCGTCATTTGTCTCGTGTGAGTTCCCACTGTACTTTGATTATTACCCTACCACGGCTCAAAGGAGTCGTGCAAACAGGTTTTAGTTGGGTACAGTCCCGAGCCACATGGAGGCAGTGAGCGGATCTTCGGGGGTTCGTCTCTCCCGGTATTGGGGGTGAGGTCGCGCTGTGTCTAGGAGAGCCATTACACAAAGACCTTGGCCAAGGCAGGAGATTTACTGGTAGGCATTCCAGTAGTATCTCAGGGTGTTCTGGGCTACACTCCGACACGACTTGTACCGCTTTTGGGGGTCTGACTTTTACCAACCCCCTAGGCCCGCCATGCGATGCTCATAGACGAACGGACCGGACTGTACGGATATTGTCACTGACAGGCTCAGTTGGGTGTCGGGGTGAGCTTCCTCATCGACGTCCCTTTTAGTCAATAGCTGGTGGCCCATCACGTATTGGCTTATACCTCTGACGTGCTAGTGGTTAAATCCACAGCCATAGTATTGACGAGTCTTTAGAGTCCACCACACTTTCAGTTACTCAAGCTTTCGGGCGAAACGCTGTAGAGGCCGTATGGAGATATGGCAGGGTCCGATCAGATACGTGCGGTATTGCACGGATCAGGATCGGACGGTTTGTACTAGTAGCCGTATAGGTATATGGCAGGGTTCGATCAGATACGTGCGGTATTGCACGGATCAGGATCGAACGGATATTACTAGCCGGCTTTGGTTTAAGCCGGTCCTAGTTTAGTACAGTGTAGATTTTGTCTCTTTGCATTTGTATCCGGTCGGAATACAAATGCGAGTGTGTATGCACAGTATGGGGTTTTCCTGTAATTTGTTACGGGACCAGTTTTCTGGAGTTGCCAGTTTGCATTCCGTTCCGGCCGGTTTTCCTTTGTTCTTTCCCGGCCGGACTTTTCCGATGGAGGGGGTTATTTGCAATTGTGCAAATAACATTTGTGGAGGGGGTTTCTTGTAAAAGATTGATTATGATAGCTTTCATTTCTTTTCAACCATGCTTTTGCTTTATGAGATTTGATTGTGATAAAGTGAGGGTATGGGTTCAATAGTATGAAGCATGGTGTATGTTTCTTTGTCTCTTGATGTGGTCACCCTTTCTACATCTCCTACACTCACCTCCCTTCTTGCTTCATATAGATTTTCCTTCACCATTATTCTCACTTGATGTATAAGTTTTTTCCATGGTTGAGTGAGAAGAAGATGAGAGCTTCATCTTTGAGAGTTTTCTTCTTTCTTGATCTCTTTTCATGCTAAGAAAAATGCAAGCACCATTCTTCTTATCTTGTTTCCTCCATCATCTACAAATGGCAACAAACCCCAAAGTGAGACATCCACTCTACACTACACTTCCTACAGCATATCTTGAGCATGTCGAGTTGCCGGCTTCATGCGCGAGTTGCCTCGGTATTGAGGTGGGAGCCCGTAAAAGTACCCGGCTTCGTGGTGCCCTTTCCAACGAGGAGGAGACGGACGGAGATCCCGCGAGGAGATCGGAGTGGAGATGAAGACCGGAGGACTTGGATCGTCGGTATACATATCTTCCCTTTCTTATTGTAGCTTAGACTTGTTAATGGTTAACGATCCGGAGTTTAGTGCGCGGTGGTGCCGGTTTGCAAAGTCCGCAAAATTTAAGTTATTCACCGTTTCCGCATTCCGGCGTCGGATTGACGGCCGGGGCGCCGCCGTGCACTTACAGTGGTATCAGAGCCTCCCCATTAACATAGTCTAGCTTTGTGTAATGTGTTTGCATTTCCGATCGATCAAAAAGTCCGAAAACCCGTATTTTTGCACATCAGTTTCTGTCGAATTTTTTTTGAGTCCAAAAATTTTTCAGGTTGTCTCAGAGTGATGTGCAGGGAATTTTAAGGTCACTGTAAAAATTTGGTTCGACGATCCCCTCATACCGCCGCGGAAGGGCGGCCAAACCCCTGTTTTGGCCGCGCTTCCGCCGCTGATTTAACTGTTCACCCCTCCAAATTTTTGCAGTGTGTTCCTGAATGATAAATGTGGTTTTTGGAATATTAAAATTGGGCCCAGGTTTTCTGTGGTTGCTACAGTTTTGTTTGGGGGCCCACTTGTTAATGTTTAATCAATCGGAAAATTTTAAACACATTTTTCACAGTATTTACATTATATCTGCGACCGTGAATGTCACTCGATCGGTAAATCCGGTCTAACTGCTATAGCCCGGTTAGACGGATTTGCGAACGTGACTTTCACGTTGATGTTCTATGTATTTGCTGTGATGTTGCGGATCGGTCGTGGGGGATAGCCTGGATGCAATGCTAGTACTGTGCTGTTGTATTATGTACATTTGATATTGCGGGGCGAGCGTCCGACATGTGGACTGCCGTCACTGCCTGTTTGTATTATTATTTTGGGGCACGACCTGGTTGCGGTCGATGTACCCGGTGTATGTATATTTTACTTTCTGTACTAGGATTACCCCGCGGTGGGGTGCACGGATAGCCGGGTTCTAGAAGGCAACAAGCCCGCATCTCATGGCATTGAGACGGAGGGGGCTTCACTCTGGGATTGGCGGGCTATTCGCCGCACTCGTAGGGGGTACAGGTTGACCCAGGAGGGGTGCCCAAGTTACCGGATTCCGTGGAGTGCTGGGTGGTCCATTCACGCAGCTGAAGGGGGCTGCCTCGCTTCAGGTTTTGGCGGGTGACTTGCCGCGCCCGTAGGGGTCTAGGATTTCATTGCACAGGCTATCCACACGACCAGGGGAACGTCGGGTTTCAGTAGTGGCTCTGTGAAACCCGGGGATCCCAGATATCTGTATTGTTCTGTGATGCTGTACATTTCTGTGATGTTGCATTTCTTTTCACGCCTTGAGCGAAATATAATATATTGGTATATATATTAGTAGATGTTGTATATGTTTTTCATCCGCGCTAGTCCAGTCCCCGCTCTGCCGTTAGTTAGCTAACCTAACGGGTGATGACGGGACCCAGTGGCGAATGCGGATGGCATATACGTACGTCAGTATATTTTCGTTCTTTGTGGTGTGATCAATGATGGGACTGCATTGATTCGGATCAATGCAAGTTAAACAAACCTAATCTGATGTTGTTGGAACACTTTTCAAAAAGCTGTTATTGCAAGGGCGTTCTCTTTTGTTTTGCATCGTGATATTCATTGGAATATCCTGCTCCTCAGTCGACGAGGCAAGGGCCGAGATCCCTTCACCGGGAGTGACCCCTTGGACAGAAGTTTGCGTCAGGGCATTAACTTCACTATAGCCGATTACTTTTGCTTTGCACCGTGGTATTCAGTTGGAATATCCTGCACCCCATTCTACGGGGAAAGAGCCGAGATCCCTTCACCGGGAGTGACCTCTTTAGTAAAGGTTTTTTCGTCACTATATTTTCTAAAAAGCTATCCGTTCCTTCAACGATATCAAGTTCATTACGTTAAAGGTTTTCGCCAGAAACCATTCGTAGCCCTCCGTCGTTTCATATGGGTAGTCAATAGTATTCAAGCTGTGTTTGTTGGCCAAAGTCAAGGCACAGTGTTTGGTAGCTGTTGGTTATTCATATGCAGCATAGATAGATGCGTTGGTTTGGAACAGTCGTATAGCCTTGTTGGCCAAAGTCAAGGGCTTGTGCGGGTGGATTCGAATCAACCTGGAGAATGACGGGTAGAACTTGACATGTGACTTATGATTTGTTGGCCGAAGTCAAGGTCATAAGAGCATGGGGCAGAAATCACATCGGGAGTTTCAAAAGAACTGAAACTTGCCAGATATGCGCATACCTTCTGAAGTGTGATACCGTGAGCGGATTCCGTCACGTTATCGTGCGATGAGAGTTGGATCCCGATTCCCACTGATGAGTTGGTTTACTCCTCGGGTGTTCCCGACTAATTCTTCTTTCAGGTTTGGAGGAGAATTTGAGGTACAGTGGGAAGTTTCCGGATTAGATAAATTGGTAACCATTCTGGTCTAGGTTAGAGTGCACGCTGAGTGTTTCTTTTCTCTCTCTCTTTGGCAGCGACCATTGACCTGACCCTAAGACTATGACTCAGTGACCAAGTTGACCGAACCTACTTAACACTGGCTTTTGGATTGTCAGAGTTGCAGACCTCATTGCCACTCCTACTTTTACCCCTTTCTCCAGGACACCCCGTATTACTACGAACGTCCGCTTCCATTGGACAAAACCATCGTATGGTTAGATACGAACTCGAAGGAATTCGAGGATGGTTTCCGGTTCTGGAGAAAACGGATAGGATTATTCAGTTGTCTTTCCTTTTCACCCTCTCTCAGGTTGCGAGTACTCCTTAGTTTAGGAGTAGTACACCTATTATGCAAATTGGATAGTCTTCTTCCAAACCATAGGCTGGTGCCGACCGGTAGGGAATGAAGAAAACCAGTTAGCCTAAGCGGTGTACAGAAGGTATTAAGTTCAGACAAAGCAAGGGATTAGTAAGAGGGCAAAGTAAATTGCAACAGATATTCACGACCAAACCAAGTATTTCTTCGCCAACCCTAAATCACCTTTGTATTTCTCCAGGACACTCCGTATCACTACGAAGATCCCATTTTATTGGATAATCCATCGTATGGTTATATACGAACTCGAAAGGAACTTGTTCCAGTTCGGGGATGGATCCTGGTTCAGGAGAAATAAGAATAAAGTACATTCAGGTGTCTTTTATCTTCACCTTCTCTCGCGTTGCGAGTGCTCCTAGGATTAGGACAGTACACCCTTTATGCTTTTTGGATAGTCTTCTTCCAAACCATAGGCTGGTGCCGAACGGTAGGGAAGGAAGAAAACCAATTGGCTTAAAGGGGTGTACAGAAGGTAAAGACTAAAGACATATGAAGGGATTTGGAGAGGTGGCAAAGAACTATACGGTTACAGTCGTGAATCTGGAAGAGGCATTACTAGGAATACCGGGATACCCCATCGAAACATTTCAATGTTTCAGTCTCACTGTGTAATGTTAAAAGAAAACTGATTTCCCGATTAGATACTTACTCCAGGGTATGTATTTACCAGGTTTGATTCTCACATCTGTATGGTTTTACAGATGATGAGTGGGAGTAAGTTATTGGGAATTGGGTGATCGTCCTCATTATATCGGGATTCGTTGGAATCAGTGATATTTGAGGAAATCACCTGGGCTGTTTGCCGGTCGGCAAATATTTGGTTTTGAATATCCGTTGATGTGCACTAATTTCAAATTGATATATCTGTACGTCTATTTTCATAGAGTGAGATATACCTTTTGATATTATGTCGATGACATTTACCTATATCAGTGGATGGTTAGGTAAGGAGCATTGAACAGCGGTGTAATTCTTCTTAACCAAAAGTACAGTTTTCAACCTACGACACACAGTGAATGAGTTATCTGACTCAAGGGACTTATACAGAGTATTGTATGTTGTCCAGGGTCCATCAGGACAGAGGGGTTGGTCCTCGTACTGTATTCTGCTTACTTATGACTTCTCTAGTTCTTAGACAGGTGTTTCGTACAAACACAGGGTCGAAGTTTTGAGAAGTTATAGGTATAAGAATAAAGTAGAGAACCAGGTGTTGCAAGTATCGGGATTCTTCAAAGTGATCGAAGATGTAGATACTTGTGTATGGTATTCAGTTGATAGTAATGATTAAGAGAACTTGCTTCTTTTTCGGGTTACTCAAAATTGGAAGTATTCCTAAGTTGAGTAACGCTGATCGGCCTCTCTCCATTTAGTTGACATGCACTGGAGATAGCTGCATGATTTGAATCTGGTTCAATTAAATCAGTGCCTCTGGTTCTATATTGGATATAGTACAGTTCATATCTTAACATTGTTAAGGTACGGGGAGTTGTCCGGTTTATGCTTAAAACCAGACTCTGGATAACTCATAGGCACATTTCTGTAATGGCTGTTTGTGGGTTGACCCAGGCTATGACGAGGGTTGACTTTCTACCATCTGGGAGATCAATAGAAATATTGTTCAAGACTCGCCACAGTTTTATTAAAAATGGATTTTTTCAAAAACAGCAGTGGGAGTATGGTAGAACTGGAAGTGATTCCAGAACCGCAAACGATTACTGAAGATTTGATAAGGAACCTAAAGATTCAATATGGATTGACATTCCATTGGCCACTCCGCAGATAAGGTGGGTAACTTCAGGCACCCGAGAGGTACTTCGGTAGCCTCAAGGACGGTGACAGGGAAGTTCTTGTTTACCCACACTTGCCATTGTTGTTGTTCCAGGTTGCGATACCCGGCAGGAGGATGAGTATAGCGTCGTTCTAAACTTGCTTTAGAAGTGCACGTCTATATGACTCTACCAGAGGGTTGTCGTAGTCAGTGGGAGCAGCGGAAGCATTGGTGGACATCAGGCTTATGTCTATTTATAGACTAAAGCAGATATAGCGGAGATAGATCATCTATTTCTGATGCGACAGTCATAGGTTTGACGTCATCAGAATAGGGGATGGATCTGTTGAGAAGGTAGTAGGAAGTGATATTCCTTTACTACGATCGGTTATACTTTGGTCGTCACACAGTGTTTTCTCCACAAAGGACTTGGACATTATATCAGACATACTGGTTACTAGATCTATGGTTTTAGATCTAGATTTGGGTGGTTTCCTAATCTGGGTACCTTGACAGCATTCTATGAGTATTTAGAATGGACGACTCCTGGCACGGTAGTGTACCTGCAAGTAATGGAGTTGCCCTCTCTAAAGGTGTCTTTTAGACTAAAGTAGAGAGGGATGTGCATGATTGGCAGATCACTTGCTTAGGCAATTGAGTCAATCATGAGATGTCAAGTACCACACCAGATGTTGTTCTTGCACTAGATGCAATAAGTTGATATTGATCCAATCCTGGAGAAACAGTCGGAAGCAGTTTTAGAACATAAGTGGCTGTTCTAGGGATATGATAACGGCTGCCTCTTTTAGGAGACGGTTATCATTCCAGGCTTCCAAGGTGACCTGGACGACAAGGAGGTTGTCAGAGTTATAGTTTTTCCCTCTGACGAGGGGCAGTATTTTGGACGGATGGTCCAAGGCAATACTGAGGGTGGCATGGCGCAGGATACTGATTAAGTTCAGTTGAAGATACAGTCTAAGAAGTTTGGATTTGGAGTTCATTTATGAGCTACGTCCCATCAGACATCCAGACATTCTAAGGCAGGTATTGCTCATTTCGGGAGATGGCTTTCTCCGCGAACTTGAGATATAGAGAGACATAGAAAGAAACTTCTAGGCGGATCCACTCACTGAGGCTATTCCTCGACCGCAATAGTTTCACAAACGGGATTTGTGAGACTGACTAGTAGAGGAGTTGGGTGTTCGGTATCACACGGGCTGTGAGTATGCGACATCGCAATAATTAGCCTTGAGTGCAAGTGGGAGATTGTTGGAGATAGTGCCCTCAGAGTCAATTATTGGATCACAGGCACGTGATTGCAATGATTGAGGGAGGACCTATCCCGGTAGGACAGTCTTGCTCGAGATGATAGTATGCTATCTGGTTTACCTTTATCATCGTGTACTGCTTTAGGTGACCTGACATGTCGCTATTGCACGTTGATAGAGCCCCTAGGATTCTTGCTTGACTACCAGCAGTATGAGGGCGATCATATAAGTGAGAGCTGGAGTCTATAAGCACATCCTTAAAAGGTCCCTAGTCGTGGGAGTTTCGAGACAGGGCATCGATACTCCAGAGTAGACTAGTGTATACAGTCGAGACCCCGACGAGGGGCGGTGGCCGGTCTCACAAGCCACTGGTGTCAGTTGGTTCACCTAAGATGTATACAGGTGCTCATTGGGTTATGAGTACACCGGACAGGACTCGCCGGGAACATGCTAGTTGGTCTTATACCTGACGTCAGATAGCAGTTCCCTGGTGACATGTGTACAGGTTAGTTCATCGACCTGGGGATCGTCATTTGTCTCGTGTGAGTTCCCACTGTACTTTGATTATTACCCTACCACGGCTCAAAGGAGTCGTGCAAACAGGTTTTAGTTGGGTACAGTCCCGAGCCACATGGAGGCAGTGAGCGGATCTTCGGGGGTTCGTCTCTCCCGGTATTGGGGGTGAGGTCGCGCTGTGTCTAGGAGAGCCATTACACAAAGACCTTGGCCAAGGCAGGAGATTTACTGGTAGGCATTCCAGTAGTATCTCAGGGTGTTCTGGGCTACACTCCGACACGACTTGTACCGCTTTTGGGGGTCTGACTTTTACCAACCCCCTAGGCCCGCCATGCGATGCTCATAGACGAACGGACCGGACTGTACGGATATTGTCACTGACAGGCTCAGTTGGGTGTCGGGGTGAGCTTCCTCATCGACGTCCCTTTTAGTCAATAGCTGGTGGCCCGTCACGTATTGGCTTATACCTCTGACGTGCTAGTGGTTAAATCCACAGCCATAGTATTGACGAGTCTTTAGAGTCCACCACACTTTCAGTTACTCAAGCTTTCGGGCGAAACGCTGTAGAGGCCGTATGGAGATATGGCAGGGTCCGATCAGATACGTGCGGTATTGCACGGATCAGGATCGGACGGTTTGTACTAGTAGCCGTATAGGTATATGGCAGGGTTCGATCAGATACGTGCGGTATTGCACGGATCAGGATCGAACGGATATTACTAGCCGGCTTTGGTTTAAGCCGGTCCTAGTTTAGTACAGTGTAGATTTTGTCTCTTTGCATTTGTATCCGGTCGGAATACAAATGCGAGTGTGTATGCACAGTATGGGGTTTTCCTGTAATTTGTTACGGGACCAGTTTTCTGGAGTTGCCAGTTTGCATTCCGTTCCGGCCGGTTTTCCTTTGTTCTTTCCCGGCCGGACTTTTCCGATGGAGGGGGTTATTTGCAATTGTGCAAATAACATTTGTGGAGGGGGTTTCTTGTAAAAGATTGATTATGATAGCTTTCATTTCTTTTCAACCATGCTTTTGCTTTATGAGATTTGATTGTGATAAAGTGAGGGTATGGGTTCAATAGTATGAAGCATGGTGTATGTTTCTTTGTCTCTTGATGTGGTCACCCTTTCTACATCTCCTACACTCACCTCCCTTCTTGCTTCATATAGATTTTCCTTCACCATTATTCTCACTTGATGTATAAGTTTTTTCCATGGTTGAGTGAGAAGAAGATGAGAGCTTCATCTTTGAGAGTTTTCTTCTTTCTTGATCTCTTTTCATGCTAAGAAAAATGCAAGCACCATTCTTCTTATCTTGTTTCCTCCATCATCTACAAATGGCAACAAACCCCAAAGTGAGACATCCACTCTACACTACACTTCCTACAGCATATCTTGAGCATGTCGAGTTGCCGGCTTCATGCGCGAGTTGCCTCGGTATTGAGGTGGGAGCCCGTAAAAGTACCCGGCTTCGTGGTGCCCTTTCCAACGAGGAGGAGACGGACGGAGATCCCGCGAGGAGATCGGAGTGGAGATGAAGACCGGAGGACTTGGATCGTCGGTATACATCTCTTCCCTTTCTTATTGTAGCTTAGACTTGTTAATGGTTAACGATCCGGAGTTTAGTGCGCGGTGGTGCCGGTTTGCAAAGTCCGCAAAATTTAAGTTATTCACCGTTTCCGCATTCCGGCGTCGGATTGACGGCCGGGGCGCCGCCGTGCACTTACAGAAGATGGTCTCGGTTTTGATGTGTAGGTGAGAGGAATGAAGTGATGGCTTAGGCTAGGGTCGAGGGAGATAAAGAAGATGCTGTCGATGAGGTTGATGGTGTTCAAGCGAGGTGATGGAATGCAACGACAGCGGTGGTGATCTCGGGAAGATGAATTTAGGTTCTTGGGATGATGGCGATGGTGGTGTGCCTCGATAGGGTCTCGGGGAGAGGAAAGAGGCAGTGGAGTTCGTGAGGGAGTCGTTGGCGATGATGAAGGGAGCAGTGGTGGCCTTCGAAGGGGATGGTGGAGGTTGTCGGCATGAGGGGACGACGGCGAGGCGAGCTCTGGCAGCGACGAGGTGTGCTGTGGGGTGTAGTTTTGAAGAGAGAGGGAGCGAGGCATGGGGTAGCGGGAGGGAGATGGGGGAGTCGGTGAGAGGGTCATGGGATAGCTGTAGAGAGGAGCGGGTCTCGTGGCGTGAGCGCGAGGAGTGAGGGAAGCGGGGACGTTGGAGGAAGTTGCGAGGGAGGGGCGAGACGTGGGGGAAGGAGATGGAAGTCACGGTTGAGCGGGTCGCGGGGAAGTGAGCGTTGGGAAGGTGAGCGGGGCACGCGCACGAGAAGCGGTCGCGAGGAGGAAAAGGTGCGAAAAGAAAACGAGGGAGGGAGAAAGGGAAACGGGTCGTGTTCGGGGAGTGCGTGTGGGTTTGGGTTCATGGGCCGGACCCTGGGCTGAGGTTAAAAGGAACTTAAAAAGAGAGGGGGAAAGAATGGTGGGCTGGGCTGGGTAGGCTTAGAAAAGTAGTAGAATAAAAATAAAATGGGTTTAAGGTTGTTTAGGGTTTTGATTAGGTTTTAAAGGAGAAGAGTTTAGAAATTTTTTAGAATAAATAGATTGACGGTTAGGGTTTAGATTTAGATAATTAGGAAAAATAAAATAGAATAGATATAAGGAAAATAATATGATAAAGAAAATAGTTTTAATTGGATTCTCATTAGAACTAATTAGAAAATTAGAGTAGCAGGAAAAGTATAGGAAAAATTGTTTGGAAAAATATTTTAAAAAGAATTTATTACTAATAATACACAAGATAGAGTACAAAATAAACCCGGTGTTACACAATAAACTGGCTGTTACACATTGTCTCCGACCGCGGGATATTCTCCTATTTCCTCCCCCATCTCGACTGGTCCCGCCTCTACTTCTCCAATCGGGCCCCACTCCTCTCCTCCCTTGACTAGTCGTTGTGCCGCTCTTCGTCGTCGCCAGCCTCGCACTCTTCGTCATCTCCATATACATCAACAATTGCCCTCAGATTTCCAGAGACTGCGTCGGCATCGATTTTCTCAGCAGGTTTGCGTCGCTTTCCAGCCGCCGAAGGAGAACTCTTTGAGCCTTCCGCTGTCACGTAAGTTCAAAATTTTTTTTGAGATTATTTGGGTTTTTTTCTGATGTGTAATGGATAAAAATTGGATTTTTGTTGGGTGTTGATGAATCGTTGGGATTTCTCCGAGTAATTTTGTTGGAATTATTTTGGGTCTGTGCAACGAAGGTGAACGGGCTTCATTTAATTGTTAAATTGAGTCTTTTAGGAGAAAATTAAACAGTTACATTTTAATTGATAATTATTTAGAACATCCCAAATAGTGTGAATTGCAGTACTAGATCTATCAATAGCTAAGGAAAAAAACTCTGACATGCGTGATAAATTCAGGGCAAAAATGTTTTAAGGCATGATATGGTTCCCTCTCCCTAAAGAATTAGGAAAGCTTTAGAATGCAGATCTTAATAGATTTAGCTTAATATAAATTATGGATGAAGTGGAGGCTTGAAAATGTAATTTCGACATAGATAACCGTGTGATTTGAGTTATAAAAATTTGTTGTATAACCGTGTTGTGATGTTTGAGATGATTGGAGCTGAAACCACAATTAATATAAGACCTGCCCATTTTGACTTAAAAGGTTAATCTGTTAGGTCTTGGATCCAAATGATATATTAAGTGTAACTCTAATTGTCCCTTTACCTTATCTAATTCTAACCATTTGTCAGATAAAATGCCCGAAAAGTTTACAGCAAGAACCCTAGAGATCTATCTATCACAACTCATTACATTGAGTCATATGCTTTGATGCCAATTCGTTGTGACCATAGAAGTCTACACCATTAGGTGTTGATTATAGTTTGAGTCCACCTTCATCACAAATTGTTCATGATATATATATATATATATATATATATATATATATATATATCGAGAGAGAGAGAGAGAGAGAGAGAGAGAGAGTAGGGTGTTTTTCGTCACCCCATTAGAATTGGAATGCGCGTGCTTGTCAGGCGTATTACATATTCCTCCTGCCTAGGGTAAGCCGGGGTTTATTGATTGTGAGGATCTGAATCTCTGGCAGCTGCGAACTAAGCTGTCGTTAATTACCTCTCGTTTTTGAAGCGAGAGAACCTCCGTTTGACTGGTCAAACTGGTCATGCGAACTCAATATGCAGTGTGCGTGTTGTGTTTTGAAGGGGACTTGGACGTATCGGGGGTCTCACAGAGTTTACGGGGGTTCCGCTATCCGGATAGTGGGCTGGGGTCAAGCGGGCTAGCAGCCCCCTTACGGGATACGGGGCAGCGCCCCGGTAGACATTTTTTTTCTAACGGGGGGTAATTTTAGTGTGGAGCATGTGGGAAAAGAGGGGTGAGGAGCGTCCAAAGGACGCGTGAGCCCAGCGGGCCATGTTACCTGTACGTGGGTGCTGGGCGCTAGCGGTTCACGCGCCCTGCATGCGGACTCTGGACGCCCACGGAAAAAGGGGCTTAGCTCCTGAACCAGGAGTTGAACTCTCGAGTGACTTTTGGAGTTAAACTACTAAAAATGGACCTTTTTGTGGAGTTAAACTTCTAAAAAGGGATCTTTTTGTGGAGTTAAACTCCTAAAAGATTTGGATTTTTGAGGTTCAACTCCTTCGAGAATTTGGATCTCAGAGTTGAGCTTCTCAGAAATTGGTTTAGAGTTTAACTTCTAGAGAAGAGATTCTTGTTCGGAATTAATCTCCCAACAGATTTTTGGAGATAATGAAAGGGGACCCCTTTCTTCTCTTTTAAGCCCTGAATCTTCTCTTAAACCCTGGATCTTCCCAAAGTGGGAGTTTTGGAAATGAGTCTCTTTCTTCCTCCTCTCTGTAGGCTGGATTTTGGAGAAAAGAAGGTGAGACTTAAAAAATCTCCCATTTTAGAGATTTGATGGGAGATCCGAGCTCCTCTTCAAGGGTTTTATGGCAAAAAATTATTTCTTTTTGGAAAAGAAGAGTTAAACTCTTGATTTAATTCAAAAAAAAGAAAGTTTAGAACCCTGAAGAAGGAGAAAGGCACAAAACCCTAATTTTTGATGGGAATGAATTATTGTTTATTTCATCATAATGTTGCCTTATATAGGTTTACAAGTATACATATAGCCCCTTGGGCTTTATAAAATGACATTCTGCCTATCTCATGCCCATGTGCTTATTTTTTTTTGCACATGAGCCATGGGTTTTACAAAAAATTGGCTTTTTGCCCATTTATTTTACATTCATGCATGAAAATTACATCAAACTTATTTATTATGTAATATTTTTCTTGGCATGGGGGAGGCCGGCCGTTTCATGTTCGGGCTTGACTTGGACATGAGCCCACTTAGCCTGGGTTTGGGCCTATTTGGCTTGGGTTTGACTTTGATTTTGACTTGATCAACCATGGTGTAATTTTTTATCCCAACAAAGTGCCTCCCATCAATAAATGCACACCGTGTATGTGTCGTGTGCATGAAATTGATGGATCTTCTTTCGTGTAGTGTGCCTTGATTTGGTTCCCGATTTTGGGAGACTGGCACTGCCCTTTTTACGATATGGACGATCGATACTTGACGTGTCTTCGAGACGGAGTGTCACTGGTTGACGTGTCCCCGAGACGGAGTGTCTCTGGTTGACGTCTCCCCGAGGCAGAGTGTCTGTTTGACGTCGGGAGACGGAGTATCGGCGTATGATGTATCCACGGCACAGAATGTCTACTTGACGTTTTCCCGGTATGGAGTGTCTCTGGGTGACATTTTTCCGAGACGGAGTGTCTGTTTGATGTTTCCCCGGCACAGAGTGTCTGTTTGACGTTTCCCTGACACGGAGTGTCTGTTTGACGTTTCCCCGGCACGGAGTGTCGCTGGTCGACGTATCCCGAGGCGGAGTGTCTGTTTGACGTTTTCCCGGCACGGAGTGTCTATTTGACGTTTCCCCGGCACGGAGTGTCATTGGTTGACGTGTCTCCGAGGCGGAGTGTCTGTTTGAAGTTTCCCCGAGACGGAGTGTCGGTGTATGATGTATCCCCGGCACGGAGTGTCTCCTGTTTGACGTTTCCCCGGCACAGAGTGTCTGTTTGACGTTTTCCCGGCACGGAGTGTCGCTGGTTGATGTGTCCCCGAGGCGGAGTGTCTGTTTGACGTTTCCCCAAGAAGGAATGTCGGTATATGACGTATTCCCGGCACGGAGTGTCTGCTGTTTGACGTTTCCCCGACACGGGGTGTCTGTTTGACGTTTCCCCGGCATGGAGTGTCGCTGGCTGACATGTCCCTGAGACATAGTGTCTGTTTGGCATTTCCCCGGTACGGACTGTCGCTTTTACGTTTCCCCGGCACGGAGTGTCTGTTTGACATTTCCCTGGCACGAAGTGTCGCTGGTCGACATATCCCCGAGGCAGGGTGTCTGTTTGACGTTTCCCCGACACGGAGTGTCGCTGGTTGACGTATCTCCGAGGCAGGGTGTTTGTTTGACATTTTCTCGGCACGGAGTGTCTGTTTGACGTTTTCCCGGTACGGAGTGTCGCTTGTTGACGTGTCCCCGAAACGGAGTGTCTGTTTGACGTAGAGGCCATTGTTGGAATTGGTTGGTTTGTTTTGTTTTGGGAGGTTCCAAACTGTCCGGTGGGGCTTTTGAGCTTGGAAGCGCTTCCGGATGGGACTTTAGTTTGATTTCTCTGATTCCTGCCTTGTTTGGCGAGATCCTTGAATTTGAGGCATTGCAGCGTGGGTTTTGGAATTTGGAATTTGGATTTTTGTTTAGCATCAGCATCGTTACACTAGAATGTGGTACCAGGAGCAAATCTTCATTTGCCGTGAGAGAATTTGGGGATTTTGGTTTTGGTTTGGCATCAGCATCGCTACACTGGAATGTGGTACCGGGAGAGAATCATCATTTGCCAGAGGATTTGGGGATTTTGGTTGGCATCAGCATCGCTACACTGGAATATGGTACCAGGAGCGAATCATCATTTGCCGTGAAGGATTGCCCTCTTTTCCAGTTTAACGACTTAGGGGTCATTGATCAGTCGAAAATATTGTATATTTTAGCCGGCAATTTCCCTAACATTTGCATACATTTAGAAGTGTTCGGCATTCATATTCTACATATTAACAAATCTGTCACAAAATATGAGATTGCATGTATTAGACTTTCAAACCGACACTTTAAGGGAAATTAACCGCATTTCATGGCATCGCATCATTTCTGTATTTGCGCAACACTTGTCTTGAGTCTGTGCAGGAAAATACGGAAGAAAAACCAAAGAAGCTGATCAAACAATACGCCAACTAAATCATTTCAGATCTGATAGCAATTCAGAAGGAATTATACAATTATATATATCAAACAAAGTTCCATACAACAGCCCAAGACAACTGCAGAAGTATAGAAGCCCACAGCCCACAAGGAGCCGCGGATCCGCGGCAAGAACCTACTTGGGCCGCGGATCCGCGGCATACTGGTGACGTCATCAAGTAATTTTGGCACCACAATGCTTATACCAGGGCCCACTGCTCATAAAGACATCTCAAATTCCAGAAATCTCTCGAATCTACTGCCAGATCAGCAAAGAAGATTAAGGAAGGCTAATCCTACTTAAGCTCCTAATTAATCCTCTTCTAGAAGCTCCTCCTAACTAATTACATCTAGAAGCTTCTCCCCTAACTAACTTTTGGAAGGAAATTTGAATTTCCTCAACAAACTTTAGGAGGGAAACTTAGAATTTGAAATCCTAGATCTAGGGTTAGTTATCTATAAATAGGAGCCTAGATCTAAGGGTTGAGGTTAATCTTCATTAGTTAAATAATCCCTCTTTCATCATCTTCTTCCACAAGTCTCGTGACAAGGCTTGTGCGAAACCCTAACCCTAATTCCACTCCAAATCCAAGATCTTGAGTACCAAATCAAGCGAGAAGCCTTCAACCTTTTAGGAGCCGAGCCGATCTTCAATCGGGCAAGTGATCCAAGCCGATCCGCGATCCACGGAGACGAGCGAAGCCAAATCGACGATCAAGTTCTTCCTCTTGTAGTTCTTGAGCGAATGTAACTAAATTGTTGATATAAATAAAAGGTGAAATTCTTTAATCTTGCTTTCTTTTAATTCTTGCATCATGATTAGATCTCAATTTGTAATTGTTGCTCTTGTTGTGATGTGTGAGTAAAACTCCGCTCGTTAAGGAGTCGAGACGATTGTAGAATGATGATGTAACAAATCTTTAAACGATTTTTAAGTCTTACGAGTTTTGTAAATCCTAGCAAGTTCAAGAATCGATGACCTAGTTTCATAGCGATGCTTTCTTGATTGTGATCGTTCGAAATTAGGGATCTACGATCGTTTCTTGAATTTACTAGAGGCTAGAATGTGAATGATATCGACGAAAGAACAAGGGATAAGATGAAACCCTAGTTTCACAAGAAATCCCTAATTCTCGATCGATCATCATCGATCTAGTATCAATTCATCGAAGGATAAGAATACGTAATTGTAAGATTACATCACATCTATAGATCCGATCGATTCCTACGAGCCTCATTTCGATTCTTGAGATTTGGTTTGGAAAAATCATCAAACGATCAATTCTTGATTCTATCTTTTAATGCTTTCTTAGATCTAGTTTTTTCTCATTCTTGAACTTCAACTATAAATCTTGAATTGTTTTGTTTTCTTTCTTTAAAGTTTCAATTCATCTAATTCAAAAGACGAACGATTACACTTTCCCTGTGGACGATCCGCACTCACTAACAATCTACATCCGACACCGTAGTTGATTGCGGTCAAATAATTTTTGGTTGTGATTTCTTTACTATTTGATTCGATTTACACAAACCGAGATTTTATTACAATCAAATGGCGCCGTTGCCGGGGACTATTTGATTTGATACACATATCCAAGAAATTCATTCAATCAAATGGCGCCGTTGCCGGGGATAGTGCGCTAATAGTTCGTATTTTGAAATTTGAGTTGAACAATTTATTTCATCATAATTTTTAGATCTAAACTCGTACAAACCCTAATACGTGTGTTGTGATTTGTTGCGAGAAAATCTGGGATCATTGGAGCTGGAGAAAATTTTTTCTGAAAATTCCAGAGGACTCAGGAGCTGAACAGAAGCTCTCTGCAAAATTCTTGTGCAGTGATCGTACCACCCAAGCGCGGAAGCGCGGCATTAGAGCCTCTCCTGCGGCGGTTCCGCGGTCCCCTTGACTGTTCACTGCGCCAATTTTCCTCTGTAAGCTTCTTACCTTCTCCTCTCTCCTCTTTTTAGCTCCAATTGACAATTTGCTGCAGGTTTCTTTGTAAATAATCGCTGCGCCGCAAAAGCAAAATAAAATTTGTGCGTGTTTTTGATTCTTGTGGTTGTTGCATATTAATACGGAAATTTAAGGGGCACGACCAAATCCAAATTAGGTGGGGATTTCATTACCCTTCCTAGGCCCCGTAAATCGCAAAACTTGCATCCGCATTGACCCTCATTAATTAAAAGAAATCTAGAGATGACTCTAAGGACCGTCGCGCTCAATTAGGACAAGAGAAGGCCGTGGGTAATTCATTGCTTATCCGCGTTTTCTTGTGGTGCCTAAGGCGAGTGTGTCTAAGGCTAGTGGTTTTTAATTAGGCCCACTACTTACGTAGTGGAGTACCTTCCCACTTACCTGGCACTTATCCGGCCACAGGGGGACAAAGAGGCAGTGGAGGATTTTATCCTGCGACTTGTCTTTTGGCAGTTAGGAGCGGTCTAGAGTTTGACCTAGGTGACCACTAGATTCTAGGGTTTTTGTGTGTTGCATTTGTTTTGTTGCATCATTTTTTCAAAAATCCGTATCTTTTTCAAAACAAACACCAATCACATTCATTCTTTCCCCTAATTATAAATTCACGCTGCCACTTGTACTAACCCTTTTTAGTGCAAGATAGGCTGGACACGGGTGTCTAGTGCCCGTTAAGTCCGCGTATCCTTGATCGACCCATAAGTCGGTATTTCTACATTTACCTTTCTTTTACCCACCACCTCACCCACATCGATGGATCCACCTCCATCGAACTTCTTTTCCACTACTCTGCCGCCGTCCGTTGGTGCGCAGAATCCACCTCGCATCTCTCTCCAAGAGAGATGCTATCCAACACGAAGCCCACTTTCCACCTGTCTTTCCACACCACCAGCCAACGGGGAAAATTTTCAAATAAAACCCCAATACATCAACCTTCTACCAAAATTTCACGGTCTCGAGTCTGAAGACGCATACGTGTTTATCACGAAATTTGAAAATGTATGCGCAATGATGGGTACCTCACAGTTGTCTGTGGATGCTTTACGTCTTCGTCTTCTCCCATTTACTTTGTGCGATTTAGCCGAGAAGTGGCTATATAACACTACCGCACATTCCATTTCAAATTGGGACGAATTCGTCAAAGCATTCCTTAAGAAATTCTACCCACATCAAAAGACAGCTCGAGTCCGTAGCGAAATCTATCAATTCACCCAGCTTCCAAATGAAACATTTTCAAAATGTCTTGAACGTTTCAAGGATCTGTTAGTCCAATGTCCACATCACGGCATCCCGAGATGGGAATTGTGCCGAATCATTTATGAGGGCATTACTCCTTACACAAGACAGTCCCTTGAATCCATGTGTCAAGGCAACTTTATGACCAAAGATGATTGGGAAGCCTGGAAATTTCTAGAAGATTTCGCTGAAAAATCTTTACAGTGGGAGGGTGTGAGTCAATCGTCTAGGGATGGCAATGATATTTCCATAGGAGTTAGAGCTGACATTGCAGCTATCAATAAGAAACTCGAGAATATGGAAAACAAATTTTTAGCTGCCGCCCTAAGTCAAATATCACTCTCCAAAACTGTATGTGGTTGTTGTTCTGATCCGTCTCACTTGACGGAAGAATGTCCGTTTCAAGGTCATGAGCATACCAATGCATCATTTCAAAGACCTAGAAACGATCCATCTTCCTCCACATATGATCAGGATTGGAGGAATAACCCTAACTTTGCTTGGAACCAATCACAATTTCAAAACACGGTTCCAAACCAAAACAATTTCCAAGGGGCCCCTCTACCACAACAGCACCCACAACTTCAATTGAGTCAGCACCCCTTTCAAGCACAAAACTTTCAAAATCCGGCCAACATTTTTGCACCGTCTAGTCCTTTGCAATTGACCGGTACAGATAATACCTCTGCACTAGCACAAACCTTGGATATTTTCATGAAACAATCCATCCAAGGGACGGCAAGTTTGCAATCTTCCGTCGAGAATGTAATGAAGATCATTATCTCTCAAAATGAGAACATCAAATCGATGGAAGCACAAATTGCACAACTAAAAGCCGAAATGAGTGCACGAGAGAAAGGGAAACTTCCAGCTCAACCTTTACCCAATCCTGACTATTCATATCATGTGGATGAGATCACGTTGAGATCTGGAAGAGTGCTTGACCATCACGTTGGGGAAGAGTTTGATGATAATGATAAATCAATCAATAACACCCCGGCTGAGACCTTTCCACACACTTCTTACCCCAGTTCTTCTACCCCACCATCTTCTTCCGAGCCTATTCTCCATTTCTCAAAAGGCTCGCCACTACAGCCCACCTCTTTTACCCCTCCACGGACGATCCCCACTTCTATTCCGGGATCGGTTCCACACCCACTTCTTTCTCCTATGATGGACCCAACGCTTATTGCTAAAGCACCTTATCCTAATCGGTTAAGGGCCAACACACCGAATCCACATATGGAGAAGATTATGAACATTTTTAAGCAAGTAAACACCAACATCCCTCTCCTAGATGCCATCCAACAAGTTCCTTCCTATGCGAAAACTCTTAAGAACTTGTGCACTAGGAAGAGGAAGAATCCAGTGCCCAAGAAGATTTTTATGGAAAAAACAATAGACACGGCTTTCCCCCAACAATTACCGAGGAAACGTAAGGATCCAAGATATCCTACTATTTCCGTTTCTATTGGAGAAAAACACATCAACCGTGCTCTATTAGATCTTGGCGCTAGTGTTAACTTGCTTCCTTACTCAGTCTATGAGCAATTAGGAATCGGAGAGTTGAAGCCAACCAATTGCACTCTCCAGATGGCTGACCGATCAATCACCAAACCTAAGGGTGAACTGGAGGATGTGTTAATAAAAATCGGAGAATTTATATTCCCGGTAGATTTTATTGTAATTGATACACAACCTGTAGCGAACCCACAGAATCAAATTCCGGTGATTTTAGGTCGCCCCTTTTTGGCCACTTCCAATGCTATTATCAACTGTCGTAATGGTTCTATGACCCTATCTTTCGGGAATAGGTCAATTGAACTGAACGTTTACAAGTTGGGAAGTGTACCCTCCGAACCTATTGCTCAGGCATGTTCTGTCGACTTAATGGATGTCGACAGCAGCGAATTTGATGATCCTCTTGATATCGATCTTGACTCTTTTCATATGTTATTGTTTGACCCAACTATGTATCATACACATACGGACTCTTCCACCGAGATGTCCGGGTCAACAATTAACACTGATTATGAACTGCTTTTAGAGTCTGAAGATCACCCCGCATTTTGTGATGACATTATTCATCGGGGTATAGATGGAACTTTTGAGGAGATCTTCGCTGATGAACTCGCATTTTTGAATGACACGGGTGTTGAGATGAATCATCTCCCAATTATTGAAATTGAACCTCCACCCCTTCTTTTGAACTGTAAGAAGAATGCGAGTTATCCATCACATTCACTGCATCGTCTCTCCAAAATGAGACGCACACATATTCTCTTCTACCACTTACCTTTTCCCCACTTTTTCTTCCACCAACCCGAGCATTGCATTGATAAAATTTTTGAATGGTTGGTGTTAACATTCGGTCTTTGCAAAGCTTGGCATCGACCACTGGTTTTTGACCCCCTCATATGATTTTCAAAGATTAACATTGCATAACTCAAGTTTGGGGGGGGGGGGGGGGTATATTTTCTGGCTCCTAAAAAGAATTTTTACAAAATGATGAGCTAAAAATAAGTTTGGGGGAGGATCTTCACTTAAATATTTTGCCCCCACTAATAAATTCCTCCCAAGCTTACAGGTTTTTCAAGATTTAGCAGAAGGCAACAGTAAGGACACTGTTGAAAACAAGTTTGGGGGAGGTTTATGCTTATTTTCGCATCATTTGCATATCATTTGCATAAGCACAAAACATTTTTTTGAAAAACCATAAAAATTTAAAAATTTTCAAAACTATAAAAATATTTTTGTATATAAATAAGATAATAAAAGTTTAGATAGTGAAAAATTACATCCATGAGATTATAAAAATTTAAGAAAACTAAGAAAATTAGAAGTTTTCTTATACGAACTAGTAATAAGTAGTTATGAGCCGTTGTCCCAAGGGTTAGTAAGATGAAAGACGTCACTAATCTAAGGATAAAAATAAGTCTGAAAAATAGTTTCTATTCTGGAAGTCAAACATTTTGAACGTTGCTACCCTGCTATTCGCACTTACACACGTCTTGAAGCCTGGGATAGTAGAGGATACCTTGAAATGCTCTTGTCTTAAAGCCAAAAGTATGAAAAAAAAATGTTTTAAAGTGGTGAGAAAAATGGATACTGGTTTTGTTATCACCAAGGGTAATAAAAAAATATATAGCAAGGGTGCTTTTTCACCTAGTGCCCTAAGGCCAACTGGTCTGGGAGTCACTGCTATGCCTGAGGTGGTGCAAGACGAGGAAAATACACCAAGCATGCAAGCACATTAGTAATCGGTCGGTTAGTACCTCAAAAAGTATTAACGGTCGCATGAAAGTGTGTGAGCAATCTCGTTTATCAAAAAGTACTGAGGTTGATGGGCAAGAGTATGATAGCTTGAATTGAATTCTCCGGGTGTAGGGATGTCCTTTACACACACGCAGGGTGATATGATCGATGTTTGGAAGAAAGATAGGAATGAAGAATAAGACGATGTTTTATTGAGGGAGGACGTGATTTCTAACATTTTTTCATGACCATTAAGATAGGGCTCATGACAACCGAAAAGCTAGCTTAGTTGGAAACCCTAATTTTCAAGGCTTTTCTTTTACAATTCTTTTCTTTAAATGTAATATTCATGATCTTCCTTTTATTATTGGATTTTGTGGGTGCAATTCGCTGAAAACCCTCAGGAGACAACACTCCTCCTACTAGGGACACCTAGATGTTTAAAGGCTTGTTGCACGTGCTCAGTGCAATCGTGTTGCCTACGAAAGTGTGCTAGTTAGTTTTTCTCTTTCTTTATTTTCTCCTTCTCTTTTTAATAAAACATTCGCTCGAAACGATCGAAATTAAGTTTGGGGGTATTTGATCAGTCGAAAATATTGTATATTTTAGCCGGCAATTTCCTTAACATTTGCATACATTTAGAAGTGTTCGGCATTCATATTCTACATATTAGCAAATCTGTCACAAAATATGAGATTGCATGTATTAGACTTTCAAACCGACATTTTAAGGGAAATTAACCGCATTTCATGGCATCGCATCATTTCTGTATTTGCGCAACACTTGTCTTGAGTCTGTGCAGGAAAATACGGAAGAAAAACCAAAGAAGCTGATCAAACAATACGCCAACTAAATCATTTCAGATCTGATAGCAATTCAGAAGGAATTATACAATTATATATATCAAACAAAGTTCCATACAACAGCCCAAGACAACTGCAGAAGTATAGAAGCCCACAGCCCACAAGGAGCCGCGGATCCGCGGCAAGAACCTACTTGGGCCGCGGATCCGCGGCATACTGGTGACGTCATCAAGTAATTTTGGCACCACAATGCTTATACCAGGGCCCACTGCTCATAAAGACATCTCAAATTCCAGAAATCTCTCGAATCTACTGCCAGATCAGCAAAGAAGATTAAGGAAGGCTAATCCTAATTAAGCTCCTAATTAATCCTCTTCTAGAAGCTCCTCCTAACTAATTACATCTAGAAGCTTCTCCCCTAACTAACTTTTGGAGGGAAATTTGAATTTCCTCAACAAACTTTAGGAGGGAAACTTAGAATTTGAAATCCTAGATCTAGGGTTAGTTATCTATAAATAGGAGCCTAGATCTAAGGGTTGAGGTTAATCTTCATTAGTTAAATAATCCCTCTTTCATCATCTTCTTCCACAAGTCTCGTGACAAGGCTTGTGCGAAACCCTAACCCTAATTCCACTCCAAATCCAAGATCTTGAGTACCAAATCAAACGAGAAGCCTTCAACCTTTTAGGAGCCGAGCCGATCTTCAATCGGGCAAGTGATCCAAGCCGATCCGCGATCCACGGAGACGAGCGAAGCCAAATCGACGATCAAGTTCTTCCTCTTGTAGTTCTTGAGCGAATGTAACTAAATTGTTGATATAAATAAAAGGTGAAATTCTTTAATCTTGCTTTCTTTTAATTCTTGCATCATGATTAGATCTCAATTTGTAATTGTTGCTCTTGTTGTGATGTGTGAGTAAAACTCCGCTCGTTAAGGAGTCGAGACGATTGTAGAATGATGATGTAACAAATCTTTAAACGATTTTTAAGTCCTACGAGTTTTGTAAATCCTAGCAAGTTCAAGAATCGATGACCTAGTTTCATAGCGATGCTTTCTTGATTGTGATCGCTCGAAATTAGGGATCTACGATCGTTTCTTGAATTTACTAGAGGCTAGAATGTGAATGATATCGACGAAAGAACAAGGGATAAGATGAAACCCTAGTTTCACAAGAAATCCCTAATTCTCGATCGATCATCATCGATCTAGTATCAATTCATCGAAGGATAAGAATACGTAATTGTAAGATTACATCACATCTATAGATCCGATCGATTCCTACGAGCCTCATTTCGATTCTTGAGATTTGGTTTGGAAAAATCATCAAACGATCAATTCTTGATTCTATCTTTTAATGCTTTCTTAGATCTAGTTTTTTCTCATTCTTGAACTTCAACTATAAATCTTGAATTGTTTTGTTTTCTTTCTTTAAAGTTTCAATTCATCTAATTCAAAAGACGAACGATTACACTTTCCCTGTGGACGATCCGCACTCACTAACAATCTACATCCGACACCGTAGTTGATTGCGGTCAAATAATTTTTGGTTGTGATTTCTTTACTATTTGATTCGATTTACACAAACCGAGATTTTATTACAATCAAATGGCGCCGTTGCCGGGGACTATTTGATTTGATACACATATCCAAGAAATTCATTCAATCAGTCATCTGTTCCCAGTTTAACGAGTTAGGGATTTATCTGATCGAAAGTTTAGAATTTTTTGGTTGGGGTTGACATCAACGTTCCTAACAATGGAGCATGGGTGTTGGGAGCAATTCATCATTGCCTTGAAAGAGTTTGGGGATTTTGGTTTTGGTTTGGCATCAGTATCGCTACACTGGAATGTGGTATCAGGAGCGAATCATCATTCGCCATTTGGGGATTTGGATTTTGGTTGGCGTCTGCATCGCTACACTGGAATATTATACCAGGAGCGACTCATCATTCGCCGTTTGGGAATCTTGGGGTTTGAGTTTTGGGTCGGCATCAGCACCACTAACGTTGAAGCATAGTGCTAGGAGAGACTCGTCATTTGTCGTTGTCCGTTGGGGAGCGATGACTTATGAGACAGGTTTAGATCTATATCCCCTAAGGCTTTTCAATTTTATGAGTCGTAAGGGTCTTATAAAAACATATTCTCCCTACGAGTCGAAAGGATCTCGTAGGTATATTTTCTCCTCAGGAGTCAAGAGGATTCTTAAGTGTGTTGCTCCTTTATGAGTCGTAAGGATCTCACGCGGGAATATTCTCCTCACACGACCGAGAGGACTTTGTGAGTGTATTTTCGTCTCTTTTTTACGAGTTTGCGCCCTTTCGGGTTTTCATAAACTCGTCGGCAGCCCTGCTGTTTTTACTCACATAGCCTTTTTGGGTTTTCATCCGTGCCCATTTTTCTTGTGGACATACTTTTTTTTGTTTTTTTATTAATTTTTTTACATCAATTTTCTTTTATTTTCTAGTTTAACGACTTTGAGGTCATAGCTGTGCGCTTATTCAAAAATCCTTGGACTTTGATCACACGGCGCTTCAATGCTCTCTTTGTCCTTTTGAAGAGACGTTCACGTGTGTCCCGTAGAAACTATGGTGGACTGGGTCATTTTCTGGAGCGGGCGATTGAGTCGTCTGCCCCCAGAGGGTTTTGGTCTTCGTTCGAATGGAGTGGACGATCGTAGCTTGGTTTTCTGCTAACGCGTTTTTGGCCAATGAGACCACTCCCTCATTATACTGTTTTTCAACCCAATTCTTGAAAACAAAGCCGTCTTCGATGGTATGACTCACCATTCCATGATACGGGCAGTACAAAGGATCATCAGTCATATTTGCTTCATGTGGTTTTTTTATTTAGGCAATTGCAGACCGTTTCTGAGTGCGTCCTTGAATATTTTACGGATTCTGTCTCTTCTGAAAAAGTAAATCTTATTCAATTTCTCTTCCAGGGCGATTCCCCTTCCCCTCCCAACACTGGTTTTCGAGACTGGTCGTGTAACGTTTTAAAAATAAATAAATAATTAATTAATTAAATAAAAATCCTTTAGGTGAATTTTCTGATAATCGGTAAAATAAACCGTATTTTCCGTAAAACTAAACTACAGTTATTTTTCATCATAAAATTAAATACGCCTATTTTATCTATGTAATTACTAGTAAATGGTGTTTATTTAGTGACTTATAAATTATTAGTTTACTTAAATATTTTTCCTTAATTAATTAAATTCAAATATTAACATAGCTTTAATTATACATTAAATTAGTGCAAATTACAAATTAGAAATGAGTTAATTTTACAAAGTGAGCCATGACATATTGGAATCAAGTGTGTAACATGCAAAATTCTTTCTCAAATTTTTTCATGGTTCTAGACTTTTCTAGGATTGGTTTAGAAAAGAAAATAAATAAAACTAAATAGATTATTGAAAAGACTAAAGTGAGGTGATTTATTTGTGAAACTTCTACACATTTCTACGCTCATTTTCTCTCTCCCCTCACTCTCTCTCCCCATGGCCGAAATCACCTTAGGCTACCCTCATTTTCCCCCATCTCTTTTTCTCTCAAAAATTCATCATTTGCCTCAAAAATCCAATAAAATCAACACTAATTTTCATTAACTCCTAATCCAACCTTTAACCCTTGTTCCTTGGCCAATCAAGCATGGATTTTGGGAGCAAGAGAGCATGTTGGGGTGGCTAGGTTGCAAGCTAGATTTCTAAACTTGTGAGGTATAATCCTAAACCATGTTCAAATTATTGCTAAATTACTTTAATCTAGTTCAATTTGGTGTTTAATATGGTTTAAATTGTAGATTTAAAATTCAAGAAAAGGGTTTGTAAATCAAGTTAGAGTTTTTATAAATTGTTTATGATTACATTGTGTAGTTTAACATGTTAAATAATGCAAAACCTAATCCAGTAACAAATTTGTTAATTGTTACATTTTAATTGTTCAAGTTAAGCTATTTGTAAACTAGATTTTTATAAAACATATAAATAGGTGAGATAAAATTCTAGTGAGAATTTTTATCAATTATTCATGATTTTAATGGGTAGATTAACATGTTAATTGAATGCAAAAGTTAATCTAGTTACTAGTTTCAAATTGTTAGATGGAAATTATGCTAGTTTTTACAAACTAGGTTTTTGGAAATTGACTAAATAATTGAGATTAAAATCCAATTAGGGTTTTTTATGACATTATTAACATTTTAAATTGTAGTTTAACACTTTAGTTCATGCAAAATCTAGCTTAGTTGTTGAATTGTGAATTTTGCTTTAAAAAAGTATTAAAAATTGATATTTTTGCAAACTAGAATTTTCAATTTAATATAAATTGATGAGGTTAAATTATGGTGATGGTTTGTATGACTTGGTTATGATATTTAGTAATTATTATGGCCATTAGTTGGGTTAAAATATCAAGTTTCGAATTAAAACGAAAATTTAGTGCTTTCTAGGTTTTTGCGAAATAAAACGATTTGATTAATTTTAAGGTTTTGATGATTTAAATCCTATTTATATTATAATTAGTGAGTTTTGGAACTACGATTTGTACGTTTGTGTTTTATCTCGATCAATCGGCGTTTGTACGCCGATATCGAGAGTTATTTGGTTCTTTTGCATAAGCGGGTCATAGGTTTTAACCTATGCGCGTTCGTGCGCCGTTTTGGTTTTGTCCACGATTTCGGTTTACGATATTATATATGTTTGCGTATAGATACCCCTCACATGGATTTCGGACGATGAAGAAGAGGATGGCGGCATCGATTTCGGCAGACAAGGACCAGGTGAGTAGATGTATATCTACGGGGGAAGTCGGGTGGATGGCGTATAGCACCCACGCAACGTAGAATAAGGATATTACGTACTGTTATTAGGTAGTCGGACGTGACCTTAGATTCTTGGCGAGTAGGGTCCTATTGAAGACTTTAGGTTGGACTAGACTGATTTAGAAAGACTTAACCATAGGATGACTGCTTTGGAGGGAATTCGTAGGTTTCATGTAGACACACACACACGCACACACATAAACTTGACTTGGTGTATATGTGTGTGTGTGTACACACAACATATACATGTGATATGAGGAGGTTATATGATACATGGGGATGAGTCGATATGACTAAGCTTGATGCCGTGATTTATTGGATATATATGAGATGTGTTATGATAGTAGCAGATCGTTGGGTAATGAGATTATATAAAATATATTTATATAAACGATAATATGTGTTGATGACATTGGAATGTACGGGACTCTAGAATAGAACCCGGATTGTAATATGTGACTTAATTACGATATAATATATGATATGATATTTTAGTGGATCAATTGACGATGGATATTTACACAGACGATAATATATGTTGATGATATTGGGATGTATGCGATTATAGTACTGTACCATTGATCATGATATTGTTTGATAATGATGATGTATATATGTGATAGTTGACTCGTACCCGATTTTGGGATGCCGTACGATAGATTTTACCGTACGAGGCATAGATATGATAACTGATCCGCACTCTTGACTCGAGAAAATCGTACTATGTACGTGACGCCATTGAGGCTGGATCGCCGACTACTAGAGATACCGACTCAGACTTTAGGAGGATTATTCTTACCTTGCGACTAGTGTCTTTAGTTAGTTCCTTAGTTGGTTAGGTAGATTTTAGTTTAGGCTCGAGTCATATTCATTTTAAAAACTAACGAATCGTGCGCATTTTTAAAGACAGCCTGAGGGATACTACGGATTTTTCAAAAGACATATCTTTTCTTAAAAACCCGTAGCCCTAATTTTCTAAAAACCACGATTCGTGCTTCTTCAAAACAACAAACTGTATGACTCATAATTAGTAGGTATTTTCTAGTTATGCGTTTACTACACATTCACTGTTATATTCATATTGTATTCATCGTATTGCATGTTCACACATATGTTTCTTTAGCTAATATAAAACTCTGCCTGTTAGGACACCAGCACCATTACGGATGATACGCGTGTTCCACGTACACTTATTTGCCGGCTCACAGACATCATCATCGGTAATTACCATGTCACGTACACTTTAGAACATATTATCTTTTATTGATATAATCAGCTAAATGCTAGTCCAGTATAATATTGTATGATTACCCTTATGTGCTAGTTTAGACATTTCATTTATTACTTAGACACTTCATGCATTCCCATATTCATATTATCATGCAGTATTCTGGGGCTTATGCCGATGCTCATTATTTACTTACTCATGATTTTGGGATTTTGGATTTCTATGAGATTTCTGGATTTTGGGGGAAAACCGCAAAAATTTAATAAAAGCTTAGTATCATCATTTTTAAAATGCAAGTTGCGGTTTTCTCGTGATGTATGTGTCGTCCATCATGAGATTTCATGTTTTCTGTTGGATTTCGAGACCCGATTCGAGGAGTGGATGAACCGTCTCGGGTACATGGTGAGCCCAGTATGGTACCCCGGGGAAAGAAGCTCGAGTTGTAGACGATGAGCCTGGCAAGGGAAGACTACTTACCGATGATGTCTGGCGCGGCGGATATCCGGAGGATACCGACCGTTGTCGTGAGATGTGATGATATGGGCCGATCCGGACTGACGGAGACCGAGATTTTGAGACTATGAGATATTGAGACTATGAGGTATTGAGACTTGAGATTTACATGTTTTGTGTCGATACTTGACACGGATTTCCATCGATTTCATTGATGTTTCAAATTACCGTACAAATTTTACTATGATAAAAGTTAATGATTTCTTATACAGATATATCCAGATTTCATGGTTTATTGTTTTACATTCATGGTGCATGCATACTCATACACATGACATGTTACTACTTGAGGCACTGACACGAGCACTGAGCGTTGCACTTACGCATAGATTATTACCCTGCAACTACTAGATGACTAGTGTTATATTAAGTATATTATTATGACCTAGGAGATCGTCGTGCATGCGATTTCTACTCGCAGATGTCTTCTACTCACGAGTTGGCAACTCACCCCCGTTGTGCCAAATTTTCTTACAGGTTTCGATGTACAGGTTTCCTTGGCAGCTTGCCGACACATCATTTCATTCAGGGTGATTTGCTTGGTAGGTTGGTTCACTTGTATCAGGACCGCCGTTGTACTTTTATTATTTCATTTGTATCTAGTAAGCTCCATCAACCAGACTTGTATTACTTGATAGATTTAGAAGACCAGTTGTTTTAATTTCGACCTTAGAGTCGCGCTTGTATTATTATGGTTTTCGGTGGATTTGGTTTTCTTTTGAGTTTTGAGCCTCGCCCTTCGGCGTTGTATATTATATTGCTTGCGTGGTTGTGATCGCCAATTGGCGAAGAGCTAGCTCCCACTTGGGGATGCCTTTTTATTGTTGCTTATGTATATATTCTTATTTGTACCCGTTTGGGGCCAGTTTTTACAAAGGAGACTCTGCCGAAATTTTTGAGAAATTTGATGTTACTTTTAAACATGTTTTCCTTTACTTCTTCTTTTAAATGGTTTAGATTTCTAGGCTTCGGCATACTTAGATTACGTCGCGCCTCTAGACGTTTCGTAATTTAAGTGTTGGTCACGTTCCGTACCTTCGGGTCGTGACAGGTCGGCATTAGGCTTGCCTGCTCCTCGCTTACTTTGGTCGGTAGATGCATTAGAGGATTCAGTGTCCTTAGGAGGCCCACCTTTGCGGTGGTTATTCTCCGGATGTTTGGACTTGTTATATTGGTAGTTTAGAAGAGATCCGGGGCCCGCATGTTAACATCTGGACTCTTTTAAGTAAGTTCTGGAGAGTTTCGGGATCTGCTGATGACATTCCTTTAATTCTGTCCCGTGTCAGCAGGTCGTAGTCATACGTCAGGACTTTCTGGGGGGTTAGCCGCTGTTGACTTTCATGAAGGTATTCTGCTCTTAGACCGAAGGGAACAGCTGTTGGCTGCTTTGGGATATCAAACCCTGGTTCGTGGACCGAATTTTAATTTTGTTGAGATTGCATTTAAAGGATTCGGGTTGCGAGATTTTCCACAACATTCACCAAGTCGTTGACTTTCGAACGGATCTTGGCTAACTCCCTATCACGGTCCTGAAATTGCTCTTGAAGCCATTGGAATAACGCTTGTTCTGTAGTTTTGGGGACGACGACTGGGCCATCCTCATCACCTGAGCTTGATTCCCTAAGAACTATGGGCTCTTTTTGCTTAGCAGCTCGAGCACGGTCCTCATCATTATCTGAACCGAGCCAATATTGGGCGGCATCAACCATATCATCACCATGGTTGTGAAGCGTAGGAGGATTCGTTTCTTCATGTCCGACCATATAGACTGTATGAATCACGCATCTGTTTGTTGCCCCCTCATTGTCAACGTTACTTGTTGGACCATTAGATTGCCGCTGTGGTTTGCCCCTTTCAGGGAAGGGTGAGCAATTGAGAGCGTCCAGTTCCTGAAATATCTCGGTCTCTGTTTGTATAAAATTGGAGGTCGCGGCTTGATTGTTTGTCAACACGCCATGGGACAACGAGATTTCTCTTGCCTTGTATTATTTCTCGACCCAATCCTTAAAAATGCAACAATCTTCGATAGTGTGTCCCAACACTCGGTGGTGTGGGCAATAATTGGGATGATCAGCCCTGTTCGCTTCACTTAGCCTTTTTGGTTCTGGTAGCCTCAGGCCATTCTTCAGAGTATCTTTGAATATTTTGTGAACTTTGTTTCTTTCTGAAAGAGTAGATCTTATTTCTCCTTTCTTCCAAAGTTGGCTCTCGGAGTTTGTTAGTCTTTCCTCCACCCGCTCTCTGCCTATTGAGAGAATCGGTGCTGTTGGAACTTTGGCCTTTCCGGTTGTCGTCCCTCCGATATCTCGGTATGTTCGTGAGTTGGAGGTCCTAAGTGGACTCGGGTTTTGAGCGTTCCAACATTTGAACCTTCTTGGTCAGCTCTTGGAATGTTTTAAGGCCTGCGGTGCACAGGAAAGGTTTCATCCAGTTCAGATTTTCTATAAGAAGACTGACAGATTGGTCCTGTTCCAATGGCGATTCATATTTGACAGAGAGATTGCTCCATTGGACTATAAAATCCATGCTGCTTTCGTTGTTTTTTGGTTCGGTCCTTACAAGGTCGGCAATGGTGGTTTTATCGCTGACACTCGTGAACTTTTGCTTGAACAGGGATTTTATTTGAGCGAACGTCGTAATCGAGTCATCTGGTATGCTTGCATACCAATTGAAAGCAACATCGGTCAAGCTATTGACAAACTGACAGAGAAGGAGCGTATCATTGACCCCAGTATTCGCGCATGATGCTTTAAATTGGCCAATGTGCCGGTTCGCATTTCCCGACCCATCGAACCTTTCAAATTTGGGGACGACATAGCCACTGGAAAACTCCACAAGATCGTATTGTGCAGGGTATGGTCTCCCATCGCTGCCAACCTCTTTTTGCGTCTCGGCCTCGGGTACCAATGTTTTGACTTTGTTAGTAATCAAATCCAAGATCCGATCCTGTGTTGGCGGGCGACTGTCGTTGGTAGTCAAGACATTTCTTAAGGCATAATGTAGCCTACTTTCATCCGGTTCGCCCGTCTTTGGATTTGAGGAAATAGGCGTCAGCAGCTTCGGGACACTGTTTCCCTGTTCATGAGCAGAGACCTGCACTTGATTGGGCGACTGAGAGACAACTTGGGCCGTGAGTTGTAGGACGACGTTTGTCAGGTCGTCAATTTTTGAGTAGAGCTTGGCCATCTCCTTGTCCTTGTTTCCTTCTGAAGCTCTTGGAGAAGTTGATGCTTTGCGGTCTTGGGACGGAAGAGGGACCCCTCTTCGCTTTCTGAGCCCGACTCCTCATGAACCAAGGGATCTCTTTGTTTCTCAGCCTTGCTGGAAGGGTTTTCATTATCTTCCGGAGGAAGATGGTCATGAGAAGTGGCGGCCACATTCAAATCAGATTGGATTTGAGATGTGGTGTCTCTATCTTTGCTCTTGCTGTGTGTGCCCGCCATGTAGACAGTGTGGACCACATGTCCAGCCATCTCTTTATCTTTGGCGGCTGATCTTTCGAACCGTCGTTGTAGCCCTTCCTTTTTGGGAGAGAACGGCCGACTGAAGACGGTTGGCTTGGCTGGGTCTTTGGGTGGTACGGTCCGCATCGCAGTTTTCTTGACTCTTGCGGTCATGGCGTTCTTCTGAACTAATTTCAACTGTTCGAAAGAGTTAGAGTGCCTTACAGCCGATTCAGCTGTTGTTGCAGGGTAACCTCGTTCTTGGAACCCCAGGAAGTTCAGACTAGCAGGAGCCCTAGCCTTTTTGTTAGCTCTGTATTTGAATCTTTTCTGTCTTATCTTCTCGATTTTGAGGGCTTGGCGGGCATCCGTTTTCCGAGAAGCCACCGTGAGTCGATTGACGGGGAGCTTAGAGAAGACATCCAATTGAGCAGTTGTTAGGATCACCGCAGGAGCTTGCCCGAAACATCTTATTGCTTTATTGATGTTGATGGCCTTGTCCCCAGCTGGAGCAACGGAGAGTTGTTCGGAAACGGATTTGTGCTTGGGCTGAGGTGCCTCCGTGACCATGATATTTGGCTTTTCCCTTTTGAGGCCGGTTTATCTGTCGCCGGGGCTTGAGAAGCAAGAATGGTGTTAGCCGAGACAAATAAAATAGACCCAAATTGTAGCAACGGTTCCTCCCACTGTCGCCAGAGACGGGCCGAGGACCGTCCCGACGTCCATCTTCGTCGTATAAGAGATGGGAGCTGTGTTCAGAGCTGCATTCATCTTTGGAGATATTGTTGAGAATTGATCGCTTGAAATCCTGCATGAAAGAGCATTATTTTAGTATAAATATCGATATGTATGTTGATTGAGTTTACATGAACGTTTAATGCGAAATATGGGAGAAAAGAAAAAGTTCCATCGGGCGCTAGAATCTGTAGGGTGTTTTTTATCACCCTATTGGGATGGGAATACGCGCGCTTGTCAGGCGCATTACAGATTCCCCCTGCCTAGGATAACCTGGGGTTTATTGATTGTAGGGATCTGAATCTCCGGCAGCCACGGACTAAATTGCCGTTAATTACCATTCGCCTTTGGAGCAAGAGAACCTCTGATTGACGGGTTAAACTGGTCATGCGAACTCAATGTGCAATGTGCATGTTGTGTTTTGAAGGGGACTTGGACATATCAGAGGTCTCACAGATTTTACGGGGGTCCCTCTACCCGGATAGCAGGCTGGGGTCAAGGGGGCTAGCAGCCCCCTTGCGGGGTGCGGGGCAGCGCCCCGTTAAAAATTTTTTCTAACGGGGGAGGTATTTTTAGTATGGAGCATGTGGGAAAAGAAGCGTGAGGAGCGTCCTAAATACGCGTGAGCCTAGCGGGCCACGTGTCCTGCTTGCAGGCGCCGGGCGCTAGCGGGCCACGGGCCCTGCACGCCAGCGGTTCACACGGCTTAGCCCCTGAACTAGGAGTTGAACTCCCGAGTGATCTTTGGAGTTACACTCCTAAAAAATGATCTTTTTGTGAAGTTAACTTTTAAAAGATCTGGATTTTTTGGGTTCAACTCTTTCGAGAATTTGGATCTCGGAGTTGAGCTTCTCAGAGATTGGTTTGGAGTTAAACTCCTAAAGAAGAGATTCTTGTTCGGAGTTAAACTCCCAAGAGATTTTCGGAGATGATGAAAGGGTTTCTTCTCCATTGAGCCCTGGATCTTCTCTTGAGCCTTGAATCTTCCCAAAGTGGGAATTTTGGAGATGGGTCTCTTTCTTTCTCTTCTCTGTTGGCTGGATCTTGGAGAAAATGGGGTCGGACTTAAAAAAATCTCCCATTTTAGAAATTTGATGGGAGATCCGAGCTCCCCTTTGAGGGTTTTATAGTGAAAAACTATTTCTTTTTGCAAAAAGAAGAGTTAAACTCTTAATTTAATTCAAAAAAAGAAGAATGTTTAGAATCTTGAGAAAGGAGAAAGAGACACAAAACCCTAATATTTGAGGGGAATGAATTATTGTTTATTTCATCATAATGTTGCCTTATATAGGTTTACAAGTTTACACATAGCCCCTTGGACTTTACAAAATGACATTTTGCTCATCCCGCGCCCATGTGCTTATTTTTTTTTTTGCACATGAGCCATGAGCTTTACAAAAGTCTGGCTTTTTGCCCATTTATTTTACATTCATGTATAAAAATTACATCAGACTTATTTATTACGTAATTTTCTTCTTGGCATGAGAGTGGCCGGCCGCTTCATGTTCGGATTTGACTTGGGCATAGGCCCACTTGGCCTGGGCTTAGGCCCATTTGGCTTGAGGTTGATTTTGATTTTGACTTGGTCAACCGGGTTGTAATTTTTGACCCAAACATAGAGAGAGTAATGGAGGAAAGAGGCCTTCGGGGAGGGTTTTTCGTTAGGCGGCGTCGAAAAATTACACCTTCCGGTATTTTATTCAACGATCGGCATCCATCATCATCATCTTTATCATGTAAGATGTGGACACACTAAATTTCATATGATTCCACCACTTTTTCACCATTGAATCAGCGATGTAAAAAGTTCTATTGTCGGTAAACCGTAAATTTTACACCCACTAAATCAACGGTAAAAAAGTGATGGAATCACATGAAAGTTTGTGTATCCACATCTTACATGATAAAAATGATGATGGGTGCCGATCGTCGAAAAATAACGTGGAGAGTATATTTTTCGACGTCATAAGAGGAAATTCCTTCCTATATATTCTCATATATATAGAGAGAGGGAGAGAGAGGGAGAATAATGAAGGAAAGGTGCCATGTGAGGGAATTTCCTTCTATAGGGTCGAAAAAATATATCCGCCGTAATTTTTTTTGACGATCAGCACCCATCATCATAATCATTTTTATCTTGTAAGATGTGGATATACCAAATTTCATGAGAATAATGTAGAAAAGAGGCCTTAGGAGGAATTTTCTTCAGGCGGCGTCAGAAAACTATACCCCCACCATTTTATTTGACGATCGGCACCTATCGTCATCATCTTTATCATTTAAGATATGGATACACCAAATTTCATATGATTCCATCCCTTTTTCATCGTTGAATTAGCAATGTAAAAAGTTCTATTGTCGGTAAACCATTAATTTTGCACCCACTAAATCAACGGTGAAAAATGATGGAATCACATGAAATTTGGTGTATTCATATCTTACACGATGAAGATGATGATGGGTACCGATCGTTTGAAAAAAACGTGGAGGATGTACTTTTTCGACGCCATAGAAAGAAATTCCCTCGTATGGCACCTTTCCTCTATTATTCTCTCTCTATTTATATATATATTTCATTTTGTACATGCTATGCATATTGATGTATATAATATATTGTATATTTAAAGTCATTCTTATTGATCTAAATATAGCGATTCAATTCCATTGATTTAAATATTGTGATTTTATAATAAAGTTCTAAATTTGACTCTAAAAGTGTAAAGGGATGACTTAGTCTTGAGGGAGGGGAGGGGAGGGGAGGGGAGGGGGCATTTGAAATTTGAATTTAAAAGAGGCACTTATCAATTCAAATATTTAAATGAGATGCAAATCTACACTTTTGCATTTTGCATTATGCTTTATAACAGTAGAGATATATGCATTTTATTTATTGGTTGATTATTGATTTATATCTTGCAGGATGCTAAAGGTAATGATGTGGACCTGAGCATTTACAAGGGGAAGGTCCTGCTCATTGTGAATGTTGCATCTCAATGGTATTGAATCATTTTTCTTAATTTCTTGGTCTTCTTTGTTTACTAAATTTCTCTCTCCATGTTTTACCTTTATTCTAAATCTACCTTCCCTACTTATTGCAGTGAGCTGACTGACTCAAACTATAAGGAGCTAAGCCAACTGTATGAAAAGTACAAGGATAAAGGTACACAATTCTACACTTCTTCATACTCGTTATTTGTTTTAAGGAAACGTTTGGTCTTGGTCTATATCACAAGTTTACCTCTAGACGTTAAGAAGTAGTGTTTTTTTTGAGATAGAAGATGGATAATTAGCCATCCAAATATCATTAAAGGAAGATTAATGAGTAGATGGCCCTAAATATTACAAACTGAGTTATAAGCTCCGTTAGTAGCAGTTCGAATAACATCCAAGATACAACCCAAAAAAGGCATAGTGCTAAAATAGCAACAGACAAAAGGCACCCCTCCGTGCATATGTACATTTTGCCCCTCTTCGCTGCTCTAAATTATCAATTCATAAAAAGAAAATTAACTTCCATTGAGATTTCCCCCCAAAATAAGTTTAGACGTAGGTTAAGGGTTACATGCAACTTATTAGAGGTTACGGACAACCACTTAAATGTTAATTGTTATTAGAGGTCAGGGGGTACGGTCAAAAGATACCCTTTGACCGTACTAACCACATTTCGATTTAAGTGTCCCTTGCCCGATACAAAAGAATTCGTAAACGGTATTTTCTTTATTCAAAAGTTTTGTTTTAATATTTCTGATTGTTAAGGGTTATAACAATATACGTTTGTTAACGTTGTTATTTAACAGCTCTGACTGCGGCGCGTTCGTCGACTTATTCATGAAGGTATTGATCGAAGGTCGGTGGATTCCAGCTGCCCTGGAGGGAAAAGGGTTGATTCAGTGGCGGCCGATACTTACGGCACAAATTCTATCGGCGAACAAGGAAAAAATGGCTTGATATGGTTTCAGATTTTGTTTGGCCGAAATTTGAACTCTTTGTTATTTGTATATGTATTCATTTATTTGTATTTGGCCGATATTCGCCGATATTATTACTTGTTTTCAGTGAGAATGACAAATTACTTATATGTTACTGTTTTGTCGAATAATGTAAAAAATTTCGACGTATTTACTTTAATATCGTCGATGTTGCCCGATGTGGTGATACAAAAGATAGTTTTGTTGATATTATCTGTTTTATATAGCTAAAGTTGGCCGATACTGGGATATGAATGATATTTTTGTTGATATTATCAGTTTTATATAACCGATATTAGAATTACGTGTAACTAATTAGAAGTAACAAGCAACAAGTTCGAAATTACAAGCAAATTGTTAGAAATTACACGTAAGTGTTTACAAGTTACAAACAATTTATTAGAAATTACAGACAAGTGCTTGCAAATTATAGGAAACTTATTAGAAATTAAAGACAACTAATTAGAAGTTATATGTAAGTGTTTGAAGTTAAAGAAAAGTGTATAAAAGTTACATGCAACTTATAAGAACTTGCAGGCAAGTGCATAGATATTACAGCCAACTGCAAATAAAGAGATTCATAAAACAGTTTTTAAATTTCATTCAGATGCATACTTAACCAATATAAAAATTTACAGAAAAATTATAACAAACATCATAATTTTTTAGTACAAAAGGTCCATAAAGGGGTATGCATGCACTCTCCATAGACATCCTTTATCCCTTTAAGAACATTCCCCTTTTACCCTAGAGCCATCGTTCTTTATGTTGTTGAAGTTGAATTGTTTTGCAATAGCAAATTGGCAAAGAGCTATCCGAACTTCGTAAGCACATTTGAATATTTGAGATGTTTCGATTGCGGCATGCCATGCAACCGGGATATTTTTCCTCATCATTTGATCATCTTGTCTAACTGGTGGCAAGCTTGATTCTAACTCATGTACTCGGTCATGCGCAATTGCTGGAACGGAAGACGATGATGCGTGTTGACTGTTACACAAAAAACGATTTTGTTAACATATTATTGTTTGCATCCATGTAGATATTACAAGAAGCTTATTAGATATTAAAGGCAAATTTTATAAGATATTAGGGAAATGCAACTGTTTAGAAATTACAAGCAACTGCTTACAAGTTGTAGGCAAACTCTAAACAAAAATTAAGTCAAATAAATACAAACCTGCTCATAATGGCTAGAGTATCAGCATATGCTTGTATATGGATGGCCTTCTCATTCGTCTTTTAATAGATACCGACCATAATTACTTAGTCATCTTCGATTATCATCCTAACCATATGAAAGTGGAGTAAATGAGAGAAAATAATGGATAATGGAGAAAATGAATGGGAATTTTTTTGTTCTGTTGGCAACTTAGGGTTTTTTGCCCGCCGGGGGAGGGGGGGGGGGGGGGGAGGGGGAGAGGTGATGAATTTGGAGAGAAAAAGGCTTGGTTAGAGTATTTAATTCTCAGTTCTTTAAGAAAAAATCAACAAAACACAATTCAGATTAGGGGTTACAGAAAAACTGATAGAAGTTACAGGCAACTGAAAATCAGAATTTTTCCCCAAAAATTGCATCTGTCAACTTATATTTGGGCACATGGGTCTCTAAAGATATTCTTAGGATATACTAAAATACATATGGTGGTTTGTATTGTATGTAATAAGTGACATGCCTAGGGTTTTTTCACATGACGAAAATGTCCAGAGACTTTTTGACAAATTTTTTTGGGTCGGAGGATTTTCAACAATTTACCCTATAACCAATATCTCTACCATTATAACTCGAACACAAGAGAAGTCAAGTAGTGTTTTCGCATTTTTCTCAAAAACAAAAATTAAAAAAAGCTAAAAGATTTTCCCATCCTTATCTTAATTCTAGTCATTCCATCTCATCCATCTCTCTCTCCTTCTCACACACACACGTGCGCTCATACGCACACATTTATCACACAAAAGGGTTTTTAAAATAGACAAAGTGTAACATCCTAGCACGTTCTTACAATATTAATTGGTATTTTAAAACTTACTTTTATTTATTCTTTTAGGTTGCGATCGATTCAAATAGTAGAGCTAGTTATCTGACCCAACCCGCATGTCTGAACCCCACTATGGAGCTAGATTATATCTTATATTTACCGATAAACCAAATCCATGTGAATCTAGTATAATATATCTATATATAATATCTAAATCACTATATATAATTTGGATAGCCATAAATTAAGGATAATTTGTAATTGTTAACTGTCATCATATGCTTGCCATCTCATATCTTATTTTACTTTTATCTTTTACGTTTAAATCTCAAGAGATCTAATATCAAATATTTACGAAATCTAGATATATTTTTAGAATTCTTTTAAATCTTAAATTAGGGGTATAAATTATTTAAAATATATTCTTGCATTATGGTTGAGAAGTTTACACGTGTGAATTATTTTCCAAAATATATTTTTGATGAGATTTTGGTGGAAATTGGTTGTGTTTTAATATTATCTATATACATTAAAACTTATATATATATAACACAAAAGCTCTCTTTCTCCTCTAACTAAATTTCTTCCTCATCAATTTATATATTTTCCTTCTTCGTTCTTCAAATCCACACTCATCCTCGTCGACGCAACTTCAACCGCATTCTAGAATCTTAACCGAGCCATCAAAAGTTGGTGTTGATTTGTATAGCGTCGTGTTGTTTCCGTTCATCGCGTTTGTTTTGAGACAAGTTCACAACTTGGTACATGCTATAGTTTACGCAATTTACATATATGTTGTCGTATTATTATTATTATCATACAACTATATTTTTATAATTTATGCACCGTAGTTATTTAATGTTAAGCAGTTTTATAATATACAGTGTATGCAAGTTTACAACTTGCGACATGCTATAATAATATCTATAAATATATATCGTCGTAATATTTCTTATTATTATCAGTATACCATTTATATTTATATAATCCATACATTATTAATTAGTTTATAATCTGCGTTTTATAACGTTATGCAAAATATAGTTTGAAAATATTATAGTTTACACATAAAACGTCATCGCCAAGCGGATACGACAAATCTGGATTTACTGTACACCTTACCTTATAAAATTTATTATAAATCATAGAAAAATCATTAGCACATGTTTTTCAGATCGTTACGCAGCTAACTCAGAATGCTATAACCCTATAAAATATTTACTTGCAAAATAAATTGTTTAAATAATGTAAACTGTAAATGAAAATGTCTCTGAACTGCTATCCAGTAAAATTCTAGCAGCAAAATTTCAATTTCGATTGTTTATAACTTTTTGTAGGAACAACATGAGATACTTTAACTTATTAAAATGAAAACCTTATTGAATTAGATTTGTTTTTGTATATGACACGTCCCTTTTAGAGGACGTTTGTTATTTTTTAGATATTTTACAAATCAGGATGACGCTGAATTTCTGAACGGAACTTTCTTGTGCATGGTTAATCAATACCACTTTTATAGTTATTAATCGGATTGAATATGCTGTCCCTATTAATGCTATTGTCTTGGTCTTGTACATGATATCATTACGTTATCCTTGACATGCTTATAACCTACCAGACTGTACTATTTTTGTTATCATGTTAATACCTGTTGCCTGTAATACCTACCGATGCCAACAATCTTGACTTGTTATCCTGATTGACCTGACTTGTTGTCTTTCTAGACAAGACCGGTACATGATTGTTCCTGTGTTGGAATTAGGTAGATATTATATTGATACTTGACTTGAACACGAAACCTGGGGAAAAGGGGAAATCAATAATGAAACCCGATATATAACTTAAAAGTTCACTACTTTCCAGAGACTGATCAGTCGATATGGAGTTCGGGCCCCGGATTGATGATGCTGCCATCATTCGTTTGTACATGATACCCTGTTTTTACTGTTTAGCGGCACGTCTCGGATTCAGCCTTGAGGGTCTTGACCGTGTCCCGGGCACGCAGGGGATACTATTGAGTTACATCGACGATTCCATTAATTGGTTTCAAATACCATTAGAATAGATAACCTAGAAACACAGACTTTAAGATACACGTGACATACTTATAGCCTACTAATATATCACATGTGATTGTTTGTTTATAATTATACATTATTTGCACATAACACCCTATATGGTATATTGCTCAGTTCATTATTATGATATTTATGACGCACCGACGTCTGGGTTTTGCATGACCCAGATAATTGACTTAGTACGTGAGTACGACGACAGGACTATCGAGCAGTGAGGATCATCTCACTGATATAGCTCTTATTGATGGTTAGTTATTCCTTGGATCTTTATTGTTTCCACTATTTTATCGTTTCTTGTGGCTATTGGACATGTGATAGATAGATTTAATAGGTTATTTTTCTTGATTACTGATTGACAGTCTTAATATGACTATGGAAGGATATTTTCTTACTGTAGGTAGCATGGTTGGTTTTGTTACACTTCCGATTTTATGTATTTTGGGAAGCGGGGCGTGACAAGGTTTTGTTGGTATCAGAGCATAGGTTTTAAATTAGCTGGGCTTGGTTCAATTTTGTAGGGTTTCAAGGCACACTAACAAGGCTCTACAAGGCATCGACCATGCCAAAATTAAAATTTTATGTGCCGCACAACCCTAAGCAAGATCGTAAACTAGAGTTTAGGCGAAACTAATGGCAAGTAAACAACTTTACACTAAAGGGAATGCGATATACAACCTTTGTAGATCGGTCCTCCACTTCATTTGCTCCTTGTTGAAGTCCCTTCGCTGCGATCAAGGTTCTCCCGGGCTCTTGCATGGCTTCACGACGCGAAGGATGCGACCTTGCTTGAAGTCTCCGAGGCCGAAGATGATCTACGTCGAGGGAATTCCGACTCAAGCTCCTACTTCACTAACATGAGAATTAGTGAAGTAAACACCCTAAACTAAAGTGCTAGTCTAGTAGAGGATGGAGAAATAGGAAGTGGGTTCTCTTTAGATTTTTGTTTCTCACAATCTTTCTCACTTTGGATCAAACCCTAGTTTTCTTTTTCTCTTGTTCAATGAAGAAGAAGAAGAACAAAAGAAAGTGAAGAGGATAATGATCAAGTGTGATGGTTAACCATGGTGAGAGAGTATCATATACTAACCCTTGTAGAGACTTAACCCTAGGCTAATCTTTATGGTTGGGTTAAGAAATGTAACGTTTTAGAAATCGTTTTGCGAATTTTCCCGTTTTAGGGCAAAATTGTCGGTTTTTCCCGTTTTAACCCGATTTCGATCAAACGACCGTATAAGCTTACCGACACCTAATTTGGCCAAAATAAAGCTTGTGCGCGAACTTTAGGAGTATTTGGGAGGTTTTGGTTCAGATAGATTTTTTCCCGAATAAAATATTATTTTAAGCGGTGTTTTGTGCACGTAAATCGGGAAAATTTTTATTTTGTGAATAAATTAATTTTGTCACTAGAATTATTTTAGAAGGTTCTTTTTAAATATCTAGATTTTTTTTGGTGACTAATGGTTTCTTTTTAAAATTAAAAGAAAAGGGTGTAATGGTGGCAAAATGCATTAATTAGCATTAATTACTCTTTTTCCTTGCTTTTTCTTCACAAAATATTACACAAACCCCCCCTCTCACCTTGGCCGACCCTCATTCCCCCATTTATGTCCTAAACATTTCCAAACTCATTTCTCTCTCATTTTCTTTCAAAAACACAAAAAGAAATCCAAAAATAAATCCAAAAATTCCTATATAAATATTAAACCATTTTTCCTTCACTAATCCTTCATGGATCTTCATCAAAGCTTGATTTTTGGAGGCTAAAGTGATGGATATAATTTCTTTTTAGTGTTCTTGAGGAGGTATAATTTCTTACCTTAATCCATAATTAATTGCTTTAATCTTTAACTAGCTAATTTAGTTAACTATTTAAGTGCTTAGTTTAGCATTTAATTCATGATTAATTCATTATATTTGGTTTAAGAAATTCATGTTAGGGTTAAATTTTGATTAAGTGATTAGTGTTTAATTCAAGTGTTAAATTGTGTTTTGGAAAAGAATAATCTAGTAGAAAGTGTTAAAATTTGCTAATAAGCATTTTGTTTAATTAAGCAAAATTGCTTACTAGATTTTTGCTAAAACATAATTAGCGAGTGTTAAAAATATAGGATTGGTTTAGATAGCTTAGTTAAGCTATTTTAAGGTATTTGTAATTTTTAGATTTGTGTTATCTTGAATCTAGTGCGATATATTGCGATAGATTGCTTACTAGATTTCGGGATTTTCCGACGTAGGGTTCGTTTGGTAGTTGCGAGGTTATATCCAGTGTATTCATCGTAATTTTTGTGTTGTGTTGCGCGATCGGGACGATCGGGGTCCAGAATTGGTGTTTTGTAGTTTAGCGACCCCAATTAGGGTTTTGGCCGGTATCGTGCGCGATAGATGCGCTAAGCGCGCAGTGTAATTTTCCGGGCGTTTTCGTCGCGTTTCGTTGTCTTTTCGTCATTTTAGGATATTTAGCTTATGTGTTGTATTTATGAAATTTTAGGTTCGCAAGCAGGGACTTCGGGTGCTGCGGACAAGGGGAAGCAGGTGGTCGGATTTTCTTAGCTCGAGACCATCGGTGAGTAGATTTAACATCTACGGGGAAATCGCCCGTATGGCGTTATGCGTCGGGGCGAATATGATATGATAGCTGCATGTATTTGCATATTAGTTACTTTCATATGAATGTCATTACATAGCATTATCTGCTGTACTTGACTCGTACCTTTAGATATAACACATTACTAACGGTTCATGTTGCACGAGCACTAAATTGTATGCTACACCCACACCGTCTGTAATTGCCATGACACGCACAAACACCTACATATGTGATATGATAGTGGATAGGAATGATTGGAGTAGTAACTCTTATTCTATTATGCATATGAAATACTGGGGGCACATACATACGTGATATTGCATTGGGCAGGAATAGTTAAGATAGTGAACCTTATTCCACTTCACTTATATCTTGCTATAATTACCTATACATCATGCATACCTATTGACATGTACACCCTCGTACTTGATTACATGTAGATACTTAAACCCTGCTACACTTACATGTACACTTCATATGATACTGCATTTATTTTCGAAGGAATTGGGAACCGCATGATATATTTTTAAAGCCAGATTCAATTTAAAGAGCGGTTTTCCCTTTATATGCTCATATTGATGTTTTATGTTGCATATATCAGTTTTATATGGATTTTACGCATTGATATATAGATTTCATATGATTTATGGATTTGAGAACCGTGGGGGATATTTTCAAGAAACTTTGTATTGTTTGAAAACCCGGTTTCTCTTGATATGATATTTGATGCGTCCACCATGTGATTTCTCGGTTCTGAGATTTGGCTTGTGATACCCTATTCGAGGAGCGGGATGCACCGTCTGCGGGTACATGGTGGACCCGGTATGGTACCCCGGGGTGAGTGGTGATTTCGTGGTGTAGACGATAAACCTGACGGTGGGACCACTACCTACCGGTGATTGTATTTGGACTCGGCGGTTATCATGGAGATACCGACCGGAGTGAGGTATGACATATCGTCAGAGCTAGTCATGGTGACAGCGCCTGAGTTATGAGGATTTACGTGTCGATGCTAGACACGGGTTTCATGATGTTTCGAGTGTTGGTGTTGGACACTCAGGTTTTCGTGAGACCTACAGGATTTGAGGGCCGATCTGAGGATGCGGTGCCTGAGGATTTGGGATTTGATGTGTCAGTGAGGGACACTGGTGTTTTTCCATGCTGATGATGTTTGCATGAGATTTTATATTATATCATCCCACACTCAGGATTATGTTGATATGCATTGTTTCATGTAGTTGTAGTACCCTGATGATGTACCTTTACATGATTGTTGCATATTCACCTATCATACTTATGCTATCGGATTACTTGTGATAGATAGATCGCTGTTCGTGCATACTTGCGATTACTGTATGATGTTATTTACTATTCACGAGTTGGCAACTCACCCCCGTTGTGCCACAGTGTTATGCAGGACTTACCCTCTGAGTAGTCGCGACAGGGCATCTTTTCATCTCTACTTTTGCGGATACCGCTACGGTTGGCTGTGAAGCCTTGCTTTTAGGTGGGTTGCGGTTATCTGTTTGTACTTTGTATATTTTTTTGTCGGATCTAGTATTCTCCATCTACCACTATGTTGTATATGACTTAGAGACGACTTGTGAGGATTCAGTGTTATTTTGTGGTGACTTTGGGAGCCGTGCTCGTGGGAGCCGGTTTTGTTGAAAAGTTTTACTTCTTTATGCAGTTTCCTTTTATATTTCTTCGCTTCGGCGTCGTATATATGTTGTGGTGGTTGTCTCCGCCGTTGGGCGTGATTTGCTCCCGTTTGGGATACTTTTATTATTATCTGTGTTGTACCTGTTTTCGGGGTTAGTTTTTACAAAGGAGGTGCTGCCGAAATTTTTAAGAACGAAAACTAAACTTAAAGAGTTTTACTTGAAAAATTCCGAATGTTTAAAACAATGTTTTCTCCGTTGATCCAGTTTTGGGTGGTTTAGATTTCTGGGTTTCGGCTTACTTAAGTTGCGTACGCCTTTAGACGTTACGTAGTTTAAGTGCCGGTTACGGGCCAAATTTGGGTCGTGACAAAGTTGGTATCAGAGCGCTAGGTTTTTACCTTTCGGAGTGTAGGATGACCTTGGTACGATGGAGTAGGTAGCTTAAGCAGAGTGGCGTAGCGTGTGCATGTTCCGCGGCATACTTACGACACGATACTCCGCCTAAGTGACCTTAGGACTTATTGATTGAAATTCCTTCCGTGATTGATATACATCTTTGTGATTTGATTTCTGTTTCCTTATCGAATCTTGTTTCAATTTCCATCCTATATGCCGCCGAAGACTACGAGGGCACAGAGAGCGGCCGCGAGGGCCGAGGCCAGAGTCGACTCGTCTGAGGCGAGGGTTGACCACGGCGATACGCCTGTGGTACCGGAGCACATTGCTATGATTGGGGCTGGTATGCAGGATCTGCGCCAGATTGTGGGGACTTTAGTAGAGGCCATTCGAGTGCAGGGGCAGGCTGTTGTTCCACCCGTTGCAGGGACCATGATGGTACCTACTGATCCGGCAGTCGTAGTTGCAGCTCCAGAGGTTATTACCGTGTCACTGACGGAGTTCATAAAGCTGAGGCCTCCGGTGTTTACTGGCACTGATGTTACTGAGGATCCGCAGTCGTTCATCGACCGGATGGCCAGGATTTGTCGCTCACTCCGATGCTCCGACGAGAGATGGGTAGAGTTTGCGAGTTTTCGGCTGGAGGGTATGGCCCAGAAGTGGTGTGAGTCGTTGGAGAGGGGCAGAGCCACTGGTCTTGCTCCTATGACCTGGGCTGAGTTTGTGACGTCGTTTCTTGCCCGTTTTCTTCCACCGAGCGTCAGGGATACGCGAGCGCGCAGATTTGAGTCGTTACGTCAGACGCCGGGGATGACGGTGTCGGAGTATGATGTTTTGTTTACTGAGCTGTCGGTGTATGCTCCGTACCTGGTGGCGACTGAGGAGATGAGGGTGAAGAGGTTTGTTCGAGGCCTGCTTACCCAGTTGTTCCTAGCCATCAGCATTCAGCATTGCGACACGTATGCGGCAGCTGTCGATGCAGCCATATTGGTGGAGGAGCGTCTAGCTGAGTCATCGGTTGTTCCAGAACCGAAGAGGACTCATACGGATGAGCCAGCACGGGGACCGAGGTTTGTCCGCAGAGGCAGAGTTCCTTCAGACTCGGGGAGTAGTAGAGACGTGGGACGTGGCCAGTTATTCAGTTCTTATTCCCAGGAGGGCCAGCGGCCGTCTTATGGATGCTTCGGTTGTGGCAGTTTGCAGCATCTTGTTCAGAATTGTACTGTGGTGCGTCAGAGAGGGCCAGCAGTACCGCAGGTTACCTTACCACCTTCTCCGCCTCAGAGAGCGTTGCCTCTTATTCCTGTTGTTGCGCCGCGTCAGACTCCTACTCAGAGAGGTCGTGGTCGCGGTGGTTTTGTGCCGAGAGGACGAGGTGGCAGAGGCAGAGGACAACCAGTAGCCGGTAGAGGGCAGGCACGGGTTTTTGCCTTGACTCACCAGGATGCTCAGGCGTCCAATGCTGTGGTTTCAGGTACCCTTTCCTTATGTTCTTTTGATGCACATGTTCTTTTCGATCCGGAATCTACGCATTCGTATGTTTCTACGCACTTCGCGCCGAGGTTAGGCCGAGAGTCGTGTTTGCTGGATCAGCCACTAGTAGTGACTACTCCTGTGGGAAAGTCGTTTGTTGCGCGGCACGTGTTCCGATCATGTGTTGTCCGCTTAGGAGACAGAGATCTGTCCGTCGACTTGATCCTTCTTGAGATGTTGGACTTCGACGTTCTGTTGGGCATGGATTGGCTAGCTACTTGCTATGCATCCGTGGACTGCCGCGAGAAGACAGTTAGATTTTGTTTTCCCGGGGAGCCAGTGTTGGTTGTGCAGGGAGACCGTGGTGTCGCCCCTCACAGTTTGGTTTCTGTTCTGTGCGCTAGTCGGCTTTTGAGGAGGGGATGTCAGGGATTCTTAGCTTTCATTCATAATACTGGAGTTACGGTGGAGTCGTTAGACCAGGTTTCTACCGTGCGAGAATTTCCCGATGTCTTTCCCGATGAGTTACCTGGGTTGCCGCCAGAGCGCGATATTGAGTTTTGCATTGATCTGATTCCTGGCACGGAGCCTATTTCTTTACCGCCTTATCGGATGGCTCCGGCAGAGCTTAGAGAGCTTAAAGATCAGTTGCAAGAGTTGCTTGTTTTGGAACTTGTGCGTCCGAGTGTTTCGCCGTGGGGAGCTCCTGTTCTGTTCGTCAAGAAGAAGGACGGCAGTTTGAGGCTATGTGTGGATTATCGTCAGTTGAACCGAGTTACGGTGCGGAACAGGTATCCTTTACCCCGCATTGACGATTTATTTGATCAGCTCCAGGGTGCGAAACATTTTTCGAAGATTGATTTGCGTTCGGGTTATCATCAGTTGCGGGTTCGGAATGATGACATTCCGAAGACTGCTTTTCGTACGCGCTATGGGCATTATGAGTTTTTGGTGATGTCGTTCGGACTCACCAATACGCCAGCAGCGTTCATGGATCTGATGAACCGGATTTTCAGGCCGTTCCTCGACCAGTTCATTATAGTGTTTATTGATGACATATTGGTATACTCTAGGAGTCATGAGGAGCATGAGCAGCACTTGAGGATTACTTTGCAGATATTGAGAGAGCACCGGATGTATGCTAAATTCTCAAAGTGCGCATTTTGGCTTGATAGAGTTGACTTCCTGGGTCATGTGGTGACTGGTGATGGTATTCTTGTGGACCCGAGGAAGATCGAGGCTGTACAGCTTTGGCCCAGACCTGTATCGGTGACGGAGGTCCGCAGCTTTTTGGGCTTAGCTGGTTATTATCGCCGTTTTGTGCAGGATTTCTCGAGTATCGCTGCACCGCTGACTGGACTGACCTGGAAGGGGATTTCTTTTCTCTGGACTGATGCGTGCGAGTAGAGTTTTCAGCAGTTGAAGACTCGGTTGACGACAGCACCAGTTCTTTCTTTACCTTCTGGATCGGGCGGCTATGTTGTTTATTGTGATGCTTCTCGAGTGGGGCTCGGCTGTGTTTTGATGCAGCATGATAGGGTGATTGCATATGCTTCTAGGCAGCTGAAGAAGCACGAGCAGAATTACCCCACTCACGATCTTGAGATGGCAGCGGTAGTCTTTGCGTTGAAGATTTGGAGACACTACTTGTACGGAGAGTCGTGTCAGATCTTCACGGATCATAAGAGTTTGAAGTATATCTTCCAGCAGCGAGATCTGAACCTGAGACAGCGCCAATGGATGTAGCTAGTGAAGGATTATGATTGTGAGATCCTTTATCACCCGGGCAAGGCGAATGTAGTAGCTGATGCTTTGAGTCGTAGGCCCGTGGGTAGCTTGTCCCAGTTGAGCGCAGTTCAGTGTCAGTCTTCTGCAGATTGGCAGCTTTTGTGTGATAGTAGAGTGCAGTTTGAGTTCACTTCCGCTGGGGGACAGCTTGCTCATGTCCGCGCCCGTCTACTTCTTTTTGATCGTATCCGTGAGGCGCAGCCCAGCGATGCTCGTTTGATTGAGATTCTTGAGCTTGTTCGGCAGGGAAGAGTTTCGGAGTTCATGATTGATGACCAGGGTGTACTACGATACGGGACTCGCTTGTGTGTACCAGATGTTGATGGGTTGAGACGCGAGATCCTAGAGCAGGCACATCAGTCAGCCTTTAGCGTTCATCCAGGTTCCACCAAGATGTACCGTGACTTGAGGGACTTCTACTGGTGGGAAGGGATGAAGCGTGATATATCGGACTTCGTTTCGAGGTGCCTGACTTGTCAGCAAGTCAAGGCTGAGCATCAGAGACCGGCTGGAGAGTTGCGGCCTTTACCCGTTCCGGAGTGGAAATGGGAGCAGATTTCCATGGACTTCATTGTGGGTCTACCCAGGACCAGTCGAGGGTATGACTCTATTTGGGTTATTGTAGACCGGTTGATGAAAGCGGCTCACTTTCTTCCAGTGAAGACCACTTTCGGTTATGCTCAGTATGCTCAGTTATACATAGATGAGATTGTGCATTTGCACGGTGTTCCCACATGCATAGTATCCGACAGAAGCACCCAGTTTACTAGCCGTCTTTGGCAGAAGCTTCAAGAAGCTTTGGGTACCCGGCTGAGTTTTAGTACCGCTTTTCATCCACAGACCGATGGCCAGTCGGAGCGGACTATACAGACTCTGGAAGATATGCTTCGTGCATGTGTGCTTGATTTTGGTGGCAGTTGGGATCGTCACTTGCCGTTGATTGAGTTCTCCTACAACAACAGCTTTCAGGAGACTATTCAGATGGCACCTTTTGAGGCTTTATATGGTAGGAAGTGTCGATCGCCAGTCTGTTGGACCGAGCTTAGTGAGAGTTTGGTTTTGGGACCCCAGCTAGTTCAGGAGACCACGGAGAAGATCCAGCTGATTCAGGATAGGATGAGAGCAGCCCAGTGCAGGCAGAAGTCTTATGCCGACCGTCATCGTCGCAGACTTGAGTTCGCAGTGGGGGATCATGTATTCCTGAGGATTTCTCCGATGAAGGGCGTTATGCGATTTGGGAAGAGAGGGAAGCTCAGTCCCAGATTTGTAGGTCCTTTCGAGATCCTTGAGCTAGTGGGTTCTGTTGCTTATCGTTTGGCGCTCCCGCCCAGTTTTCCGGATGTTCACCCTGTTTTTCATGTGTCGATACTTCGTAGATACCTTCATGATCCTTCTCACACGATTCAGCACGAGACAGTTCAGCTTGAGCGCGATCTTTCGTTCAGCGAGCAGCCGGTAGTTATTTTGGATCGGCAGGTGAAGAAACATCGGTCAAAGGTCTTGCCATCTGTGAAGATTCTTTGGCGTAACCCGACTAGTGAGGAGATCACTTGGGAGGCCGAGAGCGAGATGCGGAAGAAATTCCCTCATCTTTTTGAAGGTACGCTTAGTATGAAATTTTAATTCGGGGACCGAATTTCTATAAGGAGGGGAGATTGTAACGTTTTAGAAATTGTTTTGCGAATTTTCCCGTTTTAGGGCAAAATTGTCGGTTTTTCCCGTTTTAACCCGATTTCGATCAAACGACCGTATAAGCTTACCGACACCTAATTTGGCCAAAATAAAGCTTGTGCGCGAACTTTGGGAGTATTTGGGAGGTTTTGGTTCAGATAATTTTTTCCCGAATAAAATATTATTTTAAGCGATGTTTTGTGCACGTAAATCGGGAAAATTTTTATTTTGTGAATAAATTAATTTTGTCACTAGAATTATTTTAGAAGGTTCTTTTTAAATATCTAGATTTTTTTTGGTGACTAATGGTTTCTTTTTAAAATTAAAAGAAAAGGGTGTAATGGTGGCAAAATGCATTAATTAGCATTAATTACTCTTTTTCCTTACTTTTTCTTCACAAAATATTACACAAACCCCCCCTCTCACCTTGGCCGACCCTCATTCCCCCATTTCTGTCCTAAACATTTCCAAACTCATTTCTCTCTCATTTTCTTTCAAAAACACAAAAAGAAATCCAAAAATAAATCCAAAAATTCCTATATAAATATTAAACCATTTTTCCTTCACTAATCCTTCATGGATCTTCATCAAAGCTTGATTTTTGGAGGCTAAAGTGATGGATCAAATTTCTTTTTAGTGTTCTTGAGGAGGTATAATTTCTTACCTTAATCCATAATTAATTGCTTTAATCTTTAACTAGCTAATTTAGTTAACTATTTAAGTGCTTAGTTTAGCATTTAATTCATGATTAATTCATTATATTTGGTTTAAGAAATTCATGTTAGGGTTAAATTTTGATTAAGTGATTAGTGTTTAATTCAAGTGTCAAATTGTGTTTTGGAAAAGAATAATCTAGTAGAAAGTGTTAAAATTTGCTAATAAGCATTTTGTTTAATTAAGCAAAATTGCTTACTAGATTTTTGCTAAAACATAATTAGCGAGTGTTAAAAATATAGGATTGGTTTAGATAGCTTAGTTAAGCTATTTTAAGGTATTTGTAATTTTTAGATTTGTGTTATCTTGAATCTAGTGCGATATATTGCGATAGATTGCTTACTAGATTTCGGGGTTTTCCGATGTAGGGTTCGTTTGGTAGTTGCGAGGTTATATCCAGTGTATTCCTCGTAATTTTTGTGTTGTGTTGCGCGATCGGGACGATCGGGGTCCAGAATTGGTGTTTTGTAGTTTAGCGACCCCAATTAGGGTTTTGGCCGGTATCGTGCGCGATAGATGCGCTAAGCGTGCAGTGTAATTTTCCGAGCGTTTTCGTCGCGTTTCGTTGTCTTTTCGTCATTTTAAGATATTTAGCTTATGTGTTGTATTTATGAAATTTTAGGTTCGCAAGCAGGAACTTCGGGTGCTGCGGACAAGGGGAAGCAGGTGGTCAGATTTTCTTAGCTCGAGACCATCAGTGAGTAGATTTAACATCTACGGGGAAATCGCCCGTATGGCGTTATGCGTCGGGGCGAATATGATATGATAGCTGCATGTATTTGCATATTAGTTACTTTCATATGAATGTCATTGCATAGCATTATCTGTTGTACTTGACTCATACCTTTAGATATAACACATTACTGACGGTTCATGTTGCACGAGCACTAAATTGTATGCTACACCCACACCGTCTGTAATTGCCATGACACGCACAAACACCTACATATGTGATATGATAGTGGATAGGAATGATTGGAGTAGTAACTCTTATTCTATTATGCATATGAAATACTGGGGGCACATATATACGTGATATTGCATTGGGCAGGAATAGTTAAGGTAGTGAACCTTGTTCCACTTCACTTATATCTTGCTATAATTACCTATACATCATGCATACCTATTGACATGTACACCCTCGTACTTGATTACATGTAGATACTTAAACCCTGCTACACTTACATGTACACTTCATATGATACTGCATTTATTTTCGAAGGAATTGGGAACCGCATGATATATTTTTAAAGCTAGATTCAATTTAAAGAGCGGTTTTCCCTTTATATGCTCATATTGATATTTTATGTTGCATATATTAGTTTTATATGGATTTTACGCATTGAGATATAGATTTCATATGATTTATGTATTTGAGAACCGTGGGGGATATTTTCAAGAAAACTTTGTATTGTTTGAAAACCTGGTTTCGCTTGATATGATATTTGATGCGTCCACCATGTGATTTCTCGGTTCTGAGATTTGGCTTGTGATACCCGATTCGAGGAGCGGGATGCACCGTCTGCGGGTACATGGTGGACCCGGTATGGTACCCCGGGGTGAGTGGTGATTTCGTGGTGTAGACGATAAACCTGACGGTGGGACCACTACCTACCGGTGATTGTATTTGGACTCGGCGGTTATCATGGAGATACCGACCGGAGTGAGGTATGACATATCGTCAGAGCTAGTCATGGTGACAGCGCCTGAGTTATGAGGATTTACGTGTCGATGCTAGACACGGGTTTCATGATGTTTCGAGTGTTGGTGTTGGACACTCAGGTTTTCGTGAGACCTACAGGATTTGAGGGCCGATCTGAGGATGTGGTGCCTGAGGATTTGGGATTTGATGTGTCAGTGAGGGACACTGGTGTTTTTCCATGCTGATGATGTTTGCATGAGATTTTATATTATATCATCCCACACTCAGGATTATGTTGATATGCATTGTTTCATGTAGTTGTAGTACCCTGATGATGTACCTTTACATGATTGTTGCATATTCACCTATCATACTTATGCTATCGGATTACTTGTGATAGATAGATCGCTGTTCGTGCATACTTGCGATTACTGTATGATGTTATTTACTATTCACGAGTTGGCAACTCACCCCCGTTGTGCCACAGTGTTGTGCAGGACTTACCCTCTGAGTAGTCGCGGCAGGGCATCTTTTCATCTCTACTTTTGCGGATACCGCTACGGTTGGCTGTGAAGCCTTGCTTTTAGGTGGGTTGCGGTTATCTGTTTGTACTTTGTATATTTTTTTGTCGGATCTAGTATTCTCCATCTACCACTATGTTGTTTATGACTTAGAGACGACTTGTGAGGATTCAGTGTTATTTTGTGGTGACTTTGGGTGCCGTGCTCGTGGGAGCCGGTTTTGTTGAAAAGTTTTACTTCTTTATGCAGTTTCCTTTTATATTTCTTCGCTTCGGCGTCGTATATATGTTGTGGTGGTTGTCTCCGCCGTTGGGCGTGATTTGCTCCCGTTTGGGATGTTTTTATTATTATCTGTGTTGTACCCGTTTTCGGGGTTAGTTTTTACAAAGGAGGTGCTGCCGAAATTTTTAAGAACGAAAACTAAACTTAAAGATATTTACTTGAAAAATTCCGAATGTTTAAAACAATGTTTTCTCCGTTGATCCAGTTTTGGGTGGTTTAGATTTCTGAGTTTCGGCTTACTTAAGTTGCGTACGCCTTTAGACGTTACGTAGTTTAAGTGCCGGTTACGGGCCAAATTTGGGTCGTGACAAAGTAGACCCGACCAGGGGCCACTTCCCAGGAGGTCACCCATCCCAGGACTTCCCTGGCCCGAGCACGCTTAACTACGGAGTTCTTCAAACTCCGGAGTTCCGATTCATCCAAATGACAAAACCGTGTGGCTTCGGCCAAAGAGGACAATACTCTCTGTATTGGGGGCGGGTCGTGACAAGAAATATCCATAGTAAAAACAAAACCAAGTTGAATTAGTCAATGCATCCACAAGCTTCCACAAGCTTCATGCATTTTCTAATCCTCCTCTTGATTTTGTAATTACTTTAGATATTAAAAACCCAAAATAAAATTAGCATAGTGTAAGTCTCATACAACACATTTTCATATATATATATATCATATATATAGTAAAAATGTGTACAAGTGAGAAAAAACTCTAAGTGAACATGTGTTAGTAAATGTAAACTAGTATATCTAATATACAATTATAAACTTAATTATTAAATCAACACTTGACTTAATAATCCGGTCATATCTTATATAACCGACTAACATTTATTATATCGACTTATCGAATCAACAGTTGATTCGATAACCCGGTCATATCATATATAACCGACCGATACAAAAAGTCGGAGAATATAATACGGTATCACATACACGCATTATTCTCGGTCCCGCACATATCATATATGCGCTCCTATTTCGTTTTGCCTGAGCCAGTAAAATCTCTATGTAGGACTCCAAAGACTCGTCAATACGCCGGCAGTAGGTGATGATCACATCAAGCACCCACAAGCCGTCAGCGGTACTAGCTGGACGTAACGGCTACCTGGGTATTGAGCGATCAGAAGATCAGCAAGCAAGCCCGCTCCAACTCCTGTAAAAGCCTGCCGGTAACACTTCCCGTACAGTTCGGTCTCCTCGTCTGATATGTCGCATATCAAGTCTAGGGGTGGTTAACGTCAGACCCCAATAACCGATAAGTCGTGCCGATGTGAGGCTCATAACGGGTCAAGAAACTACTGGTAACACTTACTAGTAAATCTCTGAATCAGCCCTGGCCAGGGACTTCCCTGTTACGGCCAATCGAGCACTGCGCAACATCAACCCCCAATACCGGGAGAGACGAAACCCCTCCTATCGTTCATTGCCTCCATGTGACTCGGGACTGTACCAAAAAACCACCGTTTTGCATGCCCTCATGGACGTGGTAAGGTGGAAATCAAAGCACAGTAGGAATCACACAAGACACTATGACGATCTCGGGTCTACAGACTAACCTGCACAAGTGTCACCAGAGAACTGCCATCTGACATGAGGTATAATACCATCTGGGAGTTCTCGGCGAGTCCGTCCAGTGTACCCAGTCTCCACTGAGCACCCGTATACCATCTCTGATGTCAAACACCAATGGATATGGGATCATCCATCGCCCATCTCATGGGTCGAGAAGCATATACGCTAGTCTACACTGGTATATCGATGCCCCGTCTCGATACACCCACGACTAGGGACCTTGAAGGATGTACTTATGGACTACCATGTCCCCACTAGTATGATCCGCATCATAGTCCAGGTAGTCAAGTACACATCCTAAGGGCTTTACCAACATGTAACTATAAGACAGTATAAAGAGACAAGTATACATGTTAAAGTAAAGAGCAACCAGATAGCATACTATCATATCGAGCAAGAAAGTCCTCTCTATATATGTCCAAGCATCCAATATAATATACATCAACTGTACAATACTGGCCTCTAGGGCATACATACAACTAACAAATTTGTAGTTGGGTATGGTACCCAATACATTGTCTCCAAGACCCAGAATTTTAGGAACACGTCCTTCCACAATACTGTCTTGTCATTCTAATTCTTGAATCTTATCCTTCCCTTAAACTTTTTTATCTGAATGATTTAGAAATGACATTGCATCTCAACTTGGAATTCTCTTAATTCCTTATTGTTTCTCCCCTCTTATTCTCTCGATTTTGATAGTAAGATTTATGCGACTTAGATGGAGTTATATGATTGTAACTATGTACTGTGGCATGGTTATAATACAGTGCTCTATTTAGGTAATCTGGAGTCATATTTTAATTCATTTACTTGACTTATGTTCATGGTACTACATCGTCTTCTCTCGGTTTTATTTCTTATGAGTTTATGTCTTACCGCGAACTTGAATCCAACGACCACGATATATCCTTCATCTTTTCCCTTGTCTTTTAGTGACCAGTCCGTCTGCATTTCGAAGAATAAGAAGAAACACAGAAGAGCATACGATAATTGCAGTAGTACAGACCGCTTCAAGACCGATTAGATGTAAGATATTTTGATTAAAGAAGTTCTGACGAACCTGGCTCAGTTTATCAGAGTAGCGCAGCGGAAGTGTGGTTGGCTGTTAACCCACAAGTCATAGAACAAACTTGTAAATTCACAGTGAAGGGAACTGTTTGTGTGTGAGACGGAAGGTGAAATTCATAAACAAGTTGTAAATAAAGCGCTGATAACAGTTCGGGATTTCATGGATGTGTTCAAAAACATCTTGAGTTTACCGTCAAAACGAGATGTAGAGTTCGAGATTGATCTTATTCCTGTAGTAGCGCCATTTCGGTGGCTTTTATCCGATGTCACCGGTAGAACTGGAAGAGCTAAAATGACAAGTTTCTGAGTTATTAGAGAAGAGTTGATTTTACAACAGTGGTTCACCATGGGGAGCTCCAGTTCTTCTAAACAAGAAGAAAGATAGCACGGAGAATGTGCATCGACTATCAAGAGTTAAATCGGATGACTATTAAGAATAAGTACCCAATTCCTTGCATACGTGAATTATTCGATCACCTCAGTGGTGCGAGAGTATTCTCGAAGTTGGATTTGCGATCAGGGTATCACCAAGTTCGGGTGACAACAGAAGACATTTGTAAGGCGGCATTCCGAACTCGATATGAACATTATGAATATTTAGTGATGCCATTTGGAGTTACTAACGCACCAGCGATATTTATGGACTTAATGAACTGGATCTTTTTGCCATTTCTAGATTAGTCTGTGGTAGTATTCATTGATAATATTTTGGTCTATTCGAGGAGCAAAGAAGAGCATGAAGAACACTTGAGAATCACACTGCAGACGTTGAGACAAGAAAAGCTATATGCTAAGATGAGAAATGCGAGTTTTGGCTCGAAGAAGTGAAGTTCTTGGGTCATGTTGTATCCGGTGATAAAATTGAAGTTGACCCCGAAAAGATTGCAGCTGTTCATGATTGGCCGATTCTAAAAAATGTAGGGGAGATCGGAAGTTTCTTTGGGCTTGCTGGATACTATAGAAGGTTTGTGAAGAATTTCGCTTGAATAGCAGAACCATTGACCAAGCTAACACGTAAGGAGGTACCGTTCGTATGGACTGAGAAGCGTGCGTCAGCTTTTAAAGCGCTGAAACAAAGATTGACAACCGCTTCTATTTTAACAGTACTAGATGGTTCCAAAGGATTAGTTATTCACAGCGACGCATCTGCGAAAGGCTTGGGATATGTTTTGATGCAGCATGGAAAGGTTGTAGCTTATGAGTCGAGGCAATTGAAGACTCATGAGAAGAACTACCCAACTCATGACTTGGAGCTAGCAGCAGTTATTTTGCGCTGCAGATTTGGAGTCACTGCTTATTGGACGAAAGGGTAGAAGTGTTCACTGATCACAAGAGTCTAAGGTATGTGTTCATACAGAAAGAGCTCAATATGAGTCAACGTAGATGGTTAGAGCTAATGGCTGATTATGATCTTGATCTAAAGTACCATCCGGGAAAAGTCATGTAAGTGTATCTTAGCATCTCTACTAGGGTTTAAAATACAATATTTAATGGATTTTAAAAAATTAGATAGCTAAAGCACACAAGCCACGAATCGAACTAGAGATTATGGTAAGTATCATATACTAAGTAGTGTCTAACACTAAGAGGAAGAGAACTACAACCTTTGTAGACCACTCATTCTCTTCAATGACTCCGCGTAGAATTCCTTAGGCTCCTTGGCTCCATTCGAAACTTGGAACAAGTCCGCTTGTAGACTTCGATGTCCATGATGATCTACCCAGAGTTCCTTACACTCAAGTTCTTGCTCAACTAAACTAAGGTAGAAGTGAGGCGAACAACCTATACAAGTGTGCTAGACTAATATAGATTGATAAAGTGGATTTTCTCACTATTAAACCTTTCTTTTTCTTTCTCTTTTACTCACTAGAAAAAAGGTAGAGAGCTTGGAGGAAGAAGATGAACTAATGGCTAAGCTTGAGATAAGAGAGAGAGAGAATCACACTCACAATAATATAAGTCATAGAAAAATATCTTAGATATTTTATGAGTGAGTTAGTGGAGGGATTAAACAATGAACCATGGTTAATGAGATATTTTAAGAAGTGTGTAGAAACCATGATCTCATTATTCAATTTTTCATTTACTCAAAATCAATAAACATCTAATATATTTCCATGTGAGTCTAGCATAGCCATGTCCAATGTATCATCCACCATGATACATGCACACATGTATATATAAATATAAATATATATACATACATGCATAATATAAAGAAATGAATTATAATCGAGCAATTAGTCATTATATTAAATCAACACTTGATTTAATAATCCGGTCATATCACATATAACCCGACTAATAGAAAACTCCAGATTAAAAAACGGTATCATATACTCGTATTTAATCAAGCTCCCACACATATCTCTTTATGTGCCCCACTTCATTTCTCCTGAGCTCGGAAACCCCTATGTGGGACTCTAAGACTCGTCAATACGCTAGCAGTAGGCAGTGATCATATCAGATATCCACAAACCGTCAGCGATACTAGCTGCACGTAATGGCTACCCAGGTATTAAGCGAACAGAAGAACAATAAGAGAACATGTCCAAATTCCCGTAGAGCTAACCAGCAACACTTACCGTACAGTTGTTCATACCATAATATTGCATTATTACATTCCCCATTCTTATGCATTTTACAAATAAACAGGTGCTTTTGACCTATGTCTGCTACATAGTACAGGTTACAGGTTCTTGGAGCAAAAACAGTGAAAAAGATAAAAAAACGATGCAAAAGTGGGACTACGACCAACAAATAGAAGGATCTTGATCAAGCTTACACAAAAGATCAGTTCACAAAGTACAAGGCAACGCAAGATCAAAGATTTCGTCTCGAAGAAACAGTAAAAGTCCACTATGATTCACTGGGAAATCTGGAAGGAACCTAGAAGCCAATCGGAGAAAAGTACTGAAGAAATAGGAATAAAAAAACACCAGCAAGCAGCCCAGAAAATTGCAGAGCCCAAGCCCATTTGTTGGCCGCGGAACCGCGGCCCAACCCATGCTCCGGCCGCGGTTCCGCGGCCGTCTAGAGCCCGGAGAAAATAAATTTTTACCATAATACAGAGGCGGCGCTGACTAGTCTTTCTAGGGGTATTTTTGTAAATGTAGACGTGCGGCAATTGTAAATCTAGGGTTTTCTATGTCCTATAAATAGAGACCCAATTCCTTGTATTAGTTCATGCCTCTTTTCATCAATAAAATTTCAGATTTCTTTTGAAGTTTGGAGAGCATCAATTCGTAAGTAGGTTTGTTTTCTGCCATAGTCTTAGTTTTAATTTCTGCCTTAGGTAATTTCTCTTCTAGCCCTATTTTAATCTAGTTTATAATTTTTATTAATCCGCAGTAGATCTTTAATCTCTTAAATCAAGACAAAATAAAAATTATGTCTTTCGTAGATCCCTCAATGAGCGAGTAGTTTCCTCGCTTGTTAGGGTTAGGAATAGGGAAGGGTTTGAGAGATGAAGATCTCTCACCCCTTTCTTTGCCAATCTCTTATGAACAATTAGGACTCCATGCATACTTTCATATTCCGCTCCTTACGGCACTCTACCCACGAGGTAACGGTGATCCGTAGTATAAAAGACCGGATATGAATGTTTTCCATGGAGGTTAGGGTAAGGATTAAGAAAGGACGGACAATGATCTAGAGGAAGAAATATAGTTTCTTCCTGATCATCCTAATCCCCTTTATTAATAATTACCATAACTCCTAAATGATATCTAATTTAGGGCATTGAAAGAGGTGTAGATCTTTATTTACCAAACTTTACCTAAACCTAATCCTAGCAAGTTTCCTAATCCTAGTATAACTCAACTTAGTTTTTTTGTGATAAAAGATCCAACACCCTTTGGAATTAGCTCGTAAGAACATCTAGGAAATTTACAACATCTCTGTGGACCGACCCGTATTCACCGGCTAGCTACCAAGCGATGCCGTTCTTGATTGTGGTAACATATATTTTTGATCGTAAAAATCCAAAAAAAAAAAAATCAAATGGTGCCGTTGCCGGGGATGGCGTAAAAATTTCCTTTTTGTAATTTCGGGTTAATATAAGATATAAAAATCATAAAAATTGAAAAAAAAATAAAAAATTAAAAAATTCAATCTTGTTTTATTGTTTGAAGGGTTTCTCGTGTGAATCTTTGCAGGATCGACGGATCTGGAAAATTTCAGAGTGCGAAACAGAAAAAGGTACCTCAGAACAGAGGGGGAATTCCAACACAGAACCGTACAATTTTTCTCGGGATCTGAAGCCTCCACCGCGCCACCTTTCCGCCGCCATAAGCCCATCAGAGCCGCGGATCCGCGGTCCCCCTGGCTCCTCATCGCGCGAATTTTTCTCTGTTTGTTTCCTATTTCTCCCCTCTGCAACCTAAAATATATCTTTTGCCAAATCTTCTGCAGGATTCTTTGCGCTTAAAAAATCTTCCCCCTTCCAATAATTGATTTTCTGCAGGATTCTTTGCGCCGCGCTTAAAAGAAAATTGATTGCAAGTGATTTACTGCTTTGCATATTTTAATCGGACTTTAAGGGGCTTTTGACCAATTCACATTGGGTGGGGATTTCATCACCCTTCCCAGGACCCCAGAAATCACATAAGGCATTTGCATTAACCATTCTTAATTAAAAAAATACTAGACTCAGCCCTAAGGACGTCGCGCTCAATAGGACAGAGGAATAGTTATAGGCATCGGCCGTTTATCTTAACCTAACTTTGCGGTGTCTAGGCAAGTGTGTCGAAGGCGAGTGGTTACTTAATTAGGGCCACTACTTGTAGTGGAGAGCCTCCCACTCACCTGGCACTTACCTGGCCGCAATTGGCGGTGAAGAGGCGGGTTGAGGTCCTATTTCTAGCCCTTTGGAACAGTTAGGAGCTGTCTAGCCGACCTAGGTGACCCTAGATCTAGGCCTGGTTGTGCATTTGTGGTTGATTGCATTTGTGTCAAAAGTCTCTTCTCAAAAATCTTTTTGCAAAAAGCTTGACATAAAAAGAAAAAGGAAAATCTTTTCAAAAACTTGCAACTTGTCGCTAAAGAAATCTTTGCACTCCACTTACACAACTTTCTTCTCATTGACGTTTTCTTACCTCCACATTCTGTCTTTCACTTTTTTTGACTACACTACCTTTTTAGTGTATGTCCGGTTGGACTAGGAACACTAGTGCCCGATTAGTCCGTGTTTCGTTGGTACCGACCGACGAACCTTTCGACTCCGAAGTCGAAATCCTTTCCACTTCTTCACTTTCACATTCAAATTCTTCTTTCGAAGGTATGTCGGGATACAATCCTAACAACACCTTACCGACGGGACTGATTCCACCTCCGTTAGGTGCGAATAACCCGATTCACCCGCCTGTTGAAGCGCTCCAAAGAGTCGCGCTCCAGGATCTTTTCTACCCAATCCGCACCGCCCTACCTACTTGTCTTTCCCTCCCACCGGCAAATGGGGACAATTTTGAGATCAAACCCCACTTCATCAATATGCTACCAAAATTTCACGGATTGGAATCCGAAGATGCTTATATCTTTATCAACAAATTCCAAAACGTTTGCGCTATGATGAAAACAACCCATTTAAGAGACGATGCTATAAGGCTAAGGGTCATTCCTTTCACCTTATGTGACTTAGCCGAGAAGTGGCTATACAGCACAGCATCGCATTCAATTAAGAATTGGGAAGAGTTTGTGAAAGCTTTTCTTAAAAAGTTCTATCCTCATCACAAGACTGCTAAAATACGCAACGAGATTATACAATTTTCTCAGCTTCCGTCCGAATCATTTTGGAAGTGTTTTGAAAGATTCAAAGACCTACTTGTTCAATGCCCTCACCATGGGATCGAAAATTGGCAACTTTGCCAAACATTATACGAGGGATTGAACCCGGCAACGAAGCAGTTTCTAGAAACCATTTGTCAAGGTCACTTTCTAACCAAATCTAGTGACGAAGCGTGGAAGTTTCTCGAGGATCTTAGTGAACAAACAATTCAGTGGGAGAGCACCAAGACCACCTCATCTTCTTCTATTGGTCAGTCTAGGGCAGGTATACATCAACTAGATATGTCGATTGCTATGAAGGCCGAGATGGCCGCACTTACGAAAAAGCTAGAAGCGATTGAGACCAAAATCTCATCGCCTTCTCCTGCCCTTGTTGTGCCTCCACAAACTGTTTGTGCTTGTTGTTCGGATCCATCACATCTCATCGAAAAGTGTCCTTACAATCCATTTGCTCAAGGACATGATCAAGTCATTGCTGCCTTTCAGCAACGACAAAGAAATGATCCACACTCTTCAACATACAATCCGGGTTGGAGGAATCACCCAAATTTTGCTTGGAATCAAAATCAGCAATTCCAAGGAAACAACAACTTTCAAAGGCCTCATTCTCCACAACAACAAGCACCTCCACAAACTCAATTCCAGCAACCTTTCCAACAACAACCTTAACCGAATCAAATGAACAATTTTGTGCCCAACAATTCTTACCCGCAAAACAATTTTGTTCAACCTCAAAATGATAAGGTTAACTCGCTAGAAAGAAGTCTAGATGCGTTCCTAAAGCAATCTACACAATCCGCAGCAAGGTTGGAAACTTTTATTAAATCTTTGGTGCAAAACAGTGCTTCACATGATCAAAGCATCAAATCTATTGAGGCACAAATTGCACAACTCAATGCTGCGTTGAGCGAGCGACAAAAAGGAAAGCTTCCATCTCAACCACTGCCAAATCCTGGTCACGCACATGTTGCATATGAACAACAGAATCATAACGTAAATGCTGTGACCACGTTGAGATCCCGAAAAGTGTTGCAAAATAATATGGGTATTAACCATGACACCCCTGCCGGTGGTCCTTCTTCATCTTCTTCACCTTCTTCTTCTTCGTTAGAGCCTATTCTCCATCCGTCACAAGGCTCTACTTCTTCTAGCTCGAACGGACCCACTTCTCACAACACGAACACATCTATACGGGGATCCGTTCCAACTCCACAATCTGATCCACAAAAATTGGACTCAACAACTTTTCAAAATGTTCCTTTTCCAAACCGGTTGAGATCCAATAAACCAACTTCTCAAATGGAGAAGATTGTAGAGTTATTCAAACATGTTAGCATAAATATCCCTCTCTTGGATGCAATCCAACAAGTTCCTTCATATGCAAAAATCTTAAAGGACTTATGCACCAAAAAGAGAAAGTCACAAGTACCAAAGAAAGTTTTCGTGGCTAGTGTTGTTAGCGATGCTCTTGTCCAATCTTTACCCCAAAAGCACAAGGACCCCAGTTGTCCTACTATTTCGATAACAATTGGGGACAAGAACATCAATAGAGCACTATTAGATCTTGGTGCTAGTGTCAATTTGCTACCTTATTATGTGTACGAGCAATTAGGCGTTGGAGAGCTTAAGCCCACTCATTGTACTCTCCAAATGGCCGACCGATCCATCACCCATCCTAGGGGAGAGTTGGAGGATGTGTGAATTAGAGTAGGGGATTTCATTTTCCCCGTTGACTTTATTGTTATGGATACACAACCTGACGCTAACCCTCGGAGTCAAATTCCGGTGATACTTGGTCGACCATTCCTTGCGACTTCTAATGCGGTGATCAATTGTCGTAATGGTTCAATGAATCTATCTTTTGGCAATATGACAATTGAACTCAACATTTTTAAGTTGGGAAATCAGCCTTCCGAGCCTAATTCTAGCGTACTTGATGTTTGCTCGATCAATGAGTTCGCGGAGGAGGACTGTGAGTTCGAAAATTTTATGTTTGATCACAGCAGTGTTGACGCCATTAGTTTGTTCCTCCTAGAATCTGACACAGCTTTCACGGCGGACAACGATTATGAGTGTTTCACCTTTGTATACGATTTGGAAGACTCACCACCCGAGTTTGAGTCTTTTGCTTTTTCGGATGAGTTAGTTGAACCATCCGACTCGGTTGCGTACACTCGATTTGAACCTTTGATGGAATCCTTCGAGTTTGAAACAATTACACCATTGTTACCATCAATTGTTTCACCTCCTAAACTCGAACTAAAGCTTTTGCCGTCGCACCTTAAATATGCTTATTTAGGTGATAATGAGACCCTTCCCGTCATCATATCGGCCTCTCTAGCTCTCGAGCAAGAAAAGGCCCTTTTAATGGTCTTACAAAATAATCAGCAAGCTTTTGGTTGGTCTATGGCGGACATCAAGGGGATTAGTCCCCTCATAGTTGAACATCATATACACTTGATGGATGATGCCAAGCCGGTAAGGGATCCACAAAGACGCCTCAACCCCATAATGAAAGAGGCTGTCAAGAAGGAGATTGTTAAATGTATTGATAGTGGTATCATTTACCCTATCTTGGATAGCCAATGGGTTAGCCCCATTCATGTTGTGCCAAAGAATCGGGCATCACGGTCATTACCAATGAGGCAAATGAGTTAATACCTACTCGCACCCAAACTGGGTGGCGAGTTTGCATCGACTATAGAAAACTCAATGCCGCGACAAGGAAAGACCACTTTCCTTTACCTTTCATTGACCAAATGCTAGAACGATTGGCTGGGCACGAGTTCTAATGCTTTTTAGATGGCTATTCCGGCTATAACCAAGTCCCTATAGCCAAAGAGGATCAAGAGAAGACCACATTTACTTGTCATTTTGGCACTTTTGCTTATCGTCGCATGCCCTTTGGGTTATGCAATGCACTCGCTACATTTCAGCGGTGTATGATGGGGATCTTTTCAGACATGGTTGAAAAGTTTTTAGAGATCTTTATGGATGATTTCTCCATTTTTGATGACTCCTTCGACGAGTGTTTGCTACACCTTGACACAGTTCTTACCCGCTGTAGGGATAAGAACCTAACTTTAAATTGGGAGAAGTGCCACTTTATGGTACGAGAAGGCATTGTCTTAGGACATGTCATCTCGCAAAACGGCATAGAGGTTGATAGAGCCAAAATTTAGATCATTTTCAATCTTCCTCCTCCTAAATGCGTCAAAGACATCCGAGCTTTCCTTGGCCATGCCGGTTTTTATAGACGGTTCATCAAGGATTTTAGCAAGATTTCTAGACCCTTGACTCTCTTACTGGCCAAGGATACAACATTTGATTTTGACTCATCTTGCATGGAAGCGTTCGAGTAATTGAAACACTCTCTCATTTATGCGCCCATTCTTTCATCTCCAGACTGGACGCATCCCTTCGAAATTATGTGCGACGCATCAGATTTTGCCATTGGTGCTGTTCTTGGACAGCACATTAATAAGATGCCGCACGTAATTTATTACGCTAGCCGTACACTAAATGAGGCCCAACTGAACTACACAACAACGGAAAAAGAGTTTTTAGCCGTTGTGTTTGCACTTAAAAAATTTTGGCCTTATTTAATCGGCTCTACAGTTATTGTGTATACAGACCATTCAGCTCTTCGCCACCTTTTTGCGAAGAAGGATGCTAAATCGAGGCTAATACGTTGGATCCTCTTGCTACAAGAGTTTGACCTTTTCATAAGGGACAAAAGAGGATGTGAAAACGTAGTGGCCGATCACCTTTCACGACTTCCTTCTTCGCCTACACTTGAAATTCCAATCAATGATGTTTTTCCCGATGAGCAACTCTTAACCGTTTCTTGCGAACCATGGTTCGCTGATATAGTAAACTACTTAGCCACCGGCTTGATACCTAAAGATTGGTCGAAACAGGATAAACTTCGATTCTTGTCCCAAGCAAAGCATTTTTACTGGGATGAACCTTATCTTTTTAAATTCTGTTCCGACCAAATCATTCGTCGGTGTGTACCAGAAAACGAGTTTAAGAGTGTGCTGTCTTTTTGCCACTATCAAGCGTGTGGCGGGCACTTTGGCACAAAGAAGACAGCCGAGAAAATCTTGCAGTGTGGTTTCTATTGGCCACGACTCTTTAAGAATGCATATGAATACTGCAAGACATGCTCCCGGTGCCAACACTTGGGCCGGATATCGCGGAGAAACAAAATTCCGCTCCAACCAATTTTGGTTGTGGATGTTTTTGATGTTTGGGGAATTGACTTCATGGGACCATTTCCTAATTCTTTTGGGAATGTGTATATTCTTTTGGCTGTTGACTACGTATCAAAGTGGGTCGAGGCTGTGCCTAGCCGAACGAATGACAACAAGGTTGTCGTTCGATTTCTTAAAGAACATATCTTTTCTCGATTTGGACACCCTCGAGCGATTATACGTGATAATGGTTCTCACTTTTGCAATAGGAGTTTTGAGTCCTTAATGTGCACATATTCTATTACCCACAAGCTATCAATGCCATACCACCCCCAAACATGTGGGCAAGCCGAGGTTTCGAATCAGCAAATTAAGAAAATCTTGGAGAAAATGGTTTCTAAAAACCGTAAAGATTGGTCACTCAAACTTATCGATGCACTATGGGCTTTCCGTACTGCATATAAGACCGATCTTGGTATGTCTCCATACCGGCTTGTTAATGGGAAGGCTAGCCACCTCCCAGTAGAGATTGAGCATAAGGCATTTTGGGCAATCAAAGAGTTGAATTTATCATTAGGAGACGCGGGAAGCAATCGAAAGCTGCAGTTAAATGAACTAGAAGAGCTGCGAGATGAGGCTTATGATAATACCGTAATTGTTAAAAACCGAACTAAGGTGTTCCACGATAAACATCTTCTGCGAAAAACATTTAAACCTGGTCAACAGGTGTTACTCTATGACACTCGGTTACATTATCACCCCGGCAAGCTTCGTTCTAGGTGGAAAGGACCATTTGTAGTTCGCACCGTTTATCCGCACGGTGCGATCGACCTTGAAAATCCGGAGGACAATACTTTATACAAAGTAAATGGACATCGATTGAAACCGTTCCTCACAGTGGACCCATCGGAGGAGCTCCTGTTTTTGCAGGAGCCGATCTACACCGATTAAATCTCCTCCACTTTCACCTCCGAATTTCCAATCAATTTTTTCCAAAACTTTATTTCAAATAAGTTTGGGGGTGTGTATCATTTGTAAATATGATTATTAATAAGCAGGAAATTGCCGACAAATTTGACCCACTTGGTGCAGCCTGACAGTGAGGACACTGTCCAGTTTAAGTTTGGAGGTATGCTCGGTAAGTTTTCTTCCTTCGCATTCATATGTATATTTGCATTTGCATCCTTATATAAAAATCATAAAAATTGAAGAAAAAAATAGAAAAAGAAAAACCCATAAAAATTGATAATTTCAAAAAATTATAAAAACTAATGTATTTAATTTTGGCCTTATTTGATTTGAGTTTGACAAATAGGTTAACTAGCTAGGAACAACTAGATCTTAGACTTAGTGAATTAAAAATCCTAAAAATAACCTTCCTTAATGTTTAACGGTAGAAAGTATATGTCTTTGTAGTTTATTTAGAAATAGGCAAATTTTGAGTTCACTTCTTGGGCTAAGTCAAAACAAAGGAAAAGTATTGATATTTTTATTAGAGTATAAGTTTGAAAAATAATTTCTAGCTTAAGTTTAAATTCTGAAAATGTATACCCTACAATTTGCACAATCACGCACCTTGAAACTTAGAATAGTAGGAGAGACCTTGAAATGCTCTTGTCTAAAGTCTTTAGTACGATGAAAAAAATAAATAAATAAAAATACAAGTGTGAATAAAGAAAAAAAATGAACACTGATTTTTGTGATAACTTAAGGCTGCAAAAATAGAAAAATATTTAGCGAGGGTGCTTCATCATCTAGTGCCTTAGACCGACTGGTTTGGGAGTCATTGCTAAAGCCTTGGATGTTGCAAGACTAGGAATTACGCTTTAATGTGCAAACACATCTTGTAATCGGTTGTTGGTACCTCAAGAAGTATTAACGGTCGCATGAAGGATGTGTAAGAAAAATTCATTTAAATTCACCAATTAAGAAGTGCTTTAGACAATGGACAAGAGTATGATTGCTTGATTTGAATTTCCAAGTGTAGGGGTGAATTATACACACACGTAGGGGTATGTGATTGGGATTTAGATAAGAGAGAGGAATGAAGAATATAACTTGTATCTTTAGTGGAGTTGATAAAATTTCTAAGTGAAGATGGAACCCTAGAAGGAAAACTTAAGAGATGCCGAAAGCTAAGTAAGTCTACAGAACATGTATAATCTTAAGTTAAATGATGAGGAAGTGTGAAGAATATGGGTGGATAATTTATGAGCCGACGATAATAGAATTCCTTGCTAGAAAACCTGATTGGAGAATAAAAGTCAATGGGCCTAATTGATAGGATTTTGTAGGTAGTATCCGCTGAAAACCCTCAGGAGACAACACTCCTCCTACTAGGAACACCTAGAGGTTTAACGGCTTGTTGCACGAGCTCAGTGCAATCGCGTTTCCCTGCGAAAGTGAGGTTAGGTTTTTGTCGAGAATAAAACTAAGTTTGCTCGAGGACGAGCAAAAGATAAGTTTGGGGGTATTTGTTCATACCATAATATTGCATTATTACATTCCCCATTCTTATGCATTTTACAAATAAACAGGTACTTTTGACCCATGTTTGCTACATAGTACAGGTTACAGGTTCTTGGAGCAAAAACAGTGAAAAAGATAAAAGACGATACAAAAGTGGGACTACGACCAACAAATAGAATGATCTTGATCAAGCTTACACAAAAGATCAGTTCACAAAGTACAAGGCAACGCAAGATCCAAGATTTCGTCTCGAAGCAACGGTAAAAGTCCACTACGATTCACTGGGAAACCTGGAAGGAACCTAGAAGCCAATTGGAGAAAAGTACTGAAGAAATAGGAATAAAAAAACACCAGCAAGCAGCCCAGAAAATTGCAGAGCCCAAGCCCATTTGTTGGCCGCGGAACCGCGGCCCAACCCATGCTCCGGCCGCGGTTCCGCGACCGTCTAGATCCCGGAGAAAATAAATTTTTACCATAATACAGAGGCGACGCTGACTAGTTTTCTTAGGGGTAGTTTTGTAAATGTAGACGTGCGACAATTGTAAACCTAGGGTTTTCTATGTCCTATAAATAGAGACCCAATTCCTTGTATTAGTTCATGCTTCTTTTCATCAATAAAATTTCAGATTTCTTTTGAAGTTTGGAGAGCATCAATTCGTAAGCAGGTTTATTTTTCTGCCATAGTCTTAGTTTTAATTTCTGCCCTAGGTAATTTCTCTTCTAGCCCTAGTTTAATCTAGTTTATAATTTTTATTAATCTGCAGTAGATCTTTAATCTCTTAAATCAAGACAAAATAAAAATTATGTCTTTCGTTGATCCCTCAATGTGCGAGTAGTTTCCTCGCTTGTTAGGGTTAGGAATAGGGAAGGGTTTGAGAGATGAAGATCTCTCACCCCTTTCTTTGCCAATCTCTTATGAACAATTAGGACTCCATGCATACTTTCATATTCCGCTCCCTACGACACTCTACCCACGAGGTAACGGTGATCCGTAGTATAAAAGACCGGATATGAATGTTTTCCATGGAGGTTAGGGTAAGGATTAAGAAAGGACGGACAAGGGTCTAGAGGAAGAAACATAGTTTCTTCCCGATCATCCTAATCCCCTTTATTAATAATTACCATAACTCCTAAATGATATGTAATTTAGGGCATTGAAAGAGGTGTAGATCTTTATTTACCAAACTTTATCTAAACCTAATCCTAGCAAGTTTTCTAATCCTAGTATAATTCAACTTAGTCTTTTTGTGATAAAAGATCCAACACCCTTTGGAATTAGCTCGTAAGAACATCTAGGAAATTTACAACATCCCCGTGGACCGACCCGTATTCACCGGCTAGCTACCAAGCGACGCCGTTCTTGATTGCGGTAACATATATTTTTGATCGTAAAAATCCAAATAAATCAACAGTCAGGTCTTTTCGTCTGATATATTGCATATTGAGTTTAGGGATGGTATCATCGAGCCTTAATAACTCAATAAGTCATGCCGATGTATGGCTTATAACAGGTCGAGAAACTACTGATAACACTTATCAGTAAATCTCATCATCCTTGACCAGTGACTTCCAGTTATAGCCAATCGCGCATAGTGCAACATCAACTCCCAATACCGGGAGAGACGAAACCCCTCCTATCGCTCATTGCCTCCATATGTCTCGGGACTGTACCCAAAAACCACCTGTTTGAACGACTCAGTAGAGCCGCGGTAGGGTGGAAATCAAAGCACAGTGGGAAACATACAAGACTATATGACGATCTCGGGTCTACAGACTAGCCTGTACAAGTGTCACCTGAGAACTGCTATTTGACGATAGATATAATACCATATAGGAGTTCTCGGCTAGTCCGTTCAGTGTACTCAGTCTCCAATGAGCATCCGTATACAATCTTTGATGTCAAACACCAATGGATATGGGATCATCCATCGCCCCCTCAACTGGGTCAAGAAACGTATACGCTAGTCTACTCTGGAATATCGATACCCCATCTCGATACACCCATGACTAGGAACAATTAAGGATATGTTTATAGACTACACATGCCCCTCTAGTACGATCTGCATCATAATCATGGTAGTTAAGATGATATCCTAAGGGCTTTATCAACATGTATCAAATGAACAGTATACACAATCAAGTGAACATGTTAAGATAAACAACAACCAGATAGCAAACTATCATGTTGAGCAAGAAAGTCTTCTATATATATACATGTCCAAGCATCCCCTATCAAATAATGGCCTCTAGGGCATACATATATCCAACAATCTCCCACTTGCACTAAGGCCAATTATTGACGTATCTCATATCCAACATCTTAAAAAGTCGCTCATGTTGCGGCTGTGGAAGGGCCTTGGTGAGTGGATCCGCGGTGTTATTCTTTGTGTCTACTCTCCGAATCTTGATCTCGCGGCGATCAACTATCTTCCGGATCAAATGATATCGCCTAAGGATGTGTCTGGACCGCTGATGGGACCTGGGCTCTTTGGCCAATTCCATAGCTCCATTATTATCACAATATAATGGTATTGGATAATAATGGTTGGAACTACTCCTAGTTCCGATATGAACTTCCGCATCCTGACAGCTTCGTTGGCAGCATCATTTGCAGCAATGTACTCAGCTTCAATCGTTGAGTCTGCAATGGTATCCTATTTGGAACTCTTCCAACAAACCGTCCTCCATTGAGGGTAAATACAAACCCCGAGATAGATTTGCTGTCATCTTTATCACTCTGGAAGCTGGAATCGATAAAGGCCTCCATCTGGAGATCCCCATTACCATACACCAAGAACATTTATTTAGTCCTTCGCAAGTACTTAAGAATGTTCTTCACAGCGGTCCAGTGTTTCTCCCTTGAAATTGGATTGATACCTGCTTAGTACACATAGTGCATAAGCAATATCAGGGAGAGTACATAATATCGCATACATTAAAGATCCTATGGCAGAAGCGTAGGGTATAATACTGTAACGTTTTGAAAATCGTTTCGGTGAAATTTCGGAAAATCGGTAAAATAAGAGGGTTTTCCGTAAAAAGCCAAAATATAAATATCTTTTAATATAAAATTAAATATACATATTCTAGCTATATAATTGCTAGTATTTGGTGTTTATTGAGCCACTAATAAAATTTCTAATTTTCTGAATTTTTTTTCCGAAATTAATTATTTTAATATTATTTTAAGTCGTTAAAAATACATTAAATTAGGGATAAATACAAATTTTAATGGGCTAATTATAAACTTTAGAATCATGACAACTAAAAGCTAGTTAGTAATATAAATTTTTAGCAATTTATTTCAAGTTCTAGTTGGTTATAATCAAAGGAAATTAAAATTAAATTAAATTAAACTAAAACTTGCAATTAGGTAACTTGAAGGGTTCTTTTTGCATGGAAATTTTTTTGTACACTCTCTCACACCTCCTCACCTCTACATGGCTGGCCCCACCACCTTGGCAGCAGATCATTTCCCCCCCTCCATTTTGTCTTCAACTCATGTGAAGAAATGATTTAATATAAAGGTTTTATTATATTATTTTGGGTGGGGGTACTATGGTAATATGGGGGGTGCTTTGACTTGGAATTTTTTTTCACCATACCCTCACACCCTTCCCCATCCCCCTTGGCCGAAAATTCAACCTGCAGCAGCCCCAAAATTCCCCCCATTTTCCCATCTCTTTTGGCTTCAAAATTCATCTCAAAACACATCAAAAATCCACAATTTCTTCACTAATTCAAAGCTAATTCCTATTCTACCTCTTCTAACACCCATATTAGTTTAAAACAAGGTGAAGGATGGTGTCTTTGGAGGCTAAAGAAACCTAGGGTTTCAAACTTGGGAGGTAAAACTCTAATCTAATGTTTAAATTGCAGTTTGTATATGCTAATTTAGAAATTAGAAGTGTTAAATTAGCTGTGGTAGCTTGTTTTAGAAAAATCAAGAGAAGGGGTTGATTTGGAAATGGGAATTGAAGCATTGTAAATGGGTTATTTGAGTGTTGTAGCTAGTGAGTAGTGTGGATTGGGTGATTGTGCGATGTTGTGACCATTTTGTCGCAAATCCGCGATGTTTGCGCAAATTTTCTATGTTCATGCTTACTAGGTTTTTGAAATTGAATTAGAATGTGGGATTAAAATTATGGTTAGGGTTTTTATCACCTCATTAGCAATATAATGTGTAATTTAACACTTTAGGGTTATGCAAAACCTAGGCTAGTTGTTGAATTGTGAATCTTGCTTTAAAAATGTTAAAATTGATATCTTTGCAAACTAGAAATTTTGTTTTAATACAAATTGATGAGATTAAAATATGGAAGTGATTTGTATGACCTAGTTATGTTATTTAATGATCATTATGGCCATTAGAATTGTTAAAACATCAAGTGTTGTACTAAAACGGTAAATTTTGCTTGCTAGGTTTTCGGAAAAATAGCTTTTAAAGTGAGTTTGGGGTTTTTGTGAATTTTAACCTATTTCATATTATAATTAGTGTTTGTGAATGTGCAAATGGGTGCGTTTGGGTTCTTCTCAATGAGTTGATGTTTGTACATCGACATCGAGAGTTGGTTTGGCTATTCTAGCATGCGTAGGCGATAGGTTTTGACCTATACGTGATACGCGTGCCGATTTGGTTTTCGTATGCCGTTTCGAATTCTAATTGGTTTTTTTTATGCGATACGATACGTTGTAACATGTAGGTACCCCATGTGGACTTCAAGACGACAAGCAAGCGCGTGGCGATGTCGGCACCGACGAGCGAAGACCAGGTGAGTAGATTTATATCTACGGGGAGAAGTCGGGTGGATGGCGTATAGCACCCCCGCAAAGTTGTGAGGAATGAGGTGATTGTTTTCCCCAATCAGAGCAAGGCTCTGTTTGAATTTCAAAAATTCAAATTTTGAAGCAACGTTTCAAATCCCGTGCGCTGCGCGCAACGCGCCACGTGTCAGAAGTTGATGCGTCAGCACAGTGCTCAAGGCAGTGCGTCCAATCAGAGCAAGGCTCTTTAAAAAAAAATAAAAGTAACGCTTCAGTTGCGCAAGCACTGCGCTGCGCGACACGTGTCTGCGCAGTTGCGCAGGCATAGCTGCGCAAGTGCTGCGTTGCGCGACACGTGTCTGCACGGTTGCGCAAAGCACAGTTGCGCAAGCACAGCGGCGCAAGCGCTGCGCTGCACGACGCGTGTCTGCGCAGTTGCGTAAGCACAGCCGCGCAAGCATTGCGCTGCGCGACACGTGTCTGCACAGTTGCGCAAGCACAACTGCGCAAGCGCTGCGCTGAGCGACACGTGTCACGCGCTGGGGCGTTTGTGCCAAACAGAATTAAGATTTTAAAGAAATCTTTCCGTTCTTGTTAAAACAAGAAGATTTTCTTCTGTAAAACAGAAGCCCTTGGATCAAAGATCCAACGGTGGGGAAAATTCCCCAAATCACTCAGAGAAAGATCTCTTTAACAAATTTAACTAATTTATGGGCACTATATAAAGGCCCCTAGACCTCAATTCAAAGGCATCAACATTTTGTGAGAAATTAAACAGAGAGAACTCTGAAGAATTGGAGAGAAATCCTCAAGAACAAAAAAAGGTAAAAACCTTTAGAAAAAGAAAAAATTCTCTTATGAACAGATCATTGATCTGAGAACAAGATCAAGGACCTCTAATGAAAAGAAAAATAAATAATAAATAGTGCCTTGCACTTCTTTTTATGAACCATTGGTTCCGAATCTAAAAGATTCTCAAGATAACAGTGCCTTGCACCTTTTATGAACCACTGGTTCTTTAAAAAAACAAGAAAAAACTTGTTTTCTTTGATCTAAAATTGATCCAAAAGAATAAGAACAGTGCCCAGCACTTGCCAAAACTGCACTATTGCGCAAGCCGCCAGGAAGCGCCACGTGTCAGCAGTGCAACAACGCAGCGCACTGACGCAGCGCACTGCGCTGGTGCGCTTGCGCTCACCAGAACGTGACACGTGTCACCTCCACGAGCGCTTGCGCTTATTAATTGGCGAAAAATGCCTTACAAGCCACGTGGGGCACTGTCAGAGTATTTAATGCTCTGCATTATTAAGAAAAGGGATAGAGCCCAATTAAAAGGCCTAACAGGCCTAATAAAAAATGCTCTGCATTATTAAAAGGGACAGAGCCCAATTAAAAGGCCTAACATGCCTAATCAAAAATGCTATGCATTTTAAAAAAAAGGGCAGAGCCCAACCAAAATAAAGAAAAGTAATACAGTAAACGGGCAAGGGCCTAACACAGGTCCAATAGGCCAAAGACAAAAGAATCTCGAAACTGGACTTAACCCAGCCATGGCCATAAGTCCTCAAATTAAATTGACTGAGCACGGCTGCTCCTTAAATCAATTTACTTCCGGTTCGAGGGTACATCTCCGAACTCTTTTGACACCCATCGTTGTAATCCTTCAACGACGTCAGAGAGGTGATGGGTCCCGACAACCATACATCAATATGGACCGAGACGTCCTTAAACTAATATTGGACCGAGACGTCCTTAAACTAATATTGGATCGAGACGTCCTTAAACTAATGATGGACCACCATGTCCCTAAACTGGCGATGGAACACCACGTCCCTAAACTGGAACATGGACCACCATGTCCCTAAACTGGAATATGGACCCCCATGTCCCTAAACTGGCAATGGACCGCAATGTCCTTAAACTACCTATGGACTACTACGTCCCTAAACTGGATAATAGAGCTCCCAAATGCTCTTTTGTCGGATCTAAACGATCCCGTTTAAGTTGATCTTAGCCTCAAATATGGCTAACGTATCCTTAAACATTCAAACAAACTTTATTCCCAAATTGGACTATAAGACCCCCAATCAACTTTGGTTCAAGGGTACATCTCCGAACTCCTCTGACACCTATCGTTGTAATCCTTCAACGACGTCAGAGAGGTGACGGGTCCCGATGGCCATGCATAAAATGGACCACTACGTCCCTAAACTGGAACAATAGAGCCCCCAAATGCTCTTTTGTCGGATCCAAACGATCCCGTTAAGTTGATCTTAGTCTCAAATCAGACTAACGTATCCTTAACGAACGTTTAAGTTGATTTTAGCCTCAATATGGCTAACGTATCCTTAAAATAAAACACCAAACCCAAATCTAAGTAAATACGGATTTGGACTAATCCACGTCCTACGGGCGACGACATAACTTAGTCTCCGTATACAATCCACGGGCATCCACAAGCAAAACAAACACACACGACACGAAGTGAAATTCTGGAGAAGGAGAAAGTTGTTACCGCGATGCGGTAGCGTAATTAACTGCAGGGGCTTGCGCCTGCAGGGAAGAGCGTCCCCACAATCAAAAACCCCTCAAACGAGGGGGAATCTGACGAAGTCTGCTACATCGGCCGCATCCGTCTAAACCTCCGATACACGGTGCCATAAATCAACTTGGCATCTTCGGAGAGGTAGACGGATAAAACCATATAGCATCTGCCCCGAATTTCAGGCAAGACGTCCGACGTCGTCCGCCGTCTTTCGGAGGGGAAAAGATTCTGGCACGCCCGGTGGGACCTTTTCCTCTTTCCACTCCACACTTCGTGTGTCGTCCTCGCGAACCAATCACGGTTTGTTAAATGGTTGCCTTTGGATTTCAATTTACTAAGATTTGGTCTCTTGCTTGGCGCAGAAAAAGAACTCAAGCATCAATGGCCTCTAACTGCACCAACTGCTCGAAGTGCCACTGCAACGGACGCTCCACCTCCCCCGGAGGTGTAGCATATGGGCCCCAAGCGGCTTCCTTCCTCGCTCTGTCGGTAGACCAGGTGACCCAGGCCACTACCGGCCTGTTTTTCGGGACCATGATCCCGCCTACAAGCTTCTCTATGCCAATACCTGCACCGGAAGTGAACAAGAAGTCGGTCTTCGACCGGCTCACTGCTACGACGCCCCCTGTCAATGGGTCGCCAACTACCAAACCAACAGCCTCTGTTTTCGCCAGGATGGATCAGAACTCTAAATTGGCTGTCCCGAGGAAGGCAATAACTGCTGCTCCAGAAGTCGTCAAGACGGCTTCCCCTGTCAAAGAGTCAGTCTTTTCAAGACTGACGATCCCTGCTCCTACCCTTGCTCGAGGATCCGTCTTCGACAGGTTGAATATCACCCCTCAAAAGACAACCTCAGTCTTTAAGAGGTTAACACCGGCGGCACCTCATTCAGACAGGGGGCAAAAAGAAGCTATCTCTATCCCCGAGCCAGTCCCAATGGCTCGTCATTCTCGACGTCGCCATTGGCGACGAGTGAGGAAGGCAGGGGGCAACTCCCCCTCAGGGCTAACTCCACCGGCTCCAGTAGTGGAAGTCAACGCTGCTGTTCCAACTGGGAACAGCTTTGAACTGCTGAGGAGGGTACGGAAGAACTCTCCAACCGCTACACTGAAAAGATCTCCTCCACCTGCGGAGAGAGTTCCAGAAACGAAGCAAGAACAGCCCCCTCAACGGCTGTCCTAAAAAATATACAAGGTTTGGCGAAGGGTTCAAGATTCCGTGATCGACCCGGATCACTCTCGTCAACAAAGGAAGACGAAGGTGTAAAAAGAAAAAGACCGTCCTAGTAAACAACAGAGGACAACAATCGCTAGGGTGCCCACTGCAACGACCCCTTCAACTTCTACGGCTCATAAGAGAAGAAGGCCAGAAAAAGTCCCTACGCCGACGATGAATATCAAAGGTGGTGAACCCAAACGCCCTAAGTCTGGGGGCATGATAGTTCATACCGTCTATGTGGCGTCTGGTAAAGAGGACAGTCGCATATCTACGGCTTATCGACCGCTTACGCGATCAGTGACCAAAGCCCAGGAGTAGCAGCAGAAGCTCCAAGAGATGATGAACGCTATGGCCGCACTTACTGGGCCAAAAGAAAACCCTGAAACATCCTCGGATGAACGCCAAGAGGAAGAAACCGACGCCGAATTCCTTCGTCGAATATTGGAGAAGAAGGACAAAGAGGCTGTTGAACAAGCAGCCAACATACAGCGTATGGGCCTCCTATTCCAAGACATGGTAGGGATGATGATACAACAAGATCCTCCGGCCGAAGAGCCCCCAATCGTCCTTGGAGACGATAGAGGAGAGACATCAAATCCTCCGCCAGCTCTGTCGACGGCTAAGGAGGATACAATCTCCAAAGCTGATTTGGACGAGTACATAGCCCAACAAATACGGGTTCATCATGCGACCGAAGCAGCCGGCCAGGTCGTAAAAACAGGGCGGCCATATCCAAGTTGGTACGATCAAATCAAGTACCCGCCAGGTTACCCAATTCCCAAGTTCTATGTCTACAAGGGGACGGGCAATCCTCACCAGCATGTTGCCCAGTTCAGGGCATTCTGCGGCAACACCGGCGGTGACGACAAGCTGTTGCTTCGCCAGTTTGTTGGAAGTTTATCAGATACGACATTCGAATGGTACTCTGAACTCCCGAACGACTCTATCAAGACCTTCTATGAGATGGAGCTGCTGTTTACTCAGCATTTTGCAAGCGCCAGTGAACGCACCCCGATGACGGCACTGATTAACGCCAGGGTAAAGCCAGGGAGACGTGGGTTCAATATGCTATACGGTGGCGGAACTTATGGTCGAAGTGCGAGCAGCGCATTGAAGAAGCTCCCACGGTGGGTATGTTTGTGGGAACCCTTGATCCACAAGCAACCATCTCGCAATTTATGATGTTTTTCAAGCCGACTACCTTCCAAGCCTTGATTGACAAGCTAGCGCAAATGGATCAGATGGGCTATAAACCCCCTCTTCCAAAGCCGGACTCTCGAAATGACAAAGGAAAGGGAAAAGCGATCCTTGTCTTTAATGCTCAACAACAACCGAGCGACTCGAAGCCGGTTGTTCGTCAAAATAATATGCGTCCGTATGTAGCCCTTGAGGAGAGGCTAGGACGTTCTTACTCTTTTCCCCGCGATAAAACGAGAAGGTTATTTGAGCTGGCGTTGCACAACCGACTCATAAATCTGCCGGATCCAAAACGTTCGTTGCAACCAAGTGACGTCAACGAGCCCAACTACTGTCCTTATCATCGAGTACTGGGCCATCCGATCGAAGATTGCTACGTTTTCAAAAATTGGCTTGAAAACCAATACCGACAGGGCAAATTCGCGTTATCTGACAAATGGAAGGTGAATCCCCCGCAGCCCCACACCTCTAAGGGGACGAATACGCCGGGGGCAACAAGCTCCGTCGTTGAAGAAGCTCCGTGGGAGGTTGTATTATCAGCCAAGACAAAGAGGATGCTAAACGATCTTCAGACATGTCCAGCGATTAGGTGGAAGAACCCGTTGGAACCGCAGGTCATTGAAGGGATGCTGAAGCCATGACCAACTCCAAAGACCGATGGTGGTGGCTCGAGCACTCGCAACCAGCCGTCAAAATCTTCGAAGAAGAAGAAAAAGAGATCAAAGAAGCCCGTGAAGCCTGGCGACAAGCGCACTGACTTGCAAAAACAAATTGACGCGCTCGAGGAATACAACCAGAAGGCACGGACTCCCAATACATTCCAAGAGTTCCTCAATCATGTCTTTCAAGAGGAAAATGAGGGAGAAAGTTCATCTGATGAATCTGAAGAATGCGTGGCGAGCTGTCATGTGATTTCCCATTCGTTCATGAACGATGAGGAGACTTCTTGTACTGAAACGCTGGGGGCAGATACCGAATCAAAAATTCTGGGGCCATCGGATGAAGTAATTGACGCATTCCTCAATGAAGCTCTGTTGAAAAGTAAAGCTGATCGAGAACGCGAGGCGGTCATATTTGAAAGGGCCAAACGCCAGCGACTTGATGAAAGAGCTGAGACGATCCCGCTGGAACAAAATGCCTCCACCGTCGACAAATGCCAATTCAAGATGAGGAAAATGTTTGCTAAGGCCATATCAATGGGCATGAAGCTACCATCCTCCGAAGGAAAAATTACTGGTGAAATAGAATGCACCCCTCCTATTGCTTATATCATCAGAAGGTTTCGCACCCCACTCAAGAGTGCAAAGCTTTCGATAGATGGTGGCAAGGATACGTTGCTCATCGACAACGCTTTAAGCGGGAAAAGCGCAAAACTCGCCGGGAGCGAAGAAATACGACCGAAGGGCTCAAAAGAACTACTGGCGATTGTTGCATGGTTAACACTGGCAGGTCACAAGTGCCTACATTCGGGAGCGATTCTGATGAGGAGCTGGAACTTGCCCCTCTCTTTAAAGAGTCCATTTCGGGAAAAGAAGAAGAGCCGAAGGTTTGCGAAAATATTCGGCTTCGGAATCGGACGCTGCCCGAAAAGAATCTCGGACCCTCAAACAGAAAAGATAAAGGGAAAGAAAAGATCTCTGAAGATATCGTCTTAGATGACCAAGTGGTGGAGGAGCTAAGTGCCAAGGACCCGCCAAAGAAAAATAAGGTGGATTACAACGTTCTAGCGCATCTGAGGAAACTACCATCGCAACTCAGCATTCTTGACACCCTTTTGCTATCGAAGGAGGCGAGAGATTTGTTAATCAAGGCATTACAAGATCCAGAACAATTCCAAGCTTTCCTGGCCGAGAAAAAGATGAAGGATGAATTGGAGGAAGTGCACATTGCTGATGTCGCTTTTGGTGACGAAGACCTTCTCCTTGGGACGTGCGAATACAATCGCCCCTTTATGTCTCAGGATACTGCCACGATATAAGGATAGGCAAAATCCTGATCGACAATGGATCCTCCGTTAATCTCCTCATTGTGCGGGTGTTAAAAGAAATCTGCATGAGCGTCCAGCACCTTGCTCGGGACAAGATCACCATCTCCGGGTTTGACTCCCAGTCATCAAGAACTCTTGGGTCTGTGGTACTGACGCTACGCTTTGGGTTACTCATCACGGACATTAAGTTCCACGTCATAGACGCCAAGACATGCTACAATGCTCTGCTCGGCCGACCGTGGTTACACGAGTACAACGTCATCCCTTCTACACAACATCAGTGTATGAAATACATTAAGGATGGTCTCGAGTATACCGTGGCGGGAGAACTGAATCCGTTTTCCGTGAACGAAGTCCGCAAATATGAAGATACCAAATACTTCTTACCGGATTTCGAAGACACGGAAAGGTGTCACAAGCCGGAGAACAAAGCTAATGCCACCATCCCTGTCTTCGGCAGTGATACCGAGGAGGAAGATGAGATAGTGTATTCGGGTCCGCCCCAACACAACAAGCCAGGACCGTCCGCACCTACATTGATCTTTGGTAGCGACTCGGAAGATGAGATCCATGCTGTATTCTCTGCTCGAGCTTCAATACAAACGTCCGCTGACGAAGAGCAAAGTTTACAAGTCGCCATGGTGCCGCTTAAACACCGTAAAGAACTGGATGCGCTTGATATCTACAGTGTAGAAGAGCTGCGAACGTTCTATATCCCTCCCAGGCGAGAAAGCGAAAAAGCAATTCTATTCTACCGCTCTGAAGAAACCAAAGTGGAGAAAGAGATCTGGCATGGCGCGGATCTTACGCTCGACAGGCTTCAGCCTATCCGTCTTCCCAGATATTATACGGAAGGTTTGAAAAAGCTGGTGAAACGCTAGGGGATATCCTTCAAGCAGGCCGTTCGAAAAGCCAAATTCTATGACAAAGTCTGGAACGTTCCCGGAACTCAACGCAAACTGCCTAATGGGAGAATGGAGACAAAAGGACTTGGATACATCCGGTTAAAGAAACGAGAGCTACTAAACAGCTGCTATGTCATGTATGACTTCGATGAAGAAGCGGATGCTTAATGGGAGGACGCTAATCCTGAGCCAATGAAAGTTCCAGATGCAAAAGAGCCCAGTCCATCGTTCGAAGAACAAATGGACAAGCTTATAAGGGAAGCGGGTCAAAAAGTCCGAGACGACCATAACCGCGAAATGGTCATCTACGAGAAAGCCAAAACGCAGCGCCTCCTCCAACAGGCCGTGAAAGATGAAAATGCCGCTCCTTGTCAACTTGTTATAAAGAAGGCCCGACGCAGAGGCAGAAACAAGTCGAAACGCGAAAAAGACGCTCAACAGCGACGAAGCGGGGCTAAGAGGCCACGCGAGCGAAAATCGAGCGGTTTCGATCTATCCCTCATAAGAAAAATGGGTCGAGCATACTCTTTTCCTCGGGACAAGACGAAGAAAATACTTGACCTCGCTCTAAAACATCAGATGCTTACACTGCCGGAGTCTAAACACCCCGAACAAGCAAGAGAGGTCTCACACCCAAACTATTACTCTTATCACCGAGTGGTAGGGCATCCTCTCGAGGACTGCTTCACCTTCAAGAATTGGGTCGAAGATCAGTATCAGCTTGGCAAGTTCGCTCTGTCCGACAACTGGAGGGTAGCGCCGCCACAGAAGCACGAGCCCAAGGCCATGGAAGAAGAACCAGTTCCACATTGGGATTGGAAGCGAATTCGTACTTGTCACGTGATAACGATATCAAAAGGAGAGCCCGAGAACATGGATGACCTTCCCTGGTGCTTCGAAAACAGCAACGATCAGGTAATCTCAGAGTTCCCGCCTGCGCCAAAAGAGCTGGAAGATGGAATCCATACCACTGTAGATAACCTCAAGAAAATTGAGTTGGGAACGACGAATGACCCGCGACCGACATTCATCAGCGAGCTGCTATCTGAAGAAAGGGTGGCTGCGTTAAAGGACGCGCTTCTACAACATAGAGATTGCTTCGCGTGGAACTATTCCGAAATGCCGGGACTAGATCCAGAAATTGCTGTGCATAGATTGGCGATATCTCTGAACGTCAAGCCAGTCAAATAGGCGCCGAGAAGAATGCGGCTCGAGCTTGAGATGAGTATCAACGCCGAGGTCAAGAAGCTGATCGACCCTGGCTTCATCCAGGAAGTTCAATACCCTGAATGGATCGCCAACATCGTCCCGGTGATGAAGAAAAATGGGACAGTGCGCATATGTGTAGACTTCCGGGATCTTAATAAAGCTTGCCCGAAGGACGATTTCCCAGTGCCAGTCACCGAACTGATGATAGACAATACGTCTACTCACGAGGTTTTCTCCTTCATGGACGGCTCGTCAGGATATAATCAGATAAAAATGCATCCAGAAGACCAGAAGCACACCACCTTCAGGACTCCTCTGGGAATATTCTGCTACAAGGTGATGCCCTTTGGTTTAAAGAATGCCGGTGCCACCTACCAAAGGGCCATGACGAAGATCTTCGATGACCTTATACACGAAATCGTCAAATGCTATATAGACGATCTCGTAGTTAAAAGCAAATCATACGAGGAACATCTCGAGCATTTGAAGACCATATTTCAACGCCTTCGGCAATACAACTTGAAGATGAACCCTCTCAAGTGTGCATTCAGAGTTTCTTCGGGCAAATTCCTGGGATTCATCGTCCGACACCGGGGTATCGAAATAGATCCGTAAAAAATCAAGGCGATCATGGAAATGCCTCCGCCAAGGACTCTCAAACAGCTGCGGTCTCTCCAAGGGAAGCTCGCGTATATACGGCGATTTATAGCCAACCTTTCAGGAAAGTGCCGTCCTTACAGCCACCTGATGAAGAAGGGAACTCCATTCGTCTGGGATCAAGAATGCCATGGTGCACTAGATGAAATCAAGCAGTACCTGCAAAACCCGCCAGTGTTGGCTTCTCCGGTTAAGCGAAAGCCTCTCATTCTTTATACAACCGCCCTCGAAGGTTCTTTAGGCGCATTATGGGCACAAGAGAACGATCAAGGGAAAGAAAGAGCACTCTACTACTTAAGTCGAGTTCTGCTGGGGGCAGAAAGCGACTACACCCCTATTGAAAAACATCGCCTGGCGTTGATTTTTGCGATAATAAAGCTTAGACACTATGCGCTGGCGCATGAAGTCCGTCTTATTTCGAAGGCGGACCCTCTTAAGTATTTAATGTCAAAGGCCATATTGACGGGACGACTCGCTAAATGGGCCCTGCTCTTGATGGAGTTCTCGATAACGTATCAACCTCTCAAGGCAGTGAAAGGCCAGGCCATCGCCGACTTCCTCGCCGAGCATCCGATACCCGCCGATTCTCCTTTAAATTGCGATCTTCGAGAAGAACATGCGTTTGATGCGATCGACGGCGGTGATACCCGATGGGAGCTTTATTTCGATGGGGCATCTTCCCTGAAGAAGCGCAGACAAAACGCCCCTATAATCAAATCAGGGGTAGGCCTCATCTTCGTGACTCCACAAGGAGGGATAATGCGCTTCACTTTCTCCTTAACAGAGCCGAGGACGAATAATGAAGCCGAATATGAAGCCTTGATTGCAGGTCTCGAGATCGCCATCGACATGGGATTTGAAAACCTCCTCATATACGGAGATTCTCAACTGGTCGTTAGTCAAGTAAATGTCGACTACCAAACGTGCAAACCGGAGTTGGTGAAGTACTGCGAAAAGGTGCAACAACTGTTGACCCAAATTCCCTCCTATACTTTAGAAAGCATACCGCGCGCGGAAAACAGCAAAGCAGACGCGTTGGCCAAACTTGCTAAAGAATTGGCTGACGAGAACCTCGACGACGTTAGAATCATGGTACAAAGCCGTCGGGTGCTTGCCCCAGCAGAAATATCTCCGGAATCATCCGAAGAGAAGGGAGCGACTGAACGGACGACCTTGCAAATAGAAGACCGGGAAAAGGCTGAGGATTGGAAGGAAGTCTTCATAGACTACTTTAAGTCCCACCGAATGCCTGAAGAAGCGTCCACAAGACATCAGCTCATGAAACGAGCTTTGTCTTTCGCCTTCGTCAACGATACTCTGTACAAGAGGTCGTTTGATTCTCTATGGCTGAGATGCTTAGGGCCTAAAGAAGCAAAAAGAGTCGTTCAGGAAGTTCATGACGGACTCTGTGGTTCTCATCAAGCGGGCCTAAAGATGAAGTTGAAGATTAAACGGATGGGCTACTACTGGCCCACGATGATTCAGGATTGCCTCGAATATGCGAAGCAATGCCACTCATGCCAAATTCATGGGGACTTCATCCACCAGCATCCAAATCCATTACATCCAACGGTGGCTAGCTGGCCGTTCGAGATGTGGGGAACTGACATAGTCGGCCCCATCGAACCGGCATCGTCCAGGGGACATCGTTTCATCCTGGCGACGACTGATTACTTCTCCAAATGGGCAGAAGCAATACCTCTGAGAGAAGTGAATACAGAGAATATCCTCCATTCCTTCAAGACGCACATCATGTATAGGTTTGGAACTCTACGACGGATCATCTCCGATAACGGGCCTTCTTACAGAAGTCACAAGATCAGTCGCTTCGCGCAACAACACAATATAAACTGGAGATATTCCTCGGTTTACAATCCGCGAGCTAATGGTCTAGCTGAAGCCTTCAACAAGACCCTGGAAAAGATCATGAAGAAAACGGTGTCACGAAATAAGAAAGACTGGCACGAGAGACTGCAAGAAGCTCTCTGGGCGTATCGAACTACGTTTAAGACGGCCACAAACACAACGCCATATGCGTTGGTATTCGGTACGGAAGCAATGCTTCCCCTCGAAATAGAGTTACCCTCTCTAAGAGTGGCAGTCCACTATGAGCTAACAGATGAAGAAAATGCTCACCTTCGGCTTGAGGAGCTTGACGCCCTCGATGAGACCCGGCTCATAGCGCAGCAAAATCTGGAAGCCTATAAAGCAAAGATGACGCGCTCATATGAAAGATTGACCCAACCGAGGACATTCCGTCAAGGCGAACTCGTGCTAGTGGTCAAAAGGCCTATGATCCCCAATCGCGCCAAGCTGGGAAAGTTTGAGCCAAACTATGAAGGCCCGTACATCATAGACAAGGTCTACCAAGGTGGAGCCTATCTACTTATGGATATGCACGGTGAAAGGCCTTTCAGGCCAATAAACTGTCGCTTCCTAAAGAAATACTATGCTTAATGAGCCACAGCCTAGGTCAATGGTAGATGACGACGACTATGTCCGCTCGCTATCTTCCTAAGCTCAAGCTTTATAAGCAGTAGCTGGCCTTCTCAATCACGGACCGAAACGTCGTTAAACTAATGGCGGACCGAAACGTCCTTAAACTAACGCCGGACCGAAACATCCTTAAACTAATAGCGGACCGAAACGTCCTTAAACTAATACCGCAGCATCCGTAGGCTGACGAAATAAGAAAAATATATAAAAAAAAAATAAATAAAAACGGTATGTCCATAAGCAAAAAAGGGCACGGATGAAAATCCGAAAGGGCGCCGTGAGTAAAAACAGTAGGACTACCGGCGAGTGTTCGTGAAAACCCGAAAGGGCGCGACCTCGTAAAAAAAAAGGGAGAAAAAAAAGTAATAAATAAAAAAAAATATATAAAATAAAAACGGTATGTCCATAAGCAAAATGGGCACGGATGAAAACCCGAAAGGGCTCCGTGAGTAAAAACAGCAGGACTGCCAGCGAGTGTTTGTGAAAACCCGAAAGGGCACAACCTCGTTAAAAGACACTTATAGGGTCCTCTCGACCTTGTAAGGAGAAACCACCCACGTGAGATCCTTACGACTCACAAGGGAGTAACACACTCAGGGATCCCCACGATTCCTAAGGAGAAAATACACTTGCGAGATCCTCACGACTCGTAAGGAGAACTCTCTTATGGGACCCTCACGGCTCATAAGATTTGAAAGTCTTAAGTTACAGAGACCTAAACCTGTGCTTAAGCAACCCCCACAACCTCTAATATTGCCCTACAAGTGGTCCAGTACTGGCTCTTGTATACAATCCACGGGCACGAATAAACATTCCCCTAACCAAGTTTCATCCGTGATTGGGGATATGTTCGTATGGTGAACGACCCTCTAGATTTACAAGGAGAAAACCCTCCTGTAGGATCCTTACGACTTACAGAGGAACATGCACTTAGGAATCCTTACGATTCCTAAGGAGAAAATACACCTACAAGATCCTTACGACTTGTAGGGAGAAATACCTTTGTGAGACCCTTACGGTTCATGAAGTCAAAAGCCTTAGTCGACAGGACCCTAACCTTGGTCGCTAAGCCACCTTTGTTTGACATTGACAGAGGCAGATGATGATTCGCTCCTGGCAATATCCCAGTTGTAGCGGTGCTGATGCCGAAATCGGTGTCTAATTCTAGGTTTATGGCGGAAAGCCAGTAGGCCGCACATGCATACGGAATAGCCGAAATGATAGGGCAACATGCAATAAAAAGCAGCAAGTAAAAATGTATGCATGCAAAATAGCTGAAATGATTGGGCAACTCGCAATAAAATGCAGCGAGTGAAAACAAAATAAACAGCCGAAATGATTGGGCACCGCGAAAAATAGCCGAAATGATTGGGCAATCGCGACCTTCGCGATATAAAAGCTGAAATGATAGAGCATCGCGGAAATAAAAAGATGATAAAACTTCGGCCCTACAGTTAAGATCACATCGATCCCTGTATACAATCCAAGGGCGCAAATAAAGAGGGAACCATACTTTCCCAACAGGCTCCGCCAGAAAACGAAGCCAAATCTCGACGGTTCATCCCAACCCCGAAGAAACCAGTGTCTTCGGCAAATCCTTTGACTCAAAAAAAGTGTCATTGACGAAGAAAAACCTGATTCGTGTCGACTCACAGAGCAACCAGTGTCTCCGTGGGAAATTCTCGACTCGTTTAAACACCAAGGAAACAAATAATCCTTGGCGCTAGGGAAACAAATAATCCTTAGCAAATACCTCAACTCAGGGAAACAAACAATCCTTGACGAGAGCCTCCTGATTCGCGTCGACTCGCAGAGCAACCAGTGCCTTCGTGGGAAATTCTCGATTTGTTTCAACACCAGGGAAACAAATAATCCTTAGCAAATACCTCAACTCAGGGAAACAAACAATCCTTGATGAGAGCCTCCTGATCCGCGTCGACTCTCAGAGCAACCAGTGCCTCCGTGGGAAATTCTCGACTCATTTCAACACCAGGGAAACAAATAATCCTTGGCGCTAAGGAAACAAATAATCCTTAGCAAATACCTTAACTTAAGGAAACAAACAATCCTTGACGAGAGCCTTCTGATCCGCGTCGACTCGCAGAAGCAACCAGTGCCTCCGTGGGAAATTCTCGACTCGTTTCAACACCAGGGAAATAAATAATCCTTGGCGCTAGGGAAACAAATAATCCTTAGCAAATATCTCAACTCAGGGAAACAAACAATCCTTGACGAGAGCCTCCTGATTCGCGTCGGCTCGCAGAGAAACCAGTGTCTCCGCAGGAAAATTCCCGATTCGTCTCAACTTGCAAGATGAAACCTCAGGCAGCAGAGACTAAAAAAAATTGCTTCCTGAACAATGGGACCCTGCAAGTCGATCTAAAACGGTCTCTTGCATACTATCCACGGGTCTCACTCTCCGAAGTCGAGTTTCGACAATGAGGGAAACAACCGCTTACGAGTCCTCTCGACTCGTAAGAGGGAAAAATTCTCTTACAGGATCCTTACGACCTATAAGAGAAAACACACTTAGGAATCCTCATGACTCCTAAGGAGAAAAACCCACCTACGAGATCCTCTCGATCCGTAGGGAGAAAAATCTCTACGAGAACCTCACGGCTCATAGAGTTGAAAAGTCTTAGGCAGCAGATCTGAACCTGCGGTCTAAGCCATCGCTATCTCTCGGAAAAATTTAGATGCTTACTCTATTATCGGTCAAATGTGTTTATCAGGACAGTATGCTGATAATAAGAGAAAAGAAAAAGCAAAGAAATAGCACAAGACATTGCAAAAAAAAATGTATATCTTTATTGAATGTAATCAAGTACAAGGCGAATCGCACAAAAGAATAAAGAATGGATACATCTTATTCGAAAAAGAAAATTTTTACAAGTATATTGATACAAGGGTAGCTACTGGGAAGGAAGCGTCTTAAATAGCCCTATCAGTTGTTCGCGCACTTCCTTCCATGCCTTTTCCTGATCGGCCACCACCGCCAGTTCTGCTTCCACTTGAGTCCACAGCTGCAAGAAGGATGCAAGCTGCTCCCTAACGTCCTGCTGAGCTGCTTCGCGACCTTGGGAATCACGCTCGGCGGCATCGAGCTTTTGCTTCAGGTTTAGCCCACTTGAGATACGTTCCAGAAGGCCCTCGAAGTTGGCCTTCACCCGGGCAGCGTTCGCCTCAACCTCAGCGCGTAGACGAGCCGTCTCATTTTAGGTCTCTTGGCATTCCCTCAGCCTTAAAGCCGCTTCTTGTTCCAAGTGACGGAAGTAAGAAGCGCTTTGCTCGATCCATGCTGCTCTTTAATTGCTTGCGGCTAAGGTCTCGGGAGCAGGGCACATAAACTCCGATTGATGCAGGCGGACCTCGATTTCCCTGCAATGATTGACCCAAAGCTCGACGACGCCTCCATCGTGGAAATTCACAAGCGCCGCCAACATCGGATTAACCTCCGCAGCGAAATCCGCAGCAGATAGGGGAGCATCCGCATCAAGCTCTTCGACGTATCCGCTCAGCATGCCCAAGCTCATTACGACACCCTTTGAAGATGGACATCTCAGGAAGGGGCCTGCCGGCATTATAACGCGAGACTCAAAGGGCGCTGGAATCGGAACGACAGCTGAAAAAAAATACGATTAGATGACGGTTCAAGGATTATGAAAAAGTCATCGATGAGATAGTTTACTATACCGGCGGTAGCAGGCGGTAAGGCCGGGAGAGCCGGTGGCACGACCAATCGTTCATCTCCTCCTTCGATTTGTAGCACTGCAATCAGGACAAGGAAGAGTCAGAAATAATTCCATCACCGAAAAAGAAAGATATCAGTCGGGAACTATACTCACCAGCGCCACCAGAGGGAGAAGCGAGTTCAGATGGGAAGGAGAAGTGTGGGAGCAACACTTGATATAGATGATCAAAGAGCACTCCTAAAAAAACACAACAATACGACTTTAATACACAAATTATACGTCTGAAAGATAAGATTAATAAGTTGCAAACCCATACCTTCCAACATCTTTGACGGTATGAGAGAGGGCTGAGAGGAGACCACCGCCAAGGCAGTAGTTGAAGGCGCTCCCTCGAGCAATGGCACATCGGCACTGGCTGCACCTGCGTTACGAACAAATGTGAACTTGTCAGAAAAGATCGTAAAATAAAAAGGACAGTAACTTGGGATTTACCTGATGAGCTGCCGGCCGAAATGGAGGCGACTCCCTCCTCCATTGACATGAGGCCACCGCCCGTGGCCTCATCACCCGACTCAATGGGAACCGTTGTTGTGCTCGCAAGACCTGGAGACGGCGGGGGACTATAGGTGGGGAGGGCTATGACTGGAGCATTGCCAGATTCCTGAGAAGGACCGGTTGGCTCGTCCTCAGGAATCATGGCCACCTCACCCGCTACTCCCTCGGGTTCAGCAGTCACGGTTATCTCATCCACCGTCACCACAAGGTCATCAGCCTCAGGTACTCCGCCCGCTGCTACTTCGGGCTCAGCAACAACCGCTTGCTCAGGCATAGTGGACATGACCGGTTTGTCAGCCACTATCTCGGGCCCAGCAATCCCAGCTGTGTCATCCGCCACCGACTCGGGCTCGACCAATGTCTCCCCCCTCAGCCCCTCAGGTTCGACAGTCTCCGCCTCCCCCTCGGTTGGAATTGGCCCTGTAAGATGAGATGCATAAAAAACCGGCGACTTTACAATTTTTACAAACAAAATTCTGAAAGAAGTGTTACCTGAGGTGGACTTCTTGTTAGCTTCCCTATTGGCGCGAATTGCCCGTCTATGAGCTGTAGAGAGGGCGACTGGGGACTCTTCTGACGGGGTATCGGCACGAGGAACGGTGCTTGAGCCCGCCCCAATGGCCAAGGCAGCCCTGCGTGCCTTTGCTTCGCGTCTCAACCGCTTCCTCTCCTCCCGAGCCGTTGAGACGGATTCCGCCAGAGCCTCTTTCATTGAAGCGTCTTCGTCCGTGAATAGGGATGCCTCCAAATTTTTCAAGGCATCCCTCGTCGTTTTGTCAAGTCTAGGCTCTCCTGGCAGCCCCGAAGAAGCTGGAGCTTCAGTAAAGGATCCGGGGAGAGTCCCCGCATCAGCTGGCGCGGCCCCTGTAAAGAAAAAAAAGGGTTAGATTGGCCGTCAGGAAAGAGGATAAAAAAAGGAGGGCTCAATAAGCCGAGACGTACCAACGCCCATCAAGGCGCGCTTCTTCTCCTCCTCCCGGAAGGTTTTTAAAGAGGCAGCAATGGCCTCTTCGGTATTGACACCTGTTGAAAATAGAGGAAAGTATTAGTCAAAAATAATAAAAAAAATGCGATAAAACGACGAAGAAAATAGCTAATGATTACCTGACTCAGCGAGTTTATTCAACATCACTTCAAGCCTCGCTGATCGCTCAGAAGCCGCAATAGCAGCCCCAAGGTCGGTGTCTACGGGGTCTATCGAGAAGCCCTTATTGCTTCTATACTCGCTTATTCCTTTGGTAAGAGGGGACTCAGGCTCTAAACCGAGAATTGCGTCAAGGGAGAGGAGCGACTTCTTCTTCTTTTTCCCGCCGGCTCGAGATGCACCCGGAATTGATTTACGTTTGGCAGACACCTTGGGGCGGCGGGCCCCGATACCCGTGCTTGCGCCGGACTCCGGCGATACCACATTTACCACTGGAGCACGGGGGGCTGGTGGCGCAGCCACAGTATCACGAAGAGGCAATCCGCGCGGAGGGCTCAACACACGCGGAGGTCCAACTCCAACACCTTTCAACGGAGGAATGACCGGGGTCCTTGGCTTCAAGGGGGCCTTGTGATCACCGCCAGGAGGCGCACCCCTGCTGTCAACTAGAAGGCGCTTCTCCATCAGGAAAACTGGGCCCATTGCATGCGCATACTAAGCCACATACGTGTTGAGTACCTTGGGGAAACAGCTTGGTTCGCTGATGAAGAAATAAGAACCCGTGTTAAGCTGCATGAAATGGTGCGTTGCATTCTTTATCCCCTCTCGGCTGACCACGGGCTTTTCCAAGAAGGCTTCCATCGGGATCCCCTGGTGATAGCTCGATTGCTGAGCAAACCGGTGAGGATTATACCTCACGAAGAGTGCCGTCTCATTCTGCCTAAACACCAAGTATCCTGGCCGAATGGAGTAGAGGTGGAGGATCTCCCGAGCCTTCAATATGGAAGCCCCGTCCTTAAAATCATCGCGCAGCGGCACTACCGACTTGGTAGCCTCTGAACCTATTGTTATGACCTTATCCACAAAGGAAACCTTCGCTCCGACCAGACATGGACGGAGGAGCAAGCCCCTCGATTCCCGTGGAGATGCAACCACAATTGAAGCACCAACCAACCGAATAACTCTCGGGAGTCTGCATTTCTCAAAGAACGGAGGAATCTTATGGGCGCCGAACACCCCTTGCACGTGCATTTCCATCCAGGAGGTGAAGTAGTGCATCGGGAAGTTAGCGGGCTGTACCCCAGGTTCGCTAGCGTCCGCCGCTACGCTTAGTCCATTATAAAGGTAAGCCAGCCCGGCGATTCCTACCGATAACTGCAAGCCCGCCACCATCCAGTGCGTTGGATAGAAAACAGATGACCGCATGTGGCGCGGGTGCATAGGGAGCGCAAAGCTGCACAGCCACAAGCCTAGAAACCCTACAAAAAAGGTTTCCTCATCCATACCCAGGATGGCGATTTCCGAGAAAGGAACGACGGCGGCACCGGGGAGATAAAAGTCCCTTTGGTCATTCTCTGATATGGGTTGGTGGTCCAAGCCGAAGCCAAAAGGGTCATCAAGTTGGACAAACTTCTCGCTCTGCTCCGATAAGAACTCTGGTCGGATAAAGCGGGCAATAAAATCGGCGAAACTGACCCCCCGAACACCCGATTCCAGATAGAGCCCTTCATAAATCTCCAGCACCTTCACCAAGCCCGGAAACTGGTGCTGAATGGCGTTTTCCGGAGTCAAGTCAAACACCAGCGGTTTGGTGGCAAAGACGTATTCATCAGGAGGAAGCAGCTCCTCGTAGTGCTCCCCCCTCATTGGTAGACCCGAGACTTCAGCAAACTCCTCCAAGGAGATGGAGACCTCCCTGTCCGTCATCAGGAAAGTGTGGGTGGGGATATTCCATTGTTCAATAAAGGCCTTGATCCACCATGTTGGAGGAGAGGGATACTCGAAAAGCGAGACGTAGATAGCCGAATATAAACCAATCTTCGTTAGATGAGTCCTTTTCGCCGATAAGATGTACCGGGCCCACTGCAAATATCCGGCGGGCGGTCGCGGGACCAATCCAATGTTGTAAGCCTGTCCCCAAGGGCGTGCTTCACCCTGACAGATTCGCCTTCCTAGAATGTCTATTGCCGGCGGTGGCTGCACGGGAATAGCGCCAATTGCAGGCTGGAGGAGGTCATCCGAATTCCAATTCTTAACCTCGACGGCATACTTCACCGGAGGTTCGTCCGCATAGGGAATCGTAACTATGGGCTCGGACGGCATGGCAGAACTGAAACTGCGGCGACCCTGGATGATTTCATTGTACCACCTACCCCACAAGTGAAGGTTTTTGTACTTGGGGTCGTGATCTTTAATGAGAGCGAGCACCACTCGGTCCACCGGTGCCTGGGGAAACCCTCCCTCCGAATGAACGAACGGAAAAGACAAATTACCAGACATGTTTCCTGCGGAGGGACAAAAAAAATTTAATTAGCCATCAGTGTTGTAATTCTAACGCTTGGCATTTTAAAATTTTACACTACACTGAAATGCAGTGGGTAGGGGACAAAAGGGGGACCCATAAAATCTGGATGACAGTGCATCATTTAACAAGACAATCCCATCATTAGATGAGACTGTCAATTAATGAAAAGATCCCCAAGAGAATATCCTCATTGATGGGAAGTCCCTAGAGACAAGGAGAAAATCTCCTCTTTTAGAGCAAAGCTCTGTCACAGAGTGACATTTGTCAAACTCTGGTCTCAAAGGGATAAAATTTCTTTAAAAAAGAGCCTAGTTCTATAATAATGATGGAAAAATCCATCAGAAAGGAAACTTTAACTCCTAAAAGATCAAAAATTTAGGATCTTAAGGATCCATGAAAACTTTTAGGAGTTCCCCATTTTCAGATCAAAAAAAAGATCTACATTTGATCCATGAGCAAAGCTCTGTTCATGGGTTAAAACCCATGAACAAGATCTTTGTAGATCTGTAAGTTCTTGAGAGCAAGGCTCTAATAATTAAATTTTTACCTAAGATGATTCTAAGTTCTGAACTTTAAAGTTCTTGGGAAAAAAACAAGAGCAAGGCTCTGAAAGTTCTTAAGCAAGAGCAAGGCTCTGAAAATCAAAGTTCTTGAAAGTTGTAAAGAATTTTCTAAGGACCAAGGGTCCTATTTATAGGCGCCTGCGCCTCTTCAACTTACCCCTTTTGATCCGACGGCCAGGATCTTGCCACCGCTGCACTCACGTGCGCGCCACGTGAGCACAACGGTGGGGGGCATTTGTTTTCCCCAATCAGAGCAAGGCTCTGTTTGAATTTCAAAAATTCAAATCCCGTGCGCTGCGCGCAACGCGCCACGTGTCAGAAGTTGATGCGTCAGCACAGTGCCCAAGGCAGTGCGTCCAATCAGAGCAAGGCTCTTTAAAAAAAATAAAAGTAACGCTTCAGTTGCGCAAGCACTGCGCTGCGCAACACGTGTCTGCGCAGTTGCGCAGGTATAGCTGCGCAAGTGCTGCGTTGCGCGACACGTGTCTGCACGGTTGCGCAAAGCACAGTGGCGCAAGCACAGCTGCGTAAGCGTTGAGCTGCACGACGCGTGTCTGTGCAGTTGCGCAAGCATAGTTACGCAAGCGCTGCGTTGCACGACGCGTGTCTGCGCAGTTGCGCAAGCACAGTCGCGCAAGCGCTGCGCTGCGCGACACGTGTCTGCACAGTTGCGCAAGCACAGCCGCGCAAGCGCTGCGCTGAGCGACACGTGTCACGCGCTGGGGCGTTTGCGCCAAACAGAATTAAGATTTTAAAGAAATCTTTCTGTTCTTGTTAAAACAAGAAGATTTTCTTCTGTAAAACAGAAGCCCTTGGATCAAAGATCCAACGGTGGGGAAAATTCCCCAAATCACTCAGAGAAAGATCTCTTTAACAAATTTAACTAATTTATGGGCACTATATAAAGGCCCCTAGACCTCAATTCAAAGGCATTAACATTTTGTGAGAAATTAAACAGAGAGAACTCTGAAGAATTGGAGAGAAATCTTCAAGAACAAAAAAAAGGTAAAAACCTTTAGAAAAAGAGAAAATTCTCTTATGAACAGATCATTAATCTGAGAACAAGATCAAGGACCTCTAATGAAAAGAAAAATAAATAATAAAAAGTGCCTTGCACTTCTTTTTATGAACCATTGGTTCTGAATCTAAAAGATTCTCAAGATAACAGTGCCTTGCACCTTTTATGAACCACTGGTTCTTTAAAAAAATAAGAAAAAACTTGTTTTCTTTGATCTGAAATTGATCCAAAAGAATAAGAACAGTGCCCAGCACTTGCCAAAACTGCACTATTGCACAAGCCGCCAGGAAGCGCCACGTGTCAGCAGTGCAACAGCGCAGCACACTGACGCAGCGCACTGCGCTGTTGCGCTTGCGCTTACCAGAACGTGACACGTGTCACCTCCACGAGCGCTTGCGCTCATTAATTGGCGCAAAACGCCTGACAAGCCACGTGGGGGCACTGTCAGAGTATTTAATGCTCTGCATTATTAAGCAAAGGGACAGAGCCCATTTAAAAGTCCTAACAGGCCTAATCAAAAATGCTCTGCATTATTAAAAGGGACAGAGCCCGATTAAAAGGCCTAACAGGCCTAATAAAAAATGCTATGCATTTTTAAAAAAAAAGGGGCAGAGCCCAACCAAAATAAAGAAAAATAATACAGCAAACATGCAAGGGCCTAGCACAGGTCCAATAGGCCAAAGACAAAAGAATCTCGAAACTGGACTTAGCCCAGCCATGGCCATAAGTCCTCAAATTAAATTGACTGAGCACGACTACTCCTTAAATCAATTTACCTCCGGTTCGAGGGTACATCTCCGAACTCCTTTGACACCCATCGTTGTAATCCTTCAACGACGTCAGAGAGGTGACGGGTCCCGACGACCACACATCAATATGGACCGAGACGTCCTTAAACTAATATTGGACCGAGACGTCCTTAAAATAATATTGGACCGAGACGTCCTTAAACTAATGATGGACCACCACGTCCCTAAACTGGCGATGGACCACCACGTCCCTAAACTGGAACATAGACCACCATGTCCCTAAACTGGAATATGGTCCCCCATGTCCCTAAACTGGCAATGGACCGCAATGTCCTTAAACTACCTATGGACCACTACGTCCCTAAACTGGAACAATAGAACTCCCAAATGCTCTTTTGTCGGATCTAAACGATCCCGTTTAAGTTGATCTTAGCCTCAAATATGGCTAACGTATCCTTAAACATTCAAACAGACTTTAGTCCCAAATTGGACTATAAGACCCCCAATCAACTTTGGTTCAAGGGTACATCTTCGAACTCCTCTGACACCTATCGTTGTAATCCTTCAAAGACGTCAGAGAGGTGACGGGTCCTGATGGCCATGCATAAAATGGACCACTACGTCCCTAAACTGGAACAATAGAGCCCCCAAATGCTCTTTTGTCGGATCCAAACGATCCCGTTAAGTTGATCTTAGTCTCAAATCAGACTAACGTATCCTTAACGAACGTTTAAGTTGATCTTAGCCTCAATATGGCTAACGTATCCTTAAACTAAAACACTAAACCCAAATCTAAGTAAATACGGATTTGGACTAATCCACGTCCTACGGGCGACGGCATAACTTAGTCTCCGTATACAATCCACGGGCATCCACAAGCAAAACAAACACACACGACACGAAGTGAAATTCTGGAGAAGGAGAAAGTTGTTACCGCGATGCGGTAGCGTAATTAACTGCAGGGGCTTACGCCTGCAGGGAAGAGCGTCCCCACAATCAAAAATCCCTCAAACGAGGGGGAATCTGACGAAGTCTGCTACATCGGCCGCATCCGTCTAAACCTCCGATACACGGTGCCATAAATCAACTTGGCATCTTCGGAGAGGTAGACGGATAAAACCATATAGCATCTACCCCGAATTTCAGGCAAGTCGTCCTACGTCGTCCGCCGTCTTTCGGAGGGGAACAGTGATATGGTAACGATATACTTTTATATGTTATTATGTGATATGAACACCTAGTAAGAGAAGCCTTAAGAGCTTATGGGTTTAGGGTTAGCGAGAATTGAAGACAGGACCTTAGCGGATTTCTTAGTCACGAAACCCTAGAGTAAGGATTTGCATACACGCACACATATACACTTGCATATATCATTTTCTTGTGCATATTTGGGAATGTGTATATATGTATAAACGCATGGGTATGGGATTATGCATGTATACATTCATATACACATGCATGAATTTTGAGGATATTGTATGATATTTGGAGATGAGTCGATGAGATTGGGCTTGAGGCCATGAGATCGGCGATGTGATATGGTCCGTATTTGAGATACGACATGATATTTTAGCGGGTTCTTTAGGCGTGGTGTTTTCATACACACGCATGCATTTCATAGATGGTATCAGTATTGTACTAGACGTAGATCAGTACCCCGATCATGATATTTGATAAAGAGGATATCAGATGATTAATGTGATAGATGTGACATTTGACCTGTACCCAGATTTGGGAGGCCGTACGACGGATTTACCGTACGAGCTATATATTGATGATAAATCCGCACTCTTGATTCGAGGATGTCATATGATATGTTGTATCGTACATGATATTATTGAGACGGGATCACCGACTATTATGCATATTTATATATATCGACTCATATTTAGGTGGTTTCCATACCCCTTTCGATTGGTTGTTAGTTAGACCTGTAGTTTACCTAGTAGATGTTAGACTGGACCCGAGTCATACCTATTTCCATAACTGACGAATCGTGAGAATTTTAAAGACATACCAAGGGATACTACGGATATTTTAAAAGACGTACCTTTTCTTAAAAAAACACCGTAGTCCTTATTTTCAAACACCACGATTCGTACTATTTCAAATGACAAAACAGTATATCACATGTATTGTAAGGTAGATTCCTTATTGTTACGTTATTATTCATGTTCCGCATATTATGTTGTATTTACTATTCATTTTCCTTATTGTGTTGTTATCGCCTCATTGCATGTTATTTTGTACGTAGTAATTATGAAACCATGCTGTTAGGACACCAGCACCATTACCGATGACGCGTATGCTCCACATACACTCGCTTGTCGGCTCACACACATCTTCATCGGTAATTGCCATGTCACGTACACTTTAGAAAATACTATTTCATTGACATAGCTTGCTAGCTGATAGTTGTAATATGTAATAGTTTCCATATGCTAGTTTAATTATTTCATTCATTGCATGATATCAGATGCATCCATATAGTCATTGGTTATGCAGTATTATGGAGATTTATGCCGGTATTCACTGTTTATTGGTATCATGATTTTGATGATTTCGGATTTACATGAGATTTCTGGATTTGGGGGAAAACCACAAGAATTTAATAAAAGCTTAGTATCATCATTTTAAAATGCAAATTGCGGTTTTTTCGTGATGTATGAGTGTCCACCATGATATTTTCTCGGTTCTTAGATGGTTTTCGAGACCCGATTCGAAGAGTTGGATAAACCGTCTGCGGGTACATGGTGGACCCGGTATGGTACCCCGGGGCAAGAAGTTCGAGAAGTAGACGATGAGCCTAGTAGGGGCAGACAACCTACTGGTGATTTTACCTGGCGCGGCGGATATCCGGAGGATATCGTTCGTGGCCGTGAGATTGATGTTATGGGCTGATCCGTTCTGCCGGAGCCCGAGGGCCGATCCCGCAGATGATACGGATGCTTGAGATATTGAAAATTGAGATTTGAGATTTGAGATATTGAGATTTGATATTGAGATACCGAGACTTATGTTTTGTGTCGTTGCTTGACACTGATTTCTCTGTTGCGTTCATTGATGGTACGTGATTGACATACATATAGAAATCTCATTGATTAAAGAAAAAGTTGTATCACTCATGATATATTCTATTTCCATTCGTAATGCATTCATACATCATATGTCTGATATGTTTCTATCTGAGGCACTGACACGAGCAGGTAGTATTACTCTATACATAGCATGACCATGATTTTTATTTGAGGATAGTACCTGATATGACCTAGGATAGCGTTATGCATGCGATTTTTACTCGTAGATGTTTTCTACTCATGAGTTGGAAACTCACCCCCGTTGTGCCACAGTTCCTTGCAGGTTTTGCCGTACAGGTTCTTTGCGGCTTTGCTGGCACACTGTTCTTTCCGGGTGATTGTTTTGGCAGGTGGGTACTTTGCATCAGGACCACCATTGTTTATTATTATTTCAGTTGTATCTAGAAACTCCATCAACCAGATTGTATATTTGAGAGAGATAGAAAACCATACCTATTATTCTTTCGACCTTAGAGTCGCGCGTTGTATTATTATGTTTTTCATGTTGTTTTGAGTTTCTTTTGAGTTTTGATCCTCGCCCTTGGCGTTGTATATTATATTGCTTGCATGGTTGTGGCCGTCGATTGACGAAGAGCTAGCTCCCGCTTGGGGATGCCTTTTTGTTTCATTTCGTATACTATTCATGTTGTATCCCGTTTGGAGCCAGTATTTACAAAGGAGACTCAGCCGAAATTTTCAGAAAATACTTGAGATTTTAAAAATACATAATTCGGCCTATGTTGTTAAAACTACTTACTTTAAATTGGTTTTTCCTTCACTCTACTACTTCTTTGGTTTTGATTTCTGGGTTTTGGCTTACTTAGATTACATACGTCTTGAGACGTTTCGTAATTTAAGTGCCGGTCATGTTCCGTACCTTTCGGGTCGTGACAAAGTTGGTATCAGAGCGTTAGGTTTTACCTTCGGAGTGTAGGATGACCCTTGGTTGATGGAGTAGGTAGCTTGAGTAGAGTGACGCACCGTACATATGTTCCGCAACATATTTACGATACGATACTCCACTTAAGAAGCCTTAGGATGTACATTTTCTTGCCCAGTATTATATTCATTCCTATGATCTAGCCTCATCAATACCAGTTTATGGTTTTGTTATCACGGTGGTGCGGGCGTGGAGAGCTACGGCTAGAGTTGCGTTCAACATGAGCTCGTCATGGACGAGGACTGACCAGAGCATGATTCCAGGGGCATATGATTGCATAGAGGCGTTGTTTTATTGTGTTTGCGCGCCACGAGCGTTTGATGGATCACTTTTACGAGATTTCTCGGACGTGCAGATCAGCACCAGAGGATTGGGCCACTTCAAGAGGCCAGCCAGATTGTGATTACCGTCAAAGCACATATTATTTTGATGATTGAGGCACTGTTCAGCATGCGGACGAATGAGCCAGTGATTTTGGCGAATGAAAAGATGTCGCCCCAGATGTTTGAAGCTAATGCCGCACGAGTTATACTTTGAGATATGATAGGAGATTGCTAGTCAGAAGAGATGAAAGACTAGGACATGTGATTCATTGCCTACCCCGATGCGAGGTCATCAGATTGATTGATTCCAGCTAGAGACGACTTCACGTGGATACGTTGAGAGTCGATAGAGACGATCGAATATCAGGAACCCATTTTCCAAGTTTAAAGTATTCAGAAAACAATGTAAGCAATTCTACGGACCCTTTAGAAGAATGAAACCCTAACTCGATTTAATGACCATGAAACGCCGGTGAACCTTAGGGTTTGCGGCAGTTTAGCGGTGCCATTAGTGAGGCTTGGGTCTGCCCTTCTACGGTTGGTCCATAGGTGCTGTGGCATATATTCGATACTATTAAACTTCACCCAAGATGTTGAGCTCTTGGGGGATTATGAGGTTTTGACAAATCGATCGGATGGTTAGACTTCATTCGGATATCAGGTGATGTGATGCATTTCTTGGGAGGCTCCAGATACGAGTGTAGCCGTTGGAGCGCAGTCCATGCAGCCATGAAGAGACGAGTTCGAAGCAGTCGACATTTGAGAAAAGTGGAGTAAGAGGTTCGTACGAGATCTTGACGAGATAACGTTCCACTCCGCCGATATTAGAGATGTGATACGCAAGCAGAAGCGTTGACTATGGATATATATTCCAGGAGAAGTCATGATGAGTATGCAGCCATTCCGGAACAAGAAATAGATATAGTAAAAGGATGATAACTTCCGGGCAGTTCGGCAGAAACGAGATTTGGGAGAGACTTCTACAGGACCTTTCTGAAAATACTGAACGAGAAGACCTGGACCCAGGAGCGGTCATATGACGCACACCCAGTAGGCTAGAGTTCGGCATCGTCGAAGAGACATGTTATGAGTAACCATGATAGTTGACCAGAGATCTTTAGAGGATGTGTCAGAGCGGAATGCTTCCGTTATCGTTTCTATATTGGACCGTTGAGCCGAGGAGCTATGTACTTAGTAATCTGCAGTGAGAGACGAGAGCCTAAGGGCACCAGGCGACATGCCATGATCAGAAAGCAAGTAGATATCTTGCTCTGCTAGCATTGGATGCACCGACACCTTCTCGACTTTGAAGGACGGACATATCGACGACAATATTTATGAGTTGTGATTTTGTGATTGACTATCACGTATCCGTCACTTTGGATTTCAGTATTTTTGGGTGATTTATTTCATGATTGAGTTTTGATGACCGAGTTTCATGATATGTGATTTCATGCCTAGGGCATGTATATGATTTGACTTATGCTTTCGGCATAGTTTCATGCACTTCTAGTATTCGATTTGCTTTTGTGCATGCCGATGCACAGGATGGTGAGATTTTATACCACGGTATATCTGATTGGGATTTTGATTGAAGTGTGTTGTATACCGTCGATTTCGATTATGATATTCTATATTCGTTTTCATGCACATTGTGCACTTGATTTGGATTTTGCGCATACTTAAGGCACTTGATGCGATTTAGGTGCACACCAGATGCACTAAATCGAGATTTTTTCGTTCATATCAGATGCACCTGGTTTTGCTGTTAGGCACCACGTTGCCTCTGACAGGTGTTTCGTGCACACCCGTTGCACTTAGATGTTATTTCTGTCCACATGTATGGCACATTCGTGGATTTCGATTTCCGTGCGCACCAGACGCACGTGGCATTCATATGTATATTTGGGATTGATTTCTTTTGGAGCAGTATATTTTATGATACTTTCTATCTGGTTTAGTACTGAGCAAGACTAGTCAGAGGATAGTATCTGAGTATATTTTTGCATGCATTGATAGTTATCGAAGGGATTTCTAAAGATGAGCTATAGTCTAAGTATTTACCTACGTGTCAGTGATGACACGAAACTGTTTTAAAGGGAAACCCTTCTAAAAGTGTTTTTAAAACGGCGGGACGTGCATATTAAACAAAGGATATATATATGTATATATATAGTTATTTTCTTACGATAGAAGTCCGCCACTGTTCAGTGTTATGCGTATCGCACACGACTTAAAAGGGTTTGGCATGCATGTCCTTCAGATGTTTATATGTATAGTGTTAATGAATATCATATTGGTTTTCGTATTGGATTTGGACATTGATGTCTTCCCCATGACTCCGATGACTGTGGGATGCTTGACGGAGTTTTGATTTTGAGTTATACACTCTTTTTCATGCGCATGCATTGCGCTACGATATATGTTTTATGTATTTATGATTTCGGAGCCCCGACGACTTGATTGTTTTGCTGAAACGTTTTAGTATTTGGGGGAGTTTTTAATTTAAATTCGGGGACCGAATTTCTTTACGGGGGGAAGATTGTAACGTTTTGAAAATCGTTTCGGTGAAATTTCGGAAAATCGGTAAAATAAGAGGGTTTTCCGTATAAAGTCAAAATATAAATATCTTTTAATATAAAATTAAATATACATATTCTAGCTATGTAATTGCTAGTATTTGGTGTTTATTGAACCACTGGTAAAATTTCTAATTTTCTGAATTTTTTTCCGAAATTAATTATTTTAATATTATTTTAAGCTGTTAAAAATACATTAAATTAGCGATAAATACAAATTTGAATGAGCTAATTATAAACTTTATAATCATAAAAACTAAAATCTAGTTAGTAATATAAATTTTTAGCAATTTATTTCAAGTTCTAGTTGGTTATAATCAAAGGAAATTAAAATTTAATTAAATTAAACTAAAACTTGCAATTAGGTAACTTGAAGGGTTCTTTTTGCATGGAAATTTTTTTGTACACTCTCTCACACCTCCTCACCTCTACATGGCTGGCCCCACCACCTTGGCAGCAGCCCATTTCCCCCCTCCATTTTGTCTTCAACTCATGTGAAGAAATGATTTAAAATAAAGGTTTTATTATATTATTTTGGGTGGGGGTATTATGGTAATATGGGGGATTTGACTTGGAATTTTTTTTCACCATACCCTCACACCCTTCCCCATCCCCCTTGGCCGAAAATTCAACCTGCAGCAGCCCCAAATTTCCCCCCATTTTCCCATCTCTTTTGGCTTCAAAATTCATCTCAAAACACATAAAAAATCCACAATTTCTTCACTAATTCAAAGCTAATTCCTATTCTACCTCTTCTAACACCCATATTAATTTAAAACAAGGTGAAGGATGGTGTCTTTGGAGGCTAGAGAAATCTAGGGTTTCAAACTTGGGAGGTAAAACTCTAATCTAATGTTTAAAACTCAAAACACCTATAATATACCCCCGTTATGCCACAGTTTCTTGCAGGTTTTGCTGTACAGGTTCTTTGCGGCTTTGCTGGCACACTGTTCTTTCCGGGTGATGTTTTGGCAGGTGGGTACTTTGCATCAGGACCACCATTGTTTATTATTATTTCAGTTGTATCTAGAAACTCTATCAACCAGATTGTATATTTGAGAGAGATAGAAAACCAGACCTGTTATTCTTTCGACCTTAGAGTCGCGCGTTGTATTATTATGTTTTTCATGTTGTTTTGAGTTTCTTTTGAGTTTTGATCCTCGCCCTTGGCGTTGTATATTATATTGCATGCATGGTTGTGGCCGTCGATTGACGAAGAGCTAGCTCCCGCTTGGGGATGCCTTTTTGTTTCATTTCGTATACTATTCATGTTGTATCTCGTTTGGGGCCAGTATTTACAAAGGAGACTCTGCCAAATTTTTCAGAAAATACTTGAGATTTTAAAAATACATACTTCGGCCTATGTTGTTAAAACTACTTACTTTAAATTGGTTTTTCCTTCACTCTACTGCTTCTTTGGTTTTGATTTCTAGGTTTTGGTTTACTTAGATTACGTACGCCTCGAGACGTTTCGTAATTTAAGTGCCGGTCATGTTCCGTACCTTTCGGGTCGTGACAAATACTCATGCGAGTTCTCTCTTCATTGGACTTTGGACAAAAGTCTTTGGAGAGAGTAATTCCGTGATAAGCGGGTAAAGTACCTCGCTTGGAATCTTCCATACTAAATCTATTTAGGATGGTGTTAATGTATCTTGATTGGGACAATCCCAACAATCTCTTAGATCTATCTCTATTGATTTTAATGTCCAAAATGTATGAGGCATCACCCAGGTCCTTCATGGAGAACCTTTGTGACAAGAATAATTTGACCGATTGTAGCACAGGAATGTCGTTTCCTATCAAGAGAATGTCATCCACGTACAATACGAGGAATGTGACAGTACTCCCTACAGTTTTCTTATAAATACAAGATTCATCTACATTTTTGACAAAATCAAACTCTTTGATTGTATCATCAAAGCAGATGTTCCAACTCCGTAATGTCTGCTTTAATCCATAAATGGATTTAAGCAACCTACATGCCTTTTTGCTGCTCCTATTGTCAATGAAGCCTTCCGGTTGATCCATAAAAACGCACTCTTCTAAATCACTATTTAGAAATGCAGTTTTAACGTCCATCTGCAAGATTTCATAGTCGTAGTGAGCAACAATAACAAGTAGGATCCGAATGGATTTAAGTATTGCTACTGGAGAGAAAGTATCATCATAGTCCAGTCCTGGTATTTGACGAAATCCTTTCGCTACAAGCCTTGCTTTATAGGTCTCTACCTGTCCATCTACACCGATTTTTTTCTTAAAGATCCATTTGCACCCCACGGGTTTTACTCTAGAAGGTGCAACTTCTAAAGTCCATACTTTGTTGGTGTACATGGACTCCATTTCGGATCTCATGGCATCCGGCCACTTCACTGAGTCACCACTCATGATAGCTTACTGAAAACTAGTAGGGTCATCATCATCCATGATGCAATTTTCACTATCACCATCAATGAGAAAACCATAGTATCTCTCCGGTGGGCGAGAAGTCTTACTAGATCTACGGAGTGATTGAGGTTCGTGGGGTTCTATTGTAATCTCAGGTTCAACCAAATCATCAGCAGTAATTTATGTCTCTAGAACTTCTAGTTCTACCACATTGCCATTAGTATTATTTGTAAAAAATTCATTTTCTAAAAATGTGGCATACTGAGAAACAAACACTCTTTGTTCCTCCTTGTGGTAGAAAAGATATCCATATGAATATTTTGGATATCCCATAAATGTACATAGAACCGACCGTGTCTCGAGTTCGTCTGGATTCTGCATTTTAACAAAAGCAGGACAACCCCATATCATAACTTATTTAAGAGATGGTCTCTTCCATACCATATCTCATATGGAGTGGTAGGCACGGTCTTGGTTGGAACCCTGTTCAATAGATATGATGCAGTCTCCAATGCATGTCCCTAAAAGAAAAGTGGTAATTCAGTATCACTCATCATGGAACGTACCATATCTAATAGGGTACGATTCCTCCGTTCTGACACACCGTTGTGCTGTGCTGTGTAAGGGAGCTGAGAGAGGATCCCATTCTCTTTTAGGAAGTCTAAAAACTCTGTTCTTAAATACTCTCCTCCTCGATTTGATCAAAGTTTCTTGATGCTCAAACCGGTTCATTTTTCTACTTCAAGTTTATACTCCTTGAATTTTTCGAAAGCTTCAGACTTATGTTTCAAGAAGAACACATGTCCAAATCTCGAGAAATCACCAGTAAAAGTTATGAAGTAAGAATAACCACCTCTAGCATGTGTAGATATTGGTCCGCATACATCACTATGTATGAGGACTAAGAGTTCAGTAGCTCTCTCTCCGTGTCTAGTAAACGGAGTTTTGGTCATTTTACCCTTGATGCAAGACTGATAAGTCGCATAAGATTTATATTCAAAATGATTTAAATATCCATCTTTATATAGCTTGTTTAGTCATGTTTCGTTAATATGACCAAGTCTACAATGCCATAGGAAAGCTTCATTTATATCTGAAAATTTTCTTTTGTTTGTGTGTTGAATATTGAAAACTGTGTGTTGATTTAGGACGTATATCCCGTTATTCAGTGTACCATACCCAATTAACTATTGATTTAGGTTAATGTTCATAACATTATTTTGCAACACAAAATGATATCCTTCATTGTCTAACAATGATATGGATATTATATTACATAGCATGCTTGGTACAAAATAATACGGGTTCAAAACCAATATACATCCTGAGGGCAACCCTAGGTGATACTCTTCCACCGATACAATATGTATATTGGAACCATTTCCAACCCGGAGAGTGTGATCACCAGTCTTCAAAGCTTTTCTATTTCTCAATCCCTGCACACAATTGCAGATGTGAGAATCCGAACCGGTATCTAATACCCAGGATGCAGAGTTTATAGAAAAACAGTTTTCAGTGACGAACATACCTGAAGCGGAAGCATCACCATGCTTCTTCTTCTTGAGATCAACTAGATACTCAATACAATTATGCTTCCCGTGTCCCTACTTGTGACAGTAGAAACGTTCTCTCTTTCCCGATCCCCCAGCCCCAGATTTGTCTTTCCGTTTTGCCTTTTTAACTCCACCTCTCGGTTTAGTGGGTTTCTTCTTCTTTTTTCCTTTAGCCTTAGCTTTTGGGATGGAAGAGGAAGATGGCCCAACAATAAGAGAGGGAGTTTTCGCTGACTTGAGCATGCTCTCTGCACTTCTCAACATATTGAGAAGTTCAGGAAGTGACTTCTTCATTTTGTGCATATTAAAGTTCACTATAAACTGAGCAAAGACAGGGGGGAGAGACTGCAGAACTATATCAACATATTATTCGGTCTCCATGGTCCATCTTAGGTCCTCAAGTTTTTCAATAAGAGTTATCATCTTCAAGACATGATCTCCTACCGACGTACCAAAAGCCATCCTCATCTGAAACAACTTTCTAGATGCCTCATAACGAAGAGTACGAGATTGCTCTCTATACAACTCCTTTGTATGGAAAAATATGGATTGATCATCCATCTTCTCATATTTCTTTTGATGTACATTGTCTATCGAAACTAACGTAAGGCATTGGCTGTGGCACAATCAATATCCTATGTCTTGCGGATCTCTTTATTCGCAATAGATGAATCAGGGCTAGGGATGGGAGGGGCTGGGGCAGCGAGGGCATATGCAACCTTATCGTATGTAAAGGCAATGTTTACGTTCCTCAGCCATTCTTTATAATTGGGTCCCTTCAGTTTATTTTTCTCTAATAGAAACTTAAGTCCAGTCATTGGTATCTGCCATTAGGAGAGAGAAAAGAATACACTCAGTGAAAGCTCTTGCAAAGATTAGATTGGTTATTTATTTTATCTAATCGATATCTCCTACCGCTTTTATCAAATTTTCCTTCAAACCTTAAAAAGAAAATTAGCCAGGATTAATTACATTCTACAAGTTCGCTAACCGGTCAGTCAGGCCAGTGTCGGTACTTTGAGGGATGTTCTCTGTGTTTTCGTACGGACCTAATTAAAACAAAGCTTATTTCCCTAGAGGCATAACCCCGTTGACACCTTTCTAGACACCTACTGGATTAGCTAATTATAAAATTGCAAAACTCTCCCGGTAGTAACTTTTATTCACAGTGGGATCGGGATCCAACTATCAATATAGAAGGTATGCAATCTCATTGCAAATTTCAACTCTTGAAATTACCGATACGGTGTTTACCCCTAGCGGCTTATGACCTTAATTATGGTCAATAAATCATAAGCACTAGTCAAGTTCTACCCGTTATTTCTTGATTAATTAGACCCACTCATATGACCCTTAACTATGGTCAACAAAGTCGTATAAATGTCCTAATTAATCGCATCATATGCTATGTAGGAAGACATCACTTAGCTAACGTAAACTACGTCTTAACTATAGTCAACAAACGTAGCACGAATACTAAGTACTTTACTTCCTAAAATGACGGAGGGTTATGAATGGTTTTTATGAAAACCTTTAACGTTTTGAACTTGATATCGTTGTAGAACCAAATAATTTAAAAGGAATGGCTTAAACTCTGCATTTTGAAACTTGCTTTTTCATAAAAAAGCCGAGTGGGTTTCAAATTTGATTCTACAACATCTTTAGGCTTCTTTTCTTTACATTAATCTCATTAATATAGTTCCATCATTTAAGTTCCTAAGCATCACAGAAAGAAACGAAAATAGAACGTACGTATGCCATCTGCATTCGCCACAGGGTCCCGTCATGCACCGTTAGGTTACTTAACTAATGGCAGAGCGGGGGCAGAACTAGCACGGATGCAAAACATAAGTAACGTTTATTCTATATCATATATATAAATAACATTCATCTCAGGCAGTTTATATGATCACATCACATAGTCACAGCAGAAGCAGATATATGAAAATATAGGATATACTTGGAGCTCCATATTTTATATTAAGCCAATGATAAAAAATACGGATTCCACGGTCGTGATGAATAGCCAAGCCCACACCTCTACAAAAATGGCAAGCAACCCTACCAATTCTAGAGTTAGGAGACCCGGTCTCGACTCCTCGAGATGGCCTCCCACTGGACTCTAGAACCCGGTTACTTGTGCTCCCCATCTTGCGTCTATCCTAATGCGGAAAAGTAAATAATATACATCAATGGTGACAACAACCTCAACCCGGAAGTGTCCCAATAAAAGAATATTACATAAATTGAATTTTAAATGAATGAAAAAGAAAATATCTCATCTCACATAAAACCCCGGCTATTCAATCACGACGATCCTATACATCATATCAAAACAGCAACAGAATAATCATCACTGATCATCAACGTAAGTAAATATGTACATTTTTAATGTCGTTGACATATAGCAACGACATTAGGGATACACATATTACATTTACGGTCGCAGAAAAGAAATATAAAACTACAACAGTTGGAATCCGCACTATCCTTAGACATCATAAACCCGGAATATCACATATTCCGGATTTCATGCCTAACCTCATAAATCTTACATTTAAGTCTCGAAATGAAAACGCCTTTTTAAAAAGAAGACGGGTAATTCAACAAGATTCCCGATTATCAATGAGACTAAAATGTTATATTTATAAACAACTAATTAATTTTCTCAAAACTAATTAGTGCATATTCCAAATATTGTATCACACATGGTAACTGTGTAAGTCCACGTTGCCCACCCCGGTGCTTATGGGGAGGCGGAAACGGTATAAAAATTCGATTTTTAGAACTCAAGGCAACATGGACTATAAAGGAGGATCTTTGCTAAACATAAACTAACAACCATGCTAAGAGAATTAGCTACTCAGTTAAAGGGTTATACCTAAGTCTTGAAGTCCTTCTCTTCTTACTCCTTAGAGTGGGATGAACGGGTCGTCCTCGTCGCCTTCTCTTGCCGAAGAAAGATCCACCCGAGGGCCTCTACCTTTGGCTCCTACCTCAACCTAGAGGTAACTAAAGTGCTTGGTGTGCTAAACCCAGAACCTTAGAAAGAGTAGAGAGTGATTTTGGTGTTTTATCTCAAAAGCTAAATGGTTCTCAACTCATGAGAGGGGAGAGCTTTGAGAGAGAGGAAGAGGATGAGAGAGAATGAGCATGAGAGAATGAGGATAATATCAACCATTCTCACATATATGTGAATTATGATAATTAAATAATTAATTAAAGATAATAGTGATGGTTAACTTGAAATAACCATTATCATTTCACATTAATGAATTTTGCAAGAATCAAAGAGCATCTTTCATGTGAAATGATGATGGTCAATATGTCAACATAGGTCAACATGTCAACCATAGTCAAATGGTCAACAACCCTAACCATAACACAATTATAATTAACTAATATTAATAATCATATTTCACACATATATATTAGGGTTAAGAAAAAGTCAACGGTCATCAACCCTAATGAAAGTCCTCTGCCTCTGCCTCAGTCAACTGTGCATACACACCCGTATCCGTGTTCCGAGGAACACAAATACAATGAGATAAAACCAATCCCAAAACATATACTAGGATCTGGCTTAAACCAAAGCCCGCTAGTATAAGCTGTCCGGACACCAAATGTGCACAAGTGTGCGAATGTGAACGAACCCCATCGCAAAACCATGCGACCTCTACTCTGTTTTGCCTAAAGGCGAATAATCCTCTGTGTGGGACTCTAAAGACTAGACACTACACTGGCAGTGGGTTTAACCACAGACCGCAAGCAGCACTAGCTGTACGTAACGGTCCCCAGGTAGATGCCGATAAGAAGACCGACGAGGTGAACCCATCTGAACTCCTACTGAGCCTGAATGTGACAATCTCCGTACAGTCTGGTCTGTTCGTCTAAGAGTATCACATGGCGGGCCTAGGGTGGCGGTAAACGTCAGTCCCCTAATAGCGGTACAAGTCGTGTCGGAGTGTATCCCAGAACACCCTGAGATAACACTGGAAACCTACCAGTATATCTCTCTTGCCCTGGCCAGGGACTTTGTGTAATGGCTCTCCTAGACACAACGCGATATCAACCCCCAATACCGGGAGAGACGAATCCTGTCTAACCGTCACTGCCTCCAAGTGCTTCGGGACTCCACCCAACTGCTACCTGTTTGCACGACTCCTTTGAGCCGTGGTAGGGTAGCAATCTAAGAACAGTGGGAACACACTCGAGGCGAAGTGACAGTGTCAAGTCAACGAACTAAGCTGTACTCATGTCACCTGGGAACTGATAACCGACGATAGGTATAATACCAACCAACAGTTCCCAACGAGTCCTGTCCAGTGTACCTGTAACCTAACGAGCACCCGCATACTATCTCAAGTACGACGTACTGACGGCTGTGGGACAGACCTGTTAGTGTATATGCCCTAGAGGCCATTACTGTATCATACTAGTTTGTATATTACTTGATGGAAGCTTGGGATATTCACAGTTGTATATACAATCTTGCTCGAAATGGTAGTATGCTACTTGGTTTGTCTCTGCTTTAATATGTGCATGTGTTTCTTTTAGCATATTGCTGATATACATATTAGTAGAGCCCTTAGGATCTTTGCTTGATTACCAGCGTTGTGATGGCGCTCGCACTCGTGGGAGCTGGGTGATCTATAAGCACATCCTTATACAGGTCCCTAGTCGTTGGACTATCGAGACAGGGCATCGATACTCCGGAGTAGACTAGCGTATGCGCTTCTCATCCCAGTGTGGGAGACGGTCTGTCCCACAGCCGTCAGTACGTCGTACTTGAGATAGTATACGGGTGCTCGTTGGGTTACGAGTACACTGGACAGGACTCGTCGGGGACTGTTGGTTGGTATTATACCTATCGTCAGTTATCAGTTCCCAGGTGACATGAGTACAGCTTAGTCCGTTGACTTGACACTGCCACTTCGTCTCGAGTGTGTTCCCACTGCACTTTGATTACTACCCTACCACGGCTCAAAGGAGTCGTGCAAACAGGTAGTTTTTGGGTGCAGTCCCGAAGCACTTGGAGGCAGTGACGGTTAGACAGGATTCGTCTCTCCCGGTATTGGGGGTTGACATCGCGCTGTGTCCAGGAGAGCCATTACACGAGTAGTCCCTGGCCAGGGCAAGCGAGATATACTGGTAGGTTTCCAGTGTTATCTCAGGGTGTTCTGGGCTTCACTCCGGCACGACTTGTACCGCTATTAGGGGACTGACGTTCACCGCCCCCTAGGCCCGCCATGCGATGTATCAGACGAACAGACCGGACTGTACGGAGATTGTCACATACAGGCTCAGTAGGAGTTCAGATGGGGTTCACCTCGTCAGTCTTCTTATCGACATCTACCTGGGGACCGTTACGTACAGCTAGTGCCGCTTGCGGTCTGTGGTTAAACCCACTGCCAGCGTAGTGTCGAGTCCTTAGAGTCCCACACAGAGAGCTATTCGCCTTTAGGCAAAATGAGTAGAGGTCGCATGGTTTTGCGACAGGGTTCGTTCACATTCGCGCACTTGTGCACATTTGCTGTCCGGACAGTTTATACTAGCGGGCTTTGGTTTAAGCCGGATCCTAGTATATGATTTGAGATTGGTTTTTCTCAGTGTATTCGTGTTCCTCGGATCACGAATGCGGGTGCGTATGCACAGTTGCTTGAGATTGAGGGAGAGGACCTTGATTAGGGTTAATGGCTATTGTCATTTAATTAAACCTAATGTTTATGTGTGTATTATTGTTAATTAATAATTAGTTTAATAATTGTCCATGGTTATGGTTGTTGACCATTTGACTTCTTTGACTTGTTGACCTAGGTTGACACTTTGACCATCATCATTTCTTTTGGAAGATGCTTTTTGATCTTTGCAAATTGAAATGATAATGGTCATGTCATGATTAACAATGAAAATTATCTAGCTAATTATTCAATTAAAATAATTCACACATATTAGTGAGAATGGCTAAAATAATTCTCATTCTATCATTTTATTTCTCTCTCTTGTTCTTCTTCTCTCTCAAGCTCTCTCCCTCTCATGTTTTGAGAAACACTTGAGCTTGAGAAAAACCCTCTCTTGATATTCTCTACTCTCTTCTAGGGTTCAAGTATTAGCACTTCTTGCACCCTAGTTACTCCTAGCTTGGAGTTGGAGCCAAAGGTTGAGGCTTTCGGGTGGATCTTTCTTCGGCGTGAGAAGACGAGCAAGGTGACCTTCTTCCACTACTCCAAGGAGCAAGGAGAGAAGGACTAAGAGCCCAAGGTATAACCATTCTAGCACTTAGCTAGTAAGTAGTTAGTTTTAGCTAGTTTTTGTTTAGCAAAGATCCTCACAAGGACAGTCCATATTGCCTAAGTCCATAAAAATTTGATTTTTATTCCGTTTTCCGCCTCCCCGTAAGCACCGGGGTGGGCAACGTGGACTTACAGTGGTATCAGAGCCTAACTAAACATAAACTAGCTAGGTAGTGAAGTGTAACGAAGTTCGAAACCGAAAAATCCAAAAACCGAGTTTTCAAAAACCCTAGTTTCTGTTAATTTTTTTTCTGGTCAAAACAAAATTTATTATACTGCTGAATTCGTCTAAGGTTTTTTTAAAGATAACCACCAAAAACGAGCCAGAGATCTGACCAAAGAACCGCGGTTCCGCGCAAGCTATTGCCGCGCAACCGCGGCCGTCTTGTCTCCTCTCTGCCTCGATTTTGGTGCAGTGTATCTCTGGCTTGGTTTTAGGATTTTTGAGATATATTATATGTGCCCAGATTTTCCAGAATAGAAATTTATTTTTGGGGGCCTATAATTCCGTATTTTTTTCCGAACTTCACTACACTTTGACTACGAAGGCTATATCTGTGATGTTTGCATGTATTGAACGTCGGCTAATCGCTATATGTCGATTAGTCGGGGTTATACATCTCTGTGATCTGTGTTTGATATTGGAATGTGTATATGAATGGGTTGGATTGTCGCGGGTGAATAGCCGGGATGAATGTGAGATGAGTGTTGCTTTTCTTTCATTCATTTGTAATATGTAAATTGATGTAATATTATTATTTGTTTGGCCGCACAACCGGGTCGGGGTTGTAGCCGTCATTGTATAATTCTTTTTACAGTTTTTGCTCCTAGGATAGACCCATGGAGGGGTACACAAACTACCGGGTATCTCGAAGTGCCGAGTGGCCTACTCACGGTGGTGAGGGAGGTTGCTTCGCTTCGGGTACTTGGCGGGTAGTTTGCCGCACCCGTAGGGGTCTTGGGTGGGGTATTTGGCTATTCACCGCGACCGTGTAATCCTCTCTTCGTTGCAGGCTCGAACGGATTGCGGATTCCTAGTATATCCAATGTATTCATCTGTGATCTGTAATGTCTATCATTGCTATATATTTATATATGATAACTATTTAGGCGTTGCTTATGTTTTACAGCCGCGCTAGCCCAGCCCCCGCTCTGTCGTTAGTTAAGTAACCTAACGGGTGATGACGGGGCCCCGTGGCGAATGCGAATGGCATAAGCGTACGTCATATTTTGGTTGTTTTCTGCAATGGTAGGATTAAATGATGGGATGCATTAAAAGAACTAATGCAAGAAAATAAACCAAGTAAAAGTAGATTGGAACACTTTGAAAACCACTCGGTTCTTTTCAAAACCAAACTTTTAAACGCGGAGCTTGAACCACTCCTTTTAAAAGCTATCTCGTTCCATCGATTAGATCAAGTTCACTACGTTCACGGTTTCGCCAAAACCATCCGTAGCCCTCCGTCATTCCACATGAATGGTCAAAAAGTATTCAAGCTATGTATTTTGGCCAAAGTCAAGGCATAGTGATTGGTAGCTATTGGGTATTCATGTGCAGCATAGATAGATGCGTTGGTTTGGGACAGTCGTGCTGCCATTTTGGCCAAAGTCAAGGGTAGGTACGGGTGGGTCCAAATTAACCAGGAGAATGACGGGTAGAACTTGACATGTGACTTATGATATTTTGGCCAAAGTCAAGGTCATAAGAGCATGGGGCAAAAATCCACATCGGGAGTTTCATAAGTACTGAAACTTGCTAGCTTTGCATACCATTTGGAGTGTGATGATTCTGGTAGGATTCCTTCGGTTTTATCACGCGATGATATTTGGATCCCGATCCTACTGTGAGTATATGCTACTCCTCGGGAAAACTCTCACTTAACGATCAATGCTATAAACTTAGTAGGTGTCTAGAAAGGTGTTAGCGGGGCTACGCCCACAGGGAAAAGAGGTTACTTAATTAAGGAACTTCGCGAAAGCGTTGGAAAACCTCCCTCGAAGTACCGACACTGGCCTGGCTGAACGGTTAAGCAAGTATTGTACGGTGAGAGTAATCCTGACTAATCCTTTCTTTACGGTTTGAGAAGGGATTCGAGAGACAGTGGGAGCCATCCAGTTTAGACAAATTAAAAACCACTCTAAACTTGCAAGAGCATCATGCTAAAGTGTTTCTTTTCTCTCTCCTAATTGCAGCAACCATTCAAGATGACCGGACTTAAGTTATTACTAGATAAAAATATATTGACAGGGCCAAACTACAAAGATTGGCTCAGGAATGTCAAGATGGCGATCACTTATGACAAGTTGGGGTATGTCCTTACCACAAAAGCTCCCCCTGTCCCAGGTCCTACCTCCACCGTCACGGATAAGGAAATCCGTAAGACATGGGAGATAGATTGCGCGAAGGCCAAATGGCTCGTATTAGCCTCGATGGACAATGAACATCAGAGGAGGCACGAGAATATGGACCTAGAGTCCATATTTCTTCATACAAAAGAACTGTATGGGGAGCAGTCTCGTATCGCAAGATACGAAGTGTCGAAGAAGCTTTTTTCGGCAAGGTTGGCCGTAGGATCATCGGTAGCGGAACACGTGCTTAAGATGATTGGCTACATTGAGGAGCTCGCGGACCTTGGGACCACGTTGGAGAATGAACTATATACTGATTTGATTCTCCAGTCCCTTCCTTCCACTTACGCCCAGTTTATTCTGAACTTCAACATGCAAGGAAAGGAGGTAGAACTTTCCGAACTTCTGAACATGTTGAGGAGTGCTGAGGGCACCCTACAGAAAGGTAGGGAGACATCCACTTTGTTTGTAGGAGGATCTTCCTCTTCTAGATCCAAGGCGAAAGCCAAGGGTAAGAAGAAGAAAGCCCCCGCCAAACCAAGAGGCGGTGTCGGTAAAGTGGATACGAAGGGAAAAGTAAAAGCAACAAAGATATCGGGAAAGCTGGTGGGGAAGGAAGAATGCTTCTATTGTCACAAAAGTGGTCACTGGAAACAGGATTGCAAGGCTTGGAGAGCCAGAACACCGGATTTGAAGCGAGTTGCAGCTTCAGCTTCAGGTGTGTAAGTTATTGAAAACTGTCTTTCAATAAACTCTACTTCCTGGGTATTGGATACCGGATCAGGATCTCATATCTGTAATTCTTTGCAGGCGTTGAGAAAGCGTAGAGTTTTGAAGGCAGGTGACATGACCCTCAGAGTTGCGAACGGTGCTAGCATGGATGCTGAGGCCGTGGGGGACTATCACCTGGGATTGTCGGATGGACATTTTTTGGTTTTATGTAGTTGTTATTATGTACCAAATGCAACCTGTAATATCATTTCTGTATCTTTATTATCTAAAGAAGGTTATGAATTTGCATTTGTAAGTAATGTAGTGAACATTCACCTTAATCAAGCTTTGATTGGGTCAGGTACATTGAACAACGGTATATACGTATTAAACCAACCACAGATTTTCAATGTCCAGAATACACACAAAAGAAAGTCTCCAGAAATCAATAAAACTTTCTTATGGCATTGTAGACTGGGTCACATCAATGAGAGAAGGTTGACTAAGTTACACACAGAAGGATATTTGGATTCGTTCGAATATCAATCGTATGCAACTTGTCAATCCTGTCTTAAGGGAAAGATGACAAAGACTCCGTTTACTGGACACGGAGAAAGAGCGAGCGAGCTCTTGGGACTCGTACACAGCGACGTGTGCGGTCCAATGTCTACACATGCGCGAAGCGGTTATTCTTACTTCATTACTTTTACGGATGACTTTTCAAGGTACGGTTATGTCTTCTTAATGAAACATAAATCCGAGGCTTTTGAAAAATTCCAGGAATATAAGAATGAAGTAGAAAAACAAACAGGCAAAAGTATAAAGACACTGAGATCTGATCGAGGTGGTGAATACTTGAGTGCCGAGTTCCTGGGTTACTTAAAAGAGAATGGAATTCTCTCTCAGCTTACTCCTCCATACACTCCGCAATATAATGGTGTATCGGAGAGACGGAACCAAACCCTATTGGATATGGTACGGTCCATGATGAGTAATGCTGAGTTACCGCGATCGTTTTGGGAATATGCGCTAGAATCAGCTGCATACCTTTTGAACCGGGTTCCAACTAAGACTGTGCCTACTACACCATATCAGATGTGGTGTGGGAAGAGACCCTATCTTAATCACATTAAGACATGGGGGTGTACAGCTTTTGTAAAAAAGCAGCATGCGGACAAGCTCGAGGCACGCTCAGTACAGTGTAAGTTTGTGGGATATCCAAAGAACTCCAAGGGATATTACTTCTATTGCGAAGAGGAACAAAAAGTCCTTGTTTCTCGCCATGCCCACTTTCTAGAACACCAGTTCATAGAAAAAGAATCAAGTGGGAACGCAATAGAACTGGAAGAAATTCCAGAACCACGAGCTTTTACTGAAAGCTTGGTTGATCCAGAGTGTTCGAAAGATCAGGACATTCCCACGCCACTCCGCAGGAGTAGTAGGAAGTCTCATCCGCCCGAGAGATACTACGGTTTTCTCATTGACGGGGATAGAGAGGATTGCATCATAGACTGTGATGAGCCTACTAGCTTCCAGCAAGCCATTCAGAGCGTCGACTCGGTAAAATGGCTGGATGCAATGCGGACCGAAATGGAGTCCATGTACACCAACAAAGTATGGACGTTGGACATTGCTCCAGACGGGGTAAAACCCGTAGGATGCAAGTGGATCTTCAAAAGGAAGATTGGTGTAGATGGACAGGTTGAGACCTATAAAGCTAGACTGGTTGCAAAGGGTTTTCGTCAGCGACCTGGTTTGGACTACGACGAAACCTTTTCTCCAGTAGCTATGCTGAAATCCATTCGGATCCTTCTTGCCATTGCTGCCTTCCACGATTATGAAATTTGGCAGATGGACGTAAAGACAGCTTTTCTAAATGGTCATTTATAGGAGTGTGTCTATATGGATCAGCCAGAGGGTTTCATTCAGAGTGGGAGCAGCGGAAAGGTGTGCAAGTTGCTTAAGTCCATTTATGGACTAAAGCAGGCATCGCGGAGTTGGAACATCTGTTTTGATGAGACGGTCAAGGAATTTGGCTTTATCAAAAATCCAGATGAACCATGCATCTATTGTAGATTTGTAGCGAGAACTGTAGTATTCCTCGTTTTATACGTGGATGACATTCTCTTAATAGGAAATGACATTCCTATGCTACAATCTGTCAAGGGGTTCTTGTCACACAGGTTCTCCATGAAAGACCTGGGTGATGCCTCATACATTCTGGGTATCCGGATCTACCGTGACAGATCCAAGAGGATATTAGGAGTTTAAAAGTCCAGGTACATCGACGCCATACTGAAGAGATTCAGTATGGAAGATTCCAAGCGCGGTAATCTACCGGCTTGTCACGGGATCACCCTCTCCAAAGAGATGTCTCCCAAGAATGATTTGGAGAGGGATCGCATGTAGATTATACCCTACGCTTCTGCGGTAGGCTCTATAATGTATGCGATGTTATGTACCAGACCGGATGTGGCTTATGCACTGAGTGTGGTAAGAAGGTATCAGTCAAACCGAGGGGAGAAACATTGGATAGCAGTAAAGAACATTCTCAAGTACCTGAGAAGGACTAAGGAGATGTTCTTGGTGTATGGCGGAAAAGACCTGCAGATTGAGGCCTTTGCTGACTCCAGCTTCCAGAGTGACAAGGATGATTCCAAGTCCATGTCGGGTTTTGTCTTCACCCTCAATGGAGGTGCGGTGTGTTGGAAGAGCTCCAAACAGGAAACCGTTGCAGACTCGACGATGGAAGCGGAATACATCGCTGCATCTGATGCCGCAAAAGAAGCTGTCTGGATGAGGAAGTTCTTGAGAGAACTTCAGGTGGTTCCGTCCATTGTTGACCCAATACCTCTGTATTGCGACAACAACGGGGCTATAGCTTTAGCGAAGGAACCCAGATCCCATCAGAAATCCAGACACATCTTAAGGCTGTATCACCTGATCAGGGAGATCGTGGATCGCCAGGAGATCGAGGTCCGGAGAGTTGCATCAGAGGATAACACAGCAGATCCATTCACCAAGGCCTTGCCCCAGACTCAGTTCGAGCGGCTGATCGAGATGATAGGTCTTCGATACGCCAGTACATGGCCTTAGTGCAAGTGGGAGATTGTTAGTGTATATGCCCTAGAGGCCATTACTGTATCATACTTGTTTGTATATTACTTGATGGAAGCTTAGGATATTTACAGTTGTATATACAATCTTGCTCGAAATGGTAGTATGCTACTTGGTTTGTCTCTGCTTTAATATGTGCATGTGTTTCTTTTAGCATATTGCTGATATACATATTAGTAGAGCCCTTAGGATCTTTGCTTGATTACCAGCGTTGTGATGGCGCTCGCACTCGTGGGAGCTGGGTGATCTATAAGCACATCCTTATACAGGTCCCTCGTCGTTGGACTATCGAGACAGGGCATCGATACTCCGGAGTAGACTAGCGTATGCGCTTCTCATCCCAGTGTGGGAGACGGTCTGTCCCAAGCCGTCAGTACGTCGTACTTGAGATAGTATACGGGTGCTCGTTGGGTTACGAGTACACTGGACAGGACTCGTCGGGGACTGTTGGTTGGTATTATACCTATCGTCAGTTATCAGTTCCCAGGTGACATGAGTACAGCTTAGTCCGTTGACTTGACACTGTCACTTCGCCTCGAGTGTGTTCCTACTGCACTTTGATTACTACCCTACCACGGCTCAAAGGAGTCGTGCAAACAGGTAGTTTTTGGGTGCAGTCCCGAAGCACTTGGAGGCAGTGACGGTTAGACAGGATTCGTCTCTCCCGGTATTGGGGGTTGACATCGCGCTGTGTCCAGGAGAGCCATTACACGAGTAGTCCCTGGCCAGGGCAAGCGAGATATACTGGTAGGTTTCCAGTGTTATCTCAGGGTGTTCTGGGCTTCACTCCGGCACGACTTGTACCGCTATTAGGGGACTGACGTTCACCGCCCCCTAGGCCCGCCATGCGATGTATCAGACGAACAGACCGGACTGTACGGAGATTGTCACATACAGGCTCAGTAGGAGTTCAGATGGGGTTCACCTCGTCAGTCTTCTTATCGACATCTACCTGGAGACCGTTACGTACAGCTAGTGCCGCTTGCGGTCTGTGGTTAAACCCACTGCCAGCGTAGTGTCGAGTCTTTAGAGTCCCACACAGAGAGCTATTCGCCTTTAGGCAAAATGAGTAGAGGTCGCATGGTTTTGCGACAGGGTTCGTTCACATTCGCGCACTTGTGCACGTTTGCTGTCCGGACAGTTTATACTAGCGGGCTTTGGTTTAAGCCGGATCCTAGTATATGATTTGAGATTGGTTTTTCTCAGTGTATTCGTGTTCCTCGGATCACGAATGCGGGTGCGTATGCACAGTTGCTTGAGATTGAGGGAGAGGACCTTGATTAGGGTTAATGGCTATTGTCATTTAATTAACCCTAATGTTTATGTGTGTATTATTGTTAATTAATAATTAGTTTAATAATTGTCCATGGTTATGGTTGTTGACCATTTGACTTCTTTGACTTGTTGACCTAGGTTGACACTTTGACCATCATCATTTCTTTTGGAAGATGCTTTTTGATCTTTGCAAATTGAAATGATAATGGTCATGTCATGATTAACCATGACAATTATCTAGCTAATTATTCAATTAAAATAATTCACACATATTAGTGAGAATGGCTAAAATAATTCTCATTCTATCATTTTATTTCTCTCTCTTGTTCTTCCTCTCTCTCAAGCTCTCTCCCTCTCATGTGTTGAGAAACACTTGAGCTTAAGAAAAACCCTCTCTTGATCTTCTCTACTCTCTTCTAGGGTTCAAGTATTAGCACTTCTTGCACCCTAGTTACTCCTAGCTTGGAGTTGGAGCCAAAGGTTGAGGCTTTCGGGTGGATCTTTCTTCGGCGTGAGAAGACGAGCAAGGTGACCTTCTTCCACTACTCCAAGGAGCAAGGAGAGAAGGACTAAGAGCCCAAGGTATAACCATTCTAGCACTTAGCTAGTAAGTAGTTAGTTTTAGCTATTTTTTGTTTAGCAAAGATCCTCACAAGGACAGTCCATGTTGCCTAAGTCCATAAAAATTTGATTTTTATTCTGTTTTCTGCCTCCTCGTAAGCACCGGGGTGGGCAACGTGGACTTACAAGACCGTCTCCTAAGCTGGGATGAGAAGCGTATACGCTAGTCTACTCCGGAGTATCGATGCCCTGTCTCGATAGTCCTATGACTAGGGACTTGCATAAGGATGTGCTTGTGGATTACCCAGCCCCTACGAGTGCGACTGCCATCACAACGCTGGTAATCAAGCAAAGATCCTAAGGGCTCCACTAATGTGTAAAGGCGATATGCTATAAGAAACACATGTTCACATTAAAGTAGAAACAAACCAAGTAGCATACTACTATTTTGAGCAAGATTGTCTATAAAAGGTGAATATCCCAAGCTTCCATTAAGTAATATACAAACTAGTATGATACAGTAATGGCCTCTAGGGCATATACACTAACAATCTCCCACTTGCACTAAGGCCATGTACCGGCGTATCGAAGACCTATCATCTCGATCAGCCGCTCGAACTGAGTCTAGGGTATGGCCTTTGTGAATGGATCAGCAGTGTTATCTTCCGTAGCAACTCTCCGAACCTCGATCTCCTGGCGACCCACGATCTCCCTGATTAGGTGATACCGCCTCAATATGTGTCTGGAATTCTGATGGGACCTGGGTTCCTTCGCTAAAGCTATAGCCCCGTTGTTGTCGCAATACAGAGGTACTGGATCAACAATGGACGGAACCACCTAATGTTTTGTCAGGAACTTCCTTATCCAGACGGCTTCTTTTGCGGCATCGGCAGCAGCGATATATTCCGCTTCCATCGTCGAGTCAGCAATGGTTTCCTGTTTGGAACTCTTCCAACACACCGCCCCTCCATAGAGGGTAAAGACATAACCCGACATGGACTTGGAATCATCCTTGTCACTCTGGAAACTGGAGTCAGCAAAGGCCTCGATCTGGAGGTCTTTTCCGCCATACACCAAGAACATCGCCTTAGTCCTTCTCAGGTACTTGAGAATGTTTTTTACCGCTATCCAGTGTTTCTCCCCAGGGTTTGACTGATACCGGCTTACCACACTCAGTGCATAAGCTACATCCGGTCTGGTACACAACATCGCATACATTATAGAGCCTACCGCAGAAGCGTAGGGTATAATAGACATGCGATCCCTTTCCAAATCAGTCTTGGAAGACATCTCTTTGGAGAGGGTGATCCCGTGACAAGCCGGTAAATTACCGCGCTTGGAATCTTCCATAGTGAATCTTTTCAGTATTGTTTCGATGTACCTGGACTGTGAAAGTCCTAACATCCTCTTGGATCTGTCACGATAGATCCGGATCCCCAGAATGTAAGAGGCATCACCCAGGTCTTTCATGGAGAACCTGTGTAACAAGAACCCTTTGACAGATTGTAGCATAGGAATGTCATTTCCTATTAAGAGAATGTCATCCACGTATAAAACGAGGAATACGACAGTTCTTGCTACAAATCTACTATAGATGCATGGTTCATCTGGATTTTTGATAAAGCCAAATTCTTTGACCGTCTCATCAAAACAGATGTTCCAACTCCGCGATGCCTGCTTTAGTCCATAGATGGACTTAAGCAACTTGCACACCATTCCGCTGCTCCCACTCTGAATGAAACCCTCTGGCTGGTCCATATAGACACACTCCTCTAAATTTCCATTTAGAAAGGCGGTCTTTACGTCCATCTGCCAAATCTCATAATCGTGGAAGGCAGCAATGGCAAGAAGGATCCGAATGGATTTCAGCATAGCTACTGGAGAAAAGGTTTCGTCATAGTCCAAACCAGGTCTTTGACGAAAACCCTTTACAACAAGTCTAGCCTTATAGGTCTCAACCTGTCTATCTACACCAATCTTCCTTTTGAAGATCCACTTGCATCCTACGGGTTTTACCCCATCTGGAGCAACGTCCAACGTCCATACTTTGTTGGTGTACATGGACTCCATTTCGGTCCGCATTGTATCCAGCCATTTTACCGAGTCAACGCTCTGAATGGCCTGTTGGAAGCTAGTCGGCTCATCACTATCAATGATGCAATCCTCTCTATCCCCGTCTATGAGAAAACCGTAGTATCTCTCGGGCGGATCAGACTGCCTACTACTCCTGCGGAGCGGCGCAGGAATGTCCTGATCTTTCGAACCCTCTGGTTCTACTAAGTTTTCAGTAATAGCTCGTGGTTCTGGAATTTCTTGCAGTTCTATTACGCTCCCACTTATCTGATTTTCCAAAAACTCAGTTTCCAAGAAGTGGGCATGACGAGAAACAAAAACCTTTTGTTCCTCTTCTCAATAGAAGAAATATCCTTTGGAGTTCTTTCGATATCCCACAAACTTGCACTGTACTGAGTGTGCCTCGAGTTTGTCCGCATGCTGCTTTTTGACAAAAGCTGGACATCCCCATGTCTTAATGTGCTTAAGATAGGGTTTCTTCCTACACCACATCTGATATGGTGTGGTAGGCACAGTCTTAGTTGGAACTCGGTTTAAAAGGTATGCAGCTGATTCTAGTGCATATCCCCAGAATGATCGCGGTAACTCAGCATTACTCATCATGGAACGTACCATATCCAATAGGGTCCGGTTCCGTCTCTCCGATACACCGTTATGTTGCAGAGTGTATGTAGGAGTAAGCTGAGAGAGAATTCCATTCTCTTTTAGGTAATCCAGGAACTCGGCACTCAAGTATTCACCACCTCGATCAGATCTCAGTGTCTTGATACTTTTGCCGGTTTGTTTTTCTACTTCATTCTTATATTCCTGGAATTTTCCAAAGGCTTCGGATTTATGTTTCATTAAAAAGACATATCCGTACCTTGAAAAGTCATCCGTAAAAGTAATGAAGTAAGAATAACCGCTTCACTCATGTGTAGACATTGGACCGCACACTCTTACTCCGTGTATGAGTCGGAGTAAGAGTCCGCATTGTAGACATTGGACCGCATTGTAGACATTGGACCGCACATTTCTGTGTATGAGTCCCAAGAGCTCGCTCGCTCTTACTCCATGTCCAGTGAACGGAGTCTTTGTCATCTTTCCTTTGAGACAGGATTGACAAGTTGCATATGATTGATATTGAACGGATCCAAATATCCTTCTGTATGTAACTTCGTCAACCTTCTCTCATTGATGTGACCCAGTCTACATTGCCATAAGAAAGCCTGATTTGTTTCCGAAGACTTTCTTTTGTGTGTATTCTGGACATTGAAAATCTGTGGTTGGTTTAATACGTATATACCATTGCTTAATGTACCTGACCCAATCAGAACTTGATTAAGGTGAATGTTTACAACATTGCTTACAAATGCAAATTCATAACCTTCTTTAGATATTAAAGATACAGAAATGATATTATAAGTTGCATTGGGTACAAAATAACAATTACGTAAAACCAAAACATGTCCATCTGACATTCCCAGGTGATAGTCCCCCACGGCCTCAGCATCCATGCTAGCTCCGTTTGCAACTCTGAGAGTCATATCACCTGCCTTCAAAACCCTACGCTTTCTCAGTGCCTGCAAAGAATTACAGATATGAGATCCTGATCCGGTATCCAATACCCAGAAAGTAGAGTTTATTGATAGACAGTTTTCAATAACATACACACCTGAAGCTGAAGCCGCAACTTGCTTCAGATCCTGGTTTCTGGCCTTCCAAGCCCTGCAATCCTTTTTCCAGTGCCACTCTTATGACAGTAAAAGCACTCTTCCTTCCCCACAAGCTTTCCCGCTACCTTTGTTGCCTTTGCCTTTCCCTTCGTATCCACTTTACTAACACCGCCCCTTGGTTTGGTGGGGGTTTTCTTCTTCTTTCCCTTGGCTTTCGCCTTGGACCTAGAAGAGGAAGATCCTCCTACAAACAAAGTGGATGTTTCCCTACCTTTCTGTAGGGTGCCCTCTGCACTCCTCAGCATGTTGAGGAGTTCTGAAAGTTCAACTTCTTTTTCTTGCAAGTTGAAGTTCAGGATAAACTGGGCGTAAGTGGAAGGAAGGGACTGGAGAATCAAGTCCGTATAGAGCTCGTTCTCTAACGTGGTCCCAAGGTCCGCGAGCTCTTCTATGTAGCCAATCATCTTAAGCACATGTTCCGCTACTGATGATCCGACGGCCAATCTCGTCGAAAACAGCTTTTTCGAGACTTCGTATCTGGCGATACGGGATTGCTCTCCATACAGTTCTTTTGTATGGAGAAATATGGATTCGAGGTCCATATTCTCGTGCTTCCTCTGATGTTCATTGTCCATAGAGGCAAGTACGAGGCACTTGGCCTTCACGCAGTCGATTTCCCAGGTCTTACGGATTTCCTTATCCGCGACGCTGGATTTGGGACCTGGGACAGGGGGAGCTTTGGTGGTAAGGAGATACCCCAACTTGTCATAAGTGATTGCCATTTTGATATTCCTGAGCCAATCTTTGTAGTTTGGCCATGTCAGTATGTTTTTATCTGGTAGTAACTTAAATCCAGTCATGATATTTGGTCGCTGCAATTAGGAGAGAGAGAAGAAACACTTTAGCATGATGCTCTTGCAAGTTTAGAGTGGTTTTTAATTTTTCTAAACAGGATGGCTCCCACTGTCTCTCGAATCCCTCCTCAAATCAAAAAGGAAGAATTAGTCGGGATCAATCTCACCGTACAATACTTGATTAACCATTCAGCCAGGCCAGTGTTGGTACTTCGAGGGAGGTTTTCCAACGCTTTCGCGAAGTTCCTTAATTAAGTAACCTCTTTTCCCTGTGGGCATTGCCCCGCTAACACCTTTCTAGACACCTACTTGGTTTATAGTATTGATCGTTAAGTGAGAAAGTTCCGGAGGAGTAGCATATACTCACAGTAGGATCGGGATCCAAATATCATCGTGTGACAAAACTGAAGGAATCCTACCAGAATCATCACACTCCAAATGGTATGCAGCGCTAGCAAATTTCAGTTTCTTTAGAAACTCCCGATGTGGATTTTTGCCCCATGCTCTTATGACCTTGACTTTGGCCAACAAATCATAAGTCACATGTCCAGTTCTACCCGTCATTCTCCAGGTTAATTTGAACCCACCCGTACCTACCCTTGACTTTGGCCAACAAAGCAGTACGACTGTCCTAAACCAACACATCTATCTATGCTGCACATGAATACCCAATAGCTACCAATCACTATGCCTTGCCTTTGGCCAACAAACATAGTTTGAATACTATTGACCATTCATGTGAAACGACGGAGGGCTACGAATGGTTTTGGCGAAACCGTGAACGTAGTGAACTTGATATAATCGATGGAACGAGATAGCTTTTAAAAAGAGTGGTTCAAGCTCCGCATTTAAAAGTTGGTTTTTGAAAAGAACCGAGTGGGTTTGAAAGTGTTCCAACGACTTTTACTTAGTTTATTTTCTTGCATTAATTTTAATGCGTCCCATCATTTAATCCTACCATTGCAAAAAACAACAAAAATATGATGTACGCTTATGCCATCCGCATTCGCCACGGGGTCCCGTCATCACCCGTTAGGTTACTTAACTAACGACAGAGCGAGGGCAAGACTAGCGCGGATGCAAAACATTAGCAACGCCTGAATAGATATCTACATATAGATATATACATTCGTCACATGCAATGATAGCCATTCCAGATCACAGATGAACACATTGGATATACTAGGAATCCGCATTCCGTACGAGCCTGTAACGAAGAGCGGATTACACGGTCGCGATGAATAGCCAAACCCCACCTTAGACCCCTACGGGTGCGGAAAACTACCAGCCAAGTACCCGAAGTGAAGCAACCTCCCTCAACAACGTGAGTAGGCCACTCGGCACTTCGAGGTACCCGGTAGTTTGTGCACCCCACCTTGGGTCTATCCTAGGAGCAAAAACAGTAAAAGAAATTATATAATGACGGCTACAACCTCATCCCGGTTGTGCGGCCATATAAATAATATTACATCAATTTACATATTACATGAATTGAAAGATAAAGAAAACTCTCATCTCACAACCCCCCGGCTATTCATCCGCGACAATCCAACGAATTCATATACACAAACAATCAACATTACAGATCACAGATATGTATAACCCCCACTAATCGACGTATAGCGATTAACAGACGTTCAATACATATATCACATCATAGATATAACCCAATAGCCAAAGTCTAGAGAAGTTCGATCAAAATACGGATATGTAACCACCCCAAAAACGAATTTGTTCTCTGGAAAATCTGGGCAGAAACAAACCATCCTAAAAATCCCAAAACATCAATATAAGAACACTGCAGGAGAAATGACCCACGGCCGAGTCAACTCGGCCGCGGATCCGCTGCAAGAGCATGCTCTTGCCGCGGTTCCGCGGTGAGTTGGTCGACTCGCTGGATCATTTTTCTTGGGTGTTCTGTAAAAACCCTGAGCCGACTTTTAGTGTATGATTTATTATTTTTAAAACAAGTTTAAAAATCGGCAGAAAGTTAGGTTTTTGAAACTTGTTTTGCGATTTTTCTCCGATCGAAATTCTAGATACTTTGCTAACTTGCTAGTTTGTGTTTAGCTAGGCTTTGATACCACTGTAAGTCCACGTTGCCCACCCCGGTGCTTACGGGGAGGCGGAAACGGTATAAAAATTCGATTTTTAGAACTCAAGGCAACATGGACTATAAAGGAGGATCTTTGCTAAACATAAACTAACAACCATGCTAAGAGATTTAGCTACTCGGTTAAAGGGTTATACCTAAGTCTTGAAGTCCTTCTCTTCTTGCTCTTAGGAGTAGGATGAACGGGTTGTCCTCGTCGCCTTCTCTTGCCGAAAAAAGATCCACCCGAGGGCCTCTACCTTTGGCTCCTACCTCAACCTAGAGGTAACTAAAGTGCTTGGTGTGCTAAACCTAGAACCTTAGAAAGAGTAGAGAGTGATTTTGGTGTTTTATCTCAAAAGCTAAATGGTTCTCAACTCATGAGAGGGGAGAGCTTTGAGAGAGAGGAAGAGGATGAGAGAGAATGCACATGAGAGAATGAGGATAATATCAACCATTCTCACATATATGTGAATTATGATAATTAAATAATTAATTAAAGATAATAGTGATGGTTAACTTGAAATGACCATTATTATTTCACATTAATGAATTTTGCAAGAATCAAAGAGCATCTTTCATGTGAAATGATGATGGTCAATATGTCAACATAGGTCAACATGTCAACCATAGTCAAATGGTCAACAACCCTAACCATAACACAATTATAATTAACTAATATTAATAATCATATTTCACATATATATATTAGGGTTAAGAAAAAGACAACGGTCATCAACCCTAATGAAAGTCCTCTGCCTCTGCCTCAGTCAACTGTGCATACACACCCGTATCCGTGTTCCGAGGAACACGAATACAATGAGATAAAACCAATCCCAAAACATATACTAGGATCTGGCTTAAACCAAAGCCCGCTAGTATAAGCTGTCCGGACACCAAACGTGCACAAGTGCGCGGATGTGAACGAACCCCGTCGCAAAACCATGCGACCTCTACTCTGTTTTGCCTAAAGGCGAATAACCCTCTGTGTGGGACTCTAAAGACTCGACACTACGCTGGTAGTGGGTTTAACCATAGACCGTAAGCGGCACTAGCTGTACGTAACGGTCCCCAGGTAGATGCCGATAAGAAGACTGATGAGGTGAACCCATCTGAACTCCTACTGAGCCTGAATGTGACAATCTCCGTACAGTCCGGTCTGTTCGTCTAAGAGTATCGCATGGCGGGCCTAGGGGGCAGTAAATGTCAGTCCCCTAATAGCGGTACAAGTCGTGTCGGAGTGTAGCCCAGAACACCCTGAGATAACACTGGAAACTTACCAGTATATCTCGCTTGCCCTGGCCAGGGACTTTGTGTAATGGCTCTCCTAGACAAAGCGCGATATCAACCCCCAATACCGGGAGAGACGAATCCTGTCTAACCGCCACTGCCTGATTGAAAAGATTTCTCGTTGTGTTGGTTTTTAGAAAATGAATAGAAATCACAACCAAAAATATTTGACCGCAATCAACTACGGTGTCGGATGTAGATCGTTAGCGAGTGCGGATCGTCCACAGGGAAAGTGTAATAGTTCGTCTTTTGAATTAGATGATTCGAAACTTTAAAGAAAAGAAAATAAAATAATTCATGATTTATAGTTGAAGTTCAAGAATTAGAAAATATAGATCTAATAACAAGAAAAAGATAGAATCAAGAATTGAGAGTTTGATAATGATTTTTCCAACCAAATATCAAGAATCTAAATGAGGCTCGTAGGAATCGATCGGATCTATAGATGTGATGTAATCTCACGATGACGTATTTTTATCCTTCGATGAATTGATACTAGATCGATGATGATCGACGAGAATGATGACGTATTCTTATCATGAATTGATACTAGATCGATGATGATCATCGCAACGAAAATGATGATGTATTCTTATCGGATGTAGATCGTTAGCGAGTGCGGATCGTCCACAGGAAAAGTGTAATCGTTCATGTTTCGAATTAGATGAATTGAAACTTTAAGGAAAAGAAAATAAAACAATTCATGATTTAAAATTGCATTTCAAGAAAGAGAAAAATCTAGATCTAAGAAAGCATTAAAATCAAGAAGTGGATTGAGAGTTTGATGATTTTTCCAACCAAATATCAAGAATCGAAATGAGGCTCGTAGGAATCGATCGGATCTATAGATGTGATGTAATCTTACGGTGACGTATTCTTATCGTTCAATGAATTGATACTAGATCGATGATGATCGACGAGAATTAGGGATTTCTAGTGAAACTAGGGTTTCATCATTTATCCCTTGTTCCTTCGTCGATATCATTCACATTCTAGCCTCTAGTAAATTCAAGAAACGATCGTAGATCCCTAATTTCGAGCGATGACAATCAAGAAAGCATCGCAACGAAACTAGGTCATCGATTCTTGAACTTGCTAGGGTTTACAAAACCCGTAGGACTTAAGAATCGTTTTAAGATTTGTTACATCATCATTCTATTGATCGTCTCAACTCCTTTGCGAGCGGAGTTTTACTCAAACATCACAACAAGAACTACAATTACAAATTGAGATCGAATCATGATGCAAGAATTTAAAGAAATCAAGATTAAAGAATTTCACCTTTTATTTATATCAACAATTTCATTACAATCGCTCAAGAACTACAAGAGGAAGAACTCGATCGTCGATTTGGCTTCGCTCGGCTCCTTGAGTCGCTGATCGGCTTGGATCACTTGCTCGATTGGAGATCGGCTCCGCTCCTAAAAGGTTGAAGGGCTTCTCGCTTGATTGGTACTCGGGATCTTGAATTTGGATTGGAATTAGGGTTAGGGTTTCACACAAGTCGTGTCACTCAACTTGTGGAAGAAGATGGAGAGATGAAGAATGAACTAACGAACAACTCAAGAACAAGGAAGAAGTTTAACCCTAGGTTTAGGCTTCTATTTATAGATTTCCCAAAACCCTAGATCTAGGATTTGAATTTTAAGTTTCCCTCCAAAAGTTTGTTGAGGAAATTTGAATTTCCCTCCAAAAGTTTGTTGAGGAGAACTCTAGAAATAGTTTGTTAGGAGCTTGATTAGCTTAATCAAAATTAGGTTGCTTAATGATCTTTGCTGATCTGGCAGAAGCTTCGAGGGTTTTCTGAAGTTTGAAATATACGAAAGTAATGTGGGCCCTGAGATATGAATTTTGCATAAAAAATGGGGAGCTGAAGCCTTGGAACCGCCGCGGATCCGCGACGCAAGCAGGCTCCTGCCGCGGATCCGCGGCTCTTTGTGGGCCTTGGCGCTTGGGCTCTCTGCTGCTTCTTTGGGCTGATGTTTGGGGCTTTATCTGATATGTGGAATTGTATTTTTCCCTTTGGATTGCTACCAGATCTCAAAACTTGGAGTTGGTGTAATGCTTGATCAGCAAAATGACAATTTTGGCTTTTCTTCCGGATTTTCCTGCACAATTTCTCAAGACAAGTGTTGCGCAATATAGGGATGATGCGATGCCATGAAATGCGGTCAATTTCCTTTATAGTGCCGGTTTTAGAGTCTATCACATGCAATTTGATATTTAATGACTGATTTGCTAATATGTGTAATATGAATGCCGAACACTTCTAGATGAGTGCAAATGATAGGGAAATTGCCGTGTTAAAAATGCAGTATTTTCGACTGATCAAATTCCCCCAAACTTATTTTCGATCATCTCGAGCGAACTGTTTTATTAAAAAGAAGGAGAAAATAAAGAACGAGAAAAACTAACTACCACACTTTCGTAGGCAACACGATTGCCTTGAGCATGTGCAACAAGCCTTTAAACCTCTAGGTGTCCCTAGTAGGAGGAGTGTTGTCTCCTGAGGGTTTTCAGCGGATTGCACCCACAAAATCCAATAATAAAAGAAAGATCATGAATATTACATTTAAAGAAAAGAATTGTAAAAGAAAAGCTTCGAAAATTAGGGTTTCCAACTAAGCTAGCTTTTCGGTTGTCATGAGCCCTATCTTAATGGTCATGAAAAGATGTAGGAAATCACTTCCTCCCTCAATAAAACATCGTCTTATTTTTCATTCCTATCTTTCTTCCAAACATCGATCATATAACCCTGCGTGTGTGTAAAGACATCCCTACACCCGGAGAATTCAATTCAAGCTATCATACTCTTGCCCATCAGCCTCAGTACTTTGTAATTAATGAATATTCAGATGAGATTGCTCACACACTTTCATGCGACCGTTAATACTTCTTGAGGTACTAACCGACCGATTACTCCTGTGTTTGCTTATTTGGTGTATTTCCTCGTCTTGCACCACCTAAGGCTTAGTAGTGACTCCAAGACCAGTTGGCCTTAGGGCACTAGGTGAAGAGGCACCCTCGTTATATTTTTTTATTGCTGCCTTGGCGATAACAAAACCAGTGTCCATTTTTCTCACCATTTTATATTTTCTTCATTTTTTTATTTCCTTCATACTTTTGGCTTTAAGACAAGAGCATTTCAAGGTATCCTCTACTTTCCCAGGCTTCAAGACGTGTGTAAGTGCGAATAGCAGAGTACCAACGTTCAAAATGTTTGGCTTTCCAGAATAGAAACTATTTTTCAGACTTATTTTTATCCTCAGATTAGTGAGTTCCTTCATCTTACTAACCCTTGGGACAACGGCTCATAACTACTTATTACTAGTTCGTATAAGAAAACTTCTAATTTTCTTGGTTTTCTTAAAATTTTCTAATCTCATGGATGTAATTTTTCACTATCTAATCTTTTATTATCTTATTTATATACAAAAAATATTTTTTTATCTTTTGAAATTTTTTAAATTTTTATGGGTTTTGAAAAAAAAATGTTTTGTGCTTATGCAAAGTGATATGCAAATGATGCGAAAATAAGCACAAACCTCCCCAAAACTTGTTTTCAACAGTTTCCTCACTGTTGCCTTCTGCTAAATCTCGAAAAACCTGTAAGCTTGGGATGAATTTATTAGTGGGGGCAAAATATTTAAGTGAACATTCTCCCCCAAACTTATTTTTGGCTCATCATTTTGTGTAAAAATTTTCTTTTCAAGAGCCCGATTATACCCCCTCCCAAACTTGAGTTATGCAATGTTAATCTTTTGAAAATCACATGAGGGGGTCAAAAATCATTGATCGATGCCAAGCTTTGCAAAGACCGAAAGTTAACACCAGCCATTCAAAATTTTTATCAATGCAGTGCTCTAGTTGGTGGAAGAAGAAGTGGGGAAAGATTAAGTGGTGGAATAGAATGTGTGTGCATCTCGTTTTGGAGAGACGATGCAGTGTATGTGATGGATTACTCGCATTCTTTTTACAATTCAGAAGAAGGGGTGGAGGTTCAATTTCATTGATTGGGAGATGATTCATCTCAACACCCGTGTCATTCAAAAATGCGAGTTCATCAGCGAAGATTTCCTCAAAAGTTCCATCTATACCCCGATGAATAATGTCATCACAAAGTGCGGGGTGATCTTCAGACTCTAAAAACAGTTCATAATCAGTGTTAATTGTTGACCCGGACATCTCGGTGGAAGAGTCCGTATGTGTATGATACATAGTTGGGTCAAACAATAACGTATGAAAAGAGTCAGGATCAGTATCATGAGGATCATCAAATTCGCTGCTGTCGACATCCATTAAGTCGACAGAACAGACCTGAGCAGTAGGTTCGGAGGGTACACTTCTCAACTTGTAAATATTCAGCTCTATTGACCTATTCCCGAAGGATAGGGTCATAGAACCGTTACGACAGTTGATGATAGCGTTGGAAGTGGCCAGAAAGGGGCGACCTAAAATCACCGGAATTTGATTACGTGGGTTCGCTACAGGCCGTGTATCAATTACAATAAAGTCCACAGGAAATATAAATTCCCCGATTTTTATTAACACATCCTCCAGTTCACCCCTAGGTTTGGTGATTGATCGGTGAGCCATCTGGAGAGTGCAATGGGTTGGCTTCAACTCTCTGATACCTAGTTGCTCGTAGACTGAGTATGGAAGCAAGTTAACACTAGCGCCAAGGTTAAGTAAAGCACGGTTGATGTGTTTATCCCCAATAGAATTGGAAATAGTAGGACAGCCAGGGTCCTTGCGTTTCCGTGGTAATTATTGGGGAAAAGCCGTGTCTACAGTACTCGACATGAAGATTTTTTTAGGCACTTAAGTCTTCCTCTTCCTAGTGCACAAGTTCTTAAGAATTTTCGTATAGGACGGAACTTGTTGAATAGCATCTAAGAGAGGGATGTTGATGTTAACTTCCTTAAACATGTCTACAATCTTCTCCATTTGGGCATCATGTTTCTTGGTCCTCAACCTATTTAGAAATGGAGCTCTATCAATAAGTGTTGGGTCCAACATTTGTGGAGAAGTTTGTGGGGGTGGAAAAGATGAGGTGGGTGGAGGGTTCGAGCCTTTGGGAAAACGGAGAATAGGCTCGGAAGAAGAAGGTACATTAGACGAAATAGGGTAAGAAGTAGAAGTGTGAGAGGAAGTGGAAGTGGAAGCCGGGGTGTTAATGATCAATTCATCATTATCAAGTTGTCCACCCGAATGATTTTCTAGCACTCTTCCAGATCTCAACGTTGTAAAAGCGTCCACATTAGTGCAATGTGAAGGTCCAGGATCAGGTACGGGTTGAGATGGAAGATTCCCTTCTTCTCTAGCACTTATTTCGGCTGTTATTCGTTCAATTTGTGCTTCCATTGATTTGATATTCTCATTTTGAGTGAGAATGATCTTTATCATATTATCGATGGAAGATTGAAAACTTGCCGACTCTTGGATGGATTGTTTCATGAAAGTAACCAAGGTTTGCACCAGTGCAGAGGTATTATCAGTACCAGCCAATTGCAAAGAGTTTTCATGTAGTGCAAAAGTGTTGGCCGGATTTTGGAAGTTTTGTGATTGGTAGGGATGCTGACTCAATTGAAGTGGTAGTTGCTGTTGTGGTGGAGGGACCCTTTGAAAATTGTTTAGGATTGGAACCGTGTTTTGAGATTGTGATTGGTTCCAAGCAAAGTTTGGGTGATTCCTTCAATCTTGATTATATGAGGAAGAAGAGGGATAGTTTCCAGGTCTTTGCTGAAGTGCAGCATTAGTGTGACCTTGAAACGGTACATTCAAAGGACATTCTTCCGTCAAATGTGAAGGGTTTGAACAGCAGCCACACACGGTTTTGGGAAGTTTGGATTGGTTTAGGGAGGCTGAAGAGATTTTGTTTTCTATAGTGTCGAGTTTCCTTTGTATTGCGGCCATTTCGGCTTTCATGGTGACGGAAACATCGAGCTGATTGACATCTTCCATAGGTGGTGCTGGTCTAACACTTTCCCATTGTGTTGTGTTTTGAGCTAAATCTTCTAGGTATTTCCAAGCTTCACCATCATCTTTAGATAGGAATTGGCAATGACACATGGTTTCAAGCATCTGTCTAGTAGTGAGATCAATACCCTCATAGATAATTCGACACAAATCCCATCTGGAGATTCCGTGATGAGGGCATTGGATAAAAAGATCCTTGAACCGTTCAAAGCATTTCCAAAATGGTTCATTGGGAAGTTGGGTAAATTTAGAGATTTCGCTCCGAACACGAGCGGTCTTGTGATTGGGATAAAATTTCTTAAGGAATGCTGCAACGAATTCATCCCATGTTGAAATAGAATGTGCGGGTGTGATGTAAAGCCACTTCTCGGCTAAATCGCACAAAGTGAATGGGAGAAGACGTAAACGCAGAGCATCCAAAGACACTTGTGACTTTCCCATCAAAGCACATACGTTTTCAAATTTGGAAATAAACACGTATGCGTTTTCAGAATCAAGACCGTAAAATTTGGGTAACAGTTTGATGAATTGGGGGTTGATTTCAAAATTTTCCCCGTTGGCAGGTGGTATAGAAAGACAGGTGGGAAGGGTAACACGTGTAGGATAGCATCTCTCTTGGAGAGAAATGCGTGGAAGACTCTGCGCACCTGCGGGCGGTGGCAGAGTAGTGTTAAAGTTTGATGGATTTGGGTCCATTGCGGTTGTGGTGGGTGGTGGGGGAGAAGACGAAGAATTACCGACTCTGGGGTCGATAAAAGAAACGCGGACAAGACGGGAAATGGAATCCCGTGTCCAGCCTAACATTGTGCTAAATGGTTGTAGCACAAGTGGCAGCGTTGGTATAATTAGAGGAAATGAAGTGTTGGTGTTTGTTTTGAAAATATACGGATTTTTTTTTTGAAAAAATGATGCAATCACAACAAATGCAACAAGCAAAACCCTAAAATCTAGTGGTCACCTAGGTCAAACTCTAGACCGCTCCTAACTGCCAAAAGACAAGTCGCAGGATAAATCCTCCACTGCCTCTTTTTCTCTCCTGTGGCCAGGTAAGTGCCAGGTAAGTGGGAGGTTCTCCACTACGTAAGTAGTGGGCCTAATTAAGTAACCACTAGCCTTCGACACACTTTCCTTAGACACCACAAAAAAAGCGGATAAAAAATGAATTACCCACGGCCTTCTCTTGTCCTAAGTGAGCGCGACGGTCCTTAGAGTCATCTCTAGATCTTTTTTAGTTAATGAGGGTAAATACGGATGCAAGTTTGTGATTTTTGGGGCTTAGGAAGGGTAATGAACTCCCCACCTAATCTGGATTTGGTCTTTGCCCCTTAATGTCCGTATTAATTATGCAAACAACCACAAAAATCAAAACAAGCACAATTTAATTTTGCTTTTTGCGCGGCGCTGCGATTTTTGCAAAGAAACCTGCACAAAATTGTTAATGGAGCAGATTTTGGAGAAGATAAGAAAGTTAGAGACTCACAGAGCAAATTTGGGTGATTGATGACGTCACTACGCGGCGAAATCGCGGTGGGAGCTCACTATTACTGCGGAATCGCGGTGGAGTATTGGGATCACTGCATAATTTTTTTGACAGAATGTCCCTGTTCACTTCCCCAACTTTCTGGAAATTTCAGAAAATTTTTTCTCCAGCTCCAATGATTCCAGATTTCCTCGCACAAATCACAACAACTCGTATTAGTGTTTGCATGAATTTTGATCTAAAAATTTAGATGGAATAAACTTTTCAACTCAAATTTCAAAATACGAACAATTAGCGCACTATCCCCGGCAACGGCGCCATTTGATTGATTATATATTCCGATTGTGTCGTGTAACTCGAATAAGTTTCTTTGTGTCGGTATTTAGAAAATGAATAAAATTCACAATCAAAAATTATTTGACCGCAATCAACTACGGTGTCGGATGTAGATCGTTAGCGAGTGCGGATCGTCCACAGGGAAAGTGTAATCGTTCGTGTTTCGAATTAGATGAATTGAAACTTTAAGGAAAAGAAAACAAAACAATTCATGATTTAAAATTGCATTTCAAGAAAGTGAAAAATCTAGATCTAAGAAAGCATTAAAATCAAGAAGTGGATTGAGAGTTTGATGATTTTTCCAACCAAATATCAAGAATCGAAATGAGGCTCGTAGGAATCGATCGGATCTATAGATGTGATGTAATCTTACAGTGACGTATTCTTATCCTTCGATGAATTGATACTAGATCGATGATGATCGATGAGAATTAGGGATTTCTAGTGAAACTAGGGTTTCATCATTTATCCCTTATTCCTTCGTCGATATCATTCACATTCTAGCCTCTAGTAAATTCAAGAAGATCCCTAATTTCGAGCGATGACAATCAAGAAAGCATCACAACGAAACTAGGTCATCGATTCTTGAACTTGCTAGGGTTTAAAAAATCCGTAGGACTTAAGAATCATTTTAAGATTTGTTACATCATCATTCTATTGATCGTCTCAACTCCTTTGCGAGCGGAGTTTTACTCAAACATCACAACAAGAACTACAATTACAAATTGAGATCGAATCATGATGCAAGAATTTAAAGAAAGCAAGATTAAAGAATTTCACCTTTTATTTATATCAACAATTTCATTAAAATCGCTCAAGAACTACAAGAGTAAGAACTCGATCGTCGATTTGGCTTCGCTCGGCTCCTTGAGTCGCGGATCGGCTTGGATCACTTGCTCGATTGGAGATCGGCTCCGCTCCTAAAAGGTTGAAGGGCTTCTCGCTTGATTGGTACTCGGGATCTTGAATTTGGATTGGAATTAGGGTTAGGGTTTCACACAAGTCGTGTCACTCAACTTGTGGAAGAAGATGGAGAGATGAAGAATGAACTAATGAACAACTCAAGAACAAGGAAGAAGTTTAACCCTAGGTTTAGGCTTCTATTTATAGATTTCCCAAAACCCTAGATCTAGAATTTGAATTTTAAGTTTCCCTCCAAAAGTTTGTTGAGGTAATTTGAATTTCCCTCCAAAAGTTTGTTGAGGAGAACTCTAGAAATAGTTTGTTAGGAGATTGATTAGCTTAATCAAGATTAGGTTGCTTAATGATCTTTGCTGATCTAGCAGAAGCTTCGAGGGTTTTCTGGAGTTTGAAATATAGGAAAGTAATATGGGCCCTGAGATATGAATTTTGCATAAAAAATGGGGAGCTGAAGGCTTGGAACCGCCGTGGATCCGCGGCGCAAGCAGGCTCCTGCCGCGGATCCGCGGCTCTTTGTGGGCCTTGGCGCTTGGGCTCTCTGCTGCTTCTTTGGGCTGATGTTTGGGGCTTTATCTGATATGTGGAATTGTATTTTTCCCTTTAGATTGCTACCAGATCTCAAAACTTGGAGTTGGTGTAATGTTTGATCAGCAAAATGACAATTTTGGCTTCTCTTCCGGATTTTCCTGCACAATTTCTCAAGACAAGTGTTGCGCAATATAGGGATGATGCGATGCCATGAAATGCGATCAATTTCCTTTATAGTGCCGGTTTTAGAGTCTAACACATGCAATCTGATATTTAACGACTGATTTGCTAATATGTGTAATATGAATGCCGAACACTTCTAGATGAGTGCAAATGATAGGAAAATTGCCGTGTTAAAAATGCAGTATTTTCGACTGATCACTGCCTCCAAGTGCTTCGGGACTGCACCCAACTGCTACCTGTTTGTACGACTCCTTTGAGCCGTGGTAGGGTAGCAATCTAAGAACAGTGGGAACACACTCGGGGCGAAGTGACAATGTCAAGTCAACGGACTAAGCGGTACTCATGTCACCTGGGAACTGATAACTGACGATAGGTATAATACCAACCAACAGTTCCCAACGAGTCATGTCCAGTGTACTCGTAACCTAACGAGCACCCACATACTATCTCAAGTACGACGTACTGACGGCTGTGGGACAGACCGTCTTCCAAGCTGGGATGAGAAGCGCATACGCTAGTCTACTCCGGAGTATCGATGCCCTGTCTCGATAGTCCTACGACTAAGGACCTGCATAAGGATGTGCTTGTGGATTACCCAGCCCCCACGAGTGTGACTGCCATCACAACGCTGGTAATCAAGCAAAGATCCTAAGGGCTCCACTAATGTGTAAAGGCGATATGCTATAAGAAACACATGCACACATTAAAGTAGAAACAAACCAAGTAGCATACTACTATTTTGATCAAGATTGTCTATACAAGGTGAATATCCCAAGCTTCCATTAAGTAATATACAAACTAGTATGATACAGTAATGGCCTCTAGGGCATATACACTAACAAACTGTCTAGACGATATTAAACATTTCGATCGATATCAAAAATTTCTTCAAACTATAGAGACCACAACACCTTGAGCCTCAACAAAAATATCCAAAAAGTCACAAGTATCAATATGGAGCAGCACGGAAAAATTGAAACCCTAATTCCCCAAATCAGCGGCGAAACCGCGGCTAAAACTAGGGATATGCCTCAGTTCCGCGGCTATTTCAGAGAATTGGGTGTTCAAAATTTTTAGGGTTCCATATATTTACCTGCACAATTTTTTGAATATTTTTATTTGCAAAATACCAACTTTTGGAAAAATGTACAGAACCCATGAAAAATACCGTATTTATGATTTCGATCGAACACTTTTAATGTCATCTAAACTGCCCTAAAGCTCTAGTTTGGCTTTAATACCATATAAGTGTGTCTTATCATCTCTACTAGGGTTTAAACAACAATATGTAATGGATTTTAAAAAATTAGATAGCTAAAGCACATAAGCCATGAATCGAACTAGAGATTAGGATAAGTATCATATACTAAGTAGTGTCTAACACTAAGAGAAAGAGAACTACAACCTCTGTAGACCACTTCTTCTCTTCAATGGCTCCGTGTAGAAGTCCTTGGGCTCCTTGGCTCCACTCAAAACTTGGAAAAAGTCCGCTTGTAGCCTTCAATGTCCACGATGATCCACCCGGAGTTCCTTACACTCAAGCTCTTTCTTCACTAAACTATGTAGAAGTGAGGCAAACAACCTATATAAGTATGCTAGACAAATATAGATAGATGAAGTGGATTTTTCTCACTATTAAACTTTTCTTTTTCTTTCTCTTTTACTCACTAGAAAAAGGTAGAGAGTTTGGAGGAAGAAGATGAACCAATGGCTAAGCTTGAAATAAGAGAGGGAGAGAGAGTCACACTCACAATAATATAAGCCATGGAAAAATATCATATATATTTTATGAGTGAGTTAGTGGGGAGATTAAACAATGAACCATGGTTAATGAGATATTTTAAGAAGAGTGTATAAACCATGATCTCATTATTCAATTTTCCATTTACTCAAAATCAATACACATCTAATATATTTCCATGTGAGTCTAGCATAGCCATGTCCAATATATCATCCACCATGATACATGCACACACACACACGTGTGTGTGTGTGTATAAATATACATACATGCATAATATAAAGAAAGGAATTATAAATGAGCAATCAGTCATTATATTAAATCAACACTTGATTTAATAATCCGGTTATATCATATATAACCCGACTAATAGAAAATGACAGATTAAAATACGGTATCATATACTCGTATTTAATCAAGCTCCCGTACATATCTCCATATGTGCCCCACTTCGTTTTGCCTGAGCTCGGAAACCCCTATGTGGGACTCTAAGACTCGTCAATACGCTAGAAGTAGACAGTGCTCATATCAGATACCTACAAACCGTCAGCGGTACTAGCTACACGTAACAGCTACCCAGGTTTTGAGCGAACAGAAGAACAACAAGCGAACTTGTCCAAACTCCCATAGAGCTAACCAGCAACACTTACCGTATAGTCTGGTCTTTTCGTCTGATATGTTGCATATTGAGTCTAGGGATGGTATCATCGAGCCTTAATAACTCAATAAGTCATGCCGATGTATGGCCTATAACAGGTCGAGAAACTACTGATAACACTTATCAGTAAATCTCATCAGCCATGTCCTGGGACTTCCAGTTATAGCCAATCGCGCATAGTGCAACATCAACTCCCAATACCGGGAGAGACGAAACCCCTCTTATCGCTTATTACCTCCATGTGTCTAGGGAATGTACCCAAAACCACCTGTTTGCACGACTCAATAAAGCCGTGGTAGGGTGGGAATCAAAGCACAGTGGGAAACACACAAGACTCTCTGACGATCTCGGGTCTATAGACTAACCTGTACAAGTGTCACCTGAGAATTGCTATTCGATGATAGTGTAAGTCGATGTACAACACCCCACGACTAGCGGGGAGGCGGAAATATGAAAAATGATCTTGTTCTTTGCATAAACATCGACTAACCGCACGAATTGAAGCTAAACGATAACTAACATCAAACATAGAAGTTCTAAACTACTATGTGAAGTGATTATACCTAAAGAACCGTGTCCTTCATCTTTACGAACTCCACCTCCTCCTTGGCCTTCTCCAAGTAGTAGACGATCCACCACGAGAGCTAAACTCCAAGCTTTGCCTCTAAACTTGAGGCAAGTAGGTATCTTTAAGTGCTAATCAAAGTACCTAGATGAAATAGAGTATGGTTATGGATTAAGTAGTCTAACTAATCCTTGTACTCAACACATGAGAGGGGAGGATTAGGGTTTGAAGAGAGAGAGCTTGAGGAGAGAGAAGATGAACATAATAATGAGAAGAGAAAATGAGTTATCATAATATATATCAAGCATTTTTATTTATCAAGAAAAGAAAAGAAAAAGATTTACAACCATGCTTGATAAATATCTTATGGTGATTCATCTCCATGAGTCATTAAGCAATTATGAAGCATTAATGACATGGATGAATCATCCATATGACTCACTAATCTCATTCAATGTATATCCACCTAAACCTCCTTAGTCACCATCTTCTAGAAGCTTCTCGCGCAATTACGAGAACGCCCCTCCTATCCGTGAAAACACGGAAAAACTTTAGACTGTATATATCCAATAATCGGATACTAGTAACTGGCTTAAACCAAAGCCGACTAGTAAAAACTATCCGAAAGTCGTACGTGCGTAAACATACGTATGTGTCCGAACCCTTGTCATAAAACCATACGACCTCTATATCGTTTCGCCTGGAGTAGGGAAACTCTCTGCGTGGGACTCTAGAGACTCGACTACTACGCTGGCAGTGGGTTTAACCACAGACCGCAAGCGGCACTAGCTATACGTAACGGTCCACAGGTAGATATGGATAAGAAGGCCGATGAGGAAACCCATCCGAACTCCTACTGAGTCTGATGTGACAATCTCTATATAGTCCGGTCCATTCGTCTAAGACTATCGCATATCGGGCCTAGGGGGGCGGCAAGCGTCAATCCCCTAATAGCGGTATAAGTAGTGTCGGAGCGAAGCCCATTACACCCATAGAAACTACTGGAACCTACCAGCAAATCTCGCTTGCCCTGGCCAGGGACTTTGCGTAATGGCTCTCTGACACAGCGCGATATCAACCCCCAATACCGGGAGAGACGAATCCTGTCTAACCGCCACTGCCTCCAAGTGCTCGGGACTGCACCCAACTGCTACCTGTTTGCACGACTCCTTTGAGCCGTGGTAGGGTAGCAATCTAAGAACAGTGGGACACACTCGAGGCGAAGTAGCAGTGTCAAGTCTGCGGACTAAGCTGTACTCATGTCACCTGGGAACTGTTCACTGACGACTGGTATAAAACCAACCAACAGTTCCCTGTGAGTCCTGTCCGGTGTACCCGTAACTTAACGAGCACCTGCATACTATCTCCAGTACGACGTACTGACGGCTGTGGGACAGACCATCTCCCCAACTGGGATGAGAAGCGTACACACTAGTCTACTCCGGAGTATCGATGCCCTGTCTCGATAATCCAACGACTAAGGACCTGAATAAGGATGTGCTTGTAGACTACCCAGCCCCCACTAGTGTGACCGCCATCACAACGCTGGTAGTCAAGCAAGATCCTAAGAGCTCTATCAATACGTATACTCACATATTAAGATAGAAAAACCAAGTAGCATACTACCATGTTTAGCAAGACTGTTATATACATGTGAATATCCCAAGCTTCCATTAAGTAATATACAAACCAGTATGATACAATAATGGTCCCTAGGGCATATACACTAACAATCTCCCACTTGCACTTGGGCCATGTACTGGCATATCGAAGACCAATGATCTTGAGCAGCCTCTCGAACTGAATCTGAGGTAGTGCCTTCGTGAATGGATCAGCAATGTTCTCTTCAGAAGCAACTCTCCGAATCTCGATCTCTCGACGATCAACGATCTCCCTAATCAGGTGATACCGCCTTAAGATGTGTCTGGACTTCTGATGGGACCTTGGTTCCTTCGCTAAAGCTATAGCTCCGTTGTTGTCGCAATACAGAGGTATTGGATCAACTATGGTAGGAACCACCTGAAGTTCTGTTAGGAACTTCTTCATCCAGACTGCTTCTTTTGCGGCATCGCAAGCAGCTATATACTCCGCTTCCATCGTCAAGTCAGCAACGGTGTCCTGCTTGGAGCTCTTCCAGCACACCGCCCCTCCATTGAGGGTAAAGACATAACCCGACATGGACTTGGAATCGTTCTTATCACTCTGGAAGCCGGAATCAGCAAAGGCCTCCAACCTGAGGTCTTTTCTGCCGTAAACCAAGAACATCTCCTTAGTCCTTCTCAGGTACTTGAGAATGTTCTTTACTGCTATCCAGTGCTTCTTCCCTGGGTCTGACTGATACCGGCTTACCACGCTCAGTGCGTAAGCTACATCTGGTCTGGTGCACAACATCGCATACATTATAGAGCCTACCGCAGAAGCGTAGGGTATAATAGACATGCGTTCCCTTTCCAAATCAGTCTTGGGAGACATCTCTTTAGAGAGGGTGATTCCATGACAAGCCGGTAGATTACCGCGCTTAGAATCTTCCATACTGAATCTTTTCAGTACAGTGTCGATATACCTGGACTGCGAAAGTCCCAACATCCTCTTGGATCTATCACGATAGATCCGGATCCCCAGAATGTAAGAGGCATCACCCAGGTCTTTCATGGAGAACCTGTATGACAAGAATCCTTTGATAGATTGAAGCATAGGAATGTCATTTCCTATCAATAGAATGTCATCCACGTATAAGACGAGGAATACGACACTTCTGGCTACAGCTTTACTATATATGCACGGTTCATCTGGATTTTTGATAAAGTCATATTCTTTGACCGTCTCATCAAAACAGATGTTCCAACTCCGCGATGCCTGCTTTAGTCCATAAATGGACTTAAGCGGCTTGCATACTTTCCCGCTGCTCCCACTCTGATTGAAACCCTCTAGCTGATCCATATAGACGCACTCTTCTAAATTTCCATTCAGAAAAGCCGTCTTTACGTCAATCTGCCAGATTTCATAATCATGGAAGGCAACAATAGCAAGAAGGACCTGAATGGATTTGAGCATAGCCACTGGAGAAAAAGTTTCGTCATAGTCCAAACCAGGTCTTTGACGAAAACCCTTTGCAACAAGTCTAGCCTTATAGGTTTCCACCTGTCCATCTACACCAATCTTTTTCTTGAAGATCAATTTGCATCCTATGGGTTTTACCCCATCTGGAGCAAAGTCCAAAGTCCATACTTTGTTGGTGTACATGGACTCCATTTCGGTCCGCATTGCATCTAGCCATCGTACTGAGTCGCCGCTCTGGATGGCCTGCTGGAAGTCAGTAGGTTCATCATCATCTATGATGCAATCCTCTCTATCCCCATCTATGAGAAAACCGTAGTATCTCTCAGGCGGATGAGACGGCCTACTACTCCTGCGGAGGGGTGCGGGAATGTCCTGTTCTTCTTGAACTACCGGTTCTACCAAACTTTCAGTAGCAGTTTGTGGTTCTGGAATTTCTTCCAGTTCTATTTCGCTCCCACTTGTTTCCTTTTCTAAAAACTGATATTCTAGAAAATGGGCATTACGAGAAACAAACACCTTTTTTTCCTCTGCGTAATAGAATAGATATCCCTTGGAGTTCTTTGGATATCCTACAAACTTAGACTTTACTGATCGTGCCTCTAGCTTGTCCACATGCTGCTTTTTAACAAAAGCTGGACATCCCCATATTTTCAGATACTGAAGATAGGGTTTCTTCCCACTCCACATCTGATATGGCGTGGTAGGTACAGTCTTGGTAGGAACCATGTTCAAAAGATATGCCGCTGATTCTAGCGCATAACCCCAGAAAGATCGCGGTAACTCAGCATTACTCATCATGGATCGTACCATATCCAATAGGGTTCGATTCCGTCTCTCCGATACACCGTTATGCTGTGGAGTGTATGGAGGAGTAAGATGAGAGAGAATTCCTTTCTCTTTTAGGTAACCTAGGAACTCGGCACTCAAGTATTCACCACCTCGATCAGATCTTAGTGTCTTGATACTTTTGCCGGTTTGGTTTTCTACTTCATTCTTATACTCTTGGAATTTTTCAAAAGCCTCGGATTTATGTTTCATCAGATAAATGAATCCGTACCTTGAGTAATCATCCGTGAAAGTAATGAAATAGGAAAAACCACCTCTTGCATGTGTAAACATTGGACCACATACATCGCTGTGTATGAGTCCTAAGAGCTCGCTCGCTCTTACTCCGTGTCCAGTAAAAGGAGTCTTTGTCATCTTTCCTTTGAGACAAGATTGACAAGTGTCATAAGTTTGATTTTCGAACGAGTCCAAATATCCTTCTCTATGCAACTTAGTCAACCTTCTCTCATTGATGTGACCCAGTCTACAATGCCATAAGAAAGCTTTATTTAAATCTGGAGACTTTCTATTTAGTGTGTTCTAGACATTGAAAATTTGGAGTTGGTTTAAAACATATATATCATTATTTAGTGTACCGGACCCAATCAAACCATGATTAAGGTGGATGTTAACAACATCTCTTACAAACGTGAAATCATAACCTTTATTTGATAACAAGAAAACTGATATGATATTACACGTTAAGCTTGGTACAAAAAAACAGTTATGTAAAACCAAAATGCGTCCACTCGTCAATCCCAGGTGATAATCCCCGACGGACGCAGCTCCCACGCTAGCTCCGTTAGCAACCTTTAGGGTCATATCACCTTCCTTCAGCACTTTACGGTTTCTCAGTGCCTGCAATGAATTGCAAATATGAGATCCTGATCCGGTATCCAATACCCAGGAATTAGAGTTAATTGACAGACAATTCTCAATTACAAACGCACCTGAAATCGAAGCCACAGCTTGCTTCGGTTCCTGGTTCTTGGCGTTCCACGCCTTGTAATATTTCTTTCAGTGCCCTTTCCTGTGACAATGGAAGCACTCATCCTGGCCCACTACCGGTACCGCAAACTTTTTCTTTCCCTTCCCTCCCACCTTATTAACACCTCCTCTAGGTTTGGTGGCGGCCTTCTTCTTCCTTCCTTTGGCCCTAGCCTTGGACCCGGAAGAAGATGCACCGCTAACAAATATAGCGGGTGTTTCCCTTGCTTTCTGCAAGGTGCCCTCTGCACTCCTTAACATGTTCAGGAGTTCCGGAAGTTCAACTTCTTTTCTTTGAATGTTGAAGTTCAGGATAAACTGGGCGTAGGTGGAAGGAAGGGACTGGAGAATAAGGTCTGTATAGAGCTCATTATCCAAAGTCGTCCCAAGGTCTGCGAGCTCTTCTATATAGCCGATCATCTTTAGGACATGTTCTCCTACCGATGACCCGACAGCCAATCTCGCTCGAAACAAGTTCTTAGAGGTCTCGTATCTTGCTATACGAGATTGCTCTCCATAAAGTTCCTTTGTATGGAGAAATATGGCATCTAGTTCCATATCCTCGTGCCTCCTCTGATGTTCATTGTTCATCGAGGCAAGCACGATGCACTTGGATTTCACGCAATCAAAATCCCAGGTTTTGCGGATTTCCTTATCCGCATTACTGGATTTGGGACTAGGGACTGCAGGTGCCGTAGCGGTGAGGACGTACCCCAATTTGTCATAGGTCAAAGCCATTTTGACATTCCGCAGCCAATCTTTATAGTTTGGCCATGTCAGTATATTTTTCTCTAAAAGTAACTTAAGTCCAGTCATTTTCAGGGTCGCTGCAATTAGGAGAGAGAGAACAAAAACTCTTTAGCATGATGCTCTTGCAAGTTTAGAGTGGTTTTTAGTTTATCTAAACTGGATGGCTCCCACTGTTTCTCGAATCCTTCCTCAAACCATAAAAGAAGAATTAGCCAGGACTATTCTCACTGTACAATTCTTGCTTAACCGTTCAGCCAGGCTAGTGTCGATACTTCGAGGGAGGTTTTCCAACGCTTTCGCGAAGTTCCTTAATTAAAGAACCTCTTTTCTCTGGGGCGTAACCCCGCTGACACCTTTCTTGACACCTACTTGGTTTATAGCATTGATCGTTAAGTGACGAATATCCTGATAAGTAGCATATACTCACAGTAGAATCGGGATCCAAATATCATCGTATGATAATGTTGAAGGAATGCTACCAACATTCATCAAACTCCAAATGGTATGCATCTCTTTGCAAATTTCAGTTTCTTTAGAAATTCCCGATATAAGTTTTTTCCCCATGCTCTTATGCCTTGGCGTTGGTCAAAATGTCATAAGTCACATGTCAAGTTCTACCCATCATTATCTTGTTAATTTGAACCCATCCGTACATATTCTTGATGTTGGCCAAAATGATCATATGACTGTCCCAAACTAACTCATCTATCTATGCAACAAATGAATACCCAGCAGCTACCAAACACTATGCCTTGGCATTGGTCAAAATACATAGCTTGAATACTACTGAATACCCAGATGAAATGACGGAGGGCTACGAATGGTTTTGGCGAAACCGTGAACGTAGTGAACTTGATATAACCGAAGGGACCTGATAGCTTTTAAAATGAGTGGTTAAAGCTCCGCATTTTAAAAATATCTGTTTTAAAATTAACCGAGTGGTTTCTTTTAAATTGTTCCAACGATTAAACTTTTGGTTTATTTTCTTTGCATTGCATTATAAATAATGCATCCCATCATTAACCTATCATTGTAGAAAACAACGAAAATACAACGTCCTCTTATGCCATCCGCATTCGCCACGGGGTCCCGTCATCACCCGTTAGGTTACTTAACTAACGGCAGAGCGGGGGCTGGGCTAACGCGGGTCTAAAACATAAGTGACGTCTAAATAGCTATCATATATAGATATTGTACATTCGCCAGACGCAATAATAGGCATTCCAGATCTCATATGAACTTTATTGGATTTGCAAGCAATCCGCGTTTGTTTAGAGCCTGCAACAAAAGACGGATTACACAGTTGTGATGAATAACCATTACCCCACCCAAGACCCCTACGGGTACGGCAAACTACCCGCCCGGCAGTTTGTGCACCCCACCTTGGGTCTGTCCTAGGAGCAAAAACAGTAAAATAAAATAATACAACGGTGGCTACAACCGCAACCTGGATGTGCCCCGCAAAAATAATATTACAACAAATTACATTTACATCAAATGAATCAAATAATAACCCATCACATAACCCCGGCTAATCATCACAACAGTCCAATACAGTTCACATCCACAAACAGTAAAAACCATTACAGAAATGTGCAACCCCCTGCCAACCGACATACTAGCAGTTAGGGGAGGTTTACAAACACATTAAACAAACACAGATATAATCCAACAAGCAAATACCGTATAATTTCGATCGATTAAACACATTTAATTTTGCTCCAATACTTCTCTGGAATCTGAAACCTGAGCAAAAATTAAAAAATTCCAGAAAATACCAAATATCACAGAGAACCAACACAGGAAAATTGGGCTGATGAATCGGCAACTCAGCGGCGGAATCGCGGCGGATCGGTGGGATCCGCCGCGGTTCCGCCGCGCTTTAGTCGATTCATGAGCCCAGTTTTCTTGGGTGTTCTAATACTATCATTTTGAGCTTTCTGAAGGTCCCTGAAAAATTTTTGGACCACATTTAAAAAACTACAGAATACCATGATATCGGGGTTTTCCGGTTTTGTTTTTTCCGTTCGAAATTCATACAATTTTGCAAGTGAGTTATTTATTGTTTAGCGAGGCTCTGATACCACTGTAAGTCGATGTACAACACCCCACGACTAGCGGGTAGGCGGAAATATGAAAAACGATCTTGTTCTTTGCATAAACATCGACTAACCGCATGAATCGAAGCTAAACGATAACTAACATCAAACATAGAAGTTCTAAACTACTATGTGAAGTGATTATACCTAAAGAACCGTATCCTTCGTCTTTACGAACTCCACCTCCTCCTCGGCCTTTTCCAAGTAGTAGACGATCCACCATGAGAGCTAAACTCCAAGTTTTGCCTCTAAACTTGAGGCAACTAGGTATCTTTAGGTGCTAATCAAAGTACCTAGATAAAATAGAGTATGGTTATGGATTAAGTAGTCTAACTAATCCTTGTACTCAACACATGAGAGGGAAGGATTAGGGTTTGAAGAGAGAGAGAGCTTGAGGAGAGAGAAGATGAACATAATAATGAGAAGAGAAAATGAGTTATCATAATATATATCAAGCATTTTTATTTATCAAGAAAAGAAAAGAAAAATATTTACAACCATTCTTGATAAATATCTCATGGTGATTCATCTCCATGAGTCATTAAGCAATTATGAAGCATTAATGACATGGATGAATCATCCATATGACTCACTAATCTCATTCAATGTATATGCCACCTAAACCTCCTTAGTCACCATCTTCTAGAAGCTTCTCGCGCAATTACGAGAACGCCCCTCCTATCCGTGAAAACAAGGAAAAACTTTAGACTGTATAAATCCAATAACCGGATACTAGTAACTGGCTTAAACCAAAGCCGACTAGTAAAAACTGTCCGAAAGTCGTACGTGCGTAAACACACGTATGCGTCCGAACCCTTGTCGTAAAACCATACGACCTCTATATCGTTTCGCCTGGAGTAGGGAAACTCTCTGCGTGGGACTCTAGAGACTCGACTACTATGCTGGCAGTGGGTTTAACCACAGACCGCAAGCGGCACTAGCTGTACGTAACGGTCCCCAGGTAGATGTCGATAAGAAGGCCGATGAGGAAACCCATCCGAACTCCTACTGAGTCTGATGTGACAATCTCCATACAGTCCGGTCCGTTCGTCTAAGACTATCGCATATCGGTCCTAAGGTGGCGGCAAGCGTCAGTCCCCTAATAGCGGTATAAGTCATGTCGGAGCGAAGCCCATTACACCCTGAGAAACTACTGGAACCTACCAGCAAATCTCGCTTGCCCTGGCCAGGGACTTTGCGTAATGGCTCTCTGACACAGCGCGATATCAACCCCCAATACCGGGAGAGACGAATCCTGTCTAACCGCCACTGCCTCCAAGTGCTCGGGACTGCACCCAACTGCTACCTGTTTGCACGACTCCTTTGAGCCGTGGTAGGGTAGCAATCTAAGAACAGTGGGACACACTCGAGGCGAAGTAGCAGTGTCAAGTCTGCGGACTAAGCTGTACTCATGTCACCTGGGAACTGTTCACTTACGACTGGTATAAAACCTACCAACCGTTCCCTGTGAGTCCTGTCCGGTGTACCCGTAACCTAACGAGCACCTGCATACTATCTCCAGTACGACGTACTGACGGTTGTGGGATAGACCATCTCCCCAACTGGGATGAGAAGCGTACACACTAGTTTACTCCAGAGTATCGATACCCTGTCTCGATAATCCAATGACTAGGGACCTGAATAAGGATGTGCTTGTAGACTACCCAGCCCCCACTAGTGTGACTGCCATCACAACGCTGGTAGTCAAGCAAGATCCTAAGAGCTCTATCAATACGTATACTCACATATTAAGATAGAAAAACCAAGTAGCATACTACCATGTTTAGCAAGACTGTTATATACATGTGAATATCCCAAGCTTCCATTAAGTAATATACAAACCAGTATGATACAATAATGGCCCCTAGGGCATATACACTAACAGATAGATATAATACTATATAGGAGTTCTTGGCGAGTCCGTTCACTGTACTCAGTCTCCAATGAGCACCCGTATACAATCTTTGATGTCAAACACCAATGGATATGAGATCATCCATCGCTCCCTCAACTGGGTCAAGAAACGTATACACTAGTCTACTATGGAATATCAATGCCCTGTCTCGATACACCTATGACTAGGAATAATTAAGGATATGCTTATAGACTACACATGCCCCACTAGTATGACCTGCATCATAATCATGGTAGTCAAGCTGATATCCTAAGGGCTTTATCAACATGTATCAAATGAATAGTATACACAATCAAGTGAACATGTTAAGATAATGAGCAACCAGATAGCATACTATCACATCGAGCAAGAAAGCCCTCTCTATATATACATGTCCAAACATCCACTTTCAAATAATGGCCTCTAGGGTATACATATATCCAACAAGTTAATGTAGTACTAGATGTTTTATGTCGGTTGCTAGCGATATGGATGTTGACTTCACATAAGGAGATTATAATGGGTTTTCAGAGATTCGAGTTGGAGATCGTACTACTAGATTCTTGGGGACAGTTGATGCAGTTGCAAGTACAATCATCATTGATGAATGCATTAAAGCAGCGCATTTGCACAGTCTTAGATTGTAGTGATTTTGAGGACAAGCAGAGGCAGGACTTCGAATGGATTTATTGATTCATGAAGATGGTTATTTAAGATGTGGAAGTCGTTTGTGTGTACTTGAAGGTGAAGTTCGTGGAGAAGTCATGGAGGAGGCTTATAGTTCTGCATATTCAGTACATCCGGGAGACACGAAGATATATAGAGATTTACGAAAACATTTTTGGTGGGAAGGCATGAAAAGAGAGATTGCTCGTTACGTGTCGAGGTTCTTGGTGTGTCAGCAAGTCAAGGCTGGACATCAAAGGATAGCTAGCTTGTTGCAACTACTTCCGATTCTCCAATGGAAGTGGGAACATATAACCATGGATCTCATGACAGTCTTACCACGGAGTCCAAAGGGAAATAACGCAGTTTGGATGATTGTCGATCAACTGACCAAGGCAGCTCATTTCATACCATTTCGAGTTAGAAAGTCGACGGAGGCCTTAGCAGAGAGGTATATGCAGGAGATTGCGAGATTGCATGGAGTACCAGTGAGTATTGTTTCTGATTGTGACACCTGGTTCCTATCTCATTTTTGGAGGAGTCTACAAGAAAGTTGGGGAACTCGCTTGAAGTTTAATATGACCTATCATCCTCAGACAGATGGACAGTTCGAGAGAACGATCCAAACTCTTGAATATATATTAAGAGCTTGCATGTTGGACTTCAAGGGTTTGTGGGAGGATCATTTACATTTAATTGAGTTTTCATACAACATCAGTTTTTAGGCAACTATACAGATGGCTCCATTCGAAGTATTGTATTGTCGTAAGTGTCGCTCGCCTGTTTGTTGGTACGATGTTGGAGAAAGAAGATTGTTGGAACTGGAACTCATTATGCAAATTGTGGAGAAGGTTAACTTGATTCATGATCATATGAAGGTGGCACAAGATCGACAGAAAAGTTGGGCTGATACTGGAAGAAGAACTTTGGTGTTTTCTGTTGGTGATCTTATGTTGTTGAAGATATCACCGACTAGGGATGTAATCCGATTTGGTAGTCGAGGCAAGCTTAGTCCTCGATTCGTGGGGCCTTTCGATATTATTGAGCGTGTTGGAGAAATAGCTTATCGATTGATTTTACCACCATTCTTGGCATGTGTTCATAACGTGTTTCATGTATCTTAACCGCGCAAGAATGTTCGAGATGAGATGCACGTCCTTGATCATTCGGAACTGACAGTAAGAGAAGATTTGACTTATGAAGAGCAACTGATAGCTATTGTGGATCGACGAGAAAATGTTCTCAAGAATAAAGTAATCCCTTTAATACTTGTTTCATGGGGGAATCGTTCGCATGGAGAATCAACTTGGGAACATGAAGACGAGATTCGACAAAAGTTTCCACACCTCTTTTCTTAGATCCGTATCTTCACTGTTCTTGTCTTTTCCAGTTTCATGGATTTCGAGAACGAAATTCTTTTGTAGTTGGGTATAATGTAACACCCTAGCACGTTCTTACAATATTAATTTGTATTTTAAAAATTACTTTATTTTATTATTTTGGGTTGTGATCGATTCGAATAATAGAGCTAGTTATCTGACTCAACCCGCATGTCTGAAACCCACCATGGTGTTAGATTATATCTAATATTTATCGATAAACTAAATCCATGTAAATCTAGTATAATATATTTATATATAATATCTAAATCACCATACATCTTTTGGGTTGCCACAAGTTAAGGATAATTTGTAATTGTTAACTGTCATCATATGGTTGCCATTCCATATCTTATTTTACTTTTATCTTTTACGTTTAAATCTCAAGATATCTAATATCAAATATTTACTAAATCTAGATATATTTTTAGAATCCTTTTAAATCTTAAATTAGGGATATGAGTTATTTATATATTCTTGCATTATGGTTGAGAAGTTTACGTATATTAATTGTTTTTCAAAATATATTTTTGATGAGATTTTGGTGGAGATTGGTTGTAATTTGATATTATCTATATATATTAAAACTAATATATATTTTTAATCTAATTTAATCTATATATATATATATATAATACTATATATTTTTATATTAGCACAAAACCTCTCTTTTTCTGTCTCTCTCTCTCCACATAACATATCTCTCTCCCCTCTAACTAAATCTCTCCCTCATCAATTTATATATTCTGCTTCTTTGTTCTTTAAATCCACATCCATTCTCGCCGACGCAACTCCAGCCGTATCCTAGAATCTTAACCAATCCATCAAAACTTGATGTTGATTTGTATAGCGTCGTGTTGCTTCCGTTCATCACGTTTGTTTCGAGGCAAGTTTACAACTTGCTATATGCTATGGTTTACGCAATTTACTTATATGTTGTCGTACTATTAGTATTATTATTATCATACAACTACATTGTCACAACCCGAAAGTACGGAACATGACCAACACTTAAATTACGAAATATCTAGAGGCGTAACGTAATCTAAGCAAGCCGAAGCCCAGAATCTAAACCATTTAAAAGAAGAAGTGTAGAAAAGCATGTTTAAAAGCAACATCAAATTTCTTAAAAATTTCAGCAGAGTCTCCTTTGTAAAAACTGTCCCCAAACGGGTACAAATAAGAATAATATATACAAGCAATAAGAAGGCATCCCTAAGCGGGAGCTAGCTCTACACCAAAAGACGGAAACAACCATACAATGCACTAAAATATACAACGCCGAAGGGCGATGCTCAAAACTCAAAAGAAAACCAAATCCACCAAAACCATAATAGTACAAGTGCGACTCTAAGGTCGAAATAAAAACAACTGGCTTTCTAAATCTATCAGTAATACAGTCTGGTTGATGGAGCTTACTAGATATAATGAAATAATAAAAGTACAACGGCGGTCCTGATACAAGTGAACCAACCTACCAAGCAAATTACCCTGAATGAAATGGTGTTCCAACAAGCCGCCAAGGAAACCTGTACATCTGAACCTGAAAGAAAATTTGGCACAACGGGGGTGAGTTGCCAACTCATGAGTAGAATATATCTGCGAGTGAAAATCGCATGCACGACGATCTCCTAGGTTAATAATATACTTAATATAACACTAGTCATCTAGTAGTGGCAAGGTAATAATCTATACACAAGTGCAGAACTCAGTGCTCGTGTCAGTGCCTCAAGTAGTAACATTTCATGTGTATGAGTATGCATGCAACATGAATGTAAAACAATCAACCTTGAAATCTGGATATATCTGTATAAGAAATCTTTAACTTTTATCATAGAAAAATTTGTATGGTAATCCGAAACATCATCAATGAAATCCATGGAAATCCGTGTCAAGCATCGACATAAAACATGTAAATCTCAAAGTCTCAATACCTCATAGTCTCAATATCTCATAGTCTCAATATCTCGGGCTCCGTCAGTCCGGATCGGCCCATGTCATCAAATCTCACGACAACGGTCGGTATCCTCCGGATATCCGCCGCGCCTGACATCACCGGTAGATAGTCTTCCTCTGCCAGGCTCATTGTCTACAACTCGATCTTCTTTCCCCGGGGAACCATACCGGGCCCACCATGTACCCGAGACGGTTCATCCACTCCCCGAATCGGGTCTCGAAATCCAACAGAAAATATGAAATCTCATGGTGGAAGACACATACACCACGAGAAAACCGCAACTTGTATTTTAAAAAAGAAAGGGGGAGAGAGAGACTTTTTTATATATATTCTTGCGGTTTTCCCCAAAATCCGGAAATCTTATAGAAATCCAAAATCCCAAAATCATAAGTAAGTAATAATGAGTATCGGCATAAGCCCCACAATACCTCATGATAATATGAAAATGTGAATGCATGAAGTGTCTAAGTAATAAATGCAATGTCTAAACTAATACATGAGAGTAATCACACAATATTATATTAGACTAGCATTTAACTGATTATATCAATAAAAGATAATATGTTCTAAAGTGTACGTAACATGGCAATTACCGATGATGATGTCTGTGAGCCGGCAAATAAGTGTACGTGGAACATGCGCATCATCGGTAATGGTGATGGTGTCTTAACAGGAAAAGCTTCATATTAGCTAAAGAACATATGCATGAATATGCGATGCGATGAACACAACATGAATATAACGGTGAAAATGTAGTAACACACAACTAGAAAATACATACTGATTACGAGTCATACGGTTTGTTGTTTGAAAAAGCACGATTCAACAGTTTGAAAATAAGTATGACTCAAGCCTAAACTAAGATCTACCTAACCAACTAAGGAACTAACTAAAGACACTAGTCGAAAGGTAAGAAGAATCTTCCTAAAGTCTGAGTCGGTATCTCTAGTAGTCGGCGATCCAGCCTCAATAGCGTCATGTACATAGTACGACTTGCTCGAGTCAAGAGTGTGGATCAATCATCACATCTATGCCTCGTACGGTAAAATCCATCGTACGGCATCCCAAAATCGGGGTACGGGTTAACTATCACATATATACATCATCGTTCGTATAATATCATCATCAAACAATATCATGATCACGGGTATTGTACTATAATCGCATACACCCCAATATCATCAAACATATATCATCGTCTGTGTAAATATACATCGTCAAATGATGCACTAAAATATCATGTCATATATCATACGTGATTAAGTCACATATTACAATCCGGGCTCTATTCTAGAGCCTCATTCATTCCAATGTCATCAACACATATTATCGTTGATATAAATATATTTTATATAATCTCATTGCCCAACGATCCGCTACCATCATAACACATCTCATGTCATAACTCGATCATATATCCAATAAATCATGGCATCAAGCCTAGTCATATCGACTCATCCCCATGTATCATAGCCTCCTCATATCACATGTATATGTTGTGTCTACACACACACACACACACACACACACACACACTACACACATCCCTACACACACACACACATACACCAAGTCAAGTTTATGTGTGTGCGTGTGTCTACATGAAACCAATGAATTCCCTCCAAGGCAGTCATCCTCATCATGGTTAAGTCTTTCTAAATCAGTCTAGTCCAACCTAAAGTCTTCAATAGGACCCTACTTGCCAAGATTCAATTGTCATGCCCGACTTTCTAAAAACAGTAAGTAATATCCCTATTCTACGTTTGCGGGGGTGCTATACGCCATCCACCCGACTTCCCCCGTAGATATACATCTACTCACCTGGTCCTTGTCTGTCGAAGTCGATGTCGCCCTCCTCTTCTTCCTCGTCCGAAGTCCACGTGAGGGGTACCTATATGCAAACATATATAATATCGTAAACCGAATCATGGACAAAACCAAAACGGCGCACGAAACGCGCATAGGCTAAAACCTATGACCCGCTCATGCAAAACAACCGAAAAACCCTCGACATTGGCGTACAAACGCCGATTGATCGAGATAAAACACGAACGTACAAGTCTTAGTTCCAAAACTCACTAATTATAATATAAAATAGGGTTTAAATCATCAAAACCTTAAAATCAATCAAGTCGTTCTATTTCGCAAAAACCTAGAAAGCGTCAATTAACCGTTTTACTTCAAAACTTGATGTTTAAACGAAACTAATGGCCATAATATTTACTAAATATAATAACTAGGTTATATAAACCATTTCTATAATTTATTCTCATCAATTTGTATTGAATTGAAAATTCTAGTTTGCAAAAATATCAAATTTTAACACTTTTTAAAGCAAAATTCACAATTCAACTAAACTTGGTTTTGCATGAACTAAATTATTAAACTACAATTTAAAATGTTAATAATGTCATAAAAACCCCAAACTGTATTTTAATCTCAATTACTTAATGAATTTCCAAAAACCTAGTTTGCAAAAACTAGCATAATTAGCATAATTTCCAACTAACAATTTGAAACTAGTAACTAAATTATGTTTAGCATTCCTTTAACATGTTAAACTACTCATTAAAACCATAACCTAATGATAAAAACCCTAATTAGAATTTTATCTCACCAATATATATATATTATAAAAACCAAGTTTGCAAAAATCCTAATTAGGACAATTTAAATGCATCAATTAACAAATTTGTTACTAGATTAGGTTTTGGATTCTATAACATATTAAACTACACCATGTAATCATAAACAATTTATAAAAACCTTAACTTGATTTACAAACCCTTTTCTTGAATTTTAATTCTACAATTTAAACCATATTAAACACCAAATTGAACTAGATTAAAGTAATTAGCAACAAATTAAACATGGGGTTAGGATTTATACCTCCATAAACATGAGATCAAACATGCAAACTTGTCTCCAAAATGCTAACTTTACTCCAAGATCCTTGCTTGTTTGGAAAAAGAATGAAGGGTAGAGATTTAATTAGGAATTAGTGGTGTTTTATTGTGGATTTTTGATGGATTTTTGAACATTTTTGAGGTAAAATGAGGTGAAGAGGGGGGGGGGGGGGGGCTGCCCAAGGTGAGGCCGGCCACAAGAGGGAAGGAAAAGAGAGAGAGAGAAAAGAGTGTAGAAACATGTAGAAAGCTCTTTAATTAATTACACCATTTTAAGTCTTTTCAACAATTTATTTTATTTTATTTTATTTTTAGTTTAATTTACCCATGAAGTTTCTAGATCTTTGAAGACAATTCAAGAAGAGAAAAGTCATGCTACAAACTAAACTCTAGTATGTCATGGCTCACTTTGTCAAATTAACCCATTTCCAAATTGTAATTTGCACTAATTTAATGTATAATTGAAGCTTATGTTAATATTTTAATTTAATTAATTTATGAAAAATATTTTAGTAAACTAGAAATTTACAAGTCACTAAATAAACACCATTTACTAGCAATTACATAGTTAAAATAGGCATATTTAAATTTATATTGAAAAATAATTGTAGTTGAGTTTTATGGAAAATATGGTTTATTTTACCGATTATCAGAAAATTCACCTAAAGGGTTTTATTTATTTAATTATTTATTTATTTATTTTTAAAACGTTACATACATTTATTTAATTTATGCACCGCAGTTATTTAACGTTAATCAGTTTTATAATATATAGTGTATGTAAGATTACAACTTGGGACATGTTATAATTATATATATAAATATATATATCGCCGTAATATTTCTTATTATTATCAGTATACCGTTTATATCTATATAATCCATATATCATTATTTAGTTTATAATCTGCATTTTATAACGTTATGCAAAATATAGTTTTAAAATATTATAGTTTACACATGAAACGTTGTCGCCAAGCGGATACGACAAATCTGGAATTTACTGTACACTTTACCTTATAAAATTTATTATAAATCATAGAAAAATCATTAGCACATGTCGTTTAGTTCGTTACGAAACTAACTCAGAATACCATAACCCTGTGAAATATTTACTTACAAAATAAATTTTTTAAATAATATAAACTGTAAATGTAAGTATCTCTGAACTGCTGTCCACGAAAATTCCAGCAGTAAAGTTTCAACTTTGAAAGTTTATAACTTTTTGTAGAAACAACCTGAAATATTTTGACTTATAAAAATGAAAACATTATTGAATTTTCTTTGTTTTTGGTATATGACACGTCCTTTTTGGAGGACGTTTGTTATTTTTAAGTTATTTTACAAATCAGGATGACGCTGAATTTCTGAATGGAACTTTCTTGTGCATAGTTAATCAATACCATTTTTATAGTTATTAATCGGATTGAATATGCTATCCCTGTTAATACTATTGTCTTAGTCTTGTACATGATATCATTACGTTATCCTTGACATGCTTTTAACCTGCCAGACTGTTCTATTTTTGTTATCATGTTAATACCTGTTGCCTATAATACTTATTGATGCCAACAATTTTGACTTGTTATCCTGATTGATCTGATTTATTGTCTTGCTAGATAAGACCAATACATGATTGTTCCTGTGTTGGAATTAGGTAGATATTATATTGATATCTGACTTGAATACGAAATTTGGGGGGAAAGGGAAAATCATTAATGAAACCCAACCTGTAACTCAACAATTCACTATTTTCCAGAGACTAATCAGTCAATATGGGCTTCGGGCCCCGGAATGATGATGCTGATATCATTCGTCTGTACATGATACTAAGTTTTTACTGCTTAGCGGCACGTCTTGGATTCAGCCCTAAGGGTCTTGACCGTGGTCCTGGACACGCACGGGATACTATTGAATTACATTGATGATTCCATTAATTGGTTTCAAATACCGTTAGGATAAATAACCTAGAAATACAGATTTTAGGATTCACGTGACATACTTATAGCCTGCTGATATATCACCTATGATTGTTTGTTTATAATTAAACATTATTTGCACATAACACCCTGTATGGTATATTACTCAGATTATTATTATGATATTTATGACGCACCACCGTCTGTGTTTTGTATGGCCCAGATACTTGACTTAGCACGTGGGTACGTCGACAGGACTATGTTAGTGTATATGCCCTAGAGGCCATTACTGTATCATACTAGTTTGTATATTACTTGATGGAAGCTTGGGATATTCACAGTTGTATATACAATCTTGCTCGAAATGGTAGTATGCTACTTGGTTTGTCTCTGCTTTAATATGTGCATGTGTTTCTTTTAGCATATCGCTGATATACATATTAGTAGAGCCCTTAGGATTATTGCTTGATTACCGGCGTTGTGATGGCGCTCACACTCGTGGGAGCTGGGTGATCCATAAGCACATCCTTATACAGGTCCCTGGTCGTTGGACTATCGAGACAGGGCATCGATACTCCGGAGTAGACTAGCGCATGCGCTTCTCATCCCAGTGTGGGAGACGTTCTGTCCCACAGCCGTAAGTACGTCGTACTTGAGATAGTATGCGGGTGCTCGTTAGGTTACGAGTACACTGGACAGGACTCGTCGGGAACTGTTGGTTGGTATTATACCTATCGTCAGTTATCAGTTCCCAGGTGACATGAGTACAGCTTAGTCCGCTGACTTGACACTGTCACTTCGCCTCGAGTGTGTTCCCACTGCACTTTGATTACTACCCTACTACGGCTCAAAGGAGTCGTGCAAACAGGTAGTTTTTGGGTGCAGTCCCGAAGCACTTGGAGGCAGTGACGGTTAGACAGGATTCGTCTCTCCCGGTATTGGGGGTTGACATCGCGCTGTGTCTAGGAGAGCCATTGCACAAGTAGTCCCTGGCCAGGGCAAGCGAGATATACTGGTAGGTTTCCAGTGTTATCTCAGGGTGTTCTGGGCTACACTCCGACACGACTTGTACCGCTATTAGGGGACTGACGTTCACCACCCCCTAGGCCCGCCATGCGATGTATCAGACGAACAGACCGGACTGTACGGAGACTGTCACATACAGGCTCAGTAGGAGTTCAGATGGGGTTCACCTCGTCAGTCTTCTTATCGACATCTACCTGGGGACCGTTACGTACAGCTAGCGCTGCTTGCGATCTGTGGTTAAACCCACTGCCAGCGTAGTGTCGAGTCTTTAGAGTCCCACACAGAGAGCTATTCGCCTTTAGGCAAAATGAGTAGAGGTCGCATGGTTTTGCGACAGGGTTTGTTCACATCCGCGCACTTGTGCATGTTTGCTGTCCGGACAGCTTATACTAGCGGGCTTTGGTTTAAGCCGAATCCTAGTATATGATTTGGGATTGTTTTTTTCTCTTTGTATTCGTGTTCCTCGGATCACGAATACGGGTGCGTATGCACAGTTGCTTGAGACAGAGGGAGAGGACTTTGATTAGGATTAATGATTATTGTCATTTTATTAACCCTTATGCTTATGTGTGTATTATGGTTAATTGATATTAATTTAATATAATTGTGCATGGTTATGGTTGTTGACCATTTGACTATCTTGACTTGTTGACCTTAGTTGACATGTTGACCATCATCATTCCATATAAAAGATGCTCTTTGATCCTTGCAATTAGCATTAAATATGAAATGATAATGGTCATGTCTTGATTAACCATGACAATTATCTAGCTAATTATCAATTTATAATAATTCACACATATATGTGAGAATGGTTTATTTTTCTCTCATTCTATCATTTACTTTCTCTCTCTTGTTCTTCCTCTCCCTCAAGCTCTCCCCTCTCATGTGTTAAGAAACACTTGAGCTTGAGAAAAATCTCTTCTTGATAATCTCTACTCTCATCTAGGGTTCTAGGATTAGCACTTCTAGCACCCTAGTTACTTCTATCTTGGAGTTGAAGCCAAAGGTTGAGGCTTTCGGGTGGATCCTTCTTCGTCGTGAGAAGACAACAAAGGTGATCTCTTTCTACTACTCCAAGGAGCAAGGAGAGAAGGACATAAAGCCCTAGGTATAACCATTCTACCCTTAGCTAGTTTCTAGTTAGATTTAGCTTGTTTTTGTTTAGCAAAGATCCTTCTTTGTCTAGTCCATGTTGCCTAAAGTGATAAAAATCCGTTTTTTATTCCGTTTTCCGCCTCCCCGCAAGCACCGGGGTGGGCAACGTGGACTTACAGTGGTATCAGAGCCTAACTAAACATAAACTAGCTAGGTAGTAAAGTGTATGGAAGTTCAATCGAAAAAATCGAAAAACCGAGTTTTCAAAACCCTAACTTTCTGTTAAAATTTTTTCTGTTCAAAACAAAATAAATCATACTCCAAAAATCATCTCAGGGTTTTGTGAAGAAAGCCACCAAAAACGATCCAGAGATTCGCTCAAAGAGCCGCGGTTCCGCGGCAATAGCAAGCTATTGCCGCGTAACCGCGGCCGTTTTGGCTCGGATCTGGGTCGAGTTTGGTGCAGTGTTTTTCTGGCTTGGTTTTGGGATTTTAAAGATGGTTTATATGTGCCCAGGTTTTCCAGAAAAGAAATTTGTTTTTGGGGGCTTATAAATCCGTATTTTTTATCGGACTTCACTACACTTTGACTAAAAGGTTATATCTGTGATGTATATATGTATTGAACGTCGGCTAATCGCTATATGTCGATTAGTCGGGTTATACATATCTGTGATCTGTGTTTGATGATGGTATGTGTATATGAATGTGTTGGATTGTCGCGGGTGAATAGCCGGGGTGGATGTGAGATGAGTGTTTCTTTTTCTTTCATTCATTGTAATATGTAAATTGATGTAATATTATTTGTTTGGCCGCACAACCGGGTCGGGGTTGTAGCCGTCATTGTATAATTCTTTTTACTGTTTTTTCTCCTAGGATAGACCCATGGAGGGGGTGCACAAACTACCGGGCATCTCGAAGTGCCGAGTGGCCTACTCACGGTGTTGAGGGAGGTTGCTTCGCTTCGGGTACTTGGCGGGTAGTTTGCCGCACCCGTAGGGGTCTTGGGTGGGGTATTGGCTATTCACCGCGACCGTGTAATCCGCTTTTCGTTGCAGGCTCGAACGGATTGCGGATTCCTAGTATATCCAATGTATTCATCTGTGATCTGTAATGTCTATCATTGCTATATATTTATATATCATAACTATTTAGGCGTTGCTTATGTTTTACAGCCGCGCTAGCCCAGCCCCCACTCTGTCGTTAGTTAAGTAACCTAACGGGTGATGACGGGGCCCCGTGGCGAATGCGAATGGAAGAAGCGTACGTCATATTTTGGTTGTTTTCTGCAATGGTAGGATTAAATGATGGGACGCATTAAAAGAACTAATGCAAGAAAATAAACCAAGTAAAAGTCGATTGGAACACTTTGAAAACCACTCGGTTCTTTTCAAAACTAAACTTTTAAACGCGGAGCTTGAACCACTCCTTTTAAAAGCTATCTCGTTCCATCGATTATATCAAGTTCACTACGTTCACGGTTTCGCCAAAACCATTCGTAGCCCTCCGTCATTCCACATGAATGGTCAAAAAGTATTCAAGCTATGTATTTTGGCCAAAGTCAAGGCATAGTGATTGGTAGCTATTGGGTATTCATGTGCAGCATAGATAGATGCGTTGGTTTGGGACAGTCGTGCTGCCATTTTGGCCAAAGTCAAGGGTAGGTACGGGTGGGTCCAAATTAACCAGGAGAATGACGAGTAGAACTTGATATGTGACTTATGATATTTTGGCCAAAGTCAAGGTCATAAGAGCATGGGGCAAAAATCCACATCGGGAGTTTCATAAGTACTGAAACTTGCTAGCGCTGCATACCATTTGGAGTGTGATAATTCTGGTAGGATTCCTTCGGTTTTATCACGCGATGATATTTGGATCCCGATCCTACTGTGAGTATATGCTACTCCTCGGGAAAACTCTCACTTAACGATCAATGCTATAAACTTAGTAGGTGTCTAGAAAGGTGTTAGCGGGGCTACGCCCCCAGGGAAAAGAGGTTCTTAAATTAAGGAACTTCGCGAAAGCGTTGGAAAACCTCCCTCGATGTACCGACACTGGCCTGGCTGAACGGTTAAGCAAGTATTGTACGGTGAGATTGATCCTGACTAATCCTTTCTTTACGGTTTGAGAAGGGATTCGAGAGACAGTGGGAGCCATCCAGTTTAGACAAACTAAAAACCACTCTAAACTTGCAAGAGCATCATGCTAAAGTGTTTCTTTTCTCTCTCCTAATTGCAGCGACCATTCAACATGACCGGACTTAAGTTATTAATAGATAAAAACATATTGACCGGGCCAAACTACAAAGATTGGCTCAGGAATGTCAAGATGGCAATCACTTACGACAAGTTGGGGTATGTCCTTACCACCAAAGCTCCCCCTGTCCCAGGTCCCAAAACCAGTGTCGTAGATAGGGAAATCTACAAGACCTGGGAAATAGATTGCGCGAAGGCCAAATGTCTCGTACTAGCCTCGATGGACAACGAACATCAGAGGAGGCACGAGAATATGGACCTAGAGTCCATATTTCGTCATACAAAAGAACTGTATGGAGAGCAGTCTCGTATCGCAAGATACGAAGTGTCGAAGAAGTTGTTTTCGGCAAGGTTGGCCGTCGGATCATCGGTAGCGGAACACGTGCTTAAGATGATTGTCTACATTGAGGAGCTCGCGGACCTTGGGACCACGTTGAAGAATGAACTCTATACTGATTTGATTCTCCAGTCCCTTCCTTCCACTTACGCCCAGTTTATCCTTAACTTCAACATGCAAGGAAAGGAGGTTGAACTTTCCAAACTTCTGAACATGTTGAGGAGTGCTGAGGGCACCCTACAGAAAGGTAGGGAGACATCCACTTTGTTTGTAGGAGGATCTTCCTCTTCTAGATCCTGGGCGAAAGCCAAGGGTAAGAAGAAGAAAGCCCCCGCCAAACCAAGAGGCGGTGTCGGTAAAGTGGATACGAAGGGAAAAGGAAAAGCAACAAAGGTAGCGGGAAAGCTGGTGGGGAAGGAAGAATGCTTCTATTGTCACAAAAGTGGTCACTGGAAACAGGATTGCAAGGCTTGGAAGGCCAGAACACAGGATTTGAAACGAGTTGCGGCTTCAGCTTCAGGTGTGTATGTTATTGAAAACTGTCTATCAATAAACTCTACATCCTGGGTATTGTATACCGGATCAGGATCTCATATCTGTAATTCTTTGCAGGCGTTGAGAAAGCGTAGAGTTTTGAAGGCAGGTGACATGACCCTCAGAGTTGCAAACGGTGCTAGCATGGATGCTGAGGCCGTCGGGGACTATCACCTGGGATTGTCGGATGGACATTTTTTGGTTTTGCGTAGTTGTTATTATGTACCAAATGCAACCTGTAATATCATTTCTGTATATTTATTATCTAAAGAAGGTTAAGAATTTGCATTTGTAAGAATGTAGTGAACATTCACCTTAATCAAGTTTTGATTGTGTCAGGTACATTGAACAACGGTATATACGTTTTAAACCAACCACAGATTTTCAATGTCCAGAATACACACAAAAGAAAGTCTCCAGAAATCAATAAAACTTTCTTATGGCATTGTAGACTGGGTCACATCAATGAGAGAAGGTTGACTAAGTTACACACAGAAGGATATTTGGATCCGTTCGAATATCAATCGTATGCAACTTGTCAATCCTGTCTCAAAGGAAAGATGACAAAGACCCCGTTCACTGGACACGGAGTAAGAGCGAGCGAGCTCTTGGGACTCGTACACAGCGACGTGTGCGGTCCAATGTCTATACATACGCGAAGCGGTTATTCTTACTTCATTACTTTTACGGATGACTTTTCAAGGTACGGTTATGTCTTCTTAATGAAACATAAATCCGAGGCTTTTGAAAAATTCCAGGAATATAAGAATGAAGTAGAAAAACAAACAGGCAAAAGTATCAAGGCACTGAGATCTGATCGAGGTGGTGAATACTTGAGTGCCGTGTTCCTGGGTTACTTAAAAGAGAATGGAATTCTCTCTCAGCTTACTCCTCCATACACTCCGCAACATAACGGTGTATCGGAGAGACGGAACCGAACCCTATTGGATATGGTACGGTCCATGATGAGTAACGCTGAGTTGCCGCGATCGTTCTGGGGATATGCGCTAGAATCAGCTGCATACCTTTTGAACCGAGTTCCAACTAAGACTGTGCCTACTACACCATATCAGATGTGGTGTGGGAAGAGACCCTATCTTAATCACATTAAGACATGGGGATGTCCAGCTTTTGTAAAAAAGCAGCATGCGGACAAGCTCGAGGCACGCTCAGTACAGTGCAAGTTTGTAGGATATCCAAAGAACTCCAAGGGATATTTCTTCTATTGCAAAGAGGAACAAAAGGTGTTTGTTTCTCGCCATGCCCACTTTCTAGAACACCAGTTCATAGAAAAAGGACTAAGTGGGAGTGCAATAGAACTGGAAGAAATTCCAGAACCACGAGCTATTACTGAAAGCTTAGTAGAACCAGAGGGTTCGAAAGATCAGGACATTCCCACGCCACTCCGCAGGAGTAGTAGGCAGTCTCATCCGCCCGAGAGATACTACGGTTTTATCATTGACGGGGATAGAGAGGATTGCATCATAGACTGTGATGAGCCTACTAGCTTCCAACAAGCCATTCAGAGCGTCGACTCGGTAAAATGGCTGGATGCAATGCGGACCGAAATGGAGTCCATGTACACCAACAAAGTAGGGACGTTGGACATTGCTCCAGATAGGGTAAAACCCGTAGGATGCAAGTGGATCTTCAAAAGGAAGATTGGTGTAGATGGACAGGTTGAGACCTATAAAGCTAGACTGGTTGCAAAGGATTTTCGTCAAAGACCTTGTTTGGACTATGACGAAACCTTTTCTCCAGTAGCTATGCTGAAATCCATTCAGATCCTTCTTGCCATTGCTGCCTTCCACGATTATGAGATTTGGCAGATGGACGTAAAGACAGCTTTTCTAAATGGACATTTAGAGGAGTGTGTCTATATGGACCAGCCAGAGGGTTTCATTCAGAGTGGGAGCAGCGGAAAGGTATGCAAGTTGCTTAAGTCCATTTATGGACTAAAGCAGCATCGCGGAGTTGGAACATCTGTTTTGATGAAACGGTCAAGGAATTTGGCTTTATCAAAAATCCAGATGAACCATGCATCTATTGTAGATTTATAGCGAGAACTGTAGTATTCCTCGTTTTATACGTGGATGGCATTCTCTTAATAGGAAATGACCTTCCTATGCTACAATCTGTCAAGGGGTTCTTGTCACACAGGTTCTCCATGAAAGACCTGGGTGATGCCTCATACATTCTGGGTATCCGGATCTACCGTGACAGATCCAAGAGGATATTAGGACTTTCACAGTCCACGTACATCGACACCATACTGAAGAGATTCAGTATGGAAGATTCCAAGCGCGGTAATCTACCGGCTTGTCACGGGATCACCCTCTCCAAAAAGATGTCTCCCAAGACTGATTTGGAGAGGGATCGCATGTCTATTATACCCTACGCTTCTGCGGTAGGCTCTATAATGTATGCGATGTTGTGTACCAGACCGGATGTGGCTTATGCACTGAGTGTGGTAAGCAGGTATCAGTCAAACCATGGGGAGAAACATTGGATAGCGGTAAAAGAACATTCTCAAGTACCTGAGAAAGACTAAGGAGATGTTCTTGGTGTATGGCGGAAAAGACCTCCAGATTGAGGCCTTTGCTGACTCCAGCTTCCAGAGTGACAAGGATGATTCCAAGTCCATGTCGGGTTTTGTCTTCACCCTCAATGGAGGGGCGGTGTGTTGGAAGAGCTCCAAATAGGAAACCGTTGCTGACTCGACTATGGAAGCGGAATACATCGCTGCATCTGATGCCGCAAAAGAAGCTGTCTGGGTGAGGAAGTTCTTGAAAGAACTTCAGGTGGTTCCGTCCATTGTTGACCCAATACTTCTGTATTGCGACAACAACGGGGCTATAGATTTAGCGAAGGAACCTAGGTCCCATCAGAAATCCAGACACATCTTGAGGCGGTATCACCTGATCAGGGAGATCGTGGATCGCCAGGAGATCGAGGTTCGGAGGGTTGCTTCAGAAGATAACACAGCAGATCCATTCACCAAGGCCTTGCCCCAGACTTAGTTCGAGCGGCTGATCGAGATGATAGGTCTTCGATACGCCAGTACATGGCCTTAGTGCAAGTGGGGGATTGTTAGTGTATATGCCCTAGAGGCCATTACTGTATCATACTAGTTTGTATATTACTTGATGGAAGCTTGGGATATTCACAATTGTATATACAATCTTGCTCGAAATGGTAGTTTGCTACTTGGTTTGTCTCTGCTTTAATATGTGCATATGTTTCTTTTAGCATATCGCTGATATACATATTAGTAGAGCCCTTAGGATTATTGCTTGATTACCAGCGTTGTGATGGCGCTCACACTCGTGGGAGCTGGGTGATCCACAAGCACATCCTTATACAGGTCCCTGGTCGTTGGACTATCGAGACAGGGCATCGATACTCCGGAGTAGACTAGCGCATGCGCTTCTCATCCCAGTATGGGAGACGGTCTGTCCCACAGACGTAAGTACGTCGTACTTGAGATAGTATGCGGGTACTCGTTAGGTTACGAGTACACTGGACAGGACTCGTCGGGAACTGTTGGTTGGTATTATACCTATCGTCAGTTATCAGTTCCCAGGTGACATGAATACAGCTTAGTCCGCTGACTTGACACTGTCACTTCGCCTCGAGTGTGTTCCCACTGCACTTTGATTACTACCCTACCACGGCTCAAAGGAGTCGTGCAAACAGGTAGTTTTTGGGTGCAGTCCCGAAGCACTTGGAGGCAGTGACGGTTAGACAGGATTCGTCTCTCCCGGTATTGGGGGTTGACATCGCGCTGTGTCTAGGAGAGCCATTGCACAAGTAGTCCCTGGCCAGGGCCAGCGAGATATACTGGTAGGTTTCCAGTGTTATCTCAGGGTGTTCTGGGCTACACTCCGACACGACTTGTACCGCTATTAGGGGACTGACGTTCACCGCCCCCATAGGCCCGCCATGCGATGTATCAGATGAACAGACCGGACTGTACGGAGACTGTCACATACAGGCTCAGTAGGAGTTCAGATAGGGTTCACCTCGTCAGTCTTCTTATCGACATCTACCTGGGGACCGTTACGTACAGCTAGCACCGCTTGCGATCTGTGGTTAAACCCACTGCCAGCGTAGTGTCGAGTCTTTAGAGTCCCACACAGAGAGCTATTCGCCTTTAGGCAAAATGAGTAGAGGTCGCATGGTTTTGCGACAGGGTTCGTTCACATCCGCGCACTTGTGCACGTTTGCTGTCAGGACAGCTTATACTAGCGGGCTTTGGTTTAAGCCGGATCCTAGTATATGATTTGGGATTGGTTTTTTCTCTTTGTATTCGTGTTCCTCGGATCACGAATACGGGTGCGTATGCACAGTTGCTTGAGACAGAGGGAGAGGACTTTGATTAGGGTTAATGACTATTGTCATTTTATTAACAAATGCTTATGTGTGTATTATGGTTAATTGATATTAGTTTAATATAATTGTGCATGGTTATGGTTGTTGACCATTTGACTATCTTGACTTGTTGACCTTAGTTGACATGTTGACCATCATCATTCCATATAAAAGATGCTCTTTGATCCTTGCAATTAGCATTAAATATGAAATGATAATGGTCATGTCTTGATTAACCATGACAATTATCTAGCTAATTATCAATTTATAATAATTCACACATATATGTGAGAATGGTTTATTTTTCTCTCATTCTATCATTTACTTTCTCTCTCTTGTTCTTCCTCTCCCTCAAGCTCTCCCCTCTCATGTGTTGAGAAACACTTGAGCTTGAGAAAAACCTCTTCTTGATAATCTCTACTCTCATCTAGGGTTCTAGGATTTGCACTTCTAGCACCCTAGTTACTTCTAGCTTAGAGTTGAAGCCAAAGGTTAAGGCTTTTGGGTGGATCCTTCTTCGACGTGAGAAGACAACAAAGGTGATCTCTTTCTACTACTCCAAGGAGCAAGGAGAGAAGGACATAAAGCCCTAGGTATAACCATTCTACCCTTAGCTAGTTTCTAGTTAGATTTAGCTTGTTTTTGTTTAGCAAAGATCCTTCTTTGTCTAGTCCATGTTGCCTAAAGTGATAAAAATCCGTTTTTTATTCCGTTTTCCGCCTCCCCGCAAGCACCGGGGTGGGCAACGTGGACTTACAGACTACCGAGCGTTGATGACTATCTCACTGATATAGCTCTTATTGATGGTTAGTTATTTCTTGGATCTTTATTGTTTTCTCTATTTTATCGTTCCTTGTGGCTATTGGATATGTGATAAATAGATTTAATAGGTTATTGTTCTTGATTATTGATTGACAGCATTAATGTGACTATAGAAGGATAATTTCATACTGTAGGCAGCATGGTTGGCATTGTTATTTTCCTGATTTTATGTATTTTGGGAAGCGGGGTGTGACACAAAGTTGTGACATCGGAGGAGTTACACATAACCCCCTTAAAAAAATTAACATCTCACAAATTTTCACATCCATCTTTAGTATTCCAAGATGTAGAGTGTTTTTCGTCACCCTATTGAGATAAGAATCCGCTTGTTTTTCAGGCATATACAGATTCCCCATGTCTAAAGTGTTGGAGATAGTGCCCTCAGAGTCAATTATTGGATCACAGGCACGTGATTGCAATGATTGAGGGAGGACCTATGCCGGTAGGACAGTCTTACTCAAGATGATAGTATGCTATCTGGTTAATCTTTATCATCGTGGACTGCTTTAGGTGACCTTACGAGTCGCTATTACACGTTGATAGAGCCCTTAGGATTCTTGCTTGACTACCAGCAGTATGAAGGCGATCATATACGTGAGAGCTGGAGTCTATAAGCACATCCTTAAAAGATCCCTAGTAGTGGGAGTTTCGAGACAGGGCATCGATACTCCGAAGTAGAATAGTGTATACAGTCGAGACCCCGACGAGGGGCGGTGGCCGGTCTCACAAGCCACTGGTGTCAGTTGGTTCACCTAAGATGTATACAGGTGCTCATTGGGTTATGAGTACACCGGACAGGACTCGCCGGGAACCTGCTAGTTGGGATTATACCAGACGTCAGATAGCAGTTCCCAGGTGACATATGTACAGGTTAGTTCATCGACCTGAGATCGTCATTTTTCTCGTGTGAGTTCCCACTGTGCTTTGATTACTACCCTACCACGGCTCAAAGGAGTCGTGCAAACAGGTTTTAGTTGGGTACAGTCCCGAGCCACATGGAGGCAGTGAGCGGATCTGCAGGGGTTCGTCTCTCCCGGTATTGGGGGTGAGGTCGTGTTGTGTCTAGGAGAGCTAGAACATGAAAAGTCCTAGGCCAAGGCAGGAGATTTGCTGGTAGGTATTCCAGTAGTATCTCAGGGTGTTCTGGGCTACACTCCGACACGACTTGTACCGCTTTTTGGGGTCTGACTTTTACCAACCCCCTAGGCCCGCCATGCGATGCTCATAGACGAACGGACCGGACTGTACGAATATTGTCACTGACAGGATCAGTAGGGTGTTAGGGTGAGTTCGCTCTTCGACGTCCCTTTTAGTCAGTAGCTGGTGGCCCGTCACGTATGGCTGATACCTCTGACGTGCTAGTGGTTAAATCCACAGCCATAGTATTGACGAGTCTTTAGAGTCCACCACACACAGTTACTCAGGTTTCGGGCGAAACGCTGTAGAGGCCGTATGGAGATATGGCAGGGTTCGATCAGATACGTGCGGTATTGCACGGATCGTGATCGGACTGTTTTTACTAGCCGGCTTTGGCTTAAGCCGGATCCTAGTATTGGATAATGTAGTTTTGTCTCTTTGCATTTGTGTTCAGTGGGAATACAAATGCGGGCATGTATTTGCAGTAGCCGGGTTTCCCTGTAATTTATTACGGGATCAGTTTTCTGAAGTTGCCAGTTTGCATTCCGTTCCGGCCGGTTTTCCTTTATTCCTTCGCGGCCGGACTTTCGGTGGAGGGGGGTTATTTGCACATTTGCAAATAACTTATTTGTGGAGGGGTATCTTGCATAAGTGTGGCTTCATGATTATTCTTTCATCATGAGATGCTTTTTGAGTCCATTCCTTTGCTTTTCATGTGATGGTTTGTGAGTGGATTGAAAAGGAATTTGGTGTGACCATTTTTCTCTTCAATTATTCCTTCCTTGCATTATTTGATCCATAACCCACACCCATTTTCAAGAGGGGGCCGGCCACTTCAAGAGGAGGGAGTGAGGGGATTTTATTTTGGTGGAGAAAATGCTCATCTCATTATGCTTGCTACCTAAATTCCTAAGAACATTTTCCTTAGTTGCTTCCTTCACCTCCACCACATCATGGCAACCTCATAACCCCAAAAGAGACAAGCCTCTACACTATTCTACAGAAAATCTTGGACGCGTCGGCTAGCCAACTTCACGCCCGAGTTGCCTCGGTCTAGAGGTGGGAGCCCGTAAAAGATTCCGGCTACGTGGTGCCCTTTCCGACGAGGATGTGACGGACGGAGATTCCGCAGGAGATTGGAGTGGAGACGAAGACCGAAGGACACGGATCACTTGGTATACTTCTCTACTCTTATTTTAGTTTGCTAGTTGCTAGGTTAATGGCCCGATCCGGATGAAAAGTGCGCGGTGGTGCCGGTTTGCTAGTTTGCAAAGTTTTTGTTTCCGCGTTTCCGGCGTCGGGTCGACGGCCGAGGCGCCGCCGCGGACTTACATTGGTATCATAGCCACGCCATTAACCATGCCTAGCTTGTTCTAGTGTGTTTACATGTTCGATCGAACGGATTTTCCGAAAACCCATTTTCATTTGCACAGTTTTCTGTCGAAATTATTTTGGCTCCAAAAATTTTTCAGTACATTGCAGTGACATGTGCAGGGAATTCTAAGCATTCTGTGAAAATTTGGTAGTGTGATCTCACTATTCCACCGCGAAACCGCGGCCAAACCCACGTATTTGCGGCGGTTCCGCGGCCATTTTTACTATTCATTGGACCAAATTTTTGCAGTGAGCTCCTGGGTTGAAAATGGGGTTTTTGGAATATTCTTTTTGGGCCTAGACTCTCTTTAAGTGCTACAGTAATGCATGGGGCCCACTTCGGTAAATTTGTTCGATCGGATATTTTAAACATGCTAGTTCACAGTATTTACATTATATCTGCGACCGTGAATGTCACTCGATCGGTAAATCCAGTCTATCTGCTATAGCCCTTTTAGACAGATTTGCGAACGTGACATTCACGTTGATGTTCTGTGTTGTGCTGTGATGTTGCGGATCGGTCATGGGGGATAGCCTGGATGCAATGCTAGTACAGTTTTGTTGTATATGTACATTTGTTATTGCGGGGCGAGCGTCCGACATGTGGACTGCCGTCACTGCCTGTTTGTATTATTATTTTGGGGCACGACCAGGTTGCGGTCGATGTACCCGTTGTATGTATATTTTACTTTCTGTACTAGGATTACCCCAAGGAGGGGTGCACGGATAGCCGGGTTCTAGAGGGCAACGAGCCCGCATCTCATGGCTTTGAGACGGAGGAGGCTTCACTCTAGAATTGGCGGGCTATTCGCCGCACTCGTAGGGGGTATAGGTTGACCCAAGAGGGGTGCCCAAGTTACCGGATTCCATGAAGTGCTGGGTGGTCCATTCACGTTGCTGAAGGGGGCTGCCTCGCTTCAGGTTTTGGCGGGTAACTTGCCGCGCCCGTAGGGGTCTAGGATTTCATTGCACAGGCTATCCACACGACCAGGGGAACGTCGGGTTTCAGTAGCGGCTCTGTGAAACCCGGGGATCCCAGATATCTGTATTGTTCTGTGATGCTGTACATTTCTGTGATGTTGCATTTTATCACGCCTTGAGCGAAAATTATATATTATATATATACTAGTAGATGTTGTATATGTTTTGCATCCGTGCTAGTCCAGTCCCCGCTCTGTCGTTAGTTAAGTAACCTAACGGGTGATGACGGGACCCAGTGGCGAATGCGGATGACATATACGTACATCATTATTTTCGTTCTTTATTGGTGTGATCAATTGATGGGACTGCGTTGATTCGGATCAATGCAAGATAAACAAACCTATTCTGATGTTGTTGGAACACTTTTCAAAAGGCTGTTATTGCAAGGGCGTTCTCTTTTGTTTTGCATCGTGGTATTCAGTTGGAATATCCTGCTCCTCAGTCGACGAGGCAAGGGCCGAGATCTCTTCACCGGGAGTGACCCCTTGGACAGAAGTTTGCGTCAGGGCAATAACTTCACTATAGCCGATTGCTTTTGCTTTGCATCGTGGTATTCAGTTGGAATATCCTGCACCTCATTCTACGGGGAAAGAGCCGAGATCCCTTCACCGGGAGTGACCTCTTTAGCAAAGGTTTTCGTCACTATATTTTTTAAAAGCTATCAGTTCCTTCAACGATATCAAGTTCATTACGTTAAAGGTTTTCGCCAGAAACCATTCGTAGCCCTCCGTCGTTTCATATGGATAGTCAATAGTATTCAAGCTGTGTATGTTGGCCAAAGTCAAGGCATAGTGTTTGGTAGCTGTTGGGTATTCATATGCAGCATAGATAGATGCGTTGGTTTGGGACAGTCGTACTGCTATTTTGGCCAAAGTCAAGAGTATGTACGGGTGGGTTCAAATTAACCTGGACAATGACGGGTAGAACTTGACATGTGACTTATGATATGTTGGCCAAAGTCAAGGTCATAAGAGCATGGGGCAAAAATCCACATCGGGAGTTTCAAAAGAACTGAAACTTGCCAGATATGCGCATACCTTCTGGAGTGTGATAACGTGAGCGGATTCCGTCACGTTATCATGCGATGAGGGTTGGATCCCGATTCCCACTGATGAGTTGGTTTACTCCTCGGGTAATCCCGGCTAATTCTTCTTTCAGGTTTGGGGAAGAATTTGACGGAACAGTGGGAGGTTTCCAGATTAGATAAAGTGATAACCATTCTGATCTAGGTTAGAGTGCACGCTGAGTGTTTCTTTTCTCTCTCTCTTTGGCAGCGACCATTGACCCGACCTTAGACTATGACTCAGTGACCAAGTTGACCGAACCTTCTTAACACTGGCTTTTGGATAGTCAGAGTTGCAAACCTCATTGCCACTCCTACTTTTACCCTTTTCTCCAGGACACCCCGTATTACTACGAACGTCCACTTCCATTGGACAAAACCATCATATGGTTATATACGAACTCGAAGGAATTCGAGGATGGTTTCCGGTTCTGGAGAAAACGAATAGGACTATTCAGTTGTCTTTTCCTTTTACCTTCTCTCTCAGATTGCGAGTACTCCTTGGCTTAGGAGATAGTACACCTATTACGCAAATTGGACAGTCTTCTTCCAAACCTTAGGCTGGTGCTGAACGGTGGGGAATGAAGAAAACTAATTAGCCTAAACGGTGTACAGAAGGTATTAAGTTCAGACAAAGCAAGGGATTAGTAAGAGGGCAAAGTAAATTGCGACTGCTATTCACGACCAAACCAAGTATTTCTTCGCCAATCCTAAATCACCTTTGTATTTCTCCAGGACACTCCGTATCACTACGAAGATCCCAGTTTATTGGATAATCCATCGTATGGTTATATACGAACTCGAAAGGAACTTGTTCCAGTTCGGGGATGGATCCTGGTTCAGGAGAAATAGGAATAAAGTTCATTCAGGTGTCTTTTATCTTCACCTTCTCTTGCATTGCGAGTGCTCCTAGGATTAGGACAATACACCCATTATGCTTATTGGATAGTCTTCTTCCAAACCATAGGCTGGTGCCGAAGGGTAGGGAAGGAAGAAAACCATTTGGCCTAAAGGGGTGCACAGAAGGTAATGGCTAAAGACATATAAAGGGATTTGGAGAGATGGCAGAGAATTATACGGTTAAAGTTGTGAATTTGGATAATGGAAGAGACATTACTGGGAATACCCGGATACCCCATCGAAACATTTCAATGTTTCAGTTTCACTGTGTACTGTTAAAAGAAAACTGATTTCCTAATTAGACACTTGCTCCAGGGTTTGTATTTACCAGGTATGAATCTCACATCTGCATGGTTTTACAGATGATGAGTGGGAGTAAGTTATTGGGAATTAGGTGATCATCCTCATTATATCGGGATTCGTTGTAATTGGTGATATTTGAGGAAGTCACCTGGGTTGTTTGCCGGACGGCAAATATTTGGTTTTGAATATCCGTTGTTATGCACCAATTTTAAATTGATATATCTGTACGTCTATTTTTATAGAGTGAGATATACCTTTTTGAAATTATGTCTATGACATTTACCTATATCAGTGAATGGTTAGGTAAGGAGTATTGAACAGCGGTGTAATTCTTCTTAACCAAAAGTACAGTTTTCAACCTACGACACACAGTGAATGAGTCATTTGACTCAAGGGACTTATACAGAGTATTGTATATTATCCAGTGTCCATTAGGACAGAGGGGTTGGTCCTCGTACTATATTCTGTTTACTTATGACTTCTCTAGTTCTTATACATGTGTTTCATAGAAACACAGGGTCTAAGTTTTGAGGAGTTATAGGTATAAGAATAAAGTAGAGAACCAGATATTGCAAGTATCGGGATTCTTCAAGGTGATCGAAGATGTAGATACTTGTATATGGTATTCAGTTGATAGTAATTATTAAGAGAACTTGCTTCTCTTTCAGGTTACTCATAATTGGAAGTACTCCTAAGTTGAGTAACGCTGATCGGCCTCCTTCCATTTAGTTGACATGCACTGGAGACAGCTGCATGTTTTGAATCTGGTTCAATTAAATCAGTGCCTCTGTTTCAATATTGGATATAGAACAGTTCATATCTTGACATTGTTAAGGTACGGAGAGTTGTCCGGCTTATGCTTAAAACCAGACACTGGACAACTCAAGACACGTTTCTGTAATGGCTGTTTGTGGGTTGACCCGGGCTATGACGAGGGTTGATTTTCTACCATCTGGAAGATCAATAGTGATATTGTTCTTAACTTGCCACAGTTTTAATAAAAATGGATTTTTTTTCAGAAAACAGTAGTGGGAGTATGGTAGAACTGGAAGTGATTCCAGAACCGCAAACGATTACTGAGGATTTGATAAGAACCTAAAGATTCAATCTGGTTTGACATTCCTTTGGCCACTCCGTAGATAAAGTGGGTAACCTCAGGCACCCGAGAGGTACTTCGGTATGCTCAAGGACGGTGGCAGGGAGGTTCTTGTTTACCCAAACTTTCCATTGCTGTTGTTCCAGACTGTGAGACCCGGCAGGAGGATAAGTATAGTGTCGTTCTAAACTGGCTTTAGAAGTGTACGTCTATATGACTCTGCCAGAGGGTTGTCGCAGTCAGTGGGAGCAGCGGAAGCATTGGTGAACATCAGGCTTATGTCTATTTATAGACTAAAGCAGACATAGCGGAGATAGATCATCTATTTCTGATGTGACAGTCATAGGTTTGACTTCATCAGAATAGGGGATGGATATGTTAAGAAGGTAGTAGGGTGTGATGTCCTGGTATTTGATGACATACACGGAGTAGGAAGTGATATTCCTATACTACGATCGGTTATACTTTGGTCGTCACACAGTAGTTTCTCCACATAGGACTTGGATATTATATCAGACATTCTGATTACTAGATCTATGGTTTTAGATCTAGATTTGGGTGGTTTCCCAATATGGGTACTTTGACCGCATTCTAAGAGTATTTAGAATGGACGACTCCTGGCACGGTAGTATACCTGCAGGTGTGGAGTCACCCTCTCTAAAGGTGTCTTACAGACAAAGGGGAGAGGGATGCGCATGATTGGCAGATCACTTGCTTAGGCGATTGAGTTAATCATGAGATGTCAAGTACCACACCAGATGTTGTTTTTGCAGTAGGTGCAATAAGTTAATATTAATCCAATCCTGGAGAAACAGTCGGAAGCAGTTTTAGAACATAAGTTGATGTTCTATGGATATGATAACAGCATTCTCCTTCGGGAGACAGTTATCATTCCAGGATTCCAAGGTGACCTGGATGACAGAGTGGCTGTCAGAGTTATAGTTTTCCCTCTGACGAGGGGCAGTATTTTGGACAGGTGGTCCAGGTGGATACTGAGGGAAGGCATGGCGCAGGATACTGATTAAGTTCAGTTAACGATACAGTCTAAGAAGTTTGGATTTGGAGTTCATTTATGAGCTAGGTCCCATCAGATATCCAGACACATTCTAAGACAGGTATTGCTCATTTCGGGAGATGGCTTTCTCCGCGAACTTGAGATATAGAGAGACATAGAAAGAAACACCAGAGAGGATCCACTTACTGAGGCTATTCCTCGAACGCAATAGTTTCGCAAACGAGCTTTGTGAGACTAACTAGTAGAGGAGTTGGATGTTCGGTATCACACGGGCTGTGAGTATGCGACATCGCAATAATTAGCCTTGAGTGCAAGTGGGAGATTGTTGGAGATAGTGCCCTCAGAGTCAATTATTGGACTACAGGCACGTGATTGCAATGATTGAGGGAGGACCTATGCCGGTAGGACAGTCTTACTCAAGATGATAGTATGCTATCTGGTTTATCTTTATCATCGTGTACTGCTTTAGGTGACCTTACGAGTCGCTATTACACGTTGATAGAGCCCCTAGGATTCTTGCTTGACTACCAGCAGTATGAGGGCGATCATATACGTGAGAGCTGGAGTCTATAAGCATATCCTTAAAACGTCCCTAGTCGTGGGAGTTTCGAGACAGGGCATCGATACTCCGAAGTAGACTAATGTATACAGTCGAGACCCCGACGAGGGGCGGTGGCCGGTCTCACAAGCCACTGGTGTCAGTTGGTTCACCTAAGATGTATACAGGTGCTCATTGGGTTATGAGTACACCGGACAGGACTCGCCGGGAATCTGCTAGTTGGGATTATACCAGACGTCAGATAGCAGTTCCCAGGTGACATGTGTACAGGTTAGTTCATTGACCTGAGATCGTCATTTGTCTCGTGTGAGTTCCCACTGTGCTTTGATTACTACCCTACCACGGCTCAAAGGAGTCGTGCAAACAGGTTTTAGTTGGGTACAGTCCCGAGCCATATGGAGGCAGTGAGCGGATCTGCAGGGGTTCGTCTCTCCCGGTATTGGGGGTGAGGTCGCGTTGTGTCTAGGAGAGCCAGAACATGAAAATTCCTTGGCCAAGGCAGGAGATTTGCTGGTAGGTATTCCAGAAGTATCTCAGGGTGTTCTGGGCTACACTCCGACACGACTTGTACCGCTTTTGGGGGTCTGACTTTTAATAACCCCCTAGGCCCGCCATGCGATGCTCATAGACGAATGGACCGGACTGTACGGATATTGTCACTAACAGGCTCAGTAGGGTGTCAGGATGAGTTCGCTCATCGACGTCCCTTTTAGTCAGTAGCTGGTGGCCCGTCACGTATGGCTGATACCTCTGACGTGCTAGTGGTTAAATCCACAGCCATAGTATTGACGAATCTTTAGAGTCCACCACACACAGTTACTCAGGCTTCGGGCGAAACGCTGTAGAGGCCGTATGGAGATATGGCAGGGTTCGATCAGATACGTGCGGTATTGTACGGATCGTGATCGGACGGTTTTTACTAGCCGGCTTTGGCTTAAGCCGGATCCTAGTATTGGATAGTGTAGTTTTGTCTCTTTGCATTTGTGTTCAGTGGGAATACAAATGCGGGCATGTATTTGCAGTAGCGGGGTTTCCCTGTAATTTATTACGGGATCAGTTTTCTGAAGTTGCCAGTTTGCATTCCGTTCCGACCGGTTTTCCTTTATTCCTTCGCGGCCGGACTTTCGGTGGAGGGGGGTTATTTGCACATTTGCAAATAATTTATTTGTGGAGGGGTATCTTGCATAAGTGTGGCTTCATGATTATTCTTTCATCATGAGATGCTTTTTGAGTCCATTCCTTTGCTTTTCATGTGATGGTTTGTGAGTGGATTGAAAAGGAATTTGGTGTGACCATTTTTCTCTTCAATTATTCCTTCCTTGCATTATTTGATCCATAACCCACACCCATTTTCAAGAGGGGGCCGGCCACTTCAAGAGGAGGGAGTGAGGGGATTTTATTTTGGTGGAGAAAATGCTCATCTCATTATGCTTGCTACCTAAATTCCTAAGAACATTTTCCTTAGTTGCTTCCTTCACCTCCACCACATCATGGCAACCTCATAACCCCAAAAGAGACAAGCCTCTACACTATTCTACAGAAAATCTTGGACGCGTCGGCTAGCCAACTTCGCGCCCGAGTTGCCTCGGTCTAGAGGTGGGAGCCCGTAAAAGATTCCGGCTACGTGGTGCCCTTTCCGACGAGGATGTGACGGACGGAGATTCCGCAGGAGATCGGAGTGGAGACGAAGACCGAAGGACACGGATCGCTTGGTATACTTCTCTACTCTTATTTTAGTTTGCTAGTTGCTAGGTTAATGGCCCGATCCGGATGAAAAGTGCGCGGTGGTGCCGGTTTGCTAGTTTGCAAAGTTTTTGTTTCCGCGTTTCCGGCGTCGGGTCGACGGCCGGGGCGCCGCCGCGGACTTACATAAAGTAGAATGAGGTTTATTGATTGTGGGGTCCTAATCTCCGGCAGCCGTGGAAAAAACTACCATTAATTACCCCTCGCTCTGAAGCGGGGAAACCTTCGATTAACGAGTCGTGCGAACTCAATGTGCAATATGCGTGTGTTGTATTTTGAAAAAAAATTTGAGGTTGTTTTGGACATATCGGGGGACTCACAGAGTTTACAGGGGTCCCGCTACCCGGATTGCGGGCTGGGGGTCAAGAGGGCTAGCAGCCCCTTGCGGGATATGGGGTACGGGGCTGCGCACCGTTAGAATTTTTTTTCTAATAGGAAGTATTACCCGATGCTTGTTTGTTGGGAATCTAAGTTCCACGAAGCTTAATCTTTGTCATGTAGCAAGTTTTGGTAAGTCTTAACTTCTGGTTCAGCGCCCATGCGTGCTTTGGCGCTAGCATACATGCATTGCACGTGGCGCACATGCACGATCGGGCAGAAATTGCCCTTGGTGCTGGCGCACATGCATCGCACATGGCGCACATGCGCGATCATGCAAAAAGCGCCATGACGCTAGCACATTTGTATAGGGCGCACCCTATGGATGAAAGCTTATGCTTTCAAAATGCATCTGCTTTCAAAATTTGTGAAGTGTATACTTCTCTAATTTAATCTTTGCTCCTTTTTTTAGATCCTTGAATCTTGCCGCAGTGAGATCCTTAGGAAAGGCATTCCCCTTCCTCTTTTTTTTTTATGTAAGATCCATGCTACAAAGAAAAAAGAATTTTATCCTCTGGAGATGTCCCCTCCCTTCTTTGTTTCTTCTTTATTTATTGGATCTTAAAAAATGAAGAAGGGGAAGGACAAGAGATCCTCTTTGCTTCTAAAACAATAGTTCTTTTTCAATGAAAAGATTCTACGTAAGGAATATATATAGAGAGAGATAATGGCTTAAAACACTAGAATTTTTTAGAGGAGCAATAATATGTTTTGTTTCATCATGGTATTGACTTTTATAGCCTTTGCACTTTACATTGGACCCCTTGGGCTTTACAATTATTTGGCTTTCTGTCCATTTCCGTTACATTTTATTCATAAAAATTATATTAACTTCATTTATTGCGTAATTCTTTTTTTCTTTTTTTCGACGGTGGCCGGCTTCGCTTGTGCTCGAGACGGCTTGGGCTTGGACCCAGTTACTTGGGGTTGGACCCAGATTAGTCAGATCCGTGTTGACTTCGGCGTTGACTTTTTTTTGGCCCTTAATTTCTGATTTGTAATTTTGGTAAGTGGGATGTAAATTTTGCCCCTAACAAAGTACCTCCATCAAAAAATGCACACCACGTATATGGGCCGTATGCATGAAATTGATGGATATTCTTTCTTGGATCTGATTTTTGAGATTCTTAACTTGATTCGCTTTTAGTGACGTGGAATTCGATGTTTCCCTTTTTACGACATAGAGGTCGATACTTCTTTTTTTGCGACATAGGTCGATGCTTGACTTGGTTCCCTTTTTGAAACATGAAGGTCGATGCTTCCCTTTTTGCGACAAAGGGGTCGATGCTTGACTTGGTTCCTTTTTTGCGACATGAAAGTCGATGCTTTCCATTTTCCGACATGCGGGTCGATACTTGACTTGATTCCATTTTTGCGACATGAAGGTCAATGCTTCCCTTTTTGTGACATGGGAGTGGATACTTGACTTGATACCCTTTTTGTGACATGGGGATCGATGCTTGACTTGATTCTCTTTTTGCCACATGAAGGTTGATACTTCCCTTTTTGCAGCATAGAGATCGATGATTGGCCTGGTTGTTCTCTTTTTGTGACATATAGGTCGATACTTCCCTTTTTGCGATATAGAGATCGATGCTTCCCTTTTTGCGACATAGGGCTCAATGCTTGACTAAATTCCCTTTTTGCGACATAGGGGGTCAATACTTGACTTGATTCCCTTTTTGCGACATGAAGGTCGATGCTTCCCTTTTTGCGACATAGAAGTCGATGCTTAATTTGGTTCTCTTTTTGCGACATAGTGGTCGATGGTGTTTGGTTCCAACATGGAGAGCCGCTGTTGGTGCATCACCGGTTTGGGGCTTCAAGTTTATCTGGCGGAACTTTTGAGCCTGGAAGTACTTCTGGGTGGGATTTTGATTTGATTAGTTTGATTCCCGCCTTGTTCGGTGAGACTTTCTGAGCTCGGAGGCACTTGTCGAGTGGGGCTTGGACCTTTTTTTTTGGGCCGACGTTAGCGTTTCTATCACTGGAGCATGGGTTCCAGGAGCAATTCATCATTTGCTTTTGGAGAACTTGGAATTTTGTTTTTGGTTTGGCATCAACACGTTAACACTGAAAGATAGTGCCATGAGAGACTCACCATTTGCCTTTAGAGGATTTGGTGATTTGGATTTTGGTTGGCGTATGCATCGCTACACTAGAATGGTATCAGGAGTGACTCATCATTCATCGTGGGAGGATTTTATTTGTTCCCAGTTTAATGACTTAGGGATCATCTATTTCTAGTTTAACGACCTGAGGGTCATCTATTCTTTTGACGCTCATCTTTGCAGGGCTATCTAGGATTAGCTTATTTTCGATTTGGCACATTTATGCGTAGTATTTCTTAAGATACTGGCCATTGATGGGTGGCATATGCCTATTTCCCTCAGCGCTTATCAGTTGGTATGATCCTCCGTCAAATACTTTCTCGATGACGTATGGCCCTTCTCAGTTTGGCTCGAACTTTCATTTTGCATGTCAGCTGGGGAAGATCGGTCTTTTGAGGACCAACACCAATTCGTCTTTCCTGAACACGGAGACGGGCCATCTTATCATAGGTCCGTGACATTTGGGCTTGGTACAACTTTAGATTTTGTTACACATCGAGTCTTTTTTCCTCGAGCGCGTCGAGCTCTTCAAGCAGAAGGAGAGCATTTTCCTCTTCTGTCAGATTTTGCTGGACGACTATTCTTAAACTTGAAATTTCGACATTGAGGGGAAGGATTACCTCCACTCTGAAAAGCAATGAATATGAGGTAGATTGGGTTGGAGTGTGGTGAGTGGTACGATATACCTACAGTACCTCATGAAGTTTCAGGTTATAGTCTTTTTTGTTAGCTAAGACATTTTTCTTCAAGAGCTTGCATAGGGTCTTTTTGAAAGGTTTGGCCAACCCGTTAGCTCTTAGATTGTAGATGGAGAAATATCTCTAGTCTATCTTGTGTTGAGTGGCGAACCTTGAGAATTTAATGCTCTTGAAAGAAGGTACGTTGTCAGAAATGATCCGCCTTGCTGCGCCATAACGTTATAAGACATTATGCCGGAGGAATTGTTGGATCTGTATGTCGTATAGGCCATTATTGTATAGTACTAGTTTGTATATTACATTTTGGAATCTTGGGATATATACATGGGTTGACGACAGTCTTGCTCGATATTGTAGTATGCTGCTTGGTTTGTATCTATCTTAATATGTGTATATGTTTCTTTTAACATATCGCTAATACATATTGATGAAGCCCATAGGATCTTTGCTTGACTGCCAGCATTGTGATGGCGATCACACTAGTGGGGGCTGGGTAGTCTATAAGCACATCCTTATACAGGTCCCCAGTCGTAGGATTATCGAGACAGGGCATCGATACTCCAGAGTAGACTAGTGCATACGCTTCTCATCCCAGCAGGGGAGATGGTCTGTCCCACAGCCATCAGTACGTCGTACTGGAGATAGTATGCGGATGCTCGTTAGGTTACGAGTACACTGGACAAGAATCGTCGGGAACTGTTGGTTGGTATTATACCTATCGTCAGGTAGCAGTTCCCAGGTGACATGAGTACAGCTTAGTCCGTTGACTTAACACTGCTAATTCTCCTCAAGTGTGTTCCCACTGTTCGTTGATTTCTAGCCTACCACGGCTCTATTGAGTCATGCAAACATGTAGTAGTTGGGTGCAGTCCTGAAGCACTTAGAGGTAGTGGCGGTTAGACAGGATTCGTCTCTCCCGGTATTGGGGGTTGATATCGCGCTGTGTTTTAGGAGAGCCATTACACAAAGTCCCTGGCCAGGGCAAGTGAGATTTCCTGGTAGGGTTTTCCAGTAGTTTCTCAGGGTGTTCTGGGCTACACTCCGACACGACTTATACCGCTATTAGAGGACTGACGTTTACCACCCCTAGGTCCGATATGCGATACTCTTAGACAAACAGACCAGACTGTATGGAGATTGTCACAGATAGGCTCAGTAGGAGTTTGGATGAGCTTGCTCGTCGACCTTCTTTTCGAAAAATACCTGGGTAGCTGTTACGTACAGCTAGTGCCGCTGACGTGCTTGTGGTTAAACCCAATGTCAGAGTATTGTCGAGTCTTCAGAGTCTCACACAGAGGGTTTCCCTGCTTCAGGCGAAACAATGTAGAGGTCGTATGGTTCTACGACAGTGTTCGTTCACATACGCGTACTTATGAGCGTATGATGTTTGGGCGGTTGATACTAGTGGGCTTTGGTTTAAGCCGGATCCTAGTATTAGATTTTGGGTTGGTTTAGTCTCATTGTATTCGTGTTTCTCGGAACACAGATACGGGTATGTATATACGGTTGAGAGGGACAGAGAAGGAGACACCTCATTAGGGTTTTGACCATTGACTTGATTAAAACCATAATGAGATGGAAGAAATTGTTAACTAAATTTTATTAGAGATAATTGTGTTATGGCTAATTGGTTTGACCATTTGACTTTGTTGACTATTGTTGACTTAGATATTTTTGAGCACAAGATATTTTGCTTAGCATTAATTGTGATATGATAATGGTCAAATCAATGGAGCCATCACAATTATCCTAATAAAATTTATTTTTCTCTTTCCTCAAAAGAGAGCTCTCTTTATTATTTTCTTACTCTCACACTCTCATGGTTCTCTCCTTCTTCTCCTCTCAAAACCCTAGTGTATCATGTGTTGATAATCAAGGGTTAGTGAGACTAAGCCACTCAAATCATACTCTACTCTAGTCTACTTATATTAGCAAGCTAAGTATTCTAGTTATCTCAAGTTAGAGGTTTAGCTCAAGGTTGGAGCTCTCGGGTGGATCATCGTTGAGACAAGGAGGCCGATGTTCAAGCACGATCCATACTTCCATCGAGGAGCTTAAGAAGAGGATCGAAGACCCGAAGGACTTGTTTCCATTAGGTATACTTTCTATCATAGTAGATAGAACCCTTACTAGCTAACTAGGTTTATGGTAAAGATCAAGTTTGTGTTTATTCTAGCGCCAAGTTTTGTATCGCCATAAAATTTTTGTTCCGCATTTGGCCACGGAAGTTGGCCGGGGCGCTAGTGTAACCCTTCATGTTATCAGAGCCAACCCATAAACCCTACTAGCTAGTTTACACAAGGTTAAAATCTCGATCGACCAAAATTTCCGAATCGTATTTCCATTATGGTGTGCTTACTGTCGAATTTTAATGTTGTTCAGAAAATTTTTGTAACGTTTTAAAAATAAATAAATAAATAATTAATTAAATAAAATCTTTTAGGTGAATTTTCTAATAATCGGTAAAATAAACCGCATTTTCCGTAAAACATAACTATAGTTTTTTCATCATAAAATTTAATACGCCTATTTTAACTATGTAATTGCTAGTATTTGGTATTTATTTGGTCACTTGTAAATTTCTAGTTTACTAAAATATTTTCCTTAATTAATTATTTTAAATATTAACATAAGTTTTAATTATACATTAAATTAGTGAAAATTAAAAATTAGAAATGGGTTAATTTTACAAAGTGAGCCATGACATATTAGAATCTAGTTAGTAGCATGCTCTTCTCTTCTTGATTTATCTTCAAATTTCTAGACTTTTCTAGGTCAAATAAAATTAGAAAATAAATAAAATTAATTAATTCATGAAAAGACTTAAGTGAGCTAATAATTTGAGAACTCTTCTACACATTTCTACACTCTTTTCTCACTCTCCCCTCCTTCCTCTCTCCATGGACAAGCCTCACATCGGGCAGCCCCCCCATTTCTCCATTTCACTTTGCATCAAAATTCTTCAAAAATCCATCAAAAATCCAAAAATAAAACCACAAATTCCTAATCCAATCTCTACTCATTATTTTTTGGCTTATAAGCTTGGATCTTGGAGCAAAGTTAGCATCTTGGAGGCTAGGTTGCATATTTGATCTCATGGTTTGGAGGTATAATCTTAAACCAAATTGTTACTTGATATTTAATTACTTCAATTCAAATAATCATGATGCTTAATTAGGTTTTAATTTCAAATTTGAAAGTTCAAAAAAGAGTTTTAAAATCAAGTTATGGTGTTTACTTCATCATTATGTATGCAATGTGTAGTTTAACATGTTAGCTAATGCTAAACCTAATCTACAAGCTAAATTGTAAATTTTTACAACTAATTTGTCCAAATTGCTTAATTGTTGCAAACTAGGTTTTTGTAATATATATATATATATATATATATATATATATATATATATATATATATATATGTGTGTGTGTGTGTGTGTGTGTGTGTGTGTGTGTGTGTGTGTCTGTGTGTGTGTGTGAGATAAAATTATAGTGAGAATTGTTATCAATTATTCATGGTTTTAATGGGTAGATTAACATGTTAATTGAATGCAAAACCTAATCTAGTTGCTAGTTGCTAATCGTTAGTTTAAAAATTAAGCTAATTATGCTAATTTTGCTAACTAGGTTTTTATAAATTGATTAATTAATTGAGATTAAAATATAATTAGGGTTTTCACGACATTATTAACATTATCAATTGTAGTTTAATATTTTAGTTCATGCAAAACCAAGCTTAGTTGTTGAATTGTGAATTTTGCTTTAAAATGTGTTAAAATTTGATATTTTTGCAAACTATAATTTTGGATTTAATACAAATTGATGAGATTAAATTATGGTGATGGTTTGTATGACTTAATTATGATATTTAGTGAATATTATGGCCATTAGTTTTGTTAAAACATCAAGTTTCGAATTAAAACGAAAATTAGGTGCTTTCTAGGTTTTCGGAAATAAATCGATTTAATTTATTTTGAGGTTTTGATGAGTTGCAACCTATTTCATATTATAATTAGTAATTTGTGAAACCACGATTGGTGTGTTTGGTTTTTTCTCGAACCATCGGCGTTTGTACGCCGATATCGAGGGTTATTTGGTTATTTTGCATGAGCGGGTCATAGGTTTTAACCTATGCGCGTTCGTACGCCGTTTTGGTTTTATCCGCGATTTCAGTTTACGATATTATATATGTTTGCGTATAGGTACCTCTCACGTGGACTTTGGACGATGAAGAAGAAGATGGCGGTATCGACTTCGGCAGACAAGGACCAGGTGAGTAGATGTATATCTGCGGGGGAAGTCGGGTGGATGGCGTATAGCACCCCCACAAACATAGAATAAAGATATTACATATTATTATTAGGAAGTCGGACATGAGCTTAGATTCTTGGCGAGTAGGGTATTATTGAAGACTTTAAGTTGGATTACACTGATTTAGAAAGACTTAACCAGAGGATAATTGTCTTGGAGGGAAGTCGTAGGTTTCATGTAGACCCACACACATGCGCGCACACACACACACACTTGACTTGGTGTGTATATGTATGAATGTGTGTAGGTTTCTATATGTTTGTGTGTGTGTGTACACACACACACACATATAGAAACCTACACACATTCATACATATACACACCAAGTCAAGTGTATGTCTGTGTGGGTCTACATGAAACCTACGACTTCCCATATATATATATATATATATAACATATACACGCGATATGAGGATGTTATATGATATCTGGGGATGATTCGATATGACTGGGCATGATGCCGTGCGATATTGGATATACGATCGAGTTATGATATGAGATGTATTATGATATTAGCGGATCGTTGGGAAATGAGAAAATGCATAATTATACATAAACGATAATAGGTGTTGATGACATTGAAATGTACGAGACTCTAGACTAGAACCCGGATTGTACTATGTGACTTAATCACGATATGATATATGACATGATATTTTAGTGGATCATTTGACGATGTATATTTACACAGACAATGATATATGTTTGATGATATTGGGATGTATGCGATTATAGTACAGTACCCTTGATCATGATAATGATTGATGATGATACTATATGAACGATTATGTATATATGTGATAGTTGACCCGTACACCGATTTTGGGATGCCGTACGATGGATTTTACCGTACGAGGCATAGATGTGATGATTGATCCGCACTCTTGACTCGAGGAAGTCGTACTACGTACGTGACGCTATTGAGGCTGGATTGCCGACTACTAGAGGTATCGACTCAGACCTTAGGAGGATTCTTCTTACCTTTTGACTAGTGTCATTAGTTCCTTAGTTGCTTAGGTAGATCTTAGTTTAGGCTCGAGTCATAATTATTTTCAAAACTAACGAATCGTGCTTTTTCAAACAACAAACTGTATGACTCGTAATTAGTATGTATTCTCTAATTGTGCGTTTACTACACATTCATCGTTATATTCATGTTGTATTCATCGCATTGCATGTTCATACATATGTTTCTTTAGCTAATATGAAACTCTGTCTGTTAAGACACCGGCACTATTACCGATGATGCACATGTTCCACGTACGCTCATTTGCCGGCTCACACACATCATCATCGGTAATTGCCATGTCACGTACACTTTAGAACATATTATCTTTTTATTGATATAATCAGCTAAATGCTAGTCCAATATAATATTGTGTGATTACTCTCATGTGCTAGTTTAGACATTGCATTTATTACTTAGACACTTCATTCATTCACATTTTCATATTATCATGCAGTATTGTGGGGCTTATGCCGATACTCATTATTTACTTACTCATTATTTTGGGATTTTGGATTTCTATGAGATTTCTAGATTTTGGGGAAAACCGCAAGAATATATATAAAAACTTCTCTCTCTCCTTCTCATTTTAAAATACAAGTTGCGGTTTTCTCGTGATGTATGTGCCGTCCACCATGAGATTTCATGTTTTCCGTTGGATTTCGAGACCCGATTCGAGAAGTGAATGAACCGTCTCAGGTACATGGTGGGCCCGGTATGGTACCCCAGGGCAAGAAGCTCGAGTTGTAGACGATGAGCCTGACAGGGGAAGACTACCTACCGGTGATGTCTGGCACGACGGATATCTGGAGGATACCGACCGTTGTCGTGAGATTTGATGATATGGGCCGATCCAGACTGACGGAGCCCGAGATATTGAGACTATGAGATATTGAGACTATGAGGTATCGAGACTTTGAGATTTACGTGTTTTGTGTCGATGCTTGACACAGATTTCCATGGATTTCATTGATGATGTTTCAGATTATCATACAAATTTTACTATGATAAAAGTTAAAGATTTTCTTATACAGATATGTCCAAATTTCATGGTTGATTGTTTCATTCATGATGCATTCATACATAGCATACATATAACATGTTACTACTTGAGGCACTGACACGAGCACTGAGTATTGCACTTACGTATAGATTATTGCCCTATCACTACTAGTTGTCTAGTGTTAGGTTAAGTATATTATATGACCTAGGAGAGCGTCGTGCATGCGATTTCTACTCGCAGATGTCTTCTACTCACGAGTTGGCAACTCACCCCCATTGTGCCAAATTTTCTTACAGGTTTCGATGTACAGGTTTCCTTGGCAGCTTGGCACATCATTTCATTCAGAGTGATTTGCTTGGTAGGTTGGTTCACTTGTATCAGGACCGCCGTTGTACTTTTATTATTTCAATTGTATCTAGTAAGCTCCATCAACCAGACTTGTATTACTTGATAAATTTAGAAGACCAGTTGCTTATTCTTTTGACCTTAGAGTCGCGCTTGTATTATGATGTTTTTCTGGTGGTTTTGATGGTTTTCTTTGAGTTTTGTTTCTCGCCCTTCGGCGTTGTATATTATAGTGCATTGTGTGGTTGTTTCCACCTTTTGGCGTAGAGCTAGCTCCCGCTTGGGGATGCCTTTTATTTATTGCTTATGTATATATTCTTATTTGTACCTGTTTGGGGCCAGTTTTTAGAAAGGAGACCCTGCCGAAATTTTTAAGAAATTTGATGTTGTTTTTAAAACATGTTTTTCTTTATGTTTTCTTTCAATGGTTTAGATTTCTGGGCTTCGGCTTGCTTAGATTACATTACGCCTTTAGAAGTTTCATAATTTAAGTGTCGGTCACGTTCCGTACCTTCGGGTCGTGACAAAGTTGGTATCAGAGTGCTAGGTTTAACCCTTGTCTAAGTCTAGGTTGACCTTGGTTGACGGAGTAGGTGACTTAGGTAAAGTGACGTACCGTGGGTATGATCCGCGGCATACTTACGATACGCTACTCTGCTTAAGAAGCCTTAGGATGTACATTTATTTGCACCGTATTCTATTCGTTCCTTTGATCTATCTTCGTCGATATTGGATGGTGATTTCTGTAACCACGGTCGCACGGGCAGAGAGATATGCGGCTAGAATGCGATGACCGTTAGGGTATTGTCTATTCTAGAAGGTTGAAGCATTGTTTAGCGTGCGGACGAATGGTATTCATATGTCGTCCAGACGAAGTTAAAAGGTTCGAACGAACGTCAGAAACCCACTTTTCCAAGTTTAAGGTATTCGGAAGAATATGCAGGTAATTCTATGGACCCTCTAGAAGAATGAAAACCCTAACTCGACATAATGACCATGAGAACGCCTTTGAACCTTAGGGTTTACGGCAGTTCCGCGGTGCCATTAGTGAGGCTTGGGTTTGCCCTTCTACGGCTGGTCCGTAGGTGCTGTGGCATGTACTGGATATTTGTAAACTGTACTTGAATGTTGAGCTCTCAGGGAATTATGGGACTTTGATAAATCGATCGAAAAGTTTAACGTAGTCCAGATATCATGTGATGGGATACATTACCCGGGAGACTCTAGATATGAGTATATCCGTTTGTAGCACAGTTCATACAACTACGAAGAGACGAGTTCGAATCAGTCGACACCAGAGGAAAGAGGAGCACATTGACGTCGGTGTTACGATTTACGATCTGGTGATTCGAGTATCACATTTCCGTTGTTTGGATTTTGATATTTTGAGGATTTCGTTTTATGATTGGTTTTCCTATGTACTCATTCTTTTCACTCGATTCGTGTTCCATGTATCAGATGTATTGATGTTCGTTTTGTGCATACCCATTGAACTTGATTTTGATTTTATACATTTTGAGATACTGATTTGATTTTGTGTATATGGGTTACACATGATTTTGGATATTCGGTATATGTTTTCGTGCACCATGTGCACTTGATTGAGATTATTGCGCACACTTGGCGCACTTGATGCGATTTTGTGCACACCAGATGCACTAAATCGGGATTTGTGCAGACTAGATGCACCTGATATTGTTGTCGTGCACGCCCGTTGCACTTGACAGATGTTTTTGGTACACACCCGTTGCACTCAGTTTTGTTTCTGTGCATATTCATGGCTTCTGTATTTGGTTTCGATTTCCGTGCGCACCGGACGCACGTGGTACCTTGTATACTGTATTTGAGATTGATTTCATTTTGAGCCGTACGTTTTTATGATATTTACTATTTGGTTTAATAATCGAGCAGGACTGTCCTGAGACCAGTACCTAGGTGTTTTTGCATGCTTCTCTTTTCAGATGTTTGGACGGTTTTATAACGATGCGTATCATATATATGTTTAAGTTTTGAGTATATCATGTTGAGTTCATATTGGAATTTGACATTGTATTTTCACCATAACTCCGATGATTGCGTTATGCTTGACGGAGTTTGATTTTTAGTTATGTATTTGTTTTTCATGCGCATGCATGGCGCTAAAATGTGTTTTATGTATTGATGATTTCAGAGCCCCGACGATTTGAGTGTTTTGCTAAATGTTTTAGTATTTGGGGGAGTTTTAATTTAAATTCGGGGACCGAATTTCTTTAAGGAGGGAAGATTGTAACGTTTTAAAAATAAATAAATAAATAATTAATTAAATAAAATCCTTTAGGTGAATTTTCTGATAATCGGTAAAATAAACCGTATTTTTTGTAAAACATAACTATAGTTATTTTTCATCATAAAATTTAATACGCCTATTTTAACTATGTAATTGCTAGTATTTGGTATTTATTTGGTGTAAATTTCTAGTTTACTAAAATATTTTCCTTAATTAATTATTTTAAATATTAACATAAGTTTTAATTATACATTAAATTAGTGCAAATTACAAATTAGAAATGGGTTAATTTTATAAAGTGAGCCATGAAATATTGGAATCTAGTTAGTAGCATGCTCTTCTCTTCTTGATTTGTCTTCAAATTTCTAGACTTTTCTAGGCCAAATAAAATTAGAAAATAAATAAAATTAATTAATTTATGAAAAGACTTAAGTGAGGTAATAATTTAAGAACTCTTCTACACATTTCTACACTCTTTTCTCACTCTCCCATCCTTCCTCTCTCCAAGGCCGAGCCTCACATTGGGCAGCCCCCCATTTCTCCATTTCACTTTGCATCAAAATTCTTCAAAAATCCATCAAAAATCCGAAAATAAAACCACAAATTCCTAATCCAATCTCTACTCATTATTCTTTGGCTTATAAGCTTGGATCTTGGAGCAAAGTTAGAATCTTAGAGGCTAAGTTGCATGTTTGATATCATGGTTTGGAGGTATAATCTTAAACCAAATTGTTACTTGATATTTAATTACTTCAATTCAAATAATCATGATGCTTAATTAGGTTTTAATTTCAAATTTGAAAGTTCAAAAAAGGGTTTTTAAATCAAGTTAGGGTGTTTACTTCATCATTATGTATGCAATGTGTAGTTTAACATGTTAGGTAATGCTAAACCTAATCTAGAAGCTAAATTGTAAATTTTTACCACTAATTTGTCCAAATTGCTTAATTGTTGCAAACTAGGTTTTTTGTAAGATATATATATATATATATATATATATATATATATATATATATATATGTGTGTGTGTGTGTGTGTGTGTGTGTGTGTGTGTGTGTGTGTGATAAAATTCTAGTGAGAATTTTTATCAATTATTCATGGTTTTAATGGGTAGATTAACATGTTAATTGAATGCAAAACCTAATGTAGTTACTAGTTGCTAATCGTTAGTTTAAAAATTAGGCTAATTATGCTAACTAGGTTTTTAGAAATTGATTAATTAATTGAGATTAAAATATAATTAGGGTTTTCATGACATTATTAACATTATCAATTGTAGTTTAATACTTTAGTTCATGGAAAACCAAGCTTAGTTGTAGAATTGTGAATTTTGCTTTAACAAGTGTTAAAATTTGATATTTTGTAAACTAGAATTTTGGATTTAATACAAATTGATGAGATTAAATTATGGTGATGGTTTGTATGACTTAATTATGATATTTAGTGAATATTATGGCCATTAGTTTTGTTAAAATATCAAGTTTCGAATTATAACGAAAATTAGGTGCTTTCTAGGTTTTCGGAAATAAATCGATTTGATTTATTTTGAGGTTTTGATGAGTTGCAATCTATTTCATATTATAATTAGTGATTTGTGAAACCACGATTGGCGTGTTTGGGTTTTTCTCGAACAATCGGCGTTTGTACGCCGATGTCGAGGGTTATTTAGTTATTTTGCATGAGTGGGTCATAGGTTTTAACCTATGCGCGTTCGTGCGCCGTTTTAGTTTTATCTGCGATTTCGGTTTACGATATTATATATGTTTGGGTATAGGTACCTCTCACGTGGACTTTGGACGATGAAGAAGTGGATGGCGGTATCGACTTCGGCAGACAAGGACCAGGTGAGTAGATGTATATCTGCGAGGGAAGTCGGGTGGATGACGTATACCACCCCCGCAAACGTAGAATAAATATATTACATATTATTATTAGGAAGTCGGACCTGACCTTAGATTCTTGACGAGTAGGGTACTATTGAAGACTTTAAGTTGGATTACACTGATTTAGAAAGACTTAACCAGAGAATGATTGCCTTGGAGGGAAGTCGTAGGTTTCTTGTAGATCCACACACACGCACACACACATACACTTGACTTGGTGTGTGTGTGTGTGTATATGAATGCGTGTAGGTTTCTGTATATATATATATATATATAACATATACACGTGATATGAGGATGTTATATGATATCTGGGGATGTGTCGATATGACTGGGCATGATGTCGTAAGATATTGGATATACGATCGAGTTATGATATGAGATGTATTATGATATTAACAGATCGTTGGGAAATGAGAAAATGTATAATCATACATAAACGATAATAGGTAATGATGACATTGAAATGTACGAGACTCTAGAATAGAACCCGGATTATAATATGTGACTTAGTCACGATATGATATATGACATGATATTTTAGTGGATTATTTGACGATGTATATTTACACAGACGATGATATATGTTTGATAATATTGGGATGTATGCGATTATAGTACAGTACCCTTGATCATGATATTGTTTGATGATGATACTATACAAACGATTATGTATATATGTGATAGTTGACCCGTACCCCAATTTTGGGATGCCGTACGATGAATTTTACCGTACGTGTCATAGATTTGATGATTGATCCGCACTCTTGACTCGAGGAAGTCGTACTACGTATGTGACGCTATTGAGGCTGATCGCCGACTACTAGAGATATCGACTCAGACCTTAGGAGGATTCTTCTTACCTTTCGACTAGTGTCTTTAGTTCCTTTGTTGGTTAGGTAGATCTTAGTTTAGGCTCGAGTCATACTTATTTTCAAAACTAACGAATCGTGCTTTTTCAAACAACAAACTGTATGACTCGTAATTAGTATGTATTCTCTAGTTGTGCGTTTACTACACATTCATCGTTATATTCATGTTGTATTCATCGCATTGCATGCTCATACATATGTTTCTTTAGATAATATGGAACTTTGCCTGTTAGGACACCAGCACTATTACCGATGACGCGCATGTTCCACGTACACTCATTTGTCGGCTCACACACATCATCATCGGTAATTGCCATGTCACGTACACTTTAGAACATATTATCTTTTTATTGATATAATCAGCTAAATGCTAGTCCAATATAATATTGTGTGATTACTCTCATGTGCTAGTTTAGACATTGCATTTATTATTTAGACACTTCATGCATTCACATTTTCATATTATCATGCAGTATTGTGGGGCTTATGCCGATACTCATTATTTACTTACTCATGATTTTGGGATTTTGGATTTCTATGAGATTTCTGGATTTTGGGGAAAACCGCAAGAATATATATAAAAACTTCTCTCTCTCCCCCTTTCATTTTAAAATACAAGTTGCGGTTTTCTCATGATGTATGTGACTTCCACTATGAGATTTCATGTTTTGTGTTGGATTTCGAGACCCGATTCGAGGAGTGGATGAACCGTCTCGGGTACATGGTGGGCCCGGTATGGTACCCAGGGAAAGAAGCTCGAGTTGTAGACGATGAGCCTGGCAGGGGAAGACTACCTATCGGTGTTGTCTGGCGCGGCGGATATCCGGAGGATCCCGACCGTTGTCGTGAGATTTGATGATATGGGCCGATCCAGACTGACGGAGCCCGAGATATTGAGACTATGAGATATTGAGACTATGAGGTATTGAGACTTTGAGATTTACGTGTTTTGGGTCGATACTTGACACAGATTTCCATGGATTTCATTGATGATGTTTCAGATTATCATACAAATTTTACTATGATAAAACTTAAAGATTTTCTTATACAGATATGTCCAAATTTCATGGTTGATTGTTTCATTCATGATGCATTCATACATAGCATACATATGACATGTTACTACTTGAGGAACTGACACGAGCACTGAGTATTGCACTTACGTATAGATTATTACCCTATCACTACTAGTTGTCTAGTGTTAGGTTAAGTATATTATATGACCTAGGAGAGCGTCGTGCATGCGATTTCTACTCGCAGATGTTTTCTACTCACGAGCTGGCAACTCACCCCCGTTGTGCCAAATTTTCTTACAGGTTTCGATGTACAGGTTTCCTTGGCTGCTTGCTGGCACATCATTTCATTCAGGGTGATTTGCTTGGTAGGTTGGTTCACTTGTATCAGGACCGCCGTTGTACTTTTATTATTTCAATTGTATCTAGTAAGCTCCATCAACCAGACTTGTAGTACTTGATAAATTTAGAAGACCAGTTGCTTATTCTTTTGACCTTAGAGTCGCGCTTGTATTATGATGTTTTTCTGGTGGTTTTGATGGTTTTCTTTGAGTTTTGTTCCTCGCCCTTCGGCGTTGTATATTATAGTGCATTGTGTGGTTGTTATCGCCTTTTGGCGTAAAGCTAGCTGCCTCTTGGGGATGCCTTTTATTTATTGCTTATGTATATATTCTTATTTGTACCCGTTTGGGGCCAGTTTTTACAAAGGAGAGTCTACCGAAATTTTTGAGAAATTTGATGTTGTTTTTAAAACATGTTTTTCTTTACTTCTCTTTCAATGGTTTGAATTTCTGGGCTTTGGCCTGCTTAGATTACGTTACGCCTCTAGACGTTTCGTAATTTAAGTGTCGATCATGTTCCGTACCTTCGGGTCGTGACAATTTTTTTAGACATCTTAAAAATATGTGCAGCCAAAACTATAGCTGTGGAAAACATTTGGGCACGTAACTCCAAAATCCGGCGGCGGAACCGGAGCAACAAAATGGCACATTTTGCGGCGGTTCCGCCGTGCTTTTTAGGCTACAGTGCCCGAAATTTTTTCTGGGGCCTTAGTTCATGGAAATATGATTTTTGTGATATATAGTTTTGGCCCAGATTTGTTTGAGTGCTCTATTTGCCTTTGGGTCCAATTTAGGAAAGTTTAGTCGATCGAAATTTTAAAATACGTATTTTGTTATCAGTACATTCACTTTTATCTGCGACCGTGAATGTCATTTGATCGGTAAACTCGTCTGATTGCTATATGTTCTTTTAGACAGGTTTGCGAACGTGACATTCGCGTTGATGTTTTGTGCTTGTGCTATGATTTTGGTTGGATAGTCGTGGTGGATAGCATGTGGTGCAATGTTAGTGGTACAGTTAAAGTTTCATTTGTACATTTGTTATTGCGGGGCGAGCATCCGACATGTGGACTGCCATCTTTGCCGGGTTGTATATTATTTTGGGGTACGACCGGGTTAAGGTCGATGTCACCATTTGTACATATTATTTTCTTTTTCTGTACTAGGATTATCCTGCGGTGGAGTGCACGAATAGCCGGGTTCTAGAAGGCAACAAGCCCACATCTCATGGTGTTGAGACGGAGGGGGCTTCATTCTAGAATTGGCGGGCTATTCCCCGCATTCGTAGGGGGTATAGGATGACCCACGGAGGGGCGCCCAAGTTACCGGATTTCGTGAAGTGCTGGGTGGCCCATTCACTTTATTGAAGGGGGCTGCCTCACTTATGGGATTGGCGGGTAACTTGTCGCGCTCGTAGGGGTCCAAGTTTTCATTACACAGGCTATCCACACGACCGGGAATGTCAGGTTTTATTTACGGCTCAAATGAAACCCGGGGCTCCAAGATTATCCACCATTCTGTATTGTTGGCTAAGATTCTGTGATGTTGATTATTATCATGCCTGAGATGAATGTTGTATATACTTATATATATACTAGTGGATGTTGTATATGTTTTACACCCACGCTAGTCCAGCCCCCGCTCTGTCGTTAGTCAAGTAACCTAACGGGTGATGACGGGGCCCAATGGCGAATGCGGATGGCATATACATACATCGTATTTTCATTCTTTTCTGGTGTGATAGGTTAAATTGATGGGACCGCATTAATTTTGATTAGTGCAAGAAAATAAACCTAAAAGACGTTGTTGGAACAAATTTCGAAAAACTACAGTTATATTTTTTCGCTTTGCATAGTGGTATTCGGTCATGAATATCCAGCACCTCATTCTACGAGGCAAGAGCCGAGATCCTTTCGCTGGGAGTGACCTCTTGAGCTAAAGTCTATACTATAGATTACTCGGTTTTTTCAAAAACCAGAAATTTTCAAAAAGGCGGAGCTTAAACCTCTCCTTTTCAAAATTGCTCAGGTTCCTTCAACGATATCAAGTTTATTACGTTAACGAGTTTTTCGCCAAAAACCCAGCTGTAGCCCTCCGTCATTTCTTATAAGTTATACTTAGTATTCGTGCTGCGTTTGTTGACTGTGTCAATTCACAGTGAACGGTAGATGAGTATTGCTTATTTGTAGCATACAATGCGATTGGTTAGGACAGTCGTGTAACCTTGTTGACTGTGTCAAGGGTTATGCGGATGGATTTAAATGCAATCAAGATAATGACGGGTAGAACTTGACTAGGACTTTTTGATTTGTTGACTGTGTCAAGGTCACTTAGGTCCTAGGGGCAAAAACAACATCGGGAGTTTCAAATATATAGGAAACTTGCTGATTTAGCATACCTTATGGAGTGTAGTAACTAGAGTGGATTCCATCTAGGTCATTACACAATGATAGTAGGATCTCGATCCCACTGATGAGTTGGATTACTCTCGGGAGATTATTTCACTTAATAATCAATGCTATAAACCAAGTAGGTGTCTAGAACAGTGTTAGCGGGGCTACGCCTCCAGGGAAAAGAGGTTATATAATTAAGGAACTTCGCGAAAGCGTTGGAAAACCTCCTTCTAAGTACCAACACTAGTCTGGCTGAAAGGTTAAGCAAGTTTTGTGACGTGCGATTAATCCTGACTAGTTCTTCTTTTAAGGTTTGAAGAAGAATTCGAGGAAACAGTGGGAGCTATCCTGGTTAGATAAATTAATAACCTGTAACATTTTCAAAAATATAAAATATTAATTTTGGGAATTTTTATAATTTAATATTATTTTATTGATTATTTTAATATTAAATGCAAATAAATAGGAAAAATGTTAGAAAAATTATGAAAAATTATGGAAAATTCTAAAATAGGGTAAATTAGTGAATTTTGACATTTTTAAGTTGTTGTGATCATTTTGACACTAATTTAGTGCTAATCGCGATTAAAATCGCTAATCGGGTTTTTTGGTAATTTTGCGCAAAAAACTTGCACCTATCACATTTTCTACACTTGTGTATTTTCTTGCAATGGATTTCTTTTGGGTTACTATTATCATGAGAAGGTTTAGGGATTTAAAAGAAAAGAGATGAAAAGAAAAAGGAAATGAAATGATGAGGGTAGGTGAGAGAGAGAGTGGACCCTTGACTTATAACCCTTAGCCATTTCTCTCCCTCTCATTTCTCCCCCTCTTCCTCTTTGTGCTGCTGCTGCCCTAGCCCCATTCTCCCCCTCTCTTCAAGCCATGAAATCATCTCTAAAACATCATAAAAATCCTATGTCGGTTTCACAAAAAAGATGCGTGAGCCCGAGATCTTCAAGATGGACCTAGAAAGATTGGATTGTGGCCATTTGGGGCAACTCAAGAAAATTCTTGAGTTGCCAATTGAGGTAATTTCTGAACCATTTGTTTAAGTATAGCCTTTCCTATAACCCCATGTCAAGATTTTATCGATATTGTGTGATAGTATGGATTTGAGAGAAACCTAGTTAGGGTTTGAGTGAATTGGTGTGGCATTATGAAATTGGGCTCAGTATTGATCTTACCAACACCCTAGTGTTTGAATTGGAGCCCAAAACCTGAAGCAAACACCAGATTACGGATTTTAGAAAACTATATCGGGGAAAAACCTGGAATCTGCCACTGTTATTGGAATCTGCTAACACCCCGAGAACCCAAAAATAATATTGAGTGGAAATTGAGATGTGCAGGCAACATAGAGGCAACACCCAAAACCCTAGCTCCCCACTCCTTCTTCAGGCCGCCAAAATCCCTTTTCTGGCCGCAAATTGCGGCCAGACCTGAGAGGAAACTCCTCGTTTTCTGTGCACAGCCCCAATTCATCAATTCTTGGCCCTGGGTACTTCTAGTTTTGACAGATTCTTCCTAGGGTGAAATCTGGGACATATATCCTATGTTGTCGTTTTGGATTCGTGTTTCCGTATTCCGTATTTTTGGATTCTGAAATGGTGGAATGTGTTTTGCCTCGATTATTGTCGTTTATACGACGATATAGAGGATTATGGTTGGTTTTGAAGGCGTGCCATAGGTTCTCACCTATAGGCCCCCCCTTATCGTATCGTTTTGGAGTTTATGCGCCGTTTTAGATTGGATTTGGTTTTAATGCGCATATACGATATTTTGATGTGTAGGTACCCATGAAGACTTCGGACGACAAGCAAATGCGTGGGGATGTCCGCAAATGATGATGCAATGTGAGTAGATTATATCTACGGGGGAAAGTCGGGTGGATGGCGTATAGCACCCCCGCAGTCCGTAGATAGTTTATTTTATAGTATTGTGATATTAGGCGTATTTTGGTTATGTAGGGTTAGAAGTGACTAGTGTAGTTCATAGTCGCGAACCCTAGGATAGAATTACACCTATGCATATACCCTTGCTTTTCACATGTATTTACACTGTGACTGATGATATGTGACGACTTGGAGATGAGTCGATATTGTGGGCTTGGTGCCCTGAGATCGGTATTTTGATACGATTCATATGTGGGATATGACTTGTGATTTCTTGCGGGCTTGGGATATGTGTTTACCCCCGCATGCATACTTTACCGATGTTACCGTTTGTACTAGATATAGAGTAGTACACCCAGACTATATGATCTGATGATGGTGATATTTGTTATGTGATGAGACAGTGAGATGTTGACCCTACCCAGCTTTTGGGAATGCCGTACGATGATTTACCGTACGAGCTGATATTGATGATAGATCCGCACTCATAGCTAGAGGATATCTTATGATATGACATTGAGGCGGGATCACCGACTATATATCTACATATATACTTAGACTCAGTTAGGTGGTTTCCACACCCACCCTTCCTGATTGACAGGATACCTAGATGTAGTTGCATAGTAGATACTTCACTGTGCTGCTGATTACTAGATTTCCGCATATTCATGCTATTCGCATTGCTGGCATATGTTCATTACCATGTTATTATCATGCTGTTAGGACACCAGCACCATTATCGATGATGCGTATGTCTCACGTACACTATTTGCCGGCTCACACACTTCATCATCGATAATTGCCATGTCACTACACTGTAGTACTATTGCATTTGTGATATGATGCTTCATTCGACATATGCGCATTCCTATTCCATGATGCATGATTTCCGATATGATTACTTTCTTTACATGTTGCATATATCATGGATTGATTGCATAGTACATCGCATTGAATTTACTTCCGGATGTTGGATTTTCATGTGATTTCTGGATTTGGGGACCGTGCTCTTTTCAAATAAGTAATCGTTTAAAAACCCGGTTCCCTTGATATGATATTTGGGGCGTCGCCCCGTGTTTTCTCGGTGCTAGAGGATGTACTGAGATAGGGTATGCTCCGGAATGACGGATGCCCGATGGATTGAGATAGGGTATGCTCCGGAATGACGGATGCCCGATGGATTGAGATAGGGTATGCTCCGGAATGACGGATGCCCGATGGATTGAGATAGGGTATGCTCCGGAATGACGGATGCCCGATGATTGAGATAGGGTATGCTCCGGAATGACGGATGCCCGATGGATTGAGATAGGGTATGCTCCGGAATGACGGATGCCCGATGGATTGAGATAGGGTATGCTCCGGAATGACGGATGCCCGATGGATTGAGATAGGGTATGCTCCGGAATGACGGATGCCCGATGGATTGAGATAGGGTATGCTCCGGAATGACGGATGCCCGATGATTGAGATAGGGTATGCTCCGGAATGACGGATGCCCGATGGATTGAGATAGGGTATGCTCCGGAATGACGGATGCCCGATGGATTGAGATAGGGTATGCTCCGGAATGACGGATGCCCGATACAGGAGGATTTACGTGTCGATGCTAGGCACGGGTTTCATGATGTTTTTCCATGATTTTGTTTATATCCTCACATTGCATACATGATGCTTATTGTCATTGGGTGACAGGTGGACGGGTTCCACATATATACAGACATGGATCATATACAGACTGGTTTACACTTATCATACTTCATTTGTATATATAACAGGGTATGAGGGCGCTGTTATATATACCCTTACACCAATATTAGTGGAATGGGACGCTAATATATGTGTATTGATATCATTGATGCTTCACCACACTTACTTCATGCAGCATACTTTACATTCATGACATGTTATTACTTGAGTACCTGGCACTACATACATGATTAGATATTACCTTATCACACTCAGATGTATTCTTGTGGATTGTATTACTGATCGTTGACTTAGGATTATGTCTTGCATTCGATTTATCCTTGTAGATGTTTCTATTCACGAGTTGGCAACTCACCCCCGTTGTGCCACAGCTCTTGCAGGTTATGCCGTACAGGTTCTATTGCGGCATTTCTGGCACATTTCCTTCTTGCGGGTGATTTGCTTTGGTAGGTGGATTCTTCCGTATCAGAACCACCATTGTATTTATTTATTTCATTGTATCTAGAAATTGTCCATCAACCAAATCTTGTATATTCTTTCAGACTCAGAGACAGTGTTGTATTATTCGACCTTAGAGTTGCGCTTAGTAGTATTGCGGTTTTCTTGCTACTTTTGAGCTTTCTTTTGGTTTTGATCCTCGCCACTTGGCGTTGTATATTATCATATCATTGCGTGGTTGTGACCGTCGATTGACGAAGAGCTAGCTCCCGCTTGGGGATGCCTTTATCATTTTATATACTGTTATTCATGTTGTACCCCATTCGGGGCCAGTTTTACAAAAGAGACTCTGCCGAAATTTTTAGAAAAGACTTATCGTTTCCAAAACGTACTTTCGGCTTAGTTATTTAAAAACCTTGATTTCAAACCTGTATTTCTTCACTTCTTTAAACCAGTTTTCTTTACTTATTCTTCAAATGGTTTTAGATTTCTGGGCTTTTGGTTTACTTGGATCAGATGGAGTCCTATAGGCTTCATAGGGTTCAAGGGCCAGTCACGTGCTCTTTCGGGTCGTGACAAAGTTGGTATCAGAGCGCTAGGTTGACCTTGGTTCGAGTCTAAGTTTGACTATGTGGAGCCTAAGGAATTGTTTATATACGGAACTTAGGCTTGACCTTACGGAACTTAGACTTGGTTGAGGGGGTGTAAACCCGAACTTTCGTCGTTTTAGGATGACCCTTGGTTGATGGATTAGGTGACTAAAGTAGAGTGACGTACCGTTGGTATGTTCCGCGGCATACTTACGACACGCCACTCCGCTTAAGGAACCTTAGGATGGACATTTGTTTAGAGATCAGTGATTCTCTTTCTATCCTGGATTATTCGTCCATTTGAGATTTCCGATTCTATTAGTTTCATGATCATACCTTCATTGATGCTGTTCCTTCCTATGATCATGTATCCACTTTGGATCTGCTGTTTCCTTTCTTTCCATTGATGTGCTCTCTTTGATACTCGATTGAGATTCCTGTCACCATGTTTGAGCGCAGTTTGGGCTGCTGCTAGGGTTACGGCCGATGTGAGCTCGTTTGGTACGAGGGCCGACCTTTGTGTTTTCTGGTGACATGGGAACGTCTCGAGTTAGTGTTGGTGTTTGTGGCCTCTAGTGGAGGCGAGTGCTTGGTCTTGCACCGGATGATCGGGCCATTGTTAGAGCTGACAGTTGAGGGAGGACTGTTGATGTACAGCATACCTCAGGGATTGTGATGTCGCCTATCGTGCAGACAGATGGACCAGCTGTTGCTGAGATTGACAGGATGTTGCTTTCGGAGCTTGCGAGCTGAGATTTGCCGGAGCTTTCAGGCAGATATGCGACAGATGATAGCTAGTCTACCCGATTTGAGAGACGAAGGTGATTCGTCCGGTTTTGCGCCAGAGCGGGCCCAGTTGAGTTGAAGATTTCCAATGTGGAGAGTCTTACTCAGATTTAGAGCAGGCTGATTCAGAGATGATCGCTTATGTATTGCCTTTCCTGGAGGATTGAGGCATTGTTCGACGTACAGGTGTATGAGCCAGTTGTTGCTGCAAATGATGAGATATCGCCCAGATGATTGGAGCTACTGCAGCATGAGCATGTACTTAGAGAGATGATAGCGAGTCGCTAGTCACCGAGGATGAATGACTAGGACGTGGGGTGAGTTCGCTTACCCCGATGCGTGGATATCAGATTGATTGTTTCCAGCTAGAGACGACTTCACGCAGGTTCGTTGAGAGTCGATTGAGACGATCGAATGTCAGGAGCCATTTTCCAAGTTTAAAGTATACGGAAAGACATGCAGGTGATTCTATGGACCCTCTAGAAGAATGAAACCCTAACTCGACTTAATGACCGTGTGACAGCCTTTGAACCTTAGGGTTTACGGCGGTTCCGCGGCGCCATTAGTGAGGCTTGGGTTTGCCCTTCTACGGCTGGACCACCGACGCTGTGGCATGTACTCGATACTATTAAACTGTACCCGAGATGTGAGTTCTTGGGGGTTTATGAGGATCTGACGAGTCGATCGGATGGTTCGACATTTTTCGGACATTGTGATGGGACACTGCTTGGGAGACTCCAGATGCGAGGATAGCCGTCGGAGCGCAGTTTGTGCAGTCATGATGAGACGAGTCCGAATCAGTCGACATTTGAGCAGAGTGAAGAAAAGAGTTCGTACGAGACTTCGACGAGAGGATGTTCCACTCCGCTGATATTACAGATGTGATACACACCCCGAGGCGTGGTATACGGATATATCTTCCAGAAAGAAGCGCGATGAGTATGCAGCCGTTCCGGAATAAGCCTTAGTTTCAGCATTGGATGACGACTTCCGGGCGTTTCGGCGGGACTGAGATTTGAGAAAGGAACCTCGACAGGACTTTTCTGGAGTACGATTCGAGAAGACCTAGACCAGGAGTGGTCATTTTGCGTACATTCAGAGAGCCAGAGGCCGACGCCGGTGATATGCTGCCTTACGAGTGGTCGTGAGGTTTGACAGAGAAGTGCCAGAACGGAATCGTCCCCGTTAGCACACCTGACAGGGCCGATGAGCCGATTGACTGTGAGGTTGGTAACCCACAGAGAAGATAAAGACCCAGAGAGTCAGAGGACGCCAGATCGTGAGCAAGAGGCAGGTAGATGTCTTGCGCTGCTAGCAGTGGATGCACCGACTCCTTCTCGACCCCGAAGGAGGAACTACCGAAGACGGTATTTGTGATTTGTGATTTTGTGATTTGATTATCACGTATCCGTCATTTTGGATTTCGGTATTTTGGGTGTTCTGTTTGCATGATTAGTTTTGGTGACTGAGTTTCATGATATTGGTTTCATGCACCCACTGGATATTTATATATTTCGCGCAGAGTTTTCATGCATTTTAGTGTTATGCTTTGATTTGTGCACGCTGATGCACACGATTATGAGATTTTCCTTTGAGGTACACCTGATTTTGGTTTGAGACGCATTTTATCGTTGATTTTTACCCGGATTTTGATGGTTGGTTTTGCACTCCGTGCTGGTGATGTGCTTTACACCTATTCGATGTTGTTATTGGATTTCGTGATTCCGTGCATGTTGAGTGCGCAGGGTTTAGATTTTCATTCGTGCACGATGGATGCACAGATTTGGATTTTCGCGCATGTTGGGCGCATGTCTTTAGATACGATTTTGGTGCGCACCCGATGCACTAAATCGAGGTTTCTTCGTGCATGTTAGATGCACCGGACCTTGGCTGTCAGGCACATACGTTGCCCATGACAGAGGTTTCGTGCACACCCGTTGCACCTAGATGTTGTTTTGTGCACCTGTTTAGCACATTTATGGATTTTTGATTTCCGTGCGCACCAGACGCACAGGATTGTGTTATGTACATTTTTGAGATTTATTCCCTTTGGAGCAGTACCTTTTATGATGTTGGGTTTTTGCTTTCATGCTGAGCAGGACTAGTCAGTAGACGGTACCTGGATATACTTTTGCATGTTTTTACATCAGCCTTTTTCGTGTATAGATTGGATGTCTACATGTGTAGTTTCGATCCATATCATATCGGTTTTGTATTGGATTTGACATTGTGTTTTTACATCGACTCCGATGATTGCGGGATGCTTGACGGAGTTTTATTTTTGAGTTATCCGCTCAGTACCCTTGCGCATGCATTGCGCTGTGACGTTCTTTGTGTTGATGATTTCGGAGCCCCGACGACTTTGGTTTATTACTGAGATTGTTTTAGTAGTGGGGGTTTAAATTTAAATTCGGGGACCGAATTTCTTTAAGGGGGGTAGATTGTAACATTTTCAAAAATATAAAATATTAATTTTGGGAATTTTTATAATTTAATATTATTTTATTGATTATTTTAATATTAAATGCAAATAAATAGGAAAAATGTTAGAAAAATTATGAAAAATTATGGAAAATTCTAAAATAGGGTAAATTAGTGAATTTTGACATTTTTAAGTTGTTGTGATCATTTTGACACTAATTTAGTGCTAATCGCGATTAAAATCGCTAATCGGGTTTTTTGGTAATTTTGCGCAAAAAACTTGCACCTATCACATTTTCTACACTTGTGTATTTTCTTGCAATGGATTTCTTTTGGGTTACTATTATCATGAGAAGGTTTAGGGATTTAAAAGAAAAGAGAAGAAAAGAAAAAGGAAATGAAATGATGAGGGTAGGTGAGAGAGAGAGTGGACCCTTGACTTATAACCCTTAGCCATTTCTCTCCCTCTCATTTCTCCCCCTCTTCCTCTTTGTGCTGCTGCTGCCCTAGCCCCATTCTCCCCCTCTCTTCAAGCCATGAAATCATCTCTAAAACATCATAAAAATCCTATGTCGGTTTCACAAAAAAGATGCGTGAGCCCGAGATCTTCAAGATGGACCTAGAAAGATTGGATTGTGGCCATTTGGGGCAACTCAAGAAAATTCTTGAGTTGCCAATTGAGGTAATTTCTGAACCATTTGTTTAAGTATAGCCTTTCCTATAACCCCATGTCAAGATTTTATCGATATTGTGTGATAGTATGGATTTGAGAGAAACCTAGTTAGGGTTTGAGTGAATTGGTGTGGCATTATGAAATTGGGCTCAGTATTGATCTTACCAACACCCTAGTGTTTGAATTGGAGCCCAAAACCTGAAGCAAACACCAGATTACGGATTTTAGAAAACTATATCGGGGAAAAACCTGGAATCTGCCACTGTTATTGGAATCTGCTAACACCCCGAGAACCCAAAAATAATATTGAGTGGAAATTGAGATGTGCAGGCAACATAGAGGCAACACCCAAAACCCTAGCTCCCCACTCCTTCTTCAGGCCGCCAAAATCCCTTTTCTGGCCGCAAATTGCGGCCAGACCTGAGAGGAAACTCCTCGTTTTCTGTGCACAGCCCCAATTCATCAATTCTTGGCCCTGGGTACTTCTAGTTTTGACAGATTCTTCCTAGGGTGAAATCTGGGACATATATCCTATGTTGTCGTTTTGGATTCGTGTTTCCGTATTCCGTATTTTTGGATTCTGAAATGGTGGAATGTGTTTTGCCTCGATTATTGTCGTTTATACGACGATATAGAGGATTATGGTTGGTTTTGAAGGCGTGCCATAGGTTCTCACCTATAGGCCCCCCCTTATCGTATCGTTTTGGAGTTTATGCGCCGTTTTAGATTGGATTTGGTTTTAATGCGCATATACGATATTTTGATGTGTAGGTACCCATGAAGACTTCGGACGACAAGCAAATGCGTGGGGATGTCCGCAAATGATGATGCAATGTGAGTAGATTATATCTACGGGGGAAAGTCGGGTGGATGGCGTATAGCACCCCCGCAGTCCGTAGATAGTTTATTTTATAGTATTGTGATATTAGGCGTATTTTGGTTATGTAGGGTTAGAAGTGACTAGTGTAGTTCATAGTCGCGAACCCTAGGATAGAATTACACCTATGCATATACCCTTGCTTTTCACATGTATTTACACTGTGACTGATGATATGTGACGACTTGGAGATGAGTCGATATTGTGGGCTTGGTGCCCTGAGATCGGTATTTTGATACGATTCATATGTGGGATATGACTTGTGATTTCTTGCGGGCTTGGGATATGTGTTTACCCCCGCATGCATACTTTACCGATGTTACCGTTTGTACTAGATATAGAGTAGTACACCCAGACTATATGATCTGATGATGGTGATATTTGTTATGTGATGAGACAGTGAGATGTTGACCCTACCCAGCTTTTGGGAATGCCGTACGATGATTTACCGTACGAGCTGATATTGATGATAGATCCGCACTCATAGCTAGAGGATATCTTATGATATGACATTGAGGCGGGATCACCGACTATATATCTACATATATACTTAGACTCAGTTAGGTGGTTTCCACACCCACCCTTCCTGATTGACAGGATACCTAGATGTAGTTGCATAGTAGATACTTCACTGTGCTGCTGATTACTAGATTTCCGCATATTCATGCTATTCGCATTGCTGGCATATGTTCATTACCATGTTATTATCATGCTGTTAGGACACCAGCACCATTATCGATGATGCGTATGTCTCACGTACACTATTTGCCGGCTCACACACTTCATCATCGATAATTGCCATGTCACTACACTGTAGTACTATTGCATTTGTGATATGATGCTTCATTCGACATATGCGCATTCCTATTCCATGATGCATGATTTCCGATATGATTACTTTCTTTACATGTTGCATATATCATGGATTGATTGCATAGTACATCGCATTGAATTTACTTCCGGATGTTGGATTTTCATGTGATTTCTGGATTTGGGGACCGTGCTCTTTTCAAATAAGTAATCGTTTAAAAACCCGGTTCCCTTGATATGATATTTGGGGCGTCGCCCCGTGTTTTCTCGGTGCTAGAGGATGTACTGAGATAGGGTATGCTCCGGAATGACGGATGCCCGATGGATTGAGATAGGGTATGCTCCGGAATGACGGATGCCCGATGGATTGAGATAGGGTATGCTCCGGAATGACGGATGCCCGATGGATTGAGATAGGGTATGCTCCGGAATGACGGATGCCCGATGGATTGAGATAGGGTATGCTCCGGAATGACGGATGCCCGATGATTGAGATAGGGTATGCTCCGGAATGACGGATGCCCGATGGATTGAGATAGGGTATGCTCCGGAATGACGGATGCCCGATGGATTGAGATAGGGTATGCTCCGGAATGACGGATGCCCGATGGATTGAGATAGGGTATGCTCCGGAATGACGGATGCCCGATGGATTGAGATAGGGTATGCTCCGGAATGACGGATGCCCGATGATTGAGATAGGGTATGCTCCGGAATGACGGATGCCCGATGGATTGAGATAGGGTATGCTCCGGAATGACGGATGCCCGATGGATTGAGATAGGGTATGCTCCGGAATGACGGATGCCCGATACAGGAGGATTTACGTGTCGATGCTAGGCACGGGTTTCATGATGTTTTTCCATGATTTTGTTTATATCCTCACATTGCATACATGATGCTTATTGTCATTGGGTGACAGGTGGACGGGTTCCACATATATACAGACATGGATCATATACAGACTGGTTTACACTTATCATACTTCATTTGTATATATAACAGGGTATGAGGGCGCTGTTATATATACCCTTACACCAATATTAGTGGAATGTGACGCTAATATATGTGTATTGATATCATTGATGCTTCACCACACTTACTTCATGCAGCATACTTTACATTCATGACATGTTATTACTTGAGTACCTGGCACTACATACATGATTAGATATTACCTTATCACACTCAGATGTATTCTTGTGGATTGTATTACTGATCGTTGACTTAGGATTATGTCTTGCATTCGATTTATCCTTGTAGATGTTTCTATTCACGAGTTGGCAACTCACCCCCGTTGTGCCACAGCTCTTGCAGGTTATGCCGTACAGGTTCTATTGCGGCATTTCTGGCACATTTCCTTCTTGCGGGTGATTTGCTTTGGTAGGTGGATTCTTCCGTATCAGAACCACCATTGTATTTATTTATTTCATTGTATCTAGAAATTGTCCATCAACCAAATCTTGTATATTCTTTCAGACTCAGAGACAGTGTTGTATTATTCGACCTTAGAGTTGCGCTTAGTAGTATTGCGGTTTTCTTGCTACTTTTGAGCTTTCTTTTGGTTTTGATCCTCGCCACTTGGCGTTGTATATTATCATATCATTGCGTGGTTGTGACCGTCGATTGACGAAGAGCTAGCTCCCGCTTGGGGATGCCTTTATCATTTTATATACTGTTATTCATGTTGTACCCCATTCGGGGCCAGTTTTACAAAAGAGACTCTGCCGAAATTTTTAGAAAAGACTTATCGTTTCCAAAACGTACTTTCGGCTTAGTTATTTAAAAACCTTGATTTCAAACCTGTATTTCTTCACTTCTTTAAACCAGTTTTCTTTACTTATTCTTCAAATGGTTTTAGATTTCTGGGCTTTTGGTTTACTTGGATCAGATGGAGTCCTATAGGCTTCATAGGGTTCAAGGGCCAGTCACGTGCTCTTTCGGGTCGTGTCATAACCAATCTAATCTTGCAAGAGCGCACGCTGAGTGTTTCTTTTCTCTCTCTCCAGGTAGCAACCATTTCACGCCCTAATCAAGATAATAAAATGTATCGCTTGACCGATCCGAATTCTTATTCGGGGCTGGGGAATGTCGGTTTGGCTCTAACTTATGATGGCAATCTTAAGTATGAGCAAGGGAAAGAGGTTTGTTTGAATTCCAAGGAGACCTCATTGAAGAAGAAGCATACTAATGCATCTACTTCAGGTGTTCTTGTAATTGAGAACTGCTTTTCGGTCAGTCCTACCTCCTGGGTACTAGATACCGAATCAGGATCTCATATCTGTAATTTATTGCAGGGACTGAGAAAACGTAGGAAAGTTGCACTTGGTGATATGTCCCTCAGGGTAGGGAACGGAGTACAAGTTAATGATGCATCCGTCGGTGAATATTACCTAGTGTTGCCAAATGGCAATACTATGGTTTTGAACAATTGCTACTATGTACCTTCCATAGTTTGCAATATCATATCAGTTTCTTTACTTGATAAAGATGAATATAACTTTGTTCTTGATAGAAATATCATGAACATTTACCTTGATAAGGTACTGGTTGCAGAAGGTACACTGTGTAATGGTATCTATGTTCTAAATCAGAATATAGTTCTCAATGTACAAAACACACGCAAGAGGAAGAGTTCAGATACGGACGAATCTTACTTGTGGCATTGTAGACTTAGTCATATCGGAGAGAAAATACTAAGTAAGTTACATAGATATGGACTCTTGAATACGTTCGAATTTTCATCTTATGAAACTTGTCAGTCTTGTCTCAAAGGAAAGATGACCAAATCTCCGTTCACCGGACATGGAGAAAGAGCAGCAGAGCTCTTAGGACTCATACACGGTGATGTCTGTGGTCCGATGTCTATAAATGCTAGGGGTGGGTTCTCGTATTTCATCACATTCACTGACGATCTCTCTAGATTCGGATATGTGTATCTTATGAAACACAAATCTGAAGCTTTTGAGAAATTCAAAGAATTCAGAAACGAATTAGAGAACCAGCTTGGCAAAAGTATCAAGATCCTCCGATCGGATAGAGGAGGGGAGTACTTAAGCACGGAATTCCTAGAATACTTAAAAAATAATGGAATTCTCTCTCAACTTACTCCTCCGTATACACCACAGAACAACGGTATATCGGAGCGGAGGAATCATACCCTATTGGATATGGTTTGCTCCATGATGAGTAATACCGAGTTACCTCTTTCATTCTGGGGATATGCACTTCAAACAGCAACACATCTTTTGAATCAAGTTCCATCCAAATCGGTGCCTAAGACTCTGTATGAAATATGGAGTGGTAAGAGTTTGTATCTTAAACGTATTAAGATTTAGGGTTGCCCAGCTTATGTCAAAAAGAAGAACCCAGACAAACTTGAGGCACGGTCAGTTTTGTGTAAGTTTGTGGGATACCCAAAAGATTCTAATGGGTATCTATTCTACCATGCAAAGGAACAGAAGATTAATGTTTCTAGGAACGCCACATTTTTGGAAAAAGAATTTCTTGTTAAACATATTGGTGGTAACACGGTAGAACTGGATGAAATTCCAGATACAAAAACTATAACTGAAGATTTGGTGGAACCACTAGATTCAATTATACCTGACGAACCTCAGCTACTCCGCAGATCTGGTAGGATTTCTCATCCGCCCGAGAGAAACTACGGTTTTCTCATAGACGGGGATCGAGAGGATTGCATCTTGGAAGAAGATGATCCTACCAGTTTTGTTAGTCATATGTATGGCTTAGAGGACATTACTGTACATACGATGTATATTGTAATGGATGCTTGGACATATATAGGGAGGACTTTCTTGCTCGACATGATAGTATGCTATCTGGTTGAACTTTATCTTAACATGTACTCTGATTGTCTCTATGTTACATGTTGATAAAGCCCTTAGGATGTGTACTTGACTACTGGGACTATGATGAGATCATACTAGTGGGGCTATGGTAGTCGACGAGTACATCCTATAACTGTTCCTAGTCGAGGGTGTATCGAGACAGGGCATCGATACACCAGAGTAGAATAGCGTATACGCATCTTGACCTATATGATGGGCGATGGATGATCCCATATCCATCGGTGTTTGACATCAAGGATGGTGTACGGGTGCTCAGTGGAGACTGGGTACACTGGACTGACTCGCCGAGAACTCCCAGATGGTATTATACCTCATGTCAGATGGCAGTTCTCTGGTGACACTGGTACAGGTTAGTCTGTAGACCCAAGATCTTCATAGAGTCTTGTGGGATTCCCACTGTACTTTGATTTCCATCATACCACCTCTAAGAGGGCGTGCAAAAATGTGGCTTTTGGGTATAGTCCCGAATCACATGGAGGCAATGAGCGATAGGAGGGGATTCGTCTCTCCCGGTATAGGGAGTTGATGTTGCGCTGTGTTTGATTGGCTATAACTGGAAATCCCTAGCCAGGGTTGCTGAGATTTACTGGTAAGTGTTATCAGTAGTTTCTCGAACTGTTATAGACCTCATATCGACACGACTTATCAAGCTACCGGGGTCGTTTACCACCCCTAGGCGAGATATGCGACATATTAGACGACGAGACCGGACTGTATGGGAGTGTTACTGACTGGATTTACAGGAGAATGTACAGGCTTGCTTGTTGATCTTCTGAGCCCTCAATACCTGGGTGGCTATTACGTTTAGCTGACCGCTTGCAGCTTGTGGGTGTTTGATATGATCATCATCTACTGCCGGCGTATTGACGATTCTTTAGAGTCCTATACAGAGGTTTCTTGACTCAGGCAAAACGGAGTAGGGGCACATATGTGATATGTGCAGGACCGAGGATAATGCAATATGAGATACCGTATTATATTCTCGCGTTATTTTGATATGAACCGGATTATCGGATCAAGTGTTGATTCGATGAATCGGTACATGTAATATTAGTCGGTTATTTGTGAAATAGCAGGATTATCGGATCAAGTGTTGATTCGATAATTTAATGTATAATTATATATTTGATATATTAAATTACATTAACTAATATTAGCTCACTTATTGATTCATTTTCTCACTCGGGTAATACATTGATATATATTTGATATATGTTAATTGTATTATTTTATTTTGTTACAATAAATATTGTATATGTGATATATAATATTGTAACATGTTAGGGTTATTAATGCAACGTGATTAGTAGAGATTAAACATGATTAAGGTTTGATTCGGGTTAATATTTTCTAGAAGGTTTTTCTTTTGTTTCTTGCTAAAGATATTTGTAAAGATATTTGTTATAATATTTATTAACCCAACCCAACCCATGACCATGGTTAAATCTCTACATGGGTTAAGTTATCATACTTAACCCATGGTTGCAATTCTAACCTCAACACAATTCATTATTCATCACAAAGTAAATTGATTTTCTTCTTCCTTGAAAGCTTTCTAGCCTTTTGCTTAGTGATGATTTTGAGTGACTTAAAGAAAATACATGAGAGCTAAAATCCTACTTCATCATCCTAATCTATCCTAGCCATTTAGATTAGGGTGTTCACTTCATTTAGTGAGTGAGAGCTTGTGTTAATGAAACTTCAAGGTAGATCATCTTTGTTATTGATGATCGGAAGCAAGGTTGCATCTTTCTCTTCGTGAAGCCTCTCGAGAGTCCGGAACTTGATGATCGTAGCGAAGGGATAACAACACGGAGCTTTAGAAGTACAGGACCGGACTACAAAGGTTGTAATCCCAAACTCTTAGATGTTAAAGTGTTTAACATGCTTTGTTTCGCCTAATCTCTAGTTTAAAGATCTTGTTTAGGGTTGTTTGGCATGGTTAAAATTTTAATCGGGCATGGTTGATGCCTTGTAGAACCTTATTAGAGTGCCTAGTAACCCTACAGTGGTATCAAAGCCAAGCTAGAGCTTTAGGCGAAGTCTAGACGAAGTTTAAAGTCCGATCGAACTCCGAATACCCGTAAAACCCTAGTTTCTGGAAATTTTTCAAAAAGTTGATATTTTTCATATTAAAAATACTCAAAAAAATCAGCAGGGAATTCTATAGAGACCTGTGAAAAAAAACCCCTAAATCATTTAAAGCGCAGCGGAACCGCGGCCAAACCAAGGCATTGGCGGCGGTTCCGCGGCAGGTACTGTAGATTGAGGGATAGTTTTTATACAGTAACATCCGTAGGCACTTCGTGATGCTTCTGAGAATTTTTAATCCTACTCAAGTGTTGAGTTTTCTGGGTTGTATTGGGAGCTCGTTGATTCGATCGGAAAGCATAACTTCGTTTAGTTTGTCCGGGTAATTTTTAGAACGTGTTAAAAAGTTCGAACGGATATCAATAACTCACTTTTTCCCCTGCCGGAAAATTTCCAAGTGTTGGATTTTTCCGTAGTTTAAGAACGTTCTAAGTTGTGCAAGTAACGTGGTAGACCCTCTAGAAGACAACAAATCTTAACTCGATTATGTGACCGTCTTGAACTGCCTCTAAACCTTATGGTTTGGGGCAGTACGACGTTGCCACATGTGAGGCGTTGTCTTGACCCTTCTACAGCTGGACCATTGGTACTGTGTCATGTGATGGATGTTTTAAAACTAATTTCAAGTGTAGAGCTATTTGGGAAATCTTGGGTGTTTGTTTATTCGATCGGAAAGTTTAACATTGTCTATTTATTTGGAATGTGATACAATATTTGAAATCGACTTGTAGTTATGAGATAACTAATTTGAATGTTATAAATCTAGCAGTTTAGTCTCTGATGATCGGTTGCCACGGGATTTTGATGCGATCAAAAGTCTGTCGCAATCACGTAGCGTACGCGGATACTCGCCAGGTAAACTTAATAGACAGCCACGCCCCGACTAAGTGACTGTAGGAGAACACCGTCGCCAAAAGCATCCGTTCGGGTGCTCGCGGCAACGGTGTTCCTCCTTAGTGCACTTTGTCGACGGCATCCGGGGGTGCGGCCGTCTACTAAAGTTTGCGAAGAGCATTCGATCAGGATGTCGGGAATCTTGTTGAATTTCCCGACTTGATATTGAAAAGAGTTTTCGATAATGAGACTAAAATGCGGGGTTTATAATTGTTAGGCATGCGATGTCTAAGGAATTCATTTGGTTAGGCATGCGATGTCTAAGGAGGTTTCGGATTCCAACTGTTGTAGTTTTACACTTTCTTTTCTGTGACCGTAAGCGTAATATGTGGTGTATCGTCGGCTTCGTTGCTATACATCAACGACAATCGGGATACGCATACTTGCTTACGTTGATGATATGTGATATTATGTGTTGCTGTGATATGTTATATTGGATCGTCGTGTTCTGAATAGCCGGGGGTTTTATGTGAGATGAGAGTTTTTCTTTTTCATTCATGTAAAATTCATTTGTATGTAATATTCTTTTATTGGGGCACTTCCGGCCTGAGGATAATGTCACCATTGTATATTATTTACTTTTCCGAATTAGGTAGACCCAAGGCGGGGAGCATAAATAACCGGGTTCTAGGGTCCAGTGGGAGACCATCTCGAGGAGTCGAGACCGGGTCTCCTAACCCTAGAATTGGCAGTATTGCTTGACGCTCTCGTAGGGGTCTAGGGATGTGGGTTTGGCTATTCATCGCGACCGTGGAATGCGTGTTTTATACATGCTCGTATTAAAAACACGGACCTCATAGTATATCCAATATTTCATATATGTTCTTCTGCTGCAATGTTCAGTGATGAGATCATTTTACTTCCCGAGACGAATGTATATAATATATATATGAGATATATGTTATATTGCAGATTTCGTTTCAAAAGTGATGCTTGTGAAGCATAATAAAATGGGACTTCATTAATGAGATTAATGAAACTAAGAGAAACCTAAAGATGTTGTAGAAACTTTTTTAAAAACCGGTAGCTCTAGTTCTTGCTTTGCATAGCGGTGTTCCTTGTAGAACATCCAGCACCTTATTCGATAAGGAAAGAGCCGAGATCCCTTCACCGGGAGTGACCTCTTTAGCGAAACTAGCAGATGCTACAAGCTCGGTTTGTCTTTTGATTGTTTCTATAGTTTTTGCTTTGCATAGTGATATTTATGAAATATCCTGCACCTTATTCGATGAGGAAAGAGCCGACGATCCCTTCACCGAGAGTGACTTCATTAGCAAAACTAGAAAAGCCTAAAAAACACTCCATTTAAAATCACTCGATTCTACAACGATATCAAGTTCATTACGCAAAAGGTTTTCTTAAAAACCTGTCGTAGCCCTCCGTCATTTTAGATAAGTCCTACTTAGTATTCGTGCTACGTTTGTTGACCTCCGTCAAGGCGTAGTGAGCGGTAGCTAACTAGTATTTATCTGTTTATGCATATGATGCAGATTGTTTTAGGGTAGTCGTGCGGCCTTGTTGACTCCATCAAGGGTCGTGCGGGTGGGTTTAATTCAATCAGGAAATGACGGGTAGAACTTGACTAGCAGCCTATGGTTTGTTGACCTCCGTCAAGGTCATAGGACGCTAGGGGTAAAATACTATTGGGAATTTCAAGTGTTGAAATTTGCAATGAGATTGCATACCTTCTATGAGATAGTTGGATCCCGATACCCGCTGCGAGTAAGAGTTACTCCTGGGAGAGTTTTACACATTACAATTAGCCGATCAAGTAGGTGTCTAGAAAGGTGTTAACGGGGTTACACCCCTGGGAAAACGATGTTTATTTTAATTAGGTCCGTGCGAAAGCACGGGGAACCTCCCTCAAAGTATATGCACTGGCCTGGCTGAAAGATTGGCGAACTTGTAGAGTGTAATTAATCCCGGCTGGTCTTTCCTTTTAGGGTTTGAAGGAAGATTTGACTAGAACAGTGGGAGACATCCTGATTAGATAAATTGATAACCAATCTAATCTTGTAAAAGCGCACGCTGAGTGTTTCCTTCTCTCTCTCTCTCTCTCCTGGTTGCGACTGTGTCACGCCTTAATCAAGATAATAATACGGATGTACTGACCGAACCCGCTTGTTATACTGCGCTAAGGAACGTTGGTCCCGCTCCAACTTATAATTGTTATAAGACATAGCAGGAAATAGGAGATTACCAGAATTCCCGTGCCGCCCAAACGAAGAAAGTGCATGCTGATGCATCATCTTCGGGTGTGTTCATTACCGAGAACTGTTTCTCAGTATCATTTACGTCCTGGGTATGAGATACCAGATCAGGATCCCGCAAATGTAATTTGTTACATGGGCTACAGATGGGTAGAGAACTGAGAACGGGTGATAAATTTCATGAGATAGAAACGGTGCAAGTGTTGCAGCCAAGTCTGTTGGTAGTTATCACCCTGTATTACCAGAATATATTGATTCTGAACGAATGTTATTAGATACCGAACCTGATATACAATATCATATTAGTCTCTTTATTAGTAAAGAAGGATATAATTTTGTATTGTTGGATAATGTTTTGAACATTTCCTATATCAAGAGTTGATCGGTTCAGGCACGTTATCTAAAAGCATAGACGTTCTAAATCAAACTACAGTTCTTAGTATACAGAACATACACAAGAGGAAGAGTTCAGAAATGAACGAATCCTTCTTGAGGTATTGTAGACTAGGTCATATCAATGTGACCCGACTAGCTGAAGTTACATTTAGATGCATATTTAAATTAGTTTGAATTTACATCTTGTGAAACTTTCCGGTCATGTCACAAAGATAAGATGACCACGGCTCCGTTTATTGGAAACAGAGAAAGAGTTAGTGAACTCTTGGGATTGTTACATGCTGATGTATGGAAGTCCCCTGTCTACACATGCCAGAACCGGTTCTTTGTACTTCATTAAATTCACTGATGATCTCTTAAGATTCAGACATATGTTCCTGTTGAAACACAAGTCCGAAACTTTTGGGATAATCACAGAATATAAGTTAGAAGTAGAGAACCAAAAACGGGTATAAGTATTATATCCTTTGATGAGATCAAGGAGGAGAATACTTGAGCACGGCATTCCTGGACTATTCTAAAGGAGAATGAGATTCTCTCTCAGCATTACTCCTCCATATACACCATAGCACGATGGTATATCGGGGCGGAGCAATAACACCCTATGTGATATGGTGTGCTCTATGATGAGTACTACTGAGTTTCCTATTTCCTTTTGGGAGTTATGCACTTGAGAAGCTGCATACCTATTGAATAGGGTTCAAATCAAATCAGTTGCCTGCCACTTCATATGTGATATGGAATGGGAAGAGCCCATATCTTAAGTATGTTATGATTTGGGGTTGTCCAGCCTATGTCTAAAAGCATAATCCGGACAAGCTCGAGGCAAAGTCAGATCTGTGGAAGTTTGTTGGATATCCCAAGCATACGCAAGGGAATATCTTCTACCTAACCGAGGAACAAAATATGTTTTGTTTCTCAACATGCCACCTTTGTGAAAGGGAATTTCTTGTGAAGAAATTAGTGGTCATGAGGTAGAACTGGAAAGAGTTCCAGCTATACAAACTGTTAGTGTTTATGCCCTAGAAGGCCATTACTGTATCATACTAGTTTGTATATTACTTAATGGAAGCTTGGGATATTCACATGTATATAACAGTCTTGCTAAACATGGTAGTATGCTACTTGGTTTTTCTATCTTAATATGTGAGTGTACGTATTGATAGAGCTCTTAGGATCTTGCTTGTCTACCAGCGTTGTGATGGCAGTCACACTAGTGGGGGCTGGGTAGTCTACAAGCACATCCTTATTCAGGTCCCTGGTCGTTGGATTATCGAGACAGAGCATCGATACTCCGGAGTAGACTAGTGTGTATGCTTCTCATCCCAGTTGGGGAGATGGTCTGTCCCACAGCCGTCAGTACGTCGTACTGGAGATAGTATGCAGGTGCTCGTTAGGTTACGGGTACACCGGACAGGACTCACAGGGAACTGTTGGTTGGTTTGATACCAGTCGTCAGTGAACAGTTCCCAGGTGACATGAGTACAGCGTAGTCCGCAGACTTGACACTGCTACTTCGCCTCGAGTGTGTCCCACTGTTCTTAGATTGCTACCCTACCACGGCTCAAAGGAGTCGTGCAAACAGGTAGCAGTTGGGTGCAGTCCCGAGCACTTGGAGGCAGTGGCGGTTAGATAGGATTCGTCCCTCCCGGTATTGGGAGTAGATATCGTGCTGTGTCAGAGAGCCATTACGCAAAGTCCCTGGCCAGGGCAAGCGAGATTTGCTGGTAGGTTCCAGTAGTTTCTCAGGGTGTAATGGGCTTCCCTCCGACACGACTTATACCGCTATTAGGGGACTGACGCTTGCCGCCCCCTAGGCCCGATATGCGATAGTCTTGGACGAATGGACCGGACTGTATGGAGATTGTCACATCAGACTCAGTAGGAGTTCGGATGGGTTTTCTCATCGGCCTTCTTATCGACAACTACCTGGGGACCGTTACGTACAGCTAGTGCCGCTTGCGGTCTGTGGTTAAACCCACTGCCAGCATAGTAGTCGAGTCTCTAGAGTCCCACACAGAGAGTTTCCTACTCCAGGCGAAACGATATAGAGGTTGCATGGTTTTGCGACAAAGGGTTCGGACGCATGCGTGCGTTTACGCGCGTACGACTTTCGGACAGTTTTTACCAGTCGGCTTTGGTTTAAGCCAGTTACTGGTATCCGGTTATTGGATTTTTACAGTCTAAATTTTTTCCGTATTTTTGCGGATCGGAGGGGCGTTCTCGTAATTGTTCGAGAAGCTTCTAGAAGATGGTGACTAAGGAGGGTTATGTGTCATATTCATTGAATGAGTTTATGAGTCATGGTGGTTATTCATTCATTTCATTAATGCACATTTATTGCTTAATGACTCATGCTAATGAATCACCACTAGATATTTTATGAAGCATGATTAATCATCACTCTTTATTCTTTTCTTATTATTAGAAAATGCTTCATATATGATATGATACTCATAAACTTATATCATAATATAATTCACATTCTCTCTCCTCAAGCTCTCTCTCTTCAAAAGACTAATCCTCACCCTCATGTGTTGAGATCTAGGATTAGTTAGACTTAACAATCCATAACCATCACTCTATCTCAATCTATCTTCTTTGATTAGCAATCCAAGAAGGTTAGTTGCCTCAAGTTTAGAGGCTAAGCTTGGAGTTTTGCTCTCGGGTGGATCGTCTACTACCTAGACAAGGCCGAGGAGAACAAGGAGATCGTAAAGACGAAGGACTAGTTTCGATAGGTATAATCCCTAAGCATAGTAGTTTAGAACAACTATATGTTTGGTTAGTTATCGTTTAGCTTCGATTTAAGCGGTTAGTCGATGTTCATTCTTTAAACATGATCGTTTTTGAAAATTCCGCCTCCCCACAAGTACTGGGGTGTACTACATCGACTTACAGTGGTATCAGAGCCTCGCTAAACAATAAATAACTTGATTGCAAATTTGTACGAATTTCGAACGGAAAAACGAAGCCGGAAAACCCTAAAATATTTCATTTTCTGTCGAGTTTAAAATGATGTCCTAAAATTGTTCAGGGTTGCTCAGAAAGCTAGAAAAGAGTCCAGGAGAACACCCATGAAATTCGAGCCCATGACTCGGTTAAAGCGCCGCGGAAGGGCGGCGGATCCCACCGATCCGCCGCGGTTCCGCGGCCGAGTTGCTGAGTCATGGACTCATCTTTCATGTGTGGGTCCTCTCTGGTATTTGGGGTTTTCTGGAATATTTTAATTTTGCTCAGGTTTCCAGTAAACAGAGCAGATTTTGGAGCAATATTAAAGATGTTTAATCGATCGAAATTGTACAGTATTTGCATATTGGATTATATCTGTGATTGTTTAATGTATTCGTAAACCTCCCCTAACTGCTAGTATGACGGTTGGCAGGGGGTTGCACATTTCTGAAATGGTTATATCTGTTTGTGCATATAAACTGTATTGGAATGTTGTGGTGTTTAGCCGGGGTTTAGCAATGGGTTATTGTTTAATTCATTTGTTGTAAATGTAATTTGTTGTAATATTATTTTGCGGGGCACATCCAGGTTGCGGTTGATGTCACTGTTGTATTATTTCATTTTACTGTTTTTGCTCCTAGGACTGACCCAAGGTGGGGTACACAGACTGCCGGGTGGGTAGTTTGCCGTACCCGTAGGGGTCGAGGGTGGGGTAACGGCTATTCATCACAACTGTGTAATCTGTCTTTTCTTGCAGGCTCAAAAGAAATACAGATTGCTTGCAAATCCAATATTGTTTATCTGTGTTCTGGAATGAATATCATTGCGTCAGACGAATGTAAAATATCTATATATATTGTAGCTATTTAGACGTCACTTATGTTTTACACCCGCGCTAGCCCAGCCCCCGCTCTGTCGTTAGTTAAGTAACCTAACGAGTGATGACGGGACCCCGTGGCGAATGCGGATGACATAAGAGGACGTATTTTCGTTGTTTTCTGCAATGATTGGTTAATGATGGGACACATTATCTATAATGCAAAGAAAAATAAACCAAAGTTTAAATCGTTGGAACAATTTATAAGAAACCACTCGGTTATTTTTAAAACAGATATTTTTAAATGCGGAGATTTAACCACTCCTTTTAAAAGCTATCAGGTTCCTTCGGTTATATCAAGTTCACTACGTTCACGGTTTCGCCAAAACCAGTCGTAGCCCTCCGTCATTTCTTATGAATGGTCAGTAGTATTCAAGCTATGTTTGTTTGGCCCTTAGTCAAGACATAGTGATTGGTAGCTGCTGGGGTATTCATTTGTTGCATAGATAGATGAGTTGGTTTGGGACAGTCGTATTACTTTGTTTGGCCCTTAGTCAAGAGTATACGGATGGGTTCAAATCAACAGGATAATGATGGGCAGAACTTGACATGTGACTTATGATTTGTTGGCCCTTAGTCAAGATCATAAGAGCATGGGGCAAAAATACATATCGGGAATTTCTAAAGAAACTGAAATTTGCAAAGAGATGCATACCATTTGGAGTTTGATGAATGTTGGTAGGATTCCTTCAACATTATCATACGATGATATTTGGATCCCGATCCTACTGTGAGTATATGCTACTTATCAGGATATTCGTCACTTAACGATCAATGCTATAAACCTAGTAGGTGTCCAGAAAAGTGTCAGCGGGGTTACGCCCCCAGAGAAAAGAGGTTATTTAATTAAGGAACTTCGCGAAAGCGTTGGAAAACCTCCCTCGAAGTACCGACACCAGCCTGGCTGAACGGTTAAGCAAGTATTGTACGGTGAGAATAGTCTTGGCTAATTCTTCTTTTATGGTTTGAGGAAGGATTCGAGAAACAGTGGGAGCCATCCAGTTTAGATAAACTAAAAACCATTCTAAACTTGCAAGAGCATCATGCTAAAGAGTTTTCTTCTCTCTCTCCTAATTGCAGCGACCCTGAAAATGAATGGACTTAAGTTACTTTTAGAGAAAAATATACTGACGGGGCCAAACTATAAAGATTGGCTGCGGAATGTCAAAATGGCTTTGACCTATGACAAACTGGGGTACGTCCTCACCGCTACGGCACCTGCTGTCCCTGGTCCCAAATCCAGCAATGCGGATAAGGAAATCCGCAAAACCTGGGATTTAGATTGCGCGAGAGCCAAGTGCATCGTGCTTGCCTCGATGAACAATGAACATCAGAGGAGGCACGAGGATATGTCCCTAGATGGCATATTTCTCCATACAAAGGAACTTTATGGAGAGCAATCTCGTATAGCAAGATACGAGACCTCTAAGAACTTGTTTCGAGCGAGGTTGGCTGTCGGGTCATCGGTAGGTGAACATGTCCTAAAGATGATCGGCTACATAGAAGAGCTCGCAGACCTTGGGACGACTTTGGATAATGAGCTCTATACAGACCTTATTCTCCAGTCCCTTCCTCACACCTACGCCCAGTTTATCCTCAACTTCAATCTTCAAGGAAAAGAAGTTGAACTTGCGGAACTCCTGAACATGTTAAGGAGTGCAGAGGGCACCTTGCAGAAGGCAAGGGAAACACCCGCTATGTTTGTTGGCGGTGCATCTTCTTCCGGGTCTAAGGCTAGGGCCAAAGGAAGGAAGAAGAAGGCCGCACCCAGACCTAGAGGAGGTGTTAGTAAGGTGGGAGGGAAGGGAAAGAAAAAGAAAGCAGTACCGATAGTTGGTCAGGATGAGTGTTTCCATTGTCACAGGAAAGGGCACTGGAAGAAGGATTGCAAGGCGTGGAACGCCAAGAACCAGGAACCGAAGCAAGCTGTGGCTTCGACTTCAGGTGTTTGTAATTGAGAATTGTCTGTCAATCAACTCTACTTCCTGGGTATTGGATACCGGATCAGGATCTCATATTTGCAATTCATTGCAGGCACTGAGAAACCGTAGAGTGCTGAAGGAAGGTGATATGATCCTCAGGGTTGCTAACGGAGCTAGCGTGGGAGCTGCGTCCGTCGGGGATTATCACCTAGGATTGACGAGTGGACACATTTTGGTTTTACATAACTGTTATTTTGTACCCAGCTTAACGTGTAATATCATATCAGTTTCCTTGTTATCAAATAAAGGTTATGATTTCACGTTTGTAAGAGATGTTGTCAACATCCACCTTAATCATGGTTTGATTGGGTCAGGTACATTAAATAACGACATATATGTTTTAAACCAACTCCAAATTTTCAATGTCCAGAACACACTAAAAAGAAAGTCTCCAGATTTGAATAAAGCTTTCTTATGGCATTGTAGACTGGGTCACATCAATGAGAGAAGGTTGACTAAGTTGCATAGAGAAGGATATTTAGACTCGTTCGAATATCAATCTTATGACACTTGTCAATCTTGTCTCAAAGGAAAGATGACAAAGACTCCATTTACTAGACAAGGAGTAAGAGCGAGCGAGCTCTTAGGACTCATACACAGCGATGTATGCGGTCCAATGTCTACACATGCGAGAGGTGGTTATTCCTACTTCATTACTTTTACAGATGATTTCTCTAGGTTTGGACATGTCTTCTTAATGAAGCATAAATCCGAAGCCTTTGAGAAATTCCTGGAATACAAGAGTGAAGCGGAAAACCAAACAGGCAAAAGTATTAAGACACTGAGATCTGATCGAGGTGGAGAATACTTAAGTGCCGAGTTCCTAGGTTACCTAAAAGAGAAAGGAATTCTCTCTCAGCTTACTCCTCCATACACTCCACAGCACAACGGTGTATCGGAGAGACGGAATCGAACCCTATTGGATATGGTACGATCCATGATGAGTAATGCTGAGTTACCGCGATCTTTCTGGGGGTATGCGCTAGAATCAGCGATACATCTTTTGAACAGAGTTCCAACCAAAACTGTGCCTACCACACCATATCAGATGTGGAGTGGGAAGAAACCCTATCTTCAGTACCTGAAGACGTGGGGATGTCCAGCTTTTGTAAAAAAGCAGCGTCCGGACAAGCTCGAGGCACGCTCAGTAGAGTGTAAGTTTGTGGGATATCCAAAGAACTCTACAGGATATTGCTTCTATTACGCAGAGGAACAAAAGGTTTTTGTTTCTCGTCATGCCCGCTTCTTAGAAACTGAATTTTTGGAAAATCAGAAGAGTGGGAGCGAAATAGAACTGGAAGAAATTCCAGAACCACAAACTGCTACTGAAAGTTTGGTAGAACCGGAAGTTCAAGAAGAACAGAACATTCCCGCACCCCTCCGCAGGAGTAGTAGGCCGTCTCATCCGCCTGAGAGATACTACGGTTTTCTCATAGACGGGGATAGAGAGGATTGCATCATAGATGATGATGAACCTACTGACTTCCAGCAGGCCATCCAGAGCGGCGACTCGGTACGATGGCTAGATGCAATGCGGACCGAAATGGAGTCCATGTACACCAACAAAGTATGGACTTTGGACTTTGCTCTAGATGGGGTAAAACCCATAGGATGCAAATGGATCTTCAAGAAAAAGATTGGTGTAGATGGACAGGTGGAAACCTATAAGGCTAGACTTGTTGCAAAGGGTTTTCGTCAAAGACCTGGTTTGGACTATGACGAAACTTTTTCTCCAGTGGCTATGCTCAAATCCATTCGGGTCCTTCTTGCTATTGCTGCCTTCCATGATTATGAAATCTGGCAGATGGACGTAAAGACGGCTTTTCTGAATGGAAATTTAGAAGAGAGCGTCTATATGGATCAGCCAGAGGGTTTCAATCAGAGTGGGAGCAGCGGGAAAGTATGCAAGCTGCTTAAGTCTATTTATGGACTAAAGCAGGCATCGCGGAGTTGGAACATCTGTTTTGATGAGACAGTCAAAGAATATGACTTTATCAAAAATCCAGATGAGCCATGCATATATAGTAAAGTTGTAGCCAGAAGTGTCGTATTCCTCGTCTTGTACGTGGATGACATTCTATTGATAGGAAATGACATTCCTATGCTACAATCTGTCAAAGGATTCTTGTCACACAGGTTCTCCATGAAAGACCTGGGTGATGCCTCTTATATTCTGGGGATCCGGATCTATCGTGATAGATCCAAGAGGATGTTGGGACTTTCGCAGTCCAGGTATATCGACACTGTACTGAAAAGATTCAGTATGGAAGATTCTAAGCGCGGTAATCTACCGGCTTGTCACGGAATCACCCTCTCCAAAGAGATGTCTCCCAAGACTGATTTGGAAAGGGAACGCATGTCTATTATACCCTACGCTTCTGCGGTAGGCTCTATAATGTATGCGATGTTGTGTACCAGACCAGATGTAGCTTACGCACTAAGCGTGGTAAGCCGGTATCAGTCAGACCCAGGGGAGAAACACTGGATAGCAGTAAAGAACATTCTCAAGTACCTGAGGAGGACTAAGGAGATGTTCTTGGTTTACGGCGGAAAAGACCTCAGGTTGGAGGCCTTTGCTGATTCCGGCTTCCAGAGTGATAAGGACGATTCCAAATCCATGTCGGGTTATGTCTTTACCCTCAATGGAGGGGCGGTGTGCTGGAAGAGCTCCAAGCAGGACACTGTTGCTGACTCGACGATGGAAGCGGAGTATATAGCTGCTTGCGATGCCGCAAAAGAAGCAGTCTGGATGAAGAAGTTCCTAACAGAACTTCAGGTGGTTCCTACCATAGTTGATCCAATACCTCTGTATTGCGACAACAACGGAGCTATAGCTTTAGCGAAGGAACCAAGGTCCCATCAGAAGTCCAGACACATCTTGAGGCGGTATCACCTGATCAGGGAGATCATTGATCGTCAGGAGATCGAGGTTCGGAGAGTTGCTTCAGAAGAGAACATTGCTGATCCATTCACGAAGGCCCTTCCTCAGATTCAGTTCGAGAGGCTACTCGAGATCATTGGTCTACGATATGCCAGTACATGGCCCTAGTGCAAGTGGGAGATTGTTAGTGTTTATGCCCTAGAAGGCCATTACTGTATCATACTAGTTTGTATATTACTTAATGGAAGCTTGGGATATTCACATGTATATAACAGTCTTGCTAAACATGGTAGTATGCTACTTGGTTTTTCTATCTTAATATGTGAGTGTACGTATTGATAGAGCTCTTAGGATCTTGCTTGTTTACCAGCGTTGTGATGGCAGTCACACTAGTGGGGGCTGGGTAGTCTACAAGCACATCCTTATTCAGGTCCCTGGTCGTTGGATTATCGAGACAGAGCATCGATACTCCGGAGTAGACTAGTGTGTACGCTTCTCATCCTAGTTGGGGAGATGGTCTGTCCCACAGCCGTCAGTACGTCGTACTGGAGATAGTATGCAGGTGCTCGTTAGGTTACGGGTACACCGGACAGGACTCACAGGGAACTGTTGGTTGGTTTGATACCAGTCGTCAGTGAACAGTTCCCAGGTGACATGAGTACAGCGTAGTCCGCAGACTTGACACTGCTACTTTGCCTCGAGTGTGTCCCACTGTTCTTAGATTGCTACCCTACCACGGCTCAAAGGAGTCGTGCAAACAGGTAGCAGTTGGGTGCAGTCCCGAGCACTTGGAGGCAGTGGCGGTTAGATAGGATTCGTCCCTCCCGGTATTGGGAGTAGATATCGTGCTGTGTCAGAGAGCCATTACGCAAAGTCCCTGGCCAGGGCAAGCGAGATTTGCTGGTAGGTTCCAGTAGTTTCTCAGGGTGTAATGGGCTTCCCTCCGACACGACTTATACCGCTATTAGGAGACTGACGCTTGCCGCCCCCCTAGGCCCGATATGCGATAGTCTTGGACGAACGGACCGGACTGTATGGAGATTGTCACATCAGACTCAGTAGGAGTTCGGATGGGTTTTCTCATCGGCCTTCTTATCGACAACTACCTGGGGACCGTTACGTACAGCTAGTGCCGCTTGCGGTCTGTGGTTAAACCCACTGCCAGCATAGTAGTCGAGTCTCTAGAGTCCCACACAGAGAGTTTCCTACTCCAGGCGAAACGATATAGAGGTTGCATGGTTTTGCGACAAAGGGTTCGGACGCATACGTGCGTTTACGCGCGTACAACTTTCGGACAGTTTTTACCAGTCGGCTTTGGTTTAAGCCAGTTACTGGTATCCGGTTATTGGATTTTTACAGTCTAAAGTTTTTCCGTATTTTTGCGGATCGGAGGGGCGTTCTCGTAATTGTTCGAGAAGCTTCTAGAAGATGGTGACTAAGGAGGGTTATGTGTCATATTCATTGAATGAGTTTATGAGTCATGGTGGTGATTCATTCATTTCATTAATGCACATTTATTGCTTAATGACTCATGCTAATGAATCACCACTAGATATTTTATGAAGCATGATTAATCATCACTCTTTATTCTTTTCTTATTATTAGAAAATGCTTCATATATGATATGATACTCATAAACTTATATCATAATATAATTCACATTCTCTCTCCTCAAGCTCTCTCTCTTCAAAAGACTAATCCTCACCCTCATGTGTTGAGATCTAGGATTAGTTAGACTTAACAATCCATAACCATCACTCTATCTCAATCTATCTTCTTTGATTAGCAATCCAAGAAGGTTAGTTGCCTCAAGTTTAGAGGCTAAGCTTGGAGTTTTGCTCTCGGGTGGATCGTCTACTACCTAGAAGGCCGAGGAGAACAAGGAGATCGTAAAGACGAAGGACTAGTTTCGATAGGTATAATCCCTAAGCATAGTAGTTTAGAACAACTATATGTTTGGTTAGTTATCGTTTAGCTTCGATTTAAGCGGTTAGTCGATGTTCATTCTTTAAACATGATCGTTTTTGAAAATTCCGCCTCCCCACAAGTACTGGGGTGTACCACATCGACTTACACAAACTGCAGCAGATAATTTGGTAGAACCAAAGGATTCAATAGATTCTAACGAACCTCAGCCTCTCCGCCGATCTAGTAGGGTTCCTCATCCACCTAAGAGATACTTTGGTTTCTCTATGACAGTGGGAGCGAGGATTGCATCATGAGATGATGACCCAACTTATTTCGAACTGGCCATCAGGAGTGGGACTCTGTAAGAATGGCTGGATGCTTAGCGATCTGAGATGGAATCCTTATACACCAATAAAGTATGGACATTGGTTGCTTTATCTGAAGGGTTAAATCCCCATCAGGAGCAAGTATATCTTGAGAAGATTACTTGGTGTACATGGAAAAGTTGAGACTTTCAAAGCTATGCTTCCATCCAGATCCTACTTGTCACGGCTACATACCATGACTACGATATCTGGCGGTTGGGTGTCATGACTGTTAGGTTTACCTAGCACCCTATTTAGAGTTTGGAAGCATCACATGTCACAAAGATCAAATTTTTATGGTGCTAAGCAAGCATACAAAGGATCTTATCCTAGAAAATTAGGGTTTCATGATTTTACAAGCGACAAAGGCTAGGGTTTCGAGACTACAACCTTTGTAGCTCCCTTCGCTGGACTCTTTGGCCTCTTGAGTGTTGGAAGAAGATTCTCTTGAAGTCTTCTATCATCCACGACGATCCACCCGAAGCTCCTAGTCCAAGCTTGCAACTTCACTTTTCAAGAGGAGAAATGAAGATAACACTCTACACAAGTGGGCTAAACTTGTGTAGAATAATGTTGTGGTTCTAATTCTCACATCAAAAACCTTTCTTGATGTATGTTTAGCTCACTAGAAGATACTAGAGAGCAAAGGAAGAAGAAGGAGGAAGATGATGGCTTTTCTTTTGAAGAAGAGAAAAGATTAACCTTAGAAAAGAAATGAAATATATCTATATATATTTTATTTCTTCTCATCTCAAACCATGGTCTAATGTTTGAGTTATTATTTAATTAGAGTTTAAAACATAGAAGGAAAGTTTAATCCAAGGTTAAGGGTAGGTGAGGATGGTTAGGTTAAAGAAGGATGTAGAAACAAGTCAAGAATTATCCTTTCCTTTTCCATTTTGTTTTAAACACAAAATCAATTAATAATCCATATATTTATCCATGGTGTGAGTCTTATATTGCCACCATTTTGCATGTGTAATCAACCATGATAGATGGTGTATGTATGTATGTATGTATGCACATCCATATGTGCATGAAACTAAAAGAAAGATAGCATACATGCATGCATACATCCATCATGAACAAGAAAAGGTTTCAAGTGAGAAAACTAATGGTTAAATGATAAATCAACACTTTATTTATCAATCCGGCCATATCACATATGACCCCACCAAAAGCAAGCCGCCCGATCAATATACGGTATCCTATACGCCCATTTTAATCGGGTCTATGCGCATATCACATACGCGCACCACAACGTTTCGCCTGGACCAGGTAACTCCTTTGTGGGACTCTAAGACTCGTCAATACGCCGGCAGTGGGTGATGATCATATCAAGCACCCCCAAGCCGCAAGCGGTCAGCTAAACGTAACGGCCACCCGGGTATTGAGCGATCAGAAGAAAACAAGCGAACCTGCTACAACTCCCGTCGAGCCAACCGGCAACACTACCGTACAGTCCGGTCTCTTCGTCAGATATGCTGCATATCGAGCCTAGGGATGGTCACGTCGACCCCAATAACTCAATAAGTCGTGCCGGTGAATGGTCTATAACAGATCGAGAAACTACTGATAACACTTATCAGCAAATCTCAGCAGCCCTGGCCAGGGACTTACTGATATAACCAGTCGGGCACAGCACAGCATCAACTCCCAATACCGGGAGAGACGAAACCCCTCCTATCGCTCATCGTCTTCGTGTGTCTCGGGACTGTACCCAACGGCCACCTGTTTGCACGACTCAGTAGAGCCATGGTAGGGTGGCAATCAAAGTACAGTGGGAGAACACACAAGACTCTATGACGATCTCGGGTCTACAGACTAACCTGTACCAGTGTCACTTGAGAACTGCTATCCGACGATAGATATAATTCCATATAGGAGTTCTCGGTGAGTCCGTCCAGTGTACCCAGTCATCACTGAGCACCCGTATATGATCTTGATGTCAAACATCGATGAATGTGGGAACATCCATCGCCCATCTCATGGGTCTATTATCATATACACTAGTCTACTCTGGTATATCGATGCCCCGTCTCGATACACCTCCGACTAGGGACATTTTAGGATATGCTTATAAACTACAGATGTCCCACTAGTATGATCTCTATCATAATCACTGTAGTCAAGCCGATATCCTCAGGTCTATATCAGCATGTATGAATGAATAAAGGCATGATCAAATCAACAAGTCAGATAAAGTAGAACCAGATAGCATACTATCATGTCGAGCAAGAATGTACACTGAATATATATATATATACATGTATAAATACATCCACTATCACATAATGGCCTCTAGGACATACATATATCCAACAATCTCCCACTTGCACTAAGGCCAGTTATTGGCGTATCTCATACCCAACATCTCAAAAAGTCGCTCATGCTGCGGCTGAGGGAGGGCTTTTGTGAGTGGATCCGCGGCATTATTCTTTGTGTCTACTCTCTTAATCTCGATCTCACGGCGATCTACAATCTCCCGGATCAAATGAAAGCGCCTCAGGATGTGTCTGGACCGCTGATGGGACCTGGGCTCCTTGGCTAACGCCATAGCCCCATTATTATCACAATACAAGGGTATTGGATCAATAATGGTTGGAACTACTCCTAGCTCCGAGACGAAGTTCTTCATCCAGACGGCTTCCTTGGCGGCATCATTTGCAGCAATGTACTCAGCCTCCATCTTAGAGTCTGCAATGGTATCCTGTTTAGAACTCTTCCAACTTACCGCCCCTCCATTGAGGGTAAATACAAACCCTGAGATAGATTTGCTATCATCCTTATCGCTCTGGAAGCTCGAATCAGTAAAGGCCTCCATTTGGAGATCTGTATTACCATACACCAAGAACAATTATTTAGTCCTTCGTAAGTACTTAAGAATGTTCTTCACAGCTGTCCAGTGGTTCTCCCCTGGGTTGGATTGATACCTGCTTACAACACTAAGTGCATAAGCTACATCTGGGCGTGTACATAACATTGCATACATTATAGATCCTACTGCCGAAGCATAGGGTATAATGCTCATGCGAGCTCTCTCTTCATCGGTCTTTGGACAAGAATCCTTGGAGAGAGTGACTCCATGGCAAGCGGGTAAGGCACCCCGCTTGGAGTCTTCCATACTAAACCTTTTTAGGATGGTGTTGATGTACCTGGTTTGGGACAATCCCAATAACTTTTTGGATCTATCCTTATAGATCCTTATGCCCAGGATGTATGTGGCATCACCCAGGTCCTTCATGGAGAACCATAGTGATAAGAATGATTTGACCGACTGTAGCATAGGAATATCATTTCCTATCAGAAGAATGTCATCCACGTACAATACGAGGAATGTGACAGCTCTTCCTACAGCCTTCTTATAAACACAAGGTTCATCTGGATTTTTGATGAAATCAAACTCTTTGATAACATCATCGAAACAGATGTTCCAACACCGAGATGCCTGCTTTAACCCATATATGGATTTAAGCAGTCTACATGCTTTCCCGCTGCTCCTACTGTCAATGAAGCCCTCTGGCTGATCCCTATAAACGCATTCTTCTAAATCTCCATTTAGAAATGCTGTTTTAACGTCCATCTGCCAGATTTCATAGTCGTAGTGAGCAGCAATAGCAAGTAGGATCCGAATGGATTTAAGCATGGCTACGGGCGAAAAAGTTTCGTCATAGTCCAAACCTGGTCTTTGACGAAAACCTTTCGCCACAAGTCTTGCCTTATAGGTCTCTACCTGCCCATCTACACCAATCTTTCTTTTAAAGATCCATTTGCATCCCACAGGTTTTACCCCAGGGGGTACAATGTCCAAAGTCCATACTTTGTTGGTGTACATAGACTCCATTTCTGATCTCATGGCATCCAGCCACTTCACAGAGTCACCACTCGTGATAGCTTGCTGAAAACTGGTAGGATCATCATCATCTATGATGCAATCTTCTCCGTCACCATCAATGAGGAAACCGTAGTATCTCTCCGGTGGGCGAGAAGTTCTACAAGACCTTCGGAGTGGCCGAGGTTCCTCAGTTTCTATTGCAACAGCCGGTTCAACCAAATCGTCATTTGTAGTTTGTGTCTCTAGAACCTCTTCTAGATCCACCACTTTGCCATCATCTTTATCTGTGAAAAACTCTTTTTCCAAGAATGTGGCATACTGAGAAACAAACACCTTTTGTTCCTCTTTGTGGTAGAATAGATATCCATAAGAACTCTTTGGATACCCCACAAAATTACACATGACTGACCGTGTCTCGAGTTTGTCCGGATTCTGCTTTTTAACATAGGCCGGGCAACCCCAAATCTTTATTCTCTTAAGATATGGTCTCTTCCTATGCCATATCTCATATGGCGTGGTAGACACGGTTTTGGTTGGAACCCTGTTCAGTAGAAATGCTGCAGTCTCCAATGCATGCCCCCAAAATGAGACTGGTAACTCAGCATCACTCATCATGGATCGGACCATATCTAATAGGGTCCTATTTCGTCGTTCAGACACACCGTTGTGCTGTGGTGTGTAAGGAGGAGTGAGCTGAGAGAGAATCCCATTCTCTTTTAGGAAGTTTGCAAATTCTGTACTAAGGTATTCCCCACCTCGATCTGATCGAAGAATCTTGATACTCAAGCCGGTTTGTTTTTTTACTTCTCGTTTATATTCAATGAATTTCTCGAAAGCTTCGGACTTGTGCTTTAATAAAAATACATGGCCGAATCTTGAGAAATCGTCAGTGAACGTAATGAAGTAAGAAAAACCGCCTCTAGCCTGTGTAGACATTGGCCCGCATACATCACTATGTATGAGGCCTAGGAGCTCAGTAGCTCTTTCTCCGTGTCCGGTAAACGGAGTTTTGGTCATTTTACCCTTGATACAAGACTGGCAAGTCGCATAAGATTTATATTCAAAAGAGGTTAAATATCCATCTTTGTGTAACTTGTTTAATCTTGTTTCGTTAATATGACCAAGTCTACAATGCCAAAGAAAAGCTTCATTTAATTCTGAAAGTTTTCTTTTATTAGTGTGTTGTATACTGAAAACTGTGTGTTGATTTAGGACGTATATCCCGTTATTAAGTGTACCATACCTAACCAACATTTGATTCAGGTGAATGTTCATAACATTGTTCTGCAATATAAAGTTATATCCTTCATTGTCTAACAAAGAAACTGATATTATATTACATAGCATACTTGGTACAAAATAACACGGGTTCAAAACCAAAATACATCCAGATGGCAACCCTAAGTGATACTCTCCCACTGCGACTGTATGTACATTGGAACCATTTCCAACGCGGAGAGTATGGTCACCTGTCTTCAAAACTTTGCTATTTCTCAGTCCCTGCATAGAATTGCAAATGTGAGAACCTGAACCGGTATCTAATACCCAGGAAGCATAGTTTATTGAAAAACAGTTTTCAGTCACAAACACACCTGAAGCGAAAGCATCCCCATGCTTCTTCTTGAGGTTCAAGTACTCTGTACAGTTGCGCTTCCAATGTCCTGTCTTGTGGCAATGAAAACATTCGCCTTTTCCCGGGTCTCCATCTTTGGACTTTTCCTTTCCCTTCACCTTTTTAACTCCACCCTTAGGATTGGTGGGCTTCTTCTTTTTCTTTCCTTTGGCCTTAGCTTTTGGGCGAGAAGAAGAAGATTGCCCAATAGTCATAACGAGAGTTTTCATTGATTTCATAGTGCTCTCTGCACTCCTTAACATATTAAGGAGTTCAGGTAGCTCCTTCTCCATGCCGTGCATGTTGAAGTTAACTATGAACTGAGCAAAGGTGGAGGGGAGGGACTGCAGAATAATATCTGTATATTGTTCATTGTCCATTGTCCATCCTAGGTCCTCAAGCTCTTCTATAAGAGCTATCATCTTCAGAACATGGTCTCCTACTGGTGTGCCAGGGGCCATTCGCATCTGAAACAATTTCTTTGATTCTTCGTATCGTAATACGCGGGATTGCTCTCCATACAACTCCTTTGTATGGAGAAATATGGTTTGAATGTCCATATTCTCGTGCTGCTTTTGATGTGTATTGTCCATCGATGCAAGCGCGAGGCATTTGGCCGTGGCACAGTCAGCGTCCCATGTCTTGCGGACTTCAATGTCCGCAACTGAGGATTTTGGACCTGGGGTAGGCGGGGCTGAAGCCGTGAGGACATATGATACTTTATCATAAGTCAAGGCTATTTTTAGATTCCTCAGCCAGTCTTTATAATTGGTCCCATTCAGTTTGTTTTTATCTAGTAGAAGCTTGAGTCCAGTCATTGGTATCTGCCATTAAGAGAGAGAAAAGAATACACTCAGCGAAAGCTCTTGCATAGATCAGATTGGTTATTATCTTTTCTAATCGATGTCTCCCACTGCTTTAATCAAGTTTTTCTTTCAAACCTTACAAAGAAAACTAGCCAGGATTAATTACAGTCTACAACTTCGCTAACCATTCAGCCAGGCCAGTGTCGGTACTTGAGGGAGGTTCCCCGTGCTTTCGCACGGACCTAATTAAAGTAAACCTCGTTTTCCCAGAGGCGGAGCCCCGTTAACACCTTTCTAGACACCTAATGAGTTAGCTAATTGTAAACTGCAAAACTCTCCTAGGAGCAACTATTGCCCACAGTGGGATCCGGATCCAACCATCATATGGAAGGTATGCAATCTCATTGCAAATCTCAACACTTGAAATTCCCGATGTAATTTTTACCCCTAGTACTTATGACCTTAACTATGGTCAACAAATCATAAGTACCAGTCAAGTTCTACCCGTCATTTCTTGATCAATTAGACCCACCCATATGACCCTTAACTATGGTCAACAAAGTCGCATGAATGTCCTAATTAATCTGCATCATATGCAGTGTAGGAAGACATCACTTAGCTACCGTACACTACGCCTTAACTAAAGTCAACAAACGTAGCACGAATACTAAGTACTCTACTTCCTAAAATGACGGAGGGTTGCGGATGATTTTTAAGAAAATCTTTAACGCTTTGAACTTGATATCGTCGTAGAACCAAATGGTTTTGAAAAGGAGTGGCTTGTGCTCCACAATTTTTAAAATACAGCTTTTTCATAAAGAGCCGAGTGGTTTTCAAATCCGATTCTACAACATCTTTTTAGGTTTATTTTCTTTACATTAATCATATTAATGTAATCCCATCATTTAAGTCCTTAATCCAATCACAGAAAAGAAACGAACATAACACGTACGCTTATGCCATCCGCATTCGCCGCAATGTTCCGTTATGCACCGTTAGGTTACTTAACTAACGGCATACCGGGACAGGACTAGCGCGGGTGTAAAACATAAGCAACGTCTACTATATATCATATATATAATATGTCATTCATCTCAGATATCTCAGAACACAGGCAGCAGAAACATATATATAATGTGGGATATACTAGGACGTCCGTATTTAGTATTTAGCCAACAATAGAAAATACGGATTCCACAGTCGTGATGAATAGCCAAGCCCACACCCCTAGACCCCTACGAGAGCGGCAAGCGACCCTACCAATCCTGGAGTTTAGGAGACTCGGTCTCGACTCCTCGAGATGGCCTCCCACTGAACCCCAGAACCCGGTCACTTGTGCTCCCCTCCTTGGGTCTATCCTAATGCGGAAAAGTAAATAATATACAACACTGGTGACACAACCTCAACCCGGAAGTACCCCAAATAAAAGAATATTACATTACATTTGAATTTACATGAATGAAAATATAAAACTCTCATCTCACATAAAAAAACCCCGGCTATTCGATCGCGACAATCCTGCACATCATATCTCAGCAACACATAATATCACATATTCTCAACGTAAGTAAGTATGCGTACCCCAATTGTCGTTGATGTATAGCAACGAAAACGGCGATATCGAACATACTACACTTACGGTCACAGAAAAGAAAGTGTATAACTACAATATTTGGAATCCACATACACTTTAGACATCATAAATGCGAAATATCACATACTTCGTATTTCATGCCTAAACTATATGAATTCCACATATTGTATCGCATTCCAGATAAACAGACAGCATTAAAATTTTCGAACGAACGATCAAATACCCAAGATTCACTAAAGCTCAACACTTGAGCAGATTTCAAAAACCCAGAGTGTGACACAGTAGTAGCGGTCCAGCCGTAGAAGGGTCAAGCCAACGCCTCACATGTGGCACGCCGTACTGCCCCAAACCCTAAGGTTCAAAGGGCAGTTCAAGACGGTCACATAATCGAGTTAAGGTTTGTTGTCTTCTAGAGGGTCCACCACAAAAAGACTTGGACGTATCTCCAAAATATTTAAACCCCGTGAATAGTGAGCAAATGATACTCGTTCAAACACTTCAATACTTTCTAGTTTACCCAGAAAAGAAATGAAAATTCCGATCGAATCGTCGAGTCCAAAACCATCTCCAGAATTTACGGTACTTAATTCCGATTAAACATACCTAAAACAATATACAAGAAGTGGTATGAATTACTGTGCAAAAATGAAGCAATGAAGCCTCTGTACGACCGCGGAACCGCGGCCTGAGCAAGGATTTGCCGCGGTTCCGCGGCAGTTTGTACGGATCATTGGTTCGTTTTTCACAGTATTTCTTATATTTTCCTGCTATATTTTTTAAGTATTTTTAATTTTGAAAAATGTCAGATTTTAAAATTTGTCCAGAGAAGGTCTCGAAAAATCATATTTTGATCCGATCGGGATTTTTACTTCGTAAAAGTGTCGCCTAATGTTCTAGGTTGGCTCTGATACCAATGTTAGGTTTACCTAGCACCCTATGTAGAGTTTGGAAGCATCACATGTCACAAAGATCAAATTTTTATGGTGCTAAGCAAGCATACAAAGGATCTTATCCTAGAAAATTAGGGTTTCATGATTTTACAAGCGATAAAGGCTAGGGTTTCGAGACTACAACCTTTGTAGCTCCCTTCGCTGGACTCTTTGGCCTCTTGAGTGTTGGAGGAAGGTTCTCTTGAAGTCTTCTAGCATCCACGACGATCCACCCGAAGCTCCTAGTCCAAGCTTGCAACTTCACTTTTCAAGAGGAGAAATGAAGATAACACTCTACACAAGTGGGCTAAACCTGTGTAGAATGATGTTGTGGTTCTAATTCTCACTTCAAAAACCTTTCTTGATGTATGTTTAGCTCACTAGAAGAAACTAGAGAGCAAAGGAAGAAGAAGGAGGAAGATGATGGCTTTTCTTTTGAAGAAGAGAAAAGATTAACCTTAGAAAAGAAATGAAATATATCTATATATATTTTATTTCTTCTCATCTCAAACCATGGTCAAATGTTTGAGTTATTATTTAATTAGAGTTTAAAACATAGAAGGAAAGTTTAATCCAAGGTTAAGGGTAGGTGAGGATGGTTAGGTTAAAGAAGGATGTAGAAACAAGTCAAGAATTATCCTTTCCTTTTCCATTTTGTTTTAAACACAAAATCAATTAATAATCCATATATTTATCCATGGTGTGAGTCTTATATTGCCACCATTTTCCATGTGTAATCAACCATGATAGATGGTGTATGTATGCATGTATGTATGCACATCCATATGTGCATGAAACTAAAAGAAAGATAGCATGCATGCATGCATACATCCATCATGAACAAGAAAAGGTTTCAAGTGAGAAAACTAAGGGTTAAATGATAAATCAACACTTGATTTATCAATCCGGCCATATCACATATGACCCCACCAAAAGCAAGCCGCCCGATCAATATACGGTATCCTATACGCGCATTTTAATCGGGTCTATGCGCATATCACATACGCGCACCACAACGTTTCGTCTGGACCAGGTAACTCCTTTGTGGGACTCTAAGACTCGTCAATACGCCGGCAGTGGGTGATGATCATATCAAGCACCCCCAGGCCGCAAGCGGTCAGCTAAACGTAACTGCCACCCGGGTATTGAGCGATCAGAAGAAAACAAGCGAACCTGCTACAACTCCCGTCGAGCCAACTGGCAACACTACCGTACAGTCCGGTCTCTTCGTCAGATATGCTGCATATCGATCCTAGGGATGGTCACGTCGACCCCAATAACTCAATAAGTCGTGCCTGTGAATGGTCTATAACAGATCGAGAAACTACTGATAACACTTATCAGCAAATCTCAGCAGCCCTGGCCAGGGACTTACTGATATAACCAGTCGGGCATAGCACAACATCAACTCCCAATACCGGGAGAGACGAAACCCCTCCTATCGCTCATCGTCTTCGTGTGTCTCGGGACTGTACCCAACGGCCACCTGTTTGCACGACTCAGTAGAGCCGTGGTAGGGTGGCAATCAAAGTACAGTGGGAGAACACACAAGACTCTATGACGATCTCGGGTCTACAGACTAACCTGTACCAGTGTCACTTGAGAACTGCTATCCGACGATAGATATAATTCCATATAGGAGTTCTCGGTGAGTCCGTCCAGTGTACCCAGTCATCACTGAGCACCCGTATATGATCTTGATGTCAAACATCGATGAATGTGGGAACATCCATCGCCCATCACATGGGTCTAGTATCATATACGCTAGTCTACTCTGGTATATCGATGCCCCGTCTTGATACACCTCCGACTAGGGACATTTCAGGATATGCTTATAAACTACAGATGTCCCACTAGTATGATCTCTATCATAATCACTATAGTCAAGCCGATATCCTCAGGGCTTTATCAGCATGTATGAATGAATAAAGGCATGATCAAATCAACATGTCAGATAAAGTAGAACCAGATAGCATACTATCATGTCGAGCAAGAATGTACACTGAGTATATATATATGTATACATGTATAAATACATCCACTATCACATAATGGCCTCTAGGGCATACATATATCCAACAATGACTGCTTTTCTAAATGTTGATTTGGAAGAGAGCGTCTATAAGTACGCAGCCAGAGGGCTTCGTAAATAGTGGGAGCAGCGGAAACGTGTGCAAGTTGTTTTATATGAAAAACCAGGCATCGCGGAGTTGGAACATCTGTTTTGATGCGGTAGTCAAAGAGTTTGACTTCATCAAAATAGTAGATGAACCTTGTATATACAAAAAGGTAGTAGTGATTATAGTGGTGATCCTCGTAGAGTACGTGGATGACATACACTTGATAGGGAAGGAGTTTCCTATGCTACGCTCGGTCAATCTCCTCGTATCACAAAGATTCTTTGTAGGATCAATGTGATACCTCCTAAATCCTGGGTTTTGGATCTATGAGATAGATCTAATTGGATGTTAGGAAACTCACTAGTTGTAGTGAGATGGTATCAATCGATTCTTGGGAGAATCACTGGAATGGTTCCAGGGTGATAAGGACGACTGAATGTCAGTCGTAGACTTTGTCTTTACCCTTAGTGGATGGACGGTATGTTGGAAGAGTTCCAAGATAGATACCGTGACTTACTAGACGATTAAAGGCAAGAAACATCATTACCAAGGATGCTACCAAAGAGGCAGTCTGGATATATAAGTTCATGAGATGAACTTCTTTCCTACCATTGTGTGACAATGGAGTTGTGGCTTTTGCCAAGGAACCCCCGTCCCATCAGAAATCCAGATATAATTCTTAGGAAGTATCACCTGATCATGGAGATGTTTGATCTCCAGGGAGATCGAGGTTAGGAGAGTAGACACAGAGGACAACAACACGGATCCACTCACAAAGGCCTTTTTCCCAGTAGAGACTTTTATGGGATGGTTAAGTATGAGATACTTCAACCACAGCTGATTGTTGGGTATGTGATACCACAACAGATGGCCCTAGTGCAAGTGGGAGATTGTTAGTTATATGTATGCCCTAGAGGCAATTACTGTACATACGATGTATATTGTAATAGATGCTTGGACATATATAGGGAGGACTTTCTTGCTCGACATGATAGTATGCTATCTGGTTGAACTTTATCTTAACATGTACTCTGATTGTCTCTATGTTACATGTTGATAAAGCCCTTAGGATATGTACTCGACTACTGGGACTATGATGAGATCATACTAGTGGGGCCACGGTAGTCGACGAGTACATCCTATAATTGTTCCAAGTCGAGGGTGTATCGAGACAGAGCATCGATACAACAGAGTAGACTAGCGTATACGCATCTTGACCCATATGATGGGCGATGGATGATCCCATATCCATCAGTGTTTGACATCAAGGATAGTGTACGGGTGCTTAGTGGAGACTGGTTACACTGGACGGACTCGCCGAGAACTCCCAGATGGTATTATACCTCACGTCAGATGGCAGTTCTCCGGTGACACTGGTATAGAGTAGTCTGTTGACCCGAGATCGTCATAGAGTCTTGTGTGATTCTCACTATGCTTTGATTTCCATCATACCACGTCCAAGAGGGCGTGCAAAAAGGTGGCTTTTGGGTACAGTCCCGAATCATATGGAGGCAATGAGCGATAGGAGGGGATTCGTCTCTCCCGGTATAGGGAGTTGATGTTGCGCTGTGTTCGATTGGATATGACTGGAAATCCCTGGTCAGGGTTGCTGAAATTTACTGGTAAGTGTTATCAGTAGTTTCTCGAACTGTTATAGACCTCATATCGACACGACTTATCAAGCTACCGGGGTCTGACGTTTACCACCCCTAGGCAAGATCTGCGACATAGACGATGAGAACGGACTGTACGGGAGTGTTACTGACTGGATTGACAGGAGAATGTACAGGCTTGCTTGTTGATCTTCTGAGCGCTCAATACCTGGGTGGCTGTTACGTTTAGCTGACCGCTTGCAGCTTGTGGGTGTTTGATATGATCATCATCTACTGCCGGCGTATTGACGATTCTTTAGAGTCCTACACAGAGGTTTCTTGACTCAGGCAAAACGGAGTAGGGGCACATATGTGATATCTGCAGGACCGAGGATAATGCGATATGAGATACCGTATTATATTCTCGCGTTATTTTTATATGAGCCGGCTCATCGGATCAAGTGTTGATTCGATGAATCGGTACATGTAATATTAGTCGGTTATTTGTGAAATAGCAGGATTATCGGATCAAGTGTTGATTCGATGATTTTAAGTATAATTATATATTTGATATATTAAATTACATTAACGAATATTAGCTCACTTATTGATTCATTTTCTCACTCGGGTAATACATTGATATATATGCGATATATGTTAATTGTATTATTTTATTTTGTTACAATAAATATTGTATATGTGATATGTAATATTGTAACATGTTAGGGTTATTAATGTAACGTGATTAGTAGAGATTAAACATGATTATGGTTTGATTTGGGTTAATATTTTCTAGAAGCTTCTAGAAGGTTTTTCTTTTGTTTCTTGCTAAACATATTGTAAAGATATTTGTTATGATATTTATTAACCCAACCCAACCCATGACCATGGTTAAATCTCTACATGGGTTAAGTTATCATACTTAACCCATGGTTGCAATTCTAACCCCAACACAATTCATTATTCATCACAAAGTAAATTGATTCTTCTTCTGCTTCCTTGAAAGCTTTCTAGCTTTTTACTTAGTGATGATTTTGAGTGAGTTAAAGAAAATAAATGAGAGCTAAAATCCTACTTCATCATCCTAATCTATCCTAGCCATTTAGATTAAGGTGTTCACTTCATTTAGTGAGTGAGAGCTTGTGTTAATGAAACTTCAAGGTAGATCATCTTTGTTATCGAAGATCGGAAGAAAGCTTGCATCTTTCTCTTCGTGGAGCCTCTCGAGAGTTCGGAACTTGATGATCGCAACGAAGGGACCACAAAACGGAGCTTTAGAAGTGCAGGACCGGACTACAAAGGTTGTAATCCCAAACTCTTAGATGTTAAAGTGTTTAACATGCTTTGTTTCGCCTAATCTCTAGTTTAAAGATCTTTTTTAGGGTTGTTCGGCACGGCTAAAATTTTAATCGGGCATGGTTGATGCCTTGTAGAACTTTATTAGAGTGCCTAGTAACCCTACAGTTTCAGGCAGGACAAGTGGCTGGATGCTATGCGATCCGAAATGGAGTCCATGTACACCAATAAAGCGTGGACCTTGGATATTGCTCCACCTGGGGTAAAACCCGTTGGATGAAAATGGTTATACAAAAGGAAACTTGGTGTAGATGGGCAGGTGGAAACCTATAAGGCTAGACTCGTTGCAAAAGGTTTTCGTCAAAGACATGGTGTAGACTATGACGAAACTTTTTCTCCAGTGGCTATGCTCAAATCCATTCGGATCCTACTTGCTATTGCTGCCTTCCATGACTATGAGATCTGGCAGATGGACGTAAAAACGACTTTTCTAAATGGCAGTTTGGAAGAGTGCGTTTATATGGATCAGCCAGAAGGTTTTGTAGACAGTGGAAGCAGCGGGAAGGTGTGCAAGTTGCTTAAAACCATTTATGGATTAAAGCAGGCATCGCGGAGCTGGAACATCTGTTTTGATGAAACAGTCAAGGAATTTGGCTTCATCAAGAACGAGGATGAGCCTTATATTTATAAGAAGAATGTAGGACGAACTGTCATATTCCTAGTCTTGTACGTGGACGACATTCTTTTGATAGGAAATGACATTCCTATGCTACAATTGGTCAAGCTATTCTTGTCACAACGGTTCTCCATGAAGGACCTGGGTGATGCCTCGTGCATTCTGGGGATCAATATCTACAGAGATAGATCTAAGAGATTACTGGGACTTTCGTAGTCCAAGTACATAGAGACCGTACTAAAGAGATTTAGTATGGAAGATTCCAAGCACGGTAATATACCCGCATTGCACGGAATCACCCTCTCCAAGAAGATATCTCCCAAGACTGACGAGGAGAGGGTTCGCATGAGCACTATACCCTACGCATCGGCGGTAGGATCTATAATGTATGCGATACTATGTACAAGACCAGATGTAGCTTACCCACTAAGTGTGGTGAGCCAGTATCAGTCAGGCCCAGGTGAGAACCACTGGACAACAGTGAAGAACATTCTCAAGTACCTGAGAAGGACTAAGGAGATGTTCCTGGTTTACGGTAATGGAGACCTCAGGGTCGAGTCCTTTACCGATTCAAGCTTCTAGAGTGAAAATGATGATAACAAGTCTGTCTCGGGTTTTGTGTTTACCCTCAACGAAGGGGCGGTGTGTTGGAGGAGTTCCAAACAGGATACCATCACAGACTCGATGATGGAGGCTGAATACATTGCTGCAAGCGATGCCGCAAAAGAGGCGGTCTGGATGAAGAAGTTCATTAGTGAACTTCAGGTAGTTCCGTCCATTGTTGACCCAATACTTTTGTATTGCGATAACAATGGGGCTATAGCTTTAGCGAAGGAAACACGTTCTCATCAGAAATCCAGGCACATCTTAAGGCGGTATCACCTGATCAGGAAGATCATTGATCGCCAGGAGATCGAGGTACGGAGAGTGGACACTAAAGACAACATGCGGATCTATTCACAAAAGCCCTCCCTCAAACACAGTTCGAGCGACTTTTTGAGCTATTGGGTATGCGGTACGCCAGCAGCTGGCCTTAGTGCAGACGTTGGGTATACGGTACACCAATTACTGGCCTTTAGTGCAAGTGGAAGATTGTTGGATATGTATGCCGTAGAGGTCATTATTGTATAGTACTAGTTTGTATATTACATTTTGGATGCTTGTGATATATACATGGATTGACGACAGTCTTGCTCGATATTGTAGTATGCTACTTGGTTTGTATCTATCTTAATATGTGTATATGTTTCTTTTAACATATCGCTAATACATATTGATGGAGCCCTTAGGATCTTTGCTTGACTACCGGCGTTGTGATGGCGATCATACTAGTGGGGGCTGGGTAGTTTATAAGCACATCCTTACACAGGTCCCTAGTCGTAGGATTATCGAGACAGGGCATCGATACTCCAGAGTAGACTAGTGCATACGCTTCTCATCTCAGCAGGGGAGATAGTCTGTCCCACAGCCATCAGTACGTCGTACTGGAGATAGTATGCGGGTGTTCGTTAGGTTACGAGTACACTGGATAGGACTCGTCGGCAACTGTTGGTTGGTATTATACCTATCGTCAGGTAGCAGTTCCCAGGTGACATGAGTACAGCTTAGTCCGTTGACTTGACATTGCTACTTTGCCTCAAGTGTGTTCCCACTGTTCTTTGATTGCTACCCTACCACGGCTCTATTGAGTCGTGCAAACAGGTAGTAGTTGGGTGCAGTCCCGAAGCACTTGGAGGCAGTGGCGGTTAGACAGGATTCGTCTCTCCCGGTATCGGGGGTTGATATCGCGCTGTGTTTTAGGAGAGCCATTACACAAAGTCCCTGGCCAGGGCAAGTGAGATTTCCTGGTAGGGTTTTCCAGTAGTTTCTCAAGGTGTTCTGGGTTACACTCCGACACGATTTATACCGCTATTAGGGGAATGATGTTTACCACCCCCTAGGCCCGATATGCGATATTCTTAGACGAACAGACCAGACAGTATGGAGATTGTCACAGATAGGCTCAGTAGGAGTTTGGATGAGCTTGCTCGTCGACCTTCTTTTCGACAAATACCTGGGTAGCCGTTACGTACAGCTAGTGCCGCCGCCGTGCTTGTGGTTAAAACCACTGCCAGAGTATTGTCGAGTCTTTAAAGTCCCATACAGAGGGTTTCCCAGCTTCGGGCGAAACGATGTAGAGGTCGTATAGTTCTACGACAGGGTTTGTTCACATACGCGTACTTGTGCGTGTATGGTGTTCGGGCGGTTGATACTAGTGGGCTTTGGTTTAAGCCGGATCCTAATATTAGATTTTGGGTTGGTTTAGTCTCATTGTATTCATGTTTCTCGGAACATGGATGCGGGTATGTATATACAGTTGAGAGGGACAGAGAAGGAGACACCTCATTAGGGTTTTGACCATTGACTTGATTAAAACCATAATGGGATGGAGGAAATTGTTAACTAAATTTTATTAGAGATAATTGTGTCATGGCTAATTGGTTTGACCATTTGACTTTGTTGACTATTGTTGACTTAGATATTTTTGAGCACAAGATATTTTGCTTAACATTAATTGTGACATGATAATGGTCAAATCAATGGAGCCATCACAATTATCCTAATAAAACTTATATTTCTCTTTCCTCAAAAGAGAGCTCTCTTCATTATTTTTTTAATCTCACACTCTCATGGTTCTCTCCTTCTTCCTCTCTCAAAACCCTAGTGTATCATGTGTTGATAATCAAGGGTTAGTGAGACTAAGCCACTCAAATCATACTCTACTCACTCTAGTCTACTTAGATTAGCAAGCTAAGTATTCTAGTTACCTCAAGTTAGATGTTTAGCTCAAGGTTGGAGCTCTCGGGTGGATCATCGTTGACACAAGGAGGCCAAAGTTCAAGCACGATCCATACTTCCATCGAGGAGCTTAAGAAGAGGATCGAAGACCCGAAGGACTTGTTTCCATTAGGTATACTTTCTATCATAGTATATAGAACCCTTACTAGCTAACTAGGTTTATGGTAATGATCCAGTTTGTGTTTATTCTAGCGCTAACTTTTGTATCGCCATAAAATTTTTGTTCCTCATTTGGCCATGGAAGTTGTCCGGGTCGCTAGTGTAACCCTTCAAGAATGTCAGAATATTCTCCGGTTTGACTTCTTTTAGAGGAACCGCTTTATCCCATATGGAAAATTAATCAGTGGCTGCCAAAATGAACCTATGGTCTTTAGATGATGGACAATTGGTCCAACTATGTCGGTGCCCCATATTTCGAATGACTACGATGTTATAGTTGGATATAACGGGTTGCGATGCTTGTGTATTAAGTTGCCATTTATTTGACAGAGGTGGCATTTCTTCGCATGTTTTTCACAATCCCTTATCATGGTAGGCTAGTAATATTCAAGCCGCTTAATTTGAATGCGCATTTTGGGGCCAAATTGGTGTGCTCCACAGACGCCCGAGTGAACTTCTTTAATGACTTTTTTGTCTTCGGTCGAGGATATACACCTATGCCAGAGCTGATCATATGATCTTCGGTACAGTGTGTCATTTACAAACACACAACGGAGAGCTCTTTTCTTCAGCTGAACCCTTACAGATTTTTCTTCTGGTAACTTGTCATATCAGAGATACTCTATGAAAGGTTCTCTCCGATTGAGCTCGTCTTTGATGACCAGAGCTTCTTCTGCAGGATCATTCTTCTGTTCTACGATTTCTTCTTATCAAACCAGAGATTGAATTTTTCGGCTTCTGACTGTGATCAGAATTTCATCCATGTCAGAATCAGCCAACTTTTTGGTTAAGCGAGAGAGTATGTCAGCTTTTCCGTTCAACGCCCTGGAAATTCTCATTGGTTCAATATAGGTGAATTGTTTCATGAGTTCCATGACCCGGCTTCTGTACCGAGCTAACTCAGGTTTATATACTTTGTAGTCACCATTTACTTGGTTGACGACTAGCTGAGAATCTTCATAGACGCGTTGCCGAGCGATCTCCATTTCTTTGGCGAGCTCGAGACTAGCTATTAGAGCTTTATACTCAGCTTCATTATCTGTGCGAGGTTCGGTAAGAGAGAAAAAACGTCGTAGGGTCCTCCCTGATGGCGTGATGAACACCAATCCTATCCCAGCTTTTATCTGCGGGATGCTTGATTTGATGGAGGACTTCATTAATGAGGCCCCATCAAAGTAGAGATCCCGGCATGGCTCGTTATCTTCGAGGTGCAGCGCTTGTTTATCGGATAACTCGGAATTTAGTGGTGAACCTTCGGGTATGAGATGAGAAGCGAAGAAGTAGGCTATGGCTTGCCCTTTTACTACCGTTTGAGGAGTATAGACTACATCAAATTCAAGCAGCAGGACAGCCCATCTAGCCATCCTACTGGTTAGGTTAGTGGTTCGATCTTGGAGATTAGCATAACCCGGTGAGTGAGCAGATAGTGCCTCATCTTTTTCATGACAAATATCAGGGCTAGGCATTGCTTTTCAATCGGGGAGTGGTTACATTTTTCGCCGACTAATGTTCGGCTGAGGTAGTAAAGTGCATTTTCTTTTCCCTCATCGTTATTTTGGGCAAGGAGCGTGCCAAGTGATTCGTCTAGTGCAGCAGTATAGAGGATCAACGGTTTATTTAGAATGGGAGCATCGAGTGCTAAAGGGTGCAACAAGTGTTGTTTGATGGTTTTGAATGACTCTTGACATTCGGCATCCCTGACAAAAGGAGCTCCTTTCTTCGTGAGTTTTGAGAAAGGTCGACATCTCCTTGACAAGTTTGAGATGAACTTCCAAGTAGAGAACCAAAAATGGGTAAAAGTATTATGTCCTTTGATGAGATCAAGGAGGAGAATACTTGAGCACGGGATTCCCGGACTATTCTAAAGGAGAATGAGATTCTCTCTCAGCATTACTCCGCCGTATACACCACATCACCTCAGTGTATCAGGGCGGAGCAATCACACCCTATGTGATATGGTGCGCTCTATGATGAGTACTACTGATTTTCCTATTTCTTTTTGGGAGTTATGCACTTAAGAAGCTGCATACCTATTGAATAGGGTTCCAATCAAATCAGTTGCCTACCACTTCATATGTGATACGGAATGGAAAGAGCCAATATCTTAAGTATGTTAAGATTTGGGGTTGTCCAGCCAATGTCTAAAAGCATAATTCGGACAAGCTCGAGGCAAAATCAGTTCTGTAGAAGTTTGTTGGATATCCCAAGCATTCGCAAGGGAATATCTTCTACCTAACCGAGGAACAAAAGATGTTTTGTTTCTCAACATACCACCTTTGTGAAAGGGTATTTCTTATGAAGAAATTAGTGGTCATGAGGTAGAACTGGAAGGAGTTCCAGCTATACAAACTGCAGCTGTTGATTTGGTAGAACCGGAGCATTCAATAGTAACCAACGAGCCTCAGCCTCTCCGCCGATCTAGTAGGGTTCCTCATCCACCTGAGAGATACTTCGGTTTCTCTATGACAGTGGGAGCGAGGATTGCATCATGAGATGATGACCCAACTTCTTTCGAGCAGGCCATCAGGAGTGGGACTCTGTAAGAATGGCTGGATGCTTAGTGATCCGAGATGGAATCCTTATACACCAACAAAGTATGAAATTTGGTTGCTTTATCTGAAGGGTTAAATCCCCATCAGGAGCAAGTATATCTTGAGAAGCTTACTTGGTGTTCATAGAAAAGTTGTGACTTTCAAAGCTATGCTTAAGTCTATCCAGATCCTTCTTGCCACGGCTACATACCATGACTACGATATCTGGCGGTTGGGTGTCATGACTGCTTTTCTAAATGTTGATTTAGAAGAAAGAGTCTATAAGTACACAGCCAGAGGGCTTCGTAGACAGTGGGAGCAGCGGAAACATGAGCAATATGTTTTATCTGATAAAACAGGCATCGCGGAGACGGAACATTTGTTTTGATGTGGTAGTCAAAGAGTTTGACTTCATCAAAATGGTAGATGAACCTTGTATATACAAAATGGTAGTAAGGAGTATGGTAATGATCCTCGTAGAGTACGTGGATGACATACTCTTGATAGGGAAGGAGTTTCCTATGCTACGCTCGGTCAATCTCCGCTTATCATAAAGATTCTCTATAGGATCAAGGTGATACATCCTAAATCCTGGGTTATGGATCTATGACATATATCTAAATGGATGTTAGGATACACACTAGTTATAGTGAGATGGTATCAATCGATCCTGGGGAGAATCACTGGAAAGCTTCCACGGTGATAAGGACGACTGAATGTCAGTCACAGGCATTGTCTTTATCCTCAGTGGAGGGACGGTATGTTGGAAGAGTTCCAAGCTAGATACCGTGACTTACTAGACGATTAAAGGCAAGATACATCGTTACCAAGGATGCTACCAAAGAGGCAGTCTGGATATATATAAGTTCATGATATGAACTTCGTTCCAACTATTGTGTGACAATGGAGTTATGGCTTTGGCCAAGGAACCCCCGTCCCATCAGAAATCCAGATATAATTCTTAGGCAGTATCACCTGATCATGGAGATGGTTGATCTCCAGGGAGATCGAGGTTAGGAGAGTAGACACAGAGGACAACAGCGCGGATCCACTCACAAAGGCCTTTTTCACAGTAGAGACTTCTATGGGATGGTTGAGTATGAGATACTTCAACCGCAGGTAATTGTTGGGTATGTGATACCACAACAGATGGCCCTAGTGCAAGTAGGAGATTGTTAGTTATATGTATGCCCTAGAGTCCATTACTGTACATATGATGTATATTGTAGAGGATGCTTGGACATATATAGGGAGGACTTTCTTGCTCGACATGATAGTATGCTATCTGGTTGCACTTTATCTTAACATGTACTCTGATTGTCTCTATGTTACATGTTGATAAAGCCCTTAGGATATGTACTCGACTACTGGGACTATGATGAGATCATACTAGTGAGGCCAGGGTAGTCGACGAGTACATCCTATAACTGTTCCTAGTCGAGGGTGTATCGAGACAGGGCATCGATACACCAGAGTAGACTAGCGTATACGCATCTTGACCCATATGATGGGCGATGGATGATCCCATATCCATCGGTGTTTGACATCAAGGATGGTGTATGGGTGCTCAGTGGAGACTGGGTACACTGGACGGACTCGCCGAGAACTACCAGATGGTATTATACCTGACGTCAGATGGCAGTTCTCTGGTGACACTGGTACATGTTAGTCTGTAGACCCGAGATCGTCATAGAGTCTTGTCTGATTCCCACTGTGCTTTGATTTCCATCATACCACGTCCAAGAGGGCGTGCAAAAATGTGGCTTTTGGGTACAGTCCCGAATCACATGGAGGCAATGAGCGATAGGAGGGGATTCGTCTCTCCCGGTATAGGGAGTTGATGTTGCGCTGTGTTCGATTGGCTATAACTGGAAATCCCTGGCGAGGGTTGCTGATATTTACTGGTAAGTGTTATCAGTAGTTTCTTGAACTATTATAGACCTCATATCGACACGAATTATCGAGCTACTGGGGTCTGACGTTTACCACCCCTGGGCGAGATATGCGACATATCAGACGAAGAGACTGGACTGTACGGGAGGGTTACTGAATGGATTCGCAGGAGAATGTACATGCTTGCTTGTTAATCTTCTGATTGCTCAATACCTGGGTGGCTGTTACGTTTAGCTGACCGCTTGCAGCTTGTTGGTGTTTGATATGATCATCACCTTCTGCCGGTGTATTGACGATTCTTTAGAGTCGTACACAGAGGTTTCTTGGCTCTGGCAAAATGGAGTAGGAGCATATATATGATATGTGCGGGGCCGAGAACGATACGTGTATGTGATACCGTATTAGATTCTCGCGATATGAGATATCGGCCGGTTATATGTGATATGGCCGGGTCATCGGATCAAGTGTTGATTCGATGAACTGATACAGATTATATTAGTCGGTTATTTATGAAATAGCCGGATTATCGGATGAAGTGCTGATTCGATAATTTAATGTATAATTATATATTTGATATATTAAATTACATTAACTGATATAAGCTCACTAAAAGATTCTTTTTCTCACTCGGGTAATACATTGATATATATGCGATATATGTTAATTGTATTATTTTATTTTGTTACAATAAATATTGTATATGTGATATATAATATTGTAACATGTTAGGATTATTAATGCAACATGATTAGTGGAGATTAAACATGATTAAGGTTTGATTTGGGTTAATTTTTCTAGAAGCTTTTTGTTTTGTTTTTGCAAAGATATTTTGTAAAGATATTTTTTTATGATATTTGTTAACCCAACACAACCCTTGACCATGGTTCAATCTCTACAAGTGTTAAGTTTACTTACTTAACCCATGGTTGCATTTCTAACCTCACTACACATTCATTATTCATCACAAAAGAAATGGTTCTTCTTCTTCCTTCTCTTTTTCAATGGAAAAGCTTTCTAGATTTTTCATAAGTGATGATTTTGAGTGAGATTAAGAAAACAAATGAGAGCTAAATTCCTACTTCATCATCCTAATCTATCCTAGCCATTTAGATTAGGGTGTTCACTTCATTTGTGAGTGAGAGCTTGTGTTAAAAAAACTTCAAGGTAGATCATCTTAGTTATTGAAGATCGGAAGCAAGTTTGCATCATTCTCTTCGTGGAGCCTCTCTAGAATCTGGGTACATGATGATCGCAGCGAAGGGACCTCAACACGGAGCTTTAGAAGTGAAGGACCGTACTACAAAGGTTGTAATCCCAAACTCTTAGTGTTAAAGTGTTTAACATGCTTTGTTTCGCCTAATCTCTAGTTTAAAGATCTTGGTTAGGGTTGTTCGGCACGTCTAAATTTTAAATCGGGCATGGTTGATACCTCGTAGACCCTTGTGAGAGTGCCTAGCAACCCTACAGGAACAGCAGCAATGGCAAGTCTGGGTAAACAAGAACCTCCATGTCACCGTCTTTAAAGCTACCGGAGTACCCCTCCGGTGCCTGAGGTTACCCACCGTATCTGCGGAGTGGCTAATGGAATGACAAACCTGATTGAATCTTTTGGTCCTATTAAATTTTCAGTAATCGTCTGTGGTTCTGGAATCATTTCCAGTTCTACCATACTCCCACTACTGTTTTCTGAAAAAATCCATTTTAATAAAACTGTGGCGAGTCAATAACAATATTGTAGGGTTCCTAGGCACACTCAAGAGGTTCCAGAAGGCATCAACCATGCCAAATTCAAATTTTCCGGTGCCGAGAAACCCTAAACTAGATCGATTACTAGAGGTAAGGCGAAAGAACATGCAAGTTAACAACTTAACTACAAGTGAAAGTGACTACAACCTTTGTAGATCCGGTCCTCCACTTCTTTAGCTCCGTGATGACGTCCCTCCGCTGCGATCAACCGGATCCCGGACTCTAGCGTTGGTTTCGTTGGAGAAATGAGCGGGCTAGGTCGTTGACTTCGATGCCGAAGATGATCTACGTCGAGGCAACTCTAACTCAAGCTCCATCTTCACTTGGTCATGAAACTTGTGAAGATAACACACTCTACTACATGGAAAGTGGTAGAGGATGAAGAAATAGGAAGTGGGTTCACTTTGGATTTGGATTTATCACTTGATTTCAACATTTAGAATTTTCTAGCAAGGTTTTCTTTTCTTCATGAAGAAGAAGAAGAAAAGAATGGAAAAAGAATTATATCAAAAGAATAATCAAGTGAAGTTATCATATTGCAACCATGGGTGAGATTAACCTTTGTAGAGCCTAAACTCAAGTTTAAGTTAAACGTTACGTTAAGGAAAATCTTATGTAAAACAAAATGGTGAACTTTGTCAAAGATGCTTGAAAGTTTCATGAAGCTTCAAGTAAAGACAAAGTAAGCCACCATTTTATTTTACATAAATCAAATAAAAAACTAAACCTTTAACCTAAACATGGTATAATCCATACACACACCCAAGTTTGCATGTATCATCAAACATGATACAAACTAGTGCACAAAAATATATCACATATACAACTTGTGCACTTCAAGTGAGAAAATCAATCTTAAGTGAACACATACTAGTTAATGTAAAGTAATATATCAAATATATAATTATACATTAAATCATTAAATCAACACATGATTTAATGATCCGGTCATACTGCATATAACCGACTAATATCAAGTGTATCAATATATCGAATCAACACTTGATTCGGTAACCCGGCTATATCACATATAACCGACTGATAATACAAATCGCGAGAATAGAATACAGTGTCACATACTTGTTAGTTATATGTATGCCCTAGAGGCCATTACTGTACATACGATGTATATTGTAATGGATGCTTGGACATATATAGGGAGGACTTTCTTGCTCGACATGATAGTATACTATCTGGTTGTACTTTATCTTAACATGTACTCTGATTGTCTCTATATTACATGTTGATAAAGCCCTTAGGATATGTACTCGACTACTGGGACTATGATGAGATCATACTAGTGGGGCCATGGTAGTCGGCGAGTACATCCTATAACTGTTCCTAGTCGAGGGTGTATCGAGATAGGGCATCGATACACCAGAGTAGACTAGCGTATACGCATCTTGACCCATATGATGGGCGATGGATGATCCCATATCCATCGGTGTTTGACATCAAGGATGGTGTACGGGTGCTCAGTGGAGACTGGGTACACTGGACGGACTCGCCGAGAACTCCCAGATGGTATTATACCTCACGTCAGATGGCAGTTCTCCGGTGACACTGGTACAGAGTAGTCTGTTGACCCGAGATCGTCATGGAGTCTTGTGTGATTCCCACTGTGCTTTGATTTCCATCATACCACGTCCAAGAGGGCGTGCAAAAATGTGGCTTTTGGGTACAGTCCCGAATCACATGGAGGCAATGAGCGATAGGAGGGGATTCGTCTCTCTCGGTATAGGGAGTTGATGTTGTGCTGTGTTCGATTGGCTATAACCGGAAATCCCTGGCCAGGGTTGCTGAGATTTACTGGTAAGTGTTATCAGTAGTTTCTCGAACTGTTATAGACCTCATATCGACACGACTTATCAAGCTTCTGGGGTCTGACGTTTACCACCCGTAGGCGAGATATGCAACATATCAGACGACTAGACCGGACTGTACGGGAGTGTTACTATTTGGATTCACATGAGAATGTACAGGCTTGCTTGTTGATCTTCTGAGCGCTCAATACCTGGGTAGCTGTTACGTTTAGCTGACCGCTTGCAGCTTGTGGGTGTTTGATATGATCATCACCTACTGCCGGCGTATTGACGATTCTTTAGAGTCCTACACAGAGGTTTCTTGGCTCAGGCAAAACGGAGTAGGAGCACATAGGTGATATGTGCGGGACCGAGGATAATGCGATTTGAGATACCGTATTCTATCAGCCGGGTCATCGGATCAAGTGTTGATTCGATGAATCGGCACGGATAAATATTAGTCGGTTATATCCGATATAGCCGGATTGCCGGATCAAGTGTTGATTCGATAATTTAATGTATAATAATATATATGATATATTAAATTACATTAACTAATATTTGCTCACTAAAAGATTCTTTTTCTCACTCGGGTAATACATTAATATATATGCGATATATGTTAATTGTATTATTTTCTTTGGTTACAATAAATATTATATATATGATATATAATATTGTAACATGATATGATAACTAATGCAACATGTTTTGTGGAGTTTAAACATGATTAGGGTTTGGATTAGGGTTAAGTCTTCTAGTTGATTCTAGAAGCTTTTCATTTTGTCATTATAAAGATATTTGTGTGTGACTCATCTTTAACCTAACCCAAACCCTAACCCTAGTTAATTCTCTACATGAGTTTGGTTGACCATGGTTGCATTATTAATCATATTAATTCTTTTTATTCATCACAAAAGAAAATCTATCATATTGTTCATCTTCTTCCTTCTTCTTCTTTGCTTACAAAGCTTTCTTGCTTTGATATTTGTGATGAAAATATGTGAGAAAAAGATAAATAAAGAGAGCAAAAATCCTACTTCATCATCCTCATCTTCCCTTGCCATTTAGATGAGGGTGTTCACATCATTTCATGAGTGTTAGCTTGTGTTAACGAAACTTCAAGGTAGATCATCTTTGTATCGAAGATCGGAAGCAAAGGATGCATCTTTCTCTTCGTGGAACCTCTCGAAAGTCCGGAACCCGATGATCGCAGCGAAGGGACCACAACACGGAGCATATGAAGTGAAGGACCAGATCTACAAAGGTTGTAATCCCTCTCACTTAGTGTTAAAGTTGTTAGCATGTTAGTTTTCGCCTAATCTCTAGTTTAAAGATTCGTATTCGGGTTGTTCGGCACGGCTAATTTTTTAATCGGGCATGGTTGATGCCTCGTAGACCCTTGTGCGCGTGCCTAGCAACCCTACAGTGGTATCAGAGCCAAGCTAGAGCTTTAGGCGATGTCTAGACGAAGTTTAAAGTCCGATCGAACCCGAAAACCCCGATAAAACCCATTCTCTGGAAATTTTTCAAAAATATGATTTTTGTGAATTAAAAATGCCCAGAAATATAAGCAGGGAAATATAGAAATTACTGTGAAGTACGGACCCTTGATTTGATCACGTTACCGCGGAACCGCGGCCAAACCAGGCACATGGCCGCGGATCCGCGGCGGAACAGTGTCGTTGGGGCCCGCAACTTCAGAGTAATAATTCTGGGTTCTTTTGCAGTCTTCTGGGAAATTCTAATTTACTCAAGTGTTCAGTTTTCTGGGTTGTATTGGGGACTAGTTGTTTCGATCGGATATTATAACTTTGTTTAGTTTGTCTGGATAATTTTAGAAACTTTTAAAAAGTTCGAACGGATATCAATAACTCACTTTTTCCCCTGTCGGAAATTTTTTCAAAAGTTGGATTTTTCTCGTGTTTAAGAACGTTCTAAGTCGTGCAAGTAACGCGGTGGACCCTCTAGAAGACAACAAACCTTAACTCGATTATGTGACCGTCTTGAACTGCCTTTTGGACCTTAGGGTTTGGGGCAGTACGGCGTGCCACATGTGAGGCGTTGGCTTGACCCTTCTACGGCTGGACCATTGGTACTGTGGCATGTGATGGATGTTTTTAAACTGATTTCAAGTGTTGAGATATATTGGGGAAATCTTGGGTGTTTGATGATTCGATCGGAAAGTTTAACTTTGTCTATTTATCTGGAATGTGATACAATATTTAGAATCCACAAAAAGTTATGAGATAACTAATTTGAATATTATAAATCTAGCAGTTCAGTCTCAGTCTCAGATGATCGGTTGCCATGGAATTTTGAAGTGATCAAAAGTCCGTCGCAATCACGTAGCGTACGCGGATACTCTCCAGGTAAACTTAATAGACAGCTACACCTCTTAGCCCCGACCAAGTGACTGTAGGAGAACCCCGTCGCCGAAAGCATCCGTTCGGATGCTCGCGGCAGCGGTGTTCCGCCTTAGTGCACTTCGTCGACGGCATCTGGGGGTGCGGCCGTCTACTAAAGTTTGCGACGAGCATTCGATCAGGACGTCGGGAATCTTGTTGAATTGCCCGACTTGATATTGAAAAGAGTTTTCGATAATGAGACTAAAATGCGGGGTTTATAATTGCTAGGCATGCGATGTCTATGAAATTCATTTGGTTAGGCATGCGATGTCTAAAGAGGTTGCGGATTCCAACTGTTGTAGTTTTACACTTTCTTTTCTGTGACCGTAAGCGTAGTATGTGGTGTATCGCCGGCTTCGTTGCTATATATCAACAACAATCCGCATACTTGCTTACGTTGATGATATGAGATATTATGTGTTGCTGTGATATGTTATATTGGATCGTCGCGTTTTGAATAGCCGGGTTTTTTTTTATGTGAGATGAGAGTTTTTTCTTTTTCATTCATGTAAAATTCATTTGTATGTAATATTCTTTTATTGGGGCACTTCCAGGTTGCGGAAGATGTCACCGTTGTATATTATTTACTTTTCCGCATTAGGTAGACCCAAGGAGGGGAGTACAAGTAACCGGGTTCTAGGGTCCAGCGGGAGATGTTCATATCAGAATATTGCATTTTATACCGCCCATTCTTACGCTCGTGTGTTTATAGGTAGGTACTTTTAATCCGTGTTTGTTACATGTTTGCAGAATACAGGTTTCCAGTACAAATATTGCAAATCAGGATTATCTCTCCACAGTTACGCCAAATGCAGAACATCTGTCCACAGCAGATAAAAGCCGGGTTCCGGTCATCCATATCCGTCCAGTGCTGCATACCGGTCCCAGGGACAAGACATATGACAGTGGTCATTCGTGTCTCGGACATGCACAAAGCACGAGAGGGGCTGCACAAGAATCAATGGGTGCGCGGAGCTCGAGAGAGATAAAGTCAAAAGTAAAGAGAAGTGTGCAATCTTGGACTTGGAAATCTGCTGATATCGTAGAAGACTTTTGTGTATTCTGAAGATGCCAAACACCAGGAAACAGGGACCCAGAGCATGCCACAAAAGACCAGCACCCAATCCCACTGTACGGCCGCGCATGCGCGGCCAAAGCAGGGGTTTGGCCGCGCATGCGCCGCAGTATGGGGCCCACTCTCTGCCGAACTTCAGGGGTGTTTTGGTACTTTCATTTGTGGACTTCTGGATGCCCTAGAATCCCATTTCCCTGCCTATAAATACAGCAGACCTGAGCTTAACCAAGGGAGCAATTTTTGAGTTTTGTTTTAGCCTCATTTTTGTTAGTTTCTTTCTTCTTCTTCTTCATTCCTCCATTAAATTGTAGTGAGAGCTTTTGAGTGGATGTTAATGAAGATGAGGGATTTGTATCTTTCTTTGTAGTTCGGCTCCCCCTTGAGATTTCTGCTTTCTCTTGCTCATTCAATCTCTTCATTGAGGTTGAATGGTTAAGAGTTAGTTATTGATCTCAAGGGTCGTATTTTCTCACGGGACTAGCACTTCATTTCACATGCGTCCCTTGATCTTGCAAGTTCTTCATTGAGCTTGCAAGTTTAAGGGTTGGCTATTGAGTACATGCTTGGCTTGGGTCCTAGTTCCGTATTCTTTTTATTACTCACTTTTTATTACTTGTCTTTTTCTTACTTGCATTTTATTTATGCACTTTAATACTTGTCTCTTTTCTTTTCTTTGTTCTTTTCTTTTTGTTCTCTTTTGTTTATATTGTGAATGTTGTAATAATTGTTATTGTTAAGAATTAATACGGTTTTATAAGTTAACATTTCTTTGCCAATCCCTTTTCCCGTTATTTTCCATTTGAACTTCGCCCAAACCATACGCAAGCGCTCCGTTAGGCACCGTACCCTGACAAGGCAACGGTGATTCCTAACCACGACCGGTTGCGTTCGGTTTGGTCGGAGGCGAAGGCAAGAGACAAGAATGGAAGGACAAGGGTAAATAAGCCGGATTCCACGAATACCGCGCTTAAATCCCCTAATCCACGTTGTTGCCGATTGCTTAGCTTCAATTGGTCAAGACTCGGCTCAAAGGTTTTGAGTACGGATTTCCTTAGCTTATAATCTCGTATTTTCTTCTTAACAACCTTATACTTGCAGATATACACATAGGTTAGATCAAACACTCATACAGATTCTTTATTGACTCGTCTAAGACAAGAAGGTAAGATACCACCATCTCCCTGTGGACCGACCCGTGCTCACCGGCTAGCTGCAAAGCGACACCGTCCTGATCGCGGTTACACTTAAATTCTTTGAACATCCGACACGCCATTGGCGTGCGATCAAATGGCGCCGTTGCCGGGGAGACGGTAGCGTATTTTCTTTCTTGTTATTCGGGTTAATATTCTTTTTGTATATATAAAAAAAATATATATATATAAAAATCTTTTTCTTGTTTTTTTTTGATAATTTTTGTGGGCAAGTGTGCAGATTTTTGCGTATTTGCAAACTGCAATTGTGGGGAGCAAAGTGTACATTCAAGGCTAAGGTGTTTGCAAAGTACAGTGCCAAAGATCCGGGTAGTTTGACCCGCGCAAGCGAACTTTTCAAGCTCACCGGATTTGATTCAACGGGGGTTTCCTAACCCAAAACTTAACGGTACGTATTTTACTAACACCTTCTTCTCAAATCCGACGCTTCCAATATACTATTCTTTTGCAGGATTCTTTGCAAGTTCGCTAGCAAACGCTAAAAATTGACTAACCCGTATTTGTTGCAGCGCCGCGCTTAAACTAAAAAACGATTGTTTGATTCTTTATAGAATTTTTTTGAATTGCGCATTGCATACATTAATACGGACTTAAGGGCAAGCGAACCCCACAATATACGGTAAAGGATTTCATCACCTTTTCCGTGGCCCACAAATCACGAACTTGCACATAACGTTTACCCACACAAATTTAAAAGAAACTAGACTTTTAGCCTTAAGGACTTCGCGCTCACTAGGAGAAGTTAACTGTATTTAGAAGCTTGCTTAACGGTATATTGTTTACGGGGTGTCTAGGAAAGTGTTAACGGCGAAACCGCCAAAAGAGAAAGGGTTATTTAATTAAGGAACTTCGCGAAAGCGTTGGAAAACCTCCCCTTATCTCTGCACTTACCTGGCCTCGTGATCAGTGTATCTTGAGCCTGTTTCTCGACACAGTTTTACTTCGACAATCAAGTTCTCGAGCAGGTCTAGTTGACCTAGGTGAACCCTAGAACAATTAGGTGTGTGGTATTTTTGTGTCGTGATTATTTTTGTCCATATTTCTTTTGTGTATATTTCATTCTTTTGTCTATAAAAAAAAAAAAAATCACATTCTTTTTCCCCTCCTTTTCTCTTCCTTTCTTTCCTTTTCTCATCATATCATGGGTACCCCACCTCGCAAAACTCTTGCCGAACTTTGGTACCCACAACCAGACATTACCTCATACGGTTCTTGCTTTGGCCGAACTTCGAACGACCCCTCCATGCCAAAAATTTCATTGAGAGATCGGATAGACGCGTCTAGGACAAACAATTTGACTCCGCAATTCACTTCGTATCAACCATTTCAAACAGTCACCCCTTCTTACGTTGATACCCCTTCTTCGAGTCGTGTTGTAACCCCGAGACCTATGTTTATTGCTGAACATATTGAACAATCTCTGTCACGACCCGAGAAATTCGACTCGTGACCGGCACTTAACCACGCAACGTCTACAGGCGTGACGCGGCTAAGTAAGCCGAACCCAGAAATCAAAACCAATAAATAGAGTGATTTAAAGCGTTTTGTAAAAACAATAGTAAAGGTCTGAAAAACTTCCATTTATTTAGTAGAAATTCCCTTTTTAAGTTCGCAAGTCATGAGTTTTATAATTTTGGTAACATTTCCTTTTTAAAAACATTAGCCCGACAGTCGGGTAAAAGTAAGGTGTGGCGGAGATAACAAGTGACGAAAATAAAGCATCACAATATGATATACGACGCCGTAGCGAAGAATACACAGTAAAACAAGGACAATATCATAAAGATAAGACTGCATAAAGTAACGTCGGCTCACATGCGAGCTCGACACCAGAATATAAAATCATACATATCGTCCTCACAACTGTCTCTAAGTCAATACAGAAGGTAGATGGAGAGTACTAGATACATCAATATACAACTGAAAGATAACAGATACCGTACAAAACCCACCTAACAGCAAAAGGGCTATCTCTGCTCAAAAGGGGTATCTGTGCCAAAAGATGAGGAAACAGCCAGCCGTGACTACTCCCAAGGGCAACCTGCAAACACTGTGGCACAACGGGGGTGAGTTGCCAACTCGTGAATAGAAATAACATATAAAGGTGATCGCAGGCATGCACATATAGCGTGGCTCTACTAATGCCCGCAGATGATATCAATGCATGTCAACAGTGGATACAGTAGTAATGCATGTACTCTAACAGGTAAATGCCACAGGATGAGATGAATAGTAATCAATACTGAGTATGGGGTAAATAATATCTACATGGACTATGTCAACATGGAAAGCAATGATCGGTGCCTCAAACTGCACCCAAATCCCACATATACTCAGGCGCCGGCACACCCATCGGCCCTCAAATCCTGTATATCTCGGAGGAATCACGAGTGCCCAACATCGGCACCCAAAACATCATAAAATACCCGTGTCCAGCATCGACACGTAAATCCTCAAATATCGGGCGCCGTCAATCTGGACCGGCCCCACGGGGTCCGTCTGCGGTATCGGCCCTCGGCCCCGGCAGCACAGTCATCCCGCATCCATCACTCGACTCTGGTCAGTATCCTCCGGACAACTGCCAGGTCCAACCAGTCACCGGTAGGTACTCGCCCGCCTCCAGGCTCAATCGGCAAATCCCATCGATCGTCTCGCCGAGGGGAACCATACCGGGCCCACCACGAACCCGCAAACGGAACATCCACTCCTCGAATCGGGTTTCAAGCACACGTCTCAGCACCGAGAAAACGCGTGGTGGACACACCAAAATATCATATCACGAGGTACCGGGTTTTTCAAAATAACATATCTTTCCTTAAATAGTTCCACGGTCCTCAAAACAGCAATCACATGAAAATCCAATACCAATAGTAAAATCCAATGCGAGGTACAATATACATCAATCACATGTAAAATGAACTACATCAATAATACAACAGTATAATCATGGCAGTTCTACAGTGAGTGTGGCATGGCAATTACTAACGGTGTGTGTGTAGCATGTAAATAGTGCTCGTGCAACATAAACCGTTAGTAATAGTGTGGTGTTCTATCAGTTCTAGCATATATCAATAACACATAGCAGGGAAATGCAATATGAGATGACAGTCCATAGGTAAATGCAATATGTAATACTAAGATCCTATCAGCCCTGACGCATAACGCCATGCGGGCGATATCCCGTAGATGTGAAATCTACTCACCGTGTCTCGCGCTAAGTGTATCCAACCACTTGCTTGCCCTTCTTCGCAGCGTCCGTCTCACTGGCCTGCGAACCTAGAACCACATACACATATCACACATAAGCTTAAGTCACAAAACGCGACATTATAATCCAACAAGAAACCCGTGTCGCAACCCAATCGCGCGTGTGCGCGATACGCTAAAACGTGTACTCATGCGCCACGAAACTACCCCGACGCGCCGCGATACGCAGAACCCAAACCTACTCACGTATCACGCGTGTCGCGAAGGTTTAGAAAAACGGCAAAACAGGTATTTGGTCCCAGATTTTCCTACAGAAATGATCTTAAAAATATATATATACCAAAATACCCTACTCACAAAAACAAACCTACAGAACCCAAAAACACCCAAAACCCTTCCTGTCTGGCCGCAATTTGCGGCCAGAATGGTGGTTTTGGCGGCCTCAGTGTGGAATTTGGGGGTCGGGTTTCACCTGGTGCATCATCTCCACTCCACTACACTACAGTCTCCTCAATTTCATTCTGCACTCACCGGGTCAAAAGCAGATCCAGAAAAGTTCACCTTTGCACAAAAACGACATTTTGCATCACATAAGAAAACTGGTGGTATTTTAGTGTAATCGGGGTTCGACTAAGTCACAATGGCCTCAACAGACCACAATCATCCTACTGAAACCAAATCTCACCTCATTAGCACAAGGTTCTCGCTAATCACCCCATATCGCACTAAAACACACTAATTTCTAATAACCGATGCAAAACTACACTAACTAGGCAAACTAGTGAAGCAAGATAGGAAATATACCTCACTCTCGACCCTAGGGAGCTGCAGGAAGGAGAAGAAGTGAAGGGAAGTCGCTGCACAGGGATCTGGGGCTGCTGCTGCTGCTCACTGCCTCTGCTGCTGCTGTTGCTGAATGTTGCTGCTGCTGCTTGTGCTTCTGCTGCTGCTTGTGCTTCTGCTGCTTCTGCTGCTGCTGCTTGAAGAGGTAAGTGTGTGTGTGAGTGTGTTGGTGTGAGACTTGAGAGAAAACACAAAAGAGGAATGAGAGCCACCACAATAATTCAAACAAAAGTCACCCCTCTTTCTCTCTCCTCATTTAATGCAAGCATGGCCTAAAGCCATGATGCATTCTCTCTCTCTCACACAAGTCAACACTAATTCCATAATTCAAATTAAAAAAAATCTTTTAATTTAACTAATTAATTAACCCATTTAAGAATCCAAAAGAATTAATCCTAAAATTAACCCACCATGGTTAATAATTATTGTATTTCCTTGATTTAAAAACCCTAATTTACATGCACATGTGTGTGCAAGTTTAGGAAAATTTTGGAAAAATGTTTATTAAATTAGGAAAAATATTTAAAACACAATTTGGTAAACTTTTTATTAAAAATCATTATTTAATTATAATTATCCACTAACCCTTATCCTAAGGTGTTACAATCTCTCCCCCTTAAAGAAATTCGTCCCCGAATTTCAAAAATCTATCTAAGGTTACCTTCAAAAAGATGGGGGTACGTCTTCATCATGTCGCTTTCGGTCTCCCAAGTGATCTCTTCACGGTTCTGACCACGCCAAAGTACTTTAACTGATGGAATTTCCTTCGATCTCAATTTCTTCACTTGTCGATCCAAGATCATCACCGGCTGCTCTGCATAGGAAAGATCACGCTCAAGCTGGATCGTCGGATGCTGAATCGCGTGCGAAGGATCATGTAGATATCTGCGGAGCATCGAAACATGGAATACAGGGTGCACGTCTGGAAAGCTGGGCGGAAGGGCTAACCGGTAAGCCACTGCACCGACACGCTCGAGGATCTCGAAGGGGCCCACATACCTGGGGCTAAGCTTCCCCTTCTTCCCAAACCTCATCACACCTTTCATTGGGGAGACCCTCAAGAAAACATGATCACCAACAGAAAACTCAAGTCTGCGTCGTCGGCGGTCCGCATAAGATCTCTGCCTACTCTGCGCTGCTCTCATCCTATCGCGAATCAACTGGATCTTCGCTGTCGTCTCCTCAACGATCTGTGGCCCTAAGATACTGCTCTCACTGAGCTCTGTCCAACAAGTAGGTGACCTGCATCTCCTCCCGTAAAGAGCCTCAAACGGTGCCATCTGAATAGTCTCCTGGTAGCTGTTATTGTAGGAGAACTCTACCAAGGGCAAATGATGATCCCAGCTACCTCCGAAATCTAGTACACAAGCTCTGAGCATGTCCTCGAGAGTCTGGATGGTCCGCTCTGATTGTCCGTCGGTCTGCGGATGAAAAGCCGTGCTGAAACTCAAACGAGTGCCCAAAGCCTCCTGAAGCCTCTGCCATAGTCTACTAGTAAACTGGGTGCCTCTGTCGGACACAATGCACGTCGGGACTCCGTGTAGTCGCACTATCTCGTCAATATAGATCTGGGCATACTGAGTAAATCCGAAAGTCGTCTTCACCGGTAGGAAGTGAGCCGCTTTCGTCAAACGATCCACGATCACCCAGATGGAGTCATACCCCCTACTAGTCCTGGGTAGACCCACCACGAAATCCATCGAAATCTGTTCCCATTTCCACTCCGGAATGGGTAACGGCTGGAGCTCTCCCGCGGGCCTCTGGTGCTCAGCCTTGACTTGCTGACAAGTCAGGCATCTCGATACAAAATCTGCAGTGTCCCTCTTCATTCCGTCCCACCAGTAAACATCTCTCATATCATGATACATCTTGGTGGAACCGGGATGGACGCTAAATACCGATCGATGTGCCTCCTCAAGAATTTCACGCCTCAGTCCCTCAGCATCAGGTACGCACAGTCTGACTCCAAACCGTAGTATCCCCTGATCATCGACCACGAACTCGGAAAATCTGTCCTGTCCCATCTGTGCCATGATCTCTGAACATCGGTCATCCCTGAGCTGTGCCTCACGTATACGATCGATCAACTGTGGGCGTGCACGGACATGCGCTATCTGTCCTCCAATCGGCGTGAACTCGAACTGCACTCGACTCTCGCATAATATCTGCCAATCTGCGGATGACTGCTCCTGTACTGCGCTCAAACAAGATAAACTACTCCCGGGCCTCCTGCTCAAGGCATCCGCCACCACATTTGCCTTGCCCGGGTGATATAAGATCTCGCAGTCGTAATCCTTCACTAACTCCATCCATCGACGCTGTCGAAGGTTCAGGTCCCGCTGCTGGAATATGTATTTCAGACTCTTGTGATCCGTAAATATCTGGCACGACTCACCGTATAAGTAATGTCGCCAGATCTTAAGTGCGAAGACCACTGCTGCCATCTCCAAATCATGAGTGGGGTAGTTCTGCTCGTGCTTCTTCAATTGTCGCGAGGCATACGCGATCACCCTATCATGCTGCATCAGAACGCATCCCAATCCCACTCGAGAAGCATCACAAAAGACCACAAATCCGCCCGATCCAGAAGGTAAAGATAACACCGGTGCCGTCGTCAGCCGTGTCCGTAACTGCTGAAAGCTGTGCTCGCACTCCTCCGTCCAATCGAAGGGAACTCCCTTCCGGGTCAACCCGGTCAACGGTGTAGCAATACGTGAGAAGTCCTGCATAAAACGCCTGTAATAACCGGCCAATCCCAAAAAGCTGCGAATCTCCGTCACCGATGTGGGTCTGGGCCAACGCTGAACGGCCTCGATCTTCCTCGGGTCAACACATATACCGTCTCGTGAAATCACGTGACCCAAGAAGTCCACGCTGTCTAACCAAAAAGCACACTTGGAGAATTTTGCATAAAGCTGGTGCTCCCTCAATGTCTGCAATGTAACCCGCAGGTGCTGCTCGTGCTCCTCACTACTCCGGGAATACACCAAGATATCGTCGATGAAGACTATGATGAACAGATCCAAATAAGGCCGGAAAATACGGTTCATCAAATCCATGAAGGCTGCTGGCGCATTGGTGAGTCCGAACGACATCACCAAAAACTCGTAATGGCCATAGCGCGTACGGAAAGCCGTCCGGGGAATGTCCTCCTGTCGAACCCGCAGCTGATGATAGCCCGATCGTAAATCGATCCTCGAAAAGTACCCTGCCCCCTGAAGCTGGTCGAACAAATCGTCGATACGCGGCAAAGGATACCTGTTCCGCACTGTCACCCTGTTCAGCTGGCGGTAATCGATACAAAGACGCAAACTGCCATCCTTCTTCCTGACGAACAGGACTGGAGCACCCCAAGGAGAAACACTGGGTCGAATAAGTCCCTTGTCCAGCAAATCCTGTAACTGACCCTTCAGCTCACGAAGTTCTGCCGGGGCCATCCGATAGGGCGGTATAGAAATAGGCCCCGAACCAGGAACCAAATCAATACAGAAAGAAATGTCGCGCTCGGGCGGCAACCCAGGAAGCTCGTCAGGGAACACATCAGGAAACTCGCTAACAACCGGAACCTGATCCAAAGGAACCTCTGTAGCGCGAGCATCGCGAACATAAGCGAGAAATCCCTGACATCCCTTCCTCAAAAGCTGTCCAGCGCGAAAAGAAGAAATCACACTGTGAGGGGCGGCACTACGGTCCCCCAACACAACAAAAACCGACTCGCCGGGGAAACAGAATCTAACTGTCTTCTCGCGGCAGTCCACAGAAGCATAGCACGTGGCTAACCAATCCATGCCCAAAAGAACGTCGAAGTCCAACATCTCCAGAAGGATCAAGTCGACAGGCAACTCTCTCTCGCCAATACAGACGATACAGGATCGGAACACGTGCCTAGCCACAAACGACTCTCCCACAGGAGTAGTCACCACAAGCGGCTGATCAAGTAAGCCGAACTCTCTACCCAAACTCGGCACGAAGTGTGTGGATACGTACGAGTGTGTGGATCCGGGATCGAACAATACATGTGCATCAACCGAACATACAGGGAGGATACCTGAAACCACTGCATTGGACGCCTGCGCGTCCTGATGTGTCAAAGCAAAGACCCTCGCCTGTCCACCACCTGCAACTGACTGACCTCTGCCTCGGTCATCTCGTCCCATCTGAGCAACTCCTCCACGTCCACGACCTCTCTGTGCATAAGTCTGGCGTGGAGCAACGGTAGGCACAACGGGCAACGTCCTCTAGGGTGGTGAAGGTGGTAAGGTAACATGCGGTGCTGCCGCCTCCCTCCGGTGTGTCTCTGGACAATCTCGAACGAGGTGAAGTAGGCTGCCACAACTGTAGCAACCCCGCGGCGACTGCTGACCGTCCTGGGGATACGAACTAAACATCCGACCCCGTCCCGAATCTCTGCTACCCCTCGTACCGGAACGATACCTGTCGCGGCGTCTGAATGACTGCCTCCGTGCGGAAATACTGGTACGAACTCTCTTCGGCTCTGGAAATACCGAAGTCTCAACAAGGTGCTCCTCGACCACTAGGGCTGCGTCTACAGCTGCTGCATAGGTCTCGTAGTGCTGCGCGCTGATCGCGAGGAACACTGGTGAAATCAAGCCTCGAACAAATCTCCGGACTCGCAACTCCTCGGTGGCCACTAAATGTGGGGCGTAGACTGCTTGCTCTGTAAACAGTACGTCATACTCTGCCACTGTCATCCCTGGCGTCTGGCGCAAAGACTCAAACCTGCGTGCTCGGGCATCTCTAACACTCCGGGGAAGGAAACGGGCTAGAAATATAGTCACGAACTCCGTCCAGGTCATAGGAGGAAGACCTGCTACTCTGCCCTTCTCCACGGAATCACACCATTTCTGCGCAAGACCTTCCAGGCGAAAGCTCGCGAACTCAACCCATCTCGCATCTGCACATCTGAGGGAACGGCATATCCTGGCCATCCTGTCGATGAAAGACTGTGGGTCCTCGGCTGTATCGGTGCCTGTGAAAACCGGAGGCTTCAGCCTCATGAACTCTGATAGCGATACTGTAATCACCTCCGTGGCTGCAGGGGCAACTGGCTGTGCGGTAGGCACCATCGCGGTCTCTGGAACTGGTGGAGCTACCTCTGGTCGCTGTGCTCGAAGCGTCTCAACTAGCGATCCTATCATCTGGCGCATCTCCTGCATACCAGCCCCTAACGAGGCGATCTGCTCTGTCACGGCAGGAACAGCCTGCTCGGGTACCACCGGCGTACTGCCCGGATCAGTCCTCGTCTCGGACGAGTCAACACGAATCTCGGCCCTCGCGGCCGCTCTCTGTGCCCTCGTAGTCTTAGGCGGCATATTGGCTGAAAGAAAAATTGGATTTGATAAGAACACGGAAATCGAATCACAAGAATATAAGGAGGAATCAAATCAACAAGTCCTAAGGTCGCGTAAGCGGAGTACCGTGTCGTGAGTATGCCGCGGAACATACGCACGCTACGCTACTCTGCTGCAGCTACCTACTCCATCATACCAGGGTCATCCTACACTCCGAAGGTAAAACTTACGCTCTGATACCAACTTTGTCACGACCCGAGAAATTCGACTCGTGACCGGCACTTAACCACGCAACGTCTACAGGCGTGACGCGGCTAAGTAAGCCGAACCCAGAAATCAAAACCAATAAATAGAGTGATTTAAAGCGTTTTGTAAAAACAATAGTAAAGGTCTGAAAAACTTCCATTTATTTAGTAGAAATTCCCTTTTTAAGTTCGCAAGTCATGAGTTTTATAATTTTGGTAACATTTCCTTTTTAAAAACATTAGCCCGACAGTCGGGTAAAAGTAAGGTGTGGCGGAGATAACAAGTGACGAAAATAAAGCATCACAATATGATATACGACGCCGTAGCGAAGAATACACAGTAAAACAAGGACAATATCATAAAGATAAGACTGCATAAAGTAACGTCGGCTCACATGCGAGCTCGACACCAGAATATAAAATCATACATATCGTCCTCACAACTGTCTCTAAGTCAATACAGAAGGTAGATGGAGAGTACTAGATACATCAATATACAACTGAAAGATAACAGATACCGTACAAAACCCACCTAACAGCAAAAGGGCTATCTCTGCTCAAAAGGGGTATCTGTGCCAAAAGATGAGGAAACAGCCAGCCGTGACTACTCCCAAGGGCAACCTGCAAACACTGTGGCACAACGGGGGTGAGTTGCCAACTCGTGAATAGAAATAACATATAAAGGTGATCGCAGGCATGCACATATAGCGTGGCTCTACGAATGCCCGCAGATGATATCAATGCATGTCAACAGTGGATACAGTAGTAATGCATGTACTCTAACAGGTAAATGCCACAGGATGAGATGAATAGTAATCAATACTGAGTATGGGGTAAATAATATCTACATGGACTATGTCAACATGGAAAGCAATGATCGGTGCCTCAAACTGCACCCAAATCCCATATATACTCAGGCGCCGGCACACCCATCGGCCCTCAAATCCTGTATATCTCGGAGGAATCACGAGTGCCCAACATCGGCACCCAAAACATCATAAAATACCCGTGTCCAGCATCGACACCTAAATCCTCAAATATCGGGCGCCGTCAATCTGGACCGGCCCCACGGGGTCCGTCTGCGGTATCGGCCCTCGGCCCCGGTAGCACAGTCATCCCGCATCCATCACTCGACTCTGGTCAGTATCCTCCGGACAACTGCCAGGTCCAACCAGTCACCGGTAGGTACTCGCCCGCCTCCAGGCTCAATCGGCAAATCCCATCGATCGTCTCGCCGAGGGGAACCATACCGGGCCCACCACGAACCCGCAAACGGAACATCCACTCCTCGAATCGGGTTTCAAGCACACGTCTCAGCACCGAGAAAACGCGTGGTGGACACACCAAAATATCATATCACGAGGTACCGGGTTTTTCAAAATAACATATCTTTCCTTAAATAGTTCCACGGTCCTCAAAACAGCAATCACATGAAAATCCAATACCAATAGTAAAATCCAATGCGAGGTACAATATACATCAATCACATGTAAAATGAACTACAGCAATAATACAACAGTATAATCATGGCAGTTCTACAGTGAGTGTGGCATGGCAATTACTAACGGTGTGTGTGTAGCATGTAAATAGTGCTCGTGCAACATAAACCGTTAGTAATAGTGTGGTGTTCTATCAGTTCTAGCATATATCAATAACACATAGCAGGGAAATGCAATATGAGATGACAGTCCATAGGTAAATGCAATATGTAATACTAAGATCCTATCAGCCCTGACGCATAACGCCATGCGGGCGATATCCCGTAGATGTGAAATCTACTCACCGTGTCTCGCGCTAAGTGTATCCAACCACTTGCTTGCCCTTCTTCGCAGCGTCCGTCTCACTGGCCTGCGAACCTAGAACCACATACACATATCACACATAAGCTTAAGTCACAAAACGCGACATTATAATCCAACAAGAAACCCGTGTCGCAACCCAATCGCGCGTGTGCGCGATACGCTAAAACGTGTACTCATGCGCCACGAAACTACCCCGACGCGCCGCGATACGCAGAACCCAAACCTACTCACGTATCACGCGTGTCGCGAAGGTTTAGAAAAACGGCAAAACAGGTATTTGGTCCCAGATTTTCCTACAGAAATGATCTTAAAAATATATATATACCAAAATACCCTACTCACAAAAACAAACCTACAGAACCCAAAAACACCCAAAACCCTTCCTGTCTGGCCGCAATTTGCGGCCAGAATGGTGGTTTTGGCGGCCTCAGTGTGGAATTTGGGGGTCGGGTTTCACCTGGTGCATCATCTCCACTCCACTACACTACAGTCTCCTCAATTTCATTCTGCACTCACCGGGTCAAAAGCAGATCCAGAAAAGTTCACCTTTGCACAAAAACGACATTTTGCATCACATAAGAAAACTGGTGGTATTTTAGTGTAATCGGGGTTCGACTAAGTCACAATGGCCTCAACAGACCACAATCATCCTACTGAAACCAAATCTCACCTCATTAGCACAAGGTTCTCGCTAATCACCCCATATCGCACTAAAACACACTAATTTCTAATAACCGATGCAAAACTACACTAACTAGGCAAACTAGTGAAGCAAGATAGGAAATATACCTCACTCTCGACCCTAGGGAGCTGCAGGAAGGAGAAGAAGTGAAGGGAAGTCGCTGCACAGGGATCTGGGGCTGCTGCTGCTGCTCACTGCCTCTGCTGCTGCTGTTGCTGAATGTTGCTGCTGCTGCTTGTGCTTCTGCTGCTGCTTGTGCTTCTGCTGCTTCTGCTGCTGCTGCTTGAAGAGGTAAGTGTGTGTGTGAGTGTGTTGGTGTGAGACTTGAGAGAAAACACAAAAGAGGAATGAGAGCCACCACAATAATTCAAACAAAAGTCACCCCTCTTTCTCTCTCCTCATTTAATGCAAGCATGGCCTAAAGCCATGATGCATTCTCTCTCTCTCACACAAGTCAACACTAATTCCATAATTCAAATTAAAAAAAATCTTTTAATTTAACTAATTAATTAACCCATTTAAGAATCCAAAAGAATTAATCCTAAAATTAACCCACCATGGTTAATAATTATTGTATTTCCTTGATTTAAAAACCCTAATTTACATGCACATGTGTGTGCAAGTTTAGGAAAATTTTGGAAAAATGTTTATTAAATTAGGAAAAATATTTAAAATACAATTTGGTAAACTTTTTATTAAAAATCATTATTTAATTATAATTATCCACTAACCCTTATCCTAAGGTGTTACAATCTCGTAGCCGATCTTTCACTCCTTTCACCACTTCAAATTCTTGGGATCAACAATTCCATTCACCTTCTTATCCCAATGTTGATCCCACTCCTGTCCAGCCATTCAACTCCTACCAATCCTACCCTAATTTTGCACCTTCCCTAGACATTGCATCAGAACAGCCTTTTGGGAGTTTTCAGTATCCAAACAACTTTGAATCTTTTACTGAAACCCCTTCACAACCAATGTCTAGTTTAGAACAGTCCTTGGAAGACTTTAGGGTAGCGTCAAGCCAACAGATGATGGAATTGAATGCGTCCATGGCCGCCCTCATGCAACCTAGTGACCCGGTAGCTAGTTTTCAACTATCTCCTAATTTTTCAATGTATGATGAGGTGGCAGGACAGGCTGTGAATTTGAGTGAGAGAGTGAGATATACCCCCTTCCAAATCAAACCTACCCGTCCCAAATTAAATCCCACAACTCCTGTTTTGAAAATCTATCGAGTATCCCACAAGATTTATCAATTGAAGATAGAATGATGAATGAGTTGTGCGACTTCGTAGTGTTTGATTTGCCCGATTGTGAAGGGACTCATCCAAGTGAAACCGATCCTAAACCTTTTGACTTCTACACTTCCATCTTAGAACTTAAATTGATTGATATCCATGCTTTTGATGAGGTGTCTGAGAAAATTGATTTTCACTTGATTGAGGATATCGACGCTGGGGATATTTTGGATGATGAACCCATAGATTTGACTGAGTTTTTCTCTTCAAATCATCATCCCGAGTCTTTAACTGTTTTTCCCGAACTTCATATGCGTCTTGATATTGATGATATATGCATGGATGAGCTTAATTTTGAGGATAGTCTTGAGGATGAACCAATTTTGTTTGATGAGTCGGATTTACCAATTCATCCTGTTCCTTCCACTGACTGTGTCCACCCTCCTGAGCCTATAACCGATACCTTTCCTCAACCACTTCCCTCCATCCTTTACGTCGTTCCGACCTTGCAAGAACCCGTATCATTTTCATTTCATATGTATGGTTTACCAAGTTCGGCGTACCCATGGTTTCTTACGAATCTTGAGGGATTTGACCCCATCTCTCGACGGGTAAATATATTAGCACAATCGCTTTTTACACATCGCTCATCACAAATTGTGCTAATCTATTTACTCCATTTACGCCCTCAAGTTCGTATTCCACTTCTTTTTCCCTTCCGCCATTCTTCTTCTTCTGATCTACCGAGACCGCATTCCACTTCTCTCCACAAGCGGTCTCGCGTAGTCTCCATTTCTTACCTCTCCGCATTCTTCCACCAGCCACTGCTTTATGACGATAAAATCTTTGAATGGTTGGTGTTAACTTTTGGCCTGTGTAAGGCCTTGTATAGATGGATACTGTTCTTTCCCCCCTAATCCTGAATTTCAACGCTTAACAGTGGAAACACTGTTTTACTTAAGTTTGGGGGGGATATTTTTTGTATATATTTTTTGTTTTTCTTTTTGTTTTGTATATAATTTGTTTTTAGAGGAAGCGCCGACAATTTTGACCCTCTTGCTATAGCCTGACAGTGAGGGCGCTGTCAAGTTTAAGTTTGGGGGTGTGCTCGGTAAGCTTTCTTCCTTTGCATTCATTTGTATATTTTGCATTTGCATACCTTATTAAAAACCCATAAAAATCAAAAAATTTCTAAAAATATAAAAACTTTTTTGTCAAGTTAACTTGTGGAAGAACTCTGATTCAACATTCGACGGTTTTTGTTTAAAAAAATAGGAATAACTAAATCTTATGTTTAGATTTTGAAAACCTGAAAGATAACTCTCCTTTGAAGTTAACTATGGCTGATATACGTCTTTACATCACACTACACGTGTTATGAGTCTTGGAAATTAGATGACAAGTCTTTTATGTTTAAAAAAACTTTTAAATAGATAAATGATTTTCTGAGGATCAAATAGGTTTGTTCTGAAATAAGTAATATATCAAGAATAGTTTATGAAGTAAGTGAATATGAAGGAATGTTATTGATGCCTTAATTGGAACTAAGTCTGAAAAATAACCCATCTAAAAACTTGATTGGAATGATTACACACCAAACCCACTAAACACGTCTTTTATCCAAAAAATAATTGAACTACCGGTTATATCTCCGTTCGTATTGAATCATCATGTTTTTCACGCCAAACTGTCTTTTGTTTTTGGACCTAGGTAACTTGAGTAATTAAGTCCGCTGGGGTGTTTCTACACCTAATGCCCTAAAACCAACTGGTTTGGGTGCATTGGCCCAAAGCTCGCTAAGAAGCCTAGAAAGTCCAGTTTTAAAACAAAGTCAAGCAAGTGTTCTCTCCGAGTTAAAATTCCTAACGGTTCTTTGTGTGAGAATAATCTTGATAAAAGACAGGCTTTTATAAAAATTTTAACGGAGATATGAAGGTTTTATTCTATGATAAAGACTATTGCACATTCACAGAGGTGTGTATGAAATGAAAACAAGAATAAGGTGGAGTGAAAAATACGACTTAGTTTCCTGTTAAGGAAGATAGAAATTCTGAAGTTGAAACCTTACTGGAAAACGAAACTTGAAAATTGCTTAACTCTCTATAAAACTTATGTGATCCTTTTAAAATTGTTATCTGGGCTTTATTGTGTGACATAATGACTTTATTCTACCTTTCGGGAACTTAACGACACTATTTTGCACTGCACGTAAAGACATATAAAAATCTGTAGTTAAATAAGAAGAGAGATGTGAAAAATAAAGGTTCGATAGTCTAAACTTAGGATTATAGAATTGTTATTTTCTAAAACAAAACTTTAGGACTTGAATCTTAGTTATTGTACAAAGCTAGCTTGACCGGATTTTGTGGGTAGTATCCGCTGAAAACCCTCAGGAGACAACACTCCTCCTACTAGGGACACCTAGAGGTTTAACGGCTTGTTGCACATGCTCAGTGCAATCGCGTTCCCTGCGAAAGCGCGGTTATCATTTTATTTTTATGAATAATTGGTTTTGCTCGGAACGAGCAAAAGTTAAGTTTGGGGGTATTTGTTCATATCAGAATATTGCATTTTATACCGCCCATTCTTACGCTCGTGTGTTTATAGGTAGGTACTTTTAATCCGTGTTTGTTACATGTTTGCAGAATACAGGTTTCCAGTACAAATATTGCAAATCAGGATTATCTCTCCACAGTTACGCCAAATGCAGAACATCTGTCCACAGCAGATAAAAGCCGGGTTCCGGTCATCCATATCCGTCCAGTGCTGCATACCGGTCCTAGGGACAAGACATATGACAGTGGTCATTCGTGTCTCGGACATGCACAAAGCACGAGAGGGGCTGCACAAGAATCAATGGGTGCGCGGAGCTCGAGAGAGATAAAGTCAAAAGTAAAGAGAAGTGTGCAATCTTGGACTTGGAAATCTGCTGATATCGTAGAAGACTTTTGTGTATTCTGAAGATGCCAAACACCAGGAAACAGGGACCCAGAGCATGCCACAAAAGACCAGCACCCAATCCCACTGTACGGCCGCGCATGCGTGGCCAAAGCAGGGGTTTGGCCGCGCATGCGCCGCAGTATGGGGCCCACTCTCTGCCGAACTTCAGGGGTGTTTTGGTACTTTCATTTATGGACTTCTGGATGCCCTAGAATCCCATTTCCCTGCCTATAAATACAGCAGACCTGAGCTTAACCAAGGGAGAAATTTTTGAGTTTTGTTTTAGCCTCATTTTTGTTAGTTTCTTTCTTCTTCTTCTTCATTCCTCCATTAAATTGTAGTGAGAGCTTTTGAGTGGATGTTAATGAAGATGAGGGATTTGTATCTTTCTTTGTAGTTCGGCTCCCCCTTGAGATTTCTGCTTTCTCTTGCTCATTCAATCTCTTCATTGAGGTTGAATGGTTAAGAGTTAGTTATTGATCTCAAGGGTCGTATTTTCTCACGGGACTAGCACTTCATTTCACATGCGTTCTCTACCCTTCCCTTGATCTTGCAAGTTCTTCATTGAGCTTGCAAGCTTAAGGGTTGGCTATTGAGCACATGCTTGGCTTGGGTCCTAGTTCCGTATTCTTTTTATTACTCGCTTTTTATTACTTGTCTTTTTCTTACTTGCATTTTATTTATGCACTTTAATACTTGTCTCTTTTCTTTTCTTTGTTCTTTTCTTTTTGTTCTCTTTTGTTTATATTGTGAATGTTGTAATAATTGTTATTGTTAAGAATTAATACGGTTTTATAAGTTAACATTTCTTTGCCAATCCCTTTTCCCGTTATTTTCCATTTGAACTTCGCCCAAACCATACGCAAGCGCTCCGTTAGGCACCGTACCCTGACAAGGTAACGGTGATTCCTAACCACGACCGGTTGCGTTCGGTTTGGTCGGAGGCGAAGGCAAGAGACAAGAACGGAAGGACAAGGGTAAATAAGCCGGATTCCACGAATACCGCGCTTAAATCCCCTAATCCACGTTGTTGCCGATTGCTTAGCTTCAATTGGTCAAGACTCGGCTCAAAGGTTTTGAGTACGGATTTCCTTAGCTTATAATCTCGTATTTTCTTCTTAACAACCTTATACTTGCAGATATACACATAGGTTAGATCAAACACTCATACAGATTCTTTATTGACTCGTCTAAGACAAGAAGGTAAGATACCACCATCTCCCTGCGGACCGACCCGTGCTCACCGGCTAGCTGCAAAGCGACACCGTCCTGATCGCGGTTACACTTAAATTCTTTGAACATCCGACACGCCATCGGCGTGCGATCAGGAGACCATCTTGAGGAGTCGAGACCGGGTCTCATAACCCAAGAATTGGCAGTGTTACTTACCGCTCTCGTAGGGGTCTAGGGATGTGGGTTTGGCTATTCATCGCGACCGTGGAATCCGTGTTTTATACAGGCTCGTATTAAAAACACGGACGTCCTAGTATATCCAATATTTCATATACGTTCTTCTACTGCAATGTTCTATGATGAGATCATATTACTGTCTGTGACGAATGTTTATATTATATATATGAGATATATGTTATATTGCAGATTTTGTTTTCAAAATGCGATGCTTGCGAAGCATAATAAAATGGGACTTCATTAATGAGATTAATGAAAATAAAAGAAACCTAAGATGTTGTAGAAACTTGTTTATAAAAAAATGGTAGCTCTAGTTCTTGCTTTGCATCGCGGTGTTCCTTGTAGAACATCCTGCACCTTATTCGATAGGGAAAGGACCGAGATCCCTTCACCGGGAGTGACTCCTTTAGCAATAACTGGCAGATGCTACAAACTCGGTTTGTCTTTTGATTGTTTCTATAGTTCTTGCTTTGCATAGTGGTATTTGTGAAATATCCTGCACCTTATTCGATAAGGAAAGGGCCGACGATCCCTTCACCGGGAGTGACCCCTTTAGCAAAACTAGAAAAGCCTCAAAAACACTCCATATAAAATCACTCGATTCTACAACGATATCAAGTTCATTACGCAAAAGGTTTTCTTAAAAACCTGTCATAGCCCTCCGTCATTTCAGATAAGTACTTCATAGTATTCGTGCTGCGTTTGTTGGCTTTCGTCAAGGCATAGTGTGCGGTAGCTATTTATGCTTATCTGCTAGCATATGATGCGATTGAGTTAGGGTAGTCGTGAGACTTTGTTGTCTTTCGTCAAGAGTCGTGCGGGTGGGTTTAATTCAATCTGGAAATGACGGGTTGGACTTGACTAGTAGCCTATGGTTTGTTGTCTTTCGTCAAGGTCATAGGATGCTAGGGGTAAAATATTATTGGGAATTTCAAGTGTTGAAATTTGCAATGAGATTGCATACCTTCTATAAGATAGTTGGATCCCGATACCCGCTGCGAGTAAGAGTTACTCCTGGGAGAGTTTTACACATTACAATTAGCCGATCAAGTAGGTGTCTAGAAAGGTGTTAACGGGGTTACGCATCTGGGAAAACGAGGTTTACTTTAATTAGGTTCGTGCGAAAGCACGGGGGACCTCCCTCAAAGTACCGACACTGGCCTGGCTGAAAGATTGGCGAACTTGTAGCGTGTAATTAATCCCGGCTAGTCTTTCCTTTTAAGGTTTGAAGGAAGATTTGATTAAAACAGTGAGAGACATCCTGATTAGATATATTAGATAACCAATCTAATCTTGCAAGAGCATACGTTGAGTGTTTTCTTCTCTCTCTCTCCAAGTAGCGACCATATCACGCCTTAATCAAGATAATAATACGGATATATTGACTGAACCCGCTTGTTATACTGAGCTGGGGAACGTTGGTCCCGCTCCAACTTATAATTGTTATAAGACAGAGCAGAAAATTGGGGAATACCAGATTTCCCGTGCCGCCCAAATGAAGAAAGTGCATGCTGATGCATCTTCTTCGGGTGTGTTCATTACATAGAACTGTTTCTCAGTATCCTTTACGTCCTGGGTATGTGATACCGGATCAGGATCCCGCATATGTAATCTGTTACATGGGCTACAGATAGGTTGAGAACGGGTGATAAGTTTCATGAGACGGAAAACGGTGCAAGTGTTGCAGCCAAGTCTGTTGGTCACTATCACCCTGTATTACCTGAATACATTGATTCTGAACAAATGTTATTAGATACCGAACCTGATCTACAAAATCATATCAGTCTCTTTATTAGTAAAGAAAGGATATAATTTTGTATTGTTGGATAATGTTTTGAACATTTCCTATATAAAGTGTTGATCAGTTCAGGCACGTTATCTAAAAGCATTGACGTTCTAAATCAAACTACAGTTCTTAGTATACAGAACACACACGAGAGGAAGAGTTCAGAAATGAACGAATCCTTCTTGAGGCATTGTAGACTATGACATATCAATGCGACCCGACTAGCTGAAGTTCCATTAAGATGCATATTTAAATTAGTTTGAATTTACATCTTGTGAAACTTGCCGGTCATGTCACAAAGATAAGATGACCATAGCTCTGTTTATTGGAAACAGAGAAAGAGTTAGTGAACTCTTGGGATTGATACATGTTGATGTATGAAAGTTCCCTGTCTACACATGCCAAGACCGATTCTTTTTACTTCATTACGTTCTCTGATAATCTCTCAAGATTCAAACGTGTGTTTCTGTTGAAACACAAGTCCGAACCTTTTGAGATATTCACAGAATATGAGTTAGAAGTAGAGAACCAACAATGGGTATAAGTATTATGTCCTTTGATGAGATCAAGGAGGAGAATACTTGAGTACGGAATTCCTGGACTATTCTAAAGGAGAATGAGATTCTCTCTCAGCATTACTCCTCCGTATACACCACAGCACGTCGGTGTCAGGGCGGAGCAATAGCACCCTATGAGATATGGTGTGCTCTATGATGAGTACTACTGAGTTTCCTATTTCCTTTTGGGAGTTATGCACTTGAGAAGCTGCATACCTATTGAATAGGGTTCAAATCAAATCAGTTGCCTACCACTTCATATGTGATATGGAAAGGGAAAAGCCCATATCTTAAGTTTGTTAAGATTTGGGGTTGTCCGGCCTATGTCTAAAAGCAAAATCCGGACAAGCTCGAGGTAAGGTCTGTCATGTAGAACTGGAAATGTTCCAGCTATACAAACTGCAGCTGATGATTTGGTAGAACCAAAGGATTTAATAGTTTCCAACGAACCTCAGCCTCTCCGCCGATCTAGTAGGGTTCCTCACCCACCTGAGAGATACTTCGGTTTCTCTATGATAGTGGGAGCAAGGATTGCATCATGAGATGATGACCCAACTAGTTTTGAGCTGGCCATCAGCAGTGGGACTCTGTAAGAATGGCTGGATGCTTATCGATCTGAGATGGAATCCTTATACACCAACAAAGTATGGACTTTGGTTGCTTTATCTGAAGGGTTAAATCCCCATCAGGAGCGAGTATATCTTAAGAAGATTACTTGGTGTACATGGAAAAGTTGAGACTTTCAAAGCTATGCTTAAGTCTATCCAGATCCTGCTTGCCACGGCTACATACCATGACTACGATATCTGGCGGTTGGGTGTCATGACTGCTTTTCTAAATTATGTTTTAGAAAAGAGCGTCTATAAGTACACAGCCAGAGGGCTTCGTAGACAGTGGGAGCAGCGGAAACGTGTGCAAGATGTTTTATATGATAAAACAGGCATCGCGGAGTTGGAACATCTGTTTTGATGTGGTAGTCAAAGAGTTTGACTTCATCAAAATGGTAGATGAACCTTGTATATACAAAAAGGTAGTAGGGAGTATGGTGGTGATCCTCGTAGAGTACGTGGATGACATACTCTTGATAGGGAAGGAGTTTCCTATGCTACGCTCGGTCAATCTCCGCTTATCACAAGGATTCTCCATATAGGATCAAAGTGATACCTCCTAAATCCTGGGTTTTGGATCTATGAGATAGATCTAATTGGATGTTAGGATACTCACTAGTTGTAGTAAGATGGTATCAATCGATCCTGGGGAGAATCACTGGAAAGGTTCCAGGGTGATAAGAACGACTGAATGTCAGTCGCAGGCATTGTCTATACCCTCAGTGGAGGGACGGTATGTTGGAAGAGTTCCAAGCTAGATACCGTGACATACTAGACGATTAAAGGCAAGATACATCGTTACCAAGGATGCTACCAAAGAGGCAGTCTGGATATATATAAGTTCATGTGATGGACTCCGTTCATACCATTGTGTGACAATGGAGTTGTGGCTTTAGCCAAGGAACTACCGTCCCATCAGACATCCAGATATAATTGTTAGGCAGTATCACCTGATCATGGAGATGGTTGATCTCCAGGGAGATCCAGGTTAGGAGAGTAGACACAGAGGACAACAGCGCGGATCCACTCACAAAGGCCTTTTTCCCAGTAGAGACTTTTATGGGATGGTTGAGTATGAGATACTTCAACCGCAGCTAATTGTTGGCTATGTGATACTATAACAGATGGCCCTAGTGCAAGTGGGAGATTGTTAGTTATATGTATTCCCTAGAGGCCATTACTGTACATACGATGTATATTGTAATGGATGCTTGGACATATATAGGGAGGACTTTCTTGCTCGACATGATAGTATGCTATCTGGTTGTACTTTATCTTAACATGTACTCTGATTGTCTCTATATTACATGTTGATAAAGCCCTTAGGATATGTACTCGACTACTGGGACTATGATGAGATCATACTAATGGGGCCATGGTAGTCGGCGAGTACATCTTATAACTGTTCCTAGTCAAGGGTGTATCGAGATAGGGCATCGATACACCAGAGTAGACTAGCGTATACGCATCTTGACCCATATGATGGGCGATGGATGATCTCATATCCATCGGTGTTTGACATCAAGGATGGTGTATGGGTGCTCAGTGGAGACTGGGTACACTGGACGGACTCGCCGAGAACTCCCAGATGGTATTATACCTCACGTCAGATGGCAGTTCTCCAGTGACACTGGTACAGAGTAGTCTGTTGACCCGAGATCGTCATAGAGTCTTGTGTGATTCCCACTGTGCTTTGATTTCCATCATACCACGTCCAAGAGGGCGTGCAAAAAGGTGGCTTTTGGGTACAGTCCCGAATCACATGGAGGCAATGAGCGATAGGAGGGGATTCGTCTCTCCCGGTATAGGGAGTTGATGTTGTGCTGTGTTCGATTGGCTATAACCGAAAATCCCTGGCCAGGGTTGCTGAGATTTACTGGTAAGTGTTATCAGTAGTTTCTCGAACTGTTATAGACCTCATATCGACACGACTTATCAAGCTACTGGGGTCTTACGTTTACCACCCCTAGGCGAGATATGCAACATATCAGACGACTAGACCGTACTGTACGGGAGTGTTACTGTTTGGATTCACAGGAGAATGTACAGGCTTGCTTGTTGATCTTCTGAGCGCTCAATACCTGGGTAGCTGTTACGTTTAGCCGACCGCTTGCAGCTTGTGGGTGTTTGATATGATCATCACCTACTGCCGGCGTATTGACGATTCTTTAAAGTCCTACACAGAGGTTTCTTGGCTCAGGCAAAACGGAGTATGAGTACATATGTGATATGTGCGGGACCGAGGATAATGCGATATGAGATACCGTATTCTATTCTCGCGATATTTGATATCAGCCGGGTCATCGGATCAAGTGTTGATTCGATGAATCGGTACGGATAAATATTAGTCGGTTATATGCGATATAGCCGGATTGTCGGATCAAGTGTTGATTCGATAATTTAATGTATAATAATATATATGATATATTAAATTACATTAACTAATATTTTCTCACTAAAAGATTCTTTTTCTCACTCGGGTAATACATTGATATATATGCGATATATGTTAATTATATTATTTTCTTTGGTTACAATAAATATTATATATGTGATATATAATATTGTAACATGATATGATAACTAATGCAACATGTTTTGTGGAGTTTAAACATGATTAGGGTTTTGATTAGGGTTAAGTCTTCTAGTTGATTCTAGAAGCTTTTCATTTTGTCATGATAAAGATATTTGTGTGTGACTCATCTTTAACCTAACCCAAACCCTAACCCTAGTTAATTCTCTACATGAGTTTGGTTGACCATGGTTGCATTATTAATCATATTAATTCTTTCTATTCATCACAAAAGAAAATCTATCATATTGTTCATCTTGTTCCTTCTTCTTCTTTGCTTACAAAGTTTTCTTGCTTTGATATTTGTGATGAAAATATGTGAGAAAAAGATAAATAAAGAGAGCAAAAATCCTACTTCATCATCCTCATCTTCCCTTGCCATTTAGATGAGGGTGTTCACATCATTTCATGAGTGTTAGCTTGTGTTAACGAAACTTCAAGGTAGATCATCTTTGTATCGAAGATCGGAAGCAAAGGTTGCATCTTTCTCTTCGTGGAACCTCTCGAGAGTCCGGAACCCGATGATCGTAGCGAAGGGACCACAACACGGAGCATATGAAGTAAAGGACCGGATCTACAAAGGTTGTAATCCCTCTCACTTAGTGTTAAAGTTGTTAGCATGTTAGTTTTCGCCTAATCTCTAGTTTAAAGATCCGTATTCGGGTTGTTTGGCACGGCTAATTTTTTAATCGGGCATGGTTGATGCCTCGTAGACCCTTGTGCGCATGCCTAGCAACCCTACAATACTGGTATTATTCTCGGTCCCGCACATATCTTATATACGCTCCTATTTCGTTTCGCTTGAGCCAAGAAACCTCTGTGTATGACTCTAAAGACTCGTCAATACGCCGGGAGTAGGTGATGATCATATCAAACACCCACAAGTCGCAAGCGGTCTACTAAACGTAACGGCCACCCGGGTATTGAGCAATCAGAAGATCAATGAGCAAGCCCGCTCACACTCCTGTGAATCCAACCAGTAACACTTACCGTACAGTTCGGTCTGTTCGTCTGATATGTCGCATATCTCGTCTACGGGTAGTAAACGTCAGACCCCAATAACACGATAAGTCATGTCGATATGAGGCTCATAACGGGTCGAGAAACTACTGGTAACACTTACCAGTAAATCCCTAAAGAAGCCTTGGCCAAGGACTTCCTGTTATAGCCAATCGAGCACAGCGCAACATCAACTCCCTATACCGGGAGAGACGAAACCCCTCCTATCGCTCATTGCCTCTATGTGATTCGGGACTGTACCCAAAAACCACCGTTTTGCATGCCCTCTTTGACGTGGTAAGGTGGAAATCAAAGCACAGTGGGAATCACACAAGACTCTATGACGATCTTGGGTCTACAGACTAACCTGCACCAGTGTCACCAGAGAACTGCCATCTGACGTAAGGTATAATACCAGCTGGGAGTTCTCGGCGAGTCCGTCCAGTGTACCCAGTCTCCACTGAGCACCCATATATTATCTCTGATGTCAAACACCAATGGATATGGGATCATCCATCGCCCATCTATCTGGGTCGAGAAGCTACACGCTAGTCTACTCTGGTATATCGATGCCCCGTCTCGATACACCCACGACTAGGGACCTTGAAGGATGTACTTATGGACTACCATGTCCCCACTAGTATGATCCGCATCATAGTCCAGGTAGTCATGTACACATCCTAAGGGCTTTACCAACATGTAACAGAGAGACAATCAGTGTGCACGTTAAGGTAAAGAGTAACCAGATAGCATACTATCATATCGAGCAAGAAAGTCATCCCTATATATGTCCAAGCATCCACTACAATATACATCCTATGTATAGTAATGGTCTCTAGGGCATACATATAACTAACAATCTCCCACTTGCACTATGGCCATCTGATAGCAGTAGTTGTAGTATCTCATACTCAACCATCCCATAAAAGTCTCTCTCTGGGAAAAGGCCTTTGTGAGTGGATCCGCCGTGTTTTCCTATGAGTCTTCTCTCTGAACCTCGATCCCCTTGGAGATCAACTATCTCCATGATCAGGTGATGCTGCCTCATAATATGTCTGAATCACTGATGGGACAGGCGTTCCTAGGCATAAGCCATAACTCCATTGTCTCACAATGGTAGGAACGAAGATCATCTCATGAACTAATATACACCCAGACTTCCTCTTTGGTGGCATCTTTGGTAACGATGTATCTTGCCTTTAATCGTCTAGTATGTCATGGTATCTAGCTTGTGTTGGAGATAGTGCCCTCAGAGTCAATTATTGGATCACAGGCACGTGATTGCAATGATTGAGGGAGGACCTGTCCCAGTAGAACAGTCTTACTCAAGATGATAGTATGCTATCTGGTTTATCTTTATCATCGTGTACTGGTTTAGGTGACCTGACAGGTCACTATTGCACGTTGATAGAGCCCCTAGGATTCTTGCTTGACCACCAGCAGTATGAGGGCGATCATATAAGTGGGAGCTGGGGTCTATAAGCACATCCTTAAAAGGTCCCTAGTCGTGGGAGTTTCGAGATAGGGCATCGATACTCTAGAGTAGACTAGTGTATACAGTCGAGACCCCGACGAGGGGCGGTGGCCGGTCTCACAAGCCACTGGTGGAAGTTGGTTCACCTAAGCTCATTGGGTTATGAGTACACCGGACAGGACTCGCCGGGAACATGCTAGTTGGTCTTATACCTGACGTCAGATAGCAGTTCCCTGGTGACATGTGTATAGGTTAGTTCATCGACCTGGGGATCGTCATTTGTCTCATTTGAGTTCCCACTGTACTTTGATTACTACCCTACCACGCTCAAAGGAGACGTGCAAACAGGTTTTAGTTGGGTACAGTCCCGAGCCACATGGAAGCAGTGAGCGGATCTTCAGGGGTTCGTCTCTCCCGGTATTGGGGGTGAGGTCGCGCTGTGTCTAGGAGAGCCATTACACAAAGCCCTCGGCCGAGGCAGGAGATTTACTGGTAGGTATTCCAGTAGTATCTCAGGGTGTTCTGGGTTACACTCCGACACGACTTGTACCGCTTTTGGGGGTCTGACTTTTACCAACCCCCTAGGCCCGCCATGCAATGCTCATAGACGAACGGACCGGACTGTACGGATATTGTCACTGACAGGCTCAGTAGGGTGTCAGGATGAGTTCGCTCATCGACGTCCCTTTTGGTCAATAGCTGGTGGCCCGTCACGTATGGCTTATACCTCTGACGTGCTAGTGGTTAAATCCACAGCCATAGTATTGACGAGTCTTTAGAATCCACCACACATTCAGTTACTCAAGTTTTCGGGCGAAACGCTGTAGAGGCCGTATGGAGATATGGCAGGGTTCGATCAGATACGTGCGGTATTGCACGGATCAGGATCGGACGGTTAGTACTAGAGGCCGTATGGATATATGGCAGGGTTCGATCAGATACGTGCGGTATTGCACGGATCAGGATCGGACGGTTAGTACTAGAGGCCGTATGGATATATGGCAGGGTTCGATCAGATACGTGCGGTATTGCACGGATCAGGATCGAACGGATATTACTAGCCGGCTTTAGTTTAAGCCGGATCCTAGTATAGTACAGTGTAGATTTTGTCTCATTGCATTTGTATTCGGTTGGAATACAGATGCGGGTGTGTATACCCAGTATCAGGGTTTTCCTGTAATTTATTACGGGACCAGTTTTCTGGAGTTGCCAGTTTGCTTTCCGTTTCGGCCATATTTCTTTGTATCTTTCATTGGCCGAAGATTGGTGGAGGAGGGCTTATTTGTATTTTTGAAAATAAGCATTTGTGGAGGGTGTTCTTTGCATTTTCTTGTGTCATGATGGTTGAACCATCATTTGACTTGCTCACTTCATGATGGTGCATCATTGCATGACTTTTGGTTGTTATGATGATAGTTGGAGTGTGAGGTTGGTTTTGTGATCATTGTTGATTATCACCATTCTCTTGCGTTATTCTTATGACTTATCTCTTGGGATTGTTCCTCGCTCACTCACTCTCATTTCTCTATCTCCTCCCAAAGCCATGGCCGGCCAAGCCATGAGAGGGCTGTCCAAAACTTCTCATGTGGGATTTTTGCTCTTTTGCTTGTGTAAAAATCCCACAAGTTCCATCTCCATGAGCTTGTATCATCCCTCCACCAAAAAAGCAACTCCATACAAACCCCAAATGAGATATGAGTTCTACAAACAACTTACAGCAAACCTTGGGCACGTCGACTCGCCAACTTCGTGCCCGAGTTGCCTCGGTATAGAGGTGGGAGCCCGTAAAAGAAGCAGGCGACGTGGTGCCCTTCCGGCGAGGAGGTGGAGACCGGACATTCCGCGGGAGATCGGGACGACGGCGAGAAGACCGAAGGACACGGATCGCTCGGTATATCTCTCTTCCCCATCTTGTAGTTAGCTAGGACTAGTTAATGGCCCGATCCGGGTTTATAGTGCGCGCTGGTGCCGGTTTGAAAAATTAAATTAAATCACCGCTTCCGCATTTTGGCCTCGGGATGGAGGCCGGGGCGCCGCCGTGCACTTACAGCTTGGAACTCTTCCAACATACCGTCCCTTTACTGAGGGTAAAGACAATGCCTGTGACTGACATTCAGTCATCCTTATCACCCTGGAACCTTTCCAGTGATTCTCCCCAGGATCAATTGATACGATCTCACTATAACTAGTGAGTATCCTAATATCCAATTAGATCTATCTCATAGATCCAAAATCCAGGATTCAGGAGGCATCATTATGATCCTATATGGAGAATCCTTGTGATAAGCGGAGATTGACCGAGCGTAGCATAGGAAACTACTTCCCTATCAAGAGTATGTCATCCACGTACTATACGAGGATCACCACCATACTCCTTACTACTTTTTTGTATATACAAGGTTCATCTACCATTTTGATGATGTCAAACTCTTTGACTAACTCATCAAAACAGATGTTCCAACTCCGCGATGCCTGCTTTATCACATAAAACATCTTGCATACGTTTCCGCCGCTCCCACTGTCTACGAAGCCCTCTGACTGTGTACTTATAGAATCTGTCTTCTAAATCATTATTTAGAAAAGCAGTCATGACACCCAACCGCCAGAAATCGTAGTCATGGTATGTAGCCGTGGTAAGTAGGATCAGGATGGACTTAAGCATAGTTACTTAGAAAAGGTTTCATTATAATCCATACCTGGTCAATGATGCAAACCTTTAACAAGTCTAGCTTTGAAAGTCTTAACTTTTCCATATACACCAAGTAATTTTCTCAAGATATACTTGCTCCTGATGGGGATTTAACCCTTCAGATAAAGCAATCAAAGTCCATACTTTGTTGGTGTATAAGGATTCCATCTCAGATCGCTAAGCATCCAGCCATTCTTATAGAGTCCCACTCCTGATGGCCAGCTCGAAACTAGTTGGGTCATCATCTCATGATGCAATCCTCGCTCCCACTGTCATAGAGAAACCAAAGTATCTCTCAGGTGGGTGAGGAACCCTGATAGATCGGCGGAGAGGCTGAGGTTCGTTGGTGGCTATTGAATCCTTTGGTTCTACCAAATCATCAGCTGCAGTTTATATAGCTGGAACTGTTTCCAGTTCCACCTCATGACCAATAATTTCTTCACAAGAAATTCCCTTTCACAAAGGTGGCATGCTGAGAAACAAAACATTTTTGTTCCTCGGTTAGGTAGAAGATATTCCCTTGCGTATGCTTGGGATATCCAACAAACTTCCACAGATCTGACTTTGCCTCGAGCTTGTCCGGATTTTGCTTTTAGACATAGGCCGGACAACCCCAAATCTTAACTGACTTAAGAGATGGGCTCTTCCCTTTCCATATCTCATATGAAATGGTAGGCATCTGATTTGATCGGAACCCTATTCAATAGGTATGCAACTTCATAAGTACATAATTCCCTAAAAGGAAATAGGAAACTCAGTAGTACTCATCGTAGAGCACACCATATCACATAGGGTGCTATTGCTCCGCCCCGATACACCGAGGTGCTGAGGTGTATACGGAGGAGTAATGCTGAGAGAGAATCTCATTCTTAGAATAGTCCAGGAATCCCGTGCTCAAGTATTCTCCTCCTTGATCACATCAAAGGATATAATACTTATACCCGTTTTTGGTTCTCTACTTCTAACTTATATTCTGTGAATATCTCAAAAGGTTCGGACTTATGTTTTAACAGGAACATAGGTCTGAATCTCGAGAGATCATCAGAGAATTTAATGAAGTACAAAGAACCGGTCTTGGCATTTGTAGACAGGGGACCTTCATACATCAATATGTATCATCCTAAGAGTTCATTAACTCTTTCTCTGTTTCCAATAAACAGTGCTATGGTCGTCTTATCTCTGTGACATGACTGGCAAGTTTCACAAGATGTAAATTCAAACTAATTTAAATATGCATCTTAATGTAATTTCAGCTAGTTGGGTCGCATTGATATGACCTAGTCTACAATGCCTCAAGAAGGATTCGTTCATTTCTGAACGCTTCCTCTTGTGTGTGTTCTGTATACTAAGAACTGTAGTTTGATTTAGAACGTTAATGCTTTTAGATAACGTGCCTGAACCGATCAACTCTTGATTTAGGAAATGTTCAAAACATTATCCAACAATACAAAATTATATCCTTCTTTATCTAAATAAAGAGACTGATATGATTTTGTATATCAGGTTCGGTATCTAATAACATTTGTTCTGAATCAATGTATTCTGGTAATACAAGGTGACAGTGACCAACAGACTTGGCTGCAACACTTGCACCATTTTCTGCCTCATGAAACTTATCACCCGTTCTTAGTTCTCTACCTTTCTGTGGGCCATATAATATATTACATATGTGGGATCCTGATCCGGTATCAGATACCCAGGATGCAGAGGATACTGAGAAACAATTCTGTGTAACGAACACACCCGAAGATGATGCATCAACATGCCCTTTCTTCGTTTGGGCGGCACGGGAAATCTGGTATTCCCCAATTTCCTGCTCTGTCTTATAACAATTATAAGTTGGAATGGGACCAACGTTCCCCAGCTCAGTATAACAAGCGGATTCGGTCAATATATCCGTTTTATTATCTTAATTAAGGCGTGACATGGTCGCTACCTGGAGAGAGAGAGAAGAAAACACTCTGCGTGCTCTCTTGCAAGATCAGATTGGTTATTATTTTATCTAATCAGGATGGCTCCCACTGTTTTTATCAAATCTTCCTTTAAACCCTAAAAGGAAAGACTAGCCGGGATTAATTACACGCTACAAGTTTGCCAATCTTTCAGCCAGGCCAGTGTCGGTACTTTGAGGGAGGTTCCCCGTGCTTTCGCACGGACCTAATTAAAGTAAACCTCGTTTTCCCAGAGGCGTAACCCCGTTGACACCTTTCTAGACACCTACTTGATCGGCTAATTGTAATGTGTAAAACTCTCCCAGGAGTAACAATTACTCGCAGTGGGTATCGGGATCCAACTATCTCATAGAAGGTATGCAATCTCATTGCAAATTTCAACACTTGAAATTCCCGATAATTTTTGCCCCGAACGATCTATGACCTTGACAAGGTCAACAAACCATAGACCGCAAGTCAAGTTCAACCCGTCATTTCTTGATTGAATCAAACCCACCCGCACGACCCTTGACAAGGTCAACAAGGCCGTACGACTACCCTAAAACAATCTGCATCATATGCATAAGCAGATAAATACTGGTCAGCTACCGCACACTGCGTCTTGACAAGGTCAACAAACGCAGCACGAATACTAAGCAGGACTTATCTGAAATGACGGAGGGCCACGACAGGTTTTTCTGAAAACCTATTGCGTAATGAACTTGATATCGTTGTAGAATCAAATGATTTTGAAATGGAGTGTTTTTTAGGCTTTTCTAGTTTTGCTAAAGGGGTCACTCCCGGTGAAGGGATCGTCGGCCCTTTCCTCATCGAATAAGGTGCTAGATATATCATATATACCACTGTGCAAAGCAAGAACTATAGGATCAATCAAAAGACAAACCGAAGGTTGTAGCATCTGCCAGTTATTGCTAAAGGGGTCACTCCCGGTGAAGGGATCTCGGCCCTTTCCTTATCGAATAAGGTGCAGGATGTTCTACAAAGAACACCGCGATGCAAAGCAAGAACTGTAGCTACCTATTTTTGAAAATTCGATTCCATAACATCTTTTAGGTTTCTTTTATTTCATTAATCATATTAATGAAGTCCCATCAATTAAATCACCTAAACATCACAGATAAATACGACGTACACTTATGCCATCCGCATTCGCCTCGATGTCCCCTCGTGCACCGTTAGGTTAGGTAACTAACGGCAGAGCGGGGCAGGGCTAGTGCGGGTGTAAAACATAAGTAACGTCTATATAATATATCGTATATACTATATACAGTATCTATCACAACATATCAAATGATCACATCATAGATATCACAGCAGAAGAAACATATGAAACATTGGATATACTAGGACGTCCGTGTTTTCAATACGAGCCTGTATAAAACACGAATTCCACGGTCGCGATGAATAGCCAAACCCACACCCCTAGACCCTTACGAGAGCGGCAAGCAACCCTACCAATTCTAAAGTTAGGAGACCCGGACTCGACTCCTCGAGTTGGTCTCCCACTGGACTCTAGAACCCGGTTACTTGTGCTCTCCTCCTTGGGTCTATCCTAGTGCGGAAAAGTAAATAATATACAGATGGTGACATCAACCTCAACCCGGAAGTGCCCCAATAAAAGAATATTACATACAATAAATTTTACACGAATGAAAATAAAAACTCTCATCTCACATAAAACCCCCGGCTATTCAAAACGCGACGATCCAATATAACATATCCAGCAACACATAACATCACATGTCATCAACGTAAGTAAATGTGCGCATCCCAATCTTTGTTGACATATAGCAAAGAAACCGGCGATATCACATATTACACTTACGGTCACAGAAAAGAAAGTGTAAAACTACAACAGTTGGAATCTGCAACCCCTTTAGACATCGCATGCCTAACCAAATGAATTCCTTAGACATCGAATGCCTAACAATTATAAACCCTGCATTTTAGTCTCATTATCGAAAACTCTTTTCAATATCAAATCGGGCAATTCAGCAAGATTCCCGACATCCTGATCGAATGCTCGTCGCAAACTTTAGTAGACGGCCATACCCCCGGTTGCTGTCGACGAAGTGCACCAAGACGGAACACCGCTGCCGTGAGCACCCGAACGGATGCTTTCGGCGAAAGGGTTCTCCTACAGTCACTTGGTCGGGGCTATGGGGTGTGGCTGTCTATTAAGTTTACCCGGCGAGTATCCGCGTACGCAACGTGATTGCGACGGACTTTTGATCACATCAAAATTCCGTGGCAACCGATCAAGTGAGACTAAAGTGCTAGATTTATAACATTCATTCAGTTATCTCATAACTACTTGTGGATTCCAAATATTGTATCACATTCCAGATAAATAGACAATGTTAAACTTTCCGATCGAATAATCAAACACCCAAGTTTTCCCGAAAAGCTCAACACATGAAATAAGTTTAAAAACATCCACTTCATGCCACAGTACCAACGATCCAGCCGTAGAAGGGTCAAGCCAACGCCTCACATGTGGCACGCCGTACTGCCCCAAATCCTAAGGTTCAAAGGGCAGTTCAAGACGGTCACATAATCGAGTTAAGATTTGTTGTCTTCTAGAGGGTCCATCACGTTACTTGCACTACTTAGAACGTTCTTAAACTACGAAAAAATCCAACACTTGGAAATTTCCCGGCAGGGGAAAAAATGGGTATTTATATCCGGTCGAACTTTTTAACAGTTTCTAAAATATCCGAAAAAACATAAACGAAGTTAAATTATCCGATCGAATTAACGAGTCCCCAATAAAACCCTAGAAAACTCAACACTTGAGTGGAATTAAAAAATTCCCAGAAAAAAATGACAAGAAAGGACCTAAGAATAAATATGTGAAGTTTGAGGGACTAATTCACAATTTGGGCGGCGGAACCGCCGCCAAACCCTTGGTTTGGCCGCGGTTCCGCGGTCAAACTTTTGAGTTATGGGTCCGTACTTCACAGTAATTCTTATAGTTTCCTGCTTAATTTTCTGAGTATTTTTAATTCACAAAAATCCACAGTTTGAAAAAATGTACAGAGAAGGGTTTTAATCGGGGTTTCAGGGTTCGATCGGATCTCTAACTTCGTCTACACTTCGCCTAAAACTTTAGCTAGGCTCTGCTACCACCGTAGGGTTCCTAGGCACACTCAAGAGGTTCCAGAAGGCATCAACCATGCCAAATTCAAATTTTCCGGTGCCGAGAAACACTAAACTAGATCGATTACTAGAGGTAAGGCGAAAGAACATGCAAGTTAACAACTTAACTACAAGTGAAAGTGACTACAACCTTTGTAGATCTAATCCTCCACTTCTTTAGCTCCGTGATGACGTCCCTCCGCTGCGATCAACCGGATCCCGGACTCTAGCGTTGGTTTCGTCGGAGAAATGAGCGGGCTAGGTCGTTGACTTCGATGCCGAAGATGATCTACGTCGAGGCAACTCTAACTCAAGCTCCATCTTCACTTGGTCATGAAACTTGTGAAGATAACACACTCTACTACATGGCAAGTGGTAGAGGATGAAGAAATAGGAAGTGGGTTCACTTTGGATTTGGATTTCTCACTTGATTTCAACACTTGGAATTTTCTAGCAAGGTTTTCTTTTCTTCATTGAGAAGAAGAAGAAAAGAATGGAAAAAGAATTATATCAAAAGAATAATCAAGTGAAGTTATCATATTGCAACCATGGGTGAGATTAACCTTTGTAGAGACTAAACTCAAGTTTAAGTTAAAGGTTAGGTTAAGGAAAATCTTATGTAAAACAAAATGGTGGACTTTGTCAAAGATGCTTGAAAGCTTCATGAAGCTTCACGCAAAGACAAAGTAAGCCACCATTTTATTTTACATAAATCAAATAAATTAAATAAAAAACTAAACCTTTAACCTAAACATGGTATAATCCATACACACACCCAAGTTTGCATGTATCATCAAACATGATACAAACTAGTGCACAAAAATATATCACATATACAACTTGTGCACTTCAAGTGAGAAAATCAATCTTAAGTTAACACATACTAGTTAATATAAAGTAATATATCAAATATATAATTATACATTAAATCTTTAAATCAACACTTGATTTAATGATCCGGTCATACTGCATATAACCGACTAATATCAAGTGTATCAATATATCGAATCAACACTTGATTCGGTAACCCGTCTATATCACATATAACCGACTGATGATACAAATCGCGAGAATAGAATACAGTATCACATACTGGTATTATTCTCGGTCCTGCACATATCTCATATGCGCTCCTATTTCGTTTCGCTTGAGCCAAGAAACCTCTGTGTAGGACTCTAAAGACTCGTCAATACGCCGGCAGTAGGCGATGATCATATCAACACCCATAAGCCGCAAGCGGTCTGCTAAACGTAACGGCCACCCGGGTATTGAGCGATCAGAAGATCAACGAGCAAGCCCACTCACACTCCTGTGAATCCAACCAGTAACACTTACCGTACAGTCCGGTCTGTTCATCTGATATGTCGCATATCTCGTCTAGGGGTGGTAAACATCAGACCCCAATAACTCGATAAGTCGTGTCGATATGAGGCTCATAACGGGTCGAGAAACTACTGGTAACACTTACCAGTAAATCCCTAAAGCAGCCTTGGCCAAAGGCTTCCTGTTATAGCCAATCGAGCACAGCGCAACATCAACTCCCTATACCGGAAAAGACGAAACCCCTCCTATCGCTCATTGCCTCCATGTGATTCGGGACTATACCCAAAAACCACCGTTTTGCACGCCCTCTTGGACGTGGTAAGGTGGAAATCAAAGCACAGTGAGAATCACACAAGACTCTATGACGATCTCGGGTCTACAGACTAACCTGCACCAGTGTCACCAGAGAACTTCCATCTGACGTAAGGTATAATACCAGCTGGGAGTTCTCGACGAGTCCGTCCAGTGTACCCAGTCTCCACTGAGCACCCTATATCATCTCTGATGTCAAACACAAATGGATATGGGATCATCCATCGCCCATCTATCTGAGTCGAGAAGCTACACGCTAGTCTACTCTGGTATATCGATGCCCCGTCTCGATACACCCACGACTAGGGACATTGAAGGATGTACTTATGGACTACCATGTCCCTACTAGTATGATCCGCATCATAGTCCAGGTAGTCAAGTACACATCCTAAGGGCTTTACCAACATGTAACAGAGAGAGAATCAGTGTGCACGTTAAGGTAAAGAGTAACCACATAGCATACTATCATATCGAGCAAGAAAGTCATCCTTATATATGTCCAAGCATCCACTACAATATACATCCTATGTATAGTAATGGCCTATAGGGCATACATATAACTAACAAATATCACTATTGATCTTCCAGATAGTAGCAAGTTAACCCTCGTCATAGCCCGAGTTAACCCACAAACTGCCATTACTGAAACGTGCCTTGAGTTATCCAGAGTCTGGTTTAAGCATAAGACGGACAACTCCATATAACTTAACATCATTAAGATATAAGCCATTCTATATACAATATAGCAATAGGGGAACTGATTTAATTGGAACCAGATTCAAATCATGCAGCTGTCTCCAGTGTATGTCAACTAAATTGAGAGAGGCCGATCAGCATTACTCAACTTAGGAGTGCATCTAGATATGAGTAACCTGAAAGAGAAACAAGTTTCTCAAAACCATTACTATCAACTGAATACCAAACTCAACTATCTACATCTTTGATTACCTTGAAGAGTGCTGATACTTGCAACACGTGGTTCTCTACTTTATTCTTATACCTATAACTTCTCAAAACTTAGACCTTCTATTTCTACGAAACACATGTCAAAAACTTGAGAAGTCACAAGTAAACAGAATATAGTACGGGGACTGGACAATATACAATACTTTGTATAAGTCCCCTGAGTTTAATAACTCAAATCCTGTGCATCGTAGGTTGAAAACTGTACTTATGGTTAAGAAGAATTACACCGCTGTTTAATGCTCCTTACCTAACCATCAACTGATATAGGTAAATGTCATGGACATAATTTCAAAAAATTATATCTCACTTTATAAAATAAACATACAAATATATCAGTTTGAAATTGGTGCATAACAACGGATATTCAAAACCAAATATTTGCCGTCCGGCAAAATCCCAGGAGATTTTCTTAAATATCACCAATTACAACAAAACCCGATATAATGAGGATGATCACCCAATTCCCAATGACTTACTCCCACTCATCATCTGTAAAACCATAGAGATTTGAGAATCAAAACCAGGTAAATACATACCCTGGAGTAAGGACTAATTGGGAAATCAGTTTTCATTTAACAACGCACAGTGAAACTAAAACATGAATATGTTTCAAAGGGTGTATCCGGGTATTCCTAGTAATGCCTCTTCCACTATCCAGATTCATGACTGTAACCGTATATTTCCTTGCCATCTCTCCAAATCCCTTTATTTGTCTTTACTCATTACCTTCTGTACACCCCCTTAGGCTAAATGGTTTTCTTCCTTCCCTACCGTTCGGAACCAGCCTATGGTTTGGAAGAAGACTATCCAATAAGCTTAATAGGTGTACTGTCCTAATTTTAGGAGCACTCGCAACCTGAGAGAAGGTAAAGATAAAAGACAACTGAATAAACCTTATTCCTATTTCTCCTGAACCAGAATCCATCCTCGAACTGGAACAAGTTCCTTCGAGTTCGTATATAACCATACGATGGATTTATCCAATGGAAGTGGATGTTCGTAGTGATACGGGGTCTTCTGGAGAAATACAAAGGTGAAGTAGGAGTGGCAATGAAATATGTGGTTTGGTCGTGAATGATAGCAGTCGCAATTTACTTTGCCCTCTTTCTAATCCCTTTATTTTTCTTTACTTATTACCTTCTGTACACCACACTTAGGCTAATTGGTTTTCTTTATTCCCTACCTTTCGGCACCTGCCTATGGTTTGGAAGAAGACCATCCAATAAGCGCAATAGGTGTACCCTCCTAATCCTAGGAGTACTTGCAACCTGAGAGAAGGTAAAAGGAAAAGACAACTGAATAGTTCTATTCATTTTCTCCAAAACCGGAATCCATCCTCGAATCTGGAACAAGTTCCTTTGAGTTCATATGTAACCATACGATGGATTTATCCAATGGAAGTGGATGTTCGTAGTGATACGGGGTGTTCTGGAGAAATGCAAAGGGTAAAAGAAGGACTGGCAATGATGTATGCAAGTCAGACAATCCAAAAGCCAGTGTTTTAAGAAAGTTCGGTTAATTTGGTCACTGGGTCATAATCTAGGGTCGGGACATGGTCGCTGCCAAAGAAAGAGAGAAAAGAAACACTCTACGTGCACTCTAACCTAGATCAGAATGGTTAATCACTTTATCTAATCAGGATGTCTCCCACTGTATCCTCAAATTCTCCTCTAAACCTGAAAGAAGAATTAGTCGGGATCACCCGAAGAGCAAACCAACTCATCAGTGGGAATCGGGATCCAACCATCATCGCATGATAACGTGATGAAATCCACTCACGTTATCACACTCCAGAAGGTATGCACATGCCTGGCAAGTTTCAGTTTCTTTAGAAACTCCCGATGTGATTTTTACCACATGCTCTTATGACCTTGACGAAGGCCAACATATTATAAGTTACATGACAAGTTCTACCCATCATTGTCCAGGATAATTTGAACCCACCCGTACATACCCTTGATGAAGGCCAAAATAGTAATACGACTGTCCCAAACCAACGCATCTATCTATGCAACAGAAAAGTAACAAATAGCTACCATACACTATGCCTTGACGAAGGCCAACATACATAGCATGAATACTAAGTGCTACCTGTTTGAAATGACGGACGGATACGAATGGTTTTTGGCAAAAAACCTTTAACGTAATGAACTTGATATCGTTGAAGGAACCAAATAGCTTTTTATAAATAAATAGTGGCGAAAACCATTGCTAATGTCACGACCCGCAGGGTACGGAACGTGACTGGCACTTAAGTTTACGAAACGTCTAAATACATCCGTAAAGTAAGTAAGCCAAAGCCCAGAGAACAAAACCAATTAAGCAAAAGAGTGAAGAAAACCCAATCAGTTGAAAGCGAGTTTATCAAATAAGTCATGTAAAACCCTTTTTAAAAACAATACCAATTTTTTGGAAAATTTCGGCAGAGTCTCCTTTGTAAATACTGGCCCCCAAAATGGGTACAACAAAATATATATGAATCCAACAAAATAGGGCATCCCCAAGCGGGAGCTAGCTCTTCGCCACAAGGCGGTCACAAATCCCACGCAATATAAAATGACAACAAGAAAAATAATCATAATGAAGCATAAGAAAACATCATGTCGACTCAAGTGAGCTCGACCCCAAAATACAGCATAAAAGTCCACAAACCTCACAGTCTCATCTCTAGGTCAATATACAATAATACTGGTAGAAACAGTAGATGGAGTGCACTATATACAAAGAATATACAAGGTGGTACAAAAATAGTAACATAACCCACCTATGAGCAAAATCTCGAGCTCAGGCAAAAGAGGCAAAAGAACAAGTGCGCCCGCCGCTACTGAACTGACGGAGCGGACCTGCAAAAGACTGTGGCACAACGGGGGTGAGTTGCCAACTCGTGAGTAATAAATAACATCTACAAAGGCTATCGTATGCATGCACACAAGCATCCTAGCATCTATAATACAGGTATGACTGGATGCACTAGCAGGTGTGTATACAACATCAGTGTACGAATATGTATGCAACATGAATATCTGAGGTCTCAATAGGTATATATAAGAAACATTTCATCTCTTTTTGTTTTTGAAACTCTTTTAGAATGCCAGCATAATACTCAAAGAATCGACGAGAACCGGTGTCCAGCAACGACACCCAAAAGCTGTCTCAAATCTCATAAATGTATCTCTGGCCTCAGCCGTCCGGCTGACCCATCTCAAATATCAATATCTCATCATCTAGCGGCCACGGTCGGTATCCTCTGGATATCCGCCGTCCCAAACAGTCACCGGTAGGTAATCCGTCCCCTGCCAGGCTCAACGTCAACACCACATTCCTCTTGCCCCGGGGTACCTTACCGGGCCCACCATGTACCCATGCCGGTTCCTCCACTCCTCGACACGGATTTCCAAAACCACAGCAAACTCATGGTGGACGACACTTACATCACTAGAAAACCGCAATTTACATATTTTAAAAAATATAATAAGTTTAGAAATTTTGCGGCTTTCCCCGAAATCCAGCAATATCATAAAATCTCAAGAAATCCTCATAAGTGCATATATCAATGATAATGAATGCATATGGTATCAATAATCAAGTTGCGATGTGTGATTAATAGATTAAGCATGAACAATTAATATGATGAAGTACATGCACATGAATAGCAATCCTACAGTTTCATTTTAAGGAATTAAAGGCAATAGCACAAGTTTAAGTATCAATTAGTAAAAGGTTTAAATTTAAAGGTTATCTAGTGTGGTGGCATGGCAATTACCAGGGTGTGTGTGTAAGCATGAATAGTGCTCGTGCTGCATATAAAAACCTGGCAATGGTGCAGGTGTCCTATAAAATGGTTTCGCATAGGTATGTCAATATAATGCATGGATGCAGCAAATAATCAAATAAGTATTTCACCCCTAATTACTAACATCACTAAGGGTCTTGTAAGTTACTAAAACTATCGGGCGGCTCGCGCCATCCAACGATAGTCCCCCGTAGATATTACATCTACTCACCGGAATCCCTGGCTAGCTGTGTCCAATCACCGCTTTCCCCTTTCGCGCCGCGTCTGACGTCTCCGCGACCGAATCTGGAATTTACATCAATACCAAACATAAGGTTACATATCAAGAACGACGCAAAACCCCAACGAAACTACTAATGTTCGCTAGCTAGGTACAACGTGCACAAAGTGCGCGGAACACACGCGAAAATCGCAAAAACTGCCAAAAAAACGCCGATTTGGTCGCCCGGCAAAACTAAAACCCGACTACCCAAAAATCCGCACTCACGCATCCTCATAGGAGATGCTAAAAATATCCCCAAGGTATCACAAATAATTCACCAAATAATTTTAATAAAAACCTAGTAAGCAATACTAGCAATTTTGGTGCAAATATCGAAAATTAGCGATACGGTTATCACAATCCAACACAATATCCAACCACACAAAAAGCAATCTACAAACACTATAATTACAACACATTAGTAAAGATTCAAAACCTATTTTCCATAAACAACCATTACTTGAATTATATAACCTAGCAATTCTTAATCCAAACTATATATGAAAACCTTAAATTAACACTAATTTATAACTCAATTAGCAAGTTAACCTTCTAGATTAGGTTAGCAAAACAACTAGATAACAAATTAGATTTAATCAACTAGATAATGGTTTCTAAACCCTAATTCAACTCATTTATCATGCTTCACAACCCATTTCCATACATGAACCCTCTCTTGAATTTCCTAAAACAACAATTTACAACCAAATCACACTTTTAAAATTAACTAAATTAGCATAATTTGAAGACCACATAAACAAGGTAACTTCTTTGATTTGGTTGTGTAGGAACTAGCAAGCAAAATTAATTTAATTGACCAAAAATGGTGTGTTAAAAAAAACCTAGTTTAAAACAAACTACTCTTTTATAAACTAGATTAGAAATTAACTAAACTTTTAACACTAAAACCATATAATTAAAGGAATTTAGCCAAAAGAAATTAACTTGATGGAAGTTATACCTCAATTTGAGATCTAGCAAGAATAAATTTGCTCCAAATGATGGCCTCAAGCATCAAGATCCAAGCTAGGGAGGTGAAGGAAAAGAAAGATGAAGGATGAGTTTAATTTGTAAGCTTTAATTTGCAAATTTTGATGAATTAAACTTGAAGAATTTTGAAGAAAATGAGAAGAAAAGAGATGAAGAGGAGAGGTGCAGGTTTCGGCCAGATTAGGAGGTGAGGGGAGGGTGTGGGTGAGTGGGGAAAAGTCATTGGTCAACTCTCCAAAAGTCAAAGCACCATACCTTATCAAACTATATTTAAAAATAATTTCATAAACTAACAATTCAACACAAGAAAGAAAACAAATGGTGAGGCCAGAAATTTCTGGACTTGAACAAGGTGGGTCTGTCCTAGGGCTGAGGGAAGAGAGAGAGGGGTTTTACAAAAGAAATTTTATGCAAAAAGACTCCCTACAAGTCAAAAATTGCAAGTTTTAGCTTAAAATTCAATAAATTCGTTTCCTATCATAAAAATTTGTTAAAAATCAAAATAAAATACTAAAAATTTTTGTTACAACTAGATTTTAATTATCATAATTTTAAAGATTAAAATTAGCCCGGAAAAATTTGTATTTATCGCTAAATTAATGTATTTTCCTACCGGCTTAAAATAATATTAAAAAATTGAAAAATTAGGGAAAATTTTTAAACGACCAGAATTTCATAAGTAACTCATTAGCTACTAAAAACAAGCAATTACCTATCCATTTTAGGTATAATTAGTCCTAAACTGCAAAATAACGAGAAAGACGGTTTTCGGAAAAATACCGAATTTTCACCGAATTTCAGGAAAACACCAAAACGACTTTTCAAGACGCTACAGCTAAAGAGGTCACTCCCGGTGAAGGGATCTCGGCTCTTTCCCCGTAGAATGAGGTGCAGGATATTCCAACTGAATACCGCGATGCAAAGCAAAAAGTAATCGACTATAGTGAAGTTATTACCCTGACGCAAACCTCTGCCCAAGGGGTCACTCCCGATGAAGGGATCTCGGCCCTTGCCTCATCGAATGAGGTGCTGGATATTCATAACCGAATACCTCTGTGGAAAGCAAAAAAGAACGTCCTTTTAATAACAGCTTTTTGAAAATTGTTCCAACAATATGGAATAGGTTTGTTTTCCTTGTATTGATCTGAATCAATACAGTCCCATCTTTTAATCACACCACAAAAGAACGAAAATATGATGTACGTATATGCCATCCGCATTCGTCACTGGGTCCCGTCATCACCCGTTATGTTACATAACTAACGACAGAGAGAGGACTGGACTAGCGCGGGTGTAAAATATATACAACATCTACTAGTATATATATCAATATTTAATAATCGCTCCAGGAATGATAAATGCAACATTACAGATAAGTAATAAGCATCACAGAACAATACAGATAATCTGGGATCCCCGGGTTTCCTTTGAGCCGCAACTGAAACCCGACGTTCTCCTGGTCGTGTGGATAACCTGTGCAATAAAAACCTAGAACCCTACGAGTGCGAAAAGTTACCCGCCAAAACCAGAAGCGAAGCAGCCCCCTTTAGCAAAGTGAATGGACCATGCAGCACTTCATGGAATCCGGTAACTTGAGCACCCCACCTTAGGTCAACCTATACCCCTTACGAGTGCGGCGAATAGCCCGCCAATTCCAGAGTGAAGCCCCCTCCGTCTCAAAGCCATGAGATGCGGGCCCGTTGCCCTCTAGAACCTGTCTATCCGTGCACTCCACCGTGGGGTAATCCTAGTACATAAAAGAAAATATGTACAACGGTGACATCGACCTTAACCCGGTCGTGCCCCAAAAGAATAATATACAAACAGGCAGTGACGGTAGTCCACATGTCGGACACCCGCCCCGTGATATTAAATGTAAAAATAAAACTAAACTGTACTATCATTGCACGCAAGCTATCCACCACGACAAATCCGCAATAACACAGCACAACACAGAACATCAACGTGAATGTCACGTTCGCAAACCCGTCTAAACGAACTATAGCAATTAGACAAGTTGTACCGCTCTAATGACATTCACAATCGCAGATAGTAATGCAAGTACTGAAAAATACACATTTAAAATTTTGATCGACTAAAATTTTCTAAATAGGCCCCAAATGCAAATCCAGCACTCAAATAAATCTAGGCCAAAACTATATATATCACAAATATCATATTTTCATGAACTACAGCCCCAGAAAAATTTTGGGGTACTGTAGTGTCACGACCCGAAAGAGCACGTGACTGGCACTCGAACCATATGAAGCCTATAGGACTCCATCTGATCCAAGTAAGCCAAAAGCCCAGAAATCTAAAACCATTTTGAAGAATAAATAAAGAAAACTGGTTTAAAGAAGTGAAGAAATACAGGTTTGAAATCAAGGTTTTTAAATAACTAAGCCGAAGGTACGTTTTGAAAACAATAAGTCTTTTCTAAAATTTTCGGCAGAGTTTCCTTTGTAAAACTGGCCCCGAATGGGGTACAACGAGGATAACAATACATATACAATGATAAAGGCATCCCCAAGCGGGAGCTAGCTCTTCGTCAATCGACGGTCACAACCACACAATGATATAATAATATACAACGCCAAGTGGCGAGGATCAAAACCAAAAGAAAGCTCAGAAGTAGCAAGAAAACCGCAATACTACTAAGCGCGACTCTAAGGTCGAAATATACAACACTGAAGTCTAGGTCTGAAAGAATATACAAGTTTTGGTTGATGGAAATTTCTAGATACAATGAAATAAATAAATACAATGGTGGTTCTTGATGCGAAAGAACCCACCTACCAAAAGCAAATCACCCGCAAGAAAGTAGTGTGCCAGAAATGCCGCAATGGTACCTGTACGGCAGAACCTGCAAGAACTGTGGCACAACGGGGGTGAGTTGCCAACTCGTGAATAGAAACATCTACAAGCAGAAACCGAATACAAGACATACTCCTAGGTCAATGCGATCACATATAGAAAATCCTCAATATAAAACATGCAGCCTATAGCAAGGCTAGGGTAAATATCTAACCCGAGTGTAATCTCATGTTTCTGTGTCAGTGCCTCAGATAACGATATAGTATATGAATGAGATATGAATGCGAGAAAACAGAATACATCTACATGAAGCAACAGTTTTCATACTTTAGTGAGATTTCCCTGTATTTTAAAAATAAGGTACCACAATGAAATCAGCATAAAACTGTGCCTAGCATCGGCACGAACGAAATCCCAATATCTCGATATCTCAAAGTCTCAACCACAATATCTAGGGCGCTGTCAGTCCAGACCGGCCCCTACCATCCATCTCAAGACCACGACGGTATCCTCCGGATATCCGACGCGTCGGGTAAAATCACCGGTGGGTAGTGCTCCCCTGCAGGCTCACATCGTCATCACCACGCGCTTCTTGCCCCGGGGTACCTTACCGGGTCCACCATGTACCCGAAACGGTTCATCCGTCTCCTCGAATCGGGTTTCCAAATCCATCAGCAAACTCATGGTGGACGACTCATACATCATGGAAAACCGCACTTTTTATTTTAAAAGAGAGAATATGTTTATTAGTGTTTTTTTGCGGTTTTCCTCCAAATCCAAAAAATCTCATAGAAATCCAAATCCAAACCTCAATAGCACGTAAAATAATGAATATATGCATGAGAATCCATGAATGCGGCATGATAATGAATAACAGTGTGCAGGAAGTAGCAGGTAATAACTACAATGTCTAATCTAGCATATAAGGCGAGTACACTTACAACCTGTCTAAATTATAAGCTAACAACCTACATCAATGCAATAGTATATTTTCTAAGGTGTACGTGACATGGCAATTACCGATGAAGATGTGTGTGAGCCGGCGAGTAAGTGTACGTGGTACTTACGCATCATCGGTAATGGTGCTGGTGTCCTATCAGCATGATATTAAAAATGGAGTATGAAGCATAAAATAAGCATGCGATGCGAAGAGAACCACAATAGTGAGCGGAAGCTGAATACTAGACGCAACTATAACTAATCTGCATTAATCTATTATAAGTCCTACAAATGGTGCCTTTTGAAATAACACGAATCATAGGGTTTTGAAAATAGGGGCTACGGTGTTTTTATGAAAAGATACGTCTTTTGAAAATATCCGTATAACCCTTCTGCTTATCTTTAAAATATCCCCGATTCGTTAGTTTTGAAATGGGTATGACTCGGTCTAGTCTAATGTCAACTAATATACTAAACTATACGGCTGAACTAACAAGCTGAGCTACAGGTAGGGAAACCGCCTAACATCTGAGTCGATATATATATATATATATAAGTCGGTGATCCCGCCTCAATAGTATCGCGTACGATACAGCATATCATCTGACATCCTCGAGTCATGAGCGCGGATCTATCATCAATATAGGCTCGTACGGTAAATCGTCGTACGGCACCCCAATAGCTGGGTAGGGGTCAACATCTCACTGTCTCATCACATAACAAATATCACCATCATCAGATCATATAGTCTGGGGTACTACTCTATGTCTAGCACCAACGATACCATCAGTGAAGTATGCATGCGGGGTAAACACATATCCCAAGCCCGCAAGAATCACAAGTCATATCCCACGTATGAATCGTATCAAATCACCGATCCCAGGGCACCAAGCCCACACCATCGACTCATCTCCAAAGTCGTCACATATCATCAAACACCGTGTAAGTACAAGTGATAAGCAAGGGTATAAGTATAGGTGTAATTCTATCCTAGGGTTCGCGACTATGAACTACACTAGTCACTTCTAACCCTACATATCCAAAATACACCTAATATCACAATACTATATAATAAGCTATCTACGGACTGCGGGGGTGCTATACGCCATCCACCCGACTTCCCCCTGTAGATATAATCTACTCACCTTGCATCATCATTTGCAGACATCACCATGCATTTGCTTGTCGTCCCGAAGTCTTCAAGGGTACCTACACATCGAATATCGTATATGCGCATTAAAACCAAATCCAAGCTAAAACGGCGCATGAAATCCAAAACGATACGATAAGGGGGCCTATAGGTGAGAACCTATGGCACGCCTTCAAAACCACATATAAATCCTCTACATCGTCGTATAAACGCCAAATAGTCGAGGCAAAACGAAACACACCAATGCAGAAATGAAAATACGGAATACGGAAACTAAAGTCCAAAACAGCAACTCATGAAATATGTCCCAGATTTTACCCCAGGTCACTTTATACAAATCTATATATACCAGGGGCCTAAACTAACAATGTAGGAGCTACAGAACCAATACGAGCCAAGGAGGTGGGACCCAGGCCGCAATTGGCGGCCAAAAGAGGAAAATTGGCGGCCGGGAAAGGGAGTTGGGGGCTAGGGTTTTGGGTGTTGCCTCTATGGTGCCTGCACATCTCAATTTCCACTCAATATTATTTTAGGGTCCTCGGGGTGATAGCAGATTCCATTTAACCCTCACAGATTTCACATTTTCCCCGATATCGGTTTCTAAAATCCGTATTCTGTGGTTTGGTTCTCAGGTTAGGGTCTCAATTCATGCACTAGGGTGTTGGTGTATCCTCAATTGAACTCAATTTCACAATACAACCCAAGTTCCTCTCAAACCCTAACTAGGTTTTCACCAAGTCCATAATATCACACAATATCGATATAATCTTAACATGGGGTTATAGGAAAAGCTATAATTGGGCTAAGTGTTCAGAAATTACCTCAATTGGCAACTCAAGAATTTTCTTGAGTTGCCCCAAATGGTCACAATCCAAGCTTTCTTGGTCCATTGCAAAGATCTCGAGCTCGTGCATCTTTTTTTTATGAAACCGAAATGGGATTGGGGTTTTGGGATTGTTTTAGAGATGATTTGAGGGATTGAAGAGGGGAGGAAGAAGGAGGAGAGGCAGCAGCAGCAAGCATTGGGAGAGGGGGAGAAAATGAGAGGGGGAAAAATGGCTAAGGTTTAAGTCAACAAGAACCCCATACCTCTCTCACCAACCTCATTCTTTATTCTTTTCTTTTCTTTTTCCTTTTCATTTCTCTCATATTCCTTCTCACATAAATAGTAAACCCAAATGAAAAACCATAGAAGAAAATGCACAAGTGTAGGAAAAGTAATGTGTGCATGTTTTGCTCAAAATTGTAAAAACCCGATTAGCGATTTTTAATCGCAATTAGCACTAATTAAGCATATAACTAATCAATTAAACTTAGAAATGGCATAATTTTCTACTTTACCCTATTTTATAATTTTCCATAATTTTTCTCAAAATTTTTTTTTTCTATTTATTTGCATTTAATTATAGATTTAATATTAAAATAATCAATAAAATAATATTAAATTATAAAATTTCCCAAAATTAATATTTTATATTTTTGAAAATGTTACATGTAGCTAAAAAAGCGCGGTGGAAGGGACGCAAAATGCGACATTTTACTCCGTTTCCGTGGAGGAATTTTGGAATCATGTCTCCAAATTTTTTCTGTAGCTCTAGTTTTGCCTGCACATAATTCTAAGATACCCAGAAATTTTTTTAGAAAAACTTTGAAATTCGACAGCAAGCACATGAATATAAATTCGTGATTCGGAAAAAAATTTCAATCGAGATTTTAACCTTGTGCAAACTAGTTATTAGGGTTAATGGATTGGCTTTGATACCATGTAAGGCTACGGCAGCGCCTCGGCCGTCAATCCGAAGCCAAATGCGGAATAAAAACTTTTCAAAACGGTGCTAACATAACCTTAAAACCCGGATCGTGCCATTAACCCTATACTAGTAAACAAAAAAGAGTTTGGAGAGATTATACCAATCGATCCATGTCCTTTGGTCCTCAATCTCTGCGCCAAGCTCCTCGTGTCTGTCCCGACGAAGTTCGCTCTCCGATCTCGCTTGTCGAAGAGGCTCTACGTCAAGGATTCTTTATACGGGCTCCCGCTTCAAAAACTGAAGCAAATCGAGCAACTAGTTTGCTAGCCTAGGTGCCCAAGATGATGTAGAGATAGTGTGTGATTACTTTGTCTCATGACACTCTAGGATTCTCAACACATGAGAGGGATAAAGTGGAGGTTGAAGAAGAAGCCATTGATGGAAGTTGTGAGCTCAAGAAAAGCTAATGAAGAAAATGAGGTTGTTTATTGTGTGAGATAAAATGTGAGAGCTCTAATAATAATCTCAAGACCAATCTCTTGCCTCATATGACAGTCCTCTCTCTCTTCACATATCAATCCTACACAATAATCAATCAAAAGAATAGACATGGCACAATAAAACACACCATGAGTCACCAATATTGCACATGCCACATTTAATGCTCTTGATCAAGACTTGTACTCACAATTTCCAGTAAATAAAAATTAATCCAAATGTTTAAAACAATAAATAGAATGGCATACTTTAAAGTAAACTCATGACGGATCAAGGCTCTGGACTGTACCCAACTAAAACCCGTTTGCACGACTCCTTTGAGCCGTGGTAGGGTAGTAATCAAAGCACGGTGGGAGCTCACACGAGACAAATGACGATCTCAGGTCGATAGACTAACCTGTACACATGTCACCAGTGAACTGCTATCTGACGATAGGTATAATACCAACTAGCATGTTCCTGACGAGTCCGTCCGGTGTACTCATAACCCAAATGAGCACCTGTATACTATCTTTGGTGAACCAATTGACACCAATGGCTTGTGAGACAGGCTACCGCCCCTCGTCGGGGTCTCGATCCGTATACACTAGTCTACTCTCAGAGTATCGATGCCCAGTCTCGAAACTCCCACGACTAGATACACTTTAAGGATGTGCTTATAGACTACCCAACTCTCACGTATATGATCGCCATCATACTGCTGGTAGTCAAGCAAGAATCCTATGGGCTCTATCAACATGTAATAGTGATCTGTAATATCACCTAAAGTATGTACATCATGATAAAGACAAACCAGATAGCATACTATCATCTCGAGTAAGACTGTTCTACCGGTATAGTTCCTCCCTCAATCATTGCAATCACGTGCCTGCGATCCAATAATTGACTTGAGGGCACTATAGCCAACACTGACAACCTGATCGAATGCTCGTCGGAAACTTTATTAGAAAGTCACACCCCCGATGCCAATGACAAAGTGCACTTAGGCAGAACACCGCGGCCGCGAGAACCCGGACGGATGCTTTTGACAACGGGGTTCTCCTACAGTCACTTGGTCGGGGCTATGGGGAGTGGCTATCTAGTGACGTTACCCGGCGAGTATCCGCGCACACTACGTAATTGCGACGAACTTTTGATCATCATCAAAATCCCGTGGCAACCGATCAATTGAGACTAAATTGCTAGATTTATAAATTCAAATTAGTTTTCAAAAAACTAATAATTGTGGATTTCAAATATTGTATCACATTTCACAGATAACTAGACGATGTTAAACATTTCGATCGAATCAACGAATTGCCAAAATTTCCCTGAGAGCTCAACACTTGAGAAGTGTTAGAAAATACCCAAAACATACCACAGTACCTACGGACCAACCGTAGAAGGGCAAACCCATGTTTCATACATGGCACCGCGGAACCGCCGCAAATAGCACTATTTGGCCACGGTTCCGCTGTCATGTAGTCGAGATTGGATATCGTTCTTCTAGAGGGTTCATAGAATTACCTGCATGATTTTCAGAATATTTTTAACATGAAAAATTCTAACATCATTAAAATTTTCCAAAGAAGGGTGAAAATCGGGTATTCGGAGTTCGTTCGAACTTCTAACTTCGCCTAGACAACGCCTAATGCTCTAGCTTGGCTCTGATACCACTACTGGGTTTCTTAGCATTCTCACTATGATTTATAGGGCATCAAGTATGCAATTTTAAAAAAATCTAGAGAGCTAAGCAACCCATGTCAAGGATCTAAGTAGAAAATTAGGAGTAAGCTAGCATGTAATCAAACATTACACTAAGTGAATGAAGAATACAACCTTTGTAGACCTGTCCTTCACTTCAAAAGCTCCGTGTAGTACTCTTCTCTCCGTTAGTGATCTCTCGGACTGTAGTAAGGGTTCACAAGGCGAAAAGAACAAGCTTGCTTGAAGTCTTCGAGGCCGAAGATGATTACGTCGAGAAATCTCCAACTCAAGCTACCTCTTCACTAATTGGGAATTAGTGGAGCAAACAACCTAAAATAAATGGCTAATCTAGTGTAGCTTGATAAAGTAGGATTTTTTTCTCACTTTAGAATAATTTTTCTCACTATATTTCTTCACTTTCCAAAAACCTAGAGAGAAAAATTGGAATGAAGAAGAAGATGAAGATGAGAATGGAATGAGAGTGAGAATAGCAACCGTGGGTGAGATAATATCATATATTAACTCTTGTAGTGACTTAACCATGGCTAATGACAATGGTTTGGTTAATAAATATATAATGTAAGGCAAAATTAGTGGACTAAGTCAATGGGTTCTACAAGCTTCCACTAAGCATCAACCATGACTAATTTCCACCTAATTTTGATTTACTCTAAATAAATAAAACCCTAAATTATCATTAGTATGGTATGAGTCTCATACACCCATGTTGCATGTATCAACAAGCATGATGATTGTTATAATTTTCTGTGATTGTAATAAATCGAATGAAATAGTAAAGAAATCACAATCAAAGATTATTTGACCGCAATCAACTACGGTGTCGGATTGTAGTTAGTATGTGAGTGCGGATCGTCCACAGGGAAAGTGTAATCGTTCGTCTTTCGAATTAGATGAATTGAATCTTTAATGAAAAGAAAACAAAACAATTCAAGATTTGTAGTTGATGTTCAAGAATGAGAAAAAACTAGATCTAAGAAAGCATTAAAAGATAGAGTCAAGAATTGATCGTTTGTTGATTTTTCCAAACCAAATCTCAAGAATCGAAATGAGGCTCGTAGGAATCGATCGGATCTATAGATGTGATGTAATCCTACAATTACGTATTCTTATCCTTCGATGAATTGATACTAGATCGATGATCATCGATGAGAATTAGGGATTTCTTGTGAAACTAGGGTTTCATCTTATCCCTTGTTCTTTCGTCGACGTCATTCACATTCTAGCCTCTAGTAAATTCAAGAAACGATCGTAGATCCCTAATTTCGAGCGATCACAATCAAGAAAGCATCGCTACGAAACTAGGTCATCGATTCTTGAACTAGCTAGGGTTTACAAAACTCGTAGGACTTAAAAATAGTATTACAATTTGTTACATCATCATTCTACAATTGTCTCGACTCCTTAACGAGCGGAGTTTTACTCGAACATCACAACAAGAGCAACAATTACAAATTGAGATCTAATCATGATGCAAGAATTAAAAGAAAGCAAGATTAATGAATTTCACCTTTTATTTATATCAACAATTTCGTTACAATCACTCAAGAACTACAAGAGGAGGAACTTGATCGTCGACTTGGCTTCGCTCGTCTCCGTGGATCGCGGATCGGCTTGGATCACTTGCCCGATTGAAGATCGGCTCGGCTCCTAAAAGGTTGAAGACTTCTCGCTTGATTTGGTACTCAAGATCTTGGATTTAGAGTGGAATTAGGGTTAGGGTTTCGCACAAGCCTTGTCACGAGACTTGTGGAAGAAGATGATGAAAGAGGGAAAGATTATTTAACTAATGAACTAGCTAATGATGAACAACCTCAACCCTTAGATTTAGGCTCCTATTTATAGATAACTAACCCTAGATCTAGGATTTCAAATTCTAAGTTTTCCTCCAAAAGTTTGTTGAGGGAATTCAAATTTCCCTCTAAAAGTTAGTTAGGGGAGAAGGTTCTAGATGTAATTAGTTAGGAGGAGCTTCTAGAATAGGATTAATTAGGAGCTTAATTAGGATTAATCTTCTTAATCTCCTTTGCTGATCTGGCAGTAGCTTTGAGGTAATTCTGTAATTTGAAGTATCTCAATGAGGTGTGGGACCAGAGAAATGAATAGTGCCCAAAACTTGACGGCTGACGTGGCAGAACCGCCGCGCTTGCGCGGCGCAAGCCTGCTCATGCCGCGCAAGCGCGGCGCTCTTGGGGCTTTGGGGCTTGTTCTTTCAGTGGGTTGTTGGGCCTGATGTATGGGCCTCTGTTGGATATATAGAATTGTATTTCTCCCTCTGAAATGCTACCAGATCTGAAATGATTTAGCTGGCGTAATGTTGATCAGCTCTTTGGTTTTCCTTCCGTATTTCCTGCACATACTTTAGACAAGTGTTGCGCAAATACAGAAATGATGCGATGCCATGAAAGGCGGTTAATTTCCTTTAAAGTGTCGGTATAATGGTCTACTACATGAAATCTCATATTTTGTGATAGATTTGTTAATATGTAGAATATGAATGCCGAACACTTCTAAGTGTATGCAAAAGATGGGGAAATTGCCGGCTAAAATATACAATATTTTCGACTGATCAAATACCCCCAAACTTAATTTCGATCGTCTCGAGCGAATGTTTTATTAAAAAGAGAAGGAGAAAAAAAAAAGAAAGAGAAAAACTAACTAGCACACTTTCGTAGGCAACACGATTGCACTGAGCATGTGCAACAAGCCTTTAAACCTCTAGGTGTCCCTAGTAGGAGGAGTGTTGTCTCCTGAGGGTTTTCAGCGGATTGCACCCACAAAATCCAATAATAAAAGAAAGATCATGAATATTACATTTAAAGAAGAGAATTGTAAAAGAAAGACTTTGAAAATTAGGGTTTCCAACTAAGCTAGCTTTTCGGTTGTCATGAGCCCTATCTTAATGGTCATGAAAAAATGTTAGAAATCACGTCCTCCCTCAATAAAACATCGTCTTATTCTTCATTCCTATCTTTATTCCAAACATCGATCATATCACCCTGCGTGTGTGTAAAGACATCCCTACACCCGGAGAATTCAATTCAAGCTATCATACTCTTGCCCATCGGCCTCAGTACTTCTTGATAAACGAGATTGCTTACACACTTTCATGCGACCGTTAATACTTCTTGAGGTACTAACCGACCGATTACTAATGTGCTTGCTAACTTGGTGTATTTTCCTAGTCTTGCACCACCTCAGGCATAGCAGTGACTCCCAGACCAGTTGACCTTGGGGCACTAGGTGAAGAAGCACCCTTTTGCTATATATTTTTCTTGCCCTTGGTGATAACAAAACCAGTATCCATTTTTTTCACCACTTTAAAACACACTTTTCTTTTTTCCATACTGTTGGCTTTAAGACAAGAGCATTTCAAGGTATCCTCTACTATCCCAGGCTTTAAGATGTGTGTAAGTGCGAATAGCAGGGTAGCAACGTTCAAAATGTTTGGCTTCCAGAATAGAAACTATTTTTCAGACTTATTTTTATCCTCAGATTAGTGACGTCCTTCATCTTACTAGCCCTTGGGACAACGGCTCATAACTACTTATTACTAGTTCGTATAAGAAAACTTCTAATTTTCTTAGTTTTCTTAAATTTTTTCTAATCTCATGGATGTAAATGTTCACTATCTAAACTTTCATTATCTTATTTATATACAAAAAATATTTTTATAATTTTGAAATTTTTAAATTTTTATGGTTTTTAAAGAAATGTTTTGTGCTTATGCAATGTATGATGCAAATGATGCGAAAATAAGCACAAACCTCCCCCAAACTTGTTTTCAACAGTGTCCTCACTGTTGCCTTTTGCTAAATCTCGAAAAACCTGTAAGCTTGGGAGGAATTTATTAGTGGGGGCAAAATATTTAAGTGAAGAACCTCCCCAAACTTATTTTTGGCTCAAAATTTTGTAAAAAAATTTTCTTTTCAGGAGCCCGAAAAAATTATACCCCCCCAAACTTGAGTTATGCAATGTTAATTTTTTAAAATCACAAGTGGGAGTCAAAAATCAGTGGTCGATGCCAAGCTTTGCAAAGACCAAATGTTAACACCAACCATTCAAAATTTTTATCAATGCAGTGCTCTGGTTGGTGGAAGAAGAAGAAGTGGGGAAAGGTTAAGTGGTGGAATAGAATGTGTGTGCGTCTCATTTTGGAGAGACGAAGCAGTGAATGTGATGGATTACTCGCATTCTTTTTACAGTTCAGAAAAAGGGGTGGAGGTTCAATTTCATTGATTGGGAGATGATTCATCTCAACACCCGTGTCATTCAAAAATGCGAGTTCATCAGCGAAGATCTCCTCAAAAGTTCCATTAATACCCCGATGAATAATGTCATCACAAAGTGCGGGGTGATCTATAGACTCTAAAAGCAGTTCATAATCGGTGTTAATTGTTGACCCGGACATCTCGGTGGAAGAGTCCGTATGTGTATGATACATAGTTGGGTCAAACAATAACATATGAAAAGAGTCTAGATCGATATCAGGAGGATCATCAAATTCGCTGCTGTCGACATCCATTAAGTCGACAGAACATGCCTGAGCAATAGGTTCGGAGGGTACACTTCCCAACTTGTAAATGTTTAGTTCTATTGACCTATTCCCGAAAGATAGGGTCATAGAACCATTACAACAGTTGATAATAGCATTGGAAGTGGCCAAAAAGGGGCGACCTAAAATCACCGGAATTTGATTCCGTGGGTTCGCTACAGGTTGTGTATCAATTACAATAAAATCTACCGGGAATATAAATTCTCCGATTTTTATTAACACATCCTCCAGTTCACCCCTAGGTTTGGTGATTGATCGGTCAGCCATCTGGAGAGTGCAATTGGTTGGCTTCAACTCTCCGATCCCTAATTGCTCATAGACTGAGTAAGGAAGCAAGTTAACACTAGCGCCAAGGTCTAATAGAGCACGGTTAATGTGTTTTTCCCCAATAGAAACGGAAATAGTAGGATATCCAGGATCCTTACGTTTCCTCGGTAATTGTTGGGGGAAAGCCGTGTCTATTGTTTTTTCCATAAAGATCTTCTTAGGCACTGGATTCTTCCTCTTCCTAGTGCACAAGTTCTTAAGAGTTTTCGCATAGGAAGGAACTTGTTGGATGACATCTAGGAGAGGGATGTTGGTATTTACTTGCTTAAAAATGTTCATAATCTTCTCCATATGTGGACTCGGTGTGTTAGCCCTTAACCGATTAGGGTAAGGTGCTTTAGCAATAAGCGCTGGGTCCATCATAGGAGAAGAAAGTGTGTGTGGAATCGATCCCGGTATAGAAGTGGGGATCGTCCGTGGAGGGGTAAAAGAGGTGGGCTGTAATGGCGAGCCTTTTGGGAAATGGAGAATCGGCTCGGAAGAAGATGGTAGGGTAGAAGAACTGGGGTAAGAAGTGTGTGGAAAGGTCTCAGCCGGGGTTCTATTGATTGATTTATCAGTATCATCAAACTCTTCCCTAAGGTGATGGTCAAGCACTCTTCCAGATCTCAACGTGATTGCATCCACATCATGTGAATAGCCAGAATTAGGTAAGGGTTGAGTTGGAAGTTTCCCTTTCTCTCTTGCACTCATTTTGGCTTTTAGTTGTGCAATTTGTTCTTCCATCGATTTGATGTTTTCATTTTGAGAGATAATGATCTTCATTACATTCTCGACAGAAGATTGCAAACTTGCCGTACCTTGGATGGATTGTTTCATGAAAATATCCAAGGTTTGTGCTAGTGCAGAGGTATTATCTGTACCGGTCAATTGCAAAAAATTTTCATGTGGTGCAAAAGTGTTGGCCGGATTTTGGAAATTTTGTGCTTGGAAGGGGTGCTGACTCAATTGAAGTGGTGGGTGCTGTTGTGGTGGAGGTGCCCCTTGGAAATTGTTTTGGGTTGGAACCGTGTTTTGAAATTGTGATTGGTTCCAAGCAAAGTTAGGGTTATTCCTCCAACCCTGATCATATGTGGAGGAAGATGGATCGTTTCTAGGTCTTTGGAATGATGCATTTGTATGCTCATGACCTTGAAACGGACATTCTTCCGTCAAGTGAGACGGATCAGAACAACAACCACATACAGTTTTGGAGAGTGATATTTGACTTAGGGCGGCGGCTAAAAATTTATTTTCCATAGCGTCAAATTTCTTGTGTAAAGCTGAAATTTCAGCTCTAATTCCTATGGAAATATCATTGCCATCCCTAAACGATTGACTCACACCCTCCCACTGTAAAGATTTTTCAGCGAAATCTTCTAGAAAGTTCCAGGCTTCCCAATCATCTTTGGTCATAAAGTTGCCTTGACACATGGATTCAAGGGACTGTCTTGTGTAAGGAGTAATGCCCTCATAAATGATTCGGCACAATTCCCATCTCGGGATGCCGTGATGTGGACATTGGAGTAACAGATCCTTGAAACGGTCAAGACATTTTGAAAATGTTTCATTTGGAAGCTGGGTGAATTGATAGATTTCGCTACGGAATCGAGCTGTCTTTTGATGTGGGTAGAATTTCTTAAGGAATGCTTTGACGAATTCGTCCCAATTTGAAATGGAATGTGCGGTAGTGTTATATAGCCACTTCTCGGCTAAATCGCACAAAGTGAATGGGAGAAGACGAAGACGTAAAGCATCCACAGACAACTGTGAAGTACCCATCATTGCGCATACATTTTCAAATTTCGTGATAAACACGTATTCGTCTTCAGACTCGAGACCGTGAAATTTTGGTAAAAGGTTGATGTATTGGGGTTTTATTTGAAAATTTTCCCCGTTGGCTGGAGGTGTGGAAAGACAGGTGGAAAGTGGACCTCGTGTTGGATAGCACCTCTCTTGGAGAGAGATGCGAGGTGGAATCTGCGCACCAACGGACGGCGGCAGGGTAGTGGAAAAGAAGTTCGATGGAGGTGGATCCATCGATGTGGGTGTGGTGGTGGGTAAAAGAAAGGTAAATGTAGAAATACCGACTTTTGGGTCGATAAGGGAAACGCGGACTAACGGGCACTAGACACCCGTGTCCAGCCTATCTTGCACTAAAAAGGGTTAGTACAAGTGGCAGCGTGAATTTATAATTAGGGGAATGATATGAATGTGGTGTTTGTTTTGAAAAAGATACGGATTTTTGAAAATATGATGCAACAAAACAAATGCAACACACAAAACCCTAAAATCTAGTGGTCACCTAGGTCAAACTCTAGACCGCTCCTAACTGCCAAAAGACAAGTCGCGGGATAAATCCTCCACTGCCTCTTTGTTCCCCTGTGGCCGGATAAGTGCCAGGTAAGTGGGAAGGAACCACCACTACAGTGGGCCTAATTAATAACCACTAGCCTTAGACACACTCGCCTTAGGCACCACAGAAAAACGCAGATAAACAATGAATTACCCACGGCCTTCTCTTGTCCTAATTGAGCGCGACGGTCCTTAGAGTCATCTCTAGATTTCTTTTAATTAATGAGGGTCAAATGCGGATGCAAGTTTTGCGATTTTCGGAGCCTAGGAAGGGTAATGAAATCCCCACCTAATTTGGATTTGGTCGTGCCCCTTAAATTTCCGTATTAATATGCAACAACCACAAGAATCAAAAACACGCACAAATTTATTTAGCTTTGCGGCGCTGCTATTTTATTTGCAAAGAAACCTGCACAAAATATTAGTTGGAGCAGAGAAAGTAAGAGATAAGAAAGATAGAAAGTTACAGAGGAAGTTTGGTGCAGTGAAGGGATAGGCCAGCCGCGGAAGCGCCGCAGGTAAGGCTATTAGGCCGCGGATGGGCGGTGGTAAGTTAGGATCAGTGCACAGAAATTTGTGCACAAGCTCCTGTTCACCTACACAGCTCTCTGGAATGCTCAAAAAAAAATTTCTCCAGCTCCAATGATACCAGATTTTCTCGCAACAAATCACAACACACGTATTAGTGTTTGCACGAATTTAGATCTAAAAATTATGATGGAATAAATTGTTCAACTCAAATTTCAAAATACGAACTATTAGCGCACTATCCCCGGCAACGGCGCCATTTGATTGTTATAATTTTCTGTGATTGTAATAAATCGAATGAAATAGTAAAGAAATCACAACCAAAGATTATTTGACCGCAATCAACTACGGTGTCGGATTGTAGTTAGTATGTGAGTGCGGATCGTCCACAGGGAAAGTGTAATCGTTCGTCTTTCGAATTAGATGAATTGAATCTTTAATGAAAAGAAAACAAAACAATTCAAGATTTGTAGATGATGTTCAAGAATGAGAAAAAACTAGATCTAAGAAAGCATTAAAAGATAGAGTCAAGAATTGATCGTTTGTTGATTTTTCCAAACCAAATCTCAAGAATCGAAATGAGGCTCGTAGGAATCGATCGAATCTATAGATGTGATGTAATCCTACAATTACGTATTCTTATCCTTCGATGAATTGATACTAGATCGATGATCATCGATGAGAATTAGGGATTTCTTGTGAAACTAGGGTTTCATCTTATCCCTTGTTCTTTCGTCGACGTCATTCACATTCTAGCCTCTAGTAAATTCAAGAAACGATCGTAGATCCCTAATTTCGAGCGATCACAATCAAGAAAGCATCGCTACGAAACTAGGTCATCGATTCTTGAACTAGCTAGGGTTTACAAAACTCGTAGGACTTAAAAATAGTATTACAATTTGTTACATCATCATTCTACAATCGTCTCGACTCCTTAACGAGCGGAGTTTTACTCGAACATCACAACAAGAGTAACAATTACAAATTGAGATCTAATCATGATGCAAGAATTAAAAGAAAGCAAGATTAATGAATTTCACCTTTTATTTATATCAACAATTTCGTTACAATCACTCAAGAACTACAAGAGGAGGAACTTGATCGTCGACTTGGCTTCGCTCGTCTCCGTGGATCGCGGATCGGCTTGGATCACTTGCCCGATTGAAGATCGGCTCGGCTCCTAAAAGGTTGAAGACTTCTCGCTTGATTTGGTACTCAAGATCTTGGATTTAGAGTGGAATTAGGGTTAGGGTTTCGCACAAGCCTTGTCACGAGACTTGTGGAAGAAGATGATGAAAGAGGGAAAGATTATTTAACTAATGAACTAGCTAATGATGAACAACCTCAACCCTTAGATTTAGGCTCCTATTTATAGATAACTAACCCTAGATCTAGGATTTCAAATTCTAAGTTTCCCTCCAAACGTTTGTTGAGGGAATTCAAATTTCCCTCCAAAAGTTAGTTAGGGGAGAAAGTTCTAGATGTTATTAGTTAGGAGGAGCTTCTAGAATAGGATTAATTAGGAGCTTAATTAGGATTAATCTTCTTAATCTCCTTTGCTGATCTGGCAGTAGCTTTGAGGTAATTCTGTAATTTGAAGTATCTCAATGAGGTGTGGGACCAGAGAAATGAATAGTGCCCAAAACTTGATGGCTGACGTGGCAGAACCGCCGCGCTTGCGCGGCGCAAGCCTGCTCATGCCGCGCAAGCGCGGCGCTCTTGGGGCTTTGGGGCTTGTTCTTTCAGTGGGTTGCTGGGCCTGATGTATGGGCCTCTGTTGGATATATAGAATTGTATTTCTCCCTCTGAAATGCTACCAGATCTGAAATGATTTAGCTGGCGTAATGTTGATCAGCTCTTTGGTTTTCCTTCCGTATTTCCTGCACATACTTTAGACAAGTGTTGCGCAAATACAGAAATGATGCGATGCCATGAAATGCGGTTAATTTCCTTTAAAGTGTCGGTATAAAGGTCTACTACATGAAATCTCATATTTTGTGACAGATTTGTTAATATGTAGAATATGAATGCCGAACACTTCTAAGTGTATGCCAAAGATGGGGAAATTGCCGGCTAAAATATACAATATTTTCGCCTGATCACATGACACAATAATATATATCACATATATATTAAATATGCACAAGTGAGAAAAAGAAATGCTTAAGTGATCTAATATTAGTTAATGCAAATTAATATATCAAATATATAATTAAACATTAAATTATTAAATCAATACTTGATTTAATAATCCGGCTATATCACATATAACCGACTAATATTATTTGTATCAACTTATCGAATTAACATTTGATTCGATAACCCGGCTATATCACATATAACCGAACGATACCACACATCGCGAGATTAGAATACGGTATTACATACGCGTATTAATCTCAGTCCTGCACATATCACATATGTTCTCCTACTTCGTTTCGCCTGAGCCAGGAAACCTCTGTATAAGACTCTAAAGACTCGTCAATACGCCGGCAGCAGGTGATGATCATATCAGTCACCCACAAGCCGTCAGCGGTACTAGCTGCATGTAACGGCCACCCGGGTATTGGGCGATCAGAAGATCGACAAGCACGCGTGCTCATACTCCTATGAATCCAATAAGTAACACTACCTTACAGTCCGGTCTCTTCGTCTGTTATGTCGCATATCGAGTATAGGGGTGGTAAACATCAGACACCAATACCAGGAGAGACAAAATCCCCTCCTATCGCTCATTGCCTCCATGTGACTCGGGACTGTACCCAAAAACCACCGTTTTGCATGTTGTCTTGAACGTGGTAAGGTGGAAATCAAAGCACAGTGGTAATCACACAAGACTCTATCACGATCTCGGGTCAACAGACTAACATGTACCAGTGTCACCAGAGAGCTGCTATCTGATGTGAGAGGTATAATACCATCTAGGAGTTCTCGGCGAATCCTGTTCAGTGTACCCAGTCTCCACTGAGCACCCGTGTACTATCTTTGATGTCAAACACCAATGGATATGGGATCATCCACTGCCCATTATATAGGTCAAGAAGCGTATACGCTAGTCTACTCTGGAATATCGATGCCCCGTCTCGATACACCGTCGACTAGGAACAATTAAAAGGATGAACTTATGGACTACCCTTGCCCCACTAGTATGATCTCCATCATAGTTTTGGTAGTCAAGTACACATCCTAAGGCCTTTATCAATATGTGAGAGAAAGACAGTATCACAATACCAGTCTACATATTAAGATAAAGTGCAACCTGATAGCATACTATCATGTCAAGTAAGAAAGTCTTCCCTATATATGTCCAAGCATCCATTGTAATATACAATCATGTACAAAAATGGCCTCTAGGGCATACATATAACTAACACATATGACCTTCAGTTAACTAGTAGGGCCTTCATAATCAAGATGTTGACCTCCCTGTCATTGTCTACGAGAATACCGAAATATCTTTCAGGTGGATGAGGTCACCTACTAAAATCTGCAGAGTGGCTAATGGTTTTCAAGTCTATTTGAATCCTTAGGTTCTACTAAATTTTCGGTAACCGTTTGTGGTTCTGGAATTACTTCCAGTTCTACCATATTCCCACTAGTTTCTTTTGCAAAACGATTCCTTTTATAAAAAGGTGGTGAGCCAAGAACAATGTAACTATTGTTCTTGAAAATGGTAGAATTAAAACCCTAGAAATTGCTTGGGATAATCCATAAACTGCCATTACCAAAGCATGCCTTGAGTTTGTCCGGATTTTGCTTTGAAACATAAACTGGATAACTCCATATCTTAACAACCTCAAGATTTTCAACCAATCTATATCCATATAGAATCAAAGACACTGATTTAGATGGAACTAGATTGAAATGTTATGCAGTTGTTTCCAGTGCATATCCAAATGAAAAAAGGCCATACTCATCATGGAGTGCACCCGCGGATGAGTAACTTGAGAGAGAATCTAGTTCTCAATATTACTATGAAGAAATACCTAGCATAAGTATCTACATCTTCGATCACTTCGAAGAATCCTGATACTTCCAATGTATGGTTCTCTAGTTTATTCATATACCTATAAACTTCTCAAAATCTTTGGACCGTGCATTTCAACGAATGCATGTCTAAAACTAGATAACTCATAGGTAAACCTGAATGAAGTAAGAGTACCAACCCCTTATCCCTTAGAACAATGGACAATATACATTACCATGAATAAGTCCCAAGAGTATTCTAACACAAATTCTGAAAGTGTGTCTTAGCACCATCACTGGGTTAAAACAAGCATCATGTATGAAATTAATTTTTTTAAGGGTGCTAAGGTACACTAAACTAGGATCTAACTAGAGTATTAGGGTTTAATCATGAAAAAACAAGTTTTACACTAAGTGAAAGAGATTACAACTTTTGTAGAGCAAGTCCTTCACTTCTATAGCTCCGAGTAGTTGTCCCTACGGCTCCTCTTAGATCCACTTGAATAAATGAACGAGCTTGCTCCGCGATCTTCGAGGCCGAAGATGATCCACCTTAAAGCATAGGTCAAGCTACCTCTTCACTAATCAACAATTAGTGAAGAAAACAACCTAATCTAAAGTGCTAATCTAGAGTAGGTTTATGAAATAGGTGTTTTAGCTCACTTAGAATTTTCTTTCTTTTTAATTTTCTTCAACTCAAGAAAGGCCAGAGAGGAAGAAGAACATGGAGGAGGAGTAAAAAATGAGAGCTTGAAAATGAGCTAAGGTTAAGTGAGCAAGTGTGAAGAATGGATTAAGAATTCACTCACTTATTGAAGCATGAATTAAAAACCCAATAATAAATACAACCATGCTTCTATAGTGATGGCAAACTAATAAAATAATGAACAAAGCGATGCTTCACCCATGCCCAAAATATCTCCCATTTTCCACCTCTTTATCTATCTTCACAAAATAGATTAGTCCATGTTCATAATATATATATATATATATATATATATATATATATAGAAAAAAATAATTAGTAAGCATTAATATTAGTTAATATATAAATATATATCAAATTATTAAATCAACACTTGATTTAAAAATCCGGTTATATCATATATAACCGACTGATATCATTTATCTGTATATCATATTATCAAATCAACACTTGATTCAATAATCCGGTTATATCACATATAACCTAAACGGTATAAAATTATCGCCAGATTAGAATACGGTATCACATACTCGTATTTAACCAGGCTCTTGCACGTATCAGCATATGTGCCCTACTTCGTTTCGCTTGAGCTAGGAAAGCTCTGTGTGGGACTCTGAAGACTCGTCAATATGCCGGCAGTAGGTAACGATCATATCAGTTACCCACAAGCCATCAGCGGTACTAGCTGGACGTAACGGCTACCCAGGTATTGAGCGAATAGAAGATCAACAAGCAAACTTTTCCAAACTCCCGTGAAGCCTGTAAGTAACACTTACCGTATAGTCCGGTCTTTTCGTTTGATATGTCGCATATCAAGTCTAAGGGTAGAATCGTCAGACCTCAGTGACTTAATAAGTCATGCCGATGTGTGGCTTATAACGGTTCGAGAAACAACTGATAACACTTACCAGTAAATCTCATCAGTCCTGGGCAGGGACTTACTGTTATAACCAATCGAGCATAGCTCAACATCAACTCCCTATACCAAGAGAGACGAAACCCCTCCTATCGCTCACTGCCTCTATGTAACTCGGGACTGTACCCAAAATCCACCTGTCTGCACGACTTCTTTGAGCCGTGGTAGGGAGGGAATCAAAGCACAGTGGGAACTACACAAGACACTATGACGATCTTGGGTCTACAGACTAACCTGTACCAGTGTCACCAGAGAACTGCTATCTGACGATAGGTATGGTACCATCTAGGAGTTCTCGGCGAGTCCTGTTCGGTGCGCCCATTCTCTAATGAGCACCTGTGTACAATCTTTGATGTCAAACACCAATAGTTATGGGATCAACCATTGTCCACTATAGGGTCAAGAAACGTACACACCGGTCTACTCTGGATTATCGATGCCCTGTCTCGATACTCCCTCGACTAGAAACAGTTAAAGGATGTGCTTGTGGACTACACAAGTCCCAGTAGTATGATCCACATCATAGTCCTGGTAGTCAAGCAAACATCCTAAGGCCTTTATCAACATGTATCAGAGAGACAGTATAATAATACAAGTATACATGTTAAGATAAAGAACAACCAGATAGCATTCTATCATGTCGAGCAAGAAAGTCCTATATATTTATGTCTAAGCATCCACTATATCATACAATAATGGACTCTAGGGCATACATATTCCTAAAAAATTCCCTGTGTTGTAGGATGAAAACTGTATTTTGGTTAAGAATGTCTTGCACCGTTATTAAATGCACCTTTCCTTATTCTCAACTGATAAAGGTAAATGTTTGGAACATAATTTTCAAAATTTATATCTCACTTTATAAAATAAAGATACAAATATTTCATTTAAAAATTGGTGCATGACAACGGTTATTCAAAACCAAATATTTTCCGTTAGGTAAAACCAGGCAGTTTAATCCAATATCACCGATTGCAACGAATTCCTGTTAGTGTATATACCCTAAAGGCCATTACTGTATCATATTAGTTTGTATATTACTTAATGGAAGCTTGGGATATTCACAGTTGTATATACAATCTTGCTCAAAATGGTAGTATGCTACTTGGTTTTGTTTCTACTTTAATGTGTACATGTGTTTCTTTAAGCATATTATCTATACACATTAGTAGAGCCCTTAGGATCTTTGCTTGATTACCAGCGTTGTGATGGCAGTCACACTCGTGGGGGCTAGGTAATCTACAAGCACATCCTTATACACGTCCCTAGTCGTGGGATTATCGAGACAGGGCATCGATACTCCGGAGTAGACTAGCGTATGCGCTTCTCATCCCAGTGCGGGAGGCGGTCTGTCCCACAGCCGTCAGTACGTCGTACTTGAGATAGTATGCGGGTGCTCGTTAGGCTACGAGTATACTGGACAGGACTCGTTGGGAACTGATGGTTGGTATTATACCTATCGTCAGTTATCAGTTCCCAGGTGACATGAGTACAGCTTAGTCCACTGACTTGACACTGTCACTTCGCCTCAAGTGTGTTCCCACTGTACTTTGACTACTACCCTACCACGGCTCAAAGGAGTCATGCAAACAGGTAGTAGTTGGGTGCAGTCCCGAAGCACTTGGAGGCAGTGACGGTTAGAAAGGATTCGTCTCTCCTGGTATTGGGGGTTGACATCGCGCTGTGTCTAGGAGAGCCTTTACACGAGTAGTCCATGGCCAGGGCAAGCGAGATATACTGGTAGGTTTCCAGTGTTATCTCAGGGTGTTCTGGGCTTCACTCCGACACGACTTGTACCGCTATTAGGGGACTGACGTTTACCGCCATCCTAAGCCCGCCATGCGATGTATCAGACGAACAGACCGGACTGTACGGAGACTGTCACATTCAGGCTCAGTAGGAGTTCAGATGGGGTTCACCTCGTCAGTCTTCTTATCGGCATCTACCAGGGGACCGTTACGTACAGCTAGTACCACTTGAGGTCTTTGGTTAAATCCACTGCCAGCGTAGTGTCGAGTCTTTAGAGTCCCACACAGAGGGCTATTCGCCTTTGGGCAAAATGAGTAGAGGTCGCATGGTTTTGCGACAGGGTTCGTTCACATCCACGCACTTGTGCACGTTTGTTGTCCGGACAGCTTATACTAGCGGGCTTTGGTTTAAGCCGGATCCTAGTATATGATCTGGGATTGGTTTTATCTCTTTGTTTTCGTGTTCCTCGGAACATGAACGCGGGTGTGTATGCACAGTTGATTGAGGCGGAGGAAGAGTTTTTTTATTGGGGTTTTGGAACGGGTGTGTATGCACAGTTGACAGTCGTCTTTTTCCAAATCCTAATGATCTTGTGAGTTATCAATTAATAATATTAATTAAATGAAATTGTGTCATGGTTGGGCTTGTTGACTTGTTGACCAAGGTAGACTAGTTGACTAGGTTTGAAACTTTGACCATCATCATTACCTTTTTAGATGCTCTTTGATCTTTGCAAAATCAGTTATCGTGATATGATAATGGTCTATTCAAACTAACCATCACCTTTTCATTTTTGATTAATATTATTTTTGATAAATCACTTATATTTTGTTATGGTTGTAAAAAACCATTTCATTCTATTATAACCATTCTCTCTCCTCTCTTCTTCTTCCTCCTCCTCTAGTTCAAGGAGATCCATTCTCATGTGTTGAGAAACCTCTCCTTGAGATAAAATAGTCTAAACCACTCTCTACTCACTCTAGGGTTGAAGGTTTAGCAAGCCAAAGACCTTAGTTCTCTCAAAGTTCGAGAAAGGAGCCCAAGGTTGAACCCTCAGGTGGATCCATCTTTGACGAAAGAAGGAGACGAGGAAAGCACCATCCAACCTCTACAAAGAGTTCAAGAAGAAGGAGTTCAAGTGAGGTATAACATCTTTTCCGAGTAGCTAACTCTCTTTAGCTTCGTAGCTAGTTTTGTTTAGAAAAGATCCCGACTTTTGTTAGTTCATGTTGCCTAATGCGCTAAAAATTTGATTTTTATACCGTTTCCGCCTCCCCGCAAGAACCGGGGTTGGCAACGTGGACTTACAGTGGTATCAGAGCCTAACTAAACATAAACTAGCTAGGTAGTAAAGTGTATAGAAGTTCGATCGGAAAAATCGCAAAACTACGACATGCAAAACCCTAAGTTTCTGTTAAAATTTTTTCTGCTCGAAAAATAAAAAGTCATACTCCAAAAATTATCTCAGGGTTTTGTGAAGAAGCCCACCAAAAACGGTCGAGTGATCCCTTCAAAGCACGGCGGTTCCGCGGCAAAAGTATACCCATTGCCGCGGAACCACGGCCGTTTTGGCTTGGTTCATGACCGAGTTTGGTGCAGTGTTTTTAGGTTGTGGTTTTGGGATTTTTAAGATGGTTTATTTCAGCCCAGATTTTCCAGAAAAGAAATTTGTATTTGGAGGCCTATAAATCCGTTTTTTTGATCGAACTTTACTATACTTTGACTAATCGGTTATATCTGTGATGTTTATATGTATTGAACGTCGGCTAATCGCTATATGTCGATTAGTGGGGGTTATACATATCTGTGATCTGTGTTTGATGATGGTATGTGTATATGAATGCGTTGGATTGTCGCCGGTGAATAGCCGGGGTGGATGTGAGATGAGTGTTTCTTTTTCTTTCATTCATGTAATTTGTAAATTGATGTAATAATATTTGTATGGCCGCACAACCGGGTCGGGGTTGTAGCCGTCATTGTATAATTCTTTTTACTGTTTTTGCTCCTAGGATAGACCCATGGAAGGGGGGCACAAACTACCGGGTATCTCGAAGTGCCGAGTTGCCTACTCACGGAGTTGAGGGAGGTTGCTTCGCTTCGGGTACTTGGCGGGTAGTTTGCCACACCCGTAGGGGTCTTAGGTGGGGTATTGGCTATTCACCGCGACCGTGTAATCCGCTTTTCGTTGCAGGCTCGAACGGATTGCGGATTCCTAGTATATCCAATGTATTCATCTGTGATCTGTAATGTCTATCATTGCTATATATTTATATATAATAACTATTTAGGCGTTGCTTATGTTTTACAGCCGCGCTAGCCCAGCCCCCGCTCTGTCGTTAGTTAAGTAACCTAACGGGTGATGACGGGGCCCCGTGGCGAATGCGAATGGCATAAGCGTACGTCATATTTTGGTTGTTTTCTGCAATGGTAGGATTAAATGATGGGAAGCATTAAAAGAACTAATGCAAGAAAAATAAACCATGTAAAAGTCGTTGGAACACTTTAAAAACCACTCGGTTCTTTTCAAAAAACCAACTTTTAAATGCGGAGATTGAGCCACTCCTTTTAAAAGCTATCTCGTTCCATCGATTATATCAAGTTCACTACGTTCACGGTTTAGCCAAAACCATTCGTAGCCCTCCGTCGTTTGACATGAACAGTCAATGGTATTCAAGCTATGTATGTTGGCCAAAGTCAAGGCATAGTGATTGGTAGCTATTGGGTATTCATGTGCAGCATAGATAGATGCGTTGATTTGGAACATTCGTACTGCCATTTTGGCCAAAGTCAAGGGTAGGTACGGGTGGGTTCAAATTAACCTGGAGAACGACGGGTAGAACTTGACATGTGACTTATGATATTTTGGCCAAAGTCAAGGTCATAAGAGCATGGGGCAAAAATCACATCGGGAGTTTCATAAGTACTGAAACTTGCTAGCACTGCATACCATTTGGAGTGTGATGATTATGGTAGGATACCTTCAGTTTTGTCATGCAATGATATTTGGATCCTGATCCTACTGTGAGTATATGCTACTTCTCGGGAAATTTCTCACTAAACGATCAATGCTATAAACCTAGTAGGTGTCTAGAAAGGTGTTAGCGGGGCTACACCCCCAGGGAAAAGAGGTTATTAAATTAAGGAACTTCGCGAAAGCGTTGGAAAACCTCCCTCGAAGTACCGACACTAGCCTGGCTGAACGGTTAAGCAAGTATTGTGCGGTGGGATTGATCCCGACTAATTCTTCCTTTATGGTTTGAGGAGGGATTCGAGAGACAGTGGGAGCCATCCTGTTTAGACAAACTAAAAACCACTCTAAACTTGCAAGAGCATCATGCTGAGTGTTTCTTTTCTCTCTCCTAATTGCAGCGGCCATTCAAGATGACCGGACTTAAGTTATTACTAGATAAAAACATACTGACAGGGCCAAACTATAAAGATTGGCTCAGGAATGTCAAGATGGCAATCACTTATGACAAGTTGGGGTATCTTCTTACCACCAAAGCTCCCCCTGTCCTAGGTCCCAAAACCAGCGTCGTAGATAAGGAAATCTATAAGACCTGGGAACTAGACTGCGCGAAGGCCAAGTGCCTCGTGCTTGCCTCGATGGACAACGAACATCAGAGGAGGAATGAGAATATGGACCTTGAATCCATATTTCTCCATACAAAAGAACTGTATGGAGAGCAATCTCGTATCGCAAGATACGAAGTGTCGAAGAAGCTATTTTCGGCAAGATTGGCCGTCGGATCATCGGTAGCGGAACACGTGCTTAAGATGATTGGCTACATTGAGGAGCTCGCAGACCTCGGGACCACGTTGGAGAATGAACTCTATACGGACTTAATTCTCCAGTCTCTTCCTTCCACTTACGCCCAGTTCATCCTGAACTTCAACATGCAAGGAAAGGATGTTGAACTTCCCGAGCTTCTGAACATGTTGAGGACTGCTGAGGGCACCCTACAAAAGGGAAGGGAGACATCCACTTTGTTTGTAGGAGGATCTTCCTCTTCTAAGTCCAAGGCGAAAGCCAAGGGAAAGAAGAAGAAAGCCCCCGCCAAACCAAGGGGCGGTGTCAGTAAAGTGGATACGAAGGGAAAGACAAAAGCAACAAAGATAGCAGGGAAGCTTGTGGGGAAAGGGGGAAAGAAGAGTGCTTTTACTATCACAAGAGTGGACACTGGAAAAAGGATTGCAGGGCTTGAAAAGCCAGGACACAGGATCTGAAGCAGGTTGCGGCTTCAGCTTCAAGTGTGTATGTTATTGAAAACTGTCTATCAATAAACTCTACTTCCTGGGTATTGGATACTGGATCAGGATCTCATATCTGTAATTCTTTGCAGGCGTTGAGAAAGCGTAGGTTTTTTAAAGTAGGTGACACGACCCTCAGAGTTGCAAACGGAGCTAGCATGGATGCTGAGGCCGTGGGGGACTATCACCTGGGTTTGTCAGATGGACATTTTTTGGTTTTGCGTGGTTGTTATTTTGTACCAAATGCAACTTGTAATATCATTTCTGTATCTTTATTATCTAAAGAAGGTTATGAATTTGCATTTGTAAGTAATGTTGTGAACATTCACCTTAATCAAGTTCTGATTGGGTCAGGTACATTAAGCAACGGTATATACGTATTAAACCAACCACAGATTTTCAATATCCAGAATACACACAAAAGAAAGTCACCTGATATCAATCAGGCTTTCTTATGGCATTGTAGACTAGGTCACATCAATGAGAGAAGGTTGACTAAGTTACATACAGAAGGATATTTGGATCCGTTCGAATATCAATCTTATGCAAATTGTCAATCCTGTCTCAAAGGAAAGATGACAAAGACTCCGTTCACTGGACACGGAGAAAGAGCGAGCTCGCTCTTGGGACTCGTACACAGCGACGTGTGCGGTCCAATGTCTACGCATGCACGAAGCGGTTTTTCTTACTTCATTACTTTTACGGATGACTTTTCAAGGTACGGATATGTCTTCTTGATGAAACATAAATCCGAAGCCTTTGAAAAATTCCAGGAATATAAGAATGAAGTATAAAAACAAACAGGCAAAAGTATCAAGACACTAAGATCTGATCGAGGTGGTGAATACTTGAGTGCCAAGTTCCTGAATTACTTAAAAGAGAATGGAATTCTCTCTCAGCTTACTCCTCCATACACTCCGCAACATAACGGTGTATCGGAGAGACGGAACCGAACCCTATTAGATATGGTACGGTCCATGATGAGTAACGCTGAGTTACCGCGATCATTTTGGGGATATGCGCTAGAATCAGCTGCATACCTTTTGAATCGAGTTCCTACTAAGACTGTGCCTACTACACCATATCAGATGTGGTGTGGGAAGAGACCCTATCTTAATCACATTAAGACATGGGGATGTCCAGCTTTTGTCAAAAAACAGCATGCGGACAAGCTCGAGGCACGCTCAGTACAGTGCAAGTTTGTGGGATATCCGAAGAACTCCAAAGGATATTTCTTCTATTGCTAATAGGAACAAAAGGTTTTTGTTTCTCGTCATGCCCACTTCCTAGAACACCAGTTCTTGGAAAAGGAGATTAGTGGGAGTGTAGTAGAACTGAAAGAAATTCCAGAACCACAAGCTATTACTCAAAGCTTGGTAGAATCAGAGGGTTCGAGAGATCAGGACATTCCTACGCCGCTCCACAGGAGTAGTAGGCAGTCTCATCCGCCCGAGAGATACTACGGTTTTCTCATAGACGGGGATAGAGAGGACTGCATCATTGATAGTGATGAGCCTACTAGCTTCCAGCAATCCATTCAGAGCGTTGACTCGGTAAAATGGCTGGATGCAATGCGGACCGAAATGGAGTCCATGTACACCAACAAGGTATGGACGTTGGACATTGCTCCAGATGGGGTAAAACCCGTAGGATGCAAGTGGATCTTCAAAAGGAAGATTGGTGTAGATGGACAGGTTAAGACCTATAAGGCTAGACTTGTTGCAAAGGGTTTTCATCAAAGACCTGGTTTGGACTATGATGAAACCTTTTCTCCAGTGGCTATGCTGAAATCCATTCGGATCCTTCTTGCCATTGCTGCTTTCCACGATTATGAGATTAGGCAGATGGACGTAAAGACCGATTTTCTAAATGGAAATTTAGAGGAGTGCGTCTATATGGACCAGCCAGAGGGTTTCATTCAGAGTGGGAGCAGCGGAAAGGTGTGCAAGTTGCTTAAGTCCATCTATGGACTAAAGCAGGCATCGCGGAGTTGGAACATCTGTTTTGATGAGACGGTCAAAGAATTTGGCTTTATCAAAAATCCAGATGAACCATGCATCTATAGTAGATTTGTAGCAAGAACTGTCGTATTCCTCGTTTTGTATGTGGATGACATTCTGTTGATAGGAAATGACATTCCTATGCTACAATCTGTCAAGGGGTTCTTGTCACACGGGTTCTCCATGAAAGACCTGGGTGATGCCTCCTACATTCTGGGGATCCGGATCTATCGTGATAGATCCAAGAGGATATTAGGACTTTCGCAGTCCAGGTACATCGACACCATACTGAAAAGATTCAGTATGGAAGATTCCAAGCGCGGTAATCTACCGACTTGTCACGGGATCACCCTCTCCAAGGAGATGTCTCCCAAGACTGATTTGGAAAGGGATCGCATGTCTATTATACCCTACGCTTCTGCGGTAGGCTCTATAATGTATGCGATGTTGTGTACCAGACCAGATGTGGCTTATGCACTGAGTGTAGTAAGCATGTATCAGTCAAACCCTGGGGAGAAACACTGGATAGCGGTAAAGAACATTCTCAAGTACCTGAGAAGGACTAAGGAGATGTTCTTGGTGTATGGCGGAAAAGACCTCCAGATCGAGGCCTTTGCTAACTCCAGCTTCCAGAGTGACAAGGATGATTCCAAGTTCATGTCGGGCTTTGTCTTTACTCTCAATGGAGGGGCGGTGTGTTGGAAGAGTTCCAAACAGGAAACCGTTGCAGACTCGACTATGGAAGCGGAATACATCGCTGCATCTGATGCCGCAAAAGAAGCCGTCTGGATGAGGAAGTTCTTGAAAGAACTTCAGGTGGTTCCGTCCATTGCTGATCCAATATCTCTGTATTGCGACAACAACGGGGCTATAGCTTTAGCGAAGGAACCCAGGTCGCATCAGAAATCCAGACACATCTTGAGGCGGTATCACTTGATCAGGGAGATCGTGGATCGCCAGGAGATCGAGGTTCGGAGGGTTGCTTCAGAAGATAACACTGCAGATCCATTCACCAAGGCCTTGCCCCAGACTCAGTTCGAGCGGCTGATCGAGATGATAGGTCTTCGATACGCCAGTACATGGCCTTAGTGCAAGTGGGAGATTGTTAGTGTATATACCCTAGAGGCCATTATTGTATCATACTAGTTTGTATATTACTTAATGGAAGCTTGGGATATTCACAGTTGTATATACAATCTTGCTCAAAATGGTAGTATGCTACTTGGTTTGTTTCTACTTTAATGTGTACATGTGTTTCTTTTAGCATATTATCTATACACATTAGTAGAGCCCTTAGGATCTTTGCTAGATTACCAGCGTTGTGATGGCAGTCACACTCGTGGGGTCTGGGTAATCTACAAGCACATCCTTATACACGTCCCTAGTCGTGGTATTATCGAGACAGGGCATCGATACTCCGGAGTAGACTAGCGTATGCGCTTCTCATCCCAGTGCGGGAGGCGGTCTATCCCACAGCCGTCAGTACATCGTACTTGAGATAGTATGCGGGTTCTCATTAGGCTACGAGTACACTGGACAGGACTCGTTGGGAACTGATGGTTGGTATTATACCTATCGTCAGTTATCAGTTCCCAGGTGACATGAGTACAGCTTAGTCCGCTGACTTGACACTGTCACTTCGCCTCAAGTGTGTTCCCACTGTACTTTGACTACTACCCTACCATGGCTCAAAGGAGTCGTGCAAACAGGTAGTAATTGGGTGCAGTCCCGAAGCACTTGGAGGCAGTGACGGTTAGACAGTATTCGTCTCTCCCGGTATTGGGGGTTGACATCGCGCTGTGTCTAGGAGAGCCTTTAAACGAGTAGTCCCTGGCCAGGGCAAGCGAGATATACTGGTAGTTTCCAGTGTTATCTCAGGGTGTTCTGGGCTTCACTCCGAAATGACTTGTACCGCTATTAGGGGACTGACGTTTACCGCCCTCCTAGGCCCGCCATACGATGTATCAGACGAACAGACCGGACTGTACGGAGACTGTCACATTCAGGCTCAGTAGGAGTTCAGATGGGGTTCACCTCGTCAGTCTTCTTATCGGCATCTACCTGGGGACCGTTACGTACAGCTAGTGCCGCTTGCGGTCTTTGGTTAAATCCATTGCCAGCGTAGTGTCGAGTCTTTAGAGTCCCACACAGAGGGCTATTCGCCTTTAGGCAAAATGAGTAGAGGTCGCATGGTTTTGCGACAGAGTTCGTTCACATCCGCGCACTTGTGCACGTTTGTTGTCCGGACAGCTTATACTAGCGGGCTTTGGTTTAAGTCGGATCCTAGTATATGGTCTGGGATTGGTTTTATCTTTTTGTGTTCGTGTTCCTCGGAACATGAACGCGGGTGTGTAAGCACAGTTGATTGAGGCGGAGGAAGAGTTTTTTCATTGGGGTTTTGGAACGGGTGTGTATGCACAGTTGACAGTCGTCTTTTTCCAAACCCTAATGATCTTGTGAGTTATCAATTAATAATATTAATTAAACGAAATTGTGTCATGGTTGGGCTTGTTGACTTGTTGACCAAGGTTGACTAGGTTTGAAACTTTGACCATCATCATTACCTTTTTAGATGCTCTTTGATCTTTGCAAAATCATTTATGGTGATATGATAATGGTCTATTCAAACTAACCATCACCTTTTCATTTTTGATTAATATTATTTTTGATAAATCACTTATATTTTGTTATGGTTGTAAAAAACCATTTCATTCTATTATAACCATTCTCTCTCCTCTCTTCTTCTTCCTCCTCCTATAGTTCAAGGAGATCCATTCTCTAACGGGTGATGACGGGACCCAGTGGCGAATGCGGATGGTATATACGTACATTATATTTTCGTTCTTTTCTGGTGTGATTGATTGATGTGACTGCGTTGATTCTTATCAATGCAAAGATAAAACAAACCTATATTTGATGTTGTTGGAAATTTTTTAAAAAAAAAGTGTTATTACAAAGATGTTTCCTTTTGTTTTGCATAGGGATATTTAGTTGGAATATCCTGCACCTCATTCGACGAGGCAAGGGCTGATATCCCTTCACCGGGAAAAACCCCTTGGGCAGAAGTTTACGTCAGGGTGGTAACTTTAATATAGTCGATTACAAGTTTCTTTGCATCGCGGTATTCAGTTGGAATATCCTGCACCTCATTCCACGTGGAAAGAGCCGAGATCCCTTCACCGGGAGTGACCTCTTTAGCAAAACGTTTTCGTCACTATATTTTTATAAAAAGCTATCAGTTTCCTTCAACGAGATCAAGTTCATTACGTTAAAGGGTTTTCACCAAAAACCAGCCGTAGCCCTCCGTCGTATCTTATGGATGGTCAGTAGTATTCAAGCTATATTTGTTGACTTTCGCCAAGGCATAGTGCTTGGTAGCTGCTGGGGTATTCATTTGTAGCATAGATGATGTGTTGGTTTGGGACAGTCGTGTTACCTTGTTGGCTTTCGTCAAGGATATGTACGGGTGGGTTCAAATTAACCTGGACAATGACGGGCAGAACTTGACATGTGACTTATGATTTGTTGGCTTTCGTCAAGGTCATAAGAGCATGGGGCAAAAATCACATCGGGAGTTTCAAACATACAGGAAACTTGCCAGGCATGCGCATACCTTCTGGAGTGTGATAACTTGAGTGGCTTCCATCAAGTTATCATGCGATGATAGTTGGATCCCGATTCTCACTGATGAGTTAGTTTACTCTTCGGGTGATCCCGACTAATTCTTGTTTCAGGTTTGGAGGAGAATTTGAGATTACAGTGGGAGGTTTCCTGATTAGATAAAGTAATAACCATTCTGATCTAGGTTAGAGTGCACGCAGAGTGTTTCTTTTCTCTCTCTCTCTCTCTCAATGGCAGCGACCTTTGACCGACCCTAGACTATAACTCAGTGACCAAGTTGACCGAACCTTCTTAAAATACTGGTTTTTTGGATTGTCTAAGTTGCATAAGTCATTGCCGCTCTTTCTGTTACCCTTTAGATTTCTCAGAACACCCCGTATTACTATAGACATCCACTTTCATTGGATAGATCCATCGTATGGTTATAAACGAACTCGGAAGGACATCTTCGAGGATGGATCCAGGTTCAGGAGAAATAGAATTATTTTATTCAGTTGTCTTTTATTATCACCTTCTCTCAGGTTGCGAGAGCTCCATGGTTTAGGAGAGTACACCTATTACGCTTATTGGATAGTCTTATTCCAAACCATAGGCAGGTGCCGAAAGGTAGAGAATGAAGAAAACCAATTAGCCTAAGTAGGGTGTACAGAAGGTAATATGTAAAGATAAAATAAAAGGGATTAGAAAGAGGGCAAAGTAAATTGCGACTATTATCATTCACGACCAAACCACGTACTTCATAGCTACTCCTTTTTCACCTTTGCTTTTTCCCCAATTCGGGAGAAATATAATAAGGTATTATTCAGATTGTCTTTTATCATCACCTTCTCTCAAGTTGCGAGTACTCCTAGGATTAGGAGGGTACACCTATTAGGCTTACTGGATAGTCTTCTTCCAAACCATAGGCTGGTGCCGAACGGTGGGGAAGGAAGAAAACCACTTAGCCTAAAGAGGTGTACAGAAGGTGACGACTAAAGACAAATAAAGGGATTTGGAGTGATGGCAAAGAAATGTACGGTTATAGTCATGAATTGATTTATGGAAGAGGTATTACTAAGAATACCAGAATACCCCTACGAAACATTTTCATGTTTCAGTTTCACTGTGCATTGTTAATTATAAACCGATTTCCCGATTAGATACTTACTCTAAGGTATGTATTTACCAGGTTTCATTCTCATATCTGTACGGTTTTATAAGATGATGAGTGGGAGTAAGTTATTGGGAATTAGGTGATCATCCTCATTATATCGGAATTCGTTGTAATTGGTGATATTTGAGGAAATCACATGGGTACGGTTTTCAACTTACGATGCGCAGGTTTTTGAGTTATTCGACTCAGCGGACTTATACAGAGTATTGTATGTTGTCCAGTGTCCGTCAGGACAAAGGGGCAGGTCCTCGTACTATGTTCTGTTTACTTATAACTTCTCTAGTTTTTAGACACGTGTTTCATAGAAATACAATGTCTAAGTTTTGAGGAGATGTGGGTATAAGAATAAAGTAGAGAACCAGCTATTGCAAGTATCAGGATTCTTCAAAGAGATCGAAGATGTAGATACTTGTGATTGGTATTCATTTAATAGTAATGGTTTTGAGAAACTTGTTTCTCTTTCGGGTTACTCATAATTTGATGTATTCCTAAGTTGAGTAATGCTGATAAGCCTCTCTCCATTAAGTTGTTATGCACTGGAGACAACTGCATGATTTGAATCTGGATCCAATTAAATTAGTGCCTCTGTTTCTATATTAGATATAGAATGGTTCATATCTTAACTATGTTAAGGTAAGGGGAGTTGTCCAGCTTATGCTTAAAACCAGACACTGGATAACTCAAGGCACGTTTCTGTAATGGCTGTTTGTGGGTTGACCCTGGCTTTGATGAAGGTTGACATTTCTACCATCTGGAAGATCAATAGTGATATTGTTCTTGACTCGCCACAGTTTTAGTAAAATGGATTTTTTCAGAAAACAGTAGTGGGAGTATGGTAGAACTGGAAGTGATTCCAGAACCGCAAACGATTACGGAAAATTTAATAGGACCTATATATTCAATCAGGTTTGACATTCCAATAGCCACTCCGCAGATATGGTGGGTAACCTCAGACACCCGAAAGGTACTCCGGTAGCCTCAAGGACGGTGACAGGGAGGTTCTTGTTTACCCAGACTTGACACTACTGTTGTTCCAGACTATGAGACCCGGCAGGAGGATATGTATAGCGTCGTTCTAAACTAGCTTTAGAAGTGCACGTATATATTATTCTTCCAGAAGGTTGTCATAGTCAGTGGGAGCAGCGGAAGCGTAGTGGGCAAGTAGCTTATGTCTATTTATAGGCTAGAGCAGTAATAGCGGAGATAAGATCATCTATTTTTGATGAGACAGTCATGGGTTTGACTTCATCAGAATAGGGGATGGATCTGTTGAGAAGGTAGTAGAGTGTGATATCCTAGTATTTGGATGACATACACAGAGTAGGAAGTAAAATTCTTGTACTGCAATCGATCGTACTTTGGTCGTAACACAGTTGTTTCTCCAGAAAAGATATGGATATAATATTAGACATTCTGGTTACTAGATCTATGGCTTTAGATCTAGTATTGGGTAGTTTCCCAATCAGGGTACTTTGACAGTATTCTAATAGTATTTTAGAATATATGGCTCCTGGCATGGTGGTGTACCTGCAGGTGATGGAGTCACCCTCTCTAAAGGTGTCTTAGAGACTAAAGGAGAAAGGGATGTGCATGATTGACAGATCACTTGCTTAGTCATTTGAGTCAATCATGAGATGTCAAGTACCACACCAGATGTTGTTTTTGCACTAGGTGCGATAAGTATATATTAATCCAATCCTGAAGAAACATAAGGAAGCAGTTTTAGAACATAAGTGCTTGTTCTACGGATTTGATGACGGCAGCCTCCTTCGGGAGACGGTTATCATTCCAGGCTTCCAAGGTGACATGAATGACAGAGCGATTTCAGAGTTATAGTTTTCCCTCTGACGAGGGACAGTATTATGGACAGGTGGTCCAAGAGGATACTATGGGAGGCATGGTGCTGGATACTGATTAGGTTCAGTTATCGATACGGTCTAAGAAGTTTGGATTTGAAGTTCATTTATGAACTTGGTCCCATCAGATATCCAGACATATTCTAAGACAGGTATTACTCGATTCGGGAGATGGTTTTCTCCGTGAACTTGAGATTAAAAGAGACATAGAAAGAAACATCAGGGCGGATCCACTCACTAAGGCTATTTTTCGAACACAAGAGTTTTACAAACTAGCTTTGTGAAACTGATTAGTAGAGGAGTTGGATGTTCGGTATCACACGGGCTGTGAGTATGCGACATCGCAATAATTAGCCTTGAGTGCAAGTGGGTGATTGTTGGAGATAGTGCCCTCAAAGTCAATTATTGGATCGCAGGTACGTGATTGCAATGATTGAGGCAGGACCTATACCGATATGACAGTCTTACTCGAGATGATAGTATGCTATCTGGTTTGTCTTTATCATCGTATTCATGCTTTAGTTCGCTATTGCATGATTGATAGAGCCCATAGGATTCTGCTTGACAGCCAGCAGTATGATGGTGATCATATACATGGGAGCTGGGGTCTATAAGCACATCCTTAAAGTGTCCCTAGTCGTGGGAGTTTTCGAGACAGGGCATCGATACTCCAGAGTAGACTAGTGTATACATTCGAGACCCCGACGAGGGGCGATGGCCGGTCTCACAAGCCATTGGTGTCAGTTTGATCACCTAAGATGTATACAGGTGCTCATTGAGTTATGAGTACACCGGACAGGACTCGCCGGGAATCTGCTAGTTGGTATTATACATATCGTCGGATAGAAATTCCCTGGTGACATGTGTACATGTTAGTTCATCCATCTGAGATCGTCATTTGTCTCGTGTGAGTTCCCACTGTGCTTAGATTACTACCCTACCACGCTCAAAGGAGTTGTGCAAACAGGTTTTAGTTGGGTACAGTCCCGAGCCACATTAGAGGCAAGTGAGCGGATCGTCGGCGATTCGTCTCTCCCGGTATTGGGGGTTGATGTCGCGCAGTGCACGGATGTCCATCACTAGGAATCCTCGGCCGAGGTAGTGGAGAATTACTGATTTGTATCAGTAGTTTCTCAGGTGGTGATGGGCTTCATGCTGACACGATTTATCGCGTTGTTAGGGGTCTGACTTTATCCACCCCCTAGACTCGATATGCGATACTCTTTAGACGAATGGACCGGACTGTAGATACATTGTCACTGTCAGGCTCAGTAGAGTTTATAGATGAGTTCGCTCGTCAGCTTCCCTTCCAATCAATACATAGGCAAACCGTTACGTACAGCTTGTACCTCTGACGTGCTAGGGTTATACCCAGTGCCAGTGTGTTGATGAGTCATTAGAGTCTCCCACAGACACTTTCCCAAGTTCGGACGAAATGTTGTAGAGGCCGTATGGGTTTATGGCAAGGTTCGGAAAAAGCACGTGCGTTTTCGCACGTGTCGTTTTTCGGGCAGATAATACTGGTAGGCTTTGGTTTAAGCCGGAACCCAGTATTATACTGCGTAGATATAATATCTTTGTCTCAGATGCATTTGTATTCGGTCGTAATGCAAATGCAGGTATGTTTATACTGATACGGGATTATCCTGAAATTCGTTTCAGGATCACTTTTGGAAGTTGCCAGTTTCAAGTTTTCTATCAGCCGTATTTTGACATTCGGTTAAATGCGGATTTATCTTTTCTTGATGAGGTGAGTCAGTGTTCTAGAAGGTTCTAGAAAGGGTGACAAGACTAGTGAGTCATTAGGTCATTTATGGTGCAATTAATGACAAGGTGACTAGGTTAATTGTGATTGGTTTGCTTTAAATGCTTTCATACTTTGTGTTCACACTAGATATTTTTCTTATGGTTACCTTCCCCTCTCCTACACTCACCCCCCCACTCCTATATGTTGGCCGGCCCCTCCCCTCTCTCACTTACACTTGAGATGGTTGTTGTTTTAAAAAGATTAAGGATTTTGGTTCATGGAAATTGATATACTTCATTTCTCATTTCGTATCGATCCAAAAGGCAACTTCATTAACCGTTCGTCCATAGCCTTGGTGTCACGACCCGAGAATTCGACTCGTGACCGGCACTTAACCACGCAACGTCTACAGGCGTAACGCGGCTAAGTAAGCCGAACCCAGAAATCAAAACCAATAAATAGAGTGATTTAAAACGTTTTGTAAAAGCAATAGTAAAGGTCTGAAAAACTTCCATTTATTTAGTAGAAATCCCTTTTTAAGTTCACAAGTTATGGGTTTTATAATTTTGGTAACATTTCCTTTTTAAAACATTAGCCCCGAAAGTCGGGAAAAAGTAAGGTGTAGCGGAAATAACAAGTGACATGAATAAAGCATCACAATATGATATACGACGCCGTAGCGAAGAATACACAGTAAAACAAGGACCATATCATAAAAGATGAGACTGCATAAAGTAACGTCGGCTCACATGCGAGCTCGACACCAGAATATAAAATCATACATATCGTCCTCACAACTGTCTCTAAGTCAATACATAAGGTAGATGGAGAGTACTAGATACATCAATATACAACTGAAAGATAACAGATACCATACAAAACCCACCTAACAGCAAAAGGGCTAACTCTGCTCAAAAGGGGTATCTGTGCCAAAAGATGAGGAAACAGCCAGCCGTGACTACTCCCAAGGGCAACCTGCAAACACTGTGGCACAACGGGGGTGAGTTGCCAACTCGTGAATAGAGATAACATATAAAGGTGATCGCAGGCATGCACATATAGCGTGGCTCTACTAATGCCAGCAGATGATATCAATGCATGTCAACAGTGGATACAATAGTAATGCATGTACTCTAACAGGTAAATGCCACAGGATGAGGTGTATAGTAATCAATACTGAGTATGGGATAAATAATATCTACATGGACTATGTCAACATGGAAAGCAATGATCGGTGCCTCAAACTGCACCCAAATCCCACATATACTCAGGCGCCGGCACACCCATCGGCCCTCAAATCCTGTATATCTCGGAGGAATCGCGAGTGCCCAACATCGGCACCCAAAACATCATAAAATACCCGTGTCCAGCATCGACACGTAAATCCTCGAACATCGGGCGCCGTCAGTCCAGACCGGCCCCACGGGGTCCGTCTGCGGTATCGGCCCTCGGCCCCGGCAGCACGGTCATCCCGCATCCATCACTCGACTCTGGTCAGTATCCTCCGGACAACTGCCAGGTCCAACCAATCACCGGTAGGTACTCGCCCGCCTCCAGGCTCAATCGGCAAATCCCATCGATCATCTCGCCGAGGGGAACCATACCGGGCCCACCACGAACCCGCAAACGGAACATCCACTCCTCGAATCGGGTTTCAAGCACACGTCTCAGCACCGAGAAAACGCGTGGTGGACACACCAAAATATCATATCACGAGGTACCGGGTTTTTCAAAATAACATATCTTTCCTTAAATAGTTCCACGGTCCTCAAAACAGCAATCACATGAAAATCCAATACCAATAGTAAAATCCAATGCGAGGTACAATATACATCAATCACATGTAAAATGAACTACAGCAATAATACAACAGTATAATCATGGCAGTTCTACAGTGAGTGTGGCATGGCAATTACTAACGGTGTGTGTGTAGCATGAAAATAGTGCTCGTGCAACATAAACCGTTAGTAATAGTGTGGTGTTCTATCAGTTCTAGCATATATCAATAACACATAGCAGGGAAATGCAATATGAGATGACAGTCCATAGGTAAATGCAATATGTAATACTAAGATCCTATCAGCCCTGACGCATAACGCCATGCGGGCGATATCCCGTAGATGTGAAATCTACTCACCGTGTCTCGCGCTAAGTGTATCCAACCACTTGCTTGCCCTTCTTCGCAGCGTCCGTCTCACTGGCCTGCGAACCTAGAACCACATACACATATCACACATAAGCTTAAGTCACAAAACGCGACATTATAATCCAACAAGAAACCCGTGTCGCAACCCAATCGCGCGTGTGCGCGATACGCTAAAACGTGTACTCATGCGCCACGAAACTACCCCGACGCGCCGCGATACGCAGAACCCAAACCTACTCACGTATCACGCGTGTCGCGAAGGTTTAGAAAAACGGCAAAACAGGTATTTGGTCCCAGATTTTCCTACAGAAATGATCTTAAAAATATATATATACCAAAATACCCTACTCACAAAAACAAACCTACAGAACCCAAAAACACCCAAAACCCTTCCTGTCTGGCCGCAATTTGCGGCCAGAATGGTGGTTTTGGCGGCCTCAGTGTGGAATTAGGGGGTCGGGTTTCACCTGGTGCATCATCTCCACTCCACTACACTACAGTCTCCTCAATTTCATTCTGCACTCACCGGGTCAAAAGCAGATCCAGAAAAGTTCACTTTTGCACAAAAACGACATTTTGCATCACATAAGAAAACTGGTGGTATTTTAGTGTAATCGGGGTTCGACTAAGTCACAATGGCCTCAACAGACCACAATCATCCTACTGAAACCAAATCTCACCTCATTAGCACAAGGTTCTCGCTAATCACCCCATATCGCACTAAAACACACTAATTTCTAATAACCGATGCAAAACTACACTAACTAGGCAAACTAGTGAAGCAAGATAGGAAATATACCTCACTCTCGACCCTAGGGAGCTGCAGGAAGGAGAAGAAGTGAAGGGAAGTCGCTGCACAGGGATCTGGGGCTGCTGCTGCTGCTCACTGCCTCTGCTGCTGCTGTTGCTGAATGTTGCTGCTGCTGCTTGTGCTTCTGCTGCTGCTTGTGCTTCTGCTGCTTCTGCTGCTGCTGCTTGAAGAGGTAAGTGTGTGTGTGAGTGTGTTGGTGTGAGACTTGAGAGAAAACACAAAAGAGAAATGAGAGCCACCACAATAATTCAAACAAAAGTCACCCCTCTCTCTCTCTCCTCATTTAATGCAAGCATGGCCTAAAGCCATGATGCATTCTCTCTCTCTCACACAAGTCAACACTAATTCCATAATTCAAATAAAAAAAATCTTTTAATTTAACTAATTAATTAACCCATTTAAGAATCCAAAAGAATTAATCCTAAAATTAACCCACCATGGTTAATAATTATTGTATTTCCTTGATTTAAAAACCCTAATTTACATGCACATGTGTGTGCAAGTTTAGGAAAATTTTGGAAAAATGTTTATTAAATTAGGAAAAACATTTAAAACACAATTTGGTAAACTTTTTATTAAAAATCATTATTTAATTATAATTATCCACTAACCCTTATCCTAAGGTGTTACAATCTCTCCCCCTTAAAGAAATTCGTCCCCGAATTTCAAAAATCTATCTAAGGTTACCTTCAAAAAGATGGGGGTACGTCTTCATCATGTCGCTTTCGGTCTCCCAAGTGATCTCTTCACGGTTCTGACCACGCCAAAGTACTTTAACTGATGGAATCTCCTTCGATCTCAATTTCTTCACTTGTCGATCCAAGATCATCACCGGCTGCTCTGCATAGGAAAGATCACGCTCAAGCTGGATCGTCGGATGCTGAATCGCGTGCGAAGGATCATGTAGATATCTGCGGAGCATCGAAACATGGAATACAGGGTGCACGTCTGGAAAGCTGGGCGGAAAGGCTAACCGGTAAGCCACTGCACCGACACGCTCGAGGATCTCGAAGGGGCCCACATACCTGGGGCTAAGCTTCCCCTTCTTCCCAAACCTCATCACACCCTTCATTGGGGAGACCCTCAAGAAAACATGATCACCAACAGAAAACTCAAGTCTGCGTCGTCGGCGGTCCGCATAAGATCTCTGCCTACTCTGCGCTGCTCTCATCCTATCGCGAATCAACTGGATCTTCGCTGTCGTCTCCTCAACGATCTGTGGCCCTAAGATACTGCTCTCACTGAGCTCTGTCCAACAAGTAGGTGACCTGCATCTCCTCCCGTAAAGAGCCTCAAACGGTGCCATCTGAATAGTCTCCTGGTAGCTGTTATTGTAGGAGAACTCTACCAAGGGCAAATGATGATCCCAGCTACCTCCGAAATCTAGCACACAAGCTCTGAGCATGTCCTCGAGAGTCTGGATGGTCCGCTCTGACTGTCCGTCGGTCTGCGGATGAAAAGCCGTGCTGAAACTCAAACGAGTGCCTAGAGCCTCCTGAAGCCTCTGCCATAGTCTACTGGTAAACTGGGTGCCTCTGTCGGACACAATGCACGTCGGGACTCCGTGTAGTCGCACTATCTCGTCAATATAGATCTGGGCATACTGAGTAAATCCGAAAGTCGTCTTCACCGGTAGGAAGTGAGCCGCTTTCGTCAAACGATCCACGATCACCCAGATGGAGTCATACCCTCTACTAGTCCTGGGTAGACCCACCACGAAATCCATCGAAATCTGTTCCCATTTCCACTCCGGAATGGGTAACGGCTGGAGCTCTCCCGCGGGCCTCTGGTGCTCAGCCTTGACTTGCTGACAAGTCAGGCATCTCGATACAAAATCTGCAATGTCCCTCTTCATTCCGTCCCACCAGTAAACATCTCTCATATCATGATACATCTTGGTGGAACCGGGATGGACGCTAAATACCGATCGATGTGCCTCCTCAAGAATCTCACGCCTCAGTCCCTCAGCATCAGGTACGCACAGTCTGACTCCAAACCGTAGTATCCCCTGATCATCGATCACGAACTCGGAAAATCGGTCCTGTCCCATCTGTGCCATGATCTCTGAACACCGGTCATCACTGAGCTGTGCCTCACGTATACGATCAATCAACTGTGGGCGTGCACGGACGTGCGCTATCTGTCCTCCAATCGGTGTGAACTCGAACTGTACTCGACTGTCGCATAAAATCTGCCAATCCGCCGATGACTGCTCCTGTACTGCGCTCAAACAAGATAAACTACTCCCGGGCCTCCTACTCAAAGCATCCGCCACCACATTTGCCTTGCCCGGGTGATATAATATCTCGCAGTCGTAATCCTTCACTAACTCCATCCATCGACGCTGTCGAAGGTTCAGGTCCCGCTGCTGGAATATGTATTTCAAACTCTTGTGATCCGTAAATATCTGGCACGACTCGCCGTATAGGTAGTGTCGCCAGATCTTAAGTGCGAAGACCACTGCTGCCATCTCCAAATCATGAGTGGGGTAGTTCTGCTCGTGCTTCTTCAATTGTCGCGAGGCATACGCGATCACCCTATCATGCAGCATCAGAACGCATCCCAATCCCACTCGAGAAGCATCACAAAAGACCACAAATCCGCCCGATCCAGAAGGTAAAGATAACACCGGTGCCGTCGTCAGCCGTGTCCGTAACTGCTGAAAACTGTGCTCGCACTCCTCCGTCCAATCGAAAGGAACTCCCTTCCGGGTCAACCCGGTCAACGGTGTAGCAATACGTGAGAAGTCCTGCACAAAACGCCTGTAATAACCGGCCAATCCCAAAAAGCTGCGAATCTCCGTCACCGATGTGGGTCTGGGCCAACGCTGAACGGCCTCGATCTTCCTCGGGTCAACACATATACCGTCTCGTGAAATCACGTGACCCAAGAAGTCCACGCTGTCTAACCAAAAAGCACACTTGGAGAATTTTGCATAAAGCTGGTGCTCCCTCAATGTCTGCAATGTAACCCGCAGGTGCTGCTCGTGCTCCTCACTACTCCGGGAATACACCAAGATATCGTCGATGAAGACTATGATGAACAGATCCAAATAAGGCCGGAAAATACGGTTCATCAAATCCATGAAGGCTGCTGGCGCATTGGTGAGTCCGAACGACATCACCAAAAACTCGTAATGGCCGTAGCGCGTACGGAAAGCCGTCCGGGGAATGTCCTCCTGTCGAACCCGCAGCTGATGATAGCCCGATCGTAAATCGATCCTCGAAAAGTACCCTGCCCCCTGAAGCTGGTCGAACAAATCGTCGATACGCGGCAGAGGATACCTGTTCCGCACTGTCACCCTGTTCAGCTGGCGGTAGTCGATACAAAGACGCAAACTGCCATCCTTCTTCCTGACGAACAGGACTGGAGCACCCCAAGGAGAAACACTGGGTCGAATAAGTCCCTTGTCCAGCAAATCCTGTAACTGACCCTTCAGCTCACGAAGTTCTGCCGGGGCCATCCGATAGGGCGGTATAGAAATAGGCCCCGAACCAGGAACCAAATCAATACAGAAAGAAATGTCGCGCTCGGGCGGCAACCCAGGAAGCTCGTCAGGGAACACATCAGGAAACTCGCTAACAACCGGAACCTGATCCAACGGAACCTCTGTAGCGCGAGCATCGCGAACAAAAGCGAGAAATCCCTGACATCCCTTCCTCAAAAGCTGTCCAGCGCGAAAAGAAGAAATCACACTGTGAGGGGCGGCACTACGGTCCCCCAACACAACAAAAACCGACTCGCCGGGGAAACAGAATCTAACTGTCTTCTCGCGGCAGTCCACAGAAGCATAGCACGTGGCTAACCAATCCATGCCCAAAAGAACGTCGAAGTCCAACATCTCCAGAAGGATCAAGGACTCAGATCATTCGGTATTACGTTTTTACCCCTTTGTAGTTTGTTAGTTTAGCTTTAATGGCAGATCCGGGTTATAGTACGCGATAGAGCCAGTTGTTAAAAGTTTTTGTTCCGCATTTGGCGTCTGTTAGACGGCCGGGGCGCTACCGTGGACTTACAGCTTATCTGCAGCATATGATGCGATTGAGTTAGGGTAGTTGTACGGCTTTGTTGACTATAGCCAAGGTTCCTACGGGTGGGTTTAATTCAATCAGGAAATGACGGGTTCAACTTGACTAGCGCTTATGATTTTTTTACCATAGCCATGGTCATGAGTTGCTAGGGGGAATATATTATTGGGAATTTCAAGTGTTGAAATTTGCAATGAGATTGCATACCTTCTATAAGATAGTTGGATCCCGATACCCACTGCGAGTAAGAGTTGCTCGTGGGAGAGTTTTGCACATTACAATTAGACGATCAAGTAGGTGTATAGAAATGTGTTAACGGGGTTATGCCCTTGGGAAAACGAGGTTTATTTTAATTAGGTCCGTGTGAAAGCATGGGGAACCTCCCTCAAAGTACCGAGATTGGCCTGTCCGAAAGATTAGAGAACTTGTAGGGTGTAATTAATCCCGGCTAGTCTTACCTTTTAGGGTTTGAATGAAGATTTGATAAAAACAATGGGAGCCATCATGATTAGATAAGATAATAAACAATCTAATCTTGCAAGAGCATACGCTAAGTGTTTTCTTCTCTCTCTCTCTCCTGGTAGCGACCATGTCACGCCTTAATAAAGATAATAATATGGATGTTTTGACCGAACCCGCTTGTTATACTGAGCTGGGGAACGTTGGTTCCGCTCTAACTTATAATTGTTATAAGTCCGAGCAGGAAATAGGAAATTACCAGGATTCTCACGCCACCCATAGAAAGAATAAGCATGTTGATGCATCTTCTTCAGGTGCGTTCGTTACCGAGAATTGTTTCTCAGTATGCTCCACGTCCTGGGTATTAGATACCGAATCAGTATCCCACATATGTAATTTGTTACATGGGCTTAGGAAAGGTAGGGATCTGGGATTGGGTGATAAAGATATAAGAGTAGGAAACGGTGCAATTGTTGCAGCCAAGGCAGTTGGCGATTATCACCTTGTATTACCAAGTGGAAATACATTGATTCTGAATGAATGTTATTACATACTGAACCTGATATGCAACATTATATCTGACTTTTTATTAACTAAAGAAGGATATAATTTTGTATTGCAGGATAATGTTATGAACATCTTCCTGAATCAAAAGTTGATTGGATCAGGCACGTTATGTAATGGCATATACGATCTAAATCAAATTACAGTTCTTAATATACAGAACACACACAAGAGGAAAAGTTCAGAGATGAACGAATCATTCTTGTGTCATTGTAGACTAGGTCATATCAATGCGACACGACTAGCTAAGTTACATAAAGATGGATATTTGAATCAATTTGAATTTACATCTTATGAAACTTTCCAGTCATTTCTTAAAGGCAGAATGACCAAAACTCCGTTTACTGGACACGGAGACAGAGCTACTGAACTCTTGGGACTGATACATAGTTATGTATGCGGTCTCATGTCTACATATACCAGGAATGGTTCCTCGTACTTCATTACATTCACTGACGATATCTCAAGATTCGGACATGTGTTCCTGTTGAAACACAAGTCTGAAGCTTTTGAGAAATTCAAAGAATATAAGCATGAAGTTGAGAACCAGTCGGGTAAAAGTATTAAAATCCTTCGATCTGATCGAGGAGGAGAATACTTGAGCACATAGTTCCTGGATTATCTAAAAGGGAATGTGTTTCTCTCTCAGCTTACTCCTCCGTATACACTACAGCACAACGGTGTATCGGAGCGGAGGAACCGCACCCTATTAAATATGGTGCGCTCTATGATGAGTAATGCTGAGTTATCTGTTTCCTTTTGGGGTTATGCGCTTGAGACAGCAGCATACCTATTGAATAGAGTTCCAACCAAATCAGTGCCTACCACTCCATATGAGATATGGAATGGGAAGAGACCATCTCTTAAACGAATTAAGATATGGGGTTGTCCGGCCTATGTTAAAAATCAAAACCCGGAAAAACTCGAGGCAAGGTGTGTTCTGTGTAATTTTGTGGGATATCCAAAGGATTCCTATGGATATTTTTTCTACCACAGTGAGGAACAAAGGGTGTTTTTTGCTCAACATGCCACCTTTTTAGAAAAAGAATTTCTTGTAGAAGAAATTAGTGGTCATGAGGTAGAACTGGAATGGGTTCCAACAGCACAAACTATAGAAGATTTGGTGGAACCAGAGGATTTAGTATTCCCCAACGAATCTCAGTCTCTCCGCCGATCTAGTAGGGTTTCTCATCCACCTAAGAGATACTACGGTTTTCTCATTGATGGTGGGAGCGAGGATTGAATCATGGAAGATGATGACCCAACTAGCTTCGAGCAGGCCATCATGAGTAGGGACTCTAAGAAATGGCTGGATGCAATGCGATCTGAGATGGAATCCATGTACACCAACAAAGTATGGACTTTGGAAGATGCTCCTGATGGGGTAAAACCCATCGGGATCAAGTGGATCTTCAAGAAAAAAACTTGGTGTAGATGGAAAAGTTGAGACTTTCAAAGCTAGACTTGTATCAAAAGGTTTTCATTAATGACCAGGTGTGGATTATGATGAAACCTTTTCTCCAGTGGTTATGCTTAAGTCCATCCAGATCCTACTTGATATCGCTGCATACCATGACTACGAAATCTGGCAGATGGACGTCAAGACCGCTTTTCTAAATGGTGATTTAGAAGAGAGCGTGTACATGACACAGCCAGAGGGCTTCATGGACAGTGGGAGCAGCGGAAAGGTGTGCAAGCTGCTTAAATCAATTTATGGGTTAAAGCAGGCATCGCGGAGTTGGAACTTCTGTTTTGATGCAGCAGTCAAAGAGTTTGACTTCATCAAAAACGTAGATGAACCTTGTATATACAAGAAGGTTGCAGAGAGTAAGGTCATCTTCCTCGTATTGTACGTGGATGACATACTCTTGATAGGAAATGATGTTCCTATGCTGCACTCGGTCAAGCTCTTCTTATAATAAAGATTCTCAATGAAAGATCTAGGTGATGCCTCCTATATCTTAGGGATTAAAATCTATAGAGATAGATCTAAACTGATGCTGGGATTGTCCCAATCCAGATACATTGACACCATACTAAAGAGGTTTACTATGGAAGATTCCAAGCATGGGAATTTACCCCCGATCTCAAGAATCACTCTCTCCAAAGATATGTCTCCCAAGACTGATTTGGAGAGGGCTCGCATGCAAGGGATACCCTATGCTTCGGCAGTAGGCTCTATCATGTATGCGATGTTATGTACCAGACCTGATGTAGCATACTCACTAGGTATAGTGAGTGGGTATCAAGTAGATCCTGGAGAGAATCACCGGACAACTGTGAAGAACATTCTTAAGTACTTGAGAAGGACGAAAGAAATGTTCTTGGTGTATGGTAACGGTGAACTCCAAATGGAGTCCTTTATCGATTCGAGCTTTCAGAGTGATAAGGACGAATCTAAGTCGGTCTCGGGTTTTTTCTTCACCTTCAATGGAGGGGAAGTTTGTTGGAAGAGTTCCAAGAAAGAAACCGTGTCAGACTCGATGATGGAGGCTGAATACATCGCTGCCAACGATGCCGCCAAAGAGGCCGTATGGATGAAGAAGTTCATAACCGAACTTGGTGTGGTTCTGTCCATCGAGCATCCAATACCTTTGTATTGTGCTAACAATAGAGCGGTGGCTTTGGCTAAGGAACCCAGGTCCCATCAGCGATCCAGGCATATTCCGAGGCGGTATCACCTGATCCGGGAGATAGTTGATCGCCGGGAGATCGAGGTTAGGATAGTTGACACGAAGAATAACACGGCGGATCCGCTCATGAAGTCGATACCCCAGATACAATTTGAGAGACTCTTCGGGATGTTATGTATGAGATACTACAACAACTGGCCTTAGTGTAAGTGGGAGATTGCTAGTTGTATGTTTTCCCTAGAGGCCATTATTGTACATGATTGTATATTATAGTGGATGCTTGGACATATATAGAGAGGACTTTCTTGCTCGATATGATAGTATGCTATCCGGTTTCTCTTTATCTTAACATGTAGACTTATATTGTGATATTGTCTTTCTCTCACATGTTGATAAAGCCATTAGGATGTGTACTTGACTACCAGGATTATGATGCAGATCATACTAATAGGGCCAGGGTAGTCCATAAGTACATCCTTTAATTGTTCCTAGTCAAGGGTGTATCGAGACATGGCATCGAATTCCAGAGTAGGATAGCGTATACGCTTCTTGACCCATTTGATGGGCGATGGATGATCCTATATCCATTGGTGTTTGACATCAAAGATGGTATACGGGTGCTCAGTGGAGACTGGGTACACTAAACAGGACTCGCTGAGAACTTCTAGATGGTATTATACCTAACGTCAGATAGCAGTTCTCTGGTGACATTGGTTCAGGTTAGTCTGTAGACCCGAGATCGTCATAGAGTCTTGTGTGATTCCCATTGTGCTTTGATTTCCACCTTACCACGTTCAAGAGAGCGTGCAAAACGGTGGTTTTTGGGTACAGTCCCGAGTCACATGGAGGAAATGATAGATAGGAGGGGATTCGTCTCTCCCGGTATTAGGGTTAATGTTGCGCTGTGATCGATTGGCCATAACAGGAAGTTTCTGGCTAGGGCTGATACAGATATTTACGGCTAAGTGTTATCAGTAGTTTCTCGACCCATTATGAGCCTCACATCGGCATGACTTATTAAGTTACTGGGTTCTAACGTTTACCATGAAAGGTTCCTAGGCACCCTATAGAGGTCTCATGAGGCATCGGACATGCCATTTCAAAATTTTTGGTGCCGAGAAACCCTAGACTACGGATCGTTGCTAGAATTTTAGGCGAAAAGAAAAGCTAGTTAACACTTAACTATAAGGATATGGAAATTACAACCTTTGTAGATCCGGATATCCACCTCCACGGCTCCGCAACGAAGTCTCCTCGCTGTCCATGTCGAACCCCGGGCTCAAGCGTCGGCTTCGTCGGAGAAACGAGTGAGCTAGGTCGCCGGCTTCGTGTCAAAGACGATCTACGTCGAGGCATCGTAAGTTCAAGCTCCGACTTCACAAACTTGTGAACTTGTGAAGTAAACACCCAAAACAACTTGGCAAGAGGTAGAGGGTGAAGAAATAGGAGGTGGGTTCTCTTTGGAATTGGATTTTACTCACTTTTGCTCAAGTTGCCATTAAAATAGCAAGCTTGAAGAAGAAGAAGAAGATGAGCTAGTATTATAATAAGTATTTTCCAATAATGAAATAAAATTGATACTTATCATAATCTAACATGGGTTAAGTGTAGAGAGCAAACCATGGTAAGTGGGAATAGTTAGGGTTTAGCATAAAGACAAAATGGTCTTTGAGTCAAACCTTCATGAAGCTTCATTAAGCTTCATGACAAAAGAAAACCATTTTGTTTTCATAAAACAATTTAAATAAAAAGGAATGGATAAATAAATGTGTGATAAAATCAATAACCTAATTATCCTCTTAACCATGGGTTTATTCTTTACACTTAACCAAATAAACATGCATCATCTAATATGATACAAATAAGTGTACAAAAGTATATCACATATACATCATGCACATCAAGTGAGAAAATCCATTTAAAATGAACCCATATTAGTTAATGTAAAGTAATATATCAAATATATAATTATACATTAAATCATTAAATCAACACTTGATTTAACGACCAGGTCATATCGCATATAACCGACTAATATCAATGTATCGATTTATCGAATCAATGATTCGATAACTAGGTCATATCAAATATAACCAATCGAAACATTTATCGCGAGAATGAAATGCGGTATCACATACACGCATTATTCTTGGTCCTGCACATATCACATATGCGCTCCTATTTCGTTTCGCTTGAGCCAGGAAACCTCTGTGTAGGACTCTAAAGACTCGTCAATACGCCGGTAGCAGATGATGATCATATCAAGCATCCACAAGCCGCAAGCGGTCTGCTAAACGTAACGGCCACCCGGGTATTGAGCGATCAGAAGATCGACGAGCTAGCCTGCTCACACTCCTGTGAATCCAACAAGTAACACTTACCGTACAGTCCGGTCTTTTCGTCTGATATGTCGCATATCAAGTCTAGGGGTGGTAAACGTCAGACCCCAATACTCGATAAGTCGTGCCGATGTGAGGCTCATAACGGGTCGAGAAACTACTGGCAACACTTACCAGCAAATCTCTGATCAGCCCTGGCCAGGGACTTCCCTGTTACGGCCAATCGAGCACAGCGCAACATCAACCCCCAATACCGGGAGAGACGAAACCCCTCCTATCGCTCATTGCCTCCATGTGACTCAGGACTGTACCCAAAGACCACCGTTTTGCATGCCCTCATGGATGTGGTAAGGTGGAGATCAAAGCACAGTGGGAATCACACAAGACTCTATGACGATCTCGGGTCTACAGACTAACCTGCACAAGTGTCACCTGAGAACTGCCATCTGACGTGAGGTATAATACCATCTGGGAGTTCTCGGCGAGTCCGTCCAGTGTACCCAGTCTCCACTGAGCACCCGTATACCATCTCTGATGTCAAACACCAATGGATATGGGATCATCCATCGCCCATCTCATGGGTCGAGAAGCGTATATGCTAGTCTACACTGGTATATCGATGCCCCGTCTCGATACACCCACGACTAGGGACCTTGAAGGATGTACTTATGGACTACCATGTCCCCACTAGTATGATCTGCATCATAGTCCAGGCAGTCAAGTACACATCCTAAGGGCTTTACCAACATGTAACTACAAGACTGTATAAAGAGACTAGTGTACATGTTAAGATAAAGAGTAACCAGATAGCATACTATCATATCGAGCAAGAAAGTCATCTCTATATATGTCCAAGCATCCAATATAATATACATCATCTGTACAATACTGGCCTCTAGGACATACATACAACTAACAATCTCCCACTTGCACTAGGGCCAGCTGCTGTAGTATCGCATACCGAGCATCCCGAAGAGTCTCTCAAACTGTATCTGGGGAATGGCCTTCGTGAGTGGATCCTCCGTGTTGTTCTTCGTGTCAACTCTCCTGACCTCGATCTCCCAGCGATCAACTATCTCCCGGATCAGGTGATACCGCCTCAGAATATGCCTGGATCGCTGATGGGACCTGGGTTCCTTGGCCAAAGCCACCGCTCCATTGTTATCGCAATACAAAGGTATTGGACGCTCAATGGATGGAACCACTCCAAGTTCAGTAATGAACTTCTTGATCCAGACAGCCTCTTTGGCAGCATCGTTGGCAGCGATGTATTCAGCCTCCATCGTCGAGTCTGCCACGGTTTCCTGCTTGGAACTCTTCCAGCTAACCGCCCCTCCGTAAAGGGTAAAGACAAAGCCCGACTGCGACTTAGAGTCGTCCTTATCACTCTGGAAGCTCGAATCGGTAAAGGACTCCACTTGGAGTTCTCCGTTACCATACACCAAGAACATATCTCTAGTCCTTCGTAAGTACTTGAGAATGCTCTTCACAGCTGTCCAGTGACTCTCTCCAGGATCAGCTTGATACCTGCTCACTACACTTAGTGAGTATGCTACATCGGGTCTGGTACATAACATCGCATACATGATAGAGCCTACTGCCGAAGCATAGGGTATCCCTTGCATGCGAGCTCTCTCCAAATCAGTCTTGGGAGACATCTCTTTGGAGAGAGTGACTCCAGAGATCGTGGGCATGTTTCCACGCTTGGACTCTTCCATACTAAACCTCTTTAGTATGGTGTCAATGTACCTGGATTGGGACAATCCCAAAATCCGTTTGGATCTATCTCTATAGATCCTAATTCCCAATATGCAGGAGGCATCACCAAGATCTTTCATTGAGAATCTTTGTGATAAGAAGAGCTTGACCGATTGCAGCATAGGAATATCATTTCCTATCAAGAGTATGTCGTCCACGTACAATACGAGGAAGACAACCTTACTCTCTGCCACCTTCTTGTAGATACAAGGTTCATCTGGATTTTTGACGAAATCAAACTCTTTGATAACGACGTCAAAGCAGATGTTCCAACTACGCGATACTTGCTTTAATCCATAAATGGATTTAAGCAGCTTGCACACCTTCCCGCTGCTCCCACTGTCTACGAAGCCCTCTGGCTGAGTCATGTACACGCACTCTTCTAAATCACCATTTAGAAAGGCGGTCTTAACATCCATTTGCCAGATTTCGTAATCATGATAAGCAGCGATGGCAAGCATGATCCGGATGGATTTAAGCATAGCCACTGGAGAAAAGGTCTCGTCATAGTCCACACCTGGTCTTTGACGAAAACCCTTTGCTACAAGTCTAGCTTTGAAAGTCTCCACTTTCCCATCTACACCAAGTTTCTTCTTGAAGATCCATTTGCTCCCAATGGGTTTTACCCCTTCAGGAGCAACGTCCAAAGTCCATACTTTGTTGGTGTACATAGATTCCATCTCGGACCGCATAGCATCCAGCCATTTCACTGAGTCCCCACTCGTGATGGCCTGCTCGAAGCTAGTTGGGTCATCATCCTCCATGATGCAATCCTCGCTTCCACCATCAATGAGAAAACCGTAGTATCTCTCAGGTGGACGAGAAACCCTACTAGATCGGCGGAGAGGCTGGGGTTCGTCTGGTACTATCGAATCTTCTGGTTCCACTAAATCTTCAGTTATAGTTTGTGTATCTGGAATTTCTTCCAGCTCTACCACTTTGCCACTAATTTCTTTTTCAAGGAATTCCTTTTCTAAAAAGGTGGCATATTGAGAAACAAACACTTTTTGTTCTTCAGCATGGTAGAAAAAATATCCTTGAGAATTCTTAGGATATCCCACAAACTTGCAAAGAACTGACCGTGCCTCGAGCTTGTCCGGATTTTGCCTTTTGACATAGGCCGGACAACCCAATATCTTAACTCGTTTAAAATATGGTCTCTTCCCACTCCATATCTCATATGGTGTGGTAGGTACAGATTTAGATGGAACTTGATTCAATAGGTATGTTGCTGTTTCCAGCGCATAACCCCAGAAGGAAATAGGTAACTCAGCTGTGCTCATCATAGAGCGCACCATATCTAATAGGGTGCGATTCCTTCGTTCAGATACACCATTGTGCTGTGGTGTATATGGAGGAGTCAGCTGAGAGAGAATCCCATTCTCTTTTAGGAAGTCCAGGAAATCATTGCTTAAGTATTCTCCTCCTCGATCAGATCGTAGGATTTTAATACTTTTTCCGGTTTGGTTCTCAACTTCTTATTTATATTCCCTAAATTTCTCAAAAGCTTCTGATTTGTGTTTCATCAAGAACACATATCCGAATCTAGAGAGATCGTCAGTGAATGTAATGAAGTACGAAGAACTATCCCTGGCATGTGTAGACATAGGACCGCATACATCACTATGTATCAGTCCTAAGAGTTCGGTAACTCTTTCTCCGTGTCCCGTAAACGGAGTTTTGGTCATCTTGCCTTTGAGACATGACTGGCAAGTGTCATAAGATGAAAATTCGAAAGGTTTCAAATATCCATCCTTATGCAACTTAGCCAGTCGTGTCACATTGATGTGACCCAGTCTACAATGCCACAAGAAGGATTCGTTGAGTTCAGAACTCTTCCTCTTGTGTGTGTTTGTTATGCTCAGAACTGTTGATTGATTTAGAACATAAATGCCATTGCACAACGTGCCTGATCCAACCAACTTTTGGTTATGGAAAATGTTCATAACATTGTCCTGTAATACAAAATTATATCCCTCTTTACTTAACAAAGAAACTGATATAATGTTGCATATCAGGTTCCGCATATAATAGCATTCGTTCAGAACCAATATATTACCAGTTGGTAATACAAGGTGATATTCCCCGACAGTCTTAGCTGTAACAATTGCACCATTTCCAACTCTAATGTCTTTATCACCTTCTCCAAGTTCTCTACCTTTCCTGAGCCCATGTAACTGATTACATATATGGGATCCTGACCCGGTATCTAATACCCAGGACGTAGAGCAAATGGAGAAACAGTTCTCAGTAACGAACAAACCCGAAGAAAATGCATCAACATGTACTTTCTTCATTCGGGTGGAATGGGAATCCTGGTATTCCCCTATATCCTGTTCATTCCTATAACTCTTATAAGAAAGAACGGAACCAATGTTCCCCAGCACAGTATAACATGCGGGTTCGGTCAATACATCCATATTATTATCTTGATTAAGGCATGAACTGGTCGCTACCTGGAGAGAGAGAGAAGAAAACACTTTAGCGTATGCTCGTGCAAGATCAGATTGGTTATTATCTTATCTAATCAGGATGGCTCCCACTGCTTTTTATCAAATCTTCCTCCAAACCCTAAAAGGAAAGACTAGCCGGGATTAATTACACACTACAAGTTCACCAATCTTTCAGCCAGGCCAGTGTCGGTACTTTGAGGGAGGTCCCCCGTGCTTTCGCACGAACCTAATTAATGTAAACCTCGTTTTCCCAGAGGCGTAACCTCGTTAACACCTTTCTAGACACCTACTTGATCAGCTAATTGCAATGTGTAAAACTCTCCCAGGAGTAACTCTTACTCGCAGCGGGTATCAGGATCCAACTATCTCATAGAAGGTATGCAATCTCATTGCAAATTTCAACACTTGAAATTCCCGATAGTATTTTGCCTCTAGCATCTATGTGACCTTAACATAGTCAACAAATCACAAGTGCTAGTCAAGTTCAACCCGTCATTTCCTGATTGAATTAAACCCACCCGCACGACCCTTAACATAGTCAACAAAGTCGCACGACTACCCTAATCCAATCTGCATCATATGCATAAGCAGATAAATACTGGTTAGCTACCGCACACTACGCCTTAACATAGTCAACAAACGTAGCACGAATACTAACTAGTACTTATCTGAAATGACGGAGGGCTATGCAGGTTTTCATAAAACCATGAGCGTAATGAACTTGATATCGTTGTAGAATCAAATGAAGTTTTGAAATGGAGTGATTTTGAGGCTTTTCTAGTTTTGCTAAAGGAGTCACTCCCGGCGAAGGGATCTCGGTCCTTTCCTCGTCGAATGAGGTGCGGGATATATCATATATATCGCTGTGCAAAGCAAAAAATGCAAAAGCAGTCAAAAGCAAACCGAGTGTGTAGCATCTGCCAGTTATTGCTAAAGGAGTCACTCCCGGTGAAGGGATCTCGGTCCTTTCCTCATCGAATAAGGTGCGGGGTATATCATATATACCGCTGTGCAAAGCAAGAACTGTAGCTACCTGTTTTATTTTAAAATTTTATTCCACAACATCTTAGGTTTCTTATATTTCATTAATCACATTAATGAAGTCCCATCATTTAAATACCTAAACATCACAGATAGATATGACGTACACTTATGCCATCCGCATTCGCCTCAATGTCCCCTCGTGCACCGTTAGGTTAGGTAACTAACGACAGAGCAGGGCAGGGCTAGCGCGGGTGTAAAACATAAGTAATGTCTATATAATATATCATATATACTATATACTATATCCATCACAGAGTCACAACACAAATATCGCAGCAGAAAAAACATATGAAATATTGGATATACTAGGACGTCCGTGTTTTCAATACGAGCCAGTATAAAACACGGATTCCACGGTCGTGATGAATAGCCAATCCCACACCCTAGACCCCTACGAGAGCGGCAAGCAACCCTGCCAATTCTAGGGTTAGGAGATCCGGACTCGACTCCTCGAGTTGGTCTCCCACTGGACCCCAGAACCCGGTTACTTGTGCTCCCCTCCTTGGGTCTATCCTAATGCGGAAAAGTAAATAATATACAAAGGGTGACAACTTCCGCTACCTGGAAGTGCCCCAAATAAAAGAATATTACATACAAGTTTTTTACATGAATGAAAATGAAAAACACTCATCTCACATAAAAAACCCCGGCTATTCAAACACGACGATCCAATATAACATATCCAGCAACACATAACATCACATGCCATCAACGTAAGTAAGTATGCATACCCCAATTGTCGTTGACGTATAGCAACGAAACCGGCGATATGACCATACTACACTTACGGTCACAGAAAAGAAAGTGTAAAACTACAACAATTGGAATCCGCAACTTCTTTAGACATCACATGCCTAATCAAATGAAATACTTAGACATCACATGCCTAACAGATATAAATCCCGCATTTTAGTCTCATTATCGAAAACTCTTTTCAATATTATGTGGGACTAAACTACTAGATTTATAACATCCATTCAGTTATCTCATAACTGTTTGTGAATTCCAATTATTGTATCACTTTCCAGATAAACAGAAAATGTTAAACTTTCCGATCGAACAGTCGAATACCCAAGATTTCCCGATACAGTCCAACACATGAAATAAGTCTAACAACATTCAGTTCGTGCCTCAGTACCGACGGTCCAGCCGTAGAAGGGTCAAGCCAACGCCTCACATGTGGCACGCCGTACTGCCCCAAACCCGAAGGTTCAAAGGGCAGTTCAAGACGGACACATAATCGAGTTAAGGTTTGTTGTCTTCTAGAGGGTCCATCGTGTTACTTGCACTACTTAGAACGTCGTTAAACTACGGAAAAATCCAACACATGGAAATTTCCCGACAGGGGAAAAATTGGGTATTTATATCCGGTCGAACTTTTTAACATATTCTGAAAATTATCCGGAAAAACACAAAAGACGAAATTTGATAATCCGATCGAAATACCGAATCCCCAAAACAACCCAAGAAAATTCAACTCTTGAATGAATATTAAACATTCCCAGAAGACTCAGCAATACATGACATGAATTACTGTGCAAACCACTTGCTGTAAATCAGCACAGTAGCCGCGGAACCGCCGCGCTTCCTATAGTGGGGGCCGCGGTTCCGCGCCTCCATAGTCGATTTAGTAACACGTGCTTCACAGTAACTTATGCAATTACCTGCTGAATTTTTTGGTAATTTTTAATCTGGAAAAATACACGTTTTCAGAAAAAGTACAGAGAGCATGTTTGTGATCGGGTTTCGGGTTCGTTCGGACTTCAAATTCCGTCTAGACTTCGCCTAAGGCTCTAGCTAGGCTCTGATACCAGTGAAAGGTTCCTAGGCACCCTATAGAGGTCTCATGAGGCATCGGACATGCCATTTCAAAATTTTTGGTGCCGAGAAACCCTAGACTACGGATCGTTGCTAGAATTTTAGGCGAAAAGAAAAGCTAGTTAACACTTAACTATAAGGATATGGAAATTACAACCTTTGTAGATCCGGATATCCACCTCCACGGCTCCGCAACGAAGTCTCCTCGCTGTCCATGTCGAACCCCGGGCTCAAGCGTCGGCTTCGTCAGAGAAACGTATGAGCTAGGTCGCTGGCTTCGTGTCAAAGACGATCTACGTCGAGGCATCGCAAGTTCAAGCTCCGACTTCACAAACTTGTGAAACTTGTGAAGTAAACACCCAAAACAACTTGGCAAGAGGTAGAGGGTGAAGAAATAGGAGGTGGGTTCTCTTTGGAATTGGATTTTACTCACTTTTGCTCAAGTTGCCATTAAAGTAGCAAGCTTGAAGAAGAAGAAGAAGATGAGCTAGTATTATAATAAGTATTTTCCAATAATGAAATAAAATTGATACTTATCATAATCTAACATGGGTTAAGTGTAGAGAGCAAACCATGGTAAGTGGGAATAGTTAGGGTTTAGCATAAAGACAAAATGGTCTTTGAGTCAAACCTTCATGAAGCTTCATGACAAAAGAAAACCATTTTGTTTTTATAAAACAATTTAAATAAAAAGGAATGGATAAATAAATGTGTGATAAAATCAAAACCCTAATTATCCTCTTAACCATGGGTTTATTCTTTACACTTAACCAAATAAACATGCATCATCTAATATGATACAAATAAGTGTACAAAAGTATGTCACATATACATCATGCACATCAAGTGAGAAAATCCATTTAAAATGAACCCATATTAGTTAATGTAAAGTAATATATCAAATATATAATTATACATTAAATCATTAAATCAACACTTGATTTAACGACCAGGTCATATCGCATATAACCGACTAATATCAATGTATCGATTTATCGAATCAATGATTCGATAACTAGGTCATATCAAATATAACCAATCGAAACATTTATCGCGAGAATGAAATGCGGTATCACATACAGGCATTATTCTCGGTCCTGCACATATCTCATATGCGCTCCTATTTCGTTTCGCTTGAGCCAGGAAACCTCTGTGTTGGACTCTAAAGACTCGTCAATACGCCGGTAGCAGATGATGATCATATCAAGCATCCACAAGCCGCAAGCGGTCTGCTAAACGTAACGGCCACCCGGGTATTGAGCGATCAGAAGATCGACGAGCTAGCCCGCTCACACTCCTGTGAATCCAACCAGTAACACTTACCGTACAGTCCGGTCTCTTCGTCTGATATGTCGCATATCAAGTCTAGGGGAGTTAAACGTCAGACCCCAATACTCGATAAGTCGTGCCGATGTGAGGCTCATAACGGGTCGAGAAACTACTGGCAACACTTACCAGCAAATCTCTGATCAGCCCTGGCCAGGGACTTCCCTGTTACGGCCAATCGAGCACAACGCAACATCAACCCCCAATACCGGGAGAGACGAAACCCCTCCTATCGCTCATTGCCTCCATGTGACTCGGGACTGTACCCAAAGACCACCGTTTTACACGCCCTCATGGACGTAGTAAGGTGGAGATCAAAGCACAGTAGGAATCACACAAGACTCTATGACGATCTCGGGTCTACAGACTAACCTGCACAAGTGTCACCTGAGAACTGCCATCTGACGTGAGGTATAATACCATCTGGGAGTTCTCGGCGAGTCCGTCTAGTGTACCCATTCTCCACTGAGCACCCGTATACCATCTCTGATGTCAAACACCAATGGATATGGGATCATCCATCGCCCATCTCATGGGTCGAGAAGCGTATACGCTAGTCTACACTGGTATATCGATGCCCCGTCTCGATACACCCACGACTAGGGACCTTGAAGGATGTACTTATGGACTACCATGTCCCCACTAGTATGATCTGCATCATAGTCCAGGCAGTCAAGTACACATCCTAAGGGCTTTACCAACATGTAACTATAAGACAGTATAAAGAGACTAGTGTATATGTTAAGATAAAGAGTAACCAGATAGCATACTATCATATCGAGCAAGAAAGTCATCTCTATATATGTCCAAGCATCCAATATAATATACATCATCTGTACAATACTGGCCTCTAGGGCATACATACAACTAACATACCACTCGTAGATTCGATATGCAACATATCAGACGAAGAGACCGATTGTACGGTAGTGTTACTTATTGGATTCACGGGAGTATGAGCAGGCTTGCTTGTTGATCTTCTGATCGCTCAATACCCGGGTAGCCATTACGTCCAGCTAGTACCGCTTACGGCTTGTGGGTAACTGATATGATCATTACCTACTGTCAGTGTATTGACGAGTCTTTAGAGTCCTACACAAAGGTTTCCTGGCTCGAGCAAAAAGATGTAAGGCACAAATGTGATATGGGTAGGACCGAGATTAATACGTGTATGTGATACAATATTCTAATCTCGTGATATAGGTTATATGTGATATAACCGGATTGTTGAATTAAGTGTTGATTCAATGATATGTTATATGTATATGTGATATGCATATACATGATATTAGTCGATTGTATGCGATACAGCCGGGTTATTAAATCAAGTGTTGATTTAATAATTTAATGTGTAATTATATATTTGATATATTAATATACATTAACTAATATTAGCTCACTTAAGAAAATATTTTCTCTTTATACATTTAATATATATGTGATATATGTTAATGTATTTATTTTGTGTCATGCTAGATGTTACATTGGACTTGGGTGTGTGAGACTCATACTTAACTAGAGATAATTTAGGTGTTTAAATATTAAGGGAAAAATCAAAATTAGATGGAAATTAGCATGGCTAAGATGCTTATGAAAGCATGGAGAAGTTTTGACTAAAGTCCACTAATCTTGTTTTGCTCTAGATATTTATTAAGTTAACCATTATCTTTAGCCATGGTTTAGTCTCTACTTGAGTTATATAAGATATTTACTCACCCATGGTTCACACTAAGATCACTTGATCATCTTCTTCATCTCCTCCATTTGCTCTCTAGTTTTGAGTGAGAAAAGAAAAGAAAGAGAGATATTTTTTTCTATAGTGAACAAAATTCATACTTCACCAATCTATACCAAACTAGTCATCTAGTATACGTTGTTTCTTCACTACTTCATCAATTAGTGAAGAGGTAGTTTGAGTTAGAGATTCTTTTACGTAGATCATCTTCGGCCTCGAAGTTCTTCATGAAAGCTCGTTCCTTTCACTTAGTGGAGCCAAAGGAGAGTCCGGGACATCACTACTTGGAGCAAAAGGGAACACTACACGGAGCTTTAGAAGTGAAGGACCGGTCTACAAAAGGTTGTATTCCCATTTCACTTAATGTAAAGTTGTTTATATGTTAAGCTTAACCCTAATCCTCTTGTTAGATCATCATTCCGTGTTTCTTAGCACTCTAGGTTTTTTAAAATTGCATGCTAGATGCCTTAGAAAACATAGTGAGGGTGCTAAGGAACCCAACACACTCTAGCAGGATAAGATTGGTTAATCACTTTATCTAATCAGGATGGCTCCTATTGTTTTCTCAAATTCTCCTTCAAACCCTAAAAAGAGAACTAGTCGGGATCATATACACCTTACAAGTTCTCTAACCATTCAGCCATGCCAGTGTTGGCACTCTGAGGGAGGTCCCCCTTGCTTTCGCATGGAACCAATTAAATAACATCGTTTCCGCAGCGGTGTAGCCTGGTTAATACTTTCTAGACACCCAATAGGTTAGCTAATTGTGAAGTGAAAATCTCCCGAGGAGTAATACCTACTCATCAGTGGGATTGGGACCCAATTATCATTGTGTGATAACTTTGACGAAAGATGACCAAAATTAACACACTCCAAAAGGTATGCACAAACTTAGCAAGTTTCCTTTATATTTGAAACTCCCGATATGGTTTTTGCCCCAAGCGTCTTATGAACTTGACGAATGCCAACAAATCATAAGTTGCAGGTTAAGTTCTACCCGTCATATTCCTGATTAATTGAGACCCACCCGTACTCGCTCTTGACGGATGCCAACAAGGCTACACGACTGTCCGAGATTAATGCATCTCTATACTGCAGAAAAATAATACATATCTACCGCACACTATGCCTTGACGGATGCCAACAAACATATCACGAATACTAAGCGCTACCTATCTGAAATGATGGAGGGCTACGACTGGTTTTAGGCAAAAAAAACCTTTAACATAATGAACTTGATGTTAGTTGTATGTATGCCCTAGAGGCCATTATTGTACATATGATGTATATTATAGTGGATGCTTGGAATATATAGAGAGGACTTTCTTGCTCGACATGATAATATGCTATCTGGTTGCTCTTTACCTTAACATGTATACTTGTCTCTTGATACTGTCTCTTAGTTACATGTTGGTAAAGCCCTTAGGATGTGTACTTGACTACTAGGATTATGATGCAGATCATACTGGTGGAGCCATGGTAGTTCATAAGTTCATCTTTTAATGTTCCTATTCATGGGTGTATCGAGACAGGGCATCGATATACCAGTGTAGACTAGCGTATACGCTTCTCAACCCATGAGATGGGCGATGGATGATCCCATATCCATTGGTGTTTGACATCAGAGATGGTATATAGGTGCTCAGTGGAGAATGGGTACACTGGACGGACTCACCGAGAACTCCTAGATGGTATTATACCTGACGTCAGATAGCAGTTCTCTGGTGACACTGGTACAGGTTAGTCTGTAGACCCGAGATCGTCATAGAGTCTTGTGTGATTCCCACCGTGCTTTGATTTCCACCTTACCACGTTTAAGAGGACGTGCAAAACGGTGGTTTTTGGGTACAATCCCGAGTCACATGGAGGCAATGAGCGATAGGAGGGGATTTCTTCTCTCCCGGTATTGGGGGTAGATGTCGTGCTGTGCTCGATTAGCTATAACTGGAAGTCCCTGGCCAGGGCAGATTTAGATATTTACTGGTAAGCGTTATCAGTAGTTTCTCGACCCGTTATGAACCTCGTATCGGCATGACTTATCGAGTTATTGGGGTCTGACGTTTACCACCCCTAGACTTGATATGCGACATCTCAGACGAAGAGATCGGACTGTACGGTAGTGTTACTGACAGGCTTTACAGGAGCTAGAGCGGGCTTGCTTGTTGATCTTCTGATCGCTCAATACCCGGGTAGCCGTTACGTCCAGCTAGTACTGCTAACGGCTTATGGGTGCTTGATGTGATCATCACCTACTGCTGGCTTATTGACGAGTCTTTAGAGTTCTACACAGAGGTTTCACTGGCCCAGGAAAAACGAGGTAGGAGCACATATGTGATATGTGCAGGACCGAGAATAATACAAGTATGTGATACCGTATTCTATTCTCGTGATTTATTCGTATCATTCGGTTATATGAGATATAGCCGGATTATCTGTAGGGTTCCCATGAATGACAACAAGGCTTTGGGAGGCATCGTCCATGCCATTTTCAAATTTTTTTGCCGTTTTAAAGAACATTAAACTAGAATCTTTAACTAGAGATTTGGACAAAACAATGTGTAAACTACTTTACAACTAAGTGAATTAGGAATACAACCTTCGTAGACCGGTCCTTCACTTTAATAGCTCCGTGTAGTAGTCCCTTCACTCCAAGTAGTGATCTTCCGGACTCTAGCATGGCTTCACAAGAAGAAAGGAATGAACTTGCTTGAAGTCTTCGAGGCCGAAGATGATCTATGTCGAGGAAAGACTAATCCAAGCTACTACTTCACTAATGAGAGATTAGTGAAGCTAACACCCTATACTATTGTGCTAATCTAGTAGAGGATGATGAAGTAGGATTTTTTCTCACTTTAGAATTGATTTTCTCACTAATATTTCTCACTTGCTCAAAAGCTAGAGAGCTCCTGAGCTTGAAGATGAAAATGAAGAGAGATAATGTTATGAGAGTGAATAGCAACCATGGGTGAGAAAATATCTAATATTACTTAGAGACTTAACCATGAGTTTAGATAATGGTTGAGTTAACAAATATCTTGTGTAAGACAAAACTAGTGGACTAAGTCAATGGATCTCAAAGCTCCATGAAACTTCATGCCATGTGACAAATTTCCAACTAATAATTAAATGACAATAAATAAATAAACCCTACATTATCTTTATCGTGGTGTAAGTCTCATACACCCATATTGCATATATCATCTATCATGACACACAAATAAAACACAATTAATATATATCACATATATATTAAGTGTGCACATGTGAGAAAAATAAATGCTTAAGTGGGTTAATATTAGTTAATGTAAACTAGTATATCACATATACAATTATACACTAGATTATCAAATCAACACTTGATTTAATAATCCGTCTATATCTCATATAACCGACTAATATTATATGTATCAACTTACCGAATCAACACTTGATTCGATAACCCGGCTATATCACATATAATCGACTGATACGAATAAATCGCGAGAATAGAATACGGTATCACATACTTGTATTATTCTCGATCCCGCACATATCACATATGTGCTCCTACATCGTTTTTCCTGGGCTAGTGAAACCTCTGTGTAGACCTCTAAAGACTTGTCAATACACCGACAGTAGGTGATGATCATATCAAGCACCCACAAGCCGTCAGCGGTACTAGCTGGACGTAATGACTACCCGGGTATTGAGCGATCAGAAGATCAACAAGCAAGCCCGCTCTAGCTCCTGTAAAGCCTGTTAGTAACACTACCGTACAGTCCGGTCTCTTCGTCTGAGATGTCGCATATCAAGTATAGGGATAGTAAACGTCAGACCCTAATAACTCGATAATTCATGCCGATACGAGGCCCATAACGGATCGAGAAACTACTGATAACACTTACAGGTAAATCTCTAAATCATCCATGGCAAGGGACTTCCAGTTATAGCCAATCGAGCACAGCACGACATCTATCCCCAATACCGGGAGAGACAAAATCCCCTCCTATCGCTCATTGCCTCCATGTGACTCGGGACCGTACCAAAAAACCACCGTTTTTCATGTCTTCTTGAACGTGGTAAGATGGAAATCAAAGCATAGTGGGAATCACACAAGACTCTATGACGATCTCGGGTCTACAGACTAACATGTACCAGTGTCACCAGAGAATTGCTATCTGACGTTTGGTATAATACCATCTAGGAGTTCTCATCGAGTCTGTCCATTGTACCCAGTCTCCACTGAGCACCCGCATACCATCTCTGATGTCAAACACCAATAGATATGGGATCATCCATCACTCATTTCATAGGTTGAGAAGCGTATACGCTAGTTTACATTGGTATATGATTCCCTGTCTCGATACACCCATGACTAGAAACATTATAGGATGAACTTATGGACTACCATGGCCCCACTAGTATGATCTGCATCATAATCCTGATAGTCAAGTACACATCCTAAGGGCTTTACCAACATGTAACTAAGAGACAGTATCAAGAGACAAGTTTACATGTTAAGGTAAAGAGCAACCAGATAGCATACTATCATGTCGAGCAAGAAAGTCATCTCTACATATGTCCAAGCATCCACTATAATATACATCATATGTACAATAATGGCCTCTAGGGAAAACATACAACTAACAATCTCCCACTTGCACTAGGGCCAGCTGTTGTAGTATCGCATATCCAACATTCCGAAGAGTCTCTCGAACTGTATCTGGGGAATGGCCTTCGTGAGTGGATCCGCTGTGTTGTTATTCGTGTCAACTCTCCTGACCTCGATCTCCCAGCGATCAACTATCTCCCGGATCAGGTGATACCACCTCAGAATATGCCTGGATCACTGATGGGACCTAGGTTCCTTGGCCAAAGCCACCACTCCATTATTATCACAATACAAAGGTATTGGATCCTCAATGGATGGAACCACTCTAAGTTCTATTATGAACTTCTTCATCCAGACAGCCTCTTTGGCAGCATTATTGGCAGTGATGTATTCAGCCTCCATCGTCAAGCCTGCCACGATTTCCCGTTTGGAACTCTTCCAACAAACCGTCCCTCCATTGAGGGCAAAGACAAATCCCGAGACTGACTTAGAGTCATCCTTATCACTCTGGAATCTCGAATCGGTAAAGGACTCCACATGGAGTTCTCCGTTACCATACACCAAGAGCATCTCTTTAGTCCTTCTCAAATACTTGAGAATGATCTTCACAGTTGTCCAGTGACTCTCTCCTGGATCTGCTTGATACCTTCTCACTACACTTAGTGAGTATGGTACATCGGGTCTGGTACATAACATCACGTACATGATAAAGCCTACTGCTGAAGTATAGGGTATCCCTTGCATGCGAGCTCTCTCCAAATCAGTCTTGGGAGACATCTATTTGGAGAGAGTGTAAGTCTACGGTAGCGCCGCGGCCAAAAATCCGAGGCTAAAATGCGGAAACAAAAACTTTTCATAAACTTGAAACTGGCGCTAACACAGACTTTAATTCCGGATCGAACCATTAACATTAAACTAGCAATCTAAAGAGGGTTAGAAAAGCTATACCGATCAATCCGTGTCCTTCGGTCTTTAGCCACCATCTTTAGCTCCTTGCGGCATCTCCGATCTCTCTCGATCTCCGGTCTCCTCGTCGGAAAGGGCATCATATCATCGATTCCTTTTACGGGCTCCCGCTTCAAACCGAAGCAACCCGGACACGAAGTTTGCTAGCCGACGTGTCCAAAGTGAAGTAGAGAATGTGTGTGATAACATTATCTCTTGACACTCTAGGATTCTCAACACATGAGATGGTTAGAGTGGAGGTAGAAGATGATGCCAATGGTGGAACTTGTGAGCAAGAAGAAGAAAGAAAAGAGAGGAGCCTTTTGTGTTATTGTGTTGAATTATTGTTGTGAGCGCAAGAATGAAAACCCAAGAGCCAACCCCAAGCCTATGGCTGCCCTCTCTCTCTCCACCCATCAATTCAACACAATAAACAAATCCTAATTTGACATTAGCACAAATAAAGAGACCATGAGTCACTAAACATGTCCATGTCACATTAAATGCACCTCATCATGAAATCCACTCACAATTTCCACATGTAAACATTAATCCAAATGTTTACAACAACAAAAAGATACAGCAATATCTAAAGTAAACTCGTGACGGATCACAAGGATACCCCTCACCGGTATATACATACCTGCATCCGCATTCCGACTGAATGCGAATGCGATAAGACGAAAGTAATCCAACAAATCTAATACTAGGATCCGGCTTAAACCAAAGCCCACTAGTATGATCCGTCCGATCATGATACATGCATAAGTGCACGTATATGATCGAACCCTGCCATAATACCATACGGCCTCTACAACGTTTCGCCCGAAACTTGAGAAACTATCTGTGGGGGACTCTAAATACACGTCAATGAGACACCCTACTGAGCCTGTCAGTGACAATATCCGTACAGTCCGCCCCGTTCGTCTATGAGCATCGCATGTCAGTCCTAGGGGGTTGGTAAAAGTCAGACCCCCAAAAGCGGTACAAGTCGTGTCGGAGTGTAGTGATTGATCGTTTCTTTATGTGTCGGTTTAGAAAATGATTAGAAATCACAATCAAAGAATTATTTGACCGCAATCAATAACGGTGTCGAAATGTAGCGCGTTAGTAAGTGCGGATCGACCACAGGGATTGTTCGATTCATTCGTATTTGTTTTGTTTTGAATTGAAAATTTAATAGAAAAGAAAAGAAAACGATTCAAGATTTATATCAATGAATTTCAAGAATCAACTAGATCTAATCAAGAATCAAGAAAGCGTTAAAAATCAAGAATCAAGAATTGATATAATTCCAATCGATTTAAGTTTCAAGAATTGAAATGTAGCTCGTAGGAGTCGATTAGATCATAGATGTGAAGAAGACTAGCAATTACCTTTTCTTATCCATTAACGAATTGATACTAAATCGATGTCGATTTATCGAGGATTAAGGATCTTGCGAAGAATTAGGGTTTCCTCATCCTATCCTTTGTCCTTTCGATGAATCACATTCATAAGATAGCTTCTAGGAAATCGAATGATCGATCGTTGATCTCTAGATCCGTGCGAAAATAATCAAGAACGCATTTCGCATCGATCTAGATCATCGATCATTCAATTTTCAAGAATTTACAATCGTTATAGGACTTAAGAAAATGTTTAAAGATTCATTAACATCATCATTCTACCGATCGTCTCGATTCCTCCACGAGCGGGGTTTTATTCAAGCATCATCACAAAGAATACATTCAAGAATCGAAATTGAATCATAATGCTTGAATTGAAAGATGAGCAAGTTAAAAGAATCGTCACCTTTATTTAATCAACAATTTGTTACACATTGCTCAAGACTATAAGAATTTAAGAAGGAACAAGATTGTCGAATCTAGCGTTGCATCGGCTCCTTGAGTCGCGAATCGACTTGGATCTCATGCTCCGATGAAGTCCGGCTTCGCTTCTAAAGGATGGTTGAAGACTTGCTTTGCTTGTACCCAAAGAATCTTAAACTTTGGTTTCTTGATTGGATTAGGGTTAGGGTTTAGAGGTGGCAATTGTTGGGTTGAAGAGATGATAGAATTTCAACAACAATCAACAACCTTTCAAGTGATGCCTAGGGTCCTTTTTATAGGTTTAGGAATGATTAGCTTCCTTAAGAAGCTTGGATTAGGTTAGCTTCCCTTGTAAGCTAGTTAGTTAGGTAGAAGCCTCTAGAACTAGTTAGTTAGGGTTTAGCTTCCACCTTAAGCTAGGAGGTTAGGGAGAAGGTTCTAGGCTCTTAAGGTAGTTAGGGTGAAGCTTGCTTTGGAAGCTAGGAGTGTTTAGCTTTGATCAAGGAGCTTGCTGATCTGGCAGAATGTTCAGGAGTTTTCTGGAAATTGCAGTGTCTTGCTGAGGTGTAGGAACTGAGATAGGAATACTGCAGCAGAGAAGAGTTGATGACGTGGCATGTCAGCCGCGGATCCGCGGCTCAAGGCGGCTCCGGTCGCGGATCCGCGGCCATTTGGCTGCCTCAGAGCTTCAAACTTCTTACACTGTATTCTTCTGTCTTTGGGATTATTCTCTGATATATTGATTCCCTGAACACCTTCTAGATCATTTCCAGATTTCAAATCCTTGAGTTGGCGTATTCTTTAACAGCACTGTTATATAAATTTAACTATTCTTCTGGAATTCCTGCACAGACTTCGAAACACATGTTGCTGTTAGTGTTTATACCCTAGAAGGCCATTACTGTATCATACTAGTTTGTATATTACTTAATGGAAGCTTGGGATATTCACATGTATATAACAGTCTTGCTAAACATGGTAGTATGCTACTTGGTTTTTCTATCTTAATATGTGAGTGTACGTATTGATAGAGCTCTTAGGATCTTGCTTGTCTACCAGCGTTGTGATGGCAGTCACACTAGTGGGGGCTGGGTAGTCTACAAGCACATCCTTATTCAGGTCCCTGGTCGTTGGATTATCGAGACAGAGCATCGATACTCCGGAGTAGACTGGTGTGTACGCTTCTCATCCCAGTTGGGGAGATGGTCTGTCCCACAGCCGTCAGTACGTCGTACTGGAGATAGTATGCAGGTGCTCGTTAGGTTACGGGTACACCGGACAGGACTCACAGGGAACTGTTGGTTGGTTTGATACCAGTCGTCAGTGAACAGTTCCCAGGTGACATGAGTACAGCGTAGTCCGCAGACTTGACACTGCTACTTCGCCTCGAGTGTGTCCCACTGTTCTTAGATTGCTACCCTACCACGGCTCAAAGGAGTCGTGCAAACAGGTAGCAGTTGGGTACAGTCCCGAGCACTTGGAGGCAGTGGCGGTTAGACAGGATTCGTCCCTCCCGGTATTGGGAGTAGATATCGTGCTGTGTCAGAGAGCCATTACGCAAAGTCCCTGGCCAGGGCAAGCGAGATTTGCTGGTAGGTTCCAGTAGTTTCTCAGGGTGTAATGGGCTTCCCTCCGACACGACTTATACCGCTATTAGGGGACTGACGCTTGCCGCCCCCCTAGGCCCGATATGCGATAGTCTTGGATGAACGGACCGGACTGTATGGAGATTGTCACATCAGACTCAGTAGGAGTTCGGATGGGTTTCCTCATCGGCCTTCTTATCGACAACTACCTGGGGATCGTTACGTACAGCTAGTGCCGCTTGCGGTCTGTGGTTAAACCCACTGCCAGCGTAGTAGTCGAGTCTCTAGAGTCCCACTCAGAGAGTTTCCTACTCCAGGCGAAACGATATAGAGGTTGCATGGTTTTGCGACAAAGGGTTCGGACGCATATGTGCGTTTACGCGCGTACGACTTTCGGACAGTTTTTACCAGTCGGCTTTGGTTTAAGCCAGTTACCGGTATCCGGTTATTAGATTTATACAGTCTAAAGTTTTTCCGTATTTTTACGGATCGGAGGGGCGTTCTCGTAATTACTCGAGAAGCTTCTAGAATATGGTGACTAAGGAGGGTTATGTGTCATATTCATTAAATGAGTTATATGAGTCATGGTGGTGATTCATTCATTTCATTAATACACATTTATTGCTTAATGACTCATGCTAATGAATCACCACTAGATGTTTTATGAAGCATGATTATTCATCACTCTTTATTCTTTTCTTCTTATTAGAAAATGCTTCATATATGATATGATACTCATAACTTATTTATCATAATATTATTCACATTCTCTCTCCTCAAGCTCTCTCTCTTCAAAAGACTAATCCTCACCCTCATGTGTTGAGATCTAGGATTAGTTAGACTAATCAATCCATAACCATCACTCTATTTCATCTATCTTCTTTGATTAGCAATCCAAGAAGGTTAGTTGCCTCAAGTTTAGAGGTTTAGCTTGGAGTTTTGCTCTCGGGTGGATCGTCTACTACCTAGAGAAGGCCGAGGAGAACAAGGAGATCGTAAAGACGAAGGACAAGTTTCGATAGGTATAATCCCTAAGCATAGTAGTTTAGAACAACTATATGTTTGGTTAGTTATCGTTTAGCTTCGATTCAAGCGGTTAGTCGATGTTCGTTCTTTTAACATGATCGTTTTTGAAAATTCCGCCTCCCCACAAGTACTGGGGTGTACTACATCGACTTACAGTGGTATCAGAGCCTCGCTAAACAATAAATAACTTAATTGCAAATTTGTACGAATTTCGAACGGAAAAACGAAGCCGGAAAACCCTAAATCTGTCAAGTTTCTGTCGAAGTTAAAACGATGTCCAAAAATTTTTCAGGTGCGTTCAGAGAGCTTGAAAAGACACCAGTAGAACACCCAAGAAAAATAGGCCCCTGAATCGCCTAACTCGCCGCGGAACCGCGGCCTCAGCCTACTGAGTCGCCGCGCTTCCGCCGCCGAGTTGGCGAGTCAGGGACCCAATTTTCTTCTGTTGCTTCTCTGTGTAATTAGGGGTTTTCTGGAATATTTTAATTTTGCTCAGGTTTCCAGTATACAGAGCAGATTTTGGAGCAATATTAAAGATGTTTAATCGATCGAAACTGTACAGTATTTGCATATTGGATTATATCTGTGATTGTTTAATGTGTTCGTAAACCTCCCCTAACTGCTAGTATGTCGGTTGGCAGGGGGTTGCACATTTCTGAAATGGTTATATCTGTTTGTGCATATAAACTGTATTGGACTGTTGTGGTGTTTAGCCGGGGTTTAGCAATGGGTTATTGTTTAATTCATTTGTTGTAAATGTAATTTGTTGTAATATTATTTTGCGGGGCACATCCAGGTTGCGGTTGTAGCCACCGTTGTATTATTTCATTTTACTGTTTTTGCTCCTAGGACTGACCCAAGGTGGGGTACACAAACTACCGGGCGGGTAGTTTGCCGTACCCGTAGGGGTCGAGGGTGGGGTAACGGCTATTCATCACAACTGTGTAATCTGTCTTTTCTTGCAGGCTCAAAAGAAATACAGATTGCTTGCAAATCCAATATTGTTTATCTGTGTTCTGGAATGAATATCATTGCGTCAGACGAATGTAAAATATCTATATATATTGTAGCTATTTAGACGTCACTTATGTTTTACACCCGCGCTAGCCCATCCCCCGCTCTGTCGTTAGTTAAGTAACCTAACGGGTGATGACGGGACCCCGTGGCGAATGCGGATGGCATAAGAGGACGTTGTATTTTCGTTGTTTTCTGCAATGATAGGTTAATGATGGGACGCATTATCTATAATGCAAAGAAAAATAAACCAAAGTTTTAAATCGTTGGAACAATTTAAAAGAAACCACTCGGTTATTTTAAAAACAGATATTTTTAAATGCGGAGATTTAACCACTCCTTTTAGAAGCTATCAGGTTCCTTCGGTTATATCAAGTTCACTACGTTCACGGTTTCGCCAAAACCAGTCGTAGCCCTCCGTCATTTCTTATGGATGGTCAGTAGTATTCAAGCTATGCTTGTTGGCATACGTCAAGGCATAGTGTTTGGTAGCTGCTGGGGTATTCATTTGTTGCATAGATAGATGTGTTGGTTTGGGACAGTCGCATTACCTTGTTGGCATACGTCAAGGGTATATACGGGTGGGTTCAAATTAACAAGATAATGATGGGCAGAACTTGACATGTGACTTATGATTTGTTGGCATACGTCAAGGTCATAAGAGCATGGGGCAAAAACTTATATCGGGAATTTCTAAAGAAACTGAAATTTGCAAAGAGATGCATACCATTTGGAGTTTGATGAATGTTGGTAGGATTCCTTCAACATTATCATACGATGATATTTGGATCCCGATCCTACTGTGAGTATATGCTACTTATCAGGATATTCGTCACTTAACGATCAATGCTATAAACCTAGTAGGTGTCCAGAAAAGTGTCAGCGGGGTTACGCCCCCAGAGAAAAGAGGTTATTTAATTAAGGAACTTCGCGAAAGCTTTGGAAAACCTCCCTCGAAGTACCGACACCAGCCTGGCTGAACGGTTAAGCAAGTATTGTACGGTGAGAATAGTCTTGACTAATTCTTCTTTTATGGTTTGAGGAAGGATTCGAGAAACAGTGGGAGCCATCCAGTTTAGATAAACTAAAAACCACTCTAAACTTGCAAGAGCATCATGCTAAAGAGTTTTCTTCTCTCTCTCCTAATTGCAGCGACCCTGAAAATGACTGGACTTAAGTGACTTTTAGAGAAAAATATACTGACGGGGCCAAACTATAAAGATTGGCTGCGGAATGTCAAAATGGCTTTGACCTATGACAAACTGGGGTACGTCCTCACCACTACGGCACCTGCTGTCCCTGGTCCCAAATCCAGCAATGCGGATAAGGAAATCCGCAAAACCTGGGATTTAGATTGCGCGAGAGCCAAGTGCATCGTGCTTGCCTCGATGAATAATGAACATCAGAGGAGGCACGAGGATATGTCCCTAGATGGCATATTTCTCCATACAAAGGAACTTTATGGAGAGCAATCTCGTATAGCAAGATACGAGACCTCTAAGAACTTGTTTCGAGCGAGGTTGGCTGTCGGGTCATCGGTAGGTGAACATGTCCTAAAGATGATCGGCTATATTGAAGAGCTCGCAGACCTTGGGACGACTTTGGATAATGAGCTCTATACAGACCTTATTCTCCAGTCCCTTCCTCCCACCTACGCCCAGTTTATCCTCAACTTCAATCTTCAAGGAAAAGAAGTTGAACTTGCTGAACTCCTGAACATGTTAAGGAGTGCAGAGGGCACCTTGCAGAAGGCAAGGGAAACACCCGCTATGTTTGTTGGCGGTACATCTTCTTCCGGGTCCAAGGCTAGGGCCAAAGGAAGGAAGAAGAAGGCCGCATCCAGACCTAGAGGAGGTGTTAGTAAGGTGGGAGGGAAGGGAAAGAAAAAGAAAGCAGTACCGATAGTTGGTCAGGATGAGTGTTTCCATTGTCACAGGAAAGGGCACTGGAAGAAGGATTGCAAGGCGTGGAACGCCAAGAACCAGGAACCGAAGCAAGCTGTGGCTTCGACTTCAGGTGTGTTTGTAATTGAGAATTGTCTGTCGATCAACTCTACTTCCTGGGTATTGGATACCGGATCAGGATCTCATATTTGCAATTCATTGCAGGCACTGAGAAACCGTAGAGTGCTGAAGGACGGTGATATGACCCTAAAGGTTGCTAACGGAGCTAGCGTGGGAGCTGCGTCCGTCGGGGACTATCACCTAGGATTGACGAGTGGACACATTTTGGTTTTACATAACTGTTATTTTGTACCCAGCTTAACGTGTAATATCATATCAGTTTCCTTGTTATCAAATAAAGGTTATGATTTCACGTTTGTAAGAGATGTTGTCAACATCCACCTTAATCATGGTTTGATTGGGTCCGGTACTCTAAATAACGGCATATATGTTTTAAACCAAATCCAAATTTTCAATGTCCAGAACACACTAAAAAGAAAGTCTCTTGATTTGAATAAAGCTTTCTTATGGCATTGTAGACTGGGTCACGTCAATGAGAGAAGGTTGACTAAGTTGCATAGAGAAGGATATTTAGACTCGTTCGAATATCAATCTTATGACACTTGTCAATCTTGTCTCAAAGGAAAGATGACAAAGACTCCATTTACTGGACAAGGAGTAAGAGCGAGCGAGCTCTTAGGACTCATACACAGCGATGTATGCGGTCCAATGTCTACACATGCGAGAGGTGGTTATTCCTACTTCATTACTTTTACAGATGATTTCTCTAGGTTTGGACATGTCTTCTTAATGAAGCATAAATCCGAAGCCTTTGAGAAATTCCTGGAATACAAGAGTGAAGCGGAAAACCAAACAGGCAAAAGTATTAAGACACTGAGATCTGATCGAGGTGGAGAATACTTAAGTGCCGAGTTCCTAGGTTACCTAAAAGAGAAAGGAATTCTCTCTCAGCTTACTCCTCCATACACTCCACAGCACAACGGTGTATCGGAGAGACGGAATCGAACCCTATTGGATATGGTACGATCCATGATGAGTAATGCTGAGTTACCGCGATCTTTCTGGGGGTATGCGCTAGAATCAGCGATACATCTTTTGAACAGAGTTCCAACCAAAACTGTGCCTACCACACCATATCAGATGTGGAGTGGGAAGAAACCCTATCTTCAGTACCTGAAGACGTGGGGATGTCCAGCTTTTGTAAAAAAGCAGCATCCGGACAAGCTCGAGGCACGCTCAGTAGAGTGTAAGTTTGTGGGATATCCAAAGAACTCTCATGGATATTGTTTCTATTACGCAGAGGAACAAAAGGTTTTTGTTTCTCGTCATGCCCGCTTCTTAGAAACTGAATTTTTAGAAAATCAGAAGAGTGGGAGCGAAATAGAACTGGAAGAAATTCTAGAACCACAAACTGCTACTGAAAGTTTGGTAGAACCGGAAGTTCAAGAAGAACAGAACATTCCCGCACCCTTCCGCAGGAGTAGTAGGCCGTCTCATCCGCCTGAGAGATACTACGGTTTTCTCATAGACGAGGATAGAGAGGATTGCATCATAGATGATGATGAACCTACTGACTTCCAGCAGGCCATCCAGAGCGGCGACTTGGTACGATGGCTAGATGCAATACGGACCGAAATGGAGTCCATGTACACCAACAAAGTATGGACTTTGGACTTTGCTCCAGATGGGGTAAAACCCATAGGATGCAAATGGATCTTCAAGAAAAAGATTGGTGTAGATGGACAGGTGGAAACCTATAAGGCTAGACTTGTTGCAAAGGGTTTTCGTCAAAGACCTGGTTTGGACTATGACGAAACTTTTTCTCCAGTGGCTATGCTCAAATCCATTCGGGTCCTTCTTGCTATTGCTGCCTTCCATGATTATGAAATCTGGCAGATGGACGTAAAGACGGCTTTTCTGAATGGAAATTTAGAAGAGAGCGTCTATATGGATCAGCCAGAGGGTTTCAATCAGAGTGGGAGCAGCGGGAAAGTATGCAAGCTGCTTAAGTCTATTTATGGACTAAAGCAGGCATCGCGGAGTTGGAACATCTGTTTTGATGAGACAGTCAAAGAATATGACTTTATCAAAAATCCAGATGAGCCGTGCATATATAGTAAAGTTGTAGACAGAAGTGTCGTATTCCTCGTCTTGTACCTGGATGACATTCTATTGATAGGAAATGACATTCCTATGCTACAATCTGTCAAAGGATTCTTGTCACACAGGTTCTCCATGAAAGACCTGGGTGATGCCTCTTACATTCTGGGGATCCGGATCTATCGTGATAGATCCAAGAGGATGTTGGGACTTTCGCAGTCCAGGTATATCGACACTGTACTGAAAAGATTCAGTATGGAAGATTCTAAGCGCGGTAATCTACCGGCTTGTCACGGAATCACCCTCTCCAAAGAGATGTCTCCCAAGACTGATTTGGAAAGGGAACGCATGTCTATTATACCCTACGCTTCTGCGGTAGGCTCTATAATGTATGCGATGTTGTGTACCAGACCAGATGTAGCTTACGCACTGAGCGTGGTAAGCCGGTATCAGTCAGACCCAGGGGAGAAACACTGGATAGCAGTAAAGAACATTCTCAAGTACCTGAGGAGGACTAAGGAGATGTTCTTGGTTTACGGTGGAAAAGACCTCAGGTTGGAGGCCTTTGCTGATTCCGGCTTCCAGAGTGATAAGGACGATTCCAAGTCCATGTCGGGTTATTTCTTTACCCTCAATGGAGGGGCGGTGTGCTGGAAGAGCTCCAAGCAGGACACCGTTGCTGACTCGACGATGGAAGCGGAGTATATAGCTGCTTGCGATGCCGCAAAAGAAGCAGTCTGGATGAAGAAGTTCCTAACAGAACTTCAGGTGGTTCCTACCATAGTTGATCCAATACCTCTGTATTGCGACAACAACGGAGCTATAGCTTTAGCGAAGGAACCAAGGTCCCATCAGAAGTCCAGACACATCTTAAGGCGGTATCACCTGATCAGGGAGATCATTGATCGTCTGGAGATCGAGGTTCGGAGAGTTGCTTCAGAAGAGAACATTGCTGATCCATTCACGAAGGCCCTTCCTCAGATTCAGTTCGAGAGGCTACTCGAGATCATTGGTCTACGATATGCCAGTACATGGCCCTAGTGCAAGTGGGAGATTGTTAGTGTTTATGCCCTAGAAGGCCATTACTGTATCATACTAGTTTGTATATTACTTAATGGAAGCTTGGGATATTCACATGTATATAACAGTCTTGCTAAACATGGTAGTATGCTACTTGGTTTTTCTATCTTAATATGTGAGTGTACGTATTGATAGAGCTCTTAGGATCTTGCTTGTCTACCAGCGTTGTGATGGCAGTCACACTAGTGGGGGCTGGGTAGTCTACAAGCACATCCTTATTCAGGTCCCTGGTAGTTGGATTATCGAGACAGAGCATCGATACTCCGGAGTAGACTAGTGTGTACGCTTCTCATCCCAGTTGGGGAGATGGTCTGTCCCACAGCCGTTAGTACGTCGTACTGGAGATAGTATGCAGGTGCTCGTTAGGTTACGGGTACACCGGATAGGACTCACAGGGAACTGTTGGTTGGTTTGATACCAGTCGTCAGTGAACAGTTCCCAGGTGACATGAGTACAACGTAGTCCGCAGACTTGACACTGCTACTTCGCCTCGAGTGTGTCCCACTGTTCTTAGATTGCTACCCTACCACGGCTCAAAGGAGTCGTGCAAACAGGTAGCAGTTGGGTGCAGTCCCGAGCACTTGGAGGCAGTGGCGGTTAGACAGGATTCGTCCCTCCCGGTATTGGGAGTAGATATCGTGCTGTGTCAGAGAGCCATTACGCAAAGTCCCTGGCCAGGGCAAGCGAGATTTGCTGGTAAGTTCCAGTAGTTTCTCAGGGTGTAATGGGCTTCCCTCCGACACGACTTATACCGCTATTAGGGGACTGACGCTTGCCGCCCCCCTAGGCCCGATATGCGATAGTCTTGGACGAACGGACCGGACTGTATGGAGATTGTCACATCAGACTCAGTAAGAGTCCGGATGGGTTTCCTCATCGGCCTTCTTATCGACAACTACCTGGGGACCGTTACGTACAGCTAGTGCCACTTGCGGTCTGTGGTTAAACCCACTGCCAGCGTAGTAGTCGAGTCTCTAGAGCCCCACACAGAGAGTTTCCTACTCCAGGCGAAACGATATAGAGGTTGCATGGTTTTGCGACAAAGGGTTCGGACGCATACGTGCGTTTACGCGCGTACGACTTTCGGACAGTTTTTACCAGTCGGCTTTGGTTTAAGCCAGTTACTGGTATCCGGTTATTGGATTTATACAGTCTAAAGTTTTTCCGTATTTTTACGGATCGGAGGGGCGTTCTCGTAATTACTCGAGAAGCTTCTAGAAGATGGTGACTAAGGAGGGTTATGTGTCATATTCATTAAATGAGTTATATGAGTCATGGTGGTGATTCATTCATTTCATTAATACACATTTATTGCTTAATGACTCATGCTAATGAATCACCACTAGATATTTTATGAAGCATGATTATTCATCACTCTTTATTCTTTTCTTCTTATTAGAAAATGCTTCATATATGATATGATACTCATAACTTATTTATCATAATATTATTTACATTCTCTCTCCTCAAGCTCTCTCTTTTCAAAAGACTAATCCTCACCCTCATGTGTTGAGATCTAGGATTAGTTAGACTAATCAATCCATAACCATCACTCTATTTCATCTATCTTCTTTGATTAGCAATCCAAGAAGGTTAGTTGCCTCAAGTTTAGAGGTTTAGCTTGGAGTTTTGCTCTCGGGTGGATCGTCTACTACCTAGAGAAGGCCGAAGAGAACAAGGAGATCGTAAAGACGAAGGACAAGTTTCGATAGGTATAATCCCTAAGCATAGTAGTTTAGAACAACTATATGTTTGGTTAGTTATCGTTTAGCTTCGATTCAAGCGGTTAGTCGATGTTCGTTCTTTAAACATGATCGTTTTTGAAAATTCCGCCTCCCCACAAGTACTGGGGTGTACTACATCGACTTACAAGAACACCCTCCATAAATACTTATTTGCACAAATGCAAATAAGCCCTCCTCCACCAATCTTCGGCCATTGAAAGATACAAATGAAAATGGCCGACACTGAAAGCAAACTGGCAACTCCAGAAAACTGGTCCCGTAATAAATTACAGGAAAACCCCAATACTGTGTATACACACCCGTATTTTTATTCCGACCGAAATACAAATGCAATGAGACAACATCTACACTGTACTATACTAGGATCCGGCTTAAACCAAAGCCGGCTAGTAATATCCGTTCGATCCTGATCCGTGCAATACCGCACGTATCTGATCGAACCCTGCCATATATCCATACGGCCTCTAGTACTTACCGTCCGATCCTGATCCGTGCAATACCGCACGTGTCTGATCGAACCCTGCCATATCTCCATACGGCCTCTACAGCGTTTCGCCCGAAAGCTGAGTAACTGAATGTGGGGGACTCTAAAGACTCGTCAATACCATGGCTGTGGATTTAACCACTAGCACGTCAAAGGTATTAGCCATACGTGACGGGCCACCAGCTATTGACCAAAAGGGACGTCGATGAGCGAACTCATCCTGACACCCTACTGAGCCTGTCAGTGACAATATCCGTACAGTCCGGTACGTTCGTCTATGAGCATCGCATGGCGGGCCTAGGGGGTTGGTAAAAGTCAGACCCCCAAAAGCGGTACAAGTCGTGTCGGAGTGTAGCCCAGAACACCCTGAGATACTACTGGAATACCTACCAGTAAATCTCCTGCCTCGGCCGAGGGCTTCGTGTAATGGCTCTCCTAGACACAGCGCGACCTCACCCCCAATACCGGGAGAGATGAACCCCTGAAGATCCGCTCACTGCCTCCATGTGGCTCGGGACTGTACCCAACTAAAACCTGTTTGCACGTCTCCTTTGAGCGTGGTAGGGTAGTAATCAAAGTACAGTGGGAACTCACACGAGACAAATGACGATCCCCAGGTCGATGAACTAACCTGTACACATGTCACCAGGGAACTGGTATCTGACGTCAGGTATAAGACCAACTAGCATGTTCCCGGCGAGTCCTGTCCGGTGTACTCATAACCCAATGAGCACCTGTATACATCTTAGGTGAACCAACTGACACCAGTGGCTTGTGAGACCGGCCACCGCCCCTCGTCGGGGTCTCGACTGTATACACTAGTCTACTCTGGAGTATCGATGCCCTATCTCGAAACTCCCACGACTAGGGACCTTTCAAGGATGTGCTTATAGACCCCAGCTCCCACTTATATGATCGCCCTCATACTGCTGGTGGTCAAGCAAGAATCCGAGGGGCTCTATCAACGTGTAATAGCGACCTGTCAGGTCGCCTAGAGCAGTACACGATGATAAAGATAAACCAGATAGCATACTATCATCTTAAGTAAGACTGTTCTATTGGGACAGGTCCTCCGTCAATCATTGCAATCACGTGCCTGTGATCCAATAATTGACTCTGAGGGCACTATCTCCAACAATCTCCCACTTGCACTCAAGGCTAATTACTGCGATGTCGCATACTCACAGCCCGCGTGATACCGAACACCCAACTCCTCTACTAGTCAGTCTCACAAAGCTCGTTTGCGAAACTATTGCGTTCGAGGAATAGCCTCAGTGAGTGGATCCGCCTGGATGTTTCTTTCTATGTCTCTCTAAATCTCAAGTTCGCGGAGAAACCCATCTCCCGAAATGAGCAACACCTGTCTTAGAATATGTCTGGATGTCTGATGGGACCTAGCTCATAAATGAACTCCAAATCCAAACTTCTTAGACTGTATCGTCAACTGAACTTAATCAGTATCCTGCGCCATGCCTCCCTCAGTATTGTCTTGGACCACCTGTCCAAAATACTGCCCCTCGTCAAAAGGAAAAACTATAACTCTGACAACCTCCTTGTTGTCCATGTCACCTTGGAAGCCTGGAATGATAACTGTCTCCCGAATGAGGCTGTCGTTATCATATCCCTAGAACATCCACTTATGTTCTAAAACTGCTTCCGACTGTTTCTCTAGGATAGGATCAATGTCAACTTATTACATCTAGTGCAAGAACAACATCTGGTGTGGTACTTGACATCTCATGATTGACTCAATTGCCAGAGCAAGTGATCTGCCAATCATGCACATCCCTCTCCCCTTTAGTCAGTAAGACACCTTTAGAGATGGTGACTCCATTACCTGCAGGTACACCACCATGCCAGGAGTCGTCCATTCTAAATACTCTTAGAATGCTTTCTAAGTACCCTGATTGGGAAACCACCCAAATCTAGATCTAAAACCATAGATCCAGTAACCAGTATGTCTGATATAATGTCCAAGTCCCATGTGGAGAAACCACTGTGTGACGACCAAAGTATAACCGATCGTAGTATAGGAATATCACTTCCTACTCTGTGTATGTCATACAAATACCATGACATCACACCCTACTACCTTCTCAACAGATCCATCCCCTATTCTGATGAAGTCAAACCTATGACTGTCACATCAGAAATTGATGATCTATCTCCGCTATATCTGCTTTAGTCTATAAATAGACATAAGCTACCTGTCCACCAATGCTTCCGCTGCTCCCACTGACTATGACAACCCTCTGGCAGAGTCATATAAACGTACACTTCTAAAGCAAGTTTAGAACGACGCTATACTCATCCTCCTGCCGGGTCTCACAATCTGGAACAACAGCAATGGCAAGTGTGGGTAAACAAGAACCTCCCTGTCACTGTCCTTGAGGCTACCGGAGTACCTCTCGGGTGCCTGAGGTTACCCACTTTATCTGTGGAGTGGCCAATGGAATGTCAAATCAGATTGAATCTTTAGGTTCCTATCAAATCTTCAGTAATCGTTTGTGGTTCTGGAATCACTTCCAGTTCTACCATACTCCCACTACCGTTTTCTGAAAAAATCCATTTTTATTAAAACTGTGGCGAGTCTAGAACAATATCGCTATTGATCTGCCAGATGGTAGAATGTCAACCTTCGTCATAGCCTGGGTCAACCCACAAAAAGCCATTACAGAAACGTGCCTTGAGTTGTCTAGTGTCTGGTTTTAATCATAAGCCGGACAACTCCCCGTACCTTAACATCGTTAAGATATGAACTGTTCTATATCCAATACAGAACCAGAGGCACTGATTTAATTGAACCAGATTCAAATCATGCAGCTGTCTCCAGTGCATGTCAACTAAATGGAAGGAGGCCGATCAGCGTTACTCAACTTAGGAATGCTTCCAATTATGAGTAACCTGAAAGAGAAGCAAGTTCTCTTAACCATTACTATTAACTGAATACCATACACAAGTATCTACATCTTCGATCACTTTGAAGAATCCCGATACTTGCAATACTTGGTTCTCTACTTTATTCAAATACCTATAACTTCTCAAAATTCGGACCCTGTGGTTCTACGAAACACCTGTCTAAAAACTAGAGAAGTCATAAGTAAACCGAATATAGTACGAGAACCAACCCCTCTGTCCTGATGGACCCTGGACAACATACAATACTCTGTTTAAGTCCCTTGAGTCTGATAACTCATTCACTGTGTGTCATAGGTTGAAAACTGTACTTATGGTTAAGAAGAATTACACCGCTGTTTAATGCTCCTTACCTAACCATCCACTGATATAGGTAAATGTCATAGAAATAATATCAAAAAGGTATGTCTCACTCTATAAAAATAGACGTACAGATATATCAATTTGAAATTGGTGCATAACAGCGGATATTCAAAACCAAATATTTGCCGACCGGCAAACAGCCCAAGTGATTTCCTCAAATATCACCGATTACAACGAATCCCGATATAATGAGGATGATCACCCAATTCCCAATAACTTACTCCCACTCATCATCTATAAAACCATACAGATATGAGAATCATACCTGGTAAATACATACCCTGGAGAAAGTGTCTAATTGGGAAATCAGTTTTCCTTTAACAGTACACAGTGAAACTGAAACATTGAAATGTTTCGATGGGGTATCCTGGTATTCCTAGTAATGCCTCTTCCATTATCCAGATTCACAACTGTAACCATATAATTCTTTCCCACCTCTCTAAATCCCTTCATATGTCTTTAGTCTTTACCTTCTGTACACCCCTTTAGGCAAAATGGTTTCCTTCCTTCCCTACCGTTCGGCACCAGCCTATGGTTTGGAAGAAGACTATCCAATAAGCATAATGGGTGTACTGTCCTAATCCTAGGAGCACTCGCAATGCGAGAGAAGGTGAAGATAAAAGACAACCGAATAAACCTTATTCCTAGTCCTCCTGAACCAGAATCCATCCCCGAACTGGAACAAGTTCCTTTCGAGTTCGTATATAACCATACGATGGAGTATCCAATAAACTGTGGATCTTCGTAGTGATACGGAGTGTCCTGGAGAAATACAAAGGTGATTTAGGATTGGCGAAAGAAATACTTGGTTTGGTCGTGAATAGCAGTCGCAATTTACTTTGCCCTCTTACTAATCCCTTGCTTTGTCTTAACTTAATACCTTCTGTACACCGTTTAGGCTAATTGGCTTTCTTCATTCCCTACCGGTCGGCACCAGCCTAAGGTTTGGAAGAAGACTATCCAATTTGCGTAATAGGTGTACTATCTCTTAAACCAAGGAGTACTCGCAACCTGAGAGAAGGTAAAAGGAAAAGACAACTGAATAATCCTATCCGTTTTCTCCAGAACCGGAAACCATCCTCGAATAAATTCTTTCAAGTTCGTATATAACCATACGATGGTTTTGTCCAATGGAAGTGGACGTTCGTAGTAATACGGGGTGTCCTGGAGAAAAGGGTAAAAGTAGGAGTGGCAATGAGGTTTGCAACTTTGACAATCCAAAAGCCAGTGTTTAAGAATGTTCGGTCAACTCGGTCTCTGAGTCATAGTCTTAGGGTCGGGTCAATGGTCGCTGCCGAAGAGAGAGAGAAAAGAAACACTCAGCGTGCACTCTATCTTAGATCAGAATGGTTACCAATTTATCTAATCTGGAAACCTCCCACTGTCCCCTCAAATTTTCCTCCAAACCTGAAAGAAGAATTAGTCGGGATCACCCGAGGAGTAAACCAACTCATCAGTGGGAATCGGGATCCAACTATCATCGCATTATAACGTGACGGAATCCACTCACGTTATCACACTCCAGAAGGTATGCGCATATCTGGCAAGTTTCAGTTTCTTTAGAAACTCCCGATGTGATTTTTGCCCCATGCTCTTATGACCTTGACTTTGGCCAACAAATCATAAGTCACATGTCAAGTTCTACCCGTCATTCTCCAGGTTAATTTGAGCCCACCCGCACAAGCCGTTGACTTTGTCCAATAAGGCTATACGACTGCCCCAAACCAACGCATCTATCTATGCTGCATATGAATACCCAACAGCTACCAAACACTGTGCCTTGACTTTGGCCAACAAACACAGCTTGAATACTATTGACCACCCATATGAAACGAAGGAGGGCTACGAATGGTTTCTGGCGAAAACCTTTAACGTAAAGAACTTGATATCGTTGAAGGAACGGATAGCTTTTAAAATATAGTGACGAAAACCATTGCTAAAGAGGTCACTCCCGGTGAAGGGATCTCGGCTCTTTCCTCGTAGAATGAGGTGCAGGATATTCCAACTGAATACCACGGTGCAAAGCAAAAGTAATCGGCTATAGTGAAGTTATTGCCCTGACGCAAACTTTTTGTCCAAGGGGTCACTCCCGGTGAAGGGATCTCGGCCCTTGCCTCGTCGACTGAGGAGCAGGATATTCCAACTGAATACCACGATGCAAAACAAAAGAGAACGTCCTTGCAATAACAGCTTTTTGAAAAGTGTTCCAACAACATCAGATTAGGTTTGTTTTTAACTTGCATTGATCCGAATCAACGCAGTCCCATCAATTGATCACACCACAAAGAACGAAAATATACTGATGTACGTGTATGCCATCTGCATTCGCCACTGGGTCCCGTCATTACCCGTTAGGTTAGCTAACTAACGACAGAGCGGGGACTGGACTAGCGCGGATGCAAAACATATACAACATCTACTAATATATATATACCAATATATAATATTTCGCTCAAGGCGTGATAAAAATGCAACATCACAGAAATGTACAGCATCACAGAACAATACAGATATCTAGGATCCCCGGGTTTCACAGAGCCACTACTGAAACCCGACGTTCCCCTGGTCGTGTGGATAGCCTGTGCAATGAAATCCTAGACCCCTACGGGCGCGGCAAGTTACCCGCCAAAACCTGAAGCGAGGCAGCCCCTTTCAGCAACGTGAATGGACCACCCGGCACTTCACGGAATCCGGTAACTTGGGCACCCCTCCTGGGTCAACCTGTACCCCCTACGAGTGCGGCGAATAGCCCGCCAATTCTAGAGTGAAGCCCCTTCCGTCTTAATGCCATGAGATGTGGGCTTGTTGCCCTCTAGAACCCGGCTATCCGTGCCCCCCTCCACGGGGTAATCCTAGTACAGAAAGTAAAATATACATACAACGGGTACATCGACCGCAACCTGGTCATGCCCCAAAATAATAATACAAACAGGCAGTGACGGCAGTCCACATGTCGGACGCTCGCCCCGCAATATCAAATGTACATAATACAACCACAACTGTACTAGCATTGCATCCAGGCTATCCCCCTGACCGATCCGCAACATCACAGCAATACACAGAACGTCAACGTGAAAGTCACGTTCGCAAATTCGTCTAACCGGGCTATAGCAGTTTGACTGGATTTACCGATCAAGTGACAATCACGGTCGCAGATATAATGTAAATACTGTGAACTAATGTGTTTAAAATTTTCCGATCGATCAAATTTTAACAAGTGGGCCCCCAAGTACTACTGTAGCACATCAAGAAATTCTGGGCCCAAAAATAACATTCCAGAAACCACATTTTCAACTCAGGAACATTCTGCAAAAGTTTGGGGGACTGAACAGTTAAAGTCGCGGCGGAACCGCTGCCCAAGCATAGGTTTGGCCGCGGTTCCGCGGTGGTTTGGACTGTTCACGAGCCCAAATTTTCACAGAACTCTTAAAAATCCCTGCACATCATTCTGAGACAACCTGAAAAATTTTTGGACTTCAAAAAATTTCGACAGAAACTGATGTGAAGAAAAATACGGTTTTTGGAAAATTGTTCGATTGGAAATGTAAAACACATTAGACAAAACTAGACTATGTTAATGGCGAGGCTCTGATACCACTGTAAGTGCACGGCGGCGCCCCGGCCTCCATCCCGAGGCCAAATGCGGAAGCGATGGTTAACTTTAAATTTTCTTGAACCGGCACCACCGCACACTAAAAACCCGGATCGAACTATTAACTAGTCCTAGCTAATTACAAGATGTGGAAGAGAGATATACCAAGCGATCCGTGTCCTCCGGTCTTCTCGCCGTCGTCCCGATCTCCCGCGGAATGTCCAGTCTCCACCTCCTCGCCGGAAGGGCACCACGTCGCCTGCTTCTTTTACGGGCTCCCGCCTCTATACCGAGGCAACTCGGGCACGAAGTTGGCGAGCCGATGTGCCCAAGATTTGCTGTAGAATGTGTGTAGAAATCTATATCTCATTTGGGGTTTTGATTGATGTAAATTTCGGATGTGTCGTATCGAATCAAAAATTTATATTGACCGCAATCAAACTACGGTGTCAGCTGTAGTTAATGAATGAGTGCGGATCGTCCACAGGGATTTCAAGATTCGTTTGTATTTTAATGTGTTTGAAATGAAAAGTTAAGCAACAATAAAAGAAAACATGATTCAAGAATGATTTGTATTCGTGTGTCACTATTCTCTATTAAAGAATCAAGAAACTATAAACAATCAAGAATCGGGTTTCAATGGTATTTTCCAAACAACAGTCAAGAATAAGAGAGAGGCTCGTAGGAATCGATCGGATCTTTAGATATGATGTAGTCTACAATATTTCATATTCTTGTCCTTCGAAGAATTGATACTAGATCAATGGTTATTGACGAGAGTTAGGGCTTTCTTGATGAAATTAGGGTTTCATCTCTTAACCCTTGTTCTTTCGAGGATACCATTTATATTCTAGCCTCTAGCAATTTCAAGAAGCGATCGAATCACCCCAATCTCGAGCGATGTCGATCAAGAAAGCATCGCAACGAATTGGGTTGTCGATTCTTGAACTTGCTAGGGTTTACAAACTCGTGGGATTCAAGAATCGATTACAAATTTGCTACATCATCATACTAAAGATCGTTTCGACTCCTTAACGAGCGGAGTTTTATTCACACATCACCACATAGACAATATTCAAGAATAGTAAAGATAACATGATGCGGAATTTAAAGAAAACAAGATAGAAGAAAATATCACCTTTTATTTAATCAACAATTTCAATACATTCTTTCAAGATCTACAAGAAGAAGAAATCGATCGTTGACTCGGCTTCGCTCGTCTCTGTGGATCGTGGATCTACTTTGATCTCTTGCCCGATTGAAGATCGGCTCGGCTCATAAAAGGGTTGAAGGCATCTTGCTTGGCTTGCACTTAAGATCTTGAATTGTGGTTGGATTTAGGGTTAGGGTTTCCTACAAGCTCTCTCACTAAACTTGAGGAAGAGGAAGATGAAGAAAGAGAATGGCTAAAATCTAAGATGTTGAATTATTTTCCAAGAGATAGCCTAAGATATCACATGATTAATGAGTGAGTCTAGGGTCTTATTTATAGAACTTTCAAACCTTAGGTTTAGGTTTGAATTGGACTTTTCCTCCCAAAGTTTGTTGACAAAGTTTGTTGGGCTTTAGCTTAGGGTTTAAGCAAGGGTTTAGGAAAGTTCTAGAAGTATTAGGCTAGTTTAGGTGTTTGCTGATCTGGTGGAAGTATCTGGAATCTTCTGGAAGTTTGTGTGCATTATTGAGCTGTAGCCACTGAAACAGGAGTTTTGGTCTAAAATTGAGGAACTGAGTCCCTGGGCCCACCGCGGATCCACCGCAAGAAGTACCTCTAGGCCGCGCTTCCGCGCTCAGTTTGTGGGCTTGGACCTTGGGCTTTCTGGTGAAGCTTTGCACTGTAGTTTGGGCTTTTCTCTGATGTTTTGATTTGTATAATCCCTTCTGTGTTGATACCAGATTTGAGTTCAGTGAGTTTACGAGCGGTGTAATGGTCGAGCAAGCTTTCCTTTTCCTGCACAGATATCTCAACACGGGTTGCAAGATATGGAAAATATGCTATGTAATGCAATGCAGTCAATTTCCCTAGAAATGCCGGTTTTAAGGTCGAATACATGTAATTTGATATTTTGCGACCGATTAGCTAATATGTGAATTATGAATACCGTACACTTCTATATGTATGCAGATGATAAGGAAATTGCCGGTTAAAATATGCAATATTTTCGACTGATCAAATACCCCCAAACTTAATTTCGATCGTCTCGAGCGAATGTTTTATTAAAAAGAGAAGGAGAAAATAAAGAAAGAGAAAAACTAACTAGCACACTTTCGTAGGCAACACGATTGCACTGAGCATGTGCAACAAGCCTTTAAACCTCTAGGTGTCCCTAGTAGGAGGAGTGTTGTCTCCTGAGGGTTTTCAGCGGATTGCACCCACAAAATCCAATAATAAAAGAAAGATCACGAATATTACATTTAAAGAAAAGAATTGTAAAAGAAAAGCCTTGAAAATTAGGGTTTCCAACTAAGCTAGCTTTTCGGTTGTCATGAGCCCTATCTTAATGGTCATGAAAAGATGTCAGAAATCACGTCCTCCCTCAATAAAACATCGTCTTATTTTTCATTCCTATCTTTATTCCAAACATCGATCATATCACCCTGCGTGTGTGTAAAGACATCCCTATACCCGGAGAATTCAATTCAAGCTATCATACTCTTGCCCATCGGCCTCAGTACTTCTTGGCAAACGAAATTGCTTACACACTTTCATGCGACCGTTAATACTTGTTGAGGTACTAACCGACCGATTACTAATGTGCTTGCTAACTTGGTGTATTTTCCTAGTCTTGCACCACCTCAGGCATAGCAGTGACTCCCAGACCAGTTGACCTTGGGGCACTAGGTGAAGAAGCACCCTTTTGCTATATATTTTTCTTGCCCTTGGTGATAACAAAACCAGTATCCATTTTTTTCACCACTTTAAAACACATTTTTCTTTTTTCATACTTTTGGCTTTAAGACAAGAGCATTTCAAGGTATCCTCTACTATCCCAGGTTTCAAGACGTGTGTAAGTGCGAATAGCAGGGTAGCAACGTTCAAAATGTTTGGCTTCCAGAATAGAAACTATTTTTCAGACTTATTTTTATCCTCAGATTAGTGACGTCCTTCATCTTACTAACCCTTGGGACAACGGCTCATAACTTCTTATTACTAGTTCGTATAAGAAAACTTCTAATTTTCTTAGTTTTCTAAAATTTTTCCAAGCTCATGGATGTAATTGTTCGCTGTCTAACTTTCATTATCTTATTTATATACAAAAAAGTGTAAATATTAAAATTATTTTTATATTTGAAAATTTTTAAATTTTTATGGGTTTTGAAAATTTTTCAATTTTTATAGATTTTTAAAAGAAATGTTTTGTGCTTATGCAGATGATATGCAAATGATGCAAAAATAAGCACAAACCTCCCCCAAACTTGTTTTCAACTGTGTCCTCACTGTTGCCGACAGTTATACCTACAAAAATCTGTAAATCTGGGGGGAATTATTAGTGGGGGCAAAATATATAAGTGAAGAACTTCCCCCAAACTTGTTTTATTTACTCACCTTCATTCAAAAAATGATGCAATGATATACTGGACATGAAAGTGAGACGGAGGAATTTTAATCAAAATAAACTGGCTCTTGTAAGAACAAGAGCTCCTCCGTGGGGTCAGTGGAAAAATACGGCTTTAATCTATGTCCATTTACTTTGAAAACAGTGCCGTTTTTCAACTTCTACTGCCCCGTGCGGGTATACAGACCGCACAACAAAAGGTCCCTTCCAACGAGATCGGAGCTTACCCGCGTGAAGGTGTAATCGTGAATCATAAAGAAGGACTTGTTGACCAGGTAAAAATGTTTTCCTAACAATGCTTTTATCGTGAAAAACCTTAGTCCTATTCTTAGTGATTACAGCATTATCATAAGCTTCATCGCGGAGTTCGCTTAGCTCGTTAAGTTGCAGCTTCCGAAAGTTGCAAGCAAGGTTTAAATCAAAATTTATTTCTTTTATAGCCCACAATGCTTTATGTTCTATCTCAACAGGTAGATGACATGCTTTACCAAACACTATCCTATATGGAGACATTCCTAGGTCGGTCTTATATGCAGTCCTGAATGCCCAAAGAGCATCCGTCAATTTGGTCGACCAGTCTTTTCTATTTTTAGCAACAGTTTTCTCCAGGATAAGTTTGATTTGTCTGTTTGAGATCTCAGCCTGCCCGCTTGTTTGGGGGTGATAGGGTGTAGAAAGACGGTGGTTGATTGAATATTTCCGCATCAGAGTCTCGAAAGTTCTGTTGCAGAAGTGTGTCCCATTATCGCTAATAATAGCGCGTGGATGTCCAAATCGCGAGAAGATATTCTCTTTCAAGAACTTAATGACAACTTTCTTGTCATTAGTGCGACTTGGAATGGCTTCTACCCACTTGGAGACATAATCAACCGCCAGCAATATGTATAGGTTCCTAAAGAAGTTGGGAAAAGGACCCATAAAATCTATGCCCCAAACATCAAACATTTCAACAACCAGAATGGGTCGCTGAGGCATTTCATTCCTTTGGGATATTCTACCCGTATACTGACATTGTGTACAGGTTTTGCAATGTTCAAATGCGTCCTTGAATAAGGTCGGCCAATAAAATCCACATTGCAAAACCTTTTCCGCTGTTTTTCTAGGACCAAAGTGACCCCCACAGGCCTGATCATGACAAAATGAAAGAATACTCTTGAACTCTTCATTCAGGATGCACTGGCTAATGATCTGATCAGGACAATATTTAAACAAATAGGGCTCGTCCCAGTAATAGTGTTTTACTTGGGAAAGAAAGCGGTATTTGTCCTGTTTTGACCAATCGCTCGGTATCAGTCCCGTGGCATGATAGTTCACAATATCCCTGAACCATGGTTCAGTGGATACGCTCAAGAGTTGTTCGTCAGGGAACGAGTCATTGATCGGCTGGGTCACAGGGGAAGAAACGATGCGTGAAAGGTGGTCAGCCACTACGTTTTCACATCCTTTCTTATCTTTGATAACAAGATCGAATTCTTGTAAAAGAAGGATCCAACGTATTAGTCGACCTTTGGCATCTTTCTTCGCCAACAGATGTTTTAAAGCGGAATGGTCAGTATATACAACAATAGGTGAGCCGATTAAGTAAGGCCTGAATTTTTCTAATGCGAATACAACCGCTAAAAGTTCTTTCTCTGTGGTTGTATAATTGATTTGCGCATCATTCAGGGTCTTACTAGCATAGTAAATCACGTGTGGCATCTTTTTAATGTGTTGTCCTAGGACAGCACCTACTGCAAAATCAGATGCGTCACACATCAGCTCAAAGGGGTAGTCCCAATTTGGTGATGATAAAACGGGGGCTGAAGTGAGTGAGTGTTTAAGTGAGTCGAAAGCTGTCTCGCAATCCGAGTCAAAGTGGAAGGTCGTATCCTTGGCCAGGAGTAGTGTTAAAGGTCTAGCAATTTTGCTAAAGTCCTTTATGAATCTCCTATAAAAGCCTGCGTGGCCAAGGAAAGAGCGAATATCTTTGACGCTTTTGGGATGTGAGAGGTTTTGAATGACATCTACTTTAGCTCTGTCAACCTCAATGCCTTTCTGTGAAATGACATGTCCAAGGACTATTCCTTCTTGGACCATAAAGTGGCATTTCTCCCAGTTCAAAGTCAAGTTCTTCTCTTTGCATCGAGTAAGAACAGCGTCCAGATTCGCTAGGCATTCAGAAAAAGAATCTCCAAAAATCGAAAAGTCGTCCATAAAGATCTCCAGGAAATTCTCTACCATATCAGAGAATATCCCCATCATACACCGCTGAAAGGTAGCGGGAGCATTGCATAGCCCGAAGGGCATGCGACTGTAAGCAAAGGTACCAAAAGGACAAGTAAAAGTGGTTTTATCTTGATCCTTTTTGGCGATGGGGACCTGATTATAGCCTGAGTAACCGTCCATAAAACAATAGTATTGTCGTCCCGCTAAGCGTTCTAGCATCTGATCAATAAATGGTAGAGGAAAATGATCTTTCCTCGTAGCAGCGTTGAGTTTTCTATAATCGATGCATACACGCCACCCAGTTTGGGTGCGTGTCTGAATCAACTCATTCGCCTCATTTGTGATAACTGTGATGCCGGATTTCTTAGGAACGACGTGTATAGGACTTACCCACTGGCTATCGGAGATCGGGTATATAATACCACTATCTAAGCATTTGACGATCTCTTTCATGACAGCTTCCTTCATGACGGGATTTAACCGTCTCTGTGGTTCTCGGGTCGGTCTGGCATCATCCATCACATGTATATGATGTTCAACTATCAAGGGACTAATCCCTTTGATGTCCGCCATACTCCAACCAAACGCCTCTTTATTAGATCTTAATACCGATAGAAGTGCATTCTCTTGCTCTGATGCAAGGGAAGCGGATATTATAACCGGTAAAGTCTCCTTCTCACCAAGATATGCATATTTAAGGTGAGAAGGTAAAACCTTGAGATCTAATTCAGGCAGAGAAATGATAGAAGGAAGGATCATAGAATGATTTTTGGATTTACAAAGAAGCTCAGAGCCTGTGAAAGATACAGACTCGGGTGGAGAAAAGTCAGAAGTGCAGGACTCAAGTGTAAGTGTAGTGTCCTCACTAAGATCAAGTGTAAGATCAAGCAGAGATGTGGTAATGTCATCGAGATCAGTAAAGCAAAGTTCCTCGGCTCCACAACTATCGGGAGCGATCTCATGGACAGAGCACACATCTAAAATATGAGCACTAGGTTCTGATGGCTGACTTCCAACTTTGTAGATATTTAGTTCAATGGTCATATTTCCAAATGATAAGTTCATTGAACCATTTCTACAGTTTATAACAGCGTTGGAAGTGGCAAGGAAAGGACGATCTAAAATCACCGGAATTTGGCCCCGGGGGTTTGCTACAGGATGTGTGTCGAGCACAATGAAGTCTACAGGGAAAACAAATTCCCCGACCTTTATCAACACATCCTCTAATTCACCCCTTGGTTTGGTGATAGATCGGTCTGCCATCTGGAGAGTGCAATGAGCAGGTTTCAGCTCTCCAATTCCTAGTTGCTCATAGACAGAATAAGGTAACAGGTTAACACTCGCGCCAAGGTCTAAAAGAGCACGATTTATGTTTTTACCCCCAATCGAAATCGATATTGTAGGACATCCTGGGTCCTTTCGTTTCTTTGGCAGCTGGGAAATAAAAGCAGTGCTGATATTATTAGACATAAAGACCTTCTTCGGCACTTGAGTCTTCCTCTTCCTAGTGCACAAGTCCTTTAGAATTTTCGCATAAGCGGGGACTTGTTGAATTGCATCTAGGAGAGGGATATTGATGTTAACCTGTTTGAACATTTCTAAAATTTTCTCCATATGAGGACTCGTTCTGTTAGCCCTTAGCCGATTCGGGTAAGGTGCTTTCGCAATAAGCGCAGGGTCCATCATAGGAGAAGGAAAGGGGGGTAGACGAGATCCCAAAAGAGGTGTGGGGACCGTCTGTGGAGAACTATAAGGGTTGGGTGAAGGTGTTGAGCCTAAAGGGAACTGGAGAATAGGCTCGTGCGAAGGTGGTTTGGTAGAAGAAGAAGGATCAGAAGGAGAAGTGTGTGTATGTGGAAAGGTCTCAGCCGGGGTGTTGATATGATATTCAGTATTATCAATATCTTCCCCGACATTATTATTCAGCACTCTTCCCGATCTCAACGTAGTGATGGCATTTACATTGTAATGCCCAGGATTCTGTAGGGGTTGAGAGGGAAGTTTCCCTTTTTCTCTCGCACTCATTTCGGCTTTGAGGCGTGCGATTTCAGCTTCCATCGTTCTAATACTCTCAGCTTGTGACGCTGAGTTTTTCTTTATTTCACTGACGGAAGATCTAACCTCAGTCGAAACCTCCATGAAATTTGATAAAAGTGATTTCATGGTTTGAGTAAATTGAGAGAAATCGTCAGAACAGGACTGCATAGGATTAGACTGTGCAGGAGTGTTGCCCTGGTTTTGGAAATTATGTGACTGGTAGGGGTGCTGAGTGAGTTGGAGGGGTTGCTGTTGTGGTCGAGGAAGAGCCCTTTGAAAGTTATTTGTGTTTGGAACCGTGTTTTGAGATTGATTTTGGTTCCAAGCAAAATTCGGGTGGTTCCTCCAACTCTGATTGTACGTGGAAGAATATGGATCGTTTCGAGGTCGTTGAAATGCGGCATTAGAATGCTCGTGACCTTGAAACGCCGAGTTTAAAGGACATTCTTCCGTTAAATGTGACGGATCAGAACAGCACCCACAAACAGTTTTGGGGAGTGATACCGGGTTTAGGGAGGCTGCTGCAAATTTGTGTTCCATAGCGTCGAGCTTCTTTTGCATTGCTGCCATTTCAGCTCGAACACCTATGGACACATCTATTTGGTGTACGCCACCCCTATTCAATGGTTGGGTTCCACTCTCCCAAATTAGTGATTTTTCAGCGAACTCTTCTAAGTATCGCCAAGCTTCCCCATCATCTTTGGTCATAAAAGTACCTTGACACATATTTTCAAGGCTCTGTTTAGTGCTAGGGTTACTGCTCTCATATATGATTCGGCAAAGCTCCCATCTCGGGATGCCGTGATGAGGACATTGAACCAATAGATCCTTGAAACGTTCAAAGTATTTTGAAAATGGTTCGGTAGGGAGCTGGGCAAATTGGTTCAGTTCGCTACGGATTCGAGCCGTCTTTTGGATTGGGTAAAATTTCTTAAGGAATGCCGCGACGAATTCTTCCCAATTCGTAATAGAGTGTGCGGTAGTGTTATATAGCCACTTCTCGGCTATATCGCACAATGTAAATGGAAGAAGTCGTAGACGCATCGCATCCACTGAAAGTTGAGACGTACCCATCATTGCGCATACGTTTTCAAATTTGGTAATGAAAACGTAAGCGTCCTCGGTCTCGAGTCCGTGGTATTTGGGTAAAAGATTGATATACTGGGGCTTTATTTCAAAGTTATCCCCATTGGCTGGTGGTGTGGATAAGCAGGTCGAAAGAGGACCTCTATGTGGATAGCATCTTTCCTGGAGAGAAATGTGGGGAGGATTCTGCGCACCAACGGAAGGCGGCAGATTAGGGTTAAAGAAGTTTGATGGATTCGGATCCATCGGTGTGGGTGTGGTAGTAGGTAAAGAAAAGGTAAATGGAGAATTATCGACTTCGGAGTCGATAAAGGGTACGCGGACTAAACGGGCACTAGAATCCCGTGTCCAGCCTATCTTGTACTAAAAAGGGTTAGTACAAGTGGCAGCGTTGGCTTATAATTAGGGGTAAAATGAATGCGGTGTTTGCTTTTGAAAAGGGACGGATTTTGAAAAAATGATGCAGCACACCAACCCTAGAATCTAATGGTCACCTAGGTCCGGCTCTAGACCGCTCCTAACTGCCAAAAGACAAGTCGCGGGATCAATCCTCCACTGCCTCTTTGTCCCCCTGTGGCCGGATAAGTGCCAGGTAAGTGGGAAGGTACTCCACTACGTAAGTAGTGGGCCTAATTAAAAACCACTAGCCTTAGACACACTCGCCTTAGGCACCACAAGAAAACGCGGATAAGCAATGAATTACCCACGGCCCTCTCTTGTCCTAAATGAGCGCGACAGTCCTTAGAGTCATCTCTAGATTTCTTTTAGTTAATGTGGGTCAATGCGGATGCAAGTTTGGTGGTTTTCGGGGCCTAGGAAGGGTAATGAAATCCCCACCTAATTTGGATTTGGCCATGCCCCTTAAATTCCGTATTTAATATGCAAAACAACCAAGAAAAACAAAATCACGCACAATTTTAATTTGCTTTTGCGGCGCAGCTATTGTTTGCAAAGAATCCTGCAGAAAGGATTAGTTGGAGCTAAAAAGGGAGAGGGGAGAGAGACAGAAATCACCTGCACTGAAAATTATGCAGAGAACCCCCAACCTAGCCGCGTTTCCGTCGCGATTACTGGGTTCAGGCCGCGCTTCAGCGCTCAAACAGTGAGATCACTGTACAAGATTTCAACAGATGCTCTCTGTTGCTTCCCTCAACTCTCTGGTATATCCCAAATAATTTTTCCACAGCACAGAATGCTCCAGATCACCTTGCAATCAAATCACAACACACGTGTAAGAGTTTGTACGAATTTTGATTTCAAGAAGTGAAACGTAATAATTCTTTCACTTCAAACTATAAAATGTAAACGAATTAGCGCGTAATCCCCGGCAACGGCGCCATTTTGATTGATGTAAATTTCGGATGTGTCGTATCGAATCAAAAATTTATATTGACCGCAATCAAACTACGGTGTCAGCTGTAGTTAATGAATGAGTGCGGATCGTCCACAGGGATTTCAAGATTCGTTTGTATTTTAATGTGTTTGAAATGAAATGTTAAGCAACAATAAAAGAAAACATGATTCAAGAATGATTTGTATTCGTGTGTCACTATTCTCTATTAAAGAATAAAGAAACTATAAACAATCAAGAATCGGGTTTCAATGGTATTTTCCAAACAACAGTCAAGAATAAGAGAGAGGCTCGTAGGAATCGATCGGATCTTTAGATGTGATGTAGTCTACAAGATTTCATATTCTTGTCCTTCGAAAAATTGATACTAGATCAATGGTTATCGACGAGAGTTAGGGCTTTCTTGATGAAATTAGGGTTTCATCTCTTAACCCTTGTTCTTTCGAGGATACCATTTATATTCTAGCCTCTAGCAATTTCAAGAAGCGATCGGATCACCCCAATCTCGAGCGATGTCGATCAAGAAAGCATCGCAACGAATTGGGTCGTCGATTCTTGAACTTGCTAGGGTTTACAAACTCGTGGGATTCAAGAATCGATTACAAATTTGCTACATCATCATACTAAAGATCGTTTCGACTCCTTAACGAGCGGAGTTTTATTCACACATCACCACATAGACAATATTCAAGAATAGTAAAGATAACATGATGCGGAATTTAAAGAAAACAAGATAGAAGAAAATATCACCTTTTATTTAATCAACAATTTCAATACATTCTTTCAAGATCTACAAGAAGAAGAAATCGATCGTTGACTCGGCTTCGCTCGTCTCCGTGGATCGTGGATCTACTTTGATCTCTTGCCCGATTGAAGATCGGCTCGGCTCATAAAAGGGTTGAAGGCATCTTGCTTGGCTTGCACTCAAGATCTCGAATTGTGGTTGGATTTAGGGTTAGGGTTTCCTACAAGCTCTCTCACTAAACTTGAGGAAGAGGAAGATGAAGAAAGAGAATGGCTAAAATCTAAGATGTTGAATTATTTTCCAAGAGATAGCCTAAGATATCACATGATTAATGAGTGAGTCTAGGGTCTTATTTATAGAACTTTCAAACCCTAGGTTTAGGTTTGAATTGGACTTTCCCTCCCAAAGTTTGTTGACAAAGTTTGTTGGGCTTTAGCTTAGGGTTTAAGCAAGGGTTTAGGAAAGTTCTAGAAGTATTAGGCTAGTTTAGGTGTTTGCTGATCTGGTGGAAGTATCTGGAATCTTCTGGAAGTTTGTGTGCATTATTGAGCTGTAGCCACTGAAACAGGAGTTTTGGTCTAAAATTGAGGAACTGAGTCCCTGGGCCCACCGCGGATCCACCGCAAGAAGTACCTCTAGTCCGCGCTTCCGCGCTCAGTTTGTGGGCTTGGACCTTGGGCTTTCTGGTGAAGCTTTGCACTGTAGTTTGGGCTTTTCTCTGATGTTTTGATTTGTATAATCCCTTCTGTGTTGATACCAGATTTGAGTTCAGTGAGTTTACGAGCGGTGTAATGGTCGAGCAAGCTTTCCTTTTCCTGCACAGATATCTCAACACGGGTTGCAAGATATGGAAAATATGCTATGTAATGCAATGCAGTCAATTTCCCTAGAAATGCCGGTTTTAAGGTCGAATACATGTAATTTGATATTTTGCGACCGATTAGCTAATATGTGAATTATGAATACCGTACACTTCTATATGTATGCAGATGATAAGGAAATTGCCGGTTAAAATATGCAATATTTTCGACTGATCAGGTTTGTATGGAGTTGCCTTTTGAGATGGTGGAGGAATGGAGTTTTGGAGATGGAGCTAAATGGATTTTGTGCAATACAAATGAACAAAAACCCCTCACCCAAAAATGGGACAGCCCTCCCCTTCTTCCATGGCCGGCCAAGCATTAGCAAGAGAGTGAGAGAGTGAGGGAGTGTAATAAAGAGGTAGCCACAAGAATAATGCAAGAGAGAGAAAAGGCCATCATGCAAAGAAATGATCGCTAGCCTAAACCAACACTCCAACACAATCATCACCTCAAGCATGATGACTCCAAAAGGTCAAGCCATCATGTACACAACAAGACTAGCCATGATGACTAAAGAAAGTCAAGCAATGATGGTGAACCATCATGATCCAACAAAATGCAAAGAACACCCATACAAATGAAAATGGCCGACACTGAAAGCAAACTGGCAACTCCAGAAAACTGGTCCCGTAATAAATTACAGGAAAACCCCGATACTGTGTATACACACCCGCATTTGTATTCCGACCGAAATACAAATGCAATGAGACAACATCTACACTGTACTATACTAGGATCCGGCTTAAACCAAAGCCGGCTAGTAATATCCGTTCGATCCTGATCCGTGCAATACCGCACGTATCTGTAAGTCTACATTTCCCACCCCGGTGCTTGCGGGGAGGCGGAAAACGGAATAAAAATCGGATTTTTATGAGCTTAGGCAACATGGACTAGAGCTAGAAGGATCTTTGCTAAACAAAAACTTGCTAAAGCTAACTAGAAACTAGCTAAGTGCTAGAAAGGTTATACCTTGGGCTTTAAGTCCTTCTCTCCTTGCTCCTTGGAGTAGTGGAAGGAGGTCACCTTGGTCGTCTTCTCGCGTCGAAGAAAGATCCACCCGAAAGCCTCAACCTTTGGCTACAACTCCAAGCTAGAAGTAACTAGGGTGCAAGAAGTGCTAGTCCTTGAACCCTAGATGAGAGTAGAGATGATCAAGAGAGGGTTTTTCTCAAGCTCAAGTGTTTCTCAACACATGAGAGGGGAGAGCTTGAGGGAGAGGAAGAACAAGAGAGAGAAAGTATATGATAGAATGAATATAGAATAAACCATTCTCACTAATATATGTGCATTATTTTAATTAAATAATTAGTAAGATAATTGTCATGGCTTAATCAAGACATGACCATTATCATTTCATTTTTAATGCAAATTGCAAGGATCAAAAAGTATCTTCCAAATGAAATGATGATGGTCAAAGTGTCAACCAAGGTCAACAGGTCAAGGAGGTCAAATGGTCAACAACCATAACCATGCACAATTATTAAACTAATTATCAATTAACAATAATACACACATAAGCATTAGGGTTAATAAAATGACAATAGCCATTAACCCTAATCAAGGTCCTCTCCCTCTGTCTCAAGCAACTGTGCATACGCACCCGCATTCGTGATCCGAGGAACACGAATACAATGAGAAAAACCAATCCCAAATCATATACTAGGATCCGGCTTAAACCAAAGCCCGCTAGTATAAACTGTCCGGACAGCAAACGTGCACAAGTGCGCGGATGTGAACGAACCCTGTCGCAAAACCATGCGACCTCTACTCATTTGCCTAAAGGCGAATAGCTCTCTGTATGGGACTCTAAAGACTCGACACTACGCTGGCAGTGGGTTTAACCACAGACCGCAAGCGGCACTAGCTGTACGTAACGGTCCCCAGGTAGATGTCGATAAGAAGACTAACGAGGTGAACCCCATCTGAACTCCTACTGAGCCAGTATGTGACAATCTCCGTACAGTCCGGTCTGTTCGTCTGATACATCGCATGGCGGGCCTAGGGGGCGGTGAATGTCAGTCCCCTAATAGCGGTACAAGTCGTGTCGGAGTGTAGCCCAGAACACCCTGAGATAATACTGGAAACCTACCAGTATATCTCGCTTACCCTGGCCAGGGACTACTCATGAAATGGCACTCCTGGACACAGCGCGATGTCAACCCCTAATATCGGGAGAGACGAATCCTGTCTAACCGTCACTGCCTCCAAGTGCTTCGGGACTGCACCCAAAAACTACCTGTTTGCACGACTCCTTTGAGCCGTGGTAGGGTAGTAATCAAAGTGCAGTGGGAACACACTCGAGGCGAAGTGACAGTGTCAAGTCAGCGGACTAAGCTGTACTCATGTCACCTGGGAACTGATAACTGACGATAGGTATAATACCAACCAACAGTTCCCGACGAGTCCTGTCCAGTGTACTCGTAACCTAACGAGCACCCGCATACTATCTCAAGTACGACGTACTGACGGCTGTGGGACAGACCATCTCCCACACTGGGATGAGAAGCGCATACGCTAGTCTACTCCGGAGTATCGATGCCATGTCTCGATAGTCCAACGACTAGGGACCTGTATAAGGATGTGCTTATAGATCACCCAGCTCCCACGAGTGTGAGCGCCATCATAATGCTGGTAATCAAGCAAAGATCCTAAGGGCTCTACTAATATGTATATCCGCAATATGCTAAAAGAAACACATGCACATATTAAAGCAGAGACAAACCAAGTAGCATACTACCATTTCGAGCAAGATTGTATATACAACTGTGAATATCCCAAGCTTCCATCAGGTAATATACAAACTAGTATGATACAGTAATGGCCTTTAGGGCATATACACTAACAATCTCCCACTTGCACTAAGGCCATGTACTGGCGTATCGAAGACCTATCATCTCGATCAGCCGCTCGAACTGAGTCTGGGGCAAGGCCTTGGTGAATGGATCTGCTGTGTTATCTTCTAAAGCAACCCTCCGAACCTCGATCTCCTGGCGATCTACGATCTCCCTGATCAGGTGATACCGCCTTAAGATGTGTCTGGATTTCTGATGGGACCTGGGTTCCTTCGCTAAAGCTATAGCCCCTTTGTTGTCGCAATACAGAGGTATTGGGTCAACAATGGACGGAACCACCTGAAGTTCTCTCAAGAACTTCCTCATCCAGACAGCTTCTTTTGTGGCATCAGATGCAGCGATGTATTCCGCTTCCATAGTCGAGTCAGCAACGGTTTCCTGTTTGGAGCTCTTCCAACGCACCGCCCCTCCATTGAGGGTGAAGACAAAACCCGACATGGACTTGGAATCATCCTTGTCACTCTGGAAGCTGGAGTCAGCAAAGGCCTCAATCTGGAGGTCTTTTCCGCCATACACCAAGAACATCTCCTTAGTCCTTCTCAGGTACTTGAGAATGTTCTTTACTGCTATCCAATGTTTCTCCCCAGGGTTTGACTGATACCTGCTTACCACACTCAGTGCATAAGCTACATCCGGTCTGGTACACAACATCGCATACATTATAGAGCCTACCGCAGAAGCGTAGGGTATAATAGACATGCGATCCCTCTCCAAATCAGTCTTGGGAGACATCTCTTTGGAGAGGGTGATCCCGTGACAAGCCGGTAGATTACCGCGCTTGGAATCTTCCATACTGAATCTCTTCAGTATGGCGTCGATGTACCTGGACTGCGAAAGTCCTAATATCCTCTTGGATCTGTCATGGTAGATCCGGATACCCAGAATGTATGAGGCATCACCCAGGTCTTTCATGGAGAACCTGTGTGACAAGAACCCCTTGACAGATTGTAGCATAGGAATGTCATTTCTTATTAAGAGAATGTCATCCACGTATAAAACGAGGAATACTACAGTTCTCGCTACAAATCTACAATAGATGCATGGTTCATCTGGATTTTTGATAAAGCCAAATTCCTTGACCGTCTCATCAAAACAGATGTTCCAACTCCGTGATGCCTGCTTTAGTCCATAAATGGACTTAAGCAACCTGCACACCTTTCCGCTGCTCCCACTCTGAATGAAACCCTCTGGCTGATCCATATAGACACACTCTTCTAAATGTCCATTTAGAAAAGCTGTCTTTACGTCCATCTGCCAAATCTCATAATCGTGGAAGGCAGCAATGGCAAGAAGGATCCGAATGGATTTCAGCATAGTTACTGGAGAAAAGGTTTCGTCGTAGTCCAAACCAGGTCGCTGACGAAAACGCTTTGCAACCATTCTAGCTTTATAGGTCTCAACCTGTCCATCTACACCAATCTTCCTTTTGAAGATCCACTTGCATCCTACGGGTTTTACCCCATCTGGAGCAATGTCCAACGTCCATACTTTGTTGGTATACATGGACTCCATTTCGGTCCGCATTGCATCCAGCCATTTTACCGAGTCGACGCTCTGAATGGCTTGCTGGAAGCTAGTAGGCTCATCACAGTCTATGATGCAATCCTCTCTATCCCCGTCAATGAGAAAACCGTAGTATCTCTCGGGCGGATGAGACTGCCTACTGCTCCTGCGGGGTGGCGTGGGAATGTCTTGATCTTTCAAACCCTCTGGTTCTATTAAGCTTTCAGTAATAGCTCGTGGTTCTGGAATTTCTTCCAGTTCTATTGCGCTCCCACTTAATTCTTTTTCTATGAACTGATGTTCTAGAAAGTGGGCATGGCGAGAAACAAAAACCATTTGTTCCTCTTCGCAATAGAAGCAATATCCCTTGGAGTTCTTTGGATATCCCATAAACTTGCACTGTACTGAGCGTGCCTCGAGCTTGTCCGCATGCTGCTTTTTTACAAAAGCTGGACATCCCCATGTCTTAATGTGATTAAGATAGGGTCTCTTCCCACACCACATCTGATATGGTGTAGTAGGCACAGTCTTAGTTGGAACCCGGTTCAAAAGGTATGCAGCTGATTCTAGCGCATATCCCCAAAACGATCGCGGCAACTCAGCGTTACTCATCATGGACCGTACCATATCCAATAGGGTTCGGTTCCGTCTCTCCGATACACCGTTATGTTGCGGAGTGTATGGAGGAGTAAGCTGAGAGAGAATTCCATTCTCTTTTAAGTAACCCAGGAACTCGGCACTCAAGTATTCACCACCTCGATCAGATCTTAGTGTCTTGATACTTTTGCCTGTTTGTTTTTCTACTTCATTCTTATATTCCTGGAATTTTTCAAAAGCCTCGGATTTATGTTTCATTAAGAAGACATAACCGTACCTTGAAAAGTCATCCGTAAAAGTAATGAAGTAAGAATAACTGCTTCACGCATGTGTAGACATTGGACCGCACACGTCGCTGTGTACGAGTCCCAAGAGCTCGCTCGCTCTTACTCCGTGTCCAGTGAACGGAGTCTTTGTCATCTTTCCCTTGAGACAGGATTGACAAGTTGCATACGATTGATATTCGAACGGATCCAAATATCCTTCTGTTTGTAACTTAGTCAACCTTCTCTCATTGATGTGACCCGGTCTACAATGCCATAAGAAAGTTTTATTGATTTCTGGAGACTTTCTTTTGTGTGTATTCTGGACATTGAAAATCTGTGGTTGGTTTAACACGTATATACCGTTGTTCAATGTACCGGACCCAATCAAAGCTTGATTAAGGTGAATGTTCACTACATTACTTACAAATGCAAAATCATAACCTTCTTTAGATAATAAAGATACAGAAATGATATTACAGGTTGCATTTGGTACATAATAACAACTACGCAAAACCAAAAAATGTCCATCGGACAATCCCAGGTGATAGTCCCCCACGGCCTCAGCATCCATGCTAGCACCGTTTGCAACTCTAAGGCTCATGTCACCTGCCTTCAAAACTCTACGCTTTCTCAACGCCTGCAAAGAATTACAGATATGAGATCCTGATCCGGTATCCAATACCCAGGAAGTAGAGTTTATTGATAGACAGTTTTCAATAACATACACACCTAAAGCTGAAGCTGCAACTCGCTTCAAATCCTGTGTTCTGGCCTTCCAAGCCTTGCAATCCTGTTTCCAGTGACCACTTTTGTGACAATAGAAGCATTCTTCCTTCCCCACCAGCTTTCCCGCTATCTTTGTTGCTTTTCCTTTTCCCTTCGTATCCACTTTACCGACACCGCCTCTTGGTTTGGCGGGGGCTTTCTTCTTCTTACCCCTGGCTTTCGCCCTGGATCTAGAAGAGGAAGATCCTCCTACAAACAAAGTGGATGTCTCCCTACCTTTCTGTAGGGTGCCCTCAGCACTCATCAACATGTTCAGAAGTTCGGAAAGTTCTACCTCCTTTCCATGCATGTTGAAGTTTAAGACAAACTGGGCGTAAGTGGAAGGAAGGGACTGGAGAATCAAATCAGTATAGAGTTCATTCTCCAATGTGGTCCCAAGGTCCGCGAGCTCCTCAATGTAGCCAATCATCTTAAGCACGTGTTCCGCTACCGATGATCCGACGGCCAACCTTGCCGAAAACAACTTCTTCGACACTTCGTATCTTGCGATACGAGACTGCTCTCCATACAGTTCTTTTGTATGAAGAAATATGGACTCTAGGTCCATATTCTCGTGCCTCCTCTGATGTTCGTTATCCATCGAGGCTAGTACGAGGCATTTGGCCTTCGCGCAATCTATCTCCCATGTCTTACGGATTTCCTTATCCGCGACGCTGGAGGTGGGACCTGGGATAGGGGGAGCTTTTGTGGTAAGGACATACCCAACTTGTCGTAAGTGATTGCCATCTTGACATTCCTGAGCCAATCTTTGTAGTTTGGCCATGTCAATATGTTTTTATCTAGTAATAACTTAAGTCCGGTCATGTTGAATGGTCGCTGCAATTAGGAGAGAGAAAAGAAACACTTTAGCATGATGCTCTTGCAAGTTTAGAGTGGTTTATAATTTGTCTAAACTGGATGGCTCCCACTGTCTCTCGAATCCCTTCTCAAACCGTAAAGAAAGGATTAGTCAGGATCAATCCTACCGTACAATACTTGCTTAACCGTTCAGCCAGGCCAGTGTCGGTACTTCGAGGGAGGTTTTCCAACGCTTTCGCGAAGTTCCTTAATTAAGTAACCTCTTTTCCCTGTAGGCGTAGCCCCGCTAACACCTTTCTAGACACCTACTAAGTTTATAGCATTGATCGTTAAGTGAGAGTTTTCCCGAGGAGTAGCATATACTCACAGTAGGATCGGGATCCAAATATCATTGCGTGATAAAACCGAAGGAATCCTACCAGAATTATCACACTCCAAATGGTATGCAGTGCTAGCAAGTTTCAGTACTTATGAAACTCCCGATGTGGATTTTTGCCCCATGCTCTTATGACCTTGACTTTGGCCAAAATATCATAAGTCACATGTCATGTTCTACCCGTCATTCTCCTGGTTAATTTGGACCCACCCGTACCTACCCTTGACTTTGGCCAAAATGGCAGCACGACTGTCCCAAACCAACGCATCTATCTATGCTGCACATGAATACCCAATAGCTACCAATCACTATGCCTTCACTTTGGCCAAAATACATAGCTTGAATACTTTTTGACCATTCATGTGGAATGACGGAGGGCTACGAATGGTTTTGGCGAAACCGTGAACGTAGTGAACTTGATCTAATCGATGGAACGAGATAGCTTTTAAAAGGAGTGGTTCAAGCTCCGTGTTTAAAAGTTTAGTTTTGAAAAGAACCGAGTGGTTTTCAAAGTGTTCCAATCGACTTTTACTTGGTTTATTTTCTTGCATTAGTTCTTTTAATGCGTCCCATCATTTAATCCTACCATTGCAGAAAACAACCAAAATATGACGTACGCTTATGCCATTCGCATTCGCCACGGGGCCCCGTCATCACCCGTTAGGTTACTTAACTAACGACAGAGTGGGGGCTGGGCTAGCGCGGCTGTAAAACATAAGCAACGCCTAAATAGTTATCATATATAAATATATAGCAATGATAGACATTACAGATCACAGATGAATACATTGGATATACTAGGAATCCGCAATTCGTTCGAGCCTGTAACGAAAAGCGGATTACACGGTCGCGGTGAATAGCCAATACCCCACCCAAGACCCCTACGGGTGCGGCAAACTACCCGCCAAGTACCAGAAGCGAAACAACCTCCCTCAACACCGTGAGTAGGCCACTCGGCACTTCGAGATACCCGGTAGTTTGTGCACCCCCTCCATGGTTCTATCCTAGGAGCAAAAACAGTAAAAAGAATTATACAATGACGGCTACAACCCCGACCCGGTTGTGCGGCCATACAAATAATAATATTACATCAATTTACATATTACAAATGAATGAAAGAAAAGCAACACTCATCTCACATCCACCCCGGCTATTCATCCGTGACAATCCAACCCATTCATATACACATACCATCAGCAATCACAGATCACAGATATGTATAACCCCGACTAATCGACATATAGCGATTAGCCGACATTCAATACATGCAAACATCACAGATATAACCTTTATAGTCAAAGTGTATTGAAGTTCGAAAAAAAATACGGATTTATAGGCCCCCAAAAATAAATTTCTATTCTGGAAAATCTGGGCACATAAAAACCATCTTAAAAATCCTAAAACCAAGTCAGAAATACACTGCACCAAACTCGACCCAGAGACGAGCCTAGATGGCCGCGGTTGCGCGGCAATAGCTTGCTATTGCCACGGAACCGCGGCTCTTTGGTCGAGTTACTGGATCGTTTTTGGTGACTTTCTTCACAAAACCCTGAGATGATTTTTGGAGTATAACAAATTTTGTTTTGACCAGAAAAAATTTTAACAGAAACTTAGGGTTTTGAAATTTTGGTTTTTCGATTTTTCCGTTTCGAACTTCGATACACTCTACTATCTAGCTAGTTTATGTTTAGTTAGGCTCTGATACCACTGTAAGTCCACGTTGCCCACCCCGGTGCTTGCGGGGAGGAGGAAAACGGAATAAAAATCGGATTTTTATGAGCTTAGGCAACATGGACTAGAGCTAGAAGGATCTTTGCTAAACAAAAACTTGCTAAAGCTAACTAGAAACTAGCTAAGTGATAGAAAGGTTATACCTTGGGATTTAAGTCCTTCTCTCCTTGCTCCTTGGAGTGGTGGAAGGAGGTCACCTTGGTCGTCTTCTCGCGTCGAAGAAAGATCCACCCGAAAGCCTCAACCTTTGGCTACAACTCCAAGCTAGAAGTAACTAGGGTGCAAGAAGTGCTAGTCCTTGAACCCTAGATGAGAGTAGAGATGATCAAGAGAGGGTTTTTCTCAAGCTCAAGTGTTTCTCAACACATGAGAGGGGAGAGCTTGAGGGAGAGGAAGAACAAGAGAGAGAAAGTATATGATAGAATGAATATAGAATAAACCATTCTCACTAATATATGTGCATTATTTTAATTAGATAATTAGTAAGATAATTGTCATGGCTTAATCAAGACATGACCATTATCATTTCATTTTTAATGCAAATTGCAAGGATCAAAAAGCATCTTCCAAATGAAATGATGATGGTCAAAGTGTCAACCAAGGTCAACAAGTCAAGGAGGTCAAATGGTCAACAACCATAACCATGCACAATTATTAAACTAATTATCAATTAACAATAATACACACATAAGCATTAGGGTTAATAAAATGACAATAGCCATTAACCCTAATCAAGGTCCTCTCCTTCTGTCTCAAGCAACTGTGCATACGCACCCGCATTCGTGATCCGAGGAACACGAATACAATGAGAAAAACCAATCCCCAATCATATACTAGGATCCGGCTTAAACCAAAGCCCGCTAGTATAAACTGTCCGGACAACAAACGTGCACAAGTGCGCGGATGTGAACGAACCATGTCGCAAAACCATGCGACCTCTACTAATTTTGCCTAAAGGAGAATAGCTCTCTGTGTGGGACTCTAAAGACTCGACACTACGCTGGCAGTGGGTTTAACCACAGACCGCAAGCGGCACTAGCTGTACATAACGGTCCCCAGGTAGATGTCGATAAGAAGACTGACGAGGTGAACCCCATCTGAACTCCTACTGAGCCTGTATGTAACAATTTCCGTACAGTCCGGTCTGTTCGTCTGATACATCGCATGGCGGGCCTAGGAGGGCGGTGAACGTCAGTCCCCTAATAGCGGTACAAGTCGTGTCGGAGTGTAGCCCAGAACACCCTGAGATAACACTAGAAACCTACCAGTATATCTCGCTTGCCCTGGCCAGGGACTACTCATGTAATGGCTCTCCTGGACACAGCGCGATGTCAACCCCCAATACCGGGAGAGACGAATCCTGTCTAACCGTCACTGCCTCCAAGTGCTTCGGGACTGCACCTAAAAACTACCTGTTTGCACGACTCCTTTGAGCCGTGGTAGGGTAGTAATCAAAGTGCAGCGGGAACACACTCGAGGCGAAGTGACAGTGTCAAGTCAGCGGACTAAGCTGTACTCATGTCACCTGGGAACTGATAACTGACGATAGGTATAATACCAACCAACAGTTCCCGACGAGTCCTGTCCAGTGTACTCGTAACCTAACGAGCACCCGCATACTATCTCAAGTACGACGTACTGACGGCTGTGGGACAGACCATCTCCCACACTGGGATGAGAAGCGCATACGCTAGTCTACTCCGGAGTATCGATGCCCTGTCTCGATAGTCCAACGACTAGGGACCTGTATAAGGATGTGCTTATAGATCATCCTGCTCCCACGAGTGTGAGCGCCATCACAACGCTGGTAATCAAGCAAAGATCCTAAGGGCTCTACTAATATGTATATCCGCAATATGCTAAAAGAAACACATGCACATATTAAAGCAGAGACAAACCAAGTAGCATACTACCATTTCGAGCAAGATTGTATATACAACTGTGAATATCCCAAGCTTCCATCAAGTAATATACAAACTAGTATGATACAGTAATGGCCTCTAGGGCATATACACTAACAGTATCTGATCGAACCCTGCCATATATCCATACGGCCTCTAGTACTAACCGTCCGATCCTGATCCGTGCAATACCGCACTTGTCTGATGGAACCCTGCCATATCTCCATACAGCCTCTACAGCGTTTCGCCCGAAAGCTGAGTAACTGAATGTGGGGGACTCTAAAGACTCGTCAATACCATGGCTGTGGATTTAACCAGTAGCACGTCAAAGGTATTAGCCATACGTGACGGGCCACCAACTATTGAACAAAAGGGACGTCGATGAGCGAACTCATCCTAACACCCTACTGAGCCTGTCAGTGACAATATCCGTACAGTCCGGTCCGTTCGTCTATGAGCATCGCATGGCGGGCCTAGGGCGTTGGTAAAAGTCAGACCCCCAAAAGCGGTACAAGTCATTTCGGAGTGTAGCCCAGAACACCCTGAGATACTACTGGAATACCTACCAGTAAATCTCCTGCCTTGGCCGAGGGCTTCGTGTAATGGCTCTCCTAGACACAGCGCGACCTCACCCCCAATACCGGGAGAGACGAACCCCTGAAGATCCGCTCACTGCCTCCATGTGGCTCGGGACTGTACCCAACTAAAACCTGTTTTGCACGTCTCCTTTGAGCGTGGTAGGGTAGTAATCAAAGTACAGTGGGAACTCACACGAGACAAATGACGATCCCCAGGTCGATGAACTAACCTGTACACATGTCACCAGGGAACTGCTATCTGACGTCAGGTATAAGACCAACTAGCATGTTCCCGGCGAGTCCTGTCCGGTGTACTCATAACCCAATGAGCACCTATATACATCTTAGGTGAACCAACTGACACCAGTAGCTTGTGAGACCGGCCACCGCCCCTCGTCGGGGTCTCGACTGTATACACTAGTCTACTCTGGAGTATCGATGCCCTGTCTCGAAACTCCCACGACTAGGGACCTTTCAAGGATGTGCTTATAGACCCCAACTCCCACTTATATGATCGCCCTCATACTGCTGGTGGTCAAGCAAGAATCCTAGGGGCTCTATCAACGTGTAATAGCGACCTGTCAGGTCTCCTAGAGCAGTACACGATGATAAAGATAAACCAGATAGCATACTATCATCTTGAGTAAGACTGTTCTACTGGGACAGGTCCTCCCTCAATCATTGCAATCACGTGCCTGTGATCTAATAATTGACTCTGAGGGAACTATCTCCAACAAAAACCAACTAGCATATTCCCGGCGAGTCCTGTCCGGTGTACTCATAACCCAATGAGCACCTGTATACGTCTTAGGTGAACCAACTGACACCAATGGCTTGTGCGACCAGCCACCGCCCCTCGTCAGGGTCTCGATGCGTATACACTAGTCTACTCTGGAGTATCGATGCCCTGTCTCGAAACTCCCTCGACTAGGGACCTTTTAAGGATGTGCTTATAGACCCCAGCTCCCACGTATATGATCGCCATCATACTGCTGGCCGTCAAGGAAGAATCCTATGGGCTTTATCAACATGTAATAGTAATCTGTAATATCACATAAAGCATGTACACGATGATAAAGATAAACCAAATAGCATACTATCATCCTAAGTAAGACTGTCCTTCTGGCATAGGTCCTCCCTCAATCATTGCAATCACGTGCCTGCGATCCAATAATTGACTTTGAGGGCACTATATCCAACAATCTACCACTTGCACTCAAGGCTAATTATTGCGATGTCGCATACTCACATCCCGTGTGATACCGAACACCCAACTCCTCTACTGATCATTCTCACAAAACCCGTTTGTGAAACTATTGCGTTCGAGGAATAGCCTCAATGAGTAGACCCGCTCTAATGTTTCTTTCTATGTCTCTCTTAATCTCAAGTTCGCGGAGAAAGCCATCTCCCGAAATAAGAAATACCTGTCTTAGAATATGTCTGGATATCTGATGGGACCTAGTTCACAAATGAACTCCAAATCCAAACTTCTTAGACTATATCGTCAACTGAATTTAATCAGTATCCTACGTCATACCTCCCTCAGTGTCCGCTTGGATCACCTGTCCAAACTACTGCCCCTCGTCATAGGGAAAACTATAACTCTGACAGTCACTCTGTCATCCAGGTCACCTTGGAAGCCTGGAATGATAACCGTCTCCTGAATGAGGCTGTCGTTATCATATCCCCAGAATATCCACTTATGTTCTAAAACTGCTTCCGAACGTTTCTCCAGGATAGGATTAATATCAACTTATTGCATCTAGTGTAAAAACAACATCTGGTGTGTTACTTGACATCTCGTGATTGACTCAATTGCCTAAGTAAGTGATATGTCAATCATGCACATCCCTCTCCCCTTTAGTCTGTAAGACACCTTTAGAGAGGGTGACTCCATCACCTGCAGGTATACTATCGTGCCAGGAGTTGTTGGGTCTCGGCAGCGCCCCGACCGTTGAAACGCGGCCAAAATGCGGAACAAAAATTTCTGAACTGGCGCTACCGCTACCCGATTTACGGATCGAACTTAAACCCTAAACTAGCAAACTAACTAAGAGTTAGAATCCTTATACCGAGTTGATCCGAGTCCTTCGGTCTTCATTCTAAGCTCCTAGCGGTTCATTGATGTGGTTTGGTTGTCGGTCTTCCTCCATCACCGATGATCCACCCGAGAGAAACGGCATAAGCTCCAACCTCGTCGAACGAGGTAACCGACACTCCAAAGTCGCTAGGATGGAGAGTGGGGTGTATGAAAGTGTCACTATAATTTTCTCTCAACCATGAGCTCCATGAAGCAACTCAAGAAGAAGATGAATGAGGAGGTGAAGACTTGGCATGAACTACAATGAAAATGGCTAACTCCTTTTTGTGTGAATGAGAGTGAGAGAGAGCTAGTGTTCTAACCAAAAATGAAAAATCGATCCCACACCTACAAAAATGTGGCCGGCCCCCCTTGTCTCTCTCATTCACAAAAAAATCATTTTCTTTTTGTCAATTGCAATAAAATAATAGCAACCATACTTTGTTCCATGCCTTGACCCATACCTCCTTTCCACCTCATTTCCCAAATGATTTTGAATAAAGAAAATCATTAATGAGGTGGCACCTTCTAGAAGCTATTCCGTATAAAATACGGAATACTTCCGGTACATGTTCCGAAATACATATACGTGTATTCGTACCAAAATACAAATAGCCAAGAGAGAAAATAAATAGAGAACAATAATACTAGAATACATATATATAAATACATATGTAAATTATTAAATCAAAACCTGATTTAATAAACTGGCTTAATCCTAAGCCTCTAGTATTATCAACCGTTCGATTAAAGTCTGCGCAGCAAGTGCACATATTTAATCGGACACCTGTATGTATCAACATACGTCATGTACACCATATCGCCTGAACCGTGAAAACCCTCTGTGTGGGACTCTAAAGACTCGTCAATACACTGGCAGTGGGTTTAACCACAAGCACGTCAGCGGCACTAGCTGTACGTAACGGCTACCCAGGTATTAAGTGAAAGGGAGGCTGACGAGCAAACTCATGCAGAACCCCTACTGAGCCTGACAGTGACAATATCTGTACAATCTGGTCTGTTCGTCTAAGAGTATCATGTAAGTCCATGTTGCGACCCCCGGTTCTTACGGGGAGGCGGAAACGGTATAAAAATCAAATTTTTAGTGCAAGAGGCAACATGGACTAAACAAGGTCGGGATCGTTACCTAAACTAAAACTAGCAAACTTGCTAAAGAGATTTAGCTACTCGGATGAAGATGGTTATACCTAGTTTGTCTTGAACTCCTTCTCTTCAAGCTCCGGTGGTGGTCCGATGGCTCCTTCTCGTCGTCTCCGTATGCCGAAGATAGATCCACTTGAAAGCTCCAACCTTTAGCTCCTTCTTCGTTCTTTGAAGAAACTAGTTCACTTGGTTTGCTAAACCTAGTGAACTAGAATGAGTAGAGAAGAAATATAATGGGATTTTATCTATGGTTCTTGATTCTCAACACATGAGAGATGTGAACCATAGAATCAAGAGAGGGAGCAAGAGGATGAGAGTGAGAGCAAAGTGAAGAGCTCAAGAACAAGAGAGAGAATGAGCAAGAAAGAATGAGCAACTCTTTTGTCTCTCACCCTCTCATAATCCAAAGTAATCATAACTCATCATATTAACAAAAGTCTTATGTGATGGTTGAAGCAACCATAACCTTATCATGTCATGCACTCATTTTACTTAAATGAACAAGCAAGTAAAAGTCTTTGGCATGAAATGATAGCCATGGTTATCATGATGGTCAACTAGTCAAGCCTAGTCAACCGGTCAACAAAGTCAACAAGTCAACAAAAGTCAACAAGTCAACAAAGTCAACAAAAGTCAACAACCAAGTCACCATAATACTTAATTAATATAATAGTTAATCACATATCATATTCTCATTAGGGTTGAGCAAAAAGTCAAAAAGTCAACGGTCAACTGTCAACAACCCTAATGAGAATCCGCTGTCTGTGCCTCCCTGTCAACTGTGCATACACACCCGCATCCGCGTTCCGAGGAACACGAATGCAAACTGGATAAATCTAATCCCATAAGGTACACTAGGATCTGGCTTAAACCAAAGCCCGCTAGTGTAAACTGTCCGGACACTGTACGTGCACAAGTGCACGGATGTGACCGAACCCTGTCGCAAAACCATGCGACCTGTCGCAATACCATGCGACCTCTACTCTTTTGCCTAAAGGCGAAAAGCTTTCTGTGTGGGACTCTAAAGACTCGACACTACGCTGGCAGTGGGTTTAACCACAGACCGCAAGCGGCACTAGCTGTGCGTAACGGTCCCCAGGTAATGCCGACAAGAAGACCGACGAGGCGAAACCCATCTGAACTCCTACTGAGCCTGAGTGTGACATTCTCCGTACAGTCCGGTCTGTTCGTCTGATACATCGCATGGCGGGCCTAGGGGGCGGTAAACGTCAGTCCCCCAATAGCGGTACAAGTCGTGCCGGAGCGAAGCCCAAAACACCCTGAGATAACACTGGAAACCTACCAGTATATCTCGTTTGCCCTGGCCAGGGACTACTCGTGTAATGGCTCTCCTAGACACAGCGCGATGTCAACCCCCAATACCGGGAGAGACGAATCCTGTCTAACCGTCACTGCCTCCAAGTGCTTCGGGACTGCACCCAACCACCACCTGTTTGCACGACTCCTTTGAGCCGTGGTAGGGTAGTGATCAAAGTACAGTGGGAACACACCCGAGGCGAAGTGACAGTGTCAAGTCAGCGGACTAAGCTGTACTCATGTCACCTGGGAACTGATAACTGACGATAGGTATAATACCAACTGGTCAGTTCCCGACGAGTCCTGTCCAGTGTACCCGTAACCTAACGGGCACCCGCATACTATCTCAAGTACGACGTACTGACGGCTGTGGGACAGACCGTCTCCCACACTGGGATGAGAAGCGCATGCGCTGGTCTACTCCGGAGTATCGATGCCCTGTCTCGATAGTCCTGCGACCAGGGACCTGCATAAGGATGTGCTTCTAGATTACCCAGCCCCACTAGTGTGACGGCCATCACATCGCTGGTAATCAAGCAAAGATCCTAAGGGCTCCACTAATGTGTATAAGCAATATACAAAGATAAACACATGTACACATTGAAGTAGAAATAAACCAAGTAGCATACTACTATTTTGAGCAAGATTGTATATACAAGGTGAATATCCCAAGCTTCCATTAAGTAATATACATACTAGTATGATACAGTAATGGCCTCTAGGGCATATACACTAACAATCTCCCACTGGCACTAAGGCCATGTACTGGCGTATCGAAGACCTATCATCTCGATCAGCCGCTCGAACTGAGTCTGGGGTAGGGCCTTGGTGAATGGATCTGCAGTGTTGTCTTCCGAAGCGACTCTCCGAACCTCGATCTCCTGGTGATCCACGATCTCCCTGATCAGGTGATACCGCCTCAAGATGTGCCTGGATCTCTGATGGGACCTGGGTTCCTTCGCTAAAGCTATAGCCCCGTTGTTGTCGCAATACAGAGGTATTGGATCAACAATGGACGGAACCACCTGAAGTTCTTTCAAGAACTTCCTCATCCAGACAGCTTCTTTTGCGGCATCAGATGCAGCGATGTATTCCGCTTCCATCGTCGAGTCTGCAACGGTTTCCTGTTTGGAACTCTTCCAACACACCGCCCCTCCATTGAGGGTAAAGACAAAACCCGATATGGACTTGGAATCATCCTTGTCACTCTGGAAGCTGGAGTCAGCAAAGGCCTCGATCTGGAGGTCTTTTCCGCCATACACCAAGAACATCTCCTTAGTCCTTCTCAGGTACTTGAGAATGTTCTTTACCGCTATCCAGTGTTTCTCCCCAGGGTTTGACTGATACCGGCTTACCACACTCAGTGCATAAGCTACATCCGGTCTGGTACACAACATCGCATACATTATAGAGCCTACCGCAGAAGCGTAGGGTATAATAGACATGCGATCCCTCTCCAAATCAGTCTTGGGAGACATCTCTTTAGAGAGGGTGATCCCGTGACAAGCCGGTAGGTTACCGCGCTTGGAATCTTCCATACTGAATCTCTTCAGTATGGTGTCGATGTACCTGGACTGTGAAAGTCCTAATATCCTCTTGGATCTGTCACGGTAGATCCGGATACCCAGAATGTATGAGGCATCACCCAGGTCTTTCATGGAGAACCTGTGTGACAAGAACCCCTTGACAGATTGTAGCATAGGAATGTCATTTCTTATTAAGAGAATGTCATCCACGTATAAAACGAGGAATACTACAGTTCTCGCTACAAATCTACTATAGATGCATGGTTCATCTGGATTTTTGATAAAGCCAAATTCTTTGACCGTCTCATCAAAGAAGATGTTCCAACTCCGCGATGCCTGCTTTAGTCCATAGATGGACTTAAGCAACTTGCACACCTTTCCGCTGCTCCCACTCTGAATGAAACCCTCTGGCTGATCCATATAGACACACTCTTCTAAATGTCCATTTAGAAAAGCTGTCTTTACGTCCATCTGCCAAATCTCATAATCGTGGAAGGCAGCAATGGCAAGAAGGATCCGAATGGATTTCAGCATAGTTACTGGAGAAAAGGTTTCGTCGTAGTCCAAGCCAGGTCTTTGACGAAAACCCTTTGCTACCAGCCTTGCTTTATAGGTCTCAACCTGTCCATCTACACCAATCTTCCTTTTGAAGATCCACTTGCATCCTACGGGTTTTACCCCGTCTGGAGCAACGTCCAACGTCCATACCTTGTTGGTGTACATGGACTCCATTTCGGTCCGCATTGCATCCAGCCATTTCACTGAGTCAACGCTCTGAACAGCCTGCTGGAAGCTAGTAGGCTCATCATAATCTATGATGCAATCCTCTCTATCCCCGTCTACGAGAAAACCGCAGTATCTCTCGGGCGGATGAGACTGCCTACTACTCCTGTGGAGCGGCGTAGGAATGTCCTGTTCTGTTGAACCCTCTGGTTCCACTAACCTTTCAGTAATAGTCTGTGGTTCTGGAATTTCTTCCAGTTCTACTGCGCTCCCACTAATTTCCTTTTCCAAGAACTGGTGTTCTAGAAAGTGGGCATTACGAGAAACAAGGACTTTTTGTTCCTCTGCGTAGTAGAAAAGATACCCCCTGGTGTTCTTTGGGTATCCCACAAACTTGCACAGTACTGAACGTGCCTCGAGCTTGTCCGCATGCTGCTTTTTGACAAAAGCCGGACATCCCCAGATCTTCAGATATTGAAGATAGGGTTTCTTCCCACTCCACATTTCATATGGTGTGGAAGGCACAGTCTTAGTCGGAACTCGGTTCAAAAGGTACGCAGCTGATTCTAGCGCATACCCCCAGAATGATCGCGGTAACTCAGCGTTACCCATCATGGACCGCACCATATCCAATAGGGTGCGGTTCCGTCTCTCCGATACACCGTTATGTTGCGGGGTGTAAGGAGGAGTAAGCTGAGAGAGAATTCCGTTCTCTTTTAAATAGTCCAGGAACTCGGCACTTAAGTATTCTCCACCTCGATCCAATCTTAGAATCTTAATACTTTTGCCGGTCTGTTTCTCTACTTCATTCTTATACTCCTGGAATTTTCCAAAGGCCTCGGACTTATGTTTCATTAAGAAGACATAACCGTACCTCGAGAAGTCATCCGTAAAAGTAATGAAGTAAGAATGTCCGCTTCGGGCATGTGTAGACATTGGACCGCACACATCACTGTGTACGAGTCCCAAGAGCTCGCTCGCTCTTACTCCATGTCCAGTAAACGGAGTCTTTGTCATCTTTCCTTTGAGACAGGATTGACAAGTGGCATACGACTGATATTCGAACGCATTCAAATACCCTTCTGTATGTAACTTCGTCAACCTTCTCTCATTGATGTGACCCAATCTACAATGCCATAAGAAAGTCTGATTTATTTCTGGAGACTTTCTTTTGTGTGTATTCTGGACATTAAAAATCTGTGGTTGGTTTAACACGTATATACCATTACTCAAAGTACCTGACCCAATCAAAACTTGATTAAGGTGAATGTTTACAACACTACTTACAAACGCAAATTCATAACCTTCTTTAGAAACTAAAGATACAGAAATGATATTACAAGTTGCGTTGGGTACAAAAAAGCAATTACGCAAAACCAAAACATGTCCATCTGACATTCCCAGGTGATAGTCCCCCACGGCTTTAGCATCCATGCTAGCTCCGTTCGCAACTCTGAGGGTCATGTCACCTGCTTTCAAAACACTACGGTTTCTCAACACCTGCAAAGAATTACAGATATGAGATCCTGATCCGGTATCCAATACCCAGGAAGTAGAGTTTATTGAAAGACAGTTTTCAATAACATACACACCTGAAGCTGAAGCTGCAACCTGCTTCAATTCCTGTGTTCTGGCCTTCCAGGCCCTGCAATCATTCTTCCAGTGTCCTTTCTTATGACAATAGAAGCATTCTTCCTTATCCACAAGCTTCCCTGCTATCTTTGTTGCTTTACCTTTTCCCTTCATATCCACTTTACTTACACCGCCCCTTGGTTTGGCGGGGGCCTTCTTCTTCTTTCCCTTGGCTTTCGCCTTGGACCTAGAAGAAGATGATTCTCCTACAAACAAAATGGATGTATCCTTACCTTTCTGTAGGGTGCCCTCTGCGCTCCTCAGCATGTTGAGGAGCTCTGAAAGTTCAACCTCTTTTTCTTGTAGGTTGAAGTTCAGTATAAACTGGGCGTAAGTGGAAGGAAGGGACTGGAGAACTATATCCGTATATAGCTCACTCTCCAATGTGATCCCTAGGTCAGCGAGCTCCTCAATGTAGCCGATCATCTTTAGCACGTGCTCGGCTACTGATGATCCGACGGCCATTCTTGTCGAAAATAACTTTTTCGACGCTTCGTATCTTGCGATACGAGATTGCTCTCCATACAGTTCTTTTGTATGGAGCAATATGGATTCCATGTCCATATTCTCATGCCTCCTCTGATGTTCGTTGTCCATCGAGGCAAGCAGGAGGCACTTGGCCTTCGCGCTATCAATCTCCCAAGTCTTGCGGATTTCCTTATCCGCGACACTGGAAGTTGGACCAGGGACAGGGGGAGCTTTGGTGGTAAGAAGATTCCCCAGCTTGTCATAAGTGATTGCTATCTTGACATTCCTGAGCCAATCTTTGTAGTTTGGCCCTGTCAGTTTGTTTTTATCTAGGAGTAACTTAAGTCCAGTCATGTTGATTGGTCGCTGCAATTTGGAGAGAAGAGGAAAACACTCAGCATGATGCTCTTGCAAGTTTAGAGTGGTTTTTAGTTTGTCTAAACAGGATGGCTCCCACTGTTTCTCGAATCCCTCCTCAAACCATAAAGGAAGAATTAGTCAGGATCAATCCCACCGTACAATACTTGCTTAACCGTTCGGCCAGGCTGGTGTCGGTACTTCGAGGGAGGTTTTCCAACGCTTTCGCGAAGTTCCTTAATTAGAGAACCTCTTTTCCCTGGGGGCGTAGCCCCGCTAACACCTTTCTAGGCACCTACTAGGTTTATAGCATTGATCGTTAAGCGAGAATTTTCCCGAGGAGTAGCATATACTCACAGTAGGATCGGGATCCAAATATCATTGCGTGACGAAACTGAAGGAATCCTATCAGAATCATCACACTCCAAATGGTATGCAAATCTAGCAAGTTTCAGTACTTATGAAACTCCCGATGTGGATTTTTGCCCCATGCTCTTATGACCTTGGCGTGAGGTCAAAATGTCATAATTCACATATCAAGTTCGTCCCATCATTATCCAGGTTAATTTGAATCCACCCGTACATACCCTTGACGTAGGCCAAAATGGCAGTACGACTGTCTCAAACCAACGCATTCTATCTATGCAACAGATAAATATCCGGCAGCTACCAATCACTATGCCTTGGCGTGAGGTCAAAATACATAGCTTGAATACTACCGAATATTTAACTGAAATGATGGAGGGCTACGGATGGTTTTGGCAAAACCGTGAACGTAGTGAACTTGATTTAGTCGATGGAACGAGATAGCTTTTAAATGGAGTGGCTCAAACTCCGTATTTTAAAAGTTTGTTTTGAAAAGAACCGAGTGGTTTTTCGAAAGTGTTCCAACGACTTTAACTTGGTTTATTATCTTGCATTAGTTCTTTTAATGCGTGATATTCTTGCATTAGTTCTTTTAATGCGTCCCATCATTTAATCCTATCATTGCAGAAAACAACCAAAATATGACGTACGCTTATGCCATTCGCATTCGCCACTGGGCCCCGTCATTACCCGTTAGGTTACTTAACTAACGACAGAGCGGAGGCTGGGCTAGCGCGTCTGTAAAACATAAGCAACGCCTAAATAGAAAGCAATGATAGACATTTCAGATCACAGATAAATACATTGGATATACTAGGAATCTGTAATTTGTACGAGCCTGTAACAAAAACAGATTACACGGTCACGGTGAATAGCCAATACCCCACCCAAGACCCCTACGGGTGCGGCAAACTACCCGCCAAGTAACCGAAGCGTAGCAACCTCCCTCATCTCCATGAGTAGGCCACTCGACACTTCGGCATACCCGGTAGTTTGTGCACCCCTCCATGGGTCTATCCTAGGAGCAAAAACAGTAAAAAGAAATTATACAATGACGGCTAAAACCCCGACCCGGTTGTGCGGCCAAACAAATAATAATTACATCAATTTACAAATTTACAATGAATGAAAGAAAAACAAAAGCTCATCTCACATCCACCCCGGCTATTCACCCGCGACAATCCAACATATTTATATACACATTCCATCACATTACAGATCATGTATAACCCCGACTAATCGACTTATAGCGATTAGCCGACGTTCAATACATGCAAACATCACAGATATAACCATCATAGTCAAAGTGCAGTGAAGTTCGGAAAAAATACGGAATTATAGGACCCCAAAAGTAAATTTCATTTCTGGAAAATTTGGGCACATATAATATATTTTAAAAATCCCAAAACCAACACACAAACACACTGCACGAAAAACGATGCAGAGAAGACGACAAAGCGCGGCGGTTCCGCGGCACATGCCTACCTCGTGCCGCGGAAGGGCGGCGCTTTGAGCGCAACAGTGGATCGTTTTTCATGGGTGCACTCACAAAACCCTGAGACGATTTTACAAGTATAAAGTTTTTCATTTTGAGCCAAAAAAATTTCAACAGAAACTCAGGTTTTGTAATTTTTCCGGTTTTGTGATTTTTCGTTTCCGAACTTCGTTACACTTCACTACCAAGCTAGTTTAAGTTTAGTTAGGCTCTGATACCACTGTAAGTCCACGTTGCGACCCCCGGTTCTTACGGGGAGGCGGAAACGGTATAAAAATCAAATTTTTAGTGCAAGAGGCAACATGGACTAAACAAGGTCGGGATCGTTACCTAAACTAAAACTAGCAAACTTGCTAAAGAGATTTAGCTACTCGGATGAAGATGGTTATACCTAGTTTGTCTTGAACTCCTTCTCTTCAAGCTCCGGTGGTGGTCCGATGGCTCCTTCTCGTCGTCTCCGTACGCCGAAGATAGATCCACTTGAAAGCTCCAACCTTTAGCTCCTTCTTCGTTCTTTGAAGAAACTAGTTCACTTGGTTTGCTAAACCTAGTGAACTAGAATGAGTAGAGAAGAAATATAATGGGATTTTATCTATGGTTCTTGATTCTCAACACATGAGAGATGTGAACCATAGAATCAAGAGAGGGAGCAAGAGGATGAGAGTGAGAGCAAAGTGAAGAGCTCAAGAACAAGAGAGAGAATGAGCAAGAAAGAATGAGCAACTCTTTTGTCTCTCACCCTCTCATAATCCAAAGTAATCATAACTCATCATATTAACAAAAGTCTTATGTGATGGTTGAAGCAACCATAACCTTATCATGTCATGCACTCATTTTACTTAAATGAACAAGCAAGTAAAAGTCTTTGGCATGAAATGATAGCCATGGTTATCATGATGGTCAACTAGTCAAGCCTAGTCAACCGGTCAACAAAGTCAACAAGTCAACAAAGTCAACAAAAGTCAACAACCAAGTCACCATAATACTTAATTAATATAATAGTTAATCACATATCATATTCTCATTAGGGTTGAGCAAAAAGTCAAAAAGTCAACGGTCAACTGTCAACAACCCTAATGAGAATCCGCTGTCTGTGCCTCCCTGTCAACTGTGCATACACACAGGCATCCGCGTTCCGAGGAACACGAATGCAAACTAGATAAATCCAATCCCATAAGGTACACTAGGATCTGGCATAAACCAAAGCCCGCTAGTGTAAACTGTCCGGACACTGTACGTGCACAAGTGCACGGATGTGACCGAACCCTGTCGCAAAACCATGCGACCTGTCGCAATACCATGCGACCTCTACTCTTCTGCCTAAAGGCGAAAAGCTTTCTGTGTGGGACTCTAAAGACTCGACACTATGCTGGCAGTGGGTTTAACCACAGACCGCAAGCGGCACTAGCTGTGCATAACGGTCCCCAGGTAATGCCGACAAGAAGACCGACGAGGCGAAACCCATCTGAACTCCTACTGAGCCTGAGTGTGACATTCTCCGTACAGTCCAGTCTGTTCGTTTGATACATCGTATGGCGGGCCTAGGGGGCGGTAAACGTCAGTCCCCCAATAGCGGTACAAGTCGTGCCGGAGCGAAGCCCAAAACACCCTGAGATAACACTGGAAACCTACCAGTATATCTCGTTTGCCCTGGCCAGGGACTACTCGTGTAATGGCTCTCCTAGACACAGCGCGATGTCAACCCCCAATACCGGGAGAGACGAATCCTGTCTAACCGTCACTGCCTCCAAGTGCTTCGGGACTGCACCCAACCACCACCTGTTTGCACGACTCCTTTGAGCCGTGGTAGGGTAGTGATCAAAGTACAGTGGGAACACACCCGAGGCGAAGTGACAGTGTCAAGTCAGCGGACTAAGCTGTACTCATGTCACCTGGGAACTGATAACTGACGATAGGTATAATACCAACTGGTCAGTTCCCGACGAGTCCTGTCCAGTGTACCCGTAACCTAACGGGCACCCGCATACTATCTCAAGTACGACGTACTGACGGCTGTGGGACAGACCGTCTCCCACACTGGGATGAGAAGCGCATGCGCTGGTCTACTCCGGAGTATCGATGCCCTGTCTCGATAGTCCTGCGACCAGGGACCTGCATAAGGATGTGCTTCTAGATTACCCAGCCCCACTAGTGTGACGGCCATCACATCGCTGGTAATCAAGCAAAGATCCTAAGGGCTCCACTAATGTGTATAAGCAATATACAAAGATAAACACATGTACACATTGAAGTAGAAATAAACCAAGTAGCATACTACTATTTTGAGCAAGATTGTATATACAAGGTGAATATCCCAAGCTTCCATTAAGTAATATACATACTAGTATGATACAGTAATGGCCTCTAGGGCATATACACTAACATATCACATATCGAGTCTAGGGGGGTGGATAAAGTCAGATCACTAACAACGCGATATTTAGTGTCGGCATGTAACCCATCACCTCCTAAGAAACTATCGATCCTGGATCGGTAATCCTCATCTACCATGGTCATGGATTTGTGGTGATGGCCACCCGTACGCAATGCGACATCAACCCCCAATACCGGGAGAGACGAATCCCCGACGATCCGATCACTGCCTCCATATGGCTCGGGATTGTACCCACCTAAAACCTGTTTGTACGACTCCTTTGAGCTGTGGTAGGGTAGTAATCAAAGCACAGTGGGAACTCACATGAGACAAATAACGATCTCAGGTCGGCAAACTAACCTGCACACATGCCACCTGGGAACTGCTATCTGACAATAGGTATAATACCAACTAGCAGGTTCCCAGTGAGTCCATCCAGTGTACTCATAACCCAATAAGCACCTGTATACTATCTTAGGTGAACAAACTAACACCAATGGCTTGTGAGATCTGGCCACCGCCCCTCGTCGGGGTCTCGATCAGTATACACTAGTCTACACTGGAGCATCGATGCCCGGTCTCAATACTCCTACGACTAGGGACATTTAAGGTGTAGGGTTACTAGGCACTCTAATAAGGTTCTACAATGCATCAACCATGCCCGTTTAAAATTTTAGCCGTGCCGAATAACCCTAAACAAGATCGTTGCTAGAAAATTAGGGTTTCACATGCTAGTAAAGGACATTTACTACTAAGGGAATACGAAATACAACCTTTGTAGATCGGTCCTTCACTTCTAAAGCTCCTTGCCGTAGTCCCTTCGCTGCGATCATGGTTTCCCCGGGCCCTTGCATGGCTTCACGAGGCGAAAGATGCGTCCTTGCTTGAAGTCTTTGAGGCCGAAGATGATCTACATCGAGGGAATAACGACTCAAGCTACTACTTCACTAGCTAGAGAATTAGTGAAGCAAACACCCTAAACTAAAGTGCTAGTCTAGTAAAAGATGGAGAAATAGGAAGTGGGTTCTCTTTAGAATTTTATTTCTCACAATCTTTCTCACTTTGGATCAAACCCTGGCAAGCTTTTCTTTTGAACAAATGAAGAAGAAGATGAACAAACGAAAGAGATAAAGATAATAATCAAGTGAGTGAGCTAACCATGGTGAGTGAGTATCATATACTAACTCATGTAGAGACATTACCATAGCTAAGTGTGATGGTTAGGTTAAAAATCCAAAGTAAAAACAAATTTAGTGGACTTTAGTAATTGCATCCACAAGCTTCCGCAAGCTTCATGCATTTTCTAATTTTCCACTAATTTTGCAATTACTTTAAATATATTAATCCCAACATAGCAAATATCATGGTGTAAGTCTCATACACCCATGAATGTTGTATCATCAACCATGATACAAAAAGAAAACACATTTTAATATATATCACATATATATTAAAATTGTGTACATGTGAGAAAAAACCTAATGTGAACAAGTGTTAGTTAATGTAAACTAGTATATCAAATATAAAATTATACAATAAATTATTAAATCAACACTTGACTTAATAATCCGGTCATATCACATATAACCGACTAACAACCAATGTATCGACTTATCGAATTAACACTTGATTCGATAACCCGGCTATATCATATATAAAACCGACCGATACAAAAAGTCGCGAGAATAGAATACGGTATCACATACACGCATTATTCTCGGTCCCGCACATATCACATACGTTCTCCTATTTCATTTTGCCTGAGCCAGTAAAACCTCTATGTAGGACTCTAAAGACTCGTCAATACGCCGGCAGTAGGTGATGATCACATCAAGCACCAACAAGCCGTCAGCAGTACTAGCTGGACGTAACGGCTACCCGGGTATTGAGCGATCATAAGATCAGCAAGAAAGCCCGCTCCAACTCCTGTAAAAGCCTGCTGGTAACACTTCCCGTACAGTCCGGTCTCCTCGTCTGATATGTCGCATATCAAGTCTAGGGGTGGTAATCGTCAGACCCCAATAACCGATAAGTCGTGCCAATGTGAGGCTCATAACGGGTCGAGAAATTACTGGTAACACTTACCAGTAAATCTCTAAATCAGCCCTGGCCAGGGACTTCCCTGTTACGGCCAATCGAGCACAGCGCAACATCAACCCCCAATACCGGGAGAGACGAAACCCCTCCTATCGCTCATCGCCTCCATGTGACTCGGGACTGTACCCAAAAACCACCGTTTTGCACGCCCTCTTGGACGTGGTAAGGTGGAAATCAAAGCACAGTGGGAATCACACAATACTCTATGACGATCTCGGGTCTACAGACTAACCTGCATAAGTGTCACCAGAGAACTGCCATCTAACGTGAGGTATAATACCATCTGGGAGTTCTCAACGAGTCCGTCCAGTGTACCCTGTCTCCACTGAGCACCCGTATACCATCTATGATGTCAAACACCAATGGATATGGGATTATCCATCGCCCATCTCATGGGTCGAGAAGCGTAGACGCTAGTCTACTCTGGTATATCGATGACCTGTCTCGATACACCCACGACTAGGGACCTTGAAGGATGTACTTGTGGACTACCATGTCCCCACTAGTATGATCCGCATCATAGTCCAGATAGTCAAGTACACATCCTAAGGGCTTTACCAACATGTAACTATAAGACAGTATCAAGAGACAAGTATACATGTTAAGATAAAGAGCAACCAGATAGCATACTATCATATCGAGAAAGAAAGTCCTCTCTATATATGTCCAAGCATCCAATATAATATACATCATCTGTAGAATACTGGCCTCTATGGCATACATACAACTAACAATCTCCCACTTGCACTAAGGCCAGTTGCTGTAGTATCGCATACCAAGCATCCCGAAGAGTCTCTCAAACTGTATCTAGGGAATGGCCTTCGTGAGTGGATCCGCAGTGTTGTTCTTCGTGTCAACCCTCCTGACCTCGATCTCCCGGCGATCAACTATCTCCCGGATCAGGTGATACCTCCTCAGAATATGCCTGGATCGCTGATGGGACCTGGGTTCCTTGGCCAAATCCACCGCTCCATTGTTTTCGCAATACAAAGGTATTGGATGCTCAATGGATGGAACCACTCCAAGTTCAGTAATGAACTTCTTGATCCAGACAGCCTCATTGGCAGCATTGTTGGCAGCGATGTATTCAGCCTCCATCGTTGAGTCTGCCACGGTTTCCTGCTTGGAACTCTTCCAGCTAACCGCCCCTCCGTAAAGGGTAAAGACAAATCCCGAGTGCGACTTAGAGTCATCCTTATCACTCTGGAAGCTCGAATCGGTAAAGGACTCTACTTGGAGTTCTCCATTACCATACACTAAGAGCATCTCTTTAGTCCTTCATAAGTAATTGAGAATGCTCTTCACAGCTGTCCAGTGACTCTCTCCAGGATCAGCTTGATACTTACTCACTACACTTAGTGAGTATGCTAATGTTAGTTATATGTATGCCCTAGAGGCCATTCCTATACATAGGATGTATATTGTAGTGGATGCTTAGACATATATAGGGATGACTTACTTGCTCGATATGATAGTATGGTATCTGGTTACTCTTTACTTTATCGTGTACACTGATTGTCTCTCTGTTACATGTTGGTAAAGCCCTTAGGATGTGTACTTGACTACCTGGACTATGATGCGGATCATACTAGTGGGGACATGGTAGTCCATAAGTACATCCTTCAAAGTCCCTAGTCGTGGGTGTATCGAGACGGGGCATCGATATACCAGAGTAGGCTAGCGTATACCTTCTCGACCCATACAGATGGGCGATGGATGTGTTGGATATATATGCCCTAGAGGCCTTCATTGCATATGATACTGGGATATGTATGTACATAACAGTCTTGCTTAATATGATAGTACGCTATTTGGTTTGTCCTTATCTTAACGTATGATATATTTTGCGTTGTATTCATATATATATATACATGTTGATAAAGCCCTTAGGATGTTTGCCTGACTTCCGGCGTTATGATGGCAGTCATACTAGTGGGAGCTGGATAGTCAATAGGCACATCCTTAGATGTCCCTGGTCGCAAGAGTATCGAGACTGGGCATTGATACTCCAGAGTAGACTGGTGTATACATATCTAGACCCTGAGGAGGGGCGATGGATTGGTCCCGCAGCCATTGGTGGAGTGCACCTAAGATTGTATACAGATGCTCACCAGGTGTGAGTACACCGGACAGGACTCGCCGAGAACTGACTGGATGGTATTTATACCAAATGTCAGATAGCAGTTCTCAGGTGACATGTGTGCAGATAATCCGTTGACTTAAAGTCGTCATTTGTCTCGTGTGAGTTCCCACTGTGCTTTGATTACTACCCTACCATGGTTCAAAGGAGTCGTGCAAACAGGTTTTAGTTGGGCATAGTCCCGAGCCACGTGGAGGCAGTGAGTGACTGTTAGGGATTCGTCTCTCCGGGTGTAGGGAGTTGATATCGCACAGTAATCGGTTGGTCATTACCATAAGTCCCTGGCCAGGGCTGATTGAGAATTACTGATAGATTGATCAGTAGATTCTCGGATGGTGATAGAGCCATACCGACAAGACTTGTACGGTTATTAAGGGGTCTGACGTTCACCACCTCCCTAGACCATACATGCGATACTCTTAGACTAACAGACCGGACTGCACGGATATTGTCACGCACAGGCTCAGTAGGAGTTCGGATGGGTATCCTCACCGGCCTTCTTATCGACATCTACCTGGGGACCGTTACGTACAGCTAGTGCCGCTTGCGGTCTGTGATTAAACCCACTGCCAGCGCAGTAGTCGAGTCTTTAGAGTCCCACACAAAGTTTTCCCAACTCCAGGCGAAATGATATAGAGGTCGTAACGTTTTACGATAAGGGTTCGGACAAATACGTGTTTAAACGCACGTACGACATTCGGACTGTTTTTACTAGACGGCTTTGGTTTAAGCCAGATTCTAGTATCAGGTTATTGGATTTATACAGTCTTTAGTTTTTCCGTGTTTTCACGGATGTGAAGGGCGTTCTCGTAATTATTCGAGAAGCTTCTAGAAGGAGGGTGACTAAGGAGGTTAAGGTGGCATTTTCATTAATTGCTTTGTGTGACTCATTTATATGATTCATCATATCATTAATGCTTCATTAATGATCTAATGAATCACTCTCTTTGAATAAATGAAGCATGGTGAATAATCATTTAATTGATAGTATTTGATAATTCATTATGTATCATATAATCAAGTGAGAAGGATTTTTTCTCATTTTATTTTCTCTCCACCTTCTCTCTCCTCAAGCTCTCTCTCCTTCTCCAAACCCTAATCCTATCATTTATGAGTTGAGTACAAGGATTAGTAAAGACTAAACACTCCATAACCTAACTCTACATCATCTTAGTTACTTTGGTTAGCAACTAGAGAAACAAAGTTACCTCATGTCTTGAGGTGTAGCTTGGATTAGGGTACTCGGGTGGATCATCTATCACGGATAGAAGGCCGAGGAGGACATAGAGATCACAAAGATGAAGGACTAGAATCGTTTGGTATAATCTCTTCACATAGTAGCTTAGAACTCTATGCTTATCGTTAAGTATTGTTTAGAAAAGATCTTCGGTTAATCGATGTATGCTACCAAACAAGATTGTTTTTCATATTTCCGCCTCCCCGCAACTCGTAGGGTGTTGCACATTGACTTACAGTGGTATCAGAGCCTCACTAAACAATAATTAACTCACTCGCAAAGTTGTATGAATTTCGAACGGAAAACAAATCAGAAAAGACACGGATATCATGAAGTTTTTGTCGATTTTAAAATGAGGTCCAAAAATTTTTCAGGGACCTTCAGAATGACCAGTGAGAAAATATAAGAACACACAAGAAAAATGGGATTCTGAATCGCCCAAAGCGCCGCAGAACCGCGGCCGAACCCACCGATCCGCCGTGGACCGCGGCCGAGTTGGCTCCGATTCATCCCAGTTTTCTTCTGTGCATCTGTTGTGATATTTTGTAGTTTCTGGTATTTTTATTTTCTGCTCAGGTTTCAAATTTACAGTAAAGATTTGGAGTAGAATTTAAAGTGTTTAATCGATCGAAATTATACGATGTTTGCTTGTTTGATTATATCTGTTTTGTATTATGTGTTCGTAAACCTCCCCTAACTGCTAGTATGTCGGTTGGCAGGGGGTTGCACATATCTGTGATGTTATTTATAACTGTTTGTATATATAAACTGTATTGGACTGTTGTGATGATTAGCCTGGTTTTGTGATGGGTTATTGTATTAATTCATTCGATGTAATTGTAATAAGTTGTAATATTATTTTGCGGGGCACATCCAGGTTGCGGTTGTAGCCACCGTTGTATTATTTCTTTTTACTGTTTTTGCTCCTAGGATAGACCCAAGGTGGGGTGCACAAACTACCGGGTATTTCAAAGTGCTTAGTGGCCTACTCACGTTGTTGAGGGAGACCGCTTCACTTCGGGTACTTGGCGGGTAGTTTGCCTTACCTGTAGGGGCTTGGGTGGGGTAATGGCTATTCATCACAACTGTGTAATCCGACTTTTCTTACAGGCTCAAAAGAAACACGGATTGCTTGCTAATCCAATATTGTTTATCTATGATCTGGAATGCCTATTATTGCGTCTGACGAATGTACAATATCTATATATGATAGCTATTTAGACTCCACTTATGTTTTACACCCGCGCTAGCCCAGCCACCGCTCTGTCGTTAGTTAAGTAACCTAACGGGTGATGACGGGACCCTGTGACGAATGCGGATGGCATAAGAGGACGTTGTGTTTTCGTTGTTATCTGTAATGATAGGTTAAAGATGGGACGCATTATTTTTTAATGCAAAGAAAATAAAACCTAAACTGAATCGTTGGAACAATTTCTAAAAACCACTCGGTTTACTTGAAAAAGCAAAACTTTAAATGCGGAGCTTAAACCACTCCTTTTAATAAAAGCTATCTTAGTTCCTTCGATCAAATCAAGTTCACTACGTTAACGGTTTTTTGCCAAAAACCAGCTGTAACCCTCCGTCGTTTCAAATAGACAGCACATCGTATTCATGCTATGCTTGTTGGCCTACGTCAAGGCATAGTGTATGGTAGCAGTGTGTGTGCATATTTGTTGCATAGATAGATGCATTAGTTTAAGACAGACGTACACCTTGTTGGCCTACGTCAAGGGCTTATACGATGTACTTAGATTGATCAGGACAACGACGGGTAGAACTTGACTTGTGTCTTATGACTTGTTGGCCTAGGTCAAGGTCTTTAAGAGCTTGGGGTAAAAATCATATCGGGAGTTTCAAACATAAAGGAAACTTGCAGATTAAGCATACCTTCTGGAGTGTGATGACTAGAGTGGCTTCTATCTAGTGCATCATGCAATGATAGTTGGATCCCGATCCCACTGATGAGTAGGATTACTCTCGGGAAACATTCTCACTTAACAATCAATGCTATAAACCAAGTAGGTGTCCAGAAAGGTGTTAGAGGGGCTACGCCTCCAGGGAAAAGAGGTTATTTAATTAAGGAACTTCGCGAAAGCGTTGGAAAACCTCCCTCGAAGTACCAACACCAGCCTGGCTGAAAGGTTAAGCAAGTATTGTGACGTGTGATTAAATCCTGACTAGTTCTTCTTTTAGGTTTTGAAGAAGGATTTGAGGGAACAGTGGGAGCCATCATGTTTAGATAAACTAATAACCAATCTAAACTTGCAAGAAGCATATGCTGAGTGTTTTCTTTTCTCTCTCTCTAGCAGCGAACATGACAGGATTAAAACTATTACTTGAGAAAAATATACTGACTGGACAGAACTATAAAGATTGGCTAAGGAACGTCAACATTGCGCTGACTTATGACAAAGTAGCATATGTTACCACCGCTGTTCCTCCCCTTATCCCTGGACCAGATTCCTCAGTTGTGGACAAGGAAGTTCGCAAAACATGGGATCTGGATTGTGAGCGAGCTAAGTGTATCGTGCTGGCGTCCATGAACAATGAACTCTAGAAACAGCACGAGAGTATGGATGTAGTATCCATCTTCCTCCATGTAAAGGATTTATATGGAGAACACTCCCGTATCGCAAGGTACGAGACCTCAAGGAAACTCTTCCAGATGAGGTTAGCTCCAGGATCGCCTATAGGAGAGCACGTCCTCAAAATGATCAGCCTTATTGAGGAACTCGCAAACCTGGGATGCGTGCTAGAGAATGATTTGTATATCGACTTGATTTTGCAGTCCCTTCCCCACACCTTCTCTCAGTTCGTGCTTAGCTTCAACATGCACGAAATGGAAGCTGATCTTCCAAAGCTCCTCAACATGTTGAGGGTAGCAGAGACCTCCTTGGAAAAGGAGAAGACCCCCATTCTGTATGTTGGCCAATCATCCTCTTCTAAATCTAAAGCGAAAGCTAAAGGGAAGAAGAAGATGAAAGCCACCAAACCGAAGGGTGGGGTCAAGAAGGTGCAGGGAAAGAACAAGGCAGGAAGGGTGAAAGCGGATATAAACGAATGCCATTATTGTCACAAGTAAGGGCACTAGAAGAAGGACTGTATGACCTTCAAGGCAAAGGACACGAAGCAAGCGGTTGCTTCTGCTTCAGGTGTGTTCGTAATCGAATATTGTCTTTCAGTAAACTCTACTTCATGGGTACTTGATACCGGTTCTGGTTCTCACATATGTAATTCATTGCAGGATCTGAGAAATAGTAGAGTACTGGGGGCAGGTGATATGACTCTCCGGATGGGCAATGGAATGCATGTAGATGCTGTTGCAATAGGGGAGTATCACCTAGGGTTGACTAGTGGGCACGTTTTGGTGTTGTACAGCTGTTTTTGTATTCCCAGTATGCTGTGTAATATTATATCAGTATCTTTGTTGTCTAATAAAGGATATAATTGTGCGCTTGAAAGTAATGTCATGAACATTTTCCTAAATCAAGAACTGATTGGGTATGGCACACTGGAAAACGGCATATACATACTTAATCAACCTCGAATTTTCAATATTCAAAACACACATAAAAGAAAGGCTCCAGATTCAAATCAAGCCTTCTTATGGCATTGTAGACTTGGTCATATAAACGAAACAAGGTTGACTAAGTTACATAAAGATGGATATCTAGATCCATTTGAATATTCATCATATGCAACTTGTCAATCATGTATCAAAGGAAAAATGACCATATCTCCGTTCTCCGGACACGGAGCAAGAGCTACTGAACTCTTGGGACTTGTACACAGTGATGTATGTGGTCCAATGTCTACGCATGCACGAAGCGGTCACTCCTACTTCATCACTTTTACTGATGACTTCTCTTGGTATGGACATGTGTTCTTAATGAAACAAAAATCAGAGACCTTTGAGATGTTTAAAGAGTATAAAAATGAAGTAGAGAAACAAACTGGTAAAAGTATCAAGACACTTCGATCTGATCGAGGTGGAGAATACTTAAGTACCAGTTTCCTTGAATACTTAAAAGAGAATGGAATTCTCTCTCAGCTTACTCCGCCTTATACACCTCAGCATAATGGTGTATCAGAAAGGAGGAATCGCACGCTATTAGATATGGTGCGTTCAATGATGAGTAGTGCTGAGTTACCACTTTCCTTTTAGGGATTTGCTCTAGAATCAGCGGCATACTTATTGAATAGAGTTCCAACTAAGTCTGTGCCTACCACTCCATATGAAATATGGAGCGGGAAGAGACCATATCTCAAGTATATTAAGATATGGGGGTGCCTGGCATATGTTAAAAAGCATAAATCGGACAAGCTCGAGTCACGATCGGTGTTGTGCAAGTTTGTAGGATACCCCAAACATTCAAGGGGGTACATGGTCTACCACACTGAAGAACAAAAGGTGTTTGTCGCTCGCCACATTGTCTTCTTAGAGAGCGAATTTCTTGCAAAAGAAATTAGTGGGAGCGCGGTAGAGCTGGAAGAAATTCCAGAACCTCAAACTGCTACCGAGGACTTAGAAGAACCTCAGATTTCAATAGAACATGACGAACCAACGCCACTCCGCAGATCTAGTAGGCTTTCTCATCCTCCAGAGAGATACTATGGTTTTCTTCTAGATGGGGATCGAGAGGATTGCATCATCGACGATGATGAGCCTACTAGTTTTCAGCAGGCTATCACGAGTATTGACTCGATGAAGTGGCTGGATGCTATGAGATCCGAAGTGGAATCCATGTACACCAATAAAGTATGAACTTTAGAAGTTGCTCCTCCTGGGGTTAAACCAGTTGGATGCAAATGGATCTTCAAAAAGAAGATTGGTGCACTTGGACAAGTAGAAACCTACAAAGCTAGACTCGTTGCAAAAGTTTTTCGTCAAAGACTAGGACTGGACTATGATGAAACCTTTTCACCTGTAGCTATGCTTAAATCCATTCAGATCATGCTTGCCATTGCTGCCTTCCATGACTATGAAATCTGGCAGATGGATGTAAAAACAGCTTTTCTAAATGGACATTTAGAAGAGAGTGTTTACATGGATCAACCAGAAGGTTTCTTAGACAGTGGAAGCAGCGGAAGGGTGTGCAGGTTGCTTAAATCCATTTATGGATTAAAGCAAGCATCGCGAAGTTGGAACATCTGCTTTGATGAGACAGTCAAAGAGTTTGACTTTATCAAAAATGTAGATGAACCATGTATTTATAGGAAGATTGTAGAAGAAGCAGTAGTCTTCCTCGTTTTGTATGTCGACGACATACTACTAATAGGGAATGATGTCCCTATGCTACAATCAGTAAAGCTCTTCTTGTCACAGAAATTCTCCATGAAAGACTTGGGTGATGCAACCTACATTTTGGGCATTAAGATCTATCGTGATAGATCTAATAGAATGTTGGGACTTTCACAGTCCAGGTATATTGACACTATACTAAAGAGATTTAGTATGGAAGATTCCAAGCGCGGTAACATGCCCTCTTGTCACGGGACTACCCTCTCCAAAGAGATGTTTCCAAAGACTGATGAAGAGAGGGATCGCATGAGCATTTTACCCTACGCTTCGGCGGTAGGATCTATAATGTATGCGATGTTATGTACAAGACCGGATGTAGCTTACGCACTTGGTGTGGTAAGCAGGTATCAGTCTGACCCTGGTGAGAAACATTGGATAGTGATAAAGAACATTCTCAAGTACCTGAGAAGGACTAAGGAGATGTTCTTGATTTACGGTAATGGAGACCTCCAGGTAGAGGCTTTTACTGACTCCGGCTTCTAAAGTGACAAAGATGATTCTAAATCCATTTCGGGTTTTGTGTTTACCCTCAATGGAGGGGCGGTATGTTGGAAGAGTTCCAAACAGGATACCGTCGCAGACTCAACTATGGAGGCTGAGTATATAGCTGCTAGTGAAGCCGCAAAAGAGGCTGTCTGGATGAGGAAGTTCATTTCTGAACTTCAGGTGGTTCCGTCCATTGCAAATCCAATACCTTTGTATTATGATAACAATGGGGCCATAGCACTGGCAAAGGAACCCAGGTCCCATTAGAAATCCAGGCATATCTTAAGGCGTTTTCACCTGATCAGGGAGATCGTTGATCGTCGGGAGATCGAGGTACGGAGAGTGGATACAAAAGACAACACGGCAGATCCATTCACAAAGGCCATTCCTCAAGTTCAGTTCGAGAGGCTGTTTGAGATGTTGGGCATGCGGTACTCCAGCAATTGGATATAGTGAAGACCGTGGGTACTCATTGCGCCAATTATAAGCCCTAGGCAAGTGGGAGATTGTTGGATATATATGCCCTAGAGGCCTTCATTGTATAGGATACTGGGATATGTATGTACATAACAGTCTTGCTTAATATGATAGTACGCTTTTTGGTTTTTCTTTATCTTAACGTATGATATATTTTACGTAGTATTCATATATATATACATGTTGATAAAGCCCTTAGGATGTTTGCCTGACTTCCGGCGTTATGATGGCAGTCATACTAGTGGGAGATGGATAGTCAATAGGCACATCCTTAGATGTCCCTGGTCGTAGGAGTATCGAGACTGGGCATTGATACTCCAGAGTAGACTGGTGTATACATATCTAGATCCTGAGGAGGGGCGATGGATTGGTCCCGCAGCCATTGGTGGAGTGCACCTAAGATTGTATACAGATGCTCACCAGGTGTGAGTACACCGGACATGACTCACCGAGAACTGACTGGATGGTATTTATACCTAACGTCAGATAGCAGTTCTCAGGTGACATGTGTGCAGATAGTCCATTGACTTAAAGTCGTCATTTGTCTCGTGTGAGTTCCTACTGTGCTTTGATTACTACCCTACCACGGTTCAAAGGAGTCGTGCAAACAGGTTTTAGTTGGGCACAGTCCCGAGCCACGTGGAGGCAGTGAGTGACTGTTAGGGATTCGTCTCTCCCGGTATAGGGAGTTGATATCGCACAGTGATCGGTTGGTCATTACCATAAGTCCTTGGCCAGGGCTGATTGAGAATTACTGATAGATTGATCAGTAGATTCTCGGATGGTGATAGATCCATACCGACACGACTTGTACGGTTATTAGGGGTCTGACGTTCACCACCTCCCTAGACCATACATGCGATACTCTTAGATGAACAGACCGGACTGCACGGATATTGTCACACACAGGCTCAGTAGGAGTTCGGATGGGTATCCTCACCGGCCTTCTTATCGACATCAACATGGGGAGCATTACGTACAGCTAGTGCCGCTTGCGGTCTGTGGTTAAACCCACTGCCAGCGTAGTAGTCGAGTCTTTAGAGTCCCACACAGAGTTTTCCCAACTCCAGGCGAAATGATATAAAGGTCGTACGGTTTTACGACAAGGGTTCGGACGAATACGTGTTTAAACGCACGTACGACATTCGGACAGTTTTTACTAGACGGCTTTGGTTTAAGCTAGATTCTAGTATCAGGTTATTGGATTTATACAGTCTTTAGATTTTCCGTGTTTTCACGAATGCGAAGGGCGTTCTTGTAATTATTCGAGAAGATTCTAGAAGGAGGGTGACTAAGGAGGTTAAGGTGGCATTTTCATTAATTGCTTTGTGTGACTCATTTATATGATTCATCATATCATTAATGCTTCATTAATGATCTAATGACTCACATAATGAATCACTCTCTTTGAATAAATGAAGCATGGTGAATAATCATTTAATTGATATTATTTGATAATTCATTATGTATCATATATTCAAGTGAGAAGGATTTTATTCTCATTTTATTTTCTCTCCACCTTCTCTCTCCTCAAGCTCTCTCTCCATCTCCAAACCATAATCCTACCACTCATGAGTTGAGCACAAGGATTAGTAAAGACTAAACACTCCATAACCTAACTCTACATCATCTTAGTAACTTTGGTTAGCAACTAGAGAAACAAAGTTACCTCAAGTCTTGAGGTGTAGCTTGGATTAGGGTACTCGGGTGGATCATCTATCACGGATAGAAGGCCGAAGAGGACATAGAGATCACAAAGACGAAGGACTAGAATCGTTTGGTCTAATCTCTTCATATAGTAGCTTAGAACTCTATGCTTATCGTTAAGTATTGTTTAGAAAAGATCTTCGGTTAATCGATGTATGCTACCAAACAAGATTGTTTTTCATATTTCCGCCTCCCCGCAACTCGTGGGGTGTTGCACATCGACTTACAGGATGATCCCATATCCATTGGTGTTTGACATCAGAGATGATATACGGGTGCTCAGTGGAGACTGGGTACACTGGACGGACTCGCCGAGAACTCCCAGATGGTATTATACCTTACGCCAGATGGCAGTTCTCCGGTGACACTGGTACAGAGTAGTCTGTTGACCCAGAGTCATGTGTGATTCCCACTGTGCTTTGATTTCCACCTTACCACGTCCAAGAGGGCATGCAAAACGGTGGCTTTTGGGTACAGTCCTGAATCACATAGAGGCAATGAGCGATAGGAGGGGATTCGTCTCTCCCGGTATAGGGAGTTGATGTTGCGCTGTGCTCGATTGGCTATAACAAGAAGTCCTTGGCCAAGGCTGCTTTAGGGATTTACTGGTAAGTGTTACCAGTAGTTTCTCGACCCATTATGTGCCTCATATCGACCCGACTTATCGAGTTATTGGGGTCTGACGTTTACCACCCCTAGACGAGATATGCGACATATCAGACGAACAGACCGGACTGTACGGTAGTGTTACTGGATGGATTCACAGGAGTGTGAGCGGGCTTGCTCGTTGATCTTCTGATCGCTCAATACCCGGGTGGCCGTTACGTTTAGCAGACCGCTTGCGGCTTATGGGTGTTTGATATGATCATCACCTACTGCCGGCGAATTGACGAGTCTTTAGAGTCCTACACAGGGGTTTCCTGGCTCAAGCGAAACGAAATAGGAGCGCATATGAGATATGTGCGGGACCGAGAATAATACCAGTATGTGATACTGTATTCTATTCTCGCGATTTGTGACATTAATCGGTTGTATGCGATATAGCCGGGTTATCGGATCAAGTGTTGATTCGATAAGTTGTTACTATTGATATTAGTTGGTTATATGCAGTATGACCGGATCATTAAATCAAGTGTTGATTTAATGATTTAATGTATAATTATATATATTTGATATATTACTTTACATTAACTAGTATTTGTTCACTTAAAATTGATTTTCTCACTTGATGTGCACAAGTAGTATATGTGATATATTTTTGTGCACTTGATTGTTTCATGTTTGATGATACATGCAAACTTGGGTGTGTGTATGCTATACACCATGTTTAGTTAATGGTTAGGATTTCATTTGCCTTATTTATTTATTTTTGGCAAGAAACAAAATGGTGGTGGCTTTCTTTGTTTTATTCTTGAAGATTCATGAAGCTTCAACCATTTTGTTTTATGCTTAACCTAACCATTTAACTAAACCGTAGTTTATTCTCTACATGAGTTACACTCACCCATGGTTGCTAAATGATAAGCATCACTTGATTTTCTATTATGCATTATTCATTTTGATTATTCTTTTTCTTTCTTCTTCTTCTTCTTCTTCTTGTTCATGAAGAAAAGAAGAAAGCTTTCTTGAAAATTCCAAGTGATGAATCTAAGTGAGAAATCCAAATCCAAAGTAAACCCACTTCCTATTTCTTCATCCTCTACCACTTGCCATGTAGTAGAGTGTGTTATCTTCACAAGTTTCATGACCAAGTGAAGATGGAGCTTGAGTTAGAGTTGCCTCGACGTAGATCATCTTCGGCATCGAAGTCAACGACCTAGCCCGCTCATTTCTCTGACGAAACCATCGCAAGAGTCCGGGATCCCGGTGATTGCAGCGAAGGGACGTCATCATGGAGCTAAAGAAGTGGAGGACCGGATCTACAAAGGTTGTATTTCCATTTACTTGTTAGCAAAGTAGTTTGCTTGCTTCTCTTTTTCTCCTTACCTCTAGTAATCGATCTAGTTTAGGGTTTCTCGGCACCGGAAAATTTGAATTTGGCATGGTTGATGCCTTGTGGAACCTCTTGAGTGTGCCTAGTAACCCTACAGTGGTATCAGAGCCTAACTAGAGCTTTAGGTGAAGTGTAGACGATGTTAGAAATCCGATCGAACCCCGAAACCCTAACTCAATTCTCTGTACATTTTCTGAAAATATGGATTTTTCCAAATTAAAAATATCCAAAAAATTCAGCAGGCTGTTCTAGGAATTACTGTGCTTCACGTGCCCCCATATCGTTTAAAGCGCCGCGGAACCACGGCCCCACCCTGAGTTACGCGGCGGTTCCGCGGCCAATATGATGATTCATAGCACGTGATTTGCACAATAATGTCTTTCTGCAAGTGCTGTGTTTTCTGGGAATTTTTAAATTTTACTCAAGAGTTGAGTTTTCTGGGTTGTATTGGGGACTCGGTGTTTCGATCGGGAAGTCTAATTTTGTCTATGTGTTTTTCCGGGTAATTTTAGAACATGTTAAAAAGTTCGACCGGATATAAATACCCAATTTTTCCACTGCCGGGAAATTTCCAAGTGTTGGATCTTTCCGTAGTTTAAGAACGTTCGAAGTAGTGCAAGTAACGCGATGGACCCTCTAGAAGACAACAAACCTTAACTCGATTATGTGACCGTCTTGAACTGCCCTTTGAACCTTAGGGTTTGGGGAAGTACGGCGTTCTACATATGAGGCGTTGGCTTGATCCTTCTACGGCTGGACCATTGGTACTGAGGCATGAAATGAATGTTTCTAAACTTATTTCATGTGTTGAGCTGTTTCGGGAAAACTTGGGTGTTTGATTGTTCGATCGAAAAGTTTAACATTTTCTATTTATCTGGAATTTGATACAATATTTGGAATTCACAAGTAGTTATGAGATAACTAATATGAATGTTATAAACATAGCACTTTAGTCTCACTTGATCGGTTGCCACGGAATTTTGATGTGATCAAAAGTTCGTCGCAATCACGTAGCGTACACGGATACTCGCCGGGTAAACTTAATAGACAGCCATGCCCCATAGCCCCGACCAAGTGACTGTAGGACAACCCCGTCGCCAAAAGCATCCGTTCGGGTGCTCGCGGCAACGGTGTTGCGCCTTAGTGCACTTCGTCGACGGCATCCGGGGGTGCGGCCGTCTACTAAAGTTTGCGACGCGCATTCGATCAGGATATCGGGAATCTTGTTGAATTGCCCGACTTGATATTGAAAAGAGTTTTCGATATAGAGACTAAAATGCGGGGTTTATAACTGTTAGGCATCCGATGTCTAAGCAGGTTGCGGATTCCAACTGTTTTAGTTTTACACTTTCTTTTTTGTGACCGTAAGTGTAATATGCGATATCGCCGGTTTCGTTGCTATATGTCAACGACAATTGGGATGCGCATATTTACTTACGTTGATGACACGTGATGTTATGTGTTGCTGGATATGTTATATTGGATCGTCGCGTTTTGAATAGCCGGGGGTTTCATGTGAGATGAGAGTTTTTTATTTTCATTCATGTAAAATTTCTTGTATGTAATATTCTTTTATTGGGGCACTTCCAGGTTGCGGAAGATGTCACCGTTTTTGTATATTATTTACTTTTCCGCACTAGGATAGACCCAAGGTGGAGAGCACAAGTAACCGGATTCTGGAGTCCAGTGGGAGACCAACTCGAGGAGTCGAGTCCGGGTCTCCTAACTCTAGAATTGGTAGGGTTGCTTGCCGCTCTCGTAGAGGTCTAGGGGTGTGGGTTAGGCTATTCATCGCGACCGTGGAATCCGTGTTTTATACAGGCTCGTATTGAAAACACGGACGTCCTAGTAAATCCAATATTCCATATGTTTCTTCTGCTGCGATATCTGTGATGTGATCATTTGATATATTGTGATAGATACTGTATATAGTATATATGATATATTATATAGACGTTACTTATGTTTTGCACTCGAGCTAGCCATGCCCCGCTCTGTCGTTAGTTACCTAACCTAACGGTGCACGAGGGGACATCGAGGCGAATGTAGATGGCATAAGTGTACGTCGTATTTATCTGTGATGTTTAGGTGATTTAAATGATGCGGCATTCATTAATGAGATTAATGAAAGAAAAGAAACCTAAGATGTTGTGGAATCGAATTTTCAAAAACAGGAAGCTACAGTTCTTGCTTTGCATCGCGGTGTTCCTTGTAGAACATCCTACACCTTATTCGATAAGGAAAGGGCCGAGATCCCTTCACCGGGAGTGACCCCTTTAGCAATAAATGACAGATGTTACAACCCTCGGTTTGTCTTTTGATTGCTCCTATAGTTCTTGCTTTGCACAGCGGTATATATGATATATCCTGCACCTTATTCGATGAGGAAAGGGCCGACGATCCCTTCACCGGGAGTGACCCCTTTAGCAAAACTAGAAAAGCCTCAAAACCACTCCATTTAAAATCACTCGATTCTACAACGATATCAAGTTCATTACGCTCATGGTTTTCTTAAAAACCTGCGTAGTCCTCCGTCATTTCAGATAAGTACTAGTTAGTATTCGTGCTACGTTTGTTGACTATGTTAAGGCGTAGTGTGCGGTAGCTGATTAGTGCTTATCTGTATAAGCATATGATGCGATTGGACTAAGGTAGTCGTGCGAATTTGTTGACTATGTTAAGGGTCGTGCGGGTGGGTTTAATTCAATCGGGAAATGACGGGTTGAACTTGACTAGCACTTATGATTTGTTGACTATGTTAAGGTCATATAGGTGCTAGGGGCAAAATATTATTGGGAATTTCAAGTGTTGAAATTTGCAATGAGATTGCATACCTTCTATGAGATAGTTGGATCCCGATACCCGCTGCGAGTAAGAGTTACTCCTGGGAGAGTTTTTACACATTACAATTAGCCGATCAAGTAGGTGTCTAGAAAGGTGTTAACGGGGTTACACCTCTGGGAAAACGAGGTTTACATTAATTAGGTCCGTACGAAAGCACGGGGAACCTCCCTCAAAGTACCAACACTGGCCTGGCTGAAAGATTGGCGAACTTGTAGCGTGTAATTAATCCCGGCTAGTCTTTCCTTTTGGGGTTTGAAGGAAGATTTGATTAAAACAGTGGGAGACATCCTGATTAGATATATTAGATAACCAATCTGATCTTGCAAGAGCATACGCTGAGTGTTTTCTTCTCTCTCTCTCCAGGTAGCGACCATGTCACGCCTTAATCAAGATAATAAAATGGATATATTGACCGAACCCGTTTGTTTTACTGAGCTGGGGAACGTTGGTCCCGCTCCAACTTATAATTGTTATAAGACAGAGCAGGAAATTGGGGATTGCCAGAATTCCCGTGCCGCCCAAACGAAGAAAGTGCATACCGATGCATCATCTTCGGGTGTGTTCATTACAGAGAACTGTTTCTCAAATATCCTCTACGTCCTGGGTATTTGATACCGAATCAGGATCCCAGATATGTAATTTGTTACATAGGGCTACAGAAAGGTAGAGAACTGAGAACGGGTGATAAGTTTCATGAGACAGAAAACGGTGCAAGTGTTGCAGCCAAGTCTGTTGGTCACTGTCACCCTGTATTACCAGAATACATTGATTCTGAACAAATGTTATTAGATACCGAACCTGATATACAAAATCATATAAGTCTCTTTATTAGTAAAGAAAGGATATAATTTTGTATTGTTGGATAATGTTTTGAACATTTCCTATATCAAGAGTTGATCGGTTCAGGCACGTTATGTAAAAGCATTAATGTTCTAAATCAAACTACAGTTCTTAGTATACAGAACACACACAAGAGGAAGAGTTCAGAAATGAACGAATCCTTCTTGAGGCATTGTAGACTAGGTCATATCAATGCGACCCGACTAGCTGAAGTTACATTAAGATGCATATTTAAATTAGTTTGAATTTACATCTTGTGAAACTAGCCAGTCATGTCACAGAGATAAGATGACCATAGCTCTGTTTATTGGAAACAGAGAAAGAGTTAGTGAACTCTTGGGATGATACATATTGACGTATGAAGGTCCCCTGTCTACAAATGCCAAGACCGGTTCTTTGTACTTCATTAAATTCTCTGATGATCTCTCGAGATTCAGACATATGTTCCTGTTAAAACACAAGTCCAAAATTTTTGAGATATTCACAGAATATAAGTTAGAAGTAGAGAACCAAAATACGGGTATAAGTATTATGTCCTTTGATGTGATCAAGGAGGAGAATACTTGAGCACGGAATTCCGGGATTATTCTAAAGGAGAATGAGATTCTCTCTCAGCATTACTCCTCCGTATACACCATAGCACGATGGTATATCGGGGCGGAGCTATTAGTTATATGTATGCCGTAGAGGCCATTACTGTACATAGGATGTATATTGTAGTGGATGCTGGGACATATATAGGGAGGACTTTCTTGCTCGACATGATAATATGATATCTGGTTACTCTTTGCCTTAACGTGTATATTAATTGTCTCTCGGTTACATGTTGGTAAAGCCCTTAGGATGTGTACTTGACTACCTGGACTATGATGCGGATCATACTAGTGGGGACATGGTATTCCATAAGTACATCCTTCAAGGTCCCTAGTCGTGGGTGTATCGAGACGGGGCATCGATATACCAGAGTAGACTAGGGTATACCTTCTCGACCCATACAGATGGGCGATGGATGATCCCATATCCATTGGTGTTTGACATCAGAGATGATATACGGGTGCTCAGTGGAGACTGGGTACACTGGACGGACTCGCCGAGAACTCCCAGATGGTATTATACCTTACGTCAGATGGCAGTTCTCTGGTGACACTGGTACAGGTTAGTCTGTAGACCCGAGATCGCCATAGAGTCTTGTGTGATTCCCACTGTGCTTTGATTTCCACCTTACCATGTCCAAGAGGGCGTGCAAAACGGTGGTTTTTGGGTACAGTCCCGAATCACATGGAGGCAATGAGCGATAGGAGGGGATTCGTCTCTCCCGGTATAGGGAGTTGATGTTGCGCTGTGTTCGATTGGCTATAACCGGAAATCCCTGGCCAGGGTTGCTAAGATTTACTGGTAAGTGTTACCAGTAGTTTCTCGAACTGTTATAGACCTCATATCGACACGACTTATCGAGCTACTGGGGTCTGACGTTTACCACCCCTAGGCGAGATATGCGACATATCAGACGAACAGACCGGACTGTCCGGTAAGTGTTACTGGTTGGATTCACAGGAGTGTGAGCGGGCTTGCTCGTCGATCTTCTGATCGCTCAATACCGGGGTGGCCGTTACGTTTAGCAGACCGCTTGCGGCTTGTGGGTGTTTGATATGATCATCACCTGCTGCCGGCGTATTGACGAGTCTTTAGAGTCCTACACAGAGGTTTCCTGGCTCAAGCGAAACGAAATAGGAGCGCATATGAGATATGTGCGGGACCGAGAATAATGCATGTATATGATACCGTATTCCATTCTCGCGATGAATGTATCGATTGGTTGTATGCGATATAACCTAGTTATCGAATCGAGGATTGATTCGATAAGTCGATACATTGGATATTAGTCGGTCATATGCGATATGACCGGATCGTTAAATCAAGTGTTGATTTAATGATTTAATGTATAATTATATATTTGATATATTACTTTACATTAAATAATATTGGTTCACTTAAGATGTTTTTCTCACTTGATTGTGCACATTGTATATGTGATATATTTTTGTGCACAAGTTTGTATCATGTTTGATGATACATGCAAACTTGGGTGTATGTTTGATTTTAAACCATGGTTAGTTAATGGTTAGGGTTTCATTTGCTTTATTTACTTATTCATTTATTCATTTGAGAAAGAAATAAAATGGTGGCTAACTTTGGATTTTCTTTGAAGCTTCTTGAAGCTTTGAAAGACTTTGACCATTTTGTTTCTTTCCTTAACCCTAACCATTTACTTAACCCTAGTTTATTCTCTACATGTGTTTAGCTAACCCATGGTTGCAAGATGATAGATATCACTTCATTTTCCTTTTGAAAATTATTATTGATTTTTCTTCTTCTTCATCTTCTTCTTCAAGTGAAGAAAAGAAAACCTTTTCTTGAAAATGTCAAGTGATGAATCCAAGTGAGAAATCCAAATCCAAAGTGAACCCACTTCCTATTTCTTCATCCTCTACCACTTGCCAAGTAGTATAGGGTGTTTTCTTCACAAGTTTCATGACTTGGTGAAGTTGGAGCTTGATCTTGAGTTGCCTCGACGTAGATCATCTTCGGCATCGAAGTCGACGACCTAGCCCGACCATTTCTCCGATGAAGCCGACGCTAGAGTCCGGGATCCGATGATCGCAGCGAGGGGACATCGTCACGGAGCTATAGAGGTGGAGGACCGGATCTACAAAGGTTGTATTTTCCGTTCACTTTAGAGTAAAGTTGTTTGCTCGCATTTGTTATCGCCTAATCTCTAGTTAACGATCTAGTTAGGGTTTCTCGGCATGGGAAAAAATTTGAAATTGGCATGGTCGATGCCTTGTGGAACCTCTTAAGTGTGCCTAGGAACCCTACAGTGGTATCAGAGCCTAGCTAGAGCCTTAGGCGATGCGTAGACGATGTTAGAAACCCGATCGAACCCGAAACCCTAATCCGAAACCCTTCTCTGTACATTTTTTCAAAACTGGGATTTTCATGAATTAAAAATTTGCAGAAAATTAAGCAGGGAATTATAAGAAATACTGTGCAGCACGTGACCATGAATCCACTAAAGCGCCGCGGAAGCGCGGCACGAGCATGGCTCGTGCGGCGGTTCCGCGGCCATATAGTCACATCAGCTTTTGGAAATTGCACAGTAATTCCTATCTTTTAGTGCAGTATTTTCTGGGAATTTTTAATATTTACTCAAGAGTTGAGTTTTCTGGGTTGTATTGGGGACTCGGTGTTTCGATCGGGAAGTTTAACTTTGTCTGTGTTTTTCCGGATAATTTTAGAATATGTTAAAAAGTTCGACCGGATATAAATACCCAACTTTTCCCCTGCCGGAAAATTTCCAAGTGTTGGACTTTTCCGTGGTTTAAGGACGTTCTGAGTAGTGCAAGTAACGCGATGGTCCCTCTAGAAGACAACAAACCTTAACTCGATTATGTGACCGTTTTGAACTGCCCTTTGAACCTTAGGGTTTGGGGCAGTACGGCGTGCCACATGTGAGGCGTTGGCTTGACCCTTCTACGGCTGGACCGTTGGTACTGAGGCATGAACTGGATGTTTTAAAACCTATTTCATGTGTTGAGCAATATAGGGAAAACTTGGGTGTTTGGTTGTTCGATCGGAAAGTTTAACATTTTCTATTTATCTGGAATGGGATACAATACTTAGAATTCACAAGAAGTTATGAGATAACTGATATGAATGTTATAAACATAGCACTTTAGTCTCACTTGATCGGTTGCCACGGAATTTTGATGTGATAAAAAGTCCGTCGCAATCACGTAGCGTACGCGGATACTCGCCGGGTAAACTTAATAGACAGCTACACCCCATAGCCCCGACCAAGTGACTGTAGGAGAACCCCGTCGCCAAAAGCATCCGTTCGGGTGCTCGCGGCAGTGGTGTTCCGCCTTTGTGCACTTCGTCGACGGTATCGGGGGTGCGGCCGTCTACTAAAGTTTGCGACGAGCATTAGATCAAAATGCCGGGAATCTTGTTGAATTGCCCGACTTGATATTGAAAAGTGTTTTCGATAATGAGACTAAAATACCGGGTTTATAATTGTTAGGCATGCGATGTCTAAGGAATTCATTTGGTTAGGCATGCGATGTCTAATGACGTTGCGGGTTCCAACTGTTGTAGTTTTACACTTTCTTTTCTGTGACAGTAAGTGTAATATGTGATATAGCCGGTTTCGTTGCTATATGTCAACGACAATTGGGATACGCATGTTTACTTACGTTGATGACATATGATGTTATGTGTTGTTGGATATGTTATATTGGATCGTCGTGTTTGAATAGCCGGGGGTTTTTATGTGAGATGAGTGTTTTTCATTTTCATTCATGTAAAAACTTGTATGTAATATTCTTTTATTGGGGCACTTCCAGGTTGCGGAAGATGTCACCTTTGTATATTATTTACTTTTCCGCACTAGGATAGACCCAAGGAGGAGGGCACAAGTAACCGGGTTCTGGAGTCCAGTGGGAGACCAACTCGAGGAGTCGAGTCCGGGTGTCCTAACTCTAGAATTGGTAGGGTTGCTTGCCGCTCTCGTAGGGGTCTACGGGTGTGGATTTGGCTATTCATCGCGACCGTGGAATCCGTGTTTTATACTGGCTCGTATTGAAAACACGGACGTCCTAGTATATCCAATGTTTCATATGTTTCTTCTGCTGCGATATCTGTGATGTGATCATTTGATATGTTCTGTGATAAATACTGTATATAGTATATATGATATATTATATAGATGTTACTTATGTTTTACACCTGCGCTAGCCCTGCCCTGCTCTGCCGTTAGTTACCTAACCTAACGGTGCACGAGGGGACATCGAGGCGAATGTGGATGGCATAAGTGTACGTCGTATTTATCTGTGATGTTTAGGTGCTTAAATGATGGGACTTCATTAATGTGATTAATGAAAGAAAAGAAACCTAAGATGTTGTGGAATCGAATTTCAAAAATAAAACAGGTAGCTACAGTTCTTGCTTTGCATCGCGGTTTTCCTTGTATAACATCTTGCACCTTCTTCGATAAGGAAAGGACCGAGATCCCTTCACCGGGAGTGACTCCTTTAGCAATAACTGGCAAATGCTACACCCCTCGGTTTGTCTTTTGATTGCTTCTATAGTTTCTGCTTTGTACAGTGATATATATGATATATCCCGCATCTCATTCGACGAGGAAAGGGCCGACGATCCCTTCACTGCGAGTGACCCCTTTAGCAAAACTAGAAAAGCCTAAAAAACACTCCATTTTAAAATCATTTGATTCTACAACGATAGCAAGTTCATTACGCAAAAGGTTTTCAGAAAAACCTGTCGTAGCCCTCCGTCATTTCAGATAAGTAGTAGTTAGTATTCGTGCTACGTTTGTTGACTTCCGTCAAGACGTAGTGTGCGGTAGCTAACTAGTATTTATCTGCTTATGCATATGATGCAGATTGGGTTAGGGTAGTCGTACGGCCTTGTTGACCTCCGTCAAGGGTCGTGCGGGTGGGTTTGATTCAATCAAGAAATGACGGGTTGAACTTGACTAGTAGCCTATAGTTTGTTGATCTCCGTCAAGGTCATAGGGTGCTAGGGGCAAAATTATCGGGAATTTTAAGTGTTGAAATTTGCAATGAGATTGCATACCTTCTATGAGATAGTTGGATCCCGATACCCGCTGCGAGTAATTGTTACTCCTGGGAGAGTTTTACACATTAACATTAGCCGATCAAGTAGGTGTCTAGAAAGGTGTCAACGGGGTTACGCCTCTGGGAAAACGAGGTTTACATTAATTAGGTTCGTGCGAAAGCACGGGGGACCTCCCTCAAAGTACTGACACTGGCCTGGCTGAAAGATTGGCGAACTTGTAGCGTGTAATTAATCCCGGCTAGTCTTTCCTTTTAGGGTTTGAAGGAAGATTTGATAAAAACAGTGGGAGCCATCCTGATTAGATAAAATAATAACCAATCTGATCTTGCAAGAGCGCACGCTGAGTGTTTTCTTCTCTCTCTCCAGGTAGCGACCATATCACGCCTTAATCAAGATAATAATAAGGATTATTGACCGAACCCGCTTGTTATACTGGGCTGGGGAACGTTGGTCCCGCTCCAACTTATAATTGTTATAAGACAGAGCAGGAAATTGGGGAATACCAGAATTCCTATGCCGCCCAAACGAAGAAAGTGCATATGATGCATCTCCTTCGGGTGTGTTCATTACAAAGAACTGTTTCTCTGTATCCTCTACGTCCTGGGTATTTGATACCGGATCAGGATCCCAAATATGTAATCTGTTACATAGGGCTACATAAAGGTAGAGAACTGAGAACGGGTGATAAGTTTCATGAGGCAGAAAACGGTGCAAGTGTTGCAGCCAAGTCTGTTGGTCACTGTCACCCTGTATTACCAGAATACATTGATTCTGAACAAATGTTATTAGATATCGAACCTGATATACAAAATCATATGAGTCTCTTTATTAGTAAAGAAATGATAAAATTTTGTATTGCTGGATAATGTTTTGAACATTTCCTATTTCAAAAGTCGATCAGTTCAGGCACGTTATCTAAAAGCATTGATGTTTTAAATCAAACTACAGTTCTTTAGTATACAGAACACACACAAGAGGAAGAGTTCAGAAATGAACAAATCCTTCTTGAGGCATTGTAGACTAGGTCATATCAATGCGACCCGACTAGCTGAAGTTACATTAAGATGCATATTTAAATTTGTTTGAATTTACATCTTGTGAAAACTTGCCAGTCATGTCACAAGGATAAGATGACCATAGCTCCGTTTACTGGATACAGAGAAAGAGTTAATGAACTCTTAGGACTGATACATGATGATGTATGTTAGGTCCCCTGTCTATACATGCCAAGACCGGTTCTTTGTACTTCATTACATTCTCTGATGATCTCTCAAGATTCAGACATATGTTCCTGTTGAAACACAAGTCCGAACCTTTTGAGATATTCACAGAATATAAGTTAGAAGTAGATAACCAATACGGGTATAAGTATTATGTCCTATGATGAGATCAAGGAGGAGTATACTTGAGCACGGAAATCATGGATTATTCTAAAGGAAAATGAGATTCTCTCTCAGCATTACTTCTCCGTATACACCACAGCACGTCGGCGTATCGGGGCGGAGCAGATACACCCTATTTGATATGGTGTGCTCTATGATGAGTACTACTGAGTTACCTATTTCCTTTTGGGATTTATGCACTTGAGAAGCTGCATACCTATTGAATTGGGTTCTAATCAAATCAGTGCCTACCATTCCATATAAGATATGGTATGGGAAGAGCCCATGTCTTAAGCTAGTTAAGATTTGGGGTTGACCGGCCTATGTCTAAAAGAAAAATCCGGACAAGCTCGAGGCAATGTCTGTAATGTAGAACTGGAAAGGTTCCAGCTATACAAACTGCAGATGATAATTTGGTAGAACCAAAGGATTCAATAGTTTCTAACGAACCTCAGCTTCTCCGTCGATCTAGTAGGGTTCCTCACCCACCTGAGAGATACTTTGGTTTCTCGATGACAGTGGGAGCGAGGAATGCATCATGAGATGATGACCCAACTAGTTTCGAGCAGGCCATCGAGAGTAGAGACTCTGTAAGAATGGCTGGATGCTTAGCGACCTGAAATGGAATCCATGTACACCAACAAAGTATGGACTTTGGTTTCTTTATCTGAAAGGTTAAATCCCCATCAGGAGCAAGTATATCTTGAGAAGATTACTTGGTGCACATGGAAAAGTTGAGACTTTCGAAGCTAGACTTGTTAAAGGTTTTCATCATCGGCCAAGCGTGGATTATGATGAAACCTTTTCTAAGGAGCTATGCTTAAGTCCATCCAGATCCTACTTGCCACGGCTACATACCATGACTACGATATCTGGCGGTTAGGTGCCATGACTGCTTTTCTAAATATTGATTTAGAAGAGAACGTCTATAAGTACACAGCCAGAGGGCTTCGTAAACAGTGGGAGCAGCGGAAACGTGTGCAAGTTGCTTTATAGATTAAAGCAGGCATCGCGGAGTTGGAACATCTGTTTTGATGAGTTAGTCAAACAGTTTGACATCATCAAAATGGTAGATGAACCTTGTATATACAAAAAAGGTAATAGGGAGTATGGTGGTGATCCTCGTAGAGTACGTGGATGACATACTCTTGATAGGGAAGGAGTTTCCTATACTACGCTCGGTCAATCTCCGCTTATCACAATGATTCTCCAAAAAGGATCAAAGTGATACCTACTAAATCCTGGGTTTTGGATCTATGAGATAGATCTAATTGGATATTAGGATACTCACTAGTTGTAGTGAGATGGTATCAATTGGTCCTGGGGAGAATCACTGGAAGTGTTCCAGGGTGATAAGGACGACTGAAAGTCAGTCACAGGCATTGTCCTTACCCTCAGTAAAGGGACGGTATGTTGGAAGAGTTCCAAGCTAGATAACGTGGCATACTAGACGATAAAGGCTGGATACATCGCTACTTAAGATGCTACCAAAGAGGCAGTCTGGATGTATATTTGTTCATGAGATGAACTTAGTTCTCCCCATTGTGTGACAATGGAGTTGTGGCTTATGCCAATGAACGTCCGTCCCATCAGTGATCCAGACATATTCTAAGGCAGTATCACCTGATCATGGAGATAGTTGATCTCCAGGGTGATTGAGGTTAGGAGGGTAAACTCAGAGGACAACACGGCGGATCCACTCACAAAGGCCTTTTCCCAGATAGAGACTTTTATGGGATGGTTGAGTATGAGATACTTCAACCACTGCTACAGATGGCCCTAGTGCAAGTGGGAGATTGTTAGTTATATGTATGCCCTAGAGGCCATTACTGTACATAGGATGTATATTGTAGTGAATGCTAGGACATATATAGGGAGGACTTTCTTGCTCGACATGATAGTATGCTATCTGGTAACTCTTTGCCTTAACGTGTATACTGATTGTCTCTCTGTTACATGTTGGTAAAGCCCTTAGGATGTGTACTTGACTACCTGGACTATGATGCGGATAATACTAGTGGGGACATGGTAGTCCATAAGTACATCCTTCAAGGTCCCTAGTCGTGGGTGTATCGAGACGGGGCATCGATATACCCGAGTAGACTAGCGCATACCTTCTCGACCCATACAGATGGGCGATGGATGATCCCATATCCATTGGTGTTTGACATCAGAGATGATATACGGGTGCTCAGTGGAGACTGGGTACACTGGACGGACTCGCCGAGAACTCCCAGATGGTATTATACCTTACGTCAGATGGAAGTTCTCTGGTGACACTGGTACAGGTTAGTCTGTAGACCCGAGATCGCCATAGAGTCTTGTGTGATTCCCGCTGTGCTTTGATTTCCACCTTACCACGTCCAAGAGGGCATGCAAAACGGTGGTTTTTGGGTACAGTCCCGAATCACATGGAGGCAATGAGCGATAGGAGGGGATTCGTCTCTCCCGGTATAGGGAGCTGATGTTGCGCTGTGTTCGATTAGCTATAACCGGAAATCCCTGGCCAGGGTTGCTTAGATTTACTGGTAAGTGTTACCAGTAGTTTCTCGAATTGTTATAGACCTCATATCGACACGACTTATCTAGCTACTGGGGTCTGACGTTTACCACCCCTAGGCGAGATATGCGACATATCAGACGAACAGACCGGACTGTGCGGTAAGTGTTACTGGTTGGATTCACAGGAGTGTGAGCGAGCTTGCTCGTCGATCTTCTGATCGCTCAATACCCGGGTGGACGTTACGTTTAGCAGACCGCTTGCGGCTTGTGGGTGTTTGATATGATCATCACCTGCTGCCGGCGTATTGACGAGTCTTTAGAGTCCTACACAGAGGTTTCCTGGCTCAAGCGAAATGAAATAGGAGCGCATATGAGATATGTGCGGGACCGAGAATAATGCGTGTATGTGATACCGTATTCCATTCTCGCGATGAATGTATCGATTGGTTGTATGCGATATAACCTAGTTATCGAATCGAGAATTGATTCGATAAGTCGATACATTGGATATTAGTCGGTCATATGCGATATGACCGGATCGTTAAATCAAGTGTTGATTTAATGATTTAATGTATAATTATATATTTGATATATTACTTTACATTAACTAATATTGGTTCACTTAAGATGTTTTTCTCACTTGATTGTGCACATTGTATATGTGATATATTTTTGTGCACAAGTTTGTATCATGTTTGATGATACATGCAAACTTGGGTGTATGTTTGATTTTAAACCATGGTTAGTTAATGGTTAGGGTTTCATTTGCTTTATTTACTTATTCATTTATTCATTTGAGAAAGAAATAAAATGGTGGCTAACTTTGGATTTTCTTTGAAGCTTCTTGAAGCTTTGAAAGACTTTGACCATTTTGTTTCTTTCCTTAACCCTAACCATTTACTTAACCCTAGTTTATTCTCTACATGTGTTTAGCTAACCCATGGTTGCAAGATGATAAATATCACTTCATTTTCCTTTTGAAAATTATTATTGATTTTTCTTTTTCTTCATCTTCTTCTTCAAGTGAAGAAAAGAAAACCTTTTCTTGAAAATATCAAGTGATGAATCAAAAGTGAACCCACTTCCTATTTCTTCATCCTCTACCACTTTCCAAGTAGTATAGGGTGTTTTCTTTACAAGTTTCATGACTTGGTGAAGTTGGAGCTTGATCTTGAGTTGCCTCGACGTAGATCATCTTCGGCATCGAAGTCGACGATCTAGCCCGACCATTTCTCCGATGAAGCCGACGCTAGAGTCCGGCATCCGATGATCGCAGCGATGGGACATCGTCACGGAGCTATGGAGGTGGAGGACCGGATCTACAAAGGTTGTATTTTCCATTCACTTTAGAGTAAAGTTGTTTGCTCGCATTTGTTATCACCTAATCTCTAGTTAACGATCTAGTTAGGGTTTCTCGGCACCGGAAAAAAATTTGAAATTGGCATGGTTGATGCCTTGTGGAACCTCTTGAGTGTGCCTAGGAACCCTACAGGAGCAATAACACCCTATGTGATATGGTGTGCTCTATGATGAGTACTACTGAGTTTCCTATTTACTTTTAGGGAGTTATGCACTTATGAAGTTGCATACATATTGAATAGGGTTCCGATCAAATCAGTTGCCTACCACTTCATATATGATATGGAAAGGGAAGAGCCCATATCTTAAGTTTGTTAAGATTTGGGGCTGTCTAGCCTATGTCTAAAAGCAAAATCCGGATAAGCTCGAGGCAAATTCAGATCTGTGGAAGTTTTTGGATATCCCAAGCATACGCAAGGGAATATCTTCTACCTAACCGAGGAAAAAAAATGTTTTGTTTCTCAGCATGCCACCTTTGTGAAAGGGAATTTCTTGTGAAGAAATTATTGGTCATAAGGTAGAACTGGAAACAGTTCCAGCTATACAAACTGCAGTTGATGATTTGGTAGAACCAAAGGATTCAATAGCAACCAACGAACCTCAGCCTCTCCGCCGATCTAGTAGGTTTCCTCACCCCCCTGATAGATACTCTGGTTTCTCTATGACAGTGGGAACGAGGATTGCATCATGGGATGATGACCTAACTAGTTTCGAGCTGGCCATCAGGAGTGGGACTCTGTAAGAATGGTTGGATGTTAATCGATCTGAGATGGAATCCTTTTACACCAACAAAGTATGGACTTTGGTTGCTTTATCTGAAGGGTTAAATCCCCATCAGGAGCAAGTATATCTTGAGAAGATTACTTGGTGTACATGGAAAAGTTGAGACTTTCAAAGCTAGACTTGTTAAAGGTTTGCATCATTGAACAGCTATGGATTGTGATGAAACCTTTTCTAAGTACCTATGCTTAAGTCCATCCAGATCCTACTTGCCACGGCTACATACCATGACTACGATATCTGGCGGTTGGGTATCATGACTGCTTTTCTAAATGATGATTTAGAAGAGAGAGTCTGTAAGTACACGGTCAGAGGGCTTCGTAGACAGTGGGAGCAGCGGAAACGTGTGCAAGATGTTTTATGTGATAAAGCAGGCATCGCGGAGTTGGAACATCTGTTTTGATGTGGTAGTCAAAGAGTTTGACTTCATCAAAATGGTAGATGAACCTTTTATATACAAAAGGGAAGTAGGGAGTATGGTGGTGATCCTCGTAGAGTACATGGATGACATACTCATGATAGGGAAGAAATTTCCTATGCTACACTCGGTCAATCTCCGCTTATCACAAGGATTCTCCATAAAGGATCAAAGTGATACCTCCTAAATCCTAGGTTTTGGATCTATGAGATAGATCTAATTGGATGTTAGGATACTCATTAGTTGTAGTGAGATGGTATCAATTGATCCTGGGGAGAATCACTGGAAAGGTTCCAGGATGATAAGGACGACTGAATGTCAGTCGCAGGAATTGTCTTTACCCTCAGTAAAGGGACGGTATGTTTGAAGAGTTCCAAGCTAGATATCGTGGCATACTGGATGATAAAGGCTGGATACATCGCTACCAAAGATGCTACCAAAGAGGCAGTATGGATGTATATAAGTTCATGAGATGAACTTCGCTCCTCCCATTGTGTGACAATGGAGTTGTGGCTTAGGCCAAGGAACGCCCGTCCCATCAGTGATCCAGACATATTCTAAGGGAGTGTCACCTGATCGTGGAGAATGTTGATCTCCAGGGGATCGAGGTTAGGAGAGAAGACTCAGAGGACAACACGGCGGATCCACCCACAAAGGCCTTTTTCCCAGAGAGAGACTTTTATGGGATGCTTGAGTATGAGATACTACAACCACTGCTATCAGATGGCCCTAGTGCAAGTGGGAGATTGTTAGTTATATGTATGCCCTAGAGGCCATTACTATACATAGGATGTATATTGTAGTGGATGCTTGGACATATATAGGGATGACTTTCTTGCTCGATATGATAGTATGCTATCTGGTTACTCTTTACTTTAACGTGTACACTGATTGTCTCTCTGTTACATGTTGGTAAAGCCCTTAGGATGTGTACTTGACTACCTGGATTATGATGCGGATCATACTAGTGGGGACATGGTAGTCCATAAGTACATCCTTCAAATCCCTAGTCGTGGGTGTATCGAGACGGGGCATCGATATACCAGAGTAGGCTAGCGTATACCTTCTCGACCCATAGAGATGGGCGATGGATGATCCCATATCCGTTGGTGTTTGACATCAGAGATGATATACGGGTGCTCAGTGGAGACTGGGTACACTGGACGGACTCGCCGAGAACTCCCAGATGGTATTATACCTCACGTCAGATGGCAGTTCTTTGGTGACACTGGTACAGAGTAGTCTGTTGACCCGAGATCATCACAGAGTCTTGTGTGATTCCCACTGTGCTTTGATTTCCACCTTACCACGTCCAAGAGGGAGTGCAAAACGGTGGCTTTTGGGTACAGTCCCGAATCACATGGAGGCAATGAGCGATAGGAGGGGATTTGTCTCTCCCGGTATAGGGAGTTGATGTTGCGCTGTGCTCGATTAGCTATAACAGGAAGTCCTTAGCAAAGGCTGCTTTAGGGATTTACTGGTAAGTGTTACCAGTAGTTTCTCGACCCGTTTGATCGCACGCTTTTGGCGTGTCGGATGTTCAAAGTTCTAAAGTATAACCGCGATCAGGACGGTGTCGCTTTGCAGCTAGCCGGTTGAGCACGGGTCGATCCACAGGGAGATGGTTGTATTTCCGTTCTTGTTTTAGACGAGTCAATAAAGAATTTGTATGTGTTTGTTCAATCTAACCTATGTGTATTATTTGCAAGTATAAAGTTGTTAAGAAAAGATACGAAAATGTAAGCTAAAGAAATCCGTACTAAAAACCTTTGAGCCGAGTCTTGACCAATTGAAGCTAGAGCAATCGGCAATAACGTGGATTAGGGGATTTAAGCGCGGTATTCGGAGAATCCGGCTTATTTACCCTTGTCCTTCCGTTCTTGTCGCTTGCTTTCGCCTCCGGCCAAACCGAACGCAATCGGTCGCGGTTAGGAATCACCGTTACCTTGTCAGGGTAGGGTGCCTAACGGAGCGCTTGCGTATCGTTTGGGCAGAGTTCAATGGAAAATAACGGGACAAGGAAATGAGCAAAGAAACGTTAACTTATAATATCGTATTGATTCTTAACAACAACAATAATTACAACCATTCACAAAAAGAACCAAAAAGAGCAAAAGAAAAGAACAAAGAAAAGAAAAGATTACAAGTAAGTAAGTGCATGAATTTAAATTGCAAGAAAGTAAAGCAAGGTAATAAAAAGCAAGTAATAAAAAGCAAGAAAGAAAACTAGAAACTAGAACTCAATACAAGCATGGGATCAATAGCCAACCCTTAAACTTGCAAGCTCAATCAAGAGGTTGCAAGATCAAGAGAAGGTTAAAGAACTCATGTGAAATGAAGCACTAATTCCAAAAGAAGATACAACCCTTGAAATCAATAGCAAACCCTTAAACTTTCAAGCTGAATGAAGAGGTTGAAAGATCAAGAGAAAGCAAGGATCTCAAGGGGAAGCTAAACAAACAAGAATGATACAAAAACCCTCATCTTCATTTAACATCCACTCAATGCTCTCACTACATTTTCATGGAGGAAAGATGAAGAAGAAGAAGAAGAAAACTAAAACTAGCAAAAAGAGGCTTAAGAATTTTAACACCTTGGTTTGGCTCAGAACTGGGGTATTTATAGGAGGGGAACTGGAAACCTAGGGCAAGAATCTGCCCCTACAAGAAAAGACCAACATGCCCCTGAAAAACGACAACGAGAGGAGACTAAATGGCCACGGTTCCGAGTCCTAAGCGCGCTTATGCTGCGGAACCGCGGCCGTTTAGAGGAGTTAGGCCATGAAATTTGGTGGTTTTCCCTAGGTTTTAGTACTCTTCAGTGTGGTATATGACTTTTTCTCAGAAACTCTTCCAATTTCTTCCAGAATTTCAGTAGATCAAAAGGTGATGTGATGTGGATGTTTTGCCAAGATTTCCTCGAGCTCCGCGTAGATATGTTGGATCTTGTGTTGACATTGAGCTTTGTGCACGAAAATAACATCGATTTGCCATTTTGTCCCTTAAACTGGTGTGTGGCAACATACGGATAGAGAGCGGAGACCCGTGTTTATCTGTGTTGGCAGTAATCCGGAATTTGACGTACTTTTCCATGAATTTCACTGTTCGGAGCCGAGAACCTGTATTCTGCAAATATGTAGCAAACACTGATCAAAAGCACCTGCCTATAAACAAACGAGCGTAAGAATGGGCGGTATAAAATGCAATATTCTGGTATGAACAAATACCCCCAAACTTAACTTTTGCTCGTCCCGAGCAAAACCAATTATTCACAAAAAGAAATAAAATCCTAACCGCACTTTCGTAGGGAACGCGATTGCACTGAGCGTGTGCAACAAGCCGTTAAACCTCTAGGTGTCCCTAGTAGGAGGAGTGTTGTCTCCTGAAGGTTTTCAGCGGATTACACCCACAAAATCCCGTCAAACTAGTGTCGTAAGTTAACATTGATTCTACTCCTACAGTTTAGTATTTACATTAGAGACTCTATTATCCTAAGTTAGAAATATCCAACCCTAATGCTTCACACCTCCTATCTATTTAACCTTAGATCATATACGTTCCAAAAAAGTTTAGAAAGATATTGGTATCTCCTGAGTTTTCCTTCTAAAGTGCGGCCTCAAATCATGGATTTTTATCAACTTTACAGAAAACACAAGTCTTACTTTTTATTTCTATCTTTTATCCAAACATCGATTGTATACCCCTACGTGTGTGCATATTTGCACCCCTACACTCAAGAATTCAATTCAAGCTATAATACCCTTGCCCTAATACCTAATACTACTTTTTTCATTAAGGATGGACGGATTTGCTCACACACCTTTCATGCGACTATTAATGCTTCTTGAGGCACTAACTGTTGGAGATAGTGCCCTCGGAGTCAATTATTAGGTCACAGGTACGTGATTGCAATGATTGATGGAGGACCTATCCCGGTAGGACAGTCTTACTCGAGATGATAGTATGCTATCTGGTTTACCTTTATCATCGTGTACTGTTTTAGGTGACCTGACAAGTTGTTATTACACGTTGATAGAGCCCCTAGGATTCTTGCTTGACCACCAGCAGTATGAGGGCGATCATATAAGTGGGAGCTGGGGTCTATAAGCATATCCTTAAATGGTCCCTAGTCGTGTGAGTTTCGAGACAGGGCATCGATACTCCAGAGTAGACTAGTGTATACAGTCAAGACCCCGACGAGGGGCGGTGGCCGGTCTCACAAGCCACTGGTGTCAGTTGGATCACCTAAGATGTATACAGGTGCTCATTGGGTTATGAGTACACCGGACAGGACTTGCCGGGAACATGCTAGTTGGTCATATACCAGACGTCAGATGGCAGTTCCCTGATGACATGTGTGCAGGTTAGTTCATCGACCTGGGGATCGTCATTTGTCTCGTGTGAGTTCCCACTGTACTTTGATTACTACCCTACCACGGCTCAAAGGAGTCGTGCAAACAGGTTTTAGTTGGGTACAGTCCCGAGCCACATGGAGGCAATGAGCGTATCTTCAGGGGTTCGTCTCTCCCGGTATTGGGGGTGAGGTCGTGCTGTGTCTAGGAGAGCCATTACACGAAGTCCTTGGCCAAGGCAAGGAGATTTACTGGTAGGTATTCCAGTAGTATCTCAGGGTGTTCTGGGCTACACTCCGACACGACTTGTACCGCTTTTGGGGGTCTGACTTTTACCAACCCCCTAGGCCCGCCATGCGATGCTCATAGACGAACGGACCAGACTGTACGGATATTGTCACTGACAGGCTCAGTAGGGTTGTCAGGCTGAGTTCACTCACGGACATCCCTTTTAGTCAGTACCTGGTAGCCCGTTACGTATTGGTTTATAGCTCTGACGTGCTAGTGGTTAAATCCACAACCAAGGTGTTGACGAGTCTTTAGAGTCCCCCACATTCTGTTACTTAGCTTTCGGGCGAAAGGTTGTAGAGGCCGTATGGAGATATGGCAAGGTCCGATCAGATACGTGCGGTATTGCACGAATCAGGATCGGACAGTTTGTACTATAGGCCGTATGGTTATATGGCAGGGTTCGATCAGATACGTGCGGTATTGCACGGATCAGGATCGAACAGATATTACTAGTCGGCTTTGGTTTAAGTCGGATCCTAGTATAGTACAGTGTAGACTTTGTCTCATTGCATTTGTATTTCGGTCGAAATACAGATGCGGGTGTGTATGCACAGTATCGGGGTTTTTCCTGTAATTTATTACGGGACCAGTTTTCTGGAGTTGCCAGTTTGCTTTTAGTTTCGGCCGATTTCCTTTGTATCGTTCATTGGCCGAAGATTAGTGGAGGAAGGCTTATTTGCATTGTTGCAAATAGGCATTTGTGGAGGGGGTCTTTGCATTTTGTTGTATCATGATAGCTTTTCCTTGACCTTGACTTCTAGCTTTATCATGATGGCTTGACTTTGTAAACAATCATGGTTGTTGATGATTGTTGGTTGAGTATTGGTTTTGGGAGTGATCATTGGATTCTTTCATCATCACTTGCTTTCATCATTGCTTTCCACCCACCCCTTGACCTTGCTTTCTCTCTCCAATCACACAAAACAAAAGGGGGGCCGGCCACTATTGAAAAGAGAGGGATTTCATTTTTCATGTGTGGCATTTTGTTTCTCATGCTTGCTAGAAAAGCCCTCTAGCTCATTTCCTAAAGTTGCTATCTTTTCTTCCACCAAAATGGCAAAGCTCCAAACCCCAAAATGAGACTTCTTCACTACACATTCTACAGCAAATCTTGGGCACGTCGACTAGCCAGCTTCGTGCCCGAGTTGCCTCGGCATTGAGGTGGGAGCCCGTAAAAGAAGTAGGCGATGTGGTGCACTTCCGGCGACGAGGAGGAGACGGGACATTCCGCAGGAGATTGGGACGACGACGAGAAGACCGGAGGACTCGGATCTGTCGGTATATCTCTCTTCCCTTTCTTGTAGTTAGCTAGGACTAGTTAGTGGTTCGATCCGGGTATTAGTGCGCGGCGGTTTGCCAGTTCAAGTAAAATTTAAGTTTATCACCGCTTCCGCATTTGGCCGTCGGATTGACGGCCGGGGCGCCGCCGTGCACTTACAGTGGTATCAGAGCCTCGCCATTAACTTAGTCTAGCTTCGTTTGATGTGTTTGCATTTCCGATCGATCAAAAAGTTCCAAAACTGCATTTTAGTTCGCATCAGTTTCTGTTGAAAATTTTTGGTCTCAAAAAATTTTTTCAGGTTGTAAAATAGTGATGCACTGGATGTTATAAGATTACTGTAGAAATTCGACACATTCAGTCGACCAACAGAGCGCGGAACCGCGGCCAAACCCCCACTTGGGCCGCGGTTCCGCCGCTGAACAGTGTCCTTGCTGTGTGAAATTTCTTCAGTAGCTTTATGGGGTTTAAATTGGGGTTTTGGAATATTAAAATTGGGCCAATTATTTCTGTGAGTGCTACAGTATTCCTTTAGGGCCCACTTGTTAATTTTTGATCGATCGAATATTTAAACACATTTTTCACAGTATTTACATTATATCTGCGATCGTGAATGTCACTTGATCGGTAAATCCGGTCTAACTGCTATAGCCCGGTTAGACGGATTTGCGAACGTGACTTTCACGTTGATGTTCTGTTTTTGCTGTGATGTTGCGGATCGGTCGTGGGGGATAGCCTGGATGCAATGCTAGTACAGTTGTGGTTGTATTATGAACATTTAATATTGCGGGGCGAGCGTCCGACATGTGGACTGCCGTCACTGCCTGATTGTATTATTATTTTGGGGCACGGCCAGGTTGCGGTCGATGTACCCGTTGTATGTATATTTTACTTTCTGTACTAGGATTACCCCGCGGAGGGGTGCACGGATAGCCGGGTTCTAGAGGGCAACAAGCCCGCATCTCATGGCATTGAGACGGAGGGGGCTTCACTCTAGGATTGGCGGGCTATTCGCCGCACTCGTAGGGGGTACAGGTTGACCCAGGAGGGGTGCCCAAGTTGCCGGATTCCGTGAAGTGCTGGGTGGTCCATCCACGGTGCTGAAGGGGGCTGCCTCGCTTCAGGTTTTGGCGGGTGACTTGCCGCGCCCGTAGGGGTCTAGGTTTTCATTGCACAGGCTATCCACACGACCAGGGGAACGTCGGGTTTCAGTAGTGGCTCTGTGAAACCCGGGGATCCCAGATATCTGTATTGTTTCTGTGATGCTGTACATTTTCTGTGATGTTGCATTTTTTATCACGCCTTGAGCGAATATAATATATTGGTATATATATTAGTAGATGTTGTATATGTTTTTCATCCGCGCTAGTCCAGTCCCCGCTCTGTCGTTAGTTAGCTAACCTAACGGGTAATGACGGGACCCAGTGGCGAATGCGGATGGCATATACGTACATCAGTATATTTTCGTTCTTTGTGGTGTGATCAATTGATGGGACTGCATTGATTCGGAACAATGCAAGTTAAAAACAAACCTATTCTGATGTTGTTGGAACACTTTTCAAAAAGCTGTTATTGCAAGGACGTTCACTTTTGTTTTGCATCGTGGTATTCAGATGGAATATCCTGCTCCTCAGTCGATGAGGCAAGGGCCGAGATCCCTTCACCGGGAGTGACCCCTTGGACAGAAGTTTGCGTCAGGGCATTAACTTCACTATAGCCGATTACTTTTGCTTTGCATCGCGGTATTCATTTGGAATATCCTGCACCCCATTCTACGGGGAAAGAGCCGAGATCCCTTCACCGGGAGTGACCTCTTTAGCAACGGTTTTTGTCACTATATTTTTTTTAAAAAAAAAAGCTATCCGTTCCTTCGACGATATCAAGTTCTTTACGTTAAAGGTTTTCGCCAGAAACCATTCGTAGCCCTCCGTCGTTTCATATGGGTGGTCAATAGTATTCAAGCTGTGTATGTTGGCCAAAGTCAAGGCACAGTGATTGGTAGCTATTGGGGCATTCATATGCAGCATAGATAGATGCTTTGGTTTGGGACAGTCGTACTGCCATTTTGGCCAAAGTCAAGGGTATGTACGGGTAGATTCAAATTAACCTGGAGAATGACGGGTAGAACTTGACATGTGACTTATGATATGTTGGCCAAAGTCAAGGTCATAAGAGCATGGGGCAGAAATCACATCGGGAGTTTCAAAAGAACTGAAACTTGCCAGATATGCGCATACCTTCTGGAGTGTGATACCGTGAGCGGATTCCATCACGTTGTTATGCGATGAGAGTTGGATCCCGATTCCCACTGATGAGTTAGTTTACTCCTCGGGTGACCCCGACTAATTCTTCTTTTAGGTTTAGAGGAGAATTTGACGGTACAGTGGGAGGTTTCCAGATTAGATAAATTGGTAACCATTCTGATCTAGGTTAGAGTGCACGCTGAGTGTTTCTTTTCTCTCTCTCTTTGGCAGCGACCATTGACCCGACCCTAAGACTATGACTCAGTGACCAAATTAACCGAACCTTCTTAAACACCAGCTTTTAGATTGTCAGAGTTGCAAACCTCATTGCCACTCCTACTTTTACCCTTTTCTCCAGGACATCCCGTATTACTACGAACGTCCACTTCCATTGGACAAAACCATCGTATGGTTAGATACGAACTCGAAGGGATTTATTCGAGGATGGTTTCCGGTTCTGGAGAAAACGGATAGGATTATTCAGTTGTCTTTTCCTTTTACCTTCTCTCAAGTTGTAAGTACTCCTTGGTTTAGGAGATAGTACACCTATTACGCAAATTGGATAGTCTTCTTCCAAACCTTAGGCTGGTGCCGAACGGTGGGGAATGAAGAAAACCAATTAGCATAACGATGGTGTGCAGAAGGTATTAGGTTAAGGCAAAGCAAGGGATTAGTAAGAGGGCAAAGTAAATTGCAACACGACCAAACCAAGTATTCCTTCGCCAATCCTAAATCACCTTTGTATTTCTCCAGGACACTCCGTATCACTATGAAGATCCACAGTTTATTGGATACTCCATCGTATGGTTATATACGAACTCGAAAGGAACTTGTTCCAGTTCGGGGATGGATTCTGGTTCAGGAGAAATAGGAATAAGATTTATTCAGGTGTCTTTTATCTTCACCTTCTCTCGCATTGCGAGTGTTCCTAGGATTGGGACAGTACACCCATTATGCTTATTGGATAGTCTTCTTCCAAACCATAGGCTGGTGCCGAACGGTAGGGAAGGAAGAAAACCATTTGGCCTAAAGGGGTGTGCAGAAGGTAAAGACTAAAGACAAATGAAGGGATTTGGAGAGATGGCAAAGAATTACAAGGTTACAGACGTGAATCTGGAAGAGGCATTACTAGGAATACCAGGATACCCCATCGAAACATTTCAATGTTTCAGTTTCACTGTGTAATGTTAAAAGAAAACTGATTTCCCGATTAGATACTTACTCGAGGGTATGTATTTACCAAGTGTGATTCTCACATCTGTATGGTTTTACAGATGATGAGTGGGAGTAGGTTATTGGGAATTGGGTGATCATCCTCATTATATCGGGATTCGTTGTAATCGGTGATATTTGAGGAAATCACCTGGGTTGTTTGCCGGTCGGCAAATATTTGGTTTTGAATATCCGCTTTTATGCACCAATTTCAAATTGATATATCTGTACGTCTATTTTCATAGTGTGAGATATACCTTTCTGAAATTATGTCTACGACATTTACCTATATCAGTGGATGGTTAGGTAAGGAGCATTAAACAGCGGTGTAATTCTTCTTAACCATAAGTACAGTTTTCAACCTACGACACACAGTGAATGAGTTATCAGACTCAAGGGACTTATACAGAGTATTGTATGTTGTCCAGGGTCCATCAGGACAGAGGGGTTGGTCCTCGTACTATATTCGGTTTACTTATGACTTCTCTGGTTTTTAGACAGGTGTTTCGTGGAAACACAGGGTCCGAATTTTGAGAAGTTATGGGTATTTGAATAGAGTAGAGAACCAGGTGTAGCAAGTATCGGGATTCTTCAAAGTAATCGAAGATGTAGATACTTGTGTATGGTATTCAGTTGATAGTAATGATAAAGAGATCTTGCTTCTCTTTCAGGTTGCTCATAATTGGAAGCATTCCTAAGTTGAGTAGCGCTGATCGGCCTTCTTCCATTTAGTTGACATGCACTGGAGACAGTTGCATGTTTTGGATCTGGTTCAGTTAAATCAGTGCCTCTGGTCCTATATGGGATATAGAACAGTTCGTATCTTAACGTTGTTAAGGTACGGGGAGTTGTCCAGCTTATGATTAAAACCAGACTCTGGATAACTCAAGGCACGTTTCTGTAATGGCTGTTTGTGGGTTGACCCAGGCTATGACGAGGGTTGACTTTCTACCATCTGGATGAACAATAGCAGTATTGTTCTAGACTCGCCACAGTTTTATTAAAAATGGATTTTTTCAGAAAACAGTAGTGGGAGTATGGTAGAACTGGAAGTAATTCCAGAACCACAAACGATTACTGAAGATTTGATAAGGAACCTAAAGATTCAATCTGGATTGACATTCCATTGGCCACTCCGCAGATAAGGTGGGTAACTTCAGGCACCCGAGAGGTACTACGGTAGCCTCAAGGACGGTGACAGGGAAGTTCTTGTTTACCCACACTTACCATTGCTGTTGTTCCAGACTGTGAGACCCGGCAGGAGGATGAGTATAGCGTCGTTCTGAACGCGCTTCAGAAGTGTACATGTATATGACTCTGCCAGAGGGTTGTCGTAATCAGTGGGAGCAGCGGAAGCATTGGTGGACAGGTAGCTTATGTCTATTTATAGACTAAAGCAGATATAGCGGAGATAGATCATCTATTTCTGACGTGACAGTCATGGGTTTGACTTCATCAGAATAGGGGATAGATCTGTTGAGAAGATAGTAGGGTGTGATATCCTGGTATTTGGATGACATACACAGAGTAAGAAAGGAAACTCCTATACTACAATCGGTTATACTTTGGTCGTCACACAGTGGTTTCTCCACAAAGGAAATGGATTTTATATCAGACATACTGGTTACTAGACCTATGGTTTTAGATCTAGATTTGGGTGGTTTCCCAATCAGGGTACTTAGACAGCATTCTAAGGGTATTTAGAATGGACGACTCCTGGCACGGTAGTGTACCTGCAGGTAATGGAGTCACCCTCTCTAAAGGTGTCTATAGACTAAAGGGGAGAGGGATATGCATGATTGGCAGATCACTTGCTCAGGCAATTGAGTCAATCGTGAGATGTCAAGTACCACATCAGATGTTGTTCTTGCACTAGATGCAATAAGTTGACATTTGATCCAATCCTGGAGAAACAGTCGGAAGCAGTTTTAGAACATAAGTGAATGTTCTAGGGATATGATAACGACAGCCTCATTCGGGAGACAGTTATCATTCCAGGCTTCCAAGGTGACATGGACGACAAGGAGGTTGTCAGAGTTATAGTTTTCCCTCTGACGAGGGGCAGTATTTTGGACAGGTGATCCAAGGCAATACTGAGGGTGGCATGGCGCAGGATACTGATTAAGTTCAGTTGACGATACAGTCTAAGAAGTTTGGATTTGGAGTTCATTTATAAGCTATGTCCCATCAGACATCCAGACACATTCTAAGACAGGTATTGCTCATTTCGGGAGATGGGTTTCTCCGCGAACTTGAGATATAGAGAGACATAAAAAGAAACAACAAAGCGGATCCATTCACTAAGGCTATTCCTCGAACGCAATAGTTTCGCAAACGAGCTTTGTGAGACTGACTAATAGAGGAGTTGGGTGTTCGGTATCACACGGGCTGTGAGTATGCGACATCGCAATAATTAGCCTTGAGTGCAAGTGGGAGATTGTTGGAGATAGTGCCCTCAGAGTCAATTATTAGGTCACAGGTACGTGATTGCAATGATTGATGGAGGACCTATCCCGGTAGGACAGTCTTACTCGAGATGATAGTATGCTATCTGGTTTACCTTTATCATCGTGTACTGTTTTAGGTGACCTGACAAGTTGTTATTACACGTTGATAGAGCCCCTAGGATTCTTGCTTGACCACCAGCAGTATTAGGGCGATCATATAAGTGGGAGCTGGGGTCTATAAGCATATCCTTAAATGGTCCCTAGTCGTGTGAGTTTCGAGACAGGGCATCGATACTCCAGAGTAGACTAGTGTATACAGTCAAGACCCCGACGAGGGGCGGTGGCCGGTCTCACAAGCCACTGGTGTCAGTTGGATCACCTAAGATGTATACAGGTGCTCATTGGGTTATGAGTACACCGGACAGGACTCGTCGGGAACATGCTAGTTGGTCATATACCAGACGTCAGATGGCAGTTCCCTGGTGACATGTGTGCAGGTTAGTTCATCGACCTGGAGATCGTCATTTGTCTCGTGTGAGTTCCCACTGTACTTTGATTACTACCCTACCACGGCTCAAAGGAGTCGTGCAAACAGGTTTTAGTTGGGTACAGTCCCGAGCCACATGGAGGCAGTGAGCGTATCTTCAGGGGTTCGTCTCTCCCGGTATTGGGGGTGAGGTCGTGCTGTGTCTAGGAGAGCCATTACACGAAGTCCTTGGCCAAGGCAAGGAGATTTACTGGTAGATATTCCAGTAGTATCTCAGGGTGTTCTGGGCTACACTCCGACACGACTTGTACCGCTTTTGGGGGTCTGACTTTTACCAACCCCCTAGGCCCGCTATGCGATGCTCATAGACGAACGGACCGGACTGTACGGATATTGTCACTGACAGGCTCAGTAGGGTTGTCAGGCTGAGTTCACTCACGGACATCCCTTTTAGTCAGTACCTGGTAGCCCGTTACGTATTGGCTTATACCTCTGACGTGCTAGTGGTTAAATCCACAACCAAGGTGTTGACGAGTCTTTAGAGTCCCCCACATTCTGTTACTCAGCTTTCGGGCGAAAGGTTGTAGAGGCCGTATGGAGATATGGCAAGGTCCGATCAGATACGTGCGGTATTGCACGAATCAGGATCGGACAGTTTGTACTATAGGCCGTATGGTTATATGGCAGGGTTCGATCAGATACGTGCGGTATTGCACGGATCAGGATCGAACAGATATTACTAGTCGGCTTTGGTTTAAGCCGGATCCTAGTATAGTACAGTGTAGACTTTGTCTCATTGCATTTGTATTTCGGTCGAAATACAGATGCGGGTGTGTATGCACGGTATCGGGGTTTTTCCTGTAGTTTATTACGGGACCAGTTTTCTGGAGTTGCCAGTTTGCTTTTAGTTTCGGCCAATTTCCTTTGTATCGTTCATTGGCAGAAGATTGGTGGAGGAGTTATTTGCATTGTTGCAAATAGGCATTTGTGGAGGGGGTCTTTGCATTTTGTTGTATCATGATAGCTTTTCCTTGACCTTGACTTCTAGCTTTATCATGATGGCTTGACTTTGTAAACAATCATGGTTGTTGATGATTGTTGGTTGAGTATTGGTTTTGGGAGTGATCATTGGATTCTTTCATCATCACTTGCTTTCATCATTGTTTTCCACCCACCCCTTGACCTTGCTTTCTCTCTCCAATCACACAAAACAAAAGGGGGGCCGGCCACTATTGAAAAGAGAGGGATTTCATTTTTCATGTGTGGCATTTTGTTTCTCATGCTTGCTAGAAAAGCCCTCTAGCTCATTTCCTAAAGTTGCTCTCTTTTCTTCCACCAAAATGGCAAAGCTCCAAACCCCAAAATGAGACTTCTTCACTACACATTCTACAGAAAATCTTGGGCACGTCGACTAGCCAGCTTCGTGCCCGAGTTGCCTCGGCATTGAGGTGGGAGCCCGTTAAAGAAGTAGGCGATGTGGTGCACTTCCGACGACGAGGAGGAGACGGGACATTCCGCAGGAGATTGGGACGACGACGAGAAGACCGGAGGACTCGGATCTGTCGGTATATCTCTCTTCCCTTTCTTGTAGTTAGCTAGGACTAGTTAGTGGTTCGATCCGGGTATTAGTGCGCGGCGGTTTGCCAGTTCGAGTAAAATTTAAGTTTATCACCGCTTCCGCATTTAGCCGTCGGATTGACGGCCGGGGCGCCGCCGTGCACTTACACTAACGACCGATTACTGAATGTGTGAACTTTAAAGCGTAAATAGCAGTTTCCAGGTCTTGACTTTATTCATTTTTCTTTTTATTTTTCTTTTTCTTTTTCGTTTTCAAGACCGGATATATTTTTCAACATGCTCTTTTGGTGTTTAGCTTTAAATACCGTTTTTTCTTTCATACTAGGCTTTCAGGCAGGAGTATTTCTAGGTATCTTCTACTATCCCAGGTTTCAAGGTGCGTGTAAGTACAGTTGTAGGGTATATACTTTCTAAATTTGAACTCAAGAAAAAAAACTATTTTTCAGACTTATCCTTCAGTAAAGCTTCAATACGTTCCCTTCATCTTGACTTAACTCAAGAACTGAACTCAAGATTACCTATTTCTCAAAACAAAAAAACTGTAAGGACGTATAATCACAAAGTTTAAACAGAATAAGGGTTATTTTTAGGATTTTCAATTCCTAGGCCTAGAATTTATTTATTTCTATCATATCAACTAAACTTTCGGAATAAAGATCTAAGTTACCCTATTAGCTAACTTGACGACAAAGTTTTTATATTTTTGGAAAAAATTTCGATTTTTGTGGGTTTTTAATAAGGTATGCAAATGCAAAATATACAAATGAATGCGAAGGAAGAAAGCTTACCGAGCACACCCCCAAACTTAAACTTGACAGTGCCCTCACTGTCAGGCTATACCAAGAGGGTCTAAATTGTCGGCGCTCCCTAGAAGCAAACAAAACAAAAAGGAAAACAAAAAATATATACAAAAAAAAGTTCCCCCAAAACTTAAGTAAAACAGTGTTTCCACTGTTAAGCGTTGAAGTTCAGGATTAGGGGGGAAGAAAACAGTATCAAACTATACAAGGCCTCACACAGGCCAAAAGTTAACACCAACCATTCAAAAATTCTATCTCTGTAATATGCGGGTTGTTGAAAGAAGGTGTAGAGAAAAGAAATGGAGAATATGCGAGACCGTATGTGGAGAGAAGTGGAATACGGTCTCGGTATATGAGAAGAAGAATGGCGGAAGGGAAAAAGAAGTAGAGTACGAACTTGAGGGTGAAAATGGAGTGAATAGATTAGCACAATTTGTGATGACCGATGTGTGAAAAGCGATTGTGCTAATATATTAACCCGTCGAGAAATGGGGTCAAATCCCTCAAGATTCGTGAGAAACCATGGGTATGCCGAACTTGGTAAACCAGACACAGGAAGTGAAAATGATACGGTTTCTTGCCAGGTCGGAACGATGGAAAGGATGTAGGGAAGTGGTTGAGGAAGGTTATCGGTTAAAGGTTCAGGAGGGTGTACACAGTCAGTGGAAGGGATAGGATGAATTGAAAAATTCGACTCATCAATTAAAACTGGTTCATCCTCAAAGCTATCCTCAAAATTCTCCCCAAAATTCAGCTTATCCATGCAAATTTCATCAAAATCAAGACGCATATGGGGTTCGGGAAAAACATTTAATGACTCGGGATGATGAATTGAAGAGAAAAACTCAGCCAAATCTGTGGGTTCATCATCCAAAATATTCGCAGCGTCAATATCCTTAATCAAGTGAAAGTCAATATCCTCAGACACCTTATCAAAAGCATGGAGTTCAATCAATTCAGGTTCTAAGATGGAAGTGTAGAGGTCAAAAGGTTTAGGATTGGGTTCACTTGGAAAGGACCCTTCACAATCGGGTAAATCAAACACTACAAAGTCGCACAACTCATTCATTATTCTATCTTCAATTGGTGAATCGTTAGGAACACTAGATAGATATTCAAAACTGGAGTTGTGGGATTCAACTTGAACCGGGAAGGGGGTACAGCTCACTCTCACCACTCAAATTCTCAGCCTGTCCTACCGCCTCTTCATACATTGAAAAATTTGAAGCTAGTTGAAAACTAGCTACCGGGTCACTAGGTTGTATGAGGGGGCCATGGACGCATTCAAATCCATCATCTGTTGGCTTGACGCTACCCTAAAGTCTTCCAACGACTGTTCCAGACTAGACATGGGTTGTGAAGGGGTTTCAGTAAAAGATTCAAAGTTGTTTGAATACTGAAAACTCCCAAACGGCTGTGTAGAAGCAATGTCTAGGGAAGGAGCAAAAGTAGGGTAGGATTGGTAGGAATTGAATGGCTGGACAGGAGCAGGATCAACATTTGGATAAGAAGGTGAATGGAATTGTTGATCCCAAGAATTTGAAGTGGTGAAAGGAGTGAAAGATCGGCTACGGGATTGTTCAATACGTTCAGCGATAGACAAAGGACGACTTGCAAAAGGGGTATCAACATAAGCGGGTGCGAGAGGTTGAAAAGGTTGATACAAAGTGGAATGAGGAGTGCAAGTGTCTGTCCTAGACGCTGCTATGCGATCTTTCAGTGAAACTTTGGGCATGGAGGGGTCGTTCGATGTTCGGCCAAAGCAAGAACCGTAAGAAGTAATGTCTGGTTGTGGGTACCAGAGTTCAGCAAGAGTTTTGCGAGGTGGGGTACCCATGATATGAAGAGAGAAGGAAAGAAAGGAAGAGAAAAGGAAGGGAAAAAATGAATGATTTTTTTTTTAATTTTTTTTAGTTAGCTATTAACAAAAGAATGAAATATACACACAAAAAGAATATGGACAAAAACAATCACGACACAAAAATACCACACACTTAATCGTTCTAGGGTTCACCTAGGTCAACTAGACCTGCTCCAGAACTTGATTGTCGAAGTAAAACTGTGTCGAGAAACGGGCTCAAGATACACTGATCACGAGGCCAGGTAAGTGCAGAGATAAGGGGAGGTTTTCCAACGTTTTCGCGAAGTTCCTTAATTAAATAACCCTTTCTCTTTTGGCGGTTTCGCCGTTAACACTTTCCTAGACACCCCGTAAACAATATACCGTTAAGCGAGGTTCTAAACACAGTTAACTCCTCCTAGTGAGCGCGAAGTCCTTAAGGCTTAAAGTCTAATTTCTTTTAAAATTTGTGTGGGTAAACGTTATGCTCAAGTTCGTGATTTGTGGGCCACGGAAAAGGTGATGAAATCCTTTACCGTATATTGTGGGGTTCGCTTGCCCTTAAGTCCGTATTAATGTATGCAATGCGCAATTCAATAAAAATTCTATAAAGAATCAAACAATCATTTTTTAGTTTAAGCACGGCACTGCAAAAAATACGGGTTAGTCAATTTTTAGCGTTTGCTAGCGAACTTGCAAAGAATCCTGCAAAGAATAGTATATTGGATGCGTCGGATTTGAGAAGAAGGTGTTAGTAAAGTACGTACCGTTAAGTTTTTGGGTTAGGAAACCCCCGTTGAATCAAATCCGGTAAGCTTGAAAAGTTCGCTTGCGCGGGTCAAACTACCCGGATCTTTGGCACTGTACTTTGCAATCACCTTAGCCTTGAACGCACACTTTGCTCCCCACAATCGCCGTTTGCAAATCCGCAAAAATCTGCAGACTTGCTCACAAAAATTATCCAAAAAAAAAGAATTTTTTTTTATATAAATATATACAAAAAGAAAATTAACCCGAATAACAAGAAAGAAAATACGCTACCGACTCCCCGGCAACGACGCCATTTGATCACACGCTTTTGGCGTGTCGGATGTTCAAAGTTCTAAACTATAACCGCGATCAGGACGGTGTCGCTTTGCAGCTAGCCGGTTGAGCACGGGTCGATCCACAGGGAGATGGTTGTATTTCTGTTCTTGTTTTAGACGAGTCAATAAAGAATTTATATGTGTTTGTTCAATCTAACCTATGTGTATTATTTGCAAGTATAAAGTTGTTAAGAAAAGATACGAAAATGTAAGCTAAAGAAATCCGTACTAAAAACCTTTGAGCCGAGTCTTGACCAATTGAAGCTAGAGCAATCGGCAATAACGTGGATTAGGGGATTTAAGCGCGGTATTCGGGGAATCCGGCTTATTTACCCTTGTCCTTCCGTTCTTGTCGCTTGCTTTCGCCTCCGGCCAAACCGAACGCAATCGGTCGCGGTTAGGAATCACCGTTACCTTGTCAGGGTAGGGTGCCTAACGGAGCGCTTGCATATCGTTTGGGCGGAGTTCAATGGAAAATAACGGGAAAAGGAAATGAGCAAAGAAACGTTAACTTACAATATCGTATTGATTCTTAACAACAACAATAATTACAACCATTCACAAAAAGAACCAAAAAGAGCAAAAGAAAAGAACAAAGAAAAGAAAAGATTACAAGTAAGTAAGTGCATGAATTTAAATTGCAAGAAAGTAAAGCAAGGTAATAAAAAGCAAGTAATAAAAAGCAAGAAAGAAAACTAGAAACTAGAACTCAAGACAAGCATGGGATCAATAGCCAACCCTTAAACTTGCAAGCTCAATCAAGAGGTTGCAAGATCAAGAGAAGGTTAAAGAACTCATGTGAAATGAAGCACTAATTCCATAAGAAGATACAACCCTTGAAATCAATAGCAAACCCTTAAACTTTCAAGCTCAATGAAGAGGTTGAAAGATCAAGAGAAAGCAAGGATCTCAAGGGGAAGCTAAACAAACAAGAATGATACAAAAACCCTCATTTTCATTTAACATCCACTCAATGCTCTCACTACATTTTCATGGAGGAAAGATGAAGAAGAAGAAGAAGAAAACTAAAACTAGAAAAAAGAGGCTTAAGAATTTTAACACCTTGGTTTGGCTCAGAACTGGGGTATTTATAGGATGGGAACTGGAAACCTAGGACAAGAATCTGCCCTTACAAGAAAAGACCAACATGCCCCTGAAAAACGACAACGAGAGGAGACTAAATGGCCACGGTTCCGCGGCCTAAGCGCGCTTATGCCGCGGAACCGCGGCCGTTTAGAGGAGTTAGGCCATGAAATTTGGTGGTTTTCCCTAGTTTTTAGTACTCTTCAGTGTGGTATATGACTTTTTCTCAGAAACTCTTCCCATTTCTTCCAGAATTTCAGTAGATCAAAAGGTGATGTGATGTGGATCTTTTGCCAAGATTTCCTCGAGCTCCGCGTAGATATGTTGGATCTTGTGTTGACAATGAGCTTTGTGCACGAAAATGACATCGATTTGCCATTTTGTCCCTTAAACTGGTGTGTGGCAACATACGGATAGAGAGCGGAGACCCGTGTTTATCTGTGTTGGCAGTAATCCGGAATTTGACGTACTTTTCCATGAATTTCACTGTTCAGAGCCGAGAACCTGTATTCTGCAAATATGTAGCAAACACTGATCAAAAGCACCTGCCTATAAACAAACGAGCGTAAGAATGGGCGGTATAAAATGCAATATTCTGGTATGAACACCGTTATGAGCCTCATATCGACATGACTTATCGATTTATTGGGGTCTGACGTTTACCACCCCTAGACGAGATATGCGACATATCAGACGAACATACCGGACTATACGGTAGTGTTACTGGTTGGATTCACAGGAGTGTGAGCGGGCTTGCTCGTTGATCTTCTGATCGCTCAATACCCGGGTGGCCGTTACGTTTAGCAGACCGCTTGCGGCTTGTGGGTGTTTGATATGATCATCACCTACTGCCGGCGTATTGACGAGTCTTTAGAGTCCTACACAGGGGTTTCCTTTTTAGTTATATGTATGCCCTAGAGGCCATTACTGTACATACGATGTATATTGTAATGGATGCTTGGATATATATAGGGAGGACTTTCTTGCTCGACATGATAGTATGCTATCTGGTTGTACTTTATCTTAACATGTACTCTGATTGTCTCTATATTACATGTTGATAAAGCCCTTAGGATATATACTCGACAACTAGGACTATGATGTGATCATACTAGTGGGGCCACGGTAGTCGACGAGTACATCCTATAACTGTTCCTAGTCGAGGGTGTATCGAGACCGGGCATCGATACACCAGAGTAGACTAGCGTATACGCATCTTGACCCATATGATGGGCGATGGATGATCCTATATCCATCGGTGTTTGAAATCAAGGATGGTGTACGGGTGCTCAGTGGAGACTGGGTACACTGGACGGACTCGCCGAGAACTCCCAGATGGTATTATACCTCACGTCAGATGGCAGTTCTCCGGTGACACTGGTACAGAGTAGTCTGTTGACCCGAGATCGTCATAGAGTCTTGTGTGATTCCCACTGTGCTTTGATTTCCATCATACCACGTCCAAGAGGGCGTGCAAAAAGGCGGCTTTTGGGTACAGTCCCGAATCACATGGAGGCAATGAGCGATAGGAGGGGATTCGTCTCTCCCGGTATAGGGAGTTGATGTTGTGCTGTGTTCGATTGGCTATAACCGGAAATCCCTGGCCAGGGTTGCTGAGATTTACTGGTAAGTGTTATCAGTAGTTTCTCGAACTGTTATAGACCTCATATCGACACGACTTATCGAGCTACTGGGGTCTGACGTTTACCATCCCTAGGCGAGATATGCAACATATCAGACGACGAGACCGGACTGTACGGGAGTGTTACTGTTTGGATTCACAGGAGAATATACAGGCTTACTTGTTGATCTTCTGAGCACTCAATACCTGGGTAGCTGTTACGTTTAGCTGACCGCTTGCAGCTTGTGGGTGTTTGATATGATCATCACCTACTGTCGGCGTATTGACGATTCTATAGAGTCCTACACAGAGGTTTCTTGGCTCAGGAAAAACGGAGTAGGAGAACATATGTGATATGTGCGGGACCGAGGATAATGCGATATGAGATATTGTATTCTATTCTCGCGATATTTGATATCAGCCGGGTCATCGGATCAAGTGTTGATTCGATGAATCGGTACGGATAAATATTAGTCGGTTATATGCGATATAGCCGGATTGTCGGATCAAGTGTTGATTCGATAATTTAATGTATAATAATATATATGATATATTAAATTACATTAACTAATATTAGCTCACTAAAAGATTCTTTTTCTCACTCGGGTAATACATTGATATATATGCGATATATGTTAAATGTATTATTTTATTATGTTACGATAAATATTATATATGTGATATATAATATTGTAACATGATATGATAACTAATGCAATATGTTTAGTGGAGTTTAAACATGATTAGGGTTTGGATTAGGGTTAACACTTCTAGTTGATTCTAGAAGCTTTTCTTTTGTCATGATAAAGATATTTTTGTTGATTTTTGTAAGTCCATGCTACCTCTCCCGGTACTTTCGGGCATGCGGAATTTGATAAAAAACGATTTTCTTAGAGGTGGTAACATGGACTTAAAACCCGTATCTTTGTTAAACATCTAACTAACAACCTAACTAGGAGTCGTTAACTACTCGGTTAGGGGGTTTATACCTTGCTTGTCTTGAACTCCTTCGTCTTCAAACTCCGATGGTGGTCCGGATCGGCTTCTTCCCGTCGTCTCCTTACGCCGAAGATAGATCCACCTGAAAGCTCCAACCTTTGGCTCCTTCTTCGAACTTTGAAGAAACTAGTTCACTCGGTTTGCTAAACCTTGTGAACTAGAGTGAGTAGAGAAGAGTTGTATGGGATTTTATCTATGGTTCTTGGTTCTCAACTCATGAGACAAGTGAACCATAGAGTCAAGAGAGGGATCAAGAGGAAGAGGGTGAGAGCAAGAGTATGAGAGCTCAAGAACAAGAGAGAGAATGGTCAAGTGAGAATGAGCCTCTCTTTTGTCTTTCACCCTCTCATAATCCAAAACAATGATAACAAATCATATCAATCAAGTGTTATGTGATGGTTTAAGCAACCATAGCCATATCATTTCATGCACTCATTTTGCACAAAAGAGCAAGCAAGCAAAAGTCTTTGCCATGAAATGATAGCTATAGTTATCATGATGGTCAACTAGTCAAGCCTAGTCAACCGGTCAACAAAGTCAACAAGTCAACAAAAGTCAACAAGTCAACAAAGTCAATCTCTCAACAACCATGTCACCATAATACTCAATTAATATAATTGTTAATCACATATCATATTCTCATTAGGGTTGAGCAAAAAGTCAATAGTCAACTGTCAACGGTCAACAACCCTAATGAGAATCCTCCGCCTCTGTCTCTCCGTCAACTGTGCATACACACCCGCATCCGCGTTCCGAGGAACACGAATACAAACTGGATAAATCCAATCCCAATACGTACACTAGGATCCGGCTTAAACCAAAGCCCGCTAGTGTCAACTGTCCTGACACTGTACGTGCACAAGTGCACGGATGTGACCGAACCCTGTCGCAAAACCATGCGACCTCTACTCTTTTGCCTAAAGGCGAATAGCTTTCTGTGTGGGACTCTAAAGACTCGACACTACGCTGGCAGTGGGTTTAATCACAGACCGCAAGCGGTACTAGCTGTGCGTAACGGTCCCCAGGTAGATGCCGACAAGAAGACTGACGAGGTGAAACCCATCTGAACTCCTACTGAGCCTGAATGTGACAATCTCCGTACAGTCCGGTCTGTTCGTCTGATACATCGCATGGCGGGCCTAGGGGGCGGTAAACGTCAGTCCCCTAATAGCGGTACAAGTCGTGTCGGAGTGAAGCCCAAAACACCCTGAGATAACACTGGAAGCCTACCAGTATATCTCGATTGCCCTGGCCAGGGACTACTCGTGTAATGGCTCTCCTAGACACAGCGCGATGTCAACCCCCAATACCGGGAGAGACGAATCCTGTCTAACCGTCACTGCCTCCAAGTGCTTCGGGACTGTACCCAACCACTACCTGTTTGCACGCCTCCTTTGAGCCGTGGTAGGGTAGTAATCAAAGTACAGTGGGAACACACTCGAGGCGAAGTGACAGTGTCAAGTCAGCGGAATAAGCTGTACTCATGTCACCTGGGAACTGATAACTGACGATAGGTATAATACCAACCGGTCAGTTCCCGACGAGTCCTGTCCAGTGTACTCGTAACCCAACGAGCACCCGTATACTATCTCCAGTACGACGTACTGATGGCTGTGGGACAGACCATCTCCCACACTGGGATGAGAAGCGCATACGCTAGTCTACTCCGGAGTATCGATGCCCTGTCTCGATAGTCCTGCGACTAGGGACCTGTATAAGGATGTGCTTATAGATTACCCAGCCCCCACTAGTGTGACTGCCATCACAACGCTGGTAATCAAGCAGAGATCCTAAGGGCTCCACTAATGTGTATAGGTGATATACTAAAATAAACACATGTACACATTGAAGTAGAAACAAACTAAGTAGCATACTACTATTTTGAGCAAGATTGTATATACAAGGTGAATATCCCAAGCTTCCATTAAGTAATATACAAACTAGTATGATACAGTAATGGCCTCTAGGGCATATACACTAACAATTTTTATCTATGACTCATACTTAACCCAACCCAAACCCTAGCCCTTGGTTAATTCTCTACAATGGTTTAGTCAACCATGGTTGCATTATTCATCATATTATTCTTTTCATTGTTCATCACAAAAGGATATTCTATCATCTTCTTCCTTGAGTTCCTTCTTGGAAAAAGCTTTCTAGCTTTTTGCTAAGTGATGAAAATATGTGAGAAAATGAAAACAAAAGAGAGCGAAAATCCTACTTCATCATCCTCATCTATCCTTGCCATTTAGATGAGGGTGTTCACTTCATATTATGAGTGTTAGCTTGTGTTAACGAAACTTCAAGGTAGATCATCTTTGTATCGAAGATCGGAAGCAAGACTGCATCTTTCTCTTCGTGGAACCTCTCGAGAGTCCGGAACATGATGATCGCAGCGAAGGGACCTCAACACGGATCTTTAGAAGTGAAGGACCGGATCTACAAAGGTTGTAATCCCTCTCACTTAGTGTTAAAGTGTTTAACATGCTTGTTTTCGTCAAAACTCTAGTTTAAAGATCCGGCTTCGGGTTTTTCGGCACGGCTAATTTTTAAATCGGGCATGGTTAATGCCTCATAGAACCTTATGCGTGTGCCTAGCAACCCTGCAGTGGTATCAGAGCCAAGCTAGAGCTTTAGGCGAAGTCTAGACGAAATTTAAAGTCCGATCGAACCCGGAAACCCCGATATAAACCCTTCTCTGGACATTTTCTGAAAATGTGATTTTTAGTGAATTAAAAATACTTTAAAAAATCAGCAGGGAATTCTATGGACCTATGTGAAAAACGATCCACTGATACTCTTAAAGCGCCGCGGAACCGCGGCAGAACCATGCTTCCCGCGGCGGTTCCGCGGCGCTACAGTGCGCTTGATGGGTTATTTTTCCACAGTAATGTCCGTACGGTTTTACTGATTCTTTTGGGATATTTTTTATTATTACTCAAGTGTTGAGTTTTCAGGGTTGTATTGGGGACTTGTTGATTCGATCGGATTATTTAACTTTGTTTAGTTTGTCCGGGTAATTTTTAGAAACTGTTAAAAAGTTCTAACGGATATCAATAACTCACTTTTTCCCCTGTCGGAAATTTTTTCAAAAGTTGGATTTTTCCTTGAGTTTAAAAACGTTCTAAGTCGTGCAAGTAACGCGGTGGACCCTCTAGAAGACAACAAACCTTAACTCGATTATGTGACCGTCTTGAACTGCCTCTGAACCTTAGAGTTTGTAGCAGTACGGCGTGCCACATGTGAGGCGTTGGCTTGACCCTTCTACGGCTGGACCATTGGTACTGTGGCATGTGATGGATGTTTTTGAACTGATTTCAAGTGTTGAGATATATTGGGGAAATCTTGGGTGTTTGATTATTCGATCGGAAAGTTTAACTTTGTCTATTTATCTGGAATGTGATACAATATTTAGAATCCACAAGTAGTTATGAGATAACTAATTTGAATATTATAAACATAGCAGTTTATTCTCAGATGATCGGTTGCCACGGAATTTTGATGTGATCAAAAGTCCGTCGCAATCACGTAGCGTACGCGGACACTCGCCGGGTAAACTTAACAGTCAGCCACGCCCCATAGCCCCGACCAAGTGACTGTAGGAGAACCCCGTCACCAAAAGCATCCGTTCGGGTGCTCGCGGCAGCGGTGTTCCGCCTTAGTGCACTTCGTCGACGGCATCCGGGGGTGCGGCCATCTACTAAAGTTTGCGACGAGCATTCGATCAGGATGTCGGGAATCTTGTTGAATTGCCCGACTTGATATTGAAAAGAGTTTTCGATAATGAGACTAAAATGCGGGGTTATAACTGTTAGGCATGCGATGTCTAAGGAATTCATTTGGTTAGGCATGCGATGTCTAAGAAGGTTGCGGATTCCAACTGTTGTAGTTTTACACTTTCTTTTCTGTGACCGTAAGCGTAGTATGTGGTGTATCGCCGGCTTCGTTGCTATACATCAACGATAATCGGGATACGCATACTTGCTTACGTTGATGATATGAGATATTATGTGTTGCCGTGATATGTTCTATTGGATCGTCGCGTTCTGAATAGCCGGGGGTTTTATGTGAGATGAGAGTTTTTTTCTTTTTCATTCATGTAAAATTCATTTGTATGTAATATTCTTTTATTGGGGCACTTCCTGGTTGCGGAAGATGTCACCGTTGATGTATATTATTTACTTTTCCGCATTAGGTAGACCCAAGGCGGGGAGCACAAGTAACCGGGTTCTAGGGTCCAGTGGGAGACCATCTCGAGGAGTCGAGACCGGGTCTCCTAACCCTAGAATTGGCAGTGTTACTTGCCGCTCTCGTAGGGGTCTAGGCATGTGGGTTTGGCTATTCATCGCGACCGTGGAATCCGTGTTTTATACAGGCTCGTATTGAAAACACGGACATCCTAGTATATCCAATATTTCATATATGTTCTTCTGCTGCAATGTTCTGTGATGAGATCATATTACTTCCTGAGACGAATGTTTATATTATATATGAGATATATGTTATATTGCAGATTTCGTTTCAAAAGAGATGCTTGTGAAGCATAATAAAATGGGACTTCATTAATGAGATTAATGAAATAAAAGAAACCTAAGTTGTTGTAGAAACTTGTTTAAAAACTGGTAGCTCTAGTTCTTGCTTTGCATAGCGGTGTTCCTTGTAGAACATCCAGCACCTTATTCGATAAGGAAAGAGCCGAGATCCCTTCACCGGGAGTGACCTCTTTAGTGAAACTAGCAGATGCTACAAACTCGGTTTGTCTTTTGATTGCTTCTATAGTTCTTGCTTTGCATAGTGATATTTATGAAATATCCTGCACCTTATTCGATGAGGAAAGGGCCGACGATCCCTTCACCGGGAGTGACCCCTTTAGCAAAACTAGAAAGGCCTCAAAAACACTCCATTTAAAATCACTCGATTCTACAACGATATCAAGTTGATTATGCAAAGGGTTTTCTTAAAAACCCGTCGTAGCCCTCCTTCATTTCAGATAAGTACTACTTAGTATTCGTGCTGCCGTAGTTTGGCATGCGTCAAGGCGTAGTGTACGGTAGCTAACTAGTGCTTATCTGCTAGCATACGATGCGATTGGATTAGGGTATTCGTACCGCGTTGTTTGGCATGCGTCAACGGTCGTGCGGGTGGGTTTAATTCAATCAAGAAATGTACGAGTTGAACTTGACTAGCGGACTATGGGTTGTTTGGCATGCGTCAAGGTCATAGCACGCTATGGGTAAAATATTATTGGGAATTTCAAGTGTTGAAATTTGCAATGAGATTGCATACCTTCTATGAGATAGTTGGATCCCGATAACCGCTGCGAGTAAGAGTTACTCTTGGGAGAGTTTTACACATTACAATTAGCTGATCAAGTAGGTGTCTAGAAAGGTGTTAACGGGGTTACGCCCTTGGGAAAACGAGGTTTACTTTAATTAGGTTCGTGCGAAAGCACGGGGGACCTCCCTCAAAGTACCGACACTGGCCTGGCTGAACGATTGGCGAACTTGTAGCGTGTAATTAATCCCGGCTAGTCTTTCCTTTTAGGGTTTGAAGGAAGATTTGACTAAAACAGTGGGAGACATCCTGATTAGATATATTAGATAACCAATCTAATCTTGCAAGAGCATATGCTGAGTGTTTTCTTCTCTCTCTCTCCAGGTAGCGACCATATCACGCCTTAATCAAGATAATAATACGGATGTATTGACCGAACTCGCTTGTTATACATAGCTGGGGAACGTTGGTCCCGCTCCAACTTATAATTGTTATAAGACAGAGCAGGAAATTAGGGAATACCAGAATTCCCATGCCGCCCAAACGAAGAAAGTGCATATTGATGCATCATCTTCGGGTGTGTTCATTACAGAGAACTGTTTCTCAGTATCCTTTACGTCCTGGGTATGTGATACCGGATCAGGATCCCGTATATGTAATCTGTTACATGGGCTACAGATAGGTAGAGAACTGAGAACGGGTGATAAGTTTCATGAGACAGAAAATGGTGCAAGTGTTGCAGCCAAGTCTGTTGGTCACTATCACCCTGTATTACCAGAATACATTGATTCTGAACGAATGTTATTAGATACCGAACCTGATATACAAAATCATATCAGTCTCTTTATTAGTAAAGAAGGATATAATTTTGTATTGTTGGATAATGTTTTGAACATTTCCTATATCAAGAGTTGATCAGTTCAGGCACGTTATCTAAAAGCATAGACGTTCTAAATCAAACTACAGTTCTTAGTATACAGAACACACACGAGAGGAAAAGTTCAGAAATGAACGAATCCTTCTTGAGGCATTGTAGACTAGGTCATATCAGTGCGACCCTACTAGCTGAAGTTACATACAGATGCATATTTAAATTAGTTTGAAATTACATCTTGTGAAACTTGCCGGTCATGTCACAAAGATACGATGACCATGGCTCTGTTTATTGGAAACAGAGAAAGAGTTAGTGAACTCTTGGGATTGATACATGCTGATGTATGAAGTTCCCCTGTCTACACATGCCAAGACCGGTTCTTTGTACTTCATTACATTCTCTGATAATCTCTCAAGATTCAGACATGTGTTCCTGTTGAAACATAAGTCCGAAGCTTTTGAGATATTCACATAATATAAGTTAGAAGTAGAGAACCAACAACGGGTATAAGTATTATGTCCTTTGATGTGATCAAGGAGGAGAATACTTGAGCACGGAATTCCTGGACTATTCTAAAGGAGAATGATATTCTCTCTCGGCATTACTCCTCCGTATACACCATAGCACGATGGTATATCGGGGCGGAGCAATAGCACCCTATGTGATATGGTGTGCTCTATGATGAGTATTACTGAGTTTCCTATTTCCTTTTGGGAGTTATGCACTTGAGAAGCTGCATACCTATTGAATAGGGTTCAAATCAAATTAGTTGCCTACCACTTCATATGTGATATGGAAAGGGAAGAGCCCATATCTTAAGTTGGTTAAGATTTGGGGTTGTCCGGCCTATGTCTAAAAGAAAAATCCGGACAAGCTCGAGGCAAGGTCTGTTATGTAGAACTGGAAATGTTCCAGCTATACAAACTGCAGCTAATGATTTGGTAGAACCAAAGGATTCAATAGTTTCCAACGAACCTCCGCCTCTCCGCCGATCTAATAGGGTTCCTCACCCACCTAAGAGTTATTTAGGTTTCTCTATAACAGTGGGAGCGAGGATTGCATCATGAGATGATGACCCAACTAGTTTCGAGCAGGCCATCAGGAGTGGGACTCTGTAAGAATGGCTGGATGCTTATCGATCTGAGATAGAATCCTTATACACCAACAAAGTATGGACTTTGGTTGCTTTATCTGAAGAGTTAAATCCCCATCAGGAGCGAGTATATCTTGAGAAGATTACTTGGTGTACATGGAAAAGTTGAGACTTTCAAAGCTATGTTTAAGTCCATCCATATCCTATTTGCCACGGCTACATACCATGACTAGGATATCTGGTGGTTGGGTGTCATGACTGCTTTTCTAAATGATGTTTTAGAAGAGAACGTCTATAAGTACACAGCCAGAGGGCTTCGTAGATAGTGGGAGCAGCGGAAACGTGTGCAAGATGCTTTATAGGATAAAGCAGGCATCGCGGAGTTAGAACATCTGTTTTGATATGGTAGTCAAAGAGTTTGACTTCATCAAAATGGTAGATGAACCTTTTATATACAAAAAGGTAGTAGAGAGTATGGTGGTGATCCTCGTAGAGTACATGGATGACATACTCTTGATAGGGAAGGAGTTTCCTATGCTACGCTCGGTCAATCTCCGCTTATCACAAGGATTCTCCATATAGGATCAAAGTGATACCTCCTAAATCCTGGGTTCTTGGATCTATGAGATAGATCTAATTGGATGTTCTGATTCTTACTAGTTGTAGTGAGATGGTATCAATTGATCCTGGGGAGAATCACTGGAAAGGTTCCAGGGTGATAAGAACGACTGAATGTCAGTCGCAGGCATTGTCTTTACCCTCAGTAGAGGGACGGTATGTTGGAAGAGTTCCAAGCTAGATACCATGACTTACTAGACGATTAAAGGCAAGATACATCGTTACCAAAGATGCTACCAAAGAGGTAGTCTGGATATATAAGTTCATAAGATGAACTTCGTTCCTACCATTGTGTGACAATGGAGTTGTGGCTTATGCCAAGGAACCCCCATCCCATCAGAAATCCAGATATAATTCTTAGGTAGTATCACCTGATAATGGAGATGGTTGATCTCCAAAGAGATCGAGGTTAGGAGAGTAGACACAGAGGACAACAGCGCGGATCCACTTACAAAGGCCTTTTTCCCAGTAGAGACTTTTATGGGATGGTTGAGTATGAGATACTTCAACCGCAGCTAATTGTTGGGTATGTGATACCACAACAGATGGCCCTAGTGCAAGTGGGAGATTGTTAGTTATATGTATGTCCTAGATGCCATTACTGTACATACGATGTATATTGTAATGGATGCTTGGATATATATAGGGAGGACTTTCTTGCTCGACATGATAGTATGCTATCTGGTTGTACTTTATCTTAACATGTACTCTGATTGTCTCTATATTACATGTTGATAAAGCCCTTAGGATATATACTCGACTACTGGGACTATGATGAGATCATACTAGTGGGGCCACGGTAGTCGACGAGTACATCCTATAACTGTTCCTAGTCGAGGGTGTATCGAGATAGGGCATCGATATACCAGAGTAGACTAGCGTATACGCATCTTGACCCATATGATGGGCGATGGATGATCCCATATCCATCGGTGTTTGACATCAAGGATGGTGTACGGGTGCTCAGTGGAGACTGGGTACACTGGACGGACTCACCGAGAACTCCCAGATGGTATTATACCTCACGTCAGATGGCAGTTCTCCGGTGACACTGGTACAGAGTAGTCTGTTGACCCGAGATCTTCATAGAGTCTTGTGTGATTCCCACTGTGCTTTGATTTCCATCATACCACGTCTAAGAGGGCGTGCAAAAAGGTGGCTTTTGGGTACAGTCCCGAATCACATGGAGGCAGTGAGCGATAGGAGGGGATTCGTCTCTCCCGGTATAGCGAGTTGATGTTGTGCTGTGTTCGATTGGCTATAACCGGAAATCCCTGGCCAGGGTTGCTGAGATTTACTGGTAAGTATTATCAGTAGTTTCTCGAACTGTTATAGACCTCATATCGACACGACTTATCAAGCTACTGGGGTCTGACGTTTACCACCCCTAGGCGAGATATGCGACATATCAGACGACGAGACCGGTCTGTACGGGAATGTTACTGTTTGGATTCATAGGAGAATGTACAGGCTTGCTTGTTGATCTTCTGAGCGCTCAATACCTGGGTAGCTGTTACGTTTAGCTGACCGCTTGCAGCTTGTGGGTGTTTGATATGATCATCACCTACTGCCGGCGTATTGACGATTCTTTAGAGTCCTACACAGAGGTTTCTTGGCTCAGGCAAAACGGAGTAGGAGCACGTATGTGATATGTACGGGACCGAGGATAATGCGATATGAGATACCGTATTCTATTCTCGCGATATTTGATATCAGCCGGGTCATCGGATCAAGTGTTGATTCGATGAATCGGTACGGATAAATATTAGTCGGTTATATGTGATATAGCCGGATTGTCGGATCAAGTGTTGATTCGATAATTTAATGTATAATAATATACATGATATATTAAATTACATTAACTAATATTAGCTCACTAAAAGATTCTTTTTCTCACTCAGGTAATACATTGATATATATTGGATATATGTTAAATGTATTATTTTATTATGTTACGATAAATATTATATATGTGATATATAATATTGTAACATGATATGATAACTAATGCAACATGTTTAGTGGAGTTTAAACATGATTAGGGTTTGGATTATGGTTAACACTTCTAGTTGATTCTAGAAGCTTTTCTTTTGTCATGATAAAGATATTTGTGTTGATTTTTATCTATGACTCATACTTAACCCAATCCAAACCCTTGCCCTTGGTTAATTCTCTACAATGGTTTAGTCAACCATGGTTGCATTATTCATCATATTATTCTTTTCATTGTTCATCACAAAAGGATATTCTATCATCTTCTTCCTTGAGTTCCTTCTTGGAAAAAGCTTTCTAGCTTTTTGCTAAGTGATGAAAATATGTGAGAAAATGAAAACAAAAGAGAGCAAAAATCCTACTTCATCATCCTCATCTATCCTTGCCATTTAGATGAGGGTGTTCACTTCATATTATGAGTGTTAGCTTGTGTTAACGAAACTTCAAGGTAGATCATCTTTGTATCGAAGATCGGAAGCAAGACTGCATCTTTCTCTTCGTGGAACCTCTTGAGAGTCCAGAACATGATGATCGCAGCGAAGGGACCTCAACACGGAGCTTTAGAAGTGAAGGACCGGATCTACAAAGGTTGTAATCCCTCTCACTTAGTGTTAAAGTGTTTAACATGCTTGTTTTCGTCTAAACTCTAGTTTAAAGATCTGGCTTCGGGTTGTTCGGCACGGCTAATTTTTAAATCGGGCATGGTTGATGCCTCGTAGAACCTTGTGTGTGTGCCTAGCAACCCTACATTCCTGGCTCAAGCGAAACGAAATAGGAGCGCATATGAGATTTGTGCGGGACCGAGAATAATACCAGTATGTGATACTGTATTCTATTCTCTCGATTTGTGACATTAATCGGTTGTATGCGATATAGCCGGGTTATCGGATCAAGTGTTGATTCGATAAGTTGTTACTATTGATATTAGTTGGTTATATGCAGTATGACTGGATCATTAAATCAAGTGTTGATTTAATGATTTAATGTATAATTATATATATTTGATATATTACTTTACATTAACTAGTATTTGTTCACTTAAGATTGATTTTCTCACTTGATGTGCACAAGTAGTATATGTGATATATTTTTGTGCACTTGATTGTATCATGTTTGATGATACATGCAAACTTGGGTGTGTGTATGCTATACACCATGTTTAGTTAATGGTTAGAATTTCATTTGCCTTATTTATTTATTTTCTTTATTTATTTTTGGCAAGAAACAAAATGGTGGTGGCTTTCTTTGTTTTATTCTTGAAGATTCATGAAGCTTCAACCATTTTGTTTTATGCTTAACCTAACCATTTAACTAAACCTTAGTTTATTCTCTACATGAGTTACACTCACCCATGGTTGCTAAATGATAAGCATCACTTGATTTTCTATTATGCATTATTCATTTTGATTATTCTTTTTCTTTCTTCTTCTTCTTCTTCATGAAGAAAAGAAGAAAGCTTTCTTGAAAATTCCAAGTGATGAATCTAAGTGAGAAACCCAAATCCAAAGTGAACCTACTTCCTATTTCTTCATTCTCTACCACTTGCCATGTAGTAGAGTGTGTTATCTTCACAATTTTCATGACCAAGTGAAGATGGAGCTTGAGTTAGAGTTGCCTCGACGTAGATCATCTTCGGCATCGAAGTCAACGACCCAGCCCGCTCATTTCTCTGACGAAACCATCGCAAGAGTCCGGGATCCCGGTGATCGCAGCGAAGGGACGTCATCATGGAGCTAAAGAAGTGGAGGACCGGATCTACAAAGGTTGTATTTCCATTCACTTGTTAGCAAAGTAGTTTGCTTGCTTCTCTTTTTCGCCTTACCTCTAGTAATCGATCTAGTTTAGGGTTTCTCGGCACCGGAAATTTTGAATTTGGCATGGTTGATGCCTTGTGGAACCTCTTGAGTGTGCCTAGTAACCCTACAGCTACATCAGGTCTGGTACATAGCATCGCGTATATGATAGAGACTACAGCCGAAGCATAGGGTATCCCTTGCATGCGAGCTCTCTCCAAATCAGTCTTGGGAGACATCTCTTTGGAGAGAGTGAATCTAGAGATCGTGGGTAAGTTCCCACGCTTGGATTCTTCCATACTAAACCTCTTTAGTATGGTGTCAATGTACCTGGATTGGGACAATCCCAATATCCTTTTAGATCTATCTCTATAGATCATAATTCCCAATATGCAGGAGGCATCACCAAGATCTTTCATTGAGAATCTTTGTGATAAGAAGTGCTTGACCGATTGCAGCATAGGAATGTCATTTCCTATCAAGAGTATGTCGTCCACGTACAATACGAGGAAGACAACCTTACTCTCTGCCACCTTCTTGTAGATACAAGGTTCATCTACGTTTTTGACGAAATCAAACTCTTTGATAACGACGTCAAAGCAGATGTTCCAACTCCGCGATGCTTGCTTTAATCCATAAATGGATTTAAGCAGCTTGCACACCTTCCCGTTGCTCCCACTATTACGAAGCCCTCTGGCTGAGTCATGTACACGCATTCTTCTAAATCACCGTTTAGAAAGGCGGTCTTAACATCCATTTGCCAGATTTCGTAGTCATGATATGCAGCGATGGAAAGCATGATCCGGATGGATTTAAGTATAGCCACTGGAGAAAAGGTTTCGTCATAGTCCACACCTAGTCTTTGACAAAAACCCTTTGCAAAAAGTCTAGCTTTGAAAGTCTCCACTTTCCCATCTACACCAAGTTTTTTCTTGAAGATCCACTTGCTCCCAATGGGTTTTACCCCTTCAGGAGCAACTTCCAAAGTCCATACTTTGTTGGTGTACATGGATTCCATCTCGGACCGCATTGCATCCAGCCATTTCACTGAGTCCCCACTCGTGATGGCCTGCTCGAAGCTAGTTGGGTCATCATCAACCATGATGCAATCCTCGCTCCCACCATCCATGAGAAAACCGTAGTATCTCTCAGGTGGGTGAGGAACCCTAATAGATCTGCGGAGTGGCTGGGGTTCATCGGGAACTACCGAATCCTCTGGTTCCACCAAATCTTCTGTTGTGGTTTGTACAGCTGGAACCTCTTCCAGTTCTACCTCAGAGCCACTAATCTCTTTTGCGAGAAATTCCTTTTCTAAAAAGGTAGAGTGTTAAGCAACAAACACCCTTTGTTCCTCACTGTGGTAGAAGATATACCCTCGCAAATGGTTGGGATATCCAACAAACTTACACAATACAGACCTTGCCTCGAGTTTGTCCGGTTTTTGTCTTTTGACATAAGCCGGGCAACCCCATATCTTAATAGAATTAAGATATGGTCTCTTCCCCTCCCATATCTCATATGGGGTGGTAGGCACAGATTTGGTAGAAACCCTATTTAGTAGGTATGTTGTTGTCTCCAGTGCATATCCCCATAAGGAAATAGGTAACTCAGCTATACTCATCATAGAGCGCACCATATCTAATAGGGTGCGGTTCCTCCGTTCCGATACACCGTTGTGCTGTGGTGTATATGGAGGAGTTAGCTGAGAGAGAATCCCATTCTCTTTTAGGAAGTCCAGGAATTCATTGCTCAAGTATTCACCTCCTCGATCAGATCGAAGGATTTTAATACTTTTTCCGGTTTGGTTCTCGACTTCTTGTTTATATTCTCTAAATTTCTCAAAAGCTTCTGATTTTTGTTTCATCAGGAACACATATCTGAATCTAGAGAGATCGTCAGTGAATGTAATGAAGTACGAAGAACCATCCCTGGCATGTGTAGACATGGGACCGCATACATCACTATGTATCAGTCCCAAGAGTTCGGTAACTCTTTCTCTGTGTCCCGTAAACGGAGTTTTGGTCATCTTGCCTTTGATACATGACTAGAAAGTGTCATAAGATGAAAATTCGAACGGTTTCAAATATACATCCTTATGCAACTTAGCTAGTCGTGTCGCATTGATGTGACCTAGTCTATAATGCCACAAGAAGGATTCGTTCGATTCTGAACTCTTCCTCTTGTGTGTGTTTGTTATGCTCAGAACTGTTGATTGATTTAGAACATAAATGCCATTGCACAACGTGCCTGATCCAACCAACTTTTGGTTAAGGAAAATGTTCATAACATTATCCTGTAATACAAAATTATATCCCTCTTTACTCAACAATGAAACCGATATAATGTTGCATATCAGGTTCGACATGTAATAGCATTCGTTCAGAATCAATGTATTATCAGTTGGCAATATAAGGTGATATTCCCCGACGGTTTTAGCTGCAACAATTGCACCATTTCCAACCCTTATGTCTTTATCACCTTCTCCAAGTTCTCTACATTTCTTAAGCCCATGTAACTGATTACATATATGGGATCCTGACCCGGTATCTAATACCCAGGACGTAGAGCAAATGGAGAAACAGTTCTCTGTAACGAACACACCCGAAGAAAATGCATCAACATGTACTTTCTTCATTCGGGTGGCATGGGAATCCTGGTATTCCCCTATATCCTGTTCAGTCTTATAAATTTTATAAGAAAGAACGGAACAAACGTTCCCCAGCACAGTATAACATGTGGGTTCGTTCAATACATCCATATTATTATCTTTATTAAGGAATGATATGGTCGCTACCTGGAGAGAGAGAGAAGAAAACACTTTAGCGTATGCTCTTGCAAGATCAGATTGGTTATTATTTTATCTAATCAGGATGACTCCCACTGTTTTTATCAAATCTTCCTTCAAACTCTAAAAGGAAAGACTAGCCGGGATTAATTACACCCTACAACTTCGCCAATTTTTCAGCCAGGCCAGTGTCGGTACTTTGAGGGAGGTTCCCCGTGCTTTCGCACGGACCTAATTAAAGTAAACCTCGTTTTCCCAGAGGCGTAACCCCGTTGACACATTTCTAAACACCTACTTGATCGGCTAATTGTCCTGTGTAAAACTCTCCCATGAGTAACAATTACTCGCAGTGGGTATCGGGATCCAACTATCTCATAGAAGGTATGCAATCTCATTGCAAATTTCAACACTTGAAATTCCCGATAATATTTTGCCCCAAGTATCCCATGACCTTGACGGAGGTCAACAAACCACAGGGTGCAAGTCAAGTTCAACCCGTCATTTCTTGATTGAATCAAACCCACCCGCACGACCCTTGATGGAGGTCAACAAGGTCGTACGACTACCCTAATCCAATCTGCATCATATGCATAAGCAGATAAATACTAGTTAGCTACAGCACACTACGCCTTGACGGAGGTCAACAAACATAGCACGAATACTAAGTAGGACTTATCTGAAATGACGGAGGGCTACGACAGGTTTTTCTGAAAAACTATTGCGTAATGAACTTGATATCGTTGTAGAATCATGTGAATTTTGAAATGGAGTGATTTTGAGGCTTTTATTAGTTTTGCTAAAGAGGTCACTCCCGGCGAAGGGATCTCGGCTCTTTCCTTATGGAATAAGGTGCAGGATATATCATATATATCACTATGCAAAGCAAAAACTCCAAAAGCAATCAAAAGACAAACCGAGTGTTGTAGCATCTGCCAGTTTTGCTAAAGAGGTCACTCCTGGTGAAGGGATCTCGGCTCTTTCCTCACCGAATAAGGTGCGGGATATATCATATATATCGCTATGCAAAGTAAAAACTGTAGCTACCCTTTTTGAAAATTTGAATCTAAAACATCTTTTAGGTTTCTTTTCTTTCATTAATCATATTAATGAAGTCCCATCATTTAAATCACCTAAACATCACAGATAAATACGACGTACACTTATGCCATCCGCATTCGCCTCGATGTCCCCTCGTGCACCGTTAGGTTAGGTAACTAACAGCAGAGCGGGACAGGGCTAGCTCGGGTGTAAAACATAAGTAACATCAATATAATATATCATATATACTATATACAGTATCTATCAACACATATCAAATGATCACATCACAGATATCGCAGCAGAAGAAACATATGAAACATTGGATATACTAGGCTGTCCGTGTTTTATTTTGAGCTTCTATAAAACACAGATTCCACGGTCGCGATGAATAGCCAAACCCACACCCCTAGACCCCTACGAGAGCGGCAAGCAACCCTTCCAATTCTAGAGTTAGGAGACCCGGACTCGACTTCTCGAGTTGGTCTCCCACTGGACTCTAGAACCCGGTTACTTGTGCTCTCCTCCTTGGGTCTATTCTAGTGCGGAAAAGTAAATAATATACAAATGGTGACATCAACCTCATCCCGGAAGTGCCCCAATAAAAGAATATTACATACATTTAATTTTACATGAATGAAAATAAAAACCCTCATCTCACATAAAAAACCCCCGGCTATTCATAACACGACGATCCAATATAACATATCCAGCAACACATAACATCACATGTCATCAACGTAAGTAAATATGCGCATCTCAATTGTCGTTGAGATATAGCAACGAAACCGGCGATATCACATATTACACTTACGGTCGCAGAAAAGAAAGTGTAAAACTACAACATTTGGAATCCACAATCTCTTTAGATATCGTAAATCCGAAATATCACATACTTCGCATTTCATGCCTAAGTTTATGAATTCCACATATTGTATCACATTCCAGATAAATAGACAGTATTAAACTTTCCGAACAGATAATCAAATACCCAAAGTTTTCTAAATAGCTCAACACTTGAGAGGAGTTCAAAAATTCCAGAATACGTCACAGTAGCAATGGTCCAGCCGTAGAAGGGTCAAGCCAACGCCTCACATGTGGCACGCCGTACTCCCCCAAACCCTAAGGTTCAAAAGGCAGTTCAAGACGGTCACATAATCGAGTTAAGGTTTGTTGTTTTCTAGAGGGTCCATCACGTTACATGCACGTTTTTCCGAAAGATTTAAACTCGATAAAATTTCAACACTTGAAAATTTTTGATGCCGGGAAAAATTGAGTTAATGATATTCGTTCGAACATTTTAATACTTTTTAAATTATCCGGAAAACAAAAAAAATTAAATTCTCCGATCGAATCGACGATTACAAAATAAACCCCAAAATACTCAACACTTGAGTCATAATAAAGATACCCAGAAAGATGCAGGAATGGTAGTGGATATTACTGCATAAAGAACCGTCCCCAATACTCCTTTTCTGCCGCGGAACCACCGCGAAAGGTGGCTTAGTGCCGCGGTTCCGCGGCCACGTGGAGGATTTGAAGGTGCGTTTTTCATGGTAACCCTTAGAATTCCCTGCTGATTTTTTTAGGTATTTTTAATTCAGAAAAAACCCAGTTTTTAAAAAATGTACAGAGAGGGGGTTATCTTGACGTTTCCGGATTCGATCGGGGTTTTAACTTCGTTAACACATCGACTAATACTCTAGCTAGGCTCTGATACCACTGTAGAGTTACTAGGCACTATAATAAGGTTCTACAATGCATCAACCATGCCCGTTTAAAATTTTAGCCGTGCCGAATAACCCTAAACAAGATCGTTGCTAGAAAATTAGGGTTTCACATGCTAGTAAAGGACATTTACTACTAAGGGAATACGAAATACAACCTTTGTAGATCGGTCCTTCACTTCTAAAGCTCCTTGTCGTAGTCCCTTCGCTGCGATCATGGTTTTCCCGGGCCCTTGCATGGCTTCACGAGGCGAAAGATGCGTCCTTTCTTGAAGTCTTCGAGGCCGAAAATGATCTACGTCGAGAGAATAACGACTCAAGCTACTCTTCACTAACTAGAGAATTAGTGAAGCAAACACCCTAAACTAAAGTGCTAGTCTAGTAGAGGATGGAGAAATAGGAAGTGGGTTCTCTTTAGAATTTTATTTCTCACAATCTTTCTCACTTTGGATCAAACCCTAGCAAGCTTTTCTTTTGAACAAATGAAAAAGAAGATGAACAAAAGAAAGAGATAAAGATAATGATCAAGTGAGTGAGCGAACCATGGTGAGTGAGTATCATATACTAACTCATGTAGAGACATTACCATAGCTAAGTGTGATGGTTAGGTTAAAAATCCAAAGTAAAAACAAATTTAGTGGACTTTAGTCAATGCGTCCACAAGCTTCCACAAGCTTCATGCATTTTCTAATTTTCCACTAATTTTGTAATTACTTTAAATATATTAATCCCAACATAACAAATAGCATGGTGTAAGTCTCATACACCCATGAATGTTGTATCATCAACCATGATACAAAAAGAAAACAAATTTTAATATATATCACACATATATTAAAATTGTGTACATGTGAGAAAAAACCTAAAGTGAACAAGTGTTAGTTAATGTAAACTAGTATATCAAATATACAATTATACAATAAATTATTAAATCAACACTTGCCTTAATAATCCGGTCATATCACATATAACCGACTAACATCCAATGTATCGACTTATCGAATCAACACTTGATTCGATAACCCGGCTATATCATATATAAAACCGACCGATACAAAAAGTCGCGAGAATAGAATACGGTATCACATACACGCATTATTCTCGGTCCCGCACATATCACATACGTGCTCCTATTTCATTTTGCCTGAGCCAGTAAAACCTCTATGTAGGACTCTAAAGACTCGTCAATACGCCGGCAGTAGATGATGATCACATCAAGCACCCACAAGCCGTCAGCGGTACTAGCTGGACGTAACGGCTACCCGGGTATTGAGCGATCAGAAGATCAGCAAGCAAGCCCGCTCCAACTCCTGTAAAAGCCTGCCGGTAACACTTCCCGTACAGTCCGGTCTCCTCGTCTGATATGTCGCATATCAAGTCTAGGGGTGGTAATCGTCAGACCCCAATAACCGATAAGTCGTGCCGATGTGAGGCTCATAACAGGTCGAGAAACTACTGGTAACACTTACCAGTAAATCTCTAAATCAGCCCTGGCCAGGGACTTCCCTATTACGGCCAATCGAGCACAGCGCAACATCAACCCCCAATACCGGGAAAGACGATACCCCTCCTATCGCTCATCGCCTCCATGTGACTCGGGACTGTACCCAAAAACCACTGTTTTGCACGCCCTCTTGGACGTGGTAAGGTGGAAATCAAAGCACTGTGGGAATCACACAAGACTCCATGACGATCTCGGGTCTACAGACTAACCTGCACAAGTGTCACCAGAGAACTGCCATCTGACGTGAGGTATAATACCATCTGGGTGTTCTCGGCGAGTCCTTCCAGTGTACCCAGTCTCCATTGAGCACCCATATACCATTTCTGATGTCAAACACCAATGGATATGGGATTATCCATCGCCCATCTCATGGGTCGAGAAGCGTATACGCTAGTCTACTCTGGTATATCGATGCCCTGTCTCGATACACCCACGACTAGGGACCTTGAAGGATGTACTTATGGACTACCATGTCCCCACTAGTATGATCCGCATCATAGTCCAGGTAGTCAAGCACACATCCTAAGGGCTTTACCAACATATTACTATAAGACAGTATCAAGAGACAAGTATACATGTTAAGATAAAGAGCAACCAGATAGCATACTATCATATCGAGCAAGAAAGTCCTCTCTATATATGTCCAAGCATCCAATATAATATATATCATCAGTACAATACTGGCCTCTAGGGCATACATACAACTAACATAAGGATGTGCTTATAGACCCCAGCTCCCACATATTTGATCGCCATCATAATGCTGGCAGTCAAACAAGAATCATATGGGCTCTATCAACATGATGATAAAGACAAACCAGATAGCATACTATCATCTTGAGTAAGACTGTTTTATCGGTATAGGTCCTGCCTCAATCATCACAATCATCTGTCCGCGACTATGATAATTGCCTTGAGGGCACTATATCCAACAATCTCCCACTTGCACTTAAGGCCAATTATTGCGATGTCGCATACTCACAGCTCGTGTGATACTGAACACCCAACTTCTCTACTAATCAGTTTCGCAAAGCCCGTTTGCGAAAATGATTGCGTTCGAGAAATAGCCTCAGTGAGTGGATTCGCTCCAATGATTCTTTCTGTATCTCTCTAAATCTCAACTTCGCGGAGAAAGCTATCTCCCGAAATGAGCAATTCCTGTCTTAGAATTTGTTTGGATATCTGATGGGACCAGTTCGCAAATGAACTCCAAATCCAGCAAACTATTTAGACTATATCGTCCACTGAATTTAATCTGTAACATGCGCCATGCCTTCTCAGTATCCGCTTGGACCACCTGTCCAACATACTATCCCCCAAAAGAGGGAAAACTATAACTCTGACAGCCACTCTGTCATCCAGGTCACCTTGGAAGCCTGAAATGATAATCGTCTCCCGAAGGAGGCTGCCGTCACCATATCTATAGAACATCCATTTATGTTCATAAACTTCTTCCCAATGTTTCTCCAAGATTGGATTAATATATCTGCTTATTGCATTTAGTGCAAAAGCAATATCTGGTGTGGTACTTGACAATTCATGATTAACTCAATTGCCTAAGCATGTGATATGCTAATCATGCAGATCCCTCTCCCCTTTAGTCTGTAAGACACCTTTATAGAGGGTGACTCCATCACCTGCAGATACACCACCATGCCAGGAGTCATCCATTTAATGTCAAAGTACCCAGATTGGGAAACTACCCAAATCTAGATCTAAAACCATAGATCTAGTAACCAGAATGTCTGATATTATATATATATCCTATGTGGAGAAACCACTGTGTGACAACCAAAATATAACCGATCGTAGTATAGGAATTTCACTTCCTACTCTGTGTATGCCATCCAAATACCAGGACATCACACCCTACTACCTTCCAAAATATAACCGATCGTAGTATAGGAATTTCACTTCCTACTCTGTGTATGCCATCCAAATACCAGAACATCACACCCTACTACCTTCTTAACAGATCCATCCCCTATTCTGATGAAGTCAAAGCCCATGACTTTCACATCAAAAATAGATGATCTATCTCCGTTATATCTGCTTTAGTCTATAAATAGACATAAGCTACTTGCCCACTATTCTTCCGCTGCTCCCACTGACTACAGCAACCCTCTAGTAGAGTCATATACACGTGCACTTCTAAAGAAAGTTTAGAACGACGCTATACTCATCCTCCTGCCGGGTCTTATAGTCTAGAACAACAGCAATGGCAAGTCTGGGAAAACAAGAACCTCCCTGTCACCGTCTCTGAGAAAACCGAAGTACCTCTCAGGTGACTGAGGTTACCCACCAAATCTGCGGAGTGGCTAACAGAATATCAAATCCAATTGAATCCTTAAGTTCTATTAAATTTGCAGCAATCGTTTGTGGTTCTGAAATAACTTCCAGTTCTACCATACTCCCACTTCTGTTTTCTGAAAAAATCCATTTTACTAAAACTGTGGCGAGTCAAGAACAATATAAATATTGATCTTCCTGATGGTAGAAAATTATCCCTCGACAAAGCCCGGGATAACCCACAAACAACCATTACTGAAACGTGCCTTGAGTTTATCCGGATTCTGGTTTTAAGCATCAGCCGGACAACTCCCTATATCTTAACGTCATTAAGATATAAATTGATTCTGTATATATCTGATATAGAAACAAAAGTACTAATTTAATTTGAACCAGATTCAAAATCATGCAGCTGTCTCCAGTGCATATCAACCAAATGGAAAGAGGACAATCAGCATTACTCATGTAGGAGTGCATCCATATATGAGTAACCCGAAAGAGAAGCAAGTTCTCAAAACCATTACTATTAACTGAATACCAAACACAAGTATCTACATCTTCGACTTCCTCGAAGAATCCTGATACTTACAACAAATGGTTCTCTACTTTATTCTTATACCTATAACTTCTGAATATCTGGACCTTGCATTTCAACGAAATACATGTCCAGAACTGGAGAAGTCATAAGTAAACAGAATATAGTATGAGTACCAACCCCTTTGTCCTAATGGACACTGGACAACATACAATACTTTGTATAAGTCCTCTGAGTTCAATAACTCAAACCCTGTGCGTCGTAGGTTGAAAAACTTACACCGCTGTTGAATGCACCTTACCTAATCACCAACTGATATCGGTAAATGTCATAGACACAATATCAAAAATTTATATCTCACTTTATAAAATAAATGTACAGATATACCAGTTTGAAATTGGTGCATAACAACGGATATTCAAAATCAAATATTTGTCATCCGACAAAATCCAGATGATTTCCTCAAATATCACCAATTACTACAAATTCCGATATAATGATGATCTAATCACCAAATTCCCAATATCTTACTCCCACTCACCATCTGTAATAACATACAGATGTGAGAAACTGATCTGGTAAATACATACCCTGAAGTTAGATTCTTATTGGGAAAACAGTTTTCAATTAACATCGCATAGTAAAACTAAAACATGAAAATGTTTCAAAAGGGGTTAACTGGTATTCCCAGTAACGCCTCTTCCATGACAGTAACCATGTACTTACCTGCCCTCACTACAATCCCTTTAATATGTCTTTACTTATTACCTTCTGTACACCTCTTTTAGGCTAATTAGTTTTCTTCATTCCCTACCCTTCGGCACCAGCCTAAGGTTTTGAAGAAGACTATCCAATAAGCGCAATAGGTGTACTCTCCTAATCCTTGGAGCCCTCGCAGCCTGAGAGAAGGTAAAGAGAAGAGACATCTGAATAATTCTATTCAATTTCTCCTGAACCAGAATCCATCCTCGAAAAAGTTCCTTCGAGTCCGTATGTAACTATACGATGGATTTATCCAATGGAAGTGGATATCCGTAGTGATACGGAGTGTTCTGGAGAAAAGCAAAGTGGATGTAAGAGTGGCAGGGGTATACACGGTCTTTGTCGTGAATGATGGTGATCGCAATTTACTTTGCCATTATTCTAATCCCTTTATATGTCTTTACTTATTACCTTCTGTACACCACAGTTAAGCTTGTTGGTTTTCTTCCTTCCCTACCGTTCGGCACCTGCCTATGGTCTGGAGGAAGACTATCCAATAAGCTCAATAGGTGTACCCTCTCTTAATCCTAGGAGCCCTCACAACCTGAGAGAAGGTAAAGAGAAATGACAACTGAATAATCCTATTCAATCTCTCCAGAACCGGAATCCATCATCAAAAAAGTTCCTTCGAGTTCGTATATAACCATACGATGGATTTATCCAATGGAAGTTGATGTTCGTAGTGATACGAGGTGTTCTGGAGAAAAGCAAAAGGTGATGTAGAAGTGGTAATGATGTATGCGACACCGTGACATTCCAAAAGCCAAAGTGTTTTAAGAAGGTTCGGTCAACTTGGTTTCATGAGTTTTAGTCAAAGGTCGGGTCATAGTCGCAGCCAGAGAGAGAGAGAGAGAGAAGAAACACTCAGCGTGCACTCTAACCTAGATCAAAATGGTTAATCATTTTATCTAATCAGGATGGCTCCCACTGTTTCCTTGAATTCTCCTCTAAACCCAAAAGGAGAATTAGTCGGAATCACCCGAGGAGTAATCCTACTCATCTGTGGGAATCGGGATCCAACTATCATTACATGATAACTTGATAGAATCCACTCAAGTCACCACACTCCAGAAGGTATGCGCAAGCCTGGCAAGTTTCCTGTATGTTTGAAACTCCCGATATGTGTTTTTACCCCTAAGACCCAAGTGACCTTGACGAATAATCAACAAATCAAAAGGTCCTAGTCAAGTTCAACCCGTCATTATCTTGATTGCATTAAACCCACCCGCATGACCCTTGACGAATAATCAACAAAGTCGTACGACTGTCTTAACCAATCCACATATCCATGCGACAGAAAAGCATTACAGAGCTACCGCACACTACGTCTCGGCGAATAGCAACGACAAACGTAGCACGAATACTAAGCAATACTGATCTAAAATAACGGAGGGCTACGACTGGTTTTTAGCGAAAAACCTTTAACGTAATGAACTTGATATCGTTGAAGGAATCCAAGTGGTTTTTATAAATATATAGTGGTGAAAACTTTCGCTAAAGAGGTCACTCCCGGTGAAGGGATCTCGGCTCTTTCCCCGTCGAATGGGGTGCAGGATATACCAAACTGAATACCACGATGCAAAGCACAAGTAATCGACTATAGTGAAGTTATTACGTTGACACAATCTTTTACTCAAGGGGTCACTCACGAAGAAGGGATCTCGGCCCTTGCCTCGTCGAATGAGGTGCAGGATATTCCAAAATGAATACCACGATGCAAAGCAAAAGTGTACGTCTGTAATGTCAGTTTTTAAAAACTTGGTTCCAACAACATCATATATATATGTTTGTTTTATCCTTGCATTGATAAGAATCTATGCAGTCCTATCAATTAATCACACCAGAAAAGAACGAAAATAAAATGTACGTATATGCTATCCGCATTCGCCACTGGGTCCCGTCATCACCCGTTAGGTTACTTAACTAACGACAGAGCGGGGACTAGGCTAGTGTGGGTGCAAAACATATACAACATCTACTACTGTATATAAATATATATGTAACATTCGTCCCAGGTATGATATAAAGAAACATCACAGAAAACATCACAGAAGCAACACAGAATGGTGGATAATCTGGAGCCCCGGGTTTCACTTGAGCCGCAAGTGACACCCGACGTTCATGTCGTGTGGATAGCATGTGCAATGAAACCTAGACCCCTACGAGAGCGGTAAGTTACCCGCCAAAACCAGAAGTGAGGCAGCCCCCTTTAGCAACGTGAATGGACCACCCAGCACTTCACGGAATCCGGTAACTTGAGCACCCCTCCTGGGTCAGCTATACCCCTACGAGTGCGGCGAATAGCCCGCCAATTCTAGAGTAAGGTCCCCTCCGTCTGAATGCCTTGAGATGCGGACCAGTTACCCTCTAGAACCCGGCTATTCGTGCACTCCACTGCGGGGTAATCCTAGTACAGAAAATAAAATAATATACAAGGGTGACATCGACCTCAGTCCGGTCGTGCCCCAAAAGAATAATTTACAAACTGGCGGTGACGGCAGTCCACATGTCGGACGCTCGTCCCGCAATATCAAATGTACAAATGAAATAAAACTATACTAACATTGCACCATAGCTATCCACCACGACGATCTAACCAACATCACAGCACAACACAGAACATCAACGTGAATGTCACGTTCGCAAACCCGTCTAAAAGACATATAGCAATTAGACGAGTTTACCGATCAAATGATATTCACGGTCGCAGATAGAAATGTATGTACTATTAAACGCACACTTAAAATATCGATCGACTAAGTTCCAAATTGGCCCCAATAGCAAAACAACACTTCACTGAAACCTGGGCCAAAACAGAATATCACAAAAATCACAATTTCACATCAGGGGGCTACAGTGAAAATTTGAAGGCCTGTCGCCAATAAATGGCCGCGGAACTGCCGCCAATAGGGGGTATATGCGGCGGTTCCGCGGCTCCTTGAAAGCTTCAGGAGCCCAAATTTTTCCTGTACCCTTAAAATCGCCTGCACGGATATTTAAGATGCCTGAAATAATTTTTTGACCACTTTTGAAAATCGACAGCAGACGCAAAAATGAAATCGTGATTTTGGCAATTTTCGTTGATCGATCTTTTAAGCACGTTTAAACAAGCTAGTAAGGGGTTCAAAGGGTGGCTCTGATACCATGTTAGGTCCCGGCAGCGCCCCGGCCGTCGAAACGCGGCCAAAATGCGGAACAAAAATTTCTGAACTGGCGCTACCGCTACCCGATTTACGGATCGACCTTAAACCCTAAACTAGAAAACTAACTAAGAGTTAGAATCGTTATACCGAGTTAATCCGAGTCCTTCGGTCTTCATTTCAAGCACCTAGCGGTTCCTTGATCTGGTTTGGTTGCCGGTCTTCCTCCATCTCTGATAATCCACCCGAGAGAAACGGCACAAGCTCTAACCTCGTCGAACGAGGTAACCGACGCTCCAAAGTCGCTAGAGATGGAGAGTGGGGGTGTATGAAAGTGTCACTATAATTTTCTCTCAACCATGAGCTCCATGAAGCAACTCAAGAAGAAGATGAATGAGGAGGTGAAGACTTGGCATGAACTAAAATGAAAATGGCTAACTCCTTTTTGTGTGAATGAGAATGAGAGAGAGCTAGTGTTGTAACCAAAAATGAAAAATCAATCCCACACCCACACAAATGTGGCCGGCCCCCCTTGTCTCTCTCATTCACAAAAAAATCATTTTCTTTTTGTCAATTGCAATAAAATAATAGCAACCATACTTTGTTTCATGCCTTGACCCATACCTCCTTTCCACCTCATTTCCCAAATGATTTTTAATAAAGAAAATCATTAATGAGGTGGCACCTTCTAGAAACTATTCCGTATAAAATACGGAATACTTCCGGTACATGTTCCGAAATACATATACGTGTATTCGTACCAAAATACGAATAGCCAAGAAAGAAAATAAATAGCGAACAATAATACTAGAATACATATATATAAATACATATGTAAATTATTAAATCAAAACCTGATTTAATAAACTGGCTTAATCCTAAGCCGCTAGTATTATCAACCGTCCGATTAAAGTCTGCGCAGCAAGTGCACATATTTAATCGGACACCTGTATGTATCAACATACGTCATGTACACCATATCGCCTGAACCGTGAAAACCCTCTGTGTGGGACTCTAAAGACTCGTCAATACGCTGTCAGTGGGTTTAACCACAAGCACGTCAGCGGCACTAGCTATACGTAACGGCTACCCAGGTATTGAGCAAAAGGGAGGCCGACGAGCAAACTCATGCAGAACCCCTACTGAGCCTGATAGTAACAATATCTGTATAGTCCGGTCTGTTCGTCTAAGAGTATCACATATCGAGTCTAGGGGGTGGATAAAATCAGACCCCTAACAACGCGATATTTAATGTCGGCATGTAACCTATCACCTCCTGAGAAACTATCGATCCTGGATCGGTAATCCTCGTCTACCATGGCCATGGATTTGTGGTGATGGCCACCCGTACACAATGCGACATCAACCCCCAATACCGGGTGAGATGAATCCCCGACGATCCGATCACTGCCTCCATGTGGCTCGGGATTGTACCCAACTAAAACCTGTTTGCACGACTCCTTTGAGCCATGGTAGGGTAGTAATCAAAGCACAGTGGGAACTCACACGAGACAAATGAAGATCTCGGGTCGGCAGACTAACCTGCACATATGCCACCTGGGAACTGCTATCTGACAATAGGTATAATACCAACAAGCAGGTTCCCGGCGAGTCCGTCCAGTGTACTTATAACCTAATGAGCACCTGTATACTATGTTAGGTGAACAAACAAACACCAATGGCTTGTGAGACCTGGCCACCGCCCCTCGTCGGGATCTCGATCAGTATACACTAGTCTACACTGGAGCATCGATGCCCGGTCTCGATACTCTTACGACTAGGGACATTTAAGGATATGCTTATAGACCCCAGCTCCCACATATATGATCGCCATCACAATGCTGGCAGTCAAGCAAGAATGGGCTCTATCAACATGATAATAAAGACAAACCAGATATCATACTATCATCTTGAGTAAGACTGTTTTATCGGTATAGGTCATGCCTCAATCATCACAATCATCTGTCCGAGACTATGATAATTGCCTTGAGGGCACTATATCCAACAGGAGTCGTCCATTCTAAAATACCTGTAGAATGCTGTCTAAGTACCCAGATTGGGAAACTACCCAAATCTAGATCTAAAACCATAGATCTAGTAACCAGAATGTCTGATATTATATCTATATCCTATGTGGAGAAACCACTGTGTGACAACCAAAGTATAACCGATCGTAGTATAGGAATTTCACTTCCTACTCTGTGTATGCCATCCAAATACCAGGACATCACACCCTACTACCTTCTTAACAGATCCATCCCCTATTCTGATGAAGTCAAAGCCCATGACTTTCACATCAAAAATAGATGATCTATCTCCACTATATCTGCTTTAGTCTATAAATAGACATAAGCTACTTGTCCACTATGCTTCCGCTGCTCCCACTGACTACGACAACCCTCTGGCAGAGTCATATACACATGCACTTCTAAAGCTAGTTTAGAACGACACTATATTCATCCTCCTGCCGGGTCTCATAGTCTGGAACAGCAGTAGTGTCATGTCTGGGTAAACAAGAACCTCCCTGTCACCGTCCTTGAGGATACCGGAGTACCTCTCGGGTACTTGAGGTTACCCACCATATCTGCAGAGTGGCCAATGGAATGTCAAACCAGATTGAATCTTTAGGTTCTTATCAAATTTTCAGTAATCGTTTGCGGTTCTGGAATCACTTCCAGTTCTACCATACTCCCATTATTGTTTTATGAAAAAAAAAATCTATTTTTATTAAAACTGTGGCGAGTCAAGAACAATATCACTATTGATCTTCCAGATGGTAGAAAGTCGGCCCTCTTCATAGCCCGGGCTAACCCACAAAAAGCCATTACAGAAACGCGCCTTGAGTTATCCAGAGCTTGGTTTTAAGCATAAGCCGGACAACTCCCCGTACCTTAACATTGTTAAGATATGAACTATTCTGTATCCAATATAGAAACAGATGCACTGATTTAATTGGAACTAGATTCAAATCATGCAGCTGTCTCCAGTGCATGTCAACTAAATAGAGAGAGGCCGATCGGTATTACTCAACTTAGGAATACATCCAGATATGAGTAACCTGAAAGAGAAGTAAGTTCTCATAATCATTACTATCAACTGAATACCATACACAAGTATCTACATCTTCGATCACCTTGAAAAATCCTGATACTTGCAATACCTCGTTCTCTACTTTATTCATATACCTATAACTTCTCAAAACTTAGACCTTGCATTTCTACGAAACACTTGTCTAAAACTAGAGAAGTTACAAGTAAACAGAATATGGTATGAGGACCAACCCCTCTGTCCTAATGGACACTGGACAACATACAATACTCTGTATAAGTCCCCTGAGTCTAATAACTCATTCCCTGCGTTTCGTAGGTTGAAAACTGTACTTATGGTTAAGAAGAATTACACCGTTGTTTAATACTCCTTACCTAACCATCCACTGATATAGGTAAATATCATGGACATAATTTCAAAAAGTTATATCTCACTTTATAAAAATAAATGTACAAATATATCAATTTGAAATTGGTGCATAACAACGGATATTCAAAACCAAATATTTGTCGTCCGGCAAACAACCCAGGCGATATCCTCAAATATCACCAATTACAACGAATCCCGATATAATGAGGATGATCACCCAATTCCCAATAACATACTCCCACTCATCATCTGTAAAACCATACAGATGTGAGAATCATACCTGGTGAATACATACCCTGGAGTAAGGGTTAATTGGGAAATCAGTTTTCTTTTAACAATACACAGTGAAACTGAAACATGTAAATGTTTCGAAGGGGTATCCGGGTATTCCTAATAATGCCTCTTCCATTATCAGATTCACAACTGTAACCGTATATTTCTTTGCCATCTCTTCAAATCCTTTTATATGTCTTTAGTCATTACCTTCTGTACACCACCTTTAGGCCAAATGGTTTTTTTCCTTCCCTACCATTCGGCACCAGCCTATGGTTTGGAAGAAGACCATCCAATAAGCATAATGGGTGTACTCTCCTAATCCTAGGAGCGCTCGCAACGCGAGAGAAGGTAAAGATAAAAGACAACTGAATAAATTTTATTCCTATTTCTCCTGAACCAGAATCCATCCCCAAACTGGAACAAGTTCCTTCAAATTCGTATATAACCATAAGATGGATTATCCAAATAACTGTGGATCTTCGTAGTGATACGGAGTGTTCTGGAGAAATACAAAGGTGAAGTAGGAGTGGCGATGAAATACTTGGTTTAGTCGTGAATAGCAGTCGCAATTACTATGCCCTCTTACTAATCCCTTTATTTGTCTTTACTTATTACCTTCTGCACACCTCTCTTAGGCTAATCGGTTTTCTTCATTCCCTACCTTTCGGCACCTGCCTATGGTTTGGATGAAGACTATCCAATTAGTGTAATAGTTGTACCGTCCTAATCTAAGGAGCACTCGCAGCCTGAGAGAAGGTAAAAGGAAAAGACAACCGAATAGTCCTATTCATTTTCTCCAGAACCGGAAACCATCCTCGAATCTGGAACAAGTTCCTTCGAGTTCGTATATAACCATACGATGGTTTTATCCAATGGATATAGATGTTCGTAGTGATACGCGGTGTTCTGGAGATATCCAAAGGGTAAAAGAAGGAGTGGCAATGATGTATGCAACTCAGACAATCCAAAAGCCAGTGTTTTAAGAAGGTTCGGTTAATCTTGGTCACTGAGTCATAGTCTAGGGTCGGGCCATGGTCGCTGCTCAAGAGAGAGAGAAAAGAAACACTCTGCGTTCACTCTAACCTGGATTAGAATGGTTAATCACTTTATCTAATCAGGATATCTCCCACTGTATCCTCAAATACTTCTTCAAACCTGAAAGAAGAATTAGTCGGGATCACCCGAGGAGTAAACCAACTCATCAGTGGGAACTGGGATCCTACTATCATCGCATGATAACCTGATGGAATCGACTCAAATCATCACACTTCAGAAGGTATGCGCATGCCTGGCAAGTTTCAGTTTCTTTAGAAACTCCCGATGTGTGTTTTTACCCCTAGGACCCAAGTGACCTTAACACAATCAACAAATCAAAGAGTCCTAGTCAAGTTCAACCCGTCATTATCCTGGATTGCATTAAACCCACCCGTACGAGCCCTTGACACAGTCAACAAGGCCGCACGACTGTCCTAACCAATCACATTAATATGCCACAAATAAATACTACTTGGCTACCGCACACTACGCCTTGACACAGTCAACAAACGCAGCACGAATACTAAGTAATACTTGTAAGAAATGACGGAGGCTACGGCTGGTTTTTGGCGAAAAACCTTTAACGTAATGAACTTGATATCGTTGAAGGAACTGCATTGCTTTTATAAATATATAGTAGCGAAAACCTTTGCTAAAGAGGTCACTCTCGGTGAAGGGATCTCGGCTCTTTCCCCGTAGAATGAGGTGCAGGATATTCCAACTGAATACCGCGATGCAAAGAAAAAAGTAATCGACTATAGTGAAGTTATTACACTGACGCAAACCTCTGTCCAAGGGGTCACTCCCGATGAATGGATCTCGGCCCTTGCCTCGTCGAATGAGGTGCTGGATATTCATAACCGAATACCACTGTGCAAAACAAAAGAGAACGTCCTTGTAATAACAGCTTTTTTTTTGAAAATTGTTCCAACAACATCAAACAAGTTTGTTTAGCTTGCATTGATCCGAATCAATGCAGTCCCATCAATTGATCACACCAAGAAAGAACGAAAATATGATGTACGTATATGCCATCCGCATTCGCCACTGGATCCCTTCATCACCCGTTAAGTTACTTAACTAACGATAGAGCGGGGACTGGACTAGCGCGGGTATAAAACATATACAACATTTACTAGTATATATATCAATATATAATAATCGCTCAAGGCGTGATAAATGCAACATCACAGAAATGTAATAAGCATCACAGAACAATACAGATAATCTGGGATCCCCGGGTTTCCATTGAGCCGCAACTGAAACTTGGCGTTCCCCTGGTCGTGTGGATAGTCTGTGCAATGAAATCCTAGACCCCTACGAGTGCGGCAAGTTGCTCGCCAAAACTTGAAGCGAGGCAGCCCACTTCAGCAAAGTGAATGGACCACCCAGCACTTCACGGAATACGGTAACTTGAGCACCCCTCCTTGGGTCAACCTATACCCCCTACGAGTGCGGCGAATAGCCCGCCAATTCTAGAGTGAATCCCCCTCCATCTCAAAGCCATGAGATGCGGGCTCGTTTCCCTCTAGAACCCGGCTATCTGTGCACCCCATCGTGGGGTAATCCTACTACAGAAAATAAAATATGTACAACAGGTACATCAACCTCAACCCGGTCGTGCCCCAAAAGAATAATATACAAACAGGCAGTGACGGCAGTCCACATGTCGGACGCTCGCCCCGCAATATCAAATGTACAAATATAATCAAACTGTATTACCATTGCATACAGGCTATCCACCACGACAAATCCGCAACATCACAGCACAACACAGAACATCAACGTGAATATCACGTTCGCAAATCCGTCTAAAAAGGCTATAGCGATTAGACAAGATTTACCGATCAAGTGACATTCACGGTCGCAGATATAATGTAAATCACTGTAAACTTTAAAAAATATTATAAAATATCGAATCCGAAATAACCCACGAATTGCCCAGAAAAACTGATAAAACCATATCCAAATTGGGCCAAATAAACAATACCACTGAACCAACTCCCCAGCGACCAAACCACACCCAAAACACCAACACCTGAAGCCCCTGAAAAACCGGCCTCCTCGGTTTTTGTGGCTAAGTGCTCGGCCCAAAACCGAGGGGTGGGGTCCGTAGTTGGGGTGTGGTCTTCTGGTATCTTGAGTAGTCTTCTGCACTTGTTTGAAAATTTTTCTGAACACCTTTAAAATCGACAGAGACGGGGACAGCAATGGTAGTGTTTGGGTTCAGTTTCATTTTTGATAAATTAACATTGTCTAAACAATCTAGTAAACTGTTAATGGCGTGTCTCTGATACCATGTAAGTCTACGGTAGCGCCCCGACCGTCAATCCGAGGCCAAAATGCGGAAACAAAAACTTTTCAAAAACTTGAAACTGGCGCTAACGCAGACTTTAATCCCGGATCGAACCATTAACATTAAACTAGCAATCTAAAGAGGGTTAGAAAAGCTATACCGATCGATCCGTGTCCTTCGGTCTTTAGCCACCATCTTTAGCTTCTTACGGCATCTCCGATCTCGCTCGATCTCCGGTCTCCTCGTCGGAAAGGGAACCACATCGTCGATTCGTTTTACGGGCTCCCGCTTCGAACCGAAGCAACTCGGACATGAAGTTTGCTAGCCGACGTGTCCAAGGTGAAGTAGAGAATGTGTGTGATAACTTTGTCTCTTGACGCTCTAGGATTCTCAACACATGAGATGGTTAGAGTGGAGGTAGAAGATGATGCCAATGGTAGAACTTGTGAGCAAGAAGAAGAAAGAAAAGAGAGGAGCCTTTTGTGTTATTGTGTTGAATTATTGTTGTAAGCACAAGAATGAAAACCCAAGAGCCAACCCCAAGCCTATGGCTGCCCTCTCTCTCCATCCATCAATTCAACACAATAAACAAATCCTATTTTTACATTAGCACAAATAAAGAGACCATGAGTCACTAAACATGTCCATGTCACATTAAATGCACATCATCATGAAATCCACTCACAATTTCCACACGTAAACATTAATCCAAATGTTTACAACAACAAAAAGATACGGCAACATCTAAAGTAAACTCGTGACGGATCACAAGGATACCCCTCACCTGTATATACATACCTGCATCCGCATTCCGACTAAATGCGAATGCGATGAGACGAAAGTAATCCAACAAATCTAATACTAGGATCCGGCTTAAACCAAAGCCCACTAGTATGATCCGTCCGATCATGATCCGTGCATAAGTGCACGTATATGTTCGAACCCTGCCATAATACCATACGACCTCTACAACGTTTCGCCCGAAACGTGAGAAACTGTCTGTGGGGGACTCTAAAGACTCGTCAATACTTTGGTTGTGGATTTAACCACTAGCACGCCAGCGGTACAAGATGTACATAACAGGCTACCAGGTATTGACCAAAAGGGAGGTCGATGAGACACCCTGGTGAGCCTGTCAGTGACAATATTTGTACAGTCTGGTCCGTTCGTCTATGAGCATCGCATGTAGGGCCTAGGGGTTGGTAAAAGTCAGACCCCCAAAAGCGGTACAAGTCGTGTCAGAGTGTAGCCCTGAACACCCCGAGATACTACTGGAATACCTACTAGTAAATCTGCTGCCTTGGCCAAGGACTTCATGTAATGGCTATCCTAGACACAGCGCGATCTCACCCCTAATACCGGGAGAGACGAAACCCTGCCGATCCGCTCACTGCCTCTATGTGGCTCGGGACTGTACCTAACTAAAACCTGTTTGCACGACTCCTTTGAGCCGTGGTAGGGTAGTAATCAAAGCACAGTGGGAACTCACACGAGACAAATGACGATCTCATGTCGTTGAACTAACCTGTACACATGTCACCAGGGAACTGCTATCTGATGCTAGGTATAAAACCAACTAGCATGTTCCTGGCGAGTCCTGTCCGGTGTACTCATAACCCAATGAGCACCTATATACGTCTTAGGTGAACCGACTGACACCAATGACTTGTGAGACCAGCCACCGCCGCTCGTCAGGGTCTCGATCCGTATACAATAGTCTACTCTGGAGTATCGATGCCCTGTCTCGAAACTCCCTCGACTAGGGACCTTTTAAGGATGTGCTTATAGACCCCAGCTCCCACGTATATGATCGCCATCATACTGCTGGCCGTCAAGCAAGAATCTTAAGGGCTCTATCAACGTGTAATAGTAATCTGTAATATCACCTAAAGCATATACACGATGATAAAGATAAACCAAATAGCATACTATCATCCTGAGTAAGACTGTCCTTCCGGAATAGGTCCTCCCTCAATCATTGCAATCACGTGCCTGCGATCCAATAATTGACTTTGAGGGCACTATATCCAACAGAGAGTGAGTCCTGAGATATGAGATTGTGGGTAAAAACCCATGCTTAGATTCTTCCATACTAAACCGCTTCAGTATGGTGTCAATGTATCTAGATTGGGACAATCCCAGTATCCGTTTAGATCTATCTCTATAGATCTTAATCCCCAAGATGTAAGAGGCATCACCTAGGTCTTTCATTGAGAATCTTTGTGATAAGAAGAGCTTGACCGATTGCAGCAAAGGAATATCATTTCCTATCAAGAGTATGTCATCGACATACAATACGAGGAAGGCAACCTTACTCTCTGCCACCTTCTTGTATATACAAGGTTCATCTATGTTTTTGACGAAGTCAAACTCTTTGACAACGACATCAAAACAGATGTTCCAACTCCGCGATGCTTGCTTTAACCCATAGATGGATTTAAGCAGCTTGCACACCTTTCCGCTGCTCCCACTGTTTACGAAGCCCTCTGGCTGAGTCATGTACATGCACTCTTCCAAATCACCATTTAGAAAGATGGTCTTAACATCCATTTGCCAGATTTCGTAGTCATGGTATGCAGCAATGGCAAGTAGGATCCGGATGGACTTAAGCATAGCCACTGGAGAAAAAGGTTCATCATAATCCACACCTGGTCGTTAACGAAAACCCTTTGCAATAAGTCTAGCTTTTAAAGTCTCAACATTTCCATCTACACCAAGTTTCTTCTTAAAGATCCATTTGCTTCCAATGGGTTTTACCCCTTTAGGAGCAACTTCCAAAGTCCACACTTTGTTGGTGTACATGGATTCCATCTCAGATCGCATTGCATCCAGCCATTTCACAGAGTCCACACTCGTGATGGCCTGCTCGAAGCTAGTTGGGTCATCATCTTCCATGATGCAATCCTCGCTCCCACCGTCTATGAGAAAACCATAGTATCTCTCAGGTGGATGAGGAACCCTACTAGATCGGCGGAGAGGCTGAGGTTCGTTTAGAGCTATCGAATCCTCTCGTTCCACTAAATCATCAGTTGCAGTTTGTGCTGCTGGAACTTCTTCCAGCTCTACCTCTTTGCCACTAATTTCTTTTACAAGAAATTCCTTTTCTAAAAAAGTGGCGTATTGAGAAACAAACACTTTTTGCTCCTCATCGTGGTAGAAAATATATCCTTGTGAATTCTTTGGATATCCCACAAACTTGCAAAGAACTGACTGTGCTTCGAGTTTGTCCGGATTTTGACTTTTGACATAGGCCGGACAACCCCATATCTTAACTCGTTTAAAATATGGTCTCTTCCTACTCCATATCTTATATGGTGTGGTAGGTACAGATTTATATGGAACCTAATTCACCAGGTATGCAGATGTTTCCAGTGCATGTCCCCAAAAGGAAATAGGCAACTCAGCAACACTCATCATAGAGCGCACCATATCCAATAAAATGCGGTTTCTCTGCTCCGATACATTGTTGTGCTGTGGTGTATATGGAGGAGTAAGCTGAGAGAGAATCCCATTCTCTTTTAGAAATTCCAGGAACTCTGTGCTCAAGTATTCACCTCCTCGATCAGATCGAAGGATTTTAATACTTTTACCCATTTGGTTCTCGACTTCGGATTTGTATTCCTTGAATTTCTCAAAAACTTCAGACTTGTGTTTAATCAGGAACACATGTCCGTTTCTTGAGAGATCGCTAGTGAATGTAATGAAGTACGAAGAACCATTATTGGCATGTGTAGACATAGGACCACATAAATCACTATGTATCAGTCCCAAGAGCTCACTAGCTCTTTCTCTGTGTCCTGTAAACGGAGTTTTGGTCATTTTGCTTTTGAGACATGACTGGCAAGTGTCATAAGATGAAAATTCGAACGAATTTAAATATCCATCCTTATGTAACTTAGCTAGTCATGTCGCATTGATATGACCTAGTCTACAATGCCACAAGAAGGATTCGTTGATTTCTGAACTCTTTCTCTTGTGTGTGTTTTGTACATTAAGAACTGTGATTTGATTTAGAACGTATATGCCATTATTTAACGAGCCTGATCCAATCAACTTTTGATTCAGGAAGATATTCATAATATTATCCTGTACTACAAAATTATATCCTTCTTTACTTAATAAAGATACTGATATAAGATTGCATATCAGGGTCGGAATGTAATAGCATTCGTTCAGAATCAATGTATTACCATTTGGTAATACAAGGTGACATTCACCAACTGCTTTGACTGCAACATTTGTACCATTCCCTACTCTTATGGAATGATCACCTATTCCCAGTTCTCTACCTTTCCTTAGCCCATGTAACATATTAAAAATGTGGGATTCCGATCCGGTATCTAATACCTAGGACGTAGAGTGAACCGAGAAACAATTCTCGAACTAACACACCCGAAGAAGATGCATCAACATTCTTATTCTTCGTTTGGGCGGCGTAGGAATCCGGATATTCCCCTATTTCCTGTTCAGTATTATAACAATTATAAGAAAGAACGGAACCAACGTTTCCCTGCTCAGTTAAACAAGCGGGTTCAGTCAATACATCCATATTATTATCTTGATTAAGGCCTGACATGGTCGCTGCCTAGAAAGAGAGAGAAGAAAACACTTTAGCGTATACTCTTACAAGATCAGATTGGTTATTATTTTATCTAATCATGATGGCTCCCACTGTTTTAATCAAATCTTCCTTCAAACCCTTAAAGGAAAGACTAACCGGGATTAATTACACCCTATAAGTTCGCCAATCTTTCAGCCAGGCCAGTGCGGGTACTTTGAAGGAGGTTCCCCGTGCTTTCGCACGGACCTAATTAAAGTAAACCTCGTTTTCCCAGAGGCATAGATCCGTTGACACCTTTCTAGACACCTACTTGATTGGCTAATTGTAAAGTGTAAGACTCTCTCAGGAGTACTTCTTACTCGCAGTGGATATCGGGATCAAACTATCTCATAGAAGGTATGCAATCTCATTGCAAATTTCAACATTTGAAATCCCCGATAATGCTTTTGCCCCTATCAACTTATGACCTTAACATAGTCAACAAATCATAAGTGCTAGCCAAGTTCAACCAGTCATTTCCTGATTGAATTAAACCCACCCGTATGACCCTTAACATAGTCAACAAAGTCGTACGACTATCCTAATCCAATCGCATCTCAGGCTTTAGCAGATAAGCACTAATCAGCTACCGCACACTACGCCTTAACATAGTCAGCAAACGTAGCACGAATACTAAGTGGTGCTTATCTGAAATGACGGAGGGCTACGCAGGTTTTTAAGAAAACCATGAGCGTAATAAACTTGATATCGTTGTAGAATCGAGTGATTTTTGAAAAGTAGTGTTTTTGAGGCTTTTACTAGTTTTGCTAAAGAGGTCACTCCCGGTGAAGAGATCTCGGCTCTTTCCTTATCGAATAAGGTGCAGGATATTTCACAAATATCACTATGCAAAGAAACAACTATAGAAGCAATCAAAAACAAAACCGAGTGAGTTGTAGCATCTGCTATTTTCGCTGAAGAGCTCACTCCCGGTTAAGGGATCTCGGCTCTTTCCTTATCGAATAAGGTACTGGATATTCTACAAGGAATACCACTATGCAAAGCAAAAAACTAGAGCTGCCCTTTTTGAAAATTTGATTCTACAACACCTTTTAGGTTTCTTTTCTTTTCATTAATCTCATTAATGAAGTCCCATCATTTAATGCTTCCTAAGCATCACAGAAAATGAAACGAAAATACAACGTACGCTTATGCCATCTGCATTTGCCACAGTGTCCCGTTATGCACCGTTGGGTTACTTAACTAACAGCATAGCGGGACGGGACTGGCGCGCGTGCAAAACATAAGCAACATCTATTATATATCTCACATGTAATATATAGCCATTCGTCTTAGAATCCACAGTGATCACATCACAGAGCAGCAGAAGAAATATATGAAATATTGGATATACTAGGAGGTCCATGTTTTATATTGAGCCTTTATAAAACACGGATTCCACGTTCACGATGAATAGCCAAACCGACATCCCTAGACCCCTACGAGAGCGGCAAGCAACCCTACCAATTCTAGAGTTAGGAGACCCGGACTCGACTCCTCGAGTTGGTCTCCCACTGGACTCTAGAACCCGGTTACTTGTGCCTCCCTCCTTGGGTCTATCCTAATGCGGAAAAGTAAATAATATACAGCAAAAGTGACATCATCCTCAACCCGGAATTGCCCCAATAAAAGAATATTACATACAATGAATTTTACATGAATGAAAATAAAAACTCTCATCTCACATAAAATCCCGGCTATTCCAAACACGACGATCCAATATAACATATCACAGCAACACATAACATCGCATGTCATCAACATAAGTAAATAAGCGTATCCCAATTGTCATTGACATATAGCAATGAAAACGGTGATACACCACATATTACACTTACGGTCACAGAAAAGAAAGTGAAAAACTACAACAATTGGAATCAACAACCATCTTGGACATCATAAACCCAATGTATCACATACTTTGGATTTCATGCCCAACCAAATGATTTTTTTAGACATCACATGCCTAACAATTATAAACTCCGCATTTTAGTCTCAATATTGAAAACACTTTTCAATATCTAATCGGGTAATTCAACAAGATTCTCGACATTTCTGATCGAATGCTCGTCGGAAACTTTAGTAGAGGGCCGCACCCCACCCCCCGATACCGGCGACGAAGTGCACTTAGGAGGAACACCGCGGCCACGAGCACCCGGACGGATGCTTTTAGCAGTGGAGTTCTCCTACAGTCACTTGGTCGGGGCTATGTGGCGTGGCTATCTAGTAAGGTTACCCGGCGAGTATCTACGTATGCTACGTGATTGCGACGGACTTTTGATCCATATCAAAATTCCGTGGCAACCGATCAAATGAGACAAAATTGCTAGATTTATAAAATTCAAACTAGTTATCATATAACTAATTATTATGGATTCTAAATATTGTATCACAATCACAGATAGCTAGACGATGTTAAACGTTTCGATCGAATCAACAAATTCACAAAATTTCCAAGAGAGAGCTAAACACTTGAGCAGTGTTAGAAGTACCCAGAACCATACCACAGTCCTCATGGATCAGCAGCTGAAGGCCCGTCCCAAGCCTCTCAAGTGCCGCCGCGGAACCGCCGCCAAAACCATGTTTTGGCCGCAGTTCTGCGGTCACTTTGACGGGTTAGGGAGTCGTTCTTCAGGTGGGTCCATAGAATTACCTGCATGATTTTTATAGTATTTTTAACATGAAAAATTCCAACTTTTTGAAAATTTTCCAGAGAAAGGTCCAAAATTGGGTTTTCGGGGTTCGACCGGACTTCTAATTTCGTCTAGACATCGCCTATAGCTCTAGCTTAGCTCTGATACCACTGTAGGGTTCCCATGAACGACAGCAAGGTTTCGGGAGGTATCGTCCATGCCATTTTCAATTTTTTGCCGTTTACACTTGATATCGTCGAAGGAACTCGAATGGCTTTGAAATGGAGTGGTTTAGGCTCCGCTTTTAAAACTAGTAACACTAACTTTTGCTTAAGAGCGAACTCTCCGTGGATGGATCAAAACTCTTTCCTCATAGAATGAGGTGCAGAATATTCCTAACCGAATACCTCTATGGAAAGTACAAGAATATGACTATGGTTTTGAAGAAAACCGAGTAGTTTTAAAAATTGGTTTCGACAACATCATATAGGTTTGTTTTCCTTGAATTAAACATATAATGCAGTCCCGTCAAACAAGTTTCTAATCCACACCAGAAACAACCAAAATAACATGCTTTTATATGCCATCTGCATCCGCCACGGGATCCCGGATCTTCACCGTAAGGTTACTTAACTTACGGCAGGGCTGGGACAGGGCTATCGCGAATGAAAAACATATAGAAGCATCTACTAAATATAATATATATATCATCACAGGAAGTAATAATCATCACAGGCAGATGATAACCATCATAGGCATGCGAACAACAATATGGAATAGCAGAGAAACTAGGAGCCCCGCGTTTCATTTGAGATGCAAATAAAACGCGACATTCCCCGGTCGTGTGGATAGCCCGTACAACATCGATCCTAACCCCTACGAGTGCGAAGAGCCACCCACCAATCCCAGAAATAGGCAGCATGATCTCAACTCCATGAGATGGCCACCCACAGAATTCTGGAATCCGGTGACTCATGCGCTCCTCTGTGGTGTAATCTTAGTACAGAAATGAAATATATACAAGGGTGACATCGACTGCATCCTGGTCCCCAATAAAAGAATATACATAATATAGAAATGGCAAACACAAGTTGGAGCTCATCTTTAACAAATGAATACCTCATTATAAATAAAAAAAACTGTACAAGCAATCACACGAGGGGCTATTCGTCACGACAATCCGTCTAAACCATCACACACGCGCGCACACACATTATATATATATATAACAGAAACAAGTAACACAAGCTAGTTTGCAATCTCATCTAATTGAACATATAACAATTAGACGACATTTAACAACAAACATATAAACTACGGATCATAAACGATGTTAGAATTTCGACCGAAAATAGCCCCGAAATGCTCCAATATGAAAACTATACAAACTAAAATCTGGGGCAAAACAAACAATACCACAAATCAAGTTTCTAACATTCCAAGCTACTGAAAAAATCCAGGTACTTTTGGAAAATTTTGCGTTGTCGTAACAGCACTGTAAGTCCACGTTGCGACCCCCTGTGCTTACGGGGAGGCGGAAACGGTATAAAAAACAAATTTTTATCGCAAGAGGCAACATGGACTAAACAAGGTCGGGATCGTGTCTAAACTAAACTAGCAAACTTGCTAAAGAGATTTAGCTACTCGGATGAAGATGGTTATACCTAGCTTGTCTTGAACTCCTTCTCTTCAAGCTCCGGTGGTGGTCCGATGGCTCCTTCTCGTCGTCTCCGTACGCCGAAGATAGATCCACTTGAAAGCTCCAACCTTTAGCTCCTTCTTCGTTCTTTGAAGAAACTAGTTCACTTGGTTTGCCAAACCTAGTGAACTAGAATGAGTAGAGAAGAAATAGAATGGGATTTTACCTATGGTTCTTGATTCTCAACACATGAGAGATATGAACCATAGAGTCAAGAGAGGGAGCAAGAGGATGAGAGTGAGAGCAAAAGTGAAGAGCTCAAGAACAAGAGAGAGAATGAGCAAGAAAGAATGAGGCTCTCTTTTGTCTCTCACCCTCTCATAATCCAAAGCAATGATAACTCATCATATCAAAAAAGTCTTATGTGTGATGGTTGAAGCAACCATAACCTTATCATGTCATGCACTCATTTTACTCAAAAGAGCAAGCAAGAAAAAGTCTTTGGTATGAAATGATAGCCATGGTTATCATGATGGTCAACTAGTCAAGCCTAGTCAACCGGTCAACAAAGTCAACAAGTCAACAAAAGTCAACAACCAAGTCACCATAATACTTAATTAATATAATAGTTAATCACATATCATATTCTCATTAGGGTTGAGCAAAAAGTCAAAAAGTCAACGGTCAACTGTCAACAACCCTAATGAGAATCCGCTGTCTGTGCCTCCCTGTCAACTGTGCATACACACCAGCATCCGCGTTCCGAGGAACACGAATGCAAACTGGATAAATCCAATCCCATAAGGTACACTAGGATCTGGCTTAAACCAAAGCCCGCTAGTGTAAACTGTCCGGACACTGTACGTGCACAAGTGCACGGATGTGACCGAACCCTGTCGCAAAACCATGCGACCTGTCGCAATACCATGCGACCTCTACTCTTTTGCCTAAAGGCGAAAAGCTTTCTGTGTGGGACTCTAAAGACTCGACACTACGCTGGCAGTGGGTTTAACCACAGACCGCAAGCGGCACTAGCTGTGCGTAACGGTCCCCAGGTAATGCCGACAAGAAGACCGACGAGGCGAAACCCATCTGAACTCCTACTGAGCCTGAGTGTGACATTCTCCGTACAGTCCGGTCTGTTCGTCTGATACATCGCATGGCGGGCCTAGGGGGCGGTAAACGTCAGTCCCCCAATAGCGGTACAAGTCGTGCCGGAGCGAAGCCCAAAACACCCTGAGATAACACTGGAAACCTACCAGTATATCTCGTTTGCCCTGGCCAGGGACTACTCGTGTAATGGCTCTCCTAGACACAGCGCGATGTCAACCCCCAATACCGGGAGAGACGAATCCTGTCTAACCGTTACTGCCTCCAAGTGCTTCGGGACTGCACCCAACCACCACCTGTTTGCACGACTCCTTTGAGCCGTGGTAGGGTAGTGATCAAAGTACAGTGGGAACACACCCGAGGCGAAGTGACAGTGTCAAGTCAGCGGACTAAGCTGTACTCATGTCACCTGGGAACTGATAACTGACGATAGGTATAATACCAACTGGTCAGTTCCCGACGAGTCCTGTCCAGTGTACCCGTAACCTAACGGGCACCCGCATACTATCTCAAGTACGACGTACTGACGGCTGTGGGACAGACCGTCTCCCACACTGGGATGAGAAGCGCATGCGCTGGTCTACTCCGGAGTATCGATGCCCTGTCTCGATAGTCCTACGACCAGGGACCTGCATAAGGATGTGCTTCTAGATTACCCAGCCCCACTAGTGTGACGGCCATCACATCGCTGGTAATCAAGCAAAGATCCTAAGGGCTCCACTAATGTGTATAAGCAATATACAAAGATAAACACATGTACACATTGAAGTAGAAATAAACCAAGTAGCATACTACTATTTTGAGCAAGATTGTACATACAAGGTGAATATCCCAAGCTTCCATTAAGTAATATACATACTAGTATGATACAGTAATGGCCTCTAGGGCATATACACTAACAATCTCCCACTTGTACTAAGGCCATGTACTGGCGTATCGAAGACCTATCATCTCGATCAGCCGCTCGAACTGAGTCTGCGGTAGGGCCTTGGTGAATGGATCTGCAGTGTTATCTTCTGAAGCGACTCTCCGAACCTCGATCTCCTGGCGATCCACGATCTCCCTGATCAGGTGATACCGCCTCAAGATGTGCCTGGATCTCTGATGGGACCTGGGTTCCTTCGCTAAAGCTATAGCCCCGTTGTTGTCGCAATACAGAGGTATTGGATCAACAATGGACGGAACCACCTGAAGTTCTTTCAAGAACTTCCTCATCCAGACAGCTTCTTTTGCGGCATCTGATGCAGCGATGTATTCCGCTTCCATCGTCGAGTCTGCAACGGTTTCCTGTTTGGAGCTCTTCCAACACACCGCCCCTCCATTGAGGGTGAAGACAAAACCCGACATGGACTTGGAATCATCCTTGTCACTCTGGAAGCTGGAGTCAGCAAAGGCCTCGATCTGGAGGTCCTTTCCGCCATACACCAAGAACATCTCCTTAGTCCTTCTCAGGTACTTGAGAATGTTCTTTACCGCTATCCAATGTTTCTCCCCAGGGTTTGACTGATACCGTCTTACCACACTCAGTGCATAAGCTACATCCGGTCTGGTACACAACATCGCATACATTATAGAGCCTACCGCAGAAGCGTAGGGTATAATAGACATGCGATCCCTCTCCAAATCAGTCTTGGGAGACATCTCTTTAGAGAGGGTGATCCCGTGACAAGCCGGCAGGTTACCGCGCTTGGAATCTTCCATACTGAATCTTTTCAGTATGGTGTCGATGTACCTGGACTGTGAAAATCCTAATATCCTCTTGGATCTGTCACGGTAGATCCGGATACCCAGAATGTATGAGGCATCACCTAGGTCTTTCATGGAGAACCTGTGTGACAAGAACCCCTTGACAGATTGTATCATAGGAATGTCATTTCCTATTAAGAGAATGTCATCCACGTATAAAACGAGGAATACTACAGTTCTCGCTACAAATCTACTATAGATGCATGGCTCATCTGGATTTTTGATAAAGCCAAATTCTTTGACCGTCTCATCAAAGCAGATGTTCCAACTCCGCGATGCCTGCTTTAGTCCATAGATGGACTTAAGCAACTTGCACACTTTTCCGCTGCTCCCACTCTGAATGAAACCTTCTGGCTGGTCCATATAGACACACTCTTCTAAATTTCCATTTAGAAAAGCTGTCTTTACGTCCATTTGCCAAATCTCATAATCGTGGAAGGCAGCAATGGCAAGAAGGATCCGAATGGATTTCAGCATGGCTACTGGAGAGAAGGTTTCGTCATAGTCCAAGCCAGGTCTCTGACGAAAACCCTTTGCTACCAGCCTTGCTTTATAGGTCTCAACCTGTCCATCTACACCAATCTTCCTTTTGAAGATCCACTTGCATCCTACAGGTTTTACCCCGTCTGGAGCAATGTCCAACGTCCATACCTTGTTGGTGTACATGGACACCATTTCGGTCCGCATTGCATCCAGCCATTTCACTGAGTCAACGCTCTGAACGGCCTGCTGGAAGCTAGTAGGCTCATCATAATCTATGATGCAATCCTCTCTATCCCCGTCTATGAGAAAACCGTAGTATCTCTCGGGCGGATGAGACTGCCTACTACTTCTGCGGAGCGGCGTAGGAATGTCCTGTTCTGTTGAACCCTCTGGTTCCACCAAACTTTCAGTAACAGTCTGTGGTTCTGGAACTTCTTCCAGTTCTATTGTGCTCCAACTTATCTGGGTTTCCAAAAACTCAGTTTCCAAGAAGCGGGCATGCTGAGAAACAAAAACCTTTTGTTCCTCAGCGGAATAGAAAAGATACCCCCTGGAGTTCCTTGGGTATCCCACAAACTTACACTGTACTGAACGTGCCTCAAGCTTGTCCGCATGCTGCTTTTTTACAAAAGCTGGACATCCCCATACCTTAAGATACTTAAGACAGGGTTTCTTCCCAGTCCACATCTCATATGGGGTGGTAGGCACAGTCTTGGTGGGAGCCTTGTTCAAGAGATACGCAGCTGCTTCTATTGCATATCCCCAGAATGATCGCGGCAACTCAGCGTTACTCATCATGGACCGAACCATATCCAATAGGGTTCGGTTCCGTCTCTCCGATACACCGTTATGTTGCGGAGTGTATGGAGGAGTAAGCTGAGAGAGAATACCATTCTCTTTTAAGTAATTCAGGAATTCGGCACTTAAGTATTCTCCACCTCGATCCGATCTTAGAATCTTAATACTTTTGCCGGTCTGTTTCTCTACTTCATTCTTATACTCCTGGAATTTTCCAAAAGCCTCGGACTTATGTTTCATTAAGAAGACATAGCCGTACCTTGAGAAGTCATCCGTAAAAGTAATGAAGTAAGAATGTCCGCTTCGGGCATGTGTAGACATTGGACCGCACACGTCATTGTGTACGAGTCCCAAGAGCTCGCTCGCTCTTACTCCATGTCCAGTAAACGGAGTCTTTGTCATCTTTCCTTTGAGACAGGATTGACAAGTGGCATACGACTGATATTCGAACGCATTCAAATACCCTTCTGTATGTAACTTCGTCAACCTTCTCTCATTGATGTGACCCAATCTACAATGCCATAAGAAAGTCTGATTTATTTCTGGAGACTTTCTTTTGTGTGTATTCTGGACATTAAAAATCTGTGGTTGGTTTAACACGTATATACCATTACTCAAAGTACCTGACCCAATCAAAACTTGATTAAGGTGAATGTTTACAACATTACTTACAAACGCAAATTCATAACCTTCTTTAGAAACTAAAGATACAGAAATGATATTACAAGTTGCGTTGGGTACAAAAAGGCAATTACGCAAAACCAAAACATGTCCATCTGACATTCCCAGGTGATAGTCCCCCACGGCTTTAGCATCCATGCTAGCTCCGTTTGCAACTCTGAGGGTCATGTCACCTGCTTTCAAAACCCTACGGTTTCTCAACGCCTGCAAAGAATTACAGATATGAGATCCTGATCCGGTATCCAATACCCAGGAAGTAGAGTTTATTGAAAGACAGTTTTCAATAACATACACACCTGAAGCTGAAGCTGCAACCTGCTTCAATTCCTGTGTTCTGGCCTTCCAGGCCCTGCAATCATTCTTCCAGTGTCCTTTCTTATGACAAAAGAAGCATTCTTCCTTATCCACAAGCTTTCCCGCCAACTTTGTTGCTTTACCTTTTCCCTTCGTATCCATCTTACTAACACCGCCCCTTGGTTTGGCGGGGGCCTTCTTCTTCTTTCCCTTGACTTTCGCCTTGGACCTAGAAGAAGATGATCCTCCTACAAACAAAGTGGATGTATCCCTACCTTTCTGTAGGGTGCCCTCTGCGCTCCTCAGCATGTTGAGGAGCTCTGAAAGTTCAACCTCTTTTTCTTGTAGGTTGAAGTTCAGTATAAACTGGGCGTAAGTGGAAGGAAGGGACTGGAGAACTATATCCTTATATAGCTCACTCTCCAATGTGATCCCTAGGTCAGCGAGCTCCTCAATGTAGCCGATCATCTTTAGCACGTGCTCGGCTACTGATGATCCGACGGCCATTTTTGTCGAGAATAACTTTTTCGACGCTTCGTATCTTGCGATACGAGATTGCTCTCCATACAGTTCTTTTGTATGGAGCAATATGGATTCCATGTCCATATTCTCATGCCTCCTCTGATGTTCATTGTCCATCGAGGCAAGCAGGAGGCACTTGGCCTTCGCGCTATCAATCTCCCAAGTCTTGCGGATTTCCTTATCCGCGACACTGGAAGTTGGACCAGGGACAGGGGGAGCTTTGGTGGAAAGAAGATACCCCAGCTTGTCATAAGTGATTGCTATCTTGACATTCCTGAGCCAATATTTGTAGTTTGGCCCTGTCAGTTTGTTTTTATCTAGGAGTAACTTAAGTCCAGTCATGTTGATTGGTCGCTGCAATTTGGAGAGAAGAGGAAAACACTCAGCATGATGCTCTTGCAAGTTTAGAGTGGTTTTTAGTTTGTCTAAACAGGATGGCTCCCACTGTTTCTCGAATCCCTCCTCAAACCATAAAGGAAGAATTAGTCAGGATCAATCCCACCGTACAATTCTTGCTTAACCGTTCGGCCAGGCTGGTGTCGGTACTTCGAGGGAGGTTTTCCAACGCTTTCGCGAAGTTCCTTAATTAGAGAACCTCTTTTCCCTGGGGGCGTAGCCCCGCTAACACCTTTCTAGGCACCTACTAGGTTTATAGCATTGATCGTTTAGCGAGAAATTTCCCGAGGAGTAGCATATACTCACAGTAGGATCGGGATCCAAATATCATCGCGTGACGAAACTGAAGGAATCCTACCAGAATCACCACACTCCAAATGGTATGCAAATCTAGCAAGTTTCAGTACTTATGAAACTCCCGATGTGGATTTTTGCCCCATGCTCTTATGACCTTGACGAAGGTCAACAAATCATAAGTCACATGTCAAGTTCTGCCCGTCATTATCCAGGTTAATTTGAATCCACCCGTATATACCCTTGACGAAGGTCAACAAGGTAATGCGAATGTCCCAAACCAACGCATCTATCTATGCTACATATGAATACCCAACAGCTACCAATCACTATGCCTTGACGAAGGTCAACAAACACAGCTTGAATACTATTGAATATTCATACGAAACGACGGAGGGCTATGAATGGTTTTGGCAAAACCGTGAACGTAGTGAACTTGATTTGGTCGATGGAACGAGATAGCTTTTAAAAGGAGTGGCTCAAGCTCCGTATTTAAAAGTTGGTTTTGAAAAGAACCGAGTGGTTTTTCGAAAGTGTTCCAACGACTTTAACTTGGTTTATTATCTTGCATTAGTTCTTTTAACGCGTGATATTCTTGCATTAGTTCTTTTAATGCGTCCCATCATTTAATCCTACCATTGCAGAAAACAACCAAAATATGACGTACGCTTATGCCATTCGCATTCGCCACTGGGCCCCGTCATTACCCGTTAGGTTACTTAACTAACGACAGAGCGGGGGCAGGGTTAGCGCGTCTGTAAAACATAAGAAACGCCTAAATAATATCATATATAGATATACTGCAATGATAAACATTTCAGATCACAGATAAATACATTGGATATACTAGGAATCTGTAATTTGTACGAGCCTGTAACAAAAACAGATTACACGGTCACGGTGAATAGCCAATTCCCCACCCAAGACCCCTACGGGTGCGGCAAACTACCCGCCAAGTACCCGAAGCGTAGCAACCTCCCTCATCTCCATGAGTAGGCCACTCGACACTTCGGCATACCCGGTAGTTTGTGCACCCCTCCATGGGTCTATCCTAGGAGCAAAAATAGTAAAAAGAAATTATACAATGACGGCTACAACCCCGACCCGGTTGTGCGGCCATACAAATAATTATTACATCAATTTACAAATTTTCAATGAATGAAAGAAAAACAAGAGCTCATCTCACATCCACCCCGGCTATTCACCCGCGACAGTCCAACATATTCATATACACATTCCAATATCAAACACAGATCATGTATAACCCCGACTAATCGTCTTATAGCGATTAGCCGACGTTCAATACATGCAAACATCACAGATATAACCATCATAGTCAAAGTGCAGTGAAGTTCGGAAAAAATACGGAATTATAGGACCCCAAAAGTAAATTTCTTTTCTGGAAAATCTGGGCACATATAATATATTTTAAAAATCCCAAAACCAACACACAAACACACTGCACGAAAAACGATGCAGAGAAGACGACAAAGCGCGGCGGTTCCGCGGCACATGCCTACCTCGTGCCGCGGAAGGGCGGCGGTTTGAGCGCAACAGTGGATCGTTTTTCATGGGTGCACTCACAAAACCCTGAAACGATTTTACAAGTATAAAGTTTTTCATTTTGAGCCAAAAAAATTTCAACAGAAACTCAGGTTTTGTAATTTTTCCGGTTTTGTGATTTTTCGTTTCCGAACTTCGTTACACTTCACTACCAAGCTAGTTTAAGTTTAGTTAGGCTCTGATACCACTGTAAGTCCACGTTGCGACCCCCGGTGCTTACGGGAAGGCGGAAACGGTATAAAAAACAAATTTTTATCGCAAGAGGCAACATGGACTAAACAAGGTCGGGATCGTGTCTAAACTAAACTAGCAAACTTGCTAAAGAGATTTAGCTACTCGGATGAAGATGGTTATACCTAGCTTGTCTTGAACTCCTTCTCTTCAAGCTCCGGTGGTGGTCCGATGGCTCCTTCTCGTCGTCTCCGTACGCCGAAGATAGATCCACTTGAAAGCTCCAACTTTTAGCTCCTTCTTCGTTCTTTGAAGAAACTAGTTCACTTGGTTTGCTAAACCTAGTGAACTAGAATGAGTAGAGAAGAAATAGAATGGGATTTTACCTATGGTTCTTGATTCTCAACACATGAGAGATATGAACCATAGAGTCAAGAGAGGGAGCAAGAGGATGAGAGTGAGAGCAAAAGTGAAGAGCTCAAGAACAAGAGAGAGAATGAGCAAGAAAGAATGAGGCTCTCTTTTGTCTCTCACCCTCTCATAATCCAAAGCAATGATAACTCATCATATCAAAAAAGTCTTATGTGTGATGGTTGAAGCAACCATAACCTTATCATGTCATGCACTCATTTTACTCAAAAGAGCAAGCAAGAAAAAGTCTTTGGTATGAAATGATAGCCATGGTTATCATGATGGTCAACTAGTCAAGCCTATTCAACCGGTCAAAAAAGTCAACAAGTCAACAAAAGTCAACAACCAAGTCACCATAATACTTAATTAATATAATAGTTAATCACATATCATATTCTCATTAGGGTTGAGCAAAAAGTCAAAAAGTCAACGGTCAACTGTCAACAACCCTAATGAGAATCCGCTGTCTGTGCCTCCCTGTCAACTGTGCATACACACCCGCATCCGCGTTCCGAGGAACACGAATGCAAACTGGATAAATCCAATCCCATAAGGTACACTAGGATCTGGCTTAAACCAAAGCCCGCTAGTGTAAACTGTCCGGACACTGTACGTGCACAAGTGCACGGATGTGACCGAACCCTGTCGCAAAACCATGCGACCTGTCGCAATACCATGCGACCTCTACTCTTTTGCCTAAAGGCGAAAAGCTTTCTGTGTGGGACTCTAAAGACTCGACACTACGCTGGCAGTGGGTTTAACCACAGACCGCAAGCGGCACTAGCTGTGCGTAACGGTCCCCAGGTAATGCCGACAAGAAGACCGACGAGGCGAAACCCATCTGAACTCCTACTGAGCCTGAGTGTGACATTCTCCGTACAGTCCGGTCTGTTCGTCTGATACATCGCATGGCGGGCCTAGGAGGCGGTAAACGTCAGTCCCCCAATAGCGGTACAAGTCGTGCCGGAGCGAAGCCCAAAACACCCTGAGATAACACTGGAAACCTACCAGTATATCTCGTTTGCCCTGGCCAGGGACTACTCGTGTAATGGCTCTCCTAGACACAGCGCGATGTCAACCCCCAATACCGGGAGAGACGAATCCTGTCTAACCGTCACTGCCTCCAAGTGCTTCGGGACTGCACCCAACCACCACCTGTTTGCACGACTCCTTTGAGCCGTGGTAGGGTAGTGATCAAAGTACAGTGGGAACACACCCGAGGCGAAGTGACAGTGTCAAGTCAGCGGACTAAGCTGTACTCATGTCACCTGGGAACTGATAACTGACGATAGGTATAATACCAACTGGTCAGTTCCCGACGAGTCCTGTCCAGTGTACCCGTAACCTAACGGGCACCCGCATACTATCTCAAGTACGACGTACTGACGGCTGTGGGACAGACCGTCTCCCACACTGGGATGAGAAGCGCATGCGCTGGTCTACTCCGGAGTATCGATGCCCTGTCTCGATAGTCCTGCGACCAGGGACCTGCATAAGGATGTGCTTCTAGATTACCCAGCCCCACTAGTGTGACGGCCATCACATCGCTGGTAATCAAGCAAAGATCCTAAGGGCTCCACTAATGTGTATAAGCAATATACAAAGATAAACACATGTACACATTGAAGTAGAAATAAACCAAGTAGCATACTACTATTTTGAGCAAGATTGTACATACAAGGTGAATATCCCAAGCTTCCATTAAGTAATATACATACTAGTATGATACAGTAATGGCCTCTAGGGCATATACACTAACAAGCACAACTGGCGGCCAAAACATTGCCAAATTTCCACAAATTTTATGCATAGTTTTATATTCAAATGAAAAGTCCTCTGCAGTTGTTTAAAAAAACTTTAACGAAAAATTTTCTAAATGGACAACGACTTGGAATCAGAAACTAGTTACAGGAAAATATTCAATCTCGAAACTAAAACATCATTTAAACTAGTTCTAGTGTTTGACATGGCTCTGATAATATTGAAAGATCCTAGTGCCCTCACCGCGGCAACCGCGACCGATGCGGAACCGAAAAACAAAAATTCTCGAGAGAGAACTAGAACCAAATCCCTAGCAATCTTTCCAAAAACCAAAACTAGCAAACTAGCATGCAAGGGTTTAGGGATTACAACCTTTGATATGTGTCCACCTAATCGTGGAAGACCCCTCCAATCTCCTCATAGGTCGTCGGGAACAAGCTTGAGAGGCGACCGCCCTTGTCAAAGATGATCCATCTGAGTGTACCGATCCAAACTCCATCTTTACCTTGTGAAGCAACCGACGCTTCAAGCTTGCTAAAAATGGAGAGTGGAGATGTAGAAATTTTCCACTATCATTTTCTCTCAAATCCAAAGCTTAAGAGAGAAAGTGAAGAAGAAGGAGGAGGAGGAGGTGAAAAAGAGGTAGCCATCACCAAATGAACTAAGGTTGAATGAATGAGATAAGAGAATGGCTTGATAATTTATTCAACCAGAAAAAATATCACAATCTTTTTCTAATAAACATATGAAACCCATTCCTTTTACATGTCTACAACCATTCTCAAAGACACCTTACCCTCCATCTCATTTTTTATTTTCCTAAAATAGAAAACCAACAAATCAGGTGGCCTCCTTCTAGAAGTATTTCTGTATAAATACGGAATAAAACCCGGTATACATATCGAAATACATATATGCGTATCCGTATAAAAATACGAATAGCCAAGAGAGAGAAAATGAATAGTGAACAATAATAATAGAATATATATATCAAATATATATATATATATAATTAAATCAAAACCTGATTTAATAATTCGGCTTAATCCTAAGTCGCTGGTATTATTAACTATCCGATTAAAGTCCGTATAGCCTATACACGGATTTAATCAGACACATTTATTTACCACTATACGTCATCTACATCATATCGCCTGAACCAGGAAAATGCTCTGTGTAACTCTTAAAACTCAACAATACACTGGCAGTGATTACTAGATAAATCCATAACTACAAGCACGTCGGCGGCACTAGCTGTACATAACGGAAACCCAGGGATATACCGAAAGGGAGGTCGATAATCAAGTTCGTCCGTACCTTACTGAGCCTGAATGTGACAATCTCTGTATAGTCCGGTCTCTTTGTCAAAGAGTATCGCATACCGAGTTTAGAGGGTGGATAACGTCAGACCCCTAATAACTGATAAATCGTATCAGAATCAAGCTCATCACAAACCGAGAAACTTACGAACCCCTATCAGTAAATCTCATCCACCATGACCATGGATTTAGGGTGATAGACAACCAAACACAGCGCAACATCGACTCTTAATACCAGGAGAGACGAATCCCCGACAATCGCTCACTGTCTCCATGTGGCTTGAGACTGTACCCAACTAAAACATGTTTGCACGACTCCTTTAAGACGTTGTACAGTAGTAATTTAAGTATAGTGGGAACTCACACAAGATAAATAACGATCTCAGGTCAAAAGACTAACTTGTACTCATGCCACTAGAGAACTTCCATCTGACGATAAATATAATACCATCTAGAAGTTCTCGGCGAGTCCGCCCGGTGTACTCATCTCCAGTGAGCACCTGCATACTATTTTAGGTGACACAACACCAATGGCTTGTGATACCGGCCACCTCCCTTTGTAGGGGTCTCGAAATATATACACTAGTCTATTCCGGAATATCGATACCTAGTCTCGATATTTCCACGATTAGGGACATTTAAGGATGTGCTTATAGACTACCCAGCTCTCACGTATATGATCACCAACATAATGCTGGTAATCAAGCAAGAATCCTACGGGCTTTATCATTATATATTACCAACACGTAATAACAATTAAAACGTATACACATCAATGATAAAGACAAACCAGATAGCATATTATCATCTCGAGTAAGATTGTTCTACCTGTATAGGTCCTCCTTCAATTATAATAATTGCCTACCTGCAATTACAATAATTGCATTGAGGGCACTATATCCAACATATCCTGCACTTCATTCGATGTGAAAAGAGCCTTGATCCCTTCACATAGATTTCTCTCTTAAGAAAACGTTTTTGTTACTATAAACCACTCGGTTTTCTTCAAAACCACTCGGTTTTCTTCAAAACCACTCGTTTTAAAAACGGAGCCTAAATCACCCATTTTCAAAACTACTCGGTTCCTTCAACGATATCAAGTTCATTACGTTAAGGGTTTTTCGCAAAAAACCAGTCGTAGCCCTCCGTCATTGCCTACAAGTGGTACTTTGTATTCGTGCTGTGTATGTTGACTATGTCAAGGCATAGTGTACGGTAGCTAAGTAGTGCTTGTTTATAACTAGCGATGCAATTGGTTAGGACAATCATGTAACCATGTTGGCCGTGTCAAGAGTTATGCGGGTGGATCTAAAGCAATTAAGAAATGACGGGTTGAACTTGATGGGGATTTTATTAGTCATCCAATTTTAACCGCAAGTATACAGTTTATCGCAGTTGTACTTGAGAATCGTTCTCACAGAGAGCCGTGTTAACTACTTTTAAACTAAATTAATGAGTTAGATATTTTAAAATGGAAATAAAAGTGGGTTTTTTATGAATATAAAAGAATCTAGGGTTTTGTATTTATTTATCTCTATTGGTTTGTTTAAAAGATGACACCACTTTTCTAGATCAATATTTAATATATTTTCTATTAATCATATAAAAGTATAGGTTAATTTAATCGTATTAAAGTTAACCTAATTATAAAAATATCATTTAGAAAGCAATATTAAAACACCTTTTCTAGTTAATTAAAAATAAACTACATTTAATCTTCGATTAATAGTGGTAGGTGATCAATGTATTTCTTTCATCTTATCGAATAATTTAGATCACCCTTAACTATCTGGTTTTAATTTCTTTTAATTAAACCGGTTTCTTACATTCTCTCATTAAATCTCTAAGGCATCAACCTATCATTTAACCTAAAAAGTTTCTTGGTGCTATCATCTTCCCCTAATCTTCTTTCTAGGCATCAACTATCACTAAAAAGATTAGATTTTTAGATGATGAACTTAATAAGAAGAATTTAAATAACAAGAGATTAATATTTAAGCGCAGGAAAAGAAAGCAATATAACATCAAACCAAATAGAGAAATAAATACAAAAAACCTAGAAGAGAAATTAGTTACGCTTCATATTAAAATAAAGCAAAAATTTGTTCATAAAAATTACTTACACTGGTGTTGATCTCTCGAAAGAAAACCCTAAAGTTTATTGCTAAGAGAGAGAGATGAAATATAAGGGCTATACAAGTGCTTATATAGGGCTAAGAAAGATTGGAGAACAAGTAATAGAAGATAAAAGATAATCTACTATCTAAAAATTATCATAATCTAATCTAATTAGTTTCTTGGATACTGTTGCGTCCCTTTACAATTTTCAAAAAATGAAAACCTACATCTCATATTAATCTATGTCGATGATGCCCATAAAAAATCTCATCGAATGGCCCAAAATCGACTGCCGATTTGCCGCCGTTTTTTGGCTTCTTATCTCCAAATTTTTTCTGTAGTTTTATCGTCAATTTAGATGATTTTTAAGTATATAAAATCTTGAATATCTCTATGTATCTCTGTAGTTATGTAGATCTCCGAATTGTTCCTAATTTTTTCATATAATTAGGCAGGTTGATTTGTTGCTTTTTGATTTGATTTGGTTTCTCCATCTGATTTGTTGTTGTGATGATTGATTCACCTATATTTGTTGCAAGATTTGCTGATTTGTAATGATATTTCCAAATTTGAAAATTTTCTTTTGATTTTCTGAATAATTCCCTTAAATCTCCATTGTACGCACATATTCCTTCTTTTAGGACAATTTTCCGTCCTTTTACATCCAAGCCCTATTATCTGTAATAATTCACAAAAGATACCCGAAACAACATAATATATGACAATAACATGATAAACGACTTAGAAAAATGTGCAATAAATTACACCTATCAAATACCCCCACACTTATGTTTTGCTAGTCCTCGAGCAAATCTAGGGTTTCAAACTCTAAACTAAGCTAAACTACTATCTAACTAAATCCTACTCCTACTATTATTTGTATAAAAGAAAATAAAGGAAACAAAATAAGAAAATGAAAACTATATCTAAGGATAGGAATAGATAAGAAAAATACGAAAAACAAGAGTTTAAACTTTAGTAGATTTTCAATCGTCATGAATCATACCTTAATAGACTTTGATCTATACCGAAAATTACTTCCTTATCATTCTTTCGATCTTTCCTACCTATTTTTCTTCCAAACATGATCAAATACCCCTACTGTGTGGAAAAAATCATCTTTATACTCGGAGAATTCAATTCAAGCTCCCATACTCTTGCCCTTAGCTTCCTATTACTTTTTAATTGACGGATCTAATTGATGGATTTGTTCCCATATTTTTCATGCGACCGTTAATGCATCGTAAGGCACTAACCAACCGATTACCGAATGTGATCACTTATTGGACGTAAATAGCAGTATTTTAATTTTGCAACACCTAAGGCACAATAAATGATCCCAAATTAGTTGGTCTAAATCACTACGTAATGAAGCACCCACACAGAATTTTTTCTGCTACCTTGATAATTACAAGACAATGTTCAAAAAATTTCTTCTTCTTCGTACTAGGGCATTATAGACAAGAGCATGATAGGTCTTTTTTACTATCCTAAAATTCAAGATGTGTGCATATGCATATAGTAGGGTATCAACGTTCAAATATTTGGACATAAAAATAGGCTCCACTTATATCTTCTCAAACTTAGCAACTCTTTCATGATACTAGTCTTCTGGAAACGGGCTCATGAAAACATATTACTATATCCATTTAACCATCCTTTTTTCTTATTTTTCTTAAAATCTCTCTCTTTTATATACATTTTTCGCTTTTTAATTTTCATTATCAATTTTTTCTATTTTTTTAAAGGACCTAAAAATAAAAGAAAATTTTTGTACAAAACCACCACCCGCACTTAAATCAAACAATGTTCTCATTATGTTAGAGTACATACCTTATTACACCCATATAGTTGTGCTTACCTTTGTTGAATTCTTCTTGATTTCAAATTCTCAATACCTACAAAAGAAGATGTGGGTGTGCATTTTGGTACCCAAACAAACTTGGCTTTATGGGGGTAAAATTTTGGGACCCATTTCAAATTGGTATATAAAGATATATTTCTTTTCAACTAACAAGAATATGCAAAGTGACCATATGCACCACAATAGTGACAAGTGTCATTAGATGTGCCGGTGGGACTAAATTTATGTTTAGAATGGTGGTTGAAAAATTTAGATGAAGAAGATTTTTGAATCTTCGATGTTTTAAGATTAACGTCTCCTTTATTTAAAAATTTCTTCCCTATGATTTGTAACAACCCTACACTTTCTGTACAAATTTTTTCCAAAATACAGGAAGGAATACCTAACCCTGAACACAAGTTATAAATTTGATTTGCTTTAGAACAGCAAGAAACACTCACAGCTCATTGGTAAAGCCTTGCACTGCTATGACGTAACCCCTGTGATCGAATCCCCCCAGCCACATTATCTTTTTATTAAAATTTTCTTTTAATCTTTTAGAAGCCCAAAGGTTTACACGTGCACTACACGTAAAATGAAAAGATACAGAATAAACAAACATGTGCACTAGGTTATATCAACAGACACCAACAAGTGGCGAGCATCCCATACCCCGACCCTACTTCTCGACCAGAGAGATCTAAATCTCGATCGGCATCGTCGGCCCCCCGTAGGGGATGGTCCCCATTTTTTTTCCTCTTGCATCTGTTGGCCTACCCCACTTCCCTCATACTGTTTGAATTCTCTGAATTTATCCAGAGAACAATAAAACACCCTTTAATACAATTTTTAATGCATTCTTTAACCCTAAAAACCCTAATTATTCCTATAAATACCACACCATATTTTACACCTCCTCGCTCAGAATTTCATTACAAAAGCTCTCAAAAATTTCCAAGTCCTAAGTTGTGCAAGTGGAGTTAGCAAAGGGCAAGATTCCAAAGACGTTTCGAGGAGTTTCCGGCGACGAAATGACGCCCCGACACTTTCCTAAGTTTCCCTCTTCTTCCCTCTATCTTGATAGCTTGTAAGTCCCCTCTTATCCTCCCTTTTACTATTCTCAAACTTTTCATTCTCAAAACCCCTCCGACTTCCGATTCACTTTTCTTTAAAAATCCAATTCTATTATTAATAACAAACCTACAAATTTCAATGTATTGTTTTATAACCATTAAAAAACACATTAGAATAAGTTCTACAACAAAATAATAATCATAGCAAGTTCTATTTCACTTTTACATTAAAATACCCTCATGTTTAAATTCGACATTGCTTATTTCTTTTAACTCTATTACCTTTAGATAACGCACAAGGTAAGGACCTACCTCATCACAACACACATATTGTACATAACACGATTTACTTTTGGACAGTATTTGTGGGAACATTACGAGTTACAATAAAACACCCTAAACTATTCGAAAACCGTTTTCTTTAAAAAGAGTGTTCATTAATTCCTTGCAATTATGCCTCTACAATCCATTTTGGAGAACCCCGATCGGAATGGCACAGGTTACACACGTTCTTGGGTCTAGTAGAGCGAGATGCAGATCTCCACAAGGAGCATTTGATCTAGATGGAATTTTTAATGCCATTTTTAAGAAAATGAGATTTCTAGAAAATAAATAAAATTTATTTTTATTAAATATATATATGAATATTATCAAAAGTTCTATTTTAAATATATTATAAAAATATTCCAAGTTTTCTAAATCAAAGGAATCACAATTACATGAAAGTACCATTTCAATACAATACAATTCCAATATTTCAATAAAATACCACATACAATGAAAACTAGGTTCTACTCACTAGAAATTTCACTTTTATAAAATATATATTTATGAAAACCCTAAAGACGATAATTAAATACTTGAGGTGTATTTTGAATATGTATCAAAACTATTTTTACATAAAACCCCGTCAAGTTATACTAAATTAAAATAAGGACCCTAGTAAATATAGGTTTAAGCGGGACCAATTTTCTTGAGCCTCAGGGTGACGGATAATGTGGGTGCTTGCCTATCTAAGGTACACAATCTAACAAACGGTATTATCAATATGGTAATTGTCTAGGAAAAAGACACAAATCCTGCCGTCCATGTGCAGCAGTTACCGATAACTTCAAAACTAATTCAGGATTTCAAGTTCTTTTCAAAGTGTCCGACTCAGACTGAGTCTCAATCTATTCAATCTGACTTAAATATGATTCAAGTATAAACTACAATACAACATGAATCCATGAATCCGTCTATTCAATCTTTATCAATCAATATTGACTGAACCGAACCATGGATATACTCCGTTTACATGACTATCCATTTATATCCTTTCCGTTTACTGATATCATGGTTTCGGCAAGTCATATATCTATAACAAAATAATACAATCAATACAAAAGAAATTATGGGGTTTTAAAGGAGTAGATTGGTACGGAATGTGTTAGAAGTGGCACGAGACTGTAACCTTAATACACCTAACCTGGATATCCATTGCCGTTGTACCATGGCTGAACGGTTCCTTGTGCTCCATATACCTTAGTCTCCGGAATAGTGGGACTCCTCTCGTATATACTGGCATATTCTTTACCAAGCTACAAACAACTGTGTTAACATTATAATCAAATATTACTATTCATATTCTCTTTCTGTCTATTCTATCTCTACCAATCTTTGGGACTTACCGAGCGATTGTTCGCTAACGACATTCCTTTCTTCTTTCTTTGGAATGTTGTCAGGTGATTTGGACACATTAGAGACCGAGCCTGGTACTGAGGACTTGGAGCAGTTTGCTATCGACCTAGAGTTGTAGGCACTTGTACGTATTTTTCATTTCAGTTATGCCATTGTTTAGGCATTGATTTCTATTCATGTACTTACATCCCAGTTGTACCTGTAAAATAATGTTTAATAAATAAAGTTGTTGTTCATTTATATTCATGTCTCTTGTGTACATTTACTTTATATTGATTAGATACGCTTAGCGTGTTTACTTCTAAGTAAATACGTAGCGGGCCTCGCCGTGTCCCCTCCCCGTACACTGGGAAGCGGGACGTGACATGTTTTGTTGGAGGCCATGCAGGTCAGCTCTGTATGGACATGCAGGTCATCTATGTATAGACATGCATGTCAGTTTTGCATGAAGTCCTAAGAAATATAACACAGGAATTGGCAACTAAAAACATTCTTTACAGTTCATATTCTTTGAATCTTACAATTTCATATACATTGAATCTATCCTAACCCAAATTTTTCTTTCAAGGTTATGGATTCTCCAAACAATACCAGCACCAACTTCTAAAACACTCTACCTCCTCTACCGCTTACACCTACCGTCATTGCTCCGATCAATGAGCAGACAGTACTGCTTGAGGCAATCTACGGCCTCCTGGAAGGACAACAGAAGCAGACTGTTATCTTGATGAACCGTCCAGAAGCGGAAGTGTCCGGAGTGAAGAAATTCCGGGCTTTGCACCCAAAACAGTTTTCGGCAAAAGAGAGCCCTCTGGAAGCTGAGGAATAGGCTTAAAATATTGAGGATGACCTGGCAGTGGCACAAGTGCCAGAGATCGCTTGGGTTCGAGTTGCAAAGCTGCAACTCACTGATAATGCACGAGTTTGGTGGAAGGCGGAAGAAAGCCGTCTTGACTAACCTATCGAATGGAGGACTTTTCACGACATGTTCGACGCGAAATAATTCCCTAAGACTGCCCGATTTACATGGAACATTAATTCATCCATCTACAACAGGGTTCGATGTGGACCAAATCTGTGGATGAGTATGATGCTGAGTTTACCATGCTCAGTAGGTAAGATATGTCTCAATGTTCGATTTTATATCACATACTACACAGCTAACACAAGACCGTAACAGATTTGCGGCCCATCTCATACCGACTGCTGAGATCAAGACTAGACGATTTCAGAAAGGGTTGGACCAGGAAATCCAAGCTGCCTTAGCTACTGGGGATTTCCCAACTCATGATTTGGCTTTGAAAGCTGCCCGAAGATATGAAGCAGTAGTGAAGAAGAAGGGCGGACCTCAATCTGCCGGTGTGAAGCGCCCTGCCACCCAAATGGCAGGAGCCTCATCCAGGCCATCGTTTGAACCCAGGAGACTGGAAGTAACAGATAACCAGCCAAGTCCAGATTTTTGCTTCTACTGCTAGAGGGATGGACACTTGTGGAAGGATTGTAGGCATGCAAAAGGCCTGTGCTTAGTTTGTGGCCCATCCAATCATGGAATTGGAACATGTCCTTATATACGCAACATAGTTTCAACTCACAATATTTACCTGCAGCGGCCAGCAATCCAGGCTCCTGCACCTCGTCTTGCACTCCCAGCTCCACCTCCACGTCCACCTCCTGCACATCCTAATCGCTAATTCCATCAGGCACTGAGGAACATGCTTCGAGTGCAGAGGAACATGCCCCAAAGATAGAGGAATGTGCCTCCAGCTAGGAAGAATGTACCCTGGCGTCAGGCTTTCACATTAGCGGCCGTAGAAGCCGAGACTGTAGACCAAGGTAACCCTGGTAATTCCCTCACCTATTTTTTCAATCTTACCAAAACTTTTGCATTCTTTCGTTCTTCCAAATATTTTTCATGCACTATCAATAGTTCTATCACCAAATTGCTTTGAATTTGTTACACTTTCTTTCTGCAAATTTCGATGACGAAATTGTTATAAGGAGGGTAGAATGTAACAGCCCTAAACTTTTTGTAAATTTTTTTCTAAAATATAGGAGATAATACCTAAGCCTTAGCACAAGTTATAAATTTGATTTGCTTTTGTAGAGCAAGAAAATACTTGTAGCTCATTGGTAAAGCCTTGCTCTGCTGTGACGTAGCCTCTGTTATCGAATCCCCCCAGCCACATTATCTTTTTATTAAATTTTTCTTTTAATCTTTTAGAAGCCCAAAGGTTTACACGTGCACTATACGTAAAATGAAAAGACACAGAATAAACAAACATGTGCACTAGGTTACATCAACAGACACTAACACGTAGCGAGCATCCCATACCCCGACCCCAGTTCTCGACCGGCGAGATCTCCATCTCGACCGGCACCGCAGGGCTCCCCGTAGGGGATGGTCCCCATTTTTTGCCCCTTGCACCAGTTGGCCTTCCCAACTTCCCTCATACAGTTTGAATTCTCTGAATTTATCCAGAGAACAATAAAACACCCTTTAATCTAATTTTTAATGCATATTTTTAATGCATTCTTTAACCCTCAAAATCCTAATTTTCCCTATAAATACGACACCATATTTTACACCTCCTCACTCAGAATTTCATTACAAAAACTCACAAAATTTCCGAGTCCCAAGTTGTGCAAGTGGAGTTAGCAAAGGGCAAGATTCCAACGACGTTTTGAGGAGATTCTGGCGACGAAACGACGCCTCGACGCTTTCCTAAGTTTCCCTCTTCTTCCCTCTATCTTGATAGCTTTTAAGTCTCTTCTTATCCTCCCTTTTACTATTCTCAAACTCTTCATTCTCAAAACTCGCCGGAAGTAGAGTTAATCCGACTTCCGATTCGATTTTCTTTAAAAATCCAATTCTTTTCTTAATAAAAAACCTACAAATTTTAATGTATTTTTTTATAACCATTAACAAACACATTAGAATAAGTTCTACATCAAAATAATAATCATAGCAAGTTCGATTTCACTTTTACATTAAAATACCCTCATGTTTAAATTCGACATTGCTTATTTCTTTTAACTCTATTACCTTTAGATAACTCATGAGGTAAGGACCTACCTCATCATAACACACATATTGGATATAGCACGATTACTTTTGGACAATATTTGTGGGAACATTACGAGTTACAATAAAATACCTAAACTATTATAAAACCTTTTTCTTTAAAAAGAGTGTTCATTAATTCCTTACAAGTATGCATCTACAACCAATTTTGGGAAACCCCAATCGGGATAGTGAGGGTTATCACATGTCCTCGGGTCTAGTAGAGCGAGATGCAGACCTCCGCAAGGAGCATTCGATCTCGATGGAATTTTTAATGCTATTTTTAAGAAAATGAGATTTCTAGAATATAAATAAAATTTATTTTTATTAAATATATATATGAATATTATCAAAATTTCTATTTTAAATATAGTGTACAAATATTCCAAGTTTTCTAAATCAAAAGAATCACAATTACATGAAAGTACCATTTCAATACAGTACAATTCCAATATTTCAATAAAATACCACATACAATGAAAACTAGATTTTACTCACTAGAAATTTCACTTTTATAAAATATACATCTAAGAAAACCCTAAAGACGATAATTAAATACTTGAAATGTATTTTGAATATGTATCAAAACTATTTTTACATAAAACCCTCTCAAGTTATACTAAATTACAATAAGGACCCTAGTAAATATAAGTTTAAGTGGGACCAATTTTCTTGAGCCTCAGGGAGCCAGAGAATGTAGGTGCTTGCCTATATAAGACAGACAATCTAACAAACGGTGTTATCAATACGGTAATTGTCTTGGAAAAAGACACAAATCCTGCTGTCCATGTGCAGTAGTTATCGATAACATCAAAACTAATTCAGGATTTCAAGTTCTTTTCAAAGTGTCTAACTCAGACTGAGTCTCAATCTAATCAATCTGACTTGAATATGATTCATGTATAAACTACAATACAATATGAATCCATGAATCTGTCTATTCAATCTATATTGACTGAACCGAACCATGGATATACTCCGTTTACATGACTATCCATTTATATCCATTCCGTTTACTGATATCATAGTTTCGGCAAGTCATCCATCTATATAACAAAACAATACAATCATTATAAAATACATTACGGGGTTTTAAAGGGGTAGATTGGTACGGAATGTGTTAGAAGTGGCACGAGACTGTAATCTTAATACACCTAACCAGAATATCCATTGTCGTTGTACCGTGGTTGAACGGTTCCTTGTGCTCCGTATACCTTAGTCTCCGGAAGTGGGACTCCTCTCGTATACACTGGCATATTCTGTACCAAACTACAAACAACTGCGTTAACATTATAATCAAACATTACTATTCATATTCTCTTTCTGTTTATTCTATCTCTACTCATCTTTTGGACTTACCGAGCGATTGTTCGATGACGACATTCTTTTCTTCTTTCTTTGGAATGTTGTCAGGTGATTTGGACGCGGTAGAGATCGAGCCCAGTATTGAGGACTTGGAGCAGTTTGCTATCGATCCAGGGCTGTAGAAACTTGTACATACTTTTCATTTCAATTATGCCATTGTTTAGGCATTGCTTTCTATTCATGTACTTACATCCCAGTTGTACTTATAAAAGAATATTTAATAAATAAAGTTGTTGTTCATTTATATTCATGTCTCTTGTGTACATTTACTTTATATTGCTTAGATACACATAGCGTGTTTATTTCAGAGAAATACGTAACAGGCCTCGCCACGTCCCCTTGCTGTACGCCGGGAAGCGGGGCGTGACATGCTTGGTAAAGGATCAATCGTTTCTTGTCTTTTTGAAAACTTAGCAATAGAAACTGTTGAATCATTATTTTGTTTCTTGAAAGAAGCAATTTTCTCGATCAACTTTTCTTCAGAAATATAGGAAAATTTTTAAAGAATCAATTTCTCTTCTAAAAGATGAAACCAAATTATCATGATCATTTCTTAAAATATCACATGACAAAATCAAATTTTCATTTTTAGTTTTTAAAGTATCAATAGTTTTTTATTGAATATTAATTTTTGAAAGAAACTCAATTTTTTCCTTCTCGAATTTATTAATTTATGCCAGAAAATCATTTTTCTCTTTTTCTAATCTATCAATCAAAACAATATTTCTCAAAGTTTCTTGTGAACTAGTAGAAGATTTTAAAATATCAATTTCACGGGTAAAAATTTCATTGAAACCATCATTTTCTTCCCTCAAAGAATTTCGAGATAAAATCAAATTCTCTTTTTCACTTTTCAAATATTCATTCAACGAAACCAATTACTTTTTCTTCTTTTCTAACAATAAAATTTTATTTTCAAGGAAACTATTTCGAGACATTACCGTATTAAGTTGATGATGAAAACTAGGAGAAGCATCCTTAAGTTGATCATGTGTATCAACAACAGAAGAATCGCCCTCATCTTCATCACTATTAAATGCATCCTCTCTAAATATTTCTTTTAGCTCTTTCAACCCACCATCCTCAAAGCTAAAAACCTTATCATAAGAAACTCCTTAAATCATATTGACTTCGCGATTTTGATCATATATGTCGCTTTGTTGTCTTCCTAAGTTAAAAATATTCAATTTCATTTTTAGATTCCCAAAGGTAGGCTGCATAGAAACATTACGACAGTTGATCAACATGTTTGAGATGGCTAAGAATGGTCGACCCAAGATCACTGGAATTCGGTTCCTAGGGTTAGATACGGGCTGTGTTTCTAGAATAATGAAGTCTACAGGGAATATAAATTTTCCCATCTTAAGCAACACATCCTTAATTTCACCCTTCGGTTTCTTAATAGATCGATCGGCCAATTATAAAGTAATCTTCGTGGGTTGAAGATCACCCAATCCTAGCTGTTCATAGACCGAAAAAGGTAGAAATTCCACACTAGCTCCAAGATCAAGTAAAGCTCGGTTTATGACCTTGACACCAATAATGCAAGAAATTATAGGACAATCGAAGTCCTTATACTTTTTGGGTATTGTATTACGGATGACGTCACTAATATTTCCGGTTAGAAAAACCTTATTAGGCACTTGTGATTTACTCTTTTTAGTACATAGGTCTTTAAGAAATTTAGCTTAGGAAGGAACTTGGTCAATCATGTCCAATAGAAGGACGTTGACCTTGACTTTTTTAAACATCTCCATCATCTTCGGCACTTCAGCATCTTGCTTCCTGGCCTTTAAAGGTTTTGGATATGGTACTCTAGGCTCAAGAAGGGTAGAAGATGGATGGAATGTGGGTGTATCAATAAATGCCGGCTGTGTAAGTGGGGTAGGAGACTGCTGCTCCTCATTAGCCGGTATCTCTTCCGAATTTTCAGGCATCCTAACCTGATTATCAACTTGTTTTCCCGATCGCAAAGTAATTATAGCATTTGCTTACGTGGGATATGCACTGTAGGGTTCCTAGGCACTCTAATGAAGTCTTGCAAGTGATCAAACATGCCAATATCTAAAAATTACGGTGCCGAGAAAACCTAGAACGGATCGTTGGCTAGAAGTATAGGCAAAGCAAGCAAGTAAACGGAAATATAGCTAAAGGAAAGTGACTACAACCTTTGTAGATCCGGTCCACCACTTCCTAAGCTCCGCGATGATCTCCCTCCGCTGTCCAAATCGAACTCATGACTCTAGCATTGGCATCATCGAAGAATGGGCGGGCTTGATCGTCGGTTCGATGCCGAAGATGATCTACGTCGAGGCATCACAAGAACAAGCTCCAACTTCACCAAGCCTTGAAAACTTGTGAAGGAAAACACCCTATACAACTTGGCAAGAGGTAGAGGATGAAGAAATAGGAAGTGGGTAGACTTTAGATTTGGATTTCTCACTCATTTTGGCTAGTTGCCATTGATGGTGCAAGCTTTCTTCAAGTTGAAGATGAAGAAGAAGAAGAAGATAATATATGATAAGTTATCATTTAAAATAAAAAACCATATGATACTTATCATGTCAACAACCATGGTTTAGTGTAGAGAATCAACTAAGGTTAGTAGAATGGTTAGGTTTAGGAAATGAAGACAAAATGGTCATTAGGTCAAAGATGCTTGAAGCATCCAAAAGAAACCATTTTGTTTTCTTTACCTTTTAAAAATAAATAGATAAATGAATAAGTAAATAAAATAAACTCTAACCATTCATATAACCATGGTCAATTCTTTACACAAACCCAAGCTTGCATGTATCATCAAACATGATACAATCTTGTGCACAAAAGTATATCTCATATACAACTTGTGCAAATCAAGTGAGTAAATCCATTTAAAGTGAACCAATACTAGTTAATGCAAAGTAATATATCAAATATATAATTATGCATTAAATCATTAAATCAACACTTGATTCAATGATCCGGTCATATCGCATATAACCGGCTAGTATCCAATGTATCGGCTTATCGAATCAATCCTTGATTCGATAACTAGGTTATATCGCATACAACCATTTGACACATTCATCGCGAGAATGAAATACAGTATCACATACACACATTATTCTCAGTCCCGCACATATCTCATATGCGCTCCTATTTCGTTTCGCTTGAGCCAAGAAACCTCTGTGTAGGACTCTAAAGACTCGTCAATACGCCGGCAGCAGATGATGATCATATCAAACACCCACAAGCCGCAAGCGGTCTGCTAAACGTAACGGCCATCCGGGTATTGAGCGATCAGAAGATCGACGAGCAAGACCGCTCACACTCCTGTGAATCCAACCAGTAACACTTACCGTACAGTCCGGTCTGTTCGTCTGATATGTCGCATATCTCGCCTAGGGGTGGTAAACGTCAGACCCCAATAGCTTGATAATTCATGCCGACGTGAAGTCCATGACATGTGTGAAACTACTGATAACACTTACCAGTAGGTCACTGCAACCCTGGCCAGGGATTTCCTGTTATGGCCAGTCGAGCATAGCGCAACATCAACCCCCAATACCGGGAGAGACGAATCCCCTCCTATCGCTCATTGCCTCCATGTGAATCGGGACTGTACCCAAAAACCACCTGTTTGCACAACTCAGTAGAGCCGTGGTAGGGTGGAAATCAAGGCACAGTGGGAGACACACAAGACTCTATGATGATCTCGGGTCAACAGACTAAGCTGTACCAGTGTCACCAGAGAACTGCCATCTGACGTGAGGTATAATACCATCTGGGAGTTCTCGGCCAGTCCGTTCAGTGTACCCAGTCTCCACTGAGCACCCGCATACCATCTTCGATGTCAAACACCAATGGATATGGGATCATCCATCGCCCATCGCATGGGTCGAGAAGATATGCGCTAGTCTACTCTGGAATATCGATGCCCCGTCTCGATATTCCCACGACTAGGAACAATGAAGGATGTACTCATTGACTACCCAGGCCCCACTAGTATGATCTGCATCATAGTCCTGGAAGTCGAGTACACATCCTAAGGGCTTTATCAACATGTAATCAGAGAGACAGAAAGTATACATGTTAAGATAAAGAGCAACCAGATAGCGTACTATCATGTCGAGCAAGAAAGTCCTACCTATATATGTCCCAGCATCCACTACAATATACATCCAATGTACAGTAATAGCCTCTAGGGCATACATATAACTAACAATCTCCCACTTGCACTAGGGCCATCTGTAGCAGTGGTCGCAGTATCTAATACTCAACCATCCCATATGAGTCTCTCTCTGGGAAAAGGCCTTCGTGAGTGGATCCGCCGTGTTGTCCTCTGAGTCTTCTCTCCTAACCTCGATCACCCTGGAGATCAACTATCTCCATGATCAGGTGACGCTGCCTCAGAATTTGTCTGGGTCACTGATGGGACCAGGGTTCCAGGGCCGAAGCCACACTTCCATTGTCATACAATGGCAGGAACCTAGTTCATCTTATGAACCAATATACACCCAAACTGCCTCTTTGGCAGTATCTTTAATAGCGATGTTACCAGCCTTTATCGTCTAGTTTGCCACGGTATCGAGCTTGGAACTCTTCCAACATACCGTCCCTTTACTGAGGGTAAAGACAGTGCCTGTGACTGACATTCAGTCGTCTTTATCACCCTGGAACACTTCCAGTGATTCTCCCCAGGATCGATTGATACAATCTCACTATACCTAGTGAGAACCCTAATATCCCTTTAGATCTATCTCATAGGTCCAAATCTCAGGATTTAGGAGGTATCATTTTTATCCTATTTGGAGAATCCTTGTGATAATAGGAGATTGACCGATCGTAGTATAGGAAACTCTTTTCCTATCAAGAGTATGTTGTCTATGTACAATACGAAGATGACCACCTTACTCTCCACTACCCTTTTGTATATACAAGGTTCATCTACCATTTTGATGAAGTCAAACACTTTGACTATCACATCAAAACAGACGTTCCAACTCCGCGATGCCTGCTTCATTATGTAAAGCAACTTGCACACGTTTCCGCTGCTCCCACTGTTTACGAAGACTTCTGGCTGTGTTCTTATAGACGTTCTCTTCTAAATCAGTATTTAGAAAAGCAGTCAGGGCACCCAACCACCAGATATCGTAGTCATGGTATGTAGCAATGTTAAGTAGGATCCGGATGGACTTAAGCATAGTCACTTGGAAAAGGTTTCATCATTATCCATGCCTGTTTGATGACTAAAACCTTTAATAAGCCTAGCTTTGAAAGTCTCAACTTTTCCATCTACACCAAGTAATCTTCTCAAGATATACTTGCTCCTGATGGGGATTTAACTCTTCAGATATAGCAACCAAAGTCCATACTTTGCTGGTGTACATGGATTCCATCTCAGATCGCTAAGCATCCAGCCATTCTTACAGAGTCCCTACTCTTGATGGCCTGCTCGAAACTAGTTGGGTCATCATCTCATAATGCATTCCTTGCTCCCACTGTCATCAAGAAACCGAGGTATCTCTCAAGAGGATGAGGAACCCTACTAGATCGGCGGAGAGGCTGAGGTTCGTCGGGAACTATAGAATCTTATGGTTCTGTCAAATCATCAACTGCAGTTTTGTATAGCTGGAACCTTTCCAGTTCTACAGAACTGATCCTGCCTCGATCTTGTCCGGATTTTGCTTTAAACATAGGCCGGACAACCCCAAATCTTAACTCGCTTAAGAGATGGGTTCTTCCCATACCATATCTTATATGGAGTGGTAGGCACTGATTTGATTCAAACCTAATTCAATAGGTATGCATCTTCTCAAGTGCATAACCCCAAAAGGAAATAGGTAACTCAGTAATACTCATCATAGAGCACACCATATCTAATATTGTGCAATTGCTCCGCCCTGATACACCGTTGTGCTGTGGTGTATTCAGAGGAGTAACACTGAGAGAAAATCTCATTCTCCTTTAGAATAGTCCAGGAATTCTATGCACAAGTATTCTCCTCCCTGATCTTATCATAGGACATAATACTTATACCCGTATTTTGGTTCTCTACTTCTAACTTATATTCTGTGAATATCTCAAAAGGTTCGGACTTATGTTTCAACAGGAACATATGACTGAATCTTGAGAGATTATCAGAGAATATAATGAAGTATGAAGAACCAGTCCTGGCATGTGTAGACAGGAGACTTTACATACATCATCATGTATCAGTCCCAAGAGTTTACTAACTCTTTCTCTGTTTCTAATAAACAGAGCTATGGTCATCTAATCTTTGTGACATGACTGGCAAGTTTCACAAGATGTAAATTCAAACTGATTTAAATATGCATCTAAAATGTAACTTCAGCCAGTCGGGTCGCATTGATGTGACCTAGTCTACAATGCCTCAAGAAGGATTCGTTCATTTCTGAACTCTTCCTCTTGTGTGTGTTCTGTATACTAGGAACTGCAGTTTGATTTAGAACGTCAATGCTTTTAGATAACGTGCCTGAACCGATCAACTTTTGATATAGGAAATGTTCAAAACATTATCCAACAATACAAAATTATATCCTTCTTTACTAATAAAGAGACTGATATGATTTTGTATATCAGGTTCGGTATCTAATAGCATTTGTTCAGAATCAATGTACTGGTAATACAGGGTGACAGTGACCAACAGACTTGGCTGCAACACTTGCCCCGGTTTCTGTCTCATGAAACTTATCTCCCGTTCTCAGTTTTTCTACCTTTTTGTAGCCCTATGTAACAGCTTACATATCTGGGATCCTGATCCGGTATCATATACCCAGGATTCAGAGGATACTGAGAAATAGTTCTTTGTAATGAACATACCCGAAGGAGATGCATCATATGCACTTTCTTCGTTTGGGCGGCATAGGAAATCTAGTATTCCCCTATTCCTGCTCGGTCTTATAACAATTATAAGTCGGAGCGGGACCAACGTTCCCCAGCACAGTATAACAAGCGGGTTCGGTCAATACATCCATATTATTATCTTGATTAAGGCGTGATATGGTCGCTACCTGGAGAGAGAGAGAGAAGAAAACACTCAGCGTGCGCTCTTGCAAGATCAGATTGGTTATATATTTTATCTAATCAGGATGACTCCCACTGTTTTTATCAAATCTTCCTTCAAACCCTAAAAGGAAAGACTAGCCGGGATTAATTACACTCTACAAGTTCGCCAATCTTTCAGCCAGGCCAGTGTCGGTACTTTGAGGGAGGTTCCCCGTGCTTTCGCACGGACCTAATTACTGTAAACCTCATTTTCCCAGAGGCGTAACCCCGTTGACACCTTTCTAGACACCTACTTGATCGGCTAATTGCAAAGTGCAAAACTCTCCCAAGAGTAACAATTACTCGCAGTGGGTATCGGGATCCAACTATCATATAGAAGGTATGCAATCTCATTGCAAATTTCAACACTTTGAAACTCCCGATAAAGATTTTTTACCCCTAGCACCTATGACCTTAACTATGGTCAACAAATCATAAGTACTAGTCAAGTTCTACCCGTCATTTCGTGATTAATTAGACCCACCCACATGACCCTTAACTAAGGTCAACAAAGTCACGCGACTGTCCTAACTAATCGCATCATATACGGTGTAGGAAGACATCACTTAGCTACCGTACGCTGTGCCTTAACTAAAGTCAAAAAACACAGCACGAATACTAAGTACTCTACTTCCTAAAATGACGGAGGGTTGCGAATGGTTTTTGTGAAAACCTTTAACGCTTTGAACTTGATCTCGTTGCGGAATCAAATGGTTTTTAAATGGAATGTTTTTGAGGCTTTTCTAGTTTTGCTAAAGGGGTCACTCCCGGTGAAGGGATCGTCGGCCCTTTCCTCGTCGAATGAGGTGTGGGATATATCATATATATCACTGTGCAAAGCAGAAACTATAGAAGCGATCAAAAGACAAACCGAGGGTTGTAGCATCTGCCAGTTATTGCTAAAGGAGTCACTCCCGGTGAAGGGATCTCGGTCCTTTCCTTATCGAATAAGGTGCAGGATGTTCTACAAGGAACACCGCGATGCAAAGCAAGAACTGTAGCTACCTGTTTTTATTTTGAAATTCGATTCCACAACATCAATTAGGTTTATTTTCATTCATTAATCTCATTAATGAATATCCCATCATTTAAGTCCACCTAACCATCACAGATAAATATAACGTACGCTTATGCCATCCGCATTCGCCTCGATGTCCCGTCTGCACCGTTAGGTTAGGTAACTAACGCCAGAGCGAGGCAGGGCTAGCGCGGGTGTAAAACATAAGCAACGTCTATATAATATATCATATATACTATATACTATATCTATCACAGAACATCACATGATCACATCACAGATAACGCAGCAGAAAAAAAATCATATGAAATATTGGATATACTAGGACATCCGTGTTTTCAATACGAGCCAGTATAAAACACGGATTCCACGGTCGTGATGAATAGCCAATCCCACACCCCTAGACCCCTACGAGAGCGGCAAGCAACCCTACCAATTCTAGGGTTAGGAGACCCGGACTCAACTCCTCGAGTTGGTCTCCCACTGGACCCCAGAACCCGGTTACTTGTGCTCCCCTCCTTGGGTCTATCCTAGTGCAGAAAAGTAAATAATATACATCAACGGTGACAACTTCCGCAACCTGGAAGTGCCCCAATAAAAGAATATTACATACAAGTTTTTACATGAATGAAAATGAAAAAACACTCATCTCACATATAAACCCCCCCCGGCTATTCAAACACGACGATCCAATATAACATATCCAGCAACACATAACATCACATGTCATCAACGTAAGTAAATATGTCCATCCCAATTGTCGTTGACATATAGCAACGAAACCGGCGATATCACATATTACACTTACGGTCACAGAAAAGAAAGTGTAAAACTACAACAGTTGGAATCCGCAACCTCTTTAGACATCGCATGCCCAAGCAAATGAATTCCTTAGACATCACATGCCTAACAATTATAAACCCCGCATTTCAGTCTCATTATCGAAAACACTTTTCAACACCAAGTCAGGCAATTCAACAGGATTCCCGACATTTTGATCGAATGCTCGTCGCAAACTTTAGTAAGCGGCCGCACCCCCAACGCCGTCGACAAAGTGCACCAAGGCGGAACACCGCTACCGCGAGCACCCGAACGGATGCTTTCAGCGACGGGGTTCTCCTACAATCACTTGGTCGGGGCTATGGGGTGTAGCTGTCTATTAAGTTTACCCGGCGAGTATCCGCGTACGCTACGTGATTGCAACGGACTTTTGATCGCATCAAAATTCCGTGGCAACCGATCAAGTGAGACTAAACTGCTATGTTTATAACATTCATCAAGTCATCTCATAACTTTTTGCGAATTCCAAGTATTGTATCACATTCCGGATAAATAGAAAATGCTAAACTTTTCGATCGAACAATCGAACACCCAAGTTTTCCCGATACAGCTCAACACATGAAATAAGTCTAACAACATTCAGTTCATGCCTCAGTACCAACGGTCCAGCCGTAGAAGGGTCAAGCCAACGCCCCACATGTGGCACGCCGTACTGCCCCAAACCCGAAGGTTCAAAGGGCAGTTCAAGACGGTCACATAATCGAGTTAAGGTTTGTTATCTTCTAGAGGGTCCATCGCGTTACTTGCACTACTTAGAACGTCGTTAAACTACGGAAAAATCCAACAATTGGAAATTTCCCGGCAGGGGAAAAAGTGGGTATTTATATCCGGTCGAACTTTCTAACATATTCTAAAATACCCGGAAAAGCACACCGACAAAAATTAGACAGTCCGATCGAATACACCGAGTCCCCAATACAACCCAGAAAATAAAACTCTGGAATAAATATTAAAATATTCCCAGGAAAACCAACACCAGAATCTAGGAATTACTGTGCAAACAGTATTGCGCACTGTGATAATACGGCCGCGGAACCGCCGCAGAAGCCTTGCTTATGCCGCGGTTCCGCCGCACACTTGTCGAATCATGGACACGGCTTGCACAGTAATTCTTAGGATTACCTGCTGATTTTTCTGCATATTTTTAATTTCGAAAAAACCACGATTTCAGAAAAAGTCCAGAGAGCAATATTAGGGTTTGGGTTTTGATTCGATCGGAGTTCTAATTCCGTCTGGACTTCACCTAAGGCTCTAGCTAGGCTCTGATACCACTGTAGGGTTCCTAGGCACTCTAATGAAGTCTTGCAAGTGATCAAACATGCCAATATCTAAAAATTACGGTGCCGAGAAAACCTAGAACGGATCGTTGGCTAGAAGTATAGGCAAAGCAAGCAAGTAAACGGAAATATAGCTAAAGGAAAGTGACTACAACCTTTGAAGATCCGGTCCACCACTTCCTAAGCTCCGCGATGATCTCCCTCCGCTGTCCAAATCGAACTCATGACTCTAGCATTGGCATCATCGAAGAATGGGCGGGCTTGATCGTCGGTTCGATGCCGAAGATGATCTACATCGAGGCATCACAAGAACAAGCTCCAACTTCACCAAGCCTTGAAAACTTGTGAAGGAAAACACCCTATACAACTTGGCAAAAGGTAGAGGATGAAGAAATAGGAAGTGGGTAGACTTTAGATTTGGATTTCTCACTCATTTTGGCTAGTTGCCATTGATGGTGCAAGCTTTCTTCAAGTTGAAGATGAAGAAGAAGAAGAAGATAATATATGATAAGTTATCATTTAAAATAAAAAACCATATGATACTTATCATTTCAACAACCATGGTTTAGTGTAGAGAATCAACTAAGGTTAGTAGAATGGTTAGGTTTAGGAGATGAAGACAAAATGGTCATTAGGTCAAAGATGCTTGAAGCATCCAAAAGAAACCATTTTGTTTTCTTTACCTTTTAAAAATAAATAGATAAATGAATAAGTAAATAAAATAAACCCTAACCATTCATATAACCATGGTCAATTCTTTACACAAACCCAAGCTTGCATGTATCATCAAACATGATACAATCTTGTGCACAAAAGTATATCTCATATACAACTTGTGCAAATCAAGTGAGTAAATCCATTTAAAGTGAACCAATACTAGTTAATGCAAAGTAATATATCAAATATATAATTATGCATTAAATCATTAAATCAACACTTGATTCAATGATCCGGTCATATCGCATATAACCGGCTAGTATCCAATGTATCGGCTTATCGAATCAATCCTTGATTCGATAACTAGGTTATATCGCATACAACCATTTGACACATTCATCGCGAGAATGAAATACGGTATCACATACACACATTATTCTCGGTCTCGCACATATCTCATATGCGCTCCTATTTCGTTTCGCTTGAGCCAGGAAACCTCTGTGTAGGACTCTAAAGACTCGTCAATACGCCGGCAGCAGATGATGATCATATCAAACACCCACAAGCCGCAAGCGGTCTGCTAAACGTAACGGCCACCCGGGTATTGAGCGATCAGAAGATCGACGAGCAAGCCCGCTCACACTCCTGTGAATCCAACCAGTAACACTTACCGTACAGTCCGGTCTGTTCGTCTGATATGTCGCATATCTCGCCTGGGGGTGGTAAACGTCAGACCCCAATAGCTTGATAATTCATGCCGACGTGAAGTCCATGACATGTGTGAAACTACTGATAACACTTACAAGTAGGTCACTGCAACCCTGGCCAGGGATTTCCTGTTATGGCCAGTCGAGCATAGCGCAACATCAACCCCCAATACCGGGAGAGATGAATCCCCTCCTATCGCTCATTGCCTCCATGTGAATCGGGACTGTACCCAAAAACCACCTGTTTGCATAACTCAGTAGAGCCGTGGTAGGGTGGAAATTAAGGCACAGTGGGAGACACACAAGACTCTATGACGATCTCGGGTCAACAGACTAAGCTGTACCAGTGTCACCAGAGAACTGCCTTCTGACGTAAGGTATAATACCATCTGGGAGTTCTCGGCGAGTCCGTTCAGTGTACCCAGTCTCCACTGAGCACCCGCATACCATCTTCGATGTCAAACACCAATGGATATGGGATCATCCATCGCCCATCGCATGGGTCGAGAAGATATGCGCTAGTCTACTCTGGAATATCGATGCCCCGTCTCGATATTCCCACGACTAGGAACAATGAAGGATGTACTCATGGACTACCCAGGCCCCACTAGTATGATCTGCATCATAGTCCTGGAAGTCGAGTACACATCCTAAGGGCTTTATCAACATGTAATCAGAGAGACAGAAAGTATACATGTTAAGATAAAGAGCAACCAGATAGCGTACTATCATGTCGAGCAAGAAAGTCCTACCTATATATGTCCCAGCATCCACTACAATATACATCCAATGTACAGTAATGGCCTCTAGTGCATACATATAACTAACATGCACGTCGTGGGATATGCACGTGGATATTTTGGATTTGTTACAGGTTGGCTAGGTAAAGTGCTTATTTCTCGTCCTCCCAATGCTACAACTAGCTGGCCAATTTGCTTTTCAATATTTTCCAGCTTCTTTTCAACCCTATTAAGTCTAGTATTCTCGTCCCCATACCCTTGTTGTGTGTTGGTTTGGGATGGGTTCGGTAAAGGACCTTGTCTTATGTTTTGGAATTGTTGGCTAGTGTTGCCTTGATTCCATTATAAATTTAGATGGTTCCTCCTTTCATGATTATAAGTTTGAGAATAAGGATTTTTATTATTATTTTGATATGCATCATTGGCGTTCTTTTGCCTTTGAGAACCGCTTAGAAAGGGACATTCTTCAGAAAGGTGGAACGAGTCTTGATAATTTAGGCAAGGAGAGAGTTTGCTATCTTTTTGGACGGGAACGGTTGTAGTTGATAACTTTTCTGTTGATTTTCTTATTGCTGCTAGCTCGGCTTGCATCCCTATAGTAGTTTCAACTGCGTGTAACCTTTCCCTAGATGTGGTCGAACCTCTCTCACTAGTAATCTCCCACTGCATGGGTTTATCATATAATTCTTCTAGAAAGTTCCGTGCGATATCTTCCTTTTTCATCATTAAGTCGCCTTGACACATCGACTCTACCATAAGTTTAGACTCTATACCATTATACACTATCTGGCATTATTCCCACTTAGCTATATTGTGATATGGGAATTTAATGAGGTCTTTGAAACGTTCAAAATATTTCCAAAATGATTCCCCCAGTTTTTATGTAAATGTCCTAATTACATTTATGAATTTAGCGGTTTTAAAATGCTGGTAGAATTTTTTAAGAAAAGGTTTAGTAAACTCCTCCCATGTGTGAATAGTGTTAGCCGGCACACTGTACAGCCAATGCTTAGCTTTATCAATGAGGGCAAATGGTATTAATCTAAATTTTACAACATCCTGATTTAACTGCTTCAATTTGAACAATTCACATAAGTTCTCAAATTTCCTTATAAAGACATAGACGTCTTTCGATTCTATACCATGGAATTTAGGAAGTGAGTTTATGAAAGCAGGTTTAATTTCATAGTCATCGGCAGCAATTGGTAAGACTATGAAAGATGGGAGCGAAGCACGTACATGATAGCATCTATCCTGCAGCGTAGGTGTAGCAGGGAAAATATCGGCCATAATATCTATAAAATCAAGACAAGTCAAATGGTTTGTTTCGTCTCGACCCCACATGTGCATATTGTTGGAGATAGTGCCCTCAGTGTCAATTATTAGATCACAGGTACGTGATTGCAATGATTGATGGAGGACCTATCCCGGTAGGACAGTCTTACTCGAGATGATAGTATGCTATCTGGTTTACCTTTATCATCGTGTACTGCTTTAGGTGACCTGACAAGTCGCTATTACACGTTGATAGAGCCCCTAGGATTCGTGCTTGACCACCAGCAGTATGAGGGCGATCATATACATGGGAGCTGGCAGTCTATAAGCATATCCTTAAATGGTCCCTAGTCGTGTGAGTTTCGAGATTGGGCATCGATACTCCAGAGTAGACTAGTGTGTACAGTCGAGACCCCGACGAGGGGCGGTGGCCGGTCTCACAAGCCACTGGTGTCAGTTGGATCACCTAAGATGTATACAGGTGCTCATTGGGTTATGAGTACACCGGACAGGACTCGTCGGGAACATGCCAGTTGGTCATATACCAGACGTCAGATGGCAGTTCCCTGGTGACATGTGTGCAGGTTAGTTCATCGACCTGGGGATCGTCATTTGTCTTGTGTGAGTTCCCACTGTACTTTGATTACTACCCTACCACGGCTCAAAGGAGTCGTGCAAACAGGTTTTAGTTGGGTACAGTCCCGAGCCACATGGAGGCAGTGAGCGCATCTTCAGGGGTTCGTCTCTCCCGGTATTGGGGGTGAGGTCGTGCTGTGTCTAGGAGAGCCATTACACGAAGCCCTCGGCCGAGGCAAGGAGATTTACTGGTAGGTATTCCAGTAGTATCTCAGGGTGTTCTGGGCTACACTCCGACACGACTTGTACCGCTTTTGGGGGTCTGACTTTTACCAACCCCCTAGGCCCGCCATGCGATTCTCATAGACGAACGGACCGGACTGTACGGATATTGTCACTGACAGGCTCAGTAGGGTTGTCGGGCTGAGTTCACTCACAGACGTCCCTTTTAGTCAATACCTGGTAGCCCGTTACGTATTGGCTTATACCTCTGACATGCTGGTGGTTAAATCCACAATCAAGGTGTTGACGAGTCTTTAGAGTCCCCCACATTCAGTTACTCAGCTTTCGGGCGAAAAGTTGTAGAGGCCGTATGGAGATATGGCAAGGTCCGATCAGATACGTGTGGTATTGCACGGATCAGGATCGGACAGTTTGTACTATTGGCCGTATGGTTATATGGCAGGGTTCGATCAGATACGTGCGGTATTGCACGGATCAGGATCGAACGGATATTACTAGCCGGCTTTGGTTTAAGCCGGATCCTAGTATAGTACAGTGTAGATTTTGTCTCATTGCATTTTGTATTTCGGTCGAAATACAGATGCGGGTGTGTATGCACAGTATCGGGGTTTTCCTGTAATTTATTACGGGACCAGTTTTCTGGAGTTGCCAGTTTGCTTTCCGTTTCGGCCGATTTCCATTGTTCCGTTCATTGGCCGAAGATTGGTGGAGGAGGGCTTATTTGCATTGTTGCAAATAGGCATTTGTGGAGGGGGTCTTTGCATATTATCATGTCATGATACTTGTCCCATCATTTGACTTCATAAACTCATGATTGCTTGACTTTGTAAATCATCATGGTTGTTGATGATGAGGTTGGTGGTAGGTGGTTGAGTGTGGGTTTTGATTTGGTGATCATTTCCTTTTGCATGATAGCCTTCTCTCTCTCCCTTTTTTGGATCATGGGATGGCTCTCTTATTCTTTGACCTCTCTCTCATTCTCCCCTCTCCTAACTTATGATGACCGGCCAATAATAGTGAGGGGGCTGTCCAAAATGGGGTGTGGGTATTTTTGGTTCATATCATGCTCCAAAATACCCCAAGCTCCTCCATCTTATTCTTGTATCATCCCTCCACCAAAAGGCAATTCCTACAACCCCAAATTGAGACACAAGTTCTACTACACATTCTACAGCAAATCTTGAGCACGTCGAGTAGCCGGCTTCGTGCTCGAGTTGCCTCGGCATTGAGGTGGGACCCCGTAAAAGAAGTAGGCGATGTGGTGCACTTCCGGCGACGAGGAGGAGACGGGACATTCCGCAGGAGATCGGGACGACGACGAGAAGACCGGAGGACTCGGATCTGTCGGTATATCTCTCTTCCCTTTCTTATAGATAGCTAGGACTAGTTAGTGGTTCGATCCGGGTATTAGTGCGCGGCGGTTTGCTAAGTCCGCAAAATTAAAGTTTATCACCGCTTCCGCATTCCGGCGTCTGATTGACGACCGGGGCGCCGCCGTGCACTTACAGTGGTATCAGAGCCTCGCCATTAACTTAGTCTAGCTTGGTGTAATGTGTTTTTCTGTTTCGATCGATCGAATGTTCCAAAACTACATTTTTGTTAGCATCAGTTTCTGTTGAAATTTTTTGGTCTCGAAAAATTTTTCAGGTTGTAAAATATTGATGTACTGGAAAATCTAAGAGCTCTGTAAAAATTCGATGAAGTGACTCCACAGTGGGAGCGCGGAACCGCCGCAAATACCCACTTCCCGCCGCGGTTCCGCCGCGCACTGTGGAGATCCCTGCACCAAATTTCTACAGTGTCTTTCTGGGGTTAAAATTGGGGTTTTGGAACATTAATATTGGGCCCAGAATTTCTTGATGTGCTACAGTAGTACTTGGGGGCCCACTTGTTAAAATTTGATTGATCGGATATTTTAAACACATTATTTCACAGTATTTACATTATATCTGCGACCGTGAATGTCACCTGATCGGTAAATCCGGTCTAACTGATATAGCCCGGTTAGACGGATTTGCGAACGTGACTTTCACGTTGATGTTCTGTTTTTGCTGTGATGTTGCGGATCGGTCGTGGGGGATAGCCTGGATGCAATGCTAGTACAGTTGTGGTTGTATTATGTACATTTGATATTGCGGGGCGAGCGTCCGACATGTGGACTGCCGTCACTGCCTGATTGTATTATTCTTTTGGGGCACGACCTGGTTGCGGTCGATGTACCCGCTGTATGTATATTTTACTTTCTGTACTAGGATTACCCCGCGGAGGGGTGCACGGATAGCCGGGTTCTGGAGGGCAACAAGCCCGCATCTCATGGCATTGAGACGGAGGGGGCTTCACTCTGGGATTGGCGGGCCATTCGCTGCACTCGTAGGGGGTACAGGTTGGCCCAGGAGGGGTGCCCAAGTTACCGGATTCCGTGAAGTGCTGGGTGGTCCATTCACGGTACTGAAGGGGGCTGCCTCGCTTCAGGTTTTGGCGGGTAACTTGCCGCGCCCGTAGGGGTCTAGGTTTTCATTGCGCAGGCTATCCACACGACCAGGGGAACGTCGGGTTTCAGTAGTGGCTCTGTGAAACCCGGGGATCCCAGATATCTGTATTGTTCTGTGATGCTGTACATTTCTATGATGTTGCATTTCTTATCACGCCTTGAGCGAATATAATATATTGGTATATATATTAGTAGATGTTGTATATGTTTTACATCCGCGCTAGTCCAGTCCCCGCTCTGCCGTTAGTTAGCTAACCTAACGGGTAATGACGGGACCCAGTGGCGAATGCGGATGGCATATACGTACATCGGTATATTTTCGTTCTTTGTGGTGTGATCAATTGATGGGACTGCGTTGATTCGGATCAATGCATGTTAAAACAAACCTATTCTGATGTTGTTGGAACACTTTTCAAAAAGCTGTTATTGCAAGGACGTTCACTTTTGTTTTGCATCGTGGTATTCATTTGGAATATCCTGCTCCTCAGTCGACGAGGCAAGGGCCGAGATCCCTTCATCGGGAGTGACCCCTTGGACAGAAGTTTGCGTCAGGGCATTAACTTCACTATAGCCGATTACTTTTGCTTTGCATCGCGGTATTCATTTGGAATATCCTGCACCTCATTCTACGGGGAAAGAGCCGAGATCCCTTCACCGGGAGTGACCTCTTTAGCAACGGTTTTCGTCACTATATTTTTAAAAGCTATCCGTTCCTTCAACGATATCAAGTTCACTACGTTAAAGGTTTTCGCCAGAAACCATTCGTAGCCCTCCGTCGTTTCATATGGGTGGTCAATAGTATTCAAGCTGTGTATGTTGGCCAAAGTCAAGGCACAGTGATTGGTAGCTATTGGGGCATTCATATGCAGCATAGATAGATGCGTTGGTTTGGGACAGTCGTGCTGCCATTTTGGCCAAAGTCAAGGGCATGTACGGGTGGATTCAAATTAACCTGGAGAATGACGGGTAGAACTTGACATGTGACTTATGATATGTTGGCCAAAGTCAAGTTCATAAGAGCATGGGGCAGAAATCACATCGGGAGTTTCAAAAGAACTGAAACTTGCCAGATATGCGCATACCTTCTGGAGTGTGGTACCGTGAGCGGATTCCGTCACGTTATCATGCGATGAGAGTTGGATCTCGATTCCCACTGATGAGTTGGTTTACTCCTCGGGTGATCCCGACTAATTCTTCTTACAGGTTTGGAGGAGAATTTGACGGTACAGTGGGAGGTTTCCAGATTAGATAAATTGGTAACCATTCTGATCTAGGTTAGAGTGCACGCTGAGTGTTTCTTTTCTCTCTCTCTTTGGCAACGACCATTGACCCGACCCTAAGACTATGACTCAGTGACCATGTTGACCGAACCTTCTTAACACTGGCTTTTGGATTGTCAAAGTTGCAAACCTCATTGCCACTCCTACTTTTACCCTTTTCTCCAGGACACCCCGTATTACTACGAACGTCCACTTCCATTGGACAAAACCATCGTATGGTTAGATACGAACTCGAAAGAATTTATTCGAGGATGGTTTCAGGTTCTGAAGAAAACGGATAGGATTATTCAATTGTCTTTTACTTTTACCCTCTCTCAGGTTACGAGTACTCCTTGGTTTAGGGGTAGTACACCTATTACGCAAATTGGATTGTCTTCTTCCAAACCTTAGGCTGGTGCCGACCGGTAGGGAATGAAGAAAACCAATCAGCATAACGATGGTGTGCAGAAGGTATTAAGTTAAGACAAAGCAAGGGATTAGTAAGAGGGCAAAGTAAATTGCAACAGATATTCACGACCAAACCAAATATTTCGTTACCACTCCCACATCACCTTTGTATTTCTCCAAGACACTCCGTATCACTACGAAGATCCACAGTTTATTGGATATTCCATCGTATGGTTATATACGAACTCGAAAGGAACTTGTTCCAGTTCGGGGATGGATTCTGGTTCAGGAGAAATAGGAATAAGGTTTATTCGGTTGTCTTTTATCCTCACCTTCTCTCGCATTGCGAGTGTTCCTAGGATTAGGACAGTACACCAATTATGCTTATTGGATAGTCTTCTTCCAAACCATAGGCTGGTGCCGAACGGTAGGGAAGGAAGAAAACCATTTGGCCTAAAGGGGTGTGCAGAAGGTAATGACTAAAGACATATGAAGGGATTTGGAGAGGTGGCAAAGAACTATACGGTTACAGTTGTGAATCTGGAAGAGGCATTACTAGGAATACCAGGATACCCCATCGAAACATTTCGATGTTTCAGTTTCACTGTGTAATGTTAAAAGAAAACTGATTTCCCGATTAGATACTTACTCCAGGGTATGTATTTACCAGGTATGATTCTCACATCTGTATGGTTTTACAGATGATGAGTGGGAGTAAGTTATTGGGAACTAGGTGATCATCCTCATTATATCGGGATTCGTTGTAATCGGTGATATTTGAGGAAATCACCTGGGCTGTTTGCCAGTCGGCAAATATTTGGTTTTGAATATCCGCTGTTATGCACCAATTTCAAATTGATATATCTGTACGTCTATTTTCATAGAGTGAGATATACCTTTTTGAAATTATGTCCATGACATTTACCTATATCAGTGGATGGTTAGGTAAGGAGCATTAAACAGCGGTGTAATTCTTCTTAACCATAAGTACAGTTTTCAACCTACGACACACAGTGAATGAGTTATCAGACTCAAGGGACTTATACAGAGTATTGTATGTTGTCCAGGGTCCATAAGGACAGAGGGGATGGTCCTCGTACTATATTCGGTTTACTTATGACTTCTCTAGTTTTTAGACAAGTGTTTCGTACAAACACAGGGTCCGAATTTTGAGAAGTTATAGGTAGTTGAATAAAGTAGAGAACCAGATATAGCAAGTATCGGGATTCTTCAAAGTGATCGAAGATGTAGATGCTTGTGTATGGTATTCAGTTGATAGTAATGGATAAGAGAACTTGCTTCTCTTTCAGGTTATTCATAATTGGAAGCATTCCTAAGTTGAGTAACGCTGATCGTCCTCCTTCCATTTAGTTGACATGCGCTGGAGACAGCTGCATGATTTGAATCTGGTTCAATTAAATCAGTACCTCTGGTTCTATATTGGATATAGTACAGTTCATATCTTAACGGTGTTAAGGTACGGGGAGTTGTCCGGCTTATGATTAAAACCAGACTCTGGATAACTCAAGGCACGTTTCTGTAATGGCTGTTTGTGGGTTGACCCAGGCTATGACGAGGGTTGACTTTCTACCATCTGGATGAACAATAGCAATATTGTTCTAGACTCGCCACAGTTTTATTAAAAATAGATTTTTTCAGAAAACAGTAGTGGGAGTATGGTAGAACTGGAAGTGATTCCAGAACCACAAACGATTACTGAAGATTTGATAAGGAATCTAAAGATTCAATCTGGATTGACATTCCATTGGCCACTCCGCAGATAAGGTGGGTAACTTCAAGCACCCGAGAGGTACTACGGTAGCCTCAAGGACGGTGACAGGAAGTTCTTGTTTACCCACAATTACCATTGCTGTTGTTCCAGGCTGCGAGACCGGGCGGGAGGATGAGTATAGCGTCGTTCTAAACTAGTTTTAGAAGTGCACGTCTGTATGACTCTGCCAGAGGGTTGTCGCGGTCAGTGGGAGCAGCGGAAGCATTGGTGGACAGGTAGCTTATGTCCATTTATAGACTAAAGCAGATGTAGCGGAGATAGATCATCTATTTCTGACGTGACAGTCATGGGTTTGACTTCATCAGAATAGGGGATGGATCTGTTGAGAAGGTAGTAGGGTGTGATATCCTGGTGTTTGGATGACATACACAGAGTAGGAAAAGAAACTCCTACACTACAATCGGTTATACTTTGGTCGTCACACAGTGTTTTCTCCATATGAGATTTGGACATTATGTCAGACATACTGGTTACTAGATCTATGGTTTTAGATCTAGATTTGGGTGGTTTCCCAATCAGGGTACTTAGACAGCATTCTAAGAGTATTTAGAATGGACGACTCCATGCACGGTAGTGTACCTGCAGAAGATGGAGTCACCCTCTCTAAAGGTGTCTTTCAGACTAAAGGGGAGAGGGATGTGCATGATTGGCATATCACTTGCTCAGGCAATTGAGTCAATCATGAGATATCAAGTACCACACCAGATGTTGTTCTTGCACTAGATGCAATAAGTTGACTTTGATCCAATCCTGGAGAAACAGTCGGAAGCAGTTTTAGAACATAAGTGGATGTTCTAGGGACATGATAACGACAGCCTCATTCTGGAGACAGTTATCATTCCAGGCTTCCAAGGTGACATGGACGACAAGGAGGTTGTCAGAGTTATAGTTTTCCCTCTGACGAGGGGCAGTATTTTGGACAGGTGATCCAAAGCAATACTGAGGGTGGCATGGCGCAGGATACTGATTAAGTTCAGTTGACGATACAGTCTAAGAAGTTTGGATTTAGAGTTCATTTAAGAGCTATGTCCCATCAGACATCCAGACACATTCTAAGACAGGTATTGCTCATTTCGGGAGATGGGTTTCTCCGCGAACTTGAGATTTAGAGAGACATAGAAAGAAACAACAAAGCGAATCCACTCACTAAGGCTATTCCTCGAACGCAATAGTTTCGCAAACGAGCTTTGTGAGACTGACTAGTAGAGGAGTTGGGTGTTCGGTATCACACGGGCTGTGAGTATGCGACATCGCAATAATTAGCCTTGAGTGCAAGTGGGAGATTGTTGGAGATAGTGCCCTCAGTGTCAATTATTAGGTCACAGGTACGTGATTGCAATGATTGATGGAGGACCTATCCCGGTAGGACGGTCTTACTCGAGATGATAGTATGCTATCTGGTTTACCTTTATCATCGTGTACTGCTTTAGGTGACCTGACAAGTCGCTATTACACGTTGATAGAGCCCCTAGGATTCGTGCTTGACCACCAGCAGTATGAGGGCGATCATATACGTGGGAGCTGGCAGTCTATAAGCATATCCTTAAATGGTCCCTAGTCGTGTGAGTTTCGAGATTGGGCATCGATACTCCAGAGTAGACTAGTGTGTACAGTCGAGATCCCGACGAGGGGCGGTGGCCGGTCTCACAAGCCACTGGTGTCAGTTGGATCACCTAAGATGTATACATGTGCTCATTGGGTTATGAGTACACCGGACAGGACTCGCCGGGAACATGCCAGTTGGTCATATACCAGACGTCAGATGGCAGTTCCCTGGTGACATGTGTGCAGGTTAGTTCATCGACCTGGGGATCGTCATTTGTCTTGTGTGAGTTCCCACTGTACTTTGATTACTACCCTACCACGGCTCAAAGGAGTCGTGCAAACAGGTTTTAGTTGGGTACAGTCCCGAGCCACATGGAGGCAGTGAGCGCATCTTCAGGGGTTCGTCTCTCCCGGTATTGGGGGTGAGGTCGTGCTGTGTCTAGGAGAGCCATTACACGAAGCCCTCGGCCGAGGCAAGGAGATTTACTGGTAGGTATTCCAGTAGTATCTCAGGGTGTTCTGGGCTACACTCCGACACGACTTGTACCGCTTTTGGGGGTCTGACTTTTACCAACCCCCTAGGCCCGCCATGCGATTCTCATAGACGAACGGACCGGACTGTACGGATATTGTCACTGACAGGCTCAGTAGGGTTGTCGGGCTGAGTTCACTCACAGACGTCCCTTTTAGTCAATACCTGGTAGCCCGTTACGTATTGGCTTATACCTCTGACATGCTGGTGGTTAAATCCACAACCAAGGTGTTGACGAGTCTTTAGAGTCCCCCACATTCAGTTACTCAGCTTTCGGGCGAAAAGTTGTAGAGGCCGTATGGAGATATGGCAAGGTCCGATCAGATACGTGCGGTATTGCACGGATCAGGATCGGACAGTTTGTACTATTGGCCGTATGGTTATATGGCAGGGTTCGATCAGATACGTGCGGTATTGCACGGATCAGGATCGAACGGATATTACTAGCCGGCTTTGGTTTAAGCCGGATCCTAGTATAGTACAGTGTAGATTTTGTCTCATTGCATTTTGTATTTCGGTCGAAATACAGATGCGGGTGTGTATGCACAGTATCGGGGTTTTCCTGTAATTTATTACGGGACCAGTTTTCTGGAGTTGCCAGTTTGCTTTCCGTTTCGGCCGATTTCCATTGTTCCGTTCATTGGCCGAAGATTGGTGGAGGAGGGCTTATTTGCATTGTTGCAAATAGGCATTTGTGGAGGGGGTCTTTGCATATTATCATGTCATGATACTTGTCCCATCATTTGAATTCATAAACTCATGATTGCTTGACTTTGTAAATCATCATGGTTGTTGATGATGAGGTTGGTGGTAGGTGGTTGAGTGTGGGTTTTGATTTGGTGATCATTTCCTTTTGCATGATAGCCTTCTCTCTCTCCCTTTTTTGGATCATGGGATGGCTCTCTTATTCTTTGACCTCTCTCTCATTCTCCCCTCTCCTCACTTATGATGGCCGGCCAATAATAGTGAGGGGGCTGTCCAAAATGGGGTGTGGGTATTTTTGGTTCATATCATGCTCCAAAATACCCCCAAGCTCCTCCATCTTATTCTTGTATCATCCCTCCACCAAAAGGCAATTTCTACAACCCCAAATTGAGACATAAGTTCTACTACACATTCTACAGCAAATCTTGAGCACGTCGAGTAGCCGGCTTCGTGCCCGAGTTGCCTCGGCATTGAGGTGGGAGCCCGTAAAAGAAGTAGGCGATGTGGTGCACTTCCGGCGACGAGGAGGAGACGGGACATTCCGCAGGAGATCGGGACGACGACGAGAAGACCGGAGGACTCGGATCTGTCGGTATATCTCTCTTCCCTTTCTTATAGATAGCTAGGACTAGTTAGTTGTTCGATCCGGGTATTAGTGCGCGGCGGTTTGCTAAGTCCGCAAAATTAAAGTTTATCACCGCTTCCGCATTCCGGCGTCTGATTGACGACCGGGGCGCCGCCGTGCACTTACACATATACACAAAGTTTTTTTATATGCAAAAACTAAGATGCAGAAACTAAACTAAAGATTCTAAAAAATCACAATCGAAGATGCGCAAACAATCTAGATCTAGCGTTACCTAGCTCAAGTTACTAGACCCGCTCATAACTGCTAAGAGACAAATTGCGGGATAGATCCTCTAACAGCTCTTTAACAAACTTGAAACCAGATCAATGCTCGTTATGTAAGAGGGTTCGTGTAACATTTAAAATATATATATATATATATTATTGGGAATTTTTATAATTAAATAATGAATATAATGAATATTTTAATAGGGTGGTATAATTAAATACCGATAAATTGGGAAAAATTTAGAAAATTATAGAAATTACTAAAAAGAGAGTGTTTATTGTGATTTAGGTGAATTATGAATTTTTATGATTATTTATATGCACTTTTAACGCTAATCGCGATTAATTATCGTTAATCGCGCATTAAGCGTGTTTTGTGTACATGACATGCACATGTCATATTTTTCACACTTGTTACATTTTTCTATCATGGATTTTCCTTATGTTTATCATGCATGGCTTTTTAAAAGAAAAGAGAAAAGAAAAGAAAAGGAAAAATAAAAGTCAAAGGGGACATAATGATTAGGGTTGGTAAGCTTTTAGTGAGAGAGAGAAGTGAGAATAGTTGAGAGGGAGAGAGAGGGGCTGCCTCAATTCATTTCCCCCACCATTTCTTTGCTTCTCCATCTTCCTCTTCAAACCCCATCTTCTACCCTCATGACCCTATATGAAATATTCACCAAAACCTCATAACCATTTCATTAAAAAATTGCACAAGCTCAAGGGAAGAACATTGGACCAAGAAAATTCAGATTTTGATGATCTTGGGAATTCATGAGTGTCAATTGAGGTAATCCCTTCACAAATAGAATAGTATTTCGATTGCTTTAGCCTCTATTCAAGATTAAAATCGATTTCGTGTAGTTTTGTGCACTTTAGAAAATTCTAGAGAGGGTTAGGGTTTTATTTGAGTTGTGTTGGTGAACTTGAGCCTTATTGAGGACCTTAGACCCCCTATAATGATAGAAATCTAGACCAAACCCAACTGAAACCTAAAATAAGGAATTACAGAACTTTCATGTCGGTTTGTGAGGAATTGGAGCGTGCAGGTGAATCTGGGATGACCTGGGATAATTTTGAGTTAAGCAAATAATACCAGAGACCCATTTTTTACCCTAGGAAACCCCTGTAGCAAAACGAACACCATGGGAGCAGCCAGGGCCGGCGAGCTCGGATTGGCATGGGAGAGGGCTCGACCACTTGGTGTGGTAAGGTGTCGGGGTTGGTCCAGTAGCTTATATACATCATATACAACACCCTAGACCTGTTGTCTTAGCTTTATTTGACCTGAGTCAAAATCTCGGAGCATTCTAGTGTGATTTTAGCTATGTTTTCCGTATTTTGAAATGTTAATTCTTGATATTTGGATTCGTATTGGGTTGTTGCATGTTTGTACATCAACAACAAAGGTTGTTTAGTCATTTTTGCACGCGTGGGCTATAGGTTTTGACCCATAGGCAATCCGTGTGCCGTTTTGCTTTATGGATTTGATGTTAGTAGCAATTGCTATATTTTATTATATGTAGGTGCCCTTGTGGAGACTTAGAGAAGACGAGAAAGCGAGTGGCGACATCGGCATCAGCAAGCAAAGGTGAGTAGATTTATATCTACGGGGAGAAGTCGGGTGGATGGCGTATAGGCGTATAGCACCCCCGCAAAGTTGTGAGAAATGATGGGATATGATATATATACTGTTTTATGTTAGGGTGTGATATGAACCTTAGCAAGAAAGCTTTAGGAGATTAGGAGTTAGTGTTAGCTAGAATTGAAGAAAGGACTTTAGTCGATTTCTTAGTCCCAAAACCCTTGAGTAAAGATTTGGATACATGCACATACACATACTCGCATACATTGATATCCTTGTGCGTATTGGGGACATATTTATATTGGTATATTCATATGCTCGGATGAAGAGAATGTTATACGATACTCGGGAATGAGTCGATCTGATCAGGAATGATGCCGTGAGATATTGAATATGTGATCGAGATATGTCATGATATTATAGCAGATCGTTAGACGACGATACCTTGTGGATGATGATATATATATGATAGTTGACATACGATCGAGATATGAGATGAGATATGTTATGGTATTCATAATGGATCGCTTGGGCGATGTATACTTATATATGATAATATGTGTTGATGACATCGGATTGTATGAGACGTTAGATCAGTAGCCAGATCATGATACTGTTGATGATATTAGTTGTGTACTAGACTTATATCAGTACCCCCCCTGTTCACGATATGTGATGATAAGGATATCAGATGAGTAATGAGATAAATATGATATTTGAACCGTACCCAGATTTAAGATGTCGTATGATAGATTTACCGTACGAGATATGATTATGATGTTAGATCTGCACCCTTGACTCGAGGATGTCATAATATATATATATATATATTGTATCGTACGTGATACTATGCAGGCGAGATCACCGACTACTAGAAATATATAGATCGACTCAGACTTAGGTGGATTTCCTTACCGTTTTGACTGCGCTCGAGTCACACTAGTTTTCAAAAGTAGAGGATTGTGAGTATTTTAAATACTAAATTGTATGACTCGTACATTAGGAACGATTATTTCTTCAGTGTTGCTGTTATCATATTGCTTTCTGTATATTCATGATGTTTCATCGCATTGCATGTTTATACACATGTTATCTGTAATTATTATGAAACTATGCTGTCAGGACACCAGCACCATTACCGATGATGCGTATACTCCACATGCACTTGCTTGCCGGCTCACACACATCTTCATCAGTAATTGCCATGTCACGTACACTTTAGAAACTACTATTCCTTGACATAGCCTGCTAAGTTGATAGTTACAATATGTTATAGCTCTCAGATTCTAGTTTAACTATTGCATTCATTGCATGATATCAGATGCATTCATGTATTCATTGATTTCGCAGTATTATGGAGTTTTATGCCGATATTCACTGTTTACTTGCTATTGATGATTGGATTTCGGATTTTCATGAGATTTCCTGGATTTGGGAGAAAACGGCAAGAATATATATATAAACTTCTCTCTCTTTTTAAAAATGAAAAGTGCGGTTTTCTCATGATGTATGAGTCGTCCACCATGATGTTTTCTCGGTTATGAGATGGATTTCGAGACCCAATTCGAGAAGTTGGAAGAACTTTCTGTAGGTACATGGTGGACCCGGTAAGGTACCCCGGGACAAGAAGCTCGAGGTATAGACGATGAGCCTGGCAGGGGCAGACTACCTACCGGTGATTTTACCTGTCGCGGCGGATATTCTGAGGATACCGTCCGTGGTCGTATGATTGATGATATGGGCCGATCCGGACTGACGGAGCCCGAGGTATTGAGATATTGATACTTGAGACACTGAGATTTTGAGATTTGATGACACAGGACAGTCCGGCTAGCCGGAGCCTGAGGTATTGAGATACTGAGATTTATGTTTTGTGTCTATGCTGGACACTGTTTTATCTGTCGATTTCATTGATGATACGCGATTTATATACATACAGAAATCTCATAAAATAAAGAAAACAGTTGTCTCATTCATGATGTATTCTGTTTCATTTGTAATGCATTCATATATCATATATCTGATATGTTGCTATCTGAGGTACTGACTCAAGCATGTAGTATTACACTTATACATAGATGGACCAGGATTTTTTTATTTGAGGATATTACTTGATATGACCTAGGATAGAGTTATGCATGCGATTTCTACTCGTAGATGTTTTCTACTCACGAGTTGGCAACTCACCCTGTTGTGCCACAGTTCTTGCAGGTTTTGCCGTACAGGTTTCGTTGCGGTTTTGCTGGCACACTGTTCCTTCCGGGTGATTGCTTTGGTAGGTGGGTTCTTTGCATCTGGACCACTATTGTATATTTGTTATTTCTGTTGTATCTACTAAAACTCCATCAACCAGACTTGTATTATTGATAGACATAGAAGACCAGTGTATATTCTTTCGACCTTAGAGTCGTGCGCTGTATTATTATGGTTTCATTTGGTTTTGTTGATGATGTTGGATGTTTATCCTGAGTTGAACCTTGCCTTTCAGCGTCGTATATTATATTGTATTGTTTGGTTTTATCCGTCGATTGACGAAGAGCTAGCTCCCGCTTGGGGATGCCTTTATTCATTATATATGCTTTATCAGTGTTGTACCCCATTCGGGGCCAGTTTTTACAAAGGAAACTCTGCCGAAATTTTCAGAAATGACTTGATGTTTTAAAACGCATAATTCGGCTTATGCTATTAAAATTACTTGCTTTAATTTGGTTTTTCCTTCACTCTACTGCTTAAATGGTTTTGATTTCTGGGTTTTGGCTTACTTAGATTACGTACGCCTCGAAACGTTTCGTAATTTAAGTGCCGGTCATGCTCCGTACTTTTCGGGTCGTGACAAAGTTGGTATCAGAGCGTTAGGTTTTACCTCCTGAGTGTAGGATGACCCTTGGTTGATGGAGTAGGTAGCTTGAGTAGAGTGACGTACCGTACGTATGTTCCGCGGCATACTTACGATATGCTACTCCGCTTAAGAAGCCTTAGGATGTACATTTCTTTGCACGGTATTATATTCCTTACTATGATCTAGCCTCATCGGTACTAGTTATAGTTTTTTTACCACGGTTGTACGGGCACAGAGAGCTACAGCTAGAGTTGCGGTCAGCACGAGCTCGTCACGGACGAGAACTGACCAGGGAGTGATTCCAGGGACATACGATTTGCATAGATGCACCGTGTTATTTTGTTTTTGCACCATGAGCGTTTGATGGATCGCTGTTATGAGATTTCTCGGACGTGCAGATTTGCACCAGAGGATTGAGCCACTGATAGAGGCCAGCAAGAATATGATGACCATTGATGTATCGCTTATTCATGATGATTGAGGCACTGTTCAGCGTGCAGACGAACGAGCCAGTTGTTGCTGCGAACGACAAGATATTGCCCCAGATGTTGGAGTTATTGCAGTACGAGTTGTACTTAGAGATATGATAGAAGGTCGCTAGTCACCCAAGGATGAATGACTAGGACATGTGGTTCGTTCGCTTATCCAGATGCGAGGTCATCAGATAGATTGATTCCAGCTAGAGACGACTTCACGCCGGTATGTTGAGAGTCGATAGAGGCGATCAAATATCAGAAATCCATATTCCAAGTTTAAAGTATTCGGAAAGACATGCAAGCAATTATATGGACCCTCTAGAAGAATGAAACCCTAACTTGACATAATGACCGTGTGAAAGCCTTTGAACCTTAGGGTTTGCGGCAGTTTTGCGGTGCCATTAGTGAGTCTTGGGTTTGCCCTTCTACAGCTGGTCCACCGATGCTGTGGTATGTACTCGATACTATTAAACCGTACCCAAGATGTTGAGCTCTTGGGGGATTTTGAGGTTTTGACGAATCAATCGAATGGTTCGACTTCATTCGGATGCTATGTGGTGGGATGCATTGCTTGGGAGACTTCAGATACGAGTATAGCCATTGGAGCGCAGTCCATGCAGCCACGATGAGACGAGTCTGAAGCAGCCGACTGTAGAGAAAAGTAGAGTAAGAGGTTCATCTGAGATCTTGATGAGATGACGTTTCACTCCGCCGACATCAGAGATGCGATATGCATGCAGAAGCGTTATATATAGATATATCTTCCAGAAGGAGTCGCGATGAGTATGCAGCCGTTCCGGAACAAGAAACAGATATAGTAAAAGATGATAACTTCCGGGAAGTTCGGAAGAAATGAGATTTTGGGAGAAACCTCGACAGGACCTTTCTGGAATACTTTACGAGAAGACTTGGACCCATGAGTGGTCATTTTGTACACACCAAACAGGCCAGAGTTCAGCATCGTCGACGAGACATGTTATGAGTGACCATAAGAATTGGTCAGAGATCTTTAGAGGACGTGCTAGAGCGAACTACTTCCATTATCGTTTCCATATTGGACCGTTGAGCCGGTGAGCTATGTACTTAGCAATTTGCAGTGAGATACGAGAGCCTAAGGGCACTAGACGACGGGCCATGATCAGGAGGCAGTAGATATCTTGCTCTGCTAGCATTGGATACACCGACACCTTCTTGACCTTGGAGGAAGGACATATCGACGACAGTAGTTACGATTGGTGATTTCGTGAGTTGACTATCACGTGCCAGTCACTTTGGATTTCGGTATTTTCGGTGATTTACTGCATGGTTGAGTTTTGATGACCGAGTTTCATGATATTTGCTTTTGTGCACCATGGTTGCACCTACTGGGTATTTACGTTTTGTGCATAGTTATTGCACTTAAGATGTGTTTTCATACACTGTCGTGTTGATTTATGAGTTGTGCATATTTATTACATTTGAGGTTGATTTCGATTCCATGCCTGGTATTTCGAGCGATTTATTTGCATGATTGAGATTTTTTGCACCACAGTTGCACCGGACTTCGTTTTGATGTCATTTGAGATATTGATTGTGATTTCATTCTTACGACATGCGTATGATTTGACTTATGCTTTCGGCATAGTTTTCATGCACTTTTAGTATTTTGATTTGCTTTTGTGCACGCTGATGCACATGGTTGTAAGATTATATACCACGGTATACCTGATTTGGATTTTGATTGAGATGTGTTGTATACCGTCGATTTTGATTGTGATATTCGATATTGTTTTCGTGCACCTTATGCACTAGATTTGGATTCTTGCGCATATTTGTGCGCTTAATGCGATATTGGTGCATACCAGATGCACTAAATCGAGATTCTTTGTGCATATTAAATGCAACCGATTTTGCTGTCAGGCACCCACGTTGCCTCTGACAGGTGTTTCGTGCACACCCGTTGCACATAGATGTTGTTTTTGTGCACATGTATGGCACATTCATGGATTTTGATCTCCGTGCGCAGCAGACGCACGTAGCTTTCATATGCATGTTTTGAGATTGATTCCTTATGGAGCAGTACGTATTTATGATGTTGCTATTTGATTTAGTACTGAGCAGGACTAGTCAGAGGACAGTACCTGGATATGTTTTGCATGCATTGAGAGTTATCGAAGGGATTTCCCAACAGGGAGCTATAGTCTCAGTATTTACCTACGTGTCTGATATGACACGAAACGTTTAAAAGCCAGGGAATCCTTCTAAATTATTCTCAAAACGGGTGGGACGTAAATATTGAACAAAGGATATATATATATATATATATATATATATGAGATTAATGGAGGAAAGAGGCCATAGGAGGGGATTTCCTCCTATGGCATCAAAAAACACCCCCTTCCTAGTTTTTTCCGACGATCGGCACCCACCATCTTCATCGTCATCATCTAAGATGTGGCTATACCAAATTTCATGTGATTCTACAACTTTTTCACCGTTGATTTAGTGGGTTCAAAATTAACGGTTTACCGACAATAGAACTTTTTACATTGCTAAATCAACGGTGAAAAAGTTGTAGAATCACATGAAATTTGGTGTATCCACATCTTAGATGATGACGATGAAGATGGTGAGTGCCGATCGTCGGAAAAAAACCAGGGAGGGGGTATTTTTTCGACGCCATAGGAGGGAATTCCCTCCTATGGCATCTTTTCTCCATTATTCTCTCTCTCTCTCTCTCTCTCTCTCTCTCTATATATATATATATATATATATATATATATATATATATATATGTATGTATGTATGTATGTATGTATGTATGTATGTATGTATAGTTATTTTCTTATATTAGACGTCCGCCACTGTGCAGTATTATGCGCATCGCATAGCGACTTAATAAGGTTTGGCATGCATTTCCTTCAGATGTTTATATGTATAGATTTGATGTTTACATGGATAGTTTTGATGTATATTATAATGGTTCCGTTTTGGGTTTGACATTTGTGTCTTCACCATGACTCCGATGATTGCAGGATGCTCGACGAAGTGTTGTTTTTGGTTTTATCTACTCATTGTTCATGTGCATGCATTGCGCTATGATGCGTTTATGTATTGATGATTTCGGAGCCCCGGCGACTTGGACTTTTTACTGAAATGTTTTAGTATTCGAAGGGTTTAAATTTAAATTCGGGGATCGAATTTCTTTAAGGGCGGAAGATTGTAACATTTCAAAAAAATAAAATATTATTTTTGGGAAATTTTATAATTAAATAATAAATATAATGAATATTTTAATAGGGCGGTATAATTAAATACCGATAAATTGGGAAAATTTTGGAAAATTATAGAAATTACTGAAAAGATGGATTTTATTGTGATTTAGGAGAATTATGAATTTTTATGATTATTTATATGCACTTTAACACTAATCGCGATTAATTATCGCTAATCGCGCATTAAGCGTGTTTTGTGTACATGACATGCACATGTCATATTTTTCACACTTGTTATATTTTTCTATCATGGAATTTTCCTTATGATTATCATGCATGGCTTTTTAAAAGAAAAAGAGAAAAGAAAAGAAAAGGATAAAGAAAAGTCAAAGGGGACATAATGATTAGGGTAGGTAAGCTTTTAGTAAGAGAGAGAAGTGAGAATAATTGAGAGGGAGAGAGAGGGGCTGCCTCAATTCATTTCCCTCACCATTTCTTTGCTTCTCCATCTTCCTCTTCAAACCCCATCTTCTACCCTCATGACCCTATATGAAACATTCACCAAAACCCCATAACCATTTCATTAAAAACTTACATAAGCTCAAGGGAAGCACATTGGACCAAGAAAATTCAGATTTTGATGATCATGGGAATTCATGAGTGTTAATTGAGATAATCCCTTCACAAATAGAATAGTATTTCGATTGCTTTAGCCTCTATTCAAGATTAAAATCGATTTAGTTTTGTGCACTTTAGAAAATTCTAGAGAGGGTTAGGGTTTTATTTGAGTTGTGTTGGTGAACTTGAGCCTTATTGAGGACCTTAGACCCCCTATAATGATAGAAATCCAGACCAAGCCCAAATGAAACCCAAAATATGGAATTACAGAACTTTCATGTCGGTTTGTGAGGAATTGGAGCGTGCAAGTGAATCTGGGATGACCTGGGATAGTTTTGAGTTAAGCAAACAATACCAGAGACCTATTTTTGACCCTAGGAACCCCCTGTAGCAAGACGAACACCTTGGGAGCACCCAGGGCTGGCGAGCACGGATTGGCATGGGAGAGGGCTCGGCCACTTGGTGGGGTAAGGTGTTAGGGTTGGTCCAGTAGCTCTTATACATCATATACAACACCCTAGACCTGTTTTCTTAGCTTTATTTGACCTGAGTCAAAATCTCGAAGCATTCTAGTGTGATTTTAGCTATGTTTTCCGTATTTTGAAATGTTAATTCTTGATATTTGGATTCGTATTGGGTTGTTGCATGTTTGTACATCAACAACAAAGGTTGTTTAGTCATTTTTGCACGCGTGGGCTATAGGTTTTGACCCATAGGCAATCCGTGTGCCGTTTTGCTTTATGGATTTGATGTTAATAGCAATTGCTATTTTTTATTATATGTAGGTGCCCTTGTGGAGACTTAGAGAAGACGAGAAAGCGAGTGGCGACATCGGCATCAGCAAGCAAAGGTGAGTAGATTTATATCTACGGGGAGAAGTCGGGTGGGATGGCGTATAGGCGTATAGCACCCCCGCAAAGTTGTGAGAAATGATGGGATATGATATATATACTGTTTTATGTTAGGGTGTGATATGAACCTTAGCAAGAAAGCTTTAGGAGATTAGGAGTTAGCGTTAGATAGAATTGAAGAAAGGACTTTAGTCGATTTCCTAGTCCTGAAACCATTTAGTAAAGATTTGCATACACGCACATACACATACCCGCATACATTGATATCCTTGTGCGTATTGGGGACATATTTATATTGGTATATTCATATGCTCGGATGACGAGAATGTTATACGATACTCGGGAATGAGTCGATCTGATCGGGTATGATGCCGTGAAATATATAATATGTGATCGAGATATGTCATGATATTATAGCGGATCGTTAGACGACGATACCTTGTGGATGATGATATATATATATATGATAGTTGACACATGATCGAGATATGAGATGAGATATGTTATTTTATTCATAATGGATCGCTTGGGCGATGTATACTTCTATATGATAATATGTATTGATGATATCGGATTGTATGAGACTTTAGATCAGCAGCCAGATCATGATATTTTTGATGATATTAATAGTGTACTAGACTTAGATCAGTACCCCCTGTTCATGATATGTGATGATAAGGATATCAGATGAGTAATGAGATAAATATGATATTTGAACCGTACCCAGATTTGGAATGCCGTACGATAGATTTACCGTACGAGTTATGATTATGATGTTAGATCCGCACTCTTGACTCGAGGATGTCATAATATATATATTGTATCGTACGTGATAATATGGAGGCGAGATCACTGACTACTAGAAATATATAGATCGACTCAGACTTAGGTGGATTTCCTTACCCTTTTGACTGGGCTCGAGTCACACTAGTTTTCAAAAGTGGAGGATTGTGAGTATTTTAAATACCAAATTGTATGACTCGCATCTCCGCATCATTTCCAGTGTTGCTGTTATCATATCGCTTTCTGTATATTCATGATGTTTCATCGCATCGCATGCTTATACGCATGTTATGTGTAATTATTATGAAACTATGCTGTCTGGACACCAACACCATTACCGATGACGCGTATGCTCCACATACACTTTCTTACCGGCTCACACACATCTTCATCGGTAATTACCATGTCACGTACACTTTAGAAACTACTATTCCTTGGCATAGCCTGCTAAGTTGATAGTTGCAATATGTTATAGCTCTCAGATGCTAGTTTACCAATTGCATTCATTGCAAGATATCAGATGCATTCATGTATTCATTGATTATGCAGTATTATGGAGTTTTATGCCGATATTCACTGTTTACTTGCTATTGATGATTGGATTTCGGATTTTCATGAGATTTCCTGGATTTGGGAGAAAACGGCAAGAATATATATATAAACTTCTCTCTCTCTCTCTTTTTAAAAATGAAAAGTGCGGTTTTCTCAAGATGTATGAGTCGTCCACCATGATGTTTTCTCGGTCATGAGATGGATTTTGAGACCCGATTCAAGGAGTTGGATGAACCGTCTGCGGGTACATAGTGGACCCGGTAAGGTACCCCGGGGCAAGAATGTCACGACCCGAAAGTACGGAACGTGACCGGCACTTAGATTACGAAGCGTCTAGAGGCGCAACGTAACCTAAGTAAGCCGAAGCCCAGAAATCTAAACCATAAAGGAAGAAGAAGAAGTAAAAGAAACATGAAGGAAACAAGTTTAAAATCATCAGCAATTTTTCCCAAAAATTTCGGCAGAGTCTCCTTTGTAAAAACTGGCCCCAAACGGATACAACAAGTATAATATACAAAAACAACAAATAAAAGCATCCCCAAACGGGAGCTAACTCAACACCAACAGGCGGAAACAACCACAACAAGCACAATAATATACAACGCCAAAGGGCGAGGCTCAAAACTCAAAAGAAACAAAACCACCAGATCAGAATAATATAAGCGCGACTCTAAGGTCGAAATAAAAGACTGGTCCAATAAACTTATCAAGTAGTACAAGTATGGTTGATGGAGCTTACTAGATACAAATGAAAGAATAAAAGTACAATGGTGGTTCGGATACAAGTGAACCAACCTACCGTGCAAATCACCCTGAAAGAATAGATGTGCCCGCAAGCTGCCAGGGAAACCTGTACATCGAACCTGTAATAAAATTTGGCACAACGGGGGTGAGTTGCCAACTCGTGAGTAGAAAACATCTACGAAAAGAAATCAAATGCACGACGCTATCCTAGGTCATAATAATACACTATTATATCCAAATCATCTAATAATAGCAGGGTAAAACTACGTGTAAATGCAGATACTCCGTGCTCGTGTCAGTGCCTCATATAATACTATGTCATATACATAGATATGCATGCACCATGAATATAACATAATCAAACCTGAAATCCAGATACATCTGTATAAGAAATCTTTAGCTGTTATCATAGTGAAATGAGTATAGGAATCTGAAATCTCAACAATGAAATCCATGGAAATCCGTATCAAGCATCGACACAAACATGTAAATCTCTAGTCTCAATACCTCGGGCTCCGTCAGTCCGGATCGGCCCATTTCATCAAATCTCACGACAACGGTCGGTATCCTCCGGATATCCGCCGCGCCAGACATCACCGGTAGGTAGCCTTCCCCTGCCAGGCTCATCGTCTACAACTCGATCTTCTTGCCCCGGGGTACATACCGGGCCCACCATGTACCCGAGACGGTTCATCCACTCCTCGAATCGGGTCTCGAAATCCAACAGAAAACATGAAATCTCATGGTGGACGACACATACATCACGAGAAAACCGCATCTTATTTTAAAAAGAGAGGAGGAGAGAGAGAAGTTTTTATATATTCTTGCGGTTTTCCCCAAAAATCCAGAAATATCATAGAAACCCAAATCTCAAAATCATGAGTAAGTATATGATAAGTGTCGGCATATGCCCATAATACTGCATGATAACATGAAAATATGAATGCATGAATGTCTAAGTAATAAATATCATGTTTATACTAACATCAGAAAATAATCACAATATTATATCGGTCAAGTTGTTAACCGATTCTATCAATAAAAGATAATATAATCTGAAGTGTACGTGACATAGCAATTACCGATGATGATGTGTGTGAGCCAGCAAATAAGTGTGCGTGGAATATGCGCATCATCGGTAATGGTGCTGGTGTCCTAACAGGTAAGGTTTATACTGATTATAGCAACATATGTATGAACATGCAACATTATGATTACAATGAAAAAGTAAAGACGGATGTGTGTTATCCACTCATTTGATATACAATTATCACTACCACTATATGACTCGAAACTAACCTAGTGTCCATCTAACCTCCTAAGGAACTAAACCTAAGAACTAGTCATTAAGAAACAAGAGTCTACATAGGTCTGAATCAATATCTCTAATAGTCGGCGATCCAGCCTCAATAGCGTCACGTACGTAGTACGGCTTCCTCGAATCAAGAGTGCGGATCAATCATCATATCTATGCCTCGTACGGTAAAATCCATCGTACGACATCCCAATATCGGGGTACGGGTCAAGTATCTCCTAGGAGTCTCATCATTAGTATAATGTCATCCTCAGGAATATCATGTCCTATGTATCATATTGTGATTAAGTCATACGGATATCATATCGTCCTCAAGTCACACCTCTATAGTATCGACATCAGGTCGCACCTATATGATGTCGTAATCAAGTCATACATATCCCATATCGTGATCAATCACAAGTTACAGTCTGGGTACTATTTTAGAGTCCCATGTACCTCAATATTATCACCACCCATTATAATTTAAGTATACGTGTTCATTATCTCATTCTCTAATGATCCGCTAACATCATAACACGACTGTATAGCAAAGAATCACGGCATCAGCCCAGTTATACTGTTCCTTTCCCGTGTATCATATCACATCCTCGTCTTACATATACGTGTTGTGTATATATATATATACCTACACCTAGTCCTATATATATATATATATATATATATATATATATATATATATATATATATATATATATATATATATATACATACACGTATACACTACGTCGAGTCTCAGTGTGTGCGTGTGTGTATCTACCTGAAACCTACGACTCTCCTCCAAGATATTCATCCTCGGGTAAGGTCTTTCTAAATCAGTCTAGTCCAACCTAAGTCACTACTGTAAGTGCACGGCGGCGCCCCGGCCGTCAATCCGACGGCCAAACGCGGAAACGGTGATAAACTTTAATTTTGCGGACTAAGCAAACCGGCACCACCGCGCACTAAACCCCGGATCGTGCCATTAAACTAGTCTAAGCTACTAACAAGAAAGGGAAGAGATGTACCGACTGATCCGAGTCCTCCGGTCTTCATCTCCACTCCGATCTCCTCGCGGGATCTCCGGTCGTCGCCTCTTCGCCGGAAGGGCACCACGTCGCCTGCATCTTTTACGGGCTCCCGCCTCTATACCGAGGCAACTCGGGCATGAAGCCGGCAACTCGACATGCTCAAGATATGCTGTAGAATGTAGTGTAGAAGTGTATGTCTCACTTTGGGGTTGGTTGCCATAGATGGAGGAAATGAGATAAGAAAAATGGTGCTTGCATTTTTCTAGCATGAATGAGATCAAGAAGATGAAACTCTCAAGAATGAAGAACTCTCTCCTTCTTCTTCTCTCTTTCTTTTTCTTCTTCTCTCTTTTCTAATGAAAAACTTATCATTCCTTATCAAATAAATGGTGGAGGAAAGAATGTATATGAAGCATGAAGGGAGGTGAGTGTAGGAAGTGAAAAGAGGTGACCACATCCTAGACAAGAAAACATCAACCATGCTTACACCTTAATCACATCAAATCTCATTTAATGCAAAAGCATGGATGATAAAGCAAAGATGCTTATCATAATGAATACAAGTGCAAGAAGACCCCTCCACAAATGTTATTTGCACAATTGCAAATAACCCCCTCCATCGGAAAAGTCCGGCCGGGAAAGAACAAAGGAAAACCGGCCGGAACGGAATGCAAACTGGCAACTCCAGAAAACTGGTCCCGTAATGAATTACAGGAAAACCCCGATACTGTGCATACACACCCGCATCTGTATTCCGACCGGATACAAATGCAATGAGACAAAATCTACACTGTACTATACTAGGATCCGGCTTAAACCAAAGCCGGCTAGTAATATCCGTCCGATCCTGATCCGTGCAATACCGCACGTATCAGATCGAACCCTGCCATATAACTATACGGCTACTAGTACAAACTGTCCGATCCTGATCCGTGCAATATCGCACGTATCTGATCGGACCCTGCCATATCTCCATACGGTCTCTACAGCGTTTCGCCCGAAAGCTTGAGTAACTGAAAGTGTGGTGGACTCTAAAGACTCGTCAATACTATGGCTGTGGATTTAACCACTAGCACGTCAGAGGTATAAGCCAATACGTGACGGGCCACCAGCTATTGACTAAAAGGGACGTTGATGAGCGAACTCATCCTGACACCCTACTGAGCCTGTCAGTGACAATATCCGTACAGTCCGGTCCGTTCGTCTATGAGCATCGCATGTCAGGCTTAGGGGGTTGGTAAAAGTCAGACCCCCAAAAGCGGTACAAGTCGTGTCGGAGTGTAGCCCAGAACACCCTGAGATACTACTGGAATACCTACCAGTAAATCTCCTGCCTTGGCCAAGGTCTTCGTGTAATGGCTCTCCTAGACACAGCGCGACCTCACCCCCAATACCGGGAGAGACGAAACCCCCGAAGATCCGCTCACTGCCTCCATGTGGCTCGGGACTGTACCCAACTAAAACCTGTTTGCACGACTCCTTTGAGCCGTGGTAGGGTAGTAATCAAAGCACAGTGGGAACTCACACGAGACAAATGACGATCCCCAGGTCGATGAACTAACCTGTACACATGTCACCTGGGAACTGCTATCTGACGTCAGGTATAAGACCAACTAGCATGTTCCCGGCGAGTCCTGTCCGGTGTACTCATAACCCAATGAGCACCTGTATACATCTTAGGTGAACCAACTGACACCAGTGGCTTGTGAGACCGGCCACCGCCCCTCGTCGGGGTCTCGACTGTATACACTAGTCTACTCTGGAGTATCGATGCCCTGTCTCGAAACTCCTACAACTAGGGACCTTTTAAGGATGTGCTTATAGACTCCAGCTCTCACTTATATGATCGCCCTCATAATGCCGGCAGTCAAGCAAGAATCCTAGGGGCTCTATCAACGTGCAATAGCGACATGTCAGGTCACCTAAAGCAGTACACGATGATAAAGGTAAACCAGATAGCAAACTATCATCTCGGGTAAGACTGTCCTACCGGGATAGGTCCTCCCTCAATCATTGCAATCACGTGCCTGTGATCCAATAATTGACTCTGTGGGCACTATCTCCAACAACTACTGGGGTCCTACTCACCGAAATTCTAAGGTCACGTCTGGGTTCCTAATAACAATAAGTACTTAATCCTATTCTACGCTTACGGGGGTGCTAAACGCCATCCACCCGGCTTCCCCCCGTAGATATACATCTACTCACCTGGTCCTTGTCTGCCGAAGACGGTGTCGCCATCCCCTTCTTCATCGCCCGCAGTCCACAGTGAGGGGGTACCTATACGCAAACATATATATAGTATCGTAAACTGGATCATGGACAAAAGTCAAAATGACGCACGGAACGCGCATAGGTTAAAACCTATGTCCCGCTTATGCAAAAGAACCAAATATCGCTCGATATCGGCGTACAAACGCCGATTGATCGAGATAAAAACCAATAAACAACTCATAGTTTCAAAGCCCATTACTTATAATATAAAACTTGGTTTAGATCATCGAAAACTTAAAAATCGATCAAATCGTCCGATTTCGTAAAAACCTAGAAAACGTCAATTTACCATTTTACTTCAAAACTTGATGTTCAAATGAAATTAATGGTCATAATACTCATTAAATAGCATAACTAGATTATATAAACCCTTCCTATATTTTTAACACCCTAGTTTGCATTAAATGGAAATTTTAGTTTGCAAACTTGCCTGATTTCGGTATTTTTAAGCAAAACTTCACAATTTCACTTCTAGACTTTATTTGCATATTTTAAATCGTTAAACTACTCCTTGTAACCTTTAGGACGTGCTAAAACCCTAACTTTATTTTTAATTCCCCATTTTTAACTAATTTTCAAAACCAAGTTTAATTAAATAGCACTATTGTGAAAATTTTCAAATGAAAACTAGAAATTTGCAACTAGTTTATATTTCACGCTTACTTAACAAGTTAATCTACACACTAACACTACAATCTAATAACAAAAACCCTCATTCTAATTTTATCTAACTTATTTACATGTTTTGTAAAAATCTAGTTTACAAAAATAACCTAATTAAACCATTAAATGCAATAACTAGCAAATTTTGCTACTAGATTAAGTTTAACATTTCTAATATGTTAAGCTACAATTTTAGATCAAAACTCAAGAATCAAAACCCTAATAATAATTTAGTAACCATATTCTAGAAATTAAAATCTTGAAACAAAACCATAATTAAACATTTAATTTGATCGGGTTGCAATAAATAACACAAATTAACATGGGTTGGATTATACCTCAACAAGTTTTGAGATCAACTTGCAAACTTATGTTTTCTTGACCTCCCAAAGTGATCTCTTGCCCCAGATTCAAGCTTGCTTTTGATCAAGGAAACCTTAAATGAAGAAGTTGCAAGAATTTGGGTTGATTTTATTTTGGAATTTTGAGGTTTTTGAAGGAAATATGAGATGAAGAATTTGGAGAATGGGGGCTGTCCCATTTCGACCAGGTTGTGGGGAGGGGAAAGAGAGAGAGAGAAGTGTGTGGTTTTGTGTGGAAACTTCTCAAAAAAAGACATCTTTTAACCCCCCCCCCCCCTTTTTACTCTTTTTCTTTTCTTTTTCTTTGCTTTATTTTAGTGAAATGAGAGGCCCAAAAATATTGGGCTGTCAAGGGCCGGCCAGAACTGATGGGGAGGGGGTGTGGGTTTTGTTTGGGTGAGAAAAAGAAGAAAAAGAAGATAAATGTTATACCCCACTTTCATTTACACTAATTTTACCGAAAAAAAGCCTTTTTCTTCGATATTTTTTAACACCGTTTAACAACTTCATTTCAATTCAAAAACCACCTGTTAAAACTTTGTTTAATGTGTTATAATGCACAAAATTTGTTTCAACTCATTCCAGTTTGTAATTTTCCCTAATTAAATGCATTAGTGACGGCTTAAAATAATATTAAAATAATTAATTTCGGAAAAAATTTCAGAAATTTTGAAATTTCACCAGTGACTCAATAAATGCTAAATACTACCAATTTCATAGCTAGAATATGTATATTTAATTTTAAAATAAAGATATTTGTATTTTGAATTTTTAAAGAAAAACCTACTTATTTTACCGATTTTCCGAAATTTCACCAAAACGATTTTCAAAACGTTACAAAGAAGCTCGAGGTGTAGACGATGAGCCTGGCAGGGGCAGACTGCCTACCGGTGATTTTACCTGGCGCGGCGAATATCCATAGGATACCGTACGTGGTCGTATAATTGATGATATATGCCGATCCGGACTAACGGAGCGCGAGGTATTGAGATATTGAGACTTGAGACACTGATATTTTGAGATTTGATGACACAGGCCAGTCCGGCTAGCCGGAGCCTGAAGTATTGAGATACTGAGATTTATGTTTAGTGTCGATACTGGACATTGTTTTATCTGTCGATTTCATTGATGATACGCGATTTATATACATACAGAAATCTCATAAAATAAAGAAAATAGTTGTCTCATTCATGATGTATTCTGTTTCATTTGTAATGCATTCATACATCATATATCTGATATGTTGCTATCTGAGGTACTAACTCGAGCATGCAATATTACACTTATACATAGATGGACCAGGATTTTTTTATTTGAGGATATTACTTGATATGACCTAGGATAGCGTTATGCATGCGATTTCTACTCGTAGATGTTTTCTACTCATGAGTTAGCAACTCACAGCCGTTGTGCCACAGTTCTTGCAGGTTTTTCCGTACTGGTTTCGTTGCGGTTTTGCTGGCACACTGTTCCTTCCGGGTGATTGCTTTGGTAGGTGGGTTCTTTGCATCAGGGCCACTATTGTATATTTGTTATTTCAGTTGTATCTAGTAAAACTCCATCAACCAGACTTGTATTATTGATAGACATAGAAGACCAGTGTATATTCTTTCGATCTTAGAGTCGTGCGCTGTATTATTATGGTTTCATCTGGTTTTCTTGATGATGTTGGATGTTTATCCTGAGTTGAACCTCGCCTTTCGGCGTTGTATATTATATTGTATTGTGTGGTTTTGTCTGTTGATTGACGAAGAGCTAGCTCCCGCTTGGGGATGCCTTTATTCATTATATATGATTTATTAGTGTTGTACCCCGTTCGGGGCCAGTTTTTACAAAGGAAACTCTGCCGAAATTTTCAGAAATGACTTGATGTTTTTAAAACGCATAATTCGGCTTATGCTATTAAAATTACTTGCTTTAATTTGGTTTTTACTTCACTCTAATGCTTAAATGGTTTTGATTTCTGGGTTTTGGCTTACTTAGATTACGTACGCCTCGAGACGTTTCGTAATTTAAGTGCCGGTCATGCTCCGTACTTTTCGGGTCGTAACAGTTCCGCTATATGAATCGCCGAAATAGCGGGCCTTAACTAAATAACCACAACTACTCACACATCACTAGACACCTCAAGATTGAATTGGATAACTGTTAGATTACCTACAACCTCCTCTTATCCTATTGAGCTCGATAAGTCCCTAGGGGCGGAAGTCTAAATATATATTTTTAATTTAATGTAGGTTAATACGAATGCTCGATTGTGATTTTTTGGGATTAGGAAGGGTGATGAAATCCCCGCCTAATATGGATTTGGATTGTTGCCCCTTAGAATCTTCTTAAATATACAATACAATCTAAAACGATCAAAGATCTAAAATCTAAACTAATTTTTTTTATATGGCAGAAAAAATCTTGCAAATATTTGTTAGTTGGAATCAAATCAAGATTTTGGGAAGAACGAGATCTTACCTAGATTTGCCTCTATTCGTCTTGATCTTCTTTTCCTATAAGTTTGTCTCGATTCCTAAAATTTTAAATAGAAATTTTACAGAATCAAACGCGCTAAAGGAAATCTAATTTAATCTATAATTAGCATCTAAAACTTAAATTTAAATGTAATTAAACTACACCTCTCCGGCAAAGGCGCCAAAAACTTGATGGGAATTTTATTAGTCATCCAATTTTAACCGCAAGTATACAGCTTATCGTAGTTGTAATTGAGAGTCATTCCCATAGAGAGGTGTGTTAACTAATTTTAAACGAAGTTAAAGAGTTAGATTTTTTTAAATGCAAATAAAAGTGGGTTTTTTATGAATATATAAGAATCTAGGGTTTTGTACTTATTTATCTCTATTGGTTGGTTTAAAATATGACACTTCCTTTCTTGATCTATATTTAATATGTTTTCTATTAATCCTATAAAAGTATAGGTTAATTTAATGTTATTAAAATTAACCTATCAATTATATAAATATCATTTAGATAACAATATTAAAACACTTTTTCTAGTTAATTAAAAATAATCTACATTTAATCTTCGATTAATAGCGGTAGGTGATCAATCTACTTCTATCATCTTATCGAATAATTTAAATCACCCTTAACTACCTAGTTTTAATTTCTTTTAATTAAACTCGTCTCTTACCTTCTCTCGTTAGATCTCTATGGAGTCAACCTATTATTTAACTTAATAAGTTTTTTGGTGTTATCATCTTCCCATAATCTTCTTTCTATGCTTCAACTATCATTAGAAATATTAGATTTTTTGATGATAAACTTAATAAGAAGAATTTAAATAAGAAGAGATTAATATTTAAGCGCAGAAAAAGAAAGCAATATAACATCCAACCAAAAAGAGTAAATAAATAAAAAAAACTAGAAGAGAAATTAGTTATGCTTTATATTAAAATAAAGAAAAAATTTATTCATAAAAATTACATACACTAGTGTTGATCTCTCAAAAGAAAACCCTAGAGTTTATTTCCAAGAGAGAGATATGAAATCCTAGGGTTATACAAGTGCTTATATAGGGCTAAAGAAGATTGGAGAATAAGTAATAGAAAATATAAGAGAATCTACTTTCTAACAATTATGATAATCTAATTTAATTGCTCTGTTTGATACTATTGCGTGCCTTTAGAATCTTCAAAAGACGAAACCCTATATCTCATATTAATCTATGTCGATCATGCCTATAAAAAATCTTATCGAATGGCCCAAAATCGACCGTTGATCCACCACCGTTTTTTGGTTTCGTGGCTCGAAATTTTTTCTGTAGTTTTATAGTCAATTTAGATGATTTTTAGCATATAAAATCTTGAATATCTCGCTGTATTCTATAGCTATGCAGATCTGAATGTATGTCTTAGCACCTCAACAAGGGTTCTATGAGCATCAACTAAGTGAAGAGAGTCTACAACATTTGTAGTCTAGGCCTTCACTTCAAAAACTCCAAGTAGTAGTCCTAAAACTCTTCTTTGACTCCACTTGAAGGTTAGAACGAGCTTGCTCGATGTTTTCGTCGTCGAAGATGATCCACTTTGAAGCAACTCACACTCAATCTCACACTTCACTAATCATGGTATTAGTGAAGAGAACAACCTATACTAATTTGCTAGAGTAGTGTAAGTTGATGAAGTAGGAATTTTGCTCATAAAAAATCTTTCTTTCTTTCTCTTTCTCTTTTTCTTTTTCTTTTTCTTACCCTAGAAAAATCTAGAGAGGAGAGGAAGAAGATGAACTTGGAAGTGAGGGTGAACCATTGAGATAAGATGAGATCAAGATTATGATAAATATCTATGAATAAAAAAAAGTAAGAAAATAAGTCAGGGTTTCTCCATGCTTCTCCAAGCACCCAAGAATAATGACTCATTCTCCTTTTCATTAATTCATATATCTAATTCATTATCTTCTTTTCATTATGGTGTTGATATGCCTGGACTGTGAAAGTCCCAACTTCCTCATAGATATATCTCGATAGATCTGTATCCCCAGAATGTAAGAGGCATCACCCAGGTCTTTCATGGAGAACCTTTGTGACAAAAATCCTTTGACTGATTGTAGCCTAAGAATATCATTTCCTATCAGGAGAATGACATCCACTGTCACGACCCGAAATTGCACGTGACTGGCGCTTGAATCATATGAAATCTATAGGACCCTATCTAATTCAAGTAAGCCAAAAAAAATCCCAGAAATCTAAACCATTTTAAGGAAGAAGTGAAGAAAACTAGTTTTAAAATAGGTGGTTTTTAAAAAAACATAAGCGGAAGTATGCATTTTTAAAATCCCAAGTCTTTTCTGAAAATTTCGGCAGAGTTTCCTTTGTAAATACTGGCCCCAAACGGGGTACAACATGAATAAGATATGCATAATGTTAAAAGGCATCCCCAAGCGGGAGCTAGCTCTTCGTCAATCGACGGTCACAACCACGTAAACAATATAATATATAACGCCGAAGGGCGAGGATTAAAACTCAGAAGGAAACTCAAAATCATCAGGAAAATCATAATAATACAACGCGTGACTCTAAGGTCGAAATAATATACAATTGGTTTTCTAAGTCTACAATAATTGTACAAGTCTGGTTGATGAAGTTACTAGATACAACTGAAATAAATAAATATACAATGTTGGTCATGATACAAGTGAGCCCACCTACCAGGCAATCACCCAGAATGGAAGCAGTGTGCCAGAAAAGACGCAACGAAACCTGTACGGCAAAACCTATAAGAAACTGTGGCACAACGGGGGTGAGTTGCCAACTCGTCAGTAGAAAACATCACAGAGCAGAAATCGTATGCATGACTCAATCCTAGGTCAATAGGATCAGTAATATATATCCTCAATATGATAAAGTTTGAAGCATGATAAGGTGGTAAGGGTAAACATCTATACATAAGTGTAATACCAAGTGCTCGTGTCAGTGCCTCAGGTAGCAACATATCATAAATATGAGGTATGATCAATGCAATCAACATGAAGTCAGTGTCAATTATATCATGAAGTCAATAAGTAAGTGGATATCATCCAACTATGTAATCAATGCCTGTATGCGTGTGGATCCCGTCCACGTGTCAACCAATGACGCAACAACATCATGCATGTAAATGTCATAAATGCATATGCATGAAAGTATGAGGAAATAAATCAACGCGTGTACCTCGCGACACATCAAAATAATGGAACCTGAGTGTCTAGCATCGACACTCGAAAACATCATGAAACCCGTGCCCAGCATCGACACGTAAATCCCCATATATTGGGCTCCGTCAATCCGGATCGGCCCACGGGCTCCGTCAATCCAGATCGGCCCATATCATCTCTTGACTCCGGTCGGTATCCTCCGGATATCTGCCGAGCCCAAATACTATCACCGTTAGATAGTGCTCCCCTGCCAGGCTCACCGTCTAACAATACGAGTCTTCTTGCCCCGGGGTACCTCATCGGGTCCACCATGTACCCGCAGACGGTGCCTACCGCTCCTCAAATCGGGTTTCACATATCACACGTCTCAGAACCGAGAAAACGCATGGTGGACGCACTGAAATATCATATCAAGAGAAACCGGGTTTTTAAAACAGTACATACCTTCTTTTGAAATACCCACGGTTCTCAAATCCAGAAATCTCATGGAAATAGCATATCTCAATGCGTATAATCATAAAGCATGATGTATGCGACATATAATAGAAATGTAAGCATATCAGTATATCATGCAACATAAAACAGTAATATGCACATATCAAGGGAAAACCGCTCTTTTAAATGAACCCGGTTTTAAAATATATCATGCGATTCCCAAATCTCCAAAATATAGCCAAAATCATCTCTGTATGTGCAAATATGTATGTATGCAAGTATGGGTGTACAATATGTATGTACGCAAGTATGGGTGTACAATATGTTTTTACGCAAGTATGGGTGTACAATATATATGTACACAAATATAGGTGTGCAATATGTATGTACGCAAGTATGTCATGCAAGGAGTCATATCCTAATGCAATAATCCTACTGTGTAGTGATATAGAAATTATCGATGATGAAGTGTGTGAGCCGGCAAGCAGGTGTACGTGGAATATACGCATCATCGATAATGGTGCTGGTGTCCTGACAGCATGGGTTTAATATAACAATAAACATATTTAAACATACAATGAGATGCGAATAGAAAAAATATGCGAAAAATGAATAATAAACGCAACAGTGAAGAATCTACATCAATATATATATGTCATACAGTTTTGCCATTTGAAATAACACGAATCGTAGTGTTTAGAAAAATAAGGGCTACGGTGTTTTTAAGAAAAGATGCGTCTTTTGAAAGTATCCATAGAATCCCTTGGCCTATCATTAAAATACTCACGATTCATTAGTTTTGAAATAGGTATGACTCGAATCTAGTCTAACATCTATAAATAAACTATAGGACTAATCGAAAGGTAAGGAAACTACCTAAATCTGAGTCGATACATATAAATATAATAGTCGGTGATCCCGCCTCAATAGTATCACATACGATACAATATATATTATGACATCCTCGAGTCAAGAGTGCGGATCTATCATCAATATATAGCTCGTACGTAAATCCGTCGTACGACATCCCAAATCTGGGTACGGGTCAAATATCACATTCGTCTCATTATTCATCTGGTATCCATTATCATCATATTCTGTATTAGGGGTGCTGATCTAAGTCTAGTATATACTGATACCATCTATATATATATATATATATATATATATATATATATATATATATATATATATATATATATATATATATATATATATATATGCGTGTATGAAAACACACGCCTAAAGTCCCGCTAAAATCTCATGTCGTATCTCATAATACGAACTAAAACATATCACCGATCTCATGGCATCATGCCTAATCTCATCGACTCATCCCCAAGTACCATGAACAATTCTCATCATCCATGTATAAGTGTCTCTCTCTCTCTCTCTCTCTCTCTATATATATATATATATATATATATATATATATATATATATATATATATATATATCCCCATAACCGCACAAGTAAAACAATGTAAACATGTATGTGTGTGGGTGTGGGTGTAAACCTTATTCTAAGGTCCGCGACTAAACTAAATAATGACGCTATCATCCAATTATACTAAAATTATCCATGACTTCCCAAAGTCTATCTAGATACTCATAATTTCATAATAAACATATGAATATATCCATATAATATGTCCCTACACTACACTACGGACTGTGGGGGTGCTATACGCCATCCACCCGACTTCCCCCGTAGATATATATCTACTCACCTCGATCCTCGCTTGCTAGGGTCGATGACGCTATGCTCATCCTCGTCGTCTCGAAGTCCACGTGGGGGTACCTTGTAAGTCCACGTTACCTCTCCCGGTTCTTTCGGGCTTGCGGAAATGGTGAAAAACGATTTTTAAGGTTTTGGTAACATGGACTATGAAAACGGATCTTTGCTAAACTACACACTAGCAACCTAACTAGAGAGTTGTATACTCGGTTAGGAGTTATACCTCAACTTGAACTCCTTCTTCTTGACTCTTGATGGTGGTCGAATGGTGCTTTCCTCGTCGCCTACTCTTGTCAAAGATGGATCCACCTGAGGGTTTCTTCCTTAAGCTCCTTTCTTGAACTTTGAGAGAACTAAGATCTTTGGCTTGCTAGACCTTCAACCTTAGAGAGAGTAGAGAGTAGCTTTGGGTGTTTTATCTTCAAGGAGATGTTTCTCAACACATGAGAATTGTTCTCCTTGAACTATAGGAGGAAGAAGAAGAATAGAGGAGAGAGAATGGTTATGATAGAATGAGATGGTTTTTTACAACCATCTCAATATTAAGTGAATTATCAAATTAATAAAATTAATCTAAATGAAAAAGTTGATGGAAGGTTTGATAAGACTATTATCATTTCACATTAAATGGTTTTGCTAGAATCAAAGAGCATCTTTGATGTGTAATGATGATAGTCAATGTTTCAACCATGGTCAACAAGTCAACCATGGTCAACAAGTCAACAAAGCCAACCATGACACAATTTCATTTAATTAATATTATTAATTGATATATCACACATTCATTAGGGTTTGGAAAAAGACGACTGTCAACTGTGCATACGCACCCGTTCCAAAACCCTAATGAAAAAACCTCTTCCTCCGCCTCAATCAACTGTGCATACACACCTGCATTCGTGTTCTGAGGAACATGAATACTATGAGATAAAACTAACCCCAAAACATATACTAGGATCTGGCTCAAACCAGAGCCCGCTAGTAATATCCGTCCGGACGCCAAACGTGGACAAGTGCGCGGATGAGAACGAACCCTGTCGCAAAACCATGCGACCTCTACTCTGTTTTGCCCAAAGGCAAATAACCCTCTGTGTGGGACTCTAAAGACTCGACACTACGCTGGCAGTGGGTTTAACCACGGACCGCAAGCGGCACTAGCTGTACGTAACGGTCCCCAGGTAGATGCCGACAAGAAGACTGACGAGGTAAACCCATCTGAACTCCTACTGAGCCTGAATGTGACAATCTCCGTACAGTCCGATCTGTTTGTCTGATACATCGCATGGCGGGCCTAGGGGGCGGTAAACTTCAGTCCCCTAATAGCGGTACAAGTCATGTCGGAGTGTAGCCCAGAACACCCTGAGATAACACTGGAAACCTACCAGTATATCTCGCTTGCCCTGGCCAGGGACTACTTGTGTAATGGCTCTCCTAGACACAGCGTGATGTCAACCCCCAATACCGGGAGAGACGAATCCTGTCTAACCGTTACTGCCTCCAAGTGCTTTGGGACTGCACCCAAAAACTACCTGTTTGCACGACTCCTTTGAGCCGTGGTAGGGTAGTAATCAAAATGCAGTGGGAACACACTCGAGGCGCAGTGACAGTGTCAAGTCAGCGGACTAAGCTGTACTCATGTCACCTGGGAACTGATAACTTACGATAGGTATAAAACCAACCAACAGTTCCCGACGAGTCATGTCCAGTGTACTCGTAACCTAACGAGCACCCGCATACTATCTCAAGTACGACGTACTGACGGTTGTGGGACAGACCATTTCCCAAGCTGGGATGAGAAGCGTATACGCTAGTCTACTCCGGAGTATCGATGCCCTGTCTCGATAGTCCTACGACTAGGGACCTGCATAAGGATGTGCTTGTAGATTACCCAGCCCCCACGAGTGTGACTGCCATCACAACGCTGGTAATCAAGCAAAGATCCTAAGGGCTCCACTAATGTGTAAAGGCGATATGCTAAAAGAAACACATGCACACATTAAAGCAGAAACAAACCAAGTAGCATACTACTATATTGAGCAAGATTGATTATACAAGGTGAATATCCCAAGCTTCCATCAAGTAATATACGAACTAGTATGATACAGTAATGGCCTCTAGGGAATATGCACTAACAATCTTCCACTTGCACTAAGGCCATGTACTGGCGTATCGAAGACCTATCATCTCGATCAGCAGCTCGAACTGAGTCTGGGGTAAGGCCTTTGTGAATGGATCAGCAGTGTTATCTTCCGTAGCAACTCTCCGAACCTCGATCTCCTGGCGACCCACGATCTCCCTGATCAGGTGATACCGCCTCAAGATGTGCCTGGACTTCTGATGGGACCTGGGTTCCTTCGTTAAAGCTATAGCCCCATTGTTGTCGCAATACAGAGGTATTGGATCAACAATGGATGGAACCACCTGAAGTTCTATCAAGAACTTCCTCATCCAGACGGCTTCTTTTGCGGCATAAGATGCAGCGATATATTCCGCTTCCATTGTCGAGTCAGCAACGGTTTCCTGTTTGGAACTCTTCCAACATACCGCCCCTCCATTGAAGGTAAAGACATAGCCCGACATGGACTTGGAATCATCCTTGTCACTCTGGAAGCTGGAGTCAGCAAAGGCCTCGATCTGGAGGTCTTTTCCGCCATACACCAAGAACATCTCCTTAGTCCTCTCAGGTACTTAAGAATGTTCTTTACCGCTATCCAGTGTTTCTCCCTAGGGTTTGACTGATACATGCTTACCACACTCAGTGCATAAGCTACATCTGGTCTGGTACATAACATCGCATACATTATAGAGCCTACCGCAGAAGCGTAGGGTATAATAGACATGCGATCCCTTTCCAAATCAGTCTTGGGAGATATCTCTTTGGAGAGGGTGATCCCGTGACAAGCCGGTAGATTACCGCGCTTGGATTCTTCCATACTGAATCTTTTCAGTATGGTGTCGATGTACCTGGACTGCGAAAGTCCTAATATCCTCTTGGATCTGTCACGATAGATCCGGATCCCCAGAATGTAAGAGGCATCACCCAGGTCTTCATGGAGAACCTGTGTGACAAGAACCCTTTGACAGATTGTAGCATAGGAATGTCATTTCCTATCAAGAGAATGTCATCCACGTATAAAACGAGGAATACGACAGTTCTTTCTACAAATCTACTATAGATGCATGGTTCATCTGGATTTTTGATAAAGCCAAAATCTTTGACCGTCTCATCAAAACAGATGTTCCAACTCCGCGATGCCTTCTTTAGTCCATAGATGGACTTAAGCAACTTGCACACCTTCCCGCTGCTCCCACTCTGAATGAAACCCTCTGGCTGGTCCATATAGATACACTCCTCTAAATTTCCATTCAGAAAAGCGGTCTTTACGTCCATCTGCCAAATCTCATAATCGTGGAAGGCAGCAATGGCAAGAAGGATCCGAATGGATTTCAGCATAGCCACTGGAGAAAAGGTTTTCGTCATAGTCCAAGCCAGGTCTTTGACGGAAAACCTTTGTAACAAGTCTAGCTTTATAGGTCTCAACCTGTCCATCTACACCAATCTTCCTTTTGAAGATCCACTTGCATCCTACGGGTTTTACCCCATCTGGAGCAACGTCCAACGTCCATACTTTGTTGGTGTACATGGACTCCATTTCGGTCCGCATTGTATCCAGCCATTTTACCGAGTCAACGCTCTGAATGGCCTGCTGGAAGCTAGTCGGCTCATCACTATCAATGATGCAATCCTCTCTATCCCCGTCTATGAGAAAACCGTATCTCTCGGGCGGATGAGACTGCCTACTACTCCTGCGGAGCGGCGTAGGAATGTCCTGATCTTTCGAACCCTCTGGTTCTATTAAGCTTTCAGTAATAGCTCATGGTTCTGGAATTTCTTCCAGTTCTATTGCGCTCCCACTTATCTGATTTTCCAAAAACTCAGTTTTCAAGAAGTGGGCATGACGAGAAACAAAAACCTTTTGTTCCTCTTCGCAATAGAAGAAATATCCCTTGGAATTCTTTGGATATCCCACAAACTTGCACTGTACTAAGCGTGCCTCGAGTTTGTCTGCATGCTGCTTTTTGACAAAAGCTGGACATCCCCATATCTTAATGTGCTTAAGATAAGGTTTCTTCCCACACCACATCTGATATGGTGTAGTAGGCACAGTCTTAGTTGGAACTCGGTTCAAAAGGTATGCAGCTGATTCTAGTGCATATCCCTAGAATGATCGCGGTAACTCAGCGTTACTCATCATGGAACGTACCATATCCAATAGGGTCCGGTTCCGTCTCTCCGATACACCGTTATGTTGCGGAGTGTATGGAGGAGTAAGCTGAGAGAGAATTCCATTCTCTTTTAAGTAATCCAGGAACTCGGCACTTAAGTATTCACCACCTCGATCAGATCTTAGTGTCTTGATACTTTTGCATGTTTGTGTTTCCACTTCATTCTTATATTCCTGGAATTTTCCAAAGGCTTCGGATTTATGTTTCATTAAGAAGACATCCGTACCTTGAAAAGTCATCCGTAAAAGTAATGAAGTAAGAATAACCGCTTTGTGCATGCGTAGACATTGGACCGCACACGTCGCTGTGTACGACTCCCAAGAGCTCGCTCGCTCTTACTCCGTGTCCAGTGAACGGAGTCTTTGTCATCTTTCCTTTGAGACAGGATTGACAAGTTGCATATGACTGATATTCGAACGGATCCAAATATCCTTCTGTATGTAACTTTTTCAGCCTTCTCTCATTGATGTGACCCAGTCTACAATGCCATAAGAAAGCCTGATTTGATTCCGGAGACTTTCTTTTGTGTGTATTCTGGACATTGAAAATCTGTGGTTAGTTTAATACGTATATTCCATTGTTTAATGTACCTGACCCAATCAGAACTTGATTAAGGAGAATGTTTACAACATTACTTACAAACGCAAATTCATAACCTTCTTTAGAAACTAAAGATACAGAAATGATATTACAAGTTGCATTTGGTATAAAATAACAATTACGCAAAACCAAAACGTGTCCATCTGACAACCCCAGGTGATAGTCCCCCACGGACTCAGCATCCATGCCAGCTCCGTTTGCAACTCTGAGGGCACCTGCCTTCAAAACCCTACGGTTTCTCAATGCCTGCAAAGAATTACAGATATGAGATCCTGATCCGGTATCCAATACCCAGGAAGTAGAGTTTATTGATAGATAGTTTTTAATAACATACACACCTGAAGCTGAAGCTGCAACTCGCTTCAGATCCTGTGTTCTGGCCTTCCAAGCCCTGCAATCTTTCTTCCAGTGTCCACTCTTGTGACAGTAAAAGCATTCCTCCTTTCCTACAAGCTTTCCCGCTTCCTTTGTTGCTTTTGCCTTTCCCTTCGTATCCACTTTACTAACATCGCCCCTTGGTTTGGAGGGGGTTTTCTTCTTCTTTCCCTTGGCTTTCGCCTTGGACCTAGAAGATGAAGATCCTCCTACAAACAGAGTGGATGTTTCCCTACCTTTCTGTAGGGTGCCCTCTGCACTCCTCAGCATGTTGAGGAGCTCTGAAAGTTCAACTTACTTTTCTTGCAAGTTGAAATTCAGGATGAACTGGGCGTAAGTGGAAGGAAGAGACTGAAGAATCAAGTCCATATAGAGCTCATTCTCCAACGTGGTCCCAAGGTCCGCGAGCTCCTCAATGAAGCCAATCATCTTAAGCACGTGTTCCGCTACCGGTGATCCGATGGCCAATCTTGCCGAAAATAACTTCTTCGACACTTCGTATCTGGCGATACGAGATTGCTCTCCATACAGTTCTTTTGTATGGAGAAATATGGATTCGAGGTCCATATTCTCATGCCTCCTTTGATGTTCGTTGTCCATAGAGGCAAGCACGAGGCATTTGGCCTTCGCGCAATCGATCTCCCATGTCTTACGGATTTCTATATCCGCGACGCTGGAGGTGGGACCTGGGACAGGGGGAGCTTTGGTGGTAAGGAGATACCCCAACTTGTCGTAAGTGATTGCCATTTTGATATTCCTGAGCCAATCTTTGTAGTTTGGCCCTGTCAGTATGTTTTTATCTAGTAGTAACTTAAGTCCAGTCATGTTGTTTGGTCGCTGCAATTAGGAGAGAGAGAAGAAACACTTTAGCATGATGCTCTTGCAAGTTTAGAGTGGTTTTTAATTTGTCTAAACAGGATGGCTCCCACTGTCTCTCGAATCCCTCCTCAAACCAAAAAGGAAGAATTAGTCAGGTCAATCTCACCGTACAATACTTGCTTAACCGTTCATCCAGGCTAGTGTATGTACTTTGAGGGAGGTTTTCCAATGCTTTCACGAAGTTCCTTAATTAAATAACCTCTTTTCCCTGGGGGCGCAGCCCCGTTAACACCTTTCTCGACACCTACTAGGTTTATAGCATTGATCGTTAAGCGAGAATTTTCCCGAGGAGTAGCATATACTCACAGTAGGATCGGGATCCAAATATCATTGCGTGACAAAACTGAAGGAATCCTACCAGAATCATCACACTCCAAATGGTATTCAGCACTAGCAAGTTTCAGTTCTTTTGAAACTCCCGATGTGGATTTTTGCCCCATGCTCTTATGACCTTGACTTTGGCCAACAAATCATAAGTCACATGTCAAGTTCTACCCGTCATTCTCCAGGTTAATTTGAACCCACCCGCACCTACCCTTGACTTTGGCCAACAAGGCAGTACGACTGTCCTAAACCAACACATCTATCTATGCTGCACATTAATACCCAATAGCTACCAATCACTATGCCTTGACTTTGGCCAACAAACATAGCTTGAATACTATTGACCATCCATGTGAAACGACGGAGGGCTACGAATGGTTTTGGCGAAACCGTGAACGTAGTGAACTTGATATAATCGATAGAATGAGATAGCTTTTAAAAGGAGTGGTTTAAGCTCCGCGTTTAAAAGTTATTTTGAAAAGAAACCGAGTGGTTTTTGAAAGTGTTCCAACGACTTTTACTTTGGTTTATTTTTCTTGCATTAATTTTAATGTGTCCCATCAATTAATCCTACCATTGCAGAAAACAACGAAAATATGACATACGCTTATGCCATCCGCATTCGCCACGGGGTCCCGTCATCACCCGTTAGGTTACTTAACCAACGACAGAGCGGGGGCTGGACTAGCGCGGATGCAAAACATAAGCAACGCCTAAATAGATATCATATAGATATATATAAACATTCGTCACATGCAATGATAGCCATTCCAGATCACAGATGAATACATTAGATATACTAGGAATCCGCAATTCGTACGAGCCTGTAACGAAGAGCGGATTACACGGTCGCGATGAATAGCCAAACCCCACCCTAGACCCCTACGGGTGCGGAAAACTACCCACCAAGTATCCGAAGTGAAGCAACCTCCCTAAACGACGTGAGTAGGCCACTCGGCACTTCGAGGTACCCGGTAGTTTGTGCACCCCACCTTAGGTCTATCCTAGAAGCAAAAACAGTAAAAAAAATTATACAATGACGGCTACAACCCCGACCCGGTTATGCGGCCATACAAATAATATTACATCAATTTACATATTACAAGAATTGAAAGATAAACAAAACTCTCATCTCACAATTCCCCCCGGCTATTCATCCGCGACAATCCAACGAATTCATATACACATACCATCAACATCACAGATCACATATATGTATAACCCCCACTAATCGACGTATAGCGATTAGCAGATGTTCAATACATATAAAACATTATAAATATAACCCATTAGCCAAAGTCTACAGAAAATCGACCAAAATATGGATTTGTAACCACCCCAAAAACAAACTTGTTCTCTGGAAAATCTGGACAGAAACAAACCATCCCAAAAATCCTAAAACACCACCAGAAACAAACTGCAGAAGAAACGATCCATGGCCGAGTCAACTCGGCCGCGGAACCGCGGCGCTTTGGTCGGCTCGTGCGATCGTTTTTCTTGCCTGTTTATATAAAAGCCTGAGCCGATTTTTAAGACATGATTTTTTATTTTTAGAGCAGAAAAAAAAATCGGCAGCAACTAGGGTTTTCCGGGATGTTTTGCGGTTTTTTCGTTTGGTCGATATTCTAAATACTTTGCTAACATGCTAGGGTGTGTTTAGTTAGGCTCTGATACCACTGTAAGTCCACGTTACCTCTCCCGGTTCTTTCGGGCTTGCGGAAATGGTGAAAAACGATTTTTAGGGTTTGGGTAACATGGACTACGAAAACGGATCTTTGCTAAACTACACACTAGCAACCTAACTAGAGAGTTGTCTACTCGGTTAGGGGTTATACCATAACTTGAACTCCTTCTTCTTGACTCTTGATGGTGGTCTAATGGTGCTTTCCTCGTCGCCTACTCTTGTCAAAGATGGATCCACCTGAGGGTTTCTTCCTTGAGCTCATTTCTCGAACTTTGAGAGAACTAAGATCTTTGGCTTGCTAGACCTTCAACCTTAGAGAGAGTAGAGAGTAGCTTTGGGTGTTTTATCTTCAAGGAGATGTTTCTCAATACATGAGAATTGTTCTCCTTGAACTAGAGGAGGAAGAAGAAGAATAGAGGAGAGAGAATGGTTATGATAGAATGAGATGGTTTTTTACAACCATCTCAATATTAAGTGAATTATCAAATTAATAAAATTAATCTAAATGAAAAAGTTGATGGAAGGTTTGATAAGACTATTATCATTTCACATTAAATGGTTTTTGCTAGAATCAAAGAGCATCTTTGATGTGTAATGATGATAGTCAATGTTTCAACCATGGTCAACAAGTCAACCATGGTCAACAAGTCAACAAAGCCAACCATGACACAATTTCATTTAATTAATATTATTAATTGATATATCACAAATTCATTAGGGTTTGGAAAAAGACGACTGTCAACTGTACATAGGACCATTATTGCTATTAGCTTGTATATGTTAGATTCGTGTTGTACGTGCATATTTGTGATTACCTGCATATGTTATTTACTATTCACGAGTTGGCAACCCACCCCCGTTTTGCCACAGTGTTTTGCAGGTTTTCCCCCAGAGTAGTCGAGGCAGGTGTTCAGTTGATAAAACTGCACATTTGTTATTACATTTTTCCTACTATTTCCATATTAAAAAAGTTCTTTATTATAATATATCATACATATGAGGGTTTATCTGTAAAAATAATATTTTCCATATGTTGATATATTATAATTAGCATTTGGTAGGAAAATATATGCAAATAATATAATTGACCAAATCTTAACTCTACTAAATATTATTTGAGTTGTCGTGCAGAATTTTCAGGTCTAAAATCAAGGAAATCAAGTTGTTAAAACAAACCTGCCTAATTAAGAAATCAAAACTTATAAATCAAGTCTGGCAGCAACTACGAGAAGATTTCCAAGTTCCAAAGCTTCCAAAGATTGCCACATGTCATAAGGATCTACCCACAGAAATATGAAGAAGAGATCTCCACCATTGGTCGCGGATCCACGGCCAAACCCCCCATTTGGCCGCGGATCCGCGATAAGATTGAGGAGTTAGGGGATGTAATTTTCTAGGGTGAATCTATACTGTTATCTTCCAAATTTGGAAGCAAGATTTCTGGCTTTGGGACTATAAATAAAGACCGAGAGACTCTTGGAAAAAGGATCAAGCCGACGAAATCACGAAGTCCAAGACGGCTCATGCATCCAGGCTGATCATCAACTGTTCGTCTATCTCCTTAGAAGAGATCAAGAAGCAAATAGAAATTGTAATCATTTTCTAAGGATTCAAGTGTAATGAATATTGTTGATTAATAAAGGTAGCTTTCTTTTTCTTATTCTATTTCTTCGTAGTTTAATTATGCAATTTCTTTCCATCTCTTTTTCTCCCAACATGCGCGAGTAATTCTCCGCTTGTTAGGATTCGTAGGATTAGGGTAGGCTAATGGATGATGAACATCTCTAAACCCTTTTTAAGTCCTATAAAGTTTATGAACTTTATCAAAAGAATCATTAACATCCTAATCGGGCGCGCTAACAATTCTTTGTTAGTTCCGACCGTGATTAGAGATTAGATTAATGATTGTTTTGGTAAAGGATAGATATGAACGGAGTTCCGTGTCGAGATAAGGGTTAAGAGTGGGATTCCTTTTCCCTCCAGAAACCCTAATCTACATACATCACCGTCGTTCTAGTTTTAAATCTATTAAAGAATAAAAAGGGTAACTTTTAATTAATCGTCCATAACTACTAAATCCTAACGAACCCTACAAGCCCTCTTATTATATTAACTACATCCCTAAAATAATCTAGATCTATATATTTTGCATTCTTGCTTAACGTAGATCTAGAAACTTTTCCACAAAATTCTTTATTCCTCCTCCTTTATCAACACATCTAAAGTAAGAGTAAAAGGTTCCACGTTTCCCTGAGGACGACCCGTACTCACCTCGGTCTAGCTACGCGCGATACCGTACTGATTGCGGTTATTCTACAAAAACAATCTTTCAAACAATCAAATGGCGCCGTTGCCGGGGATACGTGCGTAATTTTTTATTCTTACTATTTGTGTTGAATTCTTATACGATCAATATCATAAATAAAACAAAACTGCAAATTGTATATTTAACGATTATTGTGTGAATTTTGCTAGGGGATCTGGAGTCGCAGACTTGAGGAACCAGAAAGACAGAGACATTCCAGGAGATCCAGAGGAGTACAGAAGGCCACAGAGAAAACTTTCACCACCTGATCCCTCCACCCAGCGCCGGAACTGCGGCAAAGGAGCTCATTTGGCGGCGGAAGAGCGGCGGGAGAGGAGATTTAGGGCTGCAAACTTCTCTGGTATATTTTCTATATCTTTCTCTCTCCTCTGAAATCCAATAAAATATCTTTTCTGTAGGATTCTTTGCAAAATATCGCCGCTAAAAAATCTTTTTGCAAAGTTTTGTTATCGGTTTGTTATTTCATATTTTAATACGGATTTTTAAGGGGCAAGACCAAAATTCAGATTAGGTAGGGGTTTCATCACCCTTCCTAAGTCCCACAAATCACAAATCGAGCATCTGCATCAACCCTACATTAATTTAAAAAATATCTAGACCAGACTCTAAGGACTGTCACGCTCAATAAGGACATAGGAAGGTCGTGGGTAATCTATCGCTTATCCGCATTACTTTTGTGGTGTCTAGGCAAGTGTGTCTAAGGCGAGTGGTTACTTAATTAGGACCACTACTTTCATAGTGGGGAGCCTCCCACTCACCTGGCACTTACCTGGCTACAAGGGTAGTAAAGAGGCGGTAGAGGATTGATCCTACGGCTTGTCCTTTGGAAGTCTAGGAGCGGTCTAGAGACTGGACCTAGGTAACCATAGTTCTAGGGTTGTTTGTGCATTTTTGTGTGATTTGTCTAAATCCGTCATTTTTCAAAACAAACCAATTATTTTCTCCCCTTTTTACCCCTTCCCCCTTCTTCTCTTCTTAAAATGGGTGACCTAAACAGAAGAACACTTGCCGAGCTTTGCTGTCCACAACCAGATATCTCTTGTTTTCGTAATCCCTTCGGTATACTGTCCGGCTCATCCATGTCCTTAAGAGATCATATAGAACAAGCAGGAAGAAACAGTTGGCCACCTCAGTCTAGGTCTTATCAACCGTATCCTAATCCTACACCTGTTTCAGTTGATACCCAGAGTGAGGAAGCCCCTAGACGAATGTCCATTGCTGAGCACATAGCTAGGGCTAGAGGCCAAAGTTTCAACCCGGACCAATATCAACCATCACCTCCACTTTCCAAAGAAGAGTTTGATAGCCAACCGACCAACCCATATCAATATTCTTCTTATCACAATATTGACCCTACTCTCACCCAATTTTCGCAACCATTCTATTCCTATCAATCCAATCCGACTTTTCCACCTTCTCTATACAGTTCTTCTAATCAGTCATTTGGGAGTTTTAATCGTCCACAAGAATTTCAATCTTATCCTGAAACCCCTTATCGACCCAAGTCTAGTCTTGAGCAGACATTAGAAAAAAATTTGGAAATGTCGAACCAAATGACAAAGTGGATGCAAGCAAATAATTTCAAACCTGCCCAAAAATTTTCAGTATATGAATCGGGCATATGACAAAATGAGAATTTGGGTAGTGAGACAGAACTGTTCACCCTTCCTAATCAAACCTCCCCATTCCAAACTGAAATCCACAACTCCAGTTTCATAGATTCATCAAGTACACCAAATGATTCATCAATTGAAGATAGAATGTCTGATAAGTTGTGTGACTTTGTAGTGTTTGATTTACCTGATTATGAAGCGTCTATTTCAAGTGAAACCATACCCAACCCTTGTAATCTCTACACCTCCACTCTTGAACCAAAACTGATTGAAAACCATACTTTTGATGAGGTGTTTGAGAATTTTAACCTTCACTTGAATGAGGTGATTGACGTTGGGGATATATTGATTGATGAACCCAAAATTTTGGATGATTTTGTCCCACCAATTCATCAAATCCTTTCACTTCCTTGTGGTCATCATCTTGAGCCTTTAATTCTTCCTGAACCCCAAATACGTCTTGAAGTTGATGATAAAGGTATACCCGAAGAAATACAGCCTCCATCTTCCACATCTGGTACAGCAACACTCGACACACCAATTTGTTTACCCATTTCACCTTCTACTTTCTCCGGTTCGTCTTCTGTTCCTATAGTTTCAGTGAGTTTTGATGAATCATAATCCGTTAATTTAAGTTCAATAATACCAGAAATTCAACTTGATTTGGATATTTTTGAAAATGAGGTAGATGAGTTTTTCGAGTCCTCTGCCTCAATAGTTTTTGAATCAAGTAGGATAAATTCTGGCACAAAACTCTTTGACAGCAAAATGTTCAATCACACCATTGATAAAAGTTTTGAAGAACTTTTTGCTGACGAACTTGAATTTTTAAACAATACGGATTTTGTGATTGATCAATCTCCACCTATAGAGCTTGAACCGTCACCATTCCTTCTTCCTAATCATTCACATTCATCCTCATTCTTTCTTTTCTCTAATTTCAAACCCTTTCCAGACCACCTCTTATCCCTTCCCCATTTTCTCTTGACTCGATACAACACATTCTTCCACCAACCTATACGCTATACTGATAAAATCTTTGAATGGTTGGTGTTAACTTTTGGTCTTTGTAAAGTCTTACTTTGACCAAATGACTCACCCCCTCTTAAAATGCTTCGTATTGTCTAACTCATGTTTGAGGGGGGATATTTTTGGCTCTTGAACATAACTTTTGTCCTCAAATTTGTGAGCCAAAAATAAGTTTGGGGGAGGATTTTCACTTTCATATATTCTTGCCCCCATTAATAATGTCCTCCCAAGCTTACAGGTTTTTATGATCCAGCAGATAGCAACAGTGAGGACACTGTTGAAAACAAGTTTGGGGGAGGTTTGTGCTTATTTACGCATACTTTGCATTATACTATATATAAGCACAAAAAAAAATTTGATAATAAAAGAATAGAAAGTGAAAAATTATATATGAAAGATAGGAATAGTTTAAGAAAACTAAGAAAATTAGAAGTTTTCTTAAACGAACTGGTAATAAGTAGTTATGAGCCGTTGTCCCAAGGGTTAGTAAGATGAAGGAAGTCACTAATCTGAGGATAAAAATAAGTCTGAAAAATAGTCCCTATTCTGGAAGCCAAACATTTGAATGTTGATACCCTACTATATGCACTTACACACGTCTTGAAACTCGGGATAGTAGAGGATACCTTGAAATGCTCTTGTCTTAAAGCCAAAGTATGAAAGAAATAAAAAAATGAAGAAAATATAAAAATGGTGAAAAGAAAAATGAACATTGGTTTTGTTATCGCCAAGGCAGCAATAAAAAAATATATCGAGGGTGCTTCATCACCTAGTGCCTTAGACCAACTGGTTTGGGAGTCACTGCTAAGCCTTAGGTGGTGCAAGACGAGGAAAATACTATCACCTAATCAGCAAGCACATAAGTAATCGGTCGGTTAGTACCTCAAGAAGTATTAACGGTCGCATGAAAATGTGTGAGCAAATCTAAATATTCATCAAATTAAACAGTACTATGGCAGATGGACAAGAGTATGATAGCTTGAATTGAATTCTCCGAGTGTAGGGATGTTCATTACACACACGTAGGGTTATATGATCGATGTTTGAATGAAAGGTAGGAATGAAGAATAAGACGATGTTTTATTGAGGGGTGATGTGATTTCTAACATCTTTTCATGACTATTAAGACACTAGTAAAATAATGGGTTGCCCCTACGGATAATATCATCCGTAGGGGCAATAAAAGTTTGGCCCTACGGATTAATACGTAGGTCAAAGTGGTTGCCCCTACGGTCGTTCAATATTTATTTAAAATTTATTAAATCTTAAAGTGTTTTTTGCCCCTACGGTGGCGCAAACCAAGCACCTACGGGTATATCCGTAGGGACAACTAAATAGCGATTTAAGTGATCGTTCCCTACGCTGATTATTTCTTATTTCCTTTACGCGCGAACCCAAATCCCCAAACCTTGACGTTCCCGCCGATCGCCGTTCTCGTCATCGCCAGCGCCGGCCGAATCGTCGTCGCAACCGCCTGCAGTGATCTCGTCGTCGCCACCGCCGGCCGAATCGTCGTCGCCACCGCCTGCAGTGATCTCGTCGTCGCCACCGCCCTCGTCGTCGCCGATTGCGTCTCCGTCGTCTCCTCCACCGCCTAGCCTACAGGTTAGTTAAACATTATTTTAATGATGTTAGGGTAGCGATGAGGGTTATGGTTAGGTATCGGTTGGGGTTAGGGTTAGGATTAGGGTTAGGGTACAGGTTCGATCGGTTGGGGTTCGACTGGTGTTGGGGTTAGGGTTAGGGTTCGGTTGGGGTTTGGTGTTGGGGTTGGGGTTCGGCTGGGGCTGGGTTGGGGTTAGGGTTTGGTGTTGGGTTGGGGTTCGGCTGGGGCTGGGTTGGGGTTAGGGTTTGGTGTTGGGTTGGGGTTCGGCTGGGGCTGGGTTGGGGTTAGGGTTAGGCCGGGTTAGGGTTTGGTGTTGGGTTGGGGTTCGGCTGGGGCTGGGTTAGGCTTAAAAAGGTGAAATTTTAGGGGATTGATCTGGAAAATAGTGAAAGTCGATACTGTTTATTTGTGAATAACACAGTCCATGATTTTTATATGAGAAAATGGTCCATGAAAGTCTATGGGATTTATCTAAAAAACGCTGAAAGTTCATGTATTTATTTGTAAACAACAAAATTCATGGTATTTATCTGGAAAACGTTGGAGGTCAATGGTATGTATTTGTAAACAACAAAATCTATGAAAATTATGTGAAACGTTAAAACTTCATGGTATTTATTTGTAACAAACAAAGTCTATGGTATTTGTTTGATAAATATTGAAAGACCATGACATTTATATGTAATGGGTCAAAGTCATTTGGGTTATGTCAATCTTATTGGCGATACTTTCTTTTTGTGCATATCCAAAAACTTTGAAAGTTCTTGGTACCTATTAGAAAATATAAAGGGTTTTGTAGTGAAAGGAAAGAATTGGATTTAGAAAAACCGTGTGTAACTTTTAGAAATTCTATACACTCAAGTATATAGAAAAGGGTTAATTGCGGATACAGCCTATGTACTATGGGGATCAAGCACTTATAACCTCTGAAGTATAATAATAAGCACTTTTGTTTGTTTTTCATTAGTGATTAATTTTTAGTTTGCTATTTATTCTTTTTCAGTATGGATACTTGATAGAATTATAATTGCTTTATTATTGTTTGCCTTTTTCCTTTTGTGTAGAAAATATATCCATTGTGTCATATGGACACTATTAATTTCACATCGATTCAAGGGAAAAATTGAGGAAGATTGTGTTTGTTATATCAAAAACCTTTCTGTTGAACCCAACAGGTGAAACTTTAGAGTTGTTATAGATAGCTCTACATGTTTAATGCATGTACCATTGTTAAGAGAGTGCAAGGTGGAGAACAATAATTTGTTTCAACGGCACGTTTTTCAAGTTATAACCAATATATGATACTCGATGATAATATGAAACCTTCATATTCCCATCGATACCCATATATGAAACTAAAAGCGCCACTTAGTTCCCGTCTATCGGTTAACATACGTGCGATGCTCGTCGTGACCTAGAACTATACGAAGGTTGTTAAATATCGGACAGTATAGCTCGATACTAACAACCGTCGTATAGTCTACGCGACGAGAAAATTCAATCGTATGGTAACCCATAGATTTGTCCCGTGTGGACAAGTTAAGAATGTATAAAGCAAACGCCTTCATTCACTTGTGTTTTCATCCGTTTCGAGATATTTCGTCGGTACCTTTCCGCTGGTTCTCCGTGTACAAAGATAGATTAGATGTTCATTTCAACGTTGTTTCACAGCTTTGAAATGATTATCTATTCTATTACAGTGTACTCGGAGAACAGCGGGGAGGTGCTGCCGAAATTTACTCGAAACGGTTGAAAGCACAAGTGATGGGCGTTCGCTCTATACATTCTTAATGGGATAGAAGCCTACCCCCGACAGCCGGAACACATACATACAAACGCATAATCAGAGAGCGACTCGAGATGTTCGGGTTAAAACCAATATATGATACTCGATGATGATATGAAACCTTCATATTCCCATCGATACCCGTATATGAAACTAAAAGCGCCACTTAGTCCCCGTCTATCGGTTAACATACGTGCGATGCTCGTCGTGACCTAGAACTATACGAAGGTTGTTAAATATCGAACAGTATAGCTCGATACTAACAACCGTCGTATAGTCTACGCGACGAGAAAATTCAATCGTATGGTAACCCATAGATTTGTCCCGTGTGGACAAGTTAAGAATGTATAAAGCAAACGCCTTCATTCACTTGTGTTTTCATCCGTTTCGAGATATTTCGTCGGTACCTTTCCGCTGGTTCTCCGTGTACAAAGATAGATTAGATGTTCATTTCAACGTTGTTTCTCAGCTTTGAAATGATTATCTATTCTATTACAGTGTACTCGGAGAACAGCGGGGAGGTGCTGCCGAAATTTACTCGAAACGGTTGAAAGCACAAGTGATGGGCGTTCGCTCTATACATTCTTAATGGGATAGAAGCCTACCCCCGACAGCCGGAACACATACATACAAACGCATAATCAGAGAGCGACTCGAGATGTTCGGGTTAAAACCAATATATGATAATATGAAACCTTCATATTCCCATCGATACCCATATATGAAACTAAAAGCGCCACTTAGTCCCCGTCTATCGGTCAACATAACGTGCGATAATTTATTCTTTTCAACGACAAACGCACACACAAAGCATATACATGAATTTTCTTCTTTGTCAGTAACTATCCCGTTCTTATATTTCTCAATATAGTCAGCATAACCTACAATTTATATGTTATTCAGTCTAACATGGCCCATGAGTACGTCAGAGTTAAGGACTGGATGTATGTGGATTGGAAACAACGTATGCAATCTAAGTTTGTCGCAGGAGTTGCTGCTTTCCTTGAATTTGCACGAGCACATAATAAGATCATAATAGAGAAGATTCTTTGTCCGTGTGATAGATGTGGCAATAAGTACTGGTGGAAGGTAGAATTGGCAGAGCTTCATATTGTAAAATATGGGTTTACTAGACTTTATTCAATTTGGAAATATCACGGGGAAGGAGAAGAATGCAGTACTGCGGTAGAAGAAGGAGAACACGATAATACGGCAGGAGAAGAAGAAGAATTCGGTAATACGGCAGGATACGGAAATTTATTTCCATCAGAAGAAATGGAGGATATGGTAGAGGCTGCCCTAGGTGAATCTATTCGTACCGAAGATGATATTCCTTCCGGTCAAGGACCGCGTGCGGATAAATATGAAAATTTCATGAATGATGCTAGGAAACCAATTTATGAGAATGCGAAGTATTCCACCCTCTCATGGTTCGTCCAACTTTTCCAAATTAAGTGCCTAAATGGATGGAGCAACAAGTCATTCACAATGCTTCTTTCGTTCTTGAAAGATTCTATGCCTCCGGGAAATAATGTGCCCGAAAGCTGGTACGAAGCCCAGAAAATGATGTCTGATTTGGGTCTAAAGTGCGAGAAGATTCAAGCATGTCCTAAAAATTGCGTGTTGTACCGGAAAGAGAATTCAGATTTGAAAGAGTGTCCAACATGCGGAGAGGCCAGGTATAAGCCGAAAGATTCTGATAAGAAGCCTGATATACCTGTGAAGATAGCACGATATTTTCCCATAACACAGAGGCTACAGAGGCTATTTAGGTGCAAGAAAACAGCCGAGGCAATGATTTGGCATCACCGTGCTCCTCCAAGCGAAAATGGAAAAATGAGCCATCCAAGAGATTCACCGGCATGGAAGGATTTCGATAGGAGGCACGCAATATTCAGTAGCGATCCTCGCAATGTCCGGCTCGGACTGGCTGCCGATGGCTTCTGCCCATTCAACTATATGGCTGGAAGTCACAGTACATGGCCCGTTGTAATGATAATTTATAATCTGTCGCCTTGGTTGGCTATGGACCAATCATACTTTATGATGGCTCTTCTTATCGACGGACCAAACTCACCGGGGAACAATATCGACGTCTATCTCCGACCTCTGATTGAGGAGCTGAAAACTTTGTTCATTGATGGTGTAGAGACATATGATTCAAACACAAATACAACCTTCATACTGCGTGCGGCTTTAATGTGGACAATTAATGACTTTCCTGCGTATGGAATGCTTTCAGGTTGGTCCGTACATGGTCACAAAGCATGTCCTCATTGCCATGAACACACAACATCAAAATTTTTGAATTTTAGCAGGAAGGTTTGTTATTGCGGCCATCGACGTTTTCTGCCTCCAGACCACCCCTATAGGTTAGACACGGTTCACTTTGATGGTCATCAGGAGCTTCTTGGGCCTCCATCCCCATTGTCCGGAGAGGACGTGACTGCTAAATGGGATGGTTACAATAACGTGACCTTCGGGATGGATCCGACGAGACAGGTCAAACCACAATATTGGAACAAGTTAAGCATTTTCTTCGAGCTTCCGTACTGGTCTACAAATTCAGTGCGTCATTGTCTGGATGTCATGCATATAGAGAAGGGAGTATCAGAGCACATACTTAACTTGCTTCTGTGTAAAGACGGGAAATCGAAAGACAACATGAATGCCCGGATGGATCTACAAGAGTGGGGAATAAGAAGTGAACTGCACCCTAAACCGGTAGCGGGTAAACCGGGCAAGTTTGTACTTCCCAATGCCGCTTATCATATGTCACAACCGGAGAAGAAAAGATTCCTGCAGGTGTTGCATGATTTGAAAGTCCCCACAGGCTTCTCAGGATCATTCAGCAAGAAAATAAAAATTGTGAAGGGCAAGATCGATGGGCTGAAAAGTCATGACCACCATGTTATCGTGGAGCACCTTCTTCCATTAGCCCTCAGGACTTCTCTCCCCGACTCGGTTGGTCTGGTAATCAACGACCTATGTTGTTTTTTCAGGGAGTTGTGTGCTAAAACGCTGGAGGTTGCGACGCTGGATAAACTAGAAAATTCTATTGCGTTGATACTTTGCAAGTTTGAGCGTATTTTCCCACCGTCATTCTTCGATATCATAATACACTTGACGGTTCATCTTGCAACTGAGGCGAAATTAGCCGGACCGGTACAATATCGATGGATGTATCCCGTCGAGAGGTACGTTAAATTTTTCGTTTCGCGCAATTTATAAATTTATTTTTGTCATGTATGCCCGTGTTTATTTATTCAACATATTCTCATTAGGTACCTTTACACTCTTAAGAAGTATATACGCAATAAAAATCGACCAGAGGGTTCTATCATGCAAGGTTATCTTCTTGATGAAGCAACCACATTTTGTTCCCGCTATCTGGACGAGAACATTGAGACAAGGCTTAACCGACCACGAAGAATTCAAGACGGGCCATATGGTAAAGCCGAGTATAAGAGGGTAGACACTATGTTTATCAACAAGATATACCGGTTTATCTTGCTTAATTGCGTATGTCTTGAACAAATTAGAGAGTAAGTTCTTTTGGATTAATTGTTATATCTGTGTTTGTGTATGAAATGACATAATATTAATGTCACAATTATTTGTCGAAAACAGAACTCATTTTAACGAGGTACGTGAGGGGCATCCTGATTGGAACGAAGAGCGTTTGGAAAAATACCATCAGGATAATTTTTGTGATTGGGTCACAGAGCATGTAAGTTATTCGAATTACATTTTATTGCTATCGGTTTTAATCTAAACTTGTATCGTTATGTATTTATCGTAAAATTTGTTTTGTTAGATCCACGATCCGAACTTGTCTGCATCATTTGAGAGTGATTCAAGATGTTTAGCTCAATTTCCTAGTATGGAGGTTGCACATTACAAAGGATTTGGTGTCCTTGGATACAAATTCGAAGTTAAGGACATAGAAACATCTAGAATCACTCAGAACAGTGGGATTGCGACGGTAGGATCGGACGGTGTGATTTACTATGGGTACTTAAATTGTATACTCGGCATCCACTATCCCGGACGATCAGAACCCTTTTATATATTCCACTGTACTTGGTACGATCCGCGAACCGATACAGACAAGTGGAGAAGCAGTCTTGGGACCTGGAAAGATGAATATGGATTGACAAGTGTGAACACACTTCGATTTTACGGTCAGGACGATCCGTTTATCTTTCCGAACCAAGCGTTCCAAGTATACTACTCACAGTGTTTGAAGCATCCGGGGTGGAGTGTTGTATGCCGATGGAAACCTAGAGATGTCTACGATGTCCCAGAATACGAGGACAGCGATGAGGACGAAGAAGAGAGAAGGCTTAAAGTGCTCCGACCGTCTGTTTCGAAGGACGGGTTGTCTTCGACCGATCATGAAGTTACGTGGGTTAGAAATGACATCGACGATGAAATCCAAGTAGATATGTATGATGCGCCCACGAAACGAAAAAGGTTATCAGTAATGTTATATTATTACTTCACATTTTACGCTCTAGATCATATATAGTCAATACTTTTAATGATTGTCTAATGCGTCCACGAACCGTTTATCTAGATTTGATGACGATGTCGGGAGCAGCGAGGGGCGGCAGGAGCTCCAGCCGCGGCAGAGGCAGAGGCAGAGGCAGAGGCAGAGCGGTTCTGCCGCCCGGAGAGCTCCGTAGGGAGCTTCAGAGGGCCGGTCTTGCACCCAGATCGGAGACCCCTTCGGATGCCTCCTTCTGTGTTGATTTGGCCACACCTCCAGGTATACTGCACGCATATCCATTTTGAATGTAATATTACAGATATTCATGCATGTTTATGTAAAAATTACTTATATTGTCAATGTTTGATTGTCTAGTTGTTGGTGATGCGTCCACATCTGGGACAGAGGCCACCCCCGCTCCTCCAGGTATGTTTATATATCATATAGTGTATGTATATTGATTTAGAATGCTATATCATAAATATACACATTCCTTTTGCTCTTACTTAGCAATTTTTATTATTGTCTAGCTGTAGGTGGTGACACCACCGCACCTGCGGGTATGTTTATATGTCCTATAGTGCATGCATATTGATTTAGAACGTTATATTATTGATCTACACATTCTTTTTGCAATTACTTATAAAATCTATTTTTAATTGTCTAATTATAGGTGGTGCGTCCACACCTTCCACAGGGGCCACTCCTGCCGCTTCCATACCCTCCGCATCGTCTGCAGGTTAGTATGAATAAATTTAAAATATTTATTTATTTTACATATGCTCTATAGAATAAATATGAACTTCATGGAGATTTAGCGTCGATGTTTATTTTACAGTTGGAGGGGATGCGTCCGGGACCCCGGTTGTTCCTCACCGGAGGAACTATCGTCCCGCTCGTGCTGCTGCTCGGGCCCAGGCTCGTGCGCTATTCACCGGAGGTATATATCACACTTGAATTCTTAATACAACTTTGTCTTATTATTGATTGTCTTGATATTTCGTGCAGACGCAGGGCCTCTCCACCCCCAGAGGGGGACTCGAGGCCCGAATCAGTCCCATAGGCTGAGGCCTGATAGAGCTAGGGGGGAGGCAGCATTCCCCCTATTTTTTACCCTTGACTATCGCTATACCGGTCCTCATGCCGAGAGGTTCGGCCGGTATTTAGGGGACGAGAGCCGGATCGTGAAGAACTATCCACTTCACGTTGAGTGGGGCGAGCAGCACCAGCGCTCATTCGCCCTCTTCTTTGAACAGGCTCAGGTATGTATTAATATATATTTTCATTTGATCTATCCAATATATTTATTATTAACACTTGCAATCTAATAACAATGTTTTTTTGTATTTTCAGTTGGATTACGATTTTCAGCCTGTAGCCGACCCTGATCACCCGGGGAGGGTGCTCGACCTTCATGCTCTGTACAATGGCCTGATGAAGAACATGCAGGCCAAGGTCCGATACAACAGGAATGAGCTGAAGGCCGACTGCTACTCCCTATGGATAGCGACCCCCGAGGCAGAGAGAGCGGCCCTCCTATCTACTCCGGCGTTTGCGAGAGTCGACGTAGAGACATGGCCTATATTGTGCGCTTATTTCGACTCCGAACGCAAACGAGTATGTATTTTAAATTTAATTCATTATTTATGATATAATTTATTTCTTTGTGTTTCTTAATTAGAAAACTAAATGTTAATGCGTTGTGCAGAAACAGGCCGCTCAGAATACGGAGAACAGGAAGTCGGCGAAGAGGGGTCGCCCCACTTACACAGGTGGCTCGAGGAACATTACTCGAGCCATGGAGTTATCGGTAAATTAAGAGTTATTCTCTAATATTCTGCAATATTAAGAGTTATTCTCTAACATTTCTAATATTAAGAGTTACTTTCTAATATTGCAGACAGCTCGGACCGTGGCGTCAGGTGGTACACCGAGCGTGCTGTCCGCATATCTTGCCGTCCACGGCACCTCGACAGATCCCGCCACGGGCGAGCTTCGATGTCCCGACGTCGCTACCCAGGAGTACTGCGTAAGTGTTAATATTTTTTCTACCCAAATTTGAAATTTTAGTTTTGGAAGGTTCAAGTTTAAATTTTATACTTATACTTTACTGCTTAATGTGGGTGTAGGAGCGGGTGGTTGAGCAGGCCCAGGCCTCGGGGATCGATTTTACCGGACAGAACGATCCGAGGCTGCTGACCCCAGTTCTGGACGCCGCACACGGAGGGCACCACGGAGGTTGGGAGAGAGGCCGGGGATTGGGCCCCAGCAGGGCCCATATGAGGTTGGACTCCACCCCGGCGGTTACTTCCTCCGTCTCCAGTGGCCGGCATGTCCATCAGGAACTGGATAGCTTGAGGGCCACCGTTCAGGAGTTGAAGGAGATGCTGGTATGTATACTACTTTATAGTAAAATATCATTTCATATTATATACATATCAACATATCCATAATTAGTACGTAGCTTGAGCTTATTTGGTTTTACAATTAAGTTTGATTAATCATACATACATATGTAATTAAAATAAACAACGCTTTTCCAAACTAGATATCCAAACAGGGTTTCGAAATAACTTAATAATGAAACGAATTCGAATAATACATAGTTCTTACACGTTTCTTACACACGTTATGTCCAGACGCGACAGGGTAGATCGGCCGAGCCTCCACATGCATCTCCTTCGGCTGCGGCTCCGCAAGCCACTACATCGGCTGCGGTTCCGCAGACAGCTCCTGTAGCTCCACCGCCCACTCAGACTCCCGCAGCCGCGGCTCCGCAAGCGACTACCTCGACGGCGGCTGCGCAGACCACAACGCCAGCTCCACATGCCGCTCAGACTCCCTTATCTGTAGCATTGGAGAGTGTATTTACCGAGGAGCAGGCGCGCGTTATTTTAACGTTATTCGGAGGTGGAGCTGGACCGAACTAGGGTAGATTTTTGGTTTTTATTTTTTGAAACATGTATTTATTTATATCACATTGTACTACATTTTGAAACGATATTGTTATTGGTTTGAATTTATATCATATTCAGTTTTTGGGTTTCTTTTGTATATTATATATATGCGTGGGATGTGATTATGAATACTGCAATATATGATTTGATTGATGTATATAGTATTGTGCACAGGGCGGGAAAAAATCTAGCAGCCCTTTTTTAAAAAAAAATACAGACAAAATGTACCTACGGATTAATCCGTAGGTATATATGTTGCCCCTACGGCGTTAGCCGTAGGGGCAAACTATCAGGAAACCTGATATTTTCCCACCTGATATCAGTGCAGGGTGTTGGGGGTGCCCCTACGGATATGTACGTAGGGGCTACTGTTTATCCCCTACGTATATAACCGTAGGGGCAAAATATCAGGTTCCCTGATATTTTCCTCCCGAACTCAGTGCAGTGTGTTGGGAGTGGCCCCTACGGATATATTTGTAGGGGCTACTTTATATCCCCTACGGCGACAGCCGTAGGGGACGTTATAGGACCTACGGATATCTCCGTAGGTACATACAATATATTCAAAAAAAAATTAAATATATGATTTTATTACCCCTACGGGGTACTCCGTAGGGGCTATAGCACCTACTGAGTTATCCGTAGGGGCATAAATTTGTCCGTAGGGGCACGTTCGGGACCTCAACTTGCACCTGCGGCCTTTGCACCTACGGGGTATTTTTTCGCCCCTACGTATATATCCGTAGGGGCAGTGGGTTGCCCCTACCGATAAATCCGTAGGGGCAAACCATATTTGTAGTAGTGAGATAGGGCTCATGACAACTGAAAAGCTAGTATTAGTTGGAAACTCTTATTTTCAAAGTCTTTCTTTTATGGTTCTTATCTTTATATGTAAATTTCACCATCTCTCTTTTATTATAGGATTTTGTGGGTGTAATCCGCTGAAAACCCTCAGGAGACAACGCTCCTCCTACTAAGGACACCTAGAGGTTTAACGGCTTGTTGCACGTGCTCAGTGCAATCGTGTTTTCCTACGAAAGTGTGCCTAGTTTTCTCCTTTCTTTTTTCTCCTTCTCTTGAATAAACTAGTTTGCTCGGGACGATCAAAGATAAGTTTGGGGGTATTTGGTCATTTGATAAAACTGCACATTTGTTATTATATTTTTCCTACTATTTCCATATTAAAAAGGTCTTTATTATAATATATCATACATATGAGGGTTTATCTGTAAAAATAATATTTTTCATGTGTTGATATATTATAATTAGCATTTGGTAGGAAAATGTATGTAAATAATATCATTGACCAAATCTTAACTCTACTAAATATTATTTGAGTTGTTATGCAGAATTTTCAGGTCTAAAATCAAGGAAATCAAGTTGTTAAAACAAACCTGCCTAATTAAGAAATCAAAACTTAGAAATCAAGTCTGGCAGCAACTACGAAAAGATTTCCAAGTTCCAAAGCTTCTAAAGATTGCCACATGTCATAAGGACCTACCCATAGAAATATGAAGAAGAGATCTCCACCATTGGCCGCGGATCCGCGGCCAAACCCCCCTTTTGGTCGCGGATCCGCGGCAAGATTGAGGAGTTAGGGGATGTAATTTTCTAGGGTGAATCTATACTGTTATCTTCCTAATTTGGAAGCAATATTTCTGGCTTTGGGACTATAAATAAAGACCGAGAGCCTCTTGGAAAAATGATCAAGCCGACGAGATCACGAAGTCCAAGACGGCTCACGCATCCAGGCTGATCATCAACCGTTTGTCTACCTCCTTAGAAGAGATCGAGAAGCAACTAGAAATTGTAATCATTTTCTAAGGATTCAAGTGTAATGAATATTGTTGATTAATAAAGGTAGCTTTCTTTTTCTTATTCTATTTCATCGTAGTTTAATTATGCAATTTCTTTCCATCTCTTTTTCTCCCAACATGCGCGAGTAATTCTCCGCTTGTTAGGATTCGTAGGATTAGGGTAGGCTAATGGATGATGAACATCCCTAAACCCTTTTTATGTCTTATAAAGTTTATGAACTTTATCAAAAGAATCATTAACATCCTAATCGGGCGCGCTAACAATTCTTTGTTAATTCCGACCGCGATTAGAGATTAGATTAATGATTGTTTTGGTAAAGGCTAAATATGAACGGAGTTCCGTGTCGAGATAAGGGTTAAGAGTGGGATTCCTTTTCCCTCCAGAAACCCTAATCTACACGCATCACCGTCGTTCTAGTTTTAAATCTATTAAAGGATAAAAATGGTAACTTTTAATTAATCGTCCATAACTACTAAATCCTAACGAACCCTACATGCCCTCTTATTATATTAACTACATCCCTAAAATAATCTAGATCTATATATTTTGCATTCTTGCTTAACGTAGATCTAGAAACTTTTCCACAAAATTCTTTATTCCTCCTCATTTCTCAACACATCTAAAGTAAGAGTAAAAGGTTCCACGTTTCCCTGAGGATGACCCGTACTGACCTCGGTCTAGCTACGCGCGACACCGTTCTGATTGCGGTTATTCTACAAAAACAATCTTTCGAACAATCAGTAGGCTATTCGTCTATCTTATCATCTTTTGCTGCGGATACCGCTTCAGCTCATAGTGTGCAGTTTTGCTCAGGTGGGTTTTGCGGTTATCCAATGTTGCTTATTGTATATTCGTTGTACCCTATACTCTCCATCTACTATGTAGGGGTCCTAGGCACTCTCAAGAGGTCTCACAAGGCATCAACCATGCCAATTTCAAATTTTGCAAGTGCCGAGAAACTCTAATACGGATCGTTAACTAGAATTTTAGGCGAAACAATAAACTAGTTAACAACTTAACTAAAGATAAGAAGCTACAACCTTTGTAGATCCGGTTATCCACTTCCTTAGCTCCACGTAGTCGTCCTCTCGCTGTCCAAGTCGGATCTCGGACTCTAACATCGGCTTCATCGGAGAAAATGAGCGGACTAGTCGTCGGCTACGATGCCGAAGATGATCTACGTCGAGGTTACACAAGATCAAGCTCCAACTTCACCAAGTTGTGAAACTTGTGAAGAAAACACCATATCCTACTTGGCAAGAGGTAGAGGGTGAAGAAATAGGAGGTGGGTTCACTTTAGAATTGGATTTCTCACACTTTTGCTCAAGATTAATGATGGCAACCTTTTTCTTGAAGAAGAAGATGAAGAAGAAGATAGAATATGATAAGTATTAAAGAATAATTGAAAAAGAATTCATTCTTATCATATTCTTAACCATAGTTAAGTGTATAGAATGAACTAGGGTTAGTTCAAATGGTTAGGGTTAAGCATGAGACAAGAATGGTGACTAAGTCAAAGCTTCATGAATCTTCAACTAAAAAACAAACATAGCCACCATTCATGTTTATCTATCAAAAATGAATAAACAAATAAATAAATAAATAAGCAAAACCCTAATCATCAACTTAACCATGGTTTAATTCTTTACACTTAACGAAAAAAAGCATGTATCATCAAACATGATACAATCATGTGCACAAAAGTATATCACATATACAACTTGCACATCCAAGTGAGAAAATCCATTTAAAGTGAACCAATACTAGTTAATGCAAAGCAGTATATCAAATATATAATTATACATTAAATCATTAAATCAACACTTGATTTAACGATCCGGTCATATCGCATATAACCGACTAGTGTCCTATGTATCGGCTTATCGAATCAATCCTTGATTCGATATCTAGGTTATATCGCATATAACCAATCGATACATTCATCGTGAGAATTAAATACGGTATCACATACACGCATTATTCTCGGTCCTGCACATATCTCATATGCGCTCCTATTTCGTTTCGCTTGAGCCAGGAAACCTCTGTGTAGGACTCTAAAGACTCGTCAATACGCCGGCAGCAGATGATGATCATATCAAGCACCCATAAGCCGCAAGCGGTCTGCTAAACGTAACGGCCATCCGGGTATTGAGCGATCAGAAGATCGACGAGCCAGCCCGCTCACACTCCTGTGAATCCGACCAGTAACACTTACCGTACAGTCCGGTCTGTTCGTCTGATATGTCGCATATCAAGTCTAGGGGTGGTAAACTTCAGACCCCAATAACCGATAAGCCGTGCCGATGTGAGGCTCATAACGGGTCGAGAAACTACTGGTAACACTTACCAGCAAATCTCTGATCAGCCCTGGCCAGGGACTTCTCTGTTACGGCCAATCGAGCACAGCGCAACATCAACTCCCAATACCGGGAGAGACGAAACCCCTCCTATCGCTCATTGCCTCCATGTGACTCAGGACTGTGCCCAAAAACCACCGTTTTGCACGCCCTTATGGACGTGGTAAGGTGGTGATCAAAGCACAGTGGGAATCACACAAGACTCTATGACGATCTCGGGTCTACAGACTAACCTGCACAAGTGTCACCTGAGAACTGCCATCTGACGTGAGGTATAATACTATCTGGGAGTTCTCGGCGAGTCCGTCCAGTGTACCCAGTCTCCACTGAGCACCCGTATACCATCTCTGATGTCAAACACCAATGGATATGGGATCATCCATCGCCCATCTCATGGGTCGAGAAGCGTATACGCTAATCTACTCTGGTATATCGATGCCCCGTCTCGATACACCCACGACTAGGGACCTTGAAGGATGTACCTATGGACTACCATTTCCCCACTAGTATGATCTGCATCATAGTCCAGGTAGTCAAGTACACATCCTAAGGGCTTTACCAACATGTAACTACAAGACAGTTTAAAGAGACAAGTGTACATGTTAAGATAAAGAGCAACCAGATAGCATACTATCATATTGAGCAAGAAAGTCATCTCTATATATGTCCAAGCATCCAATATAATATACATCATCTGTACAATACTGGCCTCTAGGGCATACATACAACTAACAATCTCCCACTTACACTAGGGCCAGCTGCTGTAGTATCGCATACCGAGCATCCCGAAGAGTCTCTCAAACTGTATCTGGGGAATGGCCTTCGTGAGTGGATCCGCCGTGTTGTTCTTCGTGTCAACTCTCCTGACCTCGATCTCCCGGCGATCAACTATCTCCCGGATCAGGTGATACCGCCTCAGAATATTCCTGGATCGCTGATGGGACCTGGGTTCCTTGGCCAAAGCCACCGCTCCATTGTTATCGCAATACAAAGGTATTGGATGCTCAATGGATGGAACCACTCCAAGTTCAGTAATGAACTTCTTGATCCAGACAGCCTCTTTGGCAGCATCGTTGGCAGCGATGTATTCAGCCTCCATCGTCGAGTCTGCCACGGTTTCCTGCTTGGAACTCTTCTAGCTAACCGCCCCTCCGTAAAGGGTAAAGACAAATCCCGACTGCGACTTAGAGTCGTCCTTATCACTCTGGAAGCTCGAATCGGTAAAGGACTCCACTTGGAGTTCTCCGTTACCATACACCAAGAGCATCTATTTAGTCCTTCGCAAGTACTTGAGAATGCTCTTCACAGCTGTCCAGTGACTCTCTCCAGGATCAGCTTGATACCACTACACTTAGTGAGTATGCAACATCGGGTCTGGTACATAGCATCGCGTACATGATAGAGCCTACAGCCGAAGCATAGGGTATCCCTTGCATGCGAGCTCTCTCCAAATCAGTCTTGGGAGACATCTCTTTGGAGAGAGTGATTCCAGAGATCGTGGGAAAGTTCCCACGCTTGGATTCTTCCATACTAAACCTCTTTAGTATGGTGTCAATGTACCTGGATTGGGACAATCCCAATAGTCGTTTGGATCTATCTCTATAGATCCTAATTCCCAATATGCAGGAGGCATCACCAAGATCTTTCATCGAGAATCTTTGTGATAAGAAGAGCTTGACCGATTGCAGCATAGGAATATCATTTCCTATCAAGAGTATGTCGTCCACGTACAATACGAGGAAGACAATCTTACTCTCTGCCACCTTCTTGTAAATACAAGGTTCATCTGGGTTTTTGACGAAATCAAACTCTTTGATAACGACGTCAAAGCAGATGTTCCAACTCCGCGATGCTTGCTTTAATCCATAAATGGATTTAAGCAGCTTGCATACCTTCCCGCTGCTCCCACTGTCTACGAAGCCCTCTGGCTGAGTCATGTACACGCACTCTTCTAAATCACCATTTAGAAAGGCGGTCTTAACATCCATTTGCCAGATTTCGTAGTCATGATATGCAGCGATGGCAAGCATGATCCGGATGGATTTAAGCATAGCCACTGGAGAAAAGGTTTCGTCATAGTCCACACCTGGTCTTTGACGAAAACCTTTTGCAACAAGTCTAGCTTTGAAAGTCTCCACTTTCCCATCTACACCAAGTTTTTTCTTGAAGATCCACTTGCTCCCAATGGGTTTTACCCCTTCAGGAGTAACTTCCAAAGTCCATACTTTGTTGGTGTACATGGATTCCATCTCGGACCGCATAGCATCCAGCCATTTTACTGAGTCCCTACTCGTGATGGCCTGCTCGAAACTAGTTGGGTCATCATCTTCCATGATGCAATCCTCGCTCCCACCATCCATGAGAAAACCGTAGTATCTCTCAGGTTGGCGAGGAACCCTACTAGATCGGCGGAGAGGCTGAGGTTCATTGGGAGCTACTGAATCCTCTGGTTCAACCAAATCTTCTGTCGTAGTCTGTATTGCTGGAACCTCTTCCAGTTCTACCTCCTTGCCACTAATCTCTTTTTCAAGAAATTCCTTTTCTAAAAAGGTGGCATGTCGAGAAACAAACACCTTTTGTTCCTCGGTGTGGTAGAAGATATACCCGCGCGAATGTTTGGGATATCCAATAAACTTACACAGAATGGACCTTGCCGCGAGTTTGTCCTGATTTTGCGTTTTTACATATGCCGGACAACCCCATATCTTAACATAATTAAGACATGGTCTCTTTCCTTTCCATATCTCATATGGAGTGGTTGGCACGGTTTTGGTGGGAACCATATTCAATAGGTCTGCAGCTGTTTCCAGTGCATATCCCCAGAAGGAAATAGGTAACTCAGCTGTGCTCATCATAGAGCGCACCATATCTAAGAGGGTGCGATTCCTCCGTTCCGATACACCGTTGTGTTGTGGTGTATATGGAGGAGTCAGCTGAGAGAGAATCCCATTCTCTTTTAGGAAGTCCAGGAATTCATTGCTCAAGTATTCACCTCCTCGATCAGATCGAAGGATTTTAATACTTTTTCCGGTTTGGTTCTCGACTTCTTGTTTATATTCTCTAAATTTCTCAAAAGCTTCTGATTTGTATTTCATCAGGAACACATATCCGAATCTAGAGAGATCGTCAGTGAATGTAATGAAGTACGAAGAACCATCCCTGGCATGTGTAGACATTGGACCGCAGACATCACTATGCACTAGTCCCAAGAGTTCCGTAACTCTTTCTCCGTGTCCCATAAACGGAGTTTTGGTCATCTTGCCTTTGAGACATGACTGGCAAGTGTCATAAGATGAAAATTCAAACGGATTTAAATATCCATCCTTATGCAACTTAGTCAGTCGTGTCGCATTGATGTGACCCAGTCTACAATGCCATAAGAAGGATTCGTTCAGTTCTGAACTCTTCCTCTTGTGTGTGTTTGTTATGTTCAGAACTGTTGATTGATTTAGAACATAAATGCCATTGCACAACGTGCCTGATCCAACCAACTTTTGGTTATGGAAAATGTTCATAACATTGTCCTGTAATACAAAATTATATCCCTCTTTACTTAGCAAAGAAACCGATATAATATTGCATATCAGGCTCGGCATGTAATAGCATTCGTTCAGAACCAATGTATTACCTGTTGGTAATACAAGGTGATATTCCCCGACAGTCTTAGCTGCAACAATTGCACCATTTCCAACTCTAATGTCTTTATCACCTTCTCCAAGTTCTCTACCTTTTCTGAGCCCATGTAACTGATTACATATATGGGATCCTGACCCGGTATCTAATACCCAGGACGTGGAGCAAATGGAGAAACAGTTCTCTGTAACGAACACACCCGAAGAAAATGCATCATCATGTACTTTCTTCATTCGGGTGGCATAGGAATCCTGGTATTCCCCTATATCCTGTTCAGTCCTATAACTCTTATAAGAAAGAACGGAACCAACGTTCCCCAGCACAGTATAACATGCGGGTTCGGTCAATACATCCATATTATTATCTTTATTAGGGCATGACATGGTCGCTACCTGGAGAGAGAGAGAAGAAACCACTTTAGCGTATGCTCGTGCAAGATCAGATTGGTTATTATCTTATCTAATCAGGATGGCTCCCACTGGTTTTTATCAAATCTTCCTTCAAACCCTAAAAGGAAAGACTAGCCGGGATTAATTACACCCTACAACTTCGTCGATCTTTCAGCCAGGCCAGTGTCGGTACTTTGAGGGAGGTTCCCCGTGCTTTCGCACGGACCTAATTAAAGTAAACCTCGTTTTCCCAGAGGCGTAACCCCGTTGACACCTTTCTAGACACCTACTTGATCGGCTAATTGTAATGTGTAAAACTCTCCCAGGAGTAACTCTTACTCGCAGTGGGTATCGGGATCCAACTATCTCATAGAAGGTTTGCAATCTCATTGCAAATTTCAACACTTGAAATTCCCGATAATATTTTGCCCCTAGCGTCCTATGACCTTGACGCAGGCCAACAAACCATAGTGCGCTAGTCAAGTTCAACCCGTCATTTCCTGATTGAATTAAACCCACCCGCACGACCCTTGACGCAGGCCAACAAAGTCGCACGACTACCCTAATCCAATCTGCATCATATGCATAAGCAGATAAATACTAGTTAGCTACCGCACACTACGCCTTGACGCAGGCCAACAAACGTAGCACGAATACTAACTACTACTTATCTGAAATGACGGAGGGCTACGTCAGGTTTTTCTGAAAACCTATTGCGTAATGAACTTGATATCGTTGTAGAATCAAATGAAGTTTTGAAATGGAGTGATTTTGAGGCTTTTCTAGTTTTGCTAAAGGGGTCACTCCCGGTGAAGGGATCGTCGGCCCTTTCCTCGTCGAATGAGGTGCGGGATATATCATATATATCACTGTGCAAAGCAAAAACTATAGAAGCAATCAAAAGACAAACCGAGTGTGTAGCATCTGCCAGTTATTGCTAAAGGAGTCACTCCCGGTGAAGAGATCTCGGTCATTTCCTTATCGAATAAGGTGCAGGATATATCACATATACCGCTGTGCAAAGCAAGAACTGTTGCTACCTGTTTTGTTTAAAATTTGATTCTACAACATCTTAGGTTTCTTTTCTTTCATTAATCACATTAATGAAGTCCCATCATTTAAGTCACCTAAACATCACAGATAAATACGACGTACACTTATGCCATCCGCATTTGCCTCGATGTCCCCTCGTGCACCGTTAGGTTAGGTAACTAACGACAGAGCAGGGCAGGGCTAGTGCGGGTGCAAAACATAAGTAACGTCTATATAATATATCATATATACTATATACAGTATCCATCAGAACATATCAAATGATCACATCACAGATATCGCAGCAGAAAATATCATATGAAATATTGGATATACTAGGACGTCCGTGTTTTCAATACGAGCCAGTATAAAACACGGATTCCACGATTGTGATGAATAGCCAATCCCACACCCCTAGACCCCTACGAGAGCGGCAAGCAACCCTACCAATTCTAGGGTTAGGAGACCCGGACTCGACTCCTCGAGATGGTCTCCCACTAGACCCTAGAACCCGGTTACTTGTGCTCCCCTCCTTGGGTCTATCCTAATGCGGAAAAGTAAATAATATACAAAAGGTGACAACTTCCGCAACCTGGAAGCGCCCCAATAAAAGAATATTACATACAAGTTTTTATATGAATGAAAATGAAAAACACTCATCTCACATAAAAACCCCCGGCTATTCGAACACGACGATCCAATATAACATATCCAGCAACACATAACATCACATGTCATCAACGTAAGTAAATATGCGCATCCCAATTGTCGTTGACATATAGCAACGAAACCGGCGATATCACATATTACACTTACGGTCATAGAAAAGAAAGTGTAAAACTACAACAATTGGAATCCGCAACTTCTTTAGACATCGCATGCCTAATCAAATGAAACACTTAGACATCACATGCCTAACAATTATAAACCCCGCATTTTAGTCTCATTATCGAAAACTCTTTTCAATATCAAGTGAGACTAAACCGCTAGATTTATAACATTCATTCAGTTATCTCATAACTGTTTGTGAATTCCAATTATTGTATCCCATTCCGGATAAATAGAAAATATTAAATCGAACATTCGAACACCCAAGTTTTCCCGAAACCGATCAACACATGAAATATGTTCAAAGACATTCACTTCATGCCTCAGTACCAACGGTCCAGCCGTAGAAGGGTCAAGCCAACGCCTCACATGTGGCACGCCGTACTGCCCCAAACCCGAAGGTTCAAAGGGCAGTTCAAGACGGTCACATAATCGAGTTAAGGTTTGTTGTCTTCTAGAGGGACCATCGCGTTACTTGCACTACTTAGCACGTCCTTAAACCACAGAAAAATCCAACACTTGGAAATTTTTTCGGCAGGGGAAAAGTTGGATATTTATATCCGGTCGAACCTTTTAACATATTCTAAAGTTATCCGGAATCCACATAGACAAAATCTGATAATCCGATCGAATCATCGAATCCCCAAAACAACACCAGAAAATTCAACTCTTGAATAAATATTAAAAATTCCCATAAAACTCAAAACTGTGAAAGAGGAATTACTGTACAAATATGGAGGGCTGACGTCACCAGAGAGCCGCGGAACCGCCGCAGAAGCTAGCCTTCTGCCGCGGTTCCGCCGCAGAAGCTAGCCTTCTGCCGCGGTTCCGCCGCATATTTGAGGTATCATTGGTCAAATTTTGCACCGTAATTCTTATAATTCCCTGCTGAATTTTTTAAGCATTTTTAATCTGGAAAAAACCCAGTTTTCGGAAAAAGTCCAGAGAGCAATTCGTTTTTAGGGTTTCGGTTCGATCGGGTTTCAAACGTCGTCTACACTTCGCCTAAGGCTCTAGCTAGGCTCTGATACCACTGTAGGGGTCCTAGGCACTCTCAAGAGGTCTCACAAGGCATCAACCATGCCAATTTCAAATTTTTCAAGTGCCGAGAAACTCTAAAATGGATCGTTAACTAGAATTTTAGGCGAAACAATAAACTAGTTAACAACTTAACTAAAGATAAGAAGCTACAACCTTTGTAGATCCGGTTATCCACTTCCTTAGCTCCACGTAGTCGTCCTCTCGCTGTCCAAGTCGGATCTCGGACTCTAACATCGGCTTCATCGGAGAAAATGAGCGGACTAGTCGTCGGCTACGATGCCGAAGATGATCTACGTCGAGGTTACACAAGATCAAGCTCCAACTTCACCAAGTTGTGAAACTTGTGAAGAAAACACCCTATACTACTTGGCAAGAGGTAGAGGGTGAAGAAATAGGAGGTGGGTTCACTTTAGAATTGGATTTCTCACACTTTTGCTCAAGATTAATGATGGCAACCTTTTTCTTGAAGAAGAAGATGATGAAGAAGATAGAATATGATAAGTATTAAAGAATTCATTCTTGTCATATTCTTAACCATAGTTAAGTGTAGAGAATGAACTAGGTTTAGTTCAAATGGTTAGAGTTAAGCATGAGACAAGAATGGTGACTAAGTCAAAGCTTCATGAATCTTCAACTAAAAAACAAACATAGCCACCATTCATGTTTATCTATCAAAAATGAATAAACAAATAAATAAATGAATAAGCAAAACCCTAATCATCAACTTAACCATGGTTTAATTCTTTACACTTAACAAAAAAAAGCATGTATCATCAAACATGATACAATCATGTGCACAAAAGTATATCACATATACAACTTGCACATCCAAGTGAGAAAATCCATTTAAAGTAAACCAATACTAGTTAATGCAAAGCAATATATCAAATATATAATTATACATTAAATCATTAAATCAACACTTGATTTAACGATCCGGTCATATCGCATATAACCGACTAGTGTCCTATGTATCGGCTTATCGAATCAATCCTTGATTCGATATCTAGGTTATATCGCATATAACCAATCGATACATTCATCGTGAGAATTAAATACGGTATCACATACACGCATTATTCTCGGTCCTGCACATATCTCATATGCGCTCCTATTTCGTTTCGCTTGAGCCAGGAAACCTCTGTGTAGGACTCTAAAGACTCGTTAATACGCCGGCAGCAGATGATGATCATATCAAGCACCCATAAGCCGCAAGCGGTCTGCTAAACGTAACGGCCATCCAGGTATTGAGCGATCAGAAGATCGACGAGCCAGCCCGCTCACACTCCTGTGAATCCAACCAGTAACACTTACCGTACAGTCCGGTCTGTTCGTCTGATATGTCGCATATCAAGTCTAGGGGTGGTAAACGTCAGACCCCAATAACCGATAAGTCGTGCCGATGTGAGGCTCATAACGGGTCGAGAAACTACCGGTAACACTTACCAGCAAATCTCTGATCAGCCCTGGCCAGGGAATTCCCTGTTACGGCCAATCGAGCACAGCGCAACATCAACTCCCAATACCGGGAGAGACGAAACCCCTCCTATCGCTCATTGCCTCCATGTGACTCGGGACTGTGCCCAAAAACCACCGTTTTGCACGCCCTTATGGACGTGGTAAGGTGGAGATCAAAACACAGTGGGAATCACACAAGACTCTATGACGATCTCGGGTCTACAGACTAACCTGCACAAGTGTCACCTGAGAACTGCCATCTGACGTGAGGTATAATACCATCTGGGAGTTCTCGACGAGTCCGTCCAGTGTACCCGGTCTCCACTGAGCACCCGTATACCATCTCTGATGTCAAACACCAATGGATATGGGATCATCCATCGCCCATCTCATGGGTCGAGAAGCGTATACGCTAGTCTACTCTGGTATATCGATGCCCCGTCTCGATACACCCACGACTAGGGACCTTGAAGGATGTACCTATGGACTACCATGTCCCCACTAGTATGATCTGCATCATAGTCCAGGTAGTCAAGTACACATCCTAAGGGCTTTACCAACATGTAACTATAAGACAGTTTAAAGAGACAAGTGTACATGTTAAGATAAAGAGCAACCAGATAACATACTATCATATCGAGCAAGATAGTCATCTCTATATATGTCCAAACATCCAATATAATATACATCATCTGTACAATACTGGCCTCTAGGGCATACATACAACTAACATACTATTATCATGTATGACTTAGAGACTTGATGTGAGGACGATATTGTGTATTATTTTTGTGACCTGGATGTCTTTTATGCTGATTTATTTATATCGTCTTTTATTTCTTCGCCACGGCGTCGTATATCTGTTGTGGTGGTTGTTTTCCGCCTTTGGGCGTGTTTTTGCTCCTGTTTGGGGATGCTTTACTTATATTCATGTTGTACCCATTTTTGGGGCTAGATTTTACAAAGAAGGTGCTGCCAAAATTTTAAAGGAAGAAAAGTTGGACTTTTAAAGAATTTGGGTTGAGATTTCAAAGGTTTTGAAATTGCTAATTTTTCTTACTCCTTTTGATGGTTTAGATTGTTGGGTTTTCGGCTTACTTAAATTGCGTTACGCCTGTAGACGTTGCGTAGTTTAAGGGCCATCACGTGCCAATTTCAGGTCGTGACAAGAGTCCTACACAGAGGTTTCACTGGCTCAGGCAAAATGAACTAGGAGCACATATGTGATATGTACGGGACCTAGATTAATACGAGTATGTGATACCGTATTCTATTCTCGCGATATAAAGTATCGATCGGTTATATGTGATATAGCCGGGTTATCGAATCAAATGTTGATTCGATAAGTCGATACTGTATCGGTCGGTTATATGCGATATAGCCGGGTTATCGAATCAAGTGTTGATTCGATATAATGATACAAATAATATTAGTCGGCCATATGAGATATAACCGGATTATTAAATCAAGTGTTGATTTAATGATTTAATGTATAATTATATATTTGATATATTAATTTACATTAACTAATATTAGCTTACTTAAACATTTATTTTTCTCACATGTGCACACTTAATATATATGTGATATATATTAATTGTGTTTTATTTTGTGTCGTGGTTGATGATACAAGCTACATGGGTGAATGAGACTTACACCATAATAAAGATAATGTAGGGTTTATTTATTTAGTGTAAATCAATTATTAGTTGGATAATGGTCACATGGCATGAAACTTTGAGAAGCTTGGAGACCCATTGACTAGTCCACTAGTTTTGTTTTATACTAGATATTTTATTAACCCAACCATTATCTTAACTCATGGTTAAGTCTCTACATGAGACATATTAGATATTTTCTCACCCATGGTTACCATTCTCACTTACAACATTATCTCTCTTCATCTTCCTCTTCAAAGCTCAAGAGCTCTCTAGCTCTTGATCAAGTGAGAAACCCTAGTGAGAGAATTAATTCCAAAGTGAGAAAAAATCCTACTTCATCATCCTCTACTAGATTAGCACTTTAGTATAGGGTGTTAGCTTCACTAATCCCACATTAGTGAAGAGGGTAGCTTGGGTTATTATCTCCTCGACGTAGATCATCTTCGGCCTCGAAGACTTCAAGCAAGATCGTTGCTTTCTTCTCATGGAGCCATTCAAGAGTCCGCAAGATCATTTCATCGCAGCGAAGGGACTACTACACGGAGCTATTGAAGTGAAGGACCGGTCTACAAAGGTTGTATTCCTCATTCACTTAGATGTTAAGTTGTTAACATTGCTTGCTTATTTAAATTTCTAGTTAAAGATTCTTGGTTAGAGTTATTTAGAGCGGAAAAATTTAAAAACGGCATGGACGATGCCTCTCGAAACCTTGCTTCCGTCCTAGGTAACCCTACATCGGGACTGTACCCAAAATCCACCTGTTTACACGACTCCTTTGAGCCGTGGTAAGGAGGAAATCAAAGCACGGTAGGAACCACGCAAGACATTATGACGATCTCGGGTCTGCAGACTAACCTGTACAAGTGTCACTAGAGAACTGCTATCTGACGATAGGTATGGTACCATCTAGGAGTTCTCGGCGAGTCATGTTTGGTGTACCCATTCTAATGAGCACATGTGTACAATCTTTGATTTCAAACACCAATGGTTGTGGGATCAACCATCGTCCCATACAGGGTCAAGAAACGTACACACTAGTCTACTCTGGAATATCGATGCCATGTCTTGATACTCCCTCGACTAGGAACTGTTAAGGATGTGCTTGTGAACTACACAAGCCCCACTAGTATAATCTGCATCATAGTCCTGGTAGTCAAGCCAACATCCTAAAGGCTTTATCAATATGTATCAAAGAGACAATAAACTAAAACAAGTGTACATGTTAAGATAAAGAGCAAACAGATAGTATATTATCATGTCGAGCAAGAAAATCCTCTATATATATGTCTAAGCATCCACTATAATATACAATAATGGTCTATAGGACATACATATTCCTAACATATGTACATGACTATAAATCTGTACTAATGATTAGTGATATCGTACGATGGATTACACCGTACATGATATGATGAGAATAGATCGCCGACATGTGTGTGTGTGTGTGTGTGTGTGTCAACTCGAAAGATATTGATTCAAATCATTAGGTAGATGTTAGGATGTACTTATAGCCATACCTATTTTCAAAACTAACAAATCGTTGGGCACTTTTAAATGATAACTTTAAGGAATGCTACGAATTTTCGAATGGTATCTTTTTCTAAAATATCGTAGCCCTTACTTTCAAAACAACGATTAATACTATTTTAACTATAACTGTATGGCTTATACGTGGTTACATATTTTATACTGTTCATGCTACGTTATCTTATTTCCGCAGACGTTCGTACTATTTTCCTTTACGATATATATATCCTATGCTCCATGTACTTACCTTATTATGACTTTAGCTATTAGGACACATGCACCATTACCGATGATGCACATGTCGCACATACACCTACTTGCCGGCTCACACACACATCGTCGGTAATTGCCATACCACGTACACATTAAAAACTGCTATGTCGCTGTATTGTTCTCTAAATTATAGTATTATAGTTATTGTTTAGTACTCATTACCGCACATGCTAGTTTAGATATTGCACTTCCTTACATAGTTACATGACATGCTTATATGAAAACACCGGTTATACCTTGCAGTACTATTCTGTGCTTGTATTTACTTTCCATCATAATTACATGATTATGAGATTTTGTTTTCATGAGATTGTTGGATTTGAGAACCGCAGATATATTTTTAAAATCTTATGATTGTTTTAAAAACGCGGTTTCTCTGGATATGATTTTTCGACGTCTACCATGAGTTTTCTCGGTTCTGAATTATGTGTATACCCAATTCGAGGAGAGAGGAGGCACCGTCTGTGGGTACATAGTGGATCCGGTACGGTACCCCAGGGCAAGAAGATCGTATAGAGATACGTTGAGTCCGGCAGGGGAACACTACCTACCGGTGATAGTACTAGACTCGGCGGATATCCGGAGGTTACCGACCGGAATGATATGAGACAGATGGATATGAGGACCGATATGATGAGACGGTGCTTGAGATATGAGGATTTACGTGTCGATGCTGGACACGGATTTTGCGATGATTTCGAGTGTCGATACTGGGCACTCAGGTTTCATTATGATTTGATGTGTCATTGATGGACACACGTTGGATGATACACGTATATAGATACGTATGACACGGATGACTTGGTACTATATATTGTTACAGGCATGACATTATTATTATTACACATATGTATACACGATCACCCTAGATACCACACGGTACGATATTATTATATTACAGTATAGCCTAGGAGATCGTTATACATTCGATTTCTACCTGTTGATATCTTCTACTCACGAGTTGGCAACTCACCCCCATTGTGCCATAGTTTTCTTGCAAGATCGACCGCTCGGATCAGTAGCGGCTTGCTGGCGCCTCTTTTCTTCTAGGTGATTTTGCATTGGTAGGTAGGTTACTTCTCGAATCGTAACCGCCGTTGTATACGTTATTATTCAATTGTATCCAGTTAAAACCTCCATCAACCAGATTATGTATATTTGGTAGACTTAGAAACCACAGACTTGTATATTCTTTCAGACCTACAGCGAGGTGTGTGTATTGTTCTTTATTCTGGGTTTTGATGATGCATTGGGTTCTTTACTTTCTTTTCTGTGTTGATCTTCACCTTGGACGCCGTATATTTGTATTTACGTGGTTATTTCCGCCAATTGGCGAAGAGCTAGCTCCTGCTTGGGGATGCCTATATTATTGTTGTTATGCATTGGTTTTGGATCAAAATTTACAAAGGAGGTGCTGCGCAAATTTCGAATGACGAAAATGTTTTCAACTATAGTATACAACCCACTTGTATTTTCACATAACATTACTTATACTTTTAAAGAAAGAACATGAGTACATTATACCTTTATTTCAAAACTTCACCTCTATTATTTTCCTAAAAAGATTTAGATTTCTGGGCTTTCGACTTACTTAGATTACGGTGGGGTCCTATAGAGTTCACGTGATTCAAGTACCGGTCACGTGCCAATTCCAGGTCATGATAACCGCGGTGGAGGAATTTTGTCTGACTCTTTGCAGCAGTTCGAAACTGTTTCTTGTTGGAACAGATGCATTAGAGTCAACCCAGATGGGGAACTATCCCCAGCTTGACTTATTTGACGCCAATATCGACGTCGACCATGTCTTACAACCAGAGCTTCTTTAGTCTCAGGAACTTGCTGGGCTTGCCCTCTGTTTTCTTTCAGAGTATGACTATTATGCCCCATGTTTTGCTTTTGGCCTTCGGTAGGTGCCAGTCATATAAAGACTGATGCTGTCGGCAGAGCTACATCTTGAGGTGCTAACCTGTGGAAGATAGACTTTTTCTGGGCTTCCTCCTTTGACGTTGAAGCACCGAGGGTAGGAGGTGGGAACATCGACCCAAAGAAAAGCCTATTCATTTCTTAAAGAGACGGGATGTAGAAAGTTGAGGCTGTAAGTGGCCCATACTTGACTCCACCATATGTGGCAGAGCTTAAGTTGAAGTTGGAAGCCATTGACCTCTGCATAGAGAAAAAATACCAGTTTCGGTGTCCCAAAACCCTATGGAAACTATAAATATATACATACCGCGATTTTGTTCGTGAAAAACATGACACAAGAAGTGTGGAGTGGAAAGAGAAAAAGGTCCCGCTGGGCGTTCCAGAATCTGTTTACCGCCGGAAACGAAGAACTGAGGCGCGGGGAGCGCGTCCAGCCTGAATACGGGGGCAGATGCTATATGGAACATATCCGTCCACCTCTCTGAAGATACCAAGTTGATTTATGGCACTGTATATCAGAGGTTTGGATGGATGTGACCGTTCTAGCACACTTATCAGATTCCTCCTCATATGTGAGGGTTTTTGATTGTAGGGACGTTTTTTTCCTGCAGGCGCAAGCTCCTGCAGTTAATTACGTTATCGCAAAACGATAACAACTTTCTCCTTCTCTATGGATATCACTTCGTGTCATGTTGTATATTGTTTATTTTGGGGTTGTTCTTGAATTATATATGGAGACTAATTATATGTCATCGCCCGTAGGGCGCGGATTAGTCCAAATCCGTATATATTAGATTTGGGTTTGAACCTAGGTCAAATGTTCCATCGGTTCAGGGTATATATCTAAGGATCGTTAGTCGTATATGTGACTAGGATCAACTTAGATGATATGGTATTTAAGATCATTAGTCGTATATCAGACTAAGATCAACTTAAGTAATAGTGAGCATATAGGCTCAACTGATTATATGATCACATATGAAGCGTGAGCTTCTATGCCATGGGTAGCCCATGGATAGTATATGATAGTCAATATGGAGACAGCCCGCGGGGCAAAATATTAGTTTAGTAACATTACGGTCCATTTTTCAGCTTATGTGTATGTGTATATATTATGTAGCGAAGTGAATGATGGTGAACATGGGATGCACTCAATATTGGGGTGCAATTCAATTTGAAGGCATTTATATTTTCTTCAAAGATATGCATATGGATATATGCATGCTTGGGTTGTATGAGACGGTGGTGTGCATCTATATGGGGTGCACATCTGTATGAGGTTAAGGCATTCCCTCTCTTGACGAAATTTCATATCTTTCATCAAGTTGGAACAAGAGAGGAGTCATTGGTTGTTGGGACCTGCCACCTCTCTGAAAATATTGAGGAATTACAACACCGTATATCAGAGGTGTGGAAGGATGTACCCTTAAACCAAATCCCATATATGAAGGAAAAGAACATGTTCGATCTAAGAATCATTAGTCTTATATGAGACTAAAATCAACTTAGGAAATATGGGTTAAGGATCATTAGTCGTATATATGACTAAGATCTGTTGGGATACCTACAACGGCAGCAAGGTTTCGGGAGGCATCATCCATGCTACTTTTAAATTTTGCCATTATAGATAACCCTAACCCTAGATCTTTAACTAGAGAATCAAACATAAAACTAACAAGTAAACAACTTTACTTCTAAGAGTTAGAGATTACAACCTTTGTAGTCCGTTCCTTCGCTTCATAAGCTCCGAGTTGAGGTCCCTTCGCTGCGATCATCAAGAACCCGGACTCTAGAAAGGCTCCATGAGGTGAATGAGGCATCTTGCTTGAAGTCTTCACTTTCTACCTTGAAGAAACTCTAACCCAAACTCACACTTCTCTAATAATGTATTAGTGAAGTGAACACCCTAATCTAAGTGGCTAGAATAGATGAGGATGATGAAGTAGGAATTTTGCTCTCTTTATATTTCTTTTTCTCTCAAACATTCATCACAAAAATAAAAGGTAGAAAGCTTTTTTTTTTACAGGAAGAAGAAGATCAAGTGTTGTGATGAATGAAATGAATTCTTGTTGAGGTTAGAATTGCAACCAAGGGTTAAGCATGTCATGCTTAACCCTTGTAGAGACTTAACCATGGACTAGGGTTAGGGTTTGGGTTAATAAATATCTAACAAATATCAAAGGGGGTTGACAAAGTCAACAAAAGAAAATATCTCCACAATTTAGTATAAACCCTATGTAAAACATTAACCATAATCCTAACCCTAGCATGGTTTAATCTCAAAACCCTAGTTGCAATTGTAACCCTAACATGTTACAATATTATATATCACATATATAATATATAATGTAACAAAAGAAAATAATACAATTAACATATATCACATATATATATCAATGTATTATCAAGTGAGAAAAAGAATCATTTAAGTGAGCTTGTATTAGTTAATGTAATGTAATATATCACATATATAATTATACATTAAATTATCGAATCAACACTTGATCAGATAATCCGGCTATATTATATATAACTGGCTAATATAACATGTATCATTTTATCGAATCAACATTTGATCCAATATCCCAGCTATATCACATATGCCCGGCCGATATCACATATCGCGAGAATAAAATATGGTATCTCATATCGTATTAATCTCGGTCCCGCACATATCACATATGTGCTCCTACTCCGTTTTGCCTGAGCCAGGAAACCTCTGTGTAGGACTCTAAAGAATCGTCAATACGCCGGCAGTAGGTGATGATCATATCAAACACCCACAAGCTGCAAGCAGTCAGCTAAACGTAACAGCCACCCGGATATTGAGCGATCAGAAGATCAACAAGCAAGCCTGTACACACTCCTGTGAATCCAATCAGTAACACTACAGTACAGTCCGGTCTCTTCGTCTGATATGTCGCATATCCAGTCTATGGGTGGTAAACGTCAGACCCCAGTAACCGATAATTCGTGTCGATGTGAGGCTCATAACGGGTCGAGAAACTACTAATAACAATTACCAGTAGGTCTCTATATCAGCCCTGGCCAGGGACTTTCAGTTATAACCAATCGAACACAGCGTTGTTGGATATAGTGCCTTCAGAGTCAATTATTGGATCACAGGCACGTGGTTGCAATGATTGAAGGAGGACCTATACCGTTAGGACAGTCTTACTCGAGAGGTTTGTATACTATCTGGTTTGTCTTTATCATCGTGTACATGTTTTAGGTGACATTGTAGTTCACTATTACACGTTGATAGAGAATAGTATGCTACCATGGTTTATCTTTATCATCGTGTACTGCTTTAGGTGACCTTACAGGTCATTATTGCACGTTGATAGAGCCCATAGGATTCTTGCTTGACTGCCAGCAGTATGATGGCGATCATATACGTGAGAGTTGGGTAGTCTATAAGCACATCCTTAAAGTGGTCCCTAGTCGTGGGAGTTTCGAGACTGGGCATCGATACTCCATTAGTAGACTAGTGTATACAGTCGAGACCCCGACGAGGGGCGATGGCCGGTCTCACAAGCCATTGGTGTCAGTTGGTTCATTTAAGATGTATACAGGTGCTCATTGGGTTATGAGTACACCGGACAGGACTCGCCGGGAACATGCTAGTTGGTATTATACCTGACGTCAAATAGCAGTTCCCTGGTGACATGTGTACAGGTTAGTTCATCGACCTGAGATCGTCATTTGTCTCGTGTGAGTTCCCACTGTGCTTTGATTACTGCCCTACCACGGCTCAAAGGAGTCGTGCAAACAGGTTTTAGTTGGGTACAGTCCCGAGCCACATGGAGGCAGTGAGCGGATCGGCAGGGGTTCGTCTCTCCCGGTATTGGGGGTGAGGTCGCGCTGTTTCTAGGAGAGCCATTACACGAAGTCCTTGGCCAAGGCAGGAGATTTACTGGTAGGTATTCCGGTAGTATCTCAGGGTGTTCTGGGCTACATTCCGACACGACTTGTACTGCTTTTGGGGGTCTGACTTTTACCAACCCCCTAGGCCCGACATGCGATACTCATAGACGAACGGACCGGACTGTACGGATATTATCACTGACAGGCTCAATAGGGTGTCAGGATGAGTTCGCTCATCGACCTCCCTTTTGGTCAATACTTGGTAGCCCGTTACGTATGGCTAATAGCTCTGACGTGCTAGTGGTTAAATTCACAGCCAAAGTATTGACGAGTCTTTAGAGTCCCCCACAGACTATTTCTCAAGTTTCGGGCGAAACATTGTAGAGGCCGTATGACATATGGCAGGGTCCGATCATATACGTGCAGTAGTGCACGGATCATGATCGGGCGGATCATACTAGTGGGTTTTGGTTTAAGCCGGATCCTAGTATTAGATTTGTTGGATTACTTTAGTCCCATCGCATTCGCATTCGGTCGGAATGCGGATGCAGGTATGTATATACAGGTGAGGGGTATCCTTGTGATCCGTCACAAGTTTACTTTAGATGTTGCCGGATCATTTTTGTTGGACAAAACATTTGGATTAATGTTTGGATGGTGGAAATTATGAGCTAGAATTCATCATGATATGCATTAAATGTGACATGGACATATATAGTGACTCATGGTCTCTTTTTTATGTAAAATGTCACATTAGTGTTTGTTTTGTGTGTTGAATTGATAAGAGGAGAGAGAGGGGAAGCCATGATATGGTTGCTAGCTCTTGTAATTTTGGTTAACACGCTCTCTCATTTTATCATTGCAACATCACAAAAGAAAAGAAAGAGAAAAACTTCTTCTTCCTCCTCTTTCTTCTCTAGCTCATTATCTCCATCAATGGCAACACCTTCAACCTCCATCCATCTCATGGTTGCAAGAGATAAAGTGATCACAAACATTCTCTACATCACCTTGGACACGTCGGCTAGCACACTTCGTGCCCGAGTTGCTTCGGATGAAGCGGGAGCCCGTAAAAAGAATCGATGATGTGGTGCCCTTTCCGACGAGGTGATCGAGACCGGAGATGCCGCGAAGAGCTTGTGATGGTGGCCAAAGACCGAAGGACACGAATCGATCGGTATAGCTTTCCAACCCTTTCCCTAGTTGCTAGTTGTAGGTTAATGGTTCGATCCGGGTTTTAAGCATACGATAGCGCCAGTTTCTAGTTTGAAAAAGGTTTTGTTTCCGTATTTTGTCCTCGTACAGACGGCCGGGGCGCTACCGTAGTCTTACAAGCGCAACATCAACTCCCAATACCGGGAGAGATTAAACCCCTCCTATCGCTCATTGCCTCCATGTGATTCGGGACTGTACCCAAAAGCCACCGTTTTGCACATTCTCATGAACGTGGTAAGGTGGAAATCAAAGCACAGTGGGAATCACACAAGACTCTATGACGATCTCGGGTCTACAGACTAACCTGTACCAGTGTCACCAGAGAACTGCTATCTGACAATAGGTATAATACCATCTAGGAGTTCTCGGCGAGTCCGTTCAGTGTACCCAGTCTCCACTGAGCACCCGTACACCATCTTTGATGTCAAACACCAATGGATATGGGATCATCCATCGCCCATCATATGGGTCAAGATGCGTATACGCTGCCCTGTCTCGATACTCTCTCGACTAGGAACAGTTATAGGATATACTCTTGGACTACCCTGGCCCTACTAGTATGATATACCATCTAGGAGTTCTCGGCGAGTCCGTTCAGTGTACCCAGTCTCCACTGAGCACCCGTACACCATCTTTGATGTCAAACACCAATGGATATGTGATCATCCATCGCTCATCATATGGGTCAAGATGCGTATACGCTAGTCTACTCTTGAGTATCGATGCCCTGTCTCGATACTCCCTTGACTAGGAACAGTTATAGGATATACTCTTGGACTACCCTGGCCCTACTAGTATGATCTGCATCATAGTCCTAGTAGTCGAGTACATATCCTAAGGGCTTTATCAACATGTGAGAGCAAGACAGTAAACCAATACAAGTCAACATGTTAATACAAAGTGAAACCAAATAGCATACTATCATGTCGAGCAAGAAAGTCCTCTCTATATATATCCAAGCATCCACTATAATATACATCATATGTACAACAATGGCCTTTAGAGCATATATATAACTAACAATCTCCCACTTGCATTAAGGCCAGCTGTTGTAGTATCTCATACCCAACATCCCGAAGAGTCTATCAAATTGTATCTGGGGTATGGCCTTCATGAGTGGATCCGCAGTGTTGTCCTTCGTGTCAACTCTCCTGACCTCGATCTCTCGGCGATCAACTATCTCCCAGATCAGGTGATACCGCCTCAGAATATGTCTGGATCTCTAATGGGACCTGGGTTCCTTGGCCAAACCCACAGCTCCATTGTTATCACAATACAAAGGTATTGGATGCTTAATGGACGGAACCACACCAAGTTCAGTGATGAACTTCTTCATCCAGACAGCTTCTTTGGCAGCATCATTGGCAGCAATGTATTCAGTCTCCATCGTCGAGTCTGCCACGGTTTCCTGTTTGGAACTCTTCCAACAAACCGCCCCTCCATTTAGGGTAAAGACAAATCCCAAGTGCGACTTAGAGTCATCCTTATCACATTGGAAGCTTGAATCGGTAAAGGACTCTACCCGGAGTTCTCCGTTACCATACACCAAGAACATCTCCTTAGTCCTTTTCAAGTACTTGAGAATGTTCTTCACAGCTGTCCAGTGACTCTCTCCTGGATCTGCTTGATACCTACTCACTACACTTAGTGAGTATGCTACATCGGGTCTGGTACATAGTATCGTGTACATGATAGAGCCTACTGCCGAAGCATAGGGTGTCCCTTGCATGCGAGCTCTCTCCAAATCAGTCTTAGGAGACATCTCTTTGGAGAGAGTGGGTCCAGAGATCGTGGGTAAATATACGCTCGGATTCTTCCATACTAAACCTCTTTAGTATGGTGTCAATGTACCTGGATTGGGACAATCCCAGTATCCGTTTAGATCTATCTCTATGGATCTTAATCCCCAAAATGCAGGAGGCATCATCTAGATCTTTCATTGAGAATCTATGTGATAAGAAGAGCTTGACCGAGTGCAGCATAGAAACATCATTTCCTATCAAGAGTATGTCATCCGCGTATAATACAAGGAAGACAACCTTACTCTCTGCAACCTTCTTATAAATACAAGGTTCATCTACGTTCTTGATGAAGTCAAACTCTTTGATTACAACATCAAAACAGATGTTCCAACTCCGCGATGCCTGCTTTAACCCGTAGATGGATTTAAGCAGCTTGCACACCTTTCCGCTGCTTCCACTGTCTACGAAGCCCTCTGGCTGAGTCATGTACACGCACTCCTCTAAATCACCATTTAGAAAGACAGTCTTAACATCCATTTGCCAGATTTCGTAGCCATGGTATGCAGCAATGGCAAGTAGGATCCGAATGGACTTAAGTATAGCCACTAGAGAAAAGGTTTCGTCATAATCCACACCTGGTCATTGATGAAAACCCTTTGCAACAAGTCTAGCTTTGAAAGTCTCAACTTTTCCATCTACACCAAGTTTCTTCTTAAAAATCCATTTGCTCCCAATGGGTTTTACCCCTTCAGGAGCAACTTCTAAAGTCCATACTTTGTTGGTGTACATGGATTCCATCTCAGATCGCATTGCATCCAGCCACTTCACAGAGTCCCCACTCGTGATAGCATGCTCGAAGCTAGTCGGGCCATCATCTTCCATGATGCAGTCCTCGCTCCCACCATCGATGAGAAATCTCTCAGGTGGATGAGGAACCCTACTAGATTGGCGGAGAGGCTGGGGTTCGTTGGGAGTTATCGAATCCTCTGGTTCCACTAAATCGTTAGTTTTAGCCTGTGCTGCTGGAACTTTTTCCAGTTCTAACTCATTGCCACTATCTTGTTTCATAAGAAAACCCTTTTCTAAGATGGTGGCATGTCGAGAAACAAACACTTTTTGTTCCTCGGAGTTGGAGAAGATATACCTTTGCGAATGCTTGGGATATCCAATAAACTTGCACAGAACTGACCTTGCCTCGAGCTTGTCCGGATTTTTTGTTTTCACATATGCCGGACAACCCCATATCTTAACATAATTAAGATATGGTCTCTTTCCTTTCCATATCTCATATGGAGTGGTTGGCACAGATTTGGTGGGAACCATATTCAATAGGTCTGCAGCTGTTTCCAGTGCATACCCCCAGAAGGAAATAGGTAACTCAGCAGTGATCATCATAGAACGCACCATATCTAATAGGGTGCGATTCCTCCACTCCGATACACCATTGTGCTATGGTGTATAGGGAGGAGTAAGCTGAGAGAGAATCACATTCTCTTTAAATAGTCTATGAACTCATTGCTCAAGTATTCTCCTCCTCGATCAAATCGAAGGATCTTAATACTTTTACCGGTTTGGTTCTCGACTTCATGCTTATATTCTCTGAATTTCTCAAAAGCTTCAGACTTGTGTTTCAACAGGAACACATGTCCGTACCTTGAGAGATCGTCAGTGAATGTAATGAAGTATGAGGCACCATTCCTGGCATGTGTAGACATGGGACCACATACATCACTATGTATCAGTCCCAATAGTTCAGTAACTCTTTCTCCATGTCCACTAAATGGAGTTTTGGTCATTTTTCCTTTGAGACATGACTGGCAAGTGTCATAAGATGAAAATTTGAACGGTTTCAAATATCCATCTTTATATAACTTAGCCAGTCATGTCGCATTGATGTGACTTAGTTTACAATGCCACAAGTAGGATTCGTTCATTTCTGAACTCTTCCTCTTGTGTGTTTTGTACATTAAGAACTGTAGTTTGATTGAGAACGTATATGTCATTATTTAATGAGCCTGATCCAATCGACTTTTAATTCTGGAAGATGTTCATAACATTATCTTGTACTACAAAATTATATCATTCCTTACTCAATAAAGAAACTGATATAAGATTGCATATCAGGGTCGGAATGTAATAGCATTCATTCAGAATCAATGTATTACCATTTGGTAACACAAGATGATATTCGCCAACAGCCTTAGCTGCAACATTTGCACCATTCCCTACTCTTATGGAATGATCACCCTCTCCCAGTTCCCTACCTTTACATAGCCCATGTAACATATTACATATATGGGATCCTGATCCGGTATCTAATACCCAGGACGTAGAGTGAACTGAGAAACAGTTCTTGATAACTAACACACACCTGAAGAAGATGCATCAGCATGCTTATTCTTCGTTTGGGCAGCGTGAGAATCCGTATATTCTCCTATTTTCTGCTCGGACTTATAACAATTATAAGCTGGAGCGGGACCAACGTTCCCCTGCTCAGTATAATAAGCGGGTTCGGTCAATACATCCATATTATTATCTTGATTAAGGCCTAACATGGTCTCTACCTGGAGAGAGAGAGAAGAAAACAGTTTAGCGTATGTTCTTGCAAGATTAGGTTGGTTATTATCTTATCTAATCAGGATGGCTCCGACTGGTTTTTATCAAATCTTCCTTAAAACCTTAAAAAGTAAGACTGGCCGGGAATAATTACACCTTACAAGTTCACCAATCTTTCAGTCAGGTCAGTGTTGGTACTTTGAGGGAGGTTCCCCGTGCTTTCGCACGGACCTAATTAAAATAAACCTCATTTTCCCAGAGGCATAACCCCGTTAACACCTTTCTAGACACCTACTTGATCGGCTAGTTGTCATGTGTAAAACTCTCCCAGGAGTAACTGTTACTCGCAGTGGGTATCAGGATCCAACTATCTCATAGAAGGTATGCAATCTCATTGCAAATTTCAACACTTGAAATTCCCGATAATACTTTTACCACTAGTGTACTATGACCTTGACGCATGCCAAACAACCCATAGTCCGCTAGTCAAGTTCAACCCGTATATTTCCTGATTGAATTAAACCCACCCGTACGACTCTTGACACATGCCAAACAACGTTGTACAAATACCCTAATCCAATCTCATCTAATGCTGCAGATAAGTACTAATCAGCTACCGTACACTACGCCTTGACGCATGCCAAACTACCGTAGCACGAATACTAAATAATACTTATCTGAAATGACGGAAGGCTACGCAGGTTTTTATGAAAACCATGAGCGTAATGAACTTGATATTGTTGTAGAAATAAGTGATTTTGAAAAGGAGTGTTTTTTAGGCTTTTTTTAGTTTTGCTAAAGAGGTCACTCCCGGTGAAGGGATCTCGGCTCTTTCCTTATCGAATAAGATGCAGGATATTTCAAAAATACCGCCATGCAAAGCAAGAACTATAGAAGCAATCAAAAACATAACCGAGTGAGTTGTAGCATCTGCTAGTTTCGCTAAAGAGGTCACTCCCGGTGAAGGGATCTCGGCTCTTTCCTTATCGAATAAGGTGCTGGATATTCTACAAGGAATACCGCTATGCAAAGCAAAAACTAGAGCTACCCTTTTTATAAATTTGATTCTACAACATCTTTTAGGTTTCTTTTCTTTCATTAATCTCATTAATGAATCCTATCATTTAAGCTTCCTAAGCATCACAGAAGAAACGAAAATACAACGTACGCTTATGCCATCCGCATTCGCCACTGTGTCCCGTTATGCACAGTTAAGTTACTTAACTAACGGCATACCGAGGCGGGACTAGCACGGGTGTAAAACATAAGCAACGTTTATTATATATCATATATACAATAATAAAGCATTCGTCTCACGCATATAATATGATCACATCACAGTATATCAGCAGCAGAAGAAACATATGAAATATTGGATATACTAGGAGGTCCATGTTTTATTGCGAGCCTGTATAAAACACGGATTCCACGGTCGCGATGAATAGCCAAACCCACATCCCTAGACCCCTACGAAAGCAACAAGTAACCCTCCCAATTCTAGGGTTAGGAGACCCGGTCTCGACACCTCGAGATGGTCTCCCACTGGACCCTAGAACCCGGTTACTTATGCTCCCCTCTTTGGGTCTATCCTAATGCGGAAAAGTAAATAATATACAATGGTGACATCATTCTCAACCCGGAAGTGCCCCAATAAAAGAATATTACATACAATGAATTTTACATGAATGAAAATAAAAACCCTAACTCACATAAAAACCCCGGCTATTCAGAAAACGACGATCCAATATAACATATCACAGCAACACATAACATCACATGTCATCAACGTAAGTAAATATGCCTATCACAATTTTCGTTGACATATAGAAACGAAAACTGCGATATACCACATATTACACTTACGATCGCAGAAAAGAAAGTGAAAAACTACAATATTTGGAATCCACAATCATCTTAGACATCGTAAACCCGAAATATCACATATTACGGATTTCATGCCTAACTATATGAATTCCACATATTGTATCACATTACAGAAAAAGCTAGACGATGTTAAACATTCCGATTGAATCAACAACAACCAAAATTTCCCAAAATGCTCAACACTTGAGCGTAGTTTAGAAGTATCCATCACATGCTACAGTAGTAATGAACCAACCGTAGAAGGGTCAACCAATGCCTCACTTGTGGCACCGCTAAACTACCAAAAACCCTAGGGTTTGGTGACGGTTTTGACGGTCACAAAATCGAGTTAAGGTTTTGTTCTTCTAGAGGGTTCACCGCATCACTTGCACACTATTTGAATGTTCTTTAACAATGAAAAAGATCCAACTCTTGAAAAAAATTCAGCAAAGGAAAAGTGGGTATTTGATATCCGTTCGAACTTTTTAATACCGTCTAAAGTAACTGAAACAAAAGCTAGAATTACGAATACGAAACACTCCGAATTGCCTTTGCTAAAAGATAACATCACATGCAAAATTAGCAAACACAAACAACACCTAAAGTACCACAATCCAGAGACTTAAACACTGTACAAATTTCAGACCCTGAAGATCCGATCTGGCCGGTTTTGCACTTCATGATCTCGGCCAAAATCCGAGGGTTTGGGATGAAATTTGTACGGTGTTCATATTGTATCTTATACATCACTCTGCAACTGTTTGGAAAGTTTTTTGACACTCTGAAAAATTTACAGAAACTAGGGTTTTACGTCGGGTGTTTCGGAATTGTTTTGGTTTCGTAATCCTACACTTATCTGTTCAATTCCCTAGCTAGGCTCTGATACCACTGTTGAGATACCTACAATGGCAGCAAGGTTTCGGGAGGTATCATCCATGCCAATTTTAAATTTTTCCATTATAGATAACCCTAACCCTAGATCTTTAACTGGAGAATCAAACATAAAACTAACAAGTAAACAACTTTACTTCTAAGAGTTAGGGATTACAACCTTTGTAGTCCGTTCTTTCGCTTCATAAGCTCCGAGTTGAGGTCCCTTCGCTGCGATCATCAAGAATCCGGACTCTAGAGAGGCTCCATGAGGTGAATGAGGTATCTTGCTTGAAGTCTTCACTTTCTACCTTGAAGAAACTCTAACCCAAGCTCACACTTCTCTAATGATGTATTAGTGAAGTGAACACCATAATCTAAGTGGCTAGAATAGATGAGGATGATGAAATGGGAATTTTGCTCTCTTTATATTTCTTTTTCTCTCAAATATTCATCACAAAAATAAAAGCTAAAAAGCTTTTTTTTAGAGGAAGAAGAAGATCAAGTGTTGTGATGAATGAAATGAATTCTTGTTGAGGTTAGAATTGCAACCAAGGGTTAAGCATGTCATGCTTAACCCTTGTAGAGACATAACCATTGACTAGGGTTCGGGTTTGGGTTAATAAATATCTAAAAAATATCAAAGGGGGTTGACAAAGTCAACAAAAGAAAATATCTCCACAATTTAGTATAAACCCAATGTAAAACATTAACCCTAATCCTAACCGTAGCATGGTTTAATCTCAAAACCCTAGTTGCAATTGTAACCCTAACATGTTACAATATTATATATCACATATATAATATATAATGTAATAAAAGAAAATAATACAATTAACATATATCACATATATATCAATGTATTATCAAGTGAGAAAAAGAATCATTTAAGTGAGCTTATATTAGTTAATGTAATTTAATATATCACATATATAATTATACATTAAATTATCGAATCAACACTTGATCAAATAATCCGGCTATATTACATATAACCGACTAATATAACGAGTATCATTTTATCGAATCAGCACTTGATCCGATATCCCGGCTATATTACATATACCCGGCCGATATCACATATCGCGAGAATAGAATACAGTATCTTATATCGTATTAATATTGGTCCCGCACATATCACATATGTGCTCTACTCCATTTTGCCTGAGTCAGGAAACCTCTGTGTAGGACTCTAAAGAATCGTCAATACGCGGGTAGTAGGTGATGATCATATCAAACACCCACAAGCTGCAAGCGGTCGGCTAAACGTAACAGCCACTCGGATATTGAGCGATCAGAAGATCAACAAGCAAGCCTGTACACACTCCTATGAATCCAATCAGTAACACTACCATACAGTCCGGTCTCTTCGTTTGATATGTCGCATATCCAGTTTGGGGGTGGTAAATGTCAGACCCCAGTAACCGATAATTCATGTCGATGTAAGGCTCATAGCGGGTCGAGAAACTACTGATAACACTTACCAGTAGGTCTCCATATCAGCCCTGGCCAGGGACTTCCTGTTATAGCCAATCGAACACAGCGCAATCCCATCGCTCATTGCCTCCATGTGATTCGAGACTGTATCCAAAAGCCACCATTTTGCACGTTCTTATGAACGTGGTAAGGTGGAAATCAAAGCACAGTTGGAATCACACAAGACTCGATGACGATCTCGGGTCTACAGACTAACATGTACCAGTGTCATTAAAGAACTGCTATCTGACGATAGGTATAATACCATCTAGGAGTTCTTGGCGAGTCCGTTCAGTGTACCCAGTCTCCACTGGGCACTCGTACACCATCTTTGATGTCAAACACCAATGGATATGGGATCATCCATCGCCCATCATATGGGTCAAGATGCGTATACGCTAGTCTACTCTGGAGTATCGATGCCCTGTCTCGATACTCTCTCGACTAGGAACAGTTATAGGATGTACTCTTGGACTACCCTGGCCCTACTGGTATGATCTGCATCATAGTCCTAGTAGTCGAGCACATATCATAAGGGCTTTATCAACATGTGAGAGCAAGACAGTAAACCAATACAAGTCAACATGTTAAGACAAAGTGAAACCAAATAGCATACTATAATGTCGAGCAAGAAAGTCCTCTCTATATATCCAAGCATCCACTATAATATACATCATATGTACAACAATGGCCTCTAGGGCATATATATAACTAACAAGATCAAATTGGAAGTTAGGCTAAGGGCCATTAGTCATATTTGAGACTAAGGCCAACTTAGGATTTATGAACATATGGCACAGTTGATTTATAATCAAGAGCATATGGGCTCAATTGATTTATAATCAAAGAAGTTTAATTTCAGAAAAGCCTAGCATATTTTGGGCTGGGGGTATTAGGCTTTATATAACCCACTTAGTGATAAGCACTCATTATATGGCACTCACATATTTATCACATGTTGGCACGCACGTGGATATCACGTGAGGTGCTCATACTTTAGCACTCACGTGAATATCATGTGAGAGCTGCCAAAGTAGTGCTAAGCACTCTGGCGCTCACGTGTTATCGTGTGGGTCGCTACTCCCTTGAGTGCTCACATGCTATCACGTGGGCCGTTGTTTACTTGGGCGCTCACATGATATCATGTGAGCCCTGCATCCAGAGATTAAACTCTACTTTATGAAGAATTAAAGTCTTGTTGAAATAATCAAAATCTATAAAACAGGGTTTTCCTTTTTCCCTTTTTTTATAAGAACTAAGTTCTTTATTTCTTTCATAAAAAGACCATCTTTCTTTTTCTTATGATCTTAAAGATCTAGTCTTTTGAAACCCTAGTTTCCTTATTATTTTATTTAAGAGGAACTAAGTTCCAAAAAAGGGATAAAACCCTATTTTTTATATGAAGTGAAGGAACTAAGTTCTTAGAGTATAAACTCCTTCTTTTCTTTCTTTTTTTTTGTTCTTTCTTTCTGTTCATATAGGGTGCTAACGCAACATTGTTCTCTCCTGGATCTTTGAGTTTAAAGAACGAGATCTTCCCTATGAGAATTAAATTCTATTTATGGGAGATTTGTGTTATGCAACTCAGATCCATTGAAAAAACTAAGTTCTTTTAAAGGATTAAACCCTTATATATGTATATGATAGGTAAAAGTGATTTTTTTATCTCTATATTTTCTTTACCTAGGGTTTGAGCAGAGAGATGATCTTCTTTTTTTATAGAGAATTAAATTCTCAGTTTTTGCAGAGCTTATGGAGGGTCTCTCCTGTATGAGACTTGGAGTTTCAGGTCTTTTATATACGAGAGGAAAACTATCAATTAGTTCGAGTAAATATCTCACTGAGAGATATCAATTGATTTAATTGATCTTAAAAATCACTTGGGGAATTTTATTCACCGTTGGGGTTTTGATCCAGTGACTTTCTGTTTAACAGAAAAAATTTCTTGTTCGTTTTAACAAAATTAGGAAAATATTTTCCTAACATAAAATTTAATTCTATCTTCTGATTAACCAGCGATTTTTTTAATCGCCGTTGGATCTTTGATCCAACAGCTCTCTGTTTAACAGAGCAAATTTTTCTTATTTAAGAAAGATCAGGGAAATATTTTCCCATATAGAATTTAATTCTACTTGAAGTAAACCGCTCTGATTTTGGGCTCCAGTGCTCGCATGCTTTGCACGTGGGTGCTCACGTGTTTAACAAGTGGGTGCTACTATAGGATTTAATTCTAACTGCAGTAGGTGCTCGCGTGCTTTGCACGTGGGTGCTCACGTGTTTAACACGTGGGTGGTACTATAAGATTTAATCCTAACTGCAGCAGGTGCTCGCGTGCTTTGCACGTGAATGCTCACGTGTTTAACACGTAGGTGGTACTATAGGATTTAATCCCAACAGTAGCAGGTGCTCGCGTGCTTTACACGTGGGTGCTCACGTGTTTAACACGTGGGTGGTACTATAGTATTTAATCCCAACAACAGCAGGTGCTCGCGTGCTTTGCACGTGGGTGCTCATGTGTTTAACACATGACGGTTGCCCTTTATTATTTTTTATAAGGTAACAAATGTGTAACGTTTCAGAAAATATAAAATATTATCTTTGGGAATTTAATATTAAAATAATATATTTCCCGAAAACTGCCCGATTTGCGAAATTGGGGTTTTCGAAAAAGGGTATAAATATATATCAATATTTGTGAAATAAATGAAAATTAAAATGATTTATTCATTTAATAATATATTTAACGGGTTTGGCAATTTTAAAATTTATTATACGCAGTTTTGATAAAAACCCAATTAGTGCACTGCTAATCGCGATTAAGCCAAATCCGTGTTTCTACAGTTTTCATGGTTAGTGCACCATGACATATTTCATTTGGTTACATGTTATTTCATTTGTGGTTTTATATGGGTGTATGTGTTTTTGGTGAGAAAAAGAAAAGGGAAAAAGAAAAAGTCAAAGGGGGGACATAATGAGTGGGTTAGGTATACCTTGGAGAGAGAGAGAGAGTGGATATTAGTAAGAGAGAAAGGGGGGTTGCTGCCCAATTTCAATCCCCCACCATTTTCCATCTCCCTCCTCATCTCCTCAACCCCACAACCCTCCACTTAAACCCTATATCTATCTCCAATAGATCCCCAAAACCCTAAACCCCTTTCACTAAAATTTATCCCCATCTCTTCCTCTACACGATGAACCGAGCAAAGTAGGATTTTGACAACTTTGGGAAGTTAGTGCTGTCTAGGGGGGATCAAATGAGGTATAATTCCTTCCCTTTAGATTAGTTTTGTATGATATCGAGTTTTGGATGTCGTTTTATGATGTTACTGACCTGCTGTGACCCCGAGCATTTACTGGGAAAACAAACAGTAAGATAGTGTTGTACCTGTAACCCTAAGTGGCCACCTGAAGAACGAGACCCTTCCCACCGGTTTTGGCCGGCGGCTAGTGAAGAAAATCCGGCGACACCGGGTATGTAGGGTAGTTAGGGATTGGATTCCTTAGGGTAGTTGCCTGAAGCTGTTTAGAGGTGTTTGGTTCTACTAGATTTTTATGTAATGACTGTAGGTGGAATCTGGGAACATTGGTGAGTGTTTACATGACCTTGGTGACACGATTCCTGACCTGAGCCATAGACCTGAACCAGATGCGCAAACTTTAGAATTGACCCATATCAGTTTTGTGACTTTGGGTGTGCCTATGGGGTATCTGGAGCAACCCAGGGAATTTCTGAGGCAACCAAACAATACTAGGGGTCTAGATATACTACTAGGAGACATCTCTGACCTGATGAACCCTAACAGAGACCCCCTGACCGGCGAGCTCGGATTTTAGGAGGAAGTGGCCGGCCACTTGGTGAGGGTAGGGGCCTAGGTTGGTTCAGTAGCTCACATATGTAAGGTTCCTAGGCACTCTAACAAGGTTCTACAAGACATCAACCATGCCCGATTCAAAAAATTAGCCGTGCCGAACAACCCTAACCAAGATCGTATACTAGAGATTATGCGAAAACTAGCAAGTTAAACATTTTAACACTAAGTGAAAGGGATTACAACCTTTGTAGATCCGGTCCTTCACTTCTAAAGCTCCGTGTTGACGTCCCTTCGCTGCGATCATCGAGATCCCGGACTCGAGTGATGGTTTCCTCGGAGAAATGAGCGGGCTAGGTCGTTGACTTCGAGGCCGAAGATGATCTGCGTCGAGAAGACTCAGACTCAAGCTCCATCTTCACTAGGTCAAGAACTTTGTGAAGAGAACACCCTAAACTAAATGGCAAGTAGTAGAGGGTGATGAAATAGGAAGTAGGTTCACTTTGGATTTGGATTTCTCACTCTATTTCTTCACTTGAAAATTTCTAGCAAGTTTTTCTTCTTCTTGAAGAAGAAGAAGAAGAAAGAAAAGAATAAGAATAAAATGAATTATTTTAAAAGGAATAATCAAGTGAAGTCTATCATAATGCAACCATGGGTGAGTTTACCTTTGTAGAGACTAAACCATAGTTTGAGGTAATGGTTTGGTTAATGAAAATCTTATGCAAAACAAAATGAGTGGACTTTGTCAAAGATGCTTAAAAGCTTCATGAAGCTTCAAGCCAAGACAAAGAAAACCACCATTTTGTTTTACCAAAATAATTAAAAACCTAAACCATTATCTTAAATATGGTGTAAGTCATACACACACCCAAGTTTGTATGTATCATCAATCATGATACAAACTAGTGCACAAACATATATCACATATACAACTTGTGCACATAAAGTGAGAAAGTCAATCTTAAGTGAACAAATACTAGTTAATGTAAAGTAATATATTAAATATATAATTATACATTAAATCATTAAATCAACACTTGATTTAATGATCCGGTCATATCGCATATAACCGACTAATATCTAGTGTATCAATATATCGAATCACCCCTTGATTCGGTAACCCGGTTATATCTCATATAACCGTATGATGATACAAATCGCGAGAATAGAATTCAGTATCACATACTGGTATTATTCTCGGTCCCGCACATATCTCATATGCGCTCCTATTTCGTTTCGCTCGAGCCAGGAAACCTCTGTGTAGGACTCTAAAGACTCGTCAATACGCCGGCAGTAGGTGGTGATCATATCAATCACCCACAAGCCGCAAGCGGTCTGCTAAACGTAACGGCCACCCGGGTATTGAGCGATCAGAAGATCAACGAGCAAGCCTGCTCACACTCCTGTGAATCCAATCAGTAACACTTACCGCACAGTCCGGTCTGTTCGTCTGATATGTCGCATATCTCGCCTAGGGGTGGTAAACGTCAGACCCCAGTAGTTTGATAAGTCATGCCAATGTAAGGTCCATAACAAGCGTGAAACTACTGATAACACTTACCAGTAAATCACTACAACCCTGGCCAGGGATTTCCAGTTATGGCCAGTCGAGCATAGCGCAACATCAACCCCCAATACCGGGAGAGACGAATCCCCTCCTATCGCTCACTGCCTCCATGTGAACCGGGGCTGTACCCAAAAACCACCTATTTGCATGACTCAGTAGAGCCGTGGTAGGGTGGAAATCAAAGCACAGTGGGAGACACACAAGACTCTATGACGATCTCGGGTCAACAGACTAAGCTGCACCAGTGTCACCAGAGAACTGCCATCTGACGTGAGGTATAATACCATCTGGGAGTTCTCGGCGAGTCCGTTCAGTGTACCCAGTCTCCACTGAGCACCCGCATACCATCTCTGATGTCAAACACCAATGGATATGGGATCATCCATCGCCCATCACATGGGTCAAGAAGATATACGCTAGTCTACTCTGGAATATCGATGCCCCGTCTCGATATTCCCACGACTAGGAATAATGAAGGATGTACTCATTGACTACCCAGGCCCCACTAATATGATCTTCATCATAGTCCTGGAAGTCAAGTACACATCCTAAGGGCTTTATCAACATGTAACAGAGAGACTGAAAGTATACATGTTAAGATAAAGAGCAACCAGATAGCGTACTATCATGTCGAGCAAGAAAGTCCTACCTATATATGTCCCAGCATCCACTACAATATACATCTCATGTACAGTAATGGCCTCTAGGGCATACATATAACTAACAATCTCCCACTTGCACTAGGGCCATCTGTAGCAGTGGTTGTAGTATCTCATACTCAACCATCCCATAAAAGTCTCTCTCTGGGAAAAAGCCTTTGTGAGTGGATCCGCCGTGTTGTCTTCTGAGTCTACTCTCCTAACCTCGATCACCCTGGAGATCAACTATCTCCATGATCAGGTGATACTGCCTTGAAATTTGTCTGGGTCACTGATGGGACCATGGTTCCTCAGTCAAAGCCACACTTCCATTGTCACACAATGGTAGGAACCTAGTTCATCTCATGAACTATTATACACCCAAACTGCTTCTTTGGTAGTATCTTCGATAGCGATGTCACCAGCCTTTATCGTCTAGTTTGCCACGGTATCTTAGCTTGGAACTCTTCCAACATACCGTCCCTCCACTGAGGGTAAAGGCAATGCCTGCGATTGACATTCAGTCGTCCTTATCACCCTGGAACTTTTTCAGTGATTCTCCCCAGGATCGATTGATACCATCTCACTACACCTAGTGAGAATCATAATATCCATTTAGATCTATCGCATAGATCCATAACCCGGGATTTAGGAGGTATCACTTTGATCCTATTTGGAGAATCCTTGTGATAAGCGGAGATTGACCGAGCGTAGCATAGGAAACACCTTCCCTATCAAGAGTATGTCATCCACGTACTCTACGAGGATCACCACCTTACTCTCTACTACCTTTTTGTATATACAAGGTTCATCTATCATTTTGATGATGTCAAACTCTTTGATTAACTCATCAAAACAGATGTTCCAACTCCGCGATTCTTGCTTTATCACATAAAACATCTTGCACACGTTTCCGCTGCTCCCATTTCCTACGAAGCCCTCTAGCTGTGTACTTATAGACGCTCTCTTCTAAATCAATATTTAGAAAAGCAGTCATGACACCCAACCGCCAGATATCATAGTCATGGTATGTAGCCGTGGCAAGTAGGATTTGGATGGACTTAAGCATAGCTTTGAAAGTCTCAACTTTTCCATGTACACCAAGTAATCTTCTCAAGATATACTTGCTCCTGATGGGGATTTAACCCTTCAGATAAGGAAACCAAAGTCCATACTTTGTTGGTGTATAAGGATTCCATCTCAGATCGTTAAGCATCCAGCCATTCTTATAGAGTCCCACTCCTGATGGCCAGCTCGAAATTAGTTGGGTCATCATCTCATGATGCATTCCTGGCTCCCACTGTCATCGATAAACCAAAGTATCTCTCAGGCAGGTGAGGAACCCTACTAGATTGGTGGAGAGGCTGAGGTTCGTCGGCAACTATTGAATCCTTTGGTTCCATCAAATCATATCAGCTGCAGTTTGTATAGCTGGAACTCTTTCCAGTTCTACCTCATGACCATTAATTTCTTCACAAGAAATTCCCTTTCAAAGGTGGCATGCTGAGAAACAAAACATCTTTTGTTCCTCTGTTTGGTAGAAGATATTCCTTTGCGAATGCTTGGGATATCCAACAAACTTCCACAGAATTGACTTTGATTTGAACCCTATTCAATAGGTATGCAGCTTCTCAAGTGCATAACTCCCAAAAGGAAATAGGAAACTCAGTAGTACTCATCATAGAGCGCACCATATCAAATAGGGTGTGATTGCTCCGCCCCGATACACCGACGTACTGTGGTGTATATGAAGGAGTAATGCTGAGAGAGAATCTCATTCTCCTTTAGAATAGTCCAGAAATTCCGTGCCCAAGTATTCTCCTCCCTGATCTCATCAAAGGACATAATACTTATACCCGTTTTTGGTTCTCTACTTCTATTTTATATTCTGTGAATATCTCAAAAGCTTCGGACTTGTGTTTCAACAGGAACACATGTCTGAATCTTGAGAGATCATCAGAGAATGTAATGAAGTACAAAGAACTGGTCTTGGCATGTGTAGACAGGGGACCTTCATACATCAGCATGTATCAATCCCAAGAGTTCACTAACTCTTTCTCTGTTTCCAGTAAACGGAGCTATGGTCATCTTATCTTTGTGACATGACTGGCAAGTTTCACAAGATGTAAATTTAAACTGATTTAAATATGCATCTAAATGTAACTTAGCTAGTCGGGTCGCATTGATATAACCTAGTCTACAATGCCTCAAGAAGAATTCGTTCATTTCTGAACTCTTCCTCTTTTGCGTGTTCTGTACGTTAAGAACTGTGGTTTGATTTAGAACGTCTATGCTTTTAGATAACGTGCATGAACCAATCAACTCTTGATATAGGAAATGTTCAAAACATTATCCAACAATACAAAATTATATCCTTCTTTAATAAAAAGAAACTGATATGATGTTGTATATCAGGTTCGGTATCTAATAACATTCGTTCAGAATCAATGTGTTCTAATAATACAGGGTGATAACTATCAATAGACTTGGCTGCAACACTTGCACCGTTTCTATCTTATGAAATTTATCACCCGTTCTCAGTTCTCTACCTATATGTAGCCCATGTAACAGATTACATTTGCGGGATCCTGATCCGGTATCTAATACCCAGGACGTAGAGGATACAGAGAAACAGTTCTATGTAATGAACACACCCGAAGAAGATGCATCGTCATGCACTTTCTTCGTTTGGGTGGCATGGGAATCCTGGTATTCCCCTAAAACCTGCTCGGTCTTATAACAATTATAAGTTGGAGCGGGACCAACGTTCCCCAGCTCAGTATAACAAGCGGGTTCGGTCAATACATCCATATTGTTATCTTGATTAAGGCATGACATGGTCGCTGCCTGGAGAGAGAGAGAAGAAAACACTCTGTGTGCGCTCTTATAAGATTAGATTGGTTATATATTTTATCTAATCAGGATGGCTCCCACTGTTTCTATCAAATCTTCCTTCAAACCCTAAAAGGAAAGACTAGCCGGGATTAATTACACTCTACAAGTTTGCCAATCTTTCAGCCAGGCCAGTGCCGGTACTTTGAGGAAGGTTCCCCGTGCTTTCGTACGGACCTAGTTAAAATAAACCTCGTTTTCCCAGGGGCGTAACCCCGTTGACATCTTTCTAGACACCTACTTGATCGGCTAATTGTAAAGTGCAAAACTCTCCCAGGAGTAACAATTACTCGCGGTGGGTATCGGGATCCAACTATCTCATAGAAGGTATGCAATCTCATTGCAAATTTCAACACTTGAAACTCCCGATAAAGGTTTTTACCCCTAGCACTTATGACCTTAACTATAGTCAACAAATCATAAGCACTAGTCAAGCTCTACCCATCATTTCGTGATTAATTAGACCCACCCACATGACCCTTAACTAAGGTCAACAAAGTCACATGACTGTCCTAACTAATTGCATCATATGCTGTGTAGGAAGACATCACTTAGCTACCGTACACTGTGCCTTGACTATGGTCAACAAACACAGCACGAATACTAAGTACTCTACTTCCTAAAATGACGTAGAGTTGCAGATGGTTTTTAAGAAAACCTTTAACGCTTTGAACTTGATCTCGTTGCATAATCAAATGGTTTTAAATGGAGTGTTTTTGAGGCTTTCGCTAGTTTCGCTAAAGAGGTCACTCCCGGTGAAGGGATCTCGGCTCTTTCCTCGTCGAATGAGGTGCAGGATATTCACAATACCACTATGCAAAGCAAGAACTAAAAAAGCAGTCAAAAGACAAACCGAAGGTTGTAGCATCTGCTAGTTATTGCTAAAGAGGTCACTCTCGGTGAAGGGATCTCGGCTCTTTCCTTATCGAATAAGGTGCTGGATGTTCTACAAGGAACACCGCTATGCAAAGCAACAACTAGAGCTACCTAATTTTTGAAATTCGATTCCACAACATCTTTTAGGTTTATTTTCTTTCATTAATCTCATTAATGAATGTCCCATCATTTAAGTCCACCTAAACATCACAGATAAATACAACGTACACTTATGCCATCCGCATTTTCCTTGATGTCCCGTCTGCACCGTTAGGTTAGGTAACTAACAGCAGAGCGGGGCAGGGCTAGCGCGGGTGTAAAACATAAGCAACGTCTATATAATATATCATATATACTATATACATTATCTATCTGAACATATGACATGATCACATCACAGATAACGCAGCAGAAAAACAACATATGAAATATTGGATATACTAGGACGTCCGTATTTTATTTTGAGCCTGTATAAAACACGGATTCCACGATCGTGATGAATAGCCAATCCCACACCCCTAGACCCCTACGAGAGCGGCAAGCAACCCTACCAATTCTAGAGTTAGGAGACCCGGATTCGACTCCTCGAGATGGTCTCCTACTGGACCCTAGAACCCGGTTACTTGTGCTCCCCGCCTTGGGTTTATCCTAATGCGGAAAAGTAAATAATATACAATGGTGACATCATCCTCAGCCCGGAAGTGCCCCAATAAAAGAATATTACATACAAGTTTTTACATGAATGAAAATGAAAAAACACTCATCTCACATAAAAAAAAACCCGGCTATTCAAACACGACGATCCAATATAACATATCACAGCAACACATAACATCACATGTCATCAACGTAAGTAAATATGCGTATCCCAATTGTCGTTGATGTATAGCAACGAAACCGGCGATACACCACATATTACACTTACGGTCGCAGAAAAGAAAGCGTAAAACTACAATAGTTGGAATCCGCAACCTTCTTAGACATCGCATGCCTAACCAAATGAATTCCTTAAACATCGCATGCCTAACTATTATAAACCCCGCATTTTAGTCTCACTATCGAAAACACTTTTCAATACCAAGTCGGGCAATTCAACAAGATTCCCGACATCTTGATCGAATGCTCGTCGCAAACTTTAGTAGACGGCCGCACCCCCGGATGCCGTCGACGAAGTGCACTAAGGCGGAACACCGCTACCGTGAGCACCCGAACGGATGCTTTTGGCTACGGGGTTCTCCTACAGTTACTTGGTCGGGGCTATGGGGCGTGGCTGTCTATTAAGTTTACCCGGCGAGTATCCGCGTATGCTACGTGATTGCGACGGACTTTTGATCACATCAAAATTCCGTGGCAATCGATCAATTGAGACTGAACTGCTAGATTTATAACATTCAAATTAGTTATCTCATAACTACATGTGGATTCCAAATATTGTATCACGTTCCAGATAAATAGACAATGTTAAACTTTCCGATCGAATAATCAAACACCCAAGTTTTCCCAAATAGTTCTCAACACTTGAGGGGAGTTTACAAACATCCATCACATGCCACAGTACCAATGGTCCAGCCGTAGAAGGGTCAAGCCAACGCCTCATATGTGGCAACGCCGTACTGCCCCAAACCCTAAGGTTCAAAAGGCAGTTCAAGACGGTCACATAATTGAGTTAAGGTTTGTTGTCTTCTAGAGGGTCCATCGCGTTACTTGCACGACTTAGAACGTTCTTAAACTACGGAAAAATCCAACACTTGGAAATTTTCCGGCAGGGGAAAAAGTGAGTTATTGATATCCGTTCGAACTTTTTAACTTGTTCTAAAAACTTACCAGGACCAACTAAAACGAAGTTAAACTTTCCGATCAAATCAACGAGCTCCCAATACAACCCAGAAAACTCAACTCTTGAGTATTAATTAAAAATTCCCATAAAACACAGGAATTACATAAGGACATTACTGTGCAAACAGTGAAGCATGAAGCTACAGTATGGCCGCGGAACCGCCGCGCCAGCCATGGTACGGCCGCGGTTCCGCGGCGCTTTGATGGAATTAGGAGCACGTGCTGCACAGTAATTCCTAGAAAACCCTGCTGATTTTTTTGAGTATTTTTAATATTGAAAAAATCACGATTTCAAAAAATGTCCAGAGAAGGGTTTAATCGGGGTTATCTGGGTTCGATCGGACTTCTAACTTCGTCTAGACATCGCCTAAAGCTCTAGCTTGGCTCTGATACCACTGTAGGGTTCCTAGGCACTCTAACAAGGTTCTACAAGGCATCAACCATGCCCGATTCAAAAAATTAGCCGTGCCGAACAACCCCAACCAAGATCGTATACTAGAGATTATGCGAAAACTAGCAAGTTAAACATTTTAACACTAAGTGAAAGGGATTACAACCTTTGTAGTTCCGGTCCTTCACTTCTAAAGATCCGTGTTGACGTCCCTTCACTGCGATCATCGAGATCCCGGACTCGAGTGATGGTTTCCTCGGAGAAATGAGCGGGCTTGGTCGTTAACTTCGAGGCCGAAGATGATCTACGTCGAGGAGACTCATACTCAAGCTCCATCTTCACTAGGTCAAGAACTTTGTGAAGAGAACACCCTAAACTAAATGGCAGGTAGTAGAAGATGAAGAAATAGAAAGTGGGTTCACTTTGGAATTGGATTTCTCACTCTATTTCTTCACTTGAAAATTTCTAGCAAGTTTTTCTTCTTCTTGAAGAAGAAGAAGAAGAAAGAAAAGAATAAGAATAAAATGAATTATTTTAAAAGGAATAATCAAATGAAGTCTATCATAATGCAACCATGGTTGAGTTTACCTTTGTAGAGACTAAACCATAGTTTGAGGTAATGGTTTGGTTAATGAAAATCTTATGCAAAACAAAATGAGTGGACTTTGTCAAAGATGCTTAAAAGCTTCATGAAGCTTCAAGCCAAGACAAAGAAAACCACCATTTTGTTTTACCAAAATAATTAAAAACCCAAACCATTATCTTAAATATGGTGTAAGTCATACACACACCCAAGTTTGCATGTATCATCAATCATGATACAAACTAGTGCACAAACATATATCACATATACAACTTGTGCACATAAAGTGAGAAAGTCAATCTTAAGTGAACAAATACTAGTTAATGTAAAGTAATATATCAAATATATAATTATACATTAAATCATTAAATCAACACTTGATTTAATGATCCGGTCATATCGCATATAACCGACTAATATTTAGTGTATCAATATATCGAATCAACACTTGATTCGGTAACCCGGTTATATCTCATATAACCGTCTGATGATACAAATCATGAGAATAGAATTCAGTATCACATACTGGTATTATTCTCGGTCCCGCACATATCTCATATGCGCTCCTATTTCGTTTCGCTAGAGCCAGGAAACCTCTGTGTAGGACTCTAAAGACTCGTCAATACGCCGGCAGTAGGTGGTGATCATATCAATCACCCACAAGCCGCAAGTGGTCTGCTAAACGTAACGGTCACCCGGGTATTGAGCGATCAGAAGATCAACGAGCAAGCCTGCTCACACTCCTGTGAATCCAATCAGTAACACTTACCGCACAGTCCGGTCTATTCGTCTGATATGTCGCATATCTCGCCTAGGGGTGGTAAACGTCAGACCCCAGTAGTTTGATAAGTCATGCCAATGTAAGGTCCATAACAAGCGTGAAACTACTGATAACACTTACCAGTAAATCACTGCAACCCTGGCCAGGGATTTCCAGTTATGTCCAGTCGAGCATAGCGCAACATCAACCCCCAATACCGGGAGAGACGAATCCCCTCCTATCGCTCATTGCCTCCATGTGAATCGGGATTGTACCCAAAAACCACCTGTTTGCACGACTCAGTAGAGCCGTGGTAGGTGTAAATCAAAGCACAGTGGGAGACACACAAGACTTTATGACGATCTCGGGTCAACAGACTAAGCTGCACCAGTGTCACCAGAGAACTGCCATCTGACGTGAGGTATAATATCATCTGGGAGTTCTCGGTGAGTCCGTTCAGTGTACCCAGTCTCCACTGAGCACCCGCATACCATCTCTGATGTCAAACACCAATGGATATGGGATCATCCATCGCCCATCATATGGGTCGAGAAGATATATGCTAGTCTACTCTGGAATATCGATGCCCCGTCTCGATATTCCCACGACTAGGAACAATGAAGGATGTACTCATTGACTACCTAGGCCCCACTAGTATGATCTTCATCATAGTCCTGGAAGTCGAGTACACATCCTAAGGGCTTTATCAACATGTAACAGAGAGACAATAAGTATACATGTTAAGATAAAGAGCAACCAGATAGCGTACTATCATGTCGAGCAAGAAAGTCCTACCTATTTATGTCCCAGCATCCACTACAATATACATCCCATGTACAGTAATGGCCTCCAGGGCATACATATAACTAACAACATATACCTTATACATCACCTAAACTTGTTTGCTTAGATTTATTTAACCCGAGTCAAAATCTGGGAACACTTGTGTGTGATTTAGGATATGTTTTCCGTATTTTGAATGATTGATATTTGGATTCGTTTTTGGTTGTCGCATGTCTGTATATCGACAACAAGGGTTGTTTGATTGATTTAGTATGCATATGCCATAGGTTCTAACCTACGAGCAATGCGTGTGCCGTTTTGGTTTTCCGCCTTAATTTTAATATCGTTACGATATGTGTTGTTATTGTAGGTACCTTCGCGTTGATTCCGAAGCGACGAAGCGAGACGTCATCAACTTCGACGAGCAAGGACTATGGTGAGTAGATCTATATCTACCGCGGAAGTCGGGTGGATGGCGTATAGCACCCCCGCAAAGTTTTGATGGAAGACTGATTTATAGAATATGGTGAAGGAAACCTAGATTAGGATGCTGTAGGACTAGATAGTCGATGTAGATGCGTCATCCGAACCATATCTTTTTCTAAACCAAAGAATCGTACGTATCTTTTAAATATGTACCTTGAGGGATGTTACAGATTTTAAAATGATATCTTTTCCTTAAAACACCGTAACCCTTATTTTCAAAACTACGATTCGCTTCTTTTAAAATCTGTTTGTATGGTTCGGGTGTGTATGCTAGATTAGATACCTATACTTATAGTAGAGATAGAAGGTTTAGGTAAACTCGGCTTGATATGAGTTATAAATGCGATGAAAAGAATATAAGACGGATATGATGATATGATGATATATTGGTATACGGATGCGAGTCGATCGAGATGATTTATACCCTGCCGATCCCCTGATATGAGATTATTGCGGATGTGAACCGGGACATAGGTACATAGATATATATCTATATATAGAATGTTGTGAATCATGGATGATAGGCCATATGTGATATTAGGCTGTACCCTCATCTGTCGTATAAGATGTTAGGATCCCTATTAGCTTAATGCCGCCGCACGATGATTTTCCGTGCGTGATGAGTTTGACTTGATGTTGATCCATACCCTTGACTAGAGGATGTCGTACGATGGATTATACCGTGCGTGATGCTGTGAGGCTGGGTGCCAATTGATAAATTCACCGACTCAGACATATGATAGTTACGTATACCTTATAGCTATTAGCTGATGATTTACCTTGTGCTGCATTCATGATATTATTATTGCATTGCATATACCTGTGATAGTACACATGCACCATTATCGATGATGCGTATGTTACGCGTACACAGATTGTAGGCTCACACACTTCATCATCGATAATTGCCATGTCACTACACAGTAGGATTGCTGCATCATGGTATGACTCTTCGCATAACACGCTTATATATACATTGACATATTCATACTCGCGCATTGTATATTCACATTGGTGCACACATACATTGATATATATACATTGATATATTCATACTTGCGCATATACGTATTGTGCCTACATAGATAACTGGTTTTATTGGAAAATTGGGAACCGCAAGTTATATTTTAAAGAACTGGAACCTTTTTAAAAGAGCGGTTTTCCCTTAATATGTTATATCATTGTTCCATGTTGCATGATATATTGATATGCTTACATTCCTGTTATATGTCGCATACATCATGCTCTATGATTTTTACGCATTGAGATATGCTGTTTTCATGAGATTTCTGGATTTGAGAACCATGGCTATTTCAAAAGAAATCATGTATTGTTTAAAAAACCTGGTTTCTCTTGTTATGATATTTCAGTTCGTCCACCATGTGTTTTCTCGGTTTTGAGAGGGACATGTGAAACCCGATTCGAGGAGTGGTAGGCATCGTCTGCGGGTACATGGTGGACCCAGTGAGGTACCCCGGGGCAAGAAGACTCGTATATGTTAGACGGTAAGCCCGGCAGGGGAGCACTACCTACCGGTGATAGTATTTAGACTCGGCGGTTATCCGGAGGATACCGACCGCAGTAGCGAGATGGATACGGGCCGACCCGTACTGCTGGGGCCGAGGGCCGATTCCGCAGACGGAGCTCGTGGGCCGATCCGGACTGACGGAGCCCGATATATGAGGATTTACGTGCCGATGCTGGGCACAGTTTTCATGATATTTTCGAGTGTCGATGCTAGGCACTCAGGTTCCATGATTGATGTGTCGGGAGGGACACCGTTGATATATATATCCTCATACTTTCATGCACACTCTTTTATGATATTTACATGCATGATATTGTTGCGTCAGTGGTTGACGCGTGGACTAGATCCACATACATACATACATACACTGATTCTACTATTGGAGATTATACACATGTTTATAGACATTGATTTTGTAGGGTTCCGAGGCACACCCATGAGGTTCTACAACTGATCAACCATACCAAAATCAAATTTTTCATGTGCCAAAGAACCCTATACTAGATCGTTAACTAGAGGTAAGGCGAAACTAAGCAAGCAAACTACTTTGCTACTAAGTGAAAGTGACTACAAGCTTTGTAGATCCGGTCCTCCACCTCTTTAGCTCCGTGATGACGTCCCTCTACTGCGATCATCGGATCCCGGACTCTAGCGATGGTTTCGTCGGAGAAATGATCGGGCTAGGTCGTCGACTTCGATGCCGAAGATGATCAACGTCGAGGCAACTCAAGATCAAGCTCCATCTTCACTTGGTCATAGAACTTGTGAAGATAACACACTCTACTACATGGCAAGTGGTAGAGGATGAAGAAATAGGAAGTGGGTTCACTTTGGATTTGGATTTCTCACTTGGATTCATCACTTGGAAATTTTCAAGAATGCTTTCTTCTCTTCATGAAGAAGAAGAAGAAGGAGAAAAGAAAATGAATAATGAATTCTTGAAAATAATAAATCAAGTGATTCTTATCATAATGCAACCATGGGTGAGTTAACCCATATAGAGAATAAACTAGGGTTTAGGTGTAATGGTTAGGTTAAAGGAAAAAACAAAATGGTAGACTTTTTCAAAGATGCTTAGAAACTTCATGAAGCATAAAGCCAAAACAATAAAAAGCCACCATTTAGTTTTTTACCAAATAAATAAAGAAAATAAATAAATAAGCTAAAACCCTAACCATTAACCTAAACATGGTTTAAAGTGATACACACACCCAAGTTTGCATGTATCATCAAACATGATACAAACTAGTGCACAAACATATATCATATATACAATGTGCACAATCTAGTGAGAAAAATAATCTTAAGTGAACAATACTAGTTAATGTAAAGTAATATATCAAATATATAATTATACATTAAATCATTAAATCAATACTTGATTTAATGATCCGGTCATACTGCATATAACCGACTAATATCAAGTGTATCAATATATCGAATCAACATTTGATTCGGTAACCTGGCTATATCTTATATAACCGTCCGATGATACAAATCGTGAGAATAGAATTTAGTATCACATACTGGTATTATTCTCGGTCCCGCACATACCTCATATGCGCTCCTATTTCGTTTCGCTTGAGCCAGGAAACCTCTGTGTAGGACTCAAAAGACTCGTCAATATGCCGGCAGCAGGTGATGATCATATCAAACACCCACAAGCCGCAAGCGGACTACTAAACGTAACGGCCACCCGGGTATTGAGCGATCAGAATATCAACGAGCAAACCCGCTCACACTCCTATGAATCCAACCAGTAACACTTACCGTACAGTCCGGTCTGTTAGTCTGATATGTCGCATATCTCGCCTAGGGATGGTAAACGTCAGACCCCGGTAGCTTAATAAGTCATGCCGATGTAAGGTCCATAACACGCGTGAAACTACTGATAACTCTTACCGGTAAATCACTGCAACCCTGGCCAGGAATTTCTAGTTATGGCCAGTTGAGCATAGCGCAACATCAACCCCCAATACCGGGAGAGACGAATCCCCTCCTATCGCTCATTGCCTCCATGTGAATCGGGACTGTACCCAAAAACCATCTGTTTGCACGCCTCAGTAGAGCCGTGGTAGGGTGGAAATCAAAGCACAGTGCGAGACACACAAGACTCTATGACGATCTCGGGTCAACAGACTAAGCTGTACCAGTGTCACCAGAGAACTGCCATCTGACGTGAGGTATAATACCATCTGGGAGTTCTCGACGAGTCCGTTCAGTGTACCCAGTCATCACTGAGCACCTGCATACCATCTCTGATGTCAAACACCAATGGATATGGGATCATCCATCGCCCATCACATGGGTCGAGAAGATATACGCTAGTCTACTCTGGAATATCGATGCCCCGTTTCGATATTCCCACGACTAGGAACATTGAAGGATGTACTCATGGACTACCCAGGCCCCACTAGTATGATCTACATCATAGTCCTGGAAGTCGAGTACACATCCTAAGGGCTTTATCAACATGTAACAGAGAGACTGAAAGTATACATGTTAAGATAAAGAGCAACCAGATAGCGTACTATCATGTCGAGCAAGAAAGTCCTACCTATATATGTCCCAGCATCCACTATAATATACATCCTATGTACAGTAATGGCCTCTAGGGCATATATACAACTAACAATCTCCCACTTGCACTAGGGCCATCTGTAGCAGTGGTTGCAGTATCACATACTCAACCATCCCATAAAAGTCTCTCTTTGGGAAAAGGCCTTTGTGAGTGGATCCGCCGTGTTGCCCTCTGAGTATACTCTCCTTACCTCGATCACCCTGGAGATCAACTATCTCCATGATCAGGTGATGCTGCTTCAGAATATGTCTGGGTCACTGATGGGACCGGGGTTTCCTTGGCCAAACCCACACTTCCATTGTCACACAATGGTAGGAACCTAGTTCATCTTATGAACCAATATACACCCAAACTGCCTCTTTGGTAGTATCTTTAATAGCGATGTTATCAGCCTTTATCGTCTAGTTTGCCACGGTATCCAGCTTGGAACTCTTCCAACATACCGTCCCTTTACTGAGGGTAAAGACAATGCCTACGACTGACATTCAGTCGTCCTTATCACCCTGGAACCTTTCCAGTGATTCTCCCCAGGATCAATTGATACCATCTCACTAAACCTAGTGAGAAGCCTAACATCCACTTAGATCTATCTCATAGATCCAAATCCCAGGATTTAGGAGGTATCATTTTGATCCTGTATGGAGAATCCTTATGATAAGCGGTGATTGACCGTGTGTAGTATAGGAAACTCCTTCCCTATCTAGAGTATGTCATCTACGTACTCTACGAGGATCACCACCATACTCCCTACTACCTTCTTGTATATACAAGGTTCATCTACCATTTTGATGAAGTCAAACTATTTGACTACTACATCAAAACAGACGTTCCAACTCCGCGATGCCTGCTTTATTTTGTAAAGCAACTTGCACATGTTTCCGCTGCTCCCACTGTTTACGAAGCCCTCAGGCTGTGTACTTATAGACGTTCTCTTCTAAATTAGTATTTAGAAAAGCAGTCATGACACCCAACCACCAGATATCGTAATCATGGTATGTAGCCGTGGCAAGTAGGATCCGGATGGACTTAAGCATAGCTACTGGAAAAAGGTTTCATCATTATCCACGCCTGGTCGATGACGAAAACCTTTAACAAGTCTAGCTTTGAAAGTCTCAACTTTTCCATCCACACCAAGTAATCTTCTCAAGATATACTTGCTTCTGATGGGGATTTAACCCTTCAGATATAGCATCCAAAGTCCATACTTTGTTGGTGTACATGGATTCCATCTCAGATCGCTAAGCATCCAGCCATTCTTACAGAGTCCCTACTCTCGATGGCCTGCTCGAAACTAGTTGGGTCATCATCTTATGATGCATTCCTCGCTCCCACTGTCATCGAGAAACCGAAGTATCTCTCAGGCAGGTGAGGAACCCAGCTAGATCGGCAGAGAAGTTGAGGTTCGTTGGGGACTATTGAATCCTTCGGTTCTATCAAATCATCAGCTGTAGTTTTGTATAGCTGGAACCTTTCCAGTTCTACAGAACCGACCTTGCCTCGATCTTGTCCGGATTTTGCCTTTGACATAGGCCGGACAATCCCAAATCTTAACTTACTTAAGAGATAGGTTCTTCCCATACCATATCTTATATGGAGTGGTAGGCACTGATTTGATTCGAATCCAATTCAATAGGTATGCAACTTCTCAAGTGCACAACCCCAAAAGGAAATAGGTAACTCAGTAGTACTCATCATAGAGCACACCATATCTGTAGGGTTGCTAGGCACGCGCACAAGGGTCTACGAGGCATCAACCATGCCCGATTAAAAATTATCCGTGCCGAACAACCCGAATACGGATCTTTAAACTAGAGATTAGGCGAAAACTAACATGCTAAACACTTTAACACTAAGTGAGAGGGATTACAACCTTTGTAGATCCGGTCCTTCACTTCATATGCTCCGTGTTGTGGTCCCTTCGCTGCGATCATCGGGTTCCGGACTCTCGAGAGGTTCCACGAAGAGAAAGATGCAACCTTTGCTTCCGATCTTCGATACAAAGATGATCTACCTTGAAGTTTCGTTAACACAAGCTAACACTCATGAAATGATGTGAACACCCTCATCTAAATGGCAAGGGAAGATGAGGATGATGAAGTAGAATTTTTGCTCTCTTTATTTATCTTTTTCTCATATTTATTCATCACTTGGAAAAAGCTAGTAAGCTTTTTCCATGAAGAAGAAGAATGAATTATCATTTTTTTGTGATGAATAATAAAAAGTTATCATAATCATTTATGCAACCATGGTTGTAGTAACCAATGTAGAGAGTTTACTAGGGTTAGGGTTTGGGTTGGGTTAAAGGGTGAGTCACAAAGAAATATCTATCATAATATCTTAACAAAGACAAAGTAAAACCATCTAGAAACATCTAGAAATCATTAACCCAAATCAAACCCTAATCTTGTTTAAACTCCTCTAAACATGTTGCATTAAGAATTATAACATGTTACAATATTATATATCACATATACAATATTTATTGTAACAAAATAAAATAATACATTTAACATATATCGCATATATATCAATGTATTACCCGAGTGAGAAAAAGAATCTTTTAGTGAGCTAATATTAGTTAATGTAATTTAATATATCATATATATTATTATACATTAAATTATCGAATCAACACTTGATCCGACAATCCGGCTATATCGCATATAACCGACTAATATTTATCCGTACCGATTCATCGAATCAACACTTGATCCGATGACCCGGCTGATATCAAATATCGCGAGAATACAATATGGTATCTCATATCGTATTATCCTCGGTCCCGCACATATCACATATGTGCTCCTACTCCGTTTTGCCTGAGCCAAGAAACCTCTGTGTAGGACTCTAAAGAATCGTCAATACGCCGGCAGTAGGTGATGATCATATCAAACACCCACAAGCTGCAAGCGGTCAGCTAAACATAACAGCCACCCAGGTATTGAGCGCTCAGAAGATCAACAAGCAAGCCTGTACATTCTCCTGTGAATCCAAACAGTAACACTCCCGTACAGTCCGGTCTCGTCGTCTGATATGTTGCATATCTCGCCTAGGGGTGGTAAACGTTAGACCCCAGTAGCTTGATAAGTCGTGTCGATATGAGGTCTATAACAGTTCGAGAAACTACTGATAACACTTACCGGTAAATCTCAGCAACCCTGGCCAGGGATTTCCGGTTATAGCCAATCGAACACAGCACAACATCAACTCCCTATACCGGGAGAGACGAATCCCCTCCTATCGCTCATTGCCTCCATGTAATTCGGGACTGTACCCAAAAGCCACCTTTTTGCATGCCCTCTTGGACGTGGTATGATGGAAATCAAAGCACAGTGGGAATCACACAAGACTCTATGACGATCTCGGGTCAACAGACTACTCTGTACCAGTGTCACCGGAGAACTGCCATCTGACGTGAGGTATAATACCATCTGGGAGTTCTCGGCGAGTCCGTCCAGTGTACCCAGTCTCTACTGAGCACCCGTACACCATCCTTGATGTCAAACACCGATGGATATGGGATCATCCATCGCCCATCATATGGGTCAAGATGCGTATACGCTAGTCTACTCTGGTGTATCGATGCCCTGTCTAGATACACCCTCGACTAGGAACAGTTATAGGATGTACTCATCAACTACCGTAGCCCCACTAGTATGATCTCATCATAGTCCCAGTAGTTGAGTATATATCCTAAGGGCTTTATCAACATATAACATAGAGACAATCAGAGTACATGTTAAGATAAAGTACAACCAGATAGCATACTATCATGTCGAGCAAGAAAGTCGTCCCTATATATGTCCGAGCATGCACTACAATATACATCGTATGTACAGTAATGGCCTCTAGGGCATACATATAACTAACAATCTCCCACTTGCACTAGGGCCATCTGTTATGGTATCGCATACCCAACAATTAGCTGCGGTTGAAGTATCTCATACTCAACCATCCCATAAAAGTCTCTACTGGGAAAAAAGGCCTTTGTGAGTGGATCCGCGCTGTTGTCCTCTGTGTCTACTCTCCTAACCTCGATCTCCCTGGAGATCAACCATCTCCATGATCAGGTGATACTGCCTAAGAATTATATCTGGATGTCTGATGGGACGGTAGTTCCTTGGCTAAAGCCACAACTCCATTGTCACACAATGGGAACGAAGTTCATCTCATGAACTTATATGTATCCAGACTGCCTCTTTGGTAGTATCCTTAGTAACGATGTATCTTGCCTTTAATCGTCTAGTATGTCACGGTATCTAGCTTGGAACTCTTCCAACATACCGTCCCTCCACTGAGGGTATAGACAATGCCTGCGACTGACATTCAGTCATCCTTATCACCCTGGAACCTTTCCAGTGATTCTCCCCAGGATCGATTGATACCATCTCACTACAACTAGTGAGAATCCTAACATCCAGTTAGATCTATCTCATAGATCCAAAACCCAGGATTTAGGAGGTATCACTTTGATCCTATATGGAGAATCCTTGTGATAAGCGGAGATTGACCGAGCGTAGCATAGGAAACTCCTTCCCTATCAAGAGTATGTCATCCACGTACTCTACGAGGATCACCACCATACTCTCTACTACCTTTTTGTATATACAAGGTTCATCTACCATTTTGATGAAGTCAAACTCTTTGACTACTACATCAAAACAGATGTTCCAACTCCGCGATGCCTGTTTTATCACATAAAACATCTTGCGCACGTTTCCGCTGCTCCCACTGTTTACGAAGCCCTCTGGCTGTGTACTTATAGATGCTCTCTTCTAAAACATCATTTAGAAAAGCAGTCATGACACCCAACCACCAGATATCGTAGTCATGGAATGTAGCGGTGGCAAGTAGGATCTGGATGGACTTAAGCATAGCTTTGAAAGTCTCAACTTTTCCATGTACACCAAGTAATCTTCTCAAGATATACTTGCTCCTGATGGGGATTTAACCCTTCAGATAAAGCAACCAAAGTCCATACTTTGTCGGTGTATAAGGATTCCATCTCAGATCGCTAAGCATCCAGCCATTCTTACAGAGTCTCACTCCTGATGGCCAGCTCGAAACTAGTTGGGTCATCATCTCATGATGCAATCCTCGCTCCCACTGTCATAGAGAAACCGAAGTATCTCTCAGGTGGGAGAGGAACCCTACTAGATCGGCGGAGAGGCTGAGGTTCGTTGGAAACTATTGAATCCTTTGGTTCTACCAAATCATCAGCTGCAGTTTGTATAGCTGGAACCATTCCAGTTCTACATAACAGACCTTGCCTCGCGCTTGTCCGGATTTTGCTTTTAGGCATAGGCCGGACAACCCCAAATCTTAACCAACTTAAGATATGGGCCCTTCCCTTTCCATATCACATATGAAGTGGTAGGCAACTGATTTGATTCGAACCCTATTCAATAGGTATGCAGCTTCTCAAGTGCATAACTCCCAAAAGGAAATAGGAAACTCAGTAGTACTCATCATAGATCACACCATATCACATATGGTGCTTTTGCTCCGCCCCGATATACCATCGTGCTATGGTGTATACGGAGGAGTAATGCTGAGAGAGAATCTCATTCTCCTTTAGAATAATCCAGGAATTCCATGCTCAAGTATTCTCCTTCTTGATCTCATCAAAGGACGTAATACTTATACCCATTGTTGGTTCTCTACTTCTAACTCATATTCTGTGAATATCTCAAAAGGTTCGGACTTGTGTTTCAACAGAAACACACGTTTGAATCTTGAGAGATTATCAGAGAACGTAATGAAGTAAAAAAGAACCGGTCTTGGCATGTGTAGACAGGGGACTTTCATACATCAGCATGTATCAATCCCAAGAGTTCACTAACTCTTTCTCTGTTTCCAATAAACAGAGCTGTGGTCATCTTATCTTTGTGACATGACCGGCAAGTTTCACAAGATGTAAATTCAAACTAATTTAAATATGCATCTATATGTAACTTAGCTAGTCGGGTCGCATTGATATGACCTAGTCTACAATACCTCAAGAAGGATTCGTTCATTTCTGAACTCTTCCTCTCGTGTGTGTTCTGTATACTAAGAACTGTAGTTTGATTTAGAATGGCAATGCTTTTAGATAACGTGCCTGAACCGATCAACTCTTGATATTGGAAATGTTCAAAACATTATCCAACAATACAAAATTATATCACTTCTTTACTAATAAAGAAACTGATATGATGTTGTATATCAGGTTCGGTATCTAATAACATTCGTTCAGAATCAATGTATTCAGGTAATACAGGGTGATAGTGACCAACAGACTTGGCTGCAACACTTGCATCGTTTTCTGTCTCATGAAACTTATCACCCGTTCTCAGTTCTCTACCTATCTGTAGCCCATGTAACAGATTACATATGCGGGATCCTGATCCGGTATCACATACCCAGGACATAAAGGATACTGAGAAACAGTTCTATGTAACGAACACACCCGAAGATGATGCATCGGCATGCACTTTCTTCGTTTGGGCGGCATGGGAATTCTGGTAATCCCCAATTTCCTGCTCTGTCTTATAATAATTATAAGTTGGAGCGGGACCAACGTTCCCCGGCTCAGTATAACAAGCGGGTTCGGTCAATATATCCGTTTTATTATCTTGATTAAGGCGTGATATGGTCGCTATCTGGAGAGAGAGAGAAGAAAACACTCAGCGTATGCTCTTGCAAGATTAGATTGGTTATCTAATATATCTAATCAGGATGTCTCCCACTGTTTTTAATCAAATCTTCCTTCAAACCCTAAAAGGAAAGACTAGCCGGGATTAATTACATGCTACAAGTTCGCCAATCTTTCAGCCAGGCCAGTGTCGGTACTTTGAGGGAGGTCCCCCGTGCTTTCGCACGAACCTAATTAATGTAAACCTCGTTTTCCCAGAGGCGTAACCCCGTTAACACCTTTCTAGACACCTACTTGATCGGCTAATTGTAATGTGTAAAACTCTCCCAGGAGTAACTCTTACTCGCAGCGGGTATCGGGGTCCAACTATCTCATAGATGGTATGCAAACTCATTGCAAATTTCAACACTTGAAATTCCCAATAATATTTTACCCCTAGTGACTTATGACCTTAACTATGGTCAACAAATCATAAGCACTAGTCAAGTTCTACCCGTCATTTCTTGATTAATTAGACCCACCCACATGACCCTTAACTAAGGTCAACAAAGTCATATGACTGTCCTAACTAATCGCATCATATGCTATATATAGGAAGACATCACTTAGCTACCGTACACTGTGCCTTAACTAAGGTCAACAAACACAGCACGAATACTAAGTACTCTACTTCCTAAAATGACGGAGGGTTACGACAGGTTTTTAAGAAAACCTATTGCGTAATGAACTTGATATCGTCGTAGATTCTAGTGATTTTAAATGGAGTGTTTTTGAGGCTTTTCTAGTTTTGCTAAAGGGGTCACTCCCGGTGAAGGGATCGTCGGCCCTTTCCTCATCGAATAAGGTGCAGGATATATCATATATACCGCTGTGCAAAGCAAGAACTATAAAAGCAATCAAAAGACAAACCAAGTTTGTAGCATCTGCCAGTTATTGCTAAAGGAGTCACTCCCGGTGAAAGGATCTCGGTCCTTTCCTTATCGAATAAGGTGCTGGATGTTCTACAAGGAACACCGCTATGCAAAGCAAGAACTAGAGCTACCAGTTTTTAAACAAGTCTCCACAACATCTTAGGTTTCTTTTATTTTCATTAATCTCATTAATGAAGTCCCATTTTATTATGCTTCGCAAGCATCACATTTGAAACGAAATCTGCAATATAACATATATCTCATATATATAATATAAACATTCGTCACAGCCAGTAATATGATCTCATCACAGAACATTGCAGCAGAAGAACATATATGAAGTATTAGATATACTAGGACGTCCGTGTTTTCAATACGAGCCTGTATAAAACACGGATTCCACGGTCGCGATGAATAGCCAAACCCACATCCCTAGACCCCTACGAGAGCAGCAAGCAACACAGCCAATTCTAGGGTTAGGAGACCCGGTCCCGACTCCTCGAGATGGTCTCCCACTGGACCCTAGAACCCGGTTACTTGTGCTCCCCTCCTTGGGTCTACCTAATGCGGAAAAGTAAATAATATACAACGGTGACATCTTCCGCAACCTGGAAGTGCCCCAATAAAAGAATATTACATACAAATGAATTTTACATGAATGAAAAAGAAAAACTCTCATCTCACATAAAACCCCGGCTATTCAAAACGCGACGATCCAATATAACATATCACAGCAACACATAATATCACATATCATCAACGTAAGCAAGTATGCGTATCCCGATTGTCGTTGATGTATAGCAACGAAGCCGGCGATACACCACATACTACGCTTACGGTCACAGAAAAGAAAGTGTAAAACTACAACAGTTGGAATCTACAACCTTCTTAGACATCGCATGCCTAACCAAATGAATTCCTTAGACATCGCATGCCTAACAATTATAAACCTCGCATTTTAGTCTCATTATCGAAAACTTTTTTCAATATCAAGTCGGGCAATTCAACAAGATTCCCGACATACTGATCGAATGCTCGTCGCAAACTTTAGTAGACGGCCGCACCCCCAGATGCCGTCGACGAAGTGCACTAAGGCGGAACACCGCTGCCGCGAGCACCCGAACGGATGCTTTCGGCGACGGGGTTCTCCTACAGTCACTTAGTCGGGGCTATGGGGCGTAGCTGTCTATTAAGTTTACCCGGCGAGTATCCGCGTACACTACGTGATTACGACGGACTTTTGATCACATCAAAATTCCGTGGCAACCGATCATTTGAGACTAAAGTGCTAGATTTATAACATTCAAATTAGTTATCTCATAACTACCTGTGGATTCCAATTATTGTATCACATTCCAAATAAATAGACAATGTTAAACTTTCCGATCGAATAATCAAACACCCAAGATTTCCCCAATATATCTCAACACTTGAAATCAGTTTAAAAACATCCATCACATGCCACAGTACCAATGGTCCAGCCGTAGAAGGGTCAAGCCAACGCCTCATATGTGGCACGCCGTACTGCCCCAAACCCTAAGGTTCAAAAGGCAGTTCAAGACGGTCACATAATCGAGTTAAGGTTTGTTGTCTTCTAGAGGGTCCACCGCGTTACTTGCACGACTTAGAACATTCTTAAACACGAGAAAAAATCCAACTTTTGAAAAAATTTCCGACAGGGGAAAAAGTGAGTTATTGATATCCGTTCGAACTTTTTAACAGTTTCTAAAATTATCCGGACAAACTAAACAAAGTTATAATATCCGATCGAAACAACTAGTCCCCAATACAACCCAGAAAACTGAACACTTGAGTAAATTAGAAATTCCCAAAAGACTGCAAAAGAACCCAGAATTATTACTCTGAAGTTGCGGGCCCCAACGACACTGTTCCGCCGCGGATCCGCGGCCATGTGCCTGGTTTGGCCGCGGTTCCGCGGTCACGTGATCGAATCAAGGGTCCGTACTTCACAGTAATTTCTATATTTCCCTGCTTATATTTCTGGGCATTTTTAATTCACAAAAATCATATTTTTGAAAAATTTCCAGAGAATGGGTTTTATCGGGGTTTTCGGGTTCGATCGGACTTTAAAATTCGTCTAGACATCGCCTAAAGCTCTAGCTTGGCTCTGATACCACTGTAGGGTTGCTAGGCACGCACACAAGGGTCTACGAGGCATCAACCAGCCCGATTAAAAATTAGCCGTGCCGAACAACCCGAATACGGATCTTTAAACTAGAGATTAGGCGAAAACTAACATGCTAAACACTTTAACACTAAGTGAGAGGGATTACAACCTTTGTAGATCCGGTCCTTCACTTCATATGCTCCGTGTTGTGGTCCCTTCGCTGCGATCATCGGGTTCCGGACTCCCGAGAGGTTCCACTAAGAGAAAGATGCAACCTTTGCTTCCGATCTTCGATACAAAGATGATCTACCTTGAAGTTTCGTTAACACAAGCTAACACTCATGAAATGATGTGAACACCCTCATCTAAATGGCAAGGGAAGATGAGGATGATGAAGTAGAATTTTTGCTCTCTTTATTTATCTTTTTCTCATATTTATTCATCACTTGGAAAAAGCTAGTAAGCTTTTTCCATGAAGAAAGATGAAGGAAGAAGATGAAGAAGAAGAATGAATTATCATTTTTTTGTGATGAATAATAAAAAGTTATCATAATCATTTATGCAACCATGGTTGTAGTAACCAATGTAGAGAGTTTACTAGGGTTAGGGTTTGGGTTGGGTTAAAGGGTGAGTCACAAAGAAATATCTATCATAATATCTTAACAAAGACAAAGTAAAACCATCTAGAAACATCTAGAAATCATTAACCCAAATCAAACCCTAATCTTGTTTAAACTCCTCTAAACATGTTGCATTAATAATTATAACATGTTACAATATTATATATCACATATACAATATTTATTGTAACAAAATAAAATAATACATTTAACATATATCGCATATATATCAATGTATTACCCGAGTGAGAAAAAGAATCTTTTAGTGAGCTAATATTAGTTAATGTAATTTAATATATCATATATATTATTATACATTAAATTATCGAATCAACACTTGATCCGACAATCCGGCTATATCGCATATAACCGACTAATATTTATCCGTACCGATTCATCGAATCAACACTTGATCCGATGACCCGGCTGATATCAAATATCGCGAGAATACAATACGGTATCTCATATCGTATTATCCTCGGTCCCGCACATATCACATATGTGCTCCTACTCCGTTTTGCCTGAGCCAAGAAACCTCTGTGTAGGACTCTAAAGAATCGTCAATACGCCGGCAGTAGGTGATGATCATATCAAACACCCACAAGCTGCAAGCGGTCAGCTAAACGTAACAGCCACCCAGGTATTGAGCGCTCAGAAGATCAACAAGCAAGCCTGTACATTCTCCTGTGAATCCAAACAGTAACACTCCCGTACAGTCCGGTCTCGTCGTCTGATATGTTGCATATCTCGCCTAGGGGTGGTAAACGTTAGACCCCAGTAGCTTGATAAGTCGTGTCGATATGAGGTCTATAACAGTTCGAGAAACTACTGATAACACTTACCGGTAAATCTCAGCAACCCTGGCCAGGGATTTCCGGTTATAGCCAATCGAACACAGCACAACATCAACTCCCTATACCGGGAGAGACGAATCCCCTCCTATCGCTCATTGCCTCCATGTGATTCGCGACTGTACCCAAAAGCCACCTTTTTGCACGCCCTCTTGGACGTGTTCTGATGGAAATCAAAGCACAGTGGGAATCACACAAGACTCTATGACAATCTCGGGTCAACAGACTACTCTGTACCAGTGTCACCGGAGAACTGCCATCTGACGTGAGGTATAATACCATCTGGGAGTTCTCGGCGAGTCCGTCCAGTGTACCCAATCTCTACTGAGCACCCATACACCATCCTTGATGTCAAACACCGATGGATATGGGATCATCCATCGCCCATCATATGGGTCAAGATGCGTATACGCTAGTCTACTCTGGTGTATTGATGCCCTGTCTCGATACACCCTCGACTAGGAACAGTTATAGGATGTACTCATCGACTACCGTGGCCCCACTAGTATGATCTCATCATAGTCCCAGTAGTTGATTACATATCCTAAGGGCTTTATCAACATGTAACATAGAGACAATCAGAGTACATGTTAAGATAAAGTACAACCAGATAGCATACTATCATGTCGAGCAAGAAAGTCCTCCCTATATATGTCCTAGCATCCACTACAATATACATCGTATGTACAGTAATGGCCTCTAGGGCATACATATAACTAACAATATCTAATGTGGTGCGATTGCTCCGCCCGATACACCGTTGTGCTGTGGTGTATTCAGAGGAGTGACACCGAGAGAGAATCTCGTTCTCCTTTAGAATAGTCCAAGAATTCCATGCACAAGTATTCTCCTCCCTGATCTCATCATAGGACATAATACTTATACCCGGTTTTTGGTTCTCTACTTCTAACTTATATTCTGTGAATATCTCAAAAACTTCGGACTTATGTTTCAACAGGAACATATGGCTGAATCTTGAGAGATTATCAGAGAATGTAATGAAGTACAAAGAACCAGTCTTGGCATATGTAGACAGGGGACCTTGCATACATCACTATATATCAGTCCCAAGAGTTCACTAACTCTTTCTCTGTTTCCAATAAACAGAGCTATGGTCATCTAATCTTTGTGACATGACTGGCAAGTTTCATAAGATGTAAATTCAAACTAATTTAAATATGCATCTAAATGTAACTTCAGCTAGTCGGGTCGCATTGATATGACCTAGTCTACAATGCCTTAAGAAGGATTCGTTCATTTCTTAACTCTTCCTCTTGTGTGTGTTCTGTATACTAGGAATTGTAGTTTGATTTAGAACGTCAATACTTTTAGATAACGTGCCTGAACCGATCAACTTTTGAAATAGGAAATGTTCAAAACATTATCCAACAATACAAAATTATATCCTTTCTTTACTAATAAAGAGACTGATATGATTTTGTATATCAGGTTCGGTATCTGATAGCATTTGTTCAGAATCAATGTATTTATAATACAGGGTGACAGTGACCAACAGACTTGGCTGCAACACTTGCACCGTTTTCTGTCTCATGAAACTTATCACCCGTTCTCAGTTCTCTACCTTTCTGTAGCTCATGTAACAAATTACATATGCGGGATCCTGATCCGGTATCAGATACCCAGGATGCAGAGGATACTGAGAAATAGTTCTGTGTAACGAACACACCCGAAGAAGATGCATCATATGCACTTTCTTCGTTTGGGCGGCATAAGAATTTTGGTATTTCCCTATTTCCTGCTCTGTCTTATAACAATTATAAGTTGGAGCGGGACCAACGTTCCCCAGCTCAGTATAACAAGCGGGTTCGGTCAATTCATCCATATTATTATCTTAATTAAAGCGTGATATGGTCGCTACCTGGAGAGAGAGAGAAGAAAACACTCTGCGTGTGCTCTTGCAAAATTAGAATGGTTATTTATTTTATCTAATCAGGACGGCTCCCACTGTTTTTATCAAATCTTCCTTCAAACCTTAAAAGGAAAGATTAGCCGGGATTAATTACACTCTACAAGTTCGCCAATCTTTCAGCCAGGCCAGTGTCGGTACTTTGAGGGAGGTTCCCCGTGCTTTCGCACGGACCTAATTAAAGTAAACCTCGTTTTCCCAGAGGCGTAACCCCATTGACACCTTTCTAGACACCTACTTGATCGGGTAATTGTAAAGTGCAAAACTCTCCCAGGAGTAACAATTACTCGCAGTGGGTATCAGGATCCAACTATCATATAGAAGGTATGCAATCTCATTGCAAATTTCAACACTTGAAACTCCCGATAGTGGTTTTTACCCCTAGCACCTATGACCTTGGCTAAGGTCAACAAATGATAAGCACTAGTCAAGTTCTACCAGTCATTTCGTGATTAATTAGACCCACCCACATGACCCTTGGCTAAGGTCAACAAAGCCACATGACTGTCCTAACTAATCGCATCATATGCGGTGTAGGAAGACATCACTTAGCTATCGTACACTGTGCCTTAACTATGGTCAACAAACACAGCACGAATACTAAGTACTCTACTTCCTAAAATGACGGAGGGTTGGGAATGGTTTTTAATAAAACCTTTAACGCTTTGAACTTGATCTCGTTACGGAATCAAATGGTTTTTAAATGGAATGTTTTTTAGGCTTTTCTAGTTTTTGTTAAAGGGATCACCCCCGGTGAAGGGATCGTCGGCCATTTCCTCATCGAATAAGGTGCAGGATATATCATATATACCGCTGTGCAAAGCGAAAACTATAGAAGCAATCAAAAGACCAACCGAGGGTTGTAGCATCTGCCAGTTATTGCTAAAGGAGTCACTCCCGGTGAAGGGATCTCGGTCCTTTCCTTATCGAATAAGGTGCAGGATGTTCTACAAGGAACACCGCGATGCAAAGCAAGAACTGTAGCTACCTGTTTTATTTTTGAAATTCGATTCCACGACATCTTCTAGGTTTATTTTCTTTCATTAATCACATTAATGAATGTCCCATCATTTAAGTCCACCTAAACATCACAGATAAATATAACGTACGTTTATGCCATCCGCATTCGCCTCGATGTCCCGTCTGCACCGTTAGGTTAGGTAACTAACGCCAGAGCGAGGCAGGGCTAGCGCGGGTGTAAAACATAAGCAACGTCTATATAATATATCATATATACTATATACAATATCTATCTGAACATATCACATGATCACATCACAGATAACGCAGCAGAAAATATCATATGAAATATTAGATATACTAGGACGTCCGTGTTTTATTTTGAGCCTGAATAAAACACGGATTCCACGGTCGTGATGAATAGCCAATCCCACACCCCTAGACCCCTACGAGAGCGGCAAGCAACCCTACCAATTCTAGGGTTAGGAGATCCGGACTCGACTCCTCGAGATGGTCTCCCACTGGACCCTAGAACCCGGTTACTTGTGCTCTCCTCCTTGGGTCTATCCTAATGCGGAAAAGTAAATAATATACAAAGGTGACATCTTCCGCAACCTGGAAATGCCCCAATAAAAGAATATTACATACAAGTTTTTTACATGAATGAAAATGAAAAACACTCATCTCACATAAAACCCCCGGCTATTCAAACACGACGATCCAATATAACATATCCAGCAACACATAACATCACATGTCATCAACGTAAGTAAATATGTCCATCCCAATTGTCGTTGATATATAGCAACGAAACCGGCGATATCACATATTACATTTACGGTCGCAGAAAAGAAAGTGTAAAACTACAACAGTTGGAATCCGCAACCTGCTTAGACATCGCATGCCTAACCAAATGAATTCCTTAGATATCGCATGCCTAACAATTATAAACCCCGCATTTTAGTCTCATTATCGAAAACACTTTTCAATATGAAGTCGGGCAATTCAACAAGATTCCCGATATCCAGAACGAATGCTCGTCGCAAACTTTAGTAGACGGCCGCACCCCCGATACCGTCGACGAAGTGCACTAAGGCGGAACACCGCTGCCGCGAACATCCGAACGGATGCTTTCGGCGACGGGGTTCTCCTACAGTCACTTGGTCGGGGCTATGGGGCGTGGTTGTCTATTAAGTTTACCCGGCGAGTATCCGCGTATCCAACGTGATTGCGACGGACTTTTGATCACATCAAAATTCTGTGGCAACCGATCAAGTAAGACTAAAGTGCTATGTTTATAACATTCATTCAGTTATCTCATAACTACTTGTGCATTCCAAATATTGTATCACATTCCAGATAAATAGAAAATGTTAAACTTTCCGATCGAACAATCAAACACCCAAGTTTTCCCGAATGGTTTTCAACACTTGAAATAAGTTTAAAAACATCCATTTCATGCCACAGTACCAACGGTCCAGCCATAGAAGGGTCAAGCCAACGCCTCACATGTGGCACGCCGTACTGTCCCAAACCCTAAGGTTCAAAGGGCAGTTCAAGACGGTCACATAATCGAGTTAAGGTTTGTTGTCTTCTAGAGGGTCCATCGCGTTACTTGCACTACTTAGAACATTCTTAAACTACGGAAAAATCCAACACTTAGAAATTTCCCGGCAGGGGAAAAAGTGGGTATTTATATCCGGTCGAACTCTTTAACAGTTTCTAAAAAATCCGGAAAAACATAAACGAAGTTAAATTATCCGATCGAATCAACGAGTCCCCAATACAACCCTAGAAAACTCAACACTTGAGTGGAATTAAAAAATTCCCAGAAAACATTAACAAGAAAGGACCTAAGAATAATTACATGAAATACCATGGACTAAGTCACAATTTTGGCCGCGGAACCGCCGCCAAACCCTTGGTTTGGACGCGGTTCCGCGGTCAAATTTTTGAGTTAGGGGTCCGTACTTCACAGTAATTCTTAGAATTTCCTGCTTAATTTTCTGAGCATTTTTAATTCACAAAAATCCACAGTTTGAAAAAATGTACAGAGAAGGGTTTTGATCGGGGTTTCGTGGTTCGATCGGATCTCTAACATCGTCTACACTTCGCCTAAAGCTCTAGCTAGGCTCTAATACCACTGTAGGGTTCCTAGGCACACCCATGAGGTTCTACAACTGATCAACCATGCCAAAATCAAATTTTTTCATGTGCCAAAGAACCCTATACTAGATCGTTAACCAGAGGCAAGGAGAAACTAAGCAAGCAAACTACTTTGCTACTAAGTGAAAGTGACTACAACCTTTGTAGATCCGGTCCTTCACCTCTTTAGCTCCGTGATGACGTCCCTCCGCTGCGATCATCGGATCCCGGACTCTAGCGATGGTTTCGTCGGAGAAATGATCGGGCTAGGTCGTCGACTTCGATGCCGAAGATGATCTATGTCGAGGCAACTCAAGATCAAGCTCCATCTTCACTTGGTCATAGAACTTGTGAAGATAACACACTCTACTACATGGCAAGTGGTAGAGGATGAAGAAATAGGAAGTGGGTTCACTTTGGATTTGGATTTCTCACTTGGATTCATCACTTGGAAATTTTCAAGAATGCTTTCTTCTCTTCATGAAGAAGAAGAAGAAGGAGAAAAGAAAATGAATAATGAATTCTTGAAAATAATAAATCAAGTGATTCTTATCATAATGCAACCATGGATGAGTTAACCCATGTAGAGAATAAACTACGGTTTAGATGTAATGGTTAGGTTAAAGGAAAAAACAAAATGGTAGACTTTTTCAAAGATGCTTAGAAACTTCATGAAGCATGAAGCCAAAACAATAAAAAGCCACCATTTAGTTTTTTACCAAATAAATAAAGAAAATAAATAAATAAACTAAAACCCTAACCATTAACCTAAACATGGTTTAAAGTGATACACACACCCAAGTTTGCATGTATCATCAAACATGATACAAACTAGTGCACAAACATATATCATATATACAATGTGCACAATCTAGTGAGAAAAATAATCTTAAGTGAACAATACTAGTTAATGTAAAGTAATATATCAAATATATAATTATACATTAAATCATTAAATCAACACTTGATTTAATGATCCGGTCATACTGCATATAACCGACTAATATCAAGTGTGTCAATATATCGAATCAACATTTGATTCGGTAACCCGGCTATATCTTATATAACCGTCCGATGATACAAATCGCGAGAATAGAATTTAGTATTGTTGGAGATAATGCCCTCAGAGTCAATTATTGGATCACAGGCACGTGATTGCGGTGATTGAGGGAGGACCTATCCCGGTAGGACAGTCTTACTCGAGATGATAGTATGCTATCTGGTTTACCTTTATCATCGTGTACTGTTTTAGGTGACCTGACACGTCGCTATTACACGTTGATAGAGCCCCTAGGATTCTTGCTTGACCACCAGCAGTATGAGGGCGATCATATACGTGGGAGCTGGCAGTCTATAAGCATATCCTTAAATGGTCCCTAGTCGTGTGAGTTTCGAGACAGGGCATCGATACTCCATAGTAGACTAGTGTATACAGTCGAGACCCCGACGAGGGGCGGTGGCCGGTCTCACAAGCCACTAGTGTCAGTTGGATCACCTAAGATGTATACAGGTGCTCATTGGATTATGAGTACACCGGACAGGACTCGCCGGGAACATGCTAGTTGGTCATATACCAGACGTCAGATGGCAGTTCCCTGGTGACATGTGTGCAGGTTAGTTCATCGACCTGGGGATCGTCATTTGTCTCGTGTGAGTTCCCACTGTACTTTGATTACTACCCTACCACGGCTCAAAGGAGTCGTGCAAACAGGTTTTAGTTGGGTACAGTCCCGAGCCACATGGAGGCAGTGAGCGTATCTTCGGGGGTTCGTCTCTCCCGGTATTGGGGGTGAGGTCGTGCTGTGTCTAGGAGAGCCATTACACGAAGCCCTCGGCCGAGGCAAGGAGATTTACTGGTAGGTATTCCAGTAGTATCTCAGGGTGTTCTGGGCTACACTCCGACACGACTTGTACCGCTTTTGGGGGTCTGACTTTTACCAACCCCCTAGGCCCGCCATGCGATGCTCATAGACGAACGGACCGGACTGTACGGATATTGTCACTGACAGGCTCAGTAGGGTTGTCAGGCTGAGTTCACTCACAGACATCCCTTTTAGTCAGTACCTGGTAGCCCGTTACGTATTGGCTTATACCTCTGACGTGCTAGTGGTTAAATCCACGACCAAGGTGTTGACGAGTCTTTAGAGTCCCCCACATTCAGTTACTCAGCTTTCGGGCGAAAGGTTGTAGAGGCCGTATGGAGATATGGCAAGGTCCGATCAGATACGTGCGGTATTGCACGGATCAGGATCGGACAGTTTGTACTATAGGCCGTATGGTTATATGGCAGGGTTCGATCAGATACGTGCGGTATTGCACGGATCAGGATCGAACAGATATTACTAGCCGGCTTTGGTATAAGCCGGATCCTAGTATAGTACAGTGTAGATTTTGTCTCATTGCATTTGTATTTCGGTCGAAATACAGATGCGGGTGTGTATGCACAGTATCGGGGTTTTCCTGTAATTTATTGCGGGACCAGTTTTCTGGAGTTGCCAGTTTGCTTTTAGTTTCGGCCGATTTCCTTTGTATCATTCATTGGCCGAAGATTGGTGGAGGAGAGCTTATTTGCATTGTTGCAAATAAGCATTTGTGGAGGGGGTCTTTGCATATTATCATGTCATGATACTTGTCCCATCATTTGACTTTCCTTTTTCATGATAGCTTGACTTTGGATCTCATCATGGTTGTTGATGATGAGGTTGGTGGTTGGTGGTTGAGTGTGGGTTTTGTTTTGGTGATGATTTCTTTTGTATGATAGCTTTCTCTCTCTCTCTCCATTGGATAATTAGATGGCTCTCTCATTATCCAAGTGAACACACTCTCATTTCTCCCCTCTCAATTAGCATGGCCGGCCACTTCCCTATATGGGATGTCCAAATTTTTGGGTGGGTATTTTTTGGTTCATTTCATGCTCCAAAATACCCCCAAGTCCATCCACATAGTTCTTGTATCATCCCTCCACCACAAAAGGCAATTCCATGAACCCCAAATGAGACACAAGTTCTACTATACATTCTACAGCAAATCTTGGGCACGTCGAGTAGCCGGCTTCGTGCCCGAGTTGCCTCGGCATTGAGGTGGGAGCCCGTAAAAGAAGTAGGCGATGTGGTGTACTTCCGGCGACGAGGAGGAGACGGAACATTCCGCAAGAGATCGGGACGACGACGATAAGACCGGAGGACTCGGATCTGTCGGTATACTTCTCTTCCCTATCTAGTAAGTAGCTTAGACTTGTTAATGGTTACGATCCGGATGTTTAGTGCGCGGTGGTGCCGGTTTGCTAAGTCCGCAAAATTAAAGTTTTTCCGCTTCCGCATTCCGGCGTCGGATTGACGGCCGGGGCGCCGCCGTGCACTTACATTGGTATCAGAGCCTCGCCATTAACTTAGTCTTGCTTTGTGTAATGTGTTTGCATTTCCGATCGATCAAAAAGTTCCAAAACCCGTATTTTGTTAGCATCAGTTTTCTGTTGGAAATTTTTAGTGTCGAAAAAATTTTCAGGTTGTAAAATATTGATGTACTGGAAAATCTAAGAGCTCTGTAAAAATTCGATGAAGTGACTCCACAGTTGGAGCGCGGAACCGCCGCGAAAACCCCCTTCCCGCCGCTGTTCCGCCGCGCACTGTGGAGATCACTGCACCAATTTTTTACAGAGGCTTTCTGGGGTGAAAAGTGGGGTTTTGGAATAATAACATTGGGCCCAGAATTTCTTGATCTGCTACAGTTTTGATTGGGGGCCCACTTGTTAAAATTTGATTGATCGAAAATTTTAAACACATATTTCACAGTATTTACATTATATCTGCGACCGTGAATGTCACTCGATCGGTAAATCCGGTCTAACTGCTATAGCCCGGTTAGACGGATTTGCGAACGTGACTTTCACGTTGATGTTCTGTTTTTGCTGTGATGTTGCGGATCGGTCGTGGGGGATAGCCTGGATGCAATGCTAGTACAGTTGTGGTTGTATTATGTACATTTGATATTGCGGGGCGAGCGTCCGACATGTGGACTGCCGTCACTGCCTGATTGTATTATTATTTTGGGGCACGACCTGGTTGCGGTCGTTGTACCCGGTGTATGTATATTTTACTTTCTGTACTAGGATTACCCCGCGGCGGGGTGCACGGATAGCCGGGTTCTAGAGGGCAACAAGCCCGCATCTCATGGCATTGAGACGGAGGGGGCTTCACTCTAGGATTGGCGGGCTATTCGCCGCACTCGTAGGGGGTACAGGTTGACCCAGGAGGGGTGCCCAAGTTACCGGATTCCGTGAAGTGCTGGGTGGTCCATTCACGGTACTGAAAGGGGCTGCCTCGCTTCAGGTTTTGGCGGGTGACTTGCCGCGCCCGTAGGGGTCTAGGATTTCATTGCACAGGCTATCCACACGACCAGGGGAACGTCGGGTTTCAGCAGTGGCTCTGTGAAACCCGGGGATCCCAGATATCTGTATTGTTTCTGTGATGCTGTACATTTTCTGTGATGTTGCATTTCTTTCACGCCTTGAGCGAAATATAATATATTGGTATATATATTAGTAGATGTTGTATATGTTTTGCATCCGCGCTAGTCCAGTCCCCGCTTTGTCGTTAGTAAGCTAACCTAACGAGTGATGACGGGACCCAGTGGCGAATGCGGATGGCATATACGTACATCAGTATATTTTCGTTCTTTTTGGTGTGATCAATTGATGGGACTGCATTGATTCGGATCAATGCAAGTTAAAAACAAACCTAATCTGATGTTGTTGGAACACTTTTTCAAAAAGCTGTTATTGCAAGGACGTTCACTTTTGTTTTGCATCGAGATATTCAGTTGGAATATCCTGCTCCTCAGTCGACGAGGCAAGGGCCGAGATCCCTTCACCGGGAGTGACCCCTTGGACAAAAAGTTTGCGTCAGGGCATTAACTTCACTATAGCCGATTACTTTTGCTTTGCATCGCGGTATTCATTTGGAATATCCTGCACCCCATTCTACGGGGAAAGAGCCGAGATCCCTTCACCGGGAGTGACCTCTTTAGCAACGGTTTTCGTCACTATATTTTTAAAAGCTATCCGTTCCTTCGACGATATCAAGTTCTTTACGTTAAAGGTTTTCGCCAGAAACCATTCGTAGCCCTCCATCATTTCAGTTAAATATTCGGTAGTATTCAAGCTATGTATTTTGACCTCACGCCAAGGCATAGTGATTGGTAGCTGCCGGGTATTTATCTGTTGCATAGATAGATGCGTTGGTTTGGGACAGTCGTACTACTATTTTGGCCTACGTCAAGGGTATGTACGGGTGGATTCAAATTAACCTGGATAATGATGGGTAGAACTTGACATGTGACTTATGATATTTTGACCTCACGCCAAGGTCATAAGAGCATGGGGCAGAAATCTCATCGGGAGTTTCAAAAGAACTGAAACTTGCCAGATATGCGCATACCTTCTGGAGTGTGACACCGTGAGCGGATTCCGTCACGTTATCATGCGATGATAGTTGGATCCCGATTCCCACTGATGAGTTAGTTTACTCCTCGGGTGATCCCGACTAATTCTTCTTTTAGGTTTGGAGGAGAATTTGACGGTACAGTGGGAGGTGTCCAGATTAGATAAATTGGTAACCATTCTGATCTAGGTTAGAGTGCACGCTGAGTGTTTCTTTTCTCTCTCTCTTTGGCAGCGACCATTGACCCGACCCTAAGACTATGACTCAGAGACCAAGTTGACCGAACCTTCTTAACACTGGCTTTTGGATTGTCAGAGTTGCAGACCTCATTGCCACTCCTACTTTTACCCTTTTCTCCAGGACACCCCGTATTACTACGAACGTCCACTTCCATTGGACAAAACCATCGTATGGTTAGATACGAACTCGAAGGAATTTATTCGAGGATGGTTTCAGGTTCGGGAGAAAACGGATAGGATTATTCAGTTGTCTTTTCCTTTTACCCTCTCTCAGGTTACGAGTACTCCTTGGTTTAGGGGTAGTACACCTATTACGCAAATTGGATTGTCTTCTTTCAAACCTTAGGCTGGTGCCGACCGGTAGGGAATGAAGAAAACCAATTAGCATAACGATGGTGTGCAGAAGGTATTAAGTTAAGACAAAGCAAGGGATTAGTAAGAGGGCAAAGTAAATTGCAACAGATATTCACGACCAAACCGAGTATTCCTTCGCCAATCCTAAATCACCTTTGTATTTCTCCAGAACACTCCGTATCACTACGAAGATCCACAGTTTATTGGATACTCCATCGTATGGTTATATACGAACTCGAAAGGAACTTGTTCCAGTTCGGGGATGGATTCTGGTTCAGGAGAAATAGGAATAAGAGTTATTCAGGTGTCTTTTATCTTCACCTTCTCTCGCATTGCGAGTGTTCCTAGGATTGGGACAGTACACCCATTATGCTTATTGGATAGTCTTCTTCCAAACCATAGGCTGGTGCCGAACGGTAGGGAAGGAAGAAAACCATTTGGCCTAAAGGGGTGTGCAGAAGGTAATGACTAAAGACATATGAAGGGATTTGGAGAGGTGGCAAAGAATTACACGGTTACAGTTGTGAATATGGATACTGGAAAAGGCATTACTAGGAATACCGGGATACCCCTACGAAACATTTCAATGTTTCAGTTTCACTGTGTACTGTTAAAGGAAAACTGATTTCCCAGTTAGACACTTGCTCCAGGGTATGTATTTACCAAGTATGATTCTCACATCTGTATGGTTTTACAGATGATGAGTGGGAGTAAGTTGTTGGGAATTGGGTGACTATCCTCATTATATTGGGATTCGTTGCAATCGGTGATATTTGAGGAAGTCACCTGGGTTGTTTGCCGGTCGGCAAATATTTGGTTTTGAATATCCGCTTTTATGCACCAATTTCAAATCGATATATCTGTACGTCTATTTTCATAGAGTGAGATATACTTTTTGAAATTATGTCGATGACATTTACCTATACCAGTGGATGGTTAGGTAAGGAGCATTAAACGGCGGTGTAATTCTTCTTAACCATAAGTACAGTTTTCAACCTACGACACACAGTGAATGAGTTATCAAACTCAAGGGACTTATACAGAGTATTGTATGTTGTCCAGGGTCCATCAGGACAGAGGGGTTGGTCCTCGTACTATATTCGGTTTACTTATGACTTCTCTAGTTTTTAGACAGGTGTTTCGTGGAAACACATGGTCCGAATTTTGAGAAGTTATAGGTATTTGAATAGAGTAGAGAACCAGGTGTAGCAAGTATCGGGATTCTTCAAAGAGATCGAAGATGTAGATACTTGTGTATGGTATTCGGTTGGTAGTAGTGACTAAGAGAACTTGCTTCTCTTTCAGGTTACTCATAATTGGAAGCATTCCTAAGTTGAGTAACGCTGATCGGCCTCCTTCCATTTAGTTGACATGCACTGGAGACAGTTGCATGATTTGGATCTGGTTCAGTTAAATCAGTGCCTCTGGTCCTATATGGGATATAGAACAGTTCGTATCTTGACGTTGTTAAGGTACGGGGAGTTGTCTAGCTTATGATTGAAACCAGACACTGGACAACTCGAGGCACGTTTCTGTAATGGCTGTTTGTGGGTTGACCCAGGCTATGACGAGGGTTGATTTTCTACCATCTGGATGAACAATAGCGATATTGTTCTAGACTCGCCACAGTTTTATTAAAATGGATTTTTTCAGAAAACAGTAGTGGGAGTATGGTAGAACTGGAAGTGATTCCAGAACCACAAACGATTACTGAAAATTTGATAAGGAACCTAAGGATTCAATCTGGATTGACATTCCATTGACCACTCCGCAAATGAGGTGGGTAACTTCAGGCACCCGAGAGGTACTACGGTAGCCTCAAGGACGGTGACAGGGAAGTTCTTGTTCACCCACAATTACCATTGCTGTTGTTCCAGGCTGCGAGACCCGGCGGGAGGATGAGTATAGCGTCGTTCTGAACTTGCTTCAGAAGTGTACGTGTATATGACTCTGCCAGAGGGTTGTCGTAGACAGTGGGAGCAGCGGAAGCATTGGTGGACAAGTAGCTTATGTCTATTTATAGACTAAAGCAGATGTAGCGGAGATAGATCATCTATTTCTGACGTGACAGTCATGGGTTTGACTTCATCAGAATAGGGGATGGATCTGTTGAGAAGGTAGTAGGGTGTGATATCCTGGAATTTGGATGACATACACAGAGTAGGAAAAGAAACTCCTATACTACAATCGGTTATCCTTTGGTCGTCACACAGTGTTTTCTCCATATGGGATTTGGACATTACGTCAGACATACTGGTTACTAGATCTATGGTTTTAGATCTAGATTTGGGTAGTCTCCCAATCTGGGTACTTAGACAGCGTTCTAAGAGTATTTAGAATGGACGACTCCTGGCACGGTAGTGTACCTGCAGGTAATGGAGTCACCCTCTCTAAAGGTGTCTTACAGACTAAAGGGGAGAGGGAAGTGCATGATTGGCAGATCACTTGCTCAGGCAATTGAGTCAATCATGAGATGTCAAGTACCACACCAGATATTGTTCTTGCAGTAGATGCAATAAGTTGACATTGATCCAATCCTGGAGAAACAGTCAGAAGCAGTTTTAGAACATAAGTGAATGTTCTAGGGATATGATAACGACAGTCCCATTCGGGAGACAGTTATCATTCCAGGCTTCCAAGGTGACCTGGACGACAAGGAGGTTGTCAGAGTTATAGTTTTCCCTCCGATGAGGGGCAGTATTTTGGACAGGTGGTCCAAGGCAATACTGAGGGAGGCATGGCGCAGGATACTGATTAAGTTCAGTTGACGATACAGTCTAAGAAGTTTGGATTTGGAGTTCATTTATGAGCTATGTCCCATCAGACATCCAGACACATTCTAAGACAGGTATTGCTCATTTCGGGAGATGGGTTTCTCCGCGAACTTGAGATATAGAGAGACATGGAAAGTGACAACAAAACGGATCCACTCACTAAGGCTATTCCTCGAACGCAATAGTTTCGCAATCGAGCTTTGTGAGACTGACTAGTAGAGGAGTTGGGTGTTCGGTATCACACGGGCTGTGAGTATGCGACATCGCAATAATTAGCCTTGAGTGCAAGTGGGAGATTGTTGGAGATAATGCCCTTAGAGTCAATTATTGGATCACAGGCACGTGATTGCGGTGATTGAGGGAGGACCTATCCCGGTAGGACAGTCTTACTCGAGATGATAGTATGCTATCTGGTTTACCTTTATCATCGTGTACTGTTTTAGGTGACCTGACACGTCGCTATTACACGTTGATAGAGCCCCTAGGATTCTTGCTTGACCACCAGCAGTATGAGGGCGATCATATACGTGGGAGCTGGCAGTCTATAAGCATATCCTTAAATGGTCCCTAGTCGTGTGAGTTTCGAGACAGGGCATCGATACTCCATAGTAGACTAGTGTATACAGTCGAGACCCCGACGAGGGGCGGTGGCCGGTCTCACAAGCCACTGGTGTCAGTTGGATCACCTAAGATGTATACAGGTGCTCATTGGGTTATGAGTACACCGGACAGGACTCGCCGGGAACATGCTAGTTGGTCATATACCAGACGTCAGATGGCAGTTCCCTGGTGACATGTGTGCAGGTTAGTTCATCGACCTGGGGATCGTCATTTGTCTCGTGTGAGTTCCCACTGTACTTTGATTACTACCCTACCACGGCTCAAAGGAGTCGTGCAAACAGGTTTTAGTTGGGTACAGTCCCGAGCCACATGGAGGCAGTGAGCGTATCTTCGGGGGTTCGTCTCTCCCGGTATTGGGGGTGAGGTCGTGCTGTGTCTAGGAGAGCCATTACACGAAGCCCTCGGCCGAGGCAAGGAGATTTACTGGTAGGTATTCCAGTAGTATCTCAGGGTGTTCTGGGCTACACTCCGACACGACTTGTACCGCTTTTGGGGGTCTGACTTTTACCAACCCCCTAGGCCCGCCATGCGATGCTCATAGACGAACGGACCGGACTGTACGGATATTGTCACTGACAGGCTCAGTAGGGTTGTCAGGCTGAGTTCACTCACAGACATCCCTTTTAGTCAGTACCTGGTAGCCCGTTACGTATTGGCTTATACCTCTGACGTGCTAGTGGTTAAATCCACGACCAAGGTGTTGACGAGTCTTTAGAGTCCCCCACATTCAGTTACTCAACTTTCGGGCGAAAGGTTGTAGAGGCCGTATGGAGATATGGCAAGGTCCGATCAGATACGTGCGGTATTGCACGGATCAGGATCGGACAGTTTGTACTATAGGCCGTATGGTTATATGGCAGGGTTCGATCAGATACGTGCGGTATTGCACGGATCAGGATCGAACAGATATTACTAGCCGGCTTTGGTATAAGCCGGATCCTAGTATAGTACAGTGTAGATTTTGTCTCATTGCATTTGTATTTCGGTCGAAATACAGATGCGGGTGTGTATGCACAGTATCGGGGTTTTCCTGTAATTTATTGCGGGACCAGTTTTCTGGAGTTGCCAGTTTGCTTTTAGTTTCGGCCGATTTCCTTTGTATCGTTCATTGGCCGAAGATTGGTGGAGGAGGCTTATTTGCATTGTTGCAAATAAGCATTTGTGGAGGGGGTCTTTGCATATTATCATGTCATGATACTTGTCCCATCATTTGACTTTCCTTTTTCATGATAGCTTGACTTTGGATCTCATCATGGTTGTTGATGATGAGGTTGGTGGTTGGTGGTTGAGTGTGGGTTTTGTTTTGGTGATGATTTCTTTTGTATGATAGCTTTCTCTCTCTCTCTCCATTGGATAATTAGATGGCTCTCTCATTATCCAAGTGAACACACTCTCATTTCTCCCCTCTCAATTAGCATGGCCGGCCACTTCCCTATAGGGGCTGTCCAAATTTTTGGGTGGGTATTTTTTGGTTCATTTCATGCTCCAAAATACCCCCAAGTTCATCCACATAGTTCTTGTATCATCCCTCCACCACAAAAGGCAATTCCATGAACCCCAAATGAGACACAAGTTCTACTATACATTCTACAGCAAATCTTGGGCACGTCGAGTAGCCGGCTTCGTGCCCGAGTTGCCTCGGCATTGAGGTGGGAGCCCGTAAAAGAAGTAGGCGATGTGGTGCACTTCCGGCGACGAGGAGGAGACGGAACATTCCGCAAGAGATCGGGACGACGACGAGAAGACCGGAGGACTCGGATCTGTCGGTATACTTCTCTTCCCTATCTAGTAAGTAGCTTAGACTTGTTAATGGTTACGATCCGGATGTTTAATGCGCGGTGGTGCCGGTTTGCTAAGTCCGCAAAATTAAAGTTTTTCACCGCTTCCGCATTCCGGCGTCGAATTGACGGCCGGGGCGCCGCCGTGCACTTACAAGTATCACATACTGGTATTATTCTCGGTCCCGCACATATCTCATATGCGCTCCTATTTCGTTTCGCTTGAGCCAGAAAACCTCTGTGTAGGACTCTAAAGACTCGTCAATACGCCGGCAGCAGGTGATGATCATATCAAACACCCACAAGCCGCAAGCGGTCTGCTAAACGTAACGGCCACCCGGGTATTGAGCGATCAGAAGATCAACGAGCAAGCCTGCTCACACTCCTGTGAATCCAACCAGTAACACTTACCGTACAGTCCGATCTGTTCGTCTGATATGTCGCATATCTCGCCTATGGGTGGTAAACGTCAGAACCCAGTAGCTTGATAAGTCATGCCGATGTAAGGTCCATAACACGCGTGAAACTACTGATAACTCTTACCAGTAAATCACTGCAACCCTGGCCAGGAATTTCTAGTTATGGCCAGTCGAGCATAGCGCAACATCAACCCCCAATACCGGGAGAGACGAATTCCCTCCTATCGCTCATTGCCTCCATGTGAATCGGGACTGTACCCAAAAACCACCTGTTTGCACGACTCAGTAGAGCCGTGGTAGGGTGGAAATCAAAGCACAGTGCGAGACACACAAGACTCTATGACGATCTCGGGTCAACAGACTAAGCTGTACCAGTGTCACCAGAGAACTGCCATCTGACGTGAGGTATAATACCATATGGGAGTTCTCGGCGAGTCCGTTCAGTGTACCCAGTCATCACTGAGCACCCGCATACCATCTCTGATGTCAAACACCAATGGATATGGGATCATCCATCGCCCATCACATGGGTCGAGAAGATATACGCTAGTCTACTCTGGAATATCGATGCCCCGTCTCGATATTCCCACGACTAGGAACATTGAAGGATGTACTCATTGACTACCCAGGCCCCACTAGTATGATCTACATCATAGTCCTGGAAGTCGAGTACACATCCTAAGGGCTTTATCAACATGTAACAGAGAGACTGAAAGTATACATGTTAAGATAAAGAGCAACCAGATAGCGTACTATCATGTCGAGCAAGAAAGTCCTACCTATATATGTCCCAGCATCCACTACAATATACATCCTATGTACAGTAATGGCCTCTAGGGCATATATACAACTAACAGATTTATGGGTGGACGAGATCCACATATCTGCATACATTGATTATTACTGTTGGATGTTATCCGCATGCATATAGGTATTGACCACCTTGTTGGCACATATACGACCCGGTCACCCTAGATATCATAGTATTACCTTTTGATATAGTTGACCTAGGAGTCGTTGTTTATTCGATTTCTACTTGTAGATATATTTCTATTCATGAGTTGGCAACTCACCCCCGTTGTGCCACAGTTCTTGCAGGTTGACCGCGTGGATCAGTAGCGGCATCGCTGGCACACAATTTCTTTTGGGTGTTTTGCAGTGGTAGGTGGGACATTTGTATCGTACTCACTCTTGTATTATATTTCATATTGTATCTAGTTAACTCCATCCATCAATCAAAATTAGTAAATTGTGTAAGTGATGAGACTTAGTGAGATTGTGGTCGCGAGACTTAGAGCGAGGGGTTTCCGCCACTTGTGAGTTATATGTCTTGCTTTTCTTTATCTTTTGTGGTGAACTTCGCCGTTGGGCGTCGTATACTTATTTATATTGTCTTGCGTGGTTGTGATCCGCCGCTTGGCGAAGAGCTAGCTCCCGCTTGGGGATGCTATTATTCTTATTATGTATCTGTTGTTTTGGATCAAAATATACAAAGGAGGTGCTGCCAAAATTTTTAAAAGACGAAACATATTTTCAAACTAGTAAACTTCACTTGCATCATTCATGTTTCTTTTCTATGCATTAAGAAATCTTGATTTCATTATACCTTTATTTCAAAATCTCACCTCCTTTATTCTTCTTAAAAGGTTTAGATTTCTGGGTTTCAGCTTACTTGAATTTCGTTACGCCTTCAGACGTTGCGTGATTCAAGTGTTGGTCACGAGCTAATATTTTGGGTCGTGACAAAATGTAAGTTTTGAGCCAAAATTTTTAGCGGGAACAGCTGGTTTGGCTACTTTGCTTGTTGGGGCTTCCACGGTAGGAGCACTGAAAGTTGGAAAGATTATGATGGAACAGAATTGACGTGGCGGTTCCTCCCATTGCCGCAAAAGACTTGCCAGGAGAACTACTCGAGCATTTGTCTTGATCGTGTATGAGATTGGGGTTGCATTAGGAATCAAGTTCGTTTTTGGAGACATTGTCGTTGAATTTTGGGTTTGCGGTTGAAACTTATTAATCTACATAAAGAAACATGATTTCAGTATAATAACGATTTAATCTGTCTTTTTAGATCCTTTGATCTTGCTGCAGTGAGATCCTCAGGAGAGACGTCCCCCCTCCTCCTTTTTTTGACGTGAGATTCATGCTACAAAAAAAAAGAGAACTTTATCCTCTGGAGATGGCATCTCCCTTCTTTGTATATTGGATCGTGTTAAATGAAGAAGGGGAAGGCCGAGAGATCCTTTTTACTTCTAAAAAAATAATTTTTATTCAATTTAGAAAAACCTACGTGAGGAATGGAGAGAGAGAGAGATGACGGCTTAAAACCCTATAATTTTTTAGAGGAGCAATAATATGCCTTATATCATCATGGGACTAGCTTTTATAGCCTTTGCATTTTATATTGGGCCCCTTGGGCTTTACAATTATTTGGTTTTCTGCCCATTTTCTTTACATTTTATTCATAAAAATTACATTAACTTCATTTATTGCGTAATTCTTTTCTTCGACGGTGGCAGGCTTCTCTTGGGCTCGAGATGACTTGGGTATGGACCCATTTGCTTAGGGTTGGACCCGGATTAGTCGGATCTGCGTTGACTTGGGTGTTGACTTTGACCTTTAATTTCTGATTTGTAATTTTGGTAAGTGGGGTGTAAATTTTGACCCCAACACAAGAGAGGAGGTTCAAAATTGGAATTTCAATTTCATTCTGGGTGGCGATATTGCCAAACTTTTATTTGATAAATCCGCACAAAAATTTATGTATGGACAAAATTAACCCCAACTACCTCATCTTTTCATTCCCACCCCCAAATTGCATTCCATCACCCTTCCTATGCCTACAACCTTTCACCCGCTGCGTTGCCGTCCTCGACCTCTCCTCCTCCAACCTCACCGGCCCCATCCCCATCCTCCCTATCTCTTTCCTCTCCCACTTCGCCTCCTCAACCTCTTTGACAATCTCCGTCCTCTCTCCGGTGTTCCTCGACCATAGCGGATATGCTGCCCAAGAGCGGCAGCATATTCGGAGACGAGATTAGCGCTGTTGAGTGCCAGCTTCCCGACGAGGATCTTGACACTCTCATCTCGATCTCGTCGCAGGAATATCTCGACATCATGATGGAGGGGCTTGATCATGTTGCTGACAAGCCTGCGCTGCTGCGGATTTTCGTGATCTTGCTGACGACGACCATTCTGTGCGATCGACAAGTGGCAGTGCTACGTCGACACCGTGAATGAGATCCGAATTGGGATCAAATTAAAGGTTAATATAGTTGGGGTTAGTTTTGTCCATACACAAGTTTTGGTGTAGAGCTATCAAATAAAGTTTTGGTATTGATATGACACATTGCAAAAAAAATCTCATAACTTCGGAAAAAAAATTAAATTTTGAACATTTCATCTTAAATCTTTAAAAATAACAATAAAAAGCCTGCAAAATAATACTATTTTTACCAAAAATCTTTTTAACTATGTATGTGTAACATATATACACACGTGCACAAATATTCGAGCTTGGATGTTAATGTAAATGTCATAGAATTTTCTATTTAAATCCCAAAACATAGGTTGCTTTTTGGTTTATCAGCTTACAAAACTTAGATGAGATTGCCGTAGCTATATCGATTTAGACGGTTATTTCAACTCCAAAATGAATGCCAAAATCAAGATAAATTTAGCATCATGAAGTCAGGTTTTGTCAACTTTATGGATCTTCAGTTGAGAAAACTCAATTCGATCCCCCAAACAGGGCCTAATTGCATATAATTCATTTTTTGGTTTTTTTTTTATATTCAACCTCCAAAATTTTCGTATTTCTAAATAAGACTCCTAAAACTTCATATTTCTAAATAAGACCCTAGATCTTTTAAGTTGTCTAAAAGGAACCTCTATCACTTAAGTAGTTATTAATTAGCCTAATTAAGTTGTTAAATGCTTAATTCATGAAAGCAGGTTCCGAATGGTTTAAGAGAAGAACCACTAGAATCATAATTATAGGTGAGTGCAATTCTAATGGATAGTTGGGTGTTGAAATTTGAAAAGAAATAGAAGAATGATGTTATGGAGTATGGAAGAAGAAGAAGATAAAGGCAAAATTATCATTTTAAATGAAATTTGAATGTAAAACTAACCGTTGAGACAATTTAGGGAACTTAATGGACTTGGAGGTCTTATTTAGAAGTGCGAAAGTTTTGGGATCTTATTTTGAAATATGAAAGTTTTAGGGATTGAATATACAAAAGAGAATAATGGAGGAAAGAGGTCATAAGAGGGCATTTCCTCGCGTCGAAAAGATACATCCTCTCTCATTTTTTCCGACGATCGGCACCCATCATTTTCATCGTTATTATCTAAGATATGGGCACACCAAATTTCATGTGATTTTACAACATTTTTACCATTGATTTAGTGGGTTCAAAATTAACGGTTACCGACAATAGAACTTTTTACATTGCTAAATCAACGGTGAAAAAGTTGTAGAATCACAGCTTAGATGATAACGATGAAGATGAGGGATGTCGATTGTCGGAAAAAATAAAGAAGGGTGTATTTTTTCCGATGCCATAAGAAGAAATTCCTTTCTTATGCGTGTAGAAAATACCCTTTTTATTATTATAAAGATTTCATTACATTTCAACCCCTGGCCCAACATTAGGGGTGCTGCAGACTGCGGTCTCCACTGTGAAGACAAAAAGAACCCGCCATTTGTCCAAACTCTGCACCCGCTTCATCGAATGATCCAAAACCCTAACCCTAACCCTAGCTAAAATCCCTTCCTTCTCTAATCGCCTCAAGTCTCCGCCTTGAACCATAACACTTCTTCTTCTTCTCCTCCTCTATCGATCACAACCTCGATGGATCGAAATGGCGGCGGCAGCAGCAGCGAGAGCCCCGAGGAGCCGAAGAAAGGGCGATCCAAGGCCCCCAAAAAGGCTAAGGAGAGCGCTCTCAAGCAAAGTCAGTTCCTTTTCCCTCTTTAATTCATCATTTCTTTTTTCTTGTATCTCTTTCATGGATCTGTGGTGTATTGAGTTTGAGTTTTCTGTTTTTGGACGCAGAGTCCCCGGCTGAGTTCTTTGCCGAAAACAAGAACATTGCGGGATTCGACAACGTAAGCTCTCTTCTCAAGTTTATCCATGAGTTTGAAATTATTGTTACTAAGATTTCACACCCAAATCTAGTAGGTTTTATTTGATATTGAATAAGCTTGGGTATAATTTGACCTAAATTGCAAACAATAGGGGCTAAATTACACTAAGCTATGCTTTGCCATTTGCAATTTTCAGTTAACTATCTTAAAGTATTTTTTATTACATTAAGCCCCCGTAAAGTGCTAGAGTTCTGGGTATTTTTTTCCTGAAAAGAAACTCCCTTGAAACCAAAGTTTAAGGGAGTTTACTATAATAAAAAACTTTTAGATATTTAGCCCTAACAAAACCTCAGTTGTGATTGAGTCTCTTGGTAGAGATCTATGGCTCCAACCCTAGCCGTTATGCCTTATCTATTCCAAGACGCCATGGCAAAGCCATCATTTACGACATGATTACTATAGTGGAAGCACCATTGTAGTTGTAGGACTAGCACCTAAATTATATAACTCATTCATTTACTTTAATCTGGATATCTTTATCATTTATGGAAAATTGGCTTCTTGTGATTCACAGCCTGGGAAATCTCTGTACACAACTGTTAGAGAGCTTATTGAAAATTCCCTTGACTCAGCTGAGTCTATTTCTGAACTCCCTGTTATTGAAATAACAATGTAAGAAATGACCGACTTTGATACTCATACACGGTTGTTTAGGGTGATAAGTTTTGATGTTTGATGTGTTTGGTTGTATTTGGCAATTCAGTGAAGAGATCAGTAAAAGCAAATTCAACACAATGATAGGTCTTATTAATCGGGACCGTGTCGATGAAGAACTTTACGATGATTTTGAGTCAGCTAAGGCTCGTGAGGTATGTTAGTTCAGTTTGTGGGACATGAAAGTTTACCTGTGTTAACTATGCATGTCCTTGTCATTAAATTTCTTAGACCGATTTATCTACTGTCTTAAGAGTTTTGTGTTGCTTCTGATATCTGCTAACCCTTAGATTTTAGAAGTGTCTTATTTCCAATAATCGTTATGCTTTTATGTAATTTAGAAACGGCTTGCAAAAGAAGCTCGAGTTCAAGAGACTCAAACCAAAAATTCTGCCGTCGGCAAGAAATCGAAAGAGACAACATCTGTAAAGGGAGTAAAAGGAAGGGGTGAAGCATCATTCTTCAGGGTTACCTGCAAGGTGACATTTGCCCTTCTACCCAACTTATTCGTAGGAGCTGCATAAACTTCATTTGGTTTACTTCTTCCATTCTCATCTCACACAGCTTTGCTAATCACAAAAACCGAATATTCATCTTGAAGTTAATTGTCCTATTGTTGTTTGTTGCAGGACAATGGAAGAGGAATGCCACATGATGACATTCCTAATATGTTTGGGAGAGGTTTGATGCCATTCATTTGTTAGCTGACTCCGAATGATAATTTGGACTCAGTCATAAGATTTGTATGCAATTATTGCAGTGCGAAGGATTTGCATATTGGGTTTCGCTGTAATATGCTAAAGATTTCTCATATTGGTCTCTTGCAGTTTTATCTGGCACAAAATATGGTTTGAAACAAACTCGTGGGAAATTTGGACTCGGGGCCAAGATGGTAATGTTTTTTATTTATTCGTACCGTGTTACTGACTAGTCAGATTTTCACTTAGGAATTTGGGGCTGCTATCTGGTAATAGTTCCTCCTGTTCTAAGAAACAGTTGAGGACATGACTATTGTCGCTGGAGACTGTCGGAGTGACTTCTACATAAAAGGCTGTATGGTGATTGGTGATAGAATAAAAGTGCAATTGCAAATGCTTCTAAGACTTGTAAGCACCACCATGCATTTATGCAGGTTAAATTGTATTATAATTAACCAAAGATATGAAGATATAATGTAATATATTGAGTTATTCAGGAGTTACTTAAGGAATTACATCCCTAAATTATATCTTTTGTTAATTATATTACAATTTAACCTGCAAGCCAACCCTTCTCTCTGCTGTGCTAGAAGATGATTTTGATGGTGATTATACTATGGTTTATTCGAATGATAAAACCATGATTTTAGGGGGGGGGGGGGATAGAGGAGGGGAAAGGGGAGGGGGGGGATCGGGTATGAACATTGATGCAAGCAACCTGTTTGGTGGGAGCGACTATGATTGCAATGCATGCATGAATTAAAATGATTACCAATATAAACATCTGTGTATGTTTAAATCAACTGACAGGTCCTTACATAGGGCTTCATGTCTCTCTGCCGATTTATACCTAACCTCAGCCTGCTTTTAATCTGTCACTTTTGAGTTGCATTGAATTGATGACTCTTGAGACACCATGGCTACTAGATTTCGTATGCTTACAAGCCCCCACCCACCCCCACTCCTATCCCCATCTTAGTTGATACTATCATCATCTACCATGCTAGTTTCTACTACTTTTGTATTTAACCGATTTTAAATTTTCAGCTATTTTGTCCATCTTTTTCACCTGCATCCATGTGAATCATCCACGGTAGTGGATATACAATATGTTTTGCTTTGATTGAAGGCAGTAAGAAAATAAAAGACGATCAAAGTTTATTTAACAATATAAGTTAAAGATTAAATTAATAATCATGTGAGTTGTGACATCTGCCATTAGAAAATATTATTTCATCAAGTCTCCAAAACCTATGGATTACATGACTCAGAACTTTCAGCCTTCGAATCAATACATCTATGCCAACGATTTTGGTGATGCTCCTATAATCATTTGTAATTATATTAGGTTTTATTATGATAAACTGTTGCGAAATTCAAATCTTAATCTTAGAAAGCTCAATGAACAAGGACTCAGAGTTAACAATCTGAAGATCTTCAGCTTCAATCCTTTGCCTATTCCTACCGAACTCTTATACATAAGCACCACAAATCCCCTGAGCAAGGGACACATCACATGTTTTGCTTGTTTCTGCATACTGAGAGCAGTCAGACTTCTAATTAAACTATTCTATTGATAAGGAATAATAGTTAGGTTCTCTCTTGAGACAATATTTTTTCTTGGTTGCGAGTCTCTTGGGACTCGAACCAGTGATCTCTCTTTTTGGAGAGGAAAGTATTACAGCTGGGCTATTTCACTCTGGACTTTTGTCATGATTTTGATTGATTGCATTATAATTAAAGTGTCATTCTGTGAGGAATGTGTTCCTCAGTTTGGAGTCCTCTGAGGTGCTTGCCCCGGTTGACAATCTGACCATCTATATGATGGATCCAGTTGATTTTTACCGCCTGCTTTACTTCTTCTGTCTACAGTTAGCATCACAGCTTCTATTCTATGTTTCGTATTTACTGCATTAGCAGTTCGGATTAATATGATGATCCAGTCAGTTTCCATGATAATTATTAGTCATAGCTTCACTAATGGATTTGCTGTTGGAACTGTGCATCTTAGGATCTGAATGCTTGTGCTATTCTTTCCTAAGGACTTAGCGCACTTTGATGCATAGAAAACTGATCTCAGTCTCTATACATAGGCAGTTTTTGGCTAACCAGCATGTTCTTTTCAAATACCGTTTCATTTATGGTGGATTTTAATATATTATTTTCATTCCGATATCTACTTTGAATAACTTATTTTGATTCTCTGTAGTTAGTTTGTTTTAGCTTCGATAGTGTGAATCAAATTTTCCCTCAACATGCTAATATTACAATTTGTCCAAGTTGGAAACTACAATCGCAGAGCACGACTCACACTCTATTCATGCATATTTCTATGCATTTTGCTCATATTATAAATTAGCTGAGATGTACAACTCAAAATGGATTAACAGGCATTAATCTGGTCAAAGATGAGTACTGGGCTACCTATTGAGATTGCTTCATCCATGAGTGGCCAAAATTACATTTCATTTTGTCAGCTTGATATTGATATTCATCGGTATGCAACATCTAATTTTCCTATATTGTTACTTGTTAGGGTTTTGAATACTCATGCAATTGAAATTCTGCACTTCTTTTTGACTGAATATTCTATTCTGATTCAGAAACATTCCACATGTTCATTTGCATGAGAAAAGAGAGAACAAAAATGAGTGGCATGGAGCAGAAATCCAAGTTATCATTGAGGGTAACTGGACCACATATCGAGTGAGCTCTTTGCTTGGTTTTGTTCGTTTTTTTACTCTTGTGAACATTTATATCGATCAATATGTTTTTTGATGAGCATAAGAATCCTTTCTTCAAGCTTGTATATTTAATATCCCATTATAATAGCCTTCTTTTTAATGCAGTCAAAGATACTGCACTATATGCGGCAGATGGCTGTTATTACCCCTTATGCACAATTCCTCTTTAAATTTATTTCTGACATGTCAGAGTAAGTGTCTATTATTTAAAGAGTATTTTTTCTCTTCATATGCTCAGCTAATATCAGTTATTTTGTTTACATTAGCAAAAATGTCACCATAAGATTTGCACGAAGAACAGATGTGATGCCTCCAGTTCCCCTTGAGACAAAGCACCATCCTTCTGCTGTCGATCTACTACTCATCAAACGCCTAATTGCGGAAACATCGAAGCAAAATCTTCTGCAGTTTCTTCAACATGAATTTGTCAAAATTGGCAAATCATACGCCGAAAGATTAATTGGTAAATCACACATTAAAACATATTTTAAACTCTTCAAATAGGACTTCCTTCAAAGTTGATATTGGTGAAAGTAGATAAATAAGAACATCATATTATAGGTGAAAAGATTTTGGGCATCTCTCCTGGTCGTCTGGTCCTGTTGGAATGACCTAATAGGCATCCTTGGTTGTTGAAGGCAACTTAAGTCCCTATCCCAGTCTTCATAGTCTATAGGGAAGAATATCCTATGCAGGATTGTATATTCTCTCTTAAAGCGGCGTACTTCAATATTAATAGACGGGCAACATTAATTCTAATAGTAAAGAGAATCATGAACCTGGTTATATGCTCCTTCATTCTGTTGTAGGCAAATTGAGTTTCATCAAACTGAATAAATGAGTATACTTTTGTAGGCTCTACTTTAAGGTGATTAACTTGCAGTGATCACTGAAAATAATTGAGGTTTTCTGCTTGAGTTCGAGAATTGTTATTCTCTGAAAACGGACAATATGTTCTCGAAGCAGAATTGTTAAAACTCTGAAACAGTAGGGTTTATAATCATCAGTTATCATGACAACTTTTTGGTGTCTTCCTTTCTGTATAACAGTTCTATTGAATTCTATTTAACAGGAGAGATGGGTTCAGATTTTAGTCCTAAGATGACTGTAAAAAGTCTAACATCCCAGCAAATAGTTAGAATTCATCAGTTATTTCGGCAGGCTAAATTTGATGATCCAAGTGGCGATGTAAGTTGGCTATCTCCCTTCCATCATTATGTTTTCTATTTACTATTATCAATAGTAGTTCCGTTCCATCTTATAGACTTTTTAGTTTTAGAGCACTACCTTTTTTCTTAAACCATCATTGTAGAAATCTATGTGCAGTGTCTTAGTCCTGCAGGGGAATACAATCTTCGACTGGGAATAGTAAAGGAGCTACAGCCAGAGATGGTTGCCACTTATGCAGGCAGGTTGGAAGTTAACTAGATTAGATTAAAATAATAACAATAATGATGATGATTGTTTCTCTGTTTTTCAAGCACAAGCCCTTTTCTCAATCCTTGCATATAAATCTGAATTTGATTGCATGGTTATCATATATTTTACTCAGAACAATAAGTTAGAATAGTATATGATACTGAGTCGCTTGATATTATTTTGGCTTCATTTTTGGATCTTCTGATGCTTCCTCTGCCCTTTTATTTTCCTGGATCCCAACATAGTCCTCAAGTTTTTGAAGGTCATCCATTTATTGTTGAAGCTGGAATTAGCTTGGGAGGAAAAGATGTTAAACAGGTAAGTGCTTTCTATTAATGATGGTAAACTATAGCATTAGTTTATATTGTTGTAGATTCTAGTTACCTACTACCACTTCCTATAATTTCATATTCAACCATGCCATGCTTAGCATCTACAAGTTCTGATTCCCATCATCTCAATCATAGGGCTTAAATATATTCCGTTTCGCAAATCGTATACCCCTTCTTTTTGAACAAGGTGCCGATGTTGTCACGCGAACTGCCTTAAAAAGAATCAAGTAAGTTTAAATGATGGTAGGCAGAAAGAAAATTTCATCATGCATTTTTTATGCGATGCTTATTGTCTTCTCTTTCAGTTGGAACAGCTACAAGATTAATCAGTTCCAAGATAAAATCGGGGTGTTTGTGAGCATCGTAAGTACAAAAATACCCTTCAAAGGAACCGGGAAGGAATATATCGGAGATGATATAACTGAAATTGCTTCTGCTGTCAAGGTAACCTTGTTTCCTTTTTTTGTGATAGCCTTGGGAGCAGTTTAGACTAAACTATTGGCTCTTATGCTATATCTGTAGTCAGCTATTCAGCAATGTTGTAATCAACTGAAATCTAAGATAGTGAAGAAACTTCAAGCTCGTGAGCGGCAGGAGAGGAAGAAGAACCTAACCAGGTAATAGTTGGTGATATAATTTAAATTCATGCCATTAATTGAACACATACCTTTTGTTAAAGACTAAAGTTTATTTGAAGTTGAGGGAGTGATGGGCTTTTTATAGGTACACATGAGCCTTTGATATAAATGGGTTCCGACAAAAAAACCAAATGATGGGACTTTAATGATAGTCCCATATTAGAAACAACAAAAGAAACACATGGGTATAAGATATAAAATGGGTCAAATCTCAACAAGACTTGTTGAGGGAGTGATGGGTCTTTTATAGGTACACATGGGCCTTTTATAGGTACACATAGGCCTTTGATATAAATAGGTTCCAACAATAAGACTCAAGTCTTGTTGAGATTTGACCAATCTTATATATCTTATACCCATGTGTTTCTTTTGTTGTTTCTAATGTGGGACCATCATTAAAGTCCCATCATTTGGATTTTACTCTGATATCATGTTAAAGATCAAAGATTATTTAAAGTTGAGGGAGTGATGAGCTTTTTATATGTATACATAGGCCTTTGATATAAGTGGGGTTCCAACAATAAGACTCAAGCCTTGTTGATGTTTGACCCATCTTATATCTTATACCCATGTGTTTCTTTTGTTGTTTCCAATGTGTGACTATCTTTAAAGTCCCATCATTTGGTTTTTCCTTTAAACATCATGGAGCTCTCAAAGTCTCAAGTACACAGCATATGGTATGCAACATTTGTCGTGTAAAAAAGAGAGGATTATTATCTTAGATGCTTACTCTATAGCTTGCTGAAACAAGTTTTAGTCTAAATGCTACCCCAGACATCAAGTTCTAGACTGGTTTTGAAGTATCGACACCAGAAAATAATTGTACATGTTTTTCTTTATCTTTTCCACATGCACCTGTCATGTCCTGAAGCCCATATTGAGTTCATATTCTTACTGCAAAGCCTGTACCTATTTTCTATACTGAAGATACGATGCTTATTTTTTTACAAATCTGCAGCATCATATGCCTGTTTCCAAGTCCAATATTGCTTTCAAAAAAATCAACTCCATACAAGTGAAGGGGACTATATTGAAATTATTGTCACAATCTGTCTGAAGCAGAAAAAATCTCCATCAGCTCACAGTTTAGTTTTGCTGTCTACTTTAACTACACTGGTATAATTCTGTGTGTGTGTGTTTTGCTTGGGACAACAAATCGATATGCATTGTGTTGGCACAACTGTACAAAAAGCGCTCTCTTAGTAAAGGTCGTGACGAAGTTACTCTCTCTTGCATGAATGTCAACTAAAATTATGATTAGAACTTCCTTACCTTGCAAGTCCGCAGCCATATTTTAAAATCAACTCTTTTAATGCAACTCTAAATGGCACTCCACATTATTCTGATGCAAACTCATTAAATAAACAAGTGATTTAGCTGCCAAGGCAATAGTATCATGTAAAGAATTCATTTGGCTCATAAAGTCTTGGCCTTTCGCATTATCTTTGGCAATCCTGAGCAGTAATGGAAGTCTCAAAATTTTTCACTTGGCTGAAACCAAACTTTGAAATGCATCACATTGCCGTGTCTTCAGGACATATGAAAATTTTGGATATTGTTATTAGTCATTTCCCACAAAAGTTTGTGACAAGGACTTCTTAATATTTTTCTTGTAGTTTTTAACCTTCTCGATGTTTTCTTGATAATTTTACGTGATAGATACATTCCCGATGCATCAAGGGCAGTGATGGATGTCTTGACGGAAATGGCGAGCGCGCATGAGTCAAAGAGACAGCGATATAATGGGGAGGATGCTGAATTGCTAAAGAAAGTAGCATCCCAGGACATAACTGAAGTTACCTTCAGGGAAAATCTCGCTCTGCATGTTGAACAGGTAATTTTGTAGCCTTCCTCAAAATTGAAGCAAAGACTTTTGAAAAAAAAAGTACGATATTATTAATGACCTGAGTTGGAATTTGGCCAAAACATCAGGTGGATTATGAGATGGCGTTAGAGTACGCAACCCAGAGTGGTGTGAATGATGAACCTCGAGAAGATATTTATCTGAATGCCTTGGAAAGCTCACAGAATTTTGTAGATTTCCATAGTCCTGTATTTGTTTTCAGGCTTGTTTTATAGGTATGATTCAGTATTTGTACCTTTCATCTTGGTCTCTTAACATCTAATGCTAACCCTAAAAGAGAGTTTGATTGGGCACATTCATTTTATTTTACGTCATGCCTTTTTATGCTCAAACCCTTCGTAATTTATTATTCTTAATATTTATTTTTGCTTAAAATTTTCATATATTTGTTCATAGTAAAGTCAAACATGTATCTTAGAAAAGAATACATTGAACACTATTATTCTCATCCATTTTTGAACAAATCTTTCACTTAATGCAGAACCATGGAGGTGCTTCATGACTTATTTCACTCAACCTCGGTAACATGGCCCAATTTGTACTTTAAAATCGAAGAGCAAGGATATCAAGTTGATCAACTTGTTGATGAATTCAAACCTTAGCATTACAGCCATGAGCTTGCGTCATGCGAAGGTTGCTACAGCCTTGATCAACTCTTTGTTTATTATCTGTACGCATGTTAAATGTAATAATCATGTGAAATTTGGGCTTGCCTAATATTGTTATTTGTAACATTTGCTGTAACTCCAAAAGCTATATTTATCATTGTGTTCCGGCTTTTAAGTTGATATTAAATGTTTTACACAGAAGAGGAAACAAAGCGTTGAGTTAAACTGATGCGATGGGTCGGTATTTTAAATTCTTATTTTCCTTGATAAATGTTGTTTTTGCGATCTGATGTATCTGCCAAGGATATGCTCAACTACTGAAAGTAGATTAATGTGGTATAATTTTAACGGCTTGTACTGCACCAGCAAAAAAAGAGAACTGAAGAGTAACTTTTGAAACCTGCTCTTTACCCCATCTGCTTGCAAAATGCTCTTCATGTAAATATTTCATTAAGATAATCACTTTTTCTCACTTTATTATTTTATTTAAGATATTTTAATTTTAGATATTTTAATTAATATTTGAATGAACTTAGCGTTTAATTTATAGGCAATGCTCAATTGTATGTCGCCTCGGTTATGGACTTCTTTGTGTTTTTGCTACAGTGCATTACAAAAACATGAAAGGAAAGTAGGTGGAAATGAACCAACGTGGTGAGTTTAGGCAAGGGGAAAGGTTAATTTTGTTACACCAGAGATTTGATTTAGTTCATTGGCTTCATTCGGTAACGCCAACAATTTGAAATTTGTTCAGCTAGTTATGCTCACAAATTAAAGTCCACCCTTCAAGATTTAATGTTGATCCACACCCAATTATTAGACAGGTAAACTTTCCAATTCGAACCCAAAACCTGTTTCGGATAACCTGAACTTGATCGAACTAGTCCAATTATTTACCGGTAACCCAAATATAGTAATACATCTAAGAGACTTTTGGCAAATCCGCTGCAATATTGACTTCAAATCATTATCGTTCAAATAAAATTAAGGTATTTAAAATATGTTCGCTCTAAAAATTAAATCTTCATTTAAACATAAGTTGATCAGCGCAACACCGTCTCTCTTAACGGATGGACCGTCTTTAGAGAAAAGGAAGAACATTCTTTCTATCAATATCAAATAGACCCCTTGGTTGCATGGATAATAATGATAACAAAACGGCAAAGGTAATAGTCATCCAGCTATCATATTTCATTGATAAAATTTGGGTTAAAGTCACATATGATTTGATGATAATAGCGAACTCTCAAACCCTTGGATCATAATCCCATCTTGAAGACCGAGTGCAAAAGTAGGGATGGACTTCTAAATCTCCTACACCGCGTGCTAGAGTAGTACTATGTTCTTTTACACATTCAATACAATTCTTGAAATATTTATTAAATATTAATATGATTTTATACTTGCACTAATAATAATGGGTTAACCAGGTCATATGTATTTATAAGTATTATAATATCCCTATAATTTATATTGTTGGATCACACACTGTGATATGTCACTTGTATGGAGACATGATCTAATCTAGTGATTTGTTAAATGAGTACTTAGTCTATAACTAGTATGTGATAACTAACTTTATAATAGGCTATCAAGCATGGCACTGACATGTTAGATGTGGTGATGTGTCTCAGTCACCGAGAATGGAGATTCTGCGTGTATTGTGATACATGTACTACATGACCATATTTGAATTCCTAGGATATGTCACCTATGAGATAGAGAATTTAAACAGTTACATAATCCCTTTGATTTGATGGCATTGTTGTGTTCGATCTGTTATTTAGTAAGTTTTGATATGATGGTACTTGTTATCGTCTGACAAGAATAACAAACTTGAAATATTGGGCTGCTTAAATACATTTAGAAGGACAATGGATGTCTAGATAAAATCCGACATTCTCATTTTGATGAGAATAAGTTTACTGTTCATTCCTATGAAGGCGTAAAAATCCCGTCGACAGGAGTTTTGAGAAATATTTTTCAAAATTATATTATTATAGTAATATTTATTTTAGAAATGAATTTGTATTCATGGGAAATGAAAATTTAGGCTTCAGCAATTAGGTGAACATGTCCTGTTCATTTAATGGCTTAAGAATAAGTAACTTGATATCGGAAAGAGTTGCATGTAAGCTGATATTTATTGTCATCTTACATTGTGGTAGAGTTTTTATGAATAGTTGGGAAGATAGGTGTTTGACTGTTAAATTAAAACTATTAATTAATTAATTATGAATTAATTTAGTTGATAGTTAGTTCTTAATGTGAGACACAATTGGTTCCACCTATAAACCTTTTGATGGAAGACTTAGATACGACCAAATTAAAAAGGAGTATTATTGATAATATAATTGTTATATTATTAATATGTGGGGTTTTAGTCCCACATCGGATATTTGGACTTGAGATATTGTGCCACAACCCTATACAAAAGATGCGATGGTTTGTCACAAAATTAAGAATTTTACTTATGAAAATTTACTCTTAATATTTGGATGACTATCAATTCATGGGCATGTTTATCTTCCTCAAGGCTTGATGGACTTCAATTGGAGTCGTTTGCATTTGTGGAGGCGACGCATTTAATTTTTAAAAAAAAATCTGATTTTTAGGATATTGATGCATGTGTTTCCTCCATAGGCATACATATGTTTCCTCCAATTGGTATCAGAGTTACGGTGCTCTTTAGATTGGGTTTTTCTAATTTTAATTGATTAAACCGTAATATTTTGTGATACCCTAATTTTATGAATTGTTCATAAATATATTAGATCACAATTAATTAAATATGATTTAAATTAGATCAGAGTTCTTCAATTTTAATATATGATAAAAACCCTACTTTTGTAAAACCCTAATTATAAAGTGTTCATAATTGAATAGATTTCATATCTTTAATTAGATTAGGGTTCTTAAATTTTATATGATAAATAAAATTCTAATTCTAGAATACCCTTTTTGATGAATAGTTTATAATATGAAAAACTTTTACTTTTATTAGATAAGATCTATTTATTTAATTAGATTAAATAAATTAGATAAGATCTAAATTAATTATTTGGTATGAGATCTATTTGAGAAATTAAGATTTTGAGAAATCTATATTGATTTTTGAAATCAATTTAATTTATTTTTTTTAAAAAAAGGTTTTACTTTTATTAGATAAGATTTATTTATTTAATTAGATTAGTTGATATCTAAATTAATTTTTGTAAATAATTTATCGGAAATATATTTGATATTTAAATATATTTAATAGATTTAAAGATTATGTTATATTTGATAGATTTAAAAATTATAATTTTTTAGAAATCTATATGATATTGTAATCAATACGATTGATAAAAAGGGTTTTGATTTTTAGAAATCAATTTAGATTTAAAAGATTGATTTTAGAAATCAATTTAAATTATTTTTTGGTCCCTTAATATTATTAAATTAGTTTCAGGGGTTTATCTTAATAAGATTAAGTATTCAGAAGTCCCTGAAAAATTATCTAATGCGTTTCATGTCCTTACATGTGACTATGAATTTGAAAATTTATTTGAAGTCCCTTATAATTTATCGAAATTATTATGTAGTCACATTCTATGATATAAAATCCATATATTATTTCTTTTATATATATTTCTTTTGAAGAAAAATCTAAACTAATTTTGGAATTAGCTTAATTTGTTGAATTATATGATTTGAAAAATAGGGTATGAAAATTTATGGTTGGACTAATTAATGTTTATGAAAAAGTTTTATAAACTCTATAAATTGTTATGGATAGATTATATGATATAATCAGTAAGTTGTCATTAGTTTAATTACTAAAATTCTTGTTGAGTTGAGTTTAGATATAGTTCTAAAATGAATTTAGAATTATAGGAATGGCATGTGATGAAAAATTAGCTTTCATTAATATAAATAAATGTAAATTTAATTTGTTCTTTTCATTTATTAAACAAAAGTTGTATACAAGTGTAGATAGATCAAAATTTATGAAATTTAGATCTAAAGGCCTTCCACCGTAGGGAAATTTTGTGTCATAACCCGGAAATGACATGTAACCGGCACTAAAATCACGTGATATCATTCTAAACAACCCAAGTAAACTGAAAACCAAGATCTAAAACCTTTTAAATTAAATAATGGAGATGAAGTTTTCGAAAAGGTATACTAAATGGAATAAAGTGTAGTTAAAAAGATTGTTTGTATATAAAAGTATATGCATGTTTACTTTATAATTAAGTTTGAAAAAAATTTTGTCGTTTAAAATTTGGGCAGCATCTTCTTTGTAAATTTTGAATAAAGACATTTACAAAAATATAGTATATATAAAAAACTCCCCAACGGAAGCTAGTTTTCATGCCCAACAGCGAAGCAATCATGCAGTTAATTTACGACGTCCATGGCAAAAATCAACATAAGTAATAAGCAATATATACTATATAAGTATCATCAATTCGACTAAATCAAGTTCGACATCCAAAAGAATAATAAAGAGTCTTGACTCGATCTAATACCACGAATATACATGTTTTGGTGTGATGGAGAGACACCAGATATAAGAAAATATACATAAAAAGGCGGTTACTTCACATCGTAACCCACCTAGCAAAACCAACGCAATAACCTAAAAGATGTGCCGACGAACCACTAAGTATCCGTGCGGTCTGTCCTGCAAGAAACTATAGCACAACAGGGTGAGTTGCCAACTCTCAATAAGTAGAAATAATCATCACAATATATATATATATATATATATATATATATATATATATATATATTAAGCACATCATAATTGGAACGCGCAAATGTAAACACATCATCAACTAAATTATTATAAAACCGTGTTAATTATCGACACGTAAAACTCATGTGTTTCCTTAAGCACTGTCCCTTAGATCAGTCTTGTCTCTTTCTTTCTTGCACCAGTCGGTATCCTCCGGACAATCGCCTTGTCCAATACTATCACCAGTCGGTATTCATCCTCGCTAGGCTCACCCCACCTTTTCTCCATGGGCTTCTTATCCCTCGGTACCGCACCGGTCCACCATATATCCTAAATCGGTGTAACCCCCCTGTCTCGAAATCGGATAATCTCAACCTAAATCCATAGAAAACTCATGGTGAACTCCCAAATCATCATTTCAAGAGAAAACCATGCTTTTGCAAATACAAGCAAGTTTTATAAATTGTTTTGCGGCTTCTCGAAATCCATGGAAAACATCAATTCATCGTTTATCTATTTAGCAATTGGCAATTATCGTATACCAATCTAAATCGCAATGTCATTCATATACCGAAATCAGGGAATTCAACTATTTATACTAGCATGGATATTATTAATTTACACATAACATGGCAGTTCTAAGTGTCATGTCAATACTAATGATGTGTAGTGTATCATATACGTATGTAATTATGTCTTTTGTCAATCATTAGTAATTGTGCTTGGGTTCTATCGAGTGGATGCATATAGGCATGACAATTCTATCACTAAGTACATATATTCATGCGTTTATAAATTAATACGAAGTTTTGTAAAATTCTGGTAGTCGGGGGTGTTAGAGTGTCTTAGCACCTCCACTTTAGTTTAAACAATAATATGTGAAGGATTTAAAAAAAAATTAGAGAGCTAAAGCACACAAACCGTGAATCGAACTAGAGATTAGGGTTACTATCAAAAGCTAAGAGTATCTAAAGCTAAGTGAAAGAGGACTACAATCTTTGTAAACCACTCATTCTCTTCAATGACTCCGTGTAGAAGTCCTTAGAGCAACTCCGCTTGAAGTCTTCGATGTCTACGATGATCCACCCGGAGTTTCTTACACTCAAACTCTTATTTCACTAAACTAAGTAGAAGTGAAGCTAACAACCTATACAAGTTTACTAAACTAATATAGATTGATGAAGTGGGATTTTTCTCACTAAAAAGCCCTTCTTTTTCTTTCTCTTTTTTTTGTTAGGAAAAGCTAGAGAGTTTAGAGAAAGAAGATGAACCAATGGCTTAGCTTAAGAAAGATAACGAACCTTTGGAAAAATATCATAGATTTTTAAGATGTGAGTGGAGATTAAAATAATGAGCCATGGTTGAGATATTTTTAGAAGAGTGTAGAAACCATGACTCATTACTACAATTTCCATTTTCTAAAAAACATTTAAATATCTAATATATTTCCATGTAAGTCTAGCATAGCCATGTCCAATGTATCATCCACCATGACACACACACACACACACACTCATATATATATGTATAAATATTCATATACATATGTGTATACATAAAGAAATGAAATATAAATGAGCAATTAGTCATTTTATTAAATCAACACTTGATTTAATAAACGGGTCATATCACATATAATCCGACTAATCAAAACCGCTAGATTAAAATATGGTATCATATACTCGCATTTAATCAAGCTTCCACACATTTCTCCATATACGCCCCACTTCATTTCGTTTGAGCTCGAAAACCCCTATTGTGGGATTCTTGAGATTCGTCAATACGTTAGCAGTAGGTAACGATCATATCAGATACCCACAAACCGTCAGCGGCACTAGCTGGACATAACGGCTATCCAGATATTGTACGAACAGAAGAACAACAAGCAAACTTGTTCAAATTCCCGTAGAGTTAACAAGCAACACTTACCATACAGTCCGGTCTCTTGGTCCGATATGTTGCATATTGAGTCTGGGGATGGAATCTTCAAGCCCTAATAACTCAATAAGTCATGCCGATGTGTGGCCTATAACAGGTCAAGAAACTACTGATAAAACCTATCAGTAAATCTCATTAGCCCTGGCCAGGGATTTTCAGTTATAGCCAATCGCGCATAGTACAACATCAACTCATAATACCGGAAGAGACGAAACCCCTCCTATCGCTCATTGCCTCTATGTGTCTCGGGACTGTACCCAAAAGCCACCTGCTTGCATGATTCAGTAAAGTCGTGGTAGCGTGGAAATCAAAGCACATTTGGAAACACACAAGGCACTATGACGATCTCGGGTCTACAGGCTAACCTGTACAAGTGTCACCAGAGAACTGCTATTCGACGATTGGTATAATACCATATAGGAGTTCTCGGCGAGTCCATTCAGTGTACTCAGTCTCTAATGAGCACCTGTATACAATCTTTGATGTCAAACACCAATGGATATGAGATCATCCATCGCCCCTGTACCAGGTCAAGAAACGTATACACTAGTCTACTCTGAAATATCGACGCCCTGTCTCGATACTCCCTCGACTAGGAATATTTAAGGATATGCTTATAGAGTATACATGCCTTACTAGTATGATCTGCATCATAGTCATGGCGGTCAAGCTGATATCCTAAGGGCTTTATCAACATGTATCAAATGAACAATAAATATAATCAAGTGAACATGTTAAGATAAAGAACAGACAGATACCATACTATCATGTCGAGCAAGAAAGTTCTGTACACATACACACACACATATCCAAGCATCCACTATACAAATAATGGCCTCTAGGGCATACATATATCCAACAATCTCCCACTTGCATTAAGGCCAATTATTGGCGTATCTCATACCCAACATCTCAAAAAGTTGCTCATGTTGCGGCTGTGGAAGGGCCTTGGTGAGTGGATCCGCGGTATTATTCTTTGTATATACTCTCTGAATCTCGATCTCACGGCGATCAAACTATCTCCCGGATCAAATTATATTGCCTCAGGATATGTCTGGATCATTGATAGGACCTGGGCTCTTTGGCCAATACCATAGCCCCATTATTATCATAATACAATGGTATTGGATCAATAATGGTAGGAACTACTCTAAGTTCTGAGATGAACTTCCGCATCTAGACTGCTTCCTTGGCAGCATCATTTGCAGCAATGTACTCAGCTTCCATCGTTGAGTCTGTAACGGTGTCCTGTTTGGAGCTTTTCCAACAAATCGCCTCTCTATTGAGGGTAAATACAAAACCCGAGATAGATTTGCTGTCATCTTTATCACTTTGGAAGCTGGAATCGGTAAATGCCTCCATCTGGAGATCCCTATTACTATACACTAAGAACATTTCTTTAGTCCTTCGCAAGTACTTAAGAATGTTCTTCACAATGTTAGTTATATGTATGCTCTAGAGGCAATTATTGTACATATGATGTATAATATAGTGGATGCTTGGACATATATAGAGAGGACTTTCTTGCTCGACATGATAGTATACTATCTGGTTGTTCTTTGTTTTAACCTGTAGACCTGTATTGTGATACTGTCTTGATCTCACACGTTGATAAAGCCCTTAGGATGTGTACTTGACTACCAGGACTATGATGGAGATCATACTAATGGGGCTGGGGTAGTTCACAAGTTCATCCTTTAATTGTTCCTAGTCGTGGGTGTATCGAGACAGGGCATCGATATTCCGGACTAGACTAGCGTATACGCTTCTTGACCTATATGATGGGCGATGGATGATCTCATATCCATTGGTGTTTGACATTAAAGATGGTATACGGGTGCTCAGTGGAGACTGGGTACACTGAACAGGACTCGCCGAGGACTCCTATATGGTAGTATACCTATCGTCAGATAGCAGTCCTCTGGTGACACTGGTACGGGTTAGTCTGTAGACCCGAGATCGTCATAGAGTCTTGTGCGGCTCCCACTGTGCTTTGATTTCCTCTCTACCACGCTCAAAGGAGACATGCAAACAGGTGGATTTTGGGTACAGTCCCGAGTCGCATGGAGGCAATGAGCGATAGGAGGGGTTTCATTTCTCTCGGTATTGGGGGTTGGTGTTGCGCTATGCTCGATTGGCTATAACTGGAAGTCCCTGGCCAGGGCTGCTTATGAGATTTACTGATAAGTATTATCAGTAGTTTCTCAAACCGTTATAGGCCATACATTGGCATGACTTATCACGTTACTGGGGTCTGATGATTTCCACCCCTAGACATGATATGCGACATATCAGACGAAGAGACCGGACTGTACGGTAGTGTTACTGATAGGCTTCATGGAGACTGTGGACATGCTTGCTTGTTGATCTTCATATCGCTCAATACCCGGGTAGCCGCTATGTCCAATTAGTACCGCTGACGGCTTGATGGTGACTGATATGATCACCACCTACTGCTGGCGTATTGACGAGTCTTTAGAGTCCCATACAGAAATTCCCTGGTTCAAGCGAATCGAAGTAGGACACATATGTGATATGTGTGTGGTCCTGATTAAATACGAGTATATGATACCTTATTGTAATCTGGTAGTTATCTGTTATCGGTTCGGTTATATGTGATATAAGCAGATTGTCGAATCAAGTGTTTGTTGGGTTATTTGGCGCGACAGCAAGGTTTCGGGAGGTATCGTCCATGCCATTTTCAAAAATTTACCGTTCTAAACAACCTTAACCCTAGAAACTTAACTAGTGATTTAAACAAACAAGCAATGCTAATATCTTAACATCTAAGTGAATGAGAAATACAACTTTTGTAGACCGGTCATTCTTTTCTAAAGCTCCGTGTAGTAGTCTCTTAGCTCCAAGTAGTGAACTCCCGAACTCAAGAAAGGGTTCACATGAAGAAATGAACACGCTTGCTCAAAGTCTTCGAGGCCGAAGACGATCTACGTCGAGAAGACTCAAGCTCATGCTACCTCTTCACTAATTGTAGATTAGTGAAACAAACACCCTAAACTAAATGTCTAATATAGTAGAGGATGATGAAGTAGGAAGTGGGCTCTCTTTAGATTTAATTTTCTCACAATATTTTCTCACCATTTCAAAAGCTAGAAAGCTTTTCATTGAGAAAGAAGAAGATCAAGTGAAGAATGAGAGAGTGAACTCATATGAGGTGAGAAAATAAACCATGGGTGAGTTAGTGTCATACATTAACTCATGTAGAGACTTAACTAGGGCTAGGGTTAATGGTTATGTTAATAAATATTTACAAGTGAAACAAAAAGAGTGGACTTGGTCAATATTTCCATAAGCTTCTACAAGCTTGTAGCCATGACAAAAATCCATCCATTTTTTGAATTACTTAGATAAATAAAAACCATACATTAAATCAAGCATGGTGTAAGTCTCATACACCCATGAAGCATGTGGCATCAAACATGACACAATAAAATGTACATTAATATATATAACATATATACTATATGCACACAAGTGAGAAAAAAATGTTTAGTGAGCAAATATTAGTTAATGTAAGTTAATATATCAAATATATAATTATACATTAAATTATCAAATTAACACTTGATTTAATAATCCGGCTATATCACATACAACCGACTAATATCATATGAATTAACTTATCGAATCAACACTTGATCCGTTAACCCGGCTATATCACATATAACCGACCGATATCACATATCACGAGAATAGAATACGGTATCATATACTTGTATTAATCTCGGTCCCACACATATCACATATATGCTCCTACTTCGTTTCGCATGAACCAGGAAACCTCTGTGTAGGACTCTAAAGACCCGTCAATACGCCGGCAGTAGGTGATGATCATATCAAACACCCATAAGCCGCAAGCGGTCTGCTAAATGTAATGGTCACCCAGGTATTGAGCGATCAGAAGATCAGCAAGCAAGCCTGCTCATACTCCTGCGAATCCAATCAGTAACACTACCGTACAGTCCGGTCTCTTCATCAGATATATCGCATATCGCAGCCTGGTAGTGGTAAAACGTTAGACCCCAATAGCCTGATAAGTCATGCCGATGCAAGGTCCATAACGGTTCGAGAAACTACTGATAACACTTACCAGTAGATCTCAGCAACCCTGGTCAGGGATTTCCTGTTATGGCCAATCGAGCATAGCGCAACATCAACTCCCAATATCGGGAGAGACGAATCCCCTCCTATCGCTTATTGCCTCCATGTGATTCGGGACTGTACCCAAAAACTACCTTTTTGCACGATCTCTTGATCGTGGTATGGTGGAAATCAAAGCACAGTGGGAATCATACAAGACTCTATGACGATCTCGGGTCGACAGACTAACCTGTACTAGTGTCACCAGAGAACTGCTATCTGACGATATGTATAATACCATTTAGGAGTTCTCGACGAGCCCGTTCAGTGTACCCAGTCTCCACTGAGAACCCGTATAGCTTCTCTGATGTCAAACACCAATGGATATGGGATAATCCATCGCCCATCATATGGGTCGAGAAGCGTATACGCTAGTCTACTCTGGAATATCGATGCCCCGTCTCGATACTCCCACTACTAGAAACATTTGAAGGATGTACTTACCGACCACCTCTTCCCCACTAGTATGATCTGCATCATAGTCCTGATAGTCAAGTACTCATCTTAAGGGCTTTATCAACATGTAATAAAGAGACAATAAGTGTACATGTTAAGATAAAGAGCAACCAGATAGCATACTATCATGTCGAGCCAGAAAGTCCTCCCTATATATGTCTAAGCATCCACTACAATATATATCACATGTACAGTAATGGCCTCTAGGGCATACCTATAACTAACAATCTCCCACTTGCATTAAGGCCATTTGTTGCAGTATCTCATACTCAACGTCCTATAGAAGTCTCTCTAGGGTGAAGCCTTTGTGAGTGGATCCGTTGTGTTATCCTTCGCGTCTACTCTCCTGACCTCGATCCCTGGGAGGTAACCATCTCCCTGATCAGGTGATACTTTCCTCAGGAACGCTAATGGGACATGCGTTTCTTGGCCAAAACCACAATTCCATTGTTGTCACAATAACAGTTATTGGACACTCAATGGTAGGAACCTTGTTCATCTCATGAACAAGAAATGTCCAGACAGCCACTTTGGTAGTATCGTTGGTAGCAATGTATTCAGCCTTTATCGTCTAGTATGTCATGGTATCTAGCTTGGAACTCTTCCAATATACCGTCCCTCCACTGAGGATAAAGACAATGCCTGTGACTGACTTTCAGTCGACCTTATCACCCTGGAAGCTCAAACCAAGAACATTCATTTAGTGCTTCTTAAGTACTTAAGAATGTCCTCCATAGCTGTCCAGTGATTCTCTCAAGATCCCATTGATTCCTGATCACTACACCTAGTGAGTCATCTATATCTGGTCTGGTACATAATATCGCACACATGACAGAGCCTACTGCCAAAGCATAGGGTATCCCTTGCATGCGAGCTCTCTCCAAATCAGTCTTGGAGAGAGTGATCCATGAGTAAGTGGGCGAACCACCATGCTTAGAATCTTACATACTAAACCCTTTAGTATGGTGTTAATGTACCTGGATTTGGGACACTCCCAACATCCACTTAGATCTATCACCATAGATCATAATCCACAAGATGTAGTAGGTATCATCCAGATCTTCCATGGAGAACCCTCGTGATAAGAGGAGCTTGGCCGAGTGTAGCATAGGAAACCGTTTCCTATCAAGAGTATGTCATCTACGTATAATACGTAGAGGACAACCTTGTTAGTGTATATGCCCTAGAGGCCATTACTGTATCATACTAGTTTGTATATTACTTGATGGAAGCTTGGGATATTCACAACTGTATAGACAATCTTGCTCGAAATGGTAGTATGCTACTTAGTTTGTTTCTACTTCAATGTGTGCATGTATTTCTTTTAGCATATCGCCTATAAACATTAGTGGAGCCCTTAGGATCTTTGCTTGATTACCAGCGTTGTGATGGCAGTCACACTAGTGGGGGCTGGGTAATCTACAAGCACATCATTATACAGGTCCCTAGTCGTTGGATTATCGAGACGGGACATCGATACTCCGGAGTAGACTAGTGTATGCGCTTCTCATCCCAGCAGGGGAGATGGCCTGTCCTACAGCCGTCAGTACGTCGTACTTGAGATAGTATGCGGGTGCTCGTTAGGTTACGAGTACACTGGACATGACTCGTCGGGAACTGTTGGTTGGTACTATACCTATCATCAGTTATCAGTTCCCAGGTGACATGAGTACAGCTTAGTCCGCTGACTTGAAACCGTCACTTCGCCTCGAGTGTGTTCCCACTGTTCTTTGATTGCTACCCTACCACGGCTCAAAGGAGTCGTGCAAACAGGTAGTAGTTGGGTGCAGTCCCGAAGCACTTGGAGGCAGTGACGGTTAGATAAGATTCGTCTCTCCCGGTATTGGGGGTTGATATCGCGCTGTATCTAGGAGAGCCATTACACAAAGTCCCTGGCCAGGGCAAGCGAGATATACTGGTAGGTTTTCCAGTGTTATCTCAGGGTGTTCTGGGCTACACTCCGACACGACTTGTACCGCTATTAGGGGACTGACATTTACCGCCCCCTAGGCCCGCCATGCGATATTCTCAGACGAACAGACCAGACTGTACGGAGATTGTCACGTTCAGGCTCAGTAGGAGTTCGGATGGGTTTACCTCATCGACCTTCTTATCGACATCTACCTGGGGACCGTTACGTACAGCTAGTGCCGCTTGCGGTCTGTGGTTAAACCCACTGCCAGCGTAGTGTCGAGTCTTTAGAGTCCCATACAGAGAGTTTCCCTGCACTGAGCAAAAGGTGTAGAGGCCGTATGGTTTTACGGCAAGGCTACGATCACTTACGTACACTTGTGCGCGTATACTGTTCGGGCAGACAATACTAGTGGGCTTTGGTTTAAGCCGGATCCTAGTATTGTATGGATGGATTAGTTTTGTCTTCTGTGCATTCGCATTCTACGGAATGCGGATGCGGGTGTGTATGCACAGTTGTGAGGAGCGAAGAAGAAGGAGGTGCCTCATTAGGGTTTTGACAGTTGGTTCGGTCAAAACCATTATGAGGCGAGGACATTATTTACTAATCTTTTTAATGATAATTATGTTATGGCTAATTGCTTTGACCATTTGACCATACTTGACTTTGTTGACCATTTGACCAAAGTTGACTAGGATCTTTCATGTGAGATCTAGAGTCTTCTTTTGGTTTTGATTTTATTTTGTGATGAAAATGGTCAAATCAAGATAGCCATCAACTTTATCATGAAAAGATTAGTAATGATAAGGTTTATGGATTCATTTATTCATTATTCTCTTCTCATTCTCTCTCTTGAAGTGAGAAGCTCCATGGTTGCTCCTTCTTTTTCTTCCTCTTGATTTTTCCTTTGCTCTCATGTGTTGAGAAAATAAGGATCTAAATTGACAAACACATCCATCTTCTTCTTCTACATAACCTAGGACATCAAGCTTAGCAACCTTGTTGCCTTAGTAACCTTGGCTTGAGGTGGAGCTTGAAACACAAACTCTCGGGTGGATCGTCTTTGACTCCAGGAGGCCGCGGAGGTGACCAAGATCCGGATCGATCCTCGGAGCTTAGATGGATGAGGAGGACAGCGGAGAGAAAACCCGAAGGACCGGTTTCGTGAGGTATAATCTCTTTAGCATAGTAGATAAAACCTCATGTAGTTTGCTAGGTTTTTGTTTAGCAAAGATCCTCTTTTTAGTCCATGTTGCCTTGTGTCAAAAATCGTTTTTTACCGTTTCCGTCTCCCCGTAAGAACCGAGGTGGGCAACGTGGACTTACAGTGGTATCAGAGCCTAGCTAAACAACAACTAGCATGTTAGCAAATTATTTAGAATTTCGATCCGAGAAAAAATCGCAAAACACGTCCGAAAACTTAACTTTCTGCCGATTTTTAAAACTGCTCCAAAAATAATTCCACATATCTTAAAAATCGGCTCAGGGTTTTCTAAGAACATGTAGCAAAAATGAGCCCCTGACTCGGACAACTCACCGCGGAACCGCGGCCGAGTTGACTCGGCCGTGACTCGTCTTTGCTGCAGTTTACTCAGTATTATGTTTTGGGATTTTTAGGATATTTTGTTTCTGCGCAGAATTTTCAGAGAATAAAGTTGTGTTTGGGGTAGTTACAAATCCGTATTTTTGATCGAAGTTCTGTAGACTTTAGCTAATGGGTTATATCTGTGATGTGATATATGCACTGAACGTCAACTAATCGCTATATGTTGATTAGTGGGGTTGTGCATATCTGTGATCTGTAATGTTGTTGGTTTGTGTATATCAACTAATCGCTATATAGCAACTCCTAGTATATCCAATGTGTTCATCTGTGATCTGGAATGGCTATCATTGCATCTGACGAATGTATATATCTATATATGATATTTAGTAGGCGTTGCTTATGTTTTGCATCCGCGCAAGTCCAGCCCCCGCTCTGTCGTTTGTTAAGTAACCTAGCGGGTGATGACGGGGCCCCGTGGCGAATGCGGATGGCATAAGCGTATGTCATATTTTCGTTGTTTTCTGCAATGGTAGGATTAAATGATGAGACATTAAATTAATGCAAGAAAATAAAACCAAAGTAAAGTCGATGGAACAATTTCAAAACCACTCGGTTTCTTTTCAAAACAGAAAACTTTTAAAAAATGCGGAACTTAAACCACTCCTTTTTAAAAGCTATCAAGGTTCCTTCGATTATATCAAGTTCACTACGTTCACGGTTTCGCCAAAACCATTCGTAGCCCTCCGTCGTTTCATATGAATATCCAACAGTATTCAAGCTATATTTGTTGGCCTTAGTCAAGGCATAGTGATTAGTAGCTGGTGGGTATTCATATGTTACATAGATAGATGCGTTGGTTTGGGACAGTCATATTACTTTGTTGGCCATAGTCAAGGGTATATACGGGTGGGTTCAAATCAACCTGGACAATGACGGGTAGAACTTGACATGTGACTTATGATTTGTTGGCCTTAGTCAAGGTCATAAGAGCATGGGGCAAAAATCCACATCGGGAGTTTCTAAAGAAACTAAAACTTTCTAGTGCTGCATACCATTCGGAGTGTGATGATTCTGGTAGGATTCCTTCAGTTTTATCACACGATGATATTTAGATCCCGATCCTACTGTGAGTATATGCTACTCCTCGGGAACTTTCTCACTTAACGATCAATGCTATAAACCAAGTACGTGTCTAAAAAGGTGTTAGCGGGGCTACGCCCACAGGGAAAAGAGGTTATTTAATTAAGGAACTTCGCGAAAGCATTGGAAAACCTCCCTCGAAGTACCAACACTGGCCTGGCTGAACGGTTAAGCAAGTATTGTACGGTGAGATTGATCCTGACTAATTCTTCTTTTATGGTTTGAGGAAGGATTCGAGAAACAGTGGGAGCTATCCTGTTTAGATAAATTAAAAACCAATCTAAACTTGCAAGAGCATCATGCTGAGTGTTTTCTTCTCTCTCTCTTAATTGCAGCGACCCAGTGACCACACATAGGTTACATCTAGATAATAAAATGACCGAGTCTGACTGTTATGACTGGCAAAGGTCTGTCCAGATGTCCATTGCCTATAACGAGCTGGGGCACCTCTTAACTAATCAAACCCCTGCCGTCTCAGGACCAGTTTCCCCTGTCACGGATATTGATATCCGTAAGACTTCGGAAAAAGACTGTGCGAATGCCAAGTGCCTCGTGTTAGCCTCAGTTGATGGTGCATACCAGAGGCAGCACAAGAAGATGGACTTAGTTTCTATCTTCCTCCATAACAAAGATTTATATGGAGAGCAATCTCGTATCGCAAGATATGAGACCTCGAACGAATTGCTTCAAGCGAGGTTAGCTATCGGGTCATCTGTAGGGGGCAACGTCCTTACAGAGACCAGCTATTTTGATGAGCTCACGGACCTGAAGACCACATTGAAGAACGGGTCAAATACTGACTTGATTCTACAGTCTCTGCCCTCTACTTATACCCTGAAGGAAATCAGGAAGTAGAAGGGAAAGGAAGGGCAAAAGTTTCGGGACTGGATGTAGTAAAGGAGGGACGTTCCTATTGTTACGGGAATGAACATTGGCAGAAGGATTGCAGGGTTAGCAAAGCCAGTAGTCAGGATTCGAAGCATGTTGTGGCTTCGGCTTCGGGTGTGTTTGTAGTAGAAAATTGTATGTCAGTTAACCCTACTTCCTGGGTACTGGATTCCGGATCAGGATCTTACATCTGTAATTCATTACAGGCTCTGAGAAACCGTAGGGTTATTAGGATAGGTGATATGACTCTCAGGGTTGCCAACGGAATGAGCATGGACGCTAAATCCGTAGGGGAATATCATCTTGGACTGACAACTGGGCAGATATTGATTCTGCGTGACTGTTTGTATGTACTTAGTGCGACTTGTAATATCATATCTGTATCCTTACTTTCTAAGGAAGGGTATGATTTTACTTTTGTAAGCGATGTGGTCCACATCCACCTAAATCAAGTTCTGATTAGGTACATTAGAAAACGGGATATACGTATTGAATCAAGCTCAGATTTTCAGTGTCCAGAACACACTTAAAAGAAAGTCTCTGGAAACAAATCAGGCTTTCTTATGGTATTGTAGACTGGGTCACATTAATGAGATACGGTTAACAAAGTTACATAAAGAGGGATACTTGAATCCGTTCGAGTATCAGTCTTATGCCACTTGTGAATCTTGTCTCATGGGAAAGATGACAAAGACTCCGTTCACTGGACATGGAGAAAGAGCAAGCGAGCTCTTAGGACTCATACACAGTGACGTGTGTGGTCCAATGTCTACACATGCGCGAAGTGGTTATTCATACTTCATTACTTTCACAGATGATTTCTCTAGGTATGGACATGTCTTCCTAATGAAGTATAAATCCGAGGCCTTTGAGAAATTTCGGGAATATAAGAGTGAAGTTGAAAAACAAACAGGCAAGAGTATAAAGATACCGAGATCTGATCGAGGTGGTGAATACTTAAGTGCCGAGTTTGTGGACTACTTAAAAGATAATGGAATTCTTTCTCAGCTTACTGCTCCATACACACCACAACACAACGGTGTATCTGAAAGGCGGAATCGAACTCTATTGGATATGGTTCGTTCCATGATAAGTAAGGCTGAGTTATCGCGATATTTCTGGGGTTATGCACTAGAAACAGCTACATATCTTTTGAACAAGGCTCCAACCAAGACTGTGCCTACCACCCCATGTCAAATGTGGAGTGGGAAGAAACCCTGTCTTAAGTATCTTAAGACATGGTGATGTACAGCTTTTGTAAAAAAGCAGCATGCGGACAAGCTCGAGGCACGCTCAGTACTGTGTAAGTTTGTGGGATACCCTAAGAACTCCAGGGGGTATCTTTTCTATTCCACAGAGGAACAAAAGGTTTTTGTTTCTCAGCATGCCCACTTCTTGGAAACTGAATTTTTAGAAAGTCAGATAAGTGGGAGCGCAATAAAACTGGAAGAAATTCCAGAACCATAAGCTATTACTGAAAGCTTGGAAGAACCAGAAGTTTCAGGAGAACCGGACATCCCAGCGCCACTCCGCAGGAGAAGTAGGCAGTCTCATCCGCCCGAGAGATACTACGGTTTTCTCATAGACGGGGATAGAGAGGATTGCATTATTGATTATGATGAGCCTACTAGCTTCCAGCAAGCCATTCAGAGCGGTGACTCAGTAAAATGGCTGGATGCAATGCGGACCGAGATGGAGTCCATATACACCAACAAAGTTTGGACTTTGGACTTTGCTCCAGAAGGGGTAAAACCCGTAGGCTGCAAATGGATCTTCAGAAAGAAGATTGGTGTAGATGGGCAGGTTGAAACCTATAAAGCTAGACTTGTTGCAAAGGGTTTTCGTCAAAGACCTGGTTTGGACTATGATGAGACCTTTTCTCCAGTGACTATGTTCAAATCCATTCAGATCCTTCTTGCCATTGCTGCCTTCCACGATTATGAGATCTGGCAGATGGACGTAAAGGCGGATTTCCTAAATGGAAATTTGGAAGAGTGCGTCTATATAGATCAGCCGGAGGGATTCATTCAGAGTGGGAGCAGCCGTAAAGTGTGCAAGTTGCTTAAGTCCATCTATGGACTGAAGCAGGCATCGCGGAGTTGGAACATCTGCTTTGATGATACTGTCAAAGAATTCGATTTTATCAAAAACCCAGATGAACCATGCATTTACAGTAAGATTGTAGGGAGAACTGTGGTATTCCTCGTCTTGTACGTGGATGACATTCTCCTAATAGGAAATGATATTCCTATGCTACAGCCAGTCAAAGGATTCTTGTCACAGAGGTTCTCCATAAAGGACCTGGGCGATGCTAACTACATTCTGGGGATCCAGATCTATCGTGATAGATCTAAGAGGATGTTGGGACTTTCGCAGTCCAGGTACATCGACACCATACTGAAACGATTCAGTATGGAAGATTCAAACCGCGGTAATCTACCGGCTTGTCACGGAATCACCCTCTCCAAAGAGATGTCTCCCAAGACTGATTTGGAAAGGGCTCGCATGTCATCTATACCCTACGCATCTGCGGTAGGCTCTATAATGTATGCGATGTTGTGTACCAGACCAGATGTAGCATACGCATTAAGCGTTGTAAGCCGGTATCAGTCAGACCCAGGGGAGAAACACTAGATAGCAGTAAAGAACATTCTCAAGTACCTGAGAAGAATTAAGGAGATGTTCTTGGTGTATGGTGGAAAAGACCTCCAGATCGAGGCCTTTGCTGACTCCAGCTTCCAGAGTGACAAGGATGACTCCAAGTCCATGTCGGGTTATGTCTTTACCCTCAATGGAGGGGCGGTTTGCTGGAAGAGCTCCAAGCAGGAAATCGTTGCTGACTCAACTATGGAAGCGGAGTACATAGCTGCTTGCGATGCCGCAAAGGAAGCCGTCTGGATGAAGAAGTTCCCCACGGAGCTTCAGGTGGTTCCTACCATTGTTGATCCAATACCGCTGTATTGTGACAACAACGGCGCTATAGCTTTAGCGCAGGAACCCAGGTCCCATCAGAAGTCCAAGCACATTTTGAGGCGGTACCACCTGATCAGGGAGATCGTAGATTGCTGGGAGATCGAGGTGAAGAGAGTAAATTCGGAGAATAACACTGCAGATCCATTCACGAAGGCCATACCCCAGACTCAGTTCGAGCGGCTGATCGAGATGATAGGTCTTCGATACGTCAGAACATGGCCTTAGTGCAAGTGGGAGATTGTTAGTGTATATGCCCTAGAGGCCATTATTGTACCATACTAGTTTGTATATTACTTAATGGAATCTTGGGATATTCACAGTTGTATAGACAATCTTGCTCGAAATGGTAATATGCTACTTGGTTTGTTTCTACTTCAATGTGTGCATGTGTTTCTTTTAGCATATCGCCTATACACATTAGTGGAGCCCTTAGGATCTTTGCTTGATTACCAGCGTTGTGATGGCAATCACACTAGTGGGGGTTGGGTAATCTACAAGCACATCCTTATACAGGTCCCTAGTCGTTAGATTATTGAGACGGGGCATCGATACTCCGGAGTAGACTAGCGTATGCGCTTCTCATCCCAGCAGGGGAGATGGCCTGTCCCACAGCCGTCAGTACGTCGTACTTGAGATAGTATGCGGGTGCTCGTTAGGTTACGAGTACACTGGACAGGACTCGTCGGAAACTGTTGGTTGGTACTATACCTATCATCAGTTATCAGTTCCCAGGTGACATGAGTATTAGTCCGCTGACTTGACACCGTCACTTCGCCTCGAGTGTGTTCCCACTGTTCTTTGATTACTACCCTACCACGGTTCAAAGGAGTCGTGCAAACAGGTAGTAGTTGGGTGCAGTCCCGAAGCACTTGGAGGCAATGACGATTAGACAGGATTTGTCTCTCCCGGTATTGGGGGTTGATATCGCGCTGTGGAGCCATTACACAAAGTCCCTGGCCAGGGCAAGCGAGATATACTGGTAGGTTTTTCAGTGTTATCTGTTAGTGTATATGCCCTAGAGGCCATTACTGTATCATACTAGTTTGTATATTACTTAATGGAAGCTTGGGATATTCACCTTGTATATACAATCTTGCTCAAAATAGTAGTATGCTACTTGGTCTGTTTCTACTTCAATGTGTACATGTGTTTATTTTAGTATATCATCTATGCATATTAGTGGAGCCCTTAGGATCTTTGCGTGATTACCAGCGTTGTGATGGCAGTCACACTAGTGGGGCTGGGTAATCTATAAGCACATCCTTATGCAGGTCCCTAGTCGCAGGACTATCGAGACAAGGCATCGATACTCCGGAGTAGACTAGCGCATGCGCTTCTCATCCCAGTATGGGAGACGGTCTGTCCCACAGCCATCAGTACGTCGTACTGGAGATAGTATACGGGTGCTCGTTGGGTTACGAGTACACTGGACAGGACTCGTCGGGAACTGACCGGTTGGTATTATACCTATCGTCAGTTATCAGTTTCCAGGTGACATGAGTACAGCTTAGTCCGCTGACTTGACATTATCACTTCGCCTCGAGTGTGTTCCCACTGTACTTTGATTACTACCCTACCACGGCTCAAAGGAGTCGTGCAAACAGGTAGTAGTTGGGTGCAGTCCCGAAGCACTTGGAGGCAGTGACGGTTAGACCGGATTCGTCTCTCTCGGTATTGGGGGTTGACATCGCGCTGTGTCTAGGAGAGCCATTACATGAGTAGTCCCTGGCCAGGGCAAGCGAGATATACTGGTAGGCTTCCAGTGTTATCTCAGGATGTATTAGGCTTCATTCCGACACGAATTGTACCGCTATTAGGGGACTGACGTTTACCGCCCCCTAGGCCCGCCATGCGATGTATCAGACGAACAGACCGGACTGTACGGAGATTGTCACATTCAGGCTCAGTAGGAGTTCAGATGGGTTTCACCTCGTCAGTCTTCTTGTCGGCATCTACCTGGGGACCGTTACGTACAGCTAGTGCCGCTTGCGGTCTGTGGTTAAACCCACTGCCAGCGTAGTATCGAGTCTTTAGAGTCCCACACAGAAAGCTATTCGCCTTTAGGAAAAAGAGTAGAGGTCGCATGGTTTTGCGACAGGTCGCATGGTTTTGCGACAGGGTTCAGTCACATCCGTGCACTTGTGCACGTTTAGTTTCCGGACAATTTACACTAGCGGGCTTTGGTTTAAGCCAGATCCTAGTGTACGTATTGGGATTGGTTTTATCTAGTATGTATTCGTGTTCCTCGAAACGCGGATGCGGGTGTGTATGCACAGTTGGCGGAGAGACAGAGGCAGAGGATTCTCATTAGGGTTGTTGACCGTTGACTGTTGACTATTGACTTTTTGCTCAACCCTAATGAGAATATGATATATGATTAACAATAATATTAATTAAGTATTGTGGTGACATGGTTGTTGAGGGTTTGACTTTGTTGACTTGTTGACTTTGTTGACCGGTTGACTAGGTTGGACTAGTTGACCATCATGATGACAATGACTATCAATTCATGGCAAAGACTTTTCACTTGCTTGTTCTCTTGTGCAATATGAGTGCATGAAATGATATAGCCATTTTGACTTAAACCATTTACACAATACTTGATTACTATTTTTGTGATGATGGCTTTGGATTATGAGAGCCAAGTGAGAAAAGTCTTTCTCATTCTATCATTTTGATTCTCTCTCTTGTTCTTGAGCTCTCATCTTCTTCCTCTTGCTCTCCCTCTCTTTAGTCTATGGTTCACTTGTCTCATGTGTTGAGAACCAAGAACCATAGAGAAAATCCCAACACACTCTTCTCTACTCACTCTAGTTCATAAGGTTTGGCAAACCAAGTGAACTAGTTTTCTTCAAAGACGGAAGAAAAAGCCAAAGGTAGAAGCTTTCAGGTGGATCGATCTTCGGCGCAAGGAGACGACGGGGTGAAGCCGATCCGGACAACCATCGAGGCTTGAAGACGAAGGAGTTCAAGAAAGAAAGGTATAACCCCCTAACCGAGTAGTTAACAACTCCTAGTTAGGTTGTTAGTTAGATGTTTAACAAAGATCCGGTTTTGAGTCCATGTTACCACCTCTAGAAAATTGTTTTTCACCAAATTCCGCATGCCCGAAAGTACCGGGAGAGGTAGCATGGACTTACAGTGGTATCAGAGACTAGTTAAACTCTATCTAACATGTTAGCATAGTAGCTAGAAATTCGATCGGAGAAAAAGACCCGAAATAAACCCGAAAATTCAAAGTTGCTGTCGATTTTTAAAGTTCTGTAAAATTGATAAATTTCATCTTAAAAATCGGCTCAGGGTTTTTATTAAACACCCACGAAATTTGGTCCCACGAACCGGTCAAAGCGCCGCGGAAACGCGGCGGGAGCACGCTCCCGCCGCGGTTCCGCGGCCGAGTTGACTCGGCCGAGGTCCAAATTTTGTGCAGTGTTATTTTGGGGTTGTTTTGGGATTTTTGGAATATGTATTTTCTGCCCAGATTTTCCAGAACGAAAATTTTGTGTTTGGGCCAGAAAATCCGTATTTTTGATCGAACTTCTAAAAGACTTAAGCTGACGGGTTTTTCTGTGATGTGATTGCTAATCGCTATATGTCGATTAGTGGGGGTTATACAAATCTGTGATATGTAATGTTATTGGAATGTGTATATGAATTCATTGGATTGTCGCGGGTGAATAGCCGGGGGTTTTGAGACGAGAGTTTTCTTTTCTTTCAATTCATGTAAATTAGTAAATTGATGTAATAATTATTTGTATGGCCGCACAACCGGGTCGGGGTTGTAGCCATCATTGTATAATTTCTTTTTATTGTTTTTGCTCCTAGGATAGACCTATGGAGGGGGTGCACAAACTACCGGGTATGCCGAAGTGCCGAGTGGCCTACTCATGGAGATGAGGGAGGTTGCTTCGCTTCGGGTACTTGGCGGGTAGTTTGCCGCACCCGTAGGGGTCTTGGGTGGGGTATTGGCTATTCACCGCGACCGTGTAATCTGCTTTTCGTTACAGGCTCGTACGAATTGCTGGTTCCTAGTATATCCAATGTGTTCATCTGTGATCTGAAATGGCTATCATTGCAATATATCTATATATGATATTATTTAGGCGTTGCTTATGTTTTACAGCTGCGCTAGCCCAGCCCCCGCTCTGTCGTTAGTTAAGTAACCTAACGGGTAATGACGGGGCCCCGTGGCGAATGCGAATGGCATAAGCGTACGTCATATTTTGGTTGTTTTCTGCAATGGTAGGATTAAATGATGGGACGCATTAAAAGAACTAATGAAAGAATATCACGCATTAAAAGAACTAATGCAAGAAAATAAACCAAGTTAAAATCGTTGGAACACTTTCGGAAAACCACTCGGTTCTTTTCAAAACCAACTTTTAAATGCGGAGCTTGAGCCACTCCTTTTAAAAGCTATCTCGTTCCATCGATTATATCAAGTTCACTACGTTCACGGTTTTGCCAAAACCATCCGTAGCCCTCCATCATTTCAGTTAAATATTCGGTAGTATTCAAGCTATGTATTTTGACCTCACACCAAGGCATAGTGATTGGTAGCTGTCGGATATTTATCTGTTGCATAGATAGAATGCGTTGGTTTGGGACAGCCGTACTGCCATTTTGGCCTACGTCAAGGGTAGGTACGGGTGGGTTCAAATTAACCTGGATAATGATGGGAAGAACTTGACATGTGACTTATGACATTTTGACCTCACGCCAAGGTCATAAGAGCATGGGGCAAAAATCCACATCGGGAGTTTCATAAGTACTGAAACTTGCTAGAGTTGCATACCATTTGGAGTGTGATGATTCTGGTAGGATTCCTTCAGTTTCGTCACGCGATGATATTTGGATCCCGATCCTACTGTGAGTATATGCTACTCCTCGGGAAATTTCTCACTTAACGATCAATGCTGTAAACTAAGTAGGTGTTTAGAAAGGTGTTAGCGGGGCTACGCCCCCAGGAAAAAGAGGTTATTTAATTAAGGAACTTCGCGAAAGCGTTGGAAAACCTCCCTCGAAGTACCAACACTGGCCTGGCTGAACGGTTAAGCAAGTATTGTACGGTGAGATTGATCCTAACTAATTCTTCCTTTTTGGTTTGAGGAGGGATTCAAGAAACAGTGGGAGCCATCCTGTTTAGACAAATTAAAAACCATTCTAAACTTGCAAGAGCATCATGTTGAGTGTTTCTTCTCTCTCTCCTAATTGCAGCGACCAATCGACATGACTGGACTTAAGTTACTTCTAGATAAAAACATACTGACAGGGACAAACTACAAAGATTGGCTCAGGAATGTCAAGATGGCAATCACTTACGACAAGCTGGGGTATCTTCTTACCACCAAAGCTCCCCCTGTCCCAGGTCCCAAAACCAGCGTCGCGGATAAGGAAATCCGTAAGACCTGGGAACTAGATTGCGCGAAGGCCAAGTGCCTCGTGCTTGCCTCGATGGACAACGAACATCAGAGGAGGCACGAGAATATGGACCTCGAATCCATATTTCTCCATACAAAAGAACTGTATGGAGAGCAGTCTCGTATCGCAAGATATGAAGTGTCGAAGAAGTTATTTTCGGTAAGGTTGGCCGTCGGATCATCGGTAGCGGAACACGTGCTTAAGATGATTGGCTACATAGAAGAGCTCGCGGACCTTGGGACCACGTTGGAGAATGAGCTCTATACGGACTTGATTCTCCAGTCCCTTCCTTCCACTTACGCCCAGTTTATCCTGAACTTCAACTTACAAGAAAAGGAAGTTGAACTTTCAAAACTCCTCAACATGCTGAGGAGCGTAGAGGGCACCCTACAGAAAGGTAGGGAAACATCCACTTTGTTTGTAGGAGGATCTTCCTCTTCTAGGTCCAAGGCGAAAGCCAAAGGAAAGAGAAGAAAGCCCCCGCCAAACCAAGGGGCGGTGTTAGTAAAGTGGATACGAAGGGAAAGGCAAAAGCAACAAAGAAAGTGGGAAAGCTTGTGGATAAGGAAGAATGCTTCTATTGTCATAAGAAGGGACACTGGAAAAATGATTGCAGGGCTTGGAAGGCCCGAACACAGGAACTGAAGCAGGTTGCGGCTTCAGCTTCAGGTGTGTATGTTATTGAAAACTGTCTTTCAAAAAACTCTACTTCCTGGGTATTGGATACCGGATCAGGATCTCATATCTGTAATTCTTTGCAGGCGTTGAGAAACCGTAGGGTTTTGAAGGCAGGTGACATGACCCTCAAAGTTGCAAACGGAGCTAGCATGGATGCTAAGGCCGTGGGGGACTATCACCTGGGGTTGTCAGATGGACACGTTTTGGTTTTGCGTAATTGCTATTTTGTACCCAACGCAACTTGTAATATCATTTCTGTATCTTTGACTTCTAAAGAAGGTTATGAATTTGCGTTTGTAAGTAATGTTGTAAACATTCACCTTAATCAAGTTCTGATTGGGTCAGGTACATTAAGCAATGGTATATACGTATTAAACCAACCACAGATTTTCAATGTCCAGAATACACACAAAAGAAAGTCTCCGGAAATAAATCAGACTTTCTTATGGCATTGTAGACTGGGTCACATCAATGAGAGAAGGTTGACGAAGTTACATACAGAAGGATATTTGAATCCGTTCGAATATCAATCGTATGCCACTTGTCAATCCTGTCTCAAAGGAAAGATGACAAAGACTCCGTTCACTGGACACGGAGTAAGAGCAAGCGAGCTCTTGGGACTTGTACACAGCGACGTGTGCGGTCCAATGTCTACACATGCGCGAAGCGGTTATTCTTACTTCATTACTTTTACGGATGACTTTTCAAGGTACGGTTATGTCTTCTTAATGAAACATAAGTCCGAAGCCTTTGGAAAATTCCAGGAATATAAGAATGAAGTAGAAAAAAAACCCGGCAAAAGTATCAAGATTCTAAGATCGGATCGAGGTGGAGAATACTTAAGTGCCGAGTTCCTGGACTATTTAAAAGAGAACGGAATTCTCTCTCAGCTCACTCCTCCATACACTCCGCAACATAACGGTGTATCGGAGAGACGGAACCGAACCCTATTGGATATGGTACGGTCCATGATGAGTAACGCTGAGTTACCGCGATCATTCTGGGGATATGCGCTAGAATCAGCTGCATACCTTTTGAACCGAGTTCCCACTAAGACTGTGCCTACCACACCATATGAGTTATGGAGTGGGAAGAAACCCTATCTTCAATAACTGAAGATCTGGGGATGTCCAGCTTTTGTCAAAAAGCAGCATGCGGACAAACTCGAGGCACGCTCAGTACTGTGCAAGTTTGTGGGATACCCAAGGAACACCAGGGGGTATCTCTTCTACCACGCAGAGGAACAAAAAGTCCTTGTTTCTCGTAATGCCCACTTTCTAGAACACCACTTCTTGGAAAAGGAAATTAGTGGGAGCGCAGTAGAACTGGAAGAAATTCTAGAACCACAGACTATTACTGAAAGCTTAGTGGAACCAGAGGGTTCAAAAGAACAGGACATTCCTACGCCGCTCTGCAGGAGTAGTAGGTAGTCTCATCCGTCCGAGAGATACTATAATTTTCTCATAGACGGGGATAGAGAGGATTGCATCATAGATTATGATGAGCCTACTAGCTTCCAGCAGGCCGTTCAGAGTGTTGACTCGGTAAAATGGCTGGATGCAATGCGGACCGAAATGGAGTCCATGTACACCAACAAAGTATGGACGTTGGACATTGCTCCAGATGGGGTAAAACCCGTAGGATGCAAGTGGATCTTCAAAAGGAAGATTGGTGTAGATGGACAGGTTGAGACCTATAAAGCTAGACTTGTTGCAAAGGGTTTCCGTCAAAGACCTGGCTTGGACTATGACGAAACCTTTTCTCCAGTGGCTATGCTGAAATCCATTCGGATCCTTCTTGCCATTGCTGCCTTCCACGATTATGAGATCTGGCAAATGGACGTAAAGACCGCTTTTCTAAATGGAAATTTAGAGGAGTGTGTCTATATGGACCAACCAGAGGATTTCATTCAGAGTGGAAGCAGCGGAAAGGTGTGCAAGTTGCTTAAGTCCATCTATGGACTAAAGCAGGCATCGCGGAGTTAGAACATCTGTTTTGATGAGACGGTCAAGGAATTTGGCTTTATCAAAAATCCAGATGAACCATGCATCTATAGTAGATTTGTAGCGAGAACTGTAGTATTCCTCGTTTTATACGTGGATGACATTCTCTTAATAGGAAATGACATTCCTATGCTACAATCTGTCAAGGGGTTCTTGTCGTACAGGTTCTCCATGAAAGACCTGGGTGATGCCTCATACATCCTGGGGATCCGAATCCATCGTGATAGATCCAAGAGGATATTAGGACTTTCACAGTCCAGGTACATCGATACCATACTGAAAAGATTCAGTATGGAAGATTCCAAGCGCGGTAACCTACCAGCTTGTCACGGGATCACCCTCTCTAAAGAGATGTCTCCCAAGACTTATTTGGAGAGGGATCGCATGTCTATTATACCCTACGCTTCTGCGGTAGGCTCTATAATGTATGCGATGTTGTGTACCAGACCGGATGTAGCTTATGCACTGAGTGTGGTAAGCCGATAGCAGTCAAACCCTGGGGAGAAACACTGGATAGCGGTAAAGAACATTCTCAAGTACCTGAGAAGGACTAAGGAGATGTTCTTGGTGTATGGCGGAAAAGACCTCCAGATCGAGGCCTTTGCTGACTCCAGCTTCCAGAGTGACAAGGATGATTCCAAGTCCATGTCGGGTTTTGTCTTTACCCTCAATGGAGGGGCGGTGTGTTGGAAGAGTTCCAAACAGGAAACCGTTGCAGACTCGACGATGGAAGCGGAATACATCGCTGCATCTGATGCCGCAAAAGAAGCTGTCTGGATAAGGAAGTTCTTGAAAGAACTTCAGGTGGTTCCGTCCATTGTTGATCCAATACCTCTGTATTGCGACAACAACGAGGCTATAGCTTTAGCAAAGGAACCCAGGTCCCATCAGAGATCCAGACACATCTTGAGGCGGTATCACCTGATCAGGGAGATCGTGGATCGCCAGGAGATCGAGGTTCGGAGGGTTGCTTCAGAAGATAACACTGCAGATCCATTCACCAAGGCCTTGCCCCAGACTCAGTTCGAGCGGCTGATCGAGATGATAGGTCTTCGATACGCCAGTACATGGCCTTAGTGCAAGTGGGAGATTGTTAGTGTATATGCCCTAGAGGCCATTACTGTATCATACTAGTTTGTATATTACTTAATGGAAGCTTGGGATATTCACCTTGTATATACAATCTTGCTCAAAATAGTAGTATGCTACTTGGTTTGTTTCTACTTCAATGTGTACATGTGTTTATTTTAGTATATCACCTATGCACATTAGTGGAGCCCTTAAGATCTTTGCTTGATTACCAGCGTTGTGATGGCAGTCACACAAGTGGGGCTGGGTTATCTATAAGCACATCCTTATGCAGGTCCCTAGTCGCAGGACTATCGAGACAGGGCATCGATACCCCGGAGTAGACTAGCGCATGCGCTTCTCATCCCAGTGTGGGAGACGGTCTGTCCCACAGCCGTCAGTACGTCGTACTGGAGATAGTATGCGGGTGCTCGTTGGGTTACGAGTACACTGGACAGGACTCGTCGGGAACTGACCGGTTGGTATTATACCTATCGTCAGTTATCAGTTCCCAGGTGACATGAGTACAGTTTAGTCCGTTGACTTGACACTATCACTTCGCCTCGAGTGTGTTCCCACTGTACTTTGATTACTACCCTACTACGGCTCAAAGGAGTCGTGCAAACAGGTAGTAGTTGGGTGCAGTCCCGAAGCACTTGGAGGCAGTGACGGTTAGACAGGATTCGTCTCTCCCGGTATTGGGGGTTGACATCGCGCTGTGTCTAGGAGAGCCATTACACGAGTAGTCCCTGGCCAGGGCAAGCGAGATATACTAGTAGGCTTCCAGTGTTATCTCAGGGTGTATTGGGCTTCACTCCGACACGACTTGTACCGCTATTAGGGGACTGACGTTTACCGCCCCCTAGGCCCGCCATGCGATGTATCAGACGAACAGACCGGACTGTATGGAGATTGTCACATTCAGGCTCAGTAGGAGTTTAGATGGGTTTCACCTCGTCAGTCTTCTTGTCGGCATCTACCTGGGGACCGTTACGCACAGCTAGTGCCGCTTGCGGTATGTGGTTATACCCCTGCCAGCGTAGTGTCGAGTCTTTAGAGTCCCACACATAAAGCTATTCGCCTTTAGGCAAAAGAGTAGAGGTCGCATGGTTTTGCGACAGGTCGCATGGTTTTGCGACAGGGTTCAGTCACATCCGTGCACTTGTGCACGTTTAGTGTCCGGAAAGTTTACACTAGCGGGCTTTGGTTTAAGCCAGATCCTAGTGTACGTATTGGGATTGGTTTTATCCAGTATGTATTCGTGTTCCTCGGAACGCGGATGCGGGTGTGTATGCACAGTTGGCGGAGAGACAGAGGCAGAGGATTCTCATTAGGGTTGTTGACCGTTGACTGTTGACTATTGACTTTTTGCTCAACCCTAATGAGAATATGATATATGATTAACAATAATATTAATTAAGTATTGTGGTGACATGGTTGTTGAGGGGTTGACTTTGTTGACTTGTTGACTTTGTTGACCGGTTGACTAGGTTGGACTAGTTGACCTTCATGATGACAATGGCTATCATTTCATGGCAAAGATTTTTCACTTGCTTGTTCTCTTGTGCAATATGAGTGCATGAAATGATATAGCCATTTTGACTTAAACCATTTACACAATACTTGATTACTATTTTTGTGATGATGGCTTTGGATTATGAGATCCAAGTGAGAAAAGTCTTTCTCATTCTATCATTTTGATTCTCTCTCTTGTTCTTGAGCTCTCATCTTCTTCCTCTTGCTCTCCCTCTCTTTAGTCTATGGTTCACTTGTCTCATGTGTTGAGAACCAAGAACCATAGAGAAAATCCCAATACACTCTTCTCTACTCACTCTAGTTCATAAGGTTTGGCAAACCAAGTGAACTGGTTTTCTTCAAAGACCGAAGAAGAAGCCAAAGGTAGAAGCTTTCAGGTGGATCGATCTTCAGCGCAAGGAGACGACGGGGTGAAGCCGATCCGGACAACCATCGAGGCTTGAAGACGAAGGAGTTCAAGAAAGAAAGGTATAACCCCCTAACCGAGTAGTTAACAACTCCTAGTTAGGTTGTTAGTTAGATATTTAACAAAGATCTGGTTTTGAGTCCATGTTACCACCTCTAGAAAATTGTTTTTCACCAAATTCCGCATGCCCGAAAGTACCGGGAGAGGTAGCTCGGACTTACATTATCTCAGGGTGTTCTAGGTTACACTCCGACACGACTTGTACCTCTATTAGGGGACTGATGTTTACCACCCCCTAGGCCCGCCATGCGATATTCTCAGACGAATAGACCGGACTGTACGAAGATTGTCACGTTCAGGCTCAGTTGGAGTTCGGATGGGTTTACCTCATCGGCCTTCTTATCGACATCTACCTGGGGACCGTTACGTACAGCTAGTGCCGCTTGCGGTCTGTGGTTAAATCCACTGCCAGCGTAGTGTCGAGTGTTTAGAGTTCCACACAGAGAGTTTCCCTGCACTGAGCGAAAGGTGTAGAGGCCGTATGGTTTTACGGCAAGGCTACGATCACTTACGTATACTTGTGCGCGTATGCTGTTCGGGCAGACAATATTAGTGGGCTTTGGTTTAAGCCGGATCCTAGTATTGTATGGATGGATTAGTTTTGTCTTCTGTGCATTCGCTTTCTACGGAATGCGGATGCGGGTGTGTATGCACAGTTGTGAGGAGCGAAGAAGAAGGAGGTGCCTCAATAGGGTTTTGACTGTTGGTTCTGTAAGTCCATGCTACCTCTCCCGGTACTTTCGGGCATGCGGAATTTGATGAAAAACAATTTTCTAGAGGAGGTAACATGGACTCAAAACCGGATCTTTGTTAAACTACTAACTAACAACCTAACAAGAGTTTACCTACTCGGTTAGGGGGCTATACCTTTCTTGAACTTCTTCGTTTTCGACTCCTTCCGGTGTACGGATCGGCCTCACATTGTCGTCTCCTTGCGCCGAAGATGAATCCACCCGAAAGCTTCTACCTTTGGCTTCTTCTTCAAACTTTGAAGAAACTAGATCACTTGGCTTGCTAAGCCTTGTGAACTAGAATGAGTAGAGGAATGTTTTGGTGTCTTTTTATCTCTAAGGCAATGAGTCTCAACACATGAGAATGGTTTGCCTTGAGGTAGAGAGAGCAAGAGGAAGAGGGAGAGCTTGAGAATGAGAGAGCTCAAGAGAGAGAAAGCAAATGATAGAATGAACCATACTCATCTCATTCTCACCTCTCATAATCCAAAAGCCATCATAACAAAAATAGTAATCAAGTATTGTGTAAATGGTTTAAGTCAAAATGTCTATATCATTTCATGCACTCATTTTGCATAAATAAACAAGCAAGCAAAAGTCTTTGCCATGGAATGATAGCCATTGTCATGATGATGGTCAACTAGTCCAACCTAGTCAACCGGTCAACAAAGTCAACAAGTCAACAAAGTCAACCCCTCAACAACCATGTCACTACAACACTTAATTAATATTAATGTTAATCATAGATCTTATTCTCATTAGGGTTAAGCAAAAGTCAATGGTCAACAGTCAACAGTCAACAGTCAACAACCCCAATGAGAATACTCTGCCTCTGTCTCTCTGTCAACTGTGCATACACACCCGCATCCGCGTTCCGAGGAACACGAATACAAACGAGATAAAATCAATCCCAAAACGTACACTAGGATCCGGCTTAAACCAAAGCCCGCTAGTGTTAATTGTCCGGACACTGCACGTGCACAAGTGCACGGATGTGACCGGACCCCGTCGCAAAACCATGCGACCTGTCGCAAAACCATGCGACTTCTACTCTTTTGCCTAAAGGCGAATAGCTTTCTGTGTGGGACTCTAAAGACTCGACACTACGCTGGCAGTGGGTTTAACCATAGACCGCAAGCGGCACTAGCTGTGCGTAACGGTCCCCAGATAAATGCCGACAAGAAGACTGACGAGGTGAAACCCATCTGAACTCCTACTGAGCCTGAATGTGACAATCTCCGTACAGTCCGGTCTGTTCGTCTGATACATCGCATGGCGGGCCTAGGGGGCGGTAAACGTTAGTCTCCTAATAGCGGTATAAGTCGTGTCGGAGTGAAGCCCAATACACCCTGAGATAACACTGGAAGCCTACCAGTATATCTCGCTTGCCCTGGCCAGGGACTACTCGTGTAATGGCTCTCCTAGACACAGCGTGATGTCAACCCCCAATACCGGGAGAGACGAATCCCGTCTAACCGTCACTGCCTCCAAGTGCTTCGGGACTGCACCCAACTACTACCTGTTTGCACGACTCCTTTGAGCCGTGGTAGGGTAGTAATCAAAGTACAGTGGGAACACACTCGAGGCGAAATGATAGTGTCAAGTCAGCGGACTAAGCTGTACTCATGTCACTTGGGAACTGATAACTGACGATAGGTATAATACCAACCGGTCAGTTCCCGACGAGTCCTGTCCAGTGTACTCGTAACCCAACGAGCACCCGCATACTATCTCCAGTACGACGTACTGACGGCTGTGGGACAGACCGTCTCCCACATTGGGATGAGAAGCGCATGCGCTAGTCTACTCCGGAGTATCGATACCCTGTCTCGATAGTCCTGCGACTAGGGACCTGCATAAGGATGTGCTTATAGATTACCCAGCCCTACTAGTGTGACTGCCATCACAACACTGGTAATCAAGCAAAGATCCTAAGGGCTCCACTAATGTGCATAGGTGATATACTAAAATAAACACATGTACACATTGAAGTAGAAACAAACCAAGTAGCATACTACTATTTTGAGCAAGATTGTATATACAAGGTGAATATCCCAAGCTTCCGTTAAGTAATATACAAACTAGTATGATACAATAATGGCTTTTAGGGCATATACACTAACAATCTCCCACTTGCACTAAGGCCATGTACTGGCGTATCGAAGACCTATCATCTCGATCAGCCGCTCGAACTGAGTCTAGGGCAAGGCCTTGGTGAATGGATCTGCAGTGTTATTTTCTGAAGCAACCCTCCTAACCTCGATCTCCTGACGATCCACGATCTCTCTGATCAGGTGATACTGCCTCAAGATGTGTCTGGATCTCTGATGGGACCTGGGTTCCTTCGCTAAAGCTATAGCCCCGTTGTTGTCGCAATACAGAGGTATTGGATCAACAATGGACGGAACCACCTGAAGTTCTTTCAAGAACTTCCTCATCCAGACAGCTTCTTTTGCGGCATCAGATGCAGCGATGTATTCCGCTTCCATTGTCAAGTCTGCAACGGTTTCCTGTTTGGAACTCTTCCAACACACCGCCCCTCCATTGAGGGTAAAGACAAAACCCGACATGGACTTGGAATCATCCTTGTCACTCTGGAAGCTGGAGTCAGCAAAGGCCTCGATCTGGAGGTCCTTTCCGCCATACACCAAGAACATCTCCATAGTCCTTCTCAGGTACTTGAGAATGTTCTTTACCGCTATCCAGTATTTCTTCCCAGGGTTTGACTGATGCCGGCTTACCACACTCAGTGCATAAGCTACATCCGGTCTGGTACACAACATCGCATACATTATAGAGCCTACCGCAGAAGCGTAGGGTATGATAGACATGCGATCCCTCTCCAAATCAGTCTTGGGAGACATCTCTTTAGAGAGAGTGATCCCGTGACAAGCCGGTAGGTTACCGCGCTTGGAATCTGCCATATTGAATCTTTTCAGTATGGTGTCGATGTACCTGGACTGTGAAAGTCCTAATATCCTCTTGGATCTATCACGATGGATCCGGATCCCCAGGATGTATGAGGCATCACCCAGGTCTTTCATGGAGAACCTGTGTGACAAGAACCCCTTGACAGATTGTAGCATTGGAATGTCATTTCCTATTAAGAGAATGTCATCCACGTATAAAACGAGGAATACTACAGTTCTCGCTACAAATCTACTACAGATGCATGGTTCATCTGGATTTTTGATAAAGCCAAATTCCTTGACCGTCTCATCAAAACAGATGTTCCAACTCCGCGATGCCTGCTTTAGTCCATAGATGGACTTAAGCAACTTGCACACCTTTCCGCTGCTCCCACTCTGAATGAAACCCTCTGGTTGGTCCATATAGACACACTCCTCTAAATTTCCATTTAGAAAAGCGGTCTTTACGTCCATTTGCCAGATCTCATAATCGTGGAAGGCAGCAATGGCAAGAAGGATCCGAATGGATTTCAGCATAGCCACTGGGGAAAAGGTTTCGTCATAGTCCAAGCCAGGTCTTTGACGGAAACCCTTTGCAACAAGTCTAGCTTTATAGGTCTCAACCTGTCCATCTACACCAATCTTCCTTTTGAAGATCCACTTGCATCCTACGGGTTTTACCCCGTCTGGAGCAATGTCCAACGTCCATACCTTGTTGGTGTACATGGACTCTATTTCGGTCCGCATTGCATCCAGCCATTTTACCGAGTCAACGCTCTGAACGGCCTGCTGGAAGCTAGTAGGCTCATCATAATCTATGATGCAATCCTCTCTATCCCCGTCTATGAGAAAACCGTAGTATCTCTCGGGCGGATGAGACTGCCTACCACTCCTGCGGAGTGGCGTAGGAATGTTATGTTCTTTTGAACCCTCTGGTTCCACTAAGCTTTCAGTAATAGCTCGTAGTTCTGGAATTTCTTCCAGTTCTACTACGCTCCCACTAATTTACTTTTCTAAGAACTGGTGTTCTAGAAAATGGGCATGACGAGAAACAAAAACCTTTTGTTCCTCTGCGCAATAGAAGAAATATCCCTTGGAGTTCTTTGGATATCCCACGAACTTGCACTGTACTGAGCGTGCCTCGAGCTTGTCCACATGCTGCTTTTTGACAAAAGCTAAACTTCCCCATGTCTTAATGTGATTAAGATAGGGTCTCTTCCCACACCACATCTCATATGGCGTAGTAGGCACAGTCTTAGTGGGAACTCGGTTCAAAAGGTATGCAGCTGATTCTAGCGCATACCCCCAGAATGATCGCGGTAACTCAGCGTTACTCATCATGGACCGTACCATATCCAATAGGGTTCGGTTCCGTCTCTCCGATACACCGTTATGTTGCGGAGTGTATGGAGGAGTAAGCTGAAAGAGAATTCTGTTCTCTTTTAAATAGTCCAGGAACTCGGCACTTAAGTATTCTCCACCTCGATCCGATCTTAGAATCTTGATACTTTTGCCGGTTTGGTTTTCTACTTCATTCTTATATTCCTGGAATTTTCCAAAGGCTTCGGACTTATGTTTCATCAAGAAGACATAACCGTACCTTGAAAAGTCATCCGTAAAAGTAATGAAGTAAGAATAACCGCTTCGCACATGTGTAGACATTGGACCGCACACGTCGCTGTATACGAGTCCCAAGAGCTCGCCCGCCCTTACTCCGTGTCCAGTAAACAGAGTCTTTGTCATCTTTCCTTTGAGACAGGATTGACAAGTGGCATACGATTGATATTCGAACGGATTCAAATATCCTTCTGTATGTAACTTCGTCAACCTTCTCTCATTGATGTGACCCAGTCTACAATGCCATAAGAATGTCTGATTGATTTCCGGAGACTTTCTTTTGTGTGTATTCTGGACATTGAAAATCTGCGGATGGTTTAATACGTATTTACCATTGCTTAATGTACCTGACCCAATCAGAACTTGATTAAGGTGAATGTTTACAACATTACTTACAAACGCAAATTCATAACCTTCTTTAGAAGTCAAAGATACAGAAATGATATTACAAGTTGCGTTGGGTACAAAATAGCAATTACGCAAAACCAAAACGTGTCCATCTGACAACCCCAGGTGATAGTCCCCCACGGTCTTAGCATCCATGCTAGCTCCGTTTGCAACTTTGAGGGTCAAGTCACCTGCCTTCAAAACCCTACGGTTTCTCAACGCCTGCAAAGAATTACAGATATGAGATCCTGATCCGGTATCCAATACCCAGGAAGTAGAGTTTATTGAAAGACAGTTTTCAATAACATACACACCTGAAGCTGAAGCCGCAACCTGCTTCAGATCCTGTGTTCTGGCCTTCCAAGCCCTGCAATCATTTTTCCAGTGTCCCTTCTTATGACAATAGAAGCATTCTTCCTTATCCACAAGCTTTCCCACTTTCTTTATTGCTTTTGCCTTTCCCTTCGTATCCACTTTACTAACACCGCCCCTTGGTTTGGCGGGGGCTTTCTTCTTCTTTCCCTTGGCTTTCGCCTTGGACCTAGAAGAGGAAGATCCTCCTACAAACAAAGTGGATGTTTCCCTACCTTTCTGTAGGGTGCCCTCTGCGCTCCTCAGCATGTTGAGAAGTTCTGAAAGTTCAACTTCTTTTTCTTGTAAGTTGAAGTTCAGGATAAACTGGGCGTAAGTGGAAGGAAGGGACTGGAGAATCAAGTCCGTATAGAGCTCATTCTCCAACGTGGTCCCAAGGTCCGCGAGCTCTTCTATGTAGCCAATCATCTTAAGCACGTGTTCCGCTACCGATGATCCAACGGCCAACCTTACCGAAAATAACTTCTTCGACACTTCGTATCTTGCGATACGAGACTGCTCTCCATACAGTTCTTTTGTATGGAGAAATATGGATTCGAGGTCCATATTCTCGTGCCTCCTTTGATGTTCGTTGTCCATAGAGGCAAGCACGAGGCACTTGGCCTTCGCGCAATCTAGTTCCCAGGTCTTACGGATTTCCTTATCCGCGACGCTGGTTTTGGGACCTGGGACAGGGGGAGCTTTGGTGGTAAGAAGATACCCTAGCTTGTCGTAAGTGATTGCCATCTTGACATTCCTGAGCCAATCTTTGTAGTTTGGCCATGTCAGTATGTTTTTATCTAGAAGTAACTTAAGTCCAGTCATGTCGATTGGTCGCTGCAATTAGGAGAGAGAAGAAACACTCAGCATGGTGCTCTTGCAAGTTTAGAATGGTTTTTAATTTGTCTAAACAGGATGGCTCCCACCGTTTCTCGAATCCCTCCTCAAACCAAAAAGGAAGAATTAGTCAGGATCAATCTCACCGTACAATACTTGCTTAACCGTTCAGCCAGGCCAGTGTCGGTACTTCGAGGGAGGTTTTCCAACGCTTTCGCGAAGTTCCTTAATTAAATAACCTCTTTTCCCTGGGGGCGTAGCCCCGCTAACACCTTTCTAGACACCTACTTGGTTTATAACATTGATCGTTAAGTGAGAAATTTCCCGAGGAGTAGCATATACTCACAGTAGGATCGGGATCCAAATATCACCGCGTGACGAAACTGAAGGAATCCTACCAGAATCATCACACTCCAAATGGTATGCAACACTAGCAAGTTTCAGTTCTTTTGAAACTCCCGATGTGGATTTTTGCCCCATGCTCTTATGACCTTGACTTTGGCCAAAATATCATAAGTCACATGTCAAGTTCTACCCGTCATTCTCCAGGTTAATTTGGATCCATCCGTACCTACCCTTGATTTTGGCCAAAATGGCAGTACGACCGTCCCAAACCAACGCATCTATCTATGCTACACATGAATACCCAATAGCTACCAATCACTATGCCTTGACTTTGGCCAACATACATAGATTGAATACTATTGACTATTCATGTGAAACGACGGAGGGCTACGAATGGTTTTGGCAAAACTGTGAACGTAGTGAACTTGATATAATCGATGGAACGAGATAGCTTTTAAAAGGAGTGGCTCAAGCTCCGCATTTAAAAGTTAGTTTTGAAAAGAACCGAGTGGTTTTCCGAAAGTGTTCCAACGATTTTAACTTGGTTTATTTTCTTGCATTAGTTCTTTTAATGCGTGATATTCTTGCATTAGTTCTTTTAATGCGTCCCATCATTTAATCCTACCATTGCAGAAAACAACCAAAATATGACGTACGCTTATGCCATTCGCATTTGCCACGGGGCCCCGTCATTACCCGTTAGGTTACTTAACTAACGACAGAGTGGGGGCTGGGCTAGCGCGGCTGTAAAACATAAGCAACGCCTAAATAATATCATATATAGATATATTGCAATGATAGCCATTTCAGATCACAGATGAACACATTGGATATACTAGGAATCCGCAATTCGTACGAGCCTGTAACGAAAAGCAGATTACACGATCGCGGTGAATAGCCAGTACCCCACCCAAGACCCCTACGGGTGCGGCAAACTACCCGCCAAGTACCCGAAGCGAATCAACCTCCCTCATCTCCGTGAGTAGGCCACTCGGCACTTCGGCATACCCGGTAGTTTGTGCACCCCCTCCATGGGTCTATCCTAGGAGCAAAAACAGTAAAAAGAAATTATACAATGACGGCTACAACCCCGACCCGGTTGTGCGGCCATACAAATAATTATTACATCAATTTACAAATTTACATGAATTGAAAGAAAAGAAAACTCTCGTCTCACAACCCCCGGCTATTCACCCGCGACAATCCAATGAATTCATATACACATTCCAATAACATTACAGATCACAGATTTGTATAACCCCCACTAATCGACATATAGCGATTAGCAGACGTTCAATACAAATATCACATCACAGAAAAACCCGTCAGCTTAAGTCTTTTAGAAGTTCGATCAAAAATACGGATTTTCAGGCCCCAAACACAAAATTTTCGTTCTGGAAAATCTGGGCAGAAAATACATATTCCAAAAATCCCAAAATACCCCTATGAACAAACTGCAAAAATAAAACCCCACGACCGAGTCAACTCGGCCGCGGTTCCGCGGCGGGAGAAAGCTCCCGCCGCGGAAACGCGGCGCGTTGATCGATTCAGTGGGTCGAATTTTTGCAGTTTCTTCTAAAAACCCTGAGTCGATTTTTGGTATATCTCAAATAATTTTTGCAGCACTTTGAAAATCGACAGAAAGTTTGAAATCCGGGTGTATTTCGCGACTTTTTCTCCGATCGAATTTCTAGTTACTATGCTAACATGTTAGGTAGTGTTTAACTAGGCTCTGATACCACTGTAAGTCCATGCTACCTCTCTCGGTACTTTCGGGCATGCGGAATTTGATGAAAAACAATTTTCTAGAGGAGGTAACATGGACTCAAAACCGGATCTTTGTTAAACTACTAACTAACAACCTAACAAGAGTTTACCTACTCGGTTAGGGGGCTATACCTTTCTTGAACTCCTTCGTCTTCGACTCCTTCCGGTGTACGGATCGGCCTCACCTCGTCGTCTCCTTGCGCCGAAGATGGATCCACCCGAAAGCTTCTACCTTTGGCTTCTTCTTCGAACTTTGAAGAAACTAGATCACTTGGCTTGCTAGGCCTTGTGAACTAGAATGAGTAGAGGAATGTTTTGGTGTCTTTTTATCTCTAAGGCAATGAGTCTCAACACATGAGAATGGTTTGCCTTGAGGTAGAGAGAGCAAGAGGAAGAGGGAGAGCTTGAGAATGAGAGAGCTCAAGAGAGAGAAAGCAAATGACAGAATGAACCATACTCATCTCATTCTCACCTCTCATAATCCAAAAGCCATCATAACAAAAATAGTAATCAAGTATTGTGTAAATGGTTTAAGTCAAAATGTCTATATCATTTCATGCACTCATTTTGCATAAATAAACAAGCAAGCAAAAGTCTTTGCCATGGAATGATAGCCATTGTCATGATGATGGTCAACTAGTCCAACCTAGTCAACCGGTCAACAAAGTCAACAAGTCAACAAAGTCAACCCCTCAACAACCATGTCACTACAACACTTAATTAATATTAATGTTAATCATAGATCTTATTCTCATTATGGTTAAGCAAAAGTCAATGGTCAACAGTCAACAGTCAACAGTCAACAACCCCAATGAGAATACTCTGCCTCTGTCTCTCTGTCAACTGTGCATACACACCCGCATCCGCGTTCTGAGGAACACGAATACAAACTATATAAAATCAATCCCAAAACGTACACTAGGATCCGGCTTAAACCAAAGCCCGCTAGTGTTAATTGTCCGGACACTGTACGTGCACAAGTGCACGGATGTGACCGGACCCCGTCGCAAGACCATGCGACCTGTCGCAAAACCATGCGACTTCTACTCTTTTGCCTAAAGGCGAATAGCTTTCTGTGTGGGACTCTAAATACTCGACACTACGCTGGCAGTGGGTTTAACCACAGACCGCAAGCGGCACTAGCTGTGCATAACGGTTCCCAGATAGATGCCGACAAGAAGACTGACGAGGTGAAACCTATCTGAACTCCTACTGAGCCTGAATGTGACAATCTCCGTACAGTCCGGTCTGTTCGTCTGATACATCGCATGGCGGGCCTAGGAGGGCGGTAAACATTAGTCCCCTAATAGCGGTACAAGTCGTGTCGGAGTGAAGCCCAGTACACCCTGAGATAACACTGGAAGCCTACCAGTATATCTCGCTTGCCCTGGCCAGGGACTACTCGTGTAATGGCTCTCCTAGACACAGCGCGATGTCAACCCCTAATACCGGGAGAGACGAATCCCGTCTAACCGTCACTGCCTCCAAGTGCTTCGGGACTGCACCCAACTACTACCTGTTTACACGACTCCTTTGAGCCGTGGTAGGGTAGTAATCAAAGTACAGTGGGAACACACTCGAGGCGAAGTGATAGTGTCAAGTCAGCGGACTAAGCTGTACTCATGTCACTTGGGAATTGATAACTGACGATAGGTATAATACCAACCGGTCAGTTCCCGACGAGTCCTGTCCAGTGTACTCGTAACCCAATGAGCACCCGCATACTATCTCCAGTACGACGTACTGACGGCTGTGGGACAGACCGTCTCCCATACTGGGATGAGAAGCGCATGCGCTAGTCTACTCCGGAGTATCGATGCCCTGTCTTGATAGTCCTGCGACTAGGGACCTGCATAAGGATGTGCTTATAGATTACCCAGCCCCACTAGTGTGACTGCCATCACAATGCTGGTAATCAAGCAAAGATCCTAAGGGCTCCACTAATGTACATAGGTGATATACTAAAATAAACACATGTACACATTGAAGTAGAAACAAACCAAGTAGCATACTACTATTTTGAGCAAGATTGTATATACAAGGTGAATATCCCAAGCTTTCATTAAGTAATATACAAACTAGTATGATACAGTAATGGCCTCTAGGGCATATACACTAACAGGTTCGGTCAAAACCATTATGAGTCGGGGACATTATTTACTAATCTTTTTAATGATAATTATGTAATGGCTAATTTCTTTGACCATTTGACCATACTTGACTTTGTTGACCATATGACTAAATTTGACTAGGATCTTTCATATGAGATCTAGAGTCTTCTTTTGGTTTTGATTTTATTTTGTGATGAAAATGGTCAAATCAAGGTAGCCATCAACTTTATCATGAAAAGATTAGTAATGATAAAGTTTATGGATTCATTTATTCGTTATTCTTTTCTCATTCTCTCTCTTGAAGTGAGAAACTCCATGGTTGCTCCTTCTTCTTCCTCCTCTTGATTTTTCCTTTACTCTCATGTGCTGAGAAAATAAGGATCTAAATTGACAAACACATCCATCTTCTTCTTCTACACAACCTAGGACATCAAGCTTAGCAACCTTGTTGCCCTAGTAACCTCGGCTTGAGGTGGAGCTCGGAACACAAACTCTCGGGTGGATCGTCTTCGACTCTAGGAGGCCGCGGATGTGACCAAGATCCGGATCGATCCTCGGAGCTTGGATGGACGAGGAGGACGGCGAAGAGAAGACCCGAAGGACCGGTTTCGTGAGGTATAATCTCTTTAGCATAGTAGGTAGAACCTCATGTAGTTTGCTAGGTTCTTGTTTAGCAAAGATCCTCTTTTTAGTCCATGTTACCTGTTTACCCCAATCAGAGCAAAGCTCTGTTCAAATTCCAAGGCGGGAAACGAAGCAACGTTTCTGTTTCCCCAATCAGAGCAAAGCTTTGCTTTGAAAATTAAAGTGAAAATTAAGGTTAAAATAAATGAAGCAACGCTTCAGATCCCCTGCACTGCGAGCAGAGCGCCACGTGTCAAAATCAGACACTCCAGCGCAGGGAGCGCAGCGCCTAAGGCAGCGCACCCAATCAGAGCAAGGCACTGTTTAAAATTCAAATTTTAATAAAGGAAGCAACGCTTCAGCTGACTTGCGCTCTGCGCTGCGCGACACGTGTCAGCGCAGTTGCGCTGCGCGAACTGCTGCGCTGCGCGACACGTGTTAAGCGCAGGTGCGCTTGCGCCAAACAGAATTAAAATCCAGAAAGATCTTTCTGATCTTATTAAAATAATAAGATTCTCTCCTGTAAAATAGGAGCCCTTGGATCAAAAATCCAACGGTGGGGAAAAATCCCCAAATCACTCAGAAAAAGATCTCTTTAACCGATTTAACAAATCAAATGGCACTATAAAAAGGCCCCTAGACTCCAAGTCTAAAGGACATTAACACAGAGAGAACTCCTCTAAAGAAAATTTTGAGAAGAGCTCAGAGAAAGAAAAGGTAAAAACCTTTGAATAAAGAAGAATTTCTTCTAAAAAGATTAATGATCTAAGAACAAGATCAAGATCTTAAATAAAAAAGAAAAGACCAAACAATAAGAAGAATAAAAAAAAAAGAGAAGTGAAATACTTCTTGATTAGATCTTTGGATCTACATATAAAGGCATTGCCTTTTAATGAACCACTGGTTCTTTGAAAACAAGAAAAACTTGTTTTCTTTGATCTAAAATTGATCAAGATATTAAACAGTGTCCTGCACTCGCAAAATTTGCATGGTTGCGCTCTTGGGTTGACGCAAGCCACCAGAGAGCGCCACGTGTCAGCTCCAGAACAAACTGCGCTTTGCGCTTTTGAAATAGAGCACTGCTCTCTTAAAATTGGCGCAACTCACCAGAGTGTACCACGTGTCAGCAGCGCAACAGCGCAGCGCACTGTCCCAGCGCACTGCGTTTGCACTCACCAGAACATGACACGTGTCACCACCACATGAGTTTGCGCCTTGCGCTCCTCAATTGGCGCAAAGTGCCTGACAAGACATGTGGGGCGCTGTCAGAACATTAAATGCAATGCATTATTGAAAGGGCAGAGCCCAATAAAAGGTCCATCAGACCAAAATATGAAATGCTAGGCATTATTAAAGGGCAGAGCCTAATTAAAAGGCCTAACATGCCTAATAAAAATGCAATGCATTATAAAAAAGGTGCAGAGCCTAAATAAAGGTCTAACATGCCAATTCAGATGCTGTGCATCATTTTAAAAAAAGGGCAGAACCCAAACAAAGGCCTAGCAGGCCAAATGCAAATAAATTGTTGAACATTCTCAACTGGACTTAACCCAATCATGGCTGTTGGGTTCCTAGGCACCCTAATGAGGTCTTGCAAGTGATCAACCATGCCAATTTCTAAAAAATACGGTGCCGAGAAACCCGACTACGGATCGTCGGCTAGAAGTATAGGCGAAAAAGAAACTAGTTAACAACTTAACTAAAGTTTAAACGGAAATACAACCTTTGTAGATCCGGTGCTCCACCTCCATAGCTCCGCAACGAAGTCCCCTCGCTGTCCAAATGAATTCCCGGGCTCTAGCGTCGGCTTCGTCGGAGAAATGGCGAGCTAGGTCGTCGATGTCCATGCCGAAGATGATCTACGTCGAGGCATCGCTAGATCAAGCTCCAACTTCACCAAGTCAAGAAAACTTGTGAAGGAAACACACTCTACTACTTGGCAAGAGGTAGAGGATGAAGAAATAGGAAGTGGGTAAACTTTAGAATTGGATTTCTCACTCTTATTCATCAATCACCATTGATGAGGCAAGCTTTTTCTTCAAGTAGAAGATGATGAAGAAGAAGATGATGATATGATAAGTTAATTAGAATTGAAAAGAAAAAAGAATACTTATCATAATTCCAACCATAGTTAGGTGTAGAGAATAGACTAGGGTTAGTGAATGGTTAGGTTAAGGAGATGAAGACAAAATGGTCAAAGTTGCATGAAGCTTCAAGAAACTTCATGAATTAAAGCAACCATTTTGTTTTCTTCTCTCTTTATTAATCCAAAATGAAATAGATAAATGAATGGATAAATAAATAAAAATCTAACCATATACTTTACCAAGGTTTAATTCTTTACACTTAACCAATTAAGCATGCATCATCAAACATGATACAATCAAGTGCACAAAAGTATAACGCATATACAATGCGCACATCCGAGTGAGAAAATCCATCTTAAGTGAACCGATACTAGTTAACGCAAAGTGATATATCAAATATATAATTATGCATTAAATCATTAAATCAACACTTGATTTAATGATCCGGTCATATCGCATATAACCGACTAATACCAACAGTAACAACTGATCGAATCAACACTTGATCCGATAACCCGGCTATATCGCATATAACCGATCAATGTCACAAATCGCGAGAATCGAATACAGTATCACATACTGGTATCATTCTCGGTCCCGCACATATCTCATATGCGCTCCTATTTCGTTTTGCTTGAGCCAGGAAACCTCTGTGTAGGACTCTAAAGACTCGTCAATACGCCGGCAGCAGATGATGATCATATCAATCACCCACAAGCCGCAAGCGGTCTGCTAAACGTAACGGCCACCCGGGTATTGAGCGATCAGAAGATCGACGAGCAAGCCCGCTCACACTCCAGTGAATCCAACCAGTAACACTACCGTATAGTCCGGTCTCGTCGTCTGATATGTCGCATATCTTGCCTAGGGGTGGTAAACGTCAGACCCCAATAGCTCGATAAGTCGTGTCGATATGAGGTCTATAACAATTCGATAAACTACTGGTAACACTTACCAGTAAATCTCAGCAACCCTGGCCAGGGATTTCCTGTTATAGCCAATCGAACACAGCGCAACATCAACCCCCTATACCGGGAGAGACGAATCCCCTCCTATCGCTCATTGCCTCCATGTGACTCGGGACTGTACCCAAAAACCACCGTTTTGCACGCCCTCTTGGACGTGGTAAGATGGAAATCAAAGCACAGTGGGAACCACACAAGACTCTATGACGATCTCGGGTCAACAGACTACTCTGTACCAGTGTCACCTGAGAACTGCCATCTGACGTGACGTATAATACCATCTGGGAGTTCTCGGCGAGTCCGTCCAGTGTACCCAGTCTCTACTGAGCACCCGTATATCATCTCTGATGTCAAACACCAATGGATATGGGATCATCCATCGCCCATCTGTATGGGTCGAGAAGGTATACGCTAGTCTACTCTGGTATATCGATGCCCCGTCTCGATACACCCACGACTAGGGACATTGAAGGATGTACTTATGGACTACCATGTCCCCACTAGTATGATCCGCATCATAGTCCAGGTAGTCGAGTACACATCCTAAGGGCTTTACCAACATGTAACAGAGAGACAATCAGTGTACACGTTAAGGTAAAGGGTAACCAGATAGCATACTATCATGTCGAGCAAGAAAGTCCTCCCTATATATGTCCCAACATCCACTACAATATACATCCAATGTACAGTAATGGCCTCTAGGGCATACATATAACTAACAATCTCCCACTTGCACTATGGCCATTTGTAGCAGTGGTTGTAGTATCTCATACTCAACCATCCCATAAAAGTCTCTCTCTGGGAATAGGCCTTCGTGGGTGGATCCGCCGTGTTGTCCTCTGAGTCTACTCTCCTAACCTCGATCCCTTAGAGATCAACCATCTCCATGATCAGGTGATACCGCCTTAGAATATGTCTGGATCACTGATGGGACCTGCGTTCCTTGGCATAAGCCACAACTCCATTGTCACACAATAGGAGGAACATAGTTCATCTCATGAACCAATATACACCCAAACAGCTTCTTTGGTAGCATCATTAGTAGCGATGTATCCTGCCTTTATCGTCTAGTATGTCACGGTATCTAGCTTGGAACTCTTCCAACATACCGTCCCTTTACTGAGGGTAAAGACAATGCCTGCGACTGACATTCAGTCGTCTTTATCACCCTGGAACCCTTCCAGTGATTCTCCCCAGGATCAACTGATACCATCTCACTATAACTAGTGAGTATCCTAACATCCAATTAGATCTATCTCATAGATCCAAAACTCAGGATTTAGTAGGTATCATTTTGATCCTACGTGGAGAATCATTGTGATAAGCGGAGATTGATCGAGCGTAGCATAGGAAACTCCTTCCCTATCAAGAGTATGTCATCCACGTACTCTACGAGGATTTCCATTATACTCCCTACTACCTTTTTGTTTATACAAGGTTCATCTACCATTTTGATGATGTCAAACTCTTTGACTAATCCATCAAAACAGATGTTCCAACTCCGCGATGCCTGCTTTATCAGATAAAGCATCTTGCTCACGTTTCCGCTGCTCCCACTGTCTACGAGGCCCTCTGGCCGTGTACTTATAGACACACTCTTCTAAAACATCATTTAGAAAAGGAGTCATGGCACCCAACCGCCAGATATCGTAGTCATGGTATGTAGCCGTGGCAAGTAGGATCTGGATGGACTTAAGCATAGCTACTTGAAGAGGTTTCACCACTATCCACGCCTGGTTGACGATGAAAACCTTTAACAAGTCTAGCTTTGAAAGTCTCAACCTTTCCATTTACACCAAGTAATCTTCTCAAGATATACTTGCTCCTGATGTGGATTTAACCCTTCAGATATAGCAACCAAAGTCCATACTTTGTTGGTGTATAAGGATTCCATCTCAGATCGCTAAGCATCCAGCCATTCTTACAGAGTCCTACCCCCGATGGCCAGCTCGAAACTAGTTGGGTCATCATCTCATGATGCAATCCTCTCTCCCACTGTCATAGAGAAACCGAAGTATCTCTCAGGTGGGTGAGAAACCCTACTAGATCGGCGGAGAGGCAAAGGTTCGTTGGTATCTACTGAATCCTTTGGTTCTATCAAATCATCAGCTGCAGTTTGTATAGCTGGAACCTTTCCAGTTCTACATTACAGACCTTGCCTCGAGCTTGTCCGGATTTTGCTTTTAGACATAGGCCGGACAACCCCAAATCTTAACTAACTTAAGATATGGGCTCTTCCCATACCATATCAAATATGAAGTGGTAGGCAACATATTTGATTTGAACCTAATTCAATAGGTATGCAACTTCTCAAGTGCATAACACCCAATAGGAAAAAGGTAACTCAGTAGTACTCATCATAGAGCACACCATATCAAATAGGGTGTATCTGCTCCGCCCCGACATACCATCGTGCTATGGTGTATACGGAGGAGTAATGCTGAGAGAGAATCTCATTCTCCTTTAGAATAGTCCAGAAATTTCGTGCTCAAGTATTCTCCTCCTTGATCTCATCATAGGACATAATACTTATACCCGTATTCTGGTTCTCTACTTCTAACTTATATTCTGTGAATATCTCAAAAGATTCGGACTTCTGTTTCAACATGAACATATGTCTAAATCTTGAGAGATCATCAGAGAACGTAATGAAGTATAAAGAGCCATTCCTGGCATGTGTAGACAGGGGACCTTACATACATCAACATGTATCATCCCAAGAGTTCACTAACTCTTTCTCTGTTTCCAATAAACAGAGCTATGGTCATTTTATCTTTGTGACATGACTGGCGAGTTTCACAAGATGTAAATTCAAACTGATTTAAATATGCATCTAAATGTAACTCCAGCTAGTCGGGTCACATTGATATGACCTAGTCTACAATACCTCAAGAAGGATCCGTTCATTTCTGAACTCTTCCTCTTGTGTGTGTTCCATATACTAAGAACTGTAGTTTGATTTAGAACATCAATGCTTTTAGATAACGTGCCTGAACCGATCAACTTTTGATATAGGAAATGTTCAAAACATTATCCAACAATACAAAATTTTATCATTTCTTTACTAATAAAGAGAGTGATATGATTTTGTATATCAGGTTCGGTATCTAATAACATTCGTTCAGAATCAATGTATTACAATACAGGGTGACAGTGACCGACAGACTTGGCTGCAACATTTGCCCCGTTTTCTGCCTCATGAAACTTATCACCCGTTCTCAGTTTTTCTACCCTTTTGTAGCCCTATGTAACATCTTACATATCTGGGATCTTGATCCGGTATCAAATACCCAGGATACAGAGGATACTGAGAAACAGTTTTTTGTAATGAACACACCCGAAGATGATGCATCATATGCACTTTCTTCGTTTGGGCGGCACGGGAAATCTGGTATTCCCCAATTACCTGCTCTGTCTTATAACAATTATAAGTTGGAGCGGGACCAACGTTCCCCAGCTCAGTATAACAAGCGGGTTCGGTCAATAATCCGTATTATTATCTTGATTAAGGCGTGATATGGTCGCTACCTGGAGAGAGAGAGAAGAAAACACTCAGCGTGCGCTCTTGCAAGATCAGATTGGTTATTATTTTATCTAATCAGGATGGCTCCCACTGTTTTTTATCAAATCTTCCTTCAAACCCTAAAAGGATAGACTAGCCGGGATTAATTACACACTACAAGTTCGCCAATCTTTCAGCTAGGCTAGTGTCGGTACTTTGAGGGAGGTCCCCCGTGCTTTCGCACGAACCTAATTAATGTAAACCTCGTTTTCCCAGAGGCATAACCTCGTTAACACCTTTCTAGACACCTACTTGATCGGCTAATTGTAATGTATAAAACTCTTCCAGGAGTAACTCTTACTCGCAGCGGGTATCAGGATCCAACTATCTCATAGAAGGTATGCAATCTCATTGCAAATTTCAACACTTGAAATTCCCGATAATATTTTGCCCCTAGCGTGCTATGACCTTGACGAAAGCCAACAAACCATAGCCCGCTAGTCAAGTTCAACCCGTACATTTCTTGATCGAATTAAACCCACCCGCACGACCCTTGATGAAAGCCAACAAAGCCGCACGACTACCCTAATCCAATCGCATCGTATGCTTGCAGATAAGCAGCATATAGCTACCGCACACTGCACCTTGACGAAAGCCAACAAATGCAGCACGAATACTATATACAACTTATCTGAAATGACGGAGGGCTACGACAGGTTTTTCTGAAAACCTATTGCGTAATGAACTTGATATCGTTGTAGAATCAAATGATTTTGAAATAGAGTGCTTTTGAGGCTTTTCTAGTTTTGCTAAAGGAGTCACTCCCGGTGAAGGGATCGTCGGTCCTTTCCTTGTCGAATGAGGTGCGGGATATATCATATATATCACTGTGCAAAGCAAAAACTCTTAAAAGCAATCAAAAGACAAACCGAGTGTGTAGCATCTGCCAGTTATTGCTAAAGGAGTCACTCCCGGTGAAGGGATCTCGGTCCTTTCTTTATCGAATAAGGTGCAGGATATATCATATATACCGCTGTGCAAAGCAAGAACTGTAGCTACCTGTTTATTTTGAAATTCGATTCTACAACATCTTAGGTTTCTTTTATTTCATTAATCACATTAATGAAGTCCCATCATTTAAATTACCTAAACATCACAGATAAATACGACGTACGCTTATGCCATCCGCATTCGCCTCGATGTCCCCTCATGCACCGTTAGGTTAGGTAACTAACGACAGAGCGGGGCAGAGCTAGCGCGGGTGTAAAACATAAGTAACGCCTATATAATATATCATATATACTATATACTGTATCTATCACAGAACATCACATGATCACATCACAGATATCGCAGCAGAAGAAACATATGAAATATTGGATATACTAGGACGTCCGTGTTTTCAATACGAGCCAGTTAAAACACGGATTCCACGGTCGTGATGAATATCCAAACCCACACCCCTAGACCCCTACGAGAGCGGCAAGCAACCCTACCAATTCTAGAGTTAGGAGACCCGGACTCGACTCCTCGAGTTGGTCTCCTACTGGACTCCAGAACCCGGTTACTTGTGCCCTCCTCCTTGGGTCTATCCTAGTGCGGAAAAGTAAATAATATACAACGGGTGACAACTTCCGCAACCTGGAAGCGCCCCAATAAAAAGAATATTACATACAAGTTTTTATATGAATGAAAATGAAAAACACTCCTCTCACATAAAAACCCCCGGCTATTCAAACACGACGATCCAATATAACATATCCAGCAACACATAACATCACATGTCATCAACGTAAGTAAACATGCGCATCCTAATTGTCGTTGACATATAGCAACGAAACCGGCGATATCACATATTACACTTACGGTCACAGAAAAGAAAGTGTAAAACTACAACAGTTGGAATCCGCAACCACCTCAGACATCGCATGCCTGACCAAATGAATTACTTAGACATCGCATGCCTAACAATTATAAACCCCGCATTTTAGTCTCATTATTGAAAACTTTTTTCAATATCAAGTCGGGCAATTCGACAAGATTCCCGACATCCTGATCGAATGCTCGTCGCAAACTTTAGTAGGCGGCCGCACCCCTGATACCATCGACGAAGTGCACCAAGGCGGAACACCGCTGCCGCGAGCACCCGAACGGATGCTTTCGGCGACGGGGTTCTCCTACAGTCACTTGGTCGGGGCTATGGGGTGTAGCTGTCTATTAAGTTTACCCGGCGAGTATCCGCGTACGCTACGTGATTGCGACGGACTTTTGATCACATCAAAATTCCGTGGCAACCGATCAAGTGAGACTAAACTGCTATGTTTATAACATTCATTCAGTTATCTCATAACTTATTGTGAATTCCAATTATTGTATCCCATTCCGGATAAATAGAAAATGTCAAAATTTCCGATCGAACAGTCAAACACCCAAGTTTTCCCGAAACTGATCAATACATGAAACAAGTCTAACAACATTCAGTTTGTGCCTCAGTACCAACGGTCCAGCCGTAGAAGGGTCAAGCCAACGCCTCACATGTGGCACGACGTACTGCCCCAAACCTGAAGGTTCAAAGGGCAGTTCAAGACGGTCACATAATCGAGTTAAGGTTTGTTGTCTTCTAGAGGGTCCATTGCGTTACTTGCACTACTTAGAACGTCTTTAAACCACGGAAAAATCCAACACTTGGAAATTTCCCGACAGGGGAAAAATTGGGTATTTGTATCCGGTCGAACTTTTTAACATATTCAAAAATATCCGGAAAAACACATAGACAAAATCTGAAAATCCGATCGAATCTACGAACTCCCAATACAACCCCAGAAAACTCAACTCTTGAGTAAAGTTTAAAAATTCCCAGGAAAACCAGCACTATCAATTAGGAGTTACTGTGTAAAATACACTGAACAATGAGGCCGTACGGCCGCGGAACCGCCGCACGGGCCATGTTCGTGCCGCGGAACCGCGGCAAGTTGATGGAGTTAGACACTCGAACTTCACAGTAACTCTTAAAATCACCTGCTGATTTTTCTGCATATTTTTAATTTTGAAAAAACCACATTTTACAAAAAAGTACAGAGAGCAAGTTTGGAATCGTTTGGAATTGGGGTTTCGGTTCGATCGGACTTCAAATTCCGTCTAGACTTCACCTAGGCTCTAGCTAGGCTCTGATACCACTGTTGGGTTCCTAGGCACCCTAATGAGGTCTTGCAAGTGATCAACCATGCCAATTTCTAAAAAATACGGTGCCGAGAAACCCGACTACGGATCGTCGGCTAGAAGTATAGGCGAAAAAGAAACTAGTTAACAACTTAACTAAAGTTTAAACGGAAATACAACCTTTGTAGATCCGGTGCTCCACCTCCATAGCTCCGCAACGAAGTCCCCTCGCTGTCCAAATGAATTCCCGGGCTCTAGCGTCGGCTTCGTCGGAGAAATGGCGAGCTAGGTCGTCGATGTCCATGCCGAAGATGATCTACGTCGAGGCATCGCTAGATCAAGCTCCAACTTCACCAAGTCAAGAAAACTTGTGAAGGAAACACACTCTACTACTTGGCAAGAGGTAGAGGATGAAGAAATAGGAAGTGGATAAACTTTAGAATTGGATTTCTCACTCTTATTCATCAATCACCATTGATGAGGCAAGCTTTTTCTTCAAGTAGAAGATGAAGAAGAAGAAGATGATGATATGATAAGTTAATTAGAATTGAAAAGAAAAAAGAATCCTTATCATAATTCCAACCATAGTTAGGTGTAGAGAATAGACTAGGGTTAGTGAATGGTTAGGTTAAGGAGATGAAGACAAAATGGTCAAAGTTGCATGAAGCTTCAAGAAACTTCATGAATTAAAGCAACCATTTTGTTTTCTTCTCTCTTTATTAATCCAAAATGAAATAGATAAATGAATGGATAAATAAATAAAAATCTAACCATATACTTAACCAAGGTTTAATTCTTTACACTTAACCAATTAAGCATGCATCATCAAATATGATACAATCAAGTGCACAAAAGTATAACGCATATACAATGCGCACATCCGAGTGAGAAAATCCATCTTAAGTGAACCGATACTAGTTAATGCAAAGTAATATATCAAATATATAATTATGCATTAAATCATTAAATCAACACTTGATTTAATGATCCGGTCATATCGCATATAACCGACTAATACCAACAGTAACAACTGATCGAATCAACACTTGATCCGATAACCCGGCTATATCGCATATAACCGATCAATGTCACAAATCGCGAGAATTGAATACAGTATCACATACTGGTATCATTCTCGGTCCCGCACATATCTCATATGCGCTCCTATTTCGTTTCGCTTGAGCCAGGAAACCTCTGTGTAGGACTCTAAAGACTCGTCAATACGCCGGCAGCAGATGATGATCATATCAATCACCCACAAGCCGCAAGCGGTCTGCTAAACGTAACGGCCACCCGGGTATTGAGCGATCAGAAGATCGACGAGCAAGCCCGCTCACACTCCAGTGAATCCAACCAGTAACACTACCGTATAGTCCGGTCTCGTCGTCTGATATGTCGCATATCTTGCCTAGGGGTGGTAAACGTCAGACCCCAATAGCTCGATAAGTCGTGTCGATATGAGGTCTATAACAATTTGAGAAACTACTGGTAACACTTACCAGTAAATCTCAGCAACCCTGGCCAGGGATTTCCTGTTATAGCCAATCGAACACAGCGCAACATCACCCCTTATACCGGGAGAGACGAATCCCCTCCTATCGCTCATTGCCTCCATGTGACTCGGGACTGTACCCAAAAATCACCGTTTTGCACGCCCTCTTGGACGTGGTAAGATGGAAATCAAAGCACAGTGGGAACCACACAAGACTCTATGACGATCTCGGGTCAACAGACTACTCTGTACCAGTGTCACCTGAGAACTGCCATTTGACGTGAGGTATAATACCATCTGGGAGTTCTCGGCGAGTCCGTCCAGTGTACCCAGTCTCTACCGAGCACCCGTATATCATCTCTGATGTCAAACACCAATGGATATGGGATCATCCATCGCCCATCTGTATGGGTCGAGAAGGTATACGCTAGTCTACTCTGGTATATCGATGCCCCGTCTCGATACACCCACGACTAGGGACTTTGAAGGATGTACTTATGGACTACCATGTCCCCACTAGTATGATCCGCATCATAGTCCAGGTAGTCGAGTACACATCCTAAGGGCTTTACCAACATGTAACAGAGAGACAATCAGTGTACACGTTAAGGTAAAGGGTAACCAGATAGCATACTATCATGTCGAGCAAGAAAGTCCTCCCTATATATGTCCCAACATCCACTACAATATACATCCAATGTACAGTAATGGTCTCTAGGGCATACATATAACTAACAGGCCATAAGTCCTCAAATTAAATTGAACCGAGCCCAAATGCTCTCTCAAGTCAATTTACACCCGGTTCGAGGGTACATCTCTGAAATCCTCTGAAATCTGTAGTTGTAATCCTTCAACGGCATCAGAGAGGTGACGGGTCCCGACAACCACACATTGGTACGGACTGTGGGGTCCTTAAACTCATGGACTAATGTGTCCTTAAACTAATCTTCGTCCCAAAACGGGAATGGTGGACTAATGCGTCCTTAAACCAATCTTCGTCCCAAAACGGGAATGATGGACTAATGCGTCCTTAAACCAATCTTCGTCCCCAATTGGGAATGTTGGACTAATGCGTCCTTAAACCAATCTTCGTCCCCAATTGGGAATGTTGGACCAATGCGTCCTTAAACCAATCTTCGTCCCCAATTGGTAATGATGGACTAATGCGTCCTTAAACCAATCTTTGTCCCAAAACGGGAATGATGGACTAATGCATCCTTAAACTAATATCCGTCCCCAAAATGGGAATGATGGACCACCACGTCCCTAAACTGGAACATGGACCACTATGTCCCTAAACAGGAACAATAGAGCCCAAATGTTCTCTTGTAGGATCTAAACGATCCTGTTAAGTTGATCTTAGTCTGGAGATTAGGCTAACGTATTCTTAACAAACGTTTAAGTTGATCTTAGCCTCAAATATGGCTAACGTATCCTTAAACTAATATCCGTCCCCAAAATGGGAATGTTGGACCACTACGTCCCTAAACTGGAACATGGACCACTATGTCCTTAAACTGGAACAATAGAGCCCCCAAATGCTCTTTTGTCGGATCTAAACGATCCCGTTTAAGTTGATCTTAGCCTCAAATATGGCTAACATATCCTTAAACCTTCAAACAGATTTTAGTCCCAAATTGGACTATAGATCTCCCAATCAACTTTGGTTCAAGGGTACATCTCTGAACTCCTCTGACATCCGTCGTTGTAATCCTTCAACGTCGTCAGAGAGGTGATGGGTCCCGACGACCATACATTAAATGGACTGCTATGTCCCTAAACTGGAACAATGGAGCCAATTGCTCTCTTGTCGGATCCAAACGATCCGGTTAAGTTGATCTTAGTCTGGAGATTAGGCTAACGTATCCTTAACAAACGTTTAAGTTTATCTTAGCCTCAATATGGCTAACGTATCCTTAAACTAAAACTCCAAACCCAAATCTAAGAAAATACGGATTTGGACTAATCCACGTCCTACGGGCGACGACATAAATTAGTTTCCATATACAATCCACGGGCAACCACAAACAAAACAAACACACACGACACGAAGTGAACATCTGGAGAAGGAGAAAGTTTCTACCGCGGTGCGGTAGCATAATTAACTGCAGGGGCTTGCGCCTGCAGGCAAGCCTGCAGGGAAGAGCATCCCCACAATAAAAACCCCCTCAGACGAGGGGGAATCTGATGAAGTCTGCTAAATTGGCCGCATCCGTTTAAACCTCCGATACACGGTGCCATAAATCAACTTGGTATCTTCGGAGAGGTGGACTGATAAAAAAAATAGCATCTGCTCCGAATCTCAGGCAAGACGTCTCTCAGTCGTCGCGCCATCTTTCGGAGGGGAACAGATTCTGGCACGCCCGGTGGGACCTCTTCCTCTTTCCACTCCACACTTCGTGTGTCGTGTTCGTGAATGAATCGCGGTTTGCTGTGGTTGCCTATGGATTCGAAGTACTTAGATTTGGTGTCTTGCTCCTTGCAGAAAACAGAAGATCAATGGCTTCAAACTGCACTACCTGCAACTGCAACTCTCGCTCCGTTATTGCTGGAGGAGTGACTTATGGGCCCCAAGCTGTTAGTTATATGTATGCCCTAGAGGCCATTACTGTACATACGAAGTATATTGTAATGGATGCTTGGCTATATATAGGGAGGACTTTCTTGCTCGACATGATAGTATGCTATCAGGTTGTACTTTATCTTAACATGTACTCTGATTGTCTCTATGTTATATGTTGATAAAGCCCTTAGGATATGTACTCGACTACTGGGACTATGATGAGATCATACTAGTAGGGCCACGGTAGTCGACGAGTACATCCTATAACTGTTCCTAGTCGAGGGTGTGTCGAGACAGGGCATCGATGCACCAGAGTAGACTAGCGTATACGCATCTTGACCCCTATGATGGGCGATGGATGATCCCATATCCATCGGTGTTTGACATCAAGGATGGTGTACGGGTGCTCAGTGGAGACTGGGTACACTGGACGGACTCGCCGAGAACTCCCAGATGGTATTATACCACACGTCAGATGGCAGTTCTCCGGTGACACTGGTACAGAGTAGTCTGTTGACCCGAGATCGTCATAGAGTCTTGTGTGATTCCCACTGTGCTTTGATTTCCATCATACCACGTCCAAGAGGGCGTGCAAAAAGGTGGCTTTTGGGTACAGTCCCGAATCATATGGAGGCAATGAGCGATAGGAGGGGATTCGTCTCTCTCGGTATAGGGAGTTGATGTTGTGCTGTGTTCGATTGGCTATAACCGGAAATCCCTGGCCAGGGTTGCTGAGATTTACTGGTAAGTGTTATCAGTAGTTTCTCGAACTGTTATAGACCTCATATCGACACGACTTATCAAGCTACTGGGGTCTGACGTTTACCACCCCTAGGCGAGATATACGACATATCAGACGACGAGACCGGACTGTACGGGAGTGTTACTGTTTGGATTCACAGGAGAATGTACAGGCTTGCTTGTTGATCTTCTGAGCGCTCAATACCTGGGTAGCTGTTACGTTTAGCTGACCGCTTGCAGCTTGTGGGTGTTTGATATGATCATCACCTACTGCCGGCGTATTGACGATTCTTTAGAGTCCTACACAGAGGTTTTTTGGCTCAGGCAAAACGGAGTAGGAGCACATATGTGATATGTGCGGGACCGAGGATAATGCGATATGAGATACCGCATTCTATTCTCGCGATATATGATATCAGCCGGGTCATCGGATCAAGTGTTGATTCGATGAATCGGTACGGATAAATATTAGTCGGTTATATGCGATATAGCCGGATTGTCGGATCAAGTGTTGATTCGATAATTTAATGTATAATAATATATATGATATATTAAATTACATTAACTAATATTTGCTCACTAAAAGATTCTTTTTCTCACTCGGGTAATACATTGATATATATGCGATATATGTTAAATGTATTATTTTATTTTGTTACGATAAATATTATATATGTGATCTATAATATTGTAACATGATATGATTACTAATGCAACATGTTTAGTAGAGATTAAACATGGTTAGGGTTTGATTAGGGTTAAACCTTTCTAGATGTTTCTAGAAGGTTTTCTTTTTTGTTTTGGAAAAGATATTTTTGCATGATATTTCTTAACCCAACCACACCACTTAACCCTAGTTCAATCTCTACAAAGGTTACTTGACCATGGTTGCATTATTCTTCATATTAATCCTTTCATTATTCATCACAAAAGATTTGGATCACTATTCTTCTTCTTCCTTGAGTTCTTCATGCAAAGCTTTCTTGCTTTGATATTTATGATGAAAATATGTGAGAAAAAGATAAATAAAGAGAGCAAAAATCCTACTTCATCATCCCCATCTTCCCTTGCCCTTTAGATGAGAGTGTTCACTCAATTTTAGTGAGTGTTAGCTTGTGTTAATGAAACTTCAAGGTAGATCATCTTTGTATCGAAGATCGGAAGCAAGACTGCACCTTTCTCTTTGTGGAACCTCTCGAGAGTCCGGAACCCGATGATCGCAGTGAAGGGACCACAACACGGAGCTTATGAAGTGAAGGACCGGATCTACAAAGGTTGTAATCCCTCTCACTTAGTGTTAAAGTGTTTAGCATGTTAGTTTTTGCCTAATCTCTAGTTTAAAGATCCGTATTCGGGTTGTTCGGCACGGCTAAAATTTTTATCGGGCATGGTTGATGCCTCGTAGACCATTGTGCGTATGCCTAGCAACCCTACAGTGGTATCAGAGCCATGCTAGAGCTTTAGGCAAAGTCTAGGCGAAGTTTAAAGTCCGATCGAACGTCAAAACCCCGATACGGAACCCTCTCTGTATATTTTTTGAAAATGTGGTTTTTTCCAAATTAAAAATATCCAAAAATTACAGCAGGGAATTATAAGAGTTACTGTGAAGCACGTGAGCGCAATTCGACTAAAGTGCCGCGGAACCGCGGCCCCACCCCAGCATGTGCGGCGGTTCCGCGGCCATAAAGTCGATTCTTGGCACGTGCTTTGCACAGTAATTCCTATCTTTTTATTTTGTATTTTCTGGGAATTTTTAATATTTATTCAACAGTTGAATTTTCTGGGTTGTTTTGGGGATTCGATGATTCGATCGGTTTATTTAACTTCGTCTGTGTTTTTCCGGATGATTTTAGAAACTGTTAAAAAGTTCGAACGGATATCAATAACTCACTTTTTCCCCTGTCGGAAATTTTTTCAAAAGTTGGATTTTTTCTCGTGTTTAAGAACGTTCTAAGTCGTGCAAGTAACGCGGGGAACACTCTAGAAGACAACAAACCTTAACTCGATTATGTGACCGTTTTGAACTGCCTTTTGAACCTTAGGGTTTGGGGCAGTACGGCGTGCCACATGTGAGGCGTTGGCTTGACCCTTCTATGGCTGGACCATTGGTACTGTGGCATGTGATGGATGTTTTTAAACTGATTTCAAGTGTTGAGATATATTGGGGAAATCTTGGGTGTTTGATTATTCGATTGGAAAGTTTAACATTTTCTATTTATCCGGAATGTGATACAATATTTGGAATCCACAGGTAGTTATGAGATAACTAATTTGAATGTTATAAATCTAGCAGTTCAGTCTCAGTTGATCGGTTGCTACGGAATTTTGATGTGATCAAAAGTCCGTCGCAATCACGTAGCGTACGCGGATACTCGCCGGGTAAACTTAATAGACAGCTACGCCCCATAGCCCCGACCAAGTGACTGTAGGAGAACCCCGTCGCCAAAAGCATCCGTTCGGGTGCTCGTGGCAGCGGTGTTCCGCCTTATTGCACTTCGTCGACGACATCGGGGGTGCGGCCGTCTACTAAAGTTTGCGACGAGCATGCGATCAGGACGTCGGGAATCTTGTTGAATTGCCCGACTTGATATTGAAAAGAGTTTTCGATAATGAGACTAAAATGCGGGGTTTATAATAGTTAGGCATGCGATGTCTAAGGAATTCTTTTGGTTAGGCATGCGATGTCTAAGGAGGTTGCGGATTCCAACTGTTGTAGTTTTACACTTTCTTTTCTGTGACCGTAAGCGTAGTATGTGGTGTATCACCGGCTTCGTTGCTATACATCAACGACAATCGGGATACGCATACTTGCTTACGTTGATGATATGAGATATTATGTATTGCTGTGATATGTTCTATTGGATCGTCGTGTTCTGAATAGCCGGGTTTTTTTTATGTGAGATGAGAGTTTTTTCTTTTTCATTCATGTAAAATTCATTTGTATGTAATATTCTTTTATTGGGGCACTTCCAGGTTGCGGAAGATGTCACCGTTGTATATTATTTACTTTTCCGCATTAGGTAGACCCAAGGCGGGGAGCACAAGTAACCGGGTTCTAGGGTCCAGTGGGAGACCATCTCGAGGAGTCGAGACCGGGTCTCCTAACCCTAGAATTGGCAGTGTTGCTTTCCGCTCTCGTAGGGGTCTAGGGATGTGGGTTTGGCTATTCATCGCGACCGTGGAATCCGTGTTTTATACAGGCTCGTACAAAAACACGGACGTCCTAGTATATCCAATATTTCATATATGTTCTTCTGCTGTAATGTTCTGTGATGAGATCATATTACTGCCTAAGACGAATGTTTATATTATATATATGAGATATATATTATATTGCAGGTTTCGTTTCAAATGTGATGCTTGCGAAGCATAATAAAATGGGACTTCATTAATGAGATTAATGAAATAAAAGAAACCTAAGATGTTGTAGAAACTTGTTTAATAAAAACTGGTAGCTTTAGTTCTTGCTTTGCATAGCGGTGTTCCTTGTAGAACATCCAGCACCTTATTCGATAAGGAAAGAGCCGAGATCCTTTCACCGGGAGTGACCTCTTTAGTGAAACTAGCAGATGCTACAAACTCGGTTTGTCTTTTGATTGCTTCTATAGTTCTTGCTTTGCATAGTGATATTTGTGAAATATCCAGCACCTTATTCGATGAGGAAAGGGCCGACGATCCCTTCACCGAGAGTGACCCCTTTAGCAAAACTAGAAAAGCTTAAAAAACACTCCATTTAAAATCACTCGATTCTACAACGATATCAAGTTCATTACGCAAAGGGTTTTCTTAAAAACCTGTCGTAGCCCTCCGTCATTTCAGATAAGTACTGGTTAGTATTCATGTTGCGTTTGTTGACCTTAGCCAAGGCGTAGTGTGCGGTAGCTGATTAGTGCTTATCTGTATAAGCATATGATGCGATTGAGTTAAGGTAGTCGTTCGACTTTGTTGACCGTAGCCAAGGGTCGTGCGAGTGGGTTTAATTCAATCGGGAAATGACGGGTTGAACTTGACTAGCACTTATGATTTGTTGACCTTAGCCAAGGTCATAAGCTGCTAGGGGTAAAATATTATTGGGAATTTCAAGTATTGAAATTTGCAATGAGATTGCATACCTTCTATGAGATAGTTGGATCCCGATACCCGCTGCGAGTAAGAGTTACTCCTGGGAGAGTTTTACACATTACAATTAGCCGATCAAGTAGGTGTCTAGAAAGGTGTTAACGGGGTTACGCCTCTGGGAAAACGAGGTTTACATTAATTAGGTTCGTGCGAAAGCACGGGGGACCTCCCTCAAAGTACCGACACTGGCCTGGCTGAAAGATTGGCGAACTTGTAGTGTGTAATTAATCCCGGCTAGTCTTTCCTTTTAGGATTTGAAGGAAGATTTGATTAAAACAGTGGGAGACATCCTGATTAGATATATTAGATAACTAATCTAATCTTGCAAGAGCATACGCTGAGTGTTTTCTTCTCTCTCTCTTTAGGTAGAGACTATATCACGCCTTAATCAAGATAATAAAATGGATATATTGAACGAACCCGCTTGTTATACTGAGCTGGGGAACGTTGGTCCCGCTCCAACTTATAATTGTTATAAGACAGAGCAGGAAATTGGGGAATACCAGATTTCCCGTGCCGCCTAAACGAAGAAAGTGCATGTTGATGCATCATCTTCGGGTGTGTTCATTACAGAGAACTGTTTCTCAGTATCCTTTACGTCCTGGGTATGAGATACCAAATCAATATCCCGCATATGTAATCTGTTACATGGGCCACAGATAGGTAGAGAACTGAGAACGGGTGATAAGTTTCATGAGATAGAAAACGGTGCAAGTGTTGCAGCCAAGTCTGTTGGTCACTATCACCCTGTATTACCAGAATACATTGATTCTGAAAAAATGTTATTAGATACCGAACCTGATATACAACATCATATCAGTCTCTTTATTAGTAAAGAAAGGATATAATTTTGTATTGTTGGATAATGTTTTGAACATTTCCTATATCAAGAGTTGATCGGTTCAGGCACGTTATCTAAAAGCATTGATGTTCTAAATCAAACTACAGTTCTTAGTATACAGAACACACACGAGAGGAAGAGTTCAGAAATGAACGAATCCTTCTTGAGGCATTGTAGACTAGGTCATATCAATGCGACCCGACTAGCTGAAGTTACATAAAGATGCATATTTAAATTAGTTGAATTTACATCTTGTGAAACTTGCCAGTCATGTCACAGAGATAAGATGACCATAGCTCCGTTTATTGGAAACAGAGAAAGAGTTAGTGAACTCTTGGGATTGATACATGCTGATGTATGAAAGTCTCCTGTCTACACATGCCAAGACCGGTTCTTTGTACTTCTTTACATTCTTTGATGATCTCTCAAGATTCAGACATATGTTCCTGTTGAAACACAAGTCCGAAGCTTTTGAGATATTCATAGAATATAAGTTAGAAGTAGAGAACTAAAATACGGGTATAAGTATTATGTCCTTTGATGAGATCAAAGAGGAGAATACTTGAGCACGGAATTCCTGGACTATTCTAAAGGAGAATGAGATTCTCTCTCAGCATTACTCCTCCGTGTACACCATAGCACGATGGTATATTGGGGCAGAGCAATAGCACCCTATTTGATATGGTGTGCTCTATGATGAGTACTACTGAGTTTCCTATTTCCTTTTAGGAGTTATGCACTTGAGAAGCTGCGTACCTATTGAATAGGGTTCAAATCAAATCAGTTGCCTACCACTTCATATGTGATATAGAAAGGGAAGAGCCCATATCTTAAGCTTGTTAAGATTTGGGGTTGTCCGGCCTATGTATAAAAGCAAAATCCAGACAAGCTCGAGGCAAGGTCTGTTATGTAGAACTGGAAATGTTCTAGCTATACAAACTGCTGCTGATAATTTGGTAGAACCAAAGGATTCAATAGTTTCCAACGAATCTCAGCCTCTCCGCCGATCTAGTAGGGTTCCTCACCCACCTGAAAGATACTTTAGTTTCTCTATGACAGTGGGAGTGAGGATTGCATCATGAGATGATGACCCAACTAGTTTCGAGCTGGCCATCAGGAGTGAGACTCTGTAAGAATGGCTGGATGCTTATCGATCTGAGATGGAATCCTTATACACCAATAAAGTATGGACTTTGGTTGCTTTATCTGAAGGGTTAAATCCCCATCAGGAGCGAGTATATCTTGAGAAGATTACTTGGTGTACATGGAAAAGTTGAGACTTTCAAAGCTATGCTTATATCCATCCAGATCCTACTTGCCACGACTACATACCATGACTACGATATCTGGAGGTTGGGTGTCATGACTGCTTTTCTAAATGATGTTTTAGAAGAGAGCGTCTATAAGTACACAGCTAGAGGGCTTTGTAGACAGTAGGAGCAGCGGAAACGTGCGCAAGATGTTTTATGTGATAAAACAGGCATCGCGGAGATGGAACATCTGTTTTGATGTTCTAGTCAAAGAGTTTGACTTCATCAAAATGGTAGATGAACCTTGTATATACAAAAAGGTAGTAGGGAGTATGGTGGTGATCCTCGTAGAGTACGTGGATGACATACTCTTGATAAGGAAGGAGTTTCCTATGCTACGCTCGGTCAATCTCCGCTTATCACAACGATTCTCCATCTAGGATCAAAGCGATACCTCTTAAATCCTGTGTTTTGGATCTATGAGATAGATCTAATTGGATGTTAGGACTCTCACTAGTTGTAGTGAGATGGTATCAATCGATCCTGGGGAGAAACACTGGAAAGGTTCCAGGGTGATAAGGACGACTGAATGTCAGTCGCAGGCATTGTCTATACCCTCAGTGGAGGGACGGTATGTTGGAAGAGTTCCAAGCAAGAGACCGTGACTTACTAGAGGATTAAAGGCAAGATACATCGTTACCAAGGATGCTACTAAAGAGGCAGTCTGGATATATATAAGTTCATGAGATGAACTTCGTTCCTACCATTGTGTGACAATGGAGTTGTGGCTTTAGCCAAGGAACTACCGTCCCATCAGAAATCCAGATATAATTCTTAGGCAGTATCACCTGATCATGGAGATGGTTGATCTCCAGGGAGATCGAGGTTAGGAGAGTAGACACAGAGGACGACAGCGCAGATCCATTCACAAAGGCCTTTTTCCCAGTAGAGACATTTATGGGATGGTTGAGTATGAGATACTTCAACAACAGCTAATTGTTGGGTATGTGATACCACAACAGATGGCCCTAGTGCAAGTGGGAGATTGTTAGTTATATGTATGCCCTATAGGCCATTACTGTACATACGATGTATATTGTAATGGATGCTTGGATATATATAGGGAGGACTTTCTTGCTCGACATGATAGTATGCTATCAGGTTGTACTTTATCTTAATATGTACTCTGATTGTCTCTATGTTACATGTTGATAAAGCCCTTAGGATATGTACTCGACTACTGGGACTATGATGAGATCATACTAGTGGGGCTACGGTAGTCGACGAGTACATCCTATAACTGTTCCTAGTCGAGGGTGTATCGAGACTGGGCATCGATGCACCAGAGTAGACTAGCGTATACGCATCTTGACCCATATGATGGGCGATGGATGATCCCATATCCATCGGTGTTTGACATCAAGGATGGTGTACGGGTGCTCAGTAGAGACTGGGTACACTGGACGGACTCGCCGAGAACTCCCAGATGGTATTATACCACACGTCAGATGGCAGTTCTCCGGTGACACTGGTACAGAGTAGTCTGTTGACCCGAGATCGTCATAGAGTCTTGTGTGATTCCCACTGTGCTTTGATTTCCATCATACCACGTCCAAGAGGGCATGCAAAAAGGTGGCTTTTGGGTACAATCCCGAATCACATGGAGACAATGAGCGATAGGAGGGGATTCGTCTCTCCCGGTATAGGGAGTTGATGTTGTGCTGTGTTCGATTGGCTATAACCGGAAATCCCTGGCCAGGGTTGCTGAGATTTACTGGTAAGTGTTATCAGTAGTTTCTCAAACTATTATAGACCTCATATCGACACGACTTATCAAGCTACTGGGGTCTGACGTTTACCACCCCTAGGCGAGATATGCGACATATTAGACGACGAGACCGGATTGTACGGGAGTGTTACTGTTTGGATTCACAGGAGAATGTACAGGCTTGCTTGTTGATCTTCTGAGCGCTCAATACCTGGGTAGCTGTTACGTTTAGCTGACCGCTTGCAGCTTGTGGGTGTTTGATATGATCATCACCTACTGCCGGCGTATTGACGATTCTTTAGAGTCCTACACAGAGGTTTCTTGGCTCAGGCAAAACGGAGTAGGAGCACATATGTGATATGTGCGGGACCGAGGATAATGCGATATGAGATACCGCATTCTATTCTCGCGATATATGATATCATCCGGGTCATCGGATCAAGTGTTGATTCGATGAATCGGTACGGATAAATATTAGTCGGTTATATGCGATATAGTCGGATTGTTGGATCAAGTGTCGATTCGATAATTTAATGTATAATAATATATATGATATATTAAATTACATTAACTAATATTTGCTCACTAAAAGATTCTTTTTATCACTCGGGTAATACATTGATATATATGCGATATATGTTAAATGTATTATTTTATTTTGTTACGATAAATATTATATATGTGATATATAATATTATAACATGATATGATTACTAATGCAACATGTTTAGTAGAGATTAAACATGGTTAGGGTTTGATTAGGGTTAAACCTTTCTAGATGTTTCTAGAAGGTTTTCTTTTTTGTTTTGGAAAAGATATTTTTGCATGATATTTCTTAACCCAACCACACCCCTTAACCCTAGTTCAATCTCTACAAAGGTTACTTGACCATGGTTGCATTATTCTTCATATCAATCCTTTCATTATTCATCACAAAAGATTTGGATCATTATTCTTCTTCTTCCTTGAGTTCTTCATGCAAAGCTTTCTTGCTTTGATATTTGTGATGAAAATATGTGAGAAAAAGATAAATAAAGAGAGCAAAAATCCTACTTCATCATCCTCATCTTCCCTTGCCCTTTAGATGAGAATGTTCACTCAATTTTAGTGAGTGTTAGCTTATGTTAATGAAACTTCAAGGTAGATCATCTTTGTATCGAAGATCGGAAGCAAGACTGCACCTTTCTCTTCGTGGAACCTCTCGAGAGTCCGGAACCCGATGATCGCAGCGAAGGGACCACAACACGGAGCTTATGAAGTGAAGGACCGGATCTACAAAGGTTGTAATCCCTCTCACTTAGTGTTAAAGTGTTTAGCATGTTAGTTTTTGCCTAATCTCTAGTTTAAAGATCCGTATTCGGGTTGTTCGGCACGGCTAAAATTTTTATCGGGCATGGTTGATACCTCGTAGACCCTTGTGCGTGTGCCTAGCAACCCTACAGAAGCGGCCTCCCTTTTCAAGATGCCAGTGGAGCAGGTAACTCAAGCCACCACTGGACTATTCTTCGGGACCATGCTCCCGCCGATAAGCTTCAATGCCCTAATGACGTTGCAAGAAGCCCCAAAGATGTCGGTCTTTGATCGACTTGCCACTGCCGCAACCCCTCTCAACGGGTCGCCCAACTTCAATACCTCAGTTTTCAACAGACTGGGCCAGAACGTCTATAAGCCCGCAATACCCGAAGCTGCCATCCCAAAGCGGATAGCCATCCCGGCTCAAGCGGAAGAAATCTTTGGAAAGGCTCCTCCTTCCAAGAAGTCAGTTTTTACAAGGCCGACCATTCCGGTTGCTGCTCCAAGCGAGGTCCTCAAAGCTGCTTCCCCTGCCCAGAGGTCTATCTTTGACAGATTAGACATTGCTTCTCGACGGGTGTCAGTCTTCGACAGGCTAGCACCAATAACAGTCTCTTCTCAAAGCAGGGGGCACGACGAAGTCGCCCTTATAGCCAAAACAACTCCATCCGCACGACACGCTCGACGTCGCCACTGGCACCGAGTGAGGAAGGCTGGGGGCAACTCCCCCTCTGAGATAACCCCGCCAGCTCCAATGGTGGGGATCGATGCTGCGGTTCCAATCGGGAACAGCTTTGAATTGCTGAACAAGGTGTGCAGAAACTCTCCTACAGCGGTACTGAAAAGAACTCCTCCACCTGTGGAGAATTCCCCAAAGGTGAAGCTGGAGCAGCCCCCTCAACGGCTGTCCTCTAAAATTTATAAGATCTGGCGACAGGCCCAGGAGTCGGTGATTGATCAAGACTATCTCCGCCGACAGAAAAAGATGAAGGTTCGGCAGGAGAAGGATTACTCCGTCAAGCCACAAAAAGCAACAGCTATTTGGGTGCCCACCACAACGACCCCCTCAACTTCAACCACTCCCAAGAAAAGGAGGCCACAAAGAGCCCCTGTGAACATGGCGAACCGTAAAAGCGCTAAACACAAACACCCCAAGTTTGGGGGCATGGTGGTGCACACTGTTTATATGGCATCTGGAAAGGAGGAAGGCCGTGCTTCGATGGGTCACCGACCGCTCATCCAATCCATGACAAAAGCCCAAGAGCAGCAACAGAAGCTTCAGGAAATGATGACTGCAATGGCCTTACTCACCGAGCCAAAAGAAAGCCCAGAGGCATCATCAGAACAGCGTCATGAACGAGAAACTGACACTGACTTCTTACGCAGAGTCCTCGAAAAGAGAGATAGAGAAGCAGCAGAACAAGCTGCCAATATAAAACAAATGGCGCTTCTCTTTCAAGACATGGTCGGGATGATGATATAGCCAGATCCCCCAACCGAAGATCCTCCAGTAATGGTTGAAGATGACAGAGGAGAAACATCGAATCCTCTGCCGGTTCTTTCAGCAGCCAAGGAGGAAACAATCTCCAAGGCTGCACTGGATGATTATATTGCCCAACAAATACGAGTACACTAGGCAAATGAAAACAGGATCAAGATAAGGAAACGATTTGCCAAAGCTATATCAATGGGGATGAGGCTGTCCTCTTTCAGAGAAAATTCTCCCGGTGGTATACATCTTGATGAAGCGGACGTGCATCCTAACTTCTGCTTATATCATCAGAAAATCGCACATCCTACTGAAGACTGCAACTCCTTTAAGTGTTGGTGGTAAGGGTACGTCGCTCCAAAGCAACACTTCAACAGGACAAAGCGTGAAGCTCGCAGACATCAGAAAAATGCAACAGATGAGCGCAAAAGAGCCGCCGATGACTGTCACATAGCCGACACCAAGGGATCGTAAGTTATCACCTTCGGAAGCAACTCTGACGAAGAAGCCGCCCTCAACCCTCTCCTCAAGGAATCCATTTCAAAAACAAAAGAATTGAGGAGTTGCGAGAACATTCAGCCGTGCAATCGCACGCTACCCGGAAAAAATATCGGCCCCGCAAACAATGGATCGAGCAAAAAGGATAAAGGAAAGGGAAAAACAGCCCTCGTAGCCAACACTCAACAGCAATCGAGTGGCCCTAGACCGGTTGTTAGCCGAAACAACAAGTGGCAACCCCTTCATGAAAAGTTGAAACGTCCTTACTCATTTCCCCAGGGTGAAACAAGGAGACTGTTCGAACTAGCAGTGCGCAACAGACTTATTACTCTACCGGAGCCGAAACAACAGCTACAACTGAATGATGTCAACAATCCTAATTACTGCCCTTACCACCAAGTATTGGGCCATCCGATCGAAAACTGCTACGTTTTCAAAAACTGGGTTGAAGACCAATACTAACAGGGCAAGTTCACATTGTCCGAAAGCTGGAAGGTGAGCCCGCCACAACCACATGCTCCGAGAAAGGTGGACACGCTGGGGGCATCATGCTCAGTCATAGAGAAAGCCCCATAGACCGAAAAGTCAGTAAACTAGAGATTCGTCTCAAATGCGGCGACGGTGGACCGCAATGTCCTAAAAATTGCAAATGACCAAAACGTCTTTAAACTACTACCGCAGCATCCTCAGGCCGACGAGAAAAAAAGGAATAAAAAAATAATAAAATGAATAAAAAAATAATAAAATAAATAAAAAGAACGGTATGTCTATAAGCAAAAGGGGCACGGATGAAAACCCAAAAGGGCTCTGTGAGTAAAAACAGCAGGGCTACCGGCGAGTGTTCGTGAAAACCCGAAAGGGCGCGACCTCGTTAGAAAAAAGAATAAAAAGAATAAAAAAAAGAGACGGTATGTCCATAAGCAAAATGGGTACGGATGAAAACCCGAAAGGGCTCCATGAGTAAAAACAGCAGGGCTACCGGCGAGTGTTTGTGAAAACCCGAAAGGGCGCAACCTCTTTAAAAGACACTTACAGGGTCCTCTCGACCTTGTAAGGAGAAACCACCCCCGTGAGATCCTTACAACTCACAGGGAAGCAACACACTTAGGAATCCTCACGATTCCTAAGGAGAAATTACACTTGCGAGATCCTCACGACTCGTAAGGAGAACTCTCTTATGGGACCCTTACGGCTCATAAGATTTGAAAGTCTTAAGTTACAGAGACCTAAACCTGTGCTTAAGCAAACCCCCCATAACCTTCGATAGTGTCCTACAAGTGGCTCAATATTGACCCTTGTATACAATCCACGGGCGCGAATAAACATTTCCCTAGACAATCCCACCCGTGACTGGGGGTATGTCCATACGGTGAACAACCCTTGTAAGTCCTCTCGACTTATAAGGAGAAAACCCTTTTGTAAGATCCTTACGACTTAAAGGGGAACATACACTTAGGAATCCTCACGATCCCTAAGGAGAAAACACACCTACGAGATCCCCACGACTTGTAGGGAGAAATACCTTTGTGAGACCCTTACGGCTCATGATGTCAAAAGCCTTAGTCGACAGGATCCTAACCCTGTTCGCTAAGCCACCTTTGTTCGACATCGACAGAGGCAAATGATGATTCGCTCCTGGCAATATCCCAGTTGTAGCGACGCTGATGCCTAAACTGGTATCAAATTCCAAGCCCTTTCATGGCAAATGATGATTCGCTCCTGGAAATATTCCAGTTGTAGCGATGCTGCTGCTGAGATTGGCACCAGATTCCAAGTTCTACACTCGCAATAAAAATCAGCAAGCTAAAAGTGCATATGAAATAGCTGAAATGATGGGGCAACTTGCAATGAAAATCAGCAAGTAAAAATGTATGCATACAAAAACATCCGAAATTATTGGGCAACTCGCAATAAAAAGCAGCGAGTAAAAAGAAAAATAGCCGAAATGATTGGGCAACTCGTAATAAAAAGCAGCGAGTAAAAAAAAAATAGCCGAAATGATGGGGCAACTTGCAAACAAAATCAACAAGTAAAAAAAATGTATGCATACAAAATAGCCGAAATGATTGGACAACTTGCAATAAAAATCAGCAAGTAAAAATACATGCAAACGAAATAGCCGAAATGATGGGGCAACTTGCAATAAAAATCAGCAAGTAAAAATGTATGCGTGCACAATAGCCGAAATGATTGGGCAACTCGCAATAAAAAGCAGCGAGTAAAAATAAAATAAATAGCCGAAATGATTGGGCACCGTGAAAAATAGCCGAAATGATTGGGCAATCGCGACTTTCGCGATATAAAGGCTGAAATGATAGAGCATCGCGGAAAGAAATAAAATAAAATAAAAAATATATATAATGAAACCTATGCCCTACAGGCGATATCATAACAATCCCTGTATACAATCCAGGGGCACAAACAAAGAAGGAAACATATCTTCCCTCCCCATGCTCCATCGGAAAACGGAGTCAAGTCTTTACGGTAACTCATATAAAACTTGAAAGACTACCGGAGATCATCCCACATGGAGCGGTCACCACCTCGACATTCGTCTCGATACAGCAGACGAGATGTTAACAATGGTGTTCCTTCGCAGTCCAACAGAATGCAGATGCAACGGCAACGAAAGACCCTATGGTCAAACAAGTGGAGTAACGGCAAAATCCCAGCTCCACCTTAGCATTCGTCTTGATACAGCAGACGAAATGTCACTACAGCGTCCTTCCCCCAACAGGATTCGGACACGCCAAAGAAAATGAAGCGAAGGCCAAATTCCTAGCTTCAGGGTCTTAACGGCAAGTCATATAAAGCCTGAAAGACAATCGGAGATCATCTTGCACCAGTGCGGAGTGGTCACCACCTTGATGTTCGTCTCGATACAGCAGACGAGATGTCACCCCAGCGTTCTTCCTCCAACAGGAGTCGGACGTGACAAAGCAAACGAAGTGAAGGCCAAATTCCTAGCTTCAGGGTCTTAACGACAAGTCATGTAAAGCCTGAAAGATAATCGGAGATCATCTTGCACCAGTGCGGAGTGGTCACCACCTTGACGTTCGTCTCGATACAGCAGACGAGATGTCACCCCAGCGTTCTTCCTCCAACAGGAGTCGGACGTGACAAAGCAAACGAAGCGAAGGCCAAATTCCTAGCTTCAGGGTCGTAACGGCAAGTCATATAAAGCCTGAAAGACTATCGGAGATCATCCCACACCAGCGCGGAGTGGTTATGACTCACCGGGGCTCTCCAAAATGTGCCTAACCTCAAGTAAAAAGCGGCATGGCAAAATTCCTAACGCTTGCTCTTCCGACGGTCAAACTGCTAAGGAGGATTTCTTGAAGACGTCTTGTCCAGCCCCCGAAGGGATCAGAGACACGGCAGTCGCAAGGCTACTCGAACAGCACGATTGCCTATCGAGAAATATATCAGCTGATGCGACGGTACGACGGACAAAACCCTAAGTACCACAGACCCTAACGGACCTCTGTCGTAAAGAGCAGAGGTTAACTGTAACGTTAGGATATTCTTGCGAGAAATGCTCGATTCGTCTCAACTCGTGAGGAAATTGATGTCTTTGCGAGAACTTCTCGATTCGTCTCGACTCGTAAGATAAAGCCTTAGGCAGTAAGGATTAAAAAAAAACTGTTTCCTAAGTATTGGGACCCTGCAAGTTGGCCCAAAACGGTCTCTTGCATACTATCCACGGGTCTTACTCTTCAAAGTCGAATCTCGATAAGGAGGGAAACAACCGCTTACGAGTCCTCTCGACTCGTGAGAGGGAAAATTCTCTTATAGGATCTTTATGACTTATAAGAGAAAACACACTTAGGGATCCTCACGATTCCTAAGGAGAAAATACACCTACGATATCCTCTCGATCCGTAGGGAGAAAAGTCTTTATGAGACCCTCACGGCTCATGAAGTTGAAAAGTCTTAGGCAGCAGATCTAAACCTGCCTCCTAACCCATCACTACCTCTTGAAGAAGCCAAGACAGGATACTCACTCTATCGTCCGTCGACCATGTTTACTAAGGTAACATGTTGACAATAAAATAAAGAAGAAAGCGACAAAAAGAACATCCGATTTGCGTTTGATCAAGCGTTCGAGACACACTCATTCATGCACGTGCAAAAGACTCAGAATGAGAAATAAGACAAGCTGAAATAAATTTTTTTCATTCATATTGCTAAAAATTCTTACAATCATGAAAGCAGTAAACGAAAAACATCATCAAATGTTTACAATGGAAAAACCTCAGATCCAGGGTATGGATTAAGGAATTCGAAAGTAAGGCCATCTAGAGTTCTTCTGGCCTTTCTGATTATTCTCGTGCGCAGCCTCTCGCGCTCACGTGTGTCAAGATCTTCGGCAAGGCCCCCATCCTTCGATAAGCAGCAATTATCGTCGTCTGTTGAAAGATTTGATGCAGAATGTCGATGAGGCTATCTCGCCGTTTCTTCGAGATCAGCCCCGACAGGTACACTGAATGCACCTTGTCTTCGGCATCATCCAGCGCATTAAGTGGCATGGCCTCGTGAAACCCCGGAAGTGCTCTCCAAATTTCTCCCAAGATGACTTTCAAGAGAGCAGAACGGCGAGAAAGCAGCCAACCAACGCGTGCATTCAGACGACCCATAACCTCCGCACACTGGGCATCTGTAAACTCCTGGTTTTGGTGACGGCCCTATACGCGAATATCCTCTTAGGTGATGAATTCGTGCAGACTGTATAGATGAATATGCATAATGCCTGAAGGAAACATCATTGGAAGATTAGCAGTAATAAAAAGGACATAGGGAGTTAAACTCCTCGAGAGGAATGCTCTGCAGACAGGAGTGACACCTGTCAAAATCAGTTATGAGGAGAATTTAAAGAAAACTCCCTAAGAACATGAAGAGCTTTGCTCTAAAAAGATGATATAATTCATCAAAAATAAAATGCCATCTTTAACCTCCAAGATCCATGAAAAACTCTTAAGAATTCTTCTATATGATTTGGAAGGAGCAAAGCTCCATTAATGAATTAAGAAAATACAAGGAAAATCTTTTAGAGAGCAGAGCTCTATTAATGGAACTCTAATAAGGTTCTCCTTAGTTCTCTTTAGACCCCTTTAGAGCAAAGATCTACTAAGTGAAACCCTAAATGGGTCTTCTTTAGATCAGGATCTATTGAGAGCAAGGCTCTTAAAATTGATTTAATTTAATCCAAATTAATTTTTACCTAAAATTCTCTAGAGTTTGAACTTTTAAAAGTGCTTAAACAAAAGAGTAGGGCTCTGAACAAAATTCTTATGAAGAGATGAAAATCATCTAAGGGACCAAAGGTCCTATTTATAAGCATTGAAGAGCCGTTTCAACTTCCAAGGGATGGCGCGACGGTTGGAGTTCTGCTACCGCTGCGCTTACGTTTGGGGCCACGTAAGTGCAACGGTGGGGGGGCATTTGTTTACCCCAATCAGAGCAAAGCTCTGTTCAAATTCCAAGGCGGGAAACGAAGCAACGCTTCTGTTTCCCCAATCAGAGCAAAGCTCTGCTTTGAAAATTAAAGTGAAAATTAAGGTTAAAATAAATGAAGCAACGCTTAAGATCCCCTGCGCTGCGCGCAGAGCGCCACGTGTCAAAATCAGACACTCCAGCGTAAGGAGCGCAGCGCCCAAGGCAGTGCACCTAATCAGAGCAAGGCTCTGTTTAAAATTCAAATTTTAATAAAGGAAGCAACGCTTCAGCTGACTTGCGCTCTGCGCTGCGCGACACGTGTCAGCGCAGTTGTGCCGGCGCAAGCTGCGCTCTGCGCTGCGCGACACGTATAAAGCGCAGGTGCGTTTGCGCCAAACAGAATTAAAATCCAGAAAGATCTTTCTGATCTTATTAAAACAATAAGATTCTCTTCTGTAAAACAGGAGCCCTTGGATCAAAGATCCAACGGTGGGGAAAAATCCCCAAATCACTCAGAGAAAGATCTTTTTAACCGATTTAACAAATCAAATGGCATTATAAAAAGGCCCCTAGACTCCAAGTCTAAAGGACATTAACACAGAGAGAACTCCTCTAAAGAAAATTTTAAGAAGAGTGTCACGTCCCGAAAGTACGGAACATGACCGGCATTTAAACTACGAAACGTCTCGAGGCGTACGTAATCCAAGTAAGCCGAAAACCCAGAAATGCAAACCAAGAAAAGTAGTAGAGTGAAGGAAAACCAATTTAAACAAGTAGTTTTAATAGCAAAAGCCGAATTATGCGGTTTTAAAAAAAACATCAATATTTCCTGAAAATTTCGGCAGAGTCTCCTTTGAAAATACTGGCTCCCAAACGGGATACAACATGAATAGTATACGAAATCAATAAAAAGGCATCCCCAAGCGGGAGCTAGCTCTTCGTTAATCGACGGTCACAACCACACAAGCAAAAAATATACAACGCCAACGACGAGGATCAAAAATTCAAAAGGAAACTCAAAACCACAAGAAAACCACAGAAATATAACGCGCGACTCTAAGGTCGAAGGAAAAACATCACTGGTCTCTATCTCAAAATAAATACATGTTTGGTTGATGGAACTTCTAGATACAACAGAGTAATAATATACAAGTTATATAATGGGGGTACGATACATGTAAACCCACCTACTAGCAAACACCCGAAGGAAACTATGCCCGCAAGCCGTAATGAAACCTGTACGGCAAACCTGCAAGAAACTGGGGCACAACGGGGGTGAGTTGCCAACTCGTGAATAGAAAAACATCTACGCACAGAAATCGCATAAATAATGCAATCCTAGGTCAATGATCATAATATATCCTCAAATATATGTATAACATGCAGCCTATAACAATGGCTAGGGTATACCTCTAAGCAACGGTAATACCAAATGCTCGTGTCAGTGCCTCAGGTAGCAATATATCATATGAATGAGGTATGAATGCATGAAAACAGAATACATGTAAATGAAGAAACTGTTTTCATAATTTAGTGAGATTTCCTTTGTATTTTAAAATGAGGTATCATAAATGAAATCAGCATCAACAGTGTCTAGCATCGACACAAAACATAAATCTCAATGTCTCAAAATCTCAGGCTCCGGCTATCCGGACTGGCCTGTATCATCAAATCTCAGTACCTCACTATCTCGAAATCTCAATGTCTCAATCTCAATATCTAGGGCGCCGTCAGTCCAGACCGGCCCCTACCATCCATCTCATGACCACGACGGTATCCTCCGGATATCCAACGCGTCGGGTAATATCACCGGTCGGTAGTGCTCCCCTGCCAGGCTCAACGTCAACAACACGATCCTCTTACCCCGGGGTACCGCACCGGGCCCACCATGTACCCAAAACGGTTCCTCCACTCCTCGAATCGGGTCTCGAAATCCATCAGCAAACTCATGGTGGACGACTCATACATCATGGGAAAACCGTACTTTTTATTTTAAAAGAGAGAAAATGTTTATTTATGTTTTTGCGGTTTTCCTCCAAATCTAGAAAATCTCATGGAAATCCGAATCCAAAACCTCAATAACACGTAAAATAGTGAATATATGCATGAGAATCCATGAATGCGGCATAACAATGAATAACGGTATGCATGAAGTAGCAGGTAATAACTACAATGTCTAAACTAACATATAAGGCAAGTACGCTAATATCATGTCTAAACTATTAGCTAACAGGCTATGTCAAGCAATAATATTTTCTAAGGTGTACGTGACATGGCAATTACCGATGAAGATGTGTGTGAGCCGGCAAGTAAGTGTACGTGGTACATACGCATCATCGGTAATGGTGCTGGTGTCCTAACAGCATGATATCAATAATGGAGTATGAAACATAATATAAGCATGCGATGCGAAGCGAACCACAATAATGAGCGGGAGCTGAATACTAGACGCAACTATAACTAATCTGCATTAATCTAATATAAGTCCTACAAATGGTGCCTTTTGAAATAACACGAATCATGGGGTTTTGAAAATAGGGGCTACGGTGTTTTTATGAAAAGATACGTCTTTTGAAATATCCGTAGGATCCCTTGGGCTGTCTTTTAAAATACCCACGATTCGTTAGTTTTGAAATAGGTAAGAATCGAATCTAATCTAACAACTAAACTAAACTAAAGGGCTAAGCTAACAAGCTGGACTACAGGTAAAGAAACCGCCTAACATCCGAGTCGATCCATATACATACCTGTATATATATTAGTCGGTGATCCCGCCTCAATAATATCATATCCGATACCATATCTATAATCAGACATCCCAAGTCAAGAGTGCGGATCAATCATCAAGATATAGCTCGTACGTAAATCCGTCGTACGGCATCCCCAAATCTGGGTACGGGTCAATATCATATTCCTCACACTATTCCTCTGATATCCTCTTTATCCAAGATCATAGTCTAGGGTACTGACCTATGTCTAGTACAATAATGATATCATCAATATAGATATGATTTGGCTACTAATCGACAGTCTCGTACAAACTGATATCATCAGCACATATCATCATCAAGGGGTATACATCGCCCAATACAACCTAGGATCAATATCCTAGCATATCATATCTCATATCATGATCACATGTCGACCACTTTATTTATAATACTATTCACCCGTATCGTCGCCCCAAGATCCGCTATAACACCAGGACGTACCTCAAGTACGAATCCTGCCATATCACCGATATCACAATCTCAACACAAATCTCATCGACTCATCTCAATCCGTATGTGAATACATAGTCCCATACCCATATGAACACATAACAATATATTCCCGTAAGCACAAATGAAAGAAGAAAGTATGCAAGTATGGGTGGGTGTGTGCAAGTGTGGTGCGACCGCTACTCTAGGGTTTCGCGACACTATAACATCCAAGAACACCAAATATCCATATTTATCATCAATAACTCAACAAAATAAACAATATATATATGTGTGTATACGTATTCGTATACATCACCACGAACTGCGGGGGTGCTATACGCCATCCACCCGACTTCTCCCTGTAGATATAAATCTACTCACCTGGTCCTCGCTCGCCGGTGCCGACGTCGCCACGCGCTTGCTTGTCGTCTCGAAGTCCACATGGGTACCTACATATCATAACGCACCGTATCGCATTAAAATCCGACTCATGATCAAAATGATACACGAATCCCACATAGGTCAATACCTATGGTTTCTTTCACAAATCAACCTAAAAACCCTCGACATCGGCGTACAAATGCCGAACCATTGAGAAAAACCTAAACACAATCATTTGTACAATCAAAAGCACTAATTATAATATAGAATAGCTTAAAATTCACAAAAAAACCCCAAATTCACTTTAAAGGCCATTTTTCCGAAAATCTAGCAAGCAAAAACTAACTGTTTTAGTACAAAACTCGATGTTTAATTAAATCTAGCGGCCATAATACCTATTAAATATCTTAAATAAGTCATAAAAACAATTTCCATAATTTAGTCCCAATAAATTTCATTAACCCCAAAATTCTAGTTTACAATATACCCAATTTTAGCAATTTTATAGCAAAATGCACAAACCACAATTTAGGTTGGATTTCCATGAACTAAAGTGTTAAACTATACTTAATAATGTTAATGAAGTCATGAAAAACCTAATTAGATTTTTAATCCCATATTTTAATTAAATTTCTAAAACCTAGTTAGCAATATAGCTTAATTATAACAATATCAACCTAACCATTTGCAAACTAACAATTAGGTTGGGTTTTGCAATTCCACAAGATGATAATCTACACTTGATTATCCTAATAGTGATGGTTAAACCCAAATTAGCTTCAAACCATATTCTTGAATTTTCCTATCATGCAATTTGAACCCATATAAAACCTAATTAACACTTAATTAAGCTAACACAAGCATGTTAGTGTATATGCCCTAGAGGCCATTACTGTATCATACTAGTATGTATATTACTTGATGGAAGCTTGGGATATTCACAGTTGTACAGACAATCTTGCTCAATATAGTAGTATGCTACTTGGTTTGTCTCTGCTTTAATGTGTACATGTGTGTTTATTTATTATATCACCTATACGCATTAGTAGAGCCCTTAGGATCTTTGCTTGATTACCGGCGTTGTGATGGCGATCACACACGTGGGGGCTGGGTAATCTACAAGCAGATCCTTATACACATCCCTAGTCGTGGGAGTATCGAGATAGGGCATCGATGCTCCGGAGTATACTAGCGTATGCGCTTCTCATCCCAGCACGGGAGACGGTCTGTCCCACAGCCGTCGGTACGTCGTACTTGAGATAGTATGCGGGTGCTCGTTAGGTTACGAGTACACTGGACAGGACTCGTCGGGAACTGATGGTTGGTATTATACCTATCGTCAGTTATCAGTTCCCAGGTGACATGAGTACAGCTTAGTCCGCTGACTTGACACTGTCACTTCGCCTCGAGTGTGTTCCCACTGTTCTTTGGTTACTACCCTACCACGGCTCTACTAAGTCGTGCAAACAGGTAGTAGTTGGGAGCAGTCCCGAATCACTTGGAGGCAGTGACGGTTAGACAGGATTCGTCTCTCCCGGTATTGGGGGTTGACATCGCGCTGTGTCTAGGAGAGCCATTACACAAGTAGTCCCTGGCCAGGGCAAGCGAGATATACTGGTAGGTTCCAGTGTTATCTCAGGGTGTTCTGGGCTTCACTCCGACACGACTTGTACCGCTATTAGGGGTCTGACGCTTGCCGCCCCCCTAGGCCCGACATGCGATGTATCAGACGAACAGACCGGACTGTACGGAGATTGTCACATACAGGCTCAGTAGGAGTTCGGATGGGTTTACCTCATCGGCCTTCTTATCGACATCTACCTGGGGACCGTTACGTACAGCTAGTGCTGCTTGCGGTCTATGGTTAAACCCACTGCCAGCGTAGTGTCGAGTCTTTAGAGTCCCACACAGAGAGTTTCCCTGCACTGAGCAAAACGTGTAGAGGCCGTATGGTTTTACGGCAGGGCTGCGATCACTTACGTACACTTGTGTGCGTATGGTGTTCGGGCAGGCAGTACTAGTAGGCTTTGGTTTAAGCCGGATCCTAGTATTGCACGGATGGATTTGTTTTGTCTTCTGTGCATCCGCATTCTACGGAATACCGATGCAGGTGTGTATGCACAGTTTTTCGGAGTGATGAAGGAGGAGGTGCCTCATTAGGGTTTTGGCAGTTGGTTCAGCCAAAACCGTTATGTGGCAGGCTCATTAGGGTTTTGACAGTCGATTCGGTCAAAACTATTTTGAGGCGGACTCATTAGGGTTTTGACAGTTCGTTTGGTCAAAACCATTATGAGCCGCGAACATCATTTACTAATCCTATTAGTGATAATCTTATGATGGCTAATTGCATTGACCATTTGACCCCGTTGACCTATCTTGACTTTGTTGACCGGTTGACCGGGTTGACCATTGACTTTCAAGAGGGTTCCACACTCTTCTTTCCTTTTCCTTTTTCTTTTGGATTATGATAATGGTCATTTCAAAGTAGCCATCAACTTTATCTTGATGGGATTAGTAATGATGTTGTTTTGCATTATTTGCAACCATGGTTGTTTTTCTTTTGTATCATAATTTTATTCTCATTCTCTCTCTTGAAATGAGAAGCTCCATGGTTGCTAGCAAGCTCCTTCTTCTTCCTCCTCTTGATTTCTCCTTTGATCTCATGTGTTGAGAGAAAAAGGATTCCACTTGACAAACACATCCATACATCTCCTCTACACATCCTAGGGCTTCTAGATTAGCAATCTCCTTGCCCTAGTTACCTCGGCTTGAGGTGGAGCTCGGTGTACATCTCTCGGGTGGATCGTCTTCGACTCAAGGAGGCCGCGGAGGTGACCAAAGTCCGGATCAACCATTGAGCAAGCAAATAGAAGAACAACAAGAAGAGAAGAACAACAAGAAGTGAAGAACAACAAGAAGAGAAGGAGTTCAAGTTGAGGTATAACCCCTAACTGAGTAGATAACATCTCAAGTTAGGATGCTAGTGTATTGTTTAGCAAAGATCCGGCTTTTACGGTCCATGTTACAAAGTTTAGAAAATTTTTTGTTTTACCGTTTCCGCAACCCCGAAAGTACCGGGAGAGGTAACGTGGACCTAACAGTGGTATCAGAGCCTAACTAAACATAAACTAGCTAGGTAGTGAAGTGTATCGAAGTTCGAAACGGAAAAATCGAAAAACCGAGTTACGAAAAACCTGAGTTTCAAAAGTTACGAAAAATCTAATGCAGTCAAGATAATGACGGGTTGAACTTGACTAGGATCCTTTGATATGTTGGCTCAGTCAAGGTCACTTGGGTCCTAGGGGCAAAAACCACATCGGGAGTTTCAAAAGTACTGAGACTTGCAGATTTAGCATACCTTCTGGAGTGTGGTGACTAGAGTGGATTCCATCTAGGTCATCACACAGTGATAGTTGGATCCCGATCCCACTGATGAGTTGGATTACTCTCGGGAGATTATTTCACTTAACAATCAATGCTATAAACCTAGTAGGTGACTAGAAAGGTGTTAGCGGGGTTACGCCCCCAGGGAAAAGAGGTTCTTGAATTAAGGAACTTCACGAAAGCGTTGGAAAACCTCCCTCGAAGTACCGACACTAGCCTGGCTGAAAGGTTAAGCAAGTATTGTGACGTGAATTAAATCCCGTCTAGTTCTTCTTTTAAAAAGGTTTTAAGAAGAATTTGAGGAAACAATGGGAGACATCCTGGTTAGATAAATTAATAAACCAATCTAATCTTGCAAGAGCATACGCTGAGTGTTTCTTTTCTCTCTCTCCAGGCAGCAGCCTTTTCACGCCCTAATCAAGATAATAAAATGTATCGCTTGACCGATCCGAATTCTTATTCGGGGCTGGGGAACGTTGGTTCAGCTCTAACTTGTGACAACAGTCATAAGTATGAGAAAGGGAAAGGGGAAAGTATGGATTTCCAGGATACCCAGTTGAAGAAGAAGCATGGTTTTGCATCTACTTCAGGTGTTCTTGTAATTGAGAACTGTTTTACGGTCAGCCCTACCTCCTGGGTACTTGATACCGGATCAGGATCTCATATCTGTAATTTATTGCAGGGACTGAGAAAAAGTAGGAAAGTTGCACCGGGTGATATGTCGCTCAGAGTAGCGAACGGAGCACAAGTTAATGCGGCAGCCGTCGGTAAATATCACATAGTATTGCCTAATGGCAAGACTATGATTTTGAACGATTGCTACTATGTACCCTCCATGGTTTGCAACATCATATCAGTTTCTTTACTCGATAAAGATGGATATAACTTTGTTCTTGACAAGAATATCATGAACATCTACCTTCATAAGGTACTGGTTGCAGAGGGTACACTGTGTAATGGTATCTACGTTCTAAATCAGAATACAGTTCTCAATATACAAAACACATGCAAGAGGAAGAATTCAGACACGAATGAATCCTACTTGTGGCATTGTAGACTTGGTCATATCAGAGAGAAAAGACTGAGTAAGTTGCATAAAGATGGACTCTTGGATGCGTTCGAGTTTTCATCTTATGAAACTTGTCAGTCTTGTCTCAAAGGGAAGATGACCAAATCTCCGTTCACCGGACATGGAGAAAGAGCAGCAGAGCTCTTAGGACTCGTACATAGTGATGTATGTGGTCCGATGTCTATACATGCAAGGGGTGGGTTCTCGTACCTCATCACATTCACTGACGATCTCTCTAGGTTCGGATATGTGTATCTGATGAAACACAAATCTGAAGCTTTTGAGAAATTCAAGGAATTCAGAAACGAAGTAGAGAACCAGACAGGAAAAAGTATCAAGATCCTCCGGTCTGACAGGGGAGGGGAGTACTTAAGCACGGAATTCCTAGATTACTTAAAAGAGAATGGTATTCTCTCTCAGCTTACTCCTCCTTATACACCACAGCACAACGGTGTATCGGAGCGGAGGAATCGTACCCTACTGGATATGGTTCGCTCCATGATGAGTAATGCCGAGTTACCTCTTTCATTTTGGGGACATGCGCTGTTGACGGCGGCATATCTGTTGAACGATGTTCCGTCTAAATCTGTGCCTAAGACACCGTTCGAGATGTGGAATGGTAAAAAGCCGTATCTTAAACGTATTAAGGTATGGGGTTGTCCGGCCTATGTAAAAGTACAAAATCCGGACAAACTTCAAGCACGTTCAGTTCTATGTAAATTTATGGGATATCCTAAGAACTCCACAGGATATCTGTTCTACCACACCGAGGAACAGAAGGTGTTTGTATCTCGCCACGCCACCTTTTTAGAGTGGCAATTTCTTGCAAAAGAAACAAGTGGGAGTTCGGTAGAACTGGAAGAAATTCAGCGACCACAAAATGAAACTGAAGATTTGACAGAACCTCAGAATTCAATAACCCCAAAAGAACCTCAGCCACTCCGCAGATCTGGTAGGATTTCTCATCCGCCCGAGAGATACTACGGTTTTCTCATAGACGGGGATCGAGAGGATTGCATCTTGGAAGAAGATGACCCTACCAGTTTCAGGCAGGCCATTATCAGTAGGGACTCTGATAAGTGGCAGGAAGCAATGCAATCCGAAATGGAGTCCATGTACGCCAATAAAGTGTGGACCTTGGATATTGCTCCACCTGGGGTAAAACCCGTTGGATGCAAATGGATCTACAATAGGAAACTTGGTGTAGATGGGAAGGTGGAAACCTATAAAGCTAGACTCGTTGCAATAGGTTTTCGTCAAAGACCTGGTTTGGACTATGATGAAACTTTTTCTCCGGTGGCTATGCTCAAATCCATTCGGATCCTACTTGCCATTGCTGCCTTCCATGACTATGAAATCTGGCAGATGGATGTTAAGACGGCTTTCCTAAACGGTTGTTTGGAAGAGTGCGTTTACATGGATCAACCAGAAGGTTTCGTAGACAATGGGAGCAGCGGAAGGGTGTGCAAGTTGCTTAAATCCATTTATGGATTGAAGCAGGTATCGCGGAGCTGGAACATCTGTTTTGATGAGGCAATCAAGGAATTTGATTTCATCAAGAACGAAGATGAACCCTGTGTATATAAGAAGATTGTAGGACGAACTGTCGTGTTCCTAGTCTTGTACGTGGACGACATTCTTTTGATAGGAAATGATATTCCTATGCTACAATCGGTCAAGCTATTTTTGTCACAAAGGTTCTCCATGAAGGACCTGGGTGATGCCTCGTACATTCTGGGGATCAAGATCTATAGAGATAGATCCAAGAAACTATTGGGACTTTCATAGTCCAGGTACATAGAGACCGTACTAAAGAGATTTAGTATGGAGGGTTCCAAGCGTGGTAGCATACCTGCATTGCACGGAATTACCCTCTCCAAGAAGATGTCTTCTAAGACTGACGAGGAGAGGGTCCGCATGAGCACTATACCCTACGCTTCGACGGTAGGATCTATAATGTATGCGATGCTATGTACAAGACCAGATGTAGCTTACGCGTTGAGCGCGGTAAGCCGGTATCAGTCAGACCCAGGGGAGGACCACTGGACAGCAGTGAAGAACATTCTCAAGTACCTGAGAAGGACTAAGGAGATGTTCCTGGTTTACGGTAATGGAGACCTCAGGGTCGAGTCCTTTACCGATTCAAGCTTCCAGAGTGACAAAGATGACAGCAAGTCTGTCTCGGGTTTAGTGTTTATCCTCAACGGAGGGGCGGTCTGTTGGAGGAGTTCCAAGCAGGATACCGTCGCAGACTCGACGATGGAGGCTGAATACATTGCTGCAAGTGATGCCGCAAAAGAGGCGGTCTGGATGAAGAAGTTCATTAGTGAACTTCAGGTGGTTCCGTCCATTGTTGACCCAATACCTTTGTATTGCGATAACAATGGGGCTATAGCTTTAGCGAAGGAACCAAGGTCCCATCAGAAATCCAGGCACATCTTAAGGCGGTATCACCTGATCAGGGAGATCATTGATCGACAGGAGATCGAGGTGGGGAGAGTGGACACAAAGGACAACACTGCGGACCCATTCACGAAGGCTTTACTCCAGACTCAGTTCGAGCGGCTGATCGAGATGATAGGTCTTCGATACGCCAGTACATGGCCTTAGTGCAAGTGGGAGATTGTTAGTGTATATGCCCTAGAGGCCATTACTGTATCATACTAGTATGTATATTACTTGATGGAAGCTTGGGATATTCACAGTTGTACAGACAATCTTGCTCAATATAGTAGTATGCTACTTGGTTGTCTCTGCTTTAATGTGTACATGTGTGTTTATCTATTATATCACCTATACGCATTAGTAGAGCCCTTAGGATCTTTGCTTGATTACCGACGTTGTGATGGCGATCACACTCGTGGGGGCTGGGTAATCTACAAGCACATCCTTATACACGTCCCTAGTCGTGGAAGTATCGAGATAGGGCATCGATGCTCCGGAGTAGACTAGCGTATGCGCTTCTCATCCCAGCACAGGAGACGGTCTGTCCCACAGCCGTCGGTATGTCGTACTTGAGATAGTATGCGGGTGCTCGTTAGGTTACGAGTACACTGGACAGGACTCGTTGGGAACTGATGGTTGGTATTATACCTATCGTCAGTTATCAGTTCCCAGGTGACATGAGTACATCTTAGTCCGCTGACTTGACACTGTCACTTCGCCTCGAGTGTGTTCCCACTGTTCTTTGGTTACTAACCTACCACGGCTCTACCGAGTCGTGCAAACAGGTAGTAGTTGGGAGCAGTCCCGAAGCACTTGGAGGCAGTGACGGTTAGACAGGATTCGTCTCTCCCGGTATTGGGGGTTGACATCACGCTGTGTCTAAGAGAGCCATTACACAAGTAGTCCCTGGCCAGGGCAAGCGAGATATACTGGTAGGTTCCAGTGTTATATCAGGGTGTTCTGGGCTTCACTCCGACACGACTTGTACCGCTATTAGGGGTCTGACGCTTGTCGCCCCTAGGCCCGACATGCGATGTATCAGACGAACAGACCGGACTGTACGGAGATTGTCACATACAAGCTCAGTAGGAGTTCGGATGGGTTTACCTCATCGGCCTTCTTATCGACATCTACCTGGGGACCGTTACGTACAGCTAGTGCCGCTTGCGGTCTATGGTTAAACCCACTGCCAGCGTAGTGTCGAGTCTTTAGAGTCCCACACAGAGAGTTTCCCTGCACTGAGCGAAACGTGTAGAGGCCGTATGGTTTTACGGCAGGGCTGCGATCACTTACGTACACTTGTGTGCGTATGGTGTTCGGGCAGGCAGTACTAGTAGGCTTTGGTTTAAGCCGGATCCTAGTATTGCACGGATGGATTTGTTTTGTCTTCTGTGCATCCGCATTCTACGGAATACGGATGCAGGTGTGTATGCACAGTTTTTTGGAGTGATGAAGGAAGAGGTGCCTCATTAGGGTTTTGGCAGTTGGTTCGGCCAAAACCGTTATGTGGCAGGCTTATTAGGGTTTTGACAGTCGATTCGGTCAAAACCATTTTTAGGCGGACTCATTAGGGTTTTGACAGTTCGTTTGGTCAAAACCATTATGAGCCGCGAACATCATTTACTAATCCTATTAGTGATAATCTTATGATGGCTAATTGCATTGACCATTTGACCCCGTTGACCTCTCTTGACCTTGTTGACCGGTTGACCGGGTTGACCATTGACTTTCAAGAGGGTTCCACACTCTTCTTTTCTTTTCCTTTTTCTTTTGGATTATGATAATGGTCATTTCAAAGTAGCCATCAACTTTATCTTGATGGGATTAGTAATGATGTTGTTTTGCATTATTTGCAACCATGGTTGTTTTTCTTTTGTATCATAATTTTATTCTCATTCTCTCTCTTGAAATGAGAAGCTCCATGGTTGCTAGCAAGCTCCTTCTTCTTCCTCCTCTTGATTTCTCCTTTGATCTCATGTGTTGAGAGAAAAAGGATTCCACTTGACAAACACATCCATACATCTCCTCTACACATCCTAGGGCTTCTAGATTAGCAATCTCCTTGCCCTAGTTACCTCGGCTTGAGGTGGAGCTCGGTGTACATCTCTCGGGTGGATCGTCTTCGATTCAAGGAGGCCGCGGAGGTGACCAAAGTCCGGATCAACCATTGAGCAAGCAAAGAGAAGAACAACAAGAAGAGAAGAACAACAAGAAGTGAAGAACAACAAGAAGAGAAGGAGTTCAAGTTGAGGTATAACCCCTAACCGAGTAGATAACATCTCAAGTTAGGATGCTAGTGTATTGTTTAGCAAAGATCCGGCTTTTACGGTCCATGTTACAAAGTTTAGAAAAATTTTTGTTTTACCGTTTCCGCAACCCCGAAAGTACCGGGAGAGGTAACGTGGACCTAACAAAGCATTAATCAACAATTCAACAAAAAGGTCAAGATTTTTATACCTCACAACTCATTGATCCAACTTGAAATCTAGCCCCTCAAATTGCCATCTTGTTCCCTAGATCCATACTAGAATGGTCAAGTAAAAATGGGTAGGGATTAGATTTTGATTTTGTGGAATTTTTGAAGCATTTTGGATGATTTTTTGATGGAATTTTGAAGAGAAAAGAGAGGAAGAAATGAGAGGGCTGTTGTTGCTGCAGGTTTCAGCCAAGGGGAAGAGGGAATGGGTGAGGGAGGAGAGAGAGTGAGGTGGAGAAAGTAACATCTAGTCAAAGTCCACTTTTGTTTCTTTCATTTTCTATTCTTTCCTTTTCTTTTCTTTTGAAAAAAGAGGTGATTGGAGAGAGGGAGAGGGGGAGGGATGTCATGGTGGGGCCGGCCACATGGGGAGAGGGAGAGAGGGTGAGGTGTGGGTGTGTGGGTTAGGCAAAAAGATAAATGTATTACCCCAATTCCCATTAACATTAATTTCACCGAAAAAGCCTTTTTTTCTTCGATATTTTTCTAAACCGTTTTGGCAAACCATTTCATTTCAAAAACCACATGATAAATTTTTATTTAATGTGTTATGATGCATAAAATTTGTTTCAACTCATTTCAATTTGTAATTTTCCCTAATTAAATGTATTAGTGACGGCTTAAATAATATTAAAATAATTAATTTCGGAAAAATTTTCAGAAAATTTGAAATTTCACCAGTGGCTCAATAAACACCAATTAATAGCAATTACATACCTAGAATATGTATATTTAATTTTATAATAAAGATATTTGTATTTTGACTTTTTACAGAAAACCCCCTTATTTTGCCGATTCTCCGAAATTTCACCGAAACGATTTTCAAAACGTTACAAAGAGCTCAGAGAAAGAAAAGGTAAAAACCTTTGAATAAAGAAGAATTTTTTCTAAAAAGATCAATGGTCTAAGAACAAGATCAAGATCTTAAATAAAAAAGAAAAGACCAAACAATAAGAAGAATAAAAAAAAAGAGAAGTGAAATACTTCTTGATTAGATCTTTGGATCTACATATAAAGGCATTACCTTTTGATGAACCACTGGTTCTTTGAAAACAAGAAAAACTTGTTTTCTTTGATCTAAAATTGATCAAGATATTAAACAGTGCCTTGCACTCACAAAATTTGCATGGTTGGCGCAAGCCACCAGAGAGCGCCACGTGTCATCTCCAGAACAAACTGCGCTTTGCGCTTTTGAAATAGAGCACTGCTCTTTTAAAATTAGCGCAACTCACCAGAGTGTGCCACATGTCAGCAGCGCAACAGCGCAGTGCACTGTCGCAGCGCACTGCGCTTGCGCTCACCAGAACGTGACACATGTCACCACCACATGAGTTTGCGCCTTGCGCTCCTCAATTGGCGCAAAGCGCCTGACAAGCCACGTGGGGCGCTGTCAGAACATTAAATGCAATGCATTATTGAAAGGGCAGAGCCTAATAAAAGGTCTACCAGACCAAAATAAGAAATGCTAGGCATTATTAAAGGGCAGAGCCCAATTAAAAGGCCTAACAGGCCTAATAAAAATGCAATGCATTATAAAAAAGGGGCAGAGCCCAAATAAAGGTCTAACAGGCCAATTCAGATGCTGTGCATCATTTTAAAAAAAGGGCAGAACCCAAACAATGGCCTAGCAGGCCAAATGCGAATAAATTATTGAACATTCTCAACTGGACTTAACCCAATCATGGCCATAAGTCCTCAAATTAAATTGAACCGAGCCCAAATGCTCTCTCAAGTCAATTTACACCCGGTTCGAGGGTATATCTCTGAACTCCTCTGATATCTGTCGTTGTAATCTTTCAACGGCGTCAGAGAGGTGACGGGTCCCAACAACCACACATTGGTACGGACTGTGGGGTCCTTAAACTCATGGACTAATGCGTCCTTATACCAATCTTCGTCCCAAAACGGGAATGATGGACTAATACGTCCTTAAACCAATCTTCGTCCCAAAACGGGAATGATGGACTAATGCGTCCATAAACCAATCTTCGTCCCCAATTGGGAATGTTGGACTAATGCGTCCTTAAACCAATCTTCGTCCCCAATTGGGAATGTTGGATTAATGCGTCCTTAAACCAATCTTCGTCCCCAATTGGGAATGATGGACTAATGCATCCTTAAACCAATCTTCGTCCCAAAACGGGAATGATGGACTAATGCGTCCTTAAACTAATATCCATCCCCGAAATGGGAATGATGGACCACCACGTCCCTAAACTGGAACATGGACCACTATGTCCCTAAACTGGAACAATAGAGCCCAAATGCTCTCTTGTAGGATCTAAACGATCCTGTTAAGTTGATCTTAGTCTGGAGATTAGGCTAACGTATCCTTAACAAACGTTTAAGTTGATCTTAGCCTCAAATATGGCTAACGTATCCTTAAACTAATATCTGTCCCCAAAATGGGAATGTTGGACCACCACGTCCCTAAACTGGAACATGGACCACTATGTCCCTAAACTGGAACAATAAAGCCCCCAAATGCTCTTTTGTCGGATCTAAACGATCCCGTTTAAGTTGATCTTAGCCTTAAATATGGCTAACATATCCTTAAATCTTCAAACAGATTTTAGTCCTAAATTGGACTATAGATCCCCCAATCAACTTTGGTTCAAGGGTACATCTCTGAACTCCTCTGACATCCGTCGTTGTAATCCTTCAACGTCGTCAGAGAGGTAATGGGTCCCGACGGCCATACATTAAATGGACTGCTATGTCCCTAAACTGGAACAATGGAGCCAATTGCTCTCTTGTCGGATCCAAACGATCCCGTTAAGTTGATCTTAGTCTGGAAATTAGGCTAACGTATCCTTAACAAACATTTAAGTTGATCTTAGTCTCAATATGGCTAACGTATCCTTAAACTAAAACCCCGAACCCAAATCTAAGAAATACGGATTTGGACTAATCCACGTCCTATGGGCGACGACATAAATTAGTCTCCGTATACAATCCACGGGCAACCAAAAACAAAACAAACACACACGACACGAAGTGAACATCTGGAGAAGGAGAAAGTTTCTACCGTGGTGCGGTAGCGTAATTAACTGCAGGGGCTTGCGCCTGCAGGGAAGAGCGTTCCCATAATCAAAAACCCCTCAGACGAGGGGGAATCTGACGAAGTCTGCTACATCGGCCGCATCCGTCTAATCCTCCGATACACGGTGCCATAAATCAACTTAGCATCTTCGGAGAGGTGGACTGATAAAACTAAATAGCATCTGTCCCGAATCTCAGGCAAGACGTCTCTCAGTCGTCGCGCCGTCTTTCGGAGGGGAACATTGCCTTGTGTCAAAAATCGTTTTTACCGTTTCCGCCTCCCCGTAAGAACCGGGGTGGGCAACGTGGACTTACAAACCTTACTCTCTACAACCTTCTTGTATATACAAGGTTCATCTACCATTTTGATGAAGTCAAACTCTTTGACTGCCACATCAAAACAGATGTTCTAACTCCTCGATGCGCGCATTGATCCTGATAGACTTAAGCATAGCTTTGAAAGTCTTAACTTTTCCATTTACACCAAGAATCTTCTCAAGATCCATTTGCTCCTGATGGGTTTTACCTATTTAGGTGAAACATTCAAAGTCATACTTTGTTGGTGTACATGGATTCCATCTTTGATCACATAGCATCCAGCCATTACACAGAGTCCCCACTCGTGATGTCCTGCCTGAACCTAGTTGGATGCAATCCTCGCTCCCACTGTCATCCAGAAGACCGTAGTATCTTTCAAGTGGATGAGGAACCTACCAGATTCGCAGAGAGGCTGAAGTTCGTTGGAGACTATTGAATCCTTTGGTTCCACTAAATCATCAGCTGTTAGTTTGTCAAGCTGGAAATCCTTCCAGTTCTACCTCATGACCACTAATTTCTTCACAAAAAATTCCTTTTCTAAAAAGGTGGCATGCTGAGAAACAAAACACCTTTTGCTCCTCAGTTAGGTAGAAGACATACCCTCGCTAATGTTTGGGATATCCTAACAAACTTACAGAACTGACCTTGCCTCGAGCTTGTTCGGATTCTGCCTTTCAACATAGGCCGGACAACTCCATATCTTAACTCGTTTAAGACATGGTCTCTTCCCATACCATATCTCATAATGAGTGGTAGGCTGTGATTTGGATGGAACCCCATTCAATAGGTATGCTGCTTCTCAAGTGCATAACACCAAAAGGAAACAGGTAACTCAGCAGTACTCATCATAGACGCGCCATATCTCATAGGGTGCGATATCTCCGTCCCGATACACTGTTGTGCTGTGGTGTATTCGAAGGAGTAAGATGAGAGAGAACCACATTCTCCTTTAAATAATCCAGGAACTCCATGCCCAAGTATTCGCTTCCTCGATCACATCGAAGGACTTAATACTTCTACCCGTCTGGTTTTTAACTTCAAGCTTATATTCCTTGAATTTTTCAGAAGTTTCAGACTTGTGTTTCAACAGGAATATATGTCCGAATCCTGAGAGAAGATCAGTGAATATAAGGAAGTACGAAGAACCAAGCTTGGCATTTGCAGACATAGGACCATATACATCATCATGTATCTGTCCCTAAAGTTCAGTAACTCTATCTCTGTTTCCAGTAAACGAAGTATTGATCATTTTACCTTTGAGACAAGACCGGCAAGCATCATAAGATGAAAATTCGAACGGATTCTAATATTCATCCTTATGTAACTTAGCTGGTCGTGTCTCATTGGTATGACATAGTCTACAATGCCACAAGAAGGATTCGTACATTTCTGAACTACTTCTCTTGTGTGTGTTCAAGATACTTTGAACCGTGGTTTGATTTAGATCGTATATGCTATTATATAACATGCCTGATCGAATCAACTTTTGATTCAGGAAAATGTTCACAACATTATCCTCCAATACAAAATTATATCCTTCTTTAACTGAATAATGAAAATGATGTAATGTTGTATATCAGGTTCAGAATGTAATAACATTCGTTCAGAATCAATGTATTAATACAAGGTGATATCTGCTAACTGACTTGGCTGCAACAATTGCACCATTCTCTACACTTAGAGATATATCACCCATTCTCAGTTCTCTACCTGTATGTAGCCCATGTAACATGTTACATATGCGGGATCCTGATCCGGTATCACATACCCATGACGTAGAGTATACTGAGAAACAATTCTCGGTAATGAACACACCCGAAGAATATGCATCAACATGCTCATTCCTCGAATGGGTGGCATGGGAATCTTGATATTTCCCTAATTCCTGCTCGGGCTTATAACAATTATAAGAGAGAGCGGAACCAATGTTCCCCAGCTCAGTATAATAAGGAGGTTCGGTCAATACATCCATATTATTATCTTGATTAAGACGTGACATGGTCACTACTAGGAGAGAGAGAGAAGAAAACACTCTGCGTGCGCTCTTGTAAGATCAGATTGGTTACTAGTTTATCTAATCAGGATGGCTCCCACTGTTTTTATCAAATCTTCCCTCAAATCCTAAAAGGTAAGATTAGCCGGGATTAATTACACCTTACAAGTTCGCCAATCTTTCGGCTGGGGCTAGTGTCGGTACTTTGAAGGAGCTTCCCCGTGCTTTCGCACTGACCTAATTAAAATAAACCTCGTTTTCCCATGGGCGTAACCCCGTTAACACCTTTCTAGACACCTACTTGATCGGCTAATTGCAATGTGTAAAAATCTCCCAAAAGTAACTCTTACTCGCAGTGGGTATTGGGATCCAACTATCTCATAGAAGGTATGCAATCTTATTGCAAATTTCAACACTTGAAATTCCCGATAATATTTTGCCCCTAGAAACTTATGACCTTGGTTAAAGTCAACAAATCATAAGCTCTAGCCAAGTTCAACCCGTCATTTCTTGATTGAATTAAACCCACCCGCACGACCCTTGGTTAAGGTCAACAAAGCCGCATGACTACCCTAACTCAATCGCATCATATGCTGCAGATAAACACTAATTAGCTACCGCACACTAAGACCTGGCTAAGGTCAACAAACGTAGCACGAATACTAAATAGTACTTATCTGAAATGACGGAGGGCTACGACAGGTTTTTAAGAAAACCTTTTGCGTAATGAACTTGATATCGTTGAAAAATCGAGTGAATTTGAAAAGGAGTGTTTTTGAGGCTTTTACCAGTTTTGCTAAAGAGGTCACTCCCGGTGAAGGAATCTCGGCTCTTTCCCCATCGAATGAGGTGCAGGAATTTCACAAATACCACTATGCAAAGCAAAAACTATAGAAGCAATCAAAAGATAAACCGAGTAGGTTGTAGCATCTGCTAGTTTCGCTAAAGAGGTCACACCCGGTGAAGGGATCTCGGCTCTTTCCTTATCGAATAAGGTGCTGGATATTCTACAAGGAATACCGCTATACAAAGCAAGAACTAGAGCTACCAGTTTTTAAATAAGTTTCTACAATATCTTTAGGTTTCTTTTATTTCATTAATCTCATTAATGAAGTCCCATCAATTTTTCTTCCCAAGCATCACAGAAGAAATGAAAGCATCAATATTTACTATATATCATCATATATATAAAATATATACATTCGTCTCAGAATATCAAGTGATCACATCACAGAATATCAGCAACAGAAGAACATATATGAAATATTGGATATACTAGGAATTCCATGTTTTAACTTAAACTAGTATAAAACATGGATTCCACGGTCGTGATGAATAGCCAAAACCACATCCCTAGACCCCTACGAGAGCGGCAAGCAACCCTCCCAATTCTAGAGTTAGGAGACCCGGTCTCGACTCCTCGAGATGGTCTCCCAATAGACCCTAGAACCCGGTTACTTGTGCTCCCCGCCTTAGGTCTATCCTAATGTGGAAAAGTAAATAATATACATCAATGGTGACAACATCCTCAACCCGGAAGTTACCCAATAAAAGAATATTACATACAAGGTTTTACATGAATGAAAATGAAAACTCTCATCTCACATAAACCCCTGGCTATTTGAAATACGACGATCGAATATAATATATCACAGCAACACATAACATCACATGTCATCAACGTAAGTAAATATGCATATCCCAATTGTCGTTGATGTATAGCAACGAAACCGGCGATGCACCACATATTATACTTACGGTCGCAGAAAAGAAAGTGAAAAACTACAACAATTGGAATCCGCAACCACCTTAGAAATCATAAACCCAATGTATCACATACTTTGGATTTCATGCCTAACCAAATGAATTCCTTAGACATTACGTGCCTAAAATTATAAACCCCACATTTTAGTCTCGATATTGAAAACATTTTCTAATAACCTGTCGGGTAATTCAATAAGATTCCCGATAACTTGATCGAATGCTCGTCGAAAACTTTAGTAGACGGCCGCACCCCCGATGCCGTCGATAAAATGCACTAAGGCGAAACATCGCGGCCGCGAGTACCCGAACGGATGCTTTTGGCGATGGGGTTCTCCTACAGTCACATGGTTGGGGCTATGGGGTGTTGCTATCTAGTAAGGTTACCCGGCGAGTATCCGCGTACATTAGATAATTGCGATGGACTTTTGATCCACATCAAAATTCCGTGGCAACTGATCAAATGAGACTAAACTGCTAGATTTATAAAATTCAAACTAGTTATCTCATAACTATTTATGGATTCCAAATATTGTATCACAATCACAGATAGCTAGACGATGTTAAACTTTTTGATCGAATAAACAAACACCCAAACTTTCCCAAAGAGCTCAACACTTGAACGGAGTTCAAAAAGTAACCAGAAACTGCCACAGCTCCTATGAACCATCCGTAGAAGGGCCGACCCATGCCTCAGTCATGTCGCCACGGAACTGCGGCAAACCCTAGGGTATAACCGTGATTCCGCGATCTAAAAAAGTCGAGTTTGGGTATCGTTCTTCTAGAGGGTCCACAGAATCGCTTGCATGATTTTCTGAAGATTTTAAACTTGGAAAAAATCCAACACTTGGAAAATTTCCAGCGGGGAAAAATTGGGTTATTGATATCCGTTCAAACTTTTTAATATCGTCTAAATAACCCGAATACATATTAGAATTACGATTACGAAGCACTCCGAGTTGCCTTTGCAGAAAGTTAACACCACATGCAAATTTAGCAAAAACTAGCAACACCTGAAACACCAAAACCCAGAGACTGGAACACAGGAAAAATTCGAAGCCCAAATGCTACAGTAGAACCAGACTGCTCGGTTTTTAGCATGAAGTGTTCGGCCAAAATCCGGCCAAATGGTCTCGAATTTCTTCTGTGTTCATGTCATATCACATACAAGATTTTGCAGTTGCTAAAATAATTTTTTGACATCTTTAAAAATTCAATAGAAACTAGATCATAGGGTTTCAAGTTTCGGAGTAGTTTAGGTTTCGTAATCTAACAAACATCGTTTAAATTTCTAGTTTGGCTCTGTTACCACTGTTGGGTTATTTGGCGCGGCAGCAAGGTTTCGGGAGGCATCATTCATGCCATTTTCAAAAATTTGCCATTCTAAACAACCCTAACCCTAGAATTTTAACTAGAGATTTAAACAAACAAGCAATGTTAATATCTTAACATCTAAGTGAATGAGAAATACAACCTTTGTAGACCGGTCCTTCTTTTCTAAAGCTCCGTGTAGTAGTTCCTTTGCTCCAAGTAGTGAACTCTCGAACTCAAGAAAGGGTTCACATGAAGAAATGAACAAGCTTGCTCAAAGTCTTCGAGGCCGAAGACGATCTACGTCGAGGAGACTCAAGCTCATGCTACCTCTTCACTAATTGTAGATTAGTGAAACAAACACCCTAAACTAAATGGCTAATATATTAGAGAATGATGAAGTAGGAAGTGGGCTCTTTTTAGATTTAATTTTTTCACAATATTTTCTCATCATTTCAAAAGCTAGAAAGCTTTTCATTGAGGAAGAAGAAGATCAAGCGAAGAATGAGAGAGTGAACTCATATGAGGTGAGAAAATAAACCATGGGTGAGTTAGTGTCACGACCCGAAATTGGCACGTGACGACCCTAATACTACGCAACGTCTACAGGCGTAACGCAGTAAAAGAAAGCCAAAACCCAGAAATCTAAACCATTAAAAGACAAGAAAAGATAAGAAATATTGTTTAAAAGTCTTTGAAATCACAACCCAAATTCTTTAAAAGTCCAACTTTATTTCCTTTAAAATTTTGGCAGCACCTCCTTTGTAAAAGCTAGCCCCAAAAATGGGTACAACATAAATATAAAGTAAAACATTCCCAAATGGGAGCAAATACACGCCCAAAGATGGAAAACAACCATCACAACAAATATACGACGCCGTAGCGAAGAAATGAAAGACGATAGAAAGGAAACTGTATAAAAGACAACAAGTCACAAATAATATACAATATCGTCCTCACCAAGTCTCTAAGTCAACAAGAAAATATAGTAGATGGAGGGTACAAGGATATAACGAATATACAATACAACAAACGAATAACCACAAAACCCACCTAAGCAAACTGCATACTGTGAGCTGATGCGGTATCCGTAGCAAAAGATGATAGAAGAATAGCCTGCCTCGACTACTCTGGGGAACACCCTGCAAAACAAACTGTGGCACAACAGGGGTGAGTTGCCAACTCATGAATAGTAAATAACATATGCAGGTAATCGCAAGTATGCATGTACAACATGAATCTAACATGTGCAATTAATAGCAATAAAAAGTCATATGAATGCAATAATCATGAAGGGTACACTAGCAGGTACAACTAATACATGAAGCAATACATATAAATAAATGTATGTAAATGCAACAGTCATGAAAGGTACTCTAACATGTACTACTAATACATGAAGCAGTGCATAAACAATAAATGTGGAGTATGGAATGAAATATGTCATTTCCATGGAATCCTGACATCGTGGTAGGATCACAATCCATTGAGACAAATCCAAATTCCAATTCCTCAAATCATCCCCCAAATTGGCTCTCATATCATATAAGTCTCCAAATCCTGAATGTACAATATCGAATAAATCTCATATATCCTGAATGTACAAATCAGCAATCTCATAAATATCATGTATCCAATATCCAATGAATCACCTATATCCCAAATCAAATTATCAAGTAAAAATCTAACATCCTAAATATATTTGCATGAATAAATATGACGATGTATATAATTTAATATCAATACACATATATTAGCGTCCTATTCCACTAATATTGGTGTAAGGGCATATATAATAGCGGCCTAAACCCTGTTATATATACAAAGGAGTAAAAAGAAATATCATGAAACCAATGTGTTAAGCATCGACACAGAAATGCAGGTCTATCAGGTGCTGTCACCACGACTGGTACCCTGATAGGTACGTATCATACTCTATCCCAAAAGCTCGAGTGCCTAGCTCTGACCCTCGCCTCTCGATGTATCTATACGTACATGACTCCCGTCGGTATCCCCATGATAACCAATGAGTCATTGGTAATGTCACTGGATAGTATGGTTCCCCTGTAACTCATCGTCTAGCACCACGACCTCATTCTTGCCTCGGGGTACCTCCGGGCCTCACCATGTACCCGCACACGGACCCCTCCATTCCTCACGTGGGGTATATATATATCCGAACCGATAAATCTCACGGTGGCTGCTGAAATATCATATCAAGGAAAACCGGGTTTTTCAAATAATGCATAATTTCATGAACTCCCATGGTCCCCAAATCCAGAAAACATCATGAAAAATCCATATCACAATGCGAAAATCCATGAATATAATATATGCAACATAAACGGAAATGTAAGCATATAAAGGAAAAGCCGCTAATTAACTGCAACAAGTTAATATAAATATCATGCGGTTCCTAATTTTCTCCAATTCTAAAATAACATCAGGTAAATGTATACATGTAGCTATAACCAGATGTATGTGAAAACATAAAGGTATAGCAAGATATATGTATCTACCTATAAATAATGATGTAGTATACCCCCAGGTATAAGTGAAATAGGTGTGCAAGGTATACCTGTAGCTATGTCATAAAGTGTGCATGTACCTATCACTAATGGTACAATACTCTATAGGTATACAGGTAACTAGTATGTAAGTATGTCAGAGCATATGTGTAAGCATGTAGGTATACAGGTATGCTATAAGTCAATGCGTAAAGAAATATGAATCAAAGTCTCAATGTCCCTAACCAAGCAATATCATATCTATAAGTGGGTTGTGCATGACATGGCAATTATTGACGGTGTGTGTAGCATACAATCAGTGCTCGTGCAACATGAATCATCAATAATATGTGCAGTGTCCTAAGGATACTAGTCCAAGCACAATAATATCTAAGTAATAGGGTAAATGCGCAATTCTAAATATGACATAGAATATGCGACAGAAAGAATATCTCTAGCCCAGACGCATAACGCCATGCTGGCGATTCCCCTGTAGATGTTAAATCTACTCACCAACGCTCCAAGCTAGGTGAATCCTACCACCTGTTTTCCCTTTGTAGCAGTTTCCGTAGTCCCTGCCTGCGAACCTAAAATTTCACAAAGACAACACATAAGCAAAATATCTTACAATGACGAAAAGACAACGAAACGTGATGAAAACGCCCGGAAAATTACACTGCGCGCTTAGCGCATCTATCGCGCATGACATCGGCCAAAAACCCTAACTGAGGTCGCTAAACTACAAAACACCAAGTCTGGACCCCGATCGTCCCGATCGCGCAACACAACACAAACAATTACGAGAAATAAAATAGATATAATCTTGCAACGACCAATCGAACCCACGTCGGAAAACCCCCAAAACCTAGTAAGTAACTTATCGCAATATTTCGCACTAGTTTCAAGCTAACGCATATCTAGCGATTAAAAACACCTTATAATAGCTTAACTAAGCTATCTAAACCATTTCTAAAATTTTAACACTTGCCAAATAAATTTTAGCAAAAACCTAGTAAGTAAAATTGCATAATTAAACAAAGTATTCATTAACAAAAAAATTAACATTTCTATTAGGTTAATCTTTTCCAAATCACAAATTAACACTTTAAATGAACATTAATCACTTAAACAAACTTTAACCCTAACATGAATCTCTTAAAAAACATATAAATGAATTAATCATGGTTTAAAAGCTATATAAAACACATAATTAGCTAACTTAAATAGCTAGATTAAGATAAAAACAACTAATTATGGATTAAGATAAGAAATTATACCTCCCCAAGAACACCAAAATGAAACTTAATCCCTCATCATAGCATAAAAAAAAACATACTTTGTTGAAGATCCAAGCAAACTTAGTGAAGGAATTTGATGGTTTTAATTATTTAGGATTTTTGTGGATTTATTTTGGAAATTTTGAAGCATTTTTGAGTGAAAGAGAAGAAGAATGAGCTTTGAAAATAATGAGGCCAGAAATTTAGGGTTTCCCAGGCTAGGGATTTCCTGTTATGGCTAATCGAGCATAGCGCAACATCAACTCCCAATACCGGGAGAGATTAATCCTCTTCTATCGCTCATTGCCTCCATGTGGCTTGGGACTGTACCCAAAAACCACCTTTTTGCATGTTCTCTTGACTGTGGTATAGTGGAAATCAAAGCACAGTGGGAATCACACAAGACTCTTTGACGATCTCGGGTCGACAGACTAACCTGTACCAGTGTCACCAGAGAATTGCTATCTGATGATAGATATAATACCATCTAAATTTTAAATCGGGCATGGTTGATACCTTGTAGAATATTACATACAATGAATTTTACAAGCTCTCACTTATAAATGAAGTGAACACCCTAATCTAAATGGCTAGGATAGATTAGGATGATGAAGTAGGAATTTAGCTCTCTTTTATTTTCTTAATCACACTCATTTTCATCACCTCTCAAAAAGCTAGAAAGCTTTTTAAGCAAGAGGGAAGAAGAAGAAGAAGAATCCATTTCTTTTGTGATGAATAATGTGTAAGTCCATGTCACGCACCCCACGAACTTGCGGGGAGGCAGAATATATGAAAAAACGATTATCAAAGCTTCGTAACACGGACTTGAGCGCATGAATCGTTTCTAAACCATTGCTAAATATCAACTAGAGGTTTAACTACTCGGATACGAAGTTATACCTTACGATACTAGGCCTTCGGGTCTTCATCGCGGTCCTCCACTCCTCGTAGGCTCCTTGGAACATCGGCACCTCAACGGCCTCCTCGAATCAAAGGCGATCCACCCGAAAGCTCCTACGCCAAGCTTAATCTCAAATTTGAGATAACTAGGTTGCTTAAAGTGCTAATCTAAGATATCTAGGGGATATAGAGTGAGGTTATGGATGTATTAGTCTAGCTAACCCTTGATCTCAACACATGAGAGGCTAGGGTTAGGGTTTGAAGAGAGAGTGAGCTTGAGGAGAGAGAAGGTGAAGATGAGAATGAAATGAGATAATGATCTTATCATAATATATATGAAGCATTATTATTTATCCAAAAATCAAATAATAGAATTAACAACCATACTTCATAAATATCTATGAGTGATTCATCTCCATGAGCCATTAAGCATTTATGATGCATTAATGACTTGGATGAATCACACAAATGAGTCACTCATCTCATTTAATGCAATGCCACCTTAACCCCTTAGTCACCACTCTTCTAGAAGCTTCCCGACAAATTACGAGAACGCCCCTCCAATCCGTGAAAACATGGAAAAACTTTAGACTGTATAAATCCAGTAACCCGATACTAGAATCTGGCTTAAACCAAAGCCGACTAGTAAAAACTGTCCGAAAAAGTCATACGTGCATAAACACACGTATGCGTCCGAACCCTTGTCGTAAAACCATACGACCTCTATATCGTTTCACCTGGAGCAGGGAAACTCTCTGTGTGGGACTCTAAAGACTCGACACTACGCTGGCAGTGGGTTTAACTACAGACCGCAAGCGACACTAGTTGTACGTAACGGTCCCCAGGTAGATGTCGATAAGAAGGTCGATGAGGAAAACCATTCGAACCCCTACTGAGCCTGATGTGACAATCTCCATACAGTCTGGTCTGTTCGTCTAAGACTATCACATATCAAGCCTAGGGGGCGGCAAGCGTCAGTCCCTTAATAGCTGTATAAGTCGTGTCGGAGCGAAGCCCATTACACCCTGAGAAGCTACTGGAATCTACCAGTATATCTCGCTTGCCCTGGCCAGGGACTTTGCGTAATGGCTCTCTGACACAGCGCGATATCATCTCCCAATATCGGGAGAGACGAATCCTATCTAACCACTACTGCCTCCAAGTGCTCGGGACTGCATCCAACTGCTACCTGTTTGCACGATTCCTTTGAGCCGTGGTAGGGTAGCAATCTAAGAACAGTGAGACACACTCGAGACGAAGTAGCAGTGTCAAGTCTGCGGACTATGCTATACTCATGTCATCTGGGAACTATTAACTAACGATGGGTATAATACCAACCAATTGTTTCCCCTGCGAGTCCTGTCCGGTGTACCCATAACCTAACGAGCACCTGCATACTATCTCCAGTACGACATACTGATGGCTGTGGGACAGACCATCTCCCCAACTGGGATGAGAAGCGTACACACTTAGTCTACTCCGGAATATCGATGCCCTATCTCGATAATCCAACGACCAGGGACCTGTATAAGATGTTGCTTACAGACTACCCAGCCCCCACTAGTGTGACTGCCATCACGACGCTGGTAATCAAGCAAAGATCCTATGGGCTCTACTAATATGTATAAGTGATACGTTACGAGAAACATATGCACATATTAAAGTAGACACAAACCAAGTAGCATACTACCATTTTTAGCAAGACTGTATATATATAACTGTGAATATCCTAAGCTTCCATTAAGTAATATACAATCTAGTATGATACAATAATGGCCCCTAGGGCATATACACTAACAATCTCCCACTTCCACTAGGGCCATGAGCTGGCATATCATAGACCTATCATCTCGAATAGCCTCTCGAACTGCGTCTGAGGATGGGCCTTTGTGAATGGATCAGCAATGTTATTCTCTGTCTCTACTCTTTTCACCTCGATCTCCCGGCGATCTACGATCTCCCTGATCAGGTGATACCGCCTTAAGATGTGTCTGGATTTCTGATGGGACCTGAGTTCCTTCGCTAAAGCTATAGCGCCGTTGTTGTCACAATACAGAGGTATTGGACCAACACTGGAAGGAACCACCTGAAGTTCTGTGAGGAATTTCTTCATCCAGACAGCTTCTTTTGCGGCATCACAAGCAGCTATGTACTCCGCTTCCATTGTTGAGTCAGCAACGGTCTCCTACTTGGAACTCTTCCAACAGACCGTCCCTCCATTGAGGGTAAAGACATAACCCGACATGGACTTGGAGTCATCTTTGTCACTCTGGAAGCCGGAGTCGGCAAAGGTCTCCATCTGGAGGTCTTTTCCGCCATACACCAAGAACATCTCCTTAGTCCTCCTCAGGTACTTGAGAATGTTCTTTACTGCTATCCAGTGCTTCTCCCCTGGGTTTTCCTGATACCGGCTTACAACGCTTAATGTGTATGCTACATCTGGTCTGGTACATAACATCGCATACATTATAGAGCCTACCGCAGAAGCGTAGGGTATAATCGACATGCGATCCCTTTCCAAATCAGTCTTGGGAGACATCTCTTTGGAGATGGTGATTCCGTGATAAGCCGGTAGGTTACCGCGCTTAGAATCATCCATACTGAATCTCTTCACTATGGTGCCTATGTACCTGGACCGTGAAAGTCCCAACATCCTCTTTGATCTATCACGACAGATCCGGATCCCCAGAATGTAGGTGGCATCACCCAGGTCTTTCATGGAGAATTTATGTGACAAGAATCTTTTGACTGACTGTAACATAGGAATATCATTTCCTATTAAGAGAATGTCATCCACGTACTCCCTACAATCTTACTGTATATGCATGGTTCATCTGGATTTTTGATAAAGTCAAATTCTTTGACGGCATCATCAAAACAGATGTTCCAACTCTGCGATGCCTGCTTTAGTCCATAAATGGACTTAAGCAGCTTGCATACTTTACTGCTGCTCCCACTCTGAATGAATCCCTCTGGCTGATCCATATAGACGCTTTCTTCCAAATTTCCATTTAGAAAGGCCGTCTTTACGTCCATCTGCCAGATCTCATAATCGTGGAAGGCAGCAATAGCAAGAAGAACCCGAATGGATTTCAGCATAGCTACTGGAGAAAAGGTTTCGTCATAGTCCAAACCAGGTCTTTGACGGAAACCCTTTGCAACAAGTCTAGCTTTATAGGTTTCAATCTGTCCATCTACACCAATCTTCTTTCTGAAGATCCATTTGCATCCTACGGGTTTTACCCCATCTGGAGCAATGTCCAAAGTCCATACTTTGTTAGTGTACATGGACTCCATTTCGGACCGCATTGCATCCAGCCATTTTACTGAGTCACCGCTCTGAATGGCTTGCTGGAAGCTAGTAGGCTCATCATAGTCAATAGTGCAATCCTCTCTTTCCCCGTCTATGAGAAAACCTTAGTTTCTCTCGGGCGGATGAGATTGCCTACTACTCCTACGGAGTGGTGTCGGGATGTCCTGTTCTCCTGAACCTTCTTGTTCTACCAAACTTTCAGTAGTAGTTTGTGCTTTTGGAATTTCTTCCAGTTCTATTTCGCTCCCACTAGTTTCCTTTTCTAAAAACTGATATTCTAGAAAATGGGTATTACGAGAAACAAAAACCTTTTGTTCCTCTGCGTAATAGAATATATATTCCCTAGAGTTCTTTGGATATCCCACAAACTTACATAGTACTGATCGTGCCTCGAGTTTGTCCGCATGCTGCTTTTTAACATAAGCCGGACATCCCCAAATCTTTAGATACTGAAGATAGGGTTTCTTCCCACTCCACATCTGATATGGTGTGGTAGGCAAAGTTTTGGTGGGAACCTGGTTCAAAAGATATGCAGCTGATTCTAGTGCATATCCCCAGAATGATCGCGGTAACTCAGCGTTACTCATCATGGAACGAACCATATCCAATAGGGTTCGATTCCTCCTTTCCGATACACCGTTATGTTGTGGTGTGTATGGAGGAGTAAGCTGAGAGAGAATTCCATTCTCTTTTAAGTAACCCAGGAACTCGGCACTTAAGTATTCACCACCTCGATCAGATCTTAGTGTCTTTATACTCTTGCCTGTTTGTTTTTCCACTTCATTCTTATGTTCTTGGAATTTCTCAAAAGCCTCGGATTTATGCTTCATTAAGAAGACATATCCATACCTAGAGAAATCATCCGTAAAAGTAATGAAGTAGGAATAACCACCTCGCGCATGTGTAGACATTGGACCGCACACGTCACTGTATACGAGTTCTAAGAGCTCGCTTACTCTTACTCCGTGTCCAGTGAACGGAGTCTTTGTCATCTTTCCTTTGAGACAAGATTCACAAGTAGCATAAGATTGATATTCGAACGGATTCAAATATCCTTCTCTATGTAACTTAGTCAACCTTCTCTCATTGATGTGACCTAGTCTACAATGCCATAAGAAAGCCTGATTTACCTCTGGAAACTTTCTTTTAAGAGTGTTCTGGACATTTGTAACACCTTAGGATGTGTTTAGTGACTATTTATATTTAAGCAAAGGGGTTTTAACAAAAGTCTACCAAATTGTGTTTCAAATATTTTTCCTAATTTAATAAATATTTTCTAAAATTTTCCTAGGCTTGCACACACATGTGCATGTAAACTAGTGTTTTTAAAAGAGTTATTACCATGATTAGTGACCATGGTGGGTTAATCATGGGGATTAAAGTCTTTTGGGTTTTAATTGAGTTTAATTAGTTAATTAATAGTTGCTTTAATTTGAAATTTTCTTAGGGTGTTGACTTGGTGAGAGAGAGAGAGAGAGTGCATCATGGCTTAAGCCATGCTTGCAATTAATGAGGAGAGAGAGAGAGGAGGGGTTGACATTGGGGTGATGATTTCCTCTCAATTGTTTTGTTTTCTTTATCTCAACCTCACTCTCTCTCACACACACACACACACACTTACCTCTTCAGCACCAGCAGAAGTAAGCAGCTCAGCAGCAACAGCAGCAACAGAAAGCAGCAGCAGCAGCATCAGTGAGCAGCAACAGCAACACAACTTTGACTACAGCCCTTCCCTTCACTCCTTCTTCTTCCTCCAGCTCCCTAGGGTCGAGTGTGGGGTATATTTCCTAAACTTACTCTCTAGTTTACTTGTTTAGTGTAGTTTTACTTCGGTTAGTGGTTTTTGGTGCGATTTAGTGCGATATGAGGTGTTTCGTGAGAACCATGAGCAAGTGATGTGTGATTTAGGTTCAGTAGGTTGTTAGAGTGTTGTTAAGGCCATTTCAACCCAGCTTAGCCCCCAATTGCACTAAATTACCACCAGATCCCTATTTGATGCAATTCGTCATTTTAAGCAAAATTTGAGTTTCTGGAAACTGCTATAGACCCGATGAGTTCAGATTAATTTTGAGAAGACTACAGTGTAGTGGATAGGTACTGATACCCCAGGTAGAACCCGACCCCCTTTCTTCATGATGAGGCCGCCGAAATATTCGATCTGGCCGCAATTTGCGGCCAGATGGGTAGGGTTTGGGTTGGGGTTTGGTCCTATGGGTGTCTGCTGCTATGCGGAGTTTTGTGATATACATATTTTTGTAAGTTAAGTTCTGTATAAAAATCTGGGACTAAATACCTATTTCTCGTATTTTGTAAACCTTCGCGACACGCGTGATACGTGTGTGGGTTTGGGGTTTCTGCGTATCGCGACGCGTCAGGGTAGTTTCAGGCGCGTGATCATACGTTTTAGCGTATCGCGCACACGCGCGATTGGTTTACGACACGGGTTTCTAATTGTATCGTAATATCACGTTTTGTAAAATTGAGCTTATGTGTGATATATGTTATGTGATTCTAGGTTTGCCGGCGAGTGAGACGGACACAGCGAAGAAGGGCAAGCAAGTCGTCGGCTACACTTAGCGTGAGACTTCGGTGAGTAGATTTCACATCTACGGGGATATCGCCCGCATGGCGTTATGCGTCAGGGCTGATAGGACTTTATTATCATATGTTGCATTTACCTCATGGACTGTCATTGCATATTGCATTCCCTGCTGTATGTATGCTTAGAATTGATAGAACACCACACTATTACTAACGGTTCATGTTGCACGAGCACTAATCTGCATGCTACACACACACCGTTAGTAATTGCCATGACACACTCACTGTAGAACTGCCATGATTATATTGCTGTAGTTCATTTCATATATGATTCGATATGACTTTCATGGAAATTGGGAGCCGCATGATATCTTTAAAAACGGAAACTAATTTTAAAAGCGGTTTTCCCTTATACCTATATCATGGATTGATGTACGTAGCACACCGCATTGGATTTATTTCTTGGTGTTGGATTTTCATGTGATTTCTGGTTTTGAGGACCGTGGGATTTTTAAGAAAAGATGCACTATTTGAAAACCCGGTTCCTCGTGATATGATATTTTGGTGCGTCCACCACGCGTTTTCTCGGTGCCGAGACGTGTGCTTGAAACCCGATTCGAGGAGATGGATGATCCGTTTGCGGGTTCGTGGTGGACCCGGTATGGTTCCCCGGGGCGAGAAATGTTTTTCGTGGAGCAGACGATGAGCCTGGCAGGGTGGCGAGTACCTACCGGTGATTGGTTGGACCTGGCGGTTATCCGGAGGATACCGACCAGAGTCGAGAGATGGATGCGGGATGATCCGTACTGCCGGGGCCGAGGGCCGATACCGCAGACGGAGCCCGTAGGCTGATCCGGACTGACACAGCCCGATATATGAGGATTTGCGTGTCGATGCTGGACACGAGTATTTTATGATGTTTTGGGTGCCGATGTTAGGCACTCGTGATTCTCAAAGGTTTACAGGATTTGAGGGCTGATGGGTGTGCCGGCGCCTGAGTTATTTGGGATTTGGGTGCAGTTGTGGGCACCGATTGTTTCCCACGTTGATATTCCGTGTGGATGTTGTTTATCCCATACTCAGCATTGATTACCACATATTTCATCCTGTAGTTATTTTACCTGACAGAGCATCTGCATGATTATTGCACATACTGTTTATCACGCATTGATATCATCTGATGGCATTTGTTAGAGTAGCGCAGTACGTGCATGCTCGCGATTACCTTTATATGTTATCTTTATTGACGAGTTGGCAACTCACCCCCGTTGTGCCACAGTATTTGCAGGTTGCCCTCAGCATAGTCGCGGCAGGCTGTCTTTTGCATCTTTTGGCTACAGATACCACTACAGTTGCGGTGAGAGCTGTTTTGCATTTAGGTGGGTTGTGGTATCTGATTACTTTTATTGTATCCCTTTTTGTATCTAGTACTCTCCATCTACCATTTATGTACTGGACTTAGATATTGTGTGAGGACGATGATGTATATTTTGTATTCTGGTGTCGAGCTTGTGGGAGCCGACTGTTTTTATATGCAGTTATTTTCTGTGCTGTTCACTTATTGCTTATTCTTCGCTACAGTGTCGTATATTACTCTTGTGATGTTGGTACCCGCCGTTGGGCGTGATTGCTCCCGTTTGGGGATGTTTCATTTCATTATATTTCATTTTTCACTCATATCCTGTTTTGTACCCGGTCTCGGGGCTACGTTTACAAAGGAAATGCTGCCAAAATTATTTAAATGATTAAGTAACTTTAAAGGAACTTATGGAATTATTTAAGGTTTTCTAAATGCTTTAACTAAATGTTTTCATCACTCACTATTTTTAAATGGTTTTGATTTCTGGGTTCGGCTTACTTAGTCGCGTTACGCCTGTAGACGTAGAGTGGTTAAGTGCCGGTCACGAGTCAAAATACTCGGGTCGTGACAAAGTTGGTATCAGAGCGTAGGTTTTACCTTCGGAGTGTAGGATGACCCTGGTATGATGGAGTAGGTAGCTGCAGCAGGGTAGCGTAGCGTGTGTATGTTCCGCGGCATGCTCACGACACGGTACTCCGCCTAAACGACCTTAGGACTTATTGGTTTAAATTCCTTCTTGAGTATATACATTCTTGTGATTCGATTTCCGTGTTCTTATCGAATCCTAATTTCCTTTCAGTCATTATGCCGCCAAAGACTACGAGGGCGCAGAGAGCGGCCGCGAGGGCCGAGATTCGAGTTGACTCGTCCGAGACGAGGACTGATCCGGGCAGTACATCGGTTGTGCCCGAGCAGGTTGTTCCTGCCGTGACAGATCAGATCGCCACGCTAGGGGCTGGTATGCAGAAGATGCGCCAGACGGTGGGATCTAGCATGCAGGAGATGCGCCAGATGATAGGATCGCTAGTTGAGACGCTTCGAGCGCAGCGACCAGAGGTAGCTCCACCCGTCCCAGAGACCGCGATGGTACCTACCGCACAGCCAGTTGCCCCTGCAGCCACGGAGGTGATTACAGTATCGCTATCAGAGTTCATGAGACTGAAGCCTCCGGTCTTCACAGGCACCGATACAGCCGAGGACCCACAGTCTTTCATCGACAGGATGGCCAGGATATGCCATTCCCTCAGATGCGCAGATACGAGATGGGTTGAGTTCGCGAGCTTTCGCCTGGAAGGCCTTACGCAGAAGTGGTGTGATTCAGTTGAGAAGGGCAGAGCAGCAGGTCTTCCTCCTATGACCTGGACGGAGTTCGTGACCGTATTTCTAGCCCGTTTCCTTCCCCAGAGTGTTAGGGATGCCCGAGCACGCAGATTTGAGTCCTTGCGCCAGAAGCCAGGGATGACAGTGGCAGAGTATGACGTGCTGTTTACAGATCTAGCAGTCTATGCCCTATATTTAGTGGCTACCGAGGAGTTGCGAGTCAGGAGATTTGTTCGAGGCTTGCTTACACCACTGTTTCTCGCGATCAGCGCGCAGCACTACGAGACCTATGCAGCAGCTGTAGACGCAGCCCTAGTAGTCGAGGAGCACCTTGCTGAGACTTCGGTAGTTCCAGAGCCAAAGAGAGATCATACCAGTATTTCCGCACGGAGGCAGTCATTCAGACGCCGCGACAGGTATCGTTCTGGTACGAGGAGTAGCAGAGATTCGGGACGAGGCCAGATGTTTAGTTCGTATCCCCAGGAGAGTCAGCAGTCGCCGCGGGGTTGCTTTAGGTGCGGCAGTCTACTTCACCTCGTTAGAGATTGTCCTGAGATACACCGGAGGGAGGCGGCAGCACCGCATGTTACCTTACCACCTTCACCACCCCAGAGGGCGTTGTCTGTTGTACCTACCGTTGCTCCGTGCCAGACTCTTACACAGAGAGGTCGTGGACGTGGAGGAGTTGCTCAGAGTGGGCGAGATGACCGAGGCAGAGGACAGTCAGTCGCAGGTGGTGGACAGGCGCGGGTTTTTGCTTTGACGCATCAGGACGCGCAGGCGTCTAATGCGGTGGTTTCAGGTATCCTTCCAGTATGTTCAGTTGATGCACACGTTTTGTTCGATCCCGGATCCACGCACTCGTACGTATCCACACACTTCGTGCCGAGTTTGGGTAGAGAGTCCGGTTTGCTTGATCAGCCGCTTGTTGTGACCACTCCTGTGGGAGAGTCGTTTGTTGCTAGGCACGTGTTCCGATCCTGTACCGTCTGTATTGGCGAGAGGGAGTTGCCTGTCGACTTGATCCTTCTTGAGATGTTGGACTTTGACGTTCTTTTAGGCATGGATTGGTTAGCCACGTGCTATGCTTCTGTGGACTGCCCTGAGAAGACAGTTAGATTTTGTTTTCCCGGTGAATCGGTTTTTGTTGTGTTGGGGGACCGTGGTGCCGCCCCTCACAGTGTGATTTCTTCTTTTCGCGCTGGACAGCTTTTGAGGAAGGGATGTCAGGGATTTCTCACCTATGTTTGCGATGCTAGTGCTACACAGGTTCCATTGGATCAGGTTCCGACTGTTAGCGAGTTCCCTGATGTGTTCCCTGACGAGCTTCCTGGGCTACCGCCCGAGCGCGACATTTCTTTCTGTATTGATTTGGTTCCTGGCACGGGGCCTATTTCCATACCGCCTTATCGGATGGACCCGGCAGAACTTAGAGAATTGAAGGGCCAGTTGCAAGATTTGCTGGACAAGGGACTTATTCGACCCATTGTTTCTCCTTGGGGTGCTCCAGTCCTGTTCGTCAAGAAGAAGGATGGCAGTTTGCGTCTGTGTATCGACTACCGCCAGCTGTACAGGGTGACAGTGCGGAACAGGTATCCTTTGCCGCGCATCGACGATTTGTTCGACCAGCTTCAGGGGGCAGGGTACTTTTCGAGGATCGATTTACGATCGGGCTATCATCAGCTGCGGGTTAGACAGGAGGACATTCCCAGGACAGCTTTCCGTACGCGCTACGGCCATTATGAGTTTTTGGTGATGTCGTTCGGACTCACCAATGCGCCAGCAGCATTCATGGACTTGATGAACCGTATTTTCCGGCCATATTTTGATCTGTTCATTATAGTGTTCATTGACGATATCTTGGTGTATTCTCGGAGTAGTGAGGAGCACGAGCAGCACCTGCGGATTACACTGTAGACTTTGAGGGAGCACCAGCTTTATGCGAAATTCTCCAAGTGTGCTTTTTGGCTGGACAGCGTAGACTTCTTGGGGCATGTGATTTCACGAGACGGTATATATATAGACCCGAGGAAGATCGAGGCCGTTCAGCGTTGGCCCAGACCCACATCGGTTACGGAGATTCGCAGCTTTTTGGGGTTGGCCGGTTACTACAGGCGATTTGTGCAGGACTTCTCCAGTATTGCTACACCTTTGACCGGGTTGACCCGGAAGGGAGTCCCTTTCGTTTGGACGGAGGAGTGCGAGCACAGTTTTCAGCAGTTACGGACCCAACTGACTACGGCACCGGTGTTATCCTTATCTTCAGGCTCAGGCGGGTTTGTGGTCTATTGTGATGCCTCTCGAGTGGGACTAGGGTGCGTGTTGATGCAGCATGATAGGGTGATCGCGTATGCTTCGCGACAATTGAAGAAACATGAACAGAACTACCCCACTCATGATTTGGAGATGGCTGCAGTGGTCTTCGCACTTAAGATCTGGCGACATTACCTATACGGTGAGTCGTGCCAGATATTCACTGATCACCAGAGTTTAAAGTATATATTTCAGCAGCGGGACCTGAACCTTAGACAGCGCCGATGGATGGAGTTAGTGAAGGATTACGACTGCGAGATCTTGTATCACCCGGGCAAGGTAAATGTGGTGGCGGATGCTTTGAGCAGGAGGCCCGGGGGTAGACTATCTTATTTGAGCACAGTACAGGGGCAGTCGTCGGCAGATTGGCAGATATTATGCTACAGCCGAGTACAGTTCGAGTTCACGCTGATTGGAGGACAGATCGCGCATGTTCGTGCACGCCCACAGTTACTTGACCGCATACATGAGGCACAGTGCAGTGATGACCGATGTTCGGAGATCATGGCACAGATTGGACAGGGCAGATTTTCCGAGTTCATGATCGATGATCAGGGGGTACTACGATTTGGGACTAGACTGTGCGTACCAGATACTGAGGGACTGCGGCGCGAGATTCTTGAGGAGGTACATCGATCGGTGTACAGCGTCCATCCCGGTTCCACCAAGATGTATCATGATATGAGAGATGTTTATTGGTGGGACGGAATGAAGAGGGACATCGCAGATTTTGTGTCGAGATGCCTGACTTGTCAGCAAGTCAAGGCTGAGCACCAGAGGCCCGCGGGAGAGCTACAGCCGTTACCCATTCCGGAGTGGAAATGGGAGCAGATTTCGATGGATTTCGTTGTGGGTCTACCCAGGACTAGTCGAGGGTATGACTCCATCTGGGTGATCGTGGATCATTTGACGAAGGCGGCTCACTTCTTACCAGTGAAGACGACTTTCGGATTTACTCAGTATGCCCAGATCTACATCGACGAGATAGTACGGCTGCACGAAGTCCCGACATGTATCGTGTCCGACAGAGGCACCCAGTTTACCAGTCGACTATGGCAGAGGCTTCAGGAGGCTTTGGGCACTCGCTTGAGTTTCAGCACAGCATTTCATCCGCAGACCGACGGACAGTCAGAGCGGACTATTCAGACTCTCGAGAACATGCTCAGAGCTTGTGTATTAGATTTCGGAGGTAGCTGGGATCATCACTTACCATTGGTAGAGTTCTCCTACAATAACAGCTACCAGGAGACCATTCAGATGGTACCGTTTGAGGCTCTCTATGGGAGGAGATGCAGATCGCCCGCCTGTTGGACAGAGCTCAGTGAGGGCAGTATCTTAGGGCCACAGATTGTTGAGGAGATGACCGCGAAGATCCAGTTGATTCGCGATAGGATGAGAGCAGCGCAGAGTAGGCAGAGATCTTATGCGGACCGTCGGTGGCGCAGGCTTGAGTTTTCAGTTGGTGATCATGTTTTCTTGAGGGTCTCCCTTATGAAAGGTGTGATGAGGTTTGGGAAGAAGGGGAAGCTCAGTCCCAGATATGTGGGCCCCTTCGAGATCCTCGAGCGTGTTGGTGCAGTAGCATACCGATTAGCCCTTCCGCCCAGTTTTCCAGATGTGCACCCCGTATTTCACGTATCGATGCTCCATAGATATCTTCATGATCCCTCGCATACGATTCAGCATCCGACGATCCAGCTTGAGCGCGACCTTTCCTATGCAGAGCAGCCGGTGATGATCTTGGATCGACAAGTGAAGAAATTGAGATCGAAGGACATCCCATCAGTTAAGGTACTTTGGCGTGGTCAGAACCGTGAGGAGGTCACTTGGGAGACCGAAAGCGAGATGATGAAGACGTACCCCCATCTATTCAAAGGTACGTGTAGTTAGATTTTGAAATTCGGGGACGAATTTCTTTAATGGGGAGAGATTGTAACACCTTAGGATGTCTTTAGTGACTATTTATATTTAAGTAAAGGGTTTTTAACAAAAGTCTACCAAATTGTGTTTCAAATATTTTTCCTAATTTAATAAATATTTTTCTAAAATTTTCCTAGGCTTGCACACACATGTGCATGTAAACTAGGGTTTTTAAAAGAGTTATTACGATGATTAGTGACCATGGTGGGTTAATCATGGGGATTAAAGTCTTTTGGGTTTTAATTGAGTTTAATTAGTTAATTAATAGTTGCTTTAATTTGAAATTTTCTTAGGGTGTTGACTTGGTGAGAGAGAGAGAGAGCATCATGGCTTAAGCGATGCTTGCAATAAATGAGGAGAGAGAGAGTAGGGGTTGACATTGGGGTGATGATTTCCTCTCAATTGTTTTGTTTTCTTTCTCTCAACCTCACTCTCTCTCTCACACACACACACTTACCTCTTCAGCACCAGCAGAAACAAGCAGCTCGGCAGCAACAGAGAGCAGCAACAGCAGCAACAGAAAGCAGTAGCAGCAGCATCAGTGAGCAGCAACAGCAACACAACTTCGACTACAGCCTTTCCCTTCACTCCTTCTTCTTCCTCCAGCTCCCTAGGGTCGAGTGTGGGGTATATTTCCTAAACTTACTCTTTAGTTTACTTGTTTAGTGTAGTTTTGCTTCGGTTAGTGGTTTTTGGTGCGATTTAGTGCGATATGAGGTGTTTCGTGAGAACCATGAGCAAGTGATGTGTGATTTGGGTTCAGTAGGTTGTTAGAGTGTTGTTAAGGCCATTTCAACCCAGCTTATCCCCCAATTGCACTAAATTACCACCAGATCCCTATTTGATGCAATTCGTCGTTTTAAGAAAAATTTGAGTTTCTGGAAACTGCTATCGACCCGATGAGTTCAGATTAATTTTAAGAAGACTACAGTGTAGTGGATAGGTACTGATACCCCAGGTAGAACCCGACCCCCTTTCTTCATGATGAGGCCGCCGAAATATTCGATCTGGCCGCAATTTGCGGCCAGATGGGTTGGGTTTGGGTTGGGGTTTGGTCCTGTGGGTGTCTGCTGCTATGTGGAGTTTTGTGATATACATATTTTTGTAAGTTAAGTTCTGTATAAAAATCTGGGACTAAATACCTATTTCTCTTATTTTCTAAACTTTCGCGACACGCGTGATACGTGTGTGGGTTTGGGGTTTCTGCGTATCGCGACGCGTCAGGGTAGTTTCAGGCGTGTGATCACATGTTTTAGCGTATCGCGTACACACGCGATTGGTTTTCGACACGGGTTTATAATTGTATCGTAATATCACGTTTTGTGAAATTGAGCTTATGTGTGATATATGTTATGTGATTCTAGGTTCGCCGGCGAGTGAGACGGACGCAGCGAAGAAGGGCAAGCAAGTCGTCGGCTACACTTAGCGCGAGACTTCGGTGAGTAGATTTCACATCTACGGGGATATCGCCCGCATGGCGTTATGCGTCAAGGATGATAGGACTTTATTATCATATGTTGCATTTACCTCATGGACTGTCATTGTATATTGCATTCCCTGCTATATGTATGCTTAGAATTGATAGAACACCGCACTATTACTAACGGTTCATATTGCACGAGCACTAATCTGCATGCTACACACACACCGTTAGTAATTGCCATGACACACTCACTGTAGAACTGCCATGATTATATTGCTGTAGTTCATTTCATATATGATTCGATATGACTTTCATGGAAATTGGGAGCCGCATGATATCTTTAAAAACGGAAACTAATTTTAAAAGCGGTTTTCCCTTATACCTATATCATGGATTGATGTACATAGCACACCGCATTGGATTTATTTCTTGGTGTTGGATTTTCATGTGATTTCTGGTTTTGAGGACCGTGGGATTTTTAAGAAAAGATGCACTATTTGAAAATCCGGTTCCTCGTGATATGATATTTTGGTGTGTCCACCACGCGTTTTCTCGGTGCTGAGACGTGTGCTTGAAACCCGATTCGAGGAGATGGATGATCCGTTTGCGGGTTCGTGGTGGACCCGGTATGGTTCCCCGGGGCGAGAAATGTTTTTCGTGGAGTAGACGATGAGCCTGGCAGGGTGGCGAGTACCTACCGGTGATTGGTTGGACGTGGCGGTTATACGGAGGATACCGACCAAAGTCGAGAGATGGATGCGGGATGATCCGTACTGCCGGGGCCGAGGGCCGATACCGCAGACGGAGCCCGTGGGCTGATCCGGACTGACGGAGCCCGATATATGAGGATTTGTGTGTCGATGCTGGACACGAGTATTTTATGATGTTTTGGGTGCCGATGTTGGGCACTCGTGATTCTCAGAGGTTTACAGGATTTGAGGGCCGATGGGTGTGCCGGCGCCTGAGTTATTTAGGATTTGGGTGCAGTTGTAGGCACCGATTGTTTCCCACGTTGATATTCCGTGTGGATGTTGTTTATCCCATACTCAGCATTGATTACCATATATCTCATCCTGTAGTTATTTTACCTGACAGAGCATTTGCATGATTATTGCACATACTATTTATCACGCATTGATATCATCTGATGGCATTTGTTAGAGTAGCGCAGTACGTGCTTGCTCGCGATTACCTTTATATGTTATCTCTATTCACAAGTTGGCAACTCACTCCCGTCGTGCCACAGTATTTGCAGGTTGCCCTCAGCATAGCCGCGGCAGGCTGTCTTTTGCATCTTTTGGCTACAGATATCACTACAGTTGCGGTGAGAGCTGTTTTGCATTTAGGTGGGTTATGGTATCTGATTACTTTTATTGTATCCCTTTTTGTATCTAGTACTCTCCATCTACCATTTATGTACTGGACTTAGATATTGTGTGAGGACGATGATGTATATTTTGTATTCTGGTGTCGAGCTCGTGGGAGCCGACTGTTTTTATATGCAGTTATTTTCTGTGTTGTTCACTTATTGCTTATTCTTCGCTACGGTGTCGTATATTACTCTTGTGATGTTGGTTCCCTCCGTTGGGCGTGATTGCTCCCGTTTGGGGATGTTTTATTTCATTATATTTCATTTTTCACTCATATCCTGTTTTGTACCCGGTCTCGGGGCTACTTTTACTAAGGAAATGCTGCCAAAATTATTTAAATGATTAAGTAACTTTAAAGGAACTTATGGAATTATTTAAGGTTTTCTAAATGCTTTAACTAAATGTTTTCATCACTCACTATTTTTAAATGGTTTTGATTTCTGGGTTCGGCTTACTTAGTCGCGTTACGCCTGTAGACGTAGCGTGGTTAAGTGCCGGTCACGAGTCGAAATACTCGGGTCGTGACAACATTGGAAACCTGAGGTTGACTTAATACGTATATACCGTTATCTAATGTACCTGACCCAATCAGAACTTGATTTAGGTGGATGTTAACTACATCGGTTTCGAATGTAAAATCATATCCCTCTCTCGAAAGTGAGGACACTGATATGATATTACAAGTCATACTAGGTATATATAAACAGTTACGTAAAATCAATATATGCCCACTTGTCAAACCTAGGCGATATTCTCCCATGGATTCAGCATTTACTGTCATTCCGCTTGCAACTCTGAGAGACCAATCACCTAACTTTATAACTCTACTGTTTCTCAAAGCATGTAATGAATTACAAATATGAGATCCTGCTCCGGTATCTAGTGCCCAGGAAGTAGAGTTTATTGACATGCAGTCTTCAGTTACAAACACACTTGAGGCTGAAGCCACAACATGCTTCATATCCTGGCTACTGGCTTCAAAAGCCCTGCAATCTTTCTTCCTATGCCCAATCCCATAACAATAGGAATGTCCCTCTTTTATTATATCCAGTCCCGAAACTTTTGCCCTTCTCTTTCCTTCTACTTCCCTGGTTTCCTTCAGGGTAGAAGGTAGAGACTGTAGAATTAAGTCAGTATCTGACCCGTTTCCCAACGTGGTCTGCAGGTCCTGGAGCTCATCAATACAGCTAGTTATTATAAGGACGTTGTCCCCTACAGATGACCCGTCAGCCAACCTCGCTTGAATTAATTCGTTCGAGGATTCATATCTTGTGATATGAGATTGCTCTCCATATAAATTTTTGTTATGGAGAAAGATGGAAACTAAGTCCATCTTCTCGTGCTGCTTCTGGTATACACCATCAACTGAAGTTAACACGAGGCACTTAGCTTTCGCTTTATCTTTTTCCCTTGTCTGACGGATATCCATATCCGCGACAGTGGAAACTGGACCTAGGACGGCGGGATTTTGAGTAGTAATAGGGTGGTCCAGCTTGTCATAGGCAATGGACATCTGGACAGACCTTTGCCAGTCATATAAGTCAGATTCAGTCAATTTGTTATCTAGATGTAACCTATGTGTGGTCATAAGGTCGTTGCAATTAAGAGAGAGAGAAGAGAAGAATTTAGCATGATGCTGTTGCAAGTTTAGATTGGTTTTAAGTTTATCTAAACAGGATGGCTCCCACAGTTTCTCGAATCCTTCCTCAAACCATAAAAGAAGAATTAGCCAGGACAATTCTCACCATACAATACATGCTTAACCGTTTAGCCAGGCCAGTGTCGATACTTCGAGGGAGGTTTTCCAACGCTTTCGCGAAGTTCCTTAATTAAATAACCTCTTTTCTCTGGGGACGTAACCCCGCTGACACCTTTCTAGGCACCTACTTGGTTTATAGCATTGATCGTTAAGTGACGAATCTCCTGATAAGTAGTATACACTCACAGTAGGATCGGGATCCAAAATATCATCGTATGACAATGTTGAAGGAATCCTACCAACATTCATCAAACTCCAAAATGGTATGCAACACTAGCAAATTTCAGTTTCTTTAGAAACTCCCGATATGGATTTTTGCCCCATGCTCTTATGACTTTGACTAAGGGCCAAATATGTCATAAGTCACATGTCAAGTTCTACCCGTCATTATCCAGGTTAATTTGAACCCACCCGTATATACTCTTGACTAAGGGCCAAGAAAAGTAATACGACTGTCCCAAACCAACGCATCTATCTATGCAACAAATGAATACCCCAGCAGCTACCAAACACTATGTTTTGACTAAGGGCCAAATATACATAGCTTGAATACTACTGAATACCCAAATGAAATGACGGAGGGCTACGAATGGTTTTGGCAAAACCGTGAACATAGTGAACTTGATATAATCGAAGGAACCTGATACTTTTTAAAAGGAGTGGTTAAAGCTCCGCAATTAAAAATTCTGCTCTTTTTAAATAACCGAGTGGTTTCTTTTAAATTTGTTCCAACGATTTAACTTTGGTTTATTTTCTTTGCATTATAATAATGCGTCCCATCATTTATCTTATCATTGCAGATAACAACGAAAACACCACGTCCTCTTATGCCATCCGCATTCGCCACTGGGTCCCGTCATCACCCGTTAGGTTACTTAACTAACGACAGAGCGGGGGCTGGGCTAGCGCGGGTGTAAAACATAAGTGACGTCTAATAGCTATCATATATAGATATTGTACATTCGTCAGACGCAATAATAAGCATTCCAGATCACAGATGAACTTTATTGGATTTACTAGCAATCTGCATTTGCTTTGAGCCTGCAATAAAAGACGGATTACACAGTTGTGATGAATAGCCATTACCCCACCCCAGACCCCTACGGGTACGGCAAACTACCCGCCAAGTACCCGAAGTGAAGCGGTCTCCCTCAACAACGTGAGTAGGCCACTAAACACTTCAACTTACCCGGTAGTTTGTATACCCCACCTTGGGTCTATCCTAGGAGCAAAAACAATAAAAGAAATAATAATACAACGGTGGCTACAACCGCAACCTGGATGTGCCCCGCAAAAGAATATTACATCAAATTACATTTACATTGAATGAATGAATATTAAACACATCTCAAACCCCGGTTAATCATCACAACAGACATCACAGTTCATATACACAAACAGTAAATATTTCAGAAATGTGCAACCCCCTGCCAACTGACATACTAGCAGTTAGGGGAGGTTTACGAACACATTAAACATTACAGATAAGAACCCAATCAGCAAATATCTTAGAACATCGATCGAATACCATATTCCGTGTCTACCCCAAAAGCAAACCTGCACTGAAGTAACCTGGGTAAAAACAGAACATACAGGAAAACAAAAAACACCAAAATATGAATTACTGTGAAAATCCGAGTCAACTCGGCGTTGACTCGGCGGCGGATCCGCGGCCAAAAGCACCTTCTTGCCGCGGATCCGCGGCCGTCTTGCCGAGTTAGGGGCTCATATTTTCCCAGTATTCTTACAATTCCCTGCTGTGAATTTTAAGGTATGTCAAATTATTTTTCAGACACTTTTAAAATTAACAGAAACTAGGAATATCCGGGTTTTTGTTTTCGTGTTTTCCATCGATCGAACTTCTAATCAGTTGCTAACAAGCTAGTAATGGTTTAGTTGGCTCTAATACCACTGTAAGTCTATGTCATGCACCCCACGAACTTGCGGGGAGGCGGAATATATGAAAAACGATTATCAAAGCTTCGTAACACGGACTTGAGCGCATGAATCGTTTCTAAACCTTTGCTAAATATCAACTAGAGGTTTAACTACTCAGATACAAAGTTATACCTCATGATACTAGTCCTTCGGGTCTTCATCGCGGTCCTCCACTCCTCGTAGGCTCCTTGGAACATCGGCACCTCAACGGCCTCCTCGAATCAAAGACGATCCACCCGAAAGCTCCTACGCCAAGCTTAATCTCAAATTTGAGATAACTAGGTTGCTTAAAGTGCTAATCTAAGCTACCTAGGGGATATAGAGTGAGATTATGGATGTATTAGTCTAGCTAACCCTTGATCTCAACACATGAGAGGCTAGGGTTAGGGTTTGAAGAGAGAGTGAGCTTGAGGAGAGAGAAGGTGAAGATGAGAATGAAATGAGATAATGATCTTATCATAATATATATGAAGCATTATTATTTATCCAAAAATCAAATAATAGAATTAATAACCATGCTTCATAAATATGTATGAGTGATTCATCTCCATGAGCCATCAAGAATTTATGATGCATTAATGAATTGGATGAATCACACAAATGAGTCACTAATCTCATTTAATGCAATTCCACCTTAACCCCTTAGTCACCACTCTTCTAGAAGCTTCCCGACAAATTACAAGAACGCCCTTCCAATCCGTGAAAACACGGAAAAACTTTAGACTGTATAAATCCAGTAACCCGATACTAGAATCTGGCTTAAACCAAAGCTGACTAGTAAAAACTGTCCGAAAAAGTCGTACGTGCGTAAACATACGTATGCGTCCGAACCCTTGTCGTAAAACTATATGACCTCTATATCGTTTCGTCTGGAGTAGGGAAACTCTCTGTGTGGGACTCTAATGACTCGACACTACGCTGGCAGTGGGTTTAACCACAAACCGCAAGCGGCACTAGCTGTACGTAACGGTCCCCAGATAGATGTCGATAAGAAGGCCGATGAGGAAAACCATCCGAACCCCTACTGAGCCTGATGTGACAATCTCCATACAGTCTGGTCTGTTCGTCTAAGACTATCGCATATCAAGCCTAGGGGGCGGCAAGCGTCAGTCCCCTAATAGCCGTATAAATCGTGTCGGAGCGAAGCCCATTACACCCTAAGAAGCTACTGGAACCTACCAGTATATCTCGCTTGCCCTGGCCAGGGACTTTACGTAATGGCTCTCTGACATAGCGCGATATCATCTCCCAATACCGGGAGAGACGAATCCTATCTAACCATTACTGCCTCCAAGTGCTCGGGACTGCATCCAACTGCTACCTGTTTGCACGACTCCTTTGAGCCGTGGTAGGGTAGCAATCTAAGAACAGTGAGACACACTCGAGGCGAAGTAGCAGTGTCAAGTCTGCGGACTATGCTATACTCATGTCATCTGGGAACTGTTAACTAACGATGGGTATAATACCAACCAATTGTTTCCCCTGTGAGTCCTGTCCGGTGTACCCATAACCTAATGAGCACCTGCATACTATCTTCAGTACGACATACTGATGGCTGTGGGACAGACCATCTCCCCAACTGGGATGAGAAGCGTACACACTTAGTCTACTCCGGAATATCGATGCCCTATCTCGATAATCCAACGACCAGGGACCTGTATAAGATGTTGCTTACAGACTACCCAGCCCCCACTAGTGTGACTGCCATCACGACGCTGGTAATCAAGCAAAGATCCTATGGGCTCTACTAATATGTATAAGTGATACGTTACGAGAAACATATGCACATATTAAAGTAGACACAAACCAAGTAGCATACTACCATTTTTAGCAAGACTGTATATATATAACTGTGAATATCCCAAGCTTCCATTAAGTAATATAATGTTGGGTTAGCCTAGCACCTCATGAAAGGTTTGGAAGCATCACATGTACCAAAGATGGAATTTTTAGGGTGCTAAGTTAACAAACATCGGATCGTTCCTAGAAAAATTAGGGTTTCATAAACTACACATCATCACGTGAAAGAAATGCTAGGGTTTTGAGAGTAAAACCTTTGTAGCTCCCTACGCTAGACTCCTTGGCTACTTGAGGGTTGGAGGAGGGTTCTCTTGAAGTCTCCTAGTGTCCACGACGATCCACCCGAAGCTCCTAGTCCAAGCTTGCAACTTCACTTTTCAAGAGAAGAAATGAAGATAACACTCTAAGCAAGTGGGCTAAACTTGTGTAGAATGATGTTGTGGTGGCTTTTCTCACTTCAAAAACCTATCTTGATAAGTATATTGCTCACCACAAAAATCTAGAGAGCAAAAGAGAGAGGAAGAAGAAGATGATGGTTATTCTTTTACAAGAGTGAAAAGAATAACTCTTGTTAAGAAAAAATGAAAATATATGTATATATATTTTCTTATTCTCATCTCAAACCATGGTTAAACAATGAATATATTATTGAATTTGAGTTAAAACACAAAAGGAAAGTTTACCCAAGGTTAAAAGGTGGGTGAGGATGGTTAGGTCAAAAGAAGAGTGTATAAACAAATCCATGATAACCATTTTCCTTTTTCATTTTGTTTTAAATCAAATGCAATAAAATCCATATATAAAACCATGGTGTGAGTCTTATATTGCCACCATTTCCCATGTATGTGCAACCATGAAGGATGTAGGTATGTATGTATGCATATCAATATGTGCATGAATCTAAAAAGAAAACATACATGCATGCATACATCCATCATGTACAAGAAAAGATTTCAAGTGAGAAAACTAATGGTTAAATGATAAATCAACACTTGATTAATCAATCCGGCCATATCACATATGACCCCACCAAAAGCAAGCCGCCCGATCAATATACGGTATCCTATACGCGCATTTTAACCGGGTCCATGCGCATATCACATACGCGCACCACAACGTTTCGCCTGGACTAGGAAGCTCCATTGTGGGACTCTAAGACTCGTCAATACGCCGACAGTGGGTGATGATCATATCAAGCACCCCCAAGCCGCAAGCGGTCAGCTAAACGTAACGGCCACCCGGGTATTGAGCGATCAGAAGAAAATAAGCAAACATGCTATAACTCCCGTCGAGCCAATCGTCAACACTTCCCATGCAGTCCGGTCTCCTCGTTTGATATGTCGCATATCAAGTCTACGGGTGGTAAACGTCAGACCCCAATAACCGATAAGTCGTGCCAATGTGAGGCTCATAATGGGTCGAGAAACTACTGGTAACACTTACCAGTAAATCCCTAATCAGCCCTGGCCAGGGACTTCCCTGTTACGGCCAATCGAGCACAGTGCAACATCAACCCCCAATACCGGGAGAGACGAAACCCCTCCTATCGCTCATTGCCTCCATGTGACTCGGGACTGTACCCAAAAACCACCGTTTTGCACGCCCTCATGGACGTGGTAAGGTGGAAATCAAAGCACAGTGGGAATCACACAAGACTCTATGACGATCTCGGGTCTACAGACTAACCTGCACAAGTGTCACCTGAGAACTGCCATCTGACGTGAGGTATAATACCATCCGGGAGTTCTCGGCGAGTCCGTCCAGTGTACCCAGTCTCCACTGAGTACCCGTATACCATCTCTGATGTCAAACACCAATGGATATGGGATCATCCATCGCCCATCTCATGGGTTGAGAAGCGTATACGCTAGTCTACACTGGTATATCGATGCCCCGTCTCGATACACCCACGACTAGGGACCGTGAAGGATGTACTTATGGACTACTATGTCCCTACTAGTATGATCCGCATCATAGTCCAGGTAGTCAAGTACACATCCTAAGGGCTTTACCAACATGTAACTATAAGATAGTATAAAGAGACTAGTATACATGTTAAGATAAAGAGTAACCAGATAGCATACAATCAGATCGAGCAAGAAAGTCATCTCTATATATGTCCAAGCATCCAATATAATATACATCATCTGTACAATACTGGCCTCTAGGGCATACATACAACTAACATATACAGTCTAGTATGATACAATAATGGCCCCTAGGACATATACACTAACATAATGAAAGTGTAGTGTGGTTAGAAATGCAACCATGGGTTAAGTATGATAACTTAACCCATGTAGAGACTTAACCATGGTCAAGGGTTGAGTTGGGTTAACAAATATCACAAAAAAATATCTTTACAAAATATCTTTGCAAAAACAAAACAAAAAGCTTCTAGAAGGTTCTAGAAAAATTAACCCAAATCAAACCTTAATCATGTTTAATCTCCACTAATCATGTTGCATTAATAACCCTAACATGTTACAATATTATATATCACATATACAATATTTATTGTAACAAAATAAAATAATACAATTAACATATATCGCATATATATCAATGTATTACCCGAGTGAGAAAAAAATCTTTTAGTTAGCTTATATTAGTTAATGTAATTTAATATATCAAATATATAATTATATATTAAATTATCGAATCAACACTTGATCCAATAACCCGGCTATTTCACAAATAACTGACTAATATAATCTGTATCAGTTCATCGAATCAACACTTGATCCGATGACCCGGCTATATCACATATACCCGGCCGATATCTCATATCACGAGAATCTAATACGGTATCACATACTCGTATTGTTCTCGGTCCTGCACATATCATATATGTGCTCCTACTCCGTTTTGCCTGAGCCAAGAAACCTCTGTATATGACTCTAAAGAATCGTCAATACGCCGGCAGTCGGTGTTCATCATATCAAACACCTACAAGCTGCAAGCGGTCAGCTAAACATAACAGCCACCCAGGTATTGAGCGATCAGAAGATCAACAGGCAAGCCTGTACATTCTCCTGCGAATCCAATCAGTAACACTCCTGTACAGTCCGGTCTCTTCGTCTGATATGTCGCATATCTCGCCTAGGGGTGGTAAACGTCAGACCCCAGTACCTTGATAAGTCGTGTCGATATGAGGTATATAATAGTTCAAGAAACTACTGATAACACTTACCAGTAAATCTCAGCAACCCTGACCAGGGATTTCCAGTTATAGCCAATCGAACACAGCGCAACATCAACTCCCTATACCGGGAGAGACAAATACTCTCCTATCGCTCATTGCCTCTATGTGATTCGGGACTGTACCCAAAAGCCACCTTTTTGCACGCCCTCTTGGACGTGGTATGATGGAAATCAAAGCACAATGTGAATCACATAAGACTCTATGACGATCTCGGGTCTACAGACTAACCTGTACCAGTGTCACCAGAGAATTGCCATATGACGTGAGGTATAATACCATCTGAGAGTTCTCGGCGAGTCCGTCCAGTATACCCAGTCTCTACTGAGCACCCGTACACCTTCTTTGATGTCAAACACCGATGGATATGGGATCATCCATCGCCCATCATATGGGTCAAGATGCGTATACGCTAGTCTACTCTGGTGTACCGATACCCTGTCTCGATACACCCTCGACTAGGAACAATTATAGGATGTATTCATCGACTACCGTGGCCCCACTAGTATGATCTCATCATAGTCCCAGTAGTCGAGTACATATCCTAAGGTCTTTATCAATATGTAATATAGATACAATCAGAGTACATGTTAAGATAAAGAGCAATCAGATAGCGTACTATCATGTCGAGCAAGAAAGTCCTCTCTATATATGTCCAAGCATCCACTATAATATACATCGTATGTACAGTAATGGCCTCTAGGGCATACATATAACTAACAATCTCCCACTTGCACTAGGGCCATCTGTTATGGTATCACATACCCAACAATTAGCTGTGGTTGAAGTATCTCATACTCAACCATCCCATAAAAGTCTCTACTGGGAAAAAGACCTTTATGAGTGGATTCACACTGTTGTGCTCTGTGTCTACCCTCCTAATCTCGATCTCCCTGGAGATCAACCATCTCCATGATCAGGTGATACTGCCTAAGAATTATATCTGGATTTCTGATGGGACGGGGGTTCCTTGGCAAAGCCACAACTTCATTGTCACACAATGGTTGGAACGAAGTTCATCTCATGAACTTATATATATCCAGACTGCCTCTTCGGTAGCATCCTTGGTAACGATGTATCTTGCCTTTAATCGTCTAGTAAGTCACGGTATCTAGCTTGGAACTCTTCCAACATACCGTCCCTCCACTAAGAGTAAAGACAATGCTTGCGACTGACATTCAGTCGTCCTTATCACCGTGGAACCTTTCCAGTGATTCTCCCCAGGATCGATTGATACCATCTCACTACAACTAGTGAGAATCCTAACATCCAATTGGATCTATCTCATAGATCCAAAACCCAGGATTCAGGAGGTATCGCTTTGATCCTATATGGAGAATCCTTGTGATAAGCGGAGATTGACCGAGCGTAGCATAGGAAACTTCTTTCCCTATCAAGAGTATGTCATTCACGTACTCTACGAGGATCACCACCATACTCCCTACTACCTTTTGTATATACAAGGTTCATCTACCATTTTGATGAAGTCAAACTCTTTGACTACCACATCAAAACAAACGTTCCAACTCCGCGATGCCTGTTTTATCGCATAAAACATCTTGCACACGTTTCCACTGCTCCCATTATCTACGATGCTCTCTGGCTATATACTTATAGACGCTCTTTTCCAAAACATCATTTAGAAAAGCAGTCATGACACCCAACCGCCAGATATCGTAGTCATGGTATGTAGCAGTGGCAAGTAGGATCTGGATGGACTTAAGCATAGCTTTGAAAGTCTCAACTTTTCCATGTACACCAAATAATCTTCTCAAGATATACTTACTCCTGATGGGGATTTAACCCTTCAGATAAAGCAACCAAAGTCCATACTTTGTTGGTGTATAAGGATTCCATCTTAGATCACTAAGCATCCAGCCATTCTTACAGAGTCCCACTCCTGATGGCCTGCTCAAAAATAGTTGGGTCATCATCTAATGATGCAAACCTCGCTCCCACTGTCATAGAGAAACTGAAGTATCTCTCAGGTGGGTGAGGAACCCTACTAGATCGGCGGAGAGGCTGAGGTTCGTTAGAATCTATTGAATCCTTTGGTTCTACCAAATCATCTGCTGTAGTTTGTATAGCTGGAACTCCTTCCAGTTCTACCTCATGACCACTAATTTTTCCATAAGAAATTCTCTTTCACAAAGGTGGCATGCTGAGAAACAAAACATCTTTTGTTCCTCGGTTTGGTAGAAGATATTCCCTTGCGTATGCTTGGGATATCTAACAAACTTCCACAGATCTGATTTTGCCTCGAGCTTGTCCGAATTTTGCTTTTTAGACATAGGCTGGACAACCCATTCTATATCACATATGTAGTGGTAGGCAACTGATTTGATTTGAACCCTATTCAATAGGTATGCAGCTTCTCAAGTGCATAACTCCCAAAAGGAAATATGAAACTCAGTAGTACTCATCATAGAGCACACCATATCACATAGGGTGCTATTGCTCCAACCCGATATACCATCGTGCTATGGTGTATACGGAGGAGTAATGCTGAGAGAGAATCTCATTCTCCTTTAGAATAGCCAGGAATTCCGTGCTCTAGTATTCTCCTCCCTGATCTCATCAAAGGACATAATACTTATACCCGTTTTGGTTCTCTACTTCTAACTTATATTCTGTGAATATCTCAAAAGGTTCGGACTTGTGTTTCAACAGAAACATATGTCTGAATCTTGAGAGATCATCAGAGAATGTAATGAAGTATAAAGAACCGGCCCTGGCATATGTAGACAGGGGACTTTCATACATCAACATGTATCAATCCCAAGAGTTCACCAACTCTTTCTCTGTTTCCAATAAACAGATCTGTGGTCATCTTATCTTTGTGACATGACCGGCAAGTTTCACAAGATGTAAATTCAAACAAATTTAAATATGCATCTCTATGTAACTTCAGCTAGTCGGGTCACATTGATATGACCTAGTCTACAATACCTCAAGAAGGATTCGTTCATTTCTGAACTCTTCCTCTTGTGTATGTTCTGTATACTAAGAACTGTAGTTTGATTTAGAACGTCTATGCTTTTAGATAACGTGCCTGAACTGATCAACTCTACATATAGGAAATGTTCAAAATATTATCCAACAATACAAAATTATATCCTTCTTTATTAATAAAGAGACTGATATGATGTTGTATATCAGGTTCGGTATCTAATAACTTTCATTCAGAATCAATGTATTTTGGTAATACAGGATGATAACTACCAACAGACTTGGCTGCAACACTTGCACCGTTTCTATCTCATGAAACTTATCACCCGTTCTCAGTCCTCTACCTTTCTGTAGCCCATGTAACAGATTACATTTGCGGGATCCTGATCTGGTATCACTTACCCATGACGTAAAGGATATTGAGAAACAGTTCTCGGTAATGAATACACCCGGAGAAGATGCATCAGCATGCACTTTCTTCGTTTGGGCGGCACGGGAATTCTGGTAATTCCCAATTTCCTGCTCTGTCTTATAACAATTACAAGTTGGAGCGGGACCAATGTTCCCCAGCTTAGTATAACAAGCGGGTTCGGTCAATTCATCCGTATTATTATCTTGATTAAGGCGTGATATGGTCGCTACCTGGAGAGAGAGAGAATAAAACACTTAGCGTATGCTCTTGCAAGATTAGATTGGTTATTAATATACCTAATCAGGATGTCTCCCACTGTTTTAGTCAAATCTTCCTTCAAACCCTAAAAGGAAAGACTAGCCGGGATTAATTACACGCTACAAGTTCGTAAATCTTTCAGCCAGGCCAGTGCCGGTACTTTGAGGGAGGTTCCCCGTGCTTTCGCACGGACCTAATTAAAGTAAACCTTGTTTTCCCAGGGGCGTAACCCCGTTGACACCTTTCTAGACATCTACTTGATCGGCTAATTGTAATGTGTAAAACTCTTCCAGGAGTAACTCTTACTCACAGCGGGTATCGGGATCCAACTATCTCATAGAAGGTATGCAATCTCATTGCAAATTTCAACATTTGAAATTCCCAATAATATTTTGCCCCAAGCGATTTATGACCTTGACTAAGTCAACAAACCATAGACCGCAAGTAAAGTTCAACCCGTCATTTCCCGATTGAATTAAACCCACCCGCACGACCCTTGACTAAGACAAAAAGGCCGCACGACTATCCTAATCCAATCACATCATATGCTTTGCAGATAAGCACTAAATAGCTACCGCACACTACGCCTTGACTAAGTCAACAAACGCAACACAAATACTAACTATTACTTATCTGAAATGACGGAGGGCTAGGCAGGTTTTTAAGAAAACCTTTTGCGTAATGAACTTTTATCGTTGTAGAATCGAGTGATTTTAAATTGAGTGTTTTTGAGGCTTTTCTAGTTTTGCTAAAGAGGTCACTCCCGGTGAAGGGATCGTCGGCTCTTTCCTTATCGAATAAGGTACAGGATATTTCAAAAATACCGCTATGCAAAGCAAAAACTATAGAAGCAATCAAAAGACAAATCAAGTAAGCAGCATCTGCTAGTTTCGCTAAAGAGGTCACTCCCGGTGAAGGGATCTCAGCTATTTCCTTATCGAATAAGGTGCTGGATGTTCAACAAGGAACACCGCTATGCAAAGTAAGAACTAGAGTTACCAGTTTTTAAACAAGTTTCTACAGTATCTTTAGGTTTCATTTATTTCATTAATCTCATTAATGAAGTCCCATTTTAATTATGCTTCACAAGCATCAGATATGAAACGAAATCAACAATATAATATATATCTCATATATATAATATAAACATTCGTCTCAGGCAATAATATGATCTCATCACAGAACATTGCAGCAGAAGAACATATATGAAATATTGGATATACTAGGAGGTCCATGTTTTTAACACGAGCCTGTATAAAACACGGATTCCACGGTCGCGATGAGTAGCCAAACCCACATCCCTAGACCCCTAAGAGAGTGGCAAGTAAGCCTGCCAGTTCTGAGTTAGGAGTCCCGGTCTCGACTCCTCAAGATGGTCTCCCTCTGGACCCTAGAACCCGGTTACTTGTGCTCCCCACCTTGGGTCTATCCTAATGCAGAAAAGTAAATAATATACAATGGTGACATCATCCTCAGCCCGGAAGTGCCCCAATAAAAGAATATTACATACAATGAATTTTACATGAATGAAAAAGAAAAACTCTCATCTTATATAAAACCCCCGGCTATTCAGAACACGACGATCCAATATAACATATCACAGCAACACATAATATCTCATATCATCAACGTAAGTAAGTATGCATACACCGATTGTCCTTGATGTATAGCAATGAAAAACGGCGATACAACTACATACTACACTTACGGTCGCAGAAAAGAAAGTGTAAAACTACAACAGTTGGAATCTGCAACCACCTTAGACATCGCATGCCTAACCAAATGAATTCCTTAGACATCGCATGCCTAACAATTATAAACCCCGCATTTTAGTCTCATTATCGAAAACTCTTTTCAATATCAAGTCGGGCAATTCAACAAGATTCTCGACATCCTGATCGAATGCCGTTCGCAAACTTTAGTAGACGGCCGCACTCCCGATGCCGTCGACGAAGTGCACTAAGGCGGAACACCGCTGCCACGAGCACCCGAACGGATGCTTTTGGCGACGGGGTTCTCCTACAGTCACTTAGTCGGGGCTATGGGGCGTGACTGTCTATTAAGTTTACCTGGCGAGTATCCGCGTACGCTACGTGATTGCAACGGACTTTTGATCACATCAAAATTCCGTGACAACCGATCATCTGAGACTGAACTGCTAGATTTATAACATTCAAATTAGTTATCTCATAACTACTTGTGGATTCCAAATACTGTATCACATTCCAGATAAATAGACAATGTTAAACTTTCCGATCGAATAATCAAACACCCAAGTTTTCCCAAATAGTTCTCAACACTTGAAATTAGTTTAAAAACATCTATCACATGCCACAGTACCAATGGTCCAGCCGTAGAAGGGTCAAGCCAACGCCTCACATGTGGCAACGCCGTACTACCACAAACTCTAAGGTTTAGAGGCAGTTCAGACGGTCACATAATCGAGTTAAGTTTTGTGTTCTTCTAGAGGGTCCACTGCGTAACTTGCACGACTTAGAACGTTCTTAAACTACAGAAAAATCCAACACTTGGAAATTTTCCGGCAGGGGAAAAAGTGAGTTATTGATATCCGATCGAACTTTTTAACACGTTCTAAATTATCCCGAAAAAATAAACAAAGTTAAACTTTCCGATCGAATCAACGAGTTCCCAATACATCCCAGAAAACTCAACACTTGCGTAAAAATTAAAAATTCCCAGAAACATGCAAAAGTACCTACGGATCAACTGTAGCAAAATCTAACCCTCAATCACCAAGACCTACCGCGGAACCGCCGCCAATACCCTAGTTTGGCCGCGGTTCCGCGGCACATTGAGGGTTTTAGGGTGTCGTTTTTCACACCTATCCATAAATTTACCTGCTGAATTTTCTGAGCATTTTTAATATGAAAAATGTCAACTTTTTGAAAAATTTCCAGAGAAGGGGTAATGGCCGGGGTTTCGGGGTTCGATCGGACTCTAAACTTCGTCTAGACTTCGCCTAAAGCTCTTGCTTGACTCTGATACCACTGTAGGGTTTTGGGGCACACTCACAACGTTCTATAAGGCATCAACCATGCACGATTTAAAATTTATACGTGCCGAACAACCCTAACCAAGATCTTTAAACTAGAGATTAGGCGAAACAAAGCAAGTAAATAACTTTACTTCTAAGAGTTTGGGATTACAACCTTTGTAGTCCGGTCCTTCGCTTCATAAGCTCCATGTTGAGTTCCCTTCGCTGTGATCATCATGTACCCGGACTCTAGAGAGGTTCCACGAAAAGAAAGATGCATGCTTGCTTCCGATCTTCGATAACAAAGATGATCTACCTTGAAGTTTCATTAACACAAGCTCTCACTTATAAATGAAGTGAACACCCTAATCTAAATGGCTAGGACAGATTAGGATGATGAAGTAGGAATTTAGCTCTCTTTTATTTTCTTAATCTCACTCATTTTCACCACCTCTCAAAAAGCTAGAAAGCTTTTTAAGCAAGAAGGAAGAAGAAGAAGAATCCATTTCTTTTGTGATGAATAATGAAAGTGTAGTGTGGTTAGAAATGCAACCATGGGTTAAGTATGATAACTTAACCCATATAGGGACTTAACCATGGTCAAGGGTTGAGTTGGGTTAACAAATATTTACAAAAAATATCTTTACAAAATATCTTTGCAAAAACAAAACAAAAAGCTTCTAGAAGTTTCTAGAAAAATTAACCCAAATCAAACCTTAATCATGTTTAATCTCCACTAATCATGTTGCATTAATAACCCTAACATGTTACAATATTATATATCACATATACAATATTTATTGTAACAAAATAAAATAATACAATTAACATATATCGCATATATATCAATGTATTACCCGAGTGAGAAAAAGAATCTTTTAGAGAGCTTATATTAGTTAATGTAATTTAATATATCAAATATATAATTATATATTAAATTATCGAATCAACACTTGATCCGATAATCCGGCTATTTCACAAATAACCGACTAATATAATCTGTATCAGTTCATCGAATCAACACTTGATCCGATGACCCGGCTATATCACATATACCCAGCCGATATCTCATATCACGAGAATCTAATACGGTATCACATACTCGTATTGTTCTCGGTCCTGCACATATCATATATGTGCTCCTACTCCGCTTTGCCTGAGCCAAGAAATCTCTGTGTAGGACTCTAAAGAATCGTCAATACACCGGCAGTCGGTGTTCATCATATCAAACACCCACAAGCTGCAAGCGGTCAGCTAAACGTAACAGCCACCCAGGTATTGAGCGATCAGAAGATCAACAAGCAAGCCTGTACATTCTCCTGCGAATCCAATCAGTAACACTCCCGTACAGTCCGGTCTCTTCGTCTGATATGTCGCATATCTCGCCTAGGGGTGGTAAACGTCAGACCCCAGTAGCTTGATAAGTCGTGTCGATATGAGGTCTATAACAGTTCGAGAAACTACTGATAACACTTACCAGTAAATCTCATCAACCCTGGCTAGGGATTTCCAGTTATAGCCAATCGAACACAGCGCAACATCAACTCCATATACCGGGAGAGACGAATCCCCTCCTATCGCTCATTGCCTCCATGTGATTCGGGACTGTACCCAAAAGCCACCTTTTTACACGCCCTCTTGGACGTGGTATGATAGAAATCAAAGCATAGTGGGAATCACACAAGACTCTATGACGATCTCGGGTATACAGACTAACCTGTACCAGTGTCACCAGATAACTGCCATATGACGTGAGGTATAATACCATCTGGGAGTTCTCGGCGAGTCCGTCCTGTGTACCCAGTCTCTACTGAGCACCCGTACACCATCTTTGATGTCAAACACCGATGGATATGGGATCATCCGTCGCCCATCATATGGGTCAAGATGCGTATACGCTAGTCTACTCTGGTGTATCGATGCCCTGTCTCAATACACCTACGACTAGGAACAGTTATAGGATGTACTCATCGACTACCGTGGCCCCACTAGTATGATCTCATCATAGTCCCAGTAGTTGAGTACATATCCTAAGGGCTTTATCAACATGTAATATAGAGACAATCAGAGTACATGTTAAGATAAAGAGCAACCAGATAGCGTATTATCATGTCGAGCATGAAAGTCCTCCCTATATATGTCCAAGCATCCACTACAATATACATTGTATGTACAGTAATGGCCTCTAGGGCATACATATAACTAACAATGATATAATTATATCTTAACTAGTATCATTAGCTCACTAATTATTCTTCATTATATATATATATATATATAATAATAATAATAATAATAATAATAATAATAATAATAATAATAATAATAATGAAGAATGGCATATGAATTTCTATTTTGTGAAAATAGAAATGAGGTGGAAAATGAGAGCATGGTTGCAAGCATGGGATTTATACTTGTTTGTTCATCTTGACTCACTATTCAAGTATGGTTGCAATTTTATATTGCATAATTCCATGCTTGAATGAGTGAGGGGTCAAGAGTTGCTATTCATTCTAGCTTATTCTCAAGACTTAGCCATTTTTTCTTGAGTTGCTCCCATGGTTGCTCTCTAGCTTCTTCTTCTTCCTTATGTCATGGTTCAAGCTTCAACCCTCACGTGTGATGTGAACCATGAAGCTTGAACACAAACTTGTGAGCTTTTGACATCTCCTAATTCACCATCCTACACTTGACTAGCGATCGAGTGTAGCGTGTTTCCTACGCTAAAGAGTTTAGTGTAGAGGTAGCTTGAGTTGGAGGGACTTCGCGTGGATTATCTTCGGCACGAAGCTCATCGGAGGAAGCTAGTTCAAAACCTCAAGTGGAGCCTAGTGGAGTCGTAGGACTACTACACGGAGCATGCGAAGTGAAGGACCGGTCTACAACGGTTGTATTCCTTATTCACTAGATGTAAAGTTGCTTACATTCTTGTATCGTATAATTCTCTAGTTAAGATTCTAGGGTTTGGGTTATTTAGCATGGCAAATTTTTAAAAATGGCATGGATGATGCCTCCCGAAACCTTGCTGTCGTGCTAGGCAACCCAATAGTGGTATCCGAGCCAAGCTAAAGAATTAGACGATGTTTATTAGAATCACGAAACCGAAAAACTCCGAAACACCGAAACCATCAAGTTTCTGTCAATTTTAAAATGATCTCAGAAAATTATTTTAGAAACTGCAGAATGTTGTTTATGATACAACTAGAACACTAGAGAAATTCGAGACCAAACAACCGGATTTTGCCCGGCAACATTCGCAAAATATCCGGTGTCGCCGGTTTTTTGAACTCTTCTTTGGCTCGAAATTTTTTGGTGTTCTCAGGGCTTGATTTTAAGGTTTCTGATATTGTTTGATTAGCCCAGTTTTCATGTGATGTTAACAGTACTATTGGGGCTAATACGGAGTGTTTCCTAATCGTAATTCTAACAACATTTCGGGTTAATTTAGACGACGTTAAAAAGTTCGAATGAATATCAATAACCCATTTTCTCCCTTCCTAGAAATTTTCCAAAAGTTGGATTTTCTCCAAGTTAAAAAACATTCAAAAATCATGCAAGTCATTCTATGGACCCTCTAGAAGAACGAAACCCTAACTCGATTCTATGACTGTCGGAACCGCCACCAAATCAGGGTTTGTGGTAGTTCTGCGGCGCCATACGTGAGGCAAGGGTTGGCCCTTCTACGGTTGGTCCATAGGCACTGTGGCATGTTATGAGTATTTTTAAACCGTGCTCAAGTGTCGAGCTATTTGGGAAATTTTGGGTGTTTGTTGATTCGATCGGAATGTTTAACATCGTCTAGCTATTTATGGAATGTGATACAATATTTAGAATTCGAATGGTTAGGCATGAAATCCGAAGTATGTGATATTTCGGGTTTATGATGTCTAAGGAGGTTGCGGATTCCAAATGTTGTAGTTTGACATTTTTTTTTCTGCGAACGTAAGTGTAATATGTGATGTATCGCCGGTTTCGTTGCTATATGTCAACGACAATTGGGATACGCATATTTACTTACGTTGATGACATGTGATGTTATGTGTTGCTGGAATATTTTATATTGGATCATTGTGTTTTTAATAGCCGGTTTTTTTTATGAGATGGGAGTTTTTCATTTTCATTCATATAAAAACTTGTATGTAATATTCTTTTAATTGGGGTACTTCTGGGTTGAGGATGATGTCACCCTTGTTGTATATTATTTACTTTTCCGCATTAGGATAGACCCAAGGCGGGGAGCATAAGTAACAGGGTTCTAGAGTTCAATGGGAGACCATCTCGAGGAGTCGAGTTCGGGTCTCCTAATTCTAGAATTGGTAGGGTTGCTTGCAGCTCTTGTAGGGGTCTAGGGATGTGGGATTGGCTATTCCCCGCAACCGTGGAATCCGTGTTTTTTACTGGCTAAATATAAAACACGGACATCCTAGTATTTCCAATATTTCGTATGTTGACTTCTGCTGCTGATATTCTGTGATGTGATCACTTTATATGCTTGAGACGAGTTCTTTATTATTATTATTATTATATATATGATATATAATAAACGTTCCTTATATTTTGCACCCGCGCTAGTCCCTCCCCGCTATGCCGTTAGTTAAGTAATCAACGGTGCATAATGGGACACTGTGGCGAATGCGGATGGCATAAGCGTGTTAGTCCACGGCAGCGCCCCGGCCGTCTAACAGACGCCAAATGCGGAACAAAAACTTTTAACGAAACTGGCGCTATCGTGTACCGTAACCCGGATCTGCCATTAAAGCTAAACTAACAAACTACAAAGGGGTAGAAACGTTATACCGAATGATCCGAGTCCTTCGGTCTTTAACCATCATCCCACGCTTGTTGCGGCTGCTCCGATCTCCTCGATCTCCAATCTTGTCGTCCAGGTGGCACCACTTCGATGGATCTTTAAACAGGCTCCCGCCTCTGAACCGAGGCAACTCGATCGTCAAGTTTGCTAAAAGAGACGACCAAGATGAAGTAGAGAATGAGTAGAACACTTTGTCTCGTTACGTCCAAGGCTATGGACGAATGGTTAATGAAGTTGCCAATTTGGATCGGGTGATGGAAAAATGAGCTATATGAAATGAAGTGAAGCTATCATAATCTTTTTTTCCAAAAACACAACCCTTAATCTTTTCAAAAACAACCATCATCTATGAGAGGGGGGAAGCCGGCCACTTATAGAGGGGAGGGGGTGAGTGTAGGAGCAAGGTGGGTGAGAATAAGAATGAAGCTTATCATGACACATAGTATGAATACAATTAAAGTAAGTGATGAATCATTAAGCTTAGTCATCAAGCATTAAATGAACAATTAATGCTAACAATGAATCATCAAGCCTTGTCACCAAATCTAGAAACTTCTAGATCCATGACTCACCTCATCAAGAAAAGATAAATCCGCATTTAACCGAATGTCAAAATACGGCTGATAGAAAACTGGAAACTGGCAACTTCCAAAAGTGATTCTGAAACGAATTTCAGGATAACCCCGTATCAGTATAAACATACCCGCATTTGTATTACGACCGAATACAAATGCAACTGAGACAAAGATATTATATCTACACAGTATAATATTGGGTTCCGGCTTAAACCAAAGCCTACCAGTATTATCTGCCCGAAAAACGACACGTGCGAAAACGCACGTGCTTTTTCCGAACCTTGCCATAACACCATACGGCCTCTACAACGTTTCGCCCGAACTTGGGAAAGTGTCTGTGGGGGAATCTAATGACTCATCAACACACTGGCACTGGGTATAACCACTAGCACGTCAGAGGTACAAGCTGCACGTAACGTTTTGCCTATGTATTGACTGGAAGGGAAGCTGACGAGCGAACTCATCTATAAACCCTACTGAGCCTGACAGTGACAATGTATATACAGTCCGGTCCATTCGTCTAAAGAGTATCGCATATCGAGTCTAGGGGGTGGATAAAGTCAGACCCCTAATAACGCGATAAATCGTGTCGGCATGAAGCCCATCACCACCTGAGAAACTACTGATCCAAATCAGTAATCCTCCACTACCTCGGCCGAGGATTCCTAGTGATGGCCACCCATGCACTGCGCGACATCAACCCCCAATACCGGGAGAGACGAATCCCCGAGATCTGCTCACTTGCCTCCAATGTGGCTCGGGACTGTACCCAACTAAAACCTGTTTGCACAACTCCTTTGAGCGTGGTAGGGTAGCAATCTAAGCACAGTGGGAACTCACAAGAGACAAACGACGATCTCAGGTCGATGAACTGACCTGTACACATGTCACCAGGGAATTGCTATCTGACGATATGTATAATACCAAATAGCAGATTCCCGGCGAGTCCTGTCCGATGTACTCATAAATCAATGAGCACCTGTATACATCTTAGGTGATCCAACTGACACCAGTGGCTTATGAGACCGGCCACCGCCCCTCGTCGGGGTCTCGACTGTATACACTAGTCTACTCTGGAGTATCGATGCCCTGTCTCGAAACTCCTACGACTAGGGACACTTTAAGGATGTGCTTATAGACCCCAGCTCCCACGTATACGATCACCATCATACTGCTGGCTGTCAAGCAGAATCCTATGGTCTCTATCAATCATGCAATAGCATGTATACGATGATAAAGACAAACCAGATAGCATACTATCATCTTGAGCAAGACTGTTATATCGGTATAGGTCCTTCCTCAATCATTGCAATCACGTACCTGCGATCCAATAATTGACTTTGAGGGCACTATCTCCAACAATCTCCCACTTGCACTCAAGGCTAATTATTGCGATGTCGCATACTCACAGCCCGTGTGATACCGAACACCCAACTCCTCTACCAATCAGTTTCACAAAGCTAGTTTGTAAAACTCTTGTGTTCGAGAAATAGCCTCAGTGAGTAGATCCTCCCTGATGTTTCTTTCTATGTCTCTCTTAATCCCAAGTTCGCGGAGAAAGCCATCTCCCGAATCGAGTAATTCCTATCTTAGAATATGTCTGGATATCTGATGGGACCTAGTTCATAAATGAACTCCAAATCCAAACTTCTTAGACTGTATCGATCACTGAACCTAATCAGTATCCAGCACTATACCTCCCATAGTATCCTCTTGGACCACCTGTCTATAATACCGTCCCTCGTCAGAGGGAAAACTATAACTCTGGCAATCACTCTGTCATCCATGTCACCTTGGAAGCCTGGAATGATAACCGTCTCCCGAAGGAGGCTGCCGTCATCAAATCCGTAGAACATGCACTTATGTTCTAAAACAACTTTCCTTATGTTTCTTCAGGATTGGATTAATATAAACATATCGCATCTAGTGCAAAAAACAACATCTGGTGTGGTACTTGACATTTCATGATTGACTCAATTGCCTAAGCAAGTGATCTGCCAATCATGTACATCCCTCTCTCCTTTAGTCTCTAAGACACCTTTAGAGAGGGTGACTCCATCACCTGCAGGTACACCACCATGCCAGGAGTCATCTATTCTAAAATACTATTAGAATATTGTCAAAATACCCATATTAGGAAACTACCCAAATCTAGATCTAAAACCATAGATCTAGTAACCAGAATGTCTGTTATTATATCCATATCCTGTCTGGAGAAACAACTGTGTGACGACCACAGTACAACCGATCGTATTATAGGAATTTTACTTCCTACTCTGTGTATGTCATCCAAATACCAGGACATTACACCCTACTACCTTCTTAACAGATCCATCTCCTATTCTGATGAAGTCAAACCCATGACTGTCATATCAAAATCAGATGATCTTATCTCCGCTATATCTGCTTAAGTCTATAAATAGACATAAGCTACTTGTCCACTATACTTCCGCTGCTCCCATTGACTACGACAACCCTCTGGCAGAATAATATACACGTTTACTTCTAAAGCCTGTTTAGAACGACGTTATACTTATCCTCTTGCCGGGTCTCACAGTCTGGAACAACAGTACTGTCAAGTCTGGGTAAACAAGAACCTCCCTGTCACTGTCTTTGAGGCTACCTGAGTACCTCTCGGGTGTCTGAGGTTACCCACCATATCTGTGGAGTGGCTATTGGAATGTCAAACCTGATTGAATATATATAGGTCCAATTAAATTTTCCATAATCGTTTGCGGTTCTGGAATCACTTCCAGTTCTACCATACTCCCACTACTGTTTTCTGAAAAAATCCATTTTACTAAAAATGTGGCGAGTCTAGAACAATATCACTATTGATCTTCCAAATGGTAGAAATGTCAACCCTCGTCAAAGTCAGGGTCAACCCACAAACAGCCATTACAGAAACACGCCTTGAGTTATCCAGTGTCTGGTTTTAAGCATAAGCTGGACAACTCCCCGTATCTTAACAACGTTAAGATATGAACCATTCTATATCCAATATAGAAATAGAGGCACTAATTTAATTGGAACCAGATTCAAATCATGCAGCTGTCTCCAGTGCATATCTACTTAATGGAGAAAGGTTAATCAGCATTACTCAACTTAGGAATCCATCCAATTATGAGTAACCTGAAAGAGAAAAAAGTTTCTCAAAACCATTACTATTAACTGAATACCAATCACAAGAATCTACATCTTCAATCTCTTTGAAGAATCCCGATACTTACGATACCTGGTTCTCTACTTTATTCTTATACCCACAACTTCTCAAAACTTAGACATTGTATTTCTTTGAAACACTTGTCTAAAAACTAGAGAAGTTACAAGTAATCAGAACATAGTACGAGGACCTACCCCTTTGTCCTGATGGACACTGGACAACATACAATACTCTGTATAAGTCCGCTGAGTTCAAATAACTCAAAACCTGTGCATCGTAGGTTGAAAACTGTACCCAGGCGATTTCCTCAAATATCACCAATTACAATGAATTCCGATATAATGAGGATGATCACCTAATTCCCAATAACTTACTTCCACTCATCATCTGTAAAACCATACAGATATGAGAATGAAACCTGGTAAATACATACCCTGGAGTAATTATCTAATCGGGAAATCAATTTTTCTTTAACAATGTACAGTGAAACTGAAACATTAAAATATCTCGTAGGGGTATCCTGGTATTCCTAGTAATGCCTCTTCCATAATCCAATTCATGACTGTAACCGTATATTTCTTTGCCATCTCTCCAAATCCCTTTATTTGTCTTTAGTCGTCACCTTCTGTACACCATCGTTAGGCTAAATGATTTTCTTCCTTCCCTACCGTTCGGCAACAGCCTATGGTTTGGAAGAAGACTATCCAGTAAGCATAATAGGTGTACCCTCCTAAACCTAGGAGTACTCGCAACTTGAGAGAAGGTGATGATAAAAGACAACTGAATAATACCTTATTCTATTAAAGGTAAAATAGGAGTGGCGATGAAGTACACGGTTTGGTCGTGAATGATATCAGTCGCAATTTACTTTGCCCTCTTTCTAATACCTTTTATTTTGTCTTTACATATTACCTTCTGTACACCCTACTTAGGATAATTGGTTTTCTTCATTCCCTACCTTTCGGCACCTGCTTATGGTTTGGAATAAGACTATCCAATAAGCGTAATAGGTGTACTCTCCTAACCCAAGGAGCCCTCGCAACTTGAGAGAATGTGATCATAAAAGACAACTGAATAAATCAATTCTATTTCTCCTGAACCTGGATCCATCCTCGAAGAAGTCCCTTCGAGTTCGTATATAACCATACGATGGATCTATCCAATGGAAGTGGATATCCATAGCATATACGGGGTGTTCTGAGAAATGCAAAGGGTAAAAGAAGGAGTGGTAATGACTTATGCAACTTGGACAATCTAAAAGCCAGTATTTTAAGAAGGTTCGGTCAACTTTGGTCACTGAGTCATAGTCTAGGGTCGGTCAAAGGTCGCTGCCAAAGAGAGAGAGAGAAGAAACACTCTGCGTGCACTCTAACCTAGATTAGAATGGTTATCAATTTATCTAATCAGAAAACCTCCCACTGTAATCTCAAATTCTCCTCCAAACCTGAAAGAAGAATTAGTCGGGATCACCCGAAGAGTAAACTAACTCATCAGTGAGAATCGGGATCCAACTATCATCGCATGATAACTTGATGGAAGCCACTCAAGTTATCACACCCCAGAAGGTATGCGCATATCTGGCAAGTTTGCTTTATGTTTGAAACTCCCGATGTAATTTTTACCTCATGCTTTTATGACCATGACTTTGGCCAACAAATCATAAGTCACATGTCAAGTTCTACCCGTCATTGTCCAGGTTAATTTGAACCCACCCGCACATGCCCTTGACTTTGGCCAACAAGGCAGAACGACTGTCCCAAACCAACGCATCTATCTATGCAACAGATGAATAATCAGCAGCTACCAAACACTATGCCTTGACTTTGGCTAACAAACATAGCTTGAATACTACTGACTATCCATAAGAAATGACGGAGGGCTACGGCTGGTTTTTGGCGAAAAACCTTTAACGTAATGAACTTGATCTCGTTGAAGGAAACTGATAGCTTTTTATAAAATATAGTGACGAAAACGTTTTGCTAATGAGGTCACTCCCGGTGAAGAGATCTCGGCTCTTTCCTCGTGGAATGAGGTGCAGGATATTCCATCTGAATACCGCGATGCAAAGCAACTTGTAATCGACTATATTAAAGTTATTACCCTGACGTAAATTTCTGCCCAAGGGGTCACTCCCGGTGAAGGGATCTCGGCCCTTGCCTCGTGGAATGAGGTGCAGGATATTCCAACTGAATATCACTATGCAAAACAAAAGTAAAGATCTTTGTAATAACACCTTTTAAAATTTGTTCCAACAACATCAAATATAGGTTTGTTTTATCCTTGCATTGATAAGAATCAATGCAGTCCCATCAATCAATCATACCAGAAAAGAACGAAAATAAAATGTACGTATATGCCATCCGCATTCGCCACTGGGTCCCGTCATTACCCGTTAGGTTACTTAACTAACGACAGAGCGGGGACTAGACTAGCGCGGGTGTAAAACATATACAACATCTAATAGTATATATAACAATATACAATAATCGCTCCAGGCGTGATAATATGCAACATTACATAAAAGTAATAAGCATCACAGAACAATATAGATAAACTGGGATCCCCGGGTTTCACAGAGCCGCTGCTGAAACCCGACGTTCCCCTGGTCGTGTGGATAGCCTGTGCAATGAAACCTAGACCCCTACGGGTGCGGCAAGTTACCCGCCAAAACCTGAAGCGAGGTAGTCCCCACAACATAGTGAATGGAACACCCGGCACTTCACGGAATCCGGTAAATTGAGCACCCTTCCTTGGGTCAACCTGTACCCCGTACGAGTGCGGCGAACAGTCTGCCAATTCTAGAGTGAGGCCCCTTTTCCTCTCAATGCCATGAGATACGGACCCGTTGCCCTCCAGAACCCGGCTATCCGTGCACTCCTTCGCGGGATAAACCTAGTACAGAAATAAAAATATGTACAACGGGTACATCGACCTCAACCTGGTCGTGCCCCAAAAGAATATTGTACAAACAGGCAGTGACGGCAGTCCACATGTTGGACGCTCGCCCCGCAATATCAAATGTACAAATAAATCCAAACTGCACTATCATTGCACCCTGCTATCCACCACGACATATCCGCAACAATACATCACAACACAGAACATCAACGCGAATGTCACGTTCGCAAACCCGTCTAAAAGAACTATAGCAATCAGACGCGGTTTACCGATCAAATGACATTCCCGGTCGGAGATATAATGAAAGTACTGTAAATTAACAAATTTAAAATTTCGATCGACTAAATTTCCCGAAGAGGGCCCCACGAACAACTGCTGTACAGTAACAAAATCTGGGCCCAAACAAATATTCCCAAAAGCCACAATTTCCTCATAGAAGTTCACTGTGAAAAATTGATGCACTGTTCCCACAAAAGTGCCGCGGGTCCGCGGTCAAACCTAGGGTTTGACCGCGGAACCGCCGCGTTCTTGTGGGATCACGTGCCCAATTTTTCTCAGTATTCTTAGATAACCCTGCTGAATATTCTGTGACATGTAAAATAATTTTAGGACACTGTTTAAAATCGACAGAAACTCAGATCATGGAATTTTGCGGTTTTTGAAAATCCGTTCGATCGATGTTTTAAATGTGTTAGCACAAGTTAGTATAGCTTAATGGTGAGGCTCTGATACCACTGTTAGTCCATGGTAGCGCCCCGGCCGTCTAACAGACGCCAAATGCGGAACAAAAACTTTTAACGAAACTGGCGCTATCGTGTACCGTAACCCGGATCTGCCATTAAAGCTAAACTAACAAACTACAAAGGGGTAGAAACGTTATACCGAATGATCCAAGTCCTTCGGTCTTTAACCATCATCCCACGCTTGTTGCGGCTGCTCCGATCTCCTCGATCTCCAATCTTGTCGTCGGATCTTTAAACGGGCTCCCGCCTCTGAACCGAGGCAACTCGATCGTCAAGTTTGCTAAAAGAGACGACCAAGATGAAGTAGAGAATGAGTAGAACACTTTGTCTTGTTACGTCCAAGGCTATGGACGAACGGTTAATGAAGTTGCCAATTTGGATCGGGTGATGGAAAAATGAGCTATATGAAATGAAGTGAAGCTATCATAATCTTTTTTCCCAAAAACACAACCCTTAATCTTTTCAAAAACAACCATTATCTATGAGAGGGGGGGGGGGGGAGGCCGGCCACTTATAGAGGGGAGGGGGTGAGTGTAGGAGCAAGGTGGGTGAGAATAAGAATGAAGCTTATCATGACACATAGTATGAATACAATTAAAGAAAGTGATGAATCATTAAGCTTAGTCATCAAGCATTAAATGAACAATTAATGCTAACAATGAATCATCAAGCCTTGTCACCAAATCTAGAAGCTTCTAGATCCATGAATCACCTCATCAAGAAAAGATAAATCCGCATTTAACCGAATGTCAAAATACGGCTGATAGAAAACTGGAAACTGGCAACTTCCAAAAGTGATCCTGAAACGAATTTCAGGATAACCCCGTATCAGTATAAACATACCCGCATTTGTATTACGACCGAATACAAATGCAACTGAGACAAAGATATTATATCTACACAGTATAATACTGGGTTCCGTCTTAAATCAAAGCCTACCAGTATTATCTGTCCGAAAAACGACACGTGCGAAAACGCACATGCTTTTTCCGAACCTTGCCATAACACCATACGGCCTCTACAACGTTTCGCCCGAACTTGGGAAAGTGTCTGTGGGGGACTCTAATGACTCATCAACACACTGGCACTGGGTATAACCACTAGCACGTCAGAGGTACAAGCTGCACGTAACGTTTTGCCTATGTATTGACTGGAAGGGAAGCTGACGAGCGAACTCATCTATAAACCCTACTGAGCCTGACAGTGACAATGTATATACAGTCCGGTCCATTCGTCTAAAGAGTATCGCATATCGAGTCTAGGGGTGGATAAAGTCAGACCCCTAATAACGCGATAAATCGTGTCGGCATGAAGCCCATCACCACCTGAGAAACTACTGATCCAAATCAGTAATCCTCCACTACCTCGGCCGAGGATTCCTAGTGATGGCCACCCGTGCACTGCGCGACATCAACCCCCAATATCGGGAGAGACGAATCCCCGAGATCCTCTCACTTGCCTCCAATGTGGCTCGGGACTGTACCCAACTAAAACCTGTTTACACAACTCCTTTGAGCATGGTAGGGTAGTAATCTAAGCACAGTGGGAACTCACATGAGACAAACGACGATCTCAGGTCAATGAACTAACCTGTACACATGTCACCAGGGAATTGCTATCTGACGATATGTATAATACCAAATAGCAGATTCTCGGCGAGTCCTGTCCGGTGTACTCATAACTCAATAAGCACCTGTATACATCTTAGGTGATCCAACTGACACCAGTGGCTTATGAGACCGGCCACCGCCCCTCGTCGGGGTCTCGACTGTATACACTAGTCTAGTCTGGAGTATCGATGCCCTGTCTCGAAACTCCCACGACTGGGGACACTTTAAGGATGTGCTTATAGACTTCAGCTCCCACGTATATGATCACCATCATACTGCTGGCTGTCAAGCAGAATCCTATGGGCTCTATCAATCATGCAATAGCATGTATACGATGATAAAGACAAACCAAATAACATACTATCATCTTGAGCAAGACTGTCATATCGGTATAGGTCCTTCCTCAATCATTGCAATCACGTACCTGCGATCCAATAATTGACTTTGAGGGCACTATCTCCAACAAAGCGTACGTTGTATTTTCGTTTCTTCTGTGTTTCTTAGGAAGCATAATTGATGTGACTTTATTAATGAGATTAATGAAAAAGAAAGAAACCTAAAAGATGTTGTGGAATTAAATTTTCTAAAAAGGGTAGGTTTAGTTTTTGTTTTGAATAGCGGTATTCCTTGTAGAATATCCAGCACCTCATTCGATGAGGAAAGAGCCGAGATCCCTTCACCGGGAGTGACCTCTTTAGCAAAAGCTAGCAGATGCTACAACCTACTCGGTTTTGTTCTTGATTGCCTTTATAGTTCTTTCTTTGCATAGCGGTATTCCTTGTAGAATATCCAGCACCTCATTCGATGAGGAAAGAACTGAGATCCCTTCATCGGGAGTGGCCTTTTTAGCGGAACTAGTAAAAGCCTTAAAAGCACTCCTTTTCAAAATCACTCGATGCCGCAACGATATCAAGTTCATTACGCAAAATGTTTTATTAAAAACCTGTCATAGCCTTCCGTCATTTCAGATAAAGACTATTTAGTATTCGTGCTGCGTTTGTTGACCTTATCAAGACATAGTGTACGGTAGATGATTAGTGCTTATCTGTAAATTATGAGACGCGATTGGATTAGGGTAGTCGTACGGCCTTGTTGACCTTGTCAAGGGTCGTGCAGGCGGGTTTAATTCAATCATGAAATGTACGGGTTGAACTTGACTTGCGATTTATGGTTTGTTGACCTTATCAAGGTCATAGATCGCTTGGGGCAAAATATTATCGGGAATTTCAAATGTTGAAATTTGCAATGAGATTGCATACCTTCTATGAGATAGTTGGATCCCGATACCCACTGCGAATAAGAGTTACTCCTAGGAGAGTTTTACACATCATAATTAGCCGATCAAGTAGGTGTCTAGAAAGGTGTTAACGGGGTTATGCCTCTGAAAAAATGAGGTTTATTTTAATTAGATCCGTATGAAAGCACGGGGAACCTCCATCAAAGTACCGGCACTGGCCTGGCTGAAAGATTGGCGAACTTGTAAGGTGTAATTTATCCCGGCTATTCTTACCTTTTAGGGTTTGAAGGAAGATTTGATAAAAACAGTGGGAACCATCCTGATTAGATAAGATAATAACCAATCTAATCTTGCAAGAGCATACGCTAAGCGTTTTTATTCTCTCTCTCTTTCCAGGTAGCGACCATGTTAGGCCTTAATCAAGATAATAATATGGATGTATTGACCGAACCCACTTGTTATACTGAGCAGGGGAACGTTGGTTCCTCTCTATCTTATAATTGTTATAAGTCCGAGCTGGAAATAGGGGAATATCCGGATTCCCACGCCATCCAAACGAAGAATAAGCATGTTGATGCATTTTCTTCGGGTGTGTTAGTTACCGAGAACTGTTTCTCAATACACTATACGTCCTGGGTATTATATACCAGATCGAGATCCCACATATGAAATATGTTGCATGGGATAAGGAAAGGTAGAGAAATGGGAAAATGTGATCATTTTCTAAAAGTAGGGAATGGTGCAAGTGTTGCAGCCAAAGCAGTTGGTGAATATCACCTTGTATTACCAAATGGGAATACATTGATCTTGAACGACTGTTATTATGTACCCTCTATGATATGCAATTTAATATCAATTTTTTTATTAGATAAAGAAGGATATAACTTTGTAGTAGAGAATAATGTTATAAACATATACCTAAATCAAGTGTTGATTGGGTTTGGTGCGTTATGTAACGGTTTATATATTCTGAATCAAAACACAGTTCTTAATGTACAGAACACACACAAGAGGAAGAGTTCGGAAATGAACGATTCCTTCTTATGGCATTGTAGACTAGGTCATAAAGCCCAAGGTATAACCTTTCTTCCATGTAGCTAATTCTAGTTAGCTTTTAGTTAGTTTTTGTTTAGCAAAGATCCTCCTTAAGCTAGTCTATGTTGCCTAGTACGATAAAAATCCGATTTTTATTCCGTTTTCCGCCTCCCCGCAAGCACCGGGGTGGGCAACGTGGACTTACATTGGTATCAGAGCCAACTAAACATAAAATAGCTAGGTAGTAAAGTGTATGGAAGTTTGATCGGAAAAATCGCAAAACCAAAACATCAAAACCCTAACTTCCTGTTGAATTTTTTTCTGCTTAAAAAATAAAAAATCATACTTCAAAAATTGGCTCAGGGTTTTGTGAAGAAGCACACCAAAAAAGGTCAAGTGAACAGTTCAAAGCGTGGCGGTTCCGCGGCAAAAGCATGCCTATTGCCGCGGAACCGCGGCCGTTTTGACTCTGTTCTAGACCGGGTTTGGTGCAGTATTCTTCTGGTAAGGTTTTGGGATTTTTAAGATGGTTTATTTGTGCCCAGATTTTCCAGAAAAGAAATTTGTATTTGGGGGCCTATAAATCCGTATTTTTTGATCGAACTTCATTATACTTTGACTATTGAGTTATATCTGTGATGTTTATATGTATTGAACGTCGGCTAATCGCTATACGTCGATTAGTGGGGGTTATACATATCTGTGATCTTTGTTTATTGATGGTATGTGTATATGAATGCGTTGGATTGTCGCGGGTGAATAGCCGGGGGTTTTGTGAGACGAGAGTTTTCTTTTCTTTCAATTCATGTAATATGTAAATTGATGTAATATTATTTGTATGGCCGCACAACCGGGTCGGGGTTGTAGCCGTCATTGTATAATTCTTTTTACTGTTTTTCCTCCTAGGATAGACCCATGGAGGGGGTGCACAAACTACCGGGTATCTCGAAGTGCCGAGTGTCCTACTCACGGTGTTGAGGGAGGTTGCTTCGCTTCGGGTACTTGGCGGGTAGTTTGCCGCACCCGTAGGGGTCTTGGGTGGGGTATTGGCTATTCACTGCGACCGTGTAATCCGCTTTCGTTGCAGGCTCGAACGGATTGCAGATTCCTAGTATATCCAATGTATTCATCTGTGATCTGTAATGCCTATCATTGCTATATATCTATATACTATAACTATTTAGGCGTTGCTTATGTTTTACAGCCGCGCCAGCCCAGCCCCCGCTCTGTCGTTAGTTAAGTAACCTAACGGGTGATGGCGGGGCCCCGTGGCGAATGCGAATGGCATAAGCGTACGTCATATTTTGGATGTTTTTTGCAATGGTAGGATTAAATGATGGGACGCATTAAAAAAACTAATGCAAGAAAATAAACCAAGTAAAAGTCGATTGGAACACTTTGAAAACCACTCGGTTCTTTTCAAAACTAAACTTTTAAATGCGGAGCATGAACCACTCCTTTTAAATGCTATCTCGTTCCATCGATTATATCAAGTTCACTATGTTCACGGTTTCGCCAAAACCATTCGTAGCCCTCCGTCATTCCACATGAATGGTCAAAAAGTATTCAAGCTATGTATTTTGGCCAAAGTCAAGGCATAGTGATTGGTAGCTATTGGGTATTTATGTGCATCATAGATAGATGCGTTGGTTTAGGACAGTCGCGCTGCCATTTTGGCCAAAGTCAAGGGTAGGTACGAGTGGGTCCAAATTAACCAGGAGAATGACGGGTAGAACTTGACATGTGACTTATGATATTTTGGCCAAAGTCAAGGTCATAAGAGCATGGGGCAAAAATCCACATCGGGAGTTTCATAAGTACTGAAACTTGCTAGCGCTGCATACCATTTGGAGTGTGATGATTCTGGTAGGATTCCTTCTGTTTTATCACACGATGATATTTGGATCCCGATCCTACTGTGAGTATATGCCACTCCTTGGGAAAACTCTCACTTAACGATCAATGCTATAAACCCAGTAGGTGTCTAGAAAGGTGTTAGCGGGGCTACGCCCACAGGGAAAAGAGGTTACTTATTTAAGGAACTTCGCGAAAGCGTTGGAAAACCTCCCTCGAAGTACCGACACTGGCCTGGCTGAACGGTTAAGCAAGAATTGTACGGTGAGATTGATCCCGACTAATTCTTTCTTTATGGTTTGAGAAGGGATTCGAGAGACAGTGGGAGCCATCCTGTTTAGACAAACTAAAAACCACTCTAAACTTGCAAGAGCATCATGCTAAAGCGTTTCTTTTCTCTCTCCTAATTGCAGCGACCATTCAACATGACCGGACTTAAGTTATTACTAGATAAAAATATACTGACAGGGCCAAACTACAAAGATTGGCTCAGGAATGTCAAGATGGCAATCACATACGACAAGTTAGGGTATGTCCTTACCACCAAAGCTCCCCCTGTCCCAAGTCCCACCTCCAGCGTCGCGAATAAAGAAATCCATAAGACATGGGAGATCGATTGCGCGAAGGCCAAATGCCTCGTGCTTGCCTCGATGGACAACGAACATCAGAGGAGGCATGAGAATATGGACCTAGAGTCCATATTTCTCCATACAAAAGAACTGTATGGAGAGCAGTCTCGTATCGCAAGATACGAAGTGTCGAAGAAGCTATTTTCGGCAAGATTGGCCATCGGATCATCGGTAGCGGAACACGTGCTTAAGATAATTGGCTACATAGAGGAGCTCGCGGACCTTGGGACCACGTTGGAGAATGAACTCTACACTGATTTGATTCTCCAGTCCCTTCCTTCCACTTACGCCCAGTTTATCCTTAACTTCAACATGCAAGGAAAGGAGGTTGAACTTTCCGAACTTCTGAACATGTTAAGGAGTGCTGAGGGCACCCTACAGAAAGGTAGGGAGACATCCACTTTGTTTGTAGGAGGATCTTCCTCTTCTAGGTCCAAGGCGAAAGCTAAGGGAAAGAAGAAGAAAACCCCCGCCAAACCAAGGGGCGGTGTTAGTAAAGTGGATACGAAGGGAAAGGGAAAGGCAACAAAGGTAGCGGGAAAGCTGGTGGGGAAGGAAGAATGCTTCTACTGTCACAAAAGTGGACACTGGAAACAGGATTGCAAGGCTTGGAAGGCCAGAACCCAGGATCTGAAGCGAGTTGCGACTTCAGCTTCAGGTGTGTATGTTATTGAAAACTGTCTATCAATAAACTCTACATCCTGGGTATTGGATACCGGATCAGGATCTCATATCTGTAATTCTTTGCAGGCGTTGAGAAAGTGTAGAGTTTTGAAGGCAGGTGACATGACCCTCATAGTTGCAAACGGAGCTAGCATGGATGCTGAGGGCGTGGGGGACTATCACCTGGGATTGACAGATGGACACTTTTTGGTTTTGCGTAGTTGTTATTTTGTACCAAATGCAACCTGTAATATCATTTTTGTATCTTTATTGTCTAAAGAAGGTTATGAATTTGCATTTGTAAGTAATGTTGTGAACATTCACCTTAATCAAGTTCTGATTGGGTCAGGTACATTAAACAACGGTATATACGTATTAAACCAACCACAGATTTTCAATGTCCAGAATACACACAAAAGAAAGTCTTCAGAAATCAATAAAACTTTCTTATGGCATTGTAGACTGGGTCACATCAATGAGAGAAGGTTGACTAAGTTACATACAGAAGGATATTTGGATCCGTTCGAATATCAATCGTATGCAACTTGTTAATCCTGTCTCAAAGGAAAGATGACAAAGACTCCGTTCACTGGACACGGAGTAAGAGCGAGCGAGCTCTTGGGACTCGTACACAGCGACGTGTGCGGTCCAATGTCTACGCATACACGAAGCGGTTATTCTTACTTCATTACTTTTACGGATGACTTTTCAAGGTACAGATATATCTTCTTGATGAAACATAAATCCGAGGCCTTTGAAAAATTCCAGGAATATAAGAATGAAGTAGAAAAACAAACAGGCAAAAGTATCAAGGCACTAAGATCTGATCGAGGTGGTGAATACTTGAGTGCCGAGTTCCTGGGTTACTTAAAAGAGAATGGAATTCTCTCTCAGCTTACTCCTCTATACACTCCGCAACATAACGGTGTATCGGAGAGACGGAACCGAACCCTATTGGATATGGTACGGTCCATGATGAGTAACGCTGAGTTGCCGCGAACGTTCTGGGGATATGCGCTAGAATTAGCTGTATACCTTTTGAACCGAGTTCCAACTAAGACTGTGCCTACTACACCATATCAGATGTGGTGTGGGAAGAGACCCTATCTTAATCACATTAAGACATGGGGATGTCCAGCTTTTGTAAAAAAGCAGCATGCGGACAAGCTCGAGGCACGCTCAGTACAGTGCAAATTTGTGGGATATTCAAAGAACTCCAAGGGATATTTCTTCTATTGTGAAGAGGAACAAAAGGTTTTTGTTTCTCTCCATGCCCACTTTCCAGAACACCAGTTCATAGAAAAAGAAATAAGTGGGAGCGCAATAGAAGTGGAAGAAATTCCAGAACCACGAGCTATTACTGAAAGCTTACTAGAACCAGAGGGTTCGAAAGATCAGGACATTCCCACGCCAGTCCGCAGGAGTAGTAGGCAGTCTCGTCCGCCCGAGACATACTACAGTTTTCTCATAGACGGGGATAGAGAGGATTGCATCATAGATTGTGATGAGCCTACTAACTTCCAGCAAGCCATTCAGAGCGTTGACTCGGTAAAATGGCTGGATGCAATGCGGGCTGAAATGGAGTCCATGTACACCAACAAAGTATGGACGTTGGACATTGCTCTAGATGGGGTAAAACCCATAGGATGCAAGTGGATCTTCAAGAGGAAGATTGGTGTAGATGGACAGGTTGAGACCTATAAAGCTAGACTGGTTGCAAAGGGTTTTCGTCAGAGACTTGGTTTGGACTATGACGAAACCTTTTCTCCAGTGGCTATGCTGAAATCTATTCGGATCCTTCTTGCCATTGCTGCCTTCCACGATTATGAGATTTGGCAGATGGACGTAAAGACCGCTTTTCTAAATTGAAATTTAGAGGAGTGTGTCTATATGGACCAGCCAGAGGGTTTCATTCAGAGTGGGAGCAGCGGAAAGGTGTGCAAGTTGCTTAAGTCCATTTATGGACTAAAGCAGGCATCGCGAGGTTGGAACATCTGTTTTGATGAGACGGTCAAGGAATTTGGCTTTATCAAAAATCCAGATGAATCATGCATCTATTGTAGATTTGTAGCGAGAACTGTAGTATTCCTCGTTTTATACGTGGATGACATTCTCTTAATAGGAAATGACATTCCTATGCTACAATCTGTTAAGGGGTTCTTGTCACACAGGTTCTCCATGAAAGACCTGGGTGATGCCTCATACATTCTGGGGATCCGGATCTACCGTGACAGATCCAAGAGGATTTTAGGACTCTCACAGTCCAAGTACATCGACACCATACTGAAAAGATTCAGTATGGAAGATTCCAAGCGCGGTAATCTACCGGCTTGTCACGGGATCACCCTCTCCAAAGAGATGTCTCCCAAGACTGATTTGGAGAGGGATCGCATGTCTATTATACCCTACGCTTCTGCGGTAGGCTCTATAATGTATGCGATGTTGTGTACCAGACCAGATGTGGCTTATGCACTGAGTGTGGTAAGCAGGTATCAGTCAAACCCTGGGGAGAAACATTGGATAGCGGTAAAGAACATTCTCAAGTACCTAAGAAGGACTAAGGAGTTGTTCTTGGTGTATGGCGGAAAAGACCTCCAGATTGATGCCTTTGCTGACTCCAGCTTCCAACGTGACAAGGATGATTCCAAGTCCATGTCGGGTTTTGTCTTTACCCTCAAAGGAGGGGCGGTGTGTTGGAAGAGCTCCAAACAGGAAACCGTTGCTGACTCGACTATGGAAGCGGAATACATCGCTGCATCTGATGCCGCAAAAGAAGCTGTCTGGATGAGGAAGTTCTTGAAAGAACTTCAGGTGGTTCCGTCCATTGTTGATCCAATACCTCTGTATTGCGACAACAACGGGGCTATAGCTTTAGCGAAGGAACCCAGGTCCCATCAGAAATCCAGACACATCTTAAGGCGGTATCACCTGATCAGGGAGATCGTGGATCGCCAGGAGATCGAGGTTCGGAGGGTTGCTTCAGAAGATAACACTGCAGATCCATTCACGAAGGCCTTACCCCAGACTCAGTTCGAGCGGCTGATCGAGATGATAGGTCTTCGATACGCCAGTACATGGCCTTAGTGCAAGTGGGAGATTGTTAGTGTATATGCCCTAGAGGCCATTACTGTATCATACTAGTATGTATATTACTTGATGGAAGCTTGGGATATTCACAGTTGTATATACAATCTTGCTCGAAATGGTAGTATGCTACTTGGTTTGTCTCTGCTTTAATATGTGCATGTGTTTCTTTTAGCATATCGCTTATATACATATTAGTAGATCCCTTAGGATCTTTGCTTGATTACCAGCGTTGTGATGGCGCTCACACTCGTAGGGGCTGGGTAATCCATAAGCACATCCTTATACAGGTCCCTAGTCGTTGGACTATCGAGACAGGGCATCGATACTCCGGAGTAGACTAGCGTATGCGCTTCTCACCCCAGCGTGGGAGACGGTCTGTCCCACAGCCGTCAGTACGTCGTACTTGAGATAGTATGCGGGTGCTCGTTAGGTTACGAGTACACTGGACAGGACTCATCGGGAACTGTTGGTTGGTATTATACTTATCGTCAGTTATCAGTTCCCAGGTGACATGAGTACAGCTTAGTACGCTGACTTGACACTGTCACTTCGCCTCGAGTGTGTTCCCACTGTACTTTGATTACTACCCTACCACGGCTCAAAGAAGTCATGCAAACAGGTAGTAGTTGGGTGCAGTCCCGAAGCACTTGGAGGCAGTGACGGTTAGATAGGATTCGTCTTTCCCGGTATTGGGGGTTGACATCGCGCCATGTCCAGGAGAGCCATTACACAAGTAGTCCCTGGCCAGGGCAAGAGAGATATACTGGTAGGTTTCCAGTGTTATCTCAGGGTGTTCTGGGCTACACTCCGACACGACTTGTACCGCTATTAGGGGACTGACGTTTACCGCCCCCCTAGGCCCGCCATGCGATGTATCAGACGAACAGACCGGACTGTACGGAGATTGTCACATACAGGCTCAGTAGGAGTTCAGATAGGGTCACCTCGTCAGTCTTCTTATCGGCATCTACCTGGGGACCGTTACGTACAGCTAGTGCTGCTTGCGGTCTGTGGTTAAACCTACTGCCAGCGTAGTGTCGAGTCTTTAGAGTCCCACACAGAGAGCTATTCGCCTTTAGGAAAAATGAGTAGAGGTCGCATTGTTTTGCGACAGGGTTCGTTCACATCCGCGCACTTATGCACGTTTGCTGTCCGGACAGCTTATACTAGCGGGCTTTGGTTTAAGCCAGATCCTAGTATATGATTTGGGATTGGTTTTATCTCTTTGTATTCGTGTTCCTTGGATCATGAATACGGGTGCGTATGCACAGTTGACTGAGACAGAGGGAGAGGACTTTGATTAGGGTTAATGACCATTGTCATTTCATTAACCCTAATGCTTATGTGTGTATTATGATTAATCGATATTAGTTAAATATAATTGTGCATGGTTAGGGTTGTTGACCATTTGACTATCTTGACTTGTTGACCTAGGTTGACACTTTGACCATCATCATTCCATATAAAAGATGTTCTTTGATCCTTGCAATTTGCATTAAATATGAAATGATAATGGTCATGTCTTGATTAAGCCATGACAATTATCTTGCTAATTATCAATTTACTTAATTCACACATATATGTGAGAATGGTTCTATTATTCTCTCATTCTATCATATGCTTTCTCTGTCTTGCTCTTCCTCTTCCTCAAGCTCTCCCCTCTCATGTGTTGAGAAACACTTGAGCTTGAGTTAAACCTCTCCAAAGTAATCTCTACTCTCATCTAAGGTTCTAGGATTGGTACTTCTAGCACTTTAGTTACTTCTAGCTTGAAGTTGAAGCCAAAGGTTGAGGCTCTCGGGTGGATCCTTCTTCGACTCGAGAAGACGACAAGGTGATCTCTTTCTTCCACTCCAAGAAGCAAGGAGAGAAGGACATAAAGCCCAAGGTATAACCTTTCTTCCATGTAGCTAATTCTAGTTAGCTTTTAGTTAGTTTTTGTTTAGCAAAGATCCTCCTTAAGCTAGTCCATGTTGCCTAGTACGATAAAAATCCGATTTTTATTCCGTTTTCCGCCTCCCCGCAAGCACCGGGGTGGGCAACGTGGACTTACAGTCATATCAATGTGACACGACTGGCTAAGTTATATAAGGATGGATATTTGAATCCGTTTGAGTTTTCATCTTATGAAACTTGCCAGTCATGTCTCAAAGGCAAGATGACCAAAACTCCATTTACAGGACACGGAGAAAGAGTTACGGAACTCTTGGGACTAATACATGGCGATGTCTGCGGTCCCATGTCTACACATGCCAGGAATGGTTCCTCATACTTCATTACATTCATTGATGATCTTTCAAGATTCGGTCATGTGTTCCTGTTGAAACACAAGTCTGAAGTTTTTGAGAAATTCAAAGAATATAAGTATGAAGTTGAGAATCAGACGGGCACAAGTATTAAAATCCTTCGATCTGATCGGGGAGGAGAATACTTGAGCACGGAATTCCATGACTATCTAAAAGAGAATGAGATTCCCTTTCAGCTTACTCCTCCGTATACACCACAGCACAACTGTGTATCGAAGCGGAGGAATCGCACCCTATTGGATATGGTGCGCTCTATGATGAGCACCGCTGAGTTACCAATTTCCTTTTGGGGTTATGCGCTTGAGATAGCAGCATACTTATTGAATCAAGTTCCATCTAAATCTGTGCCTACAACCCTATATGAGATATGGAGTGGGAAGAGACCATATCTTAAACGAGTTAAGATATGTGGTAGTCCGGCCTATGTCAAAAGGCAAAATCCAGACAAACTCGAGGCACGATCAGTTCTTTTCAAGTTTGTGGGATATCCAAAGAATTCATATGGATATTTTTTCTACCACAGTGAGGAACAAAAGGTATTTGTTGCTCAACATGCCACCTTTTTAGAAAAGGAATTTCTTGTAAAAGAAATTAGTGGTCAAGAGGTAGAGCTGGAAGAAGTTCCAGCTACATAGACTACAACTGAAGATTTAGTGGAACCAGAGGATTCGATAGTTTCCAACGAACCTCAGCCTCTCCGCAGATTTAGTAGGGTTCCTCATCCACCTGAAAGATACTACATTTTCTCATTGATGGTGGGAGCGAGGATTGCATCATGGTAGATGATGAACCAACTAGCTTCGAGCAAGCCATCACGAGTGGGCCTCTGTGAAATGGCTGGATGCAGTGCGATCTGAGATGGAATCCATGTACACCAACAAAGTATGGACTTTGGAAGTTGCTCCCAAAAGGGTAAAACCCATTGGGAGCAAATGGATCTTTAAGAAGAAACTTGGCGTAGATGGAAAAGTTGAGACTTTCAAAGCCAGACTTGTTGCAAAAGGTTTTCGTTAATGTCCATGTATGGATTATGATGAAACGTTTTCTCCAGTGGCTATGCTTAAGTCCATCCGGATCCTACTTACCATCGCTGCATACCATGACAATGAAATCTGGAAAATGGATGTTAAGAATGCTTTTCTAAATGGTGATTTAGAAGAGAGCGTGTATATGACTCAGCCAGAGGGCTTCATGGATAGTGTGAGCAGCGGAAAGGTGTGAAAGCTGCTTAAATCAATCTACGGGTTGAATCAGGCATCGCGGAGTTGGAACATCTGTTTTGATGAGGTAGTCAAAGAGTTTGACTTCATCTAAAATATAGATGAACCTTGTATATACAAGAATGTGACAGAGAGTAAGGTCGTCTTCCTCGTATTGTATGTGGATGACATACTCTTGATAGGAAATGATGTTCCTATGCTGCACTCAGTCATGCTCTTCTTATCACAAAGATTCTCAATGAAAGATCTAAGTGATGCCTCCTACATCTTGGCGATTAAGATCTATAAAGTTAGATCTAAACGGATACTGAGATTATCCAAATCCAGATACATTGACACCATACTAAAGAGGTTTAGTATGGAAGATTCCAAGCGTGGGAGTATACCCACGATCTCGGGACTCACTTTCTCCAAAGAGATGTCTCTCAAGACTGATTTGGAGAGAGCTCGCATGCAAGGGATACCCTATACTTCGGCAGTAGGCTCTATCATGTACGCGATGTTATGTACCAGACCTGATGTAGCATATTCACTAAGTGTTGTGAGTAGGTATTAAGAAGATCCAGGAGAGAATCACTGGACAGCTATGAAGAATATTCTCAAGTACTTGAGAAGGACTAAAGAGATGTTCTTGGTGTATGGTAATGGTGAACTCCAAGTGGAGTTCTTTACCGATTCGAGCTTCCAGAGTGATAAGAACAACACTAAGTCTGTCTCGGGTTTTGTCTTTACCCTCAACGGAGGGGCGGTGTGTTGGAAGAGTTCCAAATATGACACCATAGCAGACTCGACGATGGAGGCTGAATACATCGCTGCCAATGATCCTGCCAAAGAAGCTGTCTGGATGAAGAAGTTCATTGCTGAGCTTAGTGTGGTTCCATCCATTGAACATCCAATACCTGTGTATTGTGATAACAATGGAGCAGTGGCATTGGCCAAGGAAGCCAGGTCCCATCAGAGATCCAGACATATTCTGAGGCGGTATCACCTGATCCGGGAGATAGTAGATCACCGGGAGATCGAGGTCAGGCGAGTTGACACGAAAGACAACGTAGCGGATCCACTCACAAAGGCCCTTCCCCAGATACAATTTGAGAGACTTTTTGGGATGTTGGGTATAAGATACTACAACACATGGCCTTAGTGCAAATGAGAGATTGTTAGTTATATGTATGCCCTAGAGGCCATTATTGTACATATGATGAATATTATATTGGATACTTGGACATATATAGAGAGGACTTTCTTGCTCGACATGATAGTATGCTATCTGGTTGTTCTTTGTCTTAACATGTAGACTTGTATTGTGATACTGTCTTGCTCTCACATGTTGATAAAGCTCTTAGGATGTGTACTTGACTACTAGGACTATGATGGAGATCATACTAGTGGGGCTAGGGTAGTCAACAAGTTCATCCTTTAATTGTTCCTAATCGTGGGTGTATCGAGATAGGGCATCGATATTCCAGAGTAGACTAGTGTATACGCTTCTTGACGCATATGATGGGCGATGGATGATCCTACATCCATTGGTGTTTGACATCAAAGATGGTATACAGGTGCTCAGTGGAGACTGGGTACACTGAACATGACTCACCGAGGACTCCTATATGGTAGTATACCTATCGTCAAATAGCAGTCTTCTGGTGACACTGGTATAGGTTACTCTGTAGACCTGAGATCGTCATAAAGTCTTGTGTGGCTCCCACCGTGCTTTGATTTCCTACCTACCACGCTCAAAGGAGACGTGCAAACAGGTGGATTTTGGGTACAGTCCCGAGTCGCATGGAGGCAATGAGCGATAGGAAGGGTTTCGTCTTTCCTGGTATTGGGGGTTGATGTTGCGCTATGCTCGATTGGCTATAACTGGAAGTCCCTGGTCAGGGCTGCTTATGAGATTTACTGATAGGTTTTATCAGTAGTTTCTCAAACCGTTATAGGCCAGACACCGGCATGACATATCACGTTACTGTGGTCTGACGATTTCCACTCCTAGACATGATATGCGACATATCAGACGAAGAGACCGGACTGTACGGTAGTGTTACTGATAGGCTTCATGGAGACTGTGGACAATCTTGCTTGTTGATCTTCATATCGCTCAATACCCGGGTAGCCGTTACGTCCAGCTAGTACCGCTGACGGCTTGTAGGTGACGGATGTGATCATCACCTACTGCTGGCGTATTGACGAGTCTTTAAAGTCCCATACAGAAGTTCCCTGGTTCAAGCGAAACGAAGTAGGACACATATGTGATATGTGTGTGGGCCTGATTAAATACGAGTATGTGATACCGTATTATAATCTGGCAGTTATCTGTTATCGGTTCGGTTATATGTGATATAACCAGATTGTCGAATCAAGTGATGATTTGATAATGTGATATATGGATGGATGCTTTTAGTCGGTCATATGTGATATAACCGGATTATTAAATCAAGTGTTGATTTAATAATGTGATATATATTATATGTGATATAATTATATCTTAACTAATATCATTTTCTCACTAATTATTCTTCATTATATATATAATGAAGCATGACATATGAATTTCTATTTTGTGAAAATAGAAATGAGGTGGAAAATGAGAGCATGGGATTTATACTTGTTTATTCATCTTGACCCACTATTCAAGCATGGTTGCAATTTTATATTGCATAATTCCATGCTTGAATGAGTGAGGGGTCAAGAGCTGCTATTCATTCTAGCTCATTCTCAAGACTTAGCCATTTTTTCTTGAGTTGCTCCCATGGTTGCTCTCTAGCTTCTTCTTCCTCCTCATGTCATGGTTCAAGCTTCAACCCTCACGTGTGATGTGAACCATGAAGCTTGAACACAAACTTGTGAGCTTTTGACATCCCCTACTTCACCATCCTACACTTGACTGGCGATCGAGTGTAGCGTGTTTCCTACGCTAAAGAGTTTAGTGTAGAGGTAGCTTGAGTTGGAGGGACTTCGCGTAGATCATCTTCGGCACGAAGGTCATCGGAGGAAGCTAGTCCAAAGCCTCAAGTGGAGTCTAGTGGAGTCGCGGGACTACTACACGGAGCATGTGATGTGAAGGACCGGTCTACAAAGGTTGTATTACTTGTTCACTAGATGTAAAGTTGTTTACATTCTTGTATCGTCTAATTCTCTAGTTAAGATTCTAGGGTTTGGGTTATTTAGCATGGCAAATTTTTAAAAACGACATGGATGATGCCTCTCGAAACCTTGCTGTCGTGCTAGACAACTCATCACACCGCTGTCCAGTGTTTCTCCCATGGATTAGATTGATACCTGCTTACTACACTAAGTGCAGAAGCAACATCAGGGTGAGTACACAACATCGCATACATGATAGATCCTACAGCGGAAGCATAGGGTATAACACTCATGTGAACTCTCTCTTCATCAGACTTTGGACAAAAGTCTTTGGAGAGAGTGATTCCGTGAAAAACGGGTAAAGTACCTCGCTTGGAATTTTCCTTACTAAATCTCTTTAGGATGGTGTTAATGTACTTAGATTGGGACAATCCCAACAATCTTTTAGATCTATCTCTATAGATCTTAATGCTCAAAATGTATGAGGTATCACCCAGGTCCTTCATGGAGAACCTTTGTGATAAGAATAGTTTGACCGATTGTAGCATAGGAACATTATTTCCTATCAAGAGAATGTCATCCATGTACAATACGAGGAATATGACAGTACCCCCTACAATCTTCTTATAAATGAAAGGTTCATCTATATTTTTGATAAAATCAAACCCTTTGATTGTATCATCAAAGCAGATGTTCCAACTCCGTGATTCCTGCTTTAATCCATAGATGATTTAAGCAATATGCATGCCTTTTCGCTGCTCCCACTGTCAATGAAGCCTTCTGGATGATCCATAAAAATGCATTCTTCCAAATCACCATTTAGAAATCTAGTCTTAACGTCTATCTGCCAGATTTCATAGTCATAGTAAGCAGCAATAGCAAGTAGGATCCGAATGGATTTAACCATTACGACTGGAGAAAAAGTCTAGTCATAGTCCAATCCTGGTTTTTGACGGAATCCTTTTGCTACAAGTTTATAGGTCTCTACTTATCCATCCATACTAATCTTTTTCTTAAAGATCCATTTGCACCCTACAAGTTTTACTCCAGAAGGTGCTACTTCCAAAGTCCATATTTTGTTAGTGTGCATGGACTCCATTTTGGATCGCATGGCATCTAGCCATTTCACCGAGTCACCACTTGTGATAGCTTGCTGAAAACAAGTAGGGTCATCATCATCCATGATGCAATCTTCTCTATCACCATCTATGAGGAAACCATAGTATCTCTCTGGTGGGCGAGAAGTCCTACTAGATTTACGGATTGACTGAGGTTCGTGGGGTTCTATTGCAATTTCAGGTTCAACCAAATCGTCAGTAGTTATTTGTGTCTCTAGAAATTCTTCTAGTTTTACCGTATTGCCATCAGTATTATTTGTAAAAGATTCATTTTCTAAAAATATGGCATACTGAGAAACAAACACTCTTTGTTCCTCCTTGTGGTAGAAAAAATATCCATATGAATGTTTTGGATATCCCACAAATGTATATAAAACCGATCGTGTCTTGAGTTTTTCTGGATTCTACTTTTTAACAAAAGCAGGACAACCCCATATCCTAACTCGTTTAAGAGATGGTCTCTTCCCATACTATATCTCATATGGAGTGGTAGGTACGGTTTTGGTCGGAACCCTGTTCAATAGATATACTGCAGTCTCCAATGCATGTCCCCAAAAGGAAAGTGGTAACTCAACATCACTCATCGTTGAACGTACCATATTCAATAGGGTACGATTCATCCATTCTGACACACCGTTGTGTTGTGGTGTATAAGGGGGAGTGAGCTGAGAGAGAATCCCATTCTCTTTTAGGAAATCTAGAAACTCTGTACTCAAATACTCTCCTCCTCGATCTGATTGAAGTTTCTTGATGCTCAATCCAGTTTGTTTTTCTACTTCAAGTTTATACTCCTTGAATTTTTCGAAAGCTTCAGACTTATGTTTCAACAAGAACATGTGTCCGAACTTCGAGAAATCATCAGTAAAAGTTATGAAATATGAATAATCCTTTCTAGCATGTTTAGATATTGGTCCGCATACATTACTATGTATGAGGCCTAAGAGTTCAGTAGCTCTCTCTTCGTGTCCAGTAAACGGAGTTTTAGTCATTTTACCCTTGATGCAAGACTGACAAGTCGCATAAGATTTATATTCAAAAGGATTTAAATACCCATCTTTATGTAGCTTGGTTAGTCTTGTTTCGTTAATATGACCAAGTCTACAATGCCATACAAAAGCTTCATTTATATCCGAAAATTTTCTTTTGTTTGTGTATTGTATGTTGAAAATTGTGTGTTGATTTAAGACGTAAATACCGTTATTTAGTGTACCATACCCAATATACTGTTGATTCAAGTTAATGTTCATAACATTATTTTGCAACACAAAATGATATCCATCATTGTCTAACAAAGATACAGATATTATATTATATAGCATGCTTGGTACAAAATAACATGGGTTCAAAACCAATATACATCCCGAAGGCAACCCTAGGTGATACTCTCCCACTGATACAACATGTACATTAGAACCATTTCCAACCCGGAGAGTGTGATCACCTGTCTTCAAAACTTTGCTATTTCTCAATCCCTGCACACAATTGCAGATATAAGAACCTGAACCGGTATCTAATACCCAGGATGCAGAGTTTATAGAAAAATAGTTTTCAGTAACGAACACACCTGAAGCGGAAGCATCGACATGCTTCTTCTTCTTAAGATCGGTGAGGTACAGAGTACAATTATGCTTCCAATGTCCTGATTTGTGGCAGAAGAAACATTCTCCTTTTCCAGATCCCGCAGCCCCGGATTTGTTTTTCCTCTTTGCCTTTTCAACTCCACCTCTCAGTTTAATGAGTTTTTTCTTCTTCTTTCCCTTAGCCTTGGCTTTTGGGACGAAAGAGAGAATGTGCTCATTAATCGGAGAGGGAGTTTTCACTGTCTTAAGCATGCTCTCTGCACTTCTCAACATATTGAGAAGTTCAGATAGTGACTTCTCCAAGTTGTGCATGTTGAAGTTCACTATAAACTGAGTCAAGGCAGGGGAGAGACTGTAGAACAATATCAATATATTGTTCGTTCTCCATGGTCCATCCCAGGTCCTCAAGTTCTTCAATAAGTCCTATCATTTTCAAGACATGATCACCTACCGATTTACTAGCAGCCATTTTCATATGAAACGACTTTCTTGATGCTCGTAACGTAGAGCACGAGATTGCTCCCCATACAACTCTTTTGTATGGAAAAAGATGGATTGAACATCCATCTTCTCATGTTGCTTTTGATGTTCATTGTCTATCGAAGCTAACATGAGGCATTTAGCTATGGCATAATCAATATCCCATATCTTACGGATCTCCTTATCCGCAATAGAGGAATCAGGGTCTAGGATGGGAGGGACTGGAGCAGTGAGGACATATGCAACCTTATCATATGTAAGGGAAATGTTTACATTCCTCAGGTAGTCTTTATAATTGGGTCCCGACAGTTTATTTTTTTCTAGTAGAAGTTTAAGTCTAGTCATTGGTATCTGCCAATAGGAGAGAGAAAAGAAAACACTCAGCGAAAGCTTTTGCAAGATTAGATTGGTTATTTATCTTATCTAATCGATGTCTCCCACTGCTTTTATCAAATTTTCCTTCAAACCTCAAAAAGAAAATCAGCCAGGATTAATTACATTCTATAAGTTCGGTAACCGGTCAGCCCGGCCAGTGTCGGTACTCCGAGGGAGTTTCCCCGTACTTTCGCATGGACCCAATTAAAATAAACCTCGTTTTCCTAGAGGCTTAACCCCATTGACACCTTTCTAGACACCTATTGGATTATCTAATTGTTGTTGGATATATGTATGCCCTAGAGGCCATTATGAGATAGTATATGTACTGATGTGTATATATATGTATATTCAGAGGACAGTCTTGCTCGACCTGATAGTATGCTATCTGGTTTCACTTTATCATATGTTCACTTGATTATGTTTATATTCATTTGGTACATGTTGATAAAGCCCTAAGGATATTGGCTTGACTACTGGGATTATGATGCGGATCGTACTAGTGGGACATCTGTAGTTTATAAGCATATCCTTGAAATATACCTAGTTGTAGATATATCGAGACAGGGCATCGATATTCCTGTGTAGACTAGCGTATACCATTCTTGTTCCATATGATGGGCGATGGATGATCCCATATTCGTCTGGTGTGATGACACCAAAGATGGTATACGGGTGCTCAGTGAGACTGGGTACACTGAACGGACTCACCGAGAACTCCTATGTGGTATTATATCATACGTCGAATAGCAGTTCTCAGGTGACACTGGTACATGTTAGTCTGTAGACCCGAGATCGTCATAGAGTCTTGTGTGTCCTCCCACTGTACTTTGATCTCCACCCTACTACGGCTCTACTGAGTCATACAAATAGGTGGATATTGGTTATAGTCCCGAGGCATATGGAGGCAGTGAGCGATAGGAGGGGTTTCGTCTCTCCCGGTATTGGGGGTTGATGCTGTGCTGTGCACGATTGGCTATAACGGGAAGTCCCTGGCCAGGGCTGCTGAAATATTACTGATAAGTGTTATCAGTAAGTTTCTCGATCTGTTATAGACCATATACCGGCATGACTTATTGAGTTATTGGGGTCGACGATTCCATCAATAGACTCGATATGCAGCATTTCTGACGAAGAGACCGGACTGTACGGTAAGTGTTGCCAGTTGGATTGACAGGAGTTTTGACAGGTTCGCTTGTTCTTCCTCTGGTCGCTCAATACCCGGGTGGCCGTTACATTTAGTTGACCGCTTGCGGCTTGTGGGTGTTTGATATGATCATCACCTACTGCTGGCGTATTGACGAGTCTTAGAGTCCCACATAGAAGTTTCTCGGCTTAGGCGAAACGAAGTGGTGTGCATATGAGATATGTGCGGAAGCTTGATTAAATACAAATATGTGATACTGTATTTTAATAGGGCGTTTTATACAAGTCGGGTCGTATATGATATGACCGGTTTATTAAATCAAGTGTTGATTTAATATTGACTTTTATCTCATTTATTTAAACCCTTTTCTTTTAATGGATGCATGCATGTATATGTACATGATGATGTGCTACACACACATACATGCAAATGTATCATGGTTGATGATACAAGTTAGATGGCAATATAAGAATCACATGGTAGATAAATATATATATGTATATTTTTCAATAAAGTTAAAGATAAAGGAAAAATGGAAAATGACTCATTTCTTTTTCCATGACTCATTTCTTCTACACATTTCCATGGTTGACTTTGACTCAACCATGGTTTATTTTTCCTTTGCCTTTAACTCAAGAAGAAAATATCTAGATATTATTTATTAACTATGGTTATTCTTTTGATATTATCTCTCTCTCTCTCTCATTTTCTTTTGCATTATTCATTCCAAAAGAAAATATCAAGCCATCTTTTTCTTCCTCTCTCTAGCTCTCTCTCTTGAGTGTTAAATTGAGTTAGATAAATAAAAAGAAAGGGTATCAAGTGAGATTAGCAACCACTTCATCATCCTACACAACCCTTGCTACTTTGTATAGGGTGTTTTGCTTCAAGGTTTTTTAAAGATCAAGTGAAGCTACAAGCTTAGGGCTAAGGACATCGGGTGGATCGTCGTGGACTTGGAGCTGATCAAGCGAACCTTTCCAAACCAAAGGAGTTATCCTAGGAGGTCTACAAAGGTTGTAGTCTCTCCACTTAGTATAATTTATATTTTAGATATGATACTTTTAATTTTTACTTCATAATTCTAGTTCGATTCCTAGTTTAGTTTACTTAGCACCTCATAATTTTAAAGTTATGGCATGTGTGATGCTTCCAAACCCTAAACGAGGTGTTAAGGAAACCTTACAGTGGTATCAGAGCCAAGCTAGAGCTTTGGAGTAATCTAGACGACGTTAAAAACCTCGAACGAATGAAACATGACGCCCGGGGGTGCTCTCAGGAAATTTTTCAAAAACCTGGATTTTTTCAAATTAAAAATACTTAAAAAATTCAGCAGGGTATTTTATGGGCCCACCAGAAGTACGGTGCCCTGAATCGACCGTACGACCGCGGAACCGCGGCCTTAGTGGCCTTGTTACGGCGGTTCCGCGGCGCAGTAGGCGATTCATGGGCCATAATTTCTTGTGCAGGCCCGTTTGTATTTTTGTGCAGTTACTGGTATTTTTAAAAACTGCTTAAGTGTTGAGCTTTCTGAGCAGTCTGTGGATGTTTAATCGCTCGATCGAATGTTTTAACTGCGCCTAGTTTATTAGTATGTGATACAATAATTGGAATCTACAAATTTGCTTGTTGCGTGTAAATCTAGCAGTTCGGTCTCGGGATAAACTGAAATCTTGTTGAATTATCCGGTTTATTTTGAAAAGGTGTTTTATTGGATGAGACCCAAATGTGAGCTTTACATTGTTAGGCATGAAATCTTGTATATGTGATATTCCGGGTTTGTGTTGTCTAAAGGAAGTTAAGATTCCAATTATTGTAGTTTTGCATTTTATTTCTCTGTGGCCGTAAGTGTAGTATGTAGTTGTATTGCCGGTTTTCGTTGCTATACATCAACGACGATCGGTATATGGATACTTACTTATGTTGATGATATTTGATATTATGTGTCGATGAGATTTGATGTGCAGGATTGTCGTGGATGAATAGCCGGGGGTTTTATGTGAAATGAGAGTGGCATAAGTAAGTAACCTAACGGTGTATATATCTGAGACGAATGCGATATTATATATATGATATATAATAGACGTTACTTATATTTTGCACCCGCACTAGCCCCGTCCCGGTATGCCGTTAGTTAAGTAACCTAACGGTGCATATCGGGACACTGTGGCGAATGTGAGTGGCATAAGTGTACGTTATATTTTCGTTTCTTTCTGTAGTGGCTTAGGATTTAAATGATGGGACTACATTAATGAGATTAATGTAAAAGATAAATGAACCTAAAAAGATGTTGTAGAATCGGATTTGAAACACACTCGGCCTTTTATGAAAATGCAAGTTTCAAAATGCGGAGCTTAAGCCGCTTCTTTTTAAACCCATTAGATTCTACAACGATATCAAGTTCAAAGCATTAAAATTTTTCTTAAAAACTATCCGCAGCCCTTCGTCATTTTAGGAAGTAGAGTACTTAGTATTCGTGCTGCGCATTTTGACTTTAGTTAAGGCACAGTGAACGGTAGCTATGTGATGTTTTCCTACACTGCATATGATGTAGATTAGTTAGGACATATGATTATGTTGACTTTAGTTAAGGGTCATATGGGTGGGTCTAGTTAATCACGAAATGACGGGAAGAACTTGACTAGTACTTATGATATGTTGACTTTAGTTAAGGTCATGAGTACTAGGGGTAAAAATAATATCAGGAATTTCAAGAGTTGAAAATTACAATGAGATTGTATACCTTCTATATGATAGTAGGATCCCGATCCCACTGCGAGCAAATGTTGCTCTCGGGAGAATTTTGCACTTTACAATTAGCTAACTCAGTAGGTGTCTAGAAAGGTGTCAAATGGGGCTACGCCTCTGGGAAGATGAGGTTTATTTTAATTAGGTCCGTGAGAAAGCACGGGGAACCTCCCTCAAGTACCGGCACTGGCCTGGCTGAACGGTTAGCGAAGTTGTAGAATGTAATTAATCCCGGCTAGTTTTCTATTGAAAAGGTTTTAAAGAAAATTTGATAAAAACAGTGGGAGACATCGATTAGACAAGATAATAACCAATCTGATCTTTGCTAGAGTTTTCGCTAAGTGTATTCTTTTCTCTCTCTTAATGGCAGATACTTATGATATGACTTAAGCTTCTATTAGATAAAACAAGCTGAATGGGACCAACTATAAAGACTGGCTGAGGAATTTAAACATTGCCTTGACTTATGATAAAATATCATATGTCCTCACGGCTCCAGCCCTGCCCACCCTAGGTCCTAAATCTTCAGTTGCGGATAGGGAAATCCGTAAGACATGGGACGCTGACTGTGCCACGGGTAAATGCCCCGCGCTTGCATCGATGGATAACACACATCAGAAGCAGCACGAGAATATGGACGTACAATCCATATTCCTCCATACAAAAGAGTTGTATGGAGAGCAATCTCGCGTATTACGATATGAAGCATCCAGAAAGCTGTTTCAGATGCGAATGTCCCCTGGCACACCAGTAGGAGACCATGTTCTGAAGATGATAGCTCTTATAGAAGAACTTGAGGACCTTGAGTGGACAATGGACAATGAACAATATACGGATATTATTCTGCAGTCTCTCCCATCTACCTTTGCTCAGTTCATTGTTAACTTCAACATGCACAACATGGAGAAGGAACTGCCTGAACTCCTTAATATGTTAAGGAGTGCAGAGAGCACACTGAAGTCAGTGAAGACTCCCGTTATGAGTGTTGGGCCATCCTCCTCCTCTTACCCGAAGGCTAAGGCCAAGGGAAAGATGAAGAAGAAACCCACCAAACCTAAGGGTGGAGTCAAAATGGTTAAGGGAAAAGGAAAGTCCAAGGTTGGGGAATCGGGGAAAGGAGAATGTTTCCACTGCAAAAAGACAGGACACTGGAAGAGGAACTATATTGAGTACCTAGAACTCAAGAAGAAGCATGGTGATGCTTCAGCTTCAGGTGTGTTCGTAATTGAAAACAGTTTTTCTATTAACTCTGCTTCCTGGGTATTGGATACCGGTTCGGGTTCTCATATTTGCAATTCTGTGCAGGCGTTGAGAAATAGCAGAGTTCTGAAAACAGGTGATCATACTCTCCAAGTTGGAAATTGTTCCAATGTAAATGCAGTTTCAGTGGGAGAGTATCACCTAGGGTTGCCTTCGGGTTGTATATTGGTTTTGAACCCGTATTATTTTGTGCCAAGTATGCTTTTTAATATTATATCCGTTTCCTTGTTAGACAATGAAGGGTATCATTTTGCTGTGCAACACAATGTTATGAACATTAGATTTAATCAAGAGTTGATTGGTTGTGGTACATTAAATAATGGGATATACGTTCTTAATCAACACACAGTTTTCAACGTACAACACACAAATAAAAGAAAATTTTCAGATATAAATGAAGCTTTTCTTTGGCATTGTAGACTTGGTCATATTAATGAAACAAGACTAAACAAGCTTCATAAAGATGGATATTTAAATTCTTTTGAGTATAAATCTTATGCAACTTGCCAGTCTTGTATCAAAGGTAAAATGACCAAAACTCCGTTTAGAGGACACGGAGAAAGAGCTACTGAGCTCCTAGGCCTCATACATAGTGATGTATGCGGACCAATGTCTACACATGCAAGAGGCGGTTTTTCTTACTTCATAACTTTTACTGATGATTTCTCAAGATTCGGTCATGTGTATTTAATAAACCATAAGTCTGAAGCTTTCGAGAAATTCAAGGAGTATAAACATGAAGTAGAAAACCAAACAGGAAAGAGTATCAAGATACTTCGATCAGATCGAGGTGGAGAGTACTTAAGTACTAAGTTCTTTGACTTCCTAAAAGAGAATGGGATTCTCTCTCAGCTCACTCCACCTTACACACCACAGCACAACGGTGTGTCAGAATGGTGGAATCGTACCTTATTGGATATGGTACGATCCATGATGAGTGATTCTGAGTTACCTCTCTCGTTTTGGTGGCATTCATTGGAAACAACAGCTTTTCTGTTAAACAAAGTTCCATCCAAGACCGTGTCTACCACTCCATATGAGATATGGCATGGGAAGAAACCATCTCTTAAAGGAGTTATGATTTGGGGTTGTCCGGGTTTTGTCAAAAATCAGAATCCAGACAAACTCGAGACACGATCAGTCAAATGTATATTTGTAGGATATCCTAAACATTCGTTTGGGTATCTTTTCTACCACAAGGAGGAACAAAAGTTGTTTGTTTCTCAGTATGCCACTTTTTTAGAAAATGATATTTTTTCAAATGATGTTGCTGGCAATATGGTAGATCTAGAAGAGGTTCTAGAGACACAAGTTACAAATGACGACTTGGCTGAAACTGAAGTTATAACAGAATCCAATGAGCCTCAGCCACTCCGTAGATCTGGTAGGACTTCTTGCCCACCAGAGAGATACTACGGTTTTCTCATTGATGGTGATAGAGAAGATTGCATCATGGATAATGATGATCCTGCCAGTTTTCATCAGGCTATCACGAGTGGTGACTCTGTGAAATGGCTGGATGCCATGAGATCCGAAATGGAGTCCATGTACACCAACAAAGTATGGACTTTTGAAGATGTACCCTCCGGGATAAAACCTGTGTGTTGCAAATGGATCTTTAAAAGAAAGATCGGTGTAGATGGACAGGTAGAGACCTATAAGGCTAGGTTGGTAGCGAAAGGTTTTTGTCAAAGACCAGGTTTGGACTATGACGAGACTTGCTCTCCGGTAGCCATGCTTAAATCCATTCGAATCCTACTTGCTATTGCTGCTCACTACGACTATGAAATATAGCAGATGGACGTTAAAACTGCATTCCAAATTGGTGATTTAGATGAATGCGTTTATATGGATCAGCCAGAAGGCTTCATTGACAGTGGGAGCAGCGGAAAAGCATGTAAGTTGCTTAAATCCATTTATGGATTAAAGCAGGCATCACGTAGTTAGAACATCTGTTTTTATGATGTTATCAAAGAGTTTGATTTCATCAAAAATCTAGATGAACCTTGTTTTTATAAGAAGACTGTAGGGAGAAATGTCGCGTTCCTCGTATTGTACGTGGATGACATACTTCTGATAGGAAATGACATTCGTATACTACAGTCGGTCAAATCATTCTTATCACAAAGGTTCTCCATGAAGGACCTGGGTGATGCCACATACATATTGGGCATACGGATCTATAGGCATAGATCCAAACGGTTATTGGGATTGTCCCAAACCAAGTACATTAACACCATCCTAAAAAAGTTTAGTATGGAAGATTCCAAGCGGGGTGCTTTACCCGCTTGCCACGGAGTCACTCTCTCAAAAGACGATTGCCCAAAGTCTGATATAGAGAGAGTCGCATGAGCATTATTCCCTATGCTTCGGCAGTAGGATCGATAATGTATGCGATGTTATGTACACGCCCTGTTGTTGCTTATGCACTTAGTATAGTAAGCAGGTATCAGTCAAACCCAGGGGAGAATCACTGGATTGCTGTGAAGAACATTCTTAAGTACTTGCGAAGGACTAAAGAATTGTTCTTGGTGTATGGTAACGGGGATCTCCAAATGGAGGCCTTTACCGATTCGAGCTTCCAGAGTGACAAGGATGACAGCAAGTCTATCTCAGGGTTTGCATTTACCCTCAATGGAGATATGGTGAGTTGGAAGAGTTCCAAACAAGATACCGTTGCAGACTCAACGATGGAAGCTGAATATATTGCTGCAAATGATGCTGCCAAGGAAGCCGTCTGGATAAGGAAGTTCATCGCGGAGCTAGGAGTAGGTCCAACCATTATTGATCCAATACCTTTGTATTGTGACAATAATGGGGTTGTGGCGTTGGCTAAAGAGCCCAGGTCCCATCAGAAGTCCAGACACATCCTGAGGTGATATCATGTGATCCGGGAGATAGTTGATCACCGCGAGATCGAGATTAAGAGAGTAGACACAAAGAACAACGCTGCGGATCCATTCACCAAGGCCCGCACTCAGCTGCAGCATGAGCGACTTTTTGAGATGTTGGGTATGAGATACGCTAATAACTGGCCTTAGTGCAAGTGGGAGATTGTTGGATATATATATGCCCTAGAGGCCATTATGAGATAGTGTATGTACCGATGTGTATATATATGTATATTCAGAGGACAGTCTTGCTCGACATGATAGTATGCTAACCGGTTTCACTTTATCATATGTTCACTTGATCATGTTTATATTCATTTGGTACATGTTGATAAATCCCTAAGGATATTGGCTTGACTACTGGGATTATGATGCGGATCGTACTAGTAGGACATCTGTAGTTTATAAGCATATCCTTGATATGTTCCTAGTCGTAGGTATATCGAGACAGGGCATCGATATTCCAGTGTAGAATAGCGTATACCATTCTTGTTCCATATGATGGGCGATGGATGATCCCATATCCGTCTGGTGTGATGACACCAAAGATGGTATACGGGTGCTCAGTGAGACTGGGTACACTGAACGGACTCACCGAGAACTCCTTTGTGGTATTATATCATACGTCGGATAGCAGTTCTCTGGTGACACTGGTACAGGTTAGTCTGTAGACCCGAGATCGTCATAGAGTCTTGTGTGTCCTCCCACTGTACTTTGATCTCCACCCTACTACGGCTCTACTGAGTCATACAAACAGGTGGATATTGGTTATAGTCCCGAGGTATATGGAGGCAGTGAGCGATAGGAGGGGTTTCGTCTCTCCCGGTATTGGGGGTTGATGCTGTGCTGTGCACGATTGGCTATAACGGGAAGTCCCTGGCCAGGGCTGCTGAAATATTACTGATAAGTGTTATCAGTAAGTTTCTCGATCTGTTATAGACCATATACCGGCATGACTTATTGAGTTATTGGGGTCGACGATTCCATCCATAGACTTGATATGCAGCATTTTTGATGAAGAGACCGGACTGTACGATAAGTGTTGCCAGTTGGATTGACAGGAGTTTTGACAGGTTGGCTTGTTCTTCCTCTGGTCGCTCAATACCCGGGTGGCCGTTACGTTTAGCTAACCGCTTGCGGCTTGTGGGTGTTTGATATGATCATCACCTACTGCTGGCGTATTGATGAGTCTTAGAGTCCCACAAAGAAGTTTCTCGGCTCAGGCAAAACGAAGTGGTGCGCATATGAGATATGTGCGGAAGCTTGATTAAATACAAGTATGCGATACTGTATTTTAATCGGGCGTTTTATACAAGTCGGGTCGTATATGATATGACCGGTTTATTAAATCAAGTGTTAATTTAATATTGACTTTTATGTCATTTATTTAAACCCTTTTCTTTTAATGGATGCATTCATGATGATGTGCATACACACACATACATGCAAATGTATCATGGTTGATGATACAAGTTAGATGGCAATATAAGAATCACTTGGTAGATAAATATATATATGTATATTTTTGAATAAAGTTAAAGATAAAGGAAAAATAGAAAATGACTCATTTCTTTTTCCATGACTCATTTCTTCTACACATTTCCATGGTTGACTTTGACTCAACCATGGTTTATTTTTCCTTTTCCTTTAACTCAAGAAGAAAATATCTAGATATTATTTATTAACTATGGTTATTCTTTTGATATTATCTCTCTCTCTCTCTCATTTTCTTTTGCATTATTCATTCCAAAAGAAAATATCAAGCCATCTTCTTCTTCCTCTTTCTAGCTCTCTCTCTTGAGTGTTAAATTGAGTTAGATAAATAAAAAGAAAGGGTATCAAGTGAGATTAGCAACCACTTCATCATCCTACATAACCCTTGCTACTTTGTGTACGGTGTTTTGCTTCAAGGTTTTTTAAAGATCAAGTGAAGCAACAAGCTTAGGGCTAAGGACTTCGGGTGGATCATCATGGACTTGAAGGTGATCAAGCGAACCTTTCTAAACCAAAGGAGTCATCCTAGGAGGTCTACAATGGTTGTAGTCTCTCCACTTAGTATAAATTATCTTTTAGATATGATACTTTTAATTGTTACTTCATAATTCTAGTTCGATTCCTAGTTTAATTTACTTAGCACCTCATAAATTTAAAGTTATGGCATGTGCGATGCTTCCAAATCCTAAACGAGGTGTTAAGGAAATCCTACAATTGTAAAGTGTAAAACTCTCCCGGGAGTAACTTTCACTTACAGTTGGATCGGGATCCAACTATCAATATAGAAGGTATGCAATCTCATTGCAAATCCCAACTCTTGAAATTCTCGATATGGTTTTTACCCCTAGCAGCTTATGACCTTAACTATGGTCAACAAATCATAAGCACTAGTCAAGTTCTACCTGTCATTTCGTGATTGAATTAGACCTATTCATATGACCCTTAACTATGGTCAACAAAGTCATATGAATGTACTAATTAATCGCATCATATGCAGTATAGGAAGACATCACTTAGCTACCGTACACTACGCCTTAGCTATGGTCAACAAACGTAGCACGAATACTAAGTACTCTACTTCTTAAAATGACGGAGGATTACAGATGGTTTTGATGAAAACCTTTAACGTTTTGAACTTGATATCATTGTAGAACCAAATAATTTTGAAAGGAGTGGCTTAAGCTCCGTATTTTGAAACTTACTTTTTCGTAAAAAGGCAGAGTAGGTTTCAAATTTGATTCTACAACGTTTTTAGGCTTCTTTGCTTTACATTAACCTTATTAATGTAGTCCCATCATTTAAGTTTCCTAAACATCATAGAAGAAACGAAAATAGAACGTACGCTTATGCCATCCGCATTCGCTATGAGGTCCCGTCATGCACCGTTAGGTTACTTATCTAACGCCAGAGCGGGGGCAGGACTAGCGCGGGTGCAAAACATAATCAACGCTTATTATATATCATATATATAAATAACATTCGTCTCACGAAGCTCATATGATCACATCACAGAGTAACAGCTGCAGAAGCAGATATATGAAAATATAGGATATACTAGGAGGTCCGTATTTTAGATTAAACCAATGGTAAAAATACGGATTCTACGGTTGTGATGAATAGCCAAGCCCACACCCCCAAACCCTTACGAGAGCGGCAAGCAACCCTGCCAATTCTAGAGTTAGGCAATCGGTCTCGACTCCTCAAGATGGCCTCATACTGGACTTTAGAACCCGGTTACTTGTGCTTCCCACCTTGGGTCTATCCTAATGCGGAAAATTAAATAATATGCATCAATGGTGATATCAACCTCAACCCGGAAGTGTCCCAATAAAAGAATATTACATACATTGAATTTACATGAAAAAAGAAAATCTCTTATCTCACATAAAACCCCCAGCTATTCAATCACGATGATCTTATACTTTATATCATTATAGCAACAGAATAATCATCACTGTTCATCAACGTAAGTAAATATGCGTATTCCTAATATCGTCGACATATAGCAACGAGATTAGGGATATAAATATTACACTTACGGTCGCAGAAAAGAAATGAAAACTACAACAATTGGAATCCACTCTATCCTTAGACATTGCAGACCCGGATTATCTCATATTCCGGATTTCATGCCTAACCTCATGAATCTTACATTTAAGTCTCGAATTGAAAAAAACTTTTCAAAAATGAAGTCGGGTAATTCAACAAGATTTCCGATTATCAATGAGACTGAAATGTTAGATTCACAAACAACCAATTAATTTTCATTAAACTAATTAGTATAAATTCCAAATATTGTATCACATATAGTAACTGTCTAGACGATATTAAACATTTCGATTAACATCTCAGATATCTTCAAACCACAGAGACCTCAACATCTTAAGCCTTACCAGAAATATCCAGAAAAGTGCAAAATATCACTATGGAGCAGCACAAGAAGAACGAGTCCACAACTCATCAATACTGTCGCGCAACCGCGGCTAAACGCCATGTTAGGCCGCGGTTCGGCAGCCAATTGATTGAGTCGGGCCCTCGAATTTCTCAGGCCTCCACTATATATCCTGCACGAATTTCTGATTATTTTTAAGCTGCAAAATACCAACTTTTGGAAAAATGTACTGAAACTAGTAAAAAACCGTGATTTTGATTTCGATCGAACCCTTTTAACGTCGTTTAAACTACTCTAATGCTCTAGCTTGGTTGGCTCTGATACCATATTAGTGTGTCTTAGCACCTCCACTTTGGTTTAAACAACAATATGTGACGGATTTTAGAAAAATTAGAGAGCTAAAGCGCACAAACCGCGAATCGAACTAGAGATTAGGGTTACTATCAAAAGCTAAGAGTTTCTAAAGCTAAGTGAAAGAGGGCTACAATCTTTGTAGACCACTCTTTCTCTTCAATGGCTCTGTGTAGAAGTCCTTGGGATCCTATCGTCTCCACTTGAAGCTTAGATCAACTCCACTTGAAGTCTTTGATGTCTACGATGATCCATCCGGAGTTTCTTACACTCAAACTCTTACTTTACTAAACTAAGTAGAAGTGAAGCTAACAATCTATACAAGTTTGCTAAACTAATATAGATTGATGAAGTGAGATTTTTCTCACTAAAAAACCTTTCTTTTTCTTTCTCGTTTTCTTTTTAGGAAAAGCTAGAGAGCTTAGAGGAAGTAGATGAACTAATGGCTTAACTTAAAAAAGATAATGAACCCTTGGAAAAATATTATAGATATTTAAGATGTGAGTGGAGATTAAAATAATAAGCCATGGTTGAAATATTTTTAGAAAAGTGTAGAAACCATGACTCATTACTACAATTTCCATTTTCTCAAAAACATTGAAATATCTAATATATTTCCATGTAAGTCTAGCATAGCCATGTCTAATGTATCATCCACCATGACACACACACACACACAAATATAAATATTTATATACATATGTTCATACATAAAGAAAGGAAATATAAATGAGCAATTAGTCATTTTATTAAATCAACGCTTGATTTAATAAACCGGCCATATCACATATAATCCGACTAATCAAAACCGCTAGATTAAAATACGGTATCATATACTCACATTTAATCAAGCTCCACACATTTCTCCATATGCGCCCTATTTCGTTTCGTTTGATCTCGAAAACCCCTATCGTGTGACTCTTGAGATTCGTCAATACACTAGCAGTATGTAACGATCATATCAGATACTCACAAACCGTCAGCGGTACTAGCTAGACGTAACGGCTACCTAGGTATTGTATGAACAGAAGAACAACAAGAGAAATTGTTCAAACTCCCGTAGAGCCAACAAGTAACACTTACCGTACAATCCGGTCTCTTCGTATGATATATTGCATATTGAGTTTGGGGATAGAATCGTCAAGCCCTAATAACTCAATAAGTCATGCCGATATGTGGCCTATAAGAGGTTGTGAAACTACTGATAACACTTATCAGTAAATTTCATCAGCCCTGGCCATGGACTTCCGGTTATAGCCAATCGCGCATAGTACAACATCAACTCCCAATACCGGGAGAGACGAAACTCCTCCTATTGCTCACTGCCTCTATGTGTCTCGGGACTGTACCCAAAAGCCACCTATTTGCATGACTCAGTAGAATCATGGTAGGGTGGAAATCAAAGCACAGTGAGAAACACAATAAACACTATGACGATCTCGGGTCTACAGACTAACCTGTACGAGTATCATCAGAGAACTGCTATCGACGATAGGTATAATACCATATAGGAGTTCTCGGCGAGTCCGTTCAGTGTACTCAGTCTCCAATGAGTGTAAGTCGATGTACAACACCCCACTACTTGCGGGGAGGCGGAAAAATGAAAAACAATCTTGTTCTTTGCGTTAACATCGACTAACCGAAGAATCTTTCCTAAACTATAACTAACATATACATAGAAGTTGTTAACTACTATGAGAAGAGATTATACCTAGTGAACCTAGTCCTTCGTCTTTTCGTTCTCCACCTCCTCTTCGGCCTCCTCTATGTAATAGACGATCCACCCGAGAGCTTTACTCCAAGCTTCACCTCTAATCTTGAGGTAACTAAGTTTCCTTAGTTGCTAATCAAAGGAACCTAGGTGATATAGAGAATGGTTATGGATTAATTAGTCTATCTAATCCTTGATCTCAACACATGAGGGGTAGGATTAGGGTTTGAAGAGAGGGTGAGCTTGAGGAGAGAGAAGGTGAACATTATAATGATAATGAAAATGTTTCTCACTTGAATATATGAAGCATAATCATTTATCAAATAAATGAATAAAAATAATTAATCATCATGCTTCATTAATTCAATATGTGTGATTCACTATATGAGTCATTAACCATTTAATAATGCATTAATGACATGGATGAATCACAAAAATGAGTCACAAAAGCAATAAATGCTTATGCCACCTAAACCCTCAAGTCTCCATACTTCTAGAAGCTTCTCGCAAAATTACGAGAACGCCCCTCCTATTCGTGAAAACACGGAAAAGCTTTAGACTGTATAAATCCAATAACCCGATACTAGAATCTGGCTTAAACCAAAGACGGCTAGTAAAAACTGTCCGAACGTCATACGTGCGTTTAAACACGTATGCGCCCGAACCCTTGTCGTAAAACCATACGACCTCTATATCGTTTCGCCTGGAGCAGGGAAACCCTCTGTGTGGGACTCTAAACACTCGACTACTACGCTGGCAGTGGGTTTAACCACAGACCGCAAGCGGTACTAGCTATACGTAACGGTCCCCAGGTAGATGTCGATAAGAAGGCCGATGAGGAAACCCATCCGAACTTCTACTGAGTCTAATGTGACAATCTCCGTATAGTCCGTTCTGTTCGTTTAGGATTATCGCATATCGGGCCTAGGGGCGGCAAGCGTCAGTCCCCTAAAAGCGGTATAAGTCGTGTCGGAGTGTAGCCCATTACACCTTGAGAAACTACTGGGACCTACCAGTAAATCTCACTTTCCCTGGACAGGGACTTTGCGTAATGGCTCTCTGACACAGCGCGATATCAACTCTCAATACCGGGAGAGACGAATCCTGTCTAACCGCTACTGCCTCTAAGTGCTTCTGGACTGCACCCAACTGCTACCTATTTGCACGACTCTTTTGACCCGTGGTATGGTAGCAATCTAAGAACAGTGGGAACACACTCGAGGCGAAGCAGCAGTGTCAAGTCTGCGGACTATGCTGTACTCATGTCACCTAGGAACTGTTAACTGACGTCGGGTATAATACCAACCAACAGTTCCCCGCGAGTCCTGTCCGGTGTACCCGTAACCCAACGAGCACCTGTATACTATCTCTAGTACGACGTACTGATGGCTGTGGGACAGACCATCTCCCCAACTGGGATGAGAAGCGTACAAACTAGTCTACTCCGGAGTATCGATGCCCTGTCTCGATAATCCAACGACTAGGGACCTGGAAAAGGATGTGCTTGTAGACTACCCAGCCCCCACTAGTGTGACTGCCATCACAACGCTGGTAGTCAAGCAAGATCCTAAGGGCTCTATCAATACGTACACACATATTAAGATAGATAAAACCAAGTAGTATACTACAATGTTTAGCAAGACTGTTATATAACTGTGAAATCCCAAGCTTCCATTAAGTAATATACAAGCTAGTATGATACAATAATGGCCCCTAGGGCATATACACTAACAATCTCCCACTTGCACTAGGGCCATGTACTGGCATATCGAAGACCGATGATCTTGAGTAGCCTCTCGAACTGAATCTGAGGTAGGGCCTTTGTGGATGGATCAGCAATGTTCTCTTCAGTAGCAACTCTCCGGACCTCGATCTCCCGGCGATCTATGATCTCCCTGATCAGGTGATACCGCCTTAAGATGTGTCTGGACTTCTTATGGGACCTTGGTTCCTTCGCTAAAGCTATAGCTCCGTTGTTGTCGCAATACATCGTTATTGGATCAACAATGGTAGGATCCACCTGAAGTTCTGTTAGGAACTTCTTTATCCAGAGTGCTTCTTTTGCGGCATCGCAAGCAGCAATATCCTCCGCTTCCATCGTCGAGTCAGCAACGATGTTCTGCTTGAAACTCTTCCAGCACACCGCCCCTCCATTGAGGGTAAAGACATAACCTGACATGGACTTGGAGTCACCCTTATCACTCTGGAAGCTGGAATCAGCAAAGCCCTCGATCTTGAGGTCTTTTCCGCCGTAAACCAAGAACATCTCCTTATTCCATCTCAGGTACTTGAGAATGTTCTTCACTGCTATCCTGTGCTTCTCCCCTGGGTCTGACTGATACCTGCTTACCACACTCAGTGCGTAAGCTACATCTAGTCTGGTGCATAACATCGCATACATTATAGAGCCTACCGCAGAAGCGTAGGGTATAATAGACATGCGAGCCCTTTCCAAATCAGTCTTGGGAGACATCTCTTTGGATAGGGTGATTCCTTGACAAGCCGGTAGATTACCGCGCTTAGAATCTTCCATACTGAATCTTTTCAGTATAGTGTTGATATACCTGGACTGCGAAAGTCCCAACATCCTGTTGGATCTATCACGATAGATCCGGATCCCCAGAATGTAAGAGGCATCACCCGGGACTTTCATGGAGAACCTGTGTGACAAGAATCCTTTGATAGATTGTAGCATAGGAATGTCATTTCCTATCAATAGAATGTCATCCACGTACAAGACAAGGAATACGACAGTTCTTGCTACAATTTTACTGTATATACATGGTTCATCTGGATTTTTGATAAAGTCAAATTCTTTGACCGTTTCATCAAAACAGATGATCCAACTCCGCGATGCCTGCTTCAGTCCATAAATGGACTTAAGCAACTTGCACAATTTCCCGCTGCTCCCACTCTGATTGAAACCTTCTGGCTGATCCATATAGACGCACTCTTCTAAATTACCATTCAGAAAAACCGTCTTTACGTCCATCTGCCAGATTTCATAATCATGGAAGGCAGCAATGGCAAGAAGGATACGAATGGATTTGAGCATAGCCACTGGAGAAAAGGTTTCGTCATAGTCCAAACTAGGTCTTTGACGAAAACCCTTTGCAACAAGTCTAGCCTTATAGGTTTCCACCTGCCCATCTACACTAATCTTTTTCTTGAAGATCCATTTGCATCCTATGGGCTTTACCCCATCTGGAGCAAAGTCCAAAGTCCATACTTTGTTGGTGTACATGGACTCCATTTCGTTCCGCATTGCATCTAGCCATCGTATCGAGTCGCCACTCTGGATGGCCTGCTGGAAGCTAGTAAGTTCATCATCATCGATGATGCAATCCTCTCTATCCCCATCTATGAGAAAACCATAGTATCTCTCAGGCGGATGAGACGGCCTACTACTCCCGCGGAGGGGTGTGAGAATGTCTCTTGAACTACTGGTTCTACCAAACTTTCAGTAGTAGTTTGTGGTTCTGGAATTTCTTCCAGTTCTATTTTGCTCCCACTTATTTCCTTTTCTAAAAATTGATGTTCTAGAAAATGGGCATTACGAGAAACAAAAACCTTTTGTTCCTCTGCGTAATAGAATAGTTACCCCCTGGAGTTCTTTGGATATCCCACAAACTTACATAGTACTGATCGTGCCTCGAGCTTGTCCACATGCTGCTTTTTAACAAAAGCTGGACATCCCCATATCTTCATATACTGAAGATGGGGTTTTTTCCCACTCCACATCTCATATGGCGTGGTAGGCACAGTCTTGGTAGGAACCATGTTCAAAAGATATGCCGCTGATTCTAGCGCATAACCCCAGAAAGATCGCGGTAACTCAGCATTACTCATCATGGAACGTACCATATCCAATAGGGTTCGATTCCGTCTCTCCGATACACCGTTATGCTGTGGAGTGTATGGAGGAGTAAGCTGAGAGAGAATTCCTTTCTCTTTTAGGTAACCTAGGAACTCGGCACTTAAGTATTCACCACCTCGATCAGATCTTAGTGTCTTGATACTTTTGCCGGTTTGGTTTTCTACTTCATTCTTATACTCTTGGAATTTCTCAAAAGCTTCGGATTTATGTTTCATCAAGAAAATGAATCCGAACCTAGAGTAATCATCCGTAAAAGTAATGAAATAGGAAAAACCACCTCTTGCATATGTAGACATTGGACCACATACATCGTTGTGTATGAGTCCTAAGAGCTCGCTCTTTCTTTCTCTATGTCCAGTGAATGGAGTATTTATCATCTTTCCTTTGAGACATGATTGAAAAGTGTCATAAGATTGATATTCGAACGAATCCAAATATCCTTCTCTATGTAACTTAGTTAACCTTATCTCATTGATGTGACCTAGTGTACAATGCCATAAGAAAGCCTTATTTAAATCTGGAGACTTTCTTTTTAGTGTGTTCTGGACATTGAAAATCTGTAGTTGGTTTAAGACATATATACTGTTATCCAGTATACCGGACCCAATCAAACTATGATTATGGTGGATGTTAACAACATCGCTTACAAACGTGAAATCATAACCTTTATTTGATAGAAAGGAAACTGATATGATATTACACGTTAAACTAGGTACACAAAAACAATTATGTAAAACCAAAATGTGTCCACTTGTCAATCCCAGGTGATAATCCCCGACGGACACAGCTCCTACGCTAGCTCCGTTAGCAACCTTTAGGGTCATATCACCTTCCTTCAGCACCCTACGGTTTCTCAGTGCCTGCAATGAATTGCATATATGAGATCCTGATCCGGTATCCAATACCTAGAAAGTAGAGTAGATTGACAGACAATTCTCAATTACAAACACACCTGAAGTTGAAGCCACCGCTTGCTTCGGTCCCTGGTTCTTGGCGTTCCACGCCTTGCAATCTTTCTTCCAGTGCCCTTTCCTATGACAATAGAAGCACTCATCCTGGGCCACTACTGGCACTGCGATCTTTTTCTTTCCCTTCGCTCCGACCTTACTAACACCTCCTCTAGGTTTAGTGGCGGCCTTATTCTTCCTTCCTTTGGCCTTAGCCTTGGACCCGGAAGAAGAAGCACCGCAAACAAACATAGCGGGTATTTCCCTTGCCTTCTGCAAGGTGCCCTCTGCACTCCTCAACATGTTAAGGAGTTCTGAAAGTTCAACTTCTTTTCTTTGAAGGTTGAAGTTCAGAATAAACTGGGCGTAGGTGGAAGGGAGGGACTGGAGAATCAGGTCTGTATAGAGCTCATTATCCAAAGTCGTCCCAAGGTCAGCGAGCTCTTCTATATAGCCAATCATCTTTAGGACATGTTCTCCTACCGATGATCCGACGGCCAACCTGGCTTGAAACAAGTTTTTTGAGGTCTCGTATCTTGCTAAACGAGATTGCTCTCCATAAAGTTCCTTTATATGGAGAAATATGGATCCAAGATCCATATTCTCGTGCCTCCTTTGATGTTCATTATTCATCGAGGCAAGCACGATGCACTTGGCCTTCGCGCAGTCCAACTCCCAGGTTTTGTGGATTTCCTTATCCGCAATACTGGAGTCTGGACCAGGGACTGCAGGTACCTTAGCGGTGAGGACATACCCCAATCTGTCATAGGTCAAAGCTATTTTGACATTCCTCAGCCAATCTTTATAGTTTGGCCCTGTCAGTGTATTTTTTTCTAAAAGTAACTTAAGTCCAGTCATTTTCAGGGTCACTGCAATTAAGAGAGAGAGAAGAAACACTTTAGCATGATGCTCTTGCAAGTTTAGAGTGGTTTTTAATTTATCTAAACTGGATGGCTCCCACTGTTTTTCGAATCCCTCCTCAAACCAAAAAGGAAGAATTAGCCAGGACTATTCTCACCGTACAATACTTGCTTAACCGTTCAGCCAGGCCAGTGTCGATACTTCGAGGGAGGTTTTCCAATACTTTCGCAAAGTTCCTTAATTAAAGAACCTCTTTTCTCTGGGGGCGTAACCCCGCTGACACCTTTCTAGGCACCTACTTGGTTTATAGCATTGATCGTTAAGTGACGAATCTCCCTATAAGTAGCATATACTCACAGTAGGATCGGGATCCAAATATCATCGTGTGATAATACTGAAGGAATCCTACCAACATTCATCACACTCCAAATGGTATCCATCTCTTTGCAAATTTCAGTTTCTTTAGAAATTCCCGATATAAATTTTTGCCCCATACTCTTATGACCTTGGCGTTAGGTCAAAATGTCATAAGTCACATGTTAAGTTCAACCCATCATTATCTTGTTAATTTGAACCCATCCGTATATATCCTTGACGTTCGGCCAAAATGATAATACGACTGTCCCAAACTAACTCATCTATCTATGCAACAAATGAATACCCAGCAGCTATAAACACTATGCCTTGGCGTTAGGTCAAAATACATAGCTTGAATACTACTGAATACCCAAATGAAATGACGGAGGGCTACGAATGGTTTTGGCAAAACCGTGAACGTAGTGAACTTGATATAACCGAAGGAACCTGATAGCTTTTTAAAAGGAGTGGTTAAAGCTCCGCAATTAAAAATATTTGCTGTTTTAACAATAACCGAGTGGTTTCTTTTAAACTGTTCCAACGATTCAACTTTGGTTTATTTTTTTTGCATTAATAATAATGCGTCCCATCATTAACCTATCATTGCAGAAAACAACGAAAATACAACGTCCTCTTATGCCATCCGCATTCGTCACAGGGTCCCGTCATCACCCATTAGGTTACTTAACTAACGGCAGAGCGGGGGCTGGGCTAGCGCGGGTATAAAACATAAGTGACGTCTAAATAGCTATCATATATAGATATTGTACATTCGTCAGACGCAATAATAGGCATTCCAGATCACAGATGAACATTATTGGATATGCAAGCAATCCGCGTTTCTTTTGAGCCTGCAACGAAAGACGGATTACACAGTTATGATGAATAGCCATTACCCCACCCTAGACCCCTACGGGTACGGCAAACTACCCGCCAAGTATCCGAAGTGAAGCGGTCTCCCTCAACAACGTGAGTAGGCCACTAAACACTTCAAAGTACCCGGTAGTTTGTGCACCCCACCTTGGGTTTATCCTAGGAGCAAAAACAGTAAAATGAAATAATACAACGGTGGCTACAACCACAACCTGGATGTGCCCCGCAAAATAATATTACAACATATTACAATTACACCGAATGAATGAATATAATAACCTATCTCAAACCCCGGCTAATCATCACAACAATCCAATACAGTTCACAACCACAAACAGCTAAAATTATTACAGAAATGTGCAACCCCCTGCCAACCGGCATACTAGCATTTAGGGGAGGTTTACGAACACATTATACAGTTCACAGATATAATCTAATTAGCCAAACATCGTATAATTTCGATCGAGCAAACATATTAGATTCTACTCCAAAACTTCTCTGTGCACCTGAGACTTGAGCAGAAAATAAACATTCCAGAAAAGACAAACATCACAGAAGAATTACTGGGCAAAATTGGGCTGAATCGGCTTCAACTCGGCCGCGGATCCACGGCGGATCGGTGGGATCGGCCGCGGTTCCGCGGCTGTTTGGCCGATTCATGCACCTAATTTTCTCCATAATTCTTATATTTCCCTGCTTGTAATTTTAGAGGCCCGTGAAAAAATTTTTAGACCTTGATTTAAATTCGACAGAAACTATGTGATTTCGATATTTTTTCCGGTTCGTTTTGCGTTCGAAATTCCTACGACTTTGCTAATGAGTTAATTATTTCTTAGCGAGGCTCTGATACTACTGTAAGTCGATGTACAATACCCCACTACTTGCGGGGAGGCGGAAAAATGAAAAACAATCTTGTTCTTTGCGTTAACATCGACTAACCGAAGAATCTTTGCTAAACTATAACTAACATATACATAGAAGTTGTTAACTATTACGAGAAGAGATTATACTGAAAGGTTCCTAGGCACCCTATAGAGGTCTCATGAGGTATCGGACATGCCATTTCAAAATTTTTGGTGCCGAGAAACCCTAGACTACGGATCGTTGCTAGAATTTTAGGCGAAAAGAAAAGCTAGTTAACACTTAACTATAAGGATATGGAAATTACAAACTTTGTAGATCTGGATATCCACCTCCACGGCTCCGCAACGAAGTCTCCTCGCTGTCCATGTCGAACCCCGGGCTCAAGCGTCGGCTTCGTCGGAGAAACGGGTGAGCTGGGTCGCCGGCTTCGTGTCAAAGACGATCTACGTCGAGGCATCGCAAGTTCAAGCTCCGACTTCACAAACTTGTGAAACTTGTGAAGTAAACACCCAAAACAACTTGGCAAGAGGTAGAGGGTGAAGAAATAGGAGGTGGGTTCTCTTTGGAATTGGATTTTACTCACTTTTGCTCAAGTTGCCATTAAAGTAGCAAGCTTGAAGAAGAAGAAGAAGATGAGCTAGTATTATGATAAGTCTCTTTAAAATAAAAGAAAAAGCAATACTTATCATAATTCTAACATGGGTTAAGTGTAGAGAGCAAACCATGGTAAGTGGGAATAGTTAGGGTTTAGCATAAAGACAAAATGGTCTTGAGTCAAACCTTCATGAAGCTTCATTAAGCTTCATGACAAAAGAAAACCATTTTGTTTTTATAAAACAATTTAAATAAAAGGAATGGATAAATAAATGTGTGATCAAATCAAAACCCTAATTATCCTCTTAACCATGGGTTTATTCTTTACACTTAACCAAATAAACATGCATCATCTAATATGATACAAATAAGTGTACAAAAGTATATCACATATACATCATGCACATCAAGTGAGAAAATCCATTTAAAGTGAACCCATATTAGTTAATGTAAAGCAATATATCAAATATATAATTATACATTAAATCAACACTTGATTTAACGACCCGGTCATATCGCATATAACCGACTAATATCAATAGTAACAACTTATCGAATCAACACTTGATCCGATAACCCGGCTATAATGCATATAACCGATCAATATTACAAATCGCGAGAATCGAATACAGTATCACATACTGGTATTATTCTCGGTCCCGCACATATCTCATATGCGCTCCTATTTCGTTTCGCTTGAGCTAGGAAACCTCTGTGTAGGACTCTAAAGACTCGTCAATACGCCGGTAGCAGATGATGATCATATCAAGCACCCACAAGCCGCAAGCGGTCTGCTAAACGTAACGGCCACCCGGGAATTGAGCGATCAGAAGATCGACGAGCTAGCCCGCTCACACTCCAGCGAATCCAACCAGTAACACTTACCGTACAGTCCGGTCTCTTCGTCTGATATGTCGCATATCAAGTCTAGGGGTGGTATACGTCAGACCCCAATAACCGATAAGTCGTGCCGATGTGAGGCTCATAACGGGTCGAGAAACTACTGGTAACACTTACCAGCAAATCTCTGATCAGCCCTGGCCAGGGACTTCCCTGTTACGGCCAATCGAGCACAGCGCAACATCAACCCCCTATACCGGGAGAGACGAAACCCCTCCTATCGCTCATTGCCTCCATGTGACTCGGGACTGTACCCAAAGACCACCGTTTTGCACGCCCTCATGGACGTGGTAAGGTGGAGATCAAAGCACAGTGGGAATCACATAAGACTCTATGACGATCTCGGGTCTACAGACTAACCTGTACAAGTGTCACCTGAGAACTGCCATCTGACGTGAGGTATAATACCATCTGGGAGTTCTCGGCGAGTCCGTCCAGTGTACCCAGTCTCCACTGAGCACCCGTATACCATCTCTGATGTCAAACACCAATGGATATGGGATCATCCATCGCCCATCACATGGGTCGAGAAGCATATACGCTAGTCTACTCTGGTATATCGATGCCCCGTCTCGATACACCCACGACTAGGGACCTTGAAGGATGTACTTATGGACTACCATGTCCCTACTAGTATGATCTGCATCATAGTCCAGGTAGTCAAGTACACATCCTAAGGGCTTTACCAACATGTAACTACAAGACAGTATAAAGAGACTAGTGTACATGTTAAGATAAAGAGTAACCAGATTGCATACTATCATATCGAGCAAGAAAGTCATCTCTATATATGTCCAAGCATCCAATATAATATACAATATCTATACAATACTGGCCTCTAGGGCATACATACAACTAACAATCTCCCACTTGCACTAGGGCCAGCTGCTGTAGTATCGCATGCCGAGCATCCCGAAGAGTCTCTCAAACTGTGTCTGGGGAATGGCCTTCGTGAGTGGATCCGCCGTGTTGTTCTTCGTGTCTACCCTCCTGACCTCGATCTCCCGGCGATCAACTATCTCCCGGATCAGGTGATACCGCCTCAGAATATGCCTGGATCGCTGATGGGACCTGGGTTCCTTGGCCAAAGCCACCGCTCCATTGTTATCGCAATACAAAGGTATTGGATGCTCAATGGATGGAACCACTCCAAGTTCAGTAATGAACTTCTTGATCCAGACAGCCTCTTTGGCAGCTTCGTTGGCAGCGATGTATTCAGCCTCCATCGTCGAGTCTGCCACGGTTTCCTGCTTGGAACTCTTCCAGCTAACTGCCCCTCCGTAAAGGGTAAAGACAAAGCCCGATTGCGACTTAGAGTCGTCCTTATCACTCTGGAAGCTCGAATCGGTAAAGAACTCCACTTGGAGTTCTCCGTTAGCATACACCAAGAACATATCTCTAGTCCTTCGCAAGTACTTGAGAATGCTCTTCACAGCTGTCCAGTGACTCTCTCCAGGATCAGCTTGATACCTGCTCACTATACTTAGTGAGTATGCTACATCGGGTCTGGTACATAGCATCGCATACATGATAGAGCCTACTGCCGAAGCATAGGGTATACCTTGCATGCGAGCTCTCTCCAAATCAGTCTTGGGAGACATCTCTTTGGAGAGAGTGACTCCAGAGATCGTGGGCAAGTTCCCACGCTTGGACTCTTCCATACTAAACCTCTTTAGTATGGTGTCAATGTACCTAGATTGGGACAATCCCAAAATCCTTTTGGATCTATCTCTATAGATCCTAATTCCCAATATGCAGGAGGCATCACCAAGATCTTTCATTGAGAATCTTTGTGATAAGAAGAGCTTGACCGATTGCAGCATAGGAATATCATTTCCTATCAAGAGTATGTCGTCTACGTACAATACGAGGAAGACAACCTTACTCTCTGCCACCTTCCTGTAGATACAAGGTTCATCTGGATTTTTGACGAAATCAAACTCTTTGATAACGACGTCAAAGCAGATGTTCCAACTCCGCGATACTTGCTTTAATCCATAAATGGATTTAAGCAGCTTGCACACCTTTCCGCTGCTCCCACTGTCTACGAAGCCCTCTGGCTGAGTCATGTACACGCACTCTTCTAAATCACCATTTAGAAAGGCGGTCTTAACATCCATTTGCCAGATTTCGTAATCATGATAAGCAGCGACGACAAGCATGATCCGGATGGATTTAAGCATAGCCACTGGAGAAAAGGTCTCGTCATAGTCCACACCTGGTCTTTGACGAAAACCCTTTGCTACAAGTCTAGCTTTGAAAGTCTCCACTTTCCCATCTACACCAAGTTTCTTCTTGAAGATCCACTTGCTCCCAATGGGTTTTACCCCTTCAGGAGCAACGTCCAAAGTCCATACTTTGTTGGTGTACATGGATTCCATCTCGGACCGCATAGCATCCAGCCATTTCACTGAGTCCACACTCGTGATGGCCTGCTCGAAGCTAGTTGGGTCATCATCCTTCATGATGCAATCCTCGCTCCCACCGTCCATGAGAAAACCGTAGTATCTCTCAGGTGGACGAGGAACCCTACTAGATCGGCGGAGAGGCTGGGGTTGGTCGGGTACTACCGAATCTTCTGGTTCCACTAAATCTTCAGTTATAGTTTGTGTTTCTGGAACTTCTTCCAGTTCTATCTCAGAGCCACTAATCTCTTTTGCAAGAAATTCCTTTTCTAAAAAGGTGGCATGTTGAGCAACAAACACCTTTTGTTGTTCACTGTGGTAGAATAGATATCCATACGAATTGCTTGGATATCCTACAAACTTGCATAAAACTGATCGTGCCTCGAGTTTTTCCGGGTTTTGTTTTTTAACATAAGCCGGACAACCCCATATCTTAACTCTTTTAAGAGATGGTCTCTTTCCATTCCATATCTCATATGGAGTGGCAGGCACAGATTTAGTTGGAACTCTATTCAGTAGGTATGCAGCAGTCTCCAGTGCATATCCCCAGAAGGAGATAGGTAACTCAGCTGTACTCATCATAGAGCGCACCATATCTAATAGGGTGCGATTTCTCCGCTCCGATACACCGTTGTGCTGTGGTGTATATGGAGGAGTCAGCTGAGAGAGAATCCCATTCTCTTTTAGGAAGTCCCGGAATTCATTGCTCAAGTATTCACCTCCTCGATCAGATCGTAGGATTTTAATACTTTTTCCGGTTTGGTTCTCAACTTCTTGTTTATATTCCCTAAATTTCTCAAAAGCTTCTGATTTGTGTTTCATCAGGAACACATACCCGAACCTAGAGAGATCGTCAGTGAATGTAATGAAGTATGAAGAACCATCCCTGGCATGTGTAGACATGGGACCACATACATCACTATGTATAAGTCCCAAGAGTTCGGTAACTCTTTCTCCGTGTCCCGTAAACGGAGTCTTGGTCATCTTGCCTTTGAGACATGACTGGCAAGTGTCATAAGATGAAAATTCAAACGGATTTAAATATCCATCTTTATGCAACTTAGCTAGTCGTGTCGCATTGATGTGACCCAGTCTACAATGCCACAAGAAGGATTCATTGAGTTCAGAACTCTTCCTCTTGTGTGTGTTTGTTATGCTCAGAACTGTTGATTGATTTAGAACATAAATGCCATTGCACAACGTGCCTGATCCAACCAACTTTTGGTTACGGAAAATGTTCATAACATTGTCCTGTAATACAAAATTATATCCCTCTTTACTTAATAAAGAAACCGATATAATGTTGCATATCAGGTTCGGCATGTAATAGCATTCGTTCAGAACCAATGTATTACCAGTTGGTAATACAAGGTGATATTCCCCGACAGTCTTAGCTGTAACAATTGCACCATTTCCAACTCTAATGTCTTTATCACCTTCTCCAAGTTCTCTACCTTTCCTAAGCCCATGTAACTGATTACATATATGGGATCCTGACCCGGTATCTAATACCCAGGACGTAGAGCAAATGGAGAAACAGTTCTCAGTAACGAACACACCCGAAGAAAATGCATCAACATGTACTTTCTTCATTCGGGTGGCATGGGAATCCTGGTATTCCCCTATATCCTGTTCATTCCTATAACTCTTATAGGAAAGAACGGAACCAACGTTCCCCAGCACAGTATAACATGCGGGTTCGGTCAATAAATCCATATTATTATCTTGATTAAGGCATGAACTGGTCGCTACCTGGAGAGAGAGAGAAGAAAACACTTTAGCGTATGCTCGTGCAAGATCAGATTGGTTATTATCTTATCTAATCAGGATGGCTCCCACTGCTTTTTATCAAATCTTCCTCCAAACCCTAAAAGGAAAGACTAGCCGGGATTAATTACACACTACAGGTTCGCCAATCTTTCAGCCAGGCCAGTGTCGGTACTTTGAGGGAAGTCCCCCGTGCTTTCGCACGAACCTAATTAATGTAAACCTCGTTTTCCCAGAGGCGTAACCTCGTTAACACCTTTCTAAACACCTACTTGATCAGCTAATTGCAATGTGTAAAACTCTCCCAGGAGTAACTCTTACTCGCAGTGGGTATCGGGATCCAACTATCTTATAGAAGGTATGCAATCTCATTGCAAATTTCAACTCTTGAAATTCCCGATAATGTTTTTACCCCTAGCTACTTATAACCTTGGCTAAGGTCAACAAATCATAAGCGCTAGTCAAGTTCAACCCGTCATTTCTTGATTGAATTAAACCCACCCGTACGACCCTTGGCTAAGGTCAACAAAGTCGCACGACTACCCTAACTCAATCACATCTCATGTTTTAGCAGATAAATACTAATTAGCTACCGTACACCACGCCTTGGCTAAGGTCAACAAACGCAGCACGAATACTAACTAGTCTCTATCTGAAATGACGGAGGGTTACGACAGGTTTTTTTCTGAAAACCTATTGCGTAATGAACTTGATATCGTTGTAGAATCAAATGAAGTTTTGAAATGGAGCGATTTTGAGGCTTTTCCAGTTTTGCTAAAGGAGTCACTCCCGGTGAAGGGATCTCGGTCCTTTCCTCGTCGAATGAGGTGCGGGATATATCATATATATCACTGTGCAAAACAAAAACTCTTAAAAGCAATCAAAACCAAACCGAGTGTGTAGCATCTGCCAGTTACTGCTAAAGGAGTCACTCCCGGTGAAGGGATCTCGGTCCTTTCCTCATCGAATAAGGTGCAGGGTATATCATATATACCGTTGTGCAAAGCAAGAACTGTAGCTACCTGTTTTATTTTAAAATTCGATTCCACAACATCTTAGGTTTCTTATCTTTCATTAATCACATTAATGAAGTCCCATCATTTAAATACCTAAACATCACAGATAGATATGACGTACACTTATGCCATCCGCATTCGCCACGATGTCCCCTCGTGCACCGTTAGGTTAGGTAACTAACGACAGAGCAGGGCAGGGCTAGCGCGGGTGTAAAACATAAGTAACGTCTATATAATATATCATATATACCATATACTATATCCATCACAGAGTCACAACACAGATATCGCAGCAGAATAAACATATGAAATATTGGATATACTGGGACGTCCGTGTTTTCAATACGAGCCAGTATAAAACACGGATTCCACGGTCGTGATGAATAGCCAATCCCACACCCCTAGACCCCTACGAGAGCGGCAAGAAACCCTGCCAATTCTAGGGTTAGGAGACCCGGACTCGACTCCTCGAGTTGGTCTCCCACTGGACCCCAGAACCCGGTTACTTGTGCTCCCCTCCTTGGGTCTATCCTAATGCGGAAAAGTAAATAATATACAAAGGGTGACAACTTCCGCTACCTGGAAGTGCCCCAAATAAAAGAATATTACATACAAGTTTTTACATGAATGAAAATGAAAAGCACTCATCTCACATAAAAACCCCCGGCTATTCGAATACGACGATCCAATATAACATATCCAGCAACACATAACATCACATGTCATCAACGTAAGTAAGTATGCATACCCCAATTGTCGTTGACGTATAGCAACGAAACCGGCGATATGAACATACTACACTTACGGTCACAGAAAAGAAAGTGTAAAACTACAACAATTGGAATCCGCAACTCCTTTAGACATCACATGCCTAACAGATATAAATCCCGCATTTTAGTCTCATTATCGAAAACTCTTTTCAATATCATATGGGACTAAACTGCTAAATTTATAACATTCATTCAGTTATCTCATAACTGTTTGTGAATTCCAATTATTGTATCACATTCCAGATAAACAGAAAATGTTAAACTTTCCGATCGAACAGTCGAATACCCAAATTTTCCCGATACAGTCCATCACATGAAATAAGTCTAACAACATTCAGTTCGTGCCTCAGTACCGACGGTCCAGCCGTAGAAGGGTCAAGCCAACGCCTCACATGTGGCACGCCGTACTGCCCCAAACCCGAAGGTTCAAAGGGCAGTTCAAGACGGTCACATAATCGAGTTAAGGTTTGTTGTCTTCTAGAGGGTCCATCGCGTTACTTGCACTACTTAGAACGTCGTTAAACTACGGAAAAATCCAACACATGGAAATTTCCCGTCAGGGGAAAAATTTGGTATTTATATCCGGTCGAACTTTTTAACATATTCTGGAAATTATCCGGAAATACACAAAAGACGAAATTTGATAATCCGATCGAAATACCGAATCCCCAAAACAACTCCAGAAAATTCAACTCTTGAAAAATTATTAAAAATTTCCAGAAGACTCAGCATTATAAAACATGAATTACTGCGCTCGCCACGTGTTATAATTCAACACAGTGGCCGCGGAACCGCCGCGAATCCCTTGGTGGGGGCCGCGGTTCCGCGCCTCTGTAGTCGAATTAGCACATCGTACTTCACAGTAACTCACTATATTCCCTGCTGAATTTTTTGGCAACTTTTAATATGGAAAAATCCACGTTTTCAGAAAAAGTACAGAGAGCAATCTGTATTGGGGTTTCGGGTTCGTTCGGAGTTCAAATTCCGTCTAGACTTCGCCTAAGGCTCTAGCTAGGCTCTGATACCAGTGAAAGGTTCCTAGGCACCCTATAGTGGTCTCATGAGGCATCGGACATGCCATTTCAAAATTTTTGGTGCCGAGAAACCCTAGACTACGGATCGTTGCTAGAATTTTAGGCGAAAAGAAAAGCTAGTTAACACTTAACTATAAGAATATGGAAATTACAACCTTTGTAGATCCGGATATCCACCTCCACGGCTCCGCAACGAAGTCTCCTCGCTGTCCATGTCGAACCCCGGGCTCAAGCGTCGGCTTCGTCGGAGAAACGGGTGAGCTGGGTCGCCGGCTTCATGTCAAAGACGATCTACGTCGAGGCATCGCAAGTTCAAGCTCCGACTTCACAAACTTGTGAAACTTATGAAGTAAACACCCAAAACAACTTGGCAAGAGGTAGAGGGTGAAGAAATAGGAGGTGGGTTCTCTTTGGAATTGGATTTTACTCACTTTTGCTCAAGTTGCCATTAAAGTAGCAAGCTTGAAGAAGAAGAAGAAGATGAGCTAGTATTATGATAAGTCTCTTTAAAATAAAAGAAAAAGCAATACTTATCATAATTCTAACATGGGTTAAGTGTAGAGAGCAAACCATGGTAAGTGGGAATAGTTAGGGTTTAGCATAAAGACAAAATGGTCTTGAGTCAAACCTTCATGAAGCTTCATTAAGCTTCATGACAAAAGAAAACCATTTTGTTTTTATAAAACAATTTAAATAAAAGGAATGGATAAATAAATGTGTGATCAAATCAAAACCCTAATTATCCTCTTAACCATGGGTTTATTCTTTACACTTAACCAAATAAACATGCATCATCTAATATGATACAAATAAGTGTACAAAAGTATATCACATATACATCATGCACATCAAGTGAGAAAATCCATTTAAAGTGAACCCATATTAGTTAATGTAAAGCAATATATCAAATATATAATTATACATTAAATCAACACTTGATTTAACGACCCGGTCATATCGCATATAACCGACTAATATCAATAGTAACAACTTATCGAATCAACACTTGATCCGATAACCCGGCTATAATGCATATAACCGATCAATGTTACAAATCGCGAGAATCGAATACAGTATCACATACTGGTATTATTCTCGGTCCCGCACATATCTCATATGCGCTCCTATTTCGTTTCGCTTGAGCTAGGAAACCTCTGTGTAGGACTCTAAAGACTCGTCAATACGCCGGTAGCAGATGATGATCATATCAAGCACCCACAAGCCGCAAGCGGTCTGCTAAACGTAACGGCCACCCGGGTATTGAGCGATCAGAAGATCGACGAGCTAGCCCGCTCACACTCCTGCGAATCCAACCAGTAACACTTACCGTACAGTCCGGTCTCTTCGTCTGATATGTCGCATATCAAGTCTAGGGGTGGTATACGTCAGACCCCAATAACCGATAAGTCGTGCCGATGTGAGACTCATAACGGGTCGAGAAACTACTGGTAACACTTACCAGCAAATCTCTGATCAGCCCTGGCCAGGGACTTCCCTGTTACGGCCAATCAAGCACAGCGCAACATCAACCCCTAATACCGGGAGAGACGAAACCCTTCCTATCGCTCATTGCCTCCATGTGACTCGAGACTGTACCCAAAGACCACCGTTTTGCACGCACTCATGGACGTGGTAAGGTGGAGATCAAAGCACAGTGGGAATCACACAAGACTCTATGACGATCTCGGTTCTACAGACTAACCTGTATAAGTGTCACCTGAGAACTGCCATCTGACGTGAGGTATAATACCATCTGGGAGTTCTCGGCGAGTCCGTCCAGTGTACCCAGTCTCCACTGAGCACCCGTATACCATCTCTGATGTCAAACACCAATGGATATGGGATCATCCATCGCCCATCACATTGGTCGAGAAGCATATACGCTAGTCTACTCTGGTATATCGATGCCCCGTCTCGATACACCCACGACTAGGGACCTTGAAGGATGTACTTATGGACTACCATGTCCCCACTAGTATGATCTGCATCATAGTCCAGGTAGTCAAGTACACATCCTAAGGGCTTTACCAACATGTAACTACAAGACAGTATAAAGAGACTAGTGTACATGTTAAGATAAAGAGTAACCAGATAGCATACTATCATATCGAGAAAGAAAGTCATCTCTATATATGTCCAAGCATCCAATATAATATACAATATCTGTACAATACTGGCCTCTAGGGCATACATACAACTAACATATACCTAGTGAACTTAGTCCTTCGTCTTTTCGTTCTCCACCTCCTCTTCGGCCTCCTCTATGTAATAGACGATCCACCCGAGAGCTTTACTCCAAGTTTCACCTCTAATCTTGAGGTAACTAGGTTTCTTTAGTTGCTAATCAAAGGCACCTAGGTGAAATAGAGAATGGTTATGGATTAATTAGTCAATCTAATCCTTGATCTCAACACATGAGGGGTAGGATTAGGGTTTGAAGAGAGGGTGAGCTTGAGGAGAGAGAAGGTGAACATAATAATGATAATGAAAATGGTTCTCACTTGAATATTTGAAGCATAATCATTTATCAAATAAATGAATAAAAATGATTAATCATCATGCTTCATTAATTCAATATGTGTGATTCACTACATGAGTCATTAACCATTTAATGATGCATTAATGACATGGATGAATCACACAAATGAGTCACAAAAGCAATAAATGCTTATGCCACCTAAACCCTCAAGTCACCATACTTCTAGAAGCTTCCCGCAAAATTACGAGAACGCCCCTCCTATCCGTGAAAACACGGAAAAGCTTTAGACTGTATAAATCCAATAACCCGATACTAGAATCTGGCTTAAACCAAAGCCGGCTAGTAAAAACTGTCCGAACGTCGTACGAGCGTTTAAACACGTATGCGCCCGAACCTTTGTTGTAAAACCATACGACCTCTATATCGTTTCGCCTGGAGCAGGGAAACTCTCTGTGTGGGACTCTAAAGACTCGACTACTACACTGGCAGTGGGTTTAACCACAGACCGCAAGCGACACTAGCTGTACGTAACGGTCCCCAGGTAGATGTCGATAAGAAGGCCGATGAGGAAACCCATCCGAACTCCTACTGAGTCTGATGTGACAATCTCCGTACAGTCCGGTCTGTTTGTCTAGGACTATCGCATATCGGGCCTAGGGGGCGGCAAGCGTCAGTCCCCTAAAAGCGGTATAAGTCGTGTCGGAGTGTAGCCCATTACACCTTGAGAAACTACTGGAACCTACCAGTAAATCTCGCTTGCCCTGGCCAGGGACTTTGCGTAATGGCTCTCTAACACAGCGCGATATCAACTCCCAATACCGGGAGAGGCGAATCCTGTCTAACCGCCACTGCCTCCAAGTGCTTCGGGACTGCACCCAACTGCTACCTGTTTGCACGACTCCTTTGAGCCATGGTAGGGTAGCAATCTAAGAACAGTAGGAACACACTCGAGGCGAAGCAGCAGTGTCAAGTCTGCGGACTATGCTGTACTTATGTCACCTGGGAACTGTTAACTGACGACGGGTATAATACCAACCAACAGTTCCCCGCGAGTCCTGTCCGGTGTACCCGTAACCCAACGAGCACCTGTATACTATCTCCAGTACGACGTACTGATGGCTGTGGGATAGACCATCTCCCCAACTGGGATGAGAAGTGTACACACTAGTCTACTCCGGAGTATTGATGCCCTGTCTCGATAATCCAACGACCAGGGACCTGAAAAAGGATGTGCTTGTAGACTACTCTGCCCCCACTAGTGTGACTGCCATCACAACACTGGTAGTCAAGCAAGATCCTAAGGGCTCTATCAATACGTACACACATATTAAGATAGATAAAACCAAGTAGCATACTACCATGTTTAGCAAGACTGTTATATAACTGTGAATATCCCAAACTTCCATTAAGTAATATACAAGCTAGTATGATACAATAATGGCCCCTAAGGCATATACACTAACAATGAGCATTTGTATACAATCTTTGATATCAAACACCAATGTATATGGGATCATCCATCGCCCCTATACCGGGTCAAGAAACGTATATACTAGTTTATTCTGGAATATCGATGCCCTGTCTCGATACTCCCTCGAGTAGGAACATTTAAGGATATGCTTATAGACTACACATGCCCCACTAGTATGATCTGCATTATAGTCATGGTAGTCAAGCTGATATCCTAAAGGCTTTATCAACATGTATCAAATGAACAGTAAACATAATCAAGTGAACATGTTAAGATAAAGAACAATCGAATAGCATACTATCATGTCGAGCAAGAAAGTCCTATATGTATATATACATGTCCATGCATCCACTATACAAATAATGGCCTCTAGGACATACATATATCCAACAGGGGGTGCTATACACCATTCGCCCAATTTCCCACTTGTAGATGCTCATCTACTCATCAAGTATGGCTCGATTTAGTTGAAACCAACGACCTTTTTTCCCTTTCTCGCTGTGTCGAAAGTCTCCGCGACCGAATCTACTATCAAAACAATAACGAAATCGTATAAATATCTAAACCATAAACTATATTAGCGAACTAAACATTTAAAGGTTAAAACTAAATATTAACTTGTGCTACGTGTGCTAACTACGTAGAGCTACCTCCGGATTCCTTGTTTAAACCCAAAAAGATCAAATCGAAGTTTAGAATCAGTTTTTAAAACTCAAACTCAAAACTGTCAAAAGTTTTGATGGGCAGGCACCTGCACCTATAAGAGGTAGACGTCTGACAAAGGGTTACTGTTACACAGAGAAGAAATCAAACGTCTGAAGAAGGGGTCTCAGACGTCTGAGGCTAAAAGCAAGATTTACAAAATGAAAGGCAGACGTCTGGATACTTGAGCTTCAGACATCTATCGATCACAAACAAAACACTAACAGACCTATGGAAGACGTCTCCAGCTTTATGGGGCAGACGTTTGAAAAAGAAATCCACTGATACGAAAATTTTCAAAAACTTGAAATTTCTAAAACCTTAAAAATCCATTTCTGTACACCAAAATACCCTCAACTTCTTAAAATATGGTGTAGTCACCAAGTAAACCATATTAATATTCACCACTACTAGCGGTTCACTTAAAAACTCAAGTTTTAAAGAACAAACCCCTCAAAATATGACTTTTTTGCTTGAAACACAAAGATAACTTGGCAAGACTTATAAATACTTAATAAAGATGTGATATTTACCTATTTTGGTGTGAGATGAGGGCGATCCAAGCTGTAGGGATGCCCACATGAAGTTCTTAGAGTTTGTGCTGGATTCTCTTAAAGTCTAAATAGATCTAGATGAAGTATTTGTAAGATCCATGAGTTTTAGTGGATGAAAACTAGGATTTTTCATTTCGGTGAGGAGTTAGGGTTTTGGTTTGTGATATTTTGAGAGGAAATTTTTTTGGGATGAATGAGGAGAGAAAAATGTAGACGAGAATGAGTGATGAGGAGAGAGGGGTTGTCACGACCCGAAATAGCACGTGACTGGCACTTGAATCATATGAAGTCTATAAGACCACATCTAATCCAAGTAAGCCAAAATCCTAGAAATCTAAAACCATTTTAAATAATAAATGAAGGAATACTTGTTTAAAAGCAAGTGGTTTTAATAGCATAAGCCGAATTATGCGCCTTTAAAACATCAAGTCTTTTCTGAAAATTTCGACAGAGTTTCCTTTGTAAATACTGGCCTCGAACGGGATACAACATGAATAATATATACATGAATGATAAAAGGCATCCCCAAGCGGGAGCTAGCTCTTCGTCAAACAACGGTCACAACCACGCAAGCAATATACTATACAATGCCGAAAGGGCGAGGATCAAACTCAAAAGGAAACGCAAATCAACACGAAAACCCATAATAATAAAACGCACGACTCTAGGTCGAAAGAATATACAACACTGGTCTCTAATCAGAAATAAATATACATGTCTGGTTGATGGAGTTTACTAGATACAACAGAAATAAATAATATATAAGGTTTAATGGTGGTCACGATTCAAGTGTACCCACCTACCAAGCAATCACCCGGAAAGGGAGCAGTGTGCCAGCAAACCTGTAACGAAACCTGTACGGTAAAACCTGCAAGAAACTGTGGCACAACGGGGGCGAATTGCCAACTCGTGAGTAGAAAACATCACCGAGCAGAAATCATATGTGTGACTCATCCTAGGTCAATACGATCAAAATATATAAACCTCATATGATAAGTCTGAAGCATGAAAATGTGGCAAGGGTAAACATCTATACATAAGTGTAATCCCATGTGCTCGTGTCAGTGCCTCAGGTAGCAATATATCATATGTATGAGATATGAATGTAATGTAATGAAAACAGTATACATGTAAATGGAGAAACTGTTTTCTTGTTTTAGTGAGATTTCTGTTTATATAACACGAGGTATTATTAATGAAATCAACATAATCGGTGTCTAGCATCGACACAAAACGTAAATCCCAATATCTCAGGCTTCGGCTATCCGGACTGGCCTATAAGATCAAATCTCAATACCTCAAATCTCAAATCTCAAAATCCAATATCTCGGGCTCCGTCGGTTCGGATCGGCCCATATTATCAATCATACGACCACGAACGGTATCCTCGGATATCCGCCGCGCCAAACAATCACCGGTAGGTAATCTTGCCCTACCAGGCTCATTATCCTCCATGAAATCACTCTCGCCCCGGGGTACCATACCGGGTCCACCATGTACCCGAAATGGTTCCTACTACTCCTATAATCGGGTCTCGAAATCCAACAGCTATCATGAAAACTCATGGTGGACAACTCATACATCATGAGAAAACAACAACTTGCATTTTAAAAAGGGGGAGAGAGAGAAGTTTATATATATTCTTGCGGTTTTCCCCCAAATCCCGAAATCTCATGAAAATCCGAATATCCGAAAATCAAGAGTAAGTAAACAGTAAATATCGTCATAAAACCCCAAAATACTGCATAACCAATGAATAGATGAATGCATCCGATATCATGCAATGAGTGCAATAGTTAAACTCGCATATGAAAGCGATAACATGTTGCAACTATCAGCTAGCAGGCTATGTCAATGAAATAATATTCACTAAAGTGTACGTGACATGGCAATTACCGATGATGATGTGTGTGAGCCGGCGAACAGGTGTATGTGGAGCATACGCATCATCGGTAATGGTGCTAGTGTCTTGACAGCATGATTTCAACATTTACATATGAAAACATAATATAAGCATGCAATGCGATGCAAACAGCAATAATGTGCGGAAGCTGAATAATAATGCAACAATAAGGAAGCTACATTATTATACATGTGTCAAAACTGTTTTGCCATTTGAAATAATACGAATCGTGGTGTTTTGAAAATAAGGGCTACGGTATTTTTAAGAAAAGACCGTCCTTTGAAATATCCATAGAATCCCTTGGTTTGTCTTTAAAATACTCACGATTCATTAGTTTTGAAATAGGTATGACCCGAGTCTAGTCTAACATCCACAAGTAAACTACAGGACTAAATGAACAATCTAACCGAAAGGGTAAGGGAAAACCACCTAAATCTGAGTCGATACATATAAATATAATAGTCGGTGATTCCGCCTCAATAATATCACGTGCGATACAATATGGATATAATATGACATTTTCAAGTCAAGAGTGCAGATCTATCATCAATATATAGCTCGTACGGTAAATCTATCGTACGACATCCCAATCTAGGTACGGGTCAAATATCACAGTCATCTCATCATTTATCTGGTATCCTTATCATCATATCTCATGAACTGGGGTACTGATCTAAGTCTAGTACAAACTAATACCATATGCATAATATGCGTGTGTAAAAAACACACGCCCAAAGGCCCGCTAAAATCTCATGTCGTATCTCAATATACGAACCACATCATATCACTGATCTCATGGCACCATGCCCAATCTCATCGACTCATCTCCAAATACCATATACAATCCTCATCATCCATGTATTGGTATACGTATATATATACATAGTCCCATACTTATGTGTGTGTGTATATATATATTTCCCTATATACGCACAGGTAAAAAAAAGAATGTATGTGAGTGTGTGCGTGTATGCAAATCACCATCCTAGGGTTCGCGGCTAAACACTAACTTATAAGTACACTATGCTAATCCAAAGTCATTCCATATCACATCAGTATATGTATAGATATAACGCATTCGCGTTCTAATACGAAACTGCGGGGGTGCTATACGCCATCCACCCGACTTCTCCCGTAGATATATATCTACTCACCTCGATTCTTGCTTGCCGATGTCGATGTCGCCACGCCCCTCCTTGTTGCTCCGAACCCACTCGAGGGTACCATGCATACCACAAGACATCATAAATGGAAATAGCGCATGAAAACCAAATCGGCACGCTTACCGTTCATAGGTCAAAACCCATAGCCTCGCATGCAAAACACGACCAATAACCCTAGTCGTTGACCTTCAAACGCCACGCGACAGAATACAAAATCAAATACCAAATCCCAAATTAAAATGAAGTCACAAAAAATACAGCAACTCAAGAAAATGGTCCCAGATTTTACCCTAAGTCAAATTAGCCAATTTTGCATATGTGGAGGGTCTATTTTACTGGAGATAATGACACAGAACCAAAACGAACCAATTTGGGAGTACCAAGGCCGCAATTTGCGGCCCAAATGAATAAATTTGCGGCCACAGTGAGGGATTAGGGGCTAGGGTTTTAGTGGGGGGTTATAGGTTTCCTGTACAATTCTCTGTGTTTGCTAAATAATTTTCAGGTCACCCGGGTGTTAGCAGATTTCATAATACCTTCACAGAATCCACAATTCTCCGATATCGGGTTTTCTAAGTTCGTATTCTGGGGTTTAAGTCTCAGGTTTGGGTCTGAATTCTAGCACTAGGGGGTTTGTGTGGCCTCTAAGGAGGTATCACAACACAAACATCACAACTCAAGAATTCCACAAAACCCTGACTAGGAATTTTCAAAGATCACTAAACCGCATCAAAACACTTCTAATCTTGCATAGGTGCTAAAGTAATGGAAATACAATGCTAATAGTGCAGAAATTACCTCATTTGGCAACTCAAGAATTTTCTTGAGTTGCCCCAAGTGCTCAAAATCGGATTTTTCTTGGTCCAAGGTGTTTTTGAGAGTCTTGTGCATGCCTTTAATGAAGATGAGATGAATTTTTGATGAAGTTTTGGTGGTGTTTGTGAGGGTTGAAGAGGAGGGAAAATTTGATGCCATGGGAGAGGAGAAGGGGGAGAAGAAATGAAGGGGATAAAGAATGGAGACCAGGTCAATGAACCCCTCACCTCACTCTCTTTTCTCTCTCATGTCCATACCTTAATTTTTTAATCCTTTCATATTTCTTTTGTTTTCTTTTCTTTTAATTTGAAATAGGAAACCCAAATGAAACTATGGTAGAAAAATGTAGAAATGTGTAAAAATGACACGGTGCATGTCATGTGCACAAAACTAGCTTAATGCGCGATTAGCGATATCTAATCGCGATTAGCATTAAAATAGTGTAAAATAAATCATAAAATTTCACATTTTGCTTAAATCACATAAAGCACCCTCATTTCAGTAATTTCTATAATTTTCCAAATTTTTCCCAATTTGTCGGTATTTAATTATACCGCATTATTAAAATATTCAATATATTTATTAATAAATTATAAAAATTCCTAAAAATAATATTTTATTTTTCTGAAATATTACAGGGATGGGGGTTAGTGTAGGGTATATGTCTCTCTCTCTCTCTCTCGACAATTAACTTAACCAACTAACACCCAACCATGGTAAAATCATAACATTTAATAAAAATTTAACACCAATTTTGCTTGCCATTTAAAATATCAGTTCATCTATAAATTATACGGATAATTCATAGAGTATTTTGCGAAAACCAAATACGACCCATTTTATAAAATTAATTAAATTCCAAAATAACATTGTAATTTTCGAAATGTTACATTCTTCCCCCATTAAATAAATTCAGTCCTCGAATTTCAAATTTAACTATACGTACCTATGAAGAGATGTGGAAACTTCGCCCGCATCTCACCCTCGGCTTCCCAAGTGACCTATTCACAGTTCGGTCCTGCCACAAAACCTTAACAGAAGGAAATACCCTTGATCTTAGTTTCTTCACCTGCTGGTCGAGAATATCTACCGGCTGCTCGGTGAAAAACAAATCACGCTCGAGCTGAATCATCTGATACCGAATCGTGTGAGAAGGATCATAAAATTACTTGTGAAGCATAGATACGTGAAACACTGGATGTATATCCGGAAATTCAGGCGGAAGCACCAATCGATATGCCACGACACCAACACTGTTTAGAATCTCGAATGGTTCAATAAATCTGGGACTAAGCTTTCCTTTCTTTCCAAATCTCATTATACCCTTTATCGGAGAAACCCGAAAAAACATATGATCACCTACTGCGTTTTCAAGTCGGCGACGGTGGTGATCAGTATACCACTTCTTCCTATTCTCGGCAGTTCTCATCCTATCACAGATCAGCTAGATCTTCTCAGAAGTCTCCTGAACCAACTATGACCCTAGGAGACGGGTCTCGCTAAGCTCGGTCCAACAAACCGGTGATCAACACTTTATCCTATGCAACGCCTCGAAGGGCGCTATCTGAATCGTCTCCTGATAGCTATTATTGTAGGATAACTCAATCAAAGTCAAGTGATGATCCCAACTGCCATCCGAATCTAGCACACAGGTTCTGAGCATATCCTCGAAAGCCTGAGTCATCCGCTCAGACTGACCATCGGTCTACGGGTGGAAGGTAGTACTAAAGGTCATACGAGTACCCAAAGCATCCTGTAGCTTCTGCCAGAGACAATTGGTAAAATGAGTTCTTCGTTCAGAAACAATACAAGTCAGAACACCGAGTAGCCTCACAATCTCATCGATGTAAAACTGGGTATATTGGGCATAGCTAAACGTCGTCTTCATGGGATGGAAATGAGCGGCCTTTGTTAACCGATCAATGATCACCCAAATAGAGTCATACCTTTTTCCGGACCTAGGTAGACCCACAAGGAAATCCATAGAGATCTGACCTCATTTCCACTCCAGAACGAGTAAAGATTGAATCCCTCTTGCCGGCTTCTGGTGCTTGGCTTTGACCTGCTAATAAGTCAGGCATCTCGAAACTAAATCAAACACATCCCTCTTCATCCCTTCCCACCAGTACACATCTCTTAAATCGTGGTACATTTTGGTAAATCCCGGATGAACGCTATACGTGGACTGATGTGCCACTTCTAAAATCTCATGCCTCAGCCCCTTAGAGTCGGGCACACATAAACGGGATCCAAACCATAACACTCCTTCACTATCAATCATGAACTCAAAAACTCTCCCCTGCTGAACCTGTTCTCTGATCTCGGATAAACGAACATCATCGGACAGCTCCTCCCTAATGTGATCGATCAAGAGTGGATGAGCAATAATATGGGCTAACTGTCCTCCTGCGGATGTGAACTCGAACTGAATGCCACGGTCCCACAAAGTCTACCAATCCGCCGTCGACTGCCACAATACTATGCCTAACTGAGACAAGTTGCCTTCGGGCTTTCGGCTCAAAGCATCGGCTACCATATTCGCTTTGCCCGGATGGTAAAGAATCTCACAATCATAATCCTTTACAAGTTCCATCCAACGACCCTACTTCAAGTTCAAATCACGCTGCTGGAAGATATATTTCAGACTCTTATTGTCAGTAAAGATCTGGCACGATTCACGATACAAGTAATGCCTCTAAATTTTCAATTCAAAGACTATTGCGGCCATATTTAGATGGTGAGTATGGTAGTTCTGCTCGTGTTTCTTCAACTTTTGAGAATCATAAGCAATAACCATGCCGTGCTACATCAATACGCAGCCTAAACTCACATGAGACACATCATAAAAGATAACAAAACTGATTGAGCCTGAAGGCAATTATAACACTGGTGCAGTTGTCAGACGATTCTTCAACTGCTGAAAGCTCTGCTTACACGCATCAGTCCAAAGAAATGGACCCCTTTACGGGTCAAACCGGTCAGTGGTGCAACAATATGGGAGAATTCCTATGCAAAATGACGGTAGTAGCAGCCAAGCCCTAAAAGCTACGAATCTCGGTCACTGAAATGGGTCTGGGACAATTTTTTACCTCTTCAATCTTCTTCGGATCAACTTGCATCCCGTCTCTCGTAACGATGTGACCCAAGAAATCCACACTATCAAGCCAGAAAGCACACTTCGAGAATTTATGATAAAGCTGGTGCTCTCTCAGAGTCCGCAACGCAATCCTCAACTGCTGCTCGTGATCCTCTCGACTAATCAAATAGACCAAGATATCATCTGTGAACATGATAATAAACTGGTCGAAGAACAACTTTAAAATCCGATTCATCAAATCCATAAACGCTGCTGGCGCATTGGTGAGTTTGAACGACATCACCAAAAACTCATAATGCCCACAGCGTGTTCGGAAAGCAGTCTTTGGAACATCTTCCTTCTTGACTCGCAACTGATAGTACCTGGACCGCAAATCAATTTTCGAGAAATATCCTGCTCCTTGGAGCCGATCGAATAAATCATCAATGCGAGGTAATGGATACCTATTCTGCACCGTAACTTGGTTTAACTGACGATAGTCGATACACAGCCTCAAGCTACCGTCCTTATTTTTCATAAACAGGACCAGAGCTCCCCAAGACGATACACTCGGACGTACTATCCCATTATCTAGCAACTCCTGCAACTGATCTTTTAGCTTCTTAATCTCCACCAGGGCCATCCGATAAGGTGATATAGAAATAGGTCCCGTGCCAGAAATCAAATCAGTACAAAACTCAATGTCGTGCTCCGACGGCAACCCTTGTAGCTCATTCGGAAAAACATCGAGGAACTCTCGCACAATTGGGACCTGATCTAATTAGACTTCTGTAGCCCCTATATCTAGAACATAAGCTAGGAATCCATGACATCCTTTCCTCAAAAGTCAACCGGCGCAGAGCATAGAAATCATATTGTTAGGGAGGCTCTATGGTCCCCCTGCACAACCAAAACAGGCTCGCTGGAAAAACAAAACCTGACCGCCTTCTTACGGCTGTCCACAGAGGCATGGCATGCTGCTAACCGGTACATGCCGAGGAGGACGTCGAAATCCAACATATCTAGAAGGATAAGATCGACCAAAGAATCCCTATTTCTAATCCAAAATGAACACGATCGATACACGTGTTGGGCAACAAACGACTCTCCCACAGGAGTAACCACTACCAACGGCTAATCTAACAAGAGCAAGCCTCTATCTAATCTCGATGCAAAATGAGTGGATACATACGAATGTGTAGAGCCGGGATCGAACATAATATGTGCATCGAAAGAACAGACTGGAAAAGTACCTGTCACAACAGCATTCGATGCCTACGCATCCTGAGGAGTCAAAGAAAAAACTCAAGCCTGACCCATATCGGCTTCCTGGTGTCCTCTGCCTCTGTTTCGACATCCCATCTGTGCGTGACTAGCAAAACCACGACCTCTATCAGCAATTACTTGATACAGTGTAGTGACCGGTGGAGGAAGCACTGCCATCGGAGGATGAGGTGGAGAGAGTAGAGCGGCTTGTAGAACTGCGGCCCGACCCTGTCGTCCATAATCTCTGGTGAAGTGGCCTAGACTCCTGCAAGTATAACATGTTAATAGAGGCCTCTACCTCTTGGGATATGAGCCATACATCCGACCCTGTGCCCAACCTATACCACCGAATCTGCCATGTCCTTGGCCTATAGCACCTCTGCCATACTGTCCGGAAGCTGGAACATTCGAACGAACCCTCTTCAGTTCCGGAACAACTATAGTCTCATTCAGGAGCTCCTCCACTTGTATCGTCGCATTCATAGCCGTTGCATATGTATCAAAGTGCTGAGCGCTAAGAGAAAGAAACAACTGCGTATCAAGGCTCCTCACAAATCTTTTGATCCTAAGCTTCTTTGTAGGAACCAAATACGGAGCATAGCGAGATAACTGAGTGAACTGCAAATCAAAATCGGCTACGATCATGCTCGCAGGCTTGCACAAGGCCACAAAACTATGGGTTCTAGCATCTATCACGCTCTTAGGAAGAAATCAGGCCAGAAAAACTATGGAGAACTTTGTCCAAGTCATCGGAGGAAGACCCGCTGCTTGGCCCCTCTTTATCGACTCACACCAAGTCTGGGTAAGTCCTTCCAAATGAAAGCTAGTCAACTCAACCAATCTCTCATCCAAGCATCTTAACGAATGGCTGATCCTGGCCATCCTATCAAGAAACGTTTGTGGATCCTCTGCTGCATCCATCCCTGTAAACACCAGAGGCTTCAACCTCATAAATAATGAAATCGTGTCACGACCTGAAATTGACACGTGACGGCCCTAATACCACGCAACGCCCAAAGACGTAACACAGTAAAAGAAAGCTAAAACCCAGAAATCTAAACCATTAAAAAAAAGACAAGAAAGGATAATAGGAGTTTTTGAAACGTTTGAAAACACAACCCAAATTCTTTAAAAGAGTCCACTTTCTTTCTTTAAAATTTTGGCAGCACCCCCTTTGTAAAAACTAACCCCAAAATGGGTACAACAAATAAAGATAAATAAAGCATCCCCAAACGGGAGCAAATACATGCCCAAAGGCGGAAAACAAACACCACCACAATATACGACGCCGTAGCGAAGAAATAAGAAACAAAAGAAAGGAAACTGTATAAAAAGCAACAAATCCACAATAATATACAACATCGTCCTCACCAAGTTTCTAAGTTAACAACATACTAGTAGATAGAGAGTACATGATACAACGAATATACAATACAAAGTACAGATAACCACCAAAACCCACCTAAGCAAAACAGCACACTGTGAGTCGATGCGGTATCTGTAGCAAAAGATGAATAGCCAGTCTCGACTACTCTGGGGAACACCTGCAATACCTGTGGCACAACGGGGGTGAGTTGCCAACTCGTGAATAGTAAATAACATGTGCAGGTAATCGCAAGTATGCACGTACAGCGTGAATCTAAGATATGCAATTAACAGTAATAACATGTCATATGAATGCGGAATAATAGAAAGTACACTAGCAGGTACAACCAATATATATATAAGCAATAATGATAAGACAACAGCATGCAATAACCATGCAATAGGGATATGAGAATATAAATGTGCAACAATCATGAAAGGTACACAAACAGGTACTACTAATGCATGAAGCAGTGCACAACAGATAAAGGTGAGGTATGGAGTGAAGTATGTCATTCCTACGGAATCCTGACATCGTGGTAGGATCACAATTCAGCAAGACAAATCGAATCCCAATTCCTAAAATCAGCCCCTAAATTGGCTCTCATATCATCTAAGTATCACATCTTCTCAATTGCACAATATCAAGTATATCCCGTATATCCCGAATGTACAATATCAAGTAGATCTCACATATCTCGTATGTACAATATTAAGTATATCTCACATATCTCGAATGTACAACAACAAGTAGATCTCACATATATATCCAGTATCCAATCTCAAAAGAATCTTTTATATCCCGAATCAAATCTCCAGTAAAATTCTAACATCCTAATATAATGGCATAAATAAATATGATGAGGTCAATACACATATATTAGCGTCCCATTCCACTAATATTGGTTTAAGGGTATATATAACAGCGGCTAAATCCCCTGTTATATATACAAGGAGTAATTAGAAATATCATGAAACCAATGTGCCAAGCATCGACACAGAAATACTGATCTATCATATGCCGTCTCCCAGACTAACATCCTGATAGGTACGTATCATACGCTATCTCGAAAGCTCGAGTGCCTAGCTCTGACCCTCGCCTCTCGACGTATCCATACGTACATGATTCCTATCGGTATCCACATGATAGTCGCTGAGTCATTGGTCCTGTCACCGGAAAGTATGGTTCCCCCACTAACTCATCTCCTCACTGAGATTCTTGTCCCGGGGTACCTCTGGGCTCCACCATGTACCGGTACACGGACCCTTCCTTTCCTCGCGTGGGGTAGACACATCGTAAATGACAAATCTCATGGTGGCTGCTAAAATATCATATCAAGGAAACCGGGTTTTTTAAATAATGCATAATTTCATGAACTCCCGCGGTTCCCAAATCCAGAAAACATCATGAAAAATCTATATAACAATACGAAAATCCATGAATATAATATCAGCGACATATCTGAAATGCAAGCATATAAAGAAAAACCGCTAATTAACTGCATCAAGTTAATACCAATATCATGTGGTTCCTATATTATCCGATTCTAAATAACATTAAGTAAAGGTAAACATGTAGCAAAAACCAGATGTATGTCAAATCAATAAGGTACAGCAAGATATATGTGTCTATCTATAAGTAAATGATGTAGTATACCTCCTGGGTATAAGAACAGTGTGTACAAGGTATACCAGTAGCTATGTCACGGAGCGTGTATGTACCTATCACTAATGGTACAATACTCTATAGGAATACAGGTATGATAAATGTCATATATGATAATCAGTATGAATCAATGTCACAATATCCCTAACCAAGCAATATAACATCTATAATTGGTTTGTGTATGACATGGCAATTATTGACGGTGTGTGTAAGATACAATCAGTGCTCGTGCAACATGAATCGTCAATAATATGTGCAGTGTCCTACTACTACTAGTCCAGACACACTACATCTACGTAATAGGGTAAAAGCGCAATTCTAAACATGACATAGAATATGCGACAAGTAATAAAGTCTCTAGCCCTGAGACATAATACCATGCGGGCGATTCCCTTATAGATGTTAAATCTACTTACCAACACTCCAAGCTAGGTGAATCCTAACACCTGTTTCCCTTTTGTAGCAGTGTCCGTAGTCCCCGCCTGCGAACCTGCAACATTAAAACAACAAGCAAATATATATATTAATAACAGCTACTAAACACGAACAAACAATACATAGCCGACACAACAACACAAAACATCCTCTTAAGTGTTCGTATTGTGGCTAACATGCGTAGCGACACGACGAAACTAACCCAAGAGCAAAACCACGCAAACTGCACGACTCGTGTCGTATCACGTATCGGGCGGACACAAAACACTAGAAACTACCTAAGTGATCCCAGATTTTGCATACAGTGAAAACTAAACAAACAATCAAGACCAACAGAACCCAAACCACTGCAGACACCAATACAGGAAAAACCAAACCCTAACTCCACAGAGGAGTCGGCGTCGCCGGCCCGGCCTTCTTCTGTCGCCGGCCAAGTCCGGTGCCCTGGGGTTCGTCTCTCAGGTGGTGCTCCAGGGTCCCTAGTACATCACTACAATTTTGTTTAGTTTTTCAGTATTTTTCCCGGGTCACAACAGATCCTAGATGTCACAAATCGACACTAAAATACGATATTTCACAAAAAAAACTAACTTTAAATACTTAAAACTGAATCTAACTAACTACATACCACAAAAACTAAATAAAGAAGAGATAGAGATCAGTACCTAACCAAGAGAACGAAAGATCCAAGCTTCTCCTAGCTCCAAGAGGCAAAAGTGATAAAAAAAATGTGATTTTTGTGAAGATTTGTGGATTTGTGAAGGATTTTGTGAGGAAAAGAGAGAGAGAAATTTCCAAGGGAAGAAAAGAGAGGGAGAGCTCGGCCAAGAGGGGAAGAGGAGGGTTTGTGGGGAATTTCCTAGCACTTCTAGTGATAAATGCACATTAATGCACACATAAATGCACATTCATGCATGTGCCGCCTATTGCATTCTTTTCTTTAAAACTTTAAATCTTAATCCTTTGGACAAAAAAAGATCTAGATAAATGAGAAGGGTTGATAACTCAAACATAAGAGAAAGAAAAGATCACAAAAGAGAAATTCCTAAAAAGTGAATACCGCAATAAAATAATATTAAAATTGGGAAAAATTCAAATTGGACCAAAACGTCCCATATACCCCCAATGTTTGCGCACTAACTTTATTTTTGCTAAACTAGGTGCTGGCAAGTCTCTATGGTCGTTTGATCGCAGTCGGTACAAAACAGAAAATACCGACGAATTTTACCCAAAAGCGGAAACATTCACAAAACAAGTTCTAAAACATTACAATCTCCCCCCTTATAAAAATTCGTCCCCGAATTTAAAATTTTCATTAAGCGTACCTTCAAAGGGAAGAGTACAAAACTCCCAATTCTTGCTCGCAGCCTCCTAAGTGATCACCTCACTAAGCGGCTACGTCCAAGAAAACTCTTCACAGATGGCAAGACCCTTGACCGAAATTTCTGCACCTGCCGAGCCACAAACACACATGGCTGCCGGTGAATGAAAAGATCGAGTCTAAACTAAATGGTCCGTGCTGAATCATGTAAGAAAGTCATGAAGGTAATTGCAAAGTATCAACACAAAGAAAACAGGGTGAATAGTCAATAATCTGGGCGGAAGTGCCAAGTTAAAGGCAATAGAACTAACTCGCTTAAAGGATCTCAAAAGGACCTACAATTCCGGGATCAGCTTCCCAAAACTCAACACGTCATTTATCGGAAAAATCCATAGGAATACATGATCTCCCATTGCGAACTCAAGTCTGCGACCCACACGGTCGGCATAAGACATCTGTCCGCACAGGACTGCCATCATCCTGACCTGAACCAACTAGATCATCTCCGAAGTCTCTAGACTAGCTGGGGTCCAAAAATCCTACTACGCTGAGTCAGAGAAAACGATAGACTGGTGATCGACACGACCTGTCTAAACCTAAAGGTTGCCAATTGGAGTGTCTCCTGATAACAGTTATCAAAGGAGAACCCTAACAATGGCTAGTGACGATCCCAACTGCTGACAACAAATAACACAAACGCACAACATAACAAGAACAACTGAGCAAACTGAGTATAACCAGATGACACGAACCCGAATGGAGTCACACCCTAACTAAACCCGGGTAGAAACCATAACGAAATTTCGTGGAGATCTGCTCCCACTCCCACTTCGGAACGGTTAAAGGTTGCAAATCTCCAGCCGGCCTCAAATGCTCAATCCAAGCACACAACAAGACAAACACCTTGAAACGAAACCTGAAATTTCTTTTTACATTCCTGCCCTCCCGTAACTATCTCACAAGTCATGTCAATGTTGGTGGAACCTGAATGAACACAGAGAGTTGATTGATGTGCTTACTCTAGGATTTCACGTCTCTACCCGATAATATCAGGTACATAAACGCGTTCCTAACTTAGCACACCCTTGTCACTATCAAGGACTCTGAATCATTACCCAGACGAGTATACTCAAGTATCTCCGACGAACGAGCATCGGCGGGCAGTGTCTCGCGAAAGCGATTAAAGAAAAATGGTCGGGCGCGGACATGAGCAAGCTGTTCCCTCAGTAGAGGAGAACTTAAGCTAAACTCAATGATCACATTAGAACTGTAAATCTGTAGAAGACTGTCACAACAATCAAATCCGCTGCAGGAAGATGCACATTAAGCTCTGGTGGTTCGTGAAAATCTGACACTACTCTTGAACCAGTAGTGTCTCAAATCTCCAACGCGAAACCACCGCGGCCATCTCCAGATCATGAGTGGGATATCCTGCTCGTACTTCCTCCAACTGTAACAAAGCAAAAGCGATAACTCTATAGTGTCACATCAGCACACAATCGAGCCACATTCGTGAAACATTACAGTTAAACCACCAAGTCGCCCGAACCAGAAAGCAAAGAACTGATGCAGTTGTTAACTGAATCTTCAACTGCCAAAAACTCCGCACACATGGCTCAGTCCAAAGAAAAGAACTTCCTTTCAGGTCAGTCCAGTCAACGGTGCAACAATACGCTAGTAATCCTGCATGAAACGGCGGCAAAAACCTGTTAAGCCCAAAAGTCAATGGACCTCTGTCTGTACACCAGTCTAGGCCAAAGCTGTACGATCTCGATCTCCCTCGGAACCATACGAAACCGTCTCCCGTAACTACAATACCTAGGAATCAACACAAACAAGCCTGAAGGAACACTCCGAGAATCTAGCATACCGCTGGCACTCTCCCAATGTCTGTAAAACAAATCCTCAAGTGTTGCTCCTGTTCCTCACGATACATTGTATAGACCAGAATATCATCAATAACACAACAATAACTGGTCGAGGAACGGCCTGAAGAAATCTGGTTCATCATATCTACGAATGCTGCTAGGGCATTGGCGAGTCCAATGACTCACCAAGACACACACAGCTCGTAGCACGCACAAGGCAGTCTTCGGAATGCCATCACCCCGAACCCGCAACAATGATGACCTGATCCCAAACAAACTTAGAAAAAGTCTCGCACTCTGGAGCTGATTAAAGAAATCGTCAATGCGAGGTAAATAATACCTAACCGCACCGTAAGCTGGTTCAATTGACGATTTATCAATCCACAACCTCAAACTGCCGTCTTGCTCCTTGACGAACAGAAATAGGAGCTCCTCAAAGCGAAACACTCAAACGCACACTCCTCCCAACAACCAACTCTGCAGCTGATTCTTAAGCTTCCTAAGCTTCGCCGGCTCATCTGGAACAACGTCGGAAAACTCTTGCACGTTAGAAACCCGGTCCAACAATCTCACTGTGGCTCTGGTATCATAAATGAACGCCAAGAATCCCCTACATCTCCTCAAAAGCCGACTAGCGAAAAAGGCTGAATTCAAGCTGTGAGAGGCGACACCACTATCCACCTGCACAACTAGAACTGACTCGCCGGGAAAACAAATCCTGACTATTTCCTCACGGTAGTCCACAGACGCCTAACACGTAACTAACCAGTCCATGCCCAGGAGAACGTCAAATCCATTATCTCTAGAAGGATCCAATGACGGATGAATCTCCTAACCGATTGGCACACGACTGTAAGACGTGTCGCGCAACAAAAGAATCACTGACAGAAGTTAATACAACAAACGGCTGATCTAACTAACACGATCCTCATCCCAACCACGGCACAAAGTGTGAAAAACCAATAAGTACATCAAAAGAACATATGAATTAAAGATACCTGAAAACTCTGCATTGGACTCCCGTGCATCCCGATGAGTAGAAGCAAACTCCTGTGTCTGCCCTCTACCCGCAACTGGCTGCACTCCTCCTCTGCTAGACTGACCCCTCTGAGCGAAACTTCCACGTCCACGGCCTCTCTGAATACAACCCTGACGCGGCGCTAAGGAACAATCCCTGATGAGGTGATGAAGGCTCCCACATCGATAGCATCCAATATAACGCTGCTGACCCTCCTGAGGATAAGAGCTGAACATCTATCCTCATCCTAAGCCTCTGCTACTCCCGCGACGGTCACGAAATCTGTATCGATGACTAGGCCTCTGTCTCTGGGATGGTACACCGGTACGAGTCCGCCACTGTCCTGGAACTCTCAGAGTCTCTGGAAAATGCGCCTCGTCCACTGGGGCTGTATCCACTGGTGTTACGTAGGTGACGGACTGCTGCATGCTGATCCCAAGGAACAACTGAGTAACAGGGGTGACAACCTCCTATCGCTGCGCTCGAATGGCATCAACCAATGAACTCATCAAATGGCGCATGTCCTGCATCTCTGCTACAAGCCTAGTGAGCTGATCTGTAGAAGGCTGATCCGTCTGCACCTGTGCAACAAGAGTGCCATCCTGGTCAGTACTCGTCTCACCCGATCTAACTCTGACCTTGGCCCTCGCTGCATCACCCTGAGTCCCCATAGTTGTAGGACTACGGTAGCGCCCCGGCCGTCTTTCCAAGGCCAAAATGCGGAAACGAAAATTTTTCTTGACTTTAAATCGGCACTACCGCATCCTAAAACCCGGATCGAACCATTAACCTAAACCTAGCTAACAGGAGAAAGGGTAGAGAGCTATACCGAGCGATCTGTGTCCTTCGGTCTTCGGCCTCCACTCCGATCTCCTCGCGGAATCTCCGATCTTCATCTCCTCGTCGGAACGGGCACTACATCGCCGGGTTCTTTTACGGGCTCCTATCTCTGGACCGAGGCAACTCGAGTACAAAGTTGGCGAGTCGACGTGCCCAAGGATGCTGTAGGCTAAGTATAGTAATATTTGTTTAATGGGGTTGTGAAGTTGCCTTTTGATGGATAGAGGAGGAGAATGAAAAGGAGCAATGAAAAATGGAGCAAGTCTTTTGCATGAATGGAAAAAGGAGATACCAAAATTCTCACACACAAAATGAATTTTCCTCACCCCCTCAAGAATGTGGCCGGTCCCAATTAAGGAGGGAGAAAGTGAAGGAAGGTCAGCACAAGAAAAGGTGAGGTGAGGATAAGAAAAGGTGTGATGATAATCATGAAATTATATCACTTCAATGTCTTATACAAATCCAATCTCATAAAGCAAACTATGATGAATAAAAGGGAATCAAAAGATGATATACCCATCATAATCCTCTATTTACAAATAACACCCTCTAAAATGCTAATTTGCATATTTGCAAATTAGCCCATCCATCAGAAAAATATGGCTAAGAAGGACAAAGAAAAACTGGCCGAAACGGAATGCAAACTGGTAACTTCCAAAAAACTGATCCCGTAATAAATCACAGGAAAACCCAGCGACCGTATATACATACCCGTATTTGTATTCCAACCGAATACAAATGCAATGAGACAAAATCTACACTGTACAATACTAGTATCCGGCTTAAACCAAAACCCGCTAGTATTATCCGTCCGATCTTGATCCGTGCAATACCACACGTATAAGATCGAACCCTGCCATATCTCCATACGGCCTCTACAGCGTTTCGCCCGAAACTTGAGAAACTGTCTGTGGTGGACTCTAAAGACTCGTCAACACTTTGGCTGTGGATTTAACCACTAGCACGTCAGAGGTATTAGCCATACGTAACGGGCTACCAGGTATTGACCAAAAGGGACGTCGATGAGCGAACTCATCCTGACACCCTACTGAGCCTGTCAGTGATAATATCCGTAAAGTCCGGTCCGTTCGTCTATGAGTATCGCATGGCGGGCCCAGGGGGTTGGTAAAAGTCAGACCCCCAAAAGCGGTACAAGTCGTGTCGAAGTGTAGCCCAGAACACCCTGAGATACTACTGGAATACCTACCAGAAAATCTCCTGCCTTGGCCGAGGGCTTTATGTAATGGCTCTCCTAGACACAGCGCGACCTCATCCCCAATACCGGGAGAGACGAACCCCTACAGATCCGCTCACTGCCTCCATATGGCTCGGGACTGTACCCAACTAAAACCTGTTTGCACGACTCCTTTGAGACGTGGTAGGGTAGTAATCAAAGTACAGTGGGAACTCACACGAGATAAATGACGATCTCAGGTCGATGAACTAACCTGAACACATGTCACCAGGGAACTGCTATCTGACGTCAGGTATAAGACCAACTAGTATGTTCCCGGCGAGTCCTGTCCGGTGTACTCATAACCCAATGAGCACCTGTATACATCTTAGGTGAACCAACTGAGACCAGTGGCTTGTGAGACCAGCCACCGCCCCTCGTCGGGGTCTCGACCGTATACACTAGTCTACTTTGGAGTATCGATGCCCTGTCTCGAAAACTCCCATGACTAGGGACCTTTTAAGGATGTGCTTATAGGCCCCAGCTCCCACGTATATGATCACCATCATACTGCTGGCCGTCAAACAAGAATCCTAAAGGCTCTATCAAAGCGCAATAGTGACCTGTAAGGTCACCTAAAGCAGTACACGATGATAAAGATAAACCAGATAGCATACTATCATCTTGAGTAAGACTGTCCTACCGGTTTAGGTCCTCACTCAATCATTGCAATCATGTTCCTGTGATCCAATAATTGACTCTGAGGGCACTATCTCCAACAATCTCCCACTTGCACTCAAGGCTAATTATTGCGATGTCGCATACTCACAGCCTGTGTGACACCGAACACCCAACTCCTCTACTAATCAGTCTCACAAAACCCGTTTGCGAAACTAATGCGTTCGAGGAATAGCCTCAGTGAGTGGATCCGCTCAAATGTTTCTTTCTATGTCTCTCTTTATCTCACGTTCGCGGAGAAAGCCATCTCCCGAAATGAGCAATATCTGTCTTAGAATATGTCTAGATATCTGATGGGACCTAGTTCATAAATGAACTCCAAATCCAAACTTCTCAGACTGTATCGACAACTGAACTTAATCAGTATCCTGCGCCATGCCTCCCTCAGTATCCGCTTGGACCACCTGTCCAAAATACTGCCCCTCGTCAGGGAAAAAACTATAACTCTGACAGTCACTCTGTCATCCAGGTCACCTTGGAAGCCTGGAATGATAACTGTCACCCGAATGAGGCTGTCGTTATCATATCCCTAGAACATCAACTTATGTTCTAAAACTGCTTCCGAACGTTTCTCTAGGATTGGATCAATATCACCTTATTGCATCTAGTGCAAAAACAACATCTATATCCTATGTGGAGAAACCACTGTGTGACAACCAAAGTATAACCGATCGTAGTATAGGAATTTCACTTCCTACTCTGTGTATGTCATCCTAATATCAGGACATCACACCCTACTACCTTCTTAACAGATCCATCCCCTATTCTGATGAAGTCAAACCTATGACTGTCACATCAGAAATAGATGAGCTATCTCCGCTATGTCTGCTTTTAGTCTATAAATAGACATAAGCCACTTGTCCACTATGCTTCGGCTGCTCCCACTGACTACGACAAACCTCTGGCAAAGTCATATAGACGTATACTTCTAAAGCTAGTTTAGAACGATACTATACTCATCCTCCTGCCGGGTCTCACAGTCTGGAACAACAGCAATAGAAAGTCTGGGTAAATAAGAACCTCCCTGCCACCATCCCTGAGGATACCGGAGTACCTCTCGGGTGCCTGAGGTTACCCACCATATCTGCGGAGTGGCCAATGGAATGTCAAATCAGATTGAATCTTTAGGTTTTTATCAAATTTTCAGAAATCGTTTGCGGTTCTGGAATCACTTCCAGTTCTACCATACTCCCACTATTGTTTTCTGAAAAAATCCATTTTTTATTTAAACCGTGGCGAGTCAAGAACAATATCACTATTGATCTTCCAGATGGTAGAAAATCAACCCTTGTCATAACCCGGGTCAACCCACAAACAGCCATTAAAGAAACCTGCCTTGAGTTATCCGGAGTCTAGTTTTAAGCATAAGCCGGGCAACTCGCCGTACCTTAACATCGTTAAGATATGAACTGTTCTATATCCAATATAGAAATAGAGGCACTGATTTAATTGAACCGGATTCAAATCATGCAGCTGTCTCCAGTGCATGTCAACTAAATGGAAAGAGGCCGATCAGCATTACTCAACTTAGGAGTGCTTCCAATTATAAGTAACCTGAAAGAGAAGCAAGTTCTCTTAATCATTACTTTTAACTGAATACCATACACAAGTATCTATATCTTCGATCACCTTGAAGAATCCCGATACTTGCAATACCTGGTTCTCTACTTTATTCATATACCTATAACTTCTCAAAACTTGAACCTTGTGTTTCTACGAAACACATGTCTAAGAACCAGAGAAGTCACAAGTAAACAGAATATAGTACGAGCACCAACCCCTCTGTCTTCATGGACACTGGACACCATACAATACTATTTATAAGTCCCCTGAGTCTAATAACTCATTCCCTGTGTGTCGTATGTTGAAAACTGTACTTATGGTTAAGAAGAATTACACCGCTGTTTAATGCTCCTTACCTAACCATCAACTGATATAGTTGAATGTCATCGATATAATTTCAAAAGTTTATATCTCACTATATAAAAATAGACGTACAGATATGTCAATTTGAAATTGGTGCATTACAACGGATATTCAAAACCAAATATTTGCCGTCCGGCAAACTACCCAGGCGATTTCCTCAAATATCACCAATTATAACAAATTCCGATATAATAAGGATAATCACCCAATTCCCAATAACTTACTCCCAGTCATCATCTGTAAAACTATACAGATGTGAGAATCATACCTGGTAAATACATACCCTGAAGAAAGTGTCTAATTGGGAAATCGGTTTTCTTTTAACAGTACACAGTGAAACTGAAACATTGAAAATGTTTCGAAGGGGTTTCCGGGTATTCCTAGCAATGCCTCTTCCATTATCAGATTCACAACTGTAACCGTATATCTCTTTGCCATCTCTCCAAATCCCTTTATATGTCTTTAATCATTACCTTCTGTACACCCTTTTAGGCCAAATGGTTTTCTTCATTCCCTACCGGTCGGCACCTGCCTATGGTTTGGAAGAAGACTATCCAATTTGCGTAATAGGTGTACTATCTCCTAAACCAAGGAGTACTCGTAACCTGAGAGAAGGTAAAAGGAAAAGACAACTGAATAGTCCTATTCATTTTCTCCAGAACCGGAAACCATCCTCGAATAAATTCCTTCGAGTTCGTATATAACCATACGATGGTTTTATCCAATGGAAGTGGACGTTCGTAGTAATACGGGGTGTCCTGGAGAAAAGGGTAAAAGTAGGAGTGGCAATGAGGTTTGCAACTCTGACAATCCAAAAGCCAGTGTTTAAGAAGGTTCTGTTAATCTTGGTCACTGAGTCATAGTCAAGGGTCGGGTCATGGTCGCTGCCAGAGAGAGAGAAAAGAAACACTCAGTGTGCACTCTAACCTAGATCAGAATGGTTATCAATTTATCTAATCAGGAAACCTCCCACTGTAACCTCAAATTCTTCTCCAAACCTGAAAGAAGAATTAGTCGGGATCACCTGAGGAGTAAACCAACTCATCAGTGGGAATCGGGATCCAACTATCATCGCATGATAACGTCACGGAATCCACTCACGTCATCACACTCCAGAAGGTATGCGCATATCTGGCAAGTTTCTGTTTAGAAACTCCCGATGTGATTTTTACCCCAAGCGGCTTATGATCTTGACTAGGTCAACAAACCATAAACCGCCAGTCAAGTTCAACCCGTCATTATTCTGGATTGCATTAAACCCACCCGTACGTGCCCTTGACTAGGTCAACAAGGCTGCACGACTGTCCTAACCAATCCCATTCATGCAACAAACAAGCACCATTTAGCTACCGAACACTACGTCTTGACTAGTTCAACAAACGCAGCACGAATACTAAATAAAACCCGTAAGAAATGACGGAGGGCTACGACTGGTTTTTGGCGAAAAACCTTTAACGTAATGAACTTGATATCGTTGAAGGAACTGCATAACTTTTTATAAAAATATAGTGGCGAAAACCTTTGCTAAAGAGGTCACTCCCGGTGAAGGGATCTCGGCTCTTTCTCCGTAGAATGAGGTGCAGGATATTCTAACTGAATACCACGATGCAAAGCAAAAGTAATTGACTATAGTGAAGTTATTGCCCTGACGCAAACTTCTGTCTAAGGGGTCACTCCCGGTGAAGGGATCTCGGCCCTTGCCTCGTCGACTGAGGTGCTGGATATTCATAACCGAATATCACTGTGCAAAACAAAAGAGAACGTCCTTGCAATAACAGCTTTTTGAAAAATGTTCCAACAACATCAGAATAGGTTTGTTTAGCTTGCATTGATCCGAATCAACGCAGTCCCATCAATTGATCACACCAATAAAGAACGAAAATAATGATGTACGTATATGCAATCCGCATTCGCCACTGGCTCCCGTCATCACCCGTTAGGTTACTTAACTAACGACAGAGCGGGGACTGGACTAGCGCGGATGCAAAACATATACAACATCTACTAGTATATATATATATTAATATATAATAATCGCTCAAGGCGTGATAAAATGCAACATCACAGAAATGTAATAAGCATCACAAAAAAATACAGATATCTGGGATCCCCGGGTTTCATAGAGCCGCTACTGAAACCCGACGTTCCCCTGGTCGTGTGGATAGCCTGTGCAATGAAATCCTAGACCCCTACGGGCATGGCAAGTTACCCGCCAAAACCTGAAGCGAGGCAGCCCCCTTCAGCAACGTGAATGGACCACCCAGCACTTCACGGAATCCGGTAACTTATGCACCCTTCCTTGGGTCAACCTGTACCCCCTACGAGTGCGGCGAATAGTCCGCCAATTCTAGAGTGAAGCCCCCTCCGTCTCAACGCCATGAGATGCGGGACCGTTGCCCTCTAGAACCCGGCTATCCGTGCACCCCACCGCGGGGTAATCCTAGTACAGAAAGTAAAATATACAATAGGTACATCGACCTCAGCCCGGTCGTGCTCCAAAAGAATAATATACAAACAGGCAGTGACGGTAGTCCTCATGTCGGACGCTCGCCCCGCAATATCAAATGTACAAATACTACCAAACTGTACTACCATTGCACCAGGCTATCCACCACAACAAATCCGCAACATCACAGCACAACACAGAACATCAACGTGAATGTCACGTTCGCAAATCCGTATAAAAGGGCTATAGTAATTAGACAGGATTTACCGATCAAATGATATTTACGGTCGCAGATCTAATGTAAATACTGTGAACTAACATGTTTGAAATTTTTCGATCGATTAAAAATCCCGAAGTGGGCCCCAAGCACAACTGTAGCACTCAAAGAAAATCTGGGCCCAAACAGAATATTCCAAAAACCCCATTTTCAAGTCAGAGAGACACTGTAGAAATTTGGTCCAATGAAGAGTTAAAGTGGCGGTGGAACCGCGACCAATGCGTGGGTTTGGCTGCGGTTCCGCGGTGGAACAGTGACGTCATGCGACCAAATTTTCACAGAATGCTCAAAAAACCCTGCTCGTAATTTTACAATGTACCAAATAATTTTTAGAGCACTGGAAAAATTCGACAGAAACTGTACTTTGGAAATCGGGTTTTCGGAAAATCCGTTCGATCGAACTTGTAAACACGTTGGAGCAAGCTAGACTAGGTTAATGGCGTGGCTCTGATACCATGTAGGACTACGGTAGCGCCCCGGCCGTCTTTCCGAGGCCAAAATGCGGAAACGAAAATTTTTCTTGATTTTAAACCGGCACTACCGCATCCTAAAACCGGGATCGAACCATTAACCTAAACCTAGCTAACAAGAGAAAGGATAGAGAGCTATACCGAGCGATCCATGTCCTTCGGTCTTCGGCCTCCACTCCGATCTCCTCGCGGAATCTCCGATCTTCATCTCCTCGTCGGAACGGGCACCACATTGCCGGGTTCTTTTACGGGCTCCCACCTCTGGACCGAGGCAACTCGAGCACGAAGTTGGCGAGTCGACGTGCCCAAGGATGCTGTAGGCTTAGTGTAGTAATGTTTGTCTCATGGGGTTGTGAAGTTGCCTTTTGATAGATAGATGAGGAGAATGAAAAGAAGCAATGAAAAACGGAGCAAGTCTTTTGCATGAATGGAAAAATGAGATACCAAAATTCTCCCACACAAAATGAATTTTCCTCACCCCCTCAAGAATGTGGCCGGCCCCAATTAGGGAGGGAGAGAGTGAAGGAAGGTGAGCACAAGAAAAGGTGAGGTGAGGATAAGAAAAGGTATGATGATAATCATGAAATTATATCACTTCAATGTCTTATACAAATCCAATCTCATAAAGCAAACCATGATGAATAAAAGGGAATCAAAAGATGCTATATCCATCATAATCCTCCATTTACAAATAACACCCTCCAAAATGCTAATTTGCATGTTTGCAAATTAGCCCCTCCATCAGAAAAATCCGGCCAAGAAGGAACAAAGAAAAACTGGCCGAAACGGAATGCAAACTGGCAACTTCCAAAAAATTGATCCCGTAATAAATCATAGGAAAACCCAGTGACCGTATATACATACCCGCATTTGTATTTCGACCGAATACAAATGCAATGAGACAAAATCTACACTGTACAATACTAGTATGCGGCTTAAACCAAAACCCGCTACTATTATTCGTCCGATCTTTTTCCGTGCAATACCGCACGTATAAGATCGAACCCTACCATATCTCCATACGGCCTCTACAGCGTTTCGCCCGAAACTTGAGAAACTGTCTGTGGTGGACTCTAAAGACTCGTCAACACTTTGGCTGTGGATTTAACCACTAGCACGTCAGAGGTATTAGCCATACGTAACGGGCTACCAGGTATTGACCAAAAGGGACGTCGATGAGCGAACTCATCCTGACACCCTATCGAGCCTATCAGTGACAATATCCGTACAGTCCGGTCCGTTCGTCTATGAGTATCGTATGGCGGGCCTAGGGAGTTGGTAAAAGTTAGACCCCCAAAAGCGGTACAAGTCGTGTAGGAGTGTAGCCAAGAACACCCTGAGATACTACTGGAATACTTACCAGTAAATCTTCTGCCTCGGCCGAGGGCTTTGTGTAATGGCTCTCCTAGACACAGCGCGACCTCACCCCTAATACCGGGAGAGACGAACCCCTGCAGATCCGCTCACTGCCTCCATGTGGTTCGGGACTGTACCCAACTAAAACCTGTTTGCACGACTCCTTTGAGCCGTGGTAGGGTAGTAATCAAAGTACAGTGGGAACTCACATGAGACAAATGACAATCTCAGGTCGATGAACTAACCTGTACACATGTCACCAGGGAACTGCTATCTGACGTCAGGTATAAGACCAACTAGCATGTTCCTGGCGAGTCCTGTCCGGTGTACTCATAACCCAATGAGCACCTGTATACATCTTAGGTGAACCAACAGACACCAGTGGCTTGTAAGACCGGCCACCACCGCTCGTCGGGTTCTCGACTGTATACACTAGTCTACTCTGGAGTATCGATGCCCTGTCTCGAAAACTCCCACGACTAGGGACCTTTTAAGGATGTGCTTATAGACCCCAGCTGCCACGTATATGATCGCCATCATACTGCTGGCCGTCAAGAAAGAATCATAAGGGCTCTATCAACGCGCAATAGTGACCTGTAAGGTCACCTAAAGCAGTACACGATGATAAAGATAAACCAGATAGCATGCTATCATCTTGAGTAAGACTGTCCTACCGGTATAGGTCCTCACTCAATCATTGCAACCACGTGCCTGTGATCCAATAATTGACTCTGAGGGCACTATCACCAACAATAGTCATGAACGGCAAGGCTATAATTAGATATAAGATTTGATAAGAATAAGGAAATCGAATCATAAGGATATGGATCATCAAGAAAGGAATTTCAAGCAATTTGTACTTAGGTCACTTAAGGCGAAGTACCGCTTCGTGAGCATGCTGCAGACATACACACAATTCGTTACTCAACTTAAGCTACCTACTCCATCATACCAAGGTCATCCTACACTCCAAAAGGTAAAACCTAGCGCTCTGATACCAACTTTGTCACGACCCGAAATTGGCACGTGACGGCCCTAATACTACGCAACGCCTAAAGACGTAACGCAGTAAAAGAAAGCCAAAACCCAGAAATCTAAACCATTAAAAAAAAGACAAGAAAAGATAATAGGAGTTTTTAAAACGTTTGAAAACACAACCCAAATTCTTTAAAAGAGTCCACTTTCTTTCTTTAAAATTTTGGCAGCACCCCCTTTGTAAAAACTTACCCCAAAATGGGTACAACAAATAAAGATAAATAAAGCATCCCCAAATGGGAGCAAATACACGCCCAAAGGCGGAAAACAAACACCACCACAATATACGATGCCGTAGCAAAGAAATAAGAGACAAAAGAAAAGAAACTGTATAAAAAGCAACAAATCCACAATAATATACAACATCGTCCTCACCAAGTTTCTAAGTCAACAACATACTAGTAGATGAAGAGTACAGGATACAATGAATATACAATACAAAGTACAGATAACCACCAAAACCCACCTAAGCAAAACAGCACACTGTGAGTCGATGCGGTATCTGTAGCAAAGGATGATAGATGAATAGCCAGTCTCGACTACTCTGGGGAACACCTGCAATACCCGTAGCACAACGGGGGAGAGTTGCCAACTCGTGAAAAGTAAATAACATGTGCAGGTAATCGCAAGTATGCACGTACAGCATGAATCTAAGATATGCAATTAACGGTGATAACATGTCATATGAATGCAGAATAATGGAAAGTACACTAGCAGGTACAACCAATATATATATAAGAAATAATGATAAGACAACAGTATGCAATAACCATGCAATAGGGATATGAGAATGTAAATGTGCAACAATCATGAAAGGTACACTAACAGGTCCTACTAATATATGAAGCAGTGCACAATAGATAAAGGTGAGGTATGGAGTGAAGTATGTCATTCCTACGGAATCCTGACATCGTGGTAGGATCAGAATCCATCACGATAAATCAAATCCCAATTCCTCAAATCAGCCCCCAAATTGGCTCTCATATCATCTAAGTGTAGGGTTCCTAGGCATACTAATGAAGTCTCACAAGGCACCATCCATGCCAATTTCTAAAAATTACGGTGCCGAGAAACCCTAGAACGGATCGTTGGCTAGAAGTATAGGCAAAGCAAGCAAGTAAACGGAAATATAGCTAAAGGGAAGGGGCTACAACCTTTGTAGATCCGGTCTTCCACATCCTAGATTCCGTGAAGAGGTTCCTCCGCTGTCCAAGTCGGATCCCGAACTCTAGCATCGGCTTCATCGAAGAAATGGGCGGGCTTGATCGTCGGTTCGATGCCGAAGATGATCTACGTCGAGGCATCACAAGAACAAGCTCCAACTTCACCAAGTCAAGAAAACTTGTGAAGGAAACACCCTATACTACTTGGCAAGAGGTAGAGGATGAAGAAATAGGAAGTGGGTAGACTTTAGATTTGGATTTCTCACACTTTTTCATCAATCACCATTGATGTAGCAAGCTTTCTTCATGGAAGAAGAAGATGAAGAAGAAGAAGAATATGATAAGTCATAAAGAAAAATGAAAAAGAATTAATTCTTATCATCTTCTAACCTTAGTTAAGTGTAGAGAATGAATTAGGGTCAGTTTAAATGGTTAGGGTTAAGTATAAGAAAAGAATGGAGACTAAGTCAAAACTTCATGAATGTTCAACTAAAAACAAAACAAGTAACCATTCATTTATCCTTTTCATTTTCCAAAATGAATAAATGAATAAGATAAATGAATAAGTAATTAAGTAAAAAAAACCCTAATCATTAACTTATCCATAGTTTAATTCTTTACACTTAACCAAATAAGCATGTATCATCAAACATGATATAATCATGTGCACAAAAGTATATCACATATACAACTTGCACAATTTAAGTGAGAAAATCCTTTTAAAGTGAACCAATACTAGTTAATGCAAAGTAATATATCAAATATATATAAATATGCATTAAATCATTAAATCAACACTTGATTCAATGATCCGGTCATGTTGCATATAACCGACTAGTATTCAATGTATCGGCTTCTCGAATCAATCCTTGATTCGATAACCAGGTTATATCGCATATAACCAATCTATACATATGTCACGAGAATGGAATATGGTATCACATACACGAATTATTCTCGGTCCCGCACATATCTCATATGCGCTCCTATTTCGTTTCGCTTGAACCAGGAAACCTCTGTGTAGGACTCTAAAGACTCGTCAATACGCCGGCAGCGGATGATGATCATATCAAACACCCACAAGCCGCAAGCGGTCTGCTAAACGTAACGGCCACCCGGGTATTGAGCGATCAGAAGATCGACGAGCAAGCCCGCTCATACTCCTGTGAATCCAACTAGTAACACTTACCGTACAGTCCGGTTTGTTCGTCTGATATGTCGCATATCTCGCCTAGGGGTGGTAAACGTCAGACCCTAATAGCTCGATAAGTCATGCCGACGTGAAGTCCATGACATGTGTGAAACTACTGATAACACTTACCAGTAGGTCACTGCAACCCTGGCCAGGGATTTCCTGTTATGGCCAGTCGAGCATAACGCAACATCAACCCCCAATACCGGGAGAGACGAATCCCCTCCTATCGCTCATTGCCTCCATGTGAATCGGGACTGTACCCAAAAACCACCTGTTTGCACAACTCAGTAGAGCCATGGTAGGGTGGAAATCAAAGCACAGTGGGAGACACACAAGACTCTATGACAATCTCGGGTCAACAGACTAAGCTGTACCAGTGTCACCAGAGAACTGCTATCTGACGTAAGGTATAATACCATCTGGGAGTTCTCGGCGAGTCCGTTCAGTGTACCCAGTCTCCACTGAGCACCCGCATACCATCTTCGATGTCAAACACCAATGGATATGGGATCATCCATCGCCCATCACATGGGTCGAGAAGATATACGCTAGTCTACTCTGGAATATCGATGCCCCGTCTCGATATTCCCACGACTAGGAACAATGAAGGATGTATTCATTGGCTACCCAGGCCCCACTAGTATGATCTGCATCATAGTCCTGGAAGTCGAGTACACATCCTAAGGGCTTTATCAACATGTAACAGAGAGACAAAAAGTATACATGTTAAGATAAAGGGCAACCAGATAGCGTACTATCATGTCGAGCAAGAAAGTCCTACCTATATATGTCCCAGCATCCACTACAATATACATCCAATGTACAGTAATGGCCTCTAGGGCATACATATAACTAACAATCTCCCACTTGCACTAGGGCCATCTGTAGCAGTAGTTGTAGTATCTGATACTCAACCATCCCCTATGAGTCTCTCTCTGGGAAAAGGCCTTCGTGAGTGGATCCGTCGTGTTCTCCTCTGAGTCTACTCTCCTAACCTCGATCACCCTGGAGATCAACTATCTCCATGATCAGGTGATGTTGCCTCAGAATATGTCTGGATCACTGATGGGACCAGGGTTCCAGGGCCGAAGCCACACTTCCATTGTCATACAATGGCAGGAACCAAGTTCATCTTATGAACCAATATACACCCAAACTGCCTCTTTGGTAGTATCTTTAATAGCGATGTTACCAGCCTTTATCGTATAGTTTGCCACGGTATCTAGCTTGGAACTCTTCCAACATACCGTCCCTTTGCTGAGGGTAAAGACAATGCCTGTGACTGACATTCAGTCGTCCTTATCACCCTGGAACCTTTCCAGTGATTCTCCCCAGGATCAACTGATACCATCTCACTACAATTAGTGAGAATCCTAACATCCATTTAGATCTATCATATAGACCCAAATCTCAGGATTTAGGAGGTATCGCTTTGATCCTATATGGAGAATCTATGTGATAAGAGGAGATCGACCGATCGTAGCATAGGAAACCCCTTTCCTATCAAGAGTATGTCATCCACGTACTCTACGAGGATCATTACCATACTCCATACTACCCTTTTGTACATACAAGGTTCATCTACCATTTTGATGAAGTCAAACTCTTTGACTACCACATCAAAACAGATGTTCCAACTCCGCGATGCCTGCTTTATTCTATAAAGCAACTTGAACACGTTTCCGCTGCTCCCACTGTCTACGAGGCCCTCTGGCTGTGTACTTATAGACGTTCTCTTCTAAATCAGTATTTAGAAAAGCAGTCATGGCACCCAACCGCCAGATATCGTAGTCATGGTATGTAGCCGTGGTAAGTAGGATCTGGATAGACTTAAGCATAGCTACTGGAAAAAGGTTTCATCATTATCCACGCCTGGTCGATGACGAAAACCTTTAACAAGTCTAGCTTTGAAAGTCTCAACTTTTCCATCTACACCAAATAATCTTCTCAAGATATACTTGCTCCTGATGGGGATTTAACCCTTCAGATATAGCAACCAAAGTCCATACTTTGTTGGTGTATAAGGATTCCATCTCAGATCGCTAAGCATCCAGCCATTCTTACAGAGTCCCTACTCTTGATGGCCTGCTCGAATCTAGTTGGGTCATCATCTCATGATGCATTCCTTGCTCCCACTGTCATCGAGAAACCGAGGTATCTCTCAGGCGGATGAGGAACCCTACTAGATCGGCGGAGAGGTTGAGGTTCGTTGGAATCTACTGAATCCTTTGGTTCTACCAAATTATCTGCTGTAGTTTGTATAGCTGGAACCTTTCCAGTTCTACATTACAGACCTTGCCTCGAGCTTGTCCGGATTTTGCTTTTTAGACATAGGCCGGTCAACCCCAAATCTTAACTAGCTTAAGACATGGGCTCTTCCCTTTCCATATCACATATGAAGCGGTAGGCAACTGATTTGATTGGAACCCTATTCAATAGGTATGCAGCTTCTCAAGCGCATAACTCCCAAAAAGGAAACAGGTAACTCAGTAGTACTCATCATAGAGCACACTTTATCATATAGGGTATGATTGCTCCGTCCCGATACACCAATGTGCTATGGTTATTCGGAGGAGTAATGCTGAGAGAGAATCTCATTCTCCTTTAGAATAATCCAGGAATTCCATGCACAAGTATTCTCCTCCTTGATCTCATCAAAGGACATAATACTTATACCCGGTTATTGGTTCTCTACTTCTAACTTATATTCTGTGAATACCTCAAAAGGTTCGGACATATGTTTCAACAGGAACGTATGACTGAATCTTGAGAGGTTATCAGAGAATATAATGAAGTATAAAGAACCAGTCCTGGCATGTATAGACAGGAGACCTTACATACATCAACATGTATCATCCCAAGAGTTCACTAACTCCTTCTCTGTTTCCAGTAAACAGAGCTATGGTCATTTTATCTTTGTGACATGACTGGCAAGTTTCACAAGATGTAAATTCAAACTAATTTAAATATGCATCTAAAATGTAACTTCAGCCAGTCGGGTCGCATTGATGTGACCTAGTCTACAATACCTCAAGAAGAATTTGTTCATTTCTGAACTTTTCCTCTTGTGTGTGTTCTGTATACTAGGAATTGTAGTTTGATTTAGAACTTCAATGCTTTTAGATAACGTGCCTGAACCGATCAACTTTTGATATAGGAAATGTTCAAAACATTATCCATCAATACAAAATTATATCATTTCTTTAATAAAGAGACTGATATGATTTTGTATATCAGGTTCGGTATCTAATAGCATTTGTTCAGAATCAATGTATCGGTAATACAGGGTGATAGTGACCAACAGACTTGGCTGCAACACTTGCCCCGTTTTCTGTCTCATGAAACTTATCACCCGTTCTCAGTTTTTCTACCTTTTTGTAGCCCTATGTAACAGATTACATATCTCGGATCCTGACCCGGTATCAAATACCCAGGATTCAGAGGATACTGAGAAACAGTTCTATGTAATGAACACACCCAAAGATGATGCATCAGCATGCACTCTCTTCGTTTGGGCGGCATGGGAATTCTGGTAATCCCCAATTTCCTGCTCTGTCTTATAACAATTATAAGTTGGAGCGGGACCAACGTTCCCCAGCTCAGTATAACAAGCGGGTTCGGTAAAAAATCCGTATTATTATCTTGATTAAGGCGTGATATGGTCGCTACCTGGAGAGATAGAGAAGAAAACACTCTGCGTGCGCTCTTGCAAGATCAGATTGGTTATATATTTTATCTAATCAGGATGGCTCTCACTGTTTTTATCAAATCTTCCTTCAAACCCTAAAAGGAAAGACTAGCCGGGATTAATTACACTCTACAAGTTTGCCAATTTTTCAGCCAGGCCAGTGTCGGTACTTTGAGGGAGGTTCCCCGTGCTTTCGCACGGACCTAATTACAGTAAACCTCGTTTTCCCAGAGGCGTAACCCCGTTGACACCTTTCTAGACACCTACTTGATCGGCTAATTGCAAAGTGCAAAACTCTCCCAGGAGTAACAATTACTCGCAGTGGGTATCGGGATCCAACTATCACATAGAAGGTATGCAATCTCATTGCAAATTTCAACACTTGAAACTCCCGATAAAGGTTTTTACCCCTAGCACCTATGACCTTAACTATAGTCAACAAATCATAAGTACTAGTCAAGTTCTACCCGTCATTTCGTGATTAATTAGACCCACCCACATGACCCTTAACTATGATCAACAAAGTCACGCGACTGTCCTAACTAATCGCATCATATGCGGTGTAGGAAGACATCACTTAGCTACCGTACACTGTGCCTTGACTATGGTCAACAAACACAACACGAATACTAAGTACTCTACTTCCTAAAATGACGGAGGGTTGCGAATGGTTTTTATGAAAACCTTTAACGCTTTGTACTTGATCTCGTTGCGGAATCAAATGGTTTTTAAATGGAATGTTTTTGAGGCTTTTCTAGTTTTGCTAAAGGGGTCACTCCCGGTGAAGGGATCGTCGGCCCTTTCCTCGTCGAATGAGGTGCGGGATATATCATATATATCACTGTGCAAAGCGGAAACTATAGAAGTTATCAAAAGACAAACCGAGTGATGTAGCATCTGCCAGTTATTGCTAAAGGAGTCACTCCCGGTGAAGGGATTTCGGTCCTTTCCTCATCGAATAAGGTGCAGGATGTTGAACACCACGATGCAAAGCAAGAACTGTAGCTACCTGTTTTTATTTTGAAATTTGATTCCACAACATCAATTAGGTTTATTTTCTTTCATTAATCTCATTAATGAATATCCCATCATTTAAGTCCACCTAATCATCATAGATAAATATAACGTACGCTTATGCCATCCGCATTCGCCTCGATGTCCCGTCTGCACCGTTAGGTTAGGTAACTAACGGCAGAGCGAGGCAGGGCTAGCGCGGGTGTAAAACATAAGCAACGTCTATATAATATATCATATATACTATATACTACATCTATCTGAACAGAGCACAAAACATCGCATGATCACATCACAGATAACGCAGCAGAAAGAATCATATGAAATATTGGATATACTAGGACGTTCGTGTTTTCAATACGAGCCAGTATAAAACACGGATTCCACGGTCGTGATGAATAGCCAATCCCACACCCCTAGACCCCTATGAGAGCGACAAGCAACCCTACCAACTCTAGGGTTAAGAGACCCGGACTCGACTCCTCGAGTTGGTCTCCCACTGGACCCCAGAACCCGGTTACTTGTGCTCCCCTCCTTGGGTCTATCCTAATGCGGAAAAATAAATAATATACATCAACGGTGACAACTTCCGCAACCTGGAAGTGCCCTAATAAAAGAATATTACATACAAGTTTTTAGCTGAATGAAAATGAAAAACACTCATCTCACATAAAAAAAAACCCCGGCTATTCAATCACGACAATCCAATATAACATATCCAGCAACACATAACATCACATGTCATCAACGTAAGTAAATATGCGCATCCCAATTGTCATTGACATATAGCAACGAAACAGGCGATATAACATATTACACTTACGGTCACAGAAAAGAAAGTGTAAAACTACAACAATTGGAATCCGCAACCTCTTTAGACATCACATGCCTAATCAAATGAAATACTTAGACATCGCATGCCTAACAATTATAAACTCCGCATTTTAGTCTCATTATCGAAAACTCTTTTCAATATCAAGTCGGGCAATTCAACAGGATTCCCGACATTCTGATCGAATGCTCGTCGCAAACTTTAGTAGGCGGCCGCACCCCCGACGCCGTCGACAAAGTGCACCAAGGCGGAACACCGCTGCCGCGAGCACCCGAACGGATGCTTTCGGCGACGGGGTTCTCCTACAGTCACTTGGTCGGGGCTATGGAGTGAGGCTGTCTATTAAGTTTACCCGGCGAGTATCCGCGTACGCTACGTGATTGCGACGGACTTTTGATCACATCAAAATTCCGTGGCAACCGACCAAGTGAGACTAAACTGCTATATTTATAACATTCATTCAGTTATCTCATAACTAACTTGTGAATTCCAATTGTTGTATTACATTCCGGATAAACAGAAAATGCTAAACTTTCCGATCGAACAGTCAAACACCCAAGTTTTCCCGATACAGCTCAACACATGAAATAAGTCTAACAACATTCAATTCGTGCCTCAGTACCAACGGTCCAGCCGTAGAAGGGTCAAGCCAACGCCTCACATGAGGCACGCCGTACTGCCCCAAATCCTAAGGTTCAAAGGGCAGTTCAAGACGGTCACATAATCGAGTTAAGGTTTGTTGTCTTCTAGAGGGTCCATCGCGTTACTTGCACTACTTAGAACGTCGTTAAACTACGGAAAAATCCAACACTTGGAAATTTTCCGGCAGGGGAAAAAGTGGGTATTTATATTCGGTCGAACTTTTTAACATATTCTAAAATTACCCGGAAAAACACATAGACAAAATTTGATAATCCGATCGAATCTACGAACTCCTAATACAACCCAGAAAACTCAACTCTTGAGTTCAGATTAAAAATTCCCAGGAAAACCAGAATTACAAAATAGGAGTTACTGTGCAAAGAAAATTGGGCAAAGAGACAATTCAACCGCGGAACCGCCGCACGAGCCATGCTCGTGCCGCGGAACCGCGGCGATTTGATCGAATTGGTTCATCGAATTTCACAGTAACTCTTAAAAATGCCTGCTGGATTTTCTGCATATTTTTAATGTGGAAAAATGCACAGTTGTGAAAAAAATACAGAGAACAAGTTTGGAGTTAGGGTTTTGGATCGATCGGACTTCAAATTCCGTCTACGCATCGTCTAAGGCTGTAGCTAGTCTCTGATACCACTGTAGGGTTCCTAGGAACACTAATGAAGTCTCACAAGGCATCATCCATGCCAATTTCTAAAAATTACGGTGCCGAGAAACCCTAGAACGGATCGTTGGCTAGAAGTATAGGCAAAGCAAGCAAGTAAACGGAAATATAGCTAAAGGGAAGGGGCTACAACCTTTGTAGATCCGGTCTTCCACATCCTAGACTCCGTGAAGAGGTCCCTCCGCTGTCCAAGTCGGATCCTGAACTCTAGCATCGGCTTCATCGAAGAAATGGGCGGGCTTGATCGTCGGTTCGATGTCGAAGATGATCTACGTCGAGGCATCACAAGAACAAGCTCCAACTTCACCAAGTCAAGAAAACTTGTGAAGGAAACACCCTATACTACTTGGCAAGAGGTAGAGGATGAAGAAATAGGAAGTGGGTAGACTTTAGATTTGGATTTCTCACACTTTTTCATCAATCACCATTGATGTAGCAAGCTTTCTTCATGGAAGAAGAATATGAAGAAGAAGAAGAAGAATATGATAAGTCATAAAGAAAAATGAAAAAGAATTAATTCTTATCATCTTCTAACCTTAGTTAAGTGTAGAGAATGAATTAGGGTCAGTTTAAATGGTTAGGGTTAAGTATAAGACAAGAATGGAGACTAAGTCAAAACTTCATGAATGTTCAACTAAAAACAAAACAAGTAACCATTCATTTATCCTTTTCATTTTCCAAAATGAATAAATAAATAAGATAAATGAATAAGTAATTAAGTAAACAAAACCCTAATCATTAACTTAACCATAGTTTAATTCTTTACACTTAACCAAATAAGCATGTATCATCAAATATGATACAATCATGTGCACAAAAGTATATCACATATACAACTTGCACAATTTAAGTGAGAAAATCCTTTTAAAGTGAACCAATACTAGTTAATGCAAAGTAATATATCAAATATATATAAATAAGCCTTAAATCATTAAATCAACACTTGATTCAATGATCCGGTCATGTCGCATATAACCGACTAGTATTCAATGTATCGGCTTCTCGAATCAATCCTTGATTCGATAACCAGGTTATATCGCATATAACCAATCTATACATATGTCGCGAGAATGGAATACGGTATCACATACACGAATTATTCTCGGTCCTGCACATATCTCATATGCGCTCCTATTTCGTTTCGCTTGAACCAGGAAACCTCTGTGTAGGACTCTAAAGACTCGTCAATACGCCGGCAGCGGATGATGATCATATCAAACACCCATAAGCCGCAAGCGGTCTGCTAAACGTAACGGCCACCCGGGTATTCAGCGATTAGAAGATCGACGAGCAAGCCCGCTCACACTCCTGTGAATCCAACCAGTAACACTTACCGTACAGTCCGGTCTGTTTGTCTGATATGTCGTATATCTCGCCTAGGGGTGGTAAACGTCAGACCCCAATAGCTCGATAAGTCATGCCGACGTGAAGTCCATGACATGTGTGAAACTACTGATAACACTTACCAGTAGGTCACTGCAACCCTGGCCAGGGATTTCCTGTTATGGCCAGTCGAGCATAGCGCAACATCAACCCCCAATACCGGGAGAGACGGATCCCCTCCTATCGCTCATTGCCTCCATGTGAATCGGGACTGTACCCAAAAACCACCTGTTTGCACAACTCAGTAGAGCCGTGGTAGGGTGGAAATCAAAGCACAGTGGGAAACACACAAGACTCTATGACGATCTCGGGTCAACAGACTAAGCTGTACCAGTGTCACCAGAGAACTGCCATCTGACGTGAGGTATAATACTATCTGGGAGTTCTCGGCGAGTCCGTTCAGTGTACCCAGTCTCCACTGAGCACCCGCATACCATCTTCGATGTCAAACACCAATGGATATGGGATCATCCATCGCCCATCACATGGGTCGAGAAGATATACGCTAGTCTACTCTGGAATATCGATGTCCCGTCTCGATATTCCCACGACTAGGAACAATGAAGGATGTACTCATTGGCTACCCAGGCCCCACTAGTATGATCTGCATCATAGTCCTGGAAGTCGAGTACACATCCTAAGGGCTTTATCAACATATAACAGAGAGACAGAAAGTATACATGTTAAGATAAAGAGCAACCAGATAGCGTACTATCATGTCGAGCAAGAAAGTCCTACCTATATATGTCCCAGCATCCACTACAATATACATCCAATGTACAGTAATGGCCTCTAGGGCATACATATAACTAACACTAAGTATCACATCTTCTCAATTGCACAATATCAAGTATATCCCGTATATCCCGAATGTACAACATCAAGTAGATCTCACATATCTCGTATGTACAATATCAAGTATATCTCACATATCTCGAATGTACAACAGCAAGTAGATCTCACATATCTATCCAGTATCCAATCTCAAAAGAATCTCTTATATCCCGAATCAAATCTCCAGTAAAATTCTAACATCCTAATATAATGGCATAAATAAATATGATGAGGTCAATACACATATATTAGTGTCCCATTCCACTAATATTGGTGTAAGGGTATATATAACAGTGGCTAAATCCCTTGTTATATATACAAGGAGTAATTAGAAATATCATGAAACCAATGTGCCAAGCATCGACACAGAAATACTGATCTATCATATGCCGTCTCCTAGACTAACATCCTGATAGGTACGTATCATATGCTATCCCGAAAGCTCGAGTGCCTAGCTCTGACCTTCGCCTCTCGACGTATCCATACGTACATGACTCCCATCGGTATCCACATGATAGCCGCTGAGTCATTGGTCCTATCACCGGAAAGTATGGTTCCCCTACTAACTCATCTCCTCACTGAGATTCTTGCCCCGGGGTACCTCCGGGCCCCACCATGTACCCGCACACGGACCCCTCCTTTCCTCGTGTGGGGTATACACATCGTAAACGGCAAATCTCATGGTGGATGCTAAAATATCATTTCAAGGAAACCGGGTTTTTCAAATAATGCATAATTTCATGAACTCCCGCGGTTCCCAAATCCAGAAAATATCATGAAAAATCCATATAACAATGCGAAAATCCATGAATATAATATGAGCGACATATCTGAAATGCAGGCATATAAAGGAAAACCGCTAATTAACTGCATCAAGTTAATACCAATATCATGCGGTTCCTATATTATCCGATTCTAAATAACATTAAGTAAAGGTAAACATGTAGCTAAAACCAGATGTATGTGAAATAAATAAGGTATAGCAAGATATATGTGTCTACCTATAAGTAAATGCTGTAGTATACCTCCTGGGTATAAGAACAGTTTGTACAAGGTATACTTGTAGCTATGTCACGGAGCGTGTATGTACCTATCACTAATGGTACAATACTCTATAGGAATACATGTATGCTAAATTTCATATATGATAATCAGTATGAATCAATGTCACAATGTTCTTAACCAAGAAATATAAAATCTATAATTGGTTTGTGTGTGACATGGCAATTATTGACGGTGTGTGTAGCATACAATCAGTGCTCGTGCAACATGAATGGTCAATAATATGTGCAGTGTCCTACTACTACTAGTCCAGGCACACTACATCTACGTAATAGGGTAAAAGCGCAATTCTAAACATGACATAGAATATGCGACAAGTAATAAAGTTTCTAGCCCTGACGCATAACGCCATGCGGGCGATTCCCCTGTAGATGTTAAATCTACTCACCAACACTCTAAGCTAGGTGAATCCTACCACCTGTTTCCCTTTTGTAGCAGTGTCCGCAGTCCCCGCCTGCGAACCTGCAACATTAAAACAACAAGCAAATATATATATTAATAACAGCTACTAAACACGAACAAACTACACATAGCCGACACAACAACATAAAACATCCTCTTAAGTGTTCGTATTGTGGCTAACATGCGTAGCGACAAGACAAAACTAACCCAAGAGCAAACCATGCAAACTGCACGACCTGTGTCGTATCACGTATCGTGCGGACACAAAACACTAGAAACTACCTAAGTGATCCCAGATTTTGCATACAATGAAAACTAAACAAACAAACAAGACCAACAGAACCCAAACCACTACAGACACCAATACAGGAAAAACCAAACCCTAAGTCCACAGAGGAGTCGGCGTCGCCGGCCCGGCCTTCTTCTGTCGCCGGCCAAGTCCGGTGCCCTGGGGTCCGTCTCTCAGGTGGTGCTCCAGGGTCCCTAGTACATCACTACAATTTTGTTTAGTTTTTCAGTATTTTTCCCGGGTCACAGCAGATCCTAGATGTCACAAATCGACACTAAAATACGATATTTCGCAACAAAACCTAACTTTAAATACTTAAAACTGAATCTAACTAACTACATACCATAAAAACTAAATAAAGAAGAGATAGAGATCAGTACCTAACCAAGAGAACCAAAGATCCAAGCTTCTCCTAGCTCCAAGGGGCAAAAGTGAAAAAAAAAATGTGATTTTTGTGAAGATTTGTGGATTTGTGAAGGATTTTGTGAGGAAAAGAGAGAGAGAAATTGTCAAGGGCAGAAAAGAGAGGGAGAGCTCGGCCAAGAGGGGAAGGGGAGGGTTTGTGGGGAATTTCCTAGCACTTCTAGTGATAAATGCATATTAATGCACACATAAATGCACATTCATGCATGTGCCACCTATTGCATTCTTTTCTTTAAAACTTTAAATCATAATCCTTTGCACAACAAAAGATCTAGATAAATGAGAAGGGTTGATAATTCAAACATAAGAGAAAGAAAAGATCACAAAAGAGAAATTCCCAAAAAGTGAATACCGCAATAATATAATATTAAAATTGGGAAAAATTCAAATTGGACCGAAACGTCCCATATACCCCCAAAGTTTGCGCACTAGCTTTATTTTTGTTAAATTAGGTGTTGTCAAGTCTATATAGTCGTTTGATCGCAGTCGGTACAAAACAGAAAATACCGACGAATTTTACCCAAAAGCGGAAACATTCACAAAACAAGTTCTAAAACGTTACAAATCGATACCTCCATGATCCCAGCAACAACGATGGGTGCGATTTCCTGACCAATGGACTGCATGATGGGCGCCGGAACATGCAGTACAATATCAGGTGTCGGAGTCCGGCGGGTCTCGACCAACTACCTGAACATCTACTGCAGACCCTGCATACCCCCTCTAGCCTGGTCATCCTATCGAGAAGAGGATCGATCTGTCCCTGTGCCATCGGAATGCCCTCCGGATCAGTCCCCATCCCTGGTTGACCTGCCCTGGTTGTATCCCTAGCTGCGGCTCTCTCGGCTCGCGTAGACATGGCAACTGATAAAAGAAAATGAGAGTTGGTAAGGTGTAGTAACAGGAATGAAAGGATTCATATAGTCAAAGAAAGAACTTACATTACAAGACAAGACATATCCTAAGGTCACTTAAGCAGAGTATCGTATTGTAAATATGCCGCAGAGTATATGTACGCTACGTCAGTCTAGTTTAGTTCCATACTTCAACATACCAAGGACAACCTACGTGTTGAAAGTTTTGGTCTAACACTCCTAAAGTTAAGTCTAAGTTCTGTAAGGTTAAGTCTAGGTTCCGAAAATTCATGCCTTAGACTCCACATAGTCAAACCTAGATTCAAACAAAAATTAAACCTAGGTCTCTGATACCAACTTTGTCATGACCCGAAAATGGCACGTGATTGGCATTTAAATCACGTGACGTCATTCTAACGTCACCGCAACCAAAGTAAGCCGAAAACCAAGATCTAAAACCTTTTAAATGAAATAATAGAGGTGAAGTTTTCGAAAGGGTTTACTAAATGGAATAAGGTGCAGCTGAAAAGATTATATTGTAGGGTTCCTAAGCATGACAGCAAGGTTTCGGGTTGCATCATCCATGCCAAATTAAAAAATTTCCATGCTAAAAGAACCCTAACCTTGGATGTTTAACTATGGAATCATACGGAAACGAAATGTAAACAACTTTATAACTAAGTGAATGCGGAATACAACATTTGTAGATCAGTCCTTCACTTTAAATGCTCCGTGTAGAAGTCCCTTCGCTGCGAGTGATGATCTCCCGAACTCTTGAGAGGATCTACAAGGTGGAAGATGCAAACTTGCTTGAAGTCTTCAAGGCCGAAGATGATCTACGTCAAGGAGACTCAAGCTCATTCTACCTGTTCACTAAATTAGGGTTTAGTGAAGAAAACACCCTAAATTAAATGGCTAATAGTAGAGGATGATGGAGTAGGAAATGAGCTCTCTTTAGTTTTCTTTTTCTCACAATTTTTCATCACATAGAAAAAAAGCTAGCAAGCTTTCATGAAAAAGAAGAAGATGAAGTGATGAATGAATAAAACTTATGAGGTTAGAAAAGCAACCATGGTGAGTTATGTCATGCCTTAACTCTTATAGAGAATAAACCATGGTGTGTGGGTAATGGTTAGGTTAATAAATATCTTTAAGTAAAACAAAAGAAATGGACAATATTCTACTAGCTTCCATCCAGGCTCAACCATGATAAAATCCACTAATTTTGAATTACTTAATAAATAAATTGTCACGACCCGAAAAAGCACGTGACTGGCCCTTGAATCATATGAAGTTTATAGGACCTCATCTAATTCAAGTAAGCCAAAAGCCCAGAAATCTAAAACCATTTTAAGTAATAAATGAAGGAAAACTAGTTTAAAGAAGTGAAGAAAACACGTTTTAAAAACAAGATTTTTTTATATAAGTAAGACGAATATGCATTTTTAAATCCTCAAGTCTTTTCTGAAAATTTCGGCAGAGTTTCCTTTGTAAATACTGGTCTCAAACGGGTACAACATGAATAATATATACATATATGATAAAAGGCATCCCCAAGCGGGAGCAAGCTCTTCGTCAATCGACGGTCACAACCACGCAAGCAATATAATATACAACGCCGAAGGGTGATGATCAAAACTCAAAAGAAACTCAAAACAACATGAAATCCATAATAATACAACGCGCGACTCTAAGGTCGAAAGAATAAACAACTCTAGCCTCTAAGTCTAAAATAAATACATGTCTGGTTGATGGAGATTCTAGATACAATAATGAAAATAATATGCAAGGGTGGTCACGATACGAGTGAACCCATCTATCAAGGCAATCACCTCGAAAGGAAGCAGTGTGCCAGAAAGCCGTAATGAAACCTGTATGGCAAAACATGCAAGAAACTATGGCACAACGGGGGTGAGTTGCCAACTCGTGAGTATAAAACATCACAGAGCAGAAATCGTATGTATGACTCATCCTAGGTCAAACGATCAGTAATAATATATCCTCAAAATGAATAAGTCTGAAGCATGATAAGGTGGCAGGGGTAAACATCTATACATAAGTGTAGTACCAAGTGCTCGTGCCAGTGCCTCAGGTAGCAACATATCATAAATATGAGGTGTGATCAATGTAATCAATATGAATCAATGTCAACTATATCATGAAGTCTATAAATATGTGGATATCATCCAACTATGAAATCAATATCTGTATGCATGTGGATCTCGTCCACGTGCCAACCAATGGCACAAAACATCATGCATGTAAATATCATAAGAAATATTCATGGGAGTATGAGGATATAAATCAATGGTGTCCCTCGTGACACGTCAAAATCATGAAACCTGAGTGTCTAGCATCGACACTCAAAAACATCATGAAACCCATGCCCAGCATCGGCACGTAAATCCTCATATACATAGGGCTCCATCAGTCCAGATCGGCCCACGGGCTCCGTCAGTCCGGATCGGTCCATATCATCTCTCGACTCCGGTCAGTATCCTCCGGATATCCGCCGAGCCCAAATACAATCACCGGTAGGTAGTGGTCCCTCTGGCAGGCTCATCGTCATCCACACGAAATCTCTCTCTCGCCCCGGGGTACCATACCGGGTCCACCATGTACCCGCAATCGGTCTCATCCGCCTCCTCGAATCTGGTTTTACATGTTGCTCTCAGAACCGAGAAAACATATAGTGGACGCACTGAAATATCATATCTGTAAGTCTACGGTAGCGCCCCGGCCGTCTACAGACGCCAAATGCGGAACAAAAACTTTTTAACTGGCGCTATCATATACTATAACCCGGATCTGCCATTATTGCTAAACTAACAAACTGTAAAGAGAGTAGAAAGGTTATACCGAACGATCCGAGTCCTTCATTCTTTAACCATCATCCCACTCTCCGTTGCGGCTGCTCTGATCTCGTTGATCTCCGATCTGCTCGTCCAGGTGGCACCACGTCAACGATTCTTTAAACGGGCTCCCACCTCTGACTCGAGGCAACTCGGTCGTCAAGTTTGCTAAAAGAGACGACCAAGATTGATGTAGAGAATGAGTAGACGATTTTGTCTCGCTTCATCCAAAGCCATGAACGAACGGTTAATGAAATTTCCAATTAAGTAGGGTGATGGAATGAAATGAGCTATGAAATTTCCATACACCCCAAAACTATCATAATCTTTTTACCAAATGAAAAATCAAGTGAGAGTGAGTGAGAGTGAGGAGGGGTCCGGCCATATATAAGGAGATGGGGGATGAGTGTAGGAGAGAGGAGAGTGACCACAAGGATAAATATCTAGTGTGAACACAAGAAAATATCTAGTGTGAACACAAAGTGTGAACACAATAAATGCACTATAAATGAACATGTGAGTCACAAACCTTGTCACCACCTTCTAGATACTTCTAGAATCTTCCACACTCATCTAAGAAAAGATAAATCCATTTTTAACCGAATGTTAAAAGACAGCTGATAGAAAACTGGAAACTGGCAACTTCCAAAACTGATCCCGAAACGAATTTCAGGATAACCCCGTAACTGTATAAATATACCCGCATTTGTATTACGACCGAATACAAATGCAACTGAGACAAAGATATTATATCTACTCAATATAATACTCGGATCTGGCTTAAACCAAAGCCGACCAGTATCATCTGCCCGAAATCTGACACGTGCGTAAACGCACGTGCATTTTCCGAACCCTGCCATAAAACCATACGGCCTCTACAACGTTTCGCCCGAACTTGGGAAACTGTCTGTGGGATACTCTAATGACTCATCAGTACCCTCGCAGTGGGTTTAACCACAAACCGTCAGAGGAACTAGCTATGCGTAACGGCTGCCCATGGACTGACCTCATAGGAGGCCGATGAGCGAACTCATCAGGAAACCCTACTGAGCCTAACAGTGACAATGTATATACAGTCCGGTCCGTTTGTCTATGATTATCGCATATCTGCCTAGGGGGCTAGTAACGTCAGACCACCAATAGCAGTATAAGTCGTGTCAGAGTGTAGCCCAATAACACCCTGAGATACTACTGGAGTACCTACCAGTAAATCTCCTGCCACGGTCGTGGGCTTTGTGTAATGGCTCTCCTCGACACAGCACGATCTCGCCCCCAATACCGGGAGAGACGAATCCCCTGCCGATCCGCTCACGTGCCTCCATATGGCTCGGGACTGTACCCAAAAACTACCTGTTTGCACGACTCCTTTGAGCCGTGGTAGGGTAGAAATCAAAGCACAGTGGGAACTCACACGAGACAAATGACGACCTCAAGTCGATGAACTAACCTGTACACATGTCACCAGGGAACTGCTATCTGACGATAGGTATAGTACTAACTAGCAGATTCCCGGCGAGTCCTGTCCGGTGTACTCATAACCCAATGAGCACCTGTATACATCTTAGGTGATCCAACTGACACCAGTGGCTTATGAGACCGGCCACCGCCCCTCGTCGGGGTTTCGACTGTATACACTAGTCTACTCCGGAGTATCGATGCCCTGTCTCGAAACTCCCACGACTAGGGACCACAATTAAGGATATGCATATAAACTGCCCAACTCTCACGTATATGATCGCCATCATTCTGATGGTAGTAAAGCAAGATCCTAAGGGCTCTATCAAAGTGTAACATGTAATCAGTCACCTGAACATATACACGACTGATAAAGGCAAACCGGATAGCATACTATCATCTTGAGTAAGACTGTCCTGCCGGTATAGGTCCTCCGCAATCATTGCAATCACGTACCTGCGATCCAATAATTGACTCTGAGGGCACTATCTCCAACAATCTCCCACTTGCACTTAAGGCTAATTATTGCGATGTCGAGTACTCACAGCCCGTGTGAAACCGAACATCCAACTCCCATACTAATCAGTTTCACAAAGCCCGTTTGTAAAACTATTGTGTTTGAGAAATAGCCTCAGTGAGTGGAACCGCCTAGATGTTTCCTTCTATATCTCTCTTAATCTCAAGTTCGCGGAGAAAGCCATCTCCCGAATTGAGTAATACCTGTCTCAGAATATGTCTGGATATCTGATGGGACCTAGTTCATAAATGAACTCCAAATCCAAACTTCTTAGACTGTATCGATCACTGAACCTAATCAGTATCCTGCACCAAGCCTCCCACAGTATCTTTTTGGACCACCTGTCCATAATACTGTCCCTTGTCAGAGGAAAAACTATAACTCTGACAATCACTCTGTCAACCATGTCACCTTTGAAGCCTGGAATGATAACCGTCTCCCGAAGGAGGCTGTCTTCATCAAGTCCATAGAACATGTACTTATGTTCTAAAACTGCTTCTTTATGTTTCTCCAGGATTGGATTAATATAAACTTATTGCATCTAGTGCAAAAACAACATTTGGTGTGGTACTTGACATCTCACGATTGACTCAATTGCCTAAGCAAGTGATCTGCCAATCATGCACATCCCTCTCCCCTTTAGTCTGTAAGACACCTTTAGAGAGGGTGACTCCATCACCTGCAGGTACACCACCATGCCAGGAGTCATCTAAAAAACCATTAGAATACTGTCAAAGTACCCACATTGGGAAACTACCCAAATCCAGATCTAAAACCATAGATCTAGAAACCAGAATGTCAAATATTATATCCATATCCTGTCTGGAGAAACAACTGTGTGACGACCACAGTACAACCGATCGTAGTATAGGACTTTTACTTCCTACACTGTGTATGTCATCCATATACCATGACTTCACACCCTACTACCTTCTTAATAGATCCATCGCCTATTCTGATGAAGTCAAACCCATGACTGTCACATCAAAATTAGATGATCTATCTCCGCTATATCTGCTCTAGTCTATAAATAGACATAAGTTACTTGCCCACTATGCTTCCTCTGCTCCCACTGACTATGACAACCCTCTGGCAGAATAATATATACGTGCACTTCTAAAGCTAGTTTAGAACGACGCTATACTTATCCTCCTGCCGGGTTCACTGTCTGGAACAACAGTAGTGTCAAGTCTGGGTAAACAAGAACCTCAATGTCACTGTCCTTGAGGCTACCGGAGTACCTCTCGGGTGTCTGAGGTTACCCATCATATCTGCGGAGTGGCTATTTGGAATATCAAACCTGATTGAATATGTAGGTCCTATTAAATTTTCCGTAATCGTTCGCGGTTCTGGAATCACTTCCAGTTCTACCATACTCCCACTACTGTTTTTCTGAAAAAGTCCATTTTACTAAAACTGTGGTGAGTCAAGAACAATATCACTATTGATCTTCCAAATGGTAGAATATCAACCCTCGTCATAGCCAGGGTCAACCCACAAACAGCCATTACAGAAACGTGCCATGAGTTATCCAGAGTCTGGTTTTAAGCATAAGCTGGACAACTCCCCGTACCTTAACGTCGTTAAGGTATGAACCATTCTATATCCAATATAGAAACTTTGGCACTTATTTAATTGGAACCAGATTCAAATCATGCAACTGTCTCCAGTGCATATCAACTTGATGGAAAGAGGCTAATCGGCTTTACTCAACTTAGGAATCCATCCAATTATGAGTAACCTGAAAGAGAAACAAGTTTCTCAAAACCATTACTATCATCTGAATACCAATCATAAGAATCTATATCTTCGATCTCTTTGAAGAATCCCGATACTTGTGACACCTGGTTCTCTACTTTATTCTTATACCCACAACTTCTCAAAACTTAGACCTTGTATCTCTACGAAACACTTGTCTAATAACTAGAGAAGTCATAAGTAAACAGAACATAGTACGAGGACCTACCCCTTTGTCTTGATGGACACTTGGACAACATACAATACTTTGTATAAGTCCGCTGAGTTGAACAACTCAAAACCTGTGCGTCGTAGGTGGAAAACTGTACCCTGGCGATTTCCTCAAATATCACCAATTACAACGAATTCCGATATAATGAGGATAATCACCTTATTCCCAATAACTTACTCCCACTCATCATCTGTAAAACCATACAGATATGAGAATGAAACCTGGTAAATACATACCCTTGGAGTAAGTATCTAATCGGGAAAACAGTTTTGCTTCAACAATGCACTGAAACATGAAAATGTTTCGTAGGGGTATCCTGGTATTCATAGCAATGCCTCTTCCAAAATCCAATTCATGACTATAACCGTATATTTCTTTGCCATCTCTCCAAATCCCTTTATTTGTCTTTAGTCATTACCTTCTGTACACCATTGTTAGGCTAAATGGTTTTCTTCCTTCCCTACCGTTCGGCACCAGCCTATGGTTTGGAAGAAGACTATCCAGTAAGCATAATAGGTGTACCCTCCTAAACCAAAGAGTACTCACATCTTGAGAGAAGGTGATGATAAAAGACAACTAAATAATACCTTATTCTTTTAAAGGTGAAGTAGGAGTGGCGACAATGTACGCGGTTTGGTCGTGAATGATAACAGTCGCAATTTACTTTACCCTCTTTCTAATCCCTTTATTTTGTCTTTAGTTATTTCCTTCTATAGACCCTACTTAGGCTAATTAGTTTTCTTCATTCCCTACCTTTCGGCACCTGCCTATGGTTCGGAAGAAGACTATCCAATAAGCGTAATAGGTGTACTTTCCTAAACCAAGGAGCCCTCACAACCTGAGAGAAGGTGATAATAAAAGACAACTGAATAAACCAATTCTATTTCTCCTGAACCTGGATCCATCCTCGAAGAAGTCCCTTCGAGTTCGTATATAACCATACGATGGATCTATCCAATGGAAGTGGATGTCCGTAGTAAAACGGGTGTTCTGAGAAATGCAAAGGGTAAAAGAAGGAGTGGCAATGACTTATGCAACATAGACAATCCAAAAGCCAGTATTTTAAGAAGGTTCGGTCAACTTGGTCACTGAGTCATAGTCTAGGGTCGGTCAAAGGTCGCTGCCAAAGAGAGAGAGAAAAGAAACACTCTGCGTGCACTCTAACCTAGATCAGAATGGTTATCACTTTATCTAATCCGGAAACCTCCCACTGTCCTGTCAAATTCTCCTCCAAACCTGAAAGAAGAATCAATCACCCGAAGAGTAAACCAACTCATCAGTGGGAATCGGGATCCAACTCTTATCGCATGATAACGTGATGGAATGCATCCACGTTACTCATACTCCAGAAGGTATGCGCATATTTGGCAAGTTTCAGTTTCTTTAGAAACTCCCGATAGGATTTTTGCCCCATGCTATTATGACCTTGGCGTTAGGTCAAAATGTCATAAGTCATATGCCATGTTCTACCCGTTACTATCTTGTTAATTTGAACCCACCCGCACATGCCCTTAGCGTTAGGTCAAAATGGTAGAACGGCTGTCCCAAACCAACTCATCTATTTATGCAACAAATGAATACCCGGCAGCTACCAAACACTATGCCTTGGCGTTAGGTCAAAATACATAGCTTGAATACTATTGAATACCCAAAAGAAGTGACGGAGGGCTACGGTTGGTTTTTGGCGAAAAACCTTTAACGTAACGAACTTGATATCGCTGAAGGAACCTGCTAGCTTTTTAAAATATAGTGGCGAAAACCTTTTGCTAAAGAGGTCACTCCCGATGAAGGGATCTCTGCTCTTTCCTCATGGAATGAGGTGCAGGATATTCCAGTGAATACCGCGATGCAAAGCAACTTATAATCGACTATAGTGAAGTTATTACCCTGACGCAAACTTCTGCCCAAAGGGTCAGTCCCGGTGAAGGGATATCGACCCTTGCCCCGTCGAATGAGGTGCAGGATATTCCAACCGAATATCACTATGCAAAACAAAAGGAAACATCTTTGTAATAACACCTTTTTAAATTTGTTCCAACAACTCCAAACAGGTTTGTTTTCCTTTGCATTGATCAGAATCAACGCAGTCACATCAATTAATCACACCAGAAAAGAACGAAAATAAAATGTACGTATATGCCATCCGCATTCATCACTGGGTCCCGTCATCACCCGTTAGGTTACTTAACTAACGACAGAGCGGGGACTGGACTAGCACGGGTGTAAAACATATACAATATCTAATAGTATATAAACCAATATACAATAATCACTCGAGGCGTGATAATATGCAACATTACAGAAAAGTAATAAGCATCACAGAACAATACAGATAATCTGGGATCCCCGGGTTTCACAGAGCCGCTGCTGAAACCCGACGTTCCCCTGGTCGTGTGGATAGCCTGTGTAATGAAACCTAGACCCCTACGGGTGCGGCAAGTTACCCGCCAAAACCTGAAGCGAAGCAGCTCCCTACAGCAATAGTGAATGGACCACCCTGCACTTCACGGAATCCAGTAGCTTGAGCACCCCTCCTTGGGTCAACCTGTACCCACTACGAGTGCGGCGAATAGTCTGCCAATTTTAGAGTAAGGCCCCTCTGCGTCTCAAAGCCATGAGATGCGGACCCGTTGCCCTCCAGAACCCGGCTATCCGTGCACTCCGTCGCGGGGTAAAACCAAGTACAGAAATGAAAAAAAATGTACAACGGGTACATCGACCTCGACCCGGTCGTGCCCCAAAAGAATATTATACAACTGGCAGTGACGGCAGTCTACATGTTGGACGCTCGCCTCGCAATATCAAATGTACAAATAAATCTAAACTGCACTACCATTGCATACTGCTATCCACCACGACAAATCCGCAACATCACAACACAACACAGAACATCAACGCGAATGTCACGTTCGGAAACCCGTCTAAAAGAACTATAGCAATCAGACGCGGTTTACCGATCAAATGACATTCCCGGTCGGAGATATAATGTAAGCACTGTAAACTAACATGTTAGATTTCGATCGACTAAATATCACGAAGTGGGCCCCACGAATATCTGTTGAACAGTAACAAAATCTGGGCCTAAAAGATATATACCAAAAACCTCAAATTCCAGACAAGAACCCATTGTACAAATTTGGGGTCACGATCTCACAGAATGGCCGCGGATGCGCGGTCAAACCATAGGTTTGACCGTGATTCCGCGGCGTTCTTGTCGAATCACGTGCCCAAATTTGTACGGTGTGCTTCTAAAACCATGCACAACTTTCTGTGATATGTAGAATAATTTTTGGAACCCTTTAAAAATCAACAGAAACTGTGAACTTGAAATTTTGCAGTATTTGATATTCGGTCCGATCGATATTTTAAACGCGTTAGCACAAGTTAGTAAAGCAAAATGGTGAGGCTCTGATACCACTGTAAGTTTATGGTAGCGCCCCGGCCGTCTACAGACGCCAAATGTGGAACAAAAACTTTTTAACTGGCGCTATCGTATAATATAACCCGGATCTGCCATTATTGCTAAACTAACAAACTGTAAAGAGAGTAGAAAGGTTATACCGAACGATCTGAGTCCTTCGTTCTTTAACCATCATCCCACGCTCCGTTGCGGCTGCTCCGATCTCGTCGATCTCCGATCTGCTCGTCTAGGTGGCACCACGTCAACGATTCTTTAAACGGGTTCCCGCCTCTGACTCGAGGCAACTTGGTCGTCAAGTTTGCTAAAAGAGACGACCAAGATTGATGTAGAGAATGAGTAGAAGATTTTATCTCTCTTCGTCCAAAGCCATGGACGAACGGTTAATGAAGTTGCCAATTAAGTCGGGTGATGGAATGAAATGAGCTATGAAATTTCCATACACCCCAAAACTATCATAATTTTTTTACCAAATGAAAAATCAAGTGAGAGTGAGTGAGAGTGAGGAGGGGGCCGGCCATATATAAGGAGATGGGGGTGAGTGTAGGAGCGAGGAGAGTGACCACAAGGATAAATATCTAGTGTGAACACAAGAAAATATCTAGTGTGAACACAAAGTGTGAACACAATAAATGCACCATAAATCAACAAGTGAGTCACAAGCCTTGTCACCACCTTCTAGATACTTCTAGAATCTTCCATACTCATCTAAGAAAAGATAAATCCGTCTTTAACCGAATGTTAAAAGACGGCTGATAGAAAACTGGAAACTGGCAACTTCCAAAAGTGATCCCGAAACGAATTTCAGGATAACCCCGTAACTGTATAAATATACCCGCATTTGTATTACGACCGAATACAAATGCAACTGAGACAAAGATATTATATCTACTCAATATAATACTCCGATCCGGCTTAAACCAAAGCCGACCAGTATCATCTGCCCGAAATCTGACACGTGCGTAAACGCACGTGCATTTTCCGAACCCTGCCATAAAACCATACGGCCTCTACAACGTTTCGCCCGAACTTGGGAAACTGTCTGTGGGGGACTCTAATGACTCGTCAGTACCCTCGCAGTGGGTTTAACCACAAACCGTCAGCGGCACTAGCTATGCGTAACGGCTGCCCATGGACTGACCTCAAGGGAGGCCGATGAGCGAACTCATCCGGAAACCCTACTGAGCCTAACAGTGACAATGTATATACAGTCCGGTCCGTTCGTCTATGAGTATCGCATATCTGCCTAGAGGGCTAGTAACGTCAGACCACCAATAGCAGTATAAGTCGTGTCGGAGTGTAGCCCAATAACACCCTGAGATACTACTGGAGTGCCTACCAGTAAATCTCCTGCCACGGCCGTGGGCTTTGTGTAATGGCTCTCCTAGACACAACACGATCTCGCCCCCAATACCGGGAGAGACGAATCCCCTGCCGATCCGCTCACGTGCCTCCATATGGCTTGGGACTGTACCCAAAAACTACCTGTTTGCATGACTCCTTTGAGCCGTGGTAGGGTAGAAATCAAAGCACAGTGGGAACTCACACGAGACAAATGACGACCTCAGGTCGATGAACTAACATGTACACATGTCACCAGGGAACTGCTATCTGACGATAGGTATAGTACTAACTAGCAGATTCCCGGCGAGTCATGTCCGGTGTACTCATAACCCAATGAGCACCTGTATACATCTTAGGTGATCCAACTGACACCAGTGGCTTGTGAGACCGGCTACTGCCCCTCGTCGGGGTCTCGACTGTATACACTAGTTTACTCCGGAGTATCGATGCCCTGTCTCGAAACTCCCACGACTAGGGACCATAATTAAGGATATGCATATAAACTACCCAACTCTCACGTATATGATCGCCATCATACTGTTGGTAGTAAAGCAAGATCCTAAGGGCTCTATCAAAGTGTAACATGTAATCAGTCACCTGAACATGTACACGACTGATAAAGGCAAACCAGATAGCATACTATCATCTTGAGTAAGACTGTCCTACCGGTATAGGTCCTCCGCAATCATTGCAATCACGTACCTGCGATCCAATAATTGACTCTGAGGGCACTATCTCCAACAATATCAAGAGAAACCGGGTTTTTAAAACAGTACATGCTTTCTTTTGAAATCTCCACAGTTCTCAAATCCAAAAATCTCATGAAAACACCATATCTCAATGCGTAAAATCATAAAGCATGATGCATGTGTCATATGATAGGAATTTAGGCATATCAGTACATCATGCAACATGGAATAGTAATATGCACATATCAAGGGAAAACCGTTTTTTGAAATGAATCCAGTTTTAAAATACATCTTGCAGTTCCCAAATCTCAAAAATCAAGCCAGAATCATCTATGTATGTGCAAATATGTATGTCTGCAAGTATGGTGTACACTGTGTGTGTACGCAAGTATGAGCGTATAATATATATGTGTGCCAGTATGTCATACAAGGAGTCATATCCTGATACAACAATCCTACTGTGTAGTGACATGGCAATTATCGATGATGAAGTATGTGAGCCGGCAAGCTGGTGTACGTGGAACATACGCATCATCGATAAAGGTGCTGGTGTCCTGACAACATGGGTTTAATATAACAATGAACAAATTTAAACATGCATTGCGATGCGAATAGCAAGAATATGCGGAAAATGAGTAATAAACACATCAGTGAAGAATCTACATCAATATGTGAATGTCATACAGTTTTGTCATTTGAAATAAGACGTATCATGGTGTTTAGAAAAATAAGGGCTACGGTGTTTTTAAGAAAAGATGTGTCTTTTGAAAATATCCATAGAATCCCTTAGCCTGTCTTTAAAATACTCACGATTTGTTAGTTTTGAAATTGGTATGACTCGGGTCTAGTCTAACATCTACTAAGTAAACTACAGATCTAACTACAAGCTAATCGAAAGGGTATGGAAACCACCTAAATCTGAGTCGATATATATATATATGTATATATATATATATATATATATATATATATATATATAAATATATATAATAGTCGGTGATCCCGCCTCAATAGTATCACATACGATAGACTATACAATATGACGTCCTCGAGTCAAGAGTGCGGATCTATCATCAATATATAGCTCGTACGTAAATCCATCGTACGACATCCCAAATCTGGGTACGGATCGAATCTCACATTTATCTCATCAATTATCTGGTATCCTTATCATCATATCTCATGAACTGGGTACTGATCTAAGTCTAGTACAAATTGATACCATCGATATATATGTGTGCGTGTATGAAAACACATGCCTAAATGCCCGCTATAACTCATGTCGTATCTCATAATACGATCCACATTATATCACCGATCTCAGGACACCATGCCCAAACTCATCGACTCATCTCTAAATATCATCCACTATCCTCATCATCCAAGTGTAGGTATACATGTATATATATACATCGTCCTATACATATGTGTGTGTGTATATATGTATCCCCATATACGCACAAGTATAAAAAGTAAGCATGTGTGTGCGTGTGGGTGTAAACCTATTTTAGGGTTCGCTACTAAGAAGCTATACTAGTTCACTTCTAATAAACCTAATCTAACCATTGAACACCTAATCATATCTTAAATATCCATGTCACACATAAAGCTATCATATATACATATATAGTATATATAACATACAAAACATCGAGCTGTGGGGGTGCTATACGCCATCCACCCGACTTCCCCCATAGATATAATCTACCCACCTTGCTTCTTGTGTGCCGATGCCGATGTCACCATCTTCATTTTCAACATCTCGACATCATATGGGGTACCTACATATATAATTCAATCGCAAATACGTATTAAAATCACATCGGAAAACCAAAAACGGCACACGCTACGCTCATAGGTAAAAATACCTATAGCCTTGCATGCAAACACAACCAATAACCCTAGTCGCTGACGTTCAAACGCCACCCGACAGAAAAGAATTATCAAATACCAAAATCCATGTTAAAACAAGTCATAAAATAATGCGCCAACACAAGAAAATGATCTCAGATTTTACCCTAGGTCAAATCTGCCAATTTTGCATATGCCAAGGGTCTAGTTTACTGGAAATAAAGCCACAGAACAAGCACGAACCCAAACTGGAATGCCCAGGCCGTTTGCGGCCTAAAAGGATAAATTTGCGGCCTAAAGAGGGAATTGGGGTCCTGGGTTTTGGTGGTACACTCCAGGTTGCCTGCACATCACTCTGTGTTTGCTAAATAATTTTCAGAGGCTCCGGGTGATAGCAGATACCAAAATACATCACAATTTCCATAAAATCTGCCGATATTGGGGTTTTCAAAGTTTGGGTTTGGGGTTCTACTCTTGGGTTTTAGCCCAAAAGTTATCACTAAGGGGGGTTAAGGTCACTTCTAAGTCAATTACACTGTCCCAAATCAAAATCCCTTCAAACCCTAACTAGGAATTTTCAAAGTTCACCAAACCACATCAAAACACCTCTAAACCTGTATGGGTGCTAAGGAGATCTAAATACAATACTAAGAGTGCAGAAGTTACCTCATTTGGCAACTTAAGAACTTTCTTAAGTTGCCCCAAGTCTCCAAAACCCTTCCTTTCTTGGTCCAAAGTGCTTGGTGTGAGCTTGTGCAAGTTTTTTGTGAAATGGAAAAGGATTTGTGAGTAGTTTTTGATGGTGAAAAGAGGTGTTTGAGGAGGCGGGGGATGAGGGCAGCAGCCATGGGGGAAATGGAGAGGATAAAGATGAAGAGAGATGAACGGAAAAGAGAATGGTCATGGTCAATTAACCCCCTCACCTTTCTCTCTCATGCCCATGCCTAATACTATAATCATTTCCATTTCCCTTTTTCTTTTCTTTTGTTTCCCTTTCTCTTCTCTTTAAATCAACAACCATGCATGAAAAAAATGAAGAACCCAAGTAGGAAAATGCAACAAGTGTGAAAAAAATGACATGTGCATGTCATGTGCACAAAACACGTTTAGTGCCCGATTAGCGATATCTAATCGAGATTAGCACAAAATTAGTGTATAATAAATCATAAAAACCTATAATTTGCATAAATCACATAAAACACCCTCTTTTTAGTAATTTTTATAATTTTCCAAAATTTTCCCCATTTATCGGTATTTAATTATACCGCCTTATTAAAATATTCAATATATTTATTATTTAATTATAAAAATCCCCAAAAATAATATTTTATTTTTCTGAAACGTTACATAAATATAAAACCCTAACATTAACCTAGCATGGTGTGAATCTCATACATACATGTTGCATGTGTAACCTAGCATGTCACAATGATATATATCACACATATATTATTTGTGAACAATAGAAAATAATACAATTAACATATATCACATATATACCAATGTATCAACAAGTGAGAAAAATTAATGCTTAAGTGAGCTAATATTAGTTAATGTAATTTAATATTTCAAATATCTAATTCTGAATTAAATTATTAAATCAACACTTGATTTAATAATCCGGCTATATCACATATAACCGACTAATATCAAATGCAACAACTTATCAAATCAACACTTGATCCGATAACCCGAGTATATCACATATAACCGACCAATGTCACAAGTCGCCAGAATAGAATGCGGTATTACATTCGTGCATTAATCTCGGTCCTGCACATATCACATATGTGCTCCTACTCTGTTTCGCATGAACCAGGAAACCTCTATGTAGGACTCTAAAGACTCGTCAATACGCCGGCAGTAGGTGATGATCATATCAAACACCCACAAGCCGCAAGCGGTCTGCTAAACGTAACGACCGCCCGGGTTTTGAGCAATCAGAAGATCAATAAGCAAGCCTACTCATTCTTCTGCGAATCCAATCAGTAACACTACCATACAGTCTGGTCTCTTCATTTGATATGTCGCATATCCAATCTAGGGATGGTAAATGTCAGACCCCAGTAATTGATAAGTCATGTCGATGTGAGGCTCATAACAGGTTGAGAAACTACTGATAACACTTACCAATAGATCTTCATATCAGCCCTGGCCAGGGACTTCCAATATAGCCAATCGAACACAGCGACACATCAACCCCCTATACCGGGAGAGACGAATCCCCTCCTATCGCTCATTGCCTCTATGTGATTCGGGACTGCACCCAAAAGCCACCATTTTGCACGTTCTCTTGAACGCGGTAATGTGGAAATCAAAGCACAGTGGGAATCACACAAGACTCTGTGACGATCTCGGGTCTACAGACTAACCTGTACCAGTGTCACCAGAGAACTGCTATCTGACGATAGGTATAATACCAACTAGGAGTTTTCGGCGAGTCCATTCAGTGTACCCAGTCTCCACTGAGCAATCTTATACTATCTTTGATGTCAAACACCAATGGATGTGGGATCATCGATCGCCCATCATATGGTTCAAGATGCGTATTCGCTAGTCTGCTCTGGAATATCGATGCCCTGTCTCGATACACGCTCGACTAGGAACAATTATAGGATGTATTTGTGGACTACCTTGGCCCCACTAGTATGATCTCCATTATAGTCCTAATAGTCAAGTACACATCCTAAGGGCTTTATCAACATGTGAGAGCAAGACAGTATCACAATACAAATCTACATGTTAAGACAAAGAGCACTATTATGTCAAGCAAGAAAGTCCTTTCTATATATATCCAAGCATCCACTATAATATACATCATATGTACAATAATGGCCTCTAGGGCATATACATAACTAACAATCTCCCACTTGCAGTAAGGCCAGCTGTTGTAGTATCTCATACCCAACATCCCGAAAAGTCTCTCTAATTGTATTTGGGGCATGGCCTTCGTGAGTGGATCGACAGTGTTGTCCTTCGTGTCAACTCTCCTGTCCTCGATCTCCCAGCGATCAATAGGTGATACTGCCTCAGAATAGCCTGGATCTCTGATGGGACATGGGTTCCTTGGCCAAAGCCACAGCTTCATTGTTATCACAATACAAAGGTATTGGATGCTCAATGGACGGAACCACTCCAAGTTCGTTTATGAACTTCTTGTTAGTTGTATGTATGCCCTAGAAGCCATTATTGTACATGAGATGTATATTATAGTGGATGCTAGGACATATATATGGAGGATTTTCTTGCTCGACATGATAGTACGCTATCTGGTTGCTCTTTATCTTAACATGTACACTTATTATCTCTCTGTTACATGTTGATAAAGCCCTTAGGATGTGTACTTGACTTCTACGATAATGATGCAGATCATACTAGTGGGGCCTGGTGTCACGACCCGCAGGGTACGGAACATGACCGGCACTTAAGTTACGAAACGTCTCAAGACATCCGTAAAATAAGTAAGCCAAAGCCCAGAAAACAAAACCAATTAAGCAAAAGAGTGAAGAAAACCCAATCAATTGAAAGCGAGTTTATCAAATAAGTCATGTAAAACCCTTTTTAAAAACAATACCAATTTTTCCGAAAATTTCGGCAGAGTCTCCTTTGTAAATACTGGCCCCCAAAATGGGTGAAACAAGAATATATATGAATCCAACAAAATAGGGCATCCCCAAGCGGGAGCTAGCTCTTCGCCACAAGGCGGTCACAAATCCCACGCAATATAAAACGACAACATGCAAAATAATCATAATGAAGCATAAGAAAAACAACATGTCGACTCAAGTGAGCTCGACCCCAAAATACAGCATAAAAGTCCACAAATCTCACAGTCTTATCTCTAGGTCAATATACAATAATGCTGGTAGATACAGTAGATGGAGTGCTCTAGATACAAAGAATATACAAGGTGGTGCAAAAATAATAATATAACCCACCTAAGAGCAAAACCTCGAGTCCAGGCAAAAGAGGCAGGTGCGCCCGCCGCTACTGTACTGACGGAGCGGACCTGCAAAAGGCTGTGGCACAACGGGGGTGAGTTGCCAACTCGTGAGTAATAAATAACATCTACACAGGCTATCGTATGCATGCACACAAGTATTCTAGCATCTCTAATACAGGTATGGCAGGACATAATAGCAGGTATGTATGCAATATGAATATACTAGCAGGTATGAATGCAATGCGAATCAACTCGTGATCTGAATGTGTAATTATAAGAATCATGTTTTTCCTTTAGAAATCTCTTTTGAAATACCGGCATAATACCACTAGAATCAACAAGAACCTGTGTCCAGCAACGACACCTCAAAACTATCACAAATCTCATATATCCATGTCATAGTATCTCTGGCCTCAGCCATCCGGCTGACCCAGCTCAATATCAAAATCTCATCATCTCGCGGCCACGGTTGGTATCCTCTGGATATCCGCCGTGCCAAACAGTCACCGGTAGGTAATCCGTCCCCTGCCAGGCTCAACGTCAACACCACATTCATCTTGCCCCGGGGTACCATACCGGGCCCACCATGTACCCATGACGGTTCCTCCACTTCTCGACACGGATCTCGAAAACCACAGCAAACTCATGGTGGACGACACTTTACATCACTAGAAAACCGCAATTACATATTTTAAAAACATAATAAGTTTAGAAATTTTTGCGGCTTCCCCCGAAATCCAGAAATATCATAAAATCTCAAGAAATCCTCATAAGTGCATATATCAATGGTGATGAATGCATATGGTATCAATAATTAAGCTACGATGCATGATTAATAGACTAGGCATGAACAAATAATATGATGAGGTACATGCACATGAATAGCAATCCTACGATTTCATTTTAAGGAATTAAAGGCAATAGCACAGGTTTAAGCATCAATTAGTAAAAGGTTTCAAATTATAGGTTATCTAGTGTGGTGGCATGGCAATTATCAGGGCGTGTGTGTAAGCATGAATAGTGCTCGTGCTGCATATAAAAACCCTGGCAATGGTGCAGGTGTCCTATAAAATGGGTTCGCATATGTATGTCAATATAGGGCATGAATGCAGCAAATAATCATATAAGTATTACACCCCTAATTACTAACATCACTAAGAATCTTTTAAGTTACTAAAACTATCGGGCGACTTGCGCCATCCAACGATAGTCCCCCGTAGAAGTTACATCTACTCACCGGAATCCCTAGCTAGTCACGTCCGATCACCGCTTTCCCCTTTCGAGCCGCGTCTGACGTCTCCGCGACCGAACCTGGAATTTACATCAATACCAAACATAAGGTTACATATCAAGAACGACGCAAAACCCAAACGAAAATACTAACGTTCACAAGCTAGGTACAACGTGCACAAGGTGCGCGGAACACAAGCGAAAAACGCAAAAACTGCAAAAATCGTCGATTTGGTCGCCCGGCAAAACTAAAACTCGAACACACAAACATCCGCACTCACACATTCTAAAAGTCATAGGATATCTCAAAAATATCATCAAGATCTCGCAAATAGTTCATCACAATATTTTAATAAAAACTAGTAAGCATTACCTTCAAAAAAGAATCGGTGCAAAAAAAATCGCCGATTTGCGACAAAAGACTACAACCTAGCATAAACATCCAATCGCATAACTAGTTAACCACAATCATTTTAATTATAACACATACAATGCTTCAAATCACATTTTCCATAAACAAACCCTTTCTAGAATTTTATAACTAGCAATCTTAATCCAAACTATACATGAAAAACCTTAAATTAACACTAATTTATAGCCCAATTAGCAAGTTAACCTCTTAGATTAGGTTAGCAAAACAACTAGATAACAAAATAGATTTAATCAACTAAATAATGGTTTCTAAAACCCTAGTTAAACTCAAACCATTAACTAGAAAAAAAAACTAGATTAGGGTTAACACTAATTTAACACTACAACAATTTAACTTAAGAAACTTAACCAAAAGAATTTAATTAGAAAGAATTTATACCTCAACTAGAGATCTAGCAAGAATAATTTGCCTCCAAAGATGCCATTTTTCTCCAAGATTTAAACCAATTTGGGCTTGAAAAGAGATAGAATAAGGTTTTGTGTTGAATTTGTGAAGAAAATTAGGGATTTCGGTGGATTTTTTGATGAAATTGGAGCAAAAGGAGATGGGGGAAAATGGGGACCTGCACAAATCTGAGGCTCGGCCAGGGAAAAAGGAGGGAGGGGAAAGTGAGGAATTGGAGTTGTAAAAACTAAAGTCAAAGCTCTCACATGTCACTCAAAACCCATACCTACATTACTATATTTTAATCCTAACCAAAACAATTCATTCACAATAGATAAAGTCAAAGTGAGGCAAGCAAATTTCTGGACCTGATCATGGTGGGGCCGGCCTAGAGGGAGTGGGGGTGAGTGTGAGTGGATACAAAAAGGTTTTATGCAAAAAGACCCCCCCACAAGTCCAAAATTGTAAGTTTTAGCTTAAAATTCAATAAATTTCGTTTTCCATAATAAAAATTAGTTGAAACTCAAAATAAAATACTAAAAATTTATGTTACAACTAGATTTTAATTAACATAATTTTAAAGATTAAAATTAGCCCAAAAAAATTTGTATTTATCGCTAATTTAATGTATTTTCTTACCGGCTTAAAATAATATTAAAAAATTGAAAAATTAGGGAAAATTTTTAAACGACCAGAATTTCATAAGTAACTCATATGCTACTAAAAACAAGCAATTACCTATCCAAATTAGGTATAATTAGTCCTAAACCGCAAAATAACAAAAAAATACGGTTTTCGGAAAAATACCGAATTTTCACCGATTTTCAGGAAAACACCAAAAAGACTTTTCAAGACGCTACAATCTTCCCCCCTTAAAGAAATTCGGTCCCCGAATTTAAAAATATAACTATGCGTACCTGCAAAGAGATGGGGATATTCCTTCCTCATCTCGCCCTCGGTCTCCCAGGTAACCTCTTCGCTGCTCGGGCTACGCCAAAAGACCTTGACGGTTGGTATAACTTTTGATCTCAACTTCTACACCTGTCGATCCAGGATGGCCACCGGTTGCTCTACAAAAGAAAGGTCGCTCTCTAGCTGGACTGTCGGGTGCTGAATCGCATGCGAAGGGTCGTGAAGATACTTGCGAAGCATCGAAACATGGAAGACGGGGTGAACATCGGGAAAGCTGGGAGGAAGAGCCAAACGATATGCAACTGCGCCGACACGCTCGAGGATCTCGAAGGGACCTACGAATCTAGGGCTAAGCTTCCCCTTTTGCCCAAAACGCATCACGCCCTTCATCGGAGAGACTTTCAGAAAAACATGGTCGCCAACTGCGAACTCTAACCTGCGACGGCGCCTGTCTGCATAGGATTTCTGTCTGCTCTGAGCTGCCCTCATCCGGTCTCGAATCAACTGTATCTTCGCTGTCGTCTCCTCAACAAGCTGCGGCCCCAAAATGCTGCTCTCGCTGAGCTCTGTCCAACAGACGGGCGATCTGCATCTCCTCCCATACAATGCCTCGAAAGGTGCCATCTGAATAGTATCCTGGAAGCTGTTGTTGTAGGAGAACTCCACTAGAGGTAAATGACGATCCCAGCTACCACCAAAGTCTAAAACGCACGCTCTGAGCATGTTCTCGAGAGTCTGAATGGTCCGCTCTGACTGTCCGTCGGTCTGCGGATGAAATGCTGTGCTGAAGCTCAAACGAGTGCCCAAAGCCTCCTGGAGTCTCTGCCATAGTCGGCTGGTAAACTGAGTGCCTCGATCTGACACGATACAAGTCGGTACGCCATGTAGTCGCACGATCTCGTCAATATAGAGCTGAGCATACTGAGCGAAGCTGAAAGTGGTCTTCACTGGTAGGAAGTGAGCCGCTTTCGTCAATCTATCCATGATCATCCAGATGGAGTCGTACCCTCGACTGGTCCTGGGTAGACCCACAACGAAGTCCATCGAAATCTGCTCCCATTTCCACTCTAGAATGGGTAATGGCTGTAGCTCTCCTGCGGGCCTCTTGTGCTCGGCCTTGACTTGCTGACAAGTCAGGCATCTCGAAACGAACTCCGCAATGTCCCTCTTCATCCCGTCCCACCAGTAGGTCTCTCTCATATCCTGGTACATCTTGGTGGAACCGGGGTGGACACTATACACTGATCGGTGTGCCTCCTTAAGAATGTCGCGCCGCAAT